>OW388303.1:9546325-12224224 GCA_936450465.1 Gibbula magus | reverse complement strand
ACTGCTTGAAACACAGGATGTAATGGAAGTCAGAGGAAAGGTAAATAGTGCCCTATTGATATAAGAAATTTTAAATGTATTAACGTAATTATAATCCGATGAAATGAATGCTATTTAGAACACATTTGTGTAAATTTATTATTTTATCATCCACAGGAGATAATGCGTTTGTGATACCAACCGATATCTCTTAGGAAATATCATTTTTACAGTAGATTTATAACAATGCCCTGTTGGCTTAAGTTTTATCAACTTGTGTTGATATATTTGATATGAGACACTTGGATGAGATTCTCAATTTCCCATAATGTTTTATTTAGTTATTCCACTTGAGCTCAATGGAGAATATGACATATTCATGTCATCATTGCTCATTGATCTTAATGCTGAATAATGTTTTAGAGACAAATTAACTTTCTAGATAGTGTTTACAGAATAATTATTTTCTTGTTCCTTTTAGACCGGAAGAGGTGTTCCTATCATACTGCCACCAGAAATACAGAAGACCATGGATTTTCTCTCCAATTCTGTTGTCCGACAGAAATGCGGCATCAAGAGCCCCTATCTATTTGCAAGAAAAGGTACCACTATCAGAACATTCAGGGCTGTTACAATTACATGTGAACATTTGTCATATATTGGTTTATGTCCACAAAGTACTGGATTACATCAATTGATATAATCTAGCATTGTCAGTATAACTAAATCAAACACCCTTCGGATAACTTTGCAAATTTACCCTTTGAAAATTGAATGTTTGGTTACCCTACCAGAAAAGTTTTGGGATATTAATAAGATACAATTTTGTTCATCTTTGTTTTACATTGTTTATCATGGATTGTATTATTGTAGGAGATGGGACTGTACGAGCATATGATGCATTGCATAAGACTGCGACATCAGCCGGGATTGAGGAGCCCTCAAAAGTAACAAGCACCCAGCTGAGGAAGTACATGGCTACCATTACTCAGGTATTTATTGGTAACTTTGACAATAATACAGACCATTGAAAGCTAAGTTTTTCCAATTAACACGCCCATAAAATTGAGAGAACTTTCATAGGTGCTAATTTCTCCTAGTTGTTTATCTAGTCCATAAAGGTCAATCATTAAGTGAATATGAAATATTCGCTTCGTTGATGGTCATTGTCATTGAACCCAAATATCTTTTGAATACAAATTATTTATTTAAAAAATACAGCTGTGTGTACCCCCATTAAAGAAACAAACTAATGTGATCATCATATTTCTCAGTCGTCACTCCAGTGTTTCAAATGTGCCCAGTGATGCAATCTGAATGATACTTTTTAGAAATGCAATTAATTTGGTTTAATGTTCATTGGTCTTGGTATAAATTGCCCATTTTATTGTGGTTGTAAAGGTGGAACAGCAGAGGGCGACATCCTCAGATTTTGGGCTACTCTTGTTTTTGGTCCCGCAAACGTTAATTGAATTTATTTCAGTGACTTGCTTTACTTGGGAGGGGATAGGCTATAGGGAAAAAAAAATTTAATTGTCTATTGTCTAATAATTTGTTTTCGTTTTAGGTCCTGGATCTGAAGGAAAATCAGCTAAACTGGGTTCTGAATCATATGGGCCACACTCTTGATGTCCACAAGATCCACTATAGGGCAACAAGTGACGTAATAGAAAGGACACAGATTGCAAAGATTCTCCTCATCCAGGATCATTCAAGAATGAAGGAATTTGCCAACAGGAAACTGGAGGACATACAAATGGATGAACTTTTGTTAGAAGCGAAGGAAAGGTCTGAACAGGACATCACAGGGGGTGAACTTGAGGAACTCTTGGACAAAGCAGAGAAGTTCTTTGACGAAGAAGTTGCTGAAGAAGATGAAGCGAAGAAAGCAAGATCTCATTTGACGAGAAAAACCTGGTCAAAGGAAGAAGAAGAAGAAATTAAGGCAGAATTCCGAGAAAACTTCGACAGATTATGCCGTCCGAAGGTGAAGGCAGTCGAGAGATGTTTGCGGAAGAGCAAGAAAAGAGGTGGTACTCTTCATTTGCGCACAAAAGAAACCCTGAAGAAAAAGATATTCAGAATGATTGATGCAGAATTAAGAAAGACAGCAGACTGTAATGATCAGCATAAGTGATCGACATTTCACATTTTCGGAGTTTCGGATTTGTCTATATGGCCGAGTTTTACGTTATCTTCCGAGTTTTTTTTAGTTTATTATTTTGAGATGGTATCTAGGAATTACTTTATTTTGTTATTTGATAAAGTAACAAAGACTCCAATGTTGATGTTGTAGGAGTATCTCAGAGTTAAAGAGTTAATTATACGAGTCGGAGTTTAAGCTGTTACAAGTGACAATATCATTTTTAAATCAATGTCTGAGTATGACCTCATGTTATTTAGGGGTGTCTAAGTTTGTTAGTTTGAGACAGTTTCTAGATATGACTTAAATTTGTTATTTGGTACAGTAACAAAGACAATGTTGATGATGTTGAATGACTATCTCAGAGAGTTGGTTACATTCAAAGGAAGGCAAGCTCTTACCAGTGACCATTTTTATGCTTCAAACAATAATGTCTGAGTATGACCACGTTTTGTGATGTACGGTTATGCAACAATGTTCTGCCCTTAAATTTAATTAACAACTAAGGCCTTTGGTTGACATTAGTGACACACCTTTTTTTTTAAAAGAAAATGTTTTTATATTTTTATCTGCATGGTCATGTCTGGTAATATGTCCATGAACATGCGTATCATTTATAGTCCAATCCTGTCACATCAGCAAATTTTTATCATGTCCCCCGAAAAAATTTCTGGTTTCCATGTGAACAATTTGAAGTGAGTGCAAATTGGGGCTAGGGACCTTTTCCGACCTCTATTTCAAAATCTATCCAGTATTTCTGAACCAAAATTGGTATGTAGTTAGACCTAGTGGTGGAGTGGTGCCTTTTGCCATTTTTTGGTTATTCTGATATTTTTTTTCTTCTGGTTTCCATGGAAACAATTTGAACTTGGTGCGTATTGGGGGTAGGGCCCTTTTCCGGCCTCTATCTCCAAAACCGTTAAATATTTTTTTCACCAAACTTTGTATTTGCTTAGACCTAGTGATAGAGTGGTGCCTATTGCTACTTTGGCTATTCTGTTTTTTTTTTTATTACTCGTTATTAATGCAGTATTGAACTTAGTGCTTAGCATAAGTGAAAAATAAGGGTAATATGACTAGGTTGGATTGAAAGTTGGAGTGAGGGACATCACAGTGCATTACATGCACATATTTCTATTTGATAATAATTTCATACATCATTAATAAAGGGTAACATCACTGACATAATTGGTTACAGTGAACACTGATAAGAATTCTGTGAAAGATAAGGCAGTTTCATAAAAAAGGTTTGTAGTCAGGTTCTCAAAGATGGATTTACGTTGGTATTTTACAAGAAATTATAACTTCACCACAAAGATATCATCACAGATTTGAAAGGTAACATCACTGACATTAAATGATAATAAATAATAGAACTCACCATCGTAGCACAGATAATGTGTTTGTTTACTTTCTATTCATTAGTATAAAGGAAATATTTTCTGATGTTTAAAGATACACACTTCATGTCTTGAATAAATCAAGTATGCCGTACCAACAGGAATTACCTGCTAAGTATGGTAGAGCATAAAAACGGAAATGTTTTAATCAGCAACAGGACAGACAGTTAATGACCATTGCAACTTGTTGACTAAAAATACAAGTTCTCATAATGACATTGATGTGTCACAAAAGAAATTTATATTAATAACAACTGATGTACAGTACATTGTGGAGTTGCATCTCGCAATGACAGAATATTGGCAAAGTACTTACTAATAGTCGTTATGACTGAATTAATAGGTAACTTTAATTGGAAAACAACTTTCAATAAAGAATGAACTATGCATTTCAGTGAAGCTAATCTGAAATACTTTCCCAGCTTTCCACACAACTCACTGATCCACTAGTGATGAAGTATCATTGCTCTTACATAATGGCTCCTGTGTTTTATTTCGGTGTTCATATTTCATACTAACTTAAGTTGTCCATCGAAATGCAAGCACAGAGGTGTCCATCGCGTAAAGCGGGTGTTCATGAACACCTGGTATAGCTGTGAACACCTGATATGAGTAAACTTCTTATTTGTATATCCACTTTTGTTTCTTTCAAATCCATGTGATGATAAATAGTAGAATAGCATTTCTCAACATAAGCAAATCGCAAATACTTTTAACGGAATGTGGGATCGAACCTGCAACCAAATGGTTTCTGGTCAAGTGATCTAATCATTACACCACGGAAACAGGATGAGTTAAGAAAGGCTTTTTCATAACCAAATTAATAGTGTTCTTTGATTTGTTTGGATGCAAACTGTCATCAGTTCTTGTACAAGTTATTGATTTTTAAACTTCACTGAAAGTTCAAAATGTTTAAACTAAAATGAAAGTGTGTAAACCGGACATACTAACAATGACTATTTCGACCTTTCGTGTTTTTTTTCCATGCTTAAGTTTTCACAACATCCCAGTAACAGTCCAGACGTTTGGGTAGGGGCTGTAGAAATCGACCCATGTATATTAAAGAGGGCATATTACAACATTTTACCATTGAATATTGCTGTAGTTTGGCAAATGACTTTAAATCAAGTTCATATTTTATTGTCCTGAACAACGTTATTTTCCTACAAAAAATAATCAGAAGCACTATCATGCTACACAAGTGTAGGTTTTCTAAATTTGATCTTGGATATCTCGAGATTTACCTTCATCTTCTCTAGCCAATCTCAGATTTTATTACCTTACTGGTACACTGCATATTCATCCAGTGTTCCATATCTCTTTAGCAGAGTTTAATTTTGGAGATTTTATTAATACTAATCAATTAATGAATACTATCAATCAGACTAAAACAAAGTAAAACTTGTTCAAAACAATTTAAGCATACCATTTGTAAGTAATATTTGTTCTTTTTCAACAATTAATACAATTGATTTGTCAGTGATGTTACTTTTTATGTCAGTGATGTTACCATAATTGATATATCGCTTTGAACCTTATAGTTAAAGTGACATTTCTTTGTTGTGATATTTTTTTACTAACTGTAAAACACAATGTATGACACAACTGGAGAAATTCAAATTGGGATTAAAATGTGTAACATGAAAATAATTCCTTGTTACCAGTTTTGCTCCTTTTTTGGAAAATGACCCGTAAACTTCTTGACTAGAAAAGGGGTTAACTTTATCATGTTTATTTTATTCTGAGTTGCAACCCAGATGTATTTATCTCTGCAAAATTCTACATTTGTGGGTTTTGCATGGGATTATGGGTAATTTAAATGGCGACCAGTGTTAGACTCAGCATGGGGCAGTGTTGTGGTAAGAAGTTAAAGGTACGGTTAAACACCTGTGAAGAGCAACTTGATAGCATGGACTGTAGGATGCAGATGATGATTAGGGACATTGATAAACTTTATATATATGCAGAGTGTCCTAAACATTGCTCCTATATGGACAGATTGTCAATTGTTGAAAGTGAACTGAAGTGTTTGAAGTCACGTCCTCCACGTCTACCACCACGATCATTTGAACGACCATCACCGAGGGTACTGTTTGCCCCACATCCAACTCCAAATACTTCGGAGTCCATGGGAAATTGTTCAAGTGAATCCTACATTGATATGCACTCTCCGGGAACTTCCACTGCACAATCCTAAAGATCTATGTTGCCTTCAAACAAATAAAGTTATTGGAATGAATGTTTCAGGGTTTTTTGTGATATATTTCCATAGTCTGTAGCTCTCAAGTCTTCAGCCTTTAAAGGCGCTGTAGCATGTTTTTTGCAAATTTTATTTTTGCAAATTTCTCATTTATAATCCGTAGTTGTAATAAAGGTGTTGTGTACAAAGCCAAAATTGCATGGCAGCCATTTTATTGTGAACACATTTTATTATTTTGAATGACAAAAACTATTCCCAGGGCTTTACGAAACTATGTACACTCTTTTGTAACTTGATTTTCTGAAGAGAGAAGGGTGTTTTACTATTGTTGACATTATTTTTCAAATACATTTCATCGACTTGTTTGAGCGGGAAAAAAACATGCTACAGCGCCTTTAATGCCTCTCCAAAGTATTTCTCTTATATCACAGCTACTAGTATTATTGCAGGGAGAAAGCCTGCAGCGCCAAGTGACCATGCATGCGGTGAAACCTGCGATCATCGGCTGGAACTAGTGAACGATGTGTGGTACCTCGCTGAAATTCAGTGTAGCATTGGGCCCAAACCTTACTGCATGTAGAACAGTTCTCTACTGCAGACAAAGTTGCTGTGCCCCTGGCGGGATTCGAACCCGGGACCTCTTTGATCTGAAGCTGAACGCCCTAACCACTGCGCTATCCCCCCTCTTGTAAATGGAAACTTGCAAAACACATATATTTTTTTTAAAAGTCACATTTAAAGAAATTACTTTTGAAATATGTCCCATTATGAATAGCGATTCCGTTAACCATGTAATGAATTTTGTTCCTCATTACTTGTATGCAAAAACGTATGCAATTTTGCATTGTCTGATTGAAACTTTTAAGGAGAACATAGTAAAATGTGATCATAATGAATGCAGAGTACTTTATCAATGCACAGGCATAGGTACGTGGTTGTTGGCAGTATAATTAGAAGGCAGAAATGTGATTTCAACCTTGAATAATGCTCGAATTTAAGAGAAAAAACTGGGATGAGAATATTAAGCTTATCAGCTGTTTTGGGATTGGTCTATATTGTAGTTTTTTCCATAGATTTCTATTCTGGAACCTTCTTGACCCATTGCCATCCCTGAAAACCAAGTAATAGTTATATTTAATTGGCATTAGAGGAAGAATGTGCAAGTCGTACGAGATAATTAGATGAGCAACAAATTGAAAACATACCTATAACTGATGAAGCACAACTAAATGATACACTTTTATTAATGATGTATCTACAATCACACATCTCTGGAAACAATGGAGTATTAATGAAACAATATCAATATGCTAATCAATACCTTTGGGAATGCTGTTGGTAGTGTAACTCAAACTAGTATCGTCAAAGGGGAGACAATTCTAAAGTGTTGTGAAAAACGCCATTGAGAAATTGCAAAAGGGGGTTGAAACATTTGCTCTCATATGATTTGTGGTCAAGGGGGAGACAATTTCAAACGCAAAGAAACCGAAGTGGATTGCAATAGCTGATTAGCTCGCATGTCATTGATGTACTATTAAGATGATACCAGATATTTACTAAAACTTTTGATTTGAAAGTCTATCATCAAAAGGTGTTCCAATGATGCTGCATACACTGATGACAGCAAAAGTTTTTAAAATATGGTATTTTTAGACAAACGGCACTGTGGATACTCAAGAAAGCTTTCCCTTGTGAAACCCCATAACATTAGGCGCATAATTTGCATAAGTACGGACTTGGTCTTATCACAAGTTACGGACACTGTGCTAAGTATAGTAACTCCTCTAGGAACTTCCGAATGTTGCACCCCATACAGTTCAGTAGATAATTAACCCATAACTGACGGATGTACATGATATTTGAAACTCGGAAGTATACGGACAGCTCAAATGCACAATTCACGGACGCTAAGGTGCTGCTCTTAAGTGCTAGATGTACTATCAAGCACCCCACAAATGAAATTACCCCACAACTACTCTCTCGTGGGTACGTCCGTCTGTCCGTCCGTAATCGTTTCGTTTCCGGAGCAGAACTCGAAAACCGTTAATCATATCTTCCTGAAACTTTGCATGTGCATTACCCACTAACTGAAGTGGTGCCTTTTGATATTTTCAGATTTCTGAAAATTTTATTTTTTTTCGTTTCCATAGAAACATGTTGAAGTTGGACTTTGTTCAGAGACAGGTTCGTTTCCGGGGCACAGCTCCAAAACCGTTCATCATATCTTCCTGAAACTTTGCATGTGCATTACCCACTAACTGAAGTGGTGCCTTTTGATATTTTCAGATTTCTGAAATTATTTTTTTTCCTTTCCATAGAAACTTGTTGAATTTGGACTTTGTTCAGAGACAGGTTCGTTTCCGGAGCACAGCTCCAAAACCGTTCATCATATCTTCCTGAAACTTTGCATGTGTATTACCCTTTGACTGAAGTGGTGCCTTTGGATATTATCAGATTTTTTCTGAAAAATTTATTTTTTTCTGTTTCCATAGAAACATGAGAGGGATGTTGGTTGTTGTTGATTTTAACTGCTTCTGGAGCAGAAGTCTTAAACCCTTAACATTCCTGAAACTCTGTAATACCCACTAACTGAAGTACGGTAGTAGATACACAAGTATCTGTAAAAGATGTGTTTTACAAATTTTGTGGAACCGGTGGGATATGTCATCTTCTGATGACTCTTGTTCAAATTTGTCAACAACTAGTGATAAAAATGTCATGATCATACGATTTTCGAATTATTCTGAGATCTTTATGAGGTCGAGTCGTTAATCAAACACATCTCTGTGATTTAGAGGTGTCATGACAGTAATACAGACCGAATATCGTCAGTAAGCGACTTTGTTCAAATTTGTCTTTTTCCAAACAATCCGACTTTGAATGTTCATACTTTCTTATCGACTTATATATCGATTTCATCACTACCAGTCAAAATCGAGTTTATCCGCCAGAAATAGTTTGTATCTGGCTAGTGAAAATTTGGTATATTTCCTTTTGCCGCTCGGTGTAAACTATAAACATATCATAGGAGTTTTGTAACAAAAAACGATACTGTTTAAGAATGAGGAAAATGCTGCTTTATTGATAAACAGTTCGACACACAGACAGTTTTATTCTGTAAAGACGCTTTAGGCCGATACTACAAATAAATAACCCAAGTAAAATAGTGAACGCATTAAGACATGACAGCTCTACATCCTGGGATTTAGTAATGTCTGGACATGTATGCTAAAGGTATAAACCAATATCATATATAATCTCTTCATTATTATTTTGTAAAATATTTACAATGGACTACTTTAACGAATTTTAGTGACTTTTGGTAAATATTTAGCTCGACGTTTATCATAAGTTTTGCAGATAAATGTGACATGAAACTCATTTTCCATATAAACATGACATGTAAGTATACAGAAAGGACATAGTCTTTCTTTTTATCAAATTTCATTGTACCTGCCCCATTCAACAGCAATGTTAAAGTAACTTTATCTGAACCTTGAAATATTTTTTTTACTGCATAGGAATGTCATAACATAAATATCTTTCAACATTTAACAAAGATGTAAACACCTTATAGAATATACATGTACATATATTGATTGATACTGTTGATTTTGAAATATCATAATGATGACATTTTTAAGTTATCTCCTCAGAGATATCAAGTAATCCACATTTTCAAATTCTGAATTGGCTTAGCCAAGCAAACCAAAATCCATATTGAAACAGTAATTTCTCTAGTAGTAATAACATTGATGATGAGAGTCTATTTTTAGACATATACATAGCCAAAAAAGTGTTGCACCCCACTACATTCATATCGAAAATGTGATGCTCTGGCAATTTAAGGATATATTTATTCAATTAAACACTAAAGACATAAATATAGGATACGTAATGACTAATGTCTTCGAAGAAACATATTCATGTTGAGATTTAAAGAAATTACGAAATTATGTTTGTTTTACCCAAATAACTGTTCCTGTGCCGAAACTATGCGATAAACATTAGGTTATCAGAGGACGAAAACAAACATGTTGTTACCAACTTGACTTTCATGCATCACAAGATCTTTTTTCAAGCATTATATGGAAAGAACTGGTTCTAAATATTCCATCCCCCTTTTCAAATTTGTTAACAACTAGTGATAAAAAGGTCATGATCATACGATTTTCGAATTATTCTGAGATCTTTATGAGGTCGAGTCGTTAATCAAACACATCTCTGTGTTTTAGAGGTGTCATTACAGTAATACAGACCGAATATCGTCAGTAGGCGACTTTGTTCAAATTTGTCTTTTTCCAAACAATCCGACTTTGAATGTTCATACTTTCTTATCAGACAACTTTTATAATTACTGGTGAAAAAACCTGGGGTTGCAACACTATTTTTGCTATGTATATGTATAATTCTACACCCACATTTAATCACTTTTGGCATATACACATGCTGCAATGAGAGTCTACCACATTCGCCAAGAACCATACAATTTAACGTATTGTTTTTGATTCTTTGTTTTTGTTTACAAACTATGATTTGTGACGTGTTAATCAATTTCCTATGGCAAAAATATGTCACAATCATTGACTCACAGATATTAAATAAATCAGTTCAATTTATGTAACTAATTTCCCTCTGAAAACCATTTAAGGACGCACTAGATGTGCAGCTGACATAGAAGAGTTGGTGCACTATACTCAAGCTTTATACATTTAACATATATGAAGTTGTAGGGCATGCTTTAACTGTATTCATTTATTGTTATACCCACTTTTAACAACAATCAATAATCATCCAACGGATGTACGTCACACTCTATGTCCCTGGGTATGACATACATTGTAGCACAGAAGCCAGGGTTATATGATCTTCCCTACCGATGAAGTAAAACCTCATCATATATATACTGACAAGATACAAAGTCCGACTTTCATCAAGGACAACATTGAACACAAAGCAACGAGGTTTGATTAATATGACAGTTTATCATTCAATGTATAAGTTCTTGTTATCAATTGCTTACTTGTATGGTTTCAACATCAACCTTAGCCTGTTACAAAATTAAACAGTCATACAAATAAATGAGTTGTTGCATAATATGACGATAATAAAAAACATGAGATGGAAATAATAAAAGACATACTTTTTACAGCAAATAATCTTCAAAATTTTGTTGTAAGTTCTTTCTTTAATCTGATTCATTATTCTTAATTTCACTTCATGTATAAGCTTAAATCTATAAGTCAGCCATTGTTTTGTGAAGGTTTAAGTGACAGGAATGAAGCAGCATCTCTTTCAAACATCCTGATAAATTTCTTACGGGTTTGTGATGCTACATTACATCACATAGTACAGTGATTGCATAAAAAGTATCATGAAATAAACATACACTATCCCACGCATATGAGACTGTTGTAAATAATGACCTCTTGTTAGTAACTAACGACTGGTGACATCATAGTCAGAATAGAACTATGGATAATAGTGATATTATGTGTTGTGATGGGTGACATTCGTCTATGCATTCATAGCGAAGGAGCAATTCCTTCTACACTCGTTTCCCCAATTTAAAGGGTGACCGGAAAAAAAGTCACAAAATTTGGTAGGAAAAAAAGTCACAACTTTTTATTAGACATTAATAAAAACAATAACATACATTTTGTTCATAACATTATACAATAACATTCAAGTTCACAGTCATTTTAGACTATACAAGTAGCCTTTGGTCAACTCTAAGCACTATTCAGTCAGCACTAATCTTTGTGACTTATCACTCGTCACACCACTAATCTTATCACTTGTCACAATAGCACAAACACACGCCTTAACACACCACTAATCTTTGTGTAATCCTTATCACTTGTCACAATAGCACAAACTTTAACTTGCCTTAAATGGACAATACTCTTTTTAAACTTTAATTCACTATGCACTATTCAGTCATTAGCTAGATTAATTGGACACTCACTCAACTCACTAGATGAAATGGACAACAATCTTTTTAACTCTAATTAACTCTAATCTGATTGATGGACAATTCAATAATCTTTATTGATGCGGATATTCCAGCCAACTCCATACAGGAACTCTGGAATTATTTTCCTCCCACAGGCACGGTCTCTGCAAAGGTTTCTCAGTTGCTCTTGCATTCTGATATATTTTGTATGGTTATTCTCTAAATATCTTACAACTGAAGGACGAAATGCAGTCTTTGCATATATAATCATCTGTAAACTCCACGTGGCAACCCTCAATAAACGAAATGATTTTGTCAGCACATGCTGGCACATCAACACCATTTTGCTGAAAAACAACCAAAAAAAGGAAACAGCCAGATCCAAGACAAAAATATTCTCTTTTCAATTTGAAGCTGCTTGTAAGGAAAGGTGAACAATAAGATAGTGATCATTAAAATCTTAAAATAAGAAACTAATTGCTTGCAAAATGTGGTGTTGACTTATAAAGGTACTTAACCTATACCATGATTACCAACACGTGATATCTGAAAACAATTCAGCTGTCTTGAGCTTAGACAGTGAAAAATAAGGAATACTGTTGTAAATGATAAATTATTTGTTATAGAGATACAAACGTTTTAAGTATCTTTTGATAACATTCAGATCAAAAGACTTTTGATCATAAGACAGAAATGCACATATAAAGATAGATAAAGAAAGAAAGAATATTGTCATTTGAACTTCCTTAAATGTTTTCAATAAAATCAAATAAGGAACGTAGAGAAATTTGCAAATGTGAAGACATGAAGTTAGTTGTGATTACTTGTTCGGAATGAAATGAATGTGCAATTATTTGTTGTCCACATTGTGGTGAAATTAACTTATTTAGATTTTGAGCTATTGAGGTTTGAAGTTTTGACTTAGATTCGAACTAGACCTTTAATGGCTTGACTGATTTGGCCCAAAAGCTTCGCACTGCATCTGCAGGGTAAGGGCTATCGCCCTGTGAAATTGTGTTGTATATGCTTCAGCCGTTTTGGCTAAAAATGGCTAACAAGAATCGTGGAATAAAAATAATAATAAAACACGCCAATCTGAATAAGGATTCATTCTCTCACACATCGATTGTGCTGTTTTAGTGTAAGGAGCATTACTTTACCAGATGCACATGAACTTCTTGCATATGAACATTACTCATGCTTTCATTTCGTTAAATTAAAGTATCTTATAATTTCGAAGTGACTTATTCAAGATGTCCGGTCCAAAAAACTGGTAAATGGTTAGTTAGATCTATCTATTAACAAACCAAAGCTTTTCGCTGCATGCTGCTGGTCACTGGACTTAAATATAACTGCTTTGTGCTGTATCAGATTTTGGTTTTGACGAACGTAGAAATTCCCCGCTGAACTCGCCGTGATATTATCAATGGTGGATAAACCGTGTTAGGATTTAAGGATTTTTGCAAATGTAGTTAATAGTAAAAAGTATAGTAATTTATCAAACATGATTAACTATATTGTTTGGGGGTGGTATTTATTTGTATGCATTGATGAGCAAAGATAAAAGACCAAATGGAAAATGTATTTTATTGGTTTGAATAATGTATACATAATTTGCAAAAATACCTTATTTTATACACCCAGGGGCAAAAGAAACGATACCCCCCAAACATGCCATATGTTTTATCCACGGGGGATAGATTTGAATGAAATGTGGTTACACCATGTCTCGTAAAGCATACTAAACTAATACGTTCTGTTTCATGTTTCTGAGAAACACGGCTTTTGAATTTCGTCGTTTTGAAATCCCCTATACCATGACGAGATAGGAGAGTGAAATAGAGATTCTGGCTTGTTTTATGGCATCCTACAGCAACGATGCGTCATCGATTTAAAATCGATCCAATAAGGTACATTATTCCGGCAACATCTTATACGGACATTAACATCAATAGTTGATAATTTTTTTTACCTTAAATACCAATAATTAAAAAAAAAACCTTTAAATAGAAATTTCTGCACCACATGTGTGTTTTAACAGGTATAACATATTAAGTATCATAATGTTATAAATGAAATGTCATCACTAACAGTCAAAATCGAGTTTATCCGCAAGAAATATTTTGTCTGGCTATTGAACATTTGGTGTATTTCCTTTTGCCGCTCGGTGTAAACTATAAACATATCATAGGAATTTTGTGACAAAAAACGATACTGTTTAAGAATGAGGAAAATGCTGCTTTATTGATAAACAGTTCGACACACAGACAGTTTTATTCTGTAAAGACGCTTTAGGCCGATGCTACAAATAAATAATCCAAGTAAAATAGTGAACGCATTAAGACATGACAGCTCTACATCCTGGGATTTAGTAATGTCTGGACATGTATGCTAAAGGTATAAACCAATATCATATATAATCTCTTCATTATTATTTTGCAAAATATTTACAATGGACTACTTTAACGAATTTTAGTGACTTTTGGTAAATATTTAGCTCGACGTTTATCATAAGTTTTGCAGATAAATGTGACATGAAACTCATTTTCCATATAAACATGACATGTAAGTATACAGAAAGGACATAGTCTTTCTTTATATCAAATTTCATTGTACCTGCCCCATTCAACAGCAATGTTAAAGTAACTTCATCTGAACCTTGAAATATTTTTTTTACTGCATAGGAATGTCATAACATAAATATCTTTCAACATTTAACAAAGATGTAAACACCTTATAGAATATACATGTACATATTTTGATTGATACTGTTGATTTTAAAATATCATAATGATGACATTTTAAGTTATCTCCTCAGAGATATCAAGTAATCCACATTTTCAAATTCTGAATTGGCTTAGCCAAGCAAACCAAAATTCATATTGAAACAGTAATTTCTCTAGTAGTAATAACATTGATGATGAGAGTCTATTTTTAGACATATACATAGCAAAAAAAGTGTTGCACCCCACTACATTCATATCGAAAATGTGATGCTCTGGCAATTTAAGGATATATTTATTGAATTAAACACTAAAGGCATAAATATAGGATACGTAATGACTAATGTCTTCGAAGAAACATATTCATGTTGAGATTTAAAGAAATTACGACTGAATTTGCAATGGTACTGTTTGTTTTACCCAAATAACTGTTCCTGTGCCGAAACTATGCGATAAACAATAGGTTATCAGAGGACGAAAACAAACATGTTGTTACCAACTTGACTTTCATGCATCACAAGATCTTTTTTCAAGCATTATATGGAAAGAACTAGTTCTAAATATTCCATCCCCCTTTTCAAATTTGTTAACAACTAGTGATAAAAAGGTCATGATCATACGATTTTCGAATTATTCTGAGATCTTTATGAGGTCGAGTCGTTAATCAAACACATCTCTGTGTTTTAGAGATGTCATTACAGTAATACAGACCGAATATCGTCAGTAGGCGACTTTGTTCAAATTTGTCTTTTTCCAAACAATCCGACTTTGAATGTTCATACTTTCTTATCAGACAACTTTTATAATTACTGGTGAAAAAACCTGGGGTTGCAACACTATTTTTGCTATGTATATGTATAATTCTACACCCACATTTAATCACTTTTGGCATATACACATGCTGCAATGAGAGTCTACCACATTCGCCAAGAACCATACAATTTAACGTATTGTTTTTTATTCTTTGTTTTTGTTTACAAACTATGATTTGTGACGTGTTAATCAATTTCCTATGGCAAAAATATGTCACAATCATTGACTCACAGATATTAAATAAATCAGTTCAATTTATGTAACTAATTTCCCTCTGAAAACCATTTAAGGACGCACTAGATGTACAGCTGACATAGAAGAGTTGGTGCACTATACTCAAGCTTTATACATTTAACATAATATATATGAAGTTGTAGGGCCTGCTTTAACTCATTTATTGTTATACCCACTTTTAACAACAATCAATAATCATCCAGCGGATGTACGTCACACTCTATGCCCCTGGGTATGACATGCATTGTAGCACAGAAGCCAGGGTTATATGATCTTCCCTACCAATGATGTAAAACATAGAACACATAGAACAGTGATTGCATAAAAAGTATCATTAAATAAACATAGTACACTATCCAACGCATATGAGACTGTTGTAAATAATGACCTCTTGTTAGTAACTAACGACTTACGCTATATTATTTCATTCCAAGCTGATGTATACAACCAATCACTGAACGGTTCAACGAATACCTTGACCCTTCCTCCCATTGGTTCACGTTTCCCAGGTAAGCATATACATAAACAACCTTTAAAGCACAAATGTAAAGCCGCTTTCTTTTCATATCAACTGCGATGCACCGTGGAATCCATGACGTCGTTGTAAGTTTAGTAAGATTCATCCTATAGGGGGGCAGGCAATATGGAGTGCATTTTGAGAACTATTACCAAAAATAAATACCCTGTCTTCGGCTACACCAATGACCCCGTAAATATGTTTCTTTATAACTTGAATGTTACTTCTATCCAGTGATGATGAAACTGGAACGTAGGCCATTACTTCGGCACCTTTTAAGGTGTCAATGTATTTGGATGCAGAATAATCTCTGATGCTAAGTTGTTTTATGTCGCCTGTTCCTTCTTTCGCGATGAGAAGTTTATATCCAGGTATGTGGTGATTATTCGATGACCCTACACAAACATGAATGAAAATGGCGGTTTCTTGATTCTAAGAATATACATTTGGAAAAAGAAATTAAACAAAATATACTGACCGTACTAGATAATTGTTTGAATGTTTAAAGGTAAAGAAAAATAATGTTAAATATCAACATAAAATGACCAGGAAGCTATTGAGCGATTAACCCTATAAATTATGGAACATTAACTCTTACTATTCAGTGTTTCAAGACAAAGGCCCAATACATCTGCCATTATACTAATAATGCAATGAATATGGATGTACTTACTAATGCAACAAATGAAATCATTTCTTCTACTTTGAAATACCAGGGATGTGGACAGACACTTATCACCTCTCACGCTGAAGAGCTCGTCCTTCAAAATACAATAATAAGGTGCGGGTAACTTGGCTATGAACACTTGAAATACAGAAAAGATGCACTTCTGTATTGTATTTGTAGTTATTATAATTTGAAGACGATATCAGCTGATCCATCATTACAGAAGGGATATTTTATTCATATTAATGTAGGAACCGTTTGTTTCATGGTAGGAATAATAAGTCATATATGATAATTTTCATAACAGCCTATAAGGTAATTTGTAAATAACATGGCATTTTCATAACACTTGAGTCTTAACAGGATTTTCAACTTGTGAGACACAAATCACAAATTACAATGAACCTTCAGAAAGGGATGCAAATAATATCAACATTTTGAAACATTCGCAAATCGTAATGCAAACGAGGCAATGTATGATATCTCACAATAAAGATTAGCAATGCTGGTATTAAAATTCGAGATAAAAAGAAAAGTATGTAAAAAGGGGACGGGTTGATTGAAGGGGTAACGTTGCTTTTGCGCACATCCATATAATTTTTGCGCCCCCAAAATATTGCTATTGCGCACCAAGTTACATATCTATTGCGCACACGTTGAAACCAAATTATAGCCTTCTCACTCGCACGTTAACCCCTTCTCACTCGCACGTTAACCCCTTCTCACTCGCACGTTAACTCCTTCTCACTCGCACGTTAACCCCTTCTCACTCAAAGCATCATCACACCACTTACGTTAGCCACGAGGAAGAACTGACATTATAACATCTGGTATAAATGCAGTTAAATGTTCCGAGAAGGCACTATTTCTTCAAATATTTGAGTCAAATGTTTTCTTTTGGGGAGAATTTGTGTCCTATTGCACTCATATTCTGCTTGACAGAAATTTCGCCACTTGACCATTTCTGGAAGTACATGTCAGCAAAATCCCATTGAAGGACAGGCATAAAAGTTACCCTCCAAAACGCAGAAAGCTAAAACGCAGAATTGCCATAATTAGTATTATGTATAGTATGTGTCTCGTAGGCCTTATGAGGCTGGCAGGTGTACTTTTATCTGTTTTATCACTGCTCCAACGTTTATTGTACAACCTGGTAACACACAAATAAAATAATTTTCTTCTTCTTCTTCTTTTCTTCATAATGCAGAATGAATTGGTTGATGATCAGGCTGGTCATACCTAATGAAGTAATTGACTGGTCCACACATATCCAGTGAGTAGAGGAGCACAGTCAGAATGCTATATCTTTTAGTACGTTTAGAGAAGATCATTTTATTGTAAAATATATATATGGTGGTATTAGGTGGTGATGTTCTATACAATCTGGGAAGAAAACATATCTTAAGATTTGGCCTATACCATCTTGGACTATTTTCATATTACAAGATCGTATAACAAATCTTTAGATATGTACGGAAGTCTTAAGAATATAAGAATAATCAACGAGTTGCGAGGAATTACGGATTATCTGTCCCGAGTTAATTATTGTGATAAACTCCGAGCTTTAGCGAGGAGTTTGACATACTAATTCACGAGGGACAGATAATTCGTAATTCCGAGCACCGAGTTGGTTATTCTTTTTCTTACCCAAGATAATTTTAATGCATAAAAATCGAAAAGCATGCCGCGAATTCACGATCTTTGATTAGACTGCAAAATACGAATTGTACTCGTATACGATACGCCATTCATAAACTCTCTCACACATTCAAGATGCGCACATCTAAATAGTTTATAACTTGCGCTCTTTTTCCCCAGAAAGATTCTAAAGTAACTGTTGAATTTTATTCCCAAAATGGTTTACTGACGTAGTAAACAACTCATTTATATCGTAAACACTGTCGCAGAATGAGAGAAAATTTATGAAAATGTGAACTGATAATCGCTCTGTTGGAATGCAAGATAGGAGTGTAATTACGTCACCAAATAACGTCATTGTTAATGACGTCATAAAGGAATGACGTCACGGCAGTGCAGTCAGCGACTCTTGCATGCTGCTTCGCCTTGCAAGTTTAGAACTGTAAATACGGCCTCGGAAACATAGGTTGAACATGATTTTATATTTAATATGTTTTACTGACGTGTGACTCCAATTAGGTATGCTCGAAATTGTTCAATTATGAGATTTAGCTTGAACAGGAGAGCTAAGCAATAATTCATGAATGAGCGCAAAGTAGTTCCGTCAACCAATCAAAACGCAAGTTATATTTAGAAAAACTGTAATTCCCATGACCATTATGAAAACTTTAATACCTGGCATATCTGTGCCCGCTTGGGTAAGAATAAGATATAAACAAAACATAAAACCTCCTATTCAGTCTCCGAATATATAAATATCTTAAGGCCATATGGCCATATGGCGCAAGACCCAGGAACTAGGACTTGTATGACTTGTATGCTGTTGCATACAAGAAAGATGTGACAAATGAACAATGAAAACAACTCTTGATACAGAATTCAGAGTTCACCAAAATGCATGCAAAAGGTATCTTGGTGTAAAACCAAGTACATGTAATACTATGGTTTATGGAGAATTAGGTAGATTCCCGTTATTCACATATTCATCTATTAAGTATTGGATAAAGTTATAAAATATGCCATATGACCAAAATGGGAAAAGAAATTGGGTGACTGATATTAGAGAACTGTACAAAACAGGTTATGGATATGTTTGGTTGGATCAGACAATTCCATGCTATGCTAATTTTATTTCATCATTTTCGAAGAGTATCTAGCAAAAGTTGACGTGAAAAAGTTTCGTATATCTCTCTTCCGATTTCGTTGCTCTTCCCATGAATTATTTATTGAAACTGGCAGATACCGAGGTATACCAAGAGAACAGAGAATGTACATAATGCCATAGAGAATGAATTACATTTCCTTCTCATCTGCCCTGTGTATAACATTTTACGAACCTAAAACCATACTTTTGTAAATACCCAAGTGAAAGAAAATTAATATCACTGTTAACAGATACTAACATATTATCACTACACAATCTTGCAATCTACATATATTTCGCAATGGATTCAAGAAAACAGATTGTAATAAATAAGAACCTGTTATGACTTACTACTCATATGAACTGTAAATGTACTACAGGCCTGTGATATTTTCAGTACTGAATTGAAGATTGAATACAAATGTGTATATATTGTAAAAATGAACACACCTAATATATGCAAAAATATATACTGAACAAAAACAACCAGTATTTTGTTTTTATTTGATCAAATCTATTCTTAAAACAAGGTCCAGTATGTTTCATTTTCTGCCTTTTAGCTTTCTGCATTTTGACACGATTTGGGACATTCCATTATACCATGAGGGTTCAGGTGTGTGCAAACAACCATAAATAGTGTTGTTTTAACAATTCTGCGTTTTAGCTTTCTGCGTTTGCGAGGTTACCGGCATAAAGGTTTATACCCCTAATCCGTGGTAAGTGGAAAAGAATTAACACGGTACAGTATAACGCCTGGCCGTATACCAATTAAAAGGTATTAAGTGATGCCCAAATGCTGCTTGAAAAAGTGTAACCCCATATCTCGGAGTGTTATTCAGAACAAACTTTCAGGTTGCAGCTTTACATCAACATACATGTATTGTTAATGGTAAACATTAAACATTGCATTTAAAATGATGTTCAATGGGTTATTTGTATTTAAATAATAAAAATACAGTCTTAAAAGCTGTAATTCTGTATATATTTAACATGATGGTATCTCACATAAAATAAATGAGTTTGAATATTGATTGATGTCAATTTTTTATTATAGGCATGTTCACTACTAAAATATTAACAGTGGTTTTTGCAAAGCCAATCATTATTTCTCTTTAGATAGAATAAAAATAAAGACAGAAATCAGCTTCTTTTAAAAATATTGTACTCAAGGTAATTGAATCTATTATTTGTAAGAAGATGATGAGTATTTAAGGTATAGGTTAAATAAAATATTTTATTTCAAGAAGAGATTTGCAAATGGTTTACGTACCAAAGAAGTTATACGTTTTCGCGTGTTTCTAATTACATAAATAGAGGATATTATATGAGTGTCTATGTCATACTATGTTTACGACACGAGTGCTTGAATATTATTATTTCCCGAGCGAGAGCGAGGTATATACCGATATTCAGGCACGAGTGTCGTAAATATAGTATGACATAGACACGAATATGATATTCTGTTTATTACCGAAGTCGTGAAATTAATGAAAATACACTAAAATCCACGTTCAACCATAGGCTGGCGACCCACCTTCGCCGAATTTAGAACGCAACGTCATAGACGACGCGTGACATCATAGTATTATTTATGACGTCACGTCACCATGACAAAGTGATATTTTGCCCTAGGGCATCATATGAAAAATATGAACCCCGATATGATTACCCTCGTAGGTAATAAAATAGTATAACCCCATATAAAGATATCATATATCCATGCATGTATATATGTTTGTTTTTTAAGTTTGAAAAACATCAACCTATTTATTGATTTTAACCTACCAAGAGTTAATTAAAAGTTATGAAAGGTCAAACTATATTTATCTTTAAATAGAACCAAACTCATGAGAATATTATTACATACACAAAATAAAGTTTCCTTTCAACATGCTTTACAGCCAGGTCATGTTTTAAAATTAAATTGAATGTACGTTAGTATTTGACAGACTTTTTTTTGTAAGAAACAATGGTCAGATGAGAATGAGGTTGTCACGATGACATTTCATATCATGACATTTGAGGATAAGTTATCATAACAAATGTGTTCATGATGATAAAAAAACACAAACTCGAATGTATTATTAATTAATAAAAGGCTCTTTGCTTTACAGTAATGGGCAGTACTAACAAACCACCGTACAGCAATGGTGAAGCACCCGTAATATATATCAAGGCCATTGGTTTATTGTGAGGAATATCTTTACAATGTATTACTGACATATACATGGTTAAAATGTTTCCATTAAAGATCAAATAAAGGTAAAGCAATGATTTACGTACACTATTTTTCTAAAACATTCATGACAATATTATCAAAACATGCACATGTCTTTTTGTGAATAGTGTCCTTGAGCATTTGCTTTTTCTCCAATTGTACTTTAAAATACAAAAAAGAGGAATAAAAGAAACATGAAATTTATTCAAAAGAATTCATTCATTGTGTCTTGAGTTCTTGGCATTGTTACAGTGTTTGAGTGTTCTCATTTTGGTTCTAATAAATAATGAAAAGTTGCATTTGAAAAAAAACCTACTGAACCCAAACATACACAATATCTTTCATGGGGTCTCTTTCGCACACAATCCATACATGGCAAGTTTTATATAGTTTACATCATGTGTTTGTGCCATTTAATTTCGAAAATATCATAATATGGAACAATATTAATTATCCATGCATTTAATTCTAAAATCCATTTCTCTTTAGGGGTGTCAACCATTTTTACCATGAGTATATATTGCGTTAAGCCTTCTTTTGATTCATAATATATTATCTATCTTTGTGTAACAGGAACAATATTATATATATGCTCATTTTAAAGAATGTATCACTCCATATGACATAGCACACAAACTGATCTCTGAAGATACTTCATACACCTCCGAGAAATGAGACTTTCAGGTAGTTTAGACCAAACTTTAAACTTGCTTTTCCAGGGTGGGTCATGTTTCCAAGTGCGGTTAAGGTTAAAATATCATGAACCACAGTAGAAGAGTAAGACTATTCTATTCTTGCAATCGCGATTTGTATGCAGCTGTATGCTCCACTTGTTGTCTGTGTGGAAATGTCCATAGAAACGTAATGAATCCACTATCATTGTGGACATGTTTTGTGAAAAGTTATTGTATATTAGCATTTGAAAGCAATACATTAACTGATGGAGATCATTCGCCAAAATGTTCTTACTGTGAGAAATATGTGAACACAACATTTGAACGTATGTGACATATGGTAGACTAAAATTTGGTCTGTGGAATTTTTAAAATAGTAACTGTACCTTCATCCTTATAATGATATTTAAAAAAAATCAATTTAGACTTGTTAAATAAATCTAGGTGGTATTTAAGGCCCTTATTTGTTACACAGGCATGGGGCTGTACTAGACATAAATTGTGTATGGGTATATATCTCTTCACGATATATTTTTCTTAGATACTTCATCAAACACACTGAACCTTTGAAGAGAATATTATATTTATCATTGTTTTATAGTCACTAATATTCTAAAAGGTTTTAATGTTTTAATCATCAATCATGGATCAGTATCACGAAAATGCATTTAATGTAACATACAATTGACAAGTCCATAATCAGTTTTACCATTAATTATCAATAAATTACTATTTTGCATTCCTAATCTCTGAAAATGTATAACCATTTATATGAATTGACGTGATCAAAAGACATATATTTTATCTGAAATAAATCATAATTAGGCATAAATCATGTCACTGCTTATACCATTACTAAATATTTCATGACATTTTGCTGATAGTTCTTATTAAACGCATTTGTTTGTCGAAACATAGCCCACAGAGAACAAATAAGTCGTTTATCTATAAATATGTGTCTTCATTACCTTCATTACTATTACTTGTATTTGGACAACAAAACACAGGCTTTCGTTTTCAAGTTTTTAATATTGGACAATAGTAGATTGTAAGTTGTTTTTATAAATATTATCTAATTTATTATCCAAAACGTTTACTTGTAAAACGTTAGGGTGTAAATTAATTAATCCATATATGTGTATTAGTTTGGCAATGTATTTGCTATGAATTTCGCATGCACGTACATGACTGATAGCACTATTTAGCGGAAATTAATGATTGAAAGTCACAATCGCAAAAATATTATTTTCAAATAATTTGAATACAACTCCCCTTCCAATTTAACCATTAATTCATTTAGTTATACATTTTGTTATTAAAGTAAGATATAAGGTATTATGGTATTGTAGGAGGTTAACACGCTCCTTAGAGATTTTCCATGTGCTAACGTGGACACATCGGTGTCGTTTTGAGATTATACAGTAAGACAATTTAGTTTAATCATCATGCGATTTCTTTTGCTCATTGTGTAAAATTGAATTTGAGGCCCCTGCCATACACATTTCATGTATAGTTTTGTAATATACATGAAATGTTTTCAATCATCTCAACATTTTCTATATTTAGAACTCTCAAAACCTCGTTTTGTATTTTTCAAATGGTGAAAGTTTGCTTCAAGGGTATAATTCCCTGTAACACACAATGACAATGCAATGACGTATAAAGATATTGTGGTATGCAAGTTGTTTGTTATTTAAATTAGAGCGTCGATCGTAGCCGCAGTTCAATCTATAAATAGCTTACTGGCATAATGTAGGTCGAGACAGTATCATTCGATCGTTCCAGATAGTAGAAGAGTGATCGTCAGGTACACTAGTAACCGAGGGGGCCTTCAAAATGGGACTGCGTATTTTACTCTCAAAAGCAGACATGGGTTATGAGGAGGTAAATAGTATTTAATTATGTAAACTATTCATATAATTTATCGATATTTTATTGAAAACGCAGTACAAGGTATGTAATGTATGTCATAAGATTATTCTTTATACATGTTTTTCGTAAAAAAACCACATTGTGATGTTGTAATAAGTTAGCAGGTTACGTATTAGATGCTTTAGTGTGTTACAACCTACAATAAACATATATTTAGTATTTTATATGACATCTGTTTAACATTTGTCTTATTTCAGCATACAATGTATGGATCAAGTATAATGTATCGAACACTTCAATTTGAAAATAAATTGGTTCCAGGTTGAAATGTAAACTATTTCAAATGTAAATCTTTCGCAAAGAAGCTAGAGCCATTTCCAAGGAAATAAATTATGTTACTGCGAAAACATACACAGTAGGGAAATCCTACTTTCTGTTTGGTAAAACCGGTTTGAACAAGACGATAATACATAGGACACGAACAGTAACGAGTTGGTGATATTTATAGTGGCTATTCAGCTTAACAGATCCACCTAAGTATTGCAAATATTGAAAACCACGTAGGGTTGTTGTGTTTAGGTTAGCGATATAGGAACACATTTTAATTGAGGTGAAACAGATCTGTCTGTAGTTCAAATAAAACTTGTGGGAAACCAATTCATAAAATTATCGATGGAATTCACATACATTCATGCCCCCACTATATATTCATTGAAGTGATTGTGTCTCGGTGAGGCCAGCGCTATAACCGAGAGGCAGTTATTGCATGACTTGAACTCAACACTTTTACTATAAGTGCAACGATTCCCTCAATTATGTTGATTTAAGTATCACCAACTGTTTGCTTAAAACTATTAAAGAACTTGCTTCTTCTCAAGCGTCCTCAAGGTAATATGAATTAAAACGATTCAAATGACATTTTCAGAGAGAAAATTTGATAAAAAGGCGTGTACAGTTACAAGATAGTCAATAATTAAAAACAACGGTTTATTCTATTTTTAGCAACGACTCTGCGGCCCTCGGGCTGATATGGGGTATGGTTTGAACAATGACATGTTATAACCCCTAGCTAAATAGTGCCGTGTTCAAGATAGGTTTCAAAGTAATCGCTCAATGAGCGATTACTTTTAAACCTATCTTGAACGCGATTGCTCAATGTAGCGCTACGTAGCAAGGCGAGCAAACTTCAATGAATTTGCACTGTATCGTTCAAGAGAGAGTGAGCGCTACATTGAGCGCTACATTGAGCGATCAATGAGCAATTTAAGCGCTCGCTGTTATTGAACGGAACCCTGATATCCTCTATATATACATATACCGGATATCCTATATATATATATTCATTGTTAATACACTTTTAAAAAAATGGTAATACATGGGAAATCGTATATGTTATCCTCTATAATCATACATCAACAGGCTGACGTTATCGTCAACTCGACGAATCCAAACCTGGACCTGCACCGCGGTCAGTTGTCCAAAGCGTTGCTGGAGCGAGCTGGACCCCGTCTACAGGAGAGCTGCAGGGAGAAGTACCCGGATGGAATCAGTATCGGGCAGATAGCTGCCACTAGTGCTGGTCAACTCAAGTGGGTGGAGGAGATCTACCATTGTGTGCTACCTCGCTGGGAGGACGACACCGGGCCCCAGGTAATGTCCTCACATAATATAGTGTGCCAGGAAAGTAAGTGGCACCATTAGTTCGTACAATCTCTCCTTCCTATGTATGTATGCATGATGTATGTATGTATGTGTGTATGTGTGTATCTTAGTATGTGTGTATCTTAGTATGTGTGTATGTATATTATGTGATAAAGCGTGGATGTGTGAGTATATGTGTGTAGTATATACATGTATTTACATACTAATATACTAATGTACTAATGTATGAGTATGTGTATGTATGTGGTGCAGACAGGTACTAATGCACTAATGTACTAATTGATGGATATGTGCGTATATGTATGTATTGTATACATGTACTTATGTATGTATGTATGTATGTATGTATGTATGCATGTATCTTAGTATGTGTGTATGTATAATGTGCTAACGTATGGATATGTGCGTATATGTGTGTAGTGTTTACATGTATGTGCATACTAATATACTAATGTATGGGTATGTGTATGTATGTGGTGTAGACAGGTACTAATGCACTATGTACTAATGTATGGGTATGTGCCTATATGTATGTATTGTATACATGTGTGTGTGTGCGTGTGTGTGCGTGTTTTTTTTCCAATTGAATGTATTATAGTATTATATGACATCTTAATGTATTGTCTCTTGTAGCCTTTTGGCGGCTTTTACATTTTTAATGTAAGTATTATTGAAATATTTTTGAATGTACGAGATGAGACAAAAATAAACAATATCTCTCTCTCTCTCTCTCTCTCTCTCTCTCTCTCTCTCTCTCTCTCTCTCTCTCTCTCTCTCTCTCTCTCTCTCTCTCTCTCTCTCTCTCTCTCTCTCTCTCTCTCTCTCTCTCTTCTCTCTGCTCTCTCTCTCTCTCGTCACAGACCTTCGTGTGTATGTTGACGGAGCTGCTCTCCATGGTGGACAGTTCTGGCTGGAAGACGCTGGCTGTCCCTGCTCTCGGCACCGGTCGGCTGGAGTACCCTCGTGATCTGGTAGCAGAACTGATGTTCTCGACTGTAGAGCAGTTCGCCAAGGATCACCCCAACACGTCAATCAAGGACGTCCTCTTTGTTCTACATCCCTCTGATAGTAAGAGTATTGAGGTACGTATTCCAATGTCAAGTGTAGTTAAGTGTGTCATGGACTAGTCTAAGTCAAAGCTGGTTTATTCGTACTTAAGGCCTCTGGAGGAAGGCGAGTCCAGTTGTCCAGAATCATGTTAACGCTTTTAGTTCGTAGGTAGCCATTGGTCAATCACGTAGAAATAATAATAGATGACTCCAGTCTAACACTGTTTTATGAGCGCATCAATTCAATGTTGAGTCCATCCTAACGTGGCGTTAATTAATTAATTAATTGATAGTGTATGAAATAAGCATCATTGTACTATCCGTGTTACCATCAGTGTATGAAATAAGCTTAAACAGCAGCCATCCCAAAAGTGTTATTTTTTCAATTCAATTGCAAAAATAGTAAAAACCTCAAATATCTGCCAAAAGAAGTTGGAAGATGAATGTGGATGTCGATACTTAATATCAATCAGCTTTCCTGAACGAAGTTAAACCGATCATAATGAGTAAACTAAATGAGGAAATGAAAGATTTAGGAAGTATTAGGTACCAACTAGTAATAAAAACACAACTATAAGCAAGGGTAATTCGGAGGATACAGTTGAAACTTATATCAGAACTAAACCAGATGTAATAACTGAATCAAGTTTCATAAGTTCATCTTTTGACAATTCATTTCAGGTAATGCAGTCATGACTGCGTTTTGTCAAAATCTTCATTTTTCTTTTCTGTCTTACTCTTTGTATTGGCGTACTGATTAATTTACTTGACGTACAGTAACTTACTTTTAATATTGTTTTCACAGCTGAATTAAAAGGTGTATATATAACAGTAAACTATCATGACTATATGTGTGTTGCTTTAGTACTGCACAGGCGGTGCAATATCAAAACAAACACAAAAACGTAATGATAGTTATTTTAAGAACCTTTTAATAACATTACGAAAGTGTTGTCACAAATATGCCTCTGTTATGTCAAGTAAAAACATTACGATACACATTAAGAATCTTAGACAGATGTGAAAACCAAATAAGATATTTAAGAAAAGACAGTCCCAAAAGTTAAGTTAACCGACTATTCACTAGCCTTGATGACAGATTGTGACTTAACACAGTCCAGAGTCACTGGAGTTTATTCAGTCATAAAGTTTGACGCCAATTTGTATTTTTCACTGTTTCCCATGGTCAAATTAACGATTGTTTATGTCCGTAATTAAACCTTCAGAACGTTACCCCTACAATCTGACATGTACTCAAGTAAATTTAACTTTCTTTATCTTGTTCATCCATTAAATACAATTCTGTTTCAGTCTTATGAAGCGGAATATCGGAAATATGTGAAGGCACGCGGTGGATATATGGCACCAGGTATGTAGTCAAAGAAAATTAACATTTATATACATTATTCTTCAAATTCTATATGCATGGTTTAATTAACTTAAGTTACTATCTTTTATGTTATAAATCTTTAATTTCTGTTATCAAATAAGAAAAAGCTTAGTCACTCTACATTGATAGTTTTGTGTATAGGATAGCGTACAGTGACGTTAACGTCTATTTAAGAAATAGAAGACGAGTTGGCGTGCTTTATCGTTGAATCAAACATAGCAGGGAGCATAAAACACGAAGTTTTCTTTTGCTCTCTGCTATGTTTTATTCTACGATAAAGCATAACAACGAGTCTTCTATTTCTTATATGAGATGCCCTTAAATAGTTACTCGCTTTTCTTTAAAAACCGTGGAGATATTATGTTGTTTGTATAAACTATATTTTGAAAATATTAATGCCTCACGTCGTAGAACACATTCTCTACCATTGAACAATCGAAGTGACGTAAAATGTGACGTCATTTGCTAAGCGACGCTCTTACTCTCGTCTAAAATCACGAGCATGTTTTATTATCTCATAAAGCACGCTGTCGGTCCCATTGACCGCCTGTGTTTTATTGCCGTAGGTATCTTATATTTGAATATAAATCAGTTCAGTATATTTCCCATTAAGATCAAACCAAATAATGTATGTGCATGTAGAATGTAGATGGTCTCGTTGTATCATTGTTTTACGACGTTTTGTCACCAGACTGTCTTTTCAGATGATCTTAAAGGGGCTGTAGCAGGTTTTCTTGCAAAATTTATTTTTTCAAATGTCCAATTCATAATGATAGTTTGTGTCATTTAAATTTACTTTAGAGATTAAACATATGCATCTTATTACATAAACCAATGATCCGTAGTAGCAATAACGGTGTTGTGTATAAAGCAAAAATTGCATGGCGGCCATTTTATTGTGAACACATTTTATTATTTCGAATAATAAAAAACGATTTACTGAGCCTTGTTCATGAATATTAAACTTAATATTCCGAAGAGAGAAGGGTGTTTTACTATTTGTGAAATTAATTTTCCAATACATTTCATCGACTTATTTGAGCGAAAAAACGTGCTACTGCCCCTTTAAGTGACTAAACTAATGTAATGTTGAAGAATCGGAGTTAAGGTTAGCCTTATTTAGGAGTTTTGAGAATCGCATGCTGCACACATGATTATTATGTACCCGTATATGTTTGCGGCTACATGGTAGTAGATAACACCAATAGTAACTGCAATGATATGTTGTGCACATCCTCCTTACTCGATGTAGTAAACCTTGAAGTTTATTTTGACAAGAAATGTGATTTATATTTTGCTGTATAACTGACACATTTAAAATATAAACTAAAATATAAACTAAAAGTTCGATGATCAATATACACAAATATATAAAATGAATTAACTGGATTAACTAAACTAGAAATACATGCCATTTAGATAGTGAACAAATAAAACATTGTTACATTTGAGATAACACTACCTTTAATAGTACAAATTCTTGTACGTTTTACTACTTCGACCACCAGGCCTCAAGGCCTCGTGTGGTACGCTGTTACGGTCGGTGGTGACGATAGTTGCCTTACCCTGAGGGTATCGGTTCGAATCCGCAAGGGACTTGGCCCGAAAAAAGTACAAGAATTCGTACTATTGAAGGTAGTGTTATCCCAAATGTAACAATGTTTTATATATTAACTGAACGATATACACATACCTTTGATTGTATGTATTTATCCTGTCAACCAGTCTGGACCAACTGGCTAAATCTCCCCTTAGACTAAAGGTACCCTTAGCCCATAGCCATTACTCTGAGGTAAGATCACCTCACGCTAAGTAGCCTTCGTGCTAGTGGGCCTAGGGTCTAAACTATCGAAGCTCTCTTAACGCTAAGAAATCAGAAGCATCATCCATTACCATTGGCTTCGAAAATAAAGGCCCGGAATTGTACCACATACACCTAACGTTGATATCATGTATTAACCCTCTCACTGCCCGTGTTCACAGATATGGACGAGTATAATGCTCAGGAGGTGGTGAAATACAGAGAACAACAGATGAGCAATATTAACCAACGAGCTGGTCGGGGGAGGACAGACGCAGTATAAACCCTAACATTAGAGTTGTTGATACTCCAACTTGATGAAAACCAAGATGACAACAGTTTGACGTTTGAGAGATGACTTTACTGTCTCTAGATGCCTGTGTATTATGTAACTGTACCTCTTGATTTCAAACTGTATATACCCTAGAAGAAGTAACATTGTGAATCATAATTGAGTATTTATTGAGTATCTGGTTTATGTTCTTCGATATATATTATACATTCGGGTAGGAATTAAGAAGCATATGAAGAGTGATATTTTCCCTTGGTATATATTTGTTGTATTTATATATATATCATAATATAAAGAGTATATTATATAAGTGTTTATGACATACTATGTTTATAAACGAGTGCCTGAATATTAGGAATTCCGAGCGAGAGCGAAGGGTATACCGATATTCAGGCACGAGTGTCGTAAATATAGTATGACATATACACGAAAAAAAAACAGACCTTGCAATTTAAGCGATATGCTGCCTTTTGACTAAACAAGGTCACATGACCGGTATATGCCTTGGGAAACAAAGGACTGGCGTTTACACAAATTACAGCAAATGAAGGAATCAGAAATCATCAACTATTTCCCCGGGGATTTCCCAGTATCGCGGATCTGGTCATATCACATCCTTGAGAGTTGTCATTTCACACAAGATCTCACTTCTGATAATAAATAACCTCACTCCTACGAATATAATAAATTTTAAGCGTATTTCTTTTTGTAGCATGTTTGGTATTCCAGCAAACTCCTGCCATTAGGCTATAACGCCAGTTTCGATTACCCAAAAATAATGTCAAAAGCGGCCTGTTGGAACTGCACTCGCCCTTTGCAAACACACGTCTAACTACGAAATATTATTTCCATGACAGGTCATAAGAAGGCCAATGTGAGAGCTCTATGTTCAATGACCTGACTAAATATAGGCTAAAGTGTTTCAAGTCCCCCAATCCATGTCTATCAAAGTGTGTTGCGACAAGTTCACGCGTGCGACTGTTTCAAGGCCGCCGAAAGATTACCATACATTATGATGTTCGCCTGTTTGAAAACTAAATCCGTCAATGTCTATGACGATGTCAAACATCAGTGGGCCAACAAATTATCCAATATGTAATGGGGGAACCTTCAATAAATGTAATTTTACATTCAATGCAACCAATGCAAAACCGCTTCCCTTAGTTACGTGACGACCAGGCCCAAGTCGTGTTCAATAATCAGCTGTGCTGGTGACCTCGCCTTGCACTCAAATCTGCATATTGAATCAATGCGCTAATTAGGTCGAATTGATGACAACTACTGTTTTCTGTTGCATTTAAAATCAAACCTAATATTCATTCTTTTATTTTAATACTATTGTTGTTGTTAGTAATATCAAATAAAAAGATTATAAATTGCAAAATAGTGCAACTACCGGGATACGAACTCAGTCGTAGGTTCCACGCCAAACCGTCTGAAAACAGCCCGTAGACTCGCGTGTTCGAGCGCAATTCAGGTAGCCAGTCAAAAGATGCCCAACAAATGCTTTCGGTGCGAGAAGCTGGGGGCAGATAACTCAAAACAGCTATCCTTTTGTCTGTTCCGAATGCTTTAAAAACAGCGACCGTTTAAATACCATGATGTGATTGGTCAGCTATCTGACTGGGCTTTGGCTGCGCTAAACTGGTTCGGAACACACGCCTATACGGGATGTTCTCAGACCTTGTGGCGAGGAATCTACAGAACCTGTTCGTATCCCGGTAAATATTATTTTGCAAATTTTATTCCTCGGAACAAGGTCGATTTTAATCAGACTGTGAATTTATAAGAAATGAATGTCACAATGTGTTTGTCCACTCGATTATAACCTGTTTGAAACGTGAAATTTAAATTTTGAATAACCGGCTGCGCAGGCTACGCAGGCTACGCAGGCTACGCAGGTTATTCAAGTTTAGTTTTCACGTTTCAGACAGGTTATATTTAATTAATAAAAATGCGCTAAAATATGAATTTGTAAATATTAACCTTCGTCCTCAGTAAACTTGGTGCGTGCATTTCCATCGATGTTACGAGTAAAATGTGATTGTTACGTTTATCTCATTAGGAATAATTGTCGTCAACGAAGTTTTTCAACCCATGCATTGGTTACATCTCATTTGATGCTGCCTATCTCAGTCATGTGACGTCGGTACTCGGACGTGGAAAGCATATGATTGGACGAAATGGTTTGTAGATCGATGAACATATCTCACCGTGATAGTCATGGGGACATTATGTCACACACACGCACAAACACACAGACACACACACACACACACACACACACACACACACACACACACACACACACACACACACACACATACTCGTTTTCATATACAAGTGAGGTATATGTTACCACACCAACGTAATGAGGTCTACCCTTTATAAGCATACTATATGGAAATTGTAAATAAAATACTCATTTGCACAATGACCAAAATCATGTCATATGTTGACTTTCGACAAATAATGAAAATAAAGACGTAAACACATCAGCAACATTCTGAGGTTTTGCATATTAATGAGGTACTTCCATATAAGGAAGTGCATATTCGGGTGCTACCTTTTGAGGTATTTTCCAAAAAAGGGCATAGTACACATTCACCATTGTGAGGTACATTCTTAGTATGGAATATTTGTATGCAACTCATTTTGGGAAATGAAATTTCTTGCTGATTAAATGAAATTCTTTCATTCACGAGCACTTATTTCCTGATAGTTCTTAAATTAATAGATAATTAAGTTCTTGTTTAGGTTGAACCTGTACCAATAAAATATATAATGCGGAGCACACAGATAAATGCATAGATAATTATACAAAATTAACTTTGTATTGCCATCTTTACAAAGAGCTATATATGGTGTCTCAACAACTTTCTGAGGTTCATTAAGAGGTAGTACATGTACATACACGTCTATCATACAACAGAGGTATAACGTATTGCCAATATCATACGCAGACAGAGGTATATCACATATATAGTATCTGACCAAGTTTCTGAGGTTGAATATGTACCAGTAAACCTATACAATGCAGAACACAGAGATATATGCATACAATACCTGATAAATTTTGAGGTAATACACACACGTATATCAAACACTTAGATAGGTATAATCAAGTGATTATGTATTGCCCGTTCCACGCAAAATGAGGTACATCACAATATGGTGTATCACTATCTTTCTGAGGTAGAACACACAGACACATATGCATATAATACCAGATACATTGAGAAGTAGTACACATACGTCTACCAAATACATAGAGAGGTATAACCAAGTGAAAATGTGTTGCCCACTCCACGCATAATGAGGTATATCACAGATGTGATATCCCATCGACTTCCTGGGATAGAACACAGATATATGTCGAGGCGAAATGGTCGTGTGGTAAGCTGTTGGTACAGTCAATGCTGGCGATAGTTGCCTTACTCTGAGGGCGCGGGTTCTAATCTCGCATGGAACTCGGCCCTCAAAAGTACAAGTGTTATCCCAAATATAACCATGTTATAAAGATATATGGTGTATCACTATCTTTCTGAGGTAGAACACACAGACATATATGCATATAATACCAGATACATTTAGCAGCAGTACACATACGTCTATCAAACACTTAGATAGGTATAATCAAGTGACTGTATTACCCGTTCCACGCAACATAGGTACATCACACATTTGGTGTCTCACTAACTGTCTGGGGTAGAACACACAGACAAATGCATATAATACCAGATACGTTTAGACTCTGTATTGCCCGTTCCACGCAAAATGAGGTACATCACACTATGTGTTGTTCATTCCAAGCATAATGAGGTATATCACACATATGATATCCCATTAACTTCCTGGGGTAGAACACAGATATATGTCGAGGCGAAATGGTCGTGTGGTAAGCTGTTGGTAAAGTCTATGCTGGTGATAGTTGCCTTACTCTGAGGGCGCGGGTTCAAATCTCGCATGGGACTCGGCCCGCAAAAGTACAAGAATTTGTACTATTGAAGGTAGTGTTATCCCAAATATAACCATGTTATAAAGATATATGCATATAATACCAGATACGTTTAGAAGTAGTACACATAAGTCTATCAAACACTTAGATAGGTATAATCAAGTGACTCTGTATTACCCGTTCCACGCAAAATGAGGTACATCAAACATATGGTGTCTCACTAACTTTCTGAGGTAGAACACACATATATATGCATATAATACCAGATAATTTAGAGGTAGTACACACACGTCTGTCACACACATATAGAGGTATAATCAAGTGACTCTGTGTTGCCCATTCCACGCATAATGAGGTATATCACATATGTGATATCCCATCAACTTTCTGGGGTAGAACACAGATATATGCATATAATACCAGATACACTCTGAGGTATTTAACACTTGCATATAAAATGTGTCGCAAGCATTCAGCAGTAGATGTTTGTGTGGTCAATATTACATACACTCGGAGAGGTACGTCACTTATATTATTATGGCTAAAAAGAAATAAAGTACATACACTTGATAAAAGAAGTCAAACATACAGAGTAAAATGTGTGTATGATTACATTTATTCCTCAGAATGTATAAGGGCAGAAGTATTCATACATGTACTCCTGTATATTTACTCATCAGTTTAGAATGCCTTTTATATTCAAAAGTTCTACATCCTATTAACATCACTGGTTTAACAGCATCACATGTCATAACATTATTGACCTGCGTGAAGTGTTGTTACCTTTCTTGCTACCACCTACATATGCATGGAAGCAGGGCAAAGCAACCACATACGTCTCAAAGTTAAAGATGCAAGTGTGTGTCATACCCCTATATGTATACATATATCTCAGCATGCAAACTCCAAAGCAAGTTCCCGAGTAAAATTACAGGAGCATCAATACCTCTTCCACATTCTCCAACTCCCAAAGTTATAGCAGCCCGCCTCTATAGACCATAATAACACCATTGCTTATGTAATATTGTTGTAATAAATTAGTGGAAAATAGTCATACTCTGAATGACATTCAATGACCGACTTTATAATCAGAGCTATGAACTTAGTCATCCAATCCTCTTAGCAGCAAGAGACTGCAGTTAAAAAAAACAATACTTTTTATTCAAAATTTATTTTTTTTCTTTACATAAATATCTGAACAGAACTTGATCTTCAGCAGCTACCAGCCGCGTCCCTGCCTGAAATGTAAATTATGAAAATTAGTCACATAAAAAACTGTACGCGTATCCAAAAGACACATAATGTTAAAAGATAAAACATGTTTCTTATAGTTACGATCTTTAAAGGATTAATTAACTGAAAGCCAAGTACATTTAAGACATACTAAGACATTTAAATGGCCTACTTAGCTCATCAGGATTTCATTGATTTACCACCTAAGGTTAAATATTTAAGTAATACATTGTTTACAAGCAAAGAGTGGGTTCTTAGATCATGACCCCTGTGACCCCATACGTGGTCATGGGGTCACGAAATCTACAATTTAGAATCCCCATTTCCCAAGGAGTCTGCACACAAATGTTCAGCTCTCTAGACCTATTGGAACTGGAGAAGAAGATGGAAATAGGTTTTTCAGGTTGTGACCCCTGTGACCCCAATTGGGATCATGGGGTCACGAAATCTACAATTTAGAATCCCCATTAGCCAAAGAGGGCTGCATACAACTTTTCAGCTCTCTAGACCTTTGGAGAAGAAGATGAAAACAGGTTTTTAAGGTTGTGACCCCTGTGACCCCATTTGGGGTCATGGTCATGGCTGAAATCCCCATTAGCCAAAGAGGACTCCACACAACTTTTCAGCTCTCTAGACCTTTTGGAACTTGAGAAGAAGATGAAAATAGGTTTTTAAGGTTGTGACCCCTGTGACCCCATTTGGGGTCATGGGGTCACGAAATTTACAATTTAAAATGCCCATTAGCCAAGGAGTCTGTACATAAAATTTCAGCTCTCTAGAGTCATTGGTTCTGGAGAAGAAGTCGAAGAAGCGAAAAGTTTACAGACAGATGGACGGATGGACGGACGGACGCCGGACCCCATGCCATGCCATAAGCCCATCGGGCCTTTCAGGCCTGATGAGCTTAAAATCGGACCGTTTTTGGTCAAAATTTCAAAATTATTTGAACTTTTGAGTCAAGACCCCTAAAAGACACAACAGCACTATATAGGTTACTTCCAGACTAAATTTGAAGTTTCCAAGTGAAATAGTTTTTTAGATATGCTCCGGAAACAATTTCGGATGGACGGACACACGGATGGAAATGTGGAGCGCTATATACCCCGACTACGTCATAGCGGGGGTATAATTATTCCCCGGGTATAAAGAAACAATATATATGAGGTGTTAATATCTTTATGGAAAAAACGTTATTTGGTGATTTCAAAACTGGTGAGCTTGACAATATCTCGTGACCTTGACCTTTGACCACCAAGGTCACACAATCAATGATCACTTTTCATTGTGTATTACAATTATGTAATGATTCAAAGTGTTAATAGTTTAAATAAGGCATTTTTACAAAAGCAAGCTTAAGTCGTGACCTCATTGTGACCTTGACCTTTGATGGATTTTATTGAAAAGTTTTTCAAATATCGGCCATTTTCCATACTTGATATACACCACAAAACAGCCTGATAGCACAAATATTTTTCAAGTTACTGTGTTTACAAGGATGTTTTAGCGCTTTCAGAACTCTTGACCTTGACCTTTGACATTGAATGTAAACATGTCAAAAACTTTCCCAAGGGTATATAGAGGAACTTATGTATATGAGTTCTTGAAACCCTGTTGGAAAAAAGTTATAGCCAAAACAAAACACGGTGGCGGTGGAAACTGCGCAAAAACTGACAGCAGCCCTTAGTCGGGGCTGCTGATAAACCAAAGGTCAGAAAAATTTATGACTAGTAGACAAAAAGGGCTTGACAGGTACAAATTCAAGAGTCTGAAACCAAAAAAAATTGGCCAAAAAAGATGACGGATAAATAATGTCTCCAAAACTGATGGCTGTGGACTTTGGTAAAATATCATTACAAATGATAGTCAAGGGGGAGATAATCTGTGCCTATTGTCTCCCCTTTGACCATATCTCAACTGACAATGACCTATACTTTTTATTTCTATTTTGCTATAACTAACTTACATTAACTCTCAAATTCTTGTCTTTCTTTATTCTGATGCAATTTAGTTGAAAATTGTCTCTTTCACTTTGTCCCAGCTTAGTTATACTAGTAACCTATCCTGATTTACAAAAACAGCAAGATTTATAACTGTGATATAGTGACCATCAGCTGGAACTTGCTATGGGTGGTACTGCGCTGAAAGCATTGCACCCAAACCTTACTGTATGTTGAACAGTTCTCCACATCAGACAAAGTTGCAGAGGATCCGGCAGAATTTTAACCCAAGGCCTCTTGATCCGAAGCCTAATCATTGCGCTATTCCAACCCCTTTATGTTTAGAAACTAGTTACTGTGAATTGAAGGGCTGTAGAGGGATTCTACTGTTCACATATGGGTATTTCCATATTTAAAAGTTACAAAGTTAAAAGCCAGACGTATACATGTTATGGATGGACAGTCAAATTTAAAACCCAACCAACAACGTTGTTGACGGGATAAAAAATATATACATATTTCAATGAACCCATTGGCAAATTATATCACTGTGTAAGGCTATAAAGTACCTTAGCTGCATTTAATGTTGTTGATGTGGGCGAGTCGATGCTCTGCTCTCCCAGACTCTTCAATACAAGTGAGCAAGTTCACTGCAGCATCAGTAACAGACTCTGAAAAATATGAAATGTATGTTTACATTTATTCGCACACATAGCAACCTGTGTACTACTTCACAATGCTAACATCACATTTAATGTGCTCACAGATTTTCATATCCTACCTTAAAATCCTCACTCTCGTTTAGCAAGTGTATCTCTGCATTTTGCATCAATTTAGAGGCTCTACATTGGTAACCTAGGTTTGTTAATATTATATGAAAAACAGACAGAACCAGGCCTCCAGCTCAAAATAAATGTACATCATTTTTTGTATAATAAAATAAGTATATAAATAAGAGTTCACTTCAATATATTTTCATTTAGATTTGTGTTTTTTATCATCATAGTATAAAAAAGACATAATATCCTTCATGATATTAACATTGTTACTTTGGAAATTGGATATGAGGTGATCATAGTTCAAGATTTCCTGGAATATTTTGATATGTAATTAATTATAATATCAGAATATGTATAACAAATATAAAAAAGTACATGCCATTAATTTTCAAAAACAGATATTGAGGGTTGTCATTACATATTAAAATAGTTCCCTATATTTAGAAAAACATTTGAAATGTTTGTAATAGTGACATTTATTATTGTTATCCAGAGATGATTGCCAGGATTGGGATCATATAGCATATCATCTCTGTCTAAACAATTTAACAAATAATTTGTGGGTACCAATTTCCTGGCTCAACAAAACCAAAACAATGCCTCAAAATGTACGAATCACAATTTAATCTGTTCAATCATTTACCTTTGGCTGCCAAAGGCTTTGGATTCTTCCTTGGGGGTTCTTGTAGACCTGTGAGATGGTTCCATCCCCGTAGTGTCAGTAATGACTTAACTTGCTCAGAATCTGAAAAACATCATGTTTACATTAAGGGACATTGTACTTCCTCACAATAAACAAAAAAATAACATCTTTTAAGGAGTAATTTAACTGAAAACTAAGTAATACATTGAAATGGACTACTTTGGTCATTACAAGACAAAGAAATAGAGCAATGGGCTCTGTAGCTCATGAGGGTTTATATTGTTTGATGTTTGAAGACTGAGATAGATTGCTCACAATATAATGAACAATCCCTAGCCCTGACAAATCTGTCTTGAAATTGTCAGTGCAAAAAAAACCCCATGAATTGACAGTTGACGCTAAATTTTGATAAAATTAGTTGTCCAAGTATCACAATTCCTGCAAGGACATTGAAGAAAAGGTGATCCTCCCAAGTACAATCCCTTGATATGTTTTATCACAGTTTTTAAAGGGGTGCACCACTTTTAAGTTACGCCTTGCCATACCCTCTCTTACTCTCTCCAACCTACCCCCTCTCACAAACACCACCCCATGCCTTTTAACCCATGAAAACTATCACCCTCTCTTGCACGTAATTATGTATAGCCCCTGCCAGGCTCCAAACACTGGCAGCACTGATCAAACTAAGGCTGAAAGAGAAGAAGCAATCTGATGGGTCTCTGATAGTTTAATTAAGAATATCCATTGACTATTGTTCTAAGTCTGTTCATTTTGGAGAAAAAGATGAAAATAGGTTTTTAGGTCATGGCCCGTGAGGCCCTTATATTGGGTGATAGGTCACCAAATCTACAATTTAGAATTTCCATTGGCTAAAGAGTCTGTACACAATATTACAGCCTTCCAAGTCTTTTCTTTACGAAAGACAAAATTAGGTTTTTAGTTCATGGCCTGTGAGCCCTACAATTTAGGCTAAAGAGTCTACACAAAATATCACAATATCATGTAACATTTTTAGCAATATCTAAACTGTTTGAGCAAGTAAAATATATTGTTGAATATCCAAAATTTTATAAGAAAATTGCCATTTTTCTTATAAAAGTAATTTGTTTCGATTTACACTGTTCAAACAAACAATTTTCAAATAAAGATAAACAAAAGATCTCTGTAAGTGATTGAAATGTGTAGTTTACACACTGATAATGGTTTAATCGTAAGAATTGGTTAAAATAGCAGAATTATTATGAATGCAGTAATCCCTTTGAAATGGTTTGATGAGCTGCGTTTTCTCAAATTTTTGGATAAAAGACACAATAAACTTGAATACTAAAATAAATTATTTTTTTGTCTGTCCTCTCTTTGACCGCATTTATCTGTGCATGTATGCCAAAACACACACATCAATCTCTGAGGCTTTGTCATGAGTAACCTTGGTATCTTAATCATATATGTGTGTATAATACCTCATTGTTTATAATGTATGCATCACAATTTAAAATTTCCAATTTACCTTTGGTTGCTGAGGATGGGTTGGTAGTTCTGAGGAATGCTTCAATTCACTGCAGCATCATTTGTGGAATCAACTCGACCACCATCTGAAAAAACAAGTACTTACATAATTGAACAATAGTTATCTGAAGATGACATATCCCACCGGTCCCACATAATTTGTAAAACACATCTTTGACAGATAATTGTATATCTACTACTTCAGGGTAATAATAAACATGCTGAGTTTCAGATATGATGAAGGGTTTTGGAGTTCTGCTCCGGAAGCAAACCCATCTCTGAACAAAGTCTAAATGAAACATGTTTCTAAGGAAATGGAAAAATAAAAATTTCAGATAACTGAAAATATCAAAAGGCACCACTTCAGTTCTCTTCTACTCCGGAAACGAAATGATTACGGACGGACGGACAGGGCGAATATATTCAACAGTATTACATACCGGTGGGATAAAAAACTGTACACATATTCACCTCAGTATGTTAATAATATACATGTGTGTACTACCTCACAATGTACACATCACTACAAAATGTTTCCACATTACCCTAAGATAACTACCACAGTATGTGGTATAAAATAGCAACATGTGTACTACCTCACAATGTATACACCAGTACTTTTTAACACATCTATCTCACTATGTACACTTGTTGAAGACATTTATCTGTAGGTGTTAAAGATGCTTCAATCTCTGAAGTTTGTAAATAATCTATGTATGTGTGGTACCTCAAATTGTAGGCATTGCAACCTAATGGTTTTATTCACTTACCTCTGGTTGCCTTTGCTGAGTGAAATGTTTCACTCCTGTCTGGAATACTAAACAAGTAAGATGCTTCCACTTTCTCCAAGGCCCTCCTTAAACCTGGAAGATGGAACCTTCACTGCAGATTCAGTTGTGAACCCAACATGTCCAGAGTCTGAAAAATATGTGCTTTCATAAATGGGCAAAACTATACACATAGTAACATCAGTATTTTAATTATATGTATGTGTGTACAATCTCAAAATGCATGAACATTAATTAGGTTTCATTTATATACCGTCATCATTTATTGTTGAAGGTCGCTGATCCTTGTGACCGATGAGAAAAAGATGGATAACTTTTTAGGTCATGATCCATATATGTGTCACAGGGTCACCAATTGACATACGCAACTTAAACCGTTATTTTGAGGGTAACCGAAAGCAATTACATATACCTATATCAAAATCGAGTAAAATACTTAAGTCTTTATGTTCAATATTTTGATTTGCTGAAATTTATTTTTTTACACATAATAATTAGTATGTTATCATTCATAATATATGAATGGGAGCAAAACTTCAGTCAGTTTGCCCTACTAGTTCCTGGAGTGAAATTAAGGTTGAAAATGAGGCCAAGATGAACAAAATTGATCCTCTAGACTAGGTACAAGATTGAAATTACCCAACTCACAAAATTGCAGGTCTAAGGGTCTAGCAGTTCTGGAGAAGAAGTCAGACCCCATACATACGCCCATGCCATAAGCCCATCAGCCCTGATGGGCTTAAATAGAGTGAAACCCTTGCATTAAGTTGAAAACAAAGACCATGAAAACAGTCTAGTGTGATTGCATGAGACCAACATGACTTGACACTAAATATAAATTAAAATGGTCACATTGTTGTTTGAAATCACTATTAATGCAAATATCTTGAACAAATGCTCCCAAAATAATAATACAAAACGGTACACAATTTTAAGGAATTCATCACATATAAATGAGTCAAAATTACATGCATTGAAGCGATTCAGAATAAATTATCTTCTCACTCCACCCTCTAACCCATTTCCTGTGATCTATCCCAAACATCCCTCCCCCTTTCCTCCGATAAACAACCAACCACATGTAGCCCGTCTAACCTAGGTAACTAGAGACTAACTCTCTAACAGAGGACTAACATGCACCACTGTCACACAGCTGTGATGGCTCATCTTATTAGCCAAGGGCTCAGTCAGAAGCATAGTGCTCAGTGACTAGACTGGCAGTATTATGAATGGGAAGGTTGAGGCCTGTTGAGCTGAAAATTTATGAGGCGATGAATTTAGCATTAGCATTATATTTTTTTTATTATATGACGAGCAGTGAAATATCGGGATTTATCAGTGAAATAAAGCTCAATAAAATCAAGCTACAGTGAAAATAACTTATATTTTCACTGCAAACGGTGACTGATATCATTTGATGTCATAAAACAATGGTCTCGCGCGGCGATTTGGCTTATGACGTCACAGTGTTACTGTGGTACGGGCTGTTCCTTGTAACCGCTTGGTGAACAAACGACCCTTTTCGGACGTAATTACATGGATAATATCATATAATAAATAGAATATTAGTCAAGAAAAGACAGATATCCTCTATTTATTATATGATTGCAGGTGAAATACCCGGATCTATCAATGAAAATAAACCGTGTTATCAGTCACTAGTGAAAATAACAATGGAACGTGTTATCAATCACTAGTGACTGATATAACAATGACCTGACGTCATAAAACAATGCTCCGACGTCATGACACGTTCATGACGTCACATTGTTGCTGAGGCGACAAGCTCAGTCCGGAGCCGACTAACGTAAATGCAAGTCTATTTCAGTGAATATGCAAAGATTTGGTCATATAATAAATAGAAAATTTGTCTTCTCTTGACAATGCCATATTTATCTCATCTCGTGATGTAGAAAAGTTATATATTTTCACGAGTGACTGTGCCACTCGTGAAAATATAACCTTTCTACCTCACTCGATGAGATAAACGTGGTATTAGTCAAGAAAACCCAAATATCCTCTAAAAATTTGAATATATTGCAACATTGTGTACAAATGTTTAAATAAAATTCAAATTTTCTATTATACGGTACAGATTTACTGGCAATGACATACCCGGTGTAAAGTCTGAAAATATACCCCCCCTTCAAAGTATACCCGGGTAAATTCTGGGAGCTCCCAGATTATACCCCGGGGTAGATTCTGGGAGCTCCCAGAATCTACCCCCTCTTCCCAGAATCTATCCCCGGGGTATAGTCTGGGAGATCCCGGAATCTACCCCCGGGGTATAGTCTGGGAGCTCCCGGAATCTACCCCCGGGGTATAATATGGGAGCTCCCGGAATCTACCCGGGTATACCTTGAAGGGGGGTATAATCTGGAACCTTACACCGGTACATATAATTTTTCAGAATACACTAGAGATTTTCTAGTGAACTAGAGAAATATTTTTAAGAGATGTACCTTGTAAACAATGCTAGAAAATGGATAATGAAGCAGCACTGGTGTATTTGTAATAGATTTCAAAAGATTTAATTGAATACATATATATATATTACCAAGAAAATGGTTTTCGAACAGCTCCCATGTGGTTAGTTTTTCGTGATATTTGTAACGATGTGATGTCGCTAGCCGTCAGAATAACATGCTTTGTGTTAAACTTCCTTTAGATTTATAATGTCACACAAACTTCTCTTTTATGCTTAATATGATTTCTATTCTGAACTACATTTTGCATGTTATGAAAAAGTCAATAATTTAATAATTCGAACAAGTCTTACCGGCTGCCAACAAAATTTCTACGCCTTGGTGTTAATGTTATGGACATATTCGGGGTCAACGGAACTTCCATCAATAGCTTGGGATATCCCATTCCGACATTGGCTCGCTGACTCACTGTAAAAATTCCAGAAGCACTCACTTAATTGGACAATATAGTAAGTCATCAAAACATTTTAACCTACAAGTTATCTCTAATATATTTTAGATAAAGTTCATATGCATAAATAGTGAAGTGTATTTATTCATTTTAAAACAAGTTTATTCGCATTATTGATGTATGTCTTAAGTGGCCGAAAACAAATCACTCAAGGTCATTTCAATTCTACACTTAACTCTTAAACATTTTGGGGAAATGTTGCTTGCATAACATACTTTTTTATTTTATAAACTGTTCAAAATAATTTAAATATCAAGTAAATATGCTGTATTTATTCAATTTACAAAAAATAAATTCTTGTTCAAAATGAATATGGCTTCGTTAACAAGCAAGGCTTTGCTTTTCTGATACCTCACCATTAATATGTATGTGTGCTAAAGAAAATGGCATTGTCAAACACCAAAAATTAACATTACCTGTTTTTAAATCATTTGCCAAACTGTGATATCCAGATGTCATATACTCTTTATATTACACATTCATACCTATTTTATTGAATACATTTATATTGCAATGCTACAGTTTTAATGTTGACCATATGCTTTAATATTCTGGGGAAATGTTTTAAAACTATACTTTTTAATCTGTTGAAAATAATTGAAATATCACAATTTAATTGTTGTATTTTTTCAATTTTGATATGAAAATCAATCAATCAATTATATTTTTAAAGGTGCCTACACTTATTAAGGTATGTGCATTTTGCAATGATTTTTACTGCACTGATATTTATAAATTCTATTTTTTCTTCTGAAAATGTCACCATAATGTTTATGTGTATTATATACTTGTGTTCATGTATTTGATTACATACAAACTGCAAGCTGTTTAACAAATAGGAACAAATATTTTCCAAACTAAGTTTGACTGCGTCACCTGGACCTGCTTCTTTCCCCCTCCTCCCCCAACATAACAAGCAACAATTCTAAAATGATAATGGTTCAGATATCGTCGTATTCAGCAGTTCAGTAGGTTAATACAAACATGTCAACGGCTGATACGTATAGTTTAAGCAATGACAAATCTAAACTACAATATATAAGATCAAATGTTCGAGTATTTATACCCCCTTGCTTGATTTTGACAGATACCAGAGCCATACCTGACCACCGTCCAATATTTTCCTAGGTTATGGGAATAGAGTTACCTCCCCATTACCCTTATTAAAATCCGGAAAAACAAATTTGAGCCGGACAGAAACCAGAAACAATCACTTATTATAAAAGGACTGGTGTAGAATTACATTCAAATTGAAATTGACATAAGTTTAATTTTTTTTATTGAACTCTACAAGCGATGCATCACATTATCTGCTCTAGAAATAAGTATATGTTAGAAATGTACGTGCTCTATAGCTATCATAAAGGGGTTATTTCTTTATGTACTAATAATTTATGGCTAATTTAGGGTATTTTATTTTTTTAAACTTTTTACAAACAAGGCTATATTGCCCAAACTTTGCAAATGAAATTATTGTTTACGTGATACTATATTTATTAATTATACTGAATTTTTTGTATGATTTCCCTTCGCATATCTTCAGCCTACATGTCTGTACTAAGATAAATTATTCAGCGAGAATGTAAAAACAAAACATATAACAACTTTAGTTTATGCATTTCTATTATGACCATCTGTGATTGGATGCAGTAAAATAAATCATCGTAGCATTTGATGTACTGTCATTATTTCACCTTTAACGAAATGAAATACCACGAAAACAAGTGACACCTCCATATTGTACAAATTAGCAACTTTGAATAATGGAACTAAAATAGACAAAATAATAAAACAAATGATCGTGTCGCATCACATATTGGGAATATGTGTAATCTATCACGTTACCGTGGTAAAGATGTTTGTCAATAAGACTAAATTCCACAGTAATTGATATCCCAATACCAATCATACTAGAAAACGATGGTATATTACCTCAAAATAGCGATAAAGAACTATACACACTGTAAACAAACTCTGCGACCTTTCACACTTTACTTCTGACTTAGAGTTTATTGTGAGAGTGTAAAACACCATGGTTGAATTAAATTGTACCTTACCTTTCATCATCGTTGATCCAAATCATGGCAGCCGTCAAGATCATGCATTGATGTGGTTTTGTTCGGCAGTCCCGGCAGTTCTCGTAACGATATGATGCGCCAAGACTTCACTTCCGGTATTGATACTATGCGCATGCCCAGGCAGACGGAACGTCATATGCAAATTAGGTACCGTCCATACATGTATGCGCAGTTAGATGCGCGGTACGATGGCCCCATGTGTGCTACTTTTGCACCACACACACCAAACACACAGACACGTATATGGCCGCTATACCGAGGTAATTGAGATATTTTGAGTGTGTGAAACACTCGTTGAATGCAGGTAGAAAGTGAGGTAAAACTTCTGAGGTAATGATAAAATGTACCTCAGTAGTTTGGTGTACCTCATTATGTTGGTGTGTAAACATATAATGTACCTCAAAAGTAGAGGTTTACAAACGCACACACACACACACACACACACACATATATATATTATGTATATATATATATATACACATACATACACATACATACATACATACATACATTGTGTACATACATACAGTATATTGAATTCAATCACATGCAATGTTCAATAATATATATTCTGAATTTAGATTGTCTGAGATTGACATTTACAGTAAAATATATTTAAATATATATGTTTTGTTTAGTTACTAACTTTGGTCGAAATATATACAAAATGATGTTTAATGATCGCATGATACAGTGAGGAAAATAAATACGTATATTACCCATACGGGTGAGAAGAAACAGGTGATTATTTTTGTGATATTTGCACATGTGATTTCAAGTGATTCTCAATAGATAGTGCTGCAAAAATGGAAGATTAAGGTTAGTTAGCTTCGGAACATAATATGTAAGTATGTTTCAGTTAGATTTATCATTTGTGGATTAAACTAACTTAGCGTTTCTTTAGGGGATGTTTACGTAAGTATACTTTTCTTTTACCAATAATGCTATTAATGCTGTTTTCATGATTTTTCAATTGTATGTGTATTCCATTGGATCCAGTTTTGTTATAACGAAGTAAGAGGGGGTATGTAGCGGTCATTCCGTCCGTCCGTCCGTCCGTGCGTCCGTCCATCCGTCCGAGATATAGGGGGCCGCTTTTCCCAGAAACCGTTTAAGATAGGATTACCAAATTTAGTTTGTTGCTTGAGGGCATAAGTACCTTGATGGAGTTAGAAAATGAAAAGCGTGCAATTATTTTTTCCAGGGTTATTGCCCTTGTTCCGTATTTTTTACTTTGTTCATGGTAACTCCAAAGGGGACAGCTTTCTCGGAAATTGTTTAAGATATGTTAACCAGATTTGGTGTGATGCTTGAGGGCATACATACCTTGGTGGAATTCGAAAATGAGAAGCGTGCAATTATTTTTCCAGAGTTATTGCCCTTGGTCGATTTTTTCTACTCTGTTCCAGGTTATTTCAAAGGGGACAGCTTTTCTCAGAAACTGTTTCAGATAGGAGAACCCAATTAGTTGTGTGGCTTGGGGGTTTGAAAATCAAAATAGTGTGATTCAGGTATCTTCAAAGGGGATAACTTTTCAATGCAACTGTTTTAGATCAAATCAATTGTGTGGCTTGAGGGTATCGATCCCTTGATGAAATGAACATGTGAAGTGCACAATTATCTCCTCTCGAATTATTGCCCTTGTTCCAATTTCTTTGGTCTGGCGGGGGATATTGATGACTTGTTTGATTAGTCAATGATAGGCCTTCGGTACTTCACATGAGTATCCGTTATGATGAAGCCTTTCAGATGAGGTCATAATGTTTGACCTAATGACCTTAAGCTTGACCTTGGCGAATTTTTTTTTCGAAAACCATAACCATGGCCATTTTTTTTGATTGATCAGTGATAGGCCTATGCTACCTCACATATGCATCCCTTGTGATGAGACCTTTCAGAGGAGTAAGTAAGTCTTCACTTCATGACCTTGATCTTGGTGTAGAGGTACTTTTTCGAAAACCTTAAACTTGGCCATAACTTTTGATTGGCGAGTGATATGTCTTCTGATGCTTCACGTGTGCATTCCCTGTGATGAGACCGTTCAGATGAGGTAGTACGTATTGACCTCATGACATTGAACTTGTTGTTAGGACACTTTTCGATAACCTTTAACTTGGCCATAACTTCGGATCGATCAGTGCTAGGCCTTCTGAAGCTTCCCATGTTCATCCATTGTGGTGAGCTCTTTCAGACGAGGTCGTACATTTTGACCTCATGACCTTAGCCTTTGGATACGGAGACTTTTAAAAATAACTTTAACAATGGCCATATTCATTTGACCTGGAGTAGCACACATCCTGCATGTTCTTATCCAACTTAATGGATGTGGATTGCTCCAGGTCAAATGAATGATAAGGTCATGTATGGCTGACAAGTCGACAGCTTTGGCGATAATTTGAGACATAATGCCGAAGTACTGTCGAAAAAATTATATGTAGGTGTTGTGTATTTTTTTTACATCTGTAATTTCACTCTATGGTTAGAATCTGCCGATTCACAGGTGGTGTGAACATTTCTGGAATTAATAAACACTTTTTAAAAAGGTGAGTTTTCGCTGATTTTCGTGAGCGGGGAAATTGGCTTGAAATTTTGTAGGTAGCGATTTTCGGACTGTCTTGTCGCATACCGTTTGAAATAATGATCGGATTATGGCCATTTATTTAGTAAGGAAACCATTTCGCTTTAGTATCGTAGACATCGACTGTGCCATAAAAACATTTTTGATTCGAAATATGACTTTGAATGATAATGGCTTGGTTTCGTCGTTACATCCCTTTCCTTTTATATAGTAATAGGGTAGGTCTATATAGGTATATGTCTTTCAAACTCTGTTTCTAAGCGATACACGCCCTTGTGCACTGCTGTATGTCCCTCACTGTGTGCAAGAGCCAAAATGGGATTTTATGAGCTCTTCTCTCAAATGCTCCAAATGGAGCTCTCTTATGCTTAAGGGGAATTAACTCTAAATCATTCTTGTTATAACATGTGCTAAGGGAGGACTCGTTCACTTTGAGAACTTGAGATTTGAAATTTTGAAATAGTAGGTCTAACAAAATGGTACATGCATAATCGCAATATGATGGATTTATTTGTGAGAACTGGTACAACGTTAAAATAAGTTTATTAAGCAAACTGTTCAGGTTTTTGTGTAATGGTTTGTACAACTCATTTTTCAATTTGCTCAGTTCGCTACCTTCAGTAAATCAGTGTATTACCAAAAAGTAAGGACGAATTTAATGTAACCAAAGATATTTCCCTGGCTGCTATCAGTGTTTGTGTAGTTTACACCATTTTGTATTGGCTATAACTTTTTCCCATTAAGGTGGACAAGAACATGCACATGACTTCTAGGTATACCCCTGGGCTATAACTTGAAATATATTTGTGCTAAGAGGTTATTATTTGGTGTGTATCAACTGTGGATAAGGGCCAAGATTTGAAATGGATTTCGCTAAAATCCTTCAAAGGTCAAGATCACAGCGAGGTCAAGATTTAAGCATGCTTTTGTAAAAATGCCTTATTTCAACTATTTACACTTTGAATCATTACATGATTGTTTTACATAAGGAAAAGTGATCATTGATTGTGTGACCTTGAAGGTCAAAGGTCAAGGTCATGAGATATGGTCATGGTCACCAGTTCTAAAATCACTAATTTTTCCCAAGAAGGTATTAACACATCATATACATAGTTTCTTTCTCATACACCTTGGGAATTATTTTGATATGTTCACATTCAAAGTCAAAGGTCAAGGTAATGAGTTCTGAAATCACTACAAAAATCATTGTAAAGGCGATAACTTCAAATTGTGTTGTGCTGTCAGGCTCTTATTTGTTACATATCAACTATGGAGAAAGACCAAGTTTCGAAAAGGTTTTCTCTTAAATCCGTCAAAAGTCAAGGTTACATCGAGGTCACAATTTAAGCACGCTGTTTTTGATATGCCTTAATATTTTAACTATGAATATTTTAAATCATATCATGATAGTTATACACAAGGAAAAGTGATAATTGAGTGTGTGACCTTGGAGGTCAAAGGTCAAGGTCATGAGATATTGGTTAAGGCCATGTTAACCCGTTGGTCCAATTGATCCAATCCAAGACCTCAGTGATGATTCAAGTTGTTAGTAATAACTGCAATGATGAACAGCATCTTAAGAATCTTTTACATGTTATTGTTGCTGTGGAGAAGGCGGAACAGGGAAAGGCGAGACTCTAAATTTCGGGGCTGTTCTGCTTTTGCAGTGTCCCGCAAACGCTAATCTGGTTAGATCTTATCTATAAAGTATTTATACAGTTTTTACTGTGTTGGCATTTTAATTATTACACTGAGTTTTGAGATAGACACTTATTATTGATTTTTGCTTTATTGCAGTCAATCGTTCCATGTTTATTGAAGATGCATTGAGAGAACAAATGAGAAGAGAAAGGAATAAATGAACTGAAAGGGAAACTATTGCATTTTGTATATAAATTCACCTCTACATTGTGCTTACAGATCTAGAGGTGTGCTTCCATGAACCTGTTGTTTCAAGTCACTCGAATGAATCATTATGATGAATTAATTTCCAAAATATAGTTCATAATGTATCACCAATAAATGTCTTTATCATGTTTCAGTATGGCATCTTCCACCATGAATGAATTGTCACAAGATTAACATATGCTATTACTTTAATTTTTTCTATAAGAAATAACGAGACTAAAATATGTTATCTAAGAGCAAATAGACTTTTTAGATAAAATTTTCTGACAGTTTTGACAGTTGAATTATTAAAGACAGCGTTGTTGAAGAAATGACCTACTCCAACAGACTGACTTCATGACATCTTAATGTCACACATTGAAACGTCTTGTTTCACTGACTAGTCACTTTCAACTACACTGCCTGCTGTCTTACTATGGAGGATGTTGCTCAACTTTCTTTTTTGTTCGGCTACAATAAATTCTGATGCTGCTTTCATTACGGTCATCACTTCATGAACCGTGACAGCAGAGTAACTGACGTCGCTCTTACAATAATTAGTGTATATCTCACTTGGCTGTGCTTTAGTCGTCATTTTTTTCATCAACGAGCTCAAGGCATTTTCTCCAAATGTCGATAACCATACCACGGACCATTCAGGGGAATTTTCTTCAAAGGATATTGAAAATACGTATCACATTTAGGATTTAGTTTTGATGTGTAAAGTATGAAACTTTTCACTGGACATCTCTCATCACCTGGCATTTCACACGTTGATACGTTAATGTTTGTTTTGTTCTCTGCTGTTTATACCTGTGTGATTCTTGTCCTTCTCGTTGAATGACATCTCTATATACTTAATTCCCTGTTCATCGGTACCCACATCGAAACTATCCTTTTACAGTTTTCTTAGACGCCCTCTACCTCTCCTTATGAAGAAGCGACTCTGGATTTTCACGATATAAAGTTCCATTAACATAAACAAAAATTACGTCCGCTTCATTTTTGGAAGATTTGTTCTTTGAAGTGTCGCGGCTTTGCCTTGTCTCTTAAGGTCTTTTATTCAGATGGTTAGAGGTTGTGAGTTCCTTAAAGTGAGCACTTATGTTCCTGTTATGTGGCGGAGACGTCAGCTAGACAGCTATAGGTAACGAAACTACGCTGCTCTTAGCCTATGATTAGTTCGATATTTATTAAAATAAGGTCATTATTTAGGCCGTAATGCTAGAATATTCATTCTACATTGAAAACATTATTTTTGAAATCTGAATAGGAAATGCATGCCCCGATCATAATGATAAAAGACATTCATAAAACATTGACATTATTATTAATTATGCCATTTGATCTAATTACCTCTAAAGATATTGACTTCCCACTTTGTGCTTTGGTCCGTAGATTTCTCGTTGCGTCGTACAGCTATCGTAGCAATTTTGCCTTCAACCAACCTACCACATCTTGTGTTTGGTTTACTTCATTTTGTTCAGACGTTGGGTTTTAAATAACGTTAATTCTTGCGAGTAGCTTGTCAATGTCATCCGATCCGAAGTAAATATCCATGTCTTCAAACTCTGAATCTTCATCTGAAGGCTTGACGTTGCCGTGTTGTTTTGGTTTGTCAAGTTGATTTTTTTGGCACAGTAGCTATTTCTCCATTGAAGAAGACAAATATTTATGGATGATCAACTTCTTTATTAACCATAGCGACGTTTCGGTATAGATCCTTATACCGTTATCAAGCATATGGGAGAGATGATAAAATCAGAGGTTATATACATGAAACATTTTTGGTATGATAATGGGATAACAAAGACAACAAGATGAGATAACAATAAGATGAAAGCTGTAACAAGCAGGTAGTGATACAGCTTTCATCTTATTGTTATCTCATAACAAAACCTTACCTCTCTTATTATTGGTTTTGAGTGGTCAGACGCCGAGTCAGCCATGATAGATATATGCCCCCTCAACTTTGATAAATGAACTTGGCCAATATGACGTCATTCACTAAGCAACGTTCTGGAGTGAGCTGGCTTGTAATACAATAACCATTAAAACAGCTAAATCAATTCTCGGAGTACCAAAGCGAACAGGTAATATCGGATGCCTTAGCGAGCTTGGACTTTACCCTCTATCAATAGAGATACTTTCTAACGTCTTCAACTACTATACAAGATTATTGCGAATGGATCAAGACAGACTTATATATGCCGCCCTACAGGAAGATACATCCTCTGTTACCCGTGGTTTTATATATGCTACGTTACTCTCCACTATATCACCCATGGGAAACCTTATCAGGAGAATATGTACTCAAATTACCCGCCCTTGGCCGGCGTGACGAAGTCAGTAACCAAAGAAAATACTCAATACGATAAGACGGAAATGGTCAAGGGAGATAACCTATGACGAATGGCTAGCAAAATGACCTCGCGTGCTTTGCAATGAAGTGATATGAATTGTCATTGGTTCGCAGGTCCAAGCTGCGTAGCAGTTTGATTGGCTCACGCCGGCCAAGGGCGGGTAATATCAGTACAGATTTCTGTGATGAAATTTCCCATGGGTTATATAGTGGAGAGTAACGGAGCATTTATAAAACCATGGGTAACCGAGGATGAGGAAGATAAGGGTCTTTCAAAATCATCCTGGGTCTCAACAATTGAACAACGTCTTAAAATATCATTCCCTTCATCAAACATTCACAATATCTCAAGACAACAATTCATGGAATGTTTAAAAACTTAATTTATACAAATGTACCTCCAGGAAACTGATCAACTACGTAATAGATAGAGGACGAGTAGCAGTACATTATCGGGATATAAATGTACGGGTTTGAGAGGGTTGGGCGAGGCATCAGCCGAGCCTTACCCTCTCAAACCCGTACATTTATATCCCGATAATGTACTGCTGAGAGTTCTCTATCTATCTTAGAGCACCGTCAAATGCTTGAGTCGTCAAGAAAATGTCTTAAAATGGATTTATTTCAAATATTTTATCAACAAATTTGGGAAACATTCTCTCGAACACAACATGCAAAACATTGACATCTCTCATTTTCATATGCAAATTTTAGGGACATTGACGTCATCTTCGGCACTGTGAGCACTGAATTTCTAAATTGTCCGAGGTGCATGAGGCGCACATTTTATATAAAGCGTACGAGTCGTGCTACAGCATAAGCGCCGTGCTTGAATCACGCACATGCATGATTTAAGCACATTTTTATTCAGCAACATTGAGCAGTAGTACATTTCATTGCCTATAAAGACTGAGTGGTTGTTGGAATGAATCAGTTCACACAATGGCTTCATCATGGACAGTCCAAGGACAAGTACACTATTCATTCAGGAAAGGTAACTTTACTTTTTTACTCCTTACTTTTCAAACTCTGTAATTTTAAAATTCAAAACTTTTAAATTTTAAAACTAATTTTCATTAAATTGGTTTATTACAGTTATTGTTTTTTTTTTATTTCAATTTCTTTACCAACACGTTAAGTTGTTTGTTGAGCTGTATTTATCAAAATGAGAGTTGTTATTTCTATTGTTGCATTTGCTAGTGTGCATTCCGTCTATATTGCATATACATTATGTAAGGAATAAACTCCGAAAACTCGCCGATATTTGCGGGTCGGGTGTCGTCCGAGGCCGTTAGTAAATTCGTTAAGTATTGGCGTGCTAGTTTGTTATGCAACTGAAGGGTTGATATTGGCGTCCTACATATTGCGCATGCATTTCAATGTCCGTGCAAGGAGAAGTTGTGAGCTTGCATGGCTTGGATATTTGCGTCCTATTAACAACGCACGATATGCATGATTTGTGTGGGTATTGGAGAGGTATAAAACATCGCATTTCACTGATATTCCTGTCACTCAGTCATACAGCTTTAATCATGATGGATGCATGAATCTCCATCATAGAATGTAGACAAAATTTTGTCTCATGATTTTTTTGTCGCTTCACAAAAAGTGGGAACACAGATTAATTTGGGAACTAATCTGTGTAATGATGATCTATGTGCGGCTAGTTAGAAAAAAGAATACAATCCCAAAGTCGTCACTGTCAGCTGCAACATGGAAATCCAACCAGATGCCCTGTGCGTCTACACATCAAAGACATGCCTCTCAGGTAATGATACATTTATCAGTCTAGAATAACACAACTAGACCCTTAACCTCTTTAAGAAATACGACATTGTGTTTAACAAGAGCATCTTAACACCACGATTCTAACAGAAAAGTAATTTAATCTTCGTTACTATTGTTACCAGATAGACTGTTTCTTACAATAATGTTATAACAGCAACATTTAATCAATTTAGTATTTAATATGGTTTCATTTGTTTTGACACTTAGTTTTGTTTAAAACGATACTCAAATTTGATTTGAAGCTATTCTAAGATTACATTTTATGAATAGCGTAATAAAGAGAAAAAAGGTTAAGTACCTCCACGTATTTTCGCCAGCAAAGGTTGTCTGATAAGAAAGAAGACTATGTGTCAGTAAAAGTAACCATATGAAAAAAAAGAGAATCATAATCTAGCTGTTTTAGAAAGAAACATTAATTCAGACGACGTTTCGCTTTCTTTGGTCTCGAGAAACATGTTATGTTATACTGAGAAATGAACTGAATATTGATTGCTGTAATGTGGGTTATTCCATTCTTTCAAGTCCACTGATCAAACTTTACTATATCTGCCTTTTAGTCAAAGTCACTAGTAACAGCGCTATGAACCTTCAAAATCAAATATTTTGAAAAAGACAATTTCAGTAAATGTTGCCGACTGACAAAACCTTGTCATTGTTAACTGCAATGACCTCTCTAAAACAAATAAAATAGTTTAATTAACGTTTGGAACTTGAAATGTTTTTTAAAAGCATTAAAAAATCGAATGCATTGTTAACAATAGTTGTCAATAATTGTTGAAAAAAGGACGACATTTTACTAATGAGTAACTATATACTATAGCATTATAGCATTTACATAATTAAACTGATTGTGTGTTTTTACATTCCAGGTATAAGAGAGCCATTTCTGACATGAAGCTCGTGGACGACGCAGTACAAAAAATGAATGCTGCAACAGCAGCAACATTCACGGCAGCAAACCCAGATACACAACCCAGGCTAGAAATTCCTATTTGCACCGCGTCGTCAGACGACCACTCCGGCATGCAACTTGATGTGGACTAAAATGGTGCCGGAATCACATTCAAAATGAAGTGAAATACTGTATTTGACAAGTGCTTATAACATTAAAAAATTATGCCTGAAAGCTGCATTTCCAAATATAATTCAAATGTAATAAAACTGTTATGGACTTATTTTGTTTTTTTCATTTCGTTAGGAAACAAGTGATGTAAGCTTGTGACCTGTCATGTGCTGTAACGATTTTGGGCGCCAATATCCAAACGAGAACGCCGGTAATCTAAACTGGGACACCAATATTCGCAACTAGGACGCCAATATGCACAATATCAACACCAATATCAAAAAGCAATCGCCAATACGTAGTTTATATTGGAATGGAATTACGATATTATATTACATCAAATAGCGTAATGGCACTTAATTGAGGTTTAATTCAGGTTACTGCAGGAAAGGAACTCGAACTGTCTGTTGGAAAGAATGTAACGTCGTACTGGACATCGCTCGGACGCTGTGTGACGATACAGGGTTTTCAGTGAGACGACAATGCAGTCTCCATCCTCTAACACTCCCAAGAAGGTATTTTTATATCACTTTCTTATTTCTCATTTTTATGTCGTTCTATATAACTTTTGATATTATTTTGTATATCGTGGTTGAAAATAATATAAAACATTGGTAACATGGTTTTATGCTTGTCATTGTTTCACTTACTCGTGATATAAATGAAATACACTTGAAAAATCCCAATTGACCTCACATTACTTGCATTATTTACATGCTTTTATTCTTCTTTTAGGAATATCAAGCTCCTTAATATAGAAGACCCCCATCAACGGAAGCGACTATTTGCTTTCGGAAAGGGAAGACAGCAGGTCATGTGTCAATGTAATAAGTGTTTAATTGTGTATTATCTCCATAAATAAAACAATCAGTTGACATTGTTTGTTGTTTTTATGAAAGTCTGTGAACCAGTTTATGAGCATGATGCCCGAACGAAACCAGACAACCGTACATCTATCGGGATATAAATGTACTCCACGTGACCACAATCCACTCATATGATTGGACGAAATCATTTGACTGTGCTCTAACTTCTGATAAAGGGAATAAATTACGCCTGCTTGGACATATTGACATATTGGTGTTACAGAAACGGAAGAACATTTTGTATTTGAATGCCCAACATATGTTCATTACTTCTCGAACATAATTTCATCAACTGGTCTCGTTGGAGTCTCAAGGAAAGAGCTCCTCTCATCAATTATAAACCCCAATAGTCATCATGCTTCTATCACTTGTAAAGTACGTTATGACATGTATTCAATGAGATCAAGTCACATTTGTTAATTATTGCACAATCTATAATATGTATTGTCTGATATAATTGTCTCACACTGAGATATATTAATGCTCTTGTATATATTTTACGTATAATATGTATTAACATTTGTTGACTTCTTTGTACACTGACCATAATGGGTGTTTTCTGTTAAATAAATATCTTGTATCTTGTATCTTGTTGTATAACCAAAATGACGTCATTTACCACGAGCATATTTTATTTCCGTAGGTATCTTCTATTTTGACCAGGACAGTACAGAGGTTATCATGAGAGTGTGTTTTGGGATGTCAATATCCTGCATTAGGAACATTGTATTTTGCGAGCCTTGGCGAGCTAAATACATATATAATGTTTATTCCATTGCCGTTATACTGAGCCGACCTATATCAATCAATGTGATACAAGCATACTAGTGACGACATTTTAACAAGCACTGAGTTTCTTAAACATTGATGATTAACATTAATGGAGTAAATACAATATACGAGTTGTCTTCTCCTTGGAGCTATAGCTCACTCCTAGGGGGCGCATTAACTGCCGAATACTTTTGAAACAACGTTGGCAATGGATGGGGCTACAGACTGCTGAATTGTCCCCTTTGCGTAAGTGTTAATGAAATTGATATGTATGTTAACAAACTTTACACTTATATTAATTAACACCATATACTACTGAACATCAAATAAGCTGTGTGTCATTTGTGACAAAGTACACAAAAAGCACACATCATGTCACAAACCGAAAGTGAAATAGCTCTTTCATCAAATACTGCGTAATCGTAATCGATAGCGTTTCCTTGGAAAGGAATTGCACTAGCTAGGTCATTGTTGAAGATGAATTGTATATTTCCACCTTCGTACAACTCGATAATCACACTTCATTTTGATTAACTTCCTACTGTTCAACTCAAATGACTTTTAAAGTCAATGAACATTTCCGTTGAGATGACTCCGTGTGTACCGATCATTATAACATAACATTATCATATGTTCACAAACACAAATTGCCAGATTGAGATGTATGAAAATGTTGTTTTTTACTCAACATCCTTGTCCTGATCTGCTCCTTCCTGTCTATATAACTACAACATTGTCATTGAAAAGATAAGTTTTAAACCGTCCGTATCACTGGGCACAAGGGAAAAGACCAGAACGGGTAAAATCGATCGTAATCGATTCGCACAATACTGTTGATGATGTTGCCATAGGGCCAGTCACGCATAAATGCAGCAAGTCGTCCCGGTATAAATTGGCCCCCGTATAAAATCTCCCCCGGCGACTTTATACCGGGTTAAATTCGCCCCCACAGATAAAACACATCGGCAAAACATTTAAAACATTTACAATGAAAAGATAAAATAAAAAAAACCTTTGTAAAACATCTACAAATTAATCACGAGTATAACATATTGGAACGCTTGGATAAAATAGAATGGCAGGTTTTGGCAGCAGTATTTAAAACATCCAGATGTGAGAGTATAACACCTACTTTTTCAGTAACACAGAGGTTGGTAAAATCTTCAATCTTGGTTTGGCAAGTTCAGTTCCTGTTGATATTGAGGACATTTAAGTAAGGCATATTTTTCATCTTCTATTAGGCCGTCGCAGAATGAGCATGTTCTCTCGTTGCCAGCGTAAAGACCTTTAATGTTAATATGATATCATCATGTATGGCACCTTTACATTAGACAAACGCTGACCGGCAAAATAAAGTATATGGCTCAGTTGTATTTATCATATGTATAAAGTTAAAGTCAAATTTCTCTTGTTTTCGACGTCGTATTTAAAAACGGACTAGTTTGTGAAATTAGTCCAAAACATTAAATCAGTCAAAGAATACCTCTTCGCGGTTTGAATTTTTAAAATTTAAAATTTGAAATTCCCCCCAATTAATTTTGTTAAAACACATACCTTATCATAGTACTGTTCTATTTGCATTATTACAAGCCGGCATTCAGTGTAGGGTAAACATCCATTGAAATACGAAACAGCAAATATCACGCTTACTGAAAGATACTAATCTCTTTTTTGATAAGCACTGTTGTAGCTAAGTATAACTGACCCTATATGAGTAATCAATTGTAAACATTTAATTGTAACATTCTAATTATGATAATAATAATGAATAAATGCATATTTATATTGCGCTAAATCCATGCTTAGCATGCTCTAAGCGCTTCACATATTACTACCCTGAAGGAATTGTACTTTCAGGCTGCTATTAAGCACCCAGATCCGCGCGACCAGATAGGTCCGTACTTTCCCGTGTTCAGGTATCCATTTAAACAGCTGGGTAGACTGACTGCAATGTGGATGAAGTGCCTTGCCAACAGTGTGAGACCCAGGTCATAAATGTTATGTGTCTCCACCGGGATTCGAACCCGGGTCTCTGGCGTAAGAGGCCAGCACACTAGTACTACACCACTGTGCTCTGGATCTGATATGTATGAATTCACTGTGCACCGTTACGAACACGTTATTTTCACCGAGAGACTGAGCGTTAAAAGTAAAGGCAAGAGTGAGAGCAAAAACTTTTGCTGCATTCAAAACTTTGTGCTTATAAATATTAGCTCTGCCCTAGTCAAGATGTATTTGTTAATTATTCATTAAAATCAATCAATGGTGTTAGTAAGAGCTCATGAATTAACTGAACAATGAGATAAATAATACTCCTAAGTGTTGTCGTAAAATGCTTATAATTTCATGAATGAATTCACGTTCGTTTTATGAATGAATAAAGTAATCCAGGCAGTGTCAACGTTCATCGTTAGCCAATCAAATTACTTGAAGGTGTTATGACACATATGTGTCATAACAGTTTGTGATGAAACCCCTTTGGGAAGTCTTATACGTGGGTAATAAAAGGTGTTTTATGTCGTGACATTTAAACTCAATTCCACAAATATATCTGACCATTTAATTTATAGCTTTGTTACAGGTCAAGATGTCAGAACCTTTAGCTGCAAATAACCTGAAGAATCTCTTCTTGGAATGCCCGGTTTGTCTGGAACATTTCAACCATGAAGAAAGGACACCTCGACTCCTGACGTCATGTCTGCATGCATTTTGCACGCAGTGTCTGGAGAACTTACCGAGGGAAACAATCGGAGAAGTATGTTGTCCACTCTGCAGACATGTGCAGAAGGTTGCCGGGGGCGCAGAGTCCTTACCTAAAGATCCGGTTAGATACCAGCTGGCAGAGTATCTGCACACACAGAAGAATCAGAACTACTGTCCCAATCATCCGGATCGTCTTATTGAATGTTTTTGCGAGATCTGTGCGAAACTTTGCTGTCTGAAGTGTGCATTCACTGAACATAAAGGCCACGATATTAAAAACTTGCAGGAGATGTCACAAACTAAAATCAGCAACATAAATAACAAGATGAAAGAGATTACATTGAAATTAACGGCAACTAATAATGAATACACGTCCTTCAGTCAGTCGACAAAGACAGCTAGAGACAAGACGATCTCTGATATAAAAGAAGAGTTCAACAGGCAATTTAACCTTCTGGAGGGACGAAGGGATGTCCTCATCAGACAAGTGGAAGAAGAAACAGGAAAGCTTTTGGATACAGCATCTGAACAGGGTCAATGCAATCTTGCAGTGATGGAATCAGCTCAAACCTATGTAATGAATGCGACGACCCGTACAGACGATATAAGCGTTATGAGGAGCTACCCTGCAGTAATGGAGACTCTTGAGGGTATAGCAAACCAGGATGAAAATGAGAGTAACATTTTATCCTCAAGGGTTCACTTTCACGACACAAACTCAACAAATGTAACGAACAATATCAATATCTACGGACGTGTCTCTGTTATTGAAGACGATGGTATGTATGTACCATCATGTTGAATATATTGCAGTTCTTTGCAACGATGTCATTATTGAAAGTACATGTATAAAAATAATCATATATAGTAATGTTAAGTGTTATGTATATGTACTGTCGAAGCGGCGTTAAACAATAACTCACTCACTATGTATATGCATATTGTTTATTAAGCACATTTTTACACGTGATTTCCTCAACTTATGTATACAAACACAAAATGACACATAATAGATGCTTAATAAAGTTCATTTAACACATTTCCATTTCAGTTTCATCTTCAATACCAACAGGTAGCCGAGAGGATGAAACACAGAATTCAGGTGACTTGAATGCCTTTAGGTACCAACGGTAGAGGATTTCACCCAATAATGACACTTTTTGTGAACATAAATACATTTGTCTTCATTTGATCATAAAAGATTGCTTGTTATACCCAATGCCCGGTTCTAATATTTCCACTTTGACTAAAGAATCTAAGAACACTTGAAATGACAAAGAGTTATGAAGCAATTATAAACATTTATGCCACAATACCCAGTCTAATTAGCGTATCTCTCCAACGTTCTGTCAAATGTTTTAATTCAATTCTTTTCAGCTTCACTCCATTTGACACGACTCCTGAAAGAACCATTCCGTTTTGCTTCTTCATTTGGATCACAGACTGCAGATACCTCTGATGATCCACCATCCGTGGAATATCCGAATTGTATGTTTGCAAAATAGAAATTCAATGAAGACCCGCATATATACAATTAATCGGTTTAATTCAAAGAATACAGCATGCTTCAATAATCTAAAGACGCTTGAAACAAGATTACGTCCTGTTGTCATTTCCACATAAATGAGACATTAACCATAATGTTTGACGAAAATACTATTTCGGACATTCCGTCAACATTGTTTTATTTATTTCCATTTCAGTTTCATCTCGAATACCAACAGGTAGCCGAGAGGATGAAACACAGAATCCAGGTGACTTGAATGCCTTTAGGTACCAACGGTATCAATCTATTTGGAGGATTTCACCCCAAAATTACACTTTTGGTGAACATAAATACATTTGTCTTCATTTGATCATAAAAGATTGCTTGTTATACCCAATGATCGGGTCTAATACTTCCACTTTGACTAAAGAATCTAAGAACACTTGAAATGACAAAGAGTTATGAAGCAATTATAAACATTTATGCCACAATACCCAGTCTAATTAGCGTATCTCTCCAACGTTCTGTCAAATGTTTTAATTCAATTATTTTCAGCTTCACTCCATTTGACACGACTCCTGAAAGAACCATTCCGTTTTGCTTCTTCATTTGGATCACAGACTGCAGATACCTCTGATGATCCACCATCCGTGGAATATCCAAGTTGTATGTTTGCAAAATAGAAATTCAATGAAGACCCGCATATATCCAATTAATCGGTTTAATTCAAAGAATACAGCATGCTTCAATAATCTAAAGACGCTTGAAACAAGATTACGTCCTGTTGTCATTTCCACATAGGGGGCGGGATAGCGCAGTGGTTAGCGCGTCGGATCAAGAGGTCCGGGGTTCGAATCCCGCCAGGGGCACGGCAACTTTGTCTGCAGTAGAGAACTGTTCTACACGCAGTAAGGTTTGGGTGCAATGCTACACTGAATTTCAGCGTAGTACCACCCATGGTTCGCTAGTTCCAGCCGCTGCTCGCAGGTTTCACCGCAGTGCATAGCCACATGGCGTTGCGGGCTTTCTCCCTGCCATAATACTAGCAGCCGCGATATAAGTGAAATACTCTTGAAAGCGGCGTTAAAACCCCAACTCACTCACTCACTCACCCATTTCCACATAAATGAGACATTAACCATAATGTTTGACGAAAATACTATTTCGGACATTCCGTCAACATTGTTTTATTTATTTTCATTTCAGTTTCATCTCGAATACAAACAGGTAGCCGAGAGGATGAAACACAGAATTCAGGTGACTTGAATGCCTTTAGGTACCAACGGTATCAATCTATTTGGAGGATTTCACCCCAAAATTACACTTTTGGTGAACATAAATACATTTGTCTTCATTTGATCATAAAAGATTGCTTGTTATACCCAATGATCGGGTCTAATACTTCTACTTTGACTAAAGAATCTAAGAAGACTTGAAATGACAGAGAGTTCTGCAGCAATTATAAACATCTATGCCACAATACCCTGTCTAATTAGCGATGTCTTTCCAACGTTCTGTCAAATGTTTTAATTCAATTATTTTCAGCTTCACTCCTTGGGACAGGACCCCTAAATGAACCATTCCGTTTTGCTTCTTCATTTGGATCACAGACTGCAGATACCTCTGATGATCCACCATCCGTGGAATATCCGAATCGTACATGTATGTTTGCAAAATAGAAATTCAATGAAGACCCACATATATCCAATTAATCAGTTTAATTCAAAGAATACAGCATGCTTCAATAATCTAAAGACGCTTGAAACAAGATTACGTCCTGTTATCATTTCCACATAAATGTGACATTAACCATAATGTTTGACGAAAATACTATTTAGGACATTCCGTCAACATTGTTTAATGTATTTCCATTTCAGTTTCAACCAATATGACAACATCTTTGGATGGATCACACCGTTGGTCTGACCTGTATGGACAGCATGAACGGACTCAACCACAACCTGAGCAGAATTCAAGCACTTCTTTTGGATCACATAATGCAAGTACCATAATTGGCTACCCACTACCCCCGCCACGACCGCCATATAGTACGGTTGAACCACAGAGATTTAATGAAGGTATCTCAAGTTATTCTGGATATGACTCGCAATATCCAATGAATCAGGTTGATTCACCGGATGCAGGTCCCTCCAACGCTCCAATGTTGAGACCACCATGGAGAACAGCTACAAACACTTCAGCATATGCACCATTTAGAAACAACAAGCGACCGTTCGGTTATATGTATAGTGAAAGTGATAGTGAGTAGTAATGCCAAATGGCAGGCAATTCACATATTGTAGGTCAAACAAATCTCACAATTTTGAACATAGATTCAAATTGGTACACAGGGGCGTGTATCGCTTAGAAACAGCGTTTGAAAGACATATCCCCAAATAGACCCTACCCTATTACTATATTAAAGGAAAGGGATGTAACGACGAAACCACCCCATATTTCGCATCAACATTTTTTTACGGAACAGTCGATGACTATGATAAGAAAGCAAAATGATTTCCCATCAAAATGAGCTATAAATGGTCACAGTTGGATCATTATTTCAAAAGCTATGCGACAAGACACTCCGTATATTGCTACCTCCAAACTATCAAGCCAATTTCCCCATTCAAGAAAATCAGCGAAAACTCACATTTTAAAATCGTTTATTAATTCCAGCAATGTTGACACAGCACCTATGAATCGGCAGATTCGAACCGCAGACTGAAACTACAGATGTAAAACAATGTTACAACACCTACATATCATTTCTCCGACTGTACTATGGCATTTTGTCTCAAATCATCGCCATGCAGTAGCGATGCAGTTCGATTGTCAGCCATTAATGACCTTGACATTCAGTTGACCCGGAGTGTCCCATATCCAGATTCCAGGTCTTCGTTCTCGCTATAGGCCCTATACGAACATTGAGCGACCGAAAACATGGGTACGGCTCAATGATCGGATTAGTTCTTTTCTGTATAGATTCTCCTGTAATTTTCGCCTGTCCTTTGTACACATAGAATGCAAATTAGGGGAATTCCCAAGACGATCGTCGGGCAACCTGTTTACCTGGGCAACCTGTTTACTGCTCCCGTCTGCCTTCGCTGGGTGTTCACGCAGATGCATTAGCGAACACTAGCAAATGTCTTACATTGCGGTCATTAAGCGTTCTCTGCGACTGGTGAACGTCCATTGTATGACCTTTCTGACTCCTTGGAGCAACCGTTTAGCAACCAGAATCGATAATGTCCTCTCCGCGGAAGTTTTGTTTTGTAATTTGGTCATTAAATGGTCTTTATGTGTTAGTAAAGAGGCCTTAATATCTTCGAGGGTCAGAAAGAAGGTTGTTTTACTGACATGTGTAGATAAGTTATTATGATATTTACATGTTAAATTGACCATTTTTCAGTTTTGACCTTTAGAGTTATCCGCGACCGTGTGTTGTTGAAATAGCAGTGGATGAGCTTGATAAAGTCGTAGTTTGAAAAAGCAAATTTCTAGGATGTATACTTGAATAATCATCATGTATTTTTTCAAACCTTTCTTCTGTTTTATAGAAATAAAGCGTTGTGACAGAAACGAATGTACGGCTGTAAGCGATCATAAGGGGTTGGTCATTCGTTGGGAAAAAATTATAATTATAATCAGATTTCTTTCAAATATTTTTTACCGTGTCGGAATTAATCTCGGCTAGATTATATAATTTCAGTTTTGACGATTATTTAGACGACAGCATAATTTTAAATAAACATCATATAAAGGCAGTTTTATCATGGTGATGTTAGCTATTGGCGCCGTAAATATAAATGTTGTATATTAATTAAATGTATTTCACGGAAATACGGCACTCATAATTTGAAAAGAAACAAATATACTATGATGTGATACAGATATATTAAAGTTGTTCAAAATTATAAAAATTATCATCAAAACGCTATGATCGTTGCAGTTTCTGTAATGAGCGACAGCTTATCGTCATGTTATCTAGCCAACTATCTGAAAGGAAATCTGCAATGAAAGTATATTAAAATGGTAAATAAATTTGCATACACACGGTCATCCTCATCCAACCATGTACATACTCATTCAGACACTCACATTATCTTGCCCAGTCAAACATACATACACCAGTAACTTCATGAAGCCACTCATACTATAAACCATAACACTCACCAATCAATACAGGCACCCTAACCTCACTACCCCTACCCAGCCACCCACACGCTATCACTCCCACCACAACTCTCAGCGGCACCCTCACCCAGCCGCTCAATTACTACAATCCCCACATCAACACTCACCAATCCATGCAAGCACCACACCTCAACACCCTTACCCAGCCACTCACACACTATCACCCCCACCCCAACACTCACTAATTAGTACAGGCGCCCACATCTCGCCCAGCCAATCACACACGAAAGGTGGACACATTATTAAATACAGCCATAATGAGTACACATAGAACACGTCGATTAAAATAACAACAAACGGGTGAATCATTACATTTTCTAAAATTCAGTTCTCATAACAGAATAAATGACAAATGCTTAAAATTAACAATATTGCAAGTCTAAATGTTAAAAAAAAAAAAAATTAAGTGCAAGTCCTGTAATGTATCATGTAGGTCTAATGAAACGAAATTCATATTTGTTTATCTTTAATTTCTATTACTAAATTCGTCGCTTAATATGAAACCGTTATAATTTAAGTGTATATAGCACTGTACATGTATGTTGACCAGATCTCACATATTTATTTAGGTGTTTCCCTTGATTTAATGTTTTATCAACTTTATAGATAATGAAGCATATCTTATAAAACGTAATAATGTAAAACTGTTTGGCGCTTTAGGCCTAGTAACGCATGCAGCTTACACAAGATGTAAGATTATATATACAATATATACAATTATTAATATATATATATATATTCAAATAGATTCATTTAATTCAATGGCCCACGTAAAAAATATTTCAGGTAAGAGACATATACATGTCTCCAGAAATTGAACTGATTTGTTTTGAGTTTTTATCAGATGAACATGTTCTTCCGTGTGTCAATTAAACTTACACACTTTCATAAACATGACCATTGTTACCTTTTCTTTTTAATTAATCAGAGATGAAAAGCAGCATGAAAAGTAATAAAAAGCAAATATGGCTTTCTATAAGTGTGACTCAAGACACCATACATATAATATTTAATTTAACAACATATTGATAAGGAAGTGGAAACAAACTGCATACCAAAATATTAAGTCAAATAAACGTATTTTCACCCAAATAATTAGGATCGTTCAAATTACGTTTTATCTGTTGAAAAATACAACACAATTAAGTCGGACTGAATTTTAATTATGCCTGTGGTCGAGTCAGTCAGTTAATCTCTCTTGATGTATTCTTACAACGTTTCAATAAATTAACGATGTGATTTAGCAAATTTACTGCACTACCATACTTATTATGTCATGTATAATTTACAAAATGATAATTTCTTCCTTCCATACAAAGTTAAATGACATTATGTTATATTTTTGATACCGTTTAATGGACTATTTAGGCTACAAAGGTGAATACCACCATATATATTTAGCCTACATCATTTGATAACTACGAAGAAAAGAACTGCTTTCATTGTTGAGTAATTTTGATGATCAATCATTGTCAATGTTCGTGGCATGGTATGTTTAGGTCGAGGCGAGCGTGAAAAGGTGACCAAACCACCGTTGAACTTAACTTAAGTTTTGACGCTTGCCCGCGGTCACGTGACTTTTCAAAAGGACGTCACTTTAAACCCACTCGTTTCGCGAAACTGAAAATTGGTCAATTGCCATTGTAGTGTGTATAGGCCTACATGTTTGCGGTTCAATTAAGTTAAGATTTACAAACAGTACCATATTTCATTACTATATAATCAGTGTCCTTAGTGAACACGTTTATATTACTACTACAGGCTTGCACGTAACTGTAGTATTTGTACACAAGCTTATCTAGTTTAGAGTGTGTAATAAATCAGTATTAGTAATAATAAAATCGTTGTTTGTTATTATTGTGTTCAAATAGATATTTCGGTTAATGGCAAGTTTGAATTGAGTATCTTATACTCATTATAAATGTAAAACAGTTTATGTTACAAAAGTCAACAGATGGTGATGTATTCCACCGGTTCAACATAATTTGTAAAATTTTATGTTTTACTCAAGTTAACCGGTTACAGGTACAGATACCGACGAGGACCATGATGACCATGACGGTAAAAGACTGCAAATGATAATAGGGAATAATACGTACATGAACGTGATACATAAAGATGTAAAATATAAGGAGTAATACTTAATTACTAAAATAATAATGACCTTACAAACAAATACAGAATAATGTATAAACTATGCATACATATATCCATTTAGATATTGTTAATTGAACTAAACTCCCGAGAACGTAAACATAGCGTATTAAACAGTAAATGTGATTATTTTACGTGTACTTCACTTTCACTAACAGCGAGGAGAGGTGCAGAGGTAAGGCCACGTGACCTACTTTGAAATGAGCGTTAATCGCTTGCACTACAAAACACTTATTTCTGAGATATTAAACGTTACCAGGTATAAACATTGCTGTAGAAAGTATCTAGAAACATTTATAATTTACTAACTTAATTGTTACTTACTCAAGGGTGAGCCTACGTAGGTACAAGAAAAACATAAATTTGAAAATACATCATGCGGGAGACCGCCATATTACGTGTGGATTATCGAAACTCGGATAAACGAGTTCCATCAAAGAAAGACAATTACAAAACTGACTTGCATACCGCAAAAAAGAATAAAGCCAAATTTAGGAAAAATTGTAACAAAACATTAAACATATCTTTGCCAGATAATTGTATATCTACTACTTCAGTTAGTGGATAATACACATGCTGAGTTTCAGGTATGATGAAGGATTTTGAAGCTGTGCTCTGGAAGCAGACCTATCTCTGAACAAAGTTGAACTAGAACACGTTTCTACGGAAACGAAAAAAGAAACATTTTAGAAATCTGAAAACATCAAAAGGCACCACTTCAGTTAATGGGTAATACACATGGAAGGTTTCAGGAAGATATGATGAAGAGTTTTTGAGCTGTGCTCCGGTAACGAACCTATCTCTGAACAAAAATCCAACACGTTTCCATCGAAAAGGAAAAGGAATAAAATTTTCGGAAATCTAAAACTATCATAAGGCACCACTTCAGTTAGTGGGTAACACACAAGCAAAGTTTCAGGATGATATGATGAAGAGTTTTGGAGCTGTGTTCCGGAAACGAACCTATCTCTGAACAAAGTTCAAATCCAACACGTTTCTATGGAAACGTAACTTTTTTTTCAGAAAAAATATCAAAAGGCACCACGTTCAGTTGGTGGGTAATACACATGTAAAGGTTTAGAAAGATCTCATGAACGGGTTTCAAGTTCTGCTCCGGGTGAAAGTGATGACTTACCGGTGGAACAACAAATCAAATATATGGGGATTGATGTTATCTTTGTTTCCAAGTGAAAACTGCACCAGTAAATCGGTATACACTCATTGCTAATTAATCTATTGGGACGTAGCCACTATGTCAAATTATCCTGTGTCTCAAGGTAAATTATCATCCCCAGAACAAGATTCGATAACACTAACACGCACATGCAATAAACATGAAACGTTACTGTGCTTATAGGCCTTTAAGCTGAGGTTATATATACATTACACATTTACGGCCGCCTCCCATAACTTCATTCACATATGTTCCCTTTTTACTCCTATAGACAACCACGTATTTACATTACTTCCAGTGCATTGGCCAACAGTCGTTGTATATTTCTTTAATACAGTCTAGATCTTTATTCAATAAGTCTAGATAAACTGAATACAACTATATAATCAAAAGGATGAAGGTACAGTAATTATAAAAATTCCATCGACATTTTAGTCTAGGATCAAAGCTTTGTTCTCATTTAAGAGGTTAATTCCTTTCAACGAAGAAGGAAAAACACCTTGGCAATGTGACGTGACGTCACATTTTTACTATGAGGACGTGGTCAACATGTTACTAGCTTTTCCTTGAAGGTAAATGTTTACATATATTCCCTACTTTCATGACTTAAGTAACATAATAAATATACAGAGACTATTTCATTGTCGTTGCCGAATGTCATTTCTATCTCATCAAGTGGAGTGAGAAAGTGATATTTTCAGGACTGGCGCACTTTCTCACTCCACGAGATTAGATAGAAATGATATTCGGCAAAAACAATGAAATAGTCTATTTATTAGATAACTTTAAACTGCATAAAAACAATTTAAACGTGACATTGAAAGGTTAGAGCGGTCTTGATTGTCATAATCCTAACAACTCTCCGTTATAGTTCACGGTAAAAAGTGAGAAAAGAATTCGACTGAAATAAGTAGATATAAAACAGGACAATGTTTTAAAAAAAATAAATGTGTTGTGGATGTTTATTTACGGTACCATCCAGTCAAGTGAAAATGCCTAAGACATTGTAAAAAGCAAAATTTGTCGTTATTTCAAACGCGAAGTGATACAGCGAGTGAAGTTCGTTATTGTCTGTCACATACCTCTCGCCTCTCCAAGTTGTTCATGAGTAAAAGAACTATTATGCAACATATCAGGAATAAATGAAGTTCACAATGTCAAGGAATATTGAATATAATGTTAACACCACAAAAGGTCAACAGTCATTGACTGAAACATCACAATATTGGCGTTCACCGTAAGACATGGAAAGGAAGGGAGGTAATTAATCACTTTACAAAGTAATTCCGGCCACACTATGAGTTATATTTTCACTGCAGTGAAAATGTGACTTTCTACTGCTTATGTGCAAATATGTATTATATTTTCATTGTATAATAGTACGTTTTTGAGTAAACGTAATTATTTATACTTACCTGTTGACTAGACCTACTATGCCTACCTCCTAATAGGTATGCTATTTCAACCTTAACACAGCCGACCTTGAACCAGTGGAGAAGGGGTGCGTAAAGTCCCTTATCCAAGGGCGGTAAGTCCCGGTGGTCTCGTGACGTCACTACCTGTCTAGTTCACTCTCCGAAGTCCCTGGCGAAACGAGTCACTGGCGAAACGAGTCACAGACGACACAAGGCAATCAAGTCGAGTCGTAGGTGAAGGCGAGTGATTAGCGAGTGACAGGCAAGGCGAGTGAGACGAGCCACTGACGAAAGTGAGCCAAAACAAATTGACAACCTAAAGGCGAATGACTGGCTACGCGAGTCACTTGCTAGCCGAAGCAAGTCAAGTAGAATCAAGCCTAAGGCGAGAGACAGGTGAATGACACTCAATCAGTTAACAGATGAGTGACAGACGAGTCACTAACACGCGTAGTCTAGGTGAGGTGAGTGACAGTCCGTTTCCTTAAGCAGGTGAGCGATAGACGAGATACTCACACGTGAATGTAGACGAGGTGAATAACCGGCGAATCACTGACACGAAACACCTAAGTAGTGTAGCGTAAGACACAACAAATCTTCCGATAGCTAATCTAGAGAGTTGAAAGCGGACCTGCCACGCTGACTTGACTAAGTGGAACCTCCGCGAACGAAGCCACTTCGGATAACATAGCGATTGCATAAACTGCATAAAAACAATTTAAACGTGACATTGAAAGGTAAGAGCGGTCTTGATTGTCATAATCCTAACAACTCTCCGTTATAGTTCACGGTAAAAAGTGAGAAAAGAATTCGACTGAAATAAGTAGATATAAAACAGGACAATGTTTTAAAAAAAATAAATGTGTTGTGGATGTTTATTTACGGTACCATCCAGTCAAGTGAAAATGCCTAAGACATTGTAAAAAGCAAATTTTGTCGTTATTTCAAACGCGAAGTGATACAGCGAGTGAAGTTCGTTATTGTCTGTCACATACCTCTCGCCTCTCCAAGTTGTTCATGAGTAAAAGAACTATTATGCAACATATCAGGAATAAATGAAGTTCACAATGTCAAGGAATATTGAATATAATGTTAACACCACAAAAGGTCAACAGTCATTGACTGAAACATCACAATATTGGCGTTCACCGTAAGACATGGAAAGGAAGGGAGGTAATTAATCACTTTACAAAGTAATTCCGGCCACACTATGAGTTATATTTTCACTGCAGTGAAAATGTGACTTTCTACTGCTTATGTGCAAATATGTATTATATTTTCATTGTATAATAGTACGTTTTTGAGTAAACGTAATTATTTATACTTACCTGTTGACTAGACCTACTATGCCTACCTCCTAATAGGTATGCTATTTCAACCTTAACACAGCCGACCTTGAACCAGTGGAGAAGGGGTGCGTAAAGTCCCTTATCCAAGGGCGGTAAGTCCCGGTGGTCTCGTGACGTCACTACCTGTCTAGTTCACTCTCCGAAGTCCCTGGCGAAACGAGTCACTGGCGAAACGAGTCACAGACGACACAAGGCAATCAAGTCGAGTCGTAGGTGAAGGCGAGTGATTAGCGAGTGACAGGCAAGGCGAGTGAGACGAGCCACTGACGAAAGTGAGCCAAAACAAATTGACAACCTAAAGGCGAATGACTGGCTACGCGAGTCACTTGCTAGCCGAAGCAAGTCAAGTAGAATCGAGCCTAAGGCGAGAGACAGGTGAGTGACACTCAATCAGTTAACAGATGAGTGACAGACGAGTCACTAACACGCGTAGCCTAGGTGAGGTGAGTGACAGTCCGTTCCCTTAAGCAGGTGAGCGATAGACGAGATACTCACACGTGAATGGTAGACGAGGTGAATAACCGGCGAATCACTGACACGAAACACCTAAGTAGTGTAGCGTAAGACACAACAAATCTTCCGATAGCTAATCTAGAGAGTTGAAAGCGGACCTGCCACGCTGACTTGACTAAGTGGAACCTCCGCGAACGAAGCCACTTCGGATAACATAGCGATTGCATAAACTGCATAAAAACAATTTAAACGTGACATTGAAAGGTTAGAGTGGTCTTGATTGTCATAATCCTAACAACTCTCCGTTATAGTTCACGGTAAAAAGTGAGAAAAGAATTCGACTGAAATAAGTAGATATAAAACAGGACAATGTTTTAAAAAAATAAATGTGTTGTGGTTGTTTATTTACGGTACCATCCAGTCAAGTGAAAATGCCTAAGACATTGAAAAACGCAAATTTTGTCGTTATTAAAAACGCGAAGTGATACAGCGAGTGAAGTTCGTTATTGTCTGTCACATACCTCTCGCCTCTCCAAGTTGTTCATGAGTAAAAGAACTATTATGCAACATATCAGGAATAAATGAAGTTCACAATGTCAAGGAATATTGAATATAATGTTAACACCGCAAAAGGTCAACAGTCATTGACTGAAACATCACAATATTGGCGTTCACCGTAAGACGTGGAAAGGAAGGGAGGTAATTAATCACTTTACAAAGTAATTCCGGCCACACTGTCACACAACTACATTTTGTTACAGGAACATTTTTCTGTTAATAAAACAGAAATCGAGTACTAAGTATATTTATTTGATAAGTGTCATATATACAAATCAGAAGACAGAGATCTATATCAAGTTCGCTTAAAATTAATACATGTAAGTGCTTATATTTACAGTATTTGGGAATTTGACATATATATGTTCATATACAAATAGAGACATGCTACGATCCCAAGTACCAAACACTAAAATTATCTATACCAAGGCGGTTAATATACGAACAGGTAGATAAGTATGCACGGAGAGAGGAATGCCTGATGTTATACATAAACTAAACTAGTGGCCAAAAGAAACGCTACAACAGTTTGCTTCTCCTAGCCCTTACAACACAATACAACAAATAACATAACACCACATTGGAAGGCTATGCTATGCACCACCGCGTTTATTGCAGACAGAAATTAGGTATGTACAGGGGGAATTCATAAACAAGGGACTCTTTCTTGATAACAAACCAGGAAAACACGGCGAAAGCCTCTCACACGACGACAAGCCTCTCACACGGCGACAAGCCAAGCAGACGGCGACAAGCCTCTCACACGACGACAAGCCAAACTGACGGCGACAAGCCTCTCACACGGCGACAAGCCAAGCAGACGGCGACAAGCCTCTCACACGACGACAAGCCAAGCAGACGGCGACAAGCCTCTCACACGACGACAAGCCAAACTGACGGCGACAAGCCTCTCACACGGCGACAAAAAGCCAAGCAGACGGCAACAAGCCAAGCAGACGGCGACAAGCCTCTCATACGGCGACAAGCCTTGCAAGGTCCTGAAACACACATAACATACAATGAAATACATTATCAAACATTATCAAAAAGTTGCCATGTCGCAATGTATACAAGTGGTGCATAACAAGCGAGAATGAACATTCAAATGACTTAGCCCTTATATACCCCCATTAAGCGCCACCTACAACTGGATTACATCCCTTTGTTGTATTTCCCTACGCTAGGAGAATTTCCATCTCATTCGTCCCGCAAACGATATAAATAACATTTCTCCTAGCCCTTACAACACAATACAACATATAACATACCACCACATTGGAAGGCTATGCTATGCACCACCGCGAGATTCAAAGAACGGGCAAGCTTAAAGACCAAGTGACCGAGACACTTGCAAACGCTTCTCTACAGAATCCTTGACATAACCGTCTTTGGCACTCTCGCTCTCCCATCCGCCATGCCTCTTGAACATCCTGTCAGGGATGCCACAGTTAGCAGCTGCTGAAACACCACCAGCACGCAAACTGTGCAAACCATACAATTTTATATCAGAAACAAATGGAGAAAATGTTTCGATAAACAACTCTCTCAAACGAGAGTACGACATGGGTCTATTTTCCTTTCTGAGAACAAACGTATCTCGACATTTCGAGATGTTCCTGTACAGGTACTCCTGTGAGTCATCAGGGAACTGCGTCAACGCCAGATACTTTCCCAACCACATAACTGGGCACATTTTAGACCCTGTCTTGCTAATCAGTAGCCACGCCCCATCTCTATACATATCAGTCTTTGATTTTTCAATAAAAACCATCATATATGCCTCATAGATTAGAATGTCAGAACGTCTCAAATTCAACAACTCTGCTGATCTGAGAAAACCTGCATAGGCAAGCAAACACATTGACACGATACGAACATTCTTCACACAATTTGAATCAGAATAAGTATCAATTAAGCTTTCTAAAATTTCAATAGTAACAGGCTCTTTTTTACAAACTGGTTTCGCTAATTTGCGCTTTGCAGCCTCTAACACATTTTTAACTAAAAAGCTCTCGGTTGGACTGGGTAAGCCTATAATGCTATGAGCATGACGAATGCTATAAAAAGCTGTTTGTACAGGCGAAAAGGAGTGACTTAGCTGCATGACAGAAACTAGGTAAATGGCACAATGCAAGGGTTTAATAGGAACATTAATAGGCATATCATTACTTCTAGCTCATTTTAACCATCTTTGGAAACCATAGTCATATTTTTTATTTGTAGAATCAGCTCGCGCAAACCGCAACAGTTCTGGAATGGTACTAACCAAAGCTCGTGCTGTGCCTGAAAGGTCTTGTATGTCATCAGCATAGACAATCTCAAAGACATCTGTAAACAGAACAAACCCATCAATATCTCATATTGATAGCTAACATGTCAAAAAGTAAATCCCTCTCACCGAACATACCCCCTGGCATTCGGCTGGTTACATACGCTTCTTTATCTCTTGGTAAGTACACAAAATCAAGTACTACAGGAATGAACGTTCCTTCAGGACACAACAGCGGCCAATAACTCACTGAATACCATGCAGGTACAACTAATGTACCTTTAGCTTTGCAAACTCTCATATGAGCCAGCACTCTACAAACAAGATAAACAGGTGGCACAATCCAGTTGTTTGTTCCACCCCAGTGTTCTGTGAACGCATCTATAGCAACACAACCTTGATCCCAAACTCTTGAGCAAAACGTTGACACTTTGGTATTGTAATGTGATGCAAATCTGTCAATGTCATATTTCCCCCACATCATTTCCAGCTTCCTAAAAATATGAAGTGAAATTCCCCAATCATCGTGATCAACTATCTTACTCAGGAAATCAGTCTTTTCATTGAGAGATCTGGGTATCCACTGCATCTCCAAATGAACAGAATGAGATAAACACACGTCAAATATCGATCTGGCAATAGTTTGTAAGTCTGGCTTCATACTGCCTTTAGAGACAATAGATTCAACATTGGTATTGTCAGTAAACCATTTTATCATACAATGGATGGTGTTCTCGGCAGGATAAAGGCAACGGATATTTTCGGTATCCGTTGGGGTCATATACGGATAAAGATGCAAATTACAGAGGTCAAGTGACGGAACTTCTTTTGAAAATGACGTCACAAGCATTAACATTTCGAACGCCTGTAATAACCGTAACAGTTGTAATAGCGTAATAGCTTCATGTAAATAGACATACTTCAGTCTTCATTTTATATAGATTTACATTAATTTGAAAAATGACAAAACAAACATAGTGCAGTGCATATTACTGAAACAATTATTATGATCAAGCAGTGCCAAAACATGTTCATCGCGAGTCGAAAACTACAGAGTAAACACTGTAAATACTCACAGGTAACAAAGGCAGTTTGAGTTCCATATGCATTTATCGAACGTCAATCTTCATTGTTCTATAATGTGACTTTTGTAAAGGAGATTTTAGAATTCGCTGCCTTATTACATTCAGTTTAGCTCTCCGTGTGATGTGCGTCGCCATTTGCAACCGGGCGGAAGGGAAGCAACTCTCGCCCCTTCAAGATGAACTCCCCTACACTCATGATTACACGAAAGGACACGAGTTCGAATTCGCTGTCCTCACCTTAAATATTTTTCATTTGAAAAACGTATTAAAACAAGATCATGCCAAAAATAACAATTACTTTCACTGAAAGCATAATTTAGGAGGCGTTATTTTGTGTCATTTTACTGTGAGAATAGACCGCACTTCATTTGCATATATCAATACGCGTATTTACGGTAAAGTTCAACTTTGAAATTAATGTTGTCATGCTGTGTTGCACAAAATGAATGAAGGATGACATTGTATGATAAAGAAGTTATCATGCTCGTGTGTTTTGGGATGGTAAATATCCTGCATTAGGAATAAACACAATGTATTTAGCTCGCCAAGGCTCGCAAAATACAATGTTTATTCCTATTGCAGGATATTGACCATCCCAAAACACACTCTCGTGATAACCTCTATTTACACGCCGTGACCTTAACTGTCCACACAAGTTTTGTAAAACCACTTTTACCGCCATCAGTTCTCGTCATCAGTTGAACTCTTATTCGCGTCTTCAGAAGACCAAAGTCCATTTATCTCGCTCTCGCCGACCTGAACACAGTATCCACCATACCCACTGGAACTGGCATCACTATATACCACTTTAGAAACCACAGATTGCTCTAACAACATACAGCTCTTATGTTTCTGCATATTGTCCTTCCAAAAACGCAACTGATCCGTGCTCTCTAGAGACAGTGAAACACAGTCATTCCAGGATAAGACCTCTAAAGACTGCATACTCAAAGATCGTGTCATCAACTGACAGACTGAACCTGCTACAATCTTCATCGAGATAATCTGACCAACCACTGAAGCAACTGATCGCACTGGAACTTTACCTTGGTGGTCTAATATACACTCATGGCAAAAATGGTTGTCACCCCCAGACTGAGAACGCTACGTCAAGTTTAACTGAGTGTGGACAAATAATCAAACATGCAATAACTGTCAGAATGATTTGTGTGATTGGGAAAAACATTCGTAAAACATACCAGCTTGTATTTTGGTCTTGTGCTGGCCAATTTAAGAAATTCTATCAGGATATGTATGGTCCCTGTGAAAAAGGGCAATTTTTTACAGTATCCATATAGTATCAATTGGATGGGTATCAATAAAACAAATTACATTTTCAAGTTCAATTGTCGGTTTTATTTCATTCTGCAGTCATGTATGAGTATATTTACAAGCCTAATATCGGGTAGCACCGCCTCTGGAATTTTCAAGGGCGATAATTCGGGCAGGCATACTGTCTATCAGTGTGTTGATGTTTGCAACAGCCAAATTGTTCCATTCATTCACAAGAGCAGCCCGCAATTGCTGTAAATTTGCAGGAGCAGGGTCCAGTCTTCTAATTGCACGGTCAAGCTGATCCCAAGCATGTTCTATCGGATTCATATCCGGACTTTTTGAAGGCCAGGGCAATCTTGTTACTCCTTGTGCCTGAATGAAAGCGTTCACTGTACGTGCACGATGGGCTGGTGCATTATCGTCCTGCAACAGGAAGTTGTTGCCATACACTCTTCTTGCATGTGGGAGGCAAACGGTTTCAAGAAGACGTCTGTACGACCTCTGGTTGACGTTTCCTTGAAGGACGACAAGATCCGTTTTACCGTTATGGTGTATTCCTGCCCATACGTGTACAGAACCGCCACCGTGGGCAACCTGATGCTGCAGACAGTCGTCATTGAACCTTTCCCCACGTAAACGTCGCACTCTCATTCTCCTGTCCACCTTATGCAGTAGGAAACGAGACTCATCAGTAAATATGACGTGACGCCAATGTCCAAGTTGGATTCTGCGGTGCTGCTGCGCCCAAGCAAGCCGTGCCCTGCGGTGGACCAGTGTCCAGAATGGTTTGATGGCAGGTCTTCTTGCCTTATATCCATGCTGGAGCAACCTGTTCACTACAGTTCTCCGGCAAATGGGCGTATTAATATGAGCCCCCCATCTCTGTGCAAGAGTCAAAGACGAAAGACGTCTATGACGTCGGGTCAAACGAAGGAGAATTCTATCCTGACGAACCGTAGTTTTCTTGGGACGGCCTGAAGACTTATTCGGAACAACATTTCCCTGTATGGCGTGCAGTCTTTTAATCCTTTGAACAGTTCTAACACTGACGTTACATGCTGCAGCAATGACACGATTCGAAGCGCCACCACGACTCATGCCAATGATTTCATGTCTGATTCCTGGTGGAGTGGGACCAGGCATGGTCTATGCTTTTCAGAAACTATAGTCGTGAAGCTGTATCTTATGAAAGAGGTCTATAGTAATCGATGGAAATGACAAACCTAAGGAGACAAATTTCAATCATTTCAATGAAATGCACGTGGTCTACATGAAACCGCTGAATCTGTTCATTGTAAAGTGTGAGTTAATGTAACTTCATGCCTGTAATGACATTTCCATGGAAAACCAACATTGCCATGCATACAATGTGATATAAACTCCAATTTAATTAAATATTAGGGGGTGACAACCATTTTTGCCATGAGTGTATACCGAATAGACGACGCTAACTTGTCTAGTCTACGTGTAGGAATGGACAACATCATAACTCTGGTATCTATCACAAGCCGAGCCATTCAACAACTTGTCATGGCTCCCACAACGACTTCTCAACCTTTGGTACAAAACCGGACTTGATCAGATCACTCTTGATAGCATGGCCAATGTTCTAGCGTTAATGAAACTATCACCAGACATTATCCCATCATCGAGAAATGTCACACATTTGTACGACTGAAACCGCCAATACTTTACCAATTGGCGAGTAACTTTAGTGTACACGTAGGGCGCTGTAGTCAGCCCGAAAGGCATAACAACGAATTTGAAAAAGGTTCTATCTTCACCGACGCCCCAAGAAAATCCTAAAAAGTCAGTATGAGGCTCAAAGATATCTACATGATGATATGCTGAATGAATATCAAATTTCACCAACCAGTCATTTTTGTTTATATATATAAGAGCCGTGCGCCAGTCTTCGTACTTCACAGAGCATTTCCAAACATGCTTATTCAATAACGATAGATCTAAGATCAGTCTCTTCTTGCCAGACGTCTGAGTCGCAACTGATAAGGGACTAACGACAGAAGGTTTCTTTTTGCAAACAACAACCAGACCCTTCTGGACTAGATCATGGATAGCATTTTCAACAAAGTCAGTATTACACAGCGCCGATCTGTTGTTACGTCTGTCCATTATCTGGGGGGATGAATAAAAAGGTATTCTGTAGCCATTTTCAATGATATCGATAACAAATTCACTTGCATTGATGGACTTCCAGAATGAAATATTCTCTTTCAATCTACCTTTGACCATTATCTCTGCCTGGCCCTGTTCATACTCAAAATAGTCAGACGTTAACTTGAGATTATCTGCTGTAACCATATGAGAGTCGAAAGAACTGTCATACTTAACTTTAGTATCGCTAGATCCTCCTTGTTCATGTAGAACTCTGTCTGTCCGACGTGGCCTGTCTGCTGACGTAGAGGGGGCAATTCCTGCGCCAGTGGTTGAAGTTACCGCAGTGGAAGCATGCTCCTGACCTCTGACCTCCCCGGGCACGAAAAAGCTGAGTCCCAGTAGACACAGAGTCAGCATGCTGCGCACTCCCACCAGGCTGCACGGACTGCGTGCTCGATACAAGTCGTGACATCAGCCTGTATGGGTGTCCACCTGAAGGTCGCGCACTCTTCGTCTTGATCTTCTTGATAGCCTTGTTCTCTGCACGTGTAATACGCCTGTCGTCATCAGAGTTGTCAGCCAGGTCACGTGATACGTAGTGACGTACCGTCTCCCACCCCGCCTCCGAAGAATCAGCTATTCGTATCAACTTATTCCGATTCTCAATCCTACTTATCTCATTGTGGACAACTTCTTTTACATAATCTATTTTATCGTATTCAATGCCAAATTCAATTTGACGAAGGGCTTCTAATGTCTCTGCTTAAGGTATACTGAATTCGGTTACCTTCTCTGGACCAAGTTAACTCTTTCTCAGCTTTCAACTTCTGGAGTTCGTTAGAAGTTTTATCAAACCTTTCTCTAACACTCTCAAGACTAGCTTCGATTCTAGAATCGATTGTACGTTCCAGATCAGCCTGAGAAGAGTCCATGCGCTTCAAGATAGCATCGAGTTTTTCATTTATAGGATTTGACTGTTCGAAAGTTGCCATGTCGCAATGTATACAAGTGGTGCATAACAAGCGAGAATGAACATTCAAATGACTTAGCCCTTATATACCCCCATTAAGCGCCACCTACAACTGGATTACATCCCTTTGTTGTATTTCCCTACGCTAGGAGAAAGTAATTTCCATCTCATTCGTCCCTCAAACGATATAAATAACATTGTCAGTCCAGAAGTATCTCTAATTCTCGTCTTAGTAAGCTGCCGATCCGTACTGAAATTGTTGCTGCTGCTAGCTCAAATCTTGGAATAGTCATCTCCTTTAGTGGGGCTACTCTTGTTTTGGTTTATCAGGAATTTGCAATCAATGTCGCCATTTTCATTTCCTTTATCTCAGGTAAGAAACCGTTCCATATCCTGACTGACTTACATCTGAGAAGTGATGAATTTGATTTTCCACACTGTTGTCTGAGTTCTTTGATTGAATACATCTGTCAGTCAGCAATTGATCCAATTCCTTCAGCCCTCACATTCTTTCTGCATAGCAGTCGGAATAACATCATCCCAGCCAATCTTCAGTCTGCAAAGGTCTTGTAGAATACCTTAAGCCACAAGTATAATGGGGCCAGCAAATCCGAGAGGGTCATAGACAGAGCTTACAGTAGACAGAATTCCCCTTCTGGTTGCTGGTCTGTCTTTGATAGTAAGGTCTACTGCTGCGTATCCATTTTGTCAAGCGAAATCCTCCTTTCTCACAAACTTTTCCAAATCAGAGGCCATAGAAATAGCATCTTCTTCTGACTCAACTGATATGAGGCAATCATCAACATGAAAATTCTTCTATACTGTTTGTAAAACTTCTTTTCTGAAATTCTCCCTGTTATCTTGGCGCAGTTTGGTGAAGAAGCAGCACCAAATAGGTCATAGGGGTCACAACCTAAAAAAAAACTATTTTCATCTTTTTCTGAAGTACTTCAAATTTATTAAACCTATGAGTTCTCCTGGAAAATTTTGAAATGTATTTAGTTTATTGTTTTAAGCCTGATGATGTCAGAGTATATATGAACATATAATACATTTACAAATGTTACAACCTGGGATCGAACCTGTGACCTAGCTGTTGTTTTCTGGCCGAAAGAACTAACCATTAGACCACGAGGCCAGTTGAACTGCATAGCTTTTTTCATGACCAAATGAATGAGGTTCTTATAATGTGTGATATAATATCACACATTTCTTTATTTCTTTTATATGTTAATGTTATTTAATCTTGGGTGCAAAATGTTTTAACATATTGAAACTTACTTCTGTTTTCTCTAAACTTTGGTCATATTGACATTTGTCATGCAGTCTATTGCGTTAGCGTGTACGAGATACACGTGCAGCACGATCGGCTCAATGAACGTGTCTGCGTTGATATTACCGTCATATGACCATATCAGTAAGATTTCGAGCCCCGAAAATGGATAACCATACAACTCACCACGAGCTGAGCATGCCCGGAAGTTGTCACAGATGAAGCCCAATATGGGTTATGCGTTTCATACACATGCTTGTTTACAGCTGTTTAGAAATATTATGAAATAGCTTCCGTTTTCACTCGTCCGTAAGTGGGGTATAAGACAGATTTACCCATACTCTTCCTCGTTGAAAACTGTAGGGTATCACTCGATACACTTACCCCAACCTTTCCTTCACCCGTCTTTGTAATATCAAAAAAAACACACAAACGTAATAATATTATGAAATTGTTGTCACAAATTTGCTTCAGTTATGCCAAGTAAAAATATAGTCGCAAGCGACGACAAGCGGATTCTGCGCTTAAATGTTTTATTTAATTCAAAGATAATGAAATAGAACATCTTCCAAATGTAATTGCATATATTTTTTAATAAGTTTCAAGTCTCTAGGATGTCTCTAGGAGCTTTGAGATTTTACTCGTCAAAATCGAACAACTTCAAAGAAAATCAGAGGTGGCTAAACCACGTGACTGTTGCTTTTTTGTTTGTATTAGTATTGCCAGTGACATTATATAGAGGTCCCTGGTATTGCACATCTATTTAAAAAAGTTTAAAGTCTTTATGTTATTTTTTTGTTTAATCTCTTTGTCAAAAATCCTTTTTCAGCCTGCTGTACAGTCGCCATGTCAACCTGTTCTTGTTGTACTTAGTTTGGTGAAGGTTTTGTGAAACTGTCTGATACAGTTTTCCAGAAATTGAGATGGAAATTTTAACTTATTGGACAGAAATCTCATTTAAGAAGTCGAAAATCCAAAATCGGCCGAGGTCATAGATTAATTTGGATATGGGCAAACGTACCAAAATGTTCCATGACAGCAGCTTATTGGTTACATGTGAAGAAATATTCAAAAATATAACATAAAAAAGTAGCCAGTACACTAATCTGGTCAGTGTTGCCAATATGCATTTTTGCATAAACAAAAGCGCTAAAACAAGTCAAAACAAGTTAACATACAAACAAAAATAAGTTTTGAATATTTAAAATTATATTTAAGTTGAAAAAGTTTTTCTTTTGAAGACTTGAACTCCTGCACTAAGCCTGCTTGAAAAGAAGTCAGACGCTTTACCGTTCGACCAAACTAACAGCTGATAGGATTCCAGACAATTACTGATAATATTTTATACATCTTTTAGACATCGTTTTGTTTCGATAATATTGTCATTATCCTGTGTCGAGTATCTTCAAATTGGTAATTTCCGGCAACAATCAGTACTTCTACATACAATAGCACCATATATAACAGACATGACCCCAAACAACACAATGCGAGCCAAAACGAAAGTGTGAATTTCCTGTTCACACATCAAAATAAAGTCAATTTTGATGAACTTCTATTTAAAACTCATCAGTCATATAAATTATCGTGCTAATGGCACTTTTTCCAGTTAGGTATTGTATGTAGTGAGGAAGTTGTTGTCAGTGTGCATGCTAACAGCATCGTAGGGTGGTCAAGGGGAAGTAACTCTTCCACATGACGCTTCAATAAAATCCCCAACTTGTTCACAACGTCACCATACCTTAAAAGGACATTTTGAGTGATTTAATGTTACTTGTTATTCCCCAATGCTTCAGCGGCATATAAATCTAAGTTGTATCGCTTAGATGCAAATATCTTCAAAGTGGTGTAACGATTTGTATAAGTACAGGCCTATATAAATGTACCATATTTTGTTATTTCCTTACATTCCAAATGATGAATGAGTGAGTATGTACTCCGAAACGTCGTGTATTTTCACATTAAAGAAGTTGTTATCCAGAAATTCTTCCTGTTCTTAAGTATAGGCTGATTAGCGAAATAATTTTGATTCTCCCATTTAAAATGAACCTTTGCCGGGAGTACAACAACCAGTACAGACAAATCCATTTGGCATACGAAATGTGACTTGGAAGACATAAACCAACATGTACATGAGGACACTACATCCTCATCCCACCTGCCATCGGGAACCACCCCCATTGACAATGTGTAGTCTACAACGCAGACAAAACATTACTGCCTGATTTAACCCTTGCAGTATTTCTCCTCGCTTTGTTTTGCCAAGATTGTGAATCGCTGTACCAAAAATGCATAGTGGGCCTGGATTTCTAAACACAGATATCTTAAGTAAATACTGCAAGGCCTAAATCATCCAATAATGAAGACTGGCAAGAGTTATGCCGTGCATTGGGAAGTTTATTTTGTATGTATTGTTGTAATTTAGGGGAAGATTTGTGAAGACACGTACCCTAAAAACTGAGAAAGTTGATTTTCTTTGAGATTTGAATTTTTAACTTATTGGACCCAAATCTCATTAAAGAAGTCGAAAATCCAAAATCGGCAAAACGACAAACGTACCAAAATATTTCATGACATCATCTCAAAGGGCAGAATCCTTAATAATGAAGATACACATTAAGAAATTTAGACAGATAAGAAAACCAAATAAGATATTTGAAAAAAGACAGTCCCAAAAGTTAAGTTAACAGACTATACACAAGTCTTGATGAAAGATTGTGACTGAACAGATTCACTGGAGTTCTTTCATTTATAAAGTTTGATGGCAATTTGTATTGTTCACTGTGGCATGGCCAAATTCACGATCTTTCATGTTCGTAATTTAAACATTCAGAAGTTGTGACATTTTTTCAAATAAAGTTTGACTCTCTTTATATTCTGTTGCAGTCTTATGAAGCGGAATATCGGAAATATGTGAAGGTACGCGGTGGATACATAGCGTCAGGTATCGTAGTCAAAGAAAATCAAAACATTTATATACATTTATATATATTTAGATACATACATTGCATATGTTTACTGAAACAGTTACTGGCATTGCAGCAACTTTCTTTGAGAGAACTATCCATCACAAAAGCGGAAGGTTTAGCAACAAAGACAAAGCAGATTTGTTCGACGAAGAGTGCTATAAACTGAGAAATGTTTTAATCTTCAAAGAAAGTGCTTAAAGAAATCGCCGAGTAGTTATAAGAGATTCCATGTGTTAAATTGTAAAAGACAAATGAATATAAACAAGGTGTAAGAAGAAAGAACAGGCATCTAAATTTTGCGAGCTGAAAAGGAAACATCAATTTACAAATGGTTAAAGTTTGGTCAGAAAATTGTATACCAGGAAATGAGAAAATCTACCACATATCAGTTACATAAGCTATTCAAGGTAATTTTGGATTTGAAAGTTATTTAGTAAACGTTTTCAATTTCAACCATAGATGTGCACTAAGTAAATTAAAGTTGCATCCATTTTGTTTCATAAAATTTTATTTGGCTTTAATAGTTCCAACTCACCACACGTTCTGTCTACAATACAAATAAATTCACTTAGCGTGCATATTTATCGCCAATCGCCAAATATATCATAATTACTAGTTTCCAATTAAAATTTAGTAACATCATTATGCATGTGCAGAAACCGAAACTGCACGTCCGAGATACATGCACAGTAGTTATGTGACCTATTAAACGTTATCAACTCAAAATTGTCTTTGTGTCTGTTATAAATAAGATTCCAAAATTACGTTTGACTCATTGACGCGCGCCACACGCAGTGCATTGTCCGGTTTTCGATCAGAAATCACTACTTTTACCTTCATATCGTCAATATGCTAAGTCTACTATCATCAAAATGGTAGTTTTCGGTAACAGTCGGTACTTCTCGATAAAGTAACACCATTTATAACGTTTGCAATATGTGACCCCCATCAACACAATGGATGTACCTTTAAAGCTATCGTCCCACACATTACTAATTGAAACAGGTATAAAATATGGTAGCAGTACAATTCCAAGAGACCAACGATTGTGTATGCATTGTAATTTTCACGAGATAGAAGATAGAGATTTTTACTACAATGTCCATTGTACTCTCATTTGAGATATGTTCACTTAAAGAAATAGTATTGTAAGTGCTATTTCGTTTATGAATGTACACAGTTATTGTCATTAGAAAATATTAACATTCAGCGCTCCTTGAGTAAATTTGTGTATGAAGCTTTTCAATTAAGAAGCAACAATTAATTCATCATTGTCGATTGTTTACCTCATCACCGTAACATGTATTATTAACAATGTATGGCCAGTTGCATAACTTGGCTTGCGCTAATAAAATCTGTCTGTCTGTCATTAGTCTTCAAATGCTATATGCATGCTTTAGTTAACTTAATTTCTTTATGTTAGAAATCTTTTTTTCTGTTATCAAATAGGAATTAGTCACTCTACATTCATTTAATAGTTGTGTTTATCTCATACTTTACAGTGAACTTAACGTTTCCCCTTACATAAAGGAACGATCTATTTGAATGTAAATGCGTTCACATGTGAACAATCACATTTAAAATATAAACTTTAAGTTCACTGATCGATACATACTATATCATAATATCTAAGCACTCTTAACGCTAAGAAATCAGATGTACCATACATTACCATTGTCTTCGAAAATAAAGGCCCCGAAGTGTACCTTGTACACATAACGTTGATATCATGTATTAACCCTCTCACTGCCCGTGTTCACAGATATGGACGAGAATAACGCCCAGGAGGTGGAGAAATACAGAGAACAACAGATGAGCAATATTAACCAACGAGCTTGTCGGGGGAGAACAGACGCAGTATAAACCCTAACATTAGAGTTGTTGATACTCCAACTTGATGAAAACCAAGATGACAAAAGTTTGACGTTTGAGAGATGACTTTACTGTCTCTAGGTGCCTGTGTATTATGTAACTGTACCTCTTGATTTCAAACTGTATATACCCTAGAAGAAGTCATATTGTGAAGCACATATAATTGAGTATTTATTGAGTATCTGGTATATGTATTATATATCTGAGTATTATGTTCTTCGATATATATGATACGTTCGGGTAGGAAATAGGAAATATATGAAGAGTGATATTTTCCCTTGGTATTTCTTGGCTAATGCCTTCAAATTATATCAAAATTTATAGAGGGTATTATATGAGTGCCTTTGACATACTATGTTTACGACACGAGTGCCTGAATATTAGTAAATATTTAGCGAGGGATATACCGATATTCAGGCACGAGTGTCGAAAATATTGTATGACATAGACACGAATATAATATTCTATTTATTATAGAAGTGTTTAAATAAATGAAAATACGCTAAAATCCACTTTCATCCATAGGCTGGCGGCCCGCCGTCGAAGCATTTTGAACGCAAAAACATTGACGACACGTGACGCCAAAGCATTGTTTGTGGCGATTCATCACCACGACAAAGTGATATTTTGCCCTAGGGCATCATATATAGAAAATGAACCCCGATACCATTGCCCTCGTAGGCAATAATATATCATATCATACGAAATACTTCAGTATCCTATGACGCGAGTGAGGGCATGGAATTCTTAAATCTTCTTTTCCATACAACTGAAATGATATTCTAAAAACTTGAATTTAATAGTAATCGTCCCTTGAGGGTTTGAGCGCGGACACCGCGTGGTTCGAGACCTAATGAGAAAATGTTAGTCTCCTTTAACAAACAGGTTACTCTGGATTTTCAGGCCTGTTGAGCTATAAAAAATAAAAAAAAATCCATATATGACTGATGCAAGTCTTCCGCATGTAAACAACAACCTTTATAGATACATATTTATATCAGTGTTCTATCGGTAAATATTCGGAAGAGTTACTTTTTAAAACTAATAAGTGATTTAACATGTAACGATAATGCTATCTTTGATATTGAATCAATATTTCCAAGTGAAAACGAAAAGTTAGATAAAATCACAAATTGTAAAGAGCCATCGAGTTTGTTGATAGACATATCGAAAAATATATGCACATTTTTCGCAGATATTTTCGACCCAAAATAAGCGGAAAAATCGCACTAATTAGTAAAGGTGTTTTCCAGTCTAAATATATAAGTATATTATTTTCAAGCGCAAAGCGTTGTGGTCTAACCCACAAACTGTAAACAAATATACGAAAGAAAAAAAAGATTACGAGTATATTGGTCATAGTTTGCTGATATTATCACAATAAACATATCATAAAACAGGTAAAATAATAATTTGTATATTCACGGTAAATTTAGAATCATGTTAATAAAGCAATCGTCACATTCAGTAATGTGTGACAAGGGTTATTTGCAAGAGAATATCGAGCAGCACATGGGTTGCTATGACGACGTGTGCAATAGACGAGCCATCATGCTTCGGAAACGCTTGTTGCTGTGTACTACGTTTTATATAATAAAGGGAATTCTGTTTATATGTCGTTAAATTCTATTGACGCGCGTTAATCGATGTTATGTTGTAGATAAATATTTCTCTAGCGATTGATGTAAAACATATACATATTTTCCAAAAACAATTTTGTATTTGAAACACTAACATACCCGACGGCTCTTTTGAGTATAACTCTCTTTGTTTCTAACAGGCATATTGTTTGAACAGACATAAAGATTGAAAGTATTATTCTTTGATGAATGAAATTGTGTTTAAATTGGATTTTGCCCGGGAGAACAATTGGTAACATGAAATTCAAATCTAAATGTTAGCATTATGATATTGATCAATACGATGTGAGACATAACAAAGACGTATGATGATATTTAGATGTATTTGTGTAAAGTTGATGATCTTTGTCTTTTGCCATATTCTGCTGCTACTTGTAAGCAATTACTTAAAATCAATACAAATACATATTTACATAATAGTGTTGAAAGTTGTTATTAATTCCTATCAATAAAATGAAGAAAAAATGTATCGTTTCACGAAAATTGAGAAATGTGTCAAGAAATGTAAAATACAATAATCATAATAATATTGTCGTTAATAATAATAATTATTTGTTCAAGGTTTCATTTAAATAAACAGTTTTCTTCAAAACATTTAAGTGTTCCTGTGTTGTCATTTCAAGCAAAATATGTTACAGAAGTTATTTTTAGACTATTACTATTAATAATAATAATAACTCTTTATTGTCCGTAATACAGTGTACATGGGAAATTCATTGTGTGCAAATAGCACCCGGCAGCCACAGTGCAGCGCCAGTTCAAGCGTTGTTCTGTAATACGAACTAAAACAATACAATGCGAAAGTCTATACTATCTATATGAATGTATATTAATGTGTAACCAATTTTAATAATAAATTTTAAGTTTGATGGCTGGGCAATGCCTAATTATGTGATATCTTAATCTTTTCCTCAGAGATAAATCCGTGATGAGCTTCAGAGCCAATGACTGTTTATTGTTATAAATTTAGAAGAAAGGTCGTTAAAAAGGGCCTTATGTAGATTTAGAATTGGTTTCCATGACTTCAGAATGAATTCTTTTCGAAAAGAAACAAAGCTTTGTTTGATAACGATGAATATATTTGTAAAAACTGTAATTCAGGTAATGCTGAAGATGAATTCCATGTATTATTTGACTGTACGAAGTGTTTACATTTAAGAAACAGATATTTACAATTTGTATCATCACCACCTGTACATGATAAACAATTATTGTCCAATCTGTTAAACTCTAAAATCATTGATGTTATCAAATCTCTTGCACTTTACCTTAAACATGTGTTCAATATAAATGATGTCACCACCTCGTGAATGAATCGCAACAACTGTACTTGTACTATAGGCCTTTAGGCCAAAAATACTGAATAAAAGAATCTGAAAAGAAGATGAAAATAGTTTGTTAAGGTCATGACCCCTGTGACCCTATTTGGGGTCACAGGGTCACCAAATCTACAATTTAGAATGCCCATTGGCCAAGGAGTCTGCACACAACATTTCAGCTCTCTAGACCTTTTGGTACTGGAGAAGAAGATGGAAATAGGGGTTTAAGGTCATGACCCCTGTGATCCTATTTGACCCTATAACAATTTAGAATCCCCATTGGCCAAGGAGAAGAAGACGAAACATTTACAGAAAGACGGGCGGACGGACGCCGGACACCATGCCCTGCCTTCAGGCCAAAGAGCTAAACATTGAATTTCCAACATATCAACATGGTTTGTTTAATATTCGTAAACTTCGTTAAGAATTTTTGTCGGTACTTGTTTAGTGTTATTGAGGTTTAAATAAAAATATTAGGAAAATAAAATACCGGTATAAACAAGTACTCAAACTTAGACTAAGTATATTGCATCATTTTGTCAAAAAAGAAGGACACTTTATCACTATATATATGACAGGAAGAAGGATTCCTTGAAGTGATGCAGATGTCATTAGTGTATATATCACTGGCTAATTGAACTTGGTGCAGAGGTCATTAGTGTATATATCACTGACTAATTGAACTTGGTGCAGATGTCATTAGTGTATATATCACTGGCTAATTGAACTTGGTGCAGATGTCATTAGAGTATATATCACTGGCTAATTGAACTTGGTGCAGATGTCATTAGTGTATATATCACTGGCTAATTGAACTTGGTGCAGATGTCATTAGTGTATATATCACTGGCTAATTGAACTTGGTGCAGATGTCATTAGTGTATATATCACTGGCTAATTGAACTTGGTGCAGATGTCATTAGTGTATATATCACTGGCTAATTGAACTTGGTGCAGATGTCATTAGTGTATATATCACTGGCTAATTGAACTTGGTGCAGATGTCATTAGTGTATATATCACTGGCTACTTTAACTTGGTGCAGATCTAGATGTCATCAGTGTCTATATCACTGGCTAATTTAACCTGGTGCATTTCTTTACTCTTTATGTGCGAACGAAGCAGCTGTACCTGAACTTAATAGTGCGCTTTGATACGCTACGCTGTGTACGACACTGTATAGGTGCTTGTATCCATGCGTTAAGGATTTTGAGCTTTAAGTTCTTCAGGAGAAGTGAAATTGGTATTTTAGGGCGTCACCTAGTTAAGGAGGCACCAATTTCATATTTCTCACTTACCAAAGTACCCGTTTAAAAAATGTCAACTCTCAAAAGTCAGTGGTACTTAGGTAGACATCGAAAATGCAAAACTTGTGCTGACGATTACAAATATTATGCACTATACAATAAACTGACGATCAAAAGAAAGTTGTCACCAATTTAATATGACTCTTAAAGAACAAAGGCAACAAATACTAGTTTGATGTTATACTGTTTTTACTGCATTAATTTCGGGTAAATCATGAAAAGGAATCCGATTGCTGGTAGTGCTGTACAGTCTCTGAAGACCACTGGGTGTCATAAATGTCATTTTTCACAAAACGTCTGTGGTACAAATTGGCGATTCCTTTTACTGAAAAGTGTACACATCCCATTAGTACCTTGTATGGCCTCCCCTGGCACGAACGCAAGCATCACGTCGTCTTCTCATGGATGGCGTCAATCCTCTGATGACGTAAGCAGATTCTTGAAGTTCTTGAGTAGTCTACCGAGATCCCACAAGTGTTCTATAGGAGAGAGATCAGGAGAACGTGATGGTCAGGGCAAACCGACGACATTGGCGTTGTTCTGAGTGATCCCAGCTGTATTGGGAAGGGTCTTGCTGCAGAAGGGTTCCCATTGCCCGCTGCTGCAGAAATGGCACTGCTACGTACAGGCCTCAAAACTTCATAAATATAGCGCTGTGCGTTCATATTGCCACGTATTACCACTAGTTGTGTCTTCTAATCATCACAAATTCCATCCCAAACCATGAGACCTCCTCCTTGTTGAAAAACGTATAGGACACAATTTGGAGCCTTTCTTTCACGTCTACGACGATAGACACGTCTTCTCCCATCTGGATGGATCATGTTACACCTACTCTCGTCAGTAAAGAGAATATGTTGCCATTCGCGTCGCTGCCAGAAGCCATCCACGTCGTGATCATCTGGCTAGGCGATCTTCAGAGGTCGGTGCCATGCCATGAAGAGGTCAGTAAGCCCTAATTCCTGCGTGAAGTAATAGTTTCCTCACAGTATGTCGACTCACACGACGACCCAGCGCTGTTGCGTCCGATTGCGTCTGTCAGGAACCGATTAGGTAGATGTAAAGTCCGAAGGAAGCGGTCGTCGCAAGGTGTTGTGAAACGTGGTCTGCCGCTTCGAGGTCAGTCAAGTTTTGTGCCAATCTGTTGGAACCGGTAAAATAGCTTGGTTATCCTGCACTAGCGTGAGCAACCAAATATTCTTGCAATGCTGTTGCAATTGTTGACTTTTCCATCCGCATCATGGCCATGACAATGACCCTCTCTCTCTCAGCAGTCAAACGGGGCATTGCTTTGATGTTTTTTTTCGGTGAATGACATATGCATGAACATTCCATGGAAAGGAAAAAAAACCCCAATGTTGTGGATTTTGGGACGCAGCAAGGATATCAACGAATGTATATAAGCTTGGTTCTTTTGAAATGAGTTTGTTGCGTTTGTTGCGTTTGTGTGCATTGCTCCTAAAAGTTACAAACCTGGGTTTGAATCCAGTTGCAAATATTCGACATTTTATGGTGACGACCTTCTTGTGATGGTCATTTTAGGACGCTTGTAATGCTATCTATAATGGTCGAATCCCTTGTCCCATAAGCAGTTATACGATTTAAACAAGTACACCGTTTGGTGAAACTGATGTTGTTTCTTGAAGAAGTTACTTTAAATTGCATAAATGTATATACACTGTATGCAAAAGAATAAATATATTTCAATCCACGAGCGATACATACGACCGAAACAAGAGTTACTGTATGTCCCCAAAAGCTAACTCAACTAAACATTATGTGTTCATATTACTGACAAATACATGTTTTAAGAAATCGTCGTTTTCGAATCTCCTTAACTAGACGAGATAGGACAGTCAAAAGAGAGGTTTTTGGCTCGGGTTACGACGTCCTACAGTAAAGATGCGTCAACAAATTTAAGTCTAAGCAGGTTTTATATTGAATTTAAATTTCTACATTTTATAATTTTAAACTTAAATGCCGCTGAAACATTCTGGCCAAAAACCTTTTTGAAAAAGCGACACAACATAAAAGTATCACACTCTGATGTATGAAAGTGTGAGTACCTATGTGCCTATCAAATACATTCAAAATATACGTCCTCCGACAGCAGCTCTCTTGAAAATGGGGGTACGTTTCTTTGCACGTAGGTATAGATTTTTCTTTTTCCAATAATAAAACGCTTTTATTAATGTTGTTTTTTTGGTATTGCAATTTTATGTGTATTCCTTTGATTCCAGTTTTTCTGAATAAGTACCTCTTTGTAAACAGTAATTTATATAATTGGCACTGATGAGATAATATCTGAAGAATGAATGATGTGTAAAAAAACCATTCATGTTGCTATACATGTAGTGGAAAAATCCACTGAAGCGTCTTTCAATCTATTAATATTACAATCTATATTACCCGTACCCGTCATGCTCTCACTCTCTCAGGCTCGCCCTCACTCATTGCTGAAACATATTTTAGTCATTGTGAAAGGATTAGGAACAAGTTCTCCAACCCTCTGGTCGTCTCACCGGACTGGCTGACACCCCATCGCGTCACGTGACCCGTGTCGTCTGCTCATCTATCCGCAACCCCCGCATAAGAATGGATGCTATGTTTTGACACACAACACATATAATGTAGTAAATTCGGAGATGAAACCGATATCATGTAGGCGCCTAGTATATGAGAGAATTGTACTGTTACTGCTGTACGTACAACATTTCCCTACACGGATTGAGGTATACATGCACTGTGTAAATCCCGACGGAGACACCAAACAATGTGTGATCTGGGTCTCAAACTGTGTTGTGTCCCTGGGCAGGGCACTTCATCCACATTGCACTCTAACAGCTGTATAATAGGGTACCTGAAAAGCGGATGTACATGACTTCGTGTAGCGCTATCGGTAGCTTCGAAAGTACAATTCCGTCAGGGTAATAATGTGAAGCGCATTGAGCATGCATTCGTGTGTGGATAACTTGCGCAGTATATAAATATCCATTATTATTAAATAGCATCAATGTAAACGGGATATTAATTCATATTAAGAAATAAGTTTGTCAAATTTCTCATGAAAAGCATCATCTCCAATGTTTAATTTTAATTGATGATTAAAATAAACGGAAGTATAAATATGATATACACAATATACGAGTTGTCTAGTCCTTGGAGATATAGCTTTTGTAGACCTGAAGTCAACCGTCTCACCATTACTGTACCATGAACGTTGTATCATGTACCATTCATACCTGTGTAACTGTACATGATCTAAACTGGAATAAAAATATGTAAAAAAACCCAACAAAAACTCCAAAACAAAACAACATTTCAAGATATTGCACTCAACGAGTGATGAACACGACTGATGCATAAAGTTACACAATGCCTCTTAAAGCGAACTTACGTAATTTGTTATTTGTATTTTTTTTTCATCCTACAACAACGATGCGTCATCGATTTAAAGTCCAAGAAGGTACATTATGCCGACAACAACTTGTACTAACATAATTTCCTTATTTCGTGAAATTCTATGATGGTATGATGTGTTGCCCAACGTACCTATATCGTTACAGTGTGATACAGTATACTACTGGTATCAATACTTTAACAAGTAGGATACTGACTTTCTTAAACATTGATGTTTTCAACAAACGACGTTAAAGATACAATATATATAATATACGAGTTGTCTTTTCCTTGGAGATATAGCTCACTCCTAGGTGGCGTGATGGAAGACTCTGAAACAACACTGACAATGAGTGGCGCTACAGACTGCTGAATTGACCCATTTGCGTAAGTGTTAACGGAATTGATATGAATGTTCACAAATTTTACACTTTACACCATATACTGAACATTAAATAAGACGTGACATTTGTGACAAAGTACACATATTGCACGTGTCTGATTCTGTCACAAACCGAATGTGAAACAGCTCGTTCATCAAATACTGCGTATTCAATAACGTTTTCTTGGAAAGGAATTGCACTAGTCTAGATATGTCATTGTTGAAGATGAATGGTATATTTCCACCTTCGTACAACATTTACTTCATTTTGATTTGCTTCCCACTGTCAAATTCAACTGACTTTTAAAGTCAATGAACATTTCAGTTGAGTTGACTCAGTATGTACCTATCATCATAACTTTGCCGGTAATCATGTTCGGTGCCCATGTGGTGTAAGTAGGTTAGCACTCCCCTCTACAGCCTTGACGGCTCGAGCGTTGAAATCCATATCGCCCTTGAGGAGGGTACTAACGTATACTTAAAACATAACATTTTCACATGTTCACAAACACAAATTGCGAGATTAAGATGTATAAATAAGTTGTTATTTACTCAACATCCTGGTCCTGAGTTGTTCCTCCCTTGTCTTTATAACTACAACATTGTCACTGAAAAGATAAGTTTTACACCGTCAGTATCAAACGGCACAAGGGGTTCGTATATAGGTCGGTATTCAGTATAGCGTGAACAGCCATTGACATGCGAAACAGCAAAGTTGCCAATATCACGCTATAACTAAAAGATATATATATATACTGACCTACATTTCGATAGACACTTAGCTAAGAAACTGACCCTATTTGATTCATCAGCGGTGAACAATTATGCACAATATTTACTGTAGAGGTCAAATTGTATGTCGTTATTGATACTTAAGGTGTGCCTCCGAACAGCTAAAGAAGGCCAATGGCTGAGTCGCGTCTTGTGGTAAGAGAAATAATTCCGGGAAACGATAAGTTGCTTCAATGTAAAACTGGAGTACGCCAAGGTCGTGATCTTAATCACGTATCATTTTCATAAATTGAGGAAGTACACCAACGATGTCATTCCTCATTTTGATACTGCAAGCGGCTTAAAAGTTTTCCTGAACAGCATTGTATTGCATGCTAGAGTGAATTTGCACGTGTTTCTGTAAAAAACAAACGGGAATAAAAGGTTTATATAATATGACGATTCGTTAAACAACATTGAAGTTATATCAATGTCTCAAATTAACATGACATTATGAGGATATCATATTTAAACAGATGTTTTATATGTTTAAAGTTTCAATAAGTGTGCTCCTATTTTGATTAATACTGTATTGTGCGATTTGATGCAAACCACAGGGACTTGTATTGTCGAAGTATATATATATATATATGTTGCAACACACATATATAGCTAATATAGGTTACTACGTATTTCGGCTATGTAATATTGCTGGCGTAGCTTTATTTAGTATGACATCAAATAAATCGATGAGCTGTGATATATTTCATATATTAAGAACCGCAGTGTCATTGTTTAAACTATCTATCGCCGTTCATGATATAGCAGAGAGTAACGGAGAATATATAATACCTTGGGTAACCGAGGATGATATGGCAGAGAGTAACGGAGAATATATAATACCTTGGGTAACCGAGGATGATATGGCAGAGAGTAACGGAGAATATATAATACCTTGGGTAACCGAGGATGAAATGGCAGAGAGTAACGGAGAATATATAATACCTTGGGTAACCAAGGATGATATGGCAGAGAGTAACGGAGAATATATAATACCTTGGGTAACCGAGGATGATATGGCAGAGAGAAACGGAGAATATATAATACCTTGGGTAACCGAGGATGATATGGCAGAGAGTAACGGAGAATATATAATACCTTGGGTAACCGAGGATGATATGGCAGAGAGTAACGGAGAATATATAATACCTTGGGTAACCGAGGATGATATGGTAGAGAGTAACGGAGAATATATAATACCTTGGGTAACCGAGGATGATATGGCAGAGAGTAACGGAGAATATATAATACCTTGGGTAACCGAGGATGATATGGTAGAGAGTAACGGAGAATATATAATACCTTGGGTAACCGAGGATGATATGGCAGAGAGTAACGGAGAATATATAATACCTTGGGTAACCGAGGATGATATGGCAGAGAGTAACGGAGAATATATAATACCTTGGGTAACCGAGGATGATATGGCAGAGAGAAACGGAGAATATATAATACCTTGGGTAACCGAGGATGATATGGCAGAGAGTAACGGAGAATATATAATACCTTGGGTAACCGAGGATGATATGGTAGAGAGTAACGGAGAATATATAATACCTTGGGTAACCGAGGATGATATGGCAGAGAGTAACGGAGAATATATAATACCTTGGGTAACCGAGGATGATATGGCAGAGAGTAACGGAGAATATATAATACCTTGGGTAACCGAGGATGATATGGTAGAGAGTAACGGAGAATATATAAAAACCTTGGGTAACCGAGGATGATATGGACATCCACTGTTGTTGTTTCGGGATACAATGCATTGAGATTATCTAAAACTCGTGGTACGTCAATTAAAATGTCCGCCATGTTATAATTCTTGCGCGATCTGATGCACTTAGTACATTGTAACCGGGTCATGTTGAGCTGACGGAATATCTTAAACGATTTTATATATATTCCCAAGCGATTTTGGGATCAATTTGATGGGCTACATGTATCTCCGTATGTTAATGAAATAATAATTGTTTTAGTTGTGACCTGGTATAGAATATTGAAGGATAATATGATTTCAAACGGACATGGGGTGTTGACCTCGTTACAATTTACTTTTTTACTTTTACTTTTTATAACATGAGGGGCTGTATCGTCGACTTCATATGCTTTCTAGTAGCTGTTTTTTCGACAAAATAAGCCCACGCGAAGCAAACAGACTTCAGAGGTAAAACGGAAAAGCTAATCGAACAGAATCAGTGGCTTAAATAATAAAAACAACTAAGTGTTGCGTAAATATACTGAAAATGAGCATATATTCGCCAAGTTTTGTGCTTGAGAGCTAAAATAATTTGTACTTTTCACAAGATTGTCATTTTAGATACAATCAGAGCCGCCTTATTTCTCTCGCTTTGTTGTGCATAGATAGTGAATCGCTGCACCAGAAATGCATAGTTGGCCTGGATTTCTAAGCACAGATTTCTTAAGGAAATACTGCAAGGCCTAAATCAGCCAGTAATGGAGACTGGCAAGAGTTATGCCTTGCGTTGGGAAGTTGTGCAGGAACAGTGGAACTGACTGCAGCTTTACGACTCCATACATCCTTTCGAAACAGCGTGTGACGAATTGTTTCAACCACAACGTCTTTTGATTATTCATCTATTCGTACACTATAGTATTTGAAAAGACAGAACGAAGTATCAGTACTAGTGTACAGATGTGTTGCAATCAAATATTCGGATTGTGTTTACTTATTTTTATACCCCCGCTACGAAGTAGTCGGGGGTATAGAGCGCTCAGCGCGTCCGTCCGTCCGTCCGGAACACTTTTGGTTCCGCTCATAACTCAAATACTACTTGTTCAATTGTTATGAAACTTTATACATGTACACTTTATGGTCCCTAGATGTGCCTTTTCTATGTTTCCCTCAGATTCCATGATTATTTTTTCAGATTTTCCACTTTTAAGCGTCTTTGTGTGCGCGTCTATGGTCACACTTTTGGTTCCGCTCATAACTCAAATACTACTTGTTCAATTGTTATGAAACTTTATACATGTACACTTTATGGTCCCTAGATGTGCCTTTTCTATGTTTCACTCAGATTCCATGATTATTTTTTCAGATTTTCCACTTTTAAGCGTCTTTGTGTGCGCGTCTATGCTTACACTTTTGGTTCCGCTCATAACTCAAATACTACTTGTTCAATTGTTATGAAACTTTATGTATGTACACTTTATGGTCCCCACATGTGCCTTTTGTATGTTTCGTACTCTAATTTGCATAATTTATGCAAATTTTCTCCGTTTTTCGACTTTGCCATTCAGTTTTTGTTCCACTCATAACTCAAATACTAATTGTTCAAATGTCTTGTCACTTGATACATATAATCATCACGATGTGTACATCTGCCTTTTGTATGTTTCATACCCTCATTTGCATAATTTATGCAAATATTCTCCGTTTTCGACTTAACCATTCACACTTTTTGTTCCACTCATAACTCTGAAAGCAGTTGTCCAAATGTTAAGAAACTTGATATGTACAATCACCATGATGTGTACATCTGCCTTTTGTATGTTACATACCCTCATTTGCATACTTTATGCAAATTTTCTCCGTTTTTCATCCTCGCCATTCACACTTTTTGTTCCACTCATAACTCAGACACTAATTGTTCAAATGTTACGAAACCACTGATGTGTACATCTGTCATTTTTATATTTCATACCCTCATTTGCATATTTGTATGTTTCGTATGTTTCATACCCTCATTTGCATATTTAATGACATTTTTCAAATTTTTCGACTTTTACTTCTAAAACATGCTTACAAGTGTAATACTTACTCTGCTTTAATAATACTTATTTATAATGGTCTGTTCATACAAAAGTTTAAACATTGATGCCCTTTTGCTATTTTCAAACATTTCTTTTTACCAATGTTAAAAACGGGGGTATCATGAGTGAGCTGTGCTCACTAATTCTCTTGTTTTGTAAGCCTTTCGACAGTCAGAGACGAAAAAAGTTCTACTTTGGATTCACCTTACATTTACCGTGAATGGGGATAAGGGCACATAAGTCTCATATTATTGATGTCTTAAACAACTATAGTTCATTGTACATACATTTATACACCGACGCACAATCTTATTGAGGTAAGTGTTGTTTTATATTGTAACGTTTAATCTCAATTCGACAGATCTATCTGACGAGTTAATACAAAGGTTTGTTACAGGTCAAGATGTCAGAATCACTAGCTGCAAATAACCTGAAGGATCTCTTCTTGGAATGCCCGGTGTGTCAAGAACATTTCAACCATACAGAACGTACACCTAGACTCCTGACTTCATGCTTACATGCATTTTGCACGCAGTGTCTGGAGAAATTACTGAGGAAAACAATCGGAGAAGTCTGTTGTCCTCTCTGCAGACATGTGCAGAAGGTTGCCGGGGGCGCAGAGTCCTTACCCAAAGATCCGGTAAGATACCAGCTGGCAGAGTATCTGGACACACAAAAGAATCAGAACTACTGTCCCAACCATCCGGATCGTCTTATTGAATGCTTTTGCGAGATCTGTGCGAAACTTTGCTGTCTGAAGTGTGCATTCAATCACCATAAAGGCCACGATATTAAAGACTTGAAGGAACTATCACAAACTAAAATCAGAAATATAGTGCAAAAGATGAAAGAGGTAACAGACAAATTAACAGCAGCTAATTGCGAATACGTATTCTTTAGGCAGTCGACAAAAACAGCTGCAGACAAGGCGATCTCTGATATACAAGAGAAGTTTAACAGGCAATTCAACCTTCTGGAGAGACGAAGGGATGTCCTCATGAGACAAGTGAAAGAAGAAACAGGCAAGCTTTTGAATACAGCATCTGAACACTGTCAATACAACCGGGCTGTGCTAGAATCAGCTAAAACGTATATCATGAATGCAACGACCCGTACAGACGACGAGAGGGTTGTAAGGAGCTACCCTGCAGTAATGGAGACACTTGTGGGTATAACAAAGCAGAATGAAATAGAGAGGAACATTTTATCCTCAGGGGTTCATTTTCACGACACCAACTCAAAAAATGTAACGGACAATATCAATATCTACGGATATGTCTTTGTTATTGATGGTATGTATTTTCATTTTTTCAACACATTCTGCAATTTTTATTTTCCTATTCCTGTACACCATCATGTTGATTTATTTGCAGTTCTTTGGAGCGATGTCATAATTCATTAAAGTATCAAATAACCATATTTACATAAAAGTGTTATGTACGTGAATAGTATCAGTCTATTAAGCACTTTTGACACGGTTGTTATACTCTCAACTTATTACAAACATGACACATACTATATATATCCTTAATAGATGAAGTTAAAGAATTTATTTAAGACATTCCATTTCAGTTTCATCTCAAATGCCAACAGGTACCCTTGAGGATGAAACACAGAATGCAGGTAACTTGAATGCCTTTAGGTACCAACGGTATCTATCTATTTGGAGGATTGTACCCATGAATGACAATTTTGCTTTTTTTATGGTGAACAGAAATACATTTGTCATCATTTGATCATTAAAGATTGCTTGTTATACTCAAGTCCGGGTCTAATATTTCCACTTGACTAACGTAATGTCAAGAATCTAAAAACACTTGAAATGACAGAAAGTTCTGTAGCAAAAAAAACCCCATTTATAATAAATTAATCCATACTGATGACGTCAGTATATTATTGTTAACGAATCCACTGCTCATACATCCTCCATTACATAACCAGTCAAAAATGACGATGTCTTACCGACGTTCTGTCAAATGTTTTGATTCAATTCTTTTCAGCTTCACTCCATTTGACACCATCGGTGAATGAACCATACAGTTTTGCTTCTTCATTTGGATCACAGATTGCAGATACCTCTATTGGTTCACACTCCCTGGGATCTCTTAATGGTATGTTTGAAAAACAGAAATTCAATGAGTGCATGCTTCAATAATCTAAAGACGCTTGAAACACCTGTCCTGTTTTCATTTTACACATAAATGAGAGATTAACCATGAACGGTAGCGATGTTTCACGAAATATACCATCTCGGACTTTCCGTCTAAACTGTTTATTGAAATAAGTTTTCCATTTCAGTTTCAACCGCCAATTTGACAACATCTTCGGGTGGATCACACATTTTACCTGGCCTGGTTGGACTGCAACCTGGGCAGAATTCGAGCACGTGTTTCGGATCACAGAATGCAAGCGCCACAATTGGCAGTCCACCATCCTCGGCCCGCCTGTATAGTACGGTTGAACCACAGGGGTTCAATAACGGTACCTCCAGTTATTCTGGATATGGCGCGCAATATCCAACGAGTCTAAACGATTTACAGAATGCAGGTCCCTCCACAGCTCCAATGTTGTATACACGACGGACACCACCATTGACAACAGCTACCAACATTTTACCATCATCTAGAAATGTCAAGAGAAGGCGAGATGATAGTGATAGTTAGTGATACTTGACAAGCAATTCATATATTGTAGATCTAACAATATTGATTATAGATCGAGACAAAACAAAACGAAGAGGGTCATGACAAGGCAAGGAGTAAAGATAGACATAATTAATGCGGTTTGGAAGGGGTAACATGAGTTGAGTGGTCTAAATCCCCAAAATTGATACCATCAGCTATTTCGGACTACAAGCCCAAGAACATATACAGATGATGTAGGTACGCCATACAACATTTAGTCCTTTATACACGTATGAAACCTCTTTAACGCATGACAGAAGTTATGATATGGATTCTAAGTGTGTTACATCTCGATTTGGAATGGACACCCCGAAAGCCGCTCTGAGCGCTTAAATAATTAATGGTATATATTTTACGCATGTAAATGTAACATATAGGGTTGGGATTAAGAGAGCCCGACAGTAGTATAGAGGGTGGATTTTCATAGAGTGTATGCAATGTGCAATATGCAATGTGCAATGTGCAATGTGCAATCTCGGAACCCGGAAATAATGTAAATAAATAGATGACGTCACAAATCAGATATACTGATGAGGTTACGACATCACATATTTTAATTAAAACATTCTTAATGGAATGACTTTGCAAGACGATATATGTTATTATTAATTATGATAGAGTACTAGATAATTTACACTCGTCCATTCACCTGACCCGGTATCCGAGTGTGAAAACCCTACGTGACTTACCTGATGTGTAAGGACGAAATAATGAAAGGTGTGTCTTGTAAAGATGAAAAAAGGACATACTTTCCTATGGATGTATACCTTAAACTTAATATTAACCATTACGTAACTACACATAAAAACAAATCCAAACAAACGTCTTGAATACAAGAGGAGATATTGATTCATTCTTCACGATTATCCATGGATATATGATATAATAAACACAACATGTCACTGGTGTATAATTTGAAGTACAGAGATGATATGTTTGAGATGCAGGAATACTATGTTTTTACATTTTTTCAACACATAAATATCCTGTTATATGTTTGAGTTCTCTAGAAATAAGCTGTTAAATGATTTAGCATAGTCATATTTGTGCAGGTTAAATTAAATATAAGACGTGGTTATCTATTATAGATAATATTCATATGGATATGACATCAGAAGATGATTTAATTGTGTGATATAAAATAATAAAGATTAATCTGAACTGAATGAAAACCATTAGATGATAAATTAAATCTAGCATTCAACATTAAACTGAAACAGTACATAAATGCAGATACATTTTAAAAAAAAAGGTTTAGATCTGTATTATATAAGTCTAAAGGAATCTAAAGTTAGCTGACATGTCGATCAAGACAATTTCCACTCCTCCATTCGCCTGACCCCGACCAAGAGTCATTAACAAATATCGAAGCAGTTATCTCCCTTTTCTGTTTATTTTCAATGGGTTGGTTAAGAGATATCAACGTTTTTAGTTGGGTTATATGATGCAACATCCCCTTCTTGACTATGTGATTAGCTTTGCAGTGGAGTGAATGATTGGATTATGAAAGTAATGACCTTGCTATCCCGCCGAACAATTATAGGAACCTTTATTGAATATAGAATATGTCCTGCTTCACCAATAGCACACGGTTTGTGATTGACTGGATACGGCTGACGTGTGTTGCCATGGCGACATGAATAGTACTATCGTGGCATTGTATGTTTGTCTAGTAAAGTTTGTCTTGTTCATAAGAAATGAACTCGCCTCTGTCTTGTTCTTTTGGACATGATCACGTACATAGGGGATACCTGTAGTTGTGAAAATATACATTGCACTTGAATATCTCACAAGTTTTGTAAACAGATGAATTTCTCATTTAAACAGGCGATATTGTTAACCCATAAACGAACGTTTAATAAGTCTATATTGTGAAAACATATGCCAAACCTTTTAATTTCATCAACGCTTCAATGCTTACTCATTTTAAAGTCGCAATTGAAAATAAATTACTCCACCTAGCAGGAAAACTATTACAGTTATATTGGTAGAGTGATAAAGAAATAGTTTCACATTAGTTTAGTTTTCAGTTAACTTTTCGATACATGACATGTCATTCATTACACTGAATATATAAAGAAATAATTTGAGATAAGTTGCTTTCAGTTATACCAACTATCTTTGAAATAAATACATAGTATGTTAATAGACGAGCGATGTTGATCACGTGACATGATGGTTAGCATTGAAGCGTTGATGAAATTAAAAGGTTTGGCATATGTTTTCACTATATAGACTTATTAAACGTTCGTTTAAGGGTTAACAATATCGCCTGTTTAAATGAGAAATTCATCGGTTTACAAAAACTTGTGAGATATTCAAGTACAATGTATATTTTCACAACTACAGGTATCCCCTATGTACGTGATCATGTCCAAAAGAACAAGACAGAGGCGAGTTCATTTCTTATGAACAAGACAAACTTTACTAGACAAACATACAATGCCACGATAGTACTATTCATGTCGCCATGGCAACACACGTCAGCCGTATCCAGTCAATCACAAACCGTGTGCTATCGGTGAAGCAGGACATATTCTATATTCAATAAAGGTTCCTATAATTGTTCGGCGGGATAGCAAGGTCATTACTTTCATAATCCAATCATTCACTCCACTGCATAGCTAATCACATAGTCAAGAAGGGGATGTTGCATCATATAACCCAACTAAAAACGTTGATATCTCTTAACCAACCCATTGAAAATAAACAGAAAAGGGAGATAACTGCTTCGATATTTGTTAATGACTCTTGGTCGGGGTCAGGCGAATGGAGGAGTGGAAATTGTCTTGATCGACATGTCAGCTAACTTTAGATTCCTTTAGACTTATATAATACAGATCTAAACATTTTTTTTATAAAAATGTATCTGCATTTATGTACTGTTTCAGTTTAATGTTGAATGCTAGATTTAATTCATCATCTAATGGTTTTCATTCAGTTCAGATTAATCTTTATTATTTTATATCACACAATTATATCGTCTTCTGATGTCATATCCATAAGAATATTATCTATAATAGATTTCCACGTCTTATATTTAATTTAACCTGCACAAATATGACTATGCTAAATGAATTGACAGCTTATATCTAGAGAACTCAAACATACAACAGGATATTTATGTGTTGAAAAAATTTAAAAACATAGTATTCCTGCATCTCAAACATATCATCTCTGTACTTCAAATTATACACCAGTGACATGTTGTGTTTATTATATCATATATCCATGGATAATCGTGTAGAATGAATTAATATCTCCTCTTGTATTCAAGACGTTTGTTTGGATTTGTTTTTATGTGTAGTTACGTAATGGTAAATATTAAGTTTAAGGTATCCATAGGAAAGTATGTCCTTTTTTCATCTTTACAAGACACACCTTTCATTATTTCGTCCTTACACATCAGGTAAGTCACGTAGGGTTTTCACACTCGGATACCGGGTCAGGTGAATGGACGAGTGTAAATTATCTAGTACTCAATTATAATTAATAATAACATATATCGTCTTGCAAAGTCATTCCATTAAGAATAGTTTAATTAAAATATGTGATGTCGTAATCTCATCAGTATATCTGATTTGTGACGTCATCTATTTATTTACATTATTTCCGGGTTCCGAGATTGCACATTGCACATTGCATATTGCATATTGCACATTGCATACACTCTATGAAAATCCACCCTCTATACTACTCCCGACCCTTTTGGGATTTTGAACTTTGACGATTCAAAATTATTTCGATTCGAGTCGAGAGAAAGACGTTGCCAACCTTTGCTCACTTCGTTCGCACATAGGGAAAACTGGTCGTTCATCTCTGTTACGCAACATATTTGCGCTAAACTTTACCTGTGGTCTGTGTGAGGGCCCCCTTTATCTTTAGGGCCAGAAAGGTTGAATTATTGTGTAGATATATATTGTGAATATTTTATGATACTTACATGTTAGTGTGCATACATATTTGTAGTTCAACTAAGCTAAGGTTTACAAGTAGTACCATATTTCATTACTATATAACTATCGTCATGAATAAAAACTTTTTTCTACAAGCTTGCGCGGAACCGAAGTATTGTGTACACAGGCGTATCTAGTTTATTGTGTGTAATAAATTGTATTATGATTTATATATCATTGTTTGTTATTGTTGTGTTCAACTAGATATTTCGGTTAATGACAAGTTTGAATTCAGAATTTTATACTCATCATAAATGAAAAACAGTTTATGCAAGAAATGAAATATATGAGGATTGATGTTATCTTTGTTTCCAAGTGAAAACTGCTCCAGGAAATCGGTATATACTCATTGCTAATCAATCTATTGTGACGTAGCCACTATGTCAAATTATCCTGTGTCTCGAGGTAATGTATGAAGCATTTAAAATTACCTTAGATCTTAACTATTTATCATCCCCAGAACAAGTTTTGATTGATTTATATTCTAACACTTACACGCACATGCAATAAACATGAAACGTTACTGTGCTTACATACCTTTAAGGTGACGTTATATATATAGTTTTATTAAACAATTATGGCTGCCTCCAATAACTTTATTCACATATTCTTTCCTTCCTATAGACAACCACTTATTTGCATTTCTACCAGTGCATTTGGCAAAACAATCGTTGTATATTTCTTACTTCAGATGTGTCACGGAAATGAAACATGGTTACACAGTAGCAAATCCTAGTTCCAACTGAGATTAAAGGCATTACAATATCGTAAGATAATACAATATATAAACAAAAATATAGATGCAAATGTTATAATTTACATAACATGTTCAAATACTGACGAATAAAAAGTTACTGTCAGTTTGAAATCGGAAAGATGAGCGCTATACATCAAGGGCAATGACCCTGAAATATTAATCCGATCGGTTCCATAAAAGAGCATGCATATTACCGATGTTTATCCAATACATGTGTGAAGTTTCAGAAAGATTGGTCAAAAATTGTGGGAGGAGTTGATTTCAGAAGACAGGTACTATCAGTCTAAAATTGGAAAGCTGAACGCTCTAAATCAAGTGCCATAACTCTGAAAATATTAATCCAATCGGTCCCAAAAAAGCACATGTGTATCACCGTATGTATATCCAAAGCATGTGTAAAGTGTCATAAAGATTGATAAAAAAAACTGTGCGAAGGGTTGATTTCAGAACACAATTACAGCTTTCGGGACGGACGGACAACCGGGCTGCGCCACGACAATAACTCCTTTGGTTTCACCCGGGGTTTAAAATGTTACGGCGCTTGAATGTGCAAAAAGTGACTGTTCTGCAATACAGTCCACTGAGTCAGCTGATGTCTGGGTGACAGGAAACAGTACCTGGTGTAAACAGAGGTCAATGGGGTACCTCGAAACAGTTTCACTGTCTCAAATTAGGACGTGCAGGTGTTTGAATCGTTGTTCGTATTACTGACTGTGGCATTTCAAAATGTTTCAAACAACCATCTTCATACAAACAAGATTTATGATAGCGAGGGAGGAGCTGCAGCAGAAACCGAGAAAGTAGTTCCGTTAACGTTCACACACCCTTTAAATGTTCACAAACGTGTGAAGGATTTTTTAAAGTTCACTGGAAATAAAGCAATACCGATCACATGACCGTGTTCTTGGCCATTCAAATTGGGGAATATGTGTAAAGTCCAAAGTGGAAAATTATAAATGTATGAATGTCCGGTCGCAAAATGTTCATAAACATACATACATACGGCGATCCAAGCTTTGTTACTACTTAGAGGTTAACTTTTTTCATCGATGAGAAGAAACGCCTAGAAAGAAAAATACCTTGCCAATGTGACGTGACGTCATTGCCAAAGCTATGACGTCACATTTTGACTATGAGGACGGGGTCAACATGTTACTAGTATAATGTCTATTCTCTAAGTGGCAAAAGTAACTGGTTGGTTTTCCACCATCTTCATACCATGTTATTCTCTGTCTGAATTGAATTCCTTTAGTTTCCTCTTCATGATATTGTTCTAATTGTCTTTTCAGTGTTGATAATTCAGGCAGCAATGTTTCACTAATACATTGAAAGTCACTTCTGATTTTTTCTTCAAGATCATTAATGTTACCTTCTAGTTTTTCTATCTTTTTCTTTTTGTCTTTCTTCAGAAAGGAAGAGTATGAAATAGTTTTGCCTCTTAAGTTCATTAGAAAAGTTTCTAAGAATAAACTATCCGAAAACACATTTTAGAAGAATTGAAAAGTTTTTATTCTAAACTATATTTACAAACAAACAGTGATGACAACACTACCGATAAAATACTCAACAATCTAGACACACCAACAATAATAGGAAAATATTATGACGAACTCGAAAAGGACCTGACAATGGATGAAATAAAGAAAACCATCTATGAAAAACAATAAGAGTCCAGGTATTGATTGTTATCCTATTGAGTTTTTAAAAATTTTTTTGGAAGGACCTGGGTCAACGGATCTTTAGGTTTATAAAGGAGGCTTTTTCTAGTAATTCACTGACAGGTACAATGAACAGGGGAATTATAACCTGTCTGCCAAAACCTAATAAGGATAGAAAATTGCTAAAAAAATCGGCGGCCTATTTCAATGCTTAATGCTTTATATAAGATAACAAGCTCTTGTATTACAAATAGACTGAAAAACACTTTAAATAAAATTATACATGAGAATCAAACAGGATTTATTCCAGGGAGATGTATCAGTGAAAACACTAGGATGCTTTATGGTATTATATTTGAATCCAAAAAGCTCAACAAACCTGGTTCGCTTCTCCTAATCGACTTTGAAAAAGCATTTGATACAATCTCTAAACCTTTTATAACGCAGGTATTGGAAAAGTTTGGTTTCGGGCCTAACATTATCAAATGGCTAAAAATTTTAACCTCAAACACAACAGCATCAGTAATTCAAAATGGACATCTTTCATCTTTTTTTGTACTTGAAAGGGGATGTAGACAAGGGGACCCAATCTCACCCTACTCATTCATAGTTGCAGCTGAAATATTAGTATAATGATAAGAACAAATCCGGAAATAAAAGTCACAACACTTAATGATAATGAACATAAACCAGGACAGTATGCTGATGATACTCAACTTTATTTAGATGGATCTGAAAAAAGCCTGAATGCAGCAATGTTAACTCTTCGCATATTTTACCAAATCTCAGGACATAAAATGAACATAGAAAAGACCAAAGCTGTTTGGATAGGCTCTATGTCTGAGAGTAAGGTAACATTAGTCAGTGACCTTAAACTTGACTGGCACAGGGGGACTTTGAAACTTTAGGAATTACACTGAATGCTACATTAAGTGATTTGTGGGTGATCAACACCAGAAAACGCCTAGAACATATCAATAGACTACTCGCTAGTTGGCACAGAAGACATTTAACACTTATTGGAAAAATCACAGTTATTAAATCTTTGGCAATATCACCCTTAGTACAAATCTTCTCTGCTCTACCAAATCCACCTAAGACATTCATTAAAGAACTTAATAAAATAATCTACAGATATTTATGGAAAAACAAAGATGACAAAATTAAGAGATCAACTATAAGCAGAAGTTATCAAGACGGAGGCCTAAGATTGATTGATATAGAATGTTTTATTAATGCTTTAAAGATATACTCATTGAAAAGAAAGTATAAGAAACTTGAACAAACTTCAAACATTTTTACTTTAAAACATTTCCTCAAACTAGGCTGTAATGGGGTCGATTGTTTATCTGATCAAGATAATCCTTTTTGGAAAGATTCTTTATCTGCTTGGAGGATATTCTACAAGAAAATTACCATTGATGAAAATAATGTAGACCAAATCATAACTCAACCACTATGGTTTAACCATTTGTTTGAATCATCATACATTACTAAAAACTGGTTTAACTTAGGAGTTCATAGTATCAAAGATATACGTGACGAAAATGGCTTTCAAAGTTTTGAAAATTTCAAACAAAAATACAAAATAAAGGGAACCTTCTTAGACTATCAGCGGTTGATAAACAATATTCCAAAAAAACTGGAGATATCAAATAAGAAATACAACACTAACATGTAACATGCCTCAGGCCACAAACATTTACAAATACATGTTTATTTATGCTGAAAATTCAAGGACATTTTATGATGAACTAATTAAGAATGATACTGCACCCAAGTCATTGGGATATTGGAACAAGGTATTTCTGCATGAAATTGACTGGAAAGATTTTAGTTACTATTGGAACTGTACAAAGGACTGTAAGCTTTTAGACTTTCAATACAGATTTATTAACAGAATTGTGTATACAAAGAAAGAATTATTAAAAATGAAGTTAGTTGACGATGATACATGTACTTTTTGTAAAAATGCTCCAGAAGATATATCACATGTTTATTTTGAATGCCAATTTGTTAGGAATTTTTGGGAAAAAATTGAGAAATTCCTAAATAACAACCTCCAATCTTACTTAACTCTTTCTAAATTCACTATAATGTTTGGAGTATTCTCTCATAACCAAGTTATAAATCATATTTTACTTCTCGCCAAAAGATTTATTTATACATCAAGTTTAAAACAGCAAGATATATCTTATGCAGGCTTTCTTACATTGCTTAAGGATGTATGCAATATTGAAATATTTATTGCAATAAAAAAAAGTAGATATCAGCATTTTACTAAGAAATGGCAAAATCTAGAAATTATTCTTTAAAATTGAAATGAAGCACTCATAAAATACTCGAATATTTCAATTTTCCTATTGATCATCACCAAATCATTACCAGTTACTTCTCCTATGTGCAAATTGGATTACCACATGACTATACCATGACTTCATTTCACACTTATGTGTATTCCTATTTACATTTGACTGCCAACACATGTTAACCTTGCCATAAACTGTACATGAAGCTTGAAATGGAATAAAACAAATATTTAAAAAAACACAAAAAAACAAAACATCTTACTAGGGAGTAGCCAGCCTTTTTTGACATATATTCCCTACTTTCATGACTTAAGTAACATAATAAATATAAATAAATATCAAGGTCATACTATGCGTACGATTTTCATGTGGTAAACGTAGAATCAAGTAACAGGCGCATAATATCTACAAGTATACATGTACGGTTTTATCACACAACGACACTTTGTTACAGGAACATTTTTCTGATAACATAAAAAAGCGAGTACTGAGTATATGTATTTGATAAGTGTCGTATATACAAATCAAAAGACAGAGATCTATATCAAGTTCGCTTAAAATTAATACATGTAAGTACTTATATTGAGAACTCTGTGAACTTGACATACAATTACATGAACAAATAGAATCATGCTACGACCCCGATTACCCAAAACTAAAAATCTATATAAAATTCTATAATAAAACTCCTATACCAAGGAGGCTAATACAAGTACAGGTAGATAAGTGTGCATGGAGAGAGCAATGACTGATCTTACACAACTAGCGGCCAAAGAAACATTACAACATTTTCAGCTAAATCAAAAACAAAATACTTCTTACGTACAAAGTCTTGAATATCTTGGAAAAGTATGTGTCGTAAGGAAGTACTTAAGAACATTTCACTTATCATGGTATGATACCTTTATTTGAACAGCGATGGGGTGATAAACTCGCTATTTCAAAAGGGTTTTTTGGACACAATTGTTTACATTTACAATTAAAATTTACAAAATATGGAAATTATGATAATAAAAGGTGTTGTCAACATGATGTACCACCGTGGACGCTTGGTTTCTGTAGGACGTTATGTAAAGACAAATAGCCATATTTCAACCCAAAACGACGATTATTTAAAAGGCGTTTTTTTCATAATCATGAGATAATGTTTCAAAAACGGAAAATTAAGGTTTGATGGCTTCTGAACAAAACATGTAACTATGTTTCAGTCGTATTAATCATTTGTTGATTAAAACTATACTGCCTTTTTGTTGTCTAGATAAACTGAATACACATAGATGTAAGTATATTAAAATATATAATCAAAAGGATGAATGTACAGTAATTGTAAAAATTCCATAGACTAAATTTTAGTCTACCCCAACATCAGCACGCGGCCTTTAGTTGAGGGCTGATACAGATCCTATAAATTCTATAGCTTAAAATATAACCTTTATTCAAGCTTTTAAAATTCTCGTTTGAAAGGAAGATCGATTACAATGTATTATCCCAGACTTATACTTAAACGATGACAAGACTAGAGTTACAGAAACGGATGAACAGAAGGCGAACGTGCTTGCTGAATTCTTCACGTCAGTTTTTACTATAGAAGATGGATCCAAGCTACCAGATATTTCACACAAAATAATAGATGTCCCATCAGCAGACACTATAATTCTATCAGAAGACGTAGTCAGAAGAAAACTCCAAGAACTCGATATAAACAAATCTCCAGGACCTGATGAAATTAGCCCAATACTACTGAAGGAGCTCAGCAATATACTAACCAGGCCGATATACTTACTCTTCAAACATAGTATAGCAGCAGGAAAGATACCTTCTGAATGGAAGCAAGCTAACATAACAGCCATACACAAGAAAGGAGATAAGAAGTATGCAGGAAACTTCAGACCAGTTAGTTTAACCAGCATTTTATGTAAAACTCTAGAGCGAATTGTACGAGAAAATATGATAACACATATGAAGGAATATAATTTATTCAGTGACAAACAGTATGGATTTATATCCGGGCGTTCGACTGTACTTCAACTGTTGGATGTCATGGAACACTGGACAAGTATTATTGAAAGAAGAGGGACAGTAGATGTTGCATACTGTGAAAGCGTTTGACAAAGTTTCACATCGACACTTACTCCATAAGCTAAACATATTTAGATTCGGTGAGCAGTATACCGATTGGATTGGACATTTTCTTAGTGACAGAAGTCAGAAAGTTATTATTGGAGGTGTACCATCAGAGACAAAGCCAGTAACAAGTGGAATCCCCCAAGGCTCAGTGCTCGGCCCACTTTTATTTGTACTATTCATAAACGACCTCCCTGATTGTGTGGAACAAGACAGCGACATATATCTCTATGCTGATGACACAAAGACATATCAAGAAATCATTAACCGAATTGAGGATAGTCAACGCCTACAAGAAAATATATACAACATGTCAATTTGGTCGGACGAGTGGAAATTGAAATTTCATCCAGATAAGTGTAAAACCATGACCATTGGGAAAAATAAGATCACAGAACATTACAAGATGAGACCAGATTCTAAACATATGGAAGTGAGCGATGCAGAAAAGGACGTTGGAGTGTTAATAGATAATGAACTGAACTTTAGAAAACATATGGCAGATAAGATTAACAAAGCAAACTCGATTACAGGAATCATGAGGCGATCTTTCCAATTCATGGACAAAAAAATGTTTTTAACGTTATATAAATCACTGGTGAGGCCACATTTAGAATATGCCCAAGTCATCTGGAGCCCATATAAAAAGAAAGACATCCATGACATAGAAAATGTTCAACGAAGAGCAACCAAACTAATTCCAGGAATGAAAGACAAATCTTATATAGAAAGACTAAAGGAACTGAAGCTCCCAACCCTACGTTACAGGAGGACTCGAGGAGACATGATTGAAGTCTACAAACTAATCCATGACAAGTATTATTACGATAAAGCAAGACTGCTGAGAATAAGGAATGAAAGTATTACAAGAGGCAATGAGTTCAAGCTGCTCAAGTTCCCAGCACGCCTTGCAGTCAGGAAAAACTCCTTCAGTAACAGAGTGGTGGATACATGGAACAGTCTCCCCAACGCAGTGGTCTGTGCTCCTTCAGTCCAGAGTTTCGAAGCAAGGCTAGATGCCTTCTGGAGTCCACACGAATTCGTCTATGATGTCGACGCAGAAATCCCTACCGACAGGGTACAAGAACTAGAGATGGTGTCTGAGGCTCTCTACAGCCTGCTACCAGAAGAGGATCTGTGAGTATCTGTGAGTATTATGAAAGCGACCAGTCTGATTAAAATCGACGGTTTTCCGTGGAATAAGAATTGCAAAATAGTGCATCTACCGGGATACGAACTCATATCAGGTTCCACGCCAAACCGTCTGAATACAGCCCGTAGACTGGCGTGTTCGAGCGCAATTCAGGTAGCCAATCAATAATGCCCAACAAATGCTTTCGGTGCGAGAAGCTAGGGGCAGATAACTCCAAACAGCTATCCTTTTGTCTGTTCCGAATGCTTTCAAAACAGCGACCGTTTAAATACTATGATGTGATTGGTCAACTATTTGACTGGGCTTTGGCTGCGCAAAACTGGTTCGGAACACACGCCTATACGGGATGTTCTCAGACCTTGTGGCGAGGAATCTACAGAACCTGTTCGTATCCCGGTAGATATTATTTTGCAAATTTTATTCCTTGGAACAAGGTCGATTTTAATCAGACTGTGAAAGCGACTTCATTATGTTTAGAAATAAGTTTTTTTTAATCAACAATACGTTTTTTAAAAAATAACTCAAATGGTTATACAAAATTGAGCCCTAAAAATGCCTGAATTTCTGAGCTAGAAATAGAGCTGAATAATCTAGACTTTCTACAAAATCCTAGACTGGGCTGGTCGTCAATTGAATATTTTACTCTAAGGTCTGGAGGACAGACTACAAAACTGGTAAACCTAATGCAGCGTTCAGTGAATATTGACAGAAGCACAAACAACAACTCATTCGAGTTATCCCCTCTTAGCTAACTCTCAAAGTAGAGGTTCTTTGCACAAGAAGCAAACTGGACGGTGCGATTGTATGGTTGAACAATTGCATTCTTTTGGTATTATAACGTTACTAAAATAGGAACTGATTTGATCAAAAGCCGGATGTTCCTATAACGTTATTATTTTTCCTTAGTGTGTCTTTTACTCTTTATATTACATCGTCATTTGCTGCACAACCGATGGCAGTCTCGCTGTCAGTTTCTCTTGAATTTCTGTGGCTGCCAGTTTATTTCTCTCATCTGAGTCAGAGGTGATGAGCAATTCTGAATTCTCATTGGTCATCGTCATCACAGCCTGAAGGGATGATTGGTGCTCTAATGCCTTCCCAGCAAACGTCTTCCTCCATTGGTCAACTGAACAGGCAAATAGGGATTCATTAAAACTAATCAATTAACCGCAATAAGTTTAATAAATGTTAATACATTTCAATCTAATAAATGATTATAGAGCGATATATTTAAACAGCAATCAATGTCTTTATAAAAAGAAATGGATATCTTAAACAATCGCAATATTAACACAAACGAATATTTTCATCACGAAGCATAACTAGAAGTTAAAGTTCTCGTTACACCCAAAAAGAATGCCTAAATAACATCAAAGCTTATTTAATATTCTACAGCTTCATGCAGCGGCATCAAATGTGCCATTACATTAACTTCAAAAGTTTGGTATAACATCGATATTCATTTAGCAAGACATTGGGCACATGCTTAAAATAAAATTATCCCCTTAATCCTACACAGATGAAACAAGTAACCACCACACATTTCAAAACTTAGATAGCCCAGATAACTCATTTGTGTTGGAGTAAAATCCCCCTTGTTCGTCAATGTTAAAATATGAAATAAAGAATGACATCACTCACCAGCCACGGGTGACTTGTCAATATCAGCAGCTTCCTGTAGTTTCCCCATGGAGGCAATCTTTGTCGCCATAGTTACGAATATGCCAGTGTCTTCAACTGCCAATGTCACAACGGAGATATCTGTTGTCGACTTCTTGAGCGAGTTTATGATCCGTTGGACTGTCTTTCTTGGTTTCTTTGCTAGAGGACCTGATATCGACGTTATCACAGTTATTTCTTTACTCCATCAATTTCTAAATTTTCAAATTCATCTACATGGCATTTGGCATTTTCTAGTAATATAACGTTATGGTAAGAGTACATTTAAAATTATACTACACATGATTCCTGTTTTAAATGACAGTCATATCTAACAGTTGGTGAAGTATCTTTTTGACGCCAGTGTACAAAATGGTGCCAAAAGTCGTAAAGAATTTAAAATCCAAACCATTTAATTCATGTTTCACCACCGAGATACCATTCAAGTTATTCAGATCAACAAAGCATAAAGAGCACAGGCGCCTATACCATTGCTATATACGGACTACAAATACAGATGTACATGTATTACACCAAGACTTTGTTTGGATGTTTGTTGATGACATTACTCTACATCCGCTTTGCCTCAGTGACTGCGATGTACCCAACCCTTCTACTGACTGTTGGTGCACGAATGGTAGGTAGAATGAAATGGCGACTGATTTCCACGAGTACACTATCCCGGTTTTGTGTGTATGAGGGAGATCGCTTAGGAGTTACTTCCCTTTCATAACACCGATATTAGATAATGAAGTTTCGCCCATTAAAAAGTACTGGTATTTCCATTTGTCGAGTGTATAAGAATGCTACGGGAGCCTGTATTGGTATTGGTATTGTCAATCATTAAACTTAAAATTAAACTTTATGTATATTCATAAGATTGTTTAATAAACAATCCTGTAGACATCACGATACTCCAAGTGTGAAATAAGCTCCGGTGGAAGCGCCCGTTAAATCACTATACACTTAGTTAGCATATGAATATTATCATGTCACCTTCAGCAGCAATTGGTATCGTCATGGTGAGACACTTCAATTTGGCAGCCGCCGCCATACCATCGATTATAGCTTGGGAAACCGTTTGGTCAGTCGTGTCCTTGCAGAACACGTGGACCAGTGTCCGTCTGGACAGTGTCGTAGTGTCCGTCGCTACCTCGCTGTCATCCAACTCGGACACTACAACAGTTCGCATATGATTATAAATATTGAGGATAAAACACGGAATTCTGTGAAATACCACCTTATCTACCAGTGAAAAACTAGGAAAGCTAAGAAATCTTACCAGTATACTCTTTTGGCAGTTATTCTTTATTCTGGCGATATAATCTTAGTATAAAACGAGAACCTCCAGTAAATTATTCCATTAGGTTTTCCAAAGCTTCTAAAACTGTTCATTTGTTTTGAAACAAAAATGCATGCATTATTTATTTTTTAAACAACAAATTCATGATGAAGTTGCTACTTACCGTAGGAGGAGGAACATTTCCAATCTGTCCTAAACACGTCAGTACATGTCAGGCTAGGATTTGACTTCGGATCTGAAAAGCATCATCGGAGTGTTTATATATATTATATATACTTTATGACGCATCAACCGACTCAACGTCATTCACCTGGTGAAAGCATGCTTGTGAAAAAATGATTAAATCATCGTGATTTCTTCGACAATTATATATTATATATATATCTATATATCTATATATCTATACCACGTTTGTATACACGATAACGTAACATTCTAGTTATTCAAACTATGTCATTGAAATAAACATGCGTAAATCAGTCATCTTCGCTGTACGGTTTAGTATAACACATGGTCCAGCACCTACCAGAGAGTTCCGGTTCCGTCCACAACACAAGAACAGCTTCCGACACATCACATGATTCGTGTATTTTTCCATTGACAACTTGAAGCAGAATCTCTCCCACGTTTGTTCGGAACTCACATTTCTTTTGGTTTTCCTCCTTTTGGTTTTCTGAAATATTAACTTTTCCTTAACAACGTCCTTTTAAGATGCAAAAACTGAAACAAACATGACGTCATCTGGATCGAGCACGTGGAAAGGGAAAGTTATTGGAAATTACTGATCTTATGTATTTCATCTGTTGTCATTTGTCACGACAGCTTACGAATCAAAAGGTAAAAATAGAGCCATGGGCTCTGTAGCTCAATAGGATTTCATTGATTTATTATGTAAGGTTGAATATCTAAGTTATCTCAAGTAAAATATATTGTTAACAAGCAAAACATAGGTTTTTAAAGCATGACCCCTGTGATCCAGATTTGGAGTGACAGGGTCACCAATCCTACAATTAAGAATCACCTTTGACCAAAGAGTCTCTACACAACATTTCAACTTTCTACTTGAGATAAGGATGAGAATAAGTTTTAGAATCGATCGATCCCTATTGTCCAAGGAGTCTGCACACAACTTTTCAACTCTCTAGACCTTTAGGAACTGGAGAAGAAGATGAAAATAGGTTTTTAAGGATGTGACCCCTGTGACCCCATTTTGGGTCTCGGTGTCACGAAATCTACAATTTAGAATCCCCAATGGCCAAGGAGTCTGCACAAAACTTTTCAGCTCTCTAGACCTTTTTGAACTGGAGAAGAAGATGAAAATAGGTTTTTAAGGATGTGACCCCTGTGACCCCATTTGGGGTCTCGGTGTCACGAAATCTACAATTTAGAATCCCCATTGGCCAAGGAGTCTGCACACAACTTTTCAGCTCTCTAGACCTTTTGGAACTGGGGAAGAAGATGAAAATAGGTTTTTAAGGATGTGACCCCTGTGACCCCATTTGGGGTCATGGGGTCACGAAATCTACAATTTAGAATCCCCATTGGCCAAGGAGTCTGCACATAAAATTTCAGCTCTCTAGAGTCATTGGTTCTGGAGAAGAAGTCGAAAAAACGAAAAGTTCACAGACGGATGGACGGACGGACGGACGGACGGACGCCGGACGCCATGCCATGCCATAAGCCCATCGGGCCTTTCAGGCCTGATGAGCTAAAAAGTAGATTTCGTGATTTTGTTTTGTCAACAAAAGTAATGACACGTGTGCTTTACAAATCATTTTAAATCTACAATTCCGGAATATTTACTGGTATATACTGCAGTATTTCCTAATCCAATACTTATGCAACCTGTAAATTCTGTAATGTTAATTTCCACTGATATTTTGGGACATCAGCACTTTAAAGAGCCACCAAGGATGTTGATGAACATATCGGAAAATTGCCCAAAATCTATCTCCGTGAAATATATACACTTAATTTTTCATAGATTTTTTCGACCCAAAATAAGCCGAGAAATTGCACAAAGGTGTTTTCCAGTCTAAATATAGATCAAGTCTATTATTTTCAAGCGCAATTCTTTGTGGTCTAGCTCGCACAGTGTATACAAATTGCAATGACACAAAGAAAAATAAAGTTTGTGAGCAATGAAAGAAATCGAAATATATAATTGTTGGCGGTTATTTATTTACCATTTCATTTAATAAATGTATTTAAGAAATAGATTTCATAATGTGTTAGTTCACAGGCTTATGAACGGTTTGAAAGGTGCAAGTTAAACTGGTATAAATGCCGGAGCTTGTCGACAGCATTTATACTTCAGTTTAACTTGAACTTTTAAACGGTTTATAAGCCAGTGAACAAACACATTATGAAATCTATTTCTTTTAAATTCAAACTTGGAAATAATAACGATTTCTAATCAGTAAATAAACTTTTGAACATAAAAAATCTCTGCAAAAAGTGTACAGTGCATGAAAAAACAAATGTTAAGTATTGTCTTAGATCATGCGCTCAGCTCCGCCCACAATAATACCGCATCACCACGCGCAAAACGTAGTTCACAGGAAATATGATTAAAGTATTTAATTTTTGGTTCTAATATGCTGTTTTAATAAAAAAAAATTCAAATCAAACTACAATAAGAATTCACGTTGTAAGGTTTTTAAAAAAGTTTAATCAAGAAAAGACCATGTGATAGCAGTGTAATAATTGCGCAATGATACAGTGATAAAGTAGTACCGCACGTTATTGTTTTTAAACGTCAGGTTATGAAGGTTATCCTTTTCAGCTGTCAGTCTTGTGTTTATGAGAATGTATACCGGTCACATGACCTTGTTTAATCCAATCAGCAGAGAACATATCGCTTAAATTTCAAATTTAAGTCTGAATTTATTTTTATGTATTTTCTACAGATATTGGAATAAATGTTCTACCCATGCAACTAGGTATTTTGCTTGAATTTTATAATCAATGAGAATATATTTGTCATAATTTCCCGGTCTTAGCTCAATAAAAAATACAATAACCAGGCAATAATTTGTATGTTCTGGGGACATTTAGAATCATTGTTTATAAAACAGTCGTCACATTCAGTAATGTGTGACAAGGGTAGCCTATCTTCCAAGAGAAGCACGTGCAGCCCGTGGGTTTCTATGGCGACTTGCGCTAAAACCGAGCCTTAACGCTTCGGACACGCGTGCTACTGTGTAGTACGTTTTATGCAATAAAGGGAATTCTGTTTATATGACGTCAGATACCCTTAGCGGGCGTTACTCGTAGGTGTAGTTCTCTTTGAAACCAAATTTCATTACATTGTCGTGATTTGAAAATTATTTATCACATGTCATGTTGTAAATAAAATATTTCCCTTTGCGTTATAAGTATATTTTCCACCAAAGATGTTGTATTTGAAACACTAACATCCTTGATGGCTCTTTGGGAAACAATAATGGGGAGAATAAGAACACATGTAGATGTATATCTAGTATAAGTATTGATGCAATGTATTATTCCGACAATGACTATCTAAAGACATCTATAAGAAAAACAAGATATATGGACATTCATTTCAACAAAGAAGTTGACTATCCATATATCCTGGCCTGACACACAATGGCTATGTTTGAAGAATTAATCAGACATTATTCTATATATCATAACTACATGTACATACATGCATAAGCAGCACGTTTTACCTGCATGTATCTCATCAACACTTGACACGTGACGAGTGTTCATCCTGTACGTCTGTCTGTGAGCTAGAAACATCTGACGAAGGACAGTTTAATTGTAAGTATACAAGAAAGAATCACATATTTGGTTTACCAGAAGAATATGTAGACCCAAAATGTTACTAACTCCTTTTATAATGCATGCAGATTTATAAATAATGAAATCAGTTATGTTTTGGATAAGTATTAGTCATTATTAATAAATGTGGATGCATTATCAATGTAGACAATACCATTTTAGGTCACTTTCTTTACTTTTTTTAAATATATAAAATTCTCTTACATGTTTCTATGATCGGAAATAGGACAATTTATCCAACCCATGAAACTATGGCGATAACATGATTATCAGTAAACTTTCAAGACTAAACTTATTGGATGTTAAAACACAACAAACCAAGTTCCTTTGAGCACATAACATTTCATGATATTCAAATTTAAAAAGGTCTAATATTTCTTTTGGCGTGAAGTTTATGCACAGACATTGATAATAATTCATAATTTTATAATCATAAATACTTATACATGACACGATATTTAAATTACTTCAATTTCACAGTTTGTTTCTATCGGTATCGTATCCCTTTGAAATTTCCAAGTACCTGTTTGACAGCAAGCTTTGTTTCTGGGTAGATGACAAGAATGATGTCCTTGATATGACCCGAGCGTTTGTCATCATTGAAGAGCTTGATGGCTTTGTACATGAGCTGGACCACGTACAGGGGAGGGTACTCCAACTGACCAGTGCCCAGTGCTGGGAAGGCGATTGTCCGGTAACCAGCTTTGGACGAGACCGCTTTGATCAGGCAGTTAAACACTAGGGATACCAGCCACTGTATGGATGGATATATAGAGGAGACTTCATATATCAAATCATCAAAATGAGTTGATTCGTGGTATATATATATATATATATATATATATATATATATATATATATATATATATATATAGATTTATCACCCAAAACAGTGTTCCACAGGAGATATCGCTTGTGGAAGATCAAGCGATATCTCCTAGGAGATATCTTTTTGGCAGTAGATTTTGCACAATGCCCTGTCACAGTCAACTACATGACATCACAATGCTTTTGCGTCATTGAGTAATGACATCACAATGCTATGACGTCATAAACATGATGACGTCACAATGCTATGACCTCACCGCACTGGAAGTCAAATAGCGGAAATGTACTCAGAGATGTACACTATTTCCATTTAAACGTAATAAGAATGATTTTGGATGATAAATAGAATCTCACCCTCGTGTCTTCTGATATCAAATATATCAACACTCGTTGATAAAAGTGAAAATATCCTCGGCAAGCCTCGGATATTTGTAACTTTAATCAACTCGTGTTGATATATTTGATATCAGAAGACACTTGGGTGAGATTCTCTATATATATACATAATTTTCATATGAGGAAATATCCTTCAACACCTCATATCATTTTTTATACCCCAGACTAACGGCTGAGGGTTTCTAGTAATACCAACGATTTCTTCCGTCCGTCAGTACGTCCATCAGTCCGACCATCAGTCCGTCCGTCAGTCCGATCGATCAATTACAGAAACAGTATTTCTTCTCATCCTTTTCAAATTTGGCATATGTCTTCTTCGCCACTAGGAGAGGTGCAGTGCGAAATTTAAACTGAATTGGTGATTTTTTAAATTTTGTATTTTTTTTAACTTAGTCATACTCTGAGCATTTTTTGTCCGATGGATTACAGAAAAACTTTTCATCTCATTTTTTGAAAATTTGGCACTTGTCTTCTTCACCACTAGGAGAGGTGCAGTGCGAAATCAAACACGATTTGGTGAAGATTTGAATTTTTGGCAAAGTTTTGTATTTTAGACTTTCTCGGGCTTAAATTTTTCATGTAACTTACATTAAAAGCTACTTCTGTGTTGTGATTTATTGATTTTGTCATTTTCTTTTTCATGTAACTTTCATCAAAAGCTACTTCTGTGTTCTTGTTGATTTTACTTTTTTTATATTTCAACTGGTTATATTTTGGAAAGAAAAATAAATTTTCTTTCCTTTCAGCCATTCACTGCTGTATATCCCTCACTATGCTTACAGAGGTGTGCTTCCATGTACCGGTTGTTTCAAGTCACTCGAATGAATCATTATGATGAATTATTTTCCAAAATCAAGTTGAAATCCCTGTTAGTGACAATAGTGTATTATGTTATCCCTACCTTTTCATGTTATTCTTTTTCAAAACTATCTTTTTTACATGAAGAGACTTGTCCTGCCCTTTTCATAAACACTTTAATCTTAACAATTACATTTCATAGCTTATCAATCCTTAGGTGTGCATACATGTCAAACTTCAACAGTCGGAGGTATTAGTTAGCCACGCTCACTTTTTGCTTGTTATTAGTTGAAAAGAGAATGCAAGTACATGAAAACATATACCTGTAACATATGCCCTGAGGTATGTTCGCCTTCATCGTTCTCCATTCAGTCTCTACCAACAGAGGTTATTTCCTTCAGATGTTCTATCCCAACGTCTTTTAAATTGAGGACATATATATATATATATATATATATATATATATATATATATATATATATATATATATATATATATATATCGGTTACAGCAAAATCGGATCGCGGTGAAAAAGGGTATCCCTGCTTTTTAACCAGTGAAACCACATTTTACATCGACTACGTCGGCCGAGTTACTTAAAGGTGCAACCATTGTGTTTCATAAAATGTTATTATACTCACCATATGTGCTGTTTACAGTGCAAATAAATTCACTCAGCTTGTATATTGTCATTTTGTCTGTTATAAATAAGATTCCAAAATTACGATTGACTCACTGGCGCGCGTCAATTGCGATGTATTGTCCGATTTTCGATCAGAAATCTACTTTTACTTTTATATCGTCTCTATATACAATGTACTAAGTCGACTATTATCAACATGGTAGTTTTCGGTAACAGTCGATCTTTCTCGAAAAAGTAACACCATTTATAACGTTTGAAATATGTGACCCCCAACAACACAATGGATATACTTTAAACAAATATTTGCCTTTGCCAGCATGTAAAGGGTCTTTCTAATGAGTATGTCTAATATAAATGCACGTACAACAACTAAACTATTTACAGTTTTCGTCTCTGATTTGGTCTTCTTTTTTTATCAGCATAATTTGGTCAATTGTTTTCATAAATTCTTACAAAATAGACAAGAAAACGTTTATCCATGTTTATGTTTCAGGAAAATCAGTTAAACGTGTTGTTAGAATGTCACTTTAACAACGGCGTCGCTGATTGCAGAACTTCCCATGCAACCAAGCATGATTCTCCTTTTCTAGCCGAGAAACAAACTTAACTATAACATAGGCTACGATACATTTTCTGAAGGAAGTAACCTCCGGGAAGAGAATATCGATTATGAAAAACTAGTCTCTTAACGTCAAGTCGAACATAATATTTTACAGACGTTTCGTCCATTCTGTACGCCTTTATTTGGCTTACCAAATCATATACATCGTACATATGTAGAACATGATGGTTATGGCTTTATATTCTGGAATAAAAGCTGTCTGTAACGTCACCAAGGATAATCATTGCAACAAAGAATGTTCCAATATTGATCCATGGGCAGATACAATATTAAAACAATGCACGTAAGCGAGATTATTCCATTTAAAAGTGTGTGTTATTGTACAGAAGAAACTCGGCGATTTCTGATAACGTCGACTCAACAGATCTAGAGTAATAACATGATAAACATTTAACACATATTTTACAAGGATTTATAATTCGTTTATGAAGGCGAAGTAGTTGCTTTAACTTCTATCTTCGTTAATAATATATTGGGATATCTTTCTGATATTTACGTAAAATGGTAGGGCCAACATTCCTATTCATGTGTTCGAAACAGTAATGTTCATGTTTAGGTAAGAACCTTGCGTTAACCCTATTAGACCTATGTTCAATATTTAATTGTATGTTTCATCAGTAACTTATATTGCGTTTACAACATGAAAAGAAAATACATTTTGTACTCTTTCGTATACATTGCTGCTATTATCAAATGCAATAAATATAACGTACCTTGAAGCAACTAGCCTCCTCATTGGCAAAGTCAGGACTATCCTTTTTAGGGAAGGTTGGTAGAGCCCCGTGGTAGATGGCTCTACATGTGCCGATGTCTCCATGACCCGACTCCGCCACCTCGCCATGCTTGATGCCCTTGGGATGTTCCTCCTTGAGATGGTCCTGTACCGACTGTCCAGCAGCCTGGGAGATGCACCAGGACACACCTCGACCTTGGTTCAGGTCCAGGCTGGAGTTGGTCGTGTTCACTATCACGTGTGCCTGCAGCAGAAATTTCAAGAGGAGTTCCTTAAGTGACGTCACTTAGAAACGAAGTGATAAAGGCCCGTCGTCAGCGTTTAGACGAGAGTAAATGCAAACACATCGGAATTTTAATATTGTGTTTCACAAATATAATTCAGAATCGTTTTTTTATTAACCGATATCTCATTTGTACTGTCTCAACCCAAAGAGCTTTTCTTAAGAAATATGATTCTTTGGGTAAAATTGATTTAGTTAGGTATTTTAAACATTTTGGATAATCAAGTTGCTAATTTCATTAAATTGGACAAAAGTTGCAAAATTAATTTCACCTTTTGTTTTTCAATGGCATTCATCACAATCCTTATCCGCGTGTCTTTTAGTTCTGAAAGAGTTTGAAATGTGAATGACCATCAGTAGGAAGTGTCATGATTGATGTAAAACTTTCTCAACAATCAACATGAAAATATTGTATGTACATGTATACATGTATATATGGGTGGACGCTACATGTTCATGAGACAAGGTCACGTATTATTGTATATATACATGTTCAGTAAAAATAGTACCTGAAATATCGTGTCAATTTAATCTGTAACAAGAAAAAGTGAGCATGGCTCACATACCCCCGCCATCCGCTATCCGTCCATTGAGCATTATAGATGTCAAGGGTACTATGTTTAAAAAACAGATTCAAGCATCATAATATTGTCCAAAATATGTTTGGGAACTGGCTTTGTTATTACAACATTTCATTCACCCAGAAATAATGTGTTTCAGGTAACTTAATTGTTCCCATTAGGGTATCACAGTGTTAATTTGTACCAAGTTCAATTACAGATTCAAGGGCAATAACTCCGTAAAAAATAATATTTCTGAACTGGACTTTGAACACGATCAAGAGTATCATCTAGACTACCTACATGTTCATTTTCATTCACCTAGATGTAACAGTTGCCGAGAAAACCTGTCCGGATTGGACACAATAAAACTAAGTCCAAAAAGTGACGTTTCCATGGAAAGGACAAAAAATTAAATCTCAGAGAACTGAAAATAGTCTGTGCGCGATGGGAAGAACATGATTAACAAAGTTTGGTTTATGTACCTTTGGCGGATTTAAGAAAATTGACCGGACGGAAGAACAGACGGACGGACGGAATGACCGCTATATACCCCCGCTTACTTCGTAGCGGGGGTATAATAATGAATATTTAAACATAAGTACAGCAAAAATTAAAGGGAGCAATGGGAATGAATTTACAAGTGTATTCACTTTGTGTACAACATATGGGTATATGAAAACAGTCAATGGATATCAATTTGCCAGATACAGATGGTTCACTCTATCGATCGATGTACAGTAACAATGGTTTACACGTTCTCTTTTTGAAATAATACGACCAAGAAAATCCTAGATGCAGACTAGCAGTAATAGAAAATAACTTGTCCGGGTACCATGAAGCAGTCAGCACTGCTTAGCCTATAGTCTTTCAGTGTGAAACTGCTTAGCCTATAGTCTTTCAGTGTCAAACTACTTAGCCTATAGTCCTTCAGCGTCAACCTGCTTCGCCTATACCAAATTTTGTTTCAGCTCAAGTTCACCATAAAAAGATGACAATAAAGCCTACAATCAGAATATGTCAAACTGCACAATAAGGAAAATGATGATTCTAGACGATATGTGCTCAACCGAAATACCTTCATGATCCTACAACCTGGGCTTATTTGACATCAATTTAACAAACAACACATTATTATCAACAGACAACATGACACAAAGAATAACATACCGAGAACGCTGAGACTAAGTGAAGGGAAGTTTGGATCTTCTACTGCTGCTGTTGGTAGAGGGGCTCCTCCCATTGCCCCGAATTTCTGCTGGAAGGTCATGCCACACTCATACTTCACTCCAATATCTTCTGCAGCAGCTGCAACCACTGCAACATTCATATGAGGACCAAGTGTAATAGACAAGGTCTTGACGTTCTCAAATTCCTTCTGGATTGCAACCGCTGCTTCCTTGATCCCATCAGCGGGTCCTACCAACTTGAAGTTGTTCCTCCCTACATCAATTCGGACTCTGCCGAACTTCCTGATGATGCCCCTGAGTTCAGCCATCCTGTATTTGTACATATAGGTGAAACAATTCTCGGACAATGGAATTACTTTTTCACTATCTGGTTCACGAGGGGCACGAGCAATAGCTTCAAAACTGCCCATCGATTGCCTCAAACTGCCTCCAACCTTGACCAGGTCACTTGCAAGACCAACCAGTTTGACCATATCTCCTACCTTCACCACCAAAGCCTGCAGCGCATCATCATCCGGCGAAGGGAGGAATTCTGCTGAGTCCTCCATCATTGCCATCTGGTCTGCAGGGAAATCCATCTCCACCACACTCTCTCGGATTATCGTCAGGGCCTGTTCAGGAGTCTTGTCTCCGGTTGGTTTGATCTGTACTCTCCCGGCCTCCAGGTCGAACTTGCAGTTGAATCCTTCATTTTTCAGTTTCCGAAGAACGGTGTTAAGAGCAGCAGGTTTGTCTAAAGAAAGTAACACATATATATGGATTCATTATACTTACATACACAAGTTAATTTGTTAAATATTGAATGTTGACCCTTCAATGGAGACATGGTTTGAATTCAAATGTAGAGTAAAATGTTCTCAAATTGCAACATATAGGATTGAAAGATTAACGTTAGCAACATGTCACGTCATCAATGAATTCCCATAAGATGATGATCACCAATGTTTGAGGACCTACCTTTTAGGTACTGTGTCTGGACAGCCGTCAGGTTCAATGGATGATTGTTTACAGAACCCGTGGAGACGCTACTGGGTACACCTGTAAAGAAGCTCCTTGATAAAACACTGTAATGACACTGTTTGGTATTGATCAAAGATAAATAATTTTAGTGGTGAAGAAGCGTGACATTAGTATGAATTCTAAATAGTATTCCATCTGAAAACTTTCTACTCTTCATAGTAACATAACAAGCACAAATGAAGAGTTTCAAATGAATGAAAGGGGGAGATACGCTTGAAACTATCTTACAATTGCACCTTCCAGTATGCATCATTTCCAGAATACTTATTTAGATGCGAGGGGACCATATACATATTTGAGTTAAATCTTACAAAATGGAATATCCAAAAGAAAATATGCATCCTTTTCTTTTGATGAGGCTAGTAAACAGAAAAATGTTCGAAATTTCCAATGAAAACACAAGAAACACATGAAACTTATCATTCACTGCTACCAGATAAGAGAGCATAGTACTCATAAACCTCTGGCGACGTCATCATTTTATTAAGCCTTTCCTTATTCCCTTCTAGACATATGTAATTCTGAACTCTTTATTTCAATGGAGGGCTGCTATTGAGGTCTTTCGTACTTCTTACTACAGTAAATATGTCAAATAATCTGATAGATAAAATCATTATACACACGAGGTCGTATTAACGACTAAGGGTTTATTTTGAATATCTCTTCACATGCGGATGAGATGTCAATTGAAAAATATCGTCAAAGAAATGTTCAATATAAACATCCATACATTAGGGGAACGGCTTTACCCACACGCAAAAACAAACTGCGCAACAGAACGTTAGATAGACATGTTATCGCTGTAAGAGTGTATGCTACGGCTAGAGTGAGGACAGTCCTCATTCTATGTATATTCGTCTGTCAACAGCGCTGTGGTTGCTAAATGTGACAGGTGTTGTGCTCATTTCTATAGGGTGCGTTTATATGAATGAATGAATAAAGACCTGGAGTAGTTTGTAGGAAATTGAATTCACCTGATGGCACAAGGTTCCACTGACATATACTTCTTCCACGTACCCTATCATTCTTAGAACGACGTGTACATGTAAATGTGAGAGATACAATGAACCACATACTCGCAGCGATACATATTGTTCTCAAAATGCTAAACGTCTCTCTGCTCTATCCTCTCCCGACATGGCGATTAGGATTACTTAAAATATATAAGTAAAAACATCACAGCATGTTCAGTCGTAATTACCCTCAAATCCCCGCCCCTCGCAGCCATTTGGTTATACATTGAATAAATAATACTGTGCGAAAGAGTTTTTGATAATTCTATACTGTATTAAAAAAATCAGGAAACATCTAAAGTGTCAGATTTGAATATCTTTCTTCGAGCGGTTTTTAGAGATAGTTTTGTCAACAGAGTTTCACGAAGGTTGAAGATCGAGGCACGAATATCGCAAAGAAATAGGACAGGGACGTCCGGGATTCCGATAGATGATGTCCCGCCCTAAATGTGGCACCTGTCGCTCCCAAGCCTTACCCTCCTCATTCGATCCTTACCCTCCTCATCCAATCCTGACCCTCCTCATCCAATCCTGACCCTCCTCATCCAATCCTTACCCTCCTCATCCAACCCTTACCCTCATCATCCTTACCCTCATCATCCAACCCTTACCCTCCTCATCCAACCCTTACCCTCATCATCCAACCCTTACCCTCCTCATCCAACCCTTACCCTCCTCATCCAATCCTTACCCTCTTCATCCGCTCCTTGGATGATAACAAAACTGACGTCCTCTTCACTAACTTGACTCAGATCCCTTAACTCTCGTCTGCCCGCTGCTGTGACGAAGGTTTGAATCTGCTGCACTGGGTTCCTGCTCAGATCGATATAGCGTCCAAGAGACATCTTGGAGAGAGCTGGTGCTGAAAGAAGAATTGAATTCATAATTTGAAATCATTGACGTCCCTATTTGAACTATTCCCCGCTATCTCCATGATAACCTCCCCAATCTCATATATACCCTTATTGCAGATTGACCAAATCTTAATAGCACCTCTTCGGGGGCGAATCCGAAGTGAACATTTTGGAGGCTACCTCTCTTTCTCAAAAAGCTATATCCGCCCCTATTCTTTTTACCTTCCCTCTGTTTTGTACAAGCTAATACAAACGCATCAGTGTGTTAATTTAAAATCAGTACATGGGAGTGACTGCATGGGCGGTCAGCAGACGAGTAAAGGGAGGTAATACAATATCAAGCGAATGACCACTTACTTTTTGCTAACAATAACGAAATTAGATATAGTTTAGTGGTGTGACTTTCGAAGGTTCTTAAGTGTTGAAATAAGACTCTTTAATATGTTTTTCATTAATCCATAATACCAATAAAGTAATAGTAATAAACATTTCACATTTATTTTTAAAACCTTTAAAATAATCTCAACTAATAACATATATTTGTAGAACTAGTCTAGACATTAGATTAAATTCAATATTACAAGTGACAGTTTGAATAATGTCGAAAAACACGAAGGTATAGCTGAAGGCTCACTTGACACAAAGCCGTGTGCAGTATGTAATACATACAAGTGTAATAACGTATCGTCATACGATCATGTGATATAGGTGCGTGTGTGTACATTGTATATCATTGTGTCAATATAACAGAACATGGATAGAAATATTAGTTCTATCTTAAAATCCATGTAAAGTAAACCTACTGAGTTATTACATTCAAAACCAGTGCAATGTAAACAAATTTAATTATATTAAAATCGCATTAACTGTCATTGTTGAGACGGAACCGAAACCGAAAGTAGAAACTGAATCTTTAATCCTTGATTGAGATATAATAAATGACGATTTCACATCAAAATGTATATGCAATGAAAACAGAACACCGTGAAATCATAACAGAAAGGAAATCCATCAACGATATCACGATAAACACCCTTAGAAACAACGATAACGCTCAGTTGTTTACAAACCTGTGCACTGCCAGTCGACTGCCCGTTGATGATGTGACGTCACAGTTTCTGCTGAACTGCCTGACTAAATAAATATCCGGGGAAATCCTCGACTCTATTTTTAATTTAATGCGACCCGAAGTTTTATTTATCTCCCAAGACGAAAGTCTAATTGTAGTCATGTGACTGTCTATTACAAGCTCTGTATTACCTGTTCAATCTTGTCTTAATGGACTATGTACCTTTACGTGTATAAGATTTATAGATATATATTAGGTCACACATACTTGTTTTGTAACAAAGGTTGTAATATCTAGTAGAAGTGCCTTCGTACAGCAAAGATGTGTTCTTCTTTAAGTAATTAATAATGTTCAATATGTTAATAATAGGGAAGTGTCACAAATATTATCAGAAATTAAAAAATTGCATTTGATGTCATCGTCAAGACGGAATTGAAACCGAAAATAGAAATCATAATATTTTATCATTGATTGACAGATTTTGATCGCCGATATCCAATTAAAATTTACATACAATAAAAACAGAACAACAGGGAACCATAAGAGAAAGGAAAGCCCTCAACAATATCACGATAAACACCCTTAAAACAACGATAAAGCTTAGCTGTTCACAAACCTGGCCACAGTTTGTCGACGATGTGACGTCACGGTATAGCAATCCTTTTACACTGCAATGAAGAAGTTGTAAATCCATAAACTTGTAATTCTTTATCTTATCAACTTATAAAATGTTGACCAACACTTTTCTTCTTTCATGGAAACTAAGCTTTTGTTAACATTATTCAATATTTAATTTAAAGAACACTTTTCTTCAGAAATATCTATCATTTTGATAGTGAACACAAGCAATGTTATAATATTATTTTTCATCTCACTGTCTGCAATAGTAAAGGTTCTTGTCGACATTTTCTTGACGAGTCCATTCTCACATCTTCAGTGCCAGGCACCAGTCGCCAACAATGGACATCATACATGTAACTACCAGCTTAACCAGTCATGTTAGGTCCATTAGTTTAATGGTTAACACATAGGCTCATTGAAACAGTCTGATTTTATTAACCTATAACCGTTATAATATTATGTTAATATGAACATTAGAAAAAGAAATGAACGTGCTTAAATTAAGTCATTTCAAAAAGAATAATCGGAATATCGTAATTAATGTAAATAAGTGGGGAAATTTAGTCAATCGTCGTAAATTTATGTTCATAATTGAATGCCACCGTTCATACAGTACATTTAACGTTTCATTCACGGTTCATGTTTGATGACTAAAGATTAACTATAACTTTATGCACAAATTCATATGCAAAAGTAAATGTATATAGACAGTAAATCTACATTTTAGAACCGTAAGCGTTCCGAAGTACATAAAATCGGAACATTTTTAGCTCTAAGTATGAACGGCGATTGCTTGTAGGATGATTCCGTTCGTTCAAATTGTACATAAACAACAAGAGTTTTTTACTTACATGATATATCTCAATCAATAAAGTGTGTCCAAGAAAGTTCCTATTCGTCTGAAAGCATTTGAAGCGTTGTAAAATACCCCATTAGTTCACGTGCAGTCGACAAGGTTGCTTACGTCCACCCACGTTTAGTTATACGTACATTCGTCCTGTGTGTTATACATAATGTGAAGAATATGTCATTTTAAAGAAAAAAATCAAACATTTTGCAAATGAACTAGTGATATAATATTGACTGAAACACTATGTTATTACAATATTCAGGTAGGTAGGTGTCATTAAACTATAGGACATTTATACTTGACTGTTCTTATTAATTATTACATACAACATATTAAGCGTTACTGTCATGACAAGCTAACTATGACACACAGACAATAAACTTTCGAGTATTTGTTTGCGATTTAGCAACATGTGGAAAATATGATAAAAAGATACACAGATAACCAGTTTATGCATATTATTACCAGACTGAAACATTTTACATATCGATGATGGAATGTCTATCCGGTTGCGTTTATAATCCTCTAAATTGTGTAAAACATAAACAATATCACGTGCAATGCTATCTAATTGATAACACTAACATAGCGAAATGTGTATCATGTTTCTTCGTGTACAGCGAATTACAATGACAATTTACTAGTTTGGCATTGGCACACATATATATTAACGAAATATATTAAACTTCATATCGAAGAATATGTATCTTGATTAAAAAATTTTATTAAAATAATGTTTTATAAGGTTCGGTTTCAATATATCTAAACTATGAACATTATATATTGATAATGATGAGTATACAAATTAAAGTTCAAGTTATTGTAGGGCATCAAGCCCTCGAAGGGTAGCCTATATTTAGAAGAAAATACAAGATATTTTCTGATCTTTGGTTTGCACGTACTCATCGTTTTGGAGTATATGCCTTCTCCTTCAATACATGTACCTGAGTGTTATTTTACATAAACAAACAAGTAGAAACGGAAGTTTATGCATATCACATACATGTAATAGACAGATTCGTTCTTCTTTATCCTAATGTTACTTCTGATATCTTTATATCGGTTATAATATGTTTATCTCGTATTCAAAATTGTTTGATAATTATTATACTTGTATTATTCTGATTATTTTTTTAATATCTTTCTTTCGCTTGTTATGTTTGGGATGAAAACCAATGGAAAGTCAATTTCGTTATTGTAAGAAATGGGGAGTTAGGTGTATATATTGACGTCGTAATCAAGCAAGTGATATTAGAATATGACAGGAGAAGAATGAATATGTCTGCAGTGAGTATATACAATTAACAAGGTGACGTCCACTTGGTTCCTAATTAAATATTTAAAGAAGTTGACTTTCCATGTATCTTAATGTTCCATCATCTCAATATATACAAGGTCTAAATACCAATCATTGTTCTTTGTGTTCATGCCGTCAGATTAATTTTACCCATATTTATGGACGCTGACGACATGGTGGTATGAGTTAGTTCACAAACTATTACATTTTGTATAATGCAAAAGCGAAATGGACAAATTGTATACAAAGATTGTGGCTTGAAGTGTAATCTATACTATTCAATGTCATGTTCAGATGAAATAGTCCTTTAAGTTAAATGTTTATCAAATTCATCATTACTGTTTAAGGTAAAACCATAGGAGGTGATACTTCATGTTTAATATATACACGTGACATAACAGAATGATAGCCAACCCAACCATCCTAAAGAATTTCTTCACTAATCATTATCTCTGAATCAGTACCAAACATGCTAGTGAAACAAGTTGTCAACATTGCACTAATCATTACATCAATGTTTACCGACTTTATATTTGTTTTACAGTCTTGTTAATTGTTTAAATGAGCAGAATTTTTTTTATTCAGTCCATGAACATGTTGTGTTGTAAAAGTAAGCTATTAAACGTAGTATAACCATCATTCTCTTCCTATACATGTACATGCAGCGATTACTCCCTTCAGATTTTCTGTCATAACGATAGCAAATCTGAAGGGAGTAACCACTGTTGAAATAGAATGCGTAATTAAAGGGGAAGTTCTATCACCGATCTTATCGGCAGCATCCGCCATCGTGGTTACTTGGCATTACGTGAAATGAAAATTGAACATACTATATTTAACCCAATTTTTTTTTTTTTTAAATAATAAAACATATACAGTGATAGAATATTCAGTTCGCACAGTAACACATATCATACGTTAAAACTTCTAAAACAATATATATGTTGTAAGGCCGTAGCGAAGTTTTCCACAATGAATGGTCAACGCAATGCATAGCCACATGGCGTTGCGGGCTTTCTCCCTGCCATAATACTAGCAGCCGCGATATAAGTGAAATACTCGTGAAAGCGGCGTTAAACCCCAACTCATCTGGCTTCTGTTCTCATTGTTTCAACAAAGATGCGCTTGTCTTTCTCAAGTTGTGAAATTTAAAGTCATCAAAATATTATTTTCATCAATATTTTACAATTTTCTGCGTTTTAAACATGTATTAATAACATAAATATGTATATACGGGAATATCCTCTCGAATTTCGTTTCCACAAAAGATACCTCAAAAGAACCCTCCCTTTAAGTACTATTCTCGATTGAATTTAGTCACACTCAGTGTTTCTCCAAGTCATGTGTGTTTTCATCCTTGCTCTTTGAAATTAATTTTAAAGAAGTTTTAGCGATATAATAACTTCAGTCCATGTCTTCAAGTCGAAGTATCACACCTGTGAATTATAGACTGTTTAAACCACATATTTATATTGTAAGTTATTTGAAATGTACTTTTATTAAATTGGCTGTACGTTTATCCAGTTGCAGAACGCTTCCTTTATATGTGACGTTTGTACAAACCCTTTGAGTACAAGAAAAGCATCAGTATACCAGAACTGTAGCACTGTAGCAATGTATTAATATCTCCTTGAAACCCGAGCTATATTACAGTGTTCAAATACCGAAGTCCTGTCAACCATATGCCTATTGAAACACTCACAAAGATCACAAACAAGTTGACGAAGACCGTCTAACATATTAGCTTGACAAGAACACCATTATGCCTCTGCACGTGTGTGTTTATCGAAATTCATATCTATATAGAAGACAAGCGTCGTGAACATCTGACCGCATATTTCCTACACTAATCTTTGTAGCACACCCATAAAGCAATCAACTGTGTATACATCGATGTTTAACTCGCTCTAGCGAAAGTTAATGTTGTAACGAATTATTCAAAGGTTTTGTTGGCCCAAACCCTGGGTGTATATCGGCAGGATATATAAATTACCATCAAATTCTCATAAAGCTACTCAACTGCTACAGGCTGATTGAAAGTGTTTTTCTCTCATGAAACACGTGTGAGATGGTTCGTCTAAAGCCAACCCAACTCTCAGGGACCAGCTAAACATTGAACTCTGGTTCTATTGAGACTCGGGACCTTTTCAGAGCCCTATGTAAAGCCTCTATTCATCTTATAGGTCTATTAAAGAAGCTAAGGTAGGGAGAAGCTTTTGTGCTTGTTTTATGACATTTTCTAATATGTTCCCCCGCTTTTTGCTTTTTAAACGAGTTGATTTTATGGGTGATAGATTTCTATGAATCCCATTGTGGCCTCTCAATGCGCCCGGCTAGTAAACGCGCAATGAAATGCTATGAAAAGCTATGAAAATTAAGTTATGAATTTTTGTGAGCAGTTTATATAAGATATATGTTGATACGAGCGCGTTATTCACAGCGGTGATTGTCACTTCTGGATACGTAACTGACGCTATTGAAACCTGTCAAAGACGATCGATTGGAGTTTCAAGACGTAATAAAGGGACGTAACTCTTATTGGACAATCTGCACATACTCTGCGTGCAAAATGTGTTATTTGGTTTGATCAAGTTAACATTTCACTTTCATTGAAGATACAAACCGGTTTCAAATGTTCAAATAACATTCGACGCATTTGATTCTGAACATATATAAGTATATGTATGTAAGTACGTATTCCGAAAACATCGGTTTCAATAAAGACAGGTTTTAAACTATGATATTCTGCACGTGTAGTTCTTATCTTATACATGAATTGTTTCCCGACAACCACATCAACGTTTTCTTGAAAATGAAATGTTTACAACATGTACAGATGATTTACTCAGTATTATTATTTAACCAAATAAACAGCAAAGATAAGTTCTAGAATTGACAACTTCTACAAATTCTGGTCCACATGTCATTTTTTGTTCAACAATTTATATATTTTAAATCTTCCTTGTATGTTTACATGAATTGTACCTCTATTGTTACGTTTGTAAGTCTGTGCATTGACTTGACCACCATACTCCCTGTTGGAGCCAATGTACAACTGTAAAAATGGCTTTTTTTTTTTAAAAGAAAAGAAAAGAAAAAAAGATGATTTACGAAACGAGTGAAATTTGTTTTATTTCCCGAGCGAACATTGTACACACATTGCAGACGTTTCTTAAAATATAGTATGGCACATGTTATGTGTTTTAATTTAATGTAAACATTGATATAAACAAGTGTAATTTCTGGCGTCAGTGCTGTCATATTTAAACATGGCAATTCGTGCAAATGGATGTAATAGGCAAACTTGATATGTGTATATGTGCATATATGGTTTGTATGACATACATATGTTTTTTGGTCAATATTCTCCAAATTGCATTTGCTCTGTCATGGTTCGGAGTGATATCCAACACTGCTCTAGGCCTACAAGCAGGCCTATCTATATGTAAGTTGTGATTCATTAATGTCATGTAAGTGAAACAAACTAATGAAATCTGAGTGTTTTATTGACACAGGATTACGTATTGTATAAAGGATCAATTAACAATATAACAATATATATGTCCGAATTAACGTGTTTAGGATTTATGAGAATGACCATTTTTATATGAAAGAAAATATTTTAAAAAGTATCGTTCGTGATAGTCGCAAAAGTATCGCTCTCCACACCACATGATTCGAATACCAAAAGCTGAACTGTCTTCAATCATATTATTATGTCCTCAGAAATATTAATAGGATTTGAGAATTGAAAAACATGTTTCTTTCACAAGTTATCATCATTAAAATTCAACTCAACTTAAGGGAGCACTATTATTGAACAGTCAACTTCTTTATAGAAATAGGTCCAAAGTTTCTGTGGAAAAACTAAAACTGTTATCGAAAATTCGTTTGTTGCAATTAGAAAAGAACTCACTTACTTCGTCGTAACAGCTTTCAAATAGCTGACATAAGCACAGCAATTGACATAGAAAATCAGAATGGAATAATTACTGTAACGTTTCTCCATATGGACATCGACTCTCGAGTCAAAAGTCAAACTCATCTTCAGAATTCTTTCAGAGACATCAAAGAATTTTTAGGGATCAAAATTAGGACACATTTAATTGCATTTTCAAATTATTTATGCTATAAAATGGACGATTCGGGATATATGTTTACACTTGTAATCAGCAACGTTGATTGATTGACATACAAACGATACCAAATTTTCAACAGAACCTGCCAGATAAAGTTGATTTTAGTTGTCTGTGAAAAGGATATATATCCTTAAGATATATACAAAATTTCATTCATGAGTAAAATGACACTGAATATTTTGCATTTGTTCAAACACACATGGGGTGCTGAAATTTTCTTTTCAAAGGGCAGAAACATGTTTTGGATAACAACGTCTTTAATGTGAAAATACACGACGTTTGGGAGTAAATGCTCACATCACCTGATATGATCACTGAAACGTCTCATTTATGCCACTTCTAAATGCCCATCAAAGACCTATTTCAAAGGGGGTTTCTGGACATAATTTGGAGATTTTATGAAATAGAGAATATTATATATGTTTGTATAATGTGCTGTCAGCATAAAGTACCTTCTTGGATATAATTGCTGAGGCATCATTATTGTAGGACGTTATAAAACAAGCCAAAATCCCCTTTTATAGTTTATAGCAGATATGAAAACGAACATTTCTTAAAACGTGTTTCTCAGAAATATGAACATATGTAATGTTTTGAAAATTTCAAATTTAACTCAGTGTACTTCTGAAGACATAATGTAAGTCTATTTTATGTATGTATGTAGCTCGTGGATGTTTATATCTTGTATTGTGTATGGTAGAGTTTATTTTACCCAGGTGTACATATAAGTCATGTTACAATTTTCTGAGACCGCAACACAGTTTATACTAGCCCTCATTGTTTGATCCAGTCAAGTGCAACATTCATTCAGGAAGGGAACTGCTATATGCAATGTCCGCAGACTACATGTTTTATCCAGACATCTGGCAAGAACGGTACAGACAGATATGTCCGCATACAAATCGTCAAGCCAAGGATATAGATCTAAATCATTGGTCAAGCTTATAAAACGAGTGACAAAGAAAACTAACACAAAGTCATTTCGAATTTGTGCTCATCAAAAAGCAAAAGTTAAAGAACACCATTGGTCAAACAGAAACGCATACAGTTCCATAGTCCCATCACTGTGTAACTGAGCCTTTAATACAAACTAGATCTTAATTAAGCACGATAGAAAGTATTAAAAACATATTGATGATGGTAAAGTATATAATTATATAAACGGAATTTTAGTTTAAACATTAAAAAATATTAACTAAAATTCTTTATTTTCAGATTTACGTATGACAACATGTATATACATGTATATAATTGTCGTTAAGTTTTCCAACTAGCATGAAGCTACACCAAGATTTGATTGAAATGGTAATCGTTCACAATTTGTTTTGGTTTCATTTAAACTCTATTACAAATTCCATGACCAATGGTCAGTTTAGAACGTGACATAAACAACACATCACATGAGAGACATCTGTGAAAGTGACATGACTCTAAAGTGGTCAGTCATGATGAATTGTCCCGAACAAAAACGTCGGCGAAATGAACAGCATCAAAGGGTGAGTAATTGATGGCGATCACTCATTAGCTCTAAGTCCAGTTAATATGCAAACCACAAACTCTTCACTGCACTTGACCGGGCTTGTTTCATATTCTCCGCAGATTGTGCATCATCTTAAAGAAACAAAGAAACGGATATGAATTGTTTCCTGAGAATGCTTTTGACAAGAATTAATCTATAAAATATTGTGGAATAATAACGGCTAAATCGTTAAAGTTTGTTTTACAAACACTCAGTGCTATTTATGAATTTGTTTACACAAAAAACATTGTCTTTTCGAGAATTTGTAATTAGAATATTAATTATGAAGTATAGGTGACATATTCATCAGACTTGGAACCAGCCGGAAGAAATAAATAGATGAATATGAATAAGTGTTTCTTGAGTATTGCGAACACTTATTCGATTATGGTCTAATTATTAAGAAATTGTTAGAAAAATCTCATAATTTATAGTCTTCATTTCACACTAATATCGCCATATTTAATCTATTCATTTTCACAATGAATTGCGGAAAATTATCGCCATACGTGGGTTTATTTGTAGCAGAGTTTGCGGTATGCTAATATTTCAGGTGTGTATATATTTTTTTTATCTATGCATGAACCGTAATTAAGAACGCCATTTGTCTATATTTGAATACGATTCCTAACTCTTTAAGAAAATACAATATCAGGCTGAAACACAATGTGCACTTGCAAAAATGATTGATTTTACCAAATATGCAGTTGCTGTGAGTTCTATATGATATTACGTTCATACATAAAAGTCTGAAATTTAAAAAATATTTTTTTTTATTTTGTTTTTGGCATTTTGGAAATTGACATTTTACTGTGAACGCACCAGGTGTGCAGTTATTGGTTTACCTGGAGGAAAAGAAAGCAATTCAACACAATAAATCCACTGTAAACAACAATTCTTTGTCCATTGCGGTGTTTTTACAACAGGTTTGCAGGAATAAAGGACAACAAAAAACGCGCACGCTTTCTTCCTGATTAGTTTGCAATCGACACACGACCAATTCACGAAGACTTCAAAGCACGAACAGATAACACTGAAACCGAAATATTGAAAAATGCTTAATCAAGATTAGGTTTGAATTAAATTGTGAATACAATCCGTTTTATTTTTTAGAATTTAAAAAACTGAGATATTTGTGACCAAATTTGCTAAACGATAGGAATATTAACATATCTTAACACTGCATGATCGGTATCGAATTAACTACTGCTAGTGGAGACAGGGGCTGATGTCACGTACACGTACGAGACTTGAATGAGTAGTAGTAGTATTATCATTGCGATAATTTAAAGGCGCTGTAGCATGTTCTGCATACTGAAATAACTTCCTCTCCCAAAAAGGCAAATAAGTGTCACCAATGACTAAATAAATCTCCTGAATCAATCAAGAGAGTTCTTAAACGAATGTATATGATTCGGTTAAATCATGCGAGTCCATTTCCCATCGAACGGCCATTTTAATGTGTTCACATTACAATGGCCACTCGAAGGTAGTTCAAGTGATCTGACAGATGTAGAGATACCTAAACACTCTTAGTAGAGTTTTAAATATGGTACAATGATGGAATGGTCAATCATCTTGCTGTTTGATGTCACAAATTCGCAATAGACCTACACATCTACCTCTCATATATACTGATGAGTTCCACAAAATTGTCACTTTATACTTCGCACCATGTTCTACCAATTCCGATAACCGTTTCCTATGGATATATACGACTTAACGGGTCATTTAATGACATGTTTGACCCTCTAATGTATCAAAACATTGTATAAACTTTAATAATAATTGACAAATTTGAGAAAAAAATAAAATGCAACAGACGTGCTACAGCGCCTTTAATAGTATACAGACTGTATATAAATCTCTGTAGATAGCTTTCCCTATACATGTATATAATATGTTTCAACATTCAGTCGCGATTTTAGTTTGTAGATGGTTTGAAGTTCTCATTTTAAATTATCTGCCTAAATGTGTGTAAAGATTGCAGAAAGTTTACAGAATGAACAGTTTATTCCTCTTTTTACCAACGATGGCACATAAGATTATGAACTACATATATTAAAAAAAACTTGTTAAACAATAAACATGATCTTTCATTTTTTGGGATTAAATGCAAGCGACCTGTTTCAGATGGTAAACTTGCAGTACAAGTTTTATACAAGTAATATATGATGGGTGATTTTCAAAAGATAGATCATCTTTGCAACATTCATAGAATTGACCTTTAAAAGAACTTTCTCTGGAGCTTAGCAAGCGTTGTCATACTGATTTTTAAAATAGCTAGTGATGTAAAGACATATGTCTTACACTTAATTTGGAATTAGTTGTACGGTTTGAGAACTGACTACAGATAAAGATATTATTACAAAGTAATATGTTATATGAATCAAAGTGTATATATCTGTCTCTGTTAATTAGCATGCCAGTCTTGGGGACCCCCAAGTGTTTAACTATTTCAGGCATTTCGTACATGTAGTTCCGGTCTCCGACACTCAGGCCCGGTGTGTTCATGTATATATGTACTATTATTGCATCCTAAGAACAATAAAGTTTAAAGAAATATATTCTTCTCTTAAACTTTCTTTTTCCCAGGGTACTTTATAAACCGAAAGAGTTTCGCCCACTATGTTCCCGTATATTGCCAGCGCGACTACCTGTGACTTCCAAGAAAAACCCCAAGTTTCCGTGTTCCACGTGTAGTTGGTCCAGACACCTGTGGCTTGGTCTGAAATTGACAAGGGTGTTTACGAGTCAGAGGCACGCTTGAGTGAAAGTTTACAATACATGTCTCGGGTTCGGGTAGTCGGGTCATTGATTTGCAATCAATTCCATCCATCTGGGCAGGTAATTAACATGGTGCTGTCTATTGCTGTCAATCAGGCCAAGTTGACGACAGGGAAATTGACGGATAAAAGTGTTGGTGTTGTTTTCACTTCAAAGGAGAAGGACAATAGCAAACAATAAACATCTTAGTAGACAACAATAAGAAACCTGTGGATAGGAAATATACCTTTATGATCGATGTGTTAAAAAGGAACCAAAACGGTCAATTTCAACCATAAAAAGCAACTAGGTAGAAAATTTAAGCTGATGACATTAACTTTAATGGTTTAAGGGTGATTTATTTTTTTCTCATCCTTTGGAATAAAAACATCTTCGCTTATTGATCTGTCATTTTGAAATCCGCAATTTATTGATCGTGAACTTTGTATACTGGGAATGGCTACTGAACAAGGTGTTACTTACAGTTAATGTGTTATTTGCGATGTAGATATTACCTATAACACCCTCGTCTTAGGGCTGTAAATATGCACGGTTGACAATAAGATATGAAATTGACCATTGATTGACAAAAATCAATAGAAGAATGGACGTTCTCAATATCGTCATCACATACAAGAAACAACTGTTGATACTATAAGCGAATACTTAACTAGTGATTGATAGGTGCGTTTCGCTCATGAACTTTATGACTTCAAAGAAAACCCGTGGGCTGGTATGAATATGAAACAGATGGCCGGACAGTATATCTTAGTTAATAAATATTTAATAGTACTGCTTATCTTCACGTGAAAGACGAAAGGAAAACATCAATACTGAAAAAATGCTTATTAAAGATTTTCGTTCAACATGTTAAGAGTTTTTCACTTTTATCTAATGAATGCATTTAATTTAAGTTGCTTATATGTTTAATTCAACTGAAATGTTTTCCTCTTTACAAATTTTTTTTGCTTGTTGTCTCGACGTCAGGTTTTAATTGTACTTCACAGGGAACATATCGTGTAATTCTCTGCATCACTAGGAAAATAGAAAAGTACATACACATACATATAGTATTAATTTGGTAAAGCATTTTGGGTACATGTGCGTCTTCTATAAATGAGTTGTTTCGCTAAACAAAACAACAAAACACCATCAAGAGATGATCAACAAAACACCATCAAGAGATGATCAACAAAACACCATCAAGAGATGATCAACAAAACACCATCAAGAGATAATCAACAAAACACCATCAAGAGATAATCAACAAAACACCATCAAGAGATGATCAACAAAACACCATCAAGAGATGATCAACAAAACACCATCAAGAGATAATCAACAAAACACCATCAAGAGATGATCAACAAAACACCATCAAGAGATAATCAACAAAACACCATCAAGAGATGATCAACAAAACACGATGTGCATAATCAAAAGACTTACAGTAAATCGAAATGCGCACGGGACACAAAGAAAATGTCAGCAAAACAAATCGTGCATCATAAAGACAATATATACATAACACACTGTGAATCACTGTGACGATAATTTAAACAGAACACACTGTGCATCATTAAGATCATTCAACAGAACACATTGTGCTTCATAAAGATCATTTCAACAGAACACATTGTGCATCATAAAGTTCATTTCAACAGAACACACTTTGCATCATAAAGATCATTTCAACAGAACACACTTTGCATCATAAAGATCATTTCAACAGAATACATTGTGCATCATAAAGATCATTCAACAGAATACATTGTGCATCATAAAGATCATTTCAACAGAACACAGTGTGCATCATAAAGATCATTTCAACAGAACACACTGTGCATCATAAAGATCATTCAACAGAACACAATGTGCATCTTAAAGATAATTTCAACAGAACACATTGTGCATCATAAAGACCATTCCACAGAACACACTTTGCATCATAAAGATCATTTCAACAGAACACATTGTGCATCATAAAGATCATTTCAAAAGAACACACTGTGCATCATAAAGATCATTTCAACAGAACACATTGTGCATCATAAAGTTCATTTCAACAGAACACATTGTGCATCATAAAGTTCATTTCAACAAAACACATTGTGCATCATAAAGTTCATTTCAACAGAACACACTTTGCATCATAAAGTTCATTTCAACAGAACACATTGTGCATCATAAAGATCATTTCAACAGAACACATTGTGCATCATAAAGTTCATTTCAACAAAACACATTGTGCATCATAAAGTTCATTTCAACAAAACACATTGTGCATCATAAAGTTCATTTCAACAGAACACACTTTGCATCATAAAGTTCATTTCAACAGAACACATTGTGCATCATAAAGATCATTTCAACAGAACACATTGTGCATCATAAAGATCATTTCAACAGAACACACTGTGCATCATAAAGATCATTTCAACAGAACACATTGTGCATCATAAACATCATTCAACAAAACACATTGTGCATCATAAAGTTCATTTCAACAGAACACATTGTGCATCATTAAGGTCATTTCAACAGAACACACTTTGCATCATAAAGATCATTGCAACAGAACACACTGTGCATCATAAAGATCATTTCAACAGAACACACTTTGCATCATAAAGATCATTTCAACAGAACCCATAGTGCATCATAAAGATCATTTCAACAGAACATATTGTGCATCATAAGGATCATTCAACAGAACACATTGTGCATCATAAAGATCATTCAACAGAAGACATTGTGCATCATAAAGATCATTCAACAGAACACATTGTGTATCATAAAGATCATTCAACAGAACACATTGTGCATCATGAAGTTCATTTAAACAGAACACATTGTGCATCATAAAGATCATTTCAACAGAATACATTGTGCATCATAAAGATCATTCAACAAAACACATTGTGCATCATAAAGTTCATTTCAACAGAACACATTGTGCATCATTAAGGTCATTTCAACAGAACACACTTTGCATCATAAAGATCATTGCAACAGAACACACTGTGCATCATAAAGATCATTTCAACAGAACACATTGTGCATCACAAAGATCATTTCAACAGTACACACTGTGCACCATTAAGATCATTTCAACAGAACATATTGTGCATCATAAAGATCATTTCAACAGAACACATTGTGCATCATAAAGATCATTTCAACAGAATACATTGTGCATCATAAAGATCATTTCAACAGAATACATTGTGCATCATAAAGATCATTTCAACAGAACACATGCACTGTGCATCATAAAGACAATATCAACAAAACACTAAGGGTAATAAAAAATAATATCAGCGTATGCACCTGTCCATAAACATAATATAAAAAATCGCAATATGCATTCATCAACAAAATAATTTCAACAAAAGAAAGCTAATATCAACAAAACACAATATGCATGCATCATTTTAAGAACAACGCAAGATATGATTGCATTCGAATTATTTTCGGATGCTTAAGTCTTTCCTATTAAATTATACGATCAGATAAATATTAAAACACGATAACAAACAACAAGTTTAATGTTCAAGAAATCATTATTTTGAAATCATTTCCTTCTCCACTATCACAAACACAAAAATATTATATTTTCAACAGATTGATCTTTCTCATATTTATAGCAATATGTGACACTGTAATTATCATAAAACGACAATATGACCCATGCGGTCATTATCGTAAATCTGGTAGCGTGATAGCTGAACAAGATGTTACTATATCGACCACATTATACTCCAACTTGTAGACGATAGAAAACAATGAAAGGTAACGGCGATGATTTAAAGTCGATTATTCTGTAAAGACTTGATTACTGTGTTTACAAGTATGACAACACAAGACAACACAAGACACCAGCAACCTGTTGTCAAATGATCATTAACAGTGGCACTTTATTTCATATACATCATCTTATATTGCTGCCAATTTTAAGACGCACACCAAATGCTGCAAGTGGGAAATGTAAATTTCATCAAAAGAAATCACACGGTTGAACACTATTGGCAAAGGTGAATGACTGATTTTGGAAAATAGTTCAACTACACCACAATACATTAGACTTAAGTGTTATTTTTCTTCTTTTACAGTTTTTGGTTGTTTGAGAGGCTATATAGACGTTAGCGTATATATCGTTTCTCTTACGTTTTTAAAAAAAAATTCTTATCAAAGTACAGGATGTCGTATTTATGTCTCTAGATGTATGATGTAATTGAATATGGATTGCTATCTGAACAAACACATTATACATGATAATATGTACTTAACTAAATAACGGGTAAAACCTTTACACTTAAGAACGGTTTAAAACCGTTAAACTTATAAGAACAGTTTAAAACCTTTTAACTTAAGAACAGTTTTATATACACATATACATCTAAATATATAAAGATATCAGTAAATAAACGTATAATGCTTATTAAATTCAAAATACCTCTCAATAAAAAGGTTTCAAACATTGGACAATTGAGAACATTTAGCTAAAATCAAACCGGTTTATCGCGGCGGTGTTCCAAAGAGCGTTTAATTTCTTTTCAAAGACTTCCAAGAAGAGGCAGGTAAATGTCCCTCCCTTCATAGAATCCCTTTTGTGAACGAGGTTAACCGGAAAGAGACAGGTTTGCCCCATATTCTAGGGTGTGTTGCGAGTAGAAGGGGCGGTTCGGACCCAGGTTTGACACCTGCATATGTATTGTTACTCCTACAATTGTTTTTAAAAGTTACGAGTCGAACTCGCCCCTCCCTCTTGACGCACCCTCAGTGAATCTGAACACATGGAGGGATTTTCTGATCCATTGAGGGTATTGTTCATCCTACACCAGTGAAACACTCGCTCCAAGCTGATCACATGCTTTCAAAGGAGTATAAATTTTATGCTCTTAATGATGAAAATAAAGTCGTATTTGATAGCCGCAACATTGTAACGTAAGGCGCTAGCGCTTGCATAACGTTCAAATGGATGAAACACAGTCTGCTAAACTGCTTGGGATGTGTTCAAGTAATTGTAAAACGAACATCGTTATATTGACTTGGTCGATGCTTGTGCCTTGTCGATGCTTTCACTTGTTTTCAATTTATAATAAATTTTTTTCATAAAACAAATGCATCCATTACGATCTTCAAAGGCGAGAAGTAAGGTGTTCTTTAAAATTATTACATCATTTGAAATAAAATTGAATTATTAAAGATCTTCAAAGAAAACCATCGTATTAAGTGCCATTATTTTATTATACTTATTGTCTCATTTTCTCGACAGATACAATGCACCTGTTTCTTTTAAGTCTCTCACAATTAACATTTTCATTAAATATTACACACAATCGACGTCAATTAAAGTAATAAAATCGCAATGGTACAAAAACTGGTACTCAAACTGGTACAATTATCTCCAAGCATTGTTCACCAAGCAAGTATGTAACAACATTAGTAGCATACAAAGAAACAAATACTTTCACTGGTTGAATTGTTTTTATATGTTGCTGAAATAACACAATAAGACGTGATGGCAAATAATTAAGTTCCGTCGTGTATACCCCTTCTCCCTAATATTGACAATATTTGTAAAGTATTTGTTAAAAGGTGTTTGCAGACTACTATGCTTTCAACATATGCACTGTGGAACACAGTGGTGTAGTGGATAGCATGCTGGCCTCTCACGACCCGGGTTCGATTCCCGGTGGAGGCACCTACAATTTGTAACCAATTTGTTGTCTCTCTCTGTGTTGTGTCCTTGGGCAAGTCACTTTATCCACATTGCACTCAGTCCACCCAGCTGTATAATTGGGTACCGGTAATACGGGTGGTTTCGTGAAGCGCTTATGGCTGCTCCGAAATACAATTCCGTCAGGGTAATAATGTCAGCGCCTTGAGAACCTGCTGAGCAGTTTGATAAGTGCGCTATACAAGATGACATATTATTATACTTAATTTGCTTACACATTTAATTATATTTTATATGACAAAATTAATACTTTATTTATTACGTAATAGTTAAACCCCTTTTGACGCAGAGTCTGTAAATGACCCCATAATGCTAACGTGATATAAACAAATATACCGCCATACACAAGTCATCTTACAAGATACATCGACTCACAATGCTATCCACATTTACTGTTGTATGTCTTCAAACAGACCTTTGTAGATTTATTACTCAGAATATTTAGATTGGGACGGAACATTTTCAACACCGATATATATGTATATACAAATATATAGTTACCATCAAATACACACCACTTCTTATCTGCTTCCCTCGCAGATGCTTTGACGTCGTAGTTTATTTGAGCGAAGTTGATATAAATATTCACCTTGGTGCAGATGCCAATAAAATGATGGAAACGGGTGAATAATAAAAATCAGAGCATGCGTGCAGTATTGTACGATTATATCACTATTGTTTTATCTGCCGCAATGAAAATGTCATTTGTAGGGGCCTCTATTTACATATAGAGCGTTTCTACAGACATAAATAATTTAAAACGAGATTCAGAGCGATCGTAAAGTGTATTAATGAGTGGAGATGGACGTTCGTTTACTCCTCGGGAGGGATTGCGTTTTTTCTTCGGGGGACACGAAAACTTTATCTGTAGAGGAGAGCCGCTCGCTAGGAGACAAGTCGTACTTTATGTCTATGGGTTCCCTCGATTGACTCTCGGAGATAATTTAGTGCAATATTCAATCATAAGTTTGGCAGAGTGGGGCCATTTTAAGCTTAGCCAGTAAGCCCCTTCATTTCGGGGGAGATTTGGCCCGTGTGTCCAATCTATGAGCTTTGATAGTGGCCGACTTGCTGTCCCGGTCTGTCTCTGGCGATATCTCTACGTTTGAGACTGGACTCCTCGTCGAGACCTTTTTGCTGATAAGGACGAAAAACTATGAAAAGCTATTGAAAGTTAATATCAAGTGAATCAAAATTCGTCCGAATTTTACTAGAAAGCATTAAGTAAGATTAGTCTTCTCGGAGCAAACCCGTCACTATCGTTAAGGATCGAAGGGACGTCTTAAGTACCTAATACCCAACAAATTGCTTGCAAATGAAAAGGGACATTGCTGCAGAATCAGAATTATGTTGGATCAGTCCCGGCTGTGCTGCTCCGGTACAATAAAAGGCGGAGAATCCGGGCTTTGCCGGTGCCGATAACCATATGCCCTGATTTTTGTCCCCGAGTCTGTGCCAGGGGCTCTCTTGTCAAACAATTTTCTGCTTGGTTTCCGACGCGAGCACAAAACCTCCTCGCTTAAGGTGTGGGTATCAATCCCATATTCAGCCCTCTTTAACATCTCAATAGCCCGAACGGTTGAAACACAACAAAGAGGAGCGATTCTGCAAGCATTTAAACGTTCTTAATGGCTTTTCATATGACACGCATTACCATTTGATAGTCGCAATGCTGTTGGGCCATTATCTCGACTATTTCACCAATGGTTATAGTCAAGGCGCAGAAGAATTGCCCGTCGATCGAAGAATCAAAGTGCTTTTCGATCCGACCTCAGTTGATTGACGGACGGCGGTCTTATGAAAATATTTTCCGCACTGTTTGAAGTGATTTGAGACAATTATCAGAGGAAGACAGAATGTAGACCCTATGAGCCTAGATCATAGCGTGATAACGCGCACCTGATTGGCTCAAATAACCTGGTTTTCTTTTACGTCCGCACTGAAATTTGTAAAGGGAGATTACTGTCTTTTTAAATTCCTGTTTCGTATACAGTAAATTGTTTAATCTGTCGCATTTAAACTAATGTCCGCTATGGTAAGATGAGAATACTCATAAATGCTGATTTACAAATAGTTTATTTGTACTGGAATAGGCCTTCAGACAATCTATCATTTTGTTAAGGAAAGGCTTTTTGGGTCAGGTCTTGTTTTCTGAAATTAGTTTCTACTTAAACATAAAAACAATTTCGTATATTTTGTATTCTCTAATTTATTGTGACAGTTGAAGATATATATGTATAGAAGAATAAACGATGGAAACAACAAGTTGACGCATAAAGTGATGGACATTTCAAGCGTGCACTGTGTTAAAGATCATTGTCTACAGAATTTATCATGTTGTTAGATGAAATCCGTTTTCATTCTAATACGAATATGTGGTTTTAACATCTTTAACGTCTTGATTTATCAGACAATTCTAAAACTCTATAACTAAAACACCTACCTGATATATATCGAAATATTTAAGTCTTCGCAGTTTGAAATGGAAATTGGATTTAATTTTTGAAAATCCAATTCATTTTAAAAAGTTTATATGTATTATATATTTAATAATTAATATTTTAAAACATTGTCATCAAATTCAGTTTGGAAGACAGATGATCGTTAACCAAAACACACGGACATATTCATTTCGTGATTTACAATTTAGAAAAAATATATATGTGAATCAAATGATATCCTTTCGTTTCATTTTATCGTTTTAAGAAGTATATTTGAACTCTTTGAAATTAATTAGATTTTCAAAATTTAAATTCAAATTTGCATTTCAATCTGCGAAGCGTTAAATATTCCGACAGCTCCATCGCCAGGGCTCCTGTCTTTTACACTGGTGCAATTTCACTTTAATATCGCCTCGTCGACCTGAGTCAACCCTGCGTGAACTTTACCATAAATCACAAATCGGTGTCGAATATCAAATGCGCTCATGAATATCGCATAGATTGCCATCACATCAGCGAACTGACGCGTCACAATTCAAATATTGGCACAGACAAATATTGTCATATTTCAACAAAGCATTTGCACATCTGTTTAAAACTCAACGATTGATTAAACCCATAATCGGAACAACAAACAATTAATTTCATTAAAGGTATCGAACACCCGATCCGAACTGCATGAGAAGCATATTGGAGGCAAAGCTTGGAATTAAATTCACTTTAAAAGGGAGGTACTTTGATGTCCCTCCGCTTTGTTGAAGTACTAATTCCAAACAAATCGGGCTTCATAAATCGCATTGCATGAAATTGATGTTTAGACTTGTTCATGATCACTTCAACGTAACAATGAGGAATATTTGATGTAAATATCGCATTAAGAGTACTTTAAGCACTATCAATAAAGCTTTATTTGTTAAGTATTAGACTTAACGCACAGGTCAGGAAGTGAAAATGTTCTCTTTTATTGCCGTGCATAGGATAATGGAGAGGGCTGATGAGATGAAATGACGCGCAGTCTGTTTGTTAAGAGTTTGAAATAAAGGTTTCAAGTTCAGGTTAATGGAATTATTCAGGTATTCTATAGTGAAATTATAATTTTGGGGGATTATTGGGGAAATCATATGTTGATACTTTAATATATTTATTGATCATAATTCAACGACTCCTTTAAATTCAGTGTGCTATGTTGACACTGCTGTGCATCGATTGTGTAAGTTAAAGAACAAATGTATTGTAAAGCATCATACTGTTACTGTGGTAGTAGAAGGTATCAGAGACATATTTTGAAATTATCTGAGCTTTATAGCCAGTTTTACAACATTATTATATCTCTGGAGATCCTATAGTCATGCACGATTTGACCATCATGCATAAATGTGCGCCTTACTGAAATGACACAATAATATATTCTTGGATTGCTTTATGCCACTGGCATTGACTCAACGTTATACTATTTATAAGATTTGATACTGTTATGCAAAATATGAATTAAAGTTCGTTTGGTAAAATTGTTTCCAGATTATTTTACATAAATGAATAAAAGTTCATGTTAATTATGTGACGACAATTTAAAAAATACCTTTATTTCATTCAGGTGTTATACATGCATATTTGACATACTATTTATCATGCCAATTGATCGATAGGTTGCCTCACAGAAATAGGTTATACTTACAGTTTAAAAGGGAACATTTCAATGATTTATAGGTGAGGCTGATTAGTTCAAAGGAAGTATTCAGTAACCCTTTTGATAGAAAGAAACAGTATATAGTACTATGTCACGTCATTTATCGAGTTATTCCACATGCTTATTTTGTTTTATCACCTTTGAAGTGAAAATGTAGGGAATTAGGAAGTATACAAGTGGTACTTAGTCTATATATATATAACATTATTTGCTTAGTCATTCATATACAGTGTAAAATGTTCAAAGTACACATTTAAAGTGAAAATACATGTAGTATAATCCCCACAAGTAAATATCCGTTAGAAACCTTGCCGAAGATTGTATACATTTATTGATTTAGAATAAATTACGAAGACAAACGTTGTCACATAAATAAGCTCTGCTTGATGACACGTAGATGGACAGAGGGTCACTTGAATGAAGCACTTAGTCATAGAGACATAGAGTTGAGTACATCCACATGAAATATCTTATTTCAATTCCACGGTAAACACGGATCCCTGTATTTAAATAATTACTTTTATGATTTGTTGTCCATCTCATTTCCATCCTCGACATTCAGAGGTCATCCATACGAGGAGATTCCACAATCAGTTAATGGTCTAAAATTGAATCTTGGTTTGTACAGGGTTAGCTCCAAATGTCATTTTTCTTATGCTAAGACTTGAAATGAATTTGCTTGTGTAGAATGACGGTGTCTCGACACTCGACTCCGGGCTATTGAGTAGATGTCGAGATGGTATTATTGACGAACTTTTAGCAGATGGAGGGAGACAACGTTTAGACAACGTGGAACGCTGGTCGAGATCGGGACGTCAGGTTTCTGCCGTTCCATTCTCCCTCCCATCAGCTTTGGTTCAAGCTTTTATAGGCTTTGATAACTCAATCGGGCTCAATTTTATTAAACTGTCAGCGTTATAGACCCCGAGCTTGTTATATCGATCCGTGGAAGCTATGGGGCGGCGGGTGGCCAGAGAAGCAACGAAGCTATCCAGATATAGTCAACGCCACTTCAGCTTTGATAACTTGAACAAATAAATCATCAAACAGCAAATTTCCCAGGATAACGTTTTGGATCAGGGCAGGAGGGGAGTTTTCTCGGAAACATGTGAATACAAATTGATCCGCTATCCCCTCTATCATCCCCTCATTCCGACCCTCCTTCCCTCGTAAAGACGCAGTTTGTTTGACTACTGTCCGCAGTATTCGTCCGCCCTGCAGTTTTAAGATGACTGTATTTTTCCAGACGGATGGACATGGTCGACAATTCGAAATGATAGCAATGGGCGAGAAATTGATTACGTCTTTGTTAGACGTCAAACTCTCGCGAGATGTGAGCGGGGAAGCGAGATGAGTAAATATGATTAGACACTTGCTTGATGACTTCTTATATTTACACATGAAGTATCGCGAAAAGTCCGTGGTGGGATTTTAATTTCCTTGATGAAGCGACGAGCGGGGTATCAAAGTTTGCGTGACGTTAATTCATCAAGCGTTAGGCAGTGGTATGGCAGTCTAACAACGTGCTCAATGACGTGACATCACGTGATCTCAAGCGTCTCAACGTGACCTTGAAGGTCAAACGTTTCCAACCGAGCTGACACAATACAGGCGGCAATGTTTAGAAAAGATATCTCATTTTCCGGAAAATGTCGTTTTATATTTTTCCTGAATCGTTAAAAAAAGTTCAGACCTGGAAAAAATATTATATCAAAGACAAAAAAGTTTATTAAAGAAGCAAAAGCCTGTGATGCTATATAATGTGGTTATGGCGTATTAGATGGGATGTATCCGTTAAATTATGGGGAGCATTGTTCAACCGATCATTAATTTCCACGATGATTAATTAGGATATCCGTATCAATCATCCTCCCAGTGACAAGGGATTTGTAAATGAATCGTTAGAAATCAATCCCATTGAGTGAACACGGGAACAGGTTTAGGGCGCAATTGAGAATCAGAATATTAATAACCCCCAAAGAGATCTCCATATAACCTTTAACTTGTTTAAGTCGGAATTCAACTTATTTAAGCCGATGGGAATTTGTTATTTGTCTTACATCATCCATCATTTTTTAGCAGAAGAAAGAAATATGAACTTTTCTAGAATACACGTTTGTAACATTTTGCTAAAATGATATTCCGTTAAGTTATGACCTTAAAGCAGTCATTCAAACGTTCTGCCTAAAATCATATAATTAATTGTGTATCTATTAAATCGAGACCTTAAAGCACCCATCCATACATTCTGCATAAATTCATATCAACGACTGTGTGTTTGTTAGATCTAGACCTGGGAGTCAGTATTCATATGCCTACTGCATAAAACACATCAATAAACGTTACTCACAATGGTACGTACACGGGGTGATTACAGAGTAAAAATCTCAGCGCAATTATTTCATATGAAACATACACATATATCAATTTAATAACTGTATGTGCATTGAAACGTGTATTGATAAATTCACTTTAGAATTAAGCATATATGGACCAATGTAACGCCAATTGGACAAAATGTTGAAAGAAAATCACCAAAAATTACACAAATGACAATATGACCATTTCGTAACCTTCGTAATTGTAACTTGAGTTTAATATTCAACATTCAACATGACTACATGTACTGCTTAAAGAAAAACAAATATAACCATAGTTTAGTTTAAACATATTTTATTCACGGAAGTGAAACGGATTGGGCACAAGTTGTCCAACTTATAATAGCCCTCTCCAGAATAACCATATATACATGCACCCAGGAGCAAAAGAAACGAAATACAATATACAACATGCAAGATATTTCAATTCACGATCAATACTAACGAATGAAATAGATTTACATTATGTCTTTAGAAGCCAACTTTATATGCTAATTTTGAAATTTCAAAACATTATCTGTTCATATTTCTCAGAAACACACGTTTGAAGAAATCGTTGTTTTGGGAGCTCCTCAACTAGACAAGATATAGGAGCGGTTTGGTTTGTTTTATGACGTCGTATAGCAAAGCTGCGTCAACACAATGAGGTCCAAGAAGGTACATTATGTTGACATATTTTGTAATAACATAATTTCCATATTTCATAAACCTTTACCTTTTATACAAAACATTATGTCCAGAAATTCCCTTTGAAATAACAATATCAGTACCCAAAGGCTATTTTGTAAAATGTCACATGTCATTTGGTAACGTTTTCCCCCTTGTTTTATATAGATGTAATATATATGTATACACATTAGAAATCATTAGAATATCAGTCAATAGAAAATGCGTATAACGTTTAAACAACACTCAACCAAAATCTGTATCTGAAACAGTAATTTGATGTGTATAAAAGAAAGTAAGTTTGGTGCTTTTAGAATATATGAACATATCTCAATATAACGTGAGGATATAAGTAGTTGTTGTTGTATAACTTCATCAATGCAACATAAACAATGGAATAATTCTTTACAAAATATGCAGGATTGTAACACGGGTTTGACAACGACACTCTATAAATCAACACAACTTCAACACCGTCATGCAACTTTTCTTCAAACCGAGCATATACAATGTCTGCTTTCAGAAATTATACTATTCGACACATGCAACAGGATATGTCTATTTATCAAACCAAACATTAATCAATCTAACAATTCACTAGGTATGATATTGATTAATTCAACGTTTTCCTAACACAGCCGTGTATCAATGCAACATGACTTTAACAAAATATCTTAATAAAATCATTCAATCATTCAACAACAATAATAGCACATGATTGAAGGAACAATTAAAGGCTGTGTAGCCAACGACCCCACAGCAAATGGCACCAAAGGAACAGTGCTATCTCTACAGAGCCTTTAAGAAGCACCGTGTTACTATCAGAGGATCTTCTTTCTGCTTGCCGCCACCAGAGATCGGCGGTATTCAGGGATATCGATTTTATAATTTTCTTCTCTATTCTACAAATTACTTAATTACCGGAGCCGAAGCAAGTGCCGAGCAGCGGTGATTTATTTAACTGACAACACATCAGTCGGATCCGCTCGCCTGTATTAGTGTTCGCATAACAGGCGCCAAAATAATGCCACCGAATAGCACGCTGATACAATATTAGGAATTATTGGGCCTGATATTGCTCGCAATTTTTCTGCTATGGAGTTGGTGTTCATCAATGCCGTCTCGAATGGGTAGTTTAAACGATTCTAGCCTATGGAAGACTCTTTTCCGTTTGGCAGAACTGCAGCGCTTCCAATCAAGCGACCAGGGAGCTTTCAAGCAATGTTTACAGCCTTCTGGGATAAACGTTTTGGTGAATATTTTATTTTCGGGCTAGCGCGGAACGGTTACAAAATGATACAAGTTAGAATCTTTATTGAAAAAGAAGGATTCTTAGTTGGTCTTTGATCTTCTGGCTTCTTCATCAGCTTTGGATCAGAATTTCTTCAAGTTCCCATTTTAAAGACCTTTTGGTAATCTGTGCAGATAGCTTGCCGTGCCAGTTCTGATGAAATATGATTTTCCCGACGCCAGATGCGATAAAATTTACGACATCTCATCTGAAACTGGGATTTTATTTCATTCGGATTATTTGAGAATGGATTCAATATATTCCGTAGAAGATTTATCTCTCATTTCCAATACTTTAGTTCAAAAGGACCTTTTAGTAAGGAATCTAACTCCCTAAGCGAAACTATAAATTTCAACGAATTTAGATGTATTATTCAGTCTTCTGTGTTTTCCATGTATCGACGCGAAGCAATGCAATGTTTAAATGCTTTACACCGTTGAATTACAAACAGTTTTTATCCACCGTCTGAACATTTTTGATCATTCTGCGTTTGGTCTGATGTTTCTATGCCAGAGGAAGCTTTTTTAAAGAGAGTTTGCTTTCAGAAAAAAGTTTACAACCATTACATGACGAAAGTTATATCCTCGGAGAGGGTATAGGACAGGGAAACATATAAACTGGCGCGACAGATAGAACATTCAATCATGTTTATTTCATTTTAAAGTTTAAAAATACAGTTTTAATGAAAATCCCATTACATTTTATATGAACATAAACTACCATCATAACACGGTATTTTGAAACTCTTGATTCAATTGCGTATTTAAAGGTCTTTGTTCGGAGAATGTACACTTTTTGCTGAATGACCAAATGGAAATCTTCCTATAAATTTTAAAGAGATTATTTTATAACAATATTCCAAATAAATACAAGAATGGATCAGTCTTTTAAAGAAGTTCATTGATTTAAAGACATTGAATTAAATCAAATTTAATCAATCAGATGAGTTCTTTACTCATCATGAAATGTATGTTGCAAATGTAGACTGATAAAAATGACAGTTAATATTTTTTTTAAATAATTCCAATATTAATCAGTGTTTAGTATTTCAGGATATAACGATACTTATATATACAGACGTTGGTAAAAGTATACATTTATACCATGTAAACTCACGAGACAAAATGTCTTACTTAAAAATCACCAGTGCAATTAGAAAAGTACCAATCTCTTGATTCAATAACAATCTTTTGAACTGGAAAACAAAGGTATACCTTTCACTACTTGATACTTGCAGAGACAATACACCGGTCGAGATGAGCTCATCGTATTAAAGAAATCGAAGATTGGTCCAGTCAGAACTATCTGATGTTTACTCTTTTTAGAGCCATTTTCACTTCTACCTTATTACTATTCATCAGCTCAACATTATTACAATCATGTTTTGCACACATATTGCAAGTGTAAAATTGAGAGGATTACTTATGATTCAAGAAAAATGTTTCAAATAAATATGTTATCGTTATAGTTCTTCACACTTCATTCAAATTGTCTTAAAATTTTATTTATAAATATTAGTGAAAAATTAGTCTTGAACAATTGGTCATAGAAATTTAAGGAAAACCATTTCAGCATTGTGACTATTTAACAGTATGGGGGCGTCATGGTTTTGTCTGAATGGTTTGATTGAGTACACCTCATTCTTTTTCCAACATGACATTATTTGTGTGTCTATTGTTAGTTCAATTTACTTTGACATTCCGCCTTAATATCGCCGTGATATTCCGCTCACTCATTCATTTGAAGACTATAACATCATTTATTCTTCTGTCATTCCAAGATAAATGATTCCAATCGATTATCCAGTGTTTGGGTAGGGACTGAAGAGGAGCTTGTATGATCCATGAGAAGCTGAATGATCCATGAGCACGTATGACTTCTCTGGGATATAGGTCTTTCTGTTTTACAGTCGTTTATCATTTGGCCATCTCTACAATTGTTTGGACATAGTCATCTGAATGGATTTTTATTGTAAATTGTATTTTTGTGCAAAAACGACATTTGATTGAACGGCGTTTTAAAACCAAACTCTATCCTTTCAATTCTGAGAATTTATCTTCTATACTGGTTTGTTCTCGTCTTTAAACGTCAATAGAAAACTGGGAATTGTGGTTTAGATTTAATGTAATGATGAAATGTTATGTCAATATTGTATTTGCAATATTACAATATGCTACGAATAACTGTTTTAAGTGAGACTGTTAACCATTCATAATGTTTCTTTATACTATAGAGATGGCGGACTGATATTCAACAATGTTAGTTTCAACAACTTTAATATTTACAAATACTTAGAGGTTATCATGAGAGTGTGTTTTTGGATATATATAGTCAATATCCTGCATTAGGTATAAACAATATATTTTACGAGCCTTGGATAGTAGTATCCTTTAAATTTATTCGACAAATTCGCGATATATTTGCCTTCGTGTAATGGGTGGGGTGTCTTTCCAATTTTTTATCATATAAAATTTTGTCACACAATTTACAATTGCATAACTGTTATTTTGTCATTTTCTAAGTTATATTTCTCAATTATATATTGTAATTTGTTGTATGAAACTATATGTATACCCGTTGTTACAGGCGTTCGAAATGGTGAAGACTTCATCTTAATGTTCAAAAAAACGTTCCATCACTTGATCTTTGTAATTTGTATCGGTATCCGCATATGACCCAAACAAATACAGAAAATATTCGTTGGCTTTATCATGTCGAGAACACCATACATTGCATGATAAATATATGTTTTTGTGATTCAACCAGTGACATAATAGTTTTATTTTCATATGTCAAACATATAAAGTCAGAGTCATTAAAATTAATGGCAAATGTGCCAACACATACAATATTAAATTTGTGGTGTAAGCAGTAAATTTCTTACAAGCCATGTCATCTTCTGTGACGTCAAGCCATGCCATCTTCTGTGACGTCAAGCCATGTCATCTTCTGTGACGTAAAGCCATGTTATCTTCTGTGACGTCAAGCCATGTCATCTTCTGTGACGTCAAGCCATGTCATCTTCTGTGACGTCAAGCCCTGTCATCTTCTGTGACGTCAAGCCATGTCATCTTCTGTGACGTCAAGCCATGTCATCTTCTGTGACGTCAAGCCATGTCATATTCTGTGACGTCAATCCATGCCATCTTCTGTGACGTCAAGCCATGTCATCCTCTGTGACGTCAAAACACAAATGATCCTTACCTTTCTGAGTCGTACAGACGCAATATAAGTTAATAACGGGGGTTCCCCGTGACGTCATCAGCCCCGTGAGGATTCCCTTCTTTCTAAACAGCAGCCGACAATATGTCAGACATGACTGAACTAATCGACACACCGCAGAAGCCTCGGACTGTCAACCGGGCGGCAACGAAGGTATATATAAGTGCTCTTTGGGCATTTCTCCTCCACCATCACGCAATCACAGAAAAAGAAAATGTGGGGCGACATCGTACAAAAGTTCTCGGCCATTGACCTTTTGGTCATCATGTCCAGTGAACAAGCATTATTTTGAAAAACCATCTACCTCCAAAGTCTACCTATGTGAACTGAGTTACCTGGTGGAGTTGAACAGGTGAAAGTCAGTGTGGAAAGATGAGTTATTCGTCACCTGGCTTCCTTCTACAGGTGTTTAGTTCATATGGACATATTTATTACCTGCCTAGCCATTGTCAGGTGTGTAATAACATATAAAGTCTCAGGTATTCCTTTGATCAAGCGTCTCACTAATGATGAGCAGATTTATGAAGAATATATACATATTCAGTAGCAAATCTCATATCATTTCCTCTTTTTAATACGTTTGTTGTCAATGATGTATTCTTATCATAAAAATAAATGAAGAAAATGTCAATTGTCTGCTTATTGGTTGAGGCTAATGGTGTATTGATGCTAGTTGCCCAAGCGTTGCCGTATAAAATGGTTTATATATGAGACAGGTGACGGAGTCCCCTTGTATTTATGCTCAAGATGTAATTGAACATTTGTTTAAGGTTGTGCAAGATATTGCATTCAGCATCAAAAGCAAATACTTGTTCATATCAATGATGAATAATTCTCTTCAAGATGATGAAATATTATAAACATTATCAAATAATTGTTTGCATTTTTTTTTTTTTCGTTATGTAATTATTTGATTTTTAAGAATATTTATACGGGATGATATTGCATATGCATGCATAATATGTTTCTTCAATTGTGTGGTAGAAAGCTGTAGTTACACGAACACAATAACACTAATGTTTGTTATAAGGGATGATAACCTGGTAAGCTTCTATATGTTTGTGCGCAACGTATTGGGACTATTCGGCTTTATTGAGGGTAAGAAAAATGACAGTATTGCTCGCTCGTGGAATATACTGCAGTGTAGTAATTATACGGCGATGATGACCTAGTGCAATACGTATGACGTCACAAACGTTGTGACGCCATAATTATCGCACCGCCATCACAATGGCACTTGATGCGACGAAATCTTACTTTCGGCATACCTGAAATTTCACGTCATTATTTTAGGCACGTGATATTTAGAAATAAACAAAATATACCATTTTTATTTAACTCGTGAATGGTATCACTTTTGCTAGTTTAGTACTAACGCATTGACACCTTTAATGAAATGGTTTTACATTTTTGTTTTTACATCGTTTAGTATATTCTATATAGCAGTTAACTCTTCTCTGACGTCTTAATGAATATGACATCACACTACATATGATGTCGAACTGCTTATCAAAAGAGAGGGAATGAGAAGACAATTCACAGTTCTGCATGTAGAAAACTGATAATGGAAATTAAACAGCATATTGAAATGAGTTATACACTCATGAATTGTTTAGCTATATGAAACGTATAACATATTCGTGAATATATGGTCACTATGAATTCAGTAAAATATGCAAAAGAAATCAATCTCTTTATTCTTCAAATGCTGATGGCCCAACCTCACTCATGCAGGAAGAATAAGACTATCACTTACTTACATACACACCAACACTTCTGATATACTTATAATGAAAACAACCCTTTACAGTCCATAATGTGATGGATATATAAACTGTGCCCTGGCCTGTACTTTTCAAATATGTTGAATTAAATTATATATATATATATATATATATATATATATATATATATATATATATATATATATATATATATATATATATATATATATATATATATATATATATATATATATATATATATAATTAAATTATAATCAAATTATGAAATTATACCACACGTAAGCATTGCCAAAAGACTATATTAGCTAACATGCGGTTTCGTAAATAGAAATCCAGAGAATGTTTGAAGGTGCAACACCCTGCAACACCAGTAACACCCTGCAACACCAATAACATTGTTTTAAGATACACACTCACATTGATGTTCATGATGCTTTAAAAGCTTAACTTTCAGACGAAAGGTGTTAAATATCAAGTATAGCTAGCTTTACACGTGTACCTGTGATACAAAACTGTTGCAGGGGAGAATTTCAAATAATAAATCTTTTCGTGCGTATCTAAAATATAACGAAAATACTTTCTTTATATATAAGGTCAGAAATCATTTTCTCCCGAAGTGGGCAGTGGGAACTATAGTTGCTAAGAAGAAGACTAAAAGCTGAAATAAACATCTCTATGGACGCCACAACTTTGATAATTAAAGATGTTAACCATCCATAAAAATAAGTAATCTACAAGTGCTATGATTTGACATGAAAGTAATATATCTTATATTTTCATTAGACTCTTTCTGTGCGAACATGAAATTCTAATTGTCTGGTTTCTGTAAAATGTTACTACTAACACAACTTCCAAACGCAAGGCATCACTCTTGCCAGTCTCCATTACTTGCTGATTTAAGTCTTGCTGCATTTCCCTCGCTTTGTTGTGCCAAGATAGTGAACCGCTGCACCAGAAATGCATAGTGGGCCTGGATTTCCAAGCACGGATATCTTAAGGAAATACTGCAAGACCTAAATCAGCCAGTAATGGCTAAAAGAGTTATGCCTTGCATTGGGAAGTTGCTACTACGAGAACATGGCTAATAACAATAATTGATGGCATTTATAAAGCGCTCAAAACTCCAACGTATGGACTCAAGGCACTGCCAACAGTTCACACCAGGTACCCACTAACTATGGGTGAACAGAGGTTTATTTTGAATTAAATCACTTACCCAGGGTGACACCATACATTGTATTCCATGTCAGTCTGGGCTGGGATGTAAAATATGGAATTGTTTTGATATTTGAAGTTCTTGGTGAAAAGAACATTTAAATGGTAACTGTTATAAAAGAATCAATTAAAATCAACGTTTCCTTGATTATCATCATCGTCATATACACGTTCATGTACATGTCATAGAGCATTTTGTTGGAGTGACCTATGTCAAACGTTTTCAATGGTGTTATATATATATGTTAACAAGAGTAGTGATTGTTGCTATATAAGACTTACTTTCACTGGTAATCGGTGCAGCATTGTGCCACTATACAGATGTAGAGTCAATTTTAGATCGATACCCGGACAATGAATCATTGCTGATCAAACATAATTTTAGAAATTTAATAATAGAATAAACAAATACAAATTTGGGTTGGTAGTGTTTAATAGGTCATATAACTAGCATATATGTACATTGGACGAAACATTCCAATTCCGGCTTCTGTACATATATTATAAAAACAGGTATTTGCCATAATATTTGGAATTTCGAGAGAGATTTTTAAAACTTAAATCAGTCAATATGGTATGTTTGCACGTATCAAAGCCCATCAAAATTTTCTTTTAAAAATATCCATTTCACTTTCATTTAAATGTAAGAGAGATTTACAAATTACTTTAAGAAAAGTATCCCCGCATGTATTAGAAACACTTCGACTCTTATTTACAAATGAAAACTTTTACCGCTGACTGTGTGTTCTTTAAAACTATTCAAATAACAGTGTGCAAAGTTTCATCTCCAGTGGCTAGGAAGGAATCCCTAATCCCCAATAGCAATATTTGTCACTCGTTCATCTCAAAAGCTCATCGTCAATGACAAATGCGCAGGGGGACAAACTGCACCATTTACGAATAATCCCCGGGCCAATAGTTTCCTTCATGGTTTTAAGTTATTGGCCAAAGATGAAAAGGCCATAATGAGTTAATTTATATCCCCCTAAATCCATTTTTTATTCAAAAGTTGTAAAAATATATGTATATCCAATTACCTAAAAGCTTTTCCAGTGCCTATACAATTGCGCTTTCGGACGGTTTGCCTCTTCTAGAGTTTCCGGCTGAGTGGACAGAAGTAGAATGTCCCGGCCCGACTTCACCTTCTAATCAGTTTCCCGCTCCCTGTCCCCCGATCCTCTTAATAATATCTAGCATGTCAGCGACAAAATTTATCATTCAAATCGCCTGCAATTTGATTTTACGGCCGAATGACCACTGTACGACTCGGAATATTGAGAAATCCTTCAGAAGCGCCGCGATAAGACTGGCGGGTGTAGCAATACGATTTTACTACCGTATGAAGGACAATAAAAACAAATGAATAAATTAATACAGATTCCCTGAGCAGAGGGTTGCCCGTTTTCTCATGCTTGGATTCCCTGAGACTGATTTACGAGTTTCAAAGATGCCTGTGCCGGCTTGAGTCGAGTGAAGTGAAGTGCCTATTCAGATATCATTGCTCCCTTCGTGTCCTCCGCCTCTTCAATATTCTTTAAAAGCCTTTGTTTTGGACCATATGGCGGTACGGGGATACATATTCAAAGCATGCGACCCTAAACGAGCCATGAAAACGATTTTATCGTTACGTTGTCAGCAATGGTATTGTCCATTTGGTCTGCATCGGACATAAGTGGACATTGTATTGACCTTGCTGTAACCATCGGAATTGGCTGCGGTGCATGGTAATAATTTGTTATCACGATTTGGTGGACTTCTCAATACGCGTTCATACACACAGACATATAATGACTTCCCAATCAGATATTCAGTACAGCAATTTATGATTTACACCTTCGGAATATGTTGCATTAACATTGGAGGGTTCATTCCTTTGTGATAACATGGCATCATGTAAACAGAACGTGTTTGTGAATGTATCACCCATTCCGTAATCATATATGTGTATATATCGTTACATAATTGTATGCGTTATTCAGCATTTGTTCACCTTTTGGGCTAAAAAGACACCGGGGTTTCTGATGGTTTTATGAATAATGATGCAAAATGGATATTTATATTTTTTTCGAGATATTAATTGTCAAAAGGTAAAAGCTGAAAGAGGTTGATCTGGTTATAAGATGTTAAATTTGCTGTCTTTTGAACATGACTCGATAGTGTTTAGTATTTTTAAGTATTGCTTGGACCACTAACTGACCTTGGTGCAAGAACATTTCGACTTTATTCTTGTGCCACAAATTAATATAAAGTGTCTACACAACTAAACGCACAAGCAGCAAAAATCTAACTCTTAAAAATACACAATCATATTTTTGCACGAGAACGATTCCTTGCTTGGTTACAAACACAGGGTGTGCACAAACACAGGGTATACACAAACACAGGGTATACACACTCACAGGGTATGCACAAAAACGTTTTTGAATTGGCACTTTTATAATGCTTTATTTCGTTATTGAATTTATTGTATCGAAGGTTATTTATTATTTGGCGTTGTCATACCTTTTAGACAAATGAAATCATTACAGTGTCTTTAGCCACTCGGTAAGACTGACACATGAACTACATTGCATAGAAAGAAATGGGAACGAATTACGTGAGTGTGTACATGTAGGCGATCGCATATAGCCATAAACTATTGTCACAAAAAGGAAGTAGCATGGTTATTCACAATGTGTTTGTCGTGGCAATAAAATGCTTCAATGCTCAAAACAATCATTGGGGTACGAACTGCAGTTGAAACTATTTACCAGAGATTTAAGCATCAAAGTTGGCAGTTTTATACTATGGACAAATATATGTGCTCTGCTGTGGTGTAAGATACGAAGCAATTGATGTCGAGACAAAGTTATTTGATTACGTCAATGTTTACAGTGTGGCGTCATGGTGAGCATCAATAGATTATTACCAAAGAAGGTAATCGGATCATAGGGTTTTACTGAAGCATAGTCAGTATTTAGTGACCTGACTTTAAGTGACATCACCACTCATTTTTCGATTTACCATAGAAAATCCCGGGTTTTTCAAGTTAAATGTGAGTGTCAAGTATACCCTTGGTCAAGGCTTTGGTACACAATAACTCCTTTGCTTTCAAGAACAACTGCGTGTTTAGACATATCTGATATGAAAATGCAGAGGTTTTATTCGTCTAATGTTATCTACTCAATTTCTCAGCAATTATACAACGACGACACAAAATATTGATGTTACATCAAGTGCTCTGAATTTCAACTTAAGCAATTGCAAAAGCAAACTAATATAACATAGTAAAAATATACCGTATTTGCACGTGATAAGTATAATTGTTTATCATCATATTACAGAAGTTATTGCTGTCATAATGAAAACTTTAAATATAGAATTAATTGAAATTAAGATTAAAGAAAAACAATCAAAGATCAAATTAATGATTTAGACTTTCCTCACCTGCATACCGAGTCCGTCTAACTACCCTATAAAAATATTAAATAACTTATTTATATACTGAAATATGTAAATATGAGTTAAACAAACAGAATATAATTAGCGTTTAGTCTTGACCTTTTGTTCTTGAGATATGGCCACCCGGAAGCATGGTGTATGCCATGATACACGATAATCTACTGTATGTTTACATACATATGTTTCCAAGATGACTCACGATGTGACATATGAAATATTGTTTAACCACTTGTCATTAGATTAATATTGAAGTATAAATGTGCCTGTATATGAGGTAAATTAGGTGTATTCATGAAAAGGTTAAAGACCAGTTAAACGATATGCATTATTATTTATTTCACAAAAAACACAAGTAGGCATTAACTCTATTACACATTGAATTTGCCACGATACAATATTTGATATTTTCAGTGAGCATATCTTACATGAAATTCTTTTGTATATTTGACACATGTATGTTTAAACAACGTTTTCTTTTTCTTATTCTTAACATGTAATACTTACTTACTTTAAATGTATTAACTGAATTAAATTACTTATATTCGTTGCCACTAAGAATTTCGATTGCACCACGGCGTGTATCAACATCTTTAAAATTTAAATGAATTTGTGATTAATTAAAGGGCGTTGCATGGAATAGCTTCTACATGTATATACATTGATAGTAGATGAGGGTCATATCTTTGATTAAAAAAGTTATTTTAACAACGAAAGTATCATAATTGTAGACTATATATAGTGATAAGTATGACAATGAAACACTTCACATCACTCTCCGTCCATCAAACAATGCAGCCATGTAAATTTCAAACCATGTCCTCTTCTAACTCTCTAAATTGAATTATGTTAAACTGATTCCAATAAAACCCCACTTAATCTCTGTCAGGATGAAACTAATTCATTCCCCGATGTGTTCCTCAGTAACTAACGCTCTCCCCCTTTCACAGATCCCCCCTCAAAGCGAACCCGCCCCCTTCCGTTGTTTACCTTTATAAACAATTAAGTAGATATCACCGCTCATTTATTTCCTTCCTTTGGCTCTCTTTTATTACTGGTAGCACTTTATCATACAGGATCTTGTCGCTCCGAACAGATCCGCCTAGATTTCCGTGTTTCTTGGGAACGCTGGTTGGGTGTATCCGGCTCGTGCCAGAGGATGAGGTGTATTGATACACCCAGCTCCTAGGGAGTACACTAGTCAACGGGTTCCCGCTTTGGTCAGGTTACCAGAAAGTGTATTTGAAGAGTAACAAAAGCTCTAATGGCGAACATGTTACGGTAGATTTGATCTGATGTTTCCGATGGTTTTGGAGTGATCTCGGTGCACTGAAGGAGTTTTCAAAACATTCAAAACATAAGATCAACATTTGGCATATTTGAATATCGGGGAGTAATTCTATTTCATTGTTGAGGTCTTCCGAAAGGAATAATGAATTCAAAATATTTAGTTCAATATATCTTGGGGTGAGGGTTGTGTAATAGAGTGTTTGGTCTCACTGTTGAGGGCATCGCAGAGTCAAAACCTTTAGTTCAATATTAAGTTGCTAATAGGAGAGGGTGATGTTTGAAGATGTAGGGGTGTATGCTGAATGATAATTCATAACCTTGTAATAGTATGTTTACAGGCATCAACATGCATGAAATAGTCAATGCCAAATGATATAATTAAAGTGGGCATTTTTAAGTTTAAAAGTTGATCTTTTGAAATATTGTTATTTGTTTTAGGAAACTATTTATATAGTTTCGAAATGCTCCATTCCACCAAATGTTAAACTTTTAACACTAGTACTAAAACCAGAGATAAATCGTGTTGATTGTAATGGTTTAATTTCGAATTCCATACATACTTTGAAACGGAATTGAACCATTATAGAGGATCAGGGATACTCAGTTGTCTCGGAACCTAATAACAAGTATGAACTGTTTTTGCCATCAAGCGAAGAACATTCAGAAAGAAGATACAAAAGATATATATATATATATATATAATATAAAAACGTTATAAAGGTACATAAGAAGTAGAAAAGTACAAAATGTTCGACAACTTGAAAAAAAGAAACGGAATATGAATTTCGAAAATACAATGTGTTCTTTTCATTGTACGACACGCGATAGATGCTAATTTTACCACATGGGAAACACTGATCAAATCTAATACCCTGTTAGATTATACCATCTGATATTATTCTGGTATTTAATTATGCATTATTTAATTTGGAGTATTGTCATAATTATATTTTTGAAGACGAACTGAACATGATAAAAAACTTAAATATTACAATGTATGGAACGGAGCGCTATTTAAGAAAATGGCACGACTATAGCAGAATAATAAAGGAATACTTATAATAAGGGATGGGTCGTACGCTTGTCAGATGTTCTCGACTTGCGTCTGAAAAACGAATATATGTCATATATTTGATTTGGACTGCAGGTGCTCGAAGAATTGGTTGTACGTTTCTTTGATATTGATATTGGCATAATTACACCATTAAACGTAAAATCGTTCTGTCCCAAGTATTAAACAAAATAAAATCAATTCATTATCATATATGAAACTTTAACATGAACTTTAAAAGTTCTTTTAGAAGTATTTCTGGAAGTTGAGAGGCGTCAAAATGGGATTAAGGGTTTCTATTTCTTTATAACAAGTTTATATTTTGCTTGTCTGGATTACTCTCACCTCCTAATAAAAAGACAAAAAGCAATTTACATATAAATTATATAGAAAAGTCATCATGTCATGTTCTTATTTTGATTTTCTAAAAATAAAACTTCGTCTATGAAGAAACATTTTAAAAAAGGACATTTAGTTAACACATCTATTGTTGAAAATGCGTATTTTGATAGTATATAACTACACTGTTTAATGTGTGTGTGGTAATATTTATAATATCATTCATTAACGAATGAAAGTTTACAGAGAAATGAAAAAATGGAAAGACATATCATAGTTATCACTAGTATGGACCATATTCAGGAGTTTATAATATCTAAAAATATTCCATCAGTTTTGTTAATTGTCTTGATAACCGGTAAAACATGTATTTGCGGTACCAACTATATTCTCATGCAATGATAGTCTACTGTGACAAAATTCAAAAGACTTGCAAATGTAAATATAATATTTGTACCTCCGCATGCATGCACGTGCTTAATCCGATATATTCCACAAGTTGTATACACTTGATCATTGCAATCGATTATGTGTCTGTACCTCAGTTATCTATCCTGTTCTTTCAATATGGCAATTATCCCGTCTGAGCATTAGATTATCCTCATAATCCCCCCTGTGCAATACCGGTACTTCAACATCACATTCAATACTTTATTTACATATATGTTATATAAAAGGATAACCACGGATAAGATATCTGTACAGTGTGCAAAATACATATTTGCTGCAAGATAACTTCTGATAAGAATATACTGAAGATAAGCATATTTATAAGTGTGAATAGAGACATTGATAGCCATAACTGTAAACACGTGAACGTTGATCATTCTAATAACACTACATGTCACATGCATTGGAATTATCCTTTATAATCCTAAATACTGTCTGGTAATCTTAATTCAATATAGCGTATTTCAAGAACCTGTTATATCAAGATACGAGATATGTATAAACAGATATCTGACATATGCATTCTTCATCCTTAATCTGATCTCCCCACCATATTTAAAACACCATTGTTACCTAGCAATAACATTCATTGGAATAAGGTATTTTTAAAGTTCAATATCAAATATTTTGTGAACATGTTATACATCCATTATAACAGCCTCGTCTAGTTCTCACCGACATCTTATATCTGTCATATTGTTAATGCTACTGACCAACAACTTTCATATCCATATGACAGAGTCTTTCAAAATGCTGACGTTGATCATAAGAATAAAAGTTGTATTTCATCAAAATACTTATTATACTATTTGATTAATTGTATCATTCTAACCCAAATGCATGTTTTAGGGAATCTCCTGATTCAAAACTTCATGAATATGTTGTACACATAATAAGCATCAACATATAACTTTCAAATACATAACTCATTTATAGTCATATCTCTAGTATATTTTTCAGCTATAAAAAAACCCATCAAAATGCAATCATAATAGATAATAACATTCATATTTCGTGTTATATTTTATTTCGAAACGTTGGTGACGTTGTTCATTATGATTATTAGGAACGTATATACATGACATTAAGCTTTCACTGTTTGATATCATCATTCGTACATCTTTATACGAGTTTTAGGTTTTCTCAAAATTCAATACACATATTTCATGGATATGTTATACGCATAAATCATGATATTATGATCGTTTGATTTTATAGACTGTATATTTTAATAGGAGTTTCAGTTAATCTATATGATAACTTATTGCGTTATATCCTTCATACCTCAATACGAATGTTAGGTTATCTCGTTATTCTTTATACATGTATTCATGAAAATGTTATACTCATATGGTAGCCATAAACATTTAACTGTCACATGCACTCCTATCTAATAATCATATATCTCGTATAAAATTCAAGTTAAACGTGATATAAGACAATATCATTCAAATTTACTGTTATGCTATTTATCAACATTCTATATCGACGTTTATCATAAGAATTAGCATTACACGCGATCAAGATCAAGATAAAGATAAAGTTAATTTTGCTATAATCGTTCGAATATCTTAATAATTATGAGGTTTAGGTAATCTTTATACATTTATCAACGTAATATGACAATTTCAAATACGACATTAATACGCAATAACATTATAGTTTATGGCGTTTTGCGTGTTTCTTATTACCACTTCAACATTATATTGTTTTAAATTTGAAAATGTGTAAAAGAAATAATACAAATATATGTATTATGCAATCGAGCTTGAACTATGTAAATCTACATTTCGGTATATAAATAATATAAATAATATAAAGTACACAGTTTTATTTCATGCTACTCATGTTTTCCTTCATATCAATTTGAAAATATCATTAACAATGGGAATGGTTGTTTCCGTGTTTGGTGCTCAGCATTATGGGGATAGAATAGTGTGGACAATAAATCGTTATGATTATTTAAATTTTATCAAGCCAATTTTAAAACAAAATATAAGCATTTTTCAGAGTTTATATATCGCAACGCATCAGTAAGATCCATAATTCGCATAATCACAGAATGAAAAGTACACAATGATTATTACATTTTTTAGCACATTGCGACCTAACGTTATCTTAATAGTTGACTTACAAATAATATCCATTATTCATATCACAATATGACATAATATTAACTCATACAGATTATAACAAATTGCGCATCAATCTTGTAAAATGTTATCATCTGAATAAATCGAGTTATAAAAATGAAAGATTAAAATCTACTCAAGCTACAAGAGCTCTGTCACGTGTCTGGCAATGTTTTGAAAACAACCATTTAAAAAAGTAGTCCGTTGGTCGCCTGGCTGTCGCGCATTCCTACACAACAGGCTGAGTTAGATAAATGTGGAACTAAACTGGACACAAATCCACTCCACTTAATACACTGTTAATAATACCGCCCTCGTCAGCCAAAACAAAGCCATATTAGTTAGTAAGTTTACACCGTAACGTGTAAACTTACCTGTTGGCTGAGCTAGTCATATCTCAACATTCATTGGTTGGCTAAGCTTTTAGATGGACCGTCTCAAAGGTGACATTTTTATTTTGGCTTCAGTGTTAAAGTCAGATTTCTCCACAGTCAAAAAGATATTTTTTTAAGAAGAACGAGGCACAGTTTATTTCAGCAAACGTTAACACGTCAAATTCAGAAAATTATTTGAAAATTCACTTATCTTTAAGATATAGTATTTCTGATGTTGAAGTGACATAATCCAATATATACCAATGTGAAGGAATCACGTTCTCACAGTCATATGAAAGTGGTGACTGAGTATTGCCTGTTACATATATAACATTGTAGAACACGATGCATCGCTCTGTTCCTCGGGAAAGTATGCATTTGTGAAATCACATCATTTATCATATTTGGTGAGTATTAGTGAATCACTAGGACTATTGATTAGCAGTAGCTTCTCTCGATGATTTGAACACACTGACTTGTGTTTGTTGTAAGATTACCACTATGTATGGCTAGATAAGTAATGTAGAAAATAATTACCTTCGAGCAATTGTCGATTCTCTTCCCATAGAAGTTACTGGATCCTAAGTTGGGTTGGAAAAATTGAGTGAAGTAACCTCTGTGTGAAGAGAATTACAATTGTGTGGACATAGACTTTTCTCTTTTTTCATTGTGCTTGATTATCATAATTGAATTGATAGTAAATATTTTCTTAAAATCAGTAAATATGACACCTCCCCCGTGTAGTGAGGAGTGCAATTTGATGAAGAGTATGTGAAGAAATGAGCCAGTCGACAGACACATGTAGTGAGTCCACACAAACCTCGTCGTCTCCAGAGACTGTGTTTACGTCTCTGGTGGACAAACACGGTGATTTCTCCACACTTCCGACATCCATAGACAAACTCTCTGTTACACATCGTCCCTCCATACATATCTGTGAGAGTGCTGATGCACTAGGTAGTTATCTCTTGTCAGTGATTGTATTTAGCTAGACTCACTTTTAGTTTGCAAATTGACATGCTTTGTGAAGAAATCGAAATCTGAAAATAAATAAAATAAAAAGGAACCTTTGGGACTCTTTCATTTACAGGCTTAAATTGAGCTTTGTAGCATTGTAGATCTGCCTATAGGAAATTAAGGGGATTTGTATATTTCCATTTACGTGTTTTCCGGTCCTCGTCAATTATTAAGTTAAATAATACAGTATTGTACACCGACACATGTTTTAACGGATAGATATAACGTGTATTTCAGTCTCACCTCACAAATATACACAAACAACATAAACTACATGTAAGACATGAACCAACCGTAAACGGGTTACGAGAGGCAATATAAAGTTTTAAATATATTCACAAACATACAAAGGATTAACACGCTGTATATCTATCTTCTTTATAGTTTGTATAATCTTTATAATTAAGTCGATTGTATATTTAGCAATAACTGTTTGTTTTCAATATATACCATATTCGTTTTGTATGATCGTAATATTCCATAACGATACGTAACACAGAACTCCATCATTTTATAGTAAAACGAAGTACATGTATACAATTATATAACTTGTTTTATACACAATCTAAAACGAATCGTTTTGTGAAATCGAATAATATAAAATATTCAAAACCATTTGTTAGAAATTATGAACACGACGAACTCAAACATTAAACTATTGATATTCATTTAAAATATAAGTTACTAAAATAATTACATGATGAGATCATTCGTTTTAATAAAAGCACCGAAGGCCCCACTAAGTTACAATTAGCAGTGAAATACCTGTGGTCCTACCTGTCATCTACCCTCTAACAGATTACTTATATAGCGAGCATCCGTGTAGGATAATACATTTGTCTATTTGCCTCTTCAAATTGAAAGTTTTCCCAAACAAGGAATTAGTTCCCCTGGCAGTGCTTCCGTTGCTATGACACGCTGCTGACTAGATGAAGGAGTTATGTCCCTTTGGTTAAACATGAGTTGAGTTGCATTTTGTTTCGCTTGGGCGCTCTACTTAGCTCATTTAGCAAGCTAAACACAGACTCGGAGCCTCCAGCTGTAGTGATGTTGTTCCACAAGGCTATTAAAATGGTATGCGTCATTAAAATACTTTAATGGTATTTATACGTACTGTATTAATTGTAAGTTTAATTGTATTTACAAAATAAACAAATTAACAAGAGATATGAGTAACAAACATCCCGAAGTTTAAAGTAAAGAGTAAGCTTGAACTATTTGGTGAGCTACACCAGATTGTAGGGAACTTAACGTAATATATATGATAAGAGTTTGATATCAAAAATTAATATATAAACCATCAAAGGCTGATCCGGGATAAATGAGCTAACCGTACGTCGACACGAAAATGAACATCTAAATATGTTTTAGAAAATAAAAAAAGGTTTGTGATGTAAAGGAGGTGTTTAGTTTACTGTCTGACCTCTTGGTCTGAACGGTACTGCAATAAATATTATATTCTGTAAAAATTAACATATGTTAAATGTGAATTTTCAATGATTAATAAACAAATATATGGTATCTTCCATCTATGGATTAGTGAATTTCATTATTTTTGCACTGATATCCTCTATATATATATATATATTCATATTAAAAACTACAACATATCATGCTTGTAGTATTTATTCCAAAAAGCAAAAAGAAATAACCAATCAAAACCACAAAAATATCATACATACAGTTATAACTTGATGCCATACTTGTAATTAATAAAATTATATATATTTGATATAAATATATCACAAAAGTTCTATGGAAAATCGTCTTCCATTTTGAAAAGGTTATTAGTACATATATCTCTGTATGACTATCAATTGTATAAACACATCAATTTCACCTCACTGGCCTAAGATCGAATCGTAGACTACCATTCACCTGACGAGGAATCCTAAATACATTTGTAACCAAATGCATGTCGTGTTATAAATAAATAACCTCAAATTCCAGACGATATATACTGTTGTGTTTATGCACATTAGCAAGAATTTAAGAAAATAATATCCTTATATTTAGCATGTTATTAAAACCTATTTCATAAACTCAAGTCTCTTCAACTCATTGTAACGTATTTTAGACACTCTAGAATAAAGCACGCTCGATGGTCCATCGCTGCAATGCCTGCTCTACAGACTGGTTCTGAAGGTCCAGGAGTCTATTGTCAGCAATCAGATACTCTGAATAGACGGTCAAACTCACAAAATGGCCAGTCTTTACTCAGTTATGATCGCCCAATCCTGCTAACACCTCCCAAACCAGTACTTCTATGCTAATCAAGCAATACCTATTGAAATACCCTCTATGCAACTGTCGTCTCCTATTCTCCTGGCCTATAGTTTATCACCTTGTGTTTTAGCCATAAAATTGCCACTCTGTTTAGCGGAGGAGATTGGGAAAACGCAAATCTCTTGACGGTTTTAATGAAGTCATTCCCGTTTAATGAAGACCAACCTCGAAATGTTTTGCGAGTTCTTACCCGTCCCAAGCGTATACGTAACGAGCGAGAGCGACCCGGGCAGATGTAAAACGTGGTCCAATCTGGCCGCTAACTCCAGACCTCCATGCTAGCCCTTATTCCGCTCCTTTAATAGCCTCTTTCCCCTCTCTCCTCAGTCTCCCATTGACCCAATAGCTATTAGAGCCGCGGAAATGAGCCACTATTTAAATGGCTAGAATTCACTTGATCAAGCTGCCTCTATACTGGGCTATTAAGACGTATCGACATCAGAAAGTCGTAAGGGGCCCTTTCATTGTGAATGCGAAAGCACTTAGAAGCATAATCAACAATTAATCTCGAATGCGATTAGCTTTAGATTGATAGCCTGGGCTATTACTGTTCCCGAGTCAGAATATTTAGCCTTGACATGTACATCTTCATCGTTGGCCCGCTCTTGACAGGCATTCACACCCGACTCGTTCCTTCTTTCTTACACCGCCTTGCCATTTTCATTTGGAAACAAACGGACATACACATTATGTGAGAGCGTGTCCCCCAGTAACGTGCCTTATGACCCGGCGTCTATTTGCTCCTATCATTTCTGGATATCTTTTTGTCTGATTCAACCCTTCTGTTGGGTGCTCATTCAGGGAGAGTAATAAAACGGTTTTATCTTATGTTAATGTGATCATTCCGCAATGCAAAATCAGAGCCGGATCTATAGATCTGATATAATAATGCATTACAATGAGATCTACTATGTCTAATGTCCAAAGAAGATTTGTAAGGGTCTTACGAATTGTGGATTAGGAATTGCTTGATGAACGGTTTAAATGCATGCTGTCATGTCGTCCTCTACATATAAAATGCATTGGAAGACTTCTTTAGAACTTTATGGAGAACAAAATCTACTGTTAGGAGCTTTTAACGGGAGTCTTTTTTCTGTGACATGATATAAACTTCTTTGGATATGGGAATACCATGAATAAAAACATTTGAATGCAGCGGTCCCACATTTTAAGAGAAAATCAGAGCGTCGTCAAATGTAAAAGTAACAGCAATTTGCAGGATTGATTTCAGTAACAGTTTTAATCAACTTGCTTTCATCCGTCTACTGAAGTACTGCATAACGAAAACAAAATACAAAAGAGACGTAACACCAGTATTCACTGGATATGTTGTAAGGCGGGATGTCCTGCAACTATGAACACCGCTAACGATCTCATAACGACCTACAGAGATATCCACAACCACCAGTCAAATCACAGCAAGATCAGAGTTGATAAGATCCTTAGCGGCATGAAAGACCTGGTGAGGACTGATACCAAACACATGCCATCACTGTATCAAGAATGGCTTGAATGTAAGTATTCTTCTTAAATTCAAGAATTTAAGAATATTTTCTGATTGTTAATCATAATGGCGTATGTTAACGTTACATCTTGCTGATGATTCATATTTGACGGTTTTTTTAATGCTTGTACTCACGAAAACGTTTAGATTTTCGGGTCTCCGTTTCAAAGATGCTTATGAAGCTTCACAGGCACCAACCTTCTACAGTGCCCATGCGAGCCTTTATAGGTCCAGAGCCAAAGAACTGCCGCCTCTGCCCAGACAACGATCAGACGTCGACATACCCAACACCTACACAGACACGTTGTCTAGCGAAAGCTTCATGCTCCATGCCGGCGGCATGCAGACTGCTTCTACTGCGACGGCACCTTCAGCATCAGCCCCAGCATCTACTATCAACTGTGCACAGTCCACGCATGTGCATGGTCTACGGCCTCTTACCAGATAAGAAGCAGTCCACCTACCTCAGCTTCTTCAACATCCAGAAGCAGAAGGCAGAGGAACTACACCTTCCTCTAAGACCAGTCCACGTCTTCACCGACTTCGAAACCGCCGCCCAGAATGCCATCCAAGACGTCTTTCAGTGCCAGCTCAAAGGGTGCATATTTCACTTCAGACAGGCGATATGGAGGATTATCAGCGGTGTGGCCTCCAAGCACGTTTCGGCACAGACCCCGAGGTTACCCTGTTTGTTTCTGTTTTGCCCTTAATAAGACCACAATATATTGACAGTGTGAGGATGAATGCCTTTGACAATATCAACCTTGACCACCCTTTCATCCAGCGATTTGCTGACTATGTGATCGAACAATGTGTAGGTTGGTCTGGAATCATTTCAACACTGATGGCCCAAGGACGACGAATCACGTTGATGGGTGGCACTCCAGAATAGCAACACTTGGACGAAACCACCCAAATCTGTAGAGTTTATAGACCTGATAAGGAAGGAGCAGAGCCACAACGACACCACTGTAGCTCAGATGCTGCTTGGGGGAAGCAACGCCCCAGGAAGAAGAAGTATAGGAACCTGGATCACGGGATCCAGCGGCAAAAGCAATATACCCAATACTTGCATCACGCAGATGCCGTGGCTCACTTTGTTGGACTCTGATGTGTCATATATTTTGTTTTCCATTACTAGTTTTCTCACAATTGTCAACATTCTGTATAAATGTACCCAACCTTGTTATGACCCTACACTCCACCTGATATACTTCGCAACGTGGTGAATCCACACAATATGAAAGTTATCCAGAAAATTTTGTTCCTCACAATTAGGAAGTTGGTTTGGTACTACATGTGCCACTTTCACAGATGTGGTTATGGGGAAACTTAATGATGAGATATCCAAGGGTTATAAGTAATGGATCAAAGGTTCTTTTATATACCATTTTAATATTAATAAGTCTTTACACGTGTAAAACTATCCACTGTTTGCTATAAAGAGGTGACAGTAAAAAGCTACGTAGTGTCAGGAACCCATTATACATATACCAATAGGATCTCACACAACTATGCCTTCTTTTACGAAAAACCGTTATAAGGTTGATCTTAACTGCTATTTCATCATTGCACTGAGATTATGTCAATAACTTACAATCACCTGAGTTTTATAAAAGAGGCTTTCGTCTTAGTCTTGTCAGAGCTCACAAATAGCAATATTCTAAAGCAATAGATCATTGAAGTTCCAAGCCATTTAATAAGAAAAACTAATACGAGTCTACCAACCCTTTGAAGAACTGTCAGTTGGAAACAACGTATACACACCCAATATATCAGTTTGACCACATCATTGATCGTGTACAACGTCAGTCGTCAATGAACCCCAGGATGATATAAACTATTCTAGTTCAAACAATATCGTCTCGGCGTGGAATAAAACGGCACATTACTCTTTTATCACCATTGACCAACGGCTCCTCCAGTAGCCCATGAGAATCTAACGGGCAGATGGTATTATTTAGATATTTTTGCTAATGTTGCAGCGCTGATTTCCATACAACAATATGTGTTTGCTCACTTTGAGACAATTTACGAGTCTTGTAGTTCATCAGTGACATAGTATCTATTTTTCATATGTTCATAACGGATTCCTCTCGCTGCTGAATGAGGCGAGACACAATGGGTCCCCCTAGACACATAAAGACATTGGGAGAACGATACGCTACTATCTTTACACCAGCGAGTCATTAAGACATGCTGCGAGGAAAGCCGTCCGACAGGCGTATTAATACACCTCATTAGGGACAGCATTTAGGCGAGTGCAAAACAGATAAAAACTAATTGATGAGAAACGCGCTGGAGAAAATTGTGTTGGCCAGATCGGATTATGTGGGAGATTACTTGTGTGTATATTTTCCGTCCTGCCTTACGATTTATGAATTGTCTGAGGCTGGCGGAGTGATATGATGATTGAGTTGAGGGATGGCGGAAGAAAGGTGTGATGAGGTCACGACTTGGATGTTGTCTTCGTCTCGCTACAGTTCATATGAGTCACATTTCCATTCACGCCTCATTTGGTGACCAAATATTTGTAATACTCCAATTGAGAGCTCGGGAAAGTGACATTCTATGTACGTGGAATACAACGTTTCATTAGATTACTCTCAAAGACCAAACACCATCACGCTCAATTGACTGGCTCTTCAAGTTATCTGATTACCAAACAGAAATATCATAGTGCTTCTACTCAAAGTGATACTTTCAATTCGTGTTATGAAGTGGATTTAAGCGGGTTACAACCACGACAACATGAAACATTCGAATCTCTAGATCGAAACATTCGACGATCAACATCAATGTTATTCATTATAAAAGCGGAAATTTTGCTGTAATTATTACTTTTTAAAACACTAGAGAAGATCAATACACTTCTTTTAGGTTAATGTAAATGCTCATATAATATATAAAAAGATATATATCTTGACGGCAAGGAATGTTTCAAAATGGCCATCGATTTGGGATATCAGCCAATATATACTTTTCTTGGACTTATATACATGATAACCATAACGCACATTTATTTGTATGCATATACTTTGCGATATGAATAATTGTATTAAAGTTTTCAAATAGTTGGAGTTGGTGAAATATGCATTTACAATAATTCCAACTGATAGAGACTCTAACCCATGCACAATAAAACTTCAACTTCACTCATGGATGCTGTCCTCGTTCCCCCATCAGTCAACACTGCAGAGTAAACCCAATCAAGAGGTCTTCAGAGTAACTGCAAGCCTACTGGGTTTGAAATATATTGAGGTACACATGTTGGCATTTTTATCAAGAACATGTATGTTCAACCTTACTAACGAAATAGTGATAGTCTTGTATATGCAAGATTAAAGCACAATGTAGTCGTTGGGTAGAAATCGACAGTAAAGAAACACAAAAAATAACAAAGTTACAATTATCATCAATCAATTGTCATACATAAAGAGTTCTCGACAGGAATATGATACAGATTTAAACCTTGCCTTACAAATGGTACATGCATTCAAAATATCAAACAATATTAGTTGATGAGTTGACGAACTTAACGATTGTTGATGTATACATTTGATAAAACAAACCATGAGAGTGGTATTCTATTTGCCATTCATAATCATTCTGCATGAGTTTTCAATTAATAAGTTTCTCTGAGCAAAGGACAAAAATAAGACTTCCAGATCAGAGTATACTGTGACGTTTTCAATGTTTGACGTCATATATATCATTATGAGTCATGTACTTGATGATGGTGCACTAAGGACAACACGCACTATATCTGCTAGGGTGGATATGATTTCATGATCTCACTAAAACGGCATCTCCTCAGGAGCAACGTTATGTATGATACGTAAACCATATTCATAACGTATCGCAAAAAGTGAATCATGTCATGAGGGTTATGGGAGAATACACTACATGCAGTACTCTTAAAGAGGATATAGATGACGTTTAAAGTGTTCAACGCAAGATTACTTATCTCTCAAAGTTTGAAATAATTATATATTTAGTATATAGGTCTTCCCCAGTCACGCGATAAGAGATAAGTAAAAAAACAACCTATTTTATTATTATATACTTTTGGTTGACGTTGGCAAAGTATATCGATTTCTGGCGACGTCTATTTTATTCATATATATATCTTAACTGACAGTTTATAACTTGATTATATCTATATATGTGTATTTATCAATTTAAATGTAATGTAATTTATGAGTTCTGTATATCTGTCATAATAGTCTCTCATAACTCTTTATGTTGAGTGGCTCTTTGCATTTTTAAAACACATTTTATGTTTGTATACATTGTCTGTAATTTTTTCTTTTAATATAATTAGGAGACACTTAAATAAACTATCTGTCTGTCGGTCTGTCTGTATGTCTGTCTGTCTGCCTGTCTGTCCGCCATGCATGTACCGTTGTTGCAGTATCGTTTGATAATAACGACGTCGCGTCAGTGTAGTAGTGACTTCATAACGTTGCATGGATGACGTTATCCCCTTTGAGATGTTTTCACGATGATGAGAAAAGCGACATATCTCTGTTGTGATGGGAACACGTGACTCAATTAGAGAAAACTCAGCCTTTCATCGCTAAGTTTGAGAAAAAGGAAACGATCTAATCTAAAATGAAAATCCACCCATTTTCTCTTCTTTGTGAAATGTAAAAGAATGCAAAAGAATACCAAATTTTTCATCGAATGAATGAATGAATTGACAGTAAGGTACATCTATTTAATAACATTGACAACTTGCACATGTGTGTTGCTTTTACTGTATATTGTTATAAATGTCGAATTTATAGAAAGATATAACAACAACAACAACAACAACAACATTGCATTGACTGCCATGAAAATACAAATATACATTTATACATGTAGCACAGACAAGGACGGGGCGTTCTCGAATACAAGATTTTCGTTTTTATAGTTACTTTATGAATTCAAAGGAACTTCAAAGGAAATTTCTAAAACAATTTGGTTATTTGTGTTCGCTTCTGAAATACTAAAAAGAAAGTCTGCTTACCTTTCTGGGATTTATATGAAGATATCATTTTTCATAACATTGAAAGTACCGGGTAAATAAACCAACTACGCGGATTAATATATACCAACACATATCTCATCAGTAGTTGATCTTGGTGAGTGCTAGAACTTAGATCAGTGGAAGAGCAATTTTAAAACTGATTAAACATTGTCCTTGTGAAATTACACAATTTGAAATATTTGTATTCGTTCCAAATAATCGCGGTTATCGATAAAATTATGGAAACAATATGTTATGTTAGGTAGTTAGGTACATGAAATAAAAAATACGAATATATGTTTCGTTATTTCAGAGATTAAAGAGTTTAAGATTAAAATGATTTCTGTTTTAAAAAAATAAATGTGAACAAATTCTGACGGAAGTCACACAATAAAAGGCAATGTAGTTGACAACATTAGAAGAAAAGCACGAATAGATACTTATAGTGGTCTGGTTCGTTGCAGAGAAACAACCTCAACACTAAGTTCAACCATAGTACCACCCTTCTATATTACACTGGGACAACTCAGTGAGTTAAGGTTATCTGAGTGTTTTGTACAATGGGACCTTGATAAGTAACAGAAATATCTTAAAACACACATGCACGTGCGAATGCAATTTCCTGCATGAAGACGTCAGCTGTTTTCGACGAGATCCCCTCTTCCAGAAATGTTTCTCCTTAGAAGAAAGAGCTCTGTTATTGTATGTAACATACACAATGGTGGTCTCCTCATTATCATAATCTCCCTAACGCAATAACACACATCACAATGCCATTACAGGAAGATTTCCTAGACTATAAGGTTTGTATATTTACTTCTAGTAGTTAAAGGACACGTGGATACAAGTAATAGAACATATTTCCTTAAAGCCACATTTTCCGAATAGAGATGGACTTATTAGTGTAGAATCCTTCTAAACCGACACTCTTTAGGACTAGAAATGTTACCCGTATTGTGAGCGTACCAGTTAAGAGAGCTTATAGTTCTAGAGAAAAAATAGCTTATGCGGAATTGTTTTACCGGCATCGCGGGTGTGCCGGATTGAAGGGTTGCCGGTTTAGAGGGCTTCCACTGTTGGCCTATACTTAGTAAAAATGTATGTTGATGCAATCATGGACTTGTGCTTAGATATGGAAAATGCGTCATTGGTGCTAAAATAGATTATTCCTTCGTTACGACTTATGTGGACTCAATCAAGCATGAGAGGCCAAGACGTCATCGGTACTAGAAACAAATGGGACTTTCAAACATTGTATTGAAAATGGATTATCAAGTATAAAATGGTAGTTTCTATATATATAGCTGTATCTTTTCATAACTGAAATGATGTGTAACAGTATGGAATCTATTATGTCATTGTATATATGAATACATACATAGAGGATATTTGACATATCTCGTCGAATACCATGTATATCTCATCGCGTGAAGTAGAAAAGTATATTTTATAGCATATTAGCCACGAGTATAAATATACTAATTCTACTTCTACTTTCTACTTGTACTTCAAATGTTCTGTTTATTAGATTTAACCAGTTATGTATATATAGTTCGAAATGACGTTATTACAATGAAAGGAGCATCCATGCTCCCCTTCAACCTATTGTTATGATGTTCACCCAGCTATGAATGGGTACCTCGTAAGGATGAGCATGGTGATTTAACTTGGTGCGCCTAGTGGCTGCAAAAGTTGCATACTCCAAATGGAGCTGAGATTGACAAAGAGTGTCGTTAAACAGTGACATCCAATGATCGGGGGCAAACAGAGCGCATCTGAGCAGCTTAGCTTAGCTGGATATTGGCGCTATACAAATGTTTATATGTATGTATGTATGTATGATGATGTCATACGATCGAAAGTGTACTTTCACGCAGTATAGAATAACAAGTTATTTCACTCAATGAAAATACGGCTATTATTTTAACCGATAAATACCGTATTTCACCACTGAAAATATAATGAAATGACTTAATTTCTCATGTGAAGTAAGAACATGTAGAGAAAGGAGTAAACGTAAGATAGTTTGGCTGGATCAGTCTTCTTACGATGAGATATGATTGTGTTACATAAAATAAAATAGTATGGTCCTTAGTCGCATACTTGTTCTAATACATACTATGAACAAAATTCTATATGATTGAAATACACACACAACTATAGAAAACAAATTGTCGTGTATTATGATTTTTTGACAGATTTGCAGTTCATTTTAAGTGTATACTTGAGCGCTGCATGCAATAGCGCCTTTAAGAGCAACATCTCTGTTCAATCTATTGGGTAATTATATGTGCATCTATTTATCACTTAAGTACGATGGTGATTATTTCAGCATAAAATAAACACATTAACGTTGATTGAAGTCAAATATGTGTTTGAAATATTAACCGTTAGTTTATTTCCAATTGTCAGCATTATTTAACAATCTGCACCAATTTTCTCATTAGCCCTGGCGATCAAAATGTTTTGCATGCAGAATAAACTTTGAAATGTGCATAACTGACTGAAAGTGGGGCGTTCAGTGGTTGATTACGCATATTGTATGCTAAAGTTATCAGTCATTGCACAAAGAAGAAGGCTTGAGGTCCTTTTCATGTGATATTACATATAATTCTCACACATTCCCTCCTGCAATCGACATGTGTTATAGACAACCCGCAGTTTAACACTTACTAATATGCTTACCAGATTGCTCCTTATTTACTCAAACACACAAATAACCTTAGTCATTTTACCACAACCGATGTTTGTTTGTCAGGATGTAATGCTTCATTCATAAAAATCTGACGATTAACATTGACCTGATGTCAATTGCATGTTAGAATTAACACTCGCAGTTATCAGAACAATGTGAGAAATGCCACTGTGGTGGTTCTTAGCCAAGAAGCAAATTTCATTTAAATGCCACTTTCTTAATGTATCAAAGATGTTCGTGAAAGCAAACATTCAGTGATCGGTTCCCCAGACATTCTACAGCGGGCTTGTTACTAACACCAGAGAGCGCAGTGTGACGTAAATAAACACCATTTCTTGTACGTTGACGAGGATCTCATGTATATTTCACGTCTCCAGACCACAGCACTCTGTTTGCAGACTCGGGTAACGTGTAGTCATGCTTTAGGTACAGAAAAGTTTTGCAGTTCGGTACTTTAGTCATTTTGTTGAATGAATAATCCTTTATGCAGATTTATTGTGGCAATAATGGTTACAACAGTTATGTCATTATTCTTCATCCGGGTAGTTTTATCTGCAAGGCTACTCCAAATCACCTGATTGTCTTCTACACATTTGCCTCGTATCGCTATAAAATCAGCGAATGATATGAAATGAAATTGAGTACGTTTAAAAATGTGCATGGATGAGTAAACAAATGAGCGTTCAGCAGCATTATAATGAGGACATTTGAAGGGCTGACTGACAGAAAGAAAGAGGGACTGAATGGATGTATGTTCTATATACGTGGGATTAATATAATGTATTCTTTTCTATTAGGTACATAATCTTTCTTGCAGTCCAAAGACATACACTTGAAATAATATGGAACTATGAAATATGAAATATGAAAGAACTATTGGCATATCATTGCTACTGAAGAGAAGGGGGTCTAGATTAACTGTACACACGATGTAGATTACAAAAGACGGGGATTTGGGGGCAAGCACACTTATATACCCAGAGTATCAAGAACCACGTAGTATACATACATACAATCTGCATATGTGCACATTCCACGTCGATGTTGGCAAACATTGGATCGATAATAAACTATTACATGTACCGGTTTGTCGATATTGTTGCTGTATATGTTCGGGAAATGGAAAAAGTGGGTTTGTTTGAAAGGTCACTCAATAATAAGTGTCTATGTTTATATAATTAATTAGTTTATCAATCAATGTCCTTATACATGCCATCATTAGTATAACTACCTTGGAATCTACAATATCTGTGTTTTAAAAGAACCCATCGCTACTTCATGTACACAGTACACAGGTTGTATTCATGGCTGATCGATACACCGATCAGTGTATATAAACAGAACCCAGTCAATTATTTGGTATGAACACAATTAATGAATGATAGCACTTGCACAATTAACAATAAAAAAATTGCATTCAGTATATGTTTTACAGATACATAAAAGCAAATATTCATGTCATAAAGTCGTATTTAAAGATATCATCACAAAAATAATAATTGAACATGCCAAGTTGATTAAATTGACTCTATATAAAAGCAAAACCTATGACGAGTTTATCCGATAAAACAGTGTATTACCCATATGATTGAAAATAACCGATTTAATATTATTGATATGCTTACATGTGCACATTTCACGTTTGCCTAGCAACCATTGCTTCACCACGACTTTACGTATATCGTCGTCTGTGACGTCATAAAACGATTGTTCGTGACGTCACTGTCACTTGTCGTCGCAAGAGAATTCGGTCCTTTCCTGACTAATTTTACGCGAATTGAATGGAAAAGAATGGGTATAATAAAGAAACGTTTACAGTCGAAAGTGTGCCATATGGCTTTAACATAACTCGCACAAATCTACTTATAATATCATGATACAGTTCGAAATAATTGCTTACAACATACATGTTTACCAACTCGCCAAGACAATTCATCAGCAAGAAATCTAAAATCATCACAAAATGATAACCTCAAATTGAATGTTCCTTTGTGATTAATGACAATTCACCATTCCTGACATGGATATTAATTGAAATGTTAGTGTAAATGAAATCTACCTCATTGCTAAGTAATTGCACGTCTGTTACACAGTGAATAATAGAGAGGAAATGGCTGTACGTCCTAAGTATAGCCCTTCAAGCTCCTGAGTAATTAAAACTATCTTACCATGTTCATAACCTTTGGACAATAAGCATCCCGTAACACATATTTTATGTTTTTACTTTTATCAACAAATATTAATATATATGATATCAGAAGAAAGGAGGTTGAGGTTCATACATTCTTCATTACTGTCATTGAGTAATATCATCAATACCAATATTTTTAAACACAACATTGTCAGTGGACATCATGACGTCGTGACATTGTGAATCATTACTTATATGGTTCCATAGCATTGTGATGACATGTGTGTGGCGGTTACAGTGCATTTTGTAAAACCTACTGCAATAACGATATTTTCTCGTAGATATATCGCTTTTCTCACACAAGCGATATATCACGTGGAACACATTTTTGGGTCGCGAATGCATGTTTTTTTTGTTGGTACGGTATCATTTCTTTAGTGATATTTAAGATATTATACACATTGCATTATTAGTTTTCAAAAATGATAAATATAGAATATCTGTCTTTTCCTGAGTTTATATTTCCGGGGCGAATGACGAATGAAAATATATAACTTTCTACCTCACGAGATGAGACAAACATGGTATTTGTCAAGAATTGACAGATAAGTCTATTTATTAAATGATGTGTTCATGTTGAGCGGCGGCAAGGAACACATCGTCACCATGTGACGTCATACTATGATCCCTACGCCAGACCATTGTTTCATGGCGTTTTATGTTTTATTATCACAGTTTAAATATAAGTAATTTTCACTGTAACTTGATAGACAGTATTTCACACAAAATCGGGTTTATAAACCCACTATCAATGAAACCTTTTTTAATCTAAACAAAAACACGATACTGAAAATTATCATCCAAGTTATATATACCTATTTCGATCGTATACTGATAGGGTAGTGTAATATATGGATTATAATGTGACAAACATTCGTGTATATGTAAGCCTGTTATATAAATGCACCTTTATAGTATACATGTATATGACAGACAGGGATACAGACAGATACTTTTATTTACTTTATTGTGACACACTAACACATATATATATCCATGCATGAACGACAAATCGTCAAGCAATTTATTGTAGACAAAAAAAAACATAAAACATATTATAGTATACATACTATACAAGTTATTTTCGCAATAAAGAAGTCAATACCCCGGAAATCTTGTTTTCTCAAGTATAGAATGTTTAAAATGAAAGAAAGAAGTGTACAAAGCATAACATCATTACTCTAAATTTTACTATTGGTTTTGGTTTGACAATAAAGGTAAGATCATCACGTGTAACATAGGGGCAAAATGTGGAAACTTTAAAAAAAATGGTAATTTTAAAAGACAACGGTGTTAGAAATCCTTTCGTAGATTAGATTATGTATTATATGGGACAAGAAAATCATATTCAACAGTTGTTAAGACACTGTCGATTCTGTACTATAAACGACAGTAAATTCCTAAAGAAATATACATTGCTATAACTTTACTTACAATCAATAATATTTTTAAAATATGGTATCAAAACTACCATTACGTAACAAGCACACCAGAAGTAGGCTGTCACGAGCATTCCTAAATGCATAAATAAATTCAATAAGATGAATCAAAAAAGTCTGTTAGAGCATTTCAAATTGCAATACTTCTCTTTAACACAAGCCGTTGCAATTCCACAACCAAAATAACAGGTTATGCTATTGTAGTTCACCATATCAAATCACTTATTTACCTATCACAAATACATCTAAAGACAGTCGTGATTGGGCCTTTACAATGAAAAAATAAACCTTTGAATTCCTAACGACTAACAAATCTGATAGTTACGACGAGGAGTCAACAAAACTGGTTAACCCTTTTTGATTTAACATGCATAAAATTGCTGCTAAACTCTTTTTAACTCTTTACCTACTAATGACAGTTTGAAAACTCTGAAGATCCGCGGTGTGGTTGCCATAGATTACCAAAACGGTAGCGACTAATTGCTCCTTCTTTAATCATAGGGTCTTTAATTCTCGCTTGGTCGCACAGGTCACGGTCCATCAGGTCCCGAACCACCATTAGGCCTCTCTTCATTCATTAAAAATATGTTACGGGATGCTTATTGTCCAAAGGTTGTCATAATGGTAAGATAGTTTTAATTACTCAGGAGCTTGAAGGGCTATACTTAGGACGTACAGCCATTTCCTCTCTATTATTCACTGTGTAACAGACGTGCAATTACTTAGTAATGAGGTAGATTTCATTTACACTAACATTTCAATTAATATCCATGTCAGGAATGGTGAATTGTCATTAATCACAAAGGAACATTCAATTTGAGGTTATCATTTTGTGATGATTTTAGATTTCTTGCTGATGAATTGTCTTGGCGAGTTGGTCAAAAGTTTTATATTGCATAAGGCATTTGAGATTTTCCGAAATGCATTACGAAATAAAAATGTTAAAAATCTTCTTTCTTTAAAGTGATCTCTAATACTACCATTGAGACATTTGGGCTTCTGTCTATACGCTTGTTTTACAATAGGTTTACTGATATACTAAAATTCAACTGATGTGGTCTATGGAAAACTTTTTTATTGAAATTTAATTATGTAATAAGCATTTAGTATAAAGTATGGGGTAATGTTTGAAAGCGACCATTCCGGATAATTGTAGTTTTATTGCAATAAAAACATGTAGTAATTCCAATGACACTAAAACGATAAGTTTTAATTTTCTTTAGAAATAATATTTTTATTTTATGCGTCTTATGCTCTACACATATTTGTTTTTGGTTGGACATGAAATCAAATTAAATCATCTGTCTCTATATATGACGATGAAAGGAGAAACGAACATTGTCCTATTTTATTTCACCAATGTTTTTATCTCAAGCAATTTTAGTGTTATATATATTGTCTTCCTATAATACATGTTGTTGCCATGGTTATTGCACTCACTTACACTCAGACTCTGAAAAGAATATTTATTCATAAAATATCACCATTTTATCAAATATTCATAAGGAGCCTTTGACAATTTATTTAGAAAAGTGGTTCCTTTTCAATATTTAATAAAATGGTGATATTTTCAGAATGTACATACTTTTATGCAGAGCCTGAGTCAAAGACTATATATACTGAATAACCACAAGTGGCCCAAACAACACTTGAAGAACGGCCAACTTATATATCGATTTATAATATTGTCATGAATGCTATTGATGTAAATCACTTTTTTGATTTCTAAATGTCCTTCAAAGACCTAAACTATTTGTTGTAAGTACAATTTACAACATGTATAAGGAATAACTTTTATTCGACATATCACATATACTTAACAAGCAAATCACATTCTAAAACAATATCATATCAACTGCACATCTAATTCATGTCAATAACAAAATACAAATGCCTTTGTCTTGTCACTATTTTACAATGCACTGTAATTACTTAGACAATATGTAATCAACAAAATCATCAATTCCTGTCAACAACAAATATACAGATGTCATTGCCTTGTCTTACATGAGTTTACAATGGATAACAGTCAAATCTGCAGCTACTGATCGACACGCATTTGTAACATGCCTTGTCAATTACAGAAATACATGTCAGCACCATCGGGTGCAATATACATCCCATGCTTTAGGCGTGTACAGGTGTCTATTGCAGTTGTCCTAGCGTCACTGCGGGCACCCTGGGTGATAATTATACACCCAGGTTAACGGCTATGCTGGACATCATTAACGTAATGTGGTTAATACGGTGGTCAGCTATGCGAGAGGTCCTCACTCCGGACAGTGGTCAGTGTCACAGGTTTTGTGGGATGATCCTTGACCATTGTTAAATTGATCTTCACTTCCGATGCCATCAGGCGAAGTGTTAATGGCTACACCATGCGGCACGTGCTGTGACGCCATAATCTTACTAATAGATTAGCTGCGGGCTATCGGTGAATTATCAGCATGAATTATTTTCATAACTCTTTTTAAATTTAAACAATATTTTCAAAAATGAAATAAACGTTAGGTTACTTTGAATTCCCTTGAATTCTAAAAAAACCCAACTTAATCGGCAATTAAATATATGTTATAATTATTGATTGGTGTATAACTTTCGTCATTTATGAAATAGACTTCAGTATTAAAATGATGAAAATATTTAACAAATACAAAACAAAATACACATTATAAGAAAAGTATCAGCCCCCACCTCCTTGTTATTGGCAAATATATCATTCTTATGAATACCAGTAAAGTACTAGTAAATATGGGTATTACTAGTCATAACAACATGTACTAAAATTATCTCTAAGAAGCTTTTTAAAGACATTTGTCATAAGGGATAGATGATTGACACTGATGGCAATTTTCTTATGAAATATAACGATATTGAGACTTATGGGCAATCAGTTCGGATGCAATTTGATTAACCTCGTGTAAAAAAAATTAAAAATCAAATTACACCAGTGACGATTGGATTACTGATCGGCGACGTGTCACTCTATCAACTACTTTTAATCTTCGTGAATCAACTTTTCCCCAAAATTAACACTGAACAAATATTTGTTAATGAATCACTTATAATTTACGTGTTGAATTTATCAGTTATATTATTTGACAACATTATTAAATCAGTAATGAAAATATAAAAATGTTCTATGTAATTGCAAAAATGTAATCATAATTATGTTACAATTTAGTCATCATCTCTTTATTCAAAACGCCATTACGAAGTGAGTCAAGGCGGTATATATACAGGCTTATAGCGATTTTGATAATGAATATCCACCGATAATTGAAATATGATGTGTAAGTGTCAAAGTAATCATGTGTGAGTTATCATATTTTATGAGTCAAATATCAAACTGAACCAATTATCCTTATGTAGTATTGAATTAAAAAAATGTCTTTGATAAAAACGAATTCTCGGTGATAATTGTGGATAAAAGTAATACAAATGTATAATTTAATCAAATACAGAGATGGAACTTGTTCATATCATCACTCAATACCCGTGATGAATAAATTCAGTGAAATAAAGCGTGATATGGTAGCAGAGACACCAAGAAACACATAGATATAAGGACATGCCATGTCATCATGGAAATTGTATGAACTATACATACTCATATATAGAAACAAATGGATAAAGATATAAATACATGTTTGTATACAGTGCTTAACACCTTGTCACCATGGACATGGTATGAAATACACTTATACGTTTTAAAATATTTATTTCATAAAAAAACGGATTAGTAAACAAACTGAATGGCTTATCTGAATTTCGCTCCAGATATACACATGGGTTACCTCCCAAAACTTCTACATGCCAATACTTCTATACATGCCAATACTTCTACAAAAAGTGAGGGCAGGATATGTTTAAATGTAATTTGCCAAAACTTCTACAGCTGATTGAAGAAGAGGATTACTGGAATAAGGGGAAGGGGAATTTATACACGGGGATATATACCCCTATATATTAATCTCTCCCCGTGACGTTGACAGAATTTATGCATTATAATATATAACATACATTATAACAAGAAACAATTTCATATACCAATAACTGAATATGTAAATTCAACAATTTCACACAATCTATGTACAAACTCTTCCCTAAGTCAATAAATTCACAATTTTTAAGTTAGTCTCATCAGATAAGTCATTGTTACCACAGCTTTCAAATTGAATCCATTAACATAATAATAGCTCTTTGATCTAATGCGTGAATAGTTTGGGCAGATGAAAAGATAGTGTATAATGGTAGTTGCATAGGCATGTAGCAGACTGTTCTATAACCCTATCAAATTTGTGGTCACTGCAGAGTAATCAAAGCGACAAAGTGTTACTAGATTGATGTCAAGACGTCAGCGCTTGTGAAAGATATGAGAATTGTGATTATTATATTTGTTATGAAATGTATATATGAGAATAAATAGTTAAACAACCTACAACCTCCTGTGATATGAATGTCTATTATTTACTCGTAGCCTATAATGTAGAAGTTTTGGCACATTAATCAGACTAGTCCATTCTTACTTGAGGTAATGACCATATGCAGTGGACCCTGAACTGTGTTGTTTTAGTCTGTAGCAGTCTTGGCATGTAGAAGTTTTGGGAGGTTACCTACACATGTATACAGAAACAAAGAATAAAAATATAATCATGTGCTTAATTGTTGTGTCCAACACATACAATTCACGACAGTTCACGTAAATATATAACACAATTTTAGAACTTTGTATAATCCGGTTCAAGTCCTTTCTCATGACACTGTATGTTGTAACAACTTCAAATTGTTCAGTTCAATGATTGACAACAGAGGAATAGTTCCACTTATAGTTAAAAGGGGATCGCAGTTTATAAATAGATCGAAAAACACACCTTGTTTCTTCAAGTGATGATGTGCATATTGACCTTCATGAGTATATATACATTGTAAATTAATCTGAATTGGGCCCTTTGAATACACTCAGTTACGAACGAAATGCATAGCTTTAATCAATGTCATTTAATTATACATATTTTAAACAAGTAATTGCTTAGTATATTTTGGGACACACAATTAAGTGATAATGTGTTTCTGATTTTATGCTCACTTCTAAACATGTTTCATTTGTTTATCCTGTACATTTATAACGTTCATGTTGTCTTTGACCAGATCTAAATTAGGAAATACATAAACAAAGAAAGCAACCTACAACATCACGGTATATTTATCAGAGACAAAACCTCTTTCTCTTGAAAACAACTCGACGTTGTACTTATATCTACATGGATATATAACGCTCATATAAGTAATATACAGACATTCAGACGTTCCAAGCCATATGAGACCAAAATACTCGAGCATCAAAACACATTATTTCTCTACTTTGTGATGTACATGCGACCCCGAAATCTCTAAATCGGAAATAGTGTGGGTCTTTCTTTGCAATATATAAAGACAGAAGAGTTAGAAAGTCATAATTTGTCATAAACAGATAAGAAATACAAGATGTTTTCCTGTGTGGTAAATTTTATTCTTGTTTTATGTTTCCAGGAACACGGGAAAAACTTGTCTATATTCCGATTCGTTCTAAGTTAGGGGTCCTTGATGTACTGGCGTGAACTTGAAACAACAAACAAGAAGCATTATGTATATCGGAGACAATCTTTACGACTGTTTGTGTTCATGAAGCAAGCCAGAAGATTCTCGTCTATATGAGATATGCTGAGAACTACAGAGGGACGGTTTCTTCATTTGCAGGAGGGGAAATGACATTTGAATGTTGGCTTTTCATGTGTCTAGAATCTGGCCCTGCGTGCTTATCAGTGAATGATTGTTTCCATCCATCAAATGATATTTAGTAACATCTTGAACATACACATATGAATTGTAGGAATATGTACGTCGACGACTCTTTCCACATGCGTAAAAAGCAGGATCGGAATGCCATAGATATGGGGTGAGGTATGTCTTCTTTCAATACGATTGAAGCAATAAATACCGGGAGGCCCTTGTGTGTTTCTTACATAACTGTTATTGGGTTGGTATAATGAAGAAATGCCACGACGTAATGAGTGAATGTGGTTATATTGGGTAAAGATACACTCAAACGTGTTCCAGTCTTCAGAAGCCAATTGCTTGCACCAAAGAGAAAATAACTCGTTTAGTCTAAAGCATTGGATAAAGGATAAATTGCACGGACGATTTCCAGTCGTAAATACCCCTTTGTGTAACAATGTATCGCAACATTCGTGGTGACGCTTTACTTATTTGCCCGTTATCCAAGAAATTATTAGCTGAGCCAATCTTCATATATCTATCATATACAATCAGAAGGAATCATAAAGCGGGTGTCGGAGACCATGAGTTGTTATATTCTGTTACATGACACATTAATTCTAGTGTAGAGCAGTGAACCTACATAAACTGTTCACATGTGGTAAAGTAATTACCAGGAAATGTAATAAGTGTTGAAGTCATACAAGGGAAACATGTATTTTGCAAAACCTTTCGGGGATTTTTTGTTTGTGCTTATTTCACATATTTTAAGAAATAAACATTATGATTATCATATGTTGTATATCCCCTTACAATCCAGCGCTTATGCATATGTTTATATGCATCAACTACACATACTTCGCCTTAATTGCAACAAGTAAATAGTTTCAGTTCAGTATAAATAGTTATCGTTTCCATAAAACTCTTTAGTTGCATTAAACAAGCTGATGTGTGAAAATCACGAAGACAGTTCGAAACTATTAGCATATTTCCTTTTTTAGATAATTAATATACACTGCATTTTGTTTTGAAAGCACGGACTCTGACATATATAAACGTTGGTTGCTATAGTTATTCCAATGTATAGTTACTTATTTGATAATATAGCAATGCAATTTTAATATTATACATTGAAGCAGAGAAATTCAAATCTCGAACCAACCTATAATATGCTTCAGAAGGTCCTTATAATGTAGCTGATGTTATAATTATGTTTCATGTAGCTATCCCATTTGTTAAAGATTAAATTTTTTAAAAATGTCAGTGCAATTCTCAAGGTAAATTACGGAAAATTTAACAAACGTCATGATGAATATGTTTCATTTTTGCTTCATCCTTGACGTCAAGAAAACATGCGTGGTTAGTCAATTAAAATTATCCGAGTTCATTAATTAATCAGTGTTAATTAACACTCAGCGCAGGTACAGGTGTGGATTCGTTATCACCTGTGCGAGAACCTGCAAGACCTGATGTTTTACCTGCCACAGCGTTAGCCCCGTAACAGGTGATGTGACTCAGGTAACAATAATTCCTTGATTGTTTCCTGTTCTTGCAACATCTTGACTTTTTGTTTCAATGCACTATACCCAGTGAAAGAGTTGTATCAATGTATCTGATCCCATTAATATTTCTTTGTTTACCCTTCAATGAAGCCATACATTTTCCAAAATAGTTTAGAAATAGTACATGTTCAAGCTAAGGAAAACGGAGAACACTTTAATTGTTATTCAATAAAATAGTTTCAAATGAAAACGATTAAATACAAACTAATATTGGTAACGCATTTAATATTTACTTCAGTAGAACACCAAATGTAAATTATTGTAATAAATTGATGTCTCAGTCAGTGTTTCTTAACTTCAGATCTATAACATTTATCATTCATATGGAATATGAATTTGAAGTGAAAATGGTGGATTTGGTATATTTAAGATGCCAACACATATCATGCGTTTTGTAACAAAACTTCATGATGCGATGTTCAGGAAGTTATATTATCAATATATGTACCAATAGTCATCTGAACGTTCTTAAAGTTGGTTGAGTTATAATGAGGCTTCAACAGAGCACCAGCTGAATAACTGAAGCTTGTAAGGTACAATTAACCTGACTTGCGTCCTCGGATGAATGAAATGCAGTGTTTATAGTAAGGGTGGAGGGAATTTGTATTCAGTTCCCTGGTATAATTACAGCACTTCTATCATCTTCTGATTTAATGTTTTTAATCTTGTATAATTCTCATACCTTATAAGTTAATGTTATTAATATCATACGTTCATAATTATACATTTCCTTTCGACGATGTTCTGTCGACAAATCATAGGTATCCTTTTCCTGACTTACATTCAGTCACCCATAATAGATTAACGCCAAAGCAAGTCTATACGTATATCCAAGACAAGAAAGCTTTTGGCACCGAACAGATCTGAAATACTCCTCTATATATTTCATCTTCATTTTTGTACGTTTTGACCGTTTTTAAAAACTTTGTTCAACTCATTCATGAATGCCGTAGTCAAGTCAAATGGTTTATTGTATTTAAGGCCCCTGGCCCACATGAATGCTGTACAAGTGATGAGTTATAAACAATCCTAATATATTGACTGTAAGCAATATTATGTAGCGGTTATATTCTTGCAATTGTCTCTGTCTCATCATTCATATGAGAGCATCACTATTCATTGAGTTATTTCCGCCTCTGAACTAAACGCTGTATCGGAGCATTAACAAAATAATCATTAAACATATATTTAGCATTCCAGTTTTGTAGAACTTTATGAACTTGCAACTGATTCGATCTAATGCAAAGATATGGTGACTATAGACGACACAAACCAGATATACATACTGAACATATAGTGGTCAGGTTGATGTGAAATCAGTGTGTTAGATATACCATACAGTTAGTTCTAGCATGCATGCTTGTGAGAGAACCTATATCGCCAGGGACCGAAGTGCCTGCTAGGCTGGTTTAGGAATCAACACACGAGCTGTACGAAGCCGCTTTCTTTCTCTCCTCAAGCCGCCCGGACCACCCAGCAAGTTTATACGTCTAGTGACAAATTTGTAGTCGAGTAGACGTGTTGAATAATTCCTGCTTCTCTTAAAGACATATTACGACTTGCGATCACACTTTAAAGCAACGTCGATGCAGTCAGGTACAGAACTATGACTTCTCTACTCCAGCTATTACTTCTCTATTCCTTCTAGCGTTTTATCCATTCCTCACCATGCCAGTAAGGACAGGATGATTATGTGATGTTATAAACTACCGCAGATGAGTGTTGGAGAGTTAATGGTTATCTCCGATGAATGGGAGCGGGGGAGCGAATAGGTATATATATAGTAGCGGCTTGTATGTACGATGTACTTTTATATGTATATGTAGGTTGACTATATGATGTACGTGCATTTCCTTAATGTACTTTTAGTCGCTTCTTAAAGGTTTGTCCATATGGTACCAATTTATCAGATCTGTTTATGTTTTCGAGTCAGGGGAGATAATTCAAATGCGAATTAAGCTTTAAATAAAAGTTCATTCCAAATAATCTTTAAAAGGTGGTCAGAGGTAAATTTTCGAAAAAAATATGTCTGTCATTTTTTTGATTGATGTGAAAAATAATTAAAATAAATATATGTGTCACTTCTTCTACTTATTTAATGTCTGTGCTATCTTATTTTATTACATACATATGCCATATTATATTTAACAAGACAAAGATAATTGAATTGTAAATACATTACTCTATGATTTATTCCAACACATGCATAATACATCCACCATCTATATTTATTTCAGATCACATAATGTTTTGAATAAAGAGTAACTATTTTTTTCTTGATGCACTGCAAGTGACATCCAGCGGAAAATCCAAGATATATGGTTCTGTTTAGGAATATGAAAGTAGAAAACACAATGTATAAATATGAAGACGATATTGACAAAACGACACACATTGACATGACTCCAAATATCAGAGTTGGAGAAAAACGCGGTTTTATAATGATATATGTTTATGCTGTCTAGTCGACTGGGAGTGAATGCATGTATTAAAGAGACAACAATTGTTTCGGAAATCAAAACCACATTGTTTTATACAGAATAAGAAAGTAGAATGACAAACTCTTGGGATGCAGCTGGAGCCGACTGCGATTGTACATTATGTCGTATCAAAGGACCGGTATTACCACGAAGGCACACAACACAATGTCTCGATGTTTTTGCACTCTCTCACTGCATTTTTCTTGACAAGAAAAATAATGTTGGTTGTTTGAAGATTTGAAACAAAGATGAAAGATATGTTTTTATTCGCTAAGAACATTCGCTGCTGATGAAGTGGGTGTCAACTGGAATGTACCGCTTTGTAGCTGTGCTATCGAGTGTGAGCATAGAAGGATAGCTAATTATGTTGTCTTGAGAGGACAGGCTGTTGAAATTCTACTGCGATCAATGACATCTCTCATAAGGCTTTTTATACACTTCCTGTGCATGCAGTTTAACTGTCAGATAAAATAAAATGATAATAGAAATCATGTGCAAGGTATGCATATAGTATACATTTGGGTTTTTTTAAAATGTCATATATGTTTACGAAATGTATTTATGATGTGTAATGTATAACTTCAGAAAGCTTTTTCCGAGTGTGGTCCTTCTGTGGGTGTATTTGATAATGTCGTGAAACCGATGTACAACATTCATAGGATAAATTAAAAAAATAATAATTACATGGTATAAATTTATATAATCAAGGAATATCTAGACATTACAACAGAATTAAAGCATATGCTTAATTGTATATGAACCAATTACGAGAATAATGATAAGTTGAGGGGCATAATAACATAATATATTAGAGTAAATTGTTTTATATGTATCTAGTATGTTTCCTGTTTATATATACAATTTGAACTGACAATGGAGTTTCAGAAAAGATATTTAAAGCATATAAAAATATGTTTCGAAAGAGACATACACATATGAATAAACATTGGAATCATTTATACGTTTGGAAGTTTTTTTAAAATTTTTCATTGTGATAAGTTGTGTAAAAGGCAGCGTTAAATAATTTTTAAAAACTGTTTGTAACTACTACATTTATGGTTTTTGGCCAAGATAGAAAGGAGGAAAGACAAAAATATCACTAACACATTCTTAAACCATTCTTTCAGTGATATTTTAAAAAATCAACACATTTAAACTACATAAATAATAATAGTAATAAATCACATGCATATATACGTATTGTATAAACAAAATGCAGTAGGTAAATGTCTAATCTTTTAAAAAAAATTAGATATTGTTAGATATCATTAAAGTATGATAATTTAATTTTTAAAAATTCAGTTAAAATTCCAGTTGAAAAACATGTTGTTTTGTTGTTGAGGATGTTGATGTTGATGATGATGATGTATATATTATCCTCTATGTATAAACATGGTTACTGCTTTACAATAGGACTGTATATTTATTTTGAAACAATGTGGAAAATATTAACCAACACCAACAACATTTTGTCAGCCATTAACAAAATAAACTGTTTGGAAAATATATGATTAAAATTGAGTTAAAACTTGTATGACCACATATACTCAAACCAACCGTATTGATATAATACGTCAGCGAGACAAGAATAAGGCATAATGAGAATTTTGAAAATCTCTTTATAACTCAGTTTCAATTAAATTCAACGATGACCCGAATCGAATTAAGTCGGGGAAAGTCACTTTGTTATTCCTAGAAGTAATTTCAAGACAAAGTCAATCGATTTCGTACGCCATTCCTCTTAGTCTCACCCTTCCTCTTTTAACGCTTCACCAACACCGTATACATCTTACCCACTTATGTCAGAACATGTAAGACGCTTGATAATTTTGTTAAGCAACGGCACAATATCTGGCGAGATCTGAGACACCGCCTCGCGATGTGTTGTGTCAGTGCGATAATTACATTACAGCCTCGCTACATGACGAGTTGAGCGCTGCTCCTTTCTGTGAGGCTTTTGAGAGGAATATACATTAGAATAATTATACCAGTCTTCAGAGACGTGGCTTTTCAGATGCACTGGAAGATGAACCCTTGCAATAGACAGGGGGTTGTATATTGCGTCGTATTGCCGTCGTGATGTATGTTTTTGGATCATTGAATTACAACAGACCTCATTTGAATTATGAAGTCTTCAAGTGCTTTATTTGTGCAATTTGGAGATAAGAAAATTTAAATATTTGAAGTTGATAATATATTTTCTTTCACATAATCTTCATATGATTGATGACTGATATGATATCTAATTTAAATGCACTTTTAATCGTCCAATGTGTTTGTAAAACGTAATATCAATACATTTGATATCATGTCGAGGGACTTATTCATTAATATAATTAACTTTTTTAACTGAAAAACTGAATAGTATTTTCCCTTCGTCAAGATAGATTTCATCGACATGTGTTATTTAGTCTTATTGTTCAATAACAACAAAATCACCAAGAAAAGAAAGTGATGTATGTTATCCGTTTCTGCATTTTTAATATTATTGTGTGTGCTGCAAATTTGAATCATGTGTAGGACCATTGCTTTGTAGAACATAACTAACTCATACACAGGTTCAGATTTTAGAGAGAAACAATCGTGCTATAAACGTAAACCAATGTTAACACGTGTTATACACGACCATCTAAGCACTCCGAGAGGTGTTACGTTGACTAAAACCGGCAGGACAGATCGTCTGTTTTGTTATTATTTCTGAATTACAAAATAAATTGTCCTCTTAACGATAAACATAATAGATAAACATAAAGATTACAATCAGTGTCACAGCACCGAATCGTTCGATCTGATATTGAATTTAAACAAACCAATTTGAAATATGAAATCTTCTAATAGTCAAACGGTGTTTCAAATTGATTGTTATAAAAGGAGCTCGGCGATTTGGGCGGACACCAATGCAAATTAACAACGTAAAGACAATCCACTCAAATCTGTAGTTAGTTTCAATATCCAAATAGTCGTTTGTTGTATCAACTAGTTTGGCAAAGAAAGTATCCTGCTATTTGGTCTGATACTAAAATCAAACACATAAAAATGAAACAATCTGAGAAAATCTTCTGCGGTTTGATTTATTATTCAAACGATCATTGGTTGGTTGCTATCTGAATTACTGGAACAAAGCAACTTTTATTGGGTGAAGATTTATGATATTGAAGTTCATGATGAATATCTCCGTTAAATGAACATAATTACAATACTAATCCTTTAAGAGGAGACTTTGTATCCGCTTAACTGTATTATCATAACAATTGAAAAATAGTTTCCTTCTGAAATGGGTTAAAAGTAAATGTCAAGAGGAAAAGGAAAATAAAACACAATGTTCTGATAGATTTATATTCATGCAGATACTACATAAAAAGGACATGCGTTGGATTAAATATTTATTTTATCTGTCAACCGTCAAACCAATACATGTGAAAACGGCACTTGAGATAAGAGGGATTTGTATCGTATTGATAAGTGTTGTGAATGCATAGAATCGGGAAGTGTATACGGGTAATATCCGAGGCGCCTGATCATGTGTTTCTTCAAATAAGGGCCATGAATTGACCATTTTTCTTCATCAAGTTTATTTTTGCCCTCATAAGGCTATAAAAATTGAAATGAATATGTTTTATCGGGACGATTTAATTTGTGGTTTCAATAAGATATTTTTATTTAGAAATAATAAGACTTTTTGATATTTATTTGAACGTTGAATCACTGCTACTTTATATTATGCAATGTACGCATTCGTTGTTATATGTATTTCAGTAATTTGTCATTGTTTTATTTTATAATTTTATTTTGTACTAACGTCATTTACACTTTTTGATATTTTGTAGAAAGGGCTGTACACGAAATAAAGGCGAAAAATCTACCGTTTTACAGTGTTCAACTCGCTATGAAATCAAATACTGACTGTTGTACATGTGAATAATTTTGTTTGTTCGATAGAAGACGCGCAACACGTGTAGCAAAACTAGAAGCACAACACATCAAAACAAGCTTCTAACGCACTTTCATCATTTCTCTATCCACAAAACCGCATAGCCAATGAAAACCCCACAGCTTCAACACACGCCCCGCCTACAACCAATCAGATCGCGCGACACGCATGAGAGCCCCGCCCGCGGCGGTAGAAGCGCTTATGAATGAGAGGTGCGAGTGATTGACGGATCAGTGTGATTGCGAGTCCGACTTACAACTGTCAGTCCTGTATGAGATTCTCAAACGACGGTGTGCGATCTTAGAGCGAACACTTACCTTCCTCATCAACAGTGAACGTAAACATTCAAAGTGACGGAAGAGAAAGATTTCAGCGCGGACATGTTGGACTACTGCGCCAACGAAGTCGCCAATTCGGGCTACCCGACTTCAAGTCCGTCAATGGCATCCATCCTGAACATGAACACAGGAATTGAAACAAGCAGACAGAACTCTTTCGTGCTAAGCAGCCCGCCGCTAGCAGCGTTACATAACTTAACAGAGATGAAGTTCCCTTCATCGCAGCAATTGACGGACTATCAGCAGAATGCGTTCAAACACATGGCAGCAATGTCTGCCGCCTCCACTCCTCACGGAATAAATGACATTCTGGGTCGTTCCATCAGTGCTAACGCTCTAGGAATTCCTAGGATTAATCCGCAAATGTATCTTAATCCACAAGCGCGGTTTCCGAAACTTGCAGAGTTACCTGGGCGACAACCCATCTACTGGCCAGGTGTGCTTCCCCAACCCTGGAGACCTCAGCCAGGTAAGTACAGACACAGACGCTTACCTGTATGTTACCTGTAGAGTCCGAACAGTTGATTGTATCGTATACCGTAAATGTAGGTGCAAGGGTGAGAAACAGTTGATTAATCTTACACTGTAACTGTAGTTTACTGTGTATACTATTTATATGTTTTATTCTTAGTTACCTGTTATCGATATTACAATATACACAAAAAGGAGAAAAGTAGTTTAGTAAAACGTTCCTGTAAATATGGGTAATTTATTTTTGAAATATGTTATTGGTAATTTAAATTAAGAACTGTTACATTATTCATTAAATCACAGGAAGATTTCATAGTTAAGTGTACATGTTAATAACAACAAAATGCATATATACAACAGTAAAAAAAAATTTGCTTAGGAAACTTGCAGGTCATATCACTGCAAATAATAATTTCTGTAAATAAATTAAGCTCTTAGAGAACCATGTTTAATACACTTTAAATAGCAATATAGTACTTTAAATAATAAATATTGAAAATGAAATACTTATCCTGTAAAATACTTAACTGTTAATAAAATAATTGTAAAATGTAATAAATCTTTCATATGGTTAAACAATGACAAGGCATACTAGAGAATTAGTTTATCAGACAACATATTTAAACTAGTTATCATTTTCTGTAAACAAAATATAAGGAATAATGGATTTTTTTATCTAATAAAAAATACACAATTAGTAATATATATATATATATATATATATATATATATATATATATATATATATATATAAATATTCTGTTAATAACAGGGGTGGCCATCTATTGTCACTTTGAAATGTTTAATGATTAATTAATTGACAGCTTAATCATTGTACATATAAATATCTACAGTAGTAACTGAAGTATAGGCAAGACTGGTTTGGTGAAATAAAAATCAATTATTTGAATACATGTACATGCAATTTGCAAAATTAAAAGGTCACAAACAAATTATAAAGATTATAACAGTATCATTATAAAATATATTTCATTTCTTATTCTCTTAAAATTGTAAATGCTTTAAAATAAATAAATGACTTATTTTTAAAATCAAGTATGCTTTATATTTGATTAAATTAGAAACAAATAATTGAATTTGGTAGTTTGTCCTTCTTGTTAGTAAAGCTGTTGGGTGATTTGAAGGAGTCAATATTGATATTCTTAGCTATATTTCACAGCAACCCAAACTGGCAAAACCGCAATAAAAGCTCTCGTTTTAACCTATTTCTGACTTGAAACTAACTCTGTCAAATACATCATTTTCAACAACTGTAGTTTCGTTTATAATGATAACATAAACAAATATTTTTTTCACAAAAGCAATTTACCAATACTTAGGCGCGGTTCAATGGTTTGTTTGGCTGTCTTTGTGAAATACTCATAGTTTAAACAAATAACCTTTAGAAGGGAAATCCCACAATTAACACATCAACCGTTCTTACAGCAAATGTTGTACCGTAAAAAGCATGTTGCCTTATTTTAAAACCAGCTCGGTTGATTTAACAGTGTTAAAGCACTTATAGGCGATGTCTCTACCAGGGCTTGGAGAGTGTCCCACCTGCTTTTCACTTTGTTTTAACACTTAAATATTGACCGGAAAATATTAGAGTCAAATCCTAATTATCTAACGACAGAATAACGAGCGAATCGTCTCATTAACTATCCCTAATTCCCTCAACGGGACGCCGTGTTTAGGAGCGTAACCACTCACCACGGAGGTCTGGCGAGATGTTGACAACTACACTGTTTGTGAGAGAACTAACTGTATGTAACCCTATATCACTGGAGTTGAGCGCCTTCCTTGTATATTTTCACATCCTGACTCAAGCCCGAAACGAAAATCGACCACACATTTCAAAGATTTCTTCGGGTGAGGTAAAAATAATTGGTGGCTTATGGCATCAACTACAATAATTTCTGATAATTTAAATCCTTTAAAACTAATTGTTATCATTTTAAACTAATATTCACGCGTGAATATCGTTTAAAATACCTGTTGTATTATTAGATATGAATTTTACTGTTATAAATACTATCACTATAAGCAATAATATCAGCCGTTATCTTACTATGTGTCGTGGAGTAATACAAAATCGATACAGAGGCACTGTGTATTCATATCTTTTTTACGAAGATAAACTATCTCGTTGAAGGTTATTATTGCACAAACACGTGTGTTATAAATTCTGTCAGGCTAAACCTTATTACTTTAGTCGTCTATAGCACGCACTGAGTGACAGCAATCAACAAGACGATGCGATAAGATTGACAATAAACCGATCTCTTAGTCCCGCAATCGATGGAAGCTAACATGATACATTTAATCAGATCTGGGGAGGGGGAGGGGGGATGAAGAGGGGCAAAGAAGATTGGGGACAACAATTATCACGTCTTCTTGCTGGCAAAGCAGGTTAGCCTGACAGCTGCTAATTACAAGCTATATGACAAATTGTTATCAGCAACGTGTGTATGTTTCAGCGTGCTCCTAGCATGTGGTGTCTATAGCGGATGTACCCTGTCTTGTATAACGTGTGTCTGTAGTAGGACTCCTCTGACATGACGTCCCACACTGACAACACCTGGTTTCACTTATAAGTGAAATAAGCATATTGGCACATGTACCCTCATCATATTTTCCAACGAGATATGAGTGAAATAAGCATAGTTGACCTCTCCATATTTTCACAAGTTATAAGTGAAATGACCACATGAACACGAGTGACACAAACACATATACACATGAAGGCAAAATTAGCATCTATCGTAGTCCGGACTGTCTCTGGGTAAAATAGTATCTAGGCAATTTGAACTTATGCGTATTTTATCAGATGTTTTCTGCGAGATATAAGTACATAAGCATACGCACCTTAGATGTAAATTTCTAGACATAAGCAAACAGGCAACTGCACCGTCTGCATGTAACACACTTAAGAGACCTGTCACAGACGCGTGTTTCTAATATATGGGTTATCGTATCCATTTCATCTTAAACTGAAATTCAAACCTTATATGTTATTGTTTATGTTCCAGATTTTAAAATTCGCTTAAATATGATAATCCATACCATTCTTTACAAAGTAACATCGTCTACATAAGGAGGTATGGTGGTTACTTCACACCTTAATTGATTGTTTTGTGGGTATTTGAAAACAATACGCCTAAAACATCTTCAATGTAATATACATTTGTGTCAAAACGTGAACAAATGTATGCTTTAATTCCGATTTGTATATGGTATAAAACTTGAGTTCATTTATCTCTTTTGCTAATCCACACGTCGAATATATGCTGCTCAAAATTACCTATCAAGAATGATTTGCCATTTTTAAAATATGAAATATACAATTCATGACCCCTTGTTCCAAGACAGTGCCAATCCTATATTTTATCATTTACGTGTAATATATTATGGCAATATTTAAGAAATCCTACACTTCTGTGTTGGTGTATCTGTACAAGATAAAACATTGCATTCATAAAATAATCCCAAACGCCATCAACAAAAATATCTATATATCAATAACATGATATATAAACTTATTTGATAGTTTTTGTATATTTAACAAATATCCCACAAATACTTCATGTAGTAGACTGTAATGTTTCATTCCTTTAAATATAAAATACAATGTATTTATGGAATACATTATATTGGTATAAGAAAAGCATTAGTGAATTTGAATTACCATATGTTTAAAAAAGTCAACAATACTTTAAGTGAATAATATTTAATTTTATGATATTATTTTCGTTTATTTTTTTGCAACCGTGATCTGTATAAATTTGAATTGAAATGATCGATTTTCAATAATTGCAAATTGTGAATTTTGAAATTTGAATATGGTGTGACGTTCGTTGATTCATACCCCTCCTGTAAAGATATGGCTATGGTATCTATTTCTAAACCATTTAGATTTTAAAATTCATTTTTATACATTGAAAGAGTATTCATATACTATCAAATCACGTCATTATGTAAGTTCAATACATTGATTTTCCAAATCTAAATCATATTTTATCAATACTTCCCCTCCATATATGTAAACATATATGCTAAAACATTCCTCTTATTTCTATATCTATAAATCTAGTATGACTTCCCCCTGCGTACTTCTTTCAATAACAGTTTCGCACATTGTAAAATAATATCAATTCGTTCATTACCTGATATTATCTCTCAAGTGTTTTCCCCGTTTTCATGATTAGTTTTCATTTCATATAATATCAATTAACGTGGACAATTGCTTTCACATATTTCACTTGCTGACGCTTTACTGTGATTACTAGATTCCCATTATTTACTTTCACATATTTAAAAACATTCCTATAATTCATTCTTTACTCCATGTTTATACCTTATATATGCAACTCTTTTCTGCAATCAAAAGCGTTTATTATATATTGACAACCTTGTTAATTCATTTCACCTTCGTTTAGGAACAACGACGGTTTCTCTTTCCAATTTAATTATAATTTCCTTTCTCACTTTCACAAATCACAAATGTAAATACTAAACTAAGTTACTCTGCAATACAATTCATTGTGGTGTATTGATAACCAAATAAATGTTTTATTTCTAATGTTCTATTTCAACTGCTTTGATCCATGTATAATTTTTATTTTTTATTTTATTTCGTAATGTTTGCATATAACATTTTTACTTCGAAAAATAAAATATGTTCATGTTTCTATCTCAATAGTAATGCACATCTATATATGCTTTTCCTTCTAACAAGGTTCCTGCCCGAGATTTGCAGCCAACTCCTCCAATGTTATAGTCGACAAGGACGGCAAGAAGAAACATACAAGACCCACATTTTCCGGCCAGCAAATCTTTGCTCTTGAAAAGACTTTTGAACAAACCAAATATTTGGCAGGCCCTGAAAGGGCGAGACTAGCTTATGCACTTGGAATGTCAGAAAGTCAAGTCAAGGTAAGCAAAATTAATATTTCGTTTTTTTTTCCAGTTTTAAATATATATTCTATAATTATTTTCTGTTGGACGGATTGACATACCTTACCATTAGTATTGGTGGACAGGACTGACATGCGTGGTGTGGTATAAATAATATCTGAAATTCTCTCCGGGCAAAATATTTGTATTTCACATTTTAAAATCAAATCATTTTCAAACGATTTTCTAATTTAGTTATCAATTTATAAAAGTTAACGCTATTATGTTACAGTAAAAACTCATATATTTCTATGTTCAGTGCATTACCTGATTTGCAGTGCAGTAACATCAATTCTCGGTTTCATTCAAATTTAGATATAGATTTCGTTCATATATAAAAATATCAGAACTGATGCGTTGTTAGCACTGGCAGCTGATGGTAAATCAAGGGGCATGAAGTTTGAAATCTAAAGAATGGGATGAAGATATATATAGTGAATACATAATGAAACGTGAATGACACAAATGATTTACATTGCGCATTATTGACTTGTTAAACATAACGCTATAAATCACAAGAGTACAAAGAGAAATCCTCTCCACGGCTTCATCAGAGAATCAATTGTCTCGCTTTGCTCCTTAAATTAAATCAAACTTTGGGAATTATTTTCAACTCTCATAATTTTCAATTTCATTCGGCAAGGATTCCAAAAAATAATACCGATTTCGTTCAAAAACGCATTCGATCATTTTAACTTTGTAAAGATGCAGTTCGACGCATAAGATTAATGAAGACAATTGCGTAAAAAACTCAATTGATCAGGAATGCAATGGGAAGGTTGAGGAAGGGGCTGTGTTATCTGGGGCTGACACTCTGACTGAAGGACACATCCATCTGTCGTTAAGGAAACAATTAAAATTAATCCCCAATGTCGACTGGGAGGGACGTGAACTGCAAACCATACCGTCTGGTGCTAGGCCACTTCAAGGCGATTTCGGCTAAGAAATCCGATTTCCTCGCGATCATTTAGCCAAATTTATTTGTGGAAAAAACATTCGGTTCTCTTCCCTCCCCCTCGTTATAATTTCGACGATAGGCGAACCGAATTACATTTTACAGATAACAAATCTTTATTAGCCTACCCTGTTTGCATCCAATACGAGGAAATGCTCATGTTGTATCAGATTTCCATCAGCATGTTTGTTTGTGTAGTTGATAGTTTGTGCATATCGCGAAGAAGTCAATAAAATAATGGTTGGGCTTAATCATCATTAATCGCAAACAATTGCTATCAATTTGAAAACAAATTAATCAAAACTTGAGTTAAACAACGAACGGTGTCAACATCTGTGCGCATGCGCCTTGCACTTCACTCTCTTCAGATCGGCCAATCACAATGATTTCTTTATCTCAACATCGACTAATATTCTAATACTTGTATCTCGTTTGTAAACGATTAATTCCCCGCCTGTGTTAATTGCCCGCTACGTGCCCTCCAAGCACGGCCCCCATCAGCATCATGACAGCAGGGCGCAAGTTTTCTAGCTCTCAATTCCGGAACCAGGCTGCCCTAATCGGCGCTGGTCATTCCATTGAAAACGGCTGACATTTGATGGGTCGGTTTGCCTGCCACCAGAATAGGGATAGTGTCGGTAAAGCGAACCATTGAATATCTTGTCAATCATATCAAGCCCCATGTGTGAAATCTCTTCTTTGCCTTCCTGAATAAACCTGCCAGTTAATTTTGCCTTATTGAGGCAGGGTAAATACAAGATGAAAGCTCTGCGGCTTTATGCCACAACCTGGTCGCTCAAACACTTACGACGTCTCATCTGTGTCCGCTTATTGTATGAGTTTCCGCTTGGTGATAGCCTAATATATGAAAATCATCACAAAAGTATTATCATACATGAATATTACATATATTCCCAGGTGAGAGATCACCGTATATTACAAAGCAGTTCATTCAGTTTTAAATAAGCTAGGCCTCCAAGCAAAACGAAAACAACTGGGTGGTGCATGAAAAATTGATATATAACAAGAAACTGTTTTTAACTCGTTCAAACCTAATCTAATTCTTGCCGGTGCAGTGAAGACCTACAATGCGTCGGGTAACCATAACACTTAATGGTAATAGCTTTACTCGGCAGCGTTATTAATTCATCATTCCCCCAGTGTCCTACAAGCACCTAGCAAGTCGGTGTTATTTAACCATAATCATTGTCTTGCTTGCCAGTACTTCACACATTTCCATTTGGTCTTCGCCGATAACTTCCACGTCAGAGCTTCCAAGTCGGTTTGTGTGGCATAAACTTCAAATTAACCTAATGGGCTTTAATCCGTGTTCCTACAAATTTGCATCGATTATGCAGAAATAACTGTTCCAATATTTCATATTTTTTTTTTATCAAAGTTGATAACCGGAGGCCTACGCTCATACCTGTGTCCCAGACACGCTTGAGTTAGAGATTTATTGCCGGAGCTCTGTTGGAGATCTATCCTGTTAAAAGTCTCTATAGAAACCCGGTTATAGTAGCGATGAGCGAGCTTTAGAATGTAATCTTACTCCTCTCGTAGTTGACTTGACTATTCACCCGGTCGGGTCTCACATGGCGAAGCCCCGTGGAGTCTCGCGAGATCATGGCGAGATCTCGACTCAAGAGACACCATCACAAAAAAGGTGGTTGACTTTTTTGAATGGCACAGCATGGCTGCCCTTTAATGACTATGGCGTACATTACGATACATTTGCTAGTGGGCCCCGTCATCATTTCGCACCATTTCAGTTGAAAGAGACCCGTGTTAACATAGCGTTAACGGCTATCACCATAGCTTGAAGGATGATAGAAATATAGAGGCACACTATATTACAACTCTCGCGATGATCTCGTTTGGGGACGCATGCGCAATCAAGCGGATATAGTTTGTCAGACTATTTCAGGCCTGATTTTCTTATTTATTAAACTTCGCTCTTTGAAATTGACACTTGTGAATTTTAAACAGTTTTTCTGATGTCTACTCGCGGTTTGAAATAAAGCGCCGTGTCTTTATTAAACTGGTGAACATATCAGCACAGTAGAAGGCTTTAGCGGGATAGAATATGGGATTAATACGTGGAGTCTGACAGCTTTGATCAGAGGGATAACACCTCTTGACAAACATTGTATATTACTTAAATACACCTGTGTTATGATAACATAAACAAACGGAGCATGCTCGTTTGATGGCCTAATCATATAAAACCATGTACATTGCAAGTGTAGAATATCACACCAGCAAGACTTACCGTCTCAGCGGTAGGTAGATTTCACTTTGCTTAGAGACACATGCCACCTTGCGGAATTTAACGTAAGAAATTATACAGATATGATTATGCTACCCTTATCTATAAACAACATGAGGATAAACAAAAGGACATGCCAATACAGATGATAACATTGGGGCTAAATAACATTTTTACAGAAATTTAGAAAATATCATGAGGACTTTCAATAATTTACTTAACCATATTTCATAACTCGTTTCGTATATTTCGTTAGGTATTTTTCTTTTGAAATTATTTGCAAATATCAGCAAGATTTTCTCACTTTTTTCAAGAAATTATTGAATACTTCATTACTACATATCATTTTCTTGGATAAATTGTTGATTTGTTGATAAGAATAGAACATTATTGTCACTGATAATAAATCGACCCGTCCCGCTGCAATAAACCAATATTCTTGGAGAAGCATTTGCTCTGAAAAATGCTTAACATATCAAAGATGCCATAAATGTTTCCATATTCATGATATTTCAGAAATAATCACACCAATAACTCACTTACGCCTGTGAAAATAAGCGAATATGCCCAGCAGAAATGTCTTTGCCAAGGCTCAAAGAACCTGTAGAAAATAAATCTTTTTGATACAAATATTCAGCCAGTAATTGAGCGTGTTTATTCCGAGTCTCCAAGGAACACAGAAGCAAGTGGTTGTAATTATCCGAGAGTCGTTTGATAGCCAGCCCCTGTATCTCGCTGTGGGTCGATTTTCTACGATAAATAAACACTCGGTGCCATTTCAAAGAGAAACGTTAAAAGGCAAAAGAAAATGTTAAACTACACGGTGAAGAATTAACCTTTGGGCACATCTTTAACAATGACATCAGTCACTGGAGTTCTTCAAATCCGAGTTATTTAGCATCTACACTAAGCTAAAATTGATATCAATTCAACATCATTTAACTTGCATCATTATGTAACTAAATATATAACTTTTAACCTGCTTTTCACATTTTGCTATATAACGATGAGACATCAAAAGATAGAAATTATATTGCCAATCCTTTTCTATTGAATAAACTATGTTTAAACCAAAGATAGAAATTATATTTTAATCCACGTTTAATATGCTTCTCTTGTGAAGTTATAAACTTATGCATTCTTAACTAATGTAACCAACTATATATGTTGTTACCATCTAGAAATATGCACATACATTCTTAATTTTTTAAAATGAATTAACTTTAATAGTTTGCTGTAATACATTTATGCACAAACACATTCTTAAATATTTATACTTGCGTTTAATATATTCTTTTGATTAAATTCGAAAAATACAAAAATACCATATATTTAAATCATTTCTACAAGTAAGGATACATTAAGAAGCTAAAGGTTATGCTATACATCTCAAATTGCCTTATTTTTATTCGTTAACGTTATGCAAGTACATTAAGACTTGAATTCAAATCCCATTAAAATACACTTCATTTCTTCTACATGGGTACCTTCAGTTAGCTAATAGATATCTTAATGGGAATAAATCAAAGACGTCCAGAGACAATCCTGCTGTATAGTCATTTGATCTCGTGAGGAGAACCTATGGGAACATAAAGAAGGTAAAATGACTTCCCCCATCAAATTCTTAAAGCTATTTACCTTTTCAGATGAAGTGTAATCTATTTACCTGATAAACACCTTATTCTTGCTCTTTTGCATTCAATTTCTTTGAAGTTACCGCGGCTACTTATCACCTTTATTTCTTTATCTGCCGTCTATTCACAAGTATCAGAGAGTGGCGCTCCCGCATTTAGTCAATTAATGCTACTAATCTGTGACTTTAAACGCCTTACCTGTAAGGTAACAATGTAGCGTTATTGATGATATGATTAGCAGGTAAGATGAAGGTGATCATCGCCACAGGTGTCGGAACACACCTGAAGACAGGTATTGATCACGCTTCTTACATGGCTAGGGTTGTCTATTGTAAATGTAAACATTGTACTTGTCAGTACAAATGGGCATAATCCTTCGTCAATCATACTCGAGTCTTTTTCATGTGAAATCCGTTTCATGTAAATCTGTTTCATCTGAAATATGTTCCTTGTGCCTATTTTTATTCTGAAAAATGTAGGATAGGATAGGGTGGGATTGACGTTGTTTTGATCACCGAATACTTTTGATGTTTTGATAGATGAGAAAGTTATGTCTCAGTTGTTTATGATTTCACTTCTGATTTGTTTAAATCAGTTATTAAATTTCTGATTTGTTTATAATTCGATTTCATATTATTATTTTCAATTATAAACAAATAGCAATTATGTTCCCAAACATAATATAATCATTTAAACGAGAAGGAAGGAATAAAGCTTTTAATTACAAGTTTGCGTTTTCGCCAGATTTACAGTTTTATACACATGAGTAACTATATAAAGTCAATCATGGCTTTTCACTATGATAGGAAGCCAAGCATTCAATTGAACAGCGGGTATAATTCTTATGATATTGAACTCTCACCCTAAATGATCCTTCTTTATAACAATTCAAAGATATTTGCCAAATTTAATGATAAAACAGTCATCATACATAAGAAGCCCCGAAGCCTGAAACACCCCATAGCGAATTTGTCAATCCCTCTGCGAAGGCCATTGTCAGCGAATTTCACGTGCATCCAAGTTTCTGTCCGCTGACGGGCCAAACAATGAGAAGAGGAATGAAATTAAGAGTTATTGGTGAGTAGGCATCCGAACATGCACTTGTGATCATGTCCATTTAAAGGGGGGTCGTTCACACGTAAAATTTATTTCCTGAAGCGAGAATTTGCGAGTCATCAGTCTTTTTAACCAATTCGGTGACCGAACCCTATCGCTTGGTCCTTTCCTTTTCTCATCGTATCCAATACTAGTTAATGAAATTTTATTTCGCTTTTATATTAATTTCATTTTCTGTGTGATAAAGTTTAATTCCGTCAACTTTTTCACTCCTTTCACGGTGCATTGAACATCAATTGACAAGCGCGTGCGCTCGAGCGGATGTCCATTTCAAATCAGCTGTCAACTCGATGCGTGCTCGCGCCATAGCAGACATGGTTTTAACATTTCTAAAAGCACGTGATAAAAAGCTAGCTTCAAAACTTCTCATTTCTCTTCAGGGGAAAACTCGTTTCAAAACAACATGTTATGTCGTTAAAAATTAACACTTTCAAATATTTTTTTCACAATGATAACACCATTATCGTTAGGGATTGAATTGAAATCTGATGCTGTATCCCCTTGCACGAAATTAATTATTCAAATCGATAGAAAAATGCCATTTTTGTTATGAGAAACGTTCGTTTATGATCTCATAAATATAAAATTATATAAATATTTCAATTCATTCGAATTGACGCGTGCAAAGGACATAAATAATCTAAAAAATATTATTTTAACAACAATAACAAAATTATTTGTCATAAAATACGTTGGGCAGTATTCTTAATTTCCTTTCAAATTTTATATTTTCTTTATAGATAATAAATAATCTCTATTTCCTTTGAAGATAAGATATGCAAAGTAGATAACTTTTCCAATGCCTTAAAAGATTCCCTATAAAAGTTTTACTGATTTCCACATAAGCTAAATCCCACCACTGGCGTCTGCGTACATTGTCAGTATAACTTCATTCTCCATATACAGTATTATTGTTAAGGATATATACAGTCCTATGATAATTATTTTAATACACAGGTTTAATTCTCTAAACATGGGGGGTGAAGGTGGGTGGTTCCCCCTAAACTCAGGTAAAAGTCGAACACGAAAAATAAAACGTTTATTCATTCTTTTTATGATAGTTTTGTGTTCGGTGACATTGGGATTGGCCAGGCATGGTAGTGTGTGCTTATTGACCATTTTGTCACAATTGATTACTGATTAGTTTTAGGTAATAATATCATTTTCGAACCGTTTAAATTTGTTAAAAAATCATTAAATAATATTTCTTTCGAAATATGAGGAAATTAGTCTTAGTATATTTTATAAATACTATCAAATGATGAATTGCAATTAATTCAATTTTAAAACATTTGATTGAGGTACATTTTCAAATTTGTTTCATATACATTCTCTTTGATGTCTTTGTTTAATTCGTAGAAAATATACTCGCCAATATGACAAATCACACTTAAGTAAATTAATATGTTGATAATAAGTGATATATTACACAATGAAAAGTATATACAATAAATTTCAATGTATTAAAAAGATTTATTAAATGAACTTAACATCTGATATATGAGGCCACCTAAACATTCATATAATTTATATTTCTATATTCGTTGTTGAATGTCTGTGTACGTGTTAAAAAGCTTGTCTTACATCTCGATGTTATTTCAACTTCGAACGGCAAAACGAAACAAACAATGTTACCCTTATACCATTCCACATTTTTAACCAACGAGTCCAACTCTAAATCAGCCTTCACCACTGTTTACGGGACCAATATTTATTTATTTTAAGAAGAAAACGAAATTCAGAATATCTTGATAACTTAATACATTTCACGTTGATGTACTTTACCCACCGCGGTAAATGAGAAGAACAGACATCAACTGGAAAAGAATAAACAAATTAAATAACCAAGTCATGTTACACTAGTGATGTAGTGATAGGAAAACACGTACAGCACCCGTGTGGTCTCGGCTAGGGTCGGGGGTCGAGCCCTCCCTCCATATTATCAACCTCGGGGTGAGAGATAGGCAATACTTAAGTTCTTTCACTCACGCTTCTTCAATAGAGATATTTACACTGGTTGACTGTTGTACATTGCATGTATCGAGGTTGTTGATTTATTGCTTCTGTGTTGGTTCTAATAACACGACTCGTAGGCATGTCAAGCCTTCAAAGAACAGAAGCCAGGACTGCGATTGAGCATGTGTTTTTTGCATTTGTTCTGGAGGAAAACAATTTGTCCGTTATGCTTGTTAGTTCTGAGATTGTGATTGATATTGTTAATAGCGAGTCCTTAGCGCGAAATCGACAACAGACCACCATCAAAGTGTACAGTGTTCCTGGGAGAGAAATGTGGGGAATATTTATTTTTTGTTGATTATGGATTGTTTCTGTTTACATAACGTTACGCACTTTGTGACATTCGCCAGGGTATTGTTGAAATTGTACACGACGTGACAAACATTCGGATAATTCCCATTCGCAACATACCCTTTCTCACATTTGGGTATATACACTATAAGAACATACTTTCCTATTCAGCGCGAACTCAGCGTCTTTCCAAAACGAAATATTCTTCTGTCAAACGCTTTCCCTTTTAAAAATACGAAATTGCTTTTTAAGCTGTGTCTTTATTTTGATTGGCAGAAGTTGTGATTTCTTTAGCATGTCAAAGAAGTGAAACCCCACACAAACAGTCGCGTTCAAAGCCCTGCGTAAATACATATACATATTATAACTGGGGGTGAAAGCTGTTTAACATACTTATCTCTATTGTTTTCTGTGCTAAATGTGCTTACCTACCAAAAGCTTCTGTAATAAAACACAAAGACCCGTCGTCAAAGTATCGTTAGTTTTATAGCGGCGATCAGTTACGTGTTTTGTACGAGTTTTCCTCCAACCCACAACTGTTACCGATATATTCCTAACCTGAAGCGATACATCCCGCGCTCGAATCCCCTAAACATAGCTGATGTCTTTCACAATCCTCATCTACCACCAGTCAAGACACACTACTTCAGATGGCCAATTCTCCTGCAACTCTCCTTATCAACCGTCTGGTATAATTTTCACCTTGTAAAAGGATTTTTAACACTCAATTAAATCCCATGAAAAGAACGTGTCTTTTTTCTATAGTTTTGGGTACGTCTCGGTTTCAAGTATATAGCGCGATGCCTAATGTTAGTTTTAGCGATGTGTGTTTTTTTCACACTCTTGCCTCTGATGACCATAAATTTTCTGCAAAAATGTGACATCTTCCTTTAAACGTTATATTACACCCTTGCCAACACTGGCGCCCGTGCAGCAATGGGTAAAACAAGTGAAACGGCTAAAGACTACTTTGTACTTGAGGATAATGTGTTAACGTTTTCCCCTCCCTCTACTTTGTTCCAGGCTGTTAGCCCTTAATGCGCACATGCGTAGATTTCAGCAAGTGACGCAGGCTTTCCACAACTTGCCAAATTGTTTTGCCAGATAATTTTTGGACTGCTGTTCTTTTTACCATCGTAGAAACTGTCCATTTTCTCAAAACGGCCACAGAAAAGAGTAAAACTGTCATACTATGTCTCCAACAGCGATGTCAGTCAAAGGTTCTACGTTCTTTCTTCATCTGTTAAGCTCGTTGATATACTCTTTCATAAACATCATGACACGTCGTGAGTTATCGCCCTTGTTTTCACCACACACTACGACGCTGGTGTTCTCTGGAACTCTCTGTCGGCATGTCGGTAATCTTGTCTCATCTCCACTCTTTGTTTTTAAGCAATCTGCAAGGAAAGCACAATAGAAGATTTTTGTTCCTCTGGTGACATAAATGACAGAGAACAAGAACAAACGTGTTATCAGTGGATTAGAACAAGCAGGACAAGCAATAATAGCGCATGGATTCCGTCTCCATAGCATTGAGTGACTGAAAAAAAACGCTCGTAGATTATGATACTTAGCTTAAATAGATAACAGATATGATATTGAATTGCGATTTTTTTTATATTTAAGTTTGTCAATCAATATTTATTAGTACTCCGACCAAAGTCCCGTGGTAACTTAACGGTTATGCTTATATCGATTATTTTTTTTATATAGTACTTTTAAATATATATTCTTAAATTATGTATATAGGTATAAAGTATATTAATTAGTTATACTTATTACCCGATTCTGTAGTTTACGTTTTTGGTTTCTAAAAATAGTCAAATATAACCTCCGCAATAGAAATAATTATACAATGATTCTTTTGATGAAGTTAATTAATGAATAGATCAGTTTGCTTATATTGTATACTTCATATGTATACCTACTTCAGTTATATACATGTTTCTTCAAACTGGATGATATATTTCATTACAGATATCATAAAAAAAAATTCTTATAAGTTGAACTTTTAGAATGTGTTATAACAAATTTCGAAAATTTAACAAAATTCAATATCGATAGTTATTTTGAATTACAAATGTAAACAGTTTCTATCCACTATATACAAACTCTATGAGGAGTTACTACAAGCACGTATAGAAACTGCAACGCAATCCATATGTAAATCGTATTTGCTGTATATTGATTTCCTGTCGCGTTAAGCGTTCAACCTTTAACACAGGTTATATTATAACCCTTGTACTGGCCGGGCACACCTTATCTCTTCACTCGCTGGTTGGAACTTAATATTTGAAAATTAAAATCAGCATTAGCGTTGGGAAATAATTAATAAATACAAAAATGATGGCGCTAATAAAATAAAAAAATTTGGGGTTGAAAATTTACCTTATTTTGATATTATATTGTTTAAAAAATAAGAATACAAATGTTTTTATCATTTTATTAATGATATAAGACACAAAATAAATAATATCTTTATATTTAAACTTATATTAAAATATTGTTAGAAGTACATATTTGAGTAATATTTTGGCTTATTAGTTAAAAGTTAATGAATAATAAGTATATAACTTACATCATATTGAATATTGTTTCGGTTTCACAATTAACAATTTACACTAACAACTTCGCCACATAATACATATTATGATTAGAAAGGTACTCATACACAATAACAGCTTTGTCAAACGATGCATTATCATGAACAATACACATAACAACTTTCTTAAATGATATATGTTATAAGCTGTAATCAAAAGTGCAAAATAACCAATTTGTTAAATGATATTTGTCATAAGCTATATAATAAAATCCACAATAACGAATTTTTGTTAAAATTATGATATATGTTATAAGTTATATCATACACACCCACAATGTTAAATGATAAATGTTAAAACAATTACGTCGTGCATGTCAACAATAACGATTTTGCTAAATGACATTTTAGGATTTAAGATTTATAAGTACCCAGTAGCAGCTTTGTTAAATGAATTGTTAGATTTATAATGTACATGTACACAATAACAGATTTGTAAAATGATAGGTTACGATTGATAGTTTGCAAGTACACAATAACGACCATGGCACAAGCGATGTATCCAAATGGATCAATATGAATATAATAACTTAAAGGCTTTTATTATCGAAATAATATCGCATCATTTCCCCAACATGATCGCTCAAGAAGCCATCACATCTACAAAGTGAAATGTGCTGTACAAACAGTGCTTGATTGAAGAATTATTGAATCAAGGCGAATACATCAAGCCACAACGTTTGTGTACTCTCATCGTGAGATAGGGCTATAAACGTCACTCAAAGTAATAATATACAATCACTGAAGCCAAACACAACTAGACGAGAGTCTCAAACCCTCAATTTACTCTCTAGTGATCGAAAACTGGACAACTAATCTGATATTTAGACTATTTTATAGCCGCCAGAGTGTGTTAAACCATGGCAAGCTATTCCACAATCTATATCTTCAAGTTTGTTTTGAGCTAAAGCTAGTATTAATTATTTACCACTGTTGCGTAAAAGGCCTTTCAATTTATTTTTAGAAAAAATATCAAAAGTTATAATCATATTAAATGCGACTTTTCCTCGAGAGCATTTCTTTTGAAATTTAATTGTTGAATAATTATTATCCTTGATATTAATTTCAGGGGCTTTTAGTTAAATTGCGTTTTTACCACAGTATGAACAGCGCATATCGTTCAAGCAAGCCAATAATTTTTAAACATCTATACAAATTTATTACGCGTAGCAGAGCGCATTTGAAAATCAAACCATGAATTAATATTGTTATTATTCTTCCCTTTCCCATAAAACTAATGACCTTTGAACGCATTTCTATGGTTCTGTAGGCCATAAAGTGAAATTATCAAATATTGATAAGGGTTACGTTATTAAGCAAGGTACGTGAATGGCCTACTGAAATGTCCCAGCCTATGAACACCTGCTGGTTGTATCGTGTTTTGTTCCTCTTCACAAAGGTTTAGGCTTCTCTGGCTCTAAATGCGATTCCAAGTCGCATCATAGAGCCTTGATTCACAGTCCCACCCCTTTCGGTCTTCTACACATCTTCAGTCTGGTCAAAGCGGCTTTGTATCCTCCACACAAACCGACTTGTGCTGTGTAATTGTCGGCCATTCATTCGTCCACATGAAACACATTTAGTCGTTTTGTATCCGAGGTTTCATACAACCTCAACTACCCTTCATAGAGCAATGGGCGGAGAAGTTTTTGTGATCAATTTCTGTGGGCAGATATATAGCCTTTTGCATTGATAATTTTGTGTGACAATTTCTTTCATTGAAAGTTACTAAACGCAATATCGTATATCGTTTACCTTTCAAATGTGTCTTAACACGTTGCCTGGGGTTAAGAACATATTTAGTTGTTAATATTTCATAACCTGTCTCTGAGTTCTGTTTAAAAGTATCCATTCTTATTGTCATTCAATTTTGCAATATAAGAAGATTTACATGTACTGTTATGAACAGAAGAGTTGACTTCAGGTTGATAACTGAAAAAGGCTTAAAATAGTTATCTTTAATAATGTGATGAAAACTCATCTTAGCGAAACATGAAATTCTAATGTTTAAATTCAAAACTTTTCACAATTGTAAATATATACTCAAGCAAATGATGAGCTTATAAAACCAACACGTGAGAGGAAATATTTCACAATGTATCATTATGAGCTTTTCATACATGATAAACCAATATTCAATTGAAAACTGCTTCGGAATATTCTTGAAAAGAGTAATCACAAAACGTTTCACACCTCCTTCTATAGGAGACGACTACTGAAAAGATAAACCACCCATCTCGTTGTGATAACTTTATTTTCTATTCAAACCGTTTGGAAATTATACTTTAATATCCCTTTAAGAGCAGATAGAGACTTTATCACAACTTGGAAACGGTTTGTCGTAAAAATGGCGCCCCTCGGGAAGACGCAAACCGCTTTCCGCTTGTCGCAAATCGGCTCAACTGACACCATTCAGCAATATTCGGGCCGGCGCCTGGTTTATATCCTAATCAAGTTTATTCGCCTCTTGAGCAGGGGCCATAAGCGGGATTTATGGTCAGAGAGGTGTTAAAATGGGTATATTCGACTCTGTCCGACAGTATTTGGTCATTCTAGGTGACTTATTTGAGTGTTGACCATTTAAATTCCTTTTACACACACTGGTGATATACACGTCCGATCATAAAGAACGCATGGTGCCCAGTACTCGTAACATATATGAAAATGTAATAGAAGCCCCATCTGTTTAAATACCGAATAAAAGGCCTTCATTTCTTACATCTTGCGAAGAGAATGCAACCTGAGTAAGTCACTGGTAATATCCTGGCACGTAACTCCATACGTTAAGTGGCAAAGGGAGGTAAATGGTGTTATAAACTGCCAAATGACCATTCTCGGTGCAATTTAATGAAATATCATCGCTGAGGGAGAGCGTAACTACGAGATACAGACTGATTCAGTGTACCAAGTCACTCCCTTCAACAGCTTCACGAGTGGGATATCACTGGTCGACGAATAAGAAACAAAACATATTCCAGTTATTTTGATAATAAACATGACACATATCACTAGCTGCATTCAAAAATTGTTTGAATTATTATAAATCAGAATTATAGAAGAGAAGAAATTTTATCAACATTTTCTTGTTTAAATATACATTAAGAACAACATTTTAAGGGAGATGGTTGTTTCACCACGTTTCGCATACAAATGTTTTAGCAGAATTTGTAACAACTTAGGAGTTTGTATGAACGTGCTTTTTTGAAACTTTAGTTTTCATTAAAACCATTTCTTCTTCTTACTTTTATTTTGAGAACAATCTTCATAAATCTGGAAGATATTTTCATTTTGCATATTCGTAATGTAAACAAAGGTCGAGCTTTAAAAAAGAAGTTCTGAGAACTTGTCCTTCATTTCTAAGAAAAAATTAGAAGAAGTCCTATATAATATATCAAACTGTAAACACTCTTGCAAAATATTATGCTAGCCACACTTCTTCTTTTTCCAGGTTTGGTTCCAAAACAGAAGAACAAAATGGCGAAAGAAGCACGCAGCAGAAATGGCGACAGCGAAGAAGAAGCAGGAACAAGCAGAAGATATGGAAGGATCGGACTTGGAGGACGAAAACTATGACGGCAATCCTAATGACAGTTACGACGAAAGGACACTAGACCATAATGGCGTAAACGTGTGTTGAGATGTCTTGTGACAAACTCTTGTGTCTAAATGTAGATCTATCAGTGCTAAAAATAACTCTGACGTCAACCGGAAGTAACCGGTGCTGTGTGATGGCCAATCAGCTGCGATCTCTCAAGCGTCGGGTATCGGTTGCCATGGCAATAGATCTCAAGATGGTGACCAGACCACCACGAATGACAGAACATTATATAGTCGCTGGTCCTTGATGAAGACTTTAAGAGCATACCGCTAAATGGACAAGGTCCGTTGCTTAGAAACGGTGTTGCAAACCCACTAATGTTCTGGTACCTGGAAATGCAGTACATTACGGGTGTATGGGGCGGGGCTTAGTGGGAGCGTTTCATAGACATGATCTCCACCCCTTCATCCCACCCTTATGACGTTGAAGTTGTTGTTATTTAGATATTGGAAAAAAATTAAAAATGGGAAAGACAAGTTACTTTAGTATTTTTGGTTTTTGTTTCCTTGGCTAAGTTGTATGTCCACCAAACAGTGCTGTGAGCATTTAAATGTTGAATTATAAATAAGAAAAATAGAGAATTATTTTTAAATATTTCGTTTCATGAACTAAATTGTAGGTCAACCCAACCCTAACGTTAGCTCTGAGACACGGTGGTAACGGTGAAAGCATATCAAGACAAAACCATACGTCACTTCCTATTGACAAGTAAAGCCGTCGTTTTCATTTGTCGATCATTTATCAGGCTAAAGACAGATAGGATAAATTCCTAAACAACTGTTGGAGCTTAGGTTGCAATAAGGTCATCGAGCATTGTTTCACGACAAAAGCCAATATCACGTTTTTTGTAGGTCACGATGTCAAACCTAATTTAAACTTCTGAGTTTTCAGTTTGGTATATTCGTTTCAAATGACAATTTATTTGAGTACAATTTTCCTCCTCTGCTATTTATCTTGAAGCCTATTGAGTAGGGGCTGAACTGGGAATTCTTTACCTTAGGTTGGCTTTACAGAGGGTCCGAACATAGCGACCTGATAACATTGTTAAAAAGAACAAATCATTAAACCCGGCAACCAGCTTTAGGGACTGGTGTTTGCTTAGTCAAGTCATTTATTTCGTAGCTAAGAATTTATCTTCTCCGCCTGATTTCTGAAGACAAGTTTGATTTATAACAGTCTAAATGCAGTCATTCGATGATGACCTTTGCGCTGGTCACATGCTTGCATAATTTGGTTGGTACTATAATTGTCAAATTTCATTTTGTCTTGAAGTTTGCATATGTTAGGTTTGTAATACTATTATAATCGATTGTTTCCTCCTGTTTCAAAATGTTAGATTTTACGATAAGGATTTGTGTATGAAAACTTTGTCATATTGAATATGTTATTGAATTCATAACCAAACTGACTAGGCCTTTGCCTTTCAAGCGACAGGGCTTCAGATACAAGCCAACCATATCCACATTCGACTTCATTATTGTGTATGATGTTCATGCATTTCGACTTTAATATACAGTGTGAGAGAATTTGACAAGTCGGCAAAATATGAACAATCGAAATTATCCAAAATTTGATTGAAATATTCTTAATTAATCTGCAAAATAAATTCGAATTTCTAAAGTAAGTTATCCAAATCACAAATTACAAATTCCAATTCGTTGACTATGTAATCCCAATTATATGTAAAAAAATCAAATACACAAAATGCAAATTATCATGTTAAATAATGTATTTAAGTTGAAAACATAAGATCAAGGAAAACGACGATAGAGCACGTTAGTGTTCTTTGGTTCAATAATAAGTCGTTAGGAGATCAGTGTCAAACAAGCCTGAGATCGAGTATCAAATGAAAAGTCCTCCATTAGCAATGGCACGACCTGAATATCACAATGCTTCAATCAATTCTCTCAGCTTAAGGAGGTGATCGTTTGTTTAATTTTGCCATCATAATGATTTAGTGTCGATTATTGAAATCCGCTTGAAAGTACAGACAAATTATACTAAGGACCCTATCCGACAGCAGTTGTATGACAAGTAGTATTGACGACATTCTTTAAGGCTGGCTTGGATGGGAACATCCTTGTCTAAATTACTTAAGTATTCGATTTGCTATGAAATTGGTGTATGATTTAGCTTTGATTTATCTTAAGTGTTTTTTCTTGTACAATGTAAATGACACGAAATTATAACGCGTATGATGACTATTTCCTGAAAGTGAATGTAATTTTTAAATTCTGTTTTACAATCACGAATTGTAAAATTACCTTAATTCCAAATTATGATTTATCTCCAATATTTACCCGATAATTATTTTTTCCAAAATACTGCGAAAAAGAAAAAAAAATTCTATGCATGGCTTTTTGAAAATATATTTCACGCCATGTCCATATAATTTTAAAAGATCAAAATTTAAATTATAAATGTGATGAATCATTTTAAAAAGGTGAATCCTCCAAGTCAGCCGTGTAGTGAAGAAGTAGTTAGTTTAGTTTATTCTACACAAACACGTATATTACGTGTTGACAGCTTGCCTAAACAAGACTTTTGTTTACTTTTATATCTTGTTATTTCTGTTTTATTTACTCAAAGGGAGTCTTCTACACTTCAATTGCTTTGAAAAAATAATTTGTCTTAAAACTGTGATTCTGCCTTTAACTTTAACTGAAATGTTATGAACATAGAGAAATGATATTAACTGAATAATGATCATTTGTAAGCGGTTCATTGCCAGATTGATATTGCTAAGGCCATGTTAAGACTATGATTCGTCTTCCTTAGAAATATTTGTTTTAAAAAAAGGGTAAATTCTGTACAAATTTCATGTAACCAAACTCTTTTTGAATTGTAATTCGTGTACATTTTTAAAACTTTGAAAGACATATTTAAGTTAGCAAAATAGATAACTGAAACCTTGCCAAATGCATTGTTTTCATTATATTGTTTCAAAGAAAAATATTGTTAATGATATTATAATACGTGACCTAGTCAAATCGGCTTGTTAATTTCCAAGATACAACATACATACCTAATTTGTGTGTTTAGAAGTTTATGTTTTGTTTTAAAATTCATGATTTATTTATTTAAGAAAGAGATATAAACATTTTAATGGTATGAAACCAATGTACAGATGAAATAAGATTTTCATGTTGTTTAATCCTAATTTAACAACTCAAACAGAAGGGTTATATAAAAACTTTAACCCCGGGTTAAAAACAACACAAGGGGTGTACGCAATGTCGGGTTTTACGAGGCCTGAAGGGCCAATATGATGTGTATAATTTGTTTTAAGAGGGTTCCAATAAAGAGAGCCTGAAAATTGACTATGCTTTTGTGTGGTGACTTATTCGATTCTTCCTATCCGCATGGGAATACAAGAGCCCATGCATCTTTGTTCTTTTTTCTGTTGGGGCTGACCACTTTAGACTAATCAGCCATCTTACAGGCGGGTCGGGGAGGCGAGGGGAACTATTAATTTCTATCAGGTAGCCCCTCCAATTAATAATCTTGAATTTGTCCGATAAATCATCCCGTTAAAGAGAGCTGATCCTCTGCAGTGGCACATGGCGCTGCGACTGAATTATTTGTACCTCAAGCTCCCAGAAGCGAATCTATTCAAGTCTGTGGGCCTCTCTATCTACACGCTGACTGATAGCCGGTTGACGCAATGCGATGTCGAAGCGTGAACAAAGACGCCAAGCCGATTGGTAAAATTCAACTCATCGCCTTCAGGAATAAGCGTCTTTCCGACTCCGTCTGAACTGAAATATGTCGCATGATCCCCTTACGACTACTTGCAGCTATTTATCTCGGCAAAGAGCCCGTAGTGAGGTTTTAACGTAATTTGTACGTCTTGGAAGTTAACCTTTCCTAACGTATATTGTCAGTCGTCAGGGAAGTTGAATTGGTAAATCGCATTTGAAGAATAAGAATGGTCTGCTATGACAGAAGCGAATATTGGTCATACGGTCACAATTGGGGAGGATTTGGGTTGCAGGATACTTTACATGATGAACAGGAAACAATCATGAGAGAAGTCGATAGGAAGGCATTATCGCCGATTCGAAAATTGCATTTTTCAAATTTACGATAATTGAACTGGTTGAAAGCTGACGTTTAAAAACACTGTGACAGCAATTATTAGGATTTATATGTTTAATCAAATTAGTACTGACAGTTCATTTTGAAATCTGAAATTGCATACAGTTTGTGACGACTGTGATACGATATTCTAATATATTACTACAGCACTTAGCTCCCGAGTTATGAACTATACAGGGCAACTTATGAAATGAAACTTTTAATACATTTAGAAATAAATTCAGGACGACTTCATAATGAAACATTTTCAATGGAAGGAATGTTCATAATGAAACATTTTCAATTGAAGGTTTGTTTATAATGAAATACTTTCAAGCATTCGAACACTTTATTAGTTATGATACTACCAAAATTTTACATTAAAAATTGTGAAAATATCTTCGAAATTATGAATCAAACAATATGATTTAAACCGTCGTCGAATTTGACGATGTGTATAGTTTGATGTCTTTATTGAATTAAGCTCTGTAAAGCCGTTTAAACGTACACTCCAACGTTTGAATAAGGAAGCATGTTCACCTATTGGTATGTGAATGGACAGTGGGTGGATAATGTCACTAAAATGTTCATTATCATTATCATTAATATTTCACATAACAATGAATACAACCACATTATACACGCCAACACACCAACTTCCGTTGATTATCACAGCCAGACATCAATTTACATTTGTCAATATACGAAGTATAATGGTCATTGGTGAATGGGATCATTCTCTCGACACAGAGGCTAAACAACACATAATGCTAATGAGTTTCACTTAAACTGCAACGTCATCACTTTTGTAATATAAAGGAACACCTACACAAACAGACGTTCGTAAAGACTGTATAAAAGGTTACTTATGGAAATGATTTTTAAAACTTATATATACAAGTTTGATTATTTCTTTCGATAACTTTAAATGAATTGACTTTAATATTATCATAATAATTGATAATGCCATTAATTTGGAATTTGAAAATAATACTCCATTACACAAAACATTGCGAAAATGTCGTTTTACATGTTTTGAGCATTTGTATTGCTTCACTTCTCACAAATATTATAGGAAGCATATAATACCATAATAATAACAAATTGGTGTATCTAACAGACAAATGTTTACTCTTACTATAAAGTGTATGCAAAATGCATATGCGTATGTCATTCATCTTTGTAATGTATATTTCAAGGCATACCTTTACCTACAGTGAATAGTATACTTCACCTTGTAGTCGACGTACCTCGATCAAATATGAATAATACATAAATTACATACATATGGAAATTAATATTCACTGTGTTATTCCCTGTATGAAAGTTGAGTATATATAATCACAAGATAGTTTCAGGCACATATTTGTTTTATAATTCACCTTCGATATTTAACAACCACATAAAACCCAATACACATTTGTGAAAAGGAAGGTTTTTCTACACTTATTTTAAGTAGATTTGCAAATGTTTCATTACCAAACTACTTATACACAAGTGTTGGCTATAAAACGCCGTAATATCTTAAAAATGAATTTTAATCTCAATTAAAACCCTTCCCCTTTTGAGTTGACATGATACCATCAACAAACCACTTAATTTTATAACGCATTAAAATGCAAATAAAGGATGCCTTCCTTAACTATAAATATTAATATATGACGTTATATAATATTATATTTTTAATTTGTAAAGGTTCGCTGGTGTGAAAATAACCTTGAACGTGATATGAAGCATGTCATCAGTAATGAAACATTTCCTAGCTTGAATTTTAATTCCGTAGCACGGGTGGGTAGGATAGTACGATAACACATGTCGTTTGCATATTTAGACGAAAGCAAAATGGCTATTGTCGTTTAGAACATCCAGAAAGATCCAGAAAGAAAGTGTTCGCAGACATCCATCGTAACTTTATACAGTGAAGTGAACTTTAAAAATGGGGTATTTGTTTACCATTATAATCAATTAAATGTTAATTTTGTAAATTATTCTAAAAAAGTTTGTAAAGTTTTGTAATTTTGAACAACCAGACTGAATGAAATATTGATCTACATATACACACATGAAATGTTTGTGTATGCAATATTGATAACGAATAGTTTTGATTGGTGTTATGACATATTATGTCAACATCATTAACTAAAATACATATATATTATTCATTATTGAGTTGTTCATATTCTTTATGGAACCTTATTGAACTGTAGTTATCATTCGAACGAAAATGACTTCCAACATTGCTTTTACATAACAATACATGTGTATATATAGTGTATAATACACTAATACAGATACTGAAAACAGAGTTATATTTATTATTTTTAATAGAACAAATAAACCATTTTAATGATAATAATCATACAATGACAGAACTTATTTTTGCTGAACAGTTTGACGCATAATAATGATTTTAATGAAACATTTAGCCTATAATATGTTTATTGAAATAATTACATCTAATATAAATATATACATAATAACATGTTGCTATGTTTTGATATCATTATATATATATAAACTGTAGTAAATATAATTTTCATGTTATTATGTATATAGTGTTGATAATGACAGTAAGGGAATATAATCTCCAGCAACATCAATATTAAATGTTTTTCATAAACTTAGAAATATCAGTAAGTTATCATAACTTATCTGGCATTCCCTATTTTATTAATAAAACCACACCAATATAAACACATAGTTAACATAACAATAATAGTAAAGTATGTGTCTAGTTGAACGTACATATAATCAAATATGTAATATATTCAAATCCATATTGGCTCTATAGTGAATGATAACGTAGTCATATAGTGACATATTCGTCCATGTCACTTAAAATCTGAATCAGAGGATGTGGGTTCGAATCTCACACTAGGATGTTCAAAATGTTTAATAGTGTTATCAAAAATATAACTTTCATAGATTCACATACATGCACGACTCCTTTATATTTTAAGATTATTCATTTTCAGAATTTGATTAAAAGGTTATTTTTTTTAGTAAAATGGATCGTATACTAAAGTTTCGAATATCATAAGTTTACATTAAATGTAAATCCTGAATCGGAGTCATTTTGGTTTCAGTAGTGAATAATTATTTCTTAAATATATTAATTCTAAAACTATAAAGATTTGTTATAGATGCAATATCGAATTCATTCAACAGTGTCAAATCATTGTACAACTGTCCTGTATATGTTTGATCATGCAAGGTCGAGGCTTCGAATTTAATTTATATTGAAAGTATATTTTAAAATTATCTCTTTGGAAAAACAGGTTGCTTTAATCTCAAACAAGTAATTTACTTTAATAGTTTGTAGAACTATTCTTAGATAGTCAAAAGGGTAACAGTGTGAACGCATCTCTGCAAAAAAGGGGAAATTCTAAAAAAGCAAAGCAAATAACTTAACATTGGTTACATTGGTACACAGTGGTTTTCCTGATAACACTTGCAAAGTTTGGAAATGCCATTATAGATTCAGGGAATTATAATCAACTAGCTGTAATGTCATCATGATACGCCCCATAAGTCCGCCATTACTCACGGCACGTATAACATTACACATAGTTTTAACTTGATTGACTGTCGGTAGTATATATATAACCATAGAAATATAAACACGAACAATGATGAAACTTCTATATATATATTTGCTTTCTTTCTTTTAAATACATATCTAAACAATTGGGACATGAAAACAACTTTTTCTCCATAACTCATATAAAGTTCAGAAAATTAAAAGTCAGCAACACTCATCTCACATATTTCATAAGTAATTTTCTAATGGGAATATGAAATATGAACGCTCTTCATTCCCAAAATGAGAACTCATTCACTATACTGACAAGACCAGAGGTTCGTCCATTGCACTCTGTGTCATCCAAGATATAATCATTTACAGTCTGGTGACATCTATAGAAGAAATCCGCGCATCTTCCAATCGGCAAATATCATAGTGTGGTCCACTTTATCAAATTTGCAAGCGTCCATTTCAATTGACCAGCGCCACTGACCAGTGTAAACAATATCTCTTACAGAGCTGATTATCACATTATGTTGCTGACACTCGCTCATCCAGCTGCGATGCTGACTCTAACCACGGTAATTCACCCACAATGCAATGCTGCTTCAAATCATTGTTGGGGAATTCGGTTTCGGAAATTGAAGAAATTGGGAGATTATTAATTTTGTGGCTGTTAAACGAGAGCCTTCGTTGGTAGCAGTTATAAGGCTCGTGTGCTATTCTCGTCAGATGAAGTTCGGGCCTTAAGGCATTTCACAGCACAATTTAGTAGTTTCCGTTGTTATTTTCAATTGGTGTTAGATATGTGTATATATAGTTGTAAACTATAATTACTCAATGTTTCTCTGTAAGGTATTCTTTATAAACATTGCATCATCAACCGGTTCATTACCTTCCTGTTTCACTACACTAGGGTAACTATCTACAAACATCATGCATTATTAGGTTACTGATACCCGGAACTTATAGTTTTGACAATAAATTAATTTTACCTACTTATCGCAGGCATGTTTCAAAATAAAACATTTGTAATATAAATGCACACATTTTATTTTAAAAAGACAGTCGTTTGTAACCACAATACATGTATTTCGTGAATTCAATCTTATTTTATATTTCATCGTTAAACGATCATTGGCATTCTATCTTGATTACAATATGATTAACAAGAAAAGAAGGATGGTTTATTAACTGAAATAATATAATATTAATACAAGGTTAAATAGCCAATTAATATATCAAAAATAGATAATACACGTGCATATTTGAACAGCATTCAATAAATCACATGACATACTGTCATTGTGAAAGTATTCAATGTAAATTAAGTATTACTTTTATCTGATCTTGATCTGAAGCATGCACATATATATACTTTGTCAAGACACGATATACCCTCTGCAATGTACAGAAGTTATACATGGGTAGTTTTTAAACAGGTGGAAGGCTTAATATATAATTTTAGTTCTTTAATATACACATCCTGTCGCCCTCAGTACATAGCAACACAAAAAACAATTCCTTCTCCAACTAAATATACTCATGTGCAATAGAAACGTCCCCATCATTTTAAAGATAGTATAACACAACATACTGCTGGTGTCGAAGAACGTAGATTTTGAATGAATTCGATAGACACATGTTTAGTAAAGAGGTATGCATAATTTCATGCATCAGAGTGTGATACTTTTATTTTTGCGTCAGTTCAAAAACAATTGGGGGTGTAATCGCTTTTTAAAAGGTTTTTGGCAATAATGTTTGGCATTTTAGTTAAACGTTATAGAATGTAGACATTTCTCAGAAATATGAATATATAATGTTTTGAAATTTCAAATTGAGTTTAGTTGGATTTTGATGACATGATGTAACTCTGTTTCAGTTGTGTAAACATATTTTATTCAATAGATTGAATGTGGATTGGTAAACAAGCCACATTCAATTTATTGAATAAAATATGTTTACATACAACTGTTTCAGTTGTATACGTATCGCTCATGGATTGAAATATATTATATGTTTTGCATGGCGACGTTTCTTTTGCACATTTGTCAAAACGAACAATATACAAATAACAGAAATAAATGCATTGACAAAACAAAATGTATCTGCACAAATTTAGTTTGTCGTGAAAAATCTGCCAATTTAATTATTGCCTAAGCAGATCTCTATCAAGTCTATATTGCCCAATATAAAGAAATGAACATCTTAAATGTTTTGTTTCAGAGACTCAAATTAAGTCCAACAAGTTTACAAACGTATCATGAAAGAACAAATTCCGATAGTTCATCAACGTTGGGGTTAGATTTATACACGATAAAACAAACACTGTTTAATTAAAGAATGTAAATATGATTCCCTATTGTTTGAAGCTTGTGACAGATGATTTCTTTATCACCCATGTCCGCATATTGATGAAAGTGCATTTTTCCATTCACTCAAGATTGGAATTCTTATCATTTTACGTAGTCAAAGGAATTTTTTCAAGATTGTTCATGTTCCATGTCAACGTTTGTCGGCCTTGATGTTGGTATAAAGAAAATAAACACACTGTTCCTTATATAGGGGTTTCACAAAGATTTAAGTTAATGTTTTCCTTTGAATAACAATCAAATAATACTTCACTTCGTCAACAAGAATTACAAATGCATATTAACTTTGAGTACAAAGGGAATAAATCGCTCTCGCGGCATTCGTGTATGTTAACAATAACGAACTAATCAAGTACAATATCATTCGCTTTATAACGACGTTAGCATCTACATCGAAACGTCGCACTCTTGTAATAAAGAAGTTGTAAATCCATTGAACTCGTTGTACACTAATCTAACCAACTTCCAGAGGCCTCTTAGGTTACACTAAATAAGCTTTTAATCAGAAAATGTAGCTTTTCATTGATGGCTAGACTATTTTGTTAACACGTACGGTATTTGCTTGCACGCTTTCAGTACTGTATACCCTCACTTCATTCAGTCGTTGAACATTTAACGATTACGTTGAAACTAATTTATGAATGTAAGTTTTATCACTTTATTTTTCGATTGTGTAACACAAGCGAACCTTTGAAACACATGTATCAACTAACGAGGTGTTGAAGGTGTGAGCGACTCAGAGAAAACTATATGACAGGTATAAAGTAGTAGATAATTTAGCCTTTGTTTCCTTCTTCCAATAACGGTACTATTGCATTTTCAATAAGGTATACGTGTATGGTATACTGTATGGCTTGGTAAAGGTAATCTTGTGTAAGTGTATTATATATGGCTGGGTAGAGACAGTCTTTAAGTGCATTGATGACACTTGTAATACTAGCTCAATCCAGTGAGTTCATCAACGAGCATACGTGTGGTATTATTTTGTCTTTGCTCATGTTATCAAGTGCATATGTAACCTACATGTTTGCTCGCAAACAAACACAAAACAATTTATCCGATTAACGACTTTTCGCATCTAACATAAACAACTCAAATTTATTCTCGCAGATGTTTGCACTGGGGATAAAATCGGATACTTAAAGTTTACATTTAACATCAAATAACATAATATTATGTAACTGCTATACTGTACATACACATTGCCAGTGAATGAAGGATCGACAGAGTTATCTCTGCTATAATTGCGCACACGCATGTAACATGTAAGTAAAACGATAAGAGGATGGTATATCATGCATATGCTAATCCGTTGCTAATAAGTGTCGTGTAAATTTACATAATATATATTCTGATATTTATGGCAATCGTATTTACATGTCCGTTTATATATATATATATATATATATATATATATATATATATATATATATATATATATATATATATATATACAAACTACTATTGACAAGACTTGTAATGAGTCGAAATACGCGTATCAAGTATTAAAATGTAATCTACAGCATGTGTCGTCTGAAGTATTTTATTTTTTTATATACATTTTCTTCACGTGCGACCTTATTCAACTTTTCATATATAGATATATGTAAGCAAAGCACAAACCATCCTCAACTAGTGTGGTATACAGCAGTAAGCGTGTCGGCGTGCGTACAGAGTACATCATACACGATGCAAGGACGGGTCTGGGTGGTATGCATATCACATGAACTCTCCTTCACTGACTCGACTAGGGGGTCTAATACCGACCCTAGTCAGTGAAAGCGATCACCCAGTCAGGGGTCCCACTTCACAAATGCCGAATCAATCGACACACACGAAAGTCTGGTTATGTAGAGGAGACTAACTAAGCTCTAATTGATGTGTTTTTACATATGTAGATACACTTTAAAAGTCTATGTATCTGCTAGAATCCACGCTTTTATAACTGGTTTTGCTTTCAATGAACGCTGCGCAGCAGTGGGGCTTGCTGCTTTTGAAACGTGACGCCATCTTACTAAGAATGGACTAGTTTTTCCTGCACTTTTTGCTGCTCTTGTAAAGAAATTTGGGAAAACAGCGAGGTGCGGGGACAAAAGAGAAGAAAGGAGCTAATATAACGTAACATGTCTGTCGTTAATTATAGGAGATGGTCAGCTGGCAAATCGTTTTACAGATCCGCTCTTTTGGCGATGAAGTTTTGGAAGATATGGTTTCAAGGCCCGTGAAGTTTTAAAAAGCTCCACGTGCGATTTTTATATCTTTATAGGAGATTAATTGGAATTTAAAGGTAACAAAAACAGGGATATTGGATAGCAATTGACAGCAATTAGTCTTGTCTGGTGGAAATATGGATTGCACATGATTCATAAGAATTATTTCTCCATCTTTCCCTTGACACTTTTTGCAGGGCGTCCTTCATTAACTTTATGGAGTATATCAATGTTGGCATTTTGACTAGACTTTTAATTATTTTACTAAGTAGAAGCATTTCAAGCAGAAAATCGACTCCGCGTTTGTGTGTGGAACTAAATCGTGTGTATATGTTTGAAAACATGAGGGAAGACGAGGTTTAAAATGATTTTTAATTTGACACGTGATGTAAATGATGTAATGTCACACATTAAAAATATATAAACATTTTGTGATGTACTCGAGTGATTTGTTTATGTATTATCAAGTTATATATGATCTCATCAAAAGTGTCATAAAGCATACTTTAAACTTTGAAAACAATTTAGAATGTATAAAATACATCTGTGATAATTGTGTTGTGAACATCAAATTCTTCAACTGCATGATGGAGCCTTTATTCAGTTTTAAGCTGAATTCCATTTTGATCATTTGCTCTTATAATACAGTATTCTATTTCACTCTTGAACATGTAAAAATTCAGATAAAACAACAACCATTTCGTTGTGTCAGGTAATGTGCTACTATCTTAAATGAGTGCATGCCATATTGATGGATATACTGATTGGTTTACATTGAAAACTTCCTTTTTCGACTGCCATTTAAATTTCCTGAATGAACACAATCAACCAACCGTACCTTTTCAAATGGAAATATCTTCAAAGTAACTTATGATGATTTGAGAAAATATACGAATTGTGAAATATATCCAATTTGCCTGACAAAGGATAGATAAAATCGCATCAGCATGTCATATGAGTACATCCATCATCTAAAGTCTGTGTATCTATCTATACAGCTATCTCAGACGAGTATTAGTTTAGCAGCACAGTAAGCCAAAGGTACAGACCCACTAAACGAATCTCCATCCCCATTGATTGCAAACTGTCTGGCTCTCTGTCGCATGGAAAGAATGATCGAAAAGTATGTATATAAAATACTTATTAATCATATTTGAGTGGAATTATATCTCAGAAGGAATTATTACGTGTCTATGAAATGGATCGGGCCCACTTTTAATGATGTATAGGAAATTAAGGCTAAGCTGCAATAAACTCGTATGTTCAGTGGCATTGAGCAGTGGATAGTTGGGAATAGACACAGAGCACATAGACACCCATCAGACAGGGCTAATGAATGGGCTCTCTATTACTTTTAATTATCTCCCCAGATCAGCCAGGGTTATACTCCTCGACAGCTCGTGTGTCATATGATTCTACATTAGAAGGTCATTTGTCAGCTTGGCTCTCCAGCTTCCATCCTGGCTACATTCCTGGAATCTATACTCTTCAGTGGCGACTTGAGATGTGACCAGTAGCCCAGGGTATAGTAGTCTGTCTGGATACAATATGTAACGTGTGTGTGGTTCAAATGGGAGTGACAAAATGTTTAACATTTACGTCATTGAATCGCATTTCTTGTAATCATTTTGTTTGCTAGAAAGGGACTTTGTTGAACGTTTCGATTAGGTTTTACTAATTTGTATTACACATGACCATCAATAAAAATGATTAGTAAGTAGTATAGTCACGTGGTTGTAAAAGTGTATGAAGACATGGGTCCAATCTCGTGTTAAACATTATCTTACAAGAGTCCCACATGGACGGACAAACTATATATACTCCACTGATATCCGGAAAACCTCATTTTCCGGAAATAGAGCCGTTCCGCGAAGTATAAAACGTTGAAAAGTGCCGAAAAATGTAATCTATGTACAGAGCCGTTAAAACTAACGTTAAAGGCGCTGTAGCACGTTTTTTGCATATTTTGTTTTCTAAAATGTTATATTTGTTATTAAAGTTTATACATTATAATGTTATGTTAGAGGGTAAAACGGTTATCCGTATTTAAAGGCGCTGTAGCATGTATTTTGCAAATTTTATTTTTTCAAATTTCTCATTTATAATGATAGTTTATGTCATTTATATTTTCTTTAGAGGGTAAAACATTTTATTACACAAACCAATTATTCCGTAAAGCCAAAATTGCCTGGCGGCCATTTTATTGTGTACACATTTTATTATTTCGAATGACAAAACAAATTCCCATGGCTTTACGGAACCATGTACACTCATTTGTAACTTGATTTTCCGAAGAGAGAAGGGTGTTTTACTATTGTTGACGTTATTTTTCAAATACATTTCATCGACTTATTTGAGCGAAATAACGTGCTACAGCGCCTTTAAAAAGATAGGGCGACGTGGTGTCGAACTCTTCGGTCTTAGATTTGTAGGTCTCGTGCGCATTTGAGAGTTCAGACAGCAAGATGATTCTAATCTACTTTGAGTGTATAGGTATCGCCACACCAGTCAGAGCAGTTGAACCTCATTCGAGCCGCCATTTTAAGGTGAACACATTAAAATGGCTGCTCGTAGGCAGATTTACTCTCATACATAGCTTAACCGAACAATATACATTCGCTTTAGAAATCTTCTTTTTTAATCAGAAGTATTATTTAGCCATTGGTAACACTTTTTTACCTTTTCGGGAGATCACTTTTTATTACGTGCTACAGTGTCTTTAAGGGTGTTTTCTTTCTTATTCAATTGTAATTTTCATAAAACTTATATAAATGCGACTATACTCATTGCTTGGTGAAAAAGCGGGAAATCATTGTTTGTTACCCATTGAGTGGAACCTGCGCTCTTCATCCAATGATACTGCACCACTAGGCAGACAGCAAGGAGGACGATGATAAGAACAGCAACACTTCTTTAGAGTACATACATCCTCTTGAAATTGCCAGCACTATAAATGCTCAAAGCAAAACTGTCATAGTGAATAAGTAGCATTGGTCTAAAAAAAAAAAATATTTTTTTTTTTATTTGTTCCCAAGGGTATCATACAAATACAAAGTACATAATACAGAGTACAACAGAGTTCAAAGTTGGTCTAAAATTGTCAGCAAAATACATATTGGTTGACTATTGGAAGGAACATACTCAGGTCAAACAGGTCATCTTGAAAGCGACACAATTGTCCATGTGAAATATTCTCAAGGTTAGAGCATTTAGCAGCGGACTGCATGAGAAAGAAATTAACTCTGAAAGAGATTAAGAAGAGAATAAATAAGAAAGAAAAGATTTCTAGATGTGAACATCAGTAATTGCCTCTCGTGAAGGAGAAAGGTAAGATTTATGTACTTCTTAATCTGAAGAATGTTGAATTTACATATTGGTCTTTCCTACGTCCTACGTCCATCATTGTCCTTCGAAGTAAGTGACACAGTCGTTACATCACAAATGTCCTGCTCTAAGGGCGCTAGCATGTTTGACAGTGAAAAGGTTTGGGGGAGGGGGGAGGGGGCATACAACAGGACGTGGCTAGCATGTCGGTCCGTCTTTAATCTGCTTCCATGACGCCCTCTCATCGAATTTGGCTCTTGGGACCCGCTAGAATTTGTTGCAATCGAATTAAGAATTAATTTCCCGAGCGAGGAAGGCGATGAAATGCGACCGAAAATTAATGATTGCCTTGTGGAGTATTAATCATTATTACACCGTCGTTTTTCTAGCGATGTGCAGTCGTTTTAATAGTTGTCTCTGATTGGCTGGGATGTCGGGACCGACAGGCGGGCTACCATGGTCGGGGTGTTTGAAAGGAGGGAGGTTTGGTTTCGGAGATTGGTTAAAGGGGGAAAGGTGGTGAGGGGTTTCGTTATGGGGTTGTTTTAATAGGAAGGTCTTCTTGAAGAGACTAGGGTGGTTAAGGGACTGGTAATAGAGGGTATGGTGGTGTGGGTGGTGGTTGGATGAAGGAAGGTGGTTAAAGGAACGTTTGTAGGGGTTTGAAAGTGCGTAGTGGAGTGAGATTAGAGCGTTGGTCAGCGACGAAGGAGGATGGTGGTGGAGCAGGTCGTTTAGGAGGTGTATAATTTAAAAAGAAACTTCGTTACCATGTGATATGTGTATTAAATTGAATTAATAAAACTTAATACATTTTTACATTTATACATTATTGAAAAAAATTATGTTCTTGATTTTTTAAATAATTATTTCCTAATTAACAGTATTCGACGTATCATGGTCATTTGGTACACCATTAACTAGGGAAAATATTAATGTCTCGAATCCGTGTAATTGTTTATCAATATGATTAATAATCATGCCTTTGAAATCAGGATTTTAAACTTTCAAAAAACAGAAAAAAGTATCTTTGGATGTGTGTTCGTTTTATGTATAATAAAAATTTCTTTTACATCTTTGACACGTCTATATTGCTGAAATCATCACACGTGCCGAACAGCTGGGTGCATGTAAAATCACTCCCGGTTCGCTGAAGCGGAGCACAACCATGAATTCGTAGATGTCAAAAGTTGGATAGGAAATATTCCGGTTTGTGCTTTCTGCAAAAGAAGGCTTTTGGCTAATTACAAGAGCAGACCCTGCTGATGTCTTCCCCCCGTTTGTTCCTCATACATTGATTTTCATTTCATCTGCCTGCACCAAAGCGTTTTATTGCAGTGGTAACGCATTTCAGTAAATTCAAAAACCGTGTCTTTTGTCGCTAAATGGTCGGGAAAATATATAGCTTGATCGTTGGAATGCTATCAATCGACTTTCGGCTCTGTGTACACAGAGAATTATCGGAATATCATGGAAATTTTAACTCGGATCGTGTCAGATGTTGTCGATAACGATACACCACTGTAAACCGATTCGACCTTTCGAAAATAAATTTCCTGACAGAAATATGACTGTTCATTATATAGGAGAGCGGGACAGCTACATTATCAAGGGAGCGTCCGTCAGGTTTGACCGCAATAATAAAACACGACCACAGTCGGACAGGGAAATGGTTTGTCTCGTCTCATCACTTAGAACGTCATCTTATTGCACTCGTAAACATCCCTGGTTTTAGAAGATTAAATAAAAACAACCATTTTGTCGTTAATTGCTTTGATAGTCCCCAAATCGCTCTTTGTGCACAACCAGTTGAGTAAAAGGATAGTTCTGTAAGCTTCTCTCAGTTTATTAGTTGCACAATAAAGAAGTGAGAAACCTTTCATTTTCTTAATACGCCATAATTACTGATTTTTCGTAAATTGAATAAAGTAATAAGGTCACTTCTCCATCATAACTTCCTCGGATGTTTCCTAAAGGATATTTTTACAGCAACAGTAGAATTGAGCCAATTTGATGTTTAAAAAACTGCCGTTGTTCGACACTGAGGGATGCATAAGCCTCACGAAAACCTGAAAAGTTTCTAACAAGTTTGGGAGATCACGGTGGCCGAATGAATAATCTGGTACAGTCGGTGCTGGTGACTGGTGCATGGCTCTGAAGGTGTGGGTTCGAATCCCGCAAGCGACTCGTTGCAAAAAAAGTACATCAATATGTCCAGATAGCATTATCACTAATTGAACAAATAAAAAAAATGCACAATAGATATCATTTTAACAAATCCCACGAAGTCAAAAATGCTGAGGGTAAACGTGAACTAACTGATTATCTCCAAGTTCTGATAGCTTCATAAGACATTATAGCTGGGTAGCACATTATAAGTGAAGATTGCATATATTTGAACTTCACGAAAAATAACAAGTTTTGAAATGTTTCATGGAACGTTACAGTTTTAATGCACAAATCAGACATCCCATGCATCAAAATTTAATACGCACGTCTAACAAAGACACATTGATTTGGACCTTTACATGTTTTTCAATGGCATGCATGCAGATAAAAGTTGTATTTTACAAAATATGACTTCAATGACTCTCCATATATATAGTTTTTACGACCGAAACACTATTTCGGCTTTAAGTAACAGTATAAGATATTAGAATCGGTTACTACCCATTTCGAAGACAGGCTGCTTAAGAAGTCTTAAAATAACTTAGCCACTATCTATTACAAATTACATTATACAAATGTAATTGGATAGTTATAACAGAAAACAACCAAACGTATCTAAAAATATAAGTTTAAGCTATTGGGTATAAGATTTACATCTAAATTTTAGATATTGAATTTAAAGGCACATCTTAAATCAACTACTTGTACACAACCTCGCCTCTTGGTAGTCAACTATTCAATCCCGTAGAAATCTTGGCCCATAAATACTTTTCAAATTTTCAGTTGTCTCTTGACTTTAACATAAGGCAGTTTGGTTGCCTAATATCCAATATTGCACCAACAATAGGATGCGTGGGAACATCCAGTGCGAGTAATACCAGACAATGTACATCATCATCGTTAACCCAGGCCAGAGACTGTCCTGACACCTTGAACGGGAGATAGAAAGAGTTGTGTGAATAATTATTTGTTTTAATCCTGCTAGCAAGAAAAGGCCCTGGCCTAACGCGTGTACGACGCTCTCTTTAATTTTCTTCAATTTGGGGCGCTTCTAATTAAGAGGGGTCTCTTTGTTACCCATTCTATATCAAACAAACAATAAAATGAAAATGGTGGTAGAAAATTAAAATCATAGTTCATTAACGTTAATCAGAAGACTCTCGTTTCATCTGGGGCCAAGTTTAACAACTGAAAAGAATATTCTTTTTTTTATTCAATTCATGATCGTCTTTGATGTTGCTCAATCCTCTTGTTTTGGGTTCATATGGCATGTTTTTATGTTTTGAAAATATCCGTTTTTAAAAACCACTTCCTTTTAAAAAAATATAATTTGAAATTTTATTTCTATTAAAAGAAATATCGTTACAGAATACGTTTTTCTTATTATAAAGATACATGCTAATAATCTTTAAAAATTAACAATTTCCTGTCTTACAAGTTTTACAAAATGAAAATGTGGCAATTAATTAAATATTAAAAAACTACTCATTTCTAATCATATAATCACATGTCCAATATCGATCTACAAAGAACGTTCTGTAAGGACAAAACCGAGCACGTCGTATAAAAATATTTACAAATAATCAATTATTTAGCCAAATTACCGGTTAGTTTTCATTCATATAAAAGACTACATATCATCAATTAATCGATGCATGTGGCCGAAGCATATCGCTCCATTAGCGAAAATTAACAGTAGAGACCAGAGCACACAATTAGGATATCCGCAGAGTCGTTTAAAACCAATCGCGTCTGTATCACATAGGAACGTAAATTTCACACTCATTTTCACTGATCGATCGCTAATTGAGTCAGCGAGATATTTTAAATGACAGCCCTTCTTAACAAATACTCACTTTCCCAATTCACATTAAGCGAAATCATCGATTTTGCAATTAACATCCAATAACCGATCGATTGATTTTAGCTAAATCGTATTCCTCGCTTTATGGGGCGATCGTATTAGCAAATATTTCGCTGGACGGTCGGCTTGATGGTCGCGAGTGACATTATAAACAAATTAGATTAAGTAAATCTTAGATCCTGATTTTAAACGATATCCCAGTCCAATGTTATAAATACACGGTTTTTCATTTCTGTTACCATCGTTGATTTGTTTGTCAAACTTTCGGTTCATCGGCCACGAAATTCGGTCCCCCTTAAGATTAATTGAGCGCACATTATTATCTCTGGACAAAAATGTCCAATTTATCATCGACGCACTAAAATCAGACCACTAAACTTCTCGTTAGCCGCAGTCAATTTACTTTAACTCAGCAATTTATCGAATCTGGTTCTCTTATTATATTGAACATTTATGTTATATTTTCCATCTAAACAATATCTGTCTCAGAATGTGTCCATTATTGCCCCTGCGACGGGATCAATATAAAAAGGTTAGGAAATTAACTTTCCTTCAAATAAATCCAGGCTCCTTGACGAACACTATAAACAAGACAAAACACAAATCCTTACTTTTTTGTATCTGAACAAATGAAACACACTGCATGATCGATGGACAATGCTGACCTTCAATGGAGAAAAACCGAACTTAGTGAAAGAAATTGTCATAAATAAATGACACAATTTTACTCTTGTTTCTAAAAAATGACTCGAATTTAGAAGTATGCCAACTTTCAAAAGATACAAGGACAGTTTATGCAATGTTGATACATTATATATAGATGTTAGACATAACAGAATATACACATGTTCGTTATTCGCATGAGACTTTAAAGGGGCAGTAGCACGTTTTTCGCTCAAATCAGTCGATGAAATGTATTTGAAAAATAATATCACCAATAGTAAAACATTATTTTCTCTTTGAAAAATCAAGTTGAAAATGAATGTACATGGCTCGGTAGGGCCATGGGAATCGTTTTTGTTATTCGAAATAATAAAATGTGTTCACAATAAAATGGCCGCCATGCAATGTTTGCCTTATACGCAACACCGTTATCACCACTACGGATAATTTATTGTTGTAATAAAAAAGTTTAACCCTCTAAAGCTATAAAAATCACATAAACTATCATTATAAATGGGAAATTTGAAAAAATAAAATTTGCAAAAAAACGTGCTACTGCCCCTTTAATAGTTGAATAGATGAACGTATTTCATTTCCAGTAGTCATGCACTGGCATCTTTTAACATTGAATTGCCTTTAAAAGGAAAACCTCTAAATGTAGTAATTTTACAAAACAAATTTCATAATGTAAAAACTACATTGAAGTTTCGTTAACTTCACTAGACTACCTGAGTATACAATAAATATTCAATATTGATCGCGTCATTATTGATATTAATCAATATTACAATGGAATGCTGTGCACTGTCAGTAAGGGGGTTACGATTTTTATTTTTCAGGATTGGACAGTTGCACACCATATCAAGTTGTTAAATGAACATTTAATTTTTCTTGACGTTTTCTTCAACTAAAATTGTTAAATAAGCAATATTTCAAGTGATATTCAAGTAGGTTAATGTCTTCGTAACTCTCTTTTTCTTAAAAAATGTTGGGCCTCGGCCCATCTGGCATTGGTTCCATTATTTGTAAGAAAATGGACAGTTATTCGCATTAACCTATACACGTATTAACTATCATACATATTCTTCAGGGCGATAACCTCGACAATTTGCTTGATACAATATATTATATCTTCGTCCGGCAGTTCATTGAAGACCTGCATATGTTAATGCCCAGAAAACCAGCGTTACCCTTACAATAGAGAATATACCCGACGCGTCGCAACATGACATAAGTTATACTCTGTCAAAACTCGTCGGGTTAATTTAATCCTTCTCTTTCTAAGTGGCGAGGCATCTGTGAATGAGAATACATTTGATTTACTCGTTATTAAACATGCGATGCCACATGACATAGTAGCGCTTTCACTCTTTTAAGTGACATTTTGGAATGGCAGATTTACGCCCGTCTTATTCCAAGCGTAAGTCTATGCGTGACGGACTAAAATAACGTCGACTTTGTGCGAACAGAAGAAGTCTTAGCCCATTGACAAAGGCAATGAAAGATATTGAAATGCGGAGGAAAATGAGACATTTATTACGACAACACAGATCGTCCTTTGGAAATTCCTTTAGTTGGCCAAACACCTGGAAATCTTTGTCTGGGTGGATGGTCACGTGTCAATGGGCTCCGTTACGTCATCCTCACGCGTGAAAACACGATACGTCGCGTTGATTGGACGGCCTTTGTGTTATGGTCACGGAGTGGTCATTAGATCGCAATAGTCGTCATCAAACTATCATTTAAAAGCCATTTGCTCTCATGTGCAGATCGGGTTGTATATTGTTGTTAGCGACAATTATCTGCTAATCGGGTCCATTTTGCCTGCTTAAAACCCTCTTTGTATGCAAGAGATGTGTAGAAATGCTTGATCCCTTGTTTGGTTCGGGCCAGGACCTTTTGGCTTCCTTTACCCGAGGTTTCCTCACTGACAACCGTGGACAGATCTATTTAACTCCTGCAGGCTTTGATCTTGATAAACGAGTCGCTGCCTTGAAAGAAAGAAAAAGATCGTGGACCTAATTCTATGATGACCGACAGTATTCTTTCAATTATGGACTAATTTTCAAACATTAGGTGAAGAATTCATCTCTTTAGGTCTCAAAATGGCGATCCTTAAGGATTTTAAGTGGAATTTGACTGTCAGCGCCTTGTGCCGCCCGTGCATCATGCTTTATTTAAAGATTAAGTCCCCCATCAAATATGGTCCCCGGAATCTAGTCAATGAGAAAGAAGGGCTAGAAATGTCCTCTCCAAAGCCTAACCTTTCTTTACAGCCATTTACCCCCAATAAAATGGGGTCATGAAAAATGCGCACACATGATCAAGTTTTAATCGGCAGTAACGCCGGATTATGCACAAACAAAAACCTTCGTTCCCTACCCGTGTGGCGAATTACTTGGGTTATTCTGTAAACACTGTCACACTTGCGACTCTTTATGACAAGTGAATTTCCTAAAATAAATTCAATCTATATCTGCAGCTTGGGTTAATGTCCTCAGAACGACCATGGTCAAGAAATTAGTCCCCATTATTGCCGCTGTACAAATTACACCTATTGGGCTGTCAGACATATACCGTCTCTTCACACGCAGTAAAAGTTGCTAACTTCACCTCAGTCACAAACGCCAAGCGTTGTACAATGCAAATAAACCGTAATCTATTTTTCAAAGAACACTTCAGTTTTATTAGAATAAAGACGAAAATTGAAAAGTCATTTCGACATTATTCGTTTTTTATTCTCTTTTGAAAGTTATTTATTCAATTCAAATTCCTTATCTTCCATTTCCATTCCGCAGTTTTCATTTACATTCTTATACCCAGCAATCACTTATATGCAAATCTACAGTTTTTTGAAGGTTTTATACTTTTTATACTTTTTATTTACACATTTCAAGAAGTGAATTCAGAAAAAAAATCATTCAATTCACACCAAATGCAATTCAAATATGTTATGCAGATTTACGTTTATAATATCAATTCATATAAGTTCAATTCATATTTATATTGGAATAATGAGAACCGTTAATGCAAATAAATGCTGTATAGTTACAGTCAATTAAAGTTTCTCTACTTTTGTTCAGGAATTCATTGGCTTCTCAATTACTCCCCATATAAATCAAATGACCGTTTGGGAAATTATCGATAAATGTTTTGCAATAATAACTTATTAGAAATAACCTATATTGATATATCTCCGAAGGTTAGACCATCTACCATGACCTTTTGTTCCCGTTTTCAAAGCAGGTCCCTCGTTCCGATAACAAACGAGTATATCACCAACACTGCACTTAACTTCTTCTTGACATGCGCAAGTTTTATACATCTCAGCCAATCAAATCAAGTGAAGAAGGAGAAAATAAAGATGGCGGAAAGGGACAGCCTATCCATCTTTGCGTAGGTTGCTGGTTATAGAGCGGTGCGCAAGATCGTTTGAGAAGAGTTAATTTTCAGAAAGGCGAAAATGAGCTCAGCGATAACGTATGAGTATCACGTACATCCTTGGCTTTGCTATAAAGACGGATGTGTAAACAATGATCAACGATGTGGATAGAGTCCGGGGGTAAATGGAATATTTGGATTAAGTTAATAAAATCGTATCCATGGTTATTAACTATCGATGAGTAAACTATGCACCTCGGGGAAGCGACAGAGAGACATAAACACCAAGATCGACGCTAGTTTATCACTCAGATGCTCAATTTTCAATTTTCTCCCCAAAATTTTATTCAGAAATATTTTTTTCAATTATTTCGCAGCCAAATATTTCTAATAAAATTCAATTTCTCGTTAACAATGGATTGGGTTTAGAATGATCGTCTGTGAACCGCGGTCAAAATTGATTTTTGAAATAATTTAGAGTCTTCTAAATATTGAAAAGTCGATTTGTTATTAGAACTGTGTAGGTTACAGACATCGTGGCGATGTGTGAAAACAAACCTAGAAATTTAATTTTCGAAATATTCAGAGGTATTTATGTTTATTAAGTGCATGAGTGTTTATATTCTTGACTGTATCCTTACAATCATCAAATGATACAAATGCTTATGAAATAATGACAATATTTTTTGCTTAGAGAAGATGCTTAAACGTTAAACATATATCAAATATGAATGTGTGAACACAGGTTAAAGAATACCCGAGACTTGCCGAGCATATTGTCATTTCTATCAATGGGGAGGAGGAGATTTAAGTGATCATCAACACGCATTCTACATTAGTTTCCAATGAAAAATTAACATCTCTAAAGAAAGTTCTGTCATGCATTATATTGACAGTGCATTGGCGCCATATTATTGTTATGTCATCGAATTTTGTGGATTTCCTGGTCACAGCACAATCTACATGTAGTTAAAACTAACTGTATATGACATACGCCCATAAGACTTATGGGACGTATATAACATTAAATCTTGTTTGAACTAAATTGGTCATAGCAGTTTTTATCATGTATCTGATTATGACAGGCAGCCAGACAGACAGACGGAAATATTTGATTTGAGGTGAGTTGAGGTGAGTTTGTGTTTAACGCCGCTTTCAAGAGTATTTCACTTATATCGCGGCTGCTAGTATTATGGCAGGAAGAAAGCCAGCAACGCCATGTGGCTATGCATTGCGGTGAAACCCGCGAGCATCGGCTGGAACTAGCGAACCATGGGTGGTACTACGCTGAAATTTTATATGAGTGTCACAAGTCAGTTACATGAAGATGTTATAGCAGTTTGATGGCATGTTGTCTGCAGTTGATGACGTCAGAACATTGTGCAAAACCCTCTATCCAAAAGATTCCTCTTGTGAGGTATCACTTAATCGCACTCAAGCGATATCTCCCGTGGAACAGTTTCGGGTAACAAATCCTTTCTTTCAACACAAAATCATGACATCACCTCAAAGAATGACGACACCTCACAATGACAATAAACGCAACCGATCTTCGTTGCTAGGTAACACCGCAACAGTACAACTTCGATAACATGTACATTTCCAACCACGGCAGCAGATAACAAACAGGAAAGTTCGTGTTTTATGTGTGCTCTACTTAGTCACTTGATGAGAGATCATTGATATCACACTGAAAACACAAAATATTCCGAAAGGTCGACGTTGTTTTGAAGCGGGCGATATTCACATACATGTACTTTGTCTCATAATTATTGTGAACTGAAAATTTTATTGGAAAGGAGTCTGAGGGAAATGGGAAATTCAACCAAAATCTGGAGATGTTTCTCTGAGATAATTATGATGTAGCTTATGGTAAAGTCAAGTTGATACATATTAAAGAAAAAAAAGACTGTTGGTACAATGATGACTTTCAAATAGCTTGTCTTTTTACAAGATACATAGAGTTGGGACAACCAAGATAAAGTGTCATGCAATAAGAAAGAAGGCGTTATCATCAAAAACACTTAAACGAATGTAATTCAGTTGGGTCATGTGTAAATAACACTAACATTGCTTATCTGCAAATTAATTTGATATGGGCTGGGTAAGGAGGGAAATCATTATTAAGACCTTAACGCGTACTTCTCACACAGATACAGCGCCTGTAGGTAGGACTTCCGAATCAGTGTTATATATGAACATAACCCCAAGTGGATGCTTATCATCGATACCGCAGTCAACATTTCTACAAAGTCGGACAAATATAAATTCTAGAGTCCATTTTAAATGTTGTCAATAAAGTCCTTCAAAGTTCTCCTAAATATCCAACAGGAATTTGATCCCCCAAAATAAGTTGATTTTCTTCCAAAGACTAAATGTAAGTCTGGAAGGGAGACAACTCTTTATCATAGCTGTGAAAAATGACATCCCTTAGTTACGAGATAAAGCCGCGGCGACTATAGCCGGTGATTGATGCTAATGGCGAGCATGTGTAAGCGAGGGAAGCGCCAAATTCCTCGGCTTTTGTAGCGAGAGAAACATCTGTACATAAACAGACACGGGACTGTGGGATGGTACACACCGCCGCGTCAACATTGACAATTACTAATGACAGACAATTTCCACCAATGTCTGACCTTGTCACTTCCAAATTTTATTTCTTCCCAGGGCAAGTTGGGAGTGAACCGTCGGACACATATTTAGCCAACGTCATCGGATATTTCAAATTAAATTGGACCTGAAAAAGACTAGCACAACGTTGAGCTGTGAGCCAAAATGGCGGAGTTACCAAGGGAGACAATTTAGAATTGGTGTTGAAATGGACAGCCGCTATTAAAATATTTCTCTGATTGTTTTTTGGAAACGACTTCGTCCTTTGCAAGTTCGAGACATACGGACCAAAGATTTTAACTTAGGATGTTTTAATTTGTAATTATTGTTCAATTTGTCGTGCAGGGAGGTCGAAACCCTTTTAAATTAGTTTTACTTTGGCGCGAGATTAAGCTGACGGATGAGGTGCTGCGAGTTATCAACAACGGTCCCTCCGTGTCATAAACAAGATGATTTACAGCGAAATAAGACTCATTATTGACACAAATATGTTGACACCGTCCAACCACAAGCATTATATTTACTATTTCTCGTCTTAAAAGCGTTTTGATGAAGATTAAATTTTATTACGAGATGCCGTAAACAGCTCCCACATGTCGATAAATGGCTGATTTAGCCGTGTTTACTAAGCAATAGCCCCAGTCGGAGTCGATTAAACTTCGTATACAGGCGAATTTCTTAATTAAATGAGCAGACTTAATGAGATTATTTTTCATATGTTATGACGTGTAAACGTCCAGCAATATTTTCCTTCATTTCAGAGACGTAATTAAGTTTTCGAATGATCACAAGATGATTGAACGATTTTTCAATATTTGGAAGATTTGAGACGACTTTTTCATATTGGTTTTAATCATCTGGTGAGTAACGTGCACTTACGCTGACTTTCCGTGCACACGTGGGCATGTTACTTACACACGTGGGCATGTTGCTTACACGCGTAACAGAATGGCAATTAGAGAGAGTAGAAATATATTAAAGACATTTGAACTCATTTTTATTGATAATTCATACTTCAGTCAATTATTGCTGTAAATGTAATTCAAATTATGGTGGAACGATGATATGTTATTTTCGTAAGAAATTGGCGACTTTCCACTTAACACCTTAGTCTGAAAGTTTTGCTTTATTTTTTCAAACTTGAAACCAAGATGTCGTTAATCTAAAAACGCCAGAAAGCACGCCTTTCATTCTTCAATGTTGTCGGTCAGACATCTGATAATTATAATAATGGTAATTCAAATAATTTAAAACTAAATTTCTCTGTGACCACGTTTCTGAACAAAATTACCAGACAGACAAATACTTTATATTTTGATAGTCCAAACCTCATGAATAACATTGCGCTGTGTGCACATACATATTAATTATATATAAAATAAACAACATCATGTATGAAATAGATCGTTGACCGTGTAATGTGGTCCAGATCTTCACATTCAATAAAAGGTTTAGCAAGTATTGTAAGCTCAAGGAAAGATAATATAGGAAATACGTGATATCGCAAGTTCCCTCTTTCCATTTTGCAAATGTAGACATTTTATTCCGCAAATTTCATTTTTAAAAAAACCTGAGTAAACATCAGACATCTGACACCGGTTCAATAACATCCGTATAATTAGAACTTAGGTACTCGATCCACGGTTGGACATCAAATTTAACCTTTAACCTCTGACCTTGTCACGGTAACCCGGATGCTAGGATGCAGCCCGTGTGTTGCGGGGTAGCTGCAATTCAGAAGCTTCTAGCATAAATTTGTCAACTACAATAATAACATTTAGTTTACTTCAGTCCTCTTTACCGGGTAGCAAGGGCTCAGAGTGGGACCCTTCGTTTTACAAAAGGGTATGTTTAATCACCGGGTATCTGAAAGAAATAGTTTGGTTTCGGCGGATTAAATACCTGTCGTTTTAGGATTTCAGATTTCAATGGTTGCTCGTGAATTGAATTTTCTCGTCGTGGGCAAAACCGCCTTTCAAAGGTTTCACACAGAAATAAAGGAGTTTGAGAAAGCTTTTGATATTTTGTCGGTGTTTATGACCCAAGGGCGTGATAATCAGACCCCAAGATAAACACCCCCTATCCGTCAATCCTCTATTCCTGATTTACTATCTGCATACCGCGCGCGTGTAACGCTGTATCCACGGGTAGTGTTAGGCGCCAGATAAGGGCTCTCGCTATATTCACCCCGTCTCTAATAAATGTCCAACCACTAAATGATGGCACAATTAACTTCCAAGTTTCTCACAGTAAATTTCTCCTCCTCATAAATGCATCATTTTCTACTTTTGTCATTCACCGGCAACATAGATATCATACAATACATCATACCCCGTGGTCAGAGTCAATACTCAGCGACAGGACCGGGTATAGAGCGAAGCCTATGGGATGCTGTCACGACATTTACAAACAGTCTGTAACTCAAGGATTTGATCGTAAGTCACAGGCAGGGTATGGAGCCACCTATTGGATGCTGTCACCGCGTTTACAAACGGCCTGTAACTCACTGATTTGATTGCAAGTCATAATCTCTCTGCGTTGTCGCTATACAGGGATGGATTCGACAGGAGTTGCCGTGTAAGATGTGTCGCCAGTTGTCAAGGAAACTTGAAATATTACGAGAAGGGTGTTAGGACCATGGAGGGAGGGCGCGAGAGTGGTAATAATTCTCTCTTGGATATATTTCTCTGATAAAACGCCTATGATTGCATGATTTATAAATACATGTTTATCCATCAAAATTGATATTTTCATTTTCATTCAACGCTGTGCTTGAATATATTATTTGATTTACAATGTTCCTATGCGTTTAGATGTCTAAACTAATATGTGCTACATAGCTTTATATACTATCGACAATCTTCTGAACAGGGAAACATTACTTGAGAAAAAATAAGAAATATAATCAGTTATAAATCCGTTTTAATTATTAGGTTATAAGATGGAAATTGTCATTTATCTAGATGATAAAAATAAGGACAAGTGTATAGATGACAATTTCTTTATTCGGAGGGTGCGACGTTTCGGTACAGATTCTTGTACCGTATCAAGCATGAATGCCACTCAAAGAAGTTAGATTACCAAAAGTACATATTTTAATGTTTTCCAAGTGATCACTATTTAGTGATTAACATTTCTGAAGAAGTTTTGTTGTCATTTTCTCTGTCATATTTCTCTTGTCAATTGACCTCCCTCAAATAGCAACAAATATATCGCCATCAACGTCGTTAAGCCAATATCTTGTCTGCAGTAGGCTGTGTTACTGTAAGATCTGTTTATTCATTCTCATGACGACGTATAAGTACTGGGATATATGCCCGAGTTATACAAAATGATTCCCAATATTATGAAAGGTCATCCAAAAAGCGAATTCATTGTACATAAAATTAAACATGAAGCTGTTTAAATCCTCCTTAATAGGACTGTTATGGATTAGTTTGCCATATATCTCGCCTCCACGGAAGGTGTGCGTATGGACGGCCCAGAGTTCATAACATACATATGGGATATATGCATTCAGCCCACTTCCAGTGGCTCTTAATAGATAATAAAAGCGATATTTAAACCATTTAGGATCCAGAGTTGACGAGAGATGCCGGACTCTTTGGCCTCGAATCTGAAGAGAAACTGGCGCAATTAAACTTCTCCTCGCGAAATAAAACTGGTTTTTCGGACGTTTAAATTCTATTTGATGAGCAGGACTGGATCTATATGCAGGCTTTTACTACCATCCTATGGATTCCTAGTGGTGATATTACAAATCTATGAACTACGGCTGGACCGAAGACCAATTTTGTGGCTCAATAATATCGCCTCCCCCCAGTTTCACTACATTTATGCCACCACGACTCGCATTAAATTCGCACAAACGCAGCATTCTTAGCCATATTCCCGCTGTGGATTAATCGCCCGTGAACAATCGTCTATTATCTACCTGCAATCCTTTCCCTTTGATGTCGCAAACTTTGCATTTTACCTGAGTTATCGTCTTTGGTGGGATGACGTCACAGTTAGTTGGGCCCAGGTGAGGAATTGTGCTAAATAGCGACTGGTTCCCCTAATGGGGGTTACGGGTGGGTAAATCCTCTACAAACAAATCTATTAGCCCCCTGCAGAGGGAAATGTCTTTTTCTGCCTGGTTGCTTACAAATTGTTGCCGTGAATATGATTATCATAGAGTACTATGTAAATGAAGCAGTCTCGCTGTGTGATCACAGCTTTATCACAGAACACTCCCGTCTTTGTGATGTGAAGCCGAGGAGCACAGAAACTCCCTGCACTGTCATAGCTGCTCGGCCGTGTAGAGAAGTTGAATACAAGTGCTTTCACGAGTTTGACATACGATACTGTTTCAAAATACTTAATCGGCTACTTTGTATACGGGAGGTGTTGATTTATATTTTGATTGGTAAATGGATCACTTCATGGTAAAAACATTATCAGAACTTTCAAAGTTCCACTTTTGCATGGCTACGTTTTGGGAATTTCACTTTTTATGACTTTATTATCAAAGTCGAGAATTACTTTCAAATGAATCGAGTATTATGATGTATATTAGAAAAATATAATATAAAAGCGCCACACACTGAGCCACGGGGTGATCTGTTTTAATAAAAGCATCACAACTTTATCTAAGCTTGGGTCATAAAGTGAACGCATCACGCTTTGTGATCTGAGCTGGTTAGATTAAGAGCGTTAAGTTGGTTATCCACTGCTGTGGAAACTTGAAAGAAAGTTGACAAAGTCGTTATTAGGTGGATACTCTTTTTCCGTCTGAGGATTACCATCATAATATACAAGATTAGTTGTCAAAGTTGATGTTTGTTGTTGATATGAAATATGTAGATAAACTGACAAATAAACATTAAATTATGCAAAAACTGACGAATACATTTATGCAAAAAAACATATATATTGTCATAAATTGTTACTTTTCCATTTCAAAGCGTTAATTCGTGATGTGAGTAAACAACTTATCTATCACAATGGTGACATTGTAAAATAAATGTCTTTCATGCTGGTTTCAAAACAAGTAACTCTTAGATTCCGCTGTTATATAAATCTTCAAAATAAACATCTTGTTATCTTCGTAGAACGGATCGCGATGTATGTTTTATCAGCACAGTAATACGCAGTATTATACATGCTAATTGCGTTTAATATCACCAAATTTCAGCCCCCCCCCCCCCCCCCCCACCCCCCTCCCCCCCTCCCCTCCCCTCCCCCCATAATGATTGTATCCAAGCATTTAGCTCTATATTATATTCGTGATGATTAGTGTCTATCAATTTGAAACCATTATGTTTCATTTTATTCATCATGAATAAAGAAATTGTTACGAATATATTTATCTTCATCTTCATCTTATAAAATACTTTTTGAAGAAAACGGCCATTTATACAACCGTAAGATTTAATGAAAGTAGTTTCATATCTACCAAATAGTTTACTCACATTTAAGAACGTTTTATGCAGTAAACCACGTGTTAAACTCTAACAAAATACTTTATTGATAGAAAGATAAACCCTGTAATTAATTACACGTATCAACAATAATCCAAACACCCCCGATCATCGACACAATTACTAAAAGTATTGTTTCACTGTCAGTGTTTCCGATGATTAATGTGACAGAGCCTCTAGACAACAATACAGTAACCACATATCGCTTCAATACGCTCATTTGTAATTACTGGCTTAATGATGGCTTCTATTGATGTTCAGTAGCGAATAATAAGATAACATTATTATTGTATATCACCAGAGCCATCTGGTGGAGGGGTAATGGGAACCTCGTTAAAATTTAACGATACGCTTTGTCCAAGCTTACACCCTCTGTTGTTCCACGTGTACCGGGGCCACCCTCATAAAAATATCATGCTTTCAGAAGTGGGTCCGGGTGTAATGGCTTCCAACGATGAGGTATACAGAGTGCTGGGTGTTGTTATTGATGTTGTCGACATTTTATGATCATTTTGTTGAAGTCGTCAGATGAAACATCCGTAAATTGGTTTGACACATGTTGAAACTTTATCAATGATCACTACATCGGAATAAGAATTGTGTCAACTACTTTTCAACAGTTTCAACATATGATGAACTGTTTGAAACATGCGTTATTCGATAAAGTATATATAACACTATGTATAGGTACCAACATTTGACTGTGTCAACTGAACACTTGGACATTGTCACCATTTATAATTGGTTTACCTAAGTCTACTGGATACCGTTTATACATACATTTGTGGATACGATATGTGTTGTAGCACTGCCATGGACAAACTAAGATAAGATAAGATAAGATAATTCGTTACTATCCCGAGGGAAATTTACATCTTATACAGTTCTCCAGCATAAAAAAACCCATAAACCAGCCATGTATAAACAATATAAACATAATATACACTTGTGTAAATTGATCATAAAAAGATAATTCCAAAAAGTTTCCATTAAGGTGTATATGCTATTTAAAACAAAGTCTAGACTAAGTCGACATACGCAGTCTCCGTCCGAAAGGCTGTGAATAATATTCCGAAAAAAGTATTCGAGTTGAGTCACTTAAAATTTTATTTGTTTTTTGAAAGTTGCTGCTCATAAAATGTGCCGATACATTCAATAATTTATAAGAAATCGAATAATTTTTGAAGCGATGTTTACAATTTTAGAGAGGTTTCTGTACCAACTCAAACAATTAAATGTTTGCACACTTTGAATAAAATTTTATTGTTTTGATAAATTTTGTCAGTGTTTTCATTCCAAGAGAGTTTCGAATCTTATAGACAGTATATCCAGATATTTATATTCCGTTACTTTTTATATTTCATTATCATCAATAGTCACAGTATTTATTGTAGACCTAGTTTTCCTGAAATCAGAGATCATTTCTTTGGTCTTTTGCACATTCAAAAATAAAAAAGTTTGGTTTGCACCATGCATTCTATATACAATTTTTGAATTTTCAGTTCAGATTCTCTTATCAGGCCAACCAATGCAGCATCGTCGGCAACTTTTATTGTCAGACATTCTTTTGCTTTGAATATACAGTCTTTGGTATATAATATAAACAAAATAGGAGGAATTACGCAACTCTGAATTATATGATAGTATAGAAGACCCCACTTGGTTATCTCGTTCACATTATTGTCTATTAACCAGGAATGTATTTATCCATTTAAGGATATAAGAATTAACATTAATTTTGGAAAGTTTGTCAATAAGTAGGTGAGGCTGAATAGTATTAAAACCTGATGAAAATCAGCAAACATTATCCGTACATATGTATCATAGATTTCCAAATGCTGATAAATAGTGTGTAACAGTGTGATTGTTGCATCTTCTACCTCAGGTCTGGCCCTATATGCAAAATTTCAAGGATCAATCACATGACTGATTTCACTAACCTTTGACCGAATTTTAGAAAATGGAAGTGTTCAACATTGAAACTCAGTGTGATAAAGAATCATTCAGTACGTATGTTAGTGTTTCTAGTGCAAAATGTTTTTGTTCATTACATATACATACTATCAACGTTGTAAAAAATTGTCATCTATATATACATCATGACATATGAGAAATAATTTTCATATATAACGACAATCCGATGAAATTTTGTTTCAAAGACTGAATGCGGTGTCATTAGACAGATTTCCTTTATTGCATTCTATGTACTTTATGATGTAGAACACAATAACAAGGGATGCGAGCTTGTAAATTGCACAGTCACTATGACAACGCACATGAAAAGACTGTGATGATAGTTATATTAACATGTTTCATCAATAAAATCGTTAATGGAGTTTATCTACGGGTATAAATTGTAACACTGACAACTGTTGGGGTATCACTAACGTTCAACCGTGGCTATAACGTTTTGTTACTCCTTATACCGTTTAAAACATCAGTAATTGAAGTAGACCTGTGTTGTAACTTTATCAGTTACCACCTGGCCGAATCCGTAAACCATTTAATATGAATTGAAAATTGAACCAACAGTAAACGATGTGATATACATTGAAACATCCGTAAACCATGTAAAATACATTGAAACATCGGTAAACCATGTGATATACATTGAAACATCTCATATAAATTGAACATTGAAACATCGTAAACCATGTGATATACATTGAAACATCCGTAAACCAAGTGATACATTGAAACATCCTATATAAATTGTACATTGAAACATCCGTAAACCACGTGATATACATTGAACATCCCATATAAATTGTACATTGAAACATCAGTAAGCCATGTGATGTAATTTGAAACATCACTAAACGATGTGATATAAATTCAAACAGCCATAAACCATGTTATATACATTGAAACATCAGTAAACCATGTGATTTATACATTGAACAATCAGTAAACCAGGTGATATACATTGAAAAATCAGAAAACCAGGTGATATACATTGAAACATCAGTACGATGTGATATTCATCGAATCATCCTTAAACCATGTGATATACATTGAAACATCGGTAAAGCATCTTATATACATTGAAACATTGTAAACCATGTGATATACATTGAAACATCGTAAACCATGTGATATACATTGAAACATCGTAAACCATGTGATATACATGGAAACATCAGTAAACCTTGCGATATACATGGAAACATCAGTAAACCATGTGATATACATGGAAACATCAGTAAACCATGTGATATACATGGAAACATCTGTAAATCATGTGAAATACATTGAAAGATCAGTTAATGTGATGTGCATCGAAACGCCATCAGAGGCCACTACTGGAATAAAACGTAACCGAAACTGTCAACAAATATAATTAATAATGAGTTTTAAAAATCTGTTGGGCATTTGAAACTTCCGCAAGCACTAGATATCTGTTGAAGCGTTGTCGGTGGTCCTGTAGGGAAACATAACTTAACCGAATTTAATAACTTATTCCAAAATGGAAATTGTCAAGTTTTAATCAATTTGTAAATGAAAACCATAAGCTTAATTATTTGAACTATCCGCAAAAAATGGATTTGACATATTTTATTCTTTTTAAATGGTCACATTTGAATAAAGATATATATACTGATAATGTATTCGAAAATGTCTTTGTAACATAATTCTTATCCGTTTTTGAAGCGAGTCATTTTCCCAAACGTTTTGAATATCCATTTATGAACTAGACAAGTGTAGATGTTGTAATTTTATCACTGAATGAGAATATAGTTAACTTACATAGAAACCTCGATATTGTGCTCTAATCATATTCGAAACTGCAGATTGTTGTGTTAATTTCATTTGTAATTAACATACATTTTTACATTATAAATCTATTAGTGTGATTATTTATGAGTTAAAGTGTATTGATAACAATTTGACATAGTTCACGTTGCATAAATAAAGGTAGGGTATATGTTATGAATGATAACATATAGAACGAAATCTAACGCTATGTAAAGCAAGTGCTATAGTTGAACTCGGTGTTATAATCATGAATCGAAACACTGAACGAATTGTGAAAATAAGCATTGTAAATGACACAATTGACACTACCGGTGTGAAAAGTGAGCACTGGCGTTATGTTTTAGTGAAAGTGAAATGACATTAAGTTAATCAATTTCTTCAACACGCTCCGTAAGTGAACATATTTCGATCCGGAGATTGCGTTAATTTGATATATACAAGAATGGATATCACCTCCGGGTGGAGAGACGGATCATTGGCCCGCTTTGTCCAGTGAAAATAATTACCTTCTTTATTAAATTATTATGTGATATTATAGCGAATTCATCGTGCACAATTGAAATATGATTCAGATGGAGATAAACGCCGATGAACAACACGACTGGTGTGAAAATGTAACCGAGATAATTGATATGTTATGGGAGTCACTCAAACTAACACAATTGTCATTGACTTAACCATATCGGACAAAGCAAGTTGCCTAGTCGTTAATACAAACCGGGCTACATTCGCTAAAGGTCGCATTGTCTTTTTATGCACCCACCACTTTATGTGATAAATGGATTTTACCATGAATAGAGTATGGAAGAATTATTGTCAAATCTACAACAATTAATGGATATTTATAGTCGTCAATAACTATTACAACCATTCTGCTTCTTTAATCCATTATCACTTAAAGCCGAGAGTGGAGGAAGGCGAGCAAATGTCTACACACATGGGCTCCATTAATTCACTTTGTATCGACACGCAGTGCTCCATTTGACACTAAAACCAATGACGGGGGTTCAAATACAACATTGCCTCTTTTTCTGAAAGGTAGCGCTCCATCAAGAAGATCGGGCGTCCATTTTGGACCATGATTTTAAGGGAATCGTTCATACATCTTTCAATATTACATTTTGCCAATGTTGGTTTTAAGATAATGCATTCCCGTGCATTCAAATTGATTGCGATTTAAGACCATAATTGACAAAAAGCTAATGCAATTGCAATCACATCGGACCAGATTGTGCAAATTTAAAGGAATCTTTTCAAATTTAACGACGTTAAAGTTAAGAAATTGCAGAATGTAGATGTAGATGAATTATAGTTTGTAAAAGTTTCCCCTCGTCATGTGCAATGTTATTCAAGTTAGCGGTTTTCTATGGACATTCTGTTTCGTACAGAAAATTAGATAAATAACTACCCTTGCACTCAAGAATATAAACGAAATTACTATGTTCAATAAAATGGATATTCCGTTGGATTTAACACATCAGTAAAACAACTTACAACTGTAACAATTACAACTGGACTGTGGTAAGCAAGCTATAGAACTATAGGATATTCATCACGCTTAACATCCCTGTAAACGTATACTTTGTTCAGATCTATTCTTAAAACAAAGTACAAAGGACATCTATAATTATTAAAAACGTATTAATTAAAACAGCGGAACTATTCATGAAAATGGATTGTAGCGAATAACCGTAACAATGAATTAATGCATATATATGTCATACACACTTATTTCAGTATTTGGAACTGTACTCATTCATCAAAAGCAAAATGTAAAGACTATGTTATATATATTGATTACAAAGAAGTAAGAGTAGCCATTACGTATACAGCGGACTCTCTATAAACCGGCACTGCTTCGGACCACTTACAGTGGACTTTTTATAACCCGACACTGCTTCGGACCACTTACAGTGGACTCTCTATAACCCGATACTGCTTCGGACCACTTACAGTGGACTCTCTATAACCTGACACTGCTTCGGACCACTTACAGTGGACTCTCTATAACCCGATACTGCTTCGGACCACTTACAGAGGACTCTCTATAACCTGACACTGCTTCGGACCACTTACAGTGGACTCTCTATAAACCGACACTGCTTCGGACCACTTACAGTGGACTCTCTATAACCCGACACTGCTTCGGACCACTTACAGTGGACTCTCTATAACCTGACACTGCTTCGGACCACTTACATTGGACTCTCTATAAACCGACACTACTTCGGACCACTTACAGTGGACTCTCTATAACCTGACACTGCTTCGGACCACTTACAGTGGACTCTCTATAAACCGACACTGCTTCGGACCACTTACAGTGGACTCTCTATAAACCGACACTGCTTCGGACTTACAGTGGACTCTCTATAAACCGACACTTCTTCGGACCACTTACAGTGGACTCTCTATAAACCGACACTGCTTCGGACCACTTACAGTGTACTCTCTATAAACCGTCACTGCTTCGGACTTACAGTGGACTCTCTATAAACCGACACTAGTTCGGACTTACAGTGGACTCTCTATAAACCGACACTGCTTCGGACTTACAGTGGACTCTCTATAACCCGACACTTCTTCGGACCACTTACAGTGGACTCTCTATAAACCGACACTGCTTCGGACTTACAGTGGACTCTCTATAAACCGACACTTCTTCGGACTTACAGTGGACTCTCTATAAACCGACACTGCTTCGGACCACTTACAGTGGACTCTCTATAACCCGACACTGCTTCGGACTTAAAGTGGACTCTCTATAACCCGACACTGCTTCGGACTTACAGTGGACTCTCAATAAACCGACACTGCTTCGGACCACTTACAGTGGCCTCTCTATAAACCGACACTGCTTCGGACCACTTACAGTGGACTCTCTATAAACCGACACTTCTTCGGACCACTAACAGTGGACTTTCTATAAACCGACACTGCTTCGGACTTACAGTGGACTCTCAATAAACCGACACTGCTTCGGACCACTTACAGTGGACTCTCTATAAACCGACACTGCTTCGGACCACTTCCAGTGGACTCTCTATAAACCGACACTGCTTCGGACCACTTACAGTGGACTCTCTATAAACCGACACTTCTTCGGACCACTTACCTTGGACTCTCTATAAACCGACACTGCCTCGGACCACTTACAGTGGACTCTCTATAACCTGACACTGCTTCGGACCACTTACAGTGGACTCTCTATAAACCGACACTGCTTCGGACTTACAGTGGACTCTCTATAACCCGACACTGCTTCGGACTTACAGTGGACTCTCAATAAACCGACACTGCTTCGGACCACTTACAGTGGCCTCTCTATAAACCGACACTGCTTCGGACCACTTACAGTGGACTCTCTATAAACCGACACTTCTTCGGACCACTAACAGTGGACTTTCTATAAATCGGCACTGCTTCGGACTTACAGTGGACTCTCAATAAACCGACACTGCTTCGGACCACTTACAGTGGACTCTCTATAAACCGACACTGCTTCGGACCACTTCCAGTGGACTCTCTATAAACCGACACTGCTTCGGACCACTTACAGTGGACTCTCTATAAACCGACACTTCTTCGGACCACTTACCTTGGACTCTCTATAAACCGACACTGCCTCGGACCACTTACAGTGGACTCTCTATAACCCGACACTGCTTCGGACTTACAGTGGACTTTCTATAAACCGACACTGCTTCGGACTTACAGTGGACTCTCTATAAACCGACACTGCTTCGGCCAACTTACAGTGGACTCTCTATAAACCGACACTGCTTCGGACCACTTACAGTGGACTCTCTATAAACCGACACTGCTTCGGACCACTTACAGTGGACTCTCTATAAACCGACACTGCTTCGGACCACTTACAGTGGACTTTCTATAAACCGACACTGCTTCGGACTTACAGTGGACTCTCTATAAACCGACACTGCTTCGGACCACTTACAGTGCACTCTCTATAACCCGATACTTCTTCGGACCACTTACAGTGGACTCTCTATAAACCGACGCTGCTTCGGACCACTTCCAGTGGACTCTCTATAACCCGAACTGCTTCGGACTTACAGTGGACTCTCTATAACCCGACACTGCTTCGGACTTACAGTGGACTCTCTATAACCCGACACTGCTTCGGACTTACAGTGGACTCTCTATAACCCGAACTGCTTCGGACTTACAGTGGACTCTCTATAAACCGAACTGCTTCGGAGTTACAGTGGACTCTCTATAAACCGAACTGCTTCGGACTTACAGTGGACTCTCTATAAACCGAACTGCTTCGGACTTACAGTGGACTCTCTATAAACCGACACTGCTTCGGACTTACAGTGGACTCTCTATAACCCGACACTGCTTCGGACCACTTACAGTGGACTCTCTATAACCCGACACTGCTTCGGACCACTTACAGTGGACTCTCTATAAACCGACACTGCTTCGGACCACTTACAGTGGACTCTCTATAAACCGACACTGCTTCGGACTTACAGTGGACTCTCTATAAACCGACACTGCTTCGGACTTACAGTGGACTCTCTATAACCCGACACTACTTCGGACCACTTACAGTGGCCTCTCTATAAACCGACACTGCTTCGGACCACTTACAGTGGACTCTCTATAAACCGACACTGCTTCGGACTTACAGTGGACTCTCTATAACCCGACACTGCTTCGGACTTACAGTGGACTCTCTATAAACCGACACTGCTTCGGCCAACTTACAGTGGACTCTCTATAAACCGACACTGCTTCGGACCACTTACAGTGGACTCTCTATAAACCGACACTGCTTCGGACCACTTACAGTGGACTCTCTATAAACCGACACTGCTTCGGACCACTTACAGTGGACTTTCTATAAACCGACACTGCTTCGGACTTACAGTGGACTCTCTATAAACCGACACTGCTTCGGACCACTTACAATGGACTCTCTATAACCCGATACTGCTTCGGACCACTTACAGTGGACTCTCTATAAACCGACACTTCTTCGGACCACTTACAGTGGACTCTCTATAAACCGACGCTGCTTCGGACCACTTCCAGTGGACTCTCTATAACCCGAACTGCTTCGGACTTACAGTGGACTCTCTATAACCCGACACTGCTTCGGACTTACAGTGGACTCTCTATAACCCGACACTGCTTCGGACTTACAGTGGACTCTCTATAACCCGAACTGCTTCGGACTTACAGTGGACTCTCTATAAACCGAACTGCTTCGGAGTTACAGTGGACTCTCTATAAACCGAACTGCTTCGGACTTACAGTGGACTCTCTATAAACCGAACTGCTTCGGACTTACAGTGGACTCTCTATAAACCGACACTGCTTCGGACTTACAGTGGACTCTCTATAACCCGACACTGCTTCGGACCACTTACAGTGGACTCTCTATAACCCGACACTGCTTCGGACCACTTACAGTGGACTCTCTATAAACCGACACTGCTTCGGACCACTTACAGTGGACTATCTATAAACCGACACTGCTTCGGACTTACAGTGGACTCTCTATAAACCGACACTGCTTCGGACTTACAGTGGACTCTCTATAACCCGACACTACTTCGGACCACTTACAGTGGCCTTTCTATAAACCGACACTGCTTCGGACCACTTACAGTGGACTCTCTATAAACCGACACTGCTTCGGACTTACAGTGGACTCTCTATAACCCGACACTGCTTCGGACTTACAGTGGACTCTCTATAACCCGAACTGCTTCGGACTTACAGTGGACTCTCTATAACCCGACACTGCTTCGGACTTACAGTGGACTCTCTATAACCCGAACTGCTTCGGACCACTTACAGTGGACTCTCTATAACCCGAACTGCTTCGGACTTACAGTGGACTCTCTATAACCCGACACTTCTTCGGACCACTTACAGTGGACTCTCTATAACCCGACACTGCTTCGGACTTACAGTGGACTCTCTATAAACCGACACTGCTTCGGACTTACAGTGGACTCTCTATAACCCGACACTTCTTCGGACCACTTACAGTGGACTCTCTATAACCCGACACTGCTTCGGACTTACAGTGGACTCTCTATAACCCGAACTGCTTCGGACTTACAGTGGACTCTCTATAAACCGACACTTCTTCGGACCACTTACAGTGGACTCTCTATAACCCGACACTGCTTCGGACTTACAGTGGACTCTCTATAAACCGACACTGCTTCGGACTTACAGTGGACTCTCTATAACCCGACACTGCTTCGGACTTACAGTGGACTCTCTATAACCCGACACTGCTTCGGACTTACAGTGGACTCTCTATAAACCGAACTGCTTCGGACTTACAGTGGACTCTCTATAAACCGACACTGCTTCGGACTTACAGTGGACTCTCTATAACCCGACACTGCTTCGGACTTACAGTGGACTCTCTATAAACCGAACTGCTTCGGACTTACAGTGGACTCTCTATAAACCGACACTGCTTCGGACTTACAGTGGACTCTCTATAAACCGACACTGCTTCGGACCACTTACAGTGGACTCTCTATAAACCGACACTTCTTCGGACCACTTCCAGTGGACTCTCTATAAACCGACACTGCTTCGGACTTACAGTGGACTCTCTATAACCCGACACTGCTTCGGACTTACAGTGGACTCTCTATAACCCGACACTGCTTCGGACCACTTACATGTACGTGATAACCACTGACAACGAAGGGTTAGCCTGACACTTGATAACATATTAACTTTTTATACAATAAGGCAAAGGTGCCTCAGAGAAATGAGAATTTCAGTTTCAACCCAAGACTTGCTGTACAAGGGCATGATGTTTCGAGATATATATATATATATAGGTAAAGTTAAGCTAAATATCACGAACTATATTTACCTTGGAGTAAGACTAGGATTTATTACCCATATATGGTTGAAAATAACCGAGTTAATATTATTGATATGAGCACATGTGCACATATCACGTTTGCCTAGCAACCATTGTTTCTCCGCGACTTCCCGTATTTCGTCGCCTGTGATGTCATAAAACGATTGTTCGTGACGTCACTGTGGCTTGCTGTCGCAAGAGAAGTGGGTCGTTTTCTGACTATTTTTACGTGAATCAATCTAATCAATCGTGCAAATTTATGTATAACCCTCGCTCTCGCTTGGGAAATACAAAAATTCACACTCGTTTCGTAAAAGTCATATGACACACTTCCTCGGGTAATAATCTCTATATACGTGTACGATTGGTTTTTGTATTTGGAGACGATTTCTTTTTGAAACGTATCACGTACAATGGTATGTTGAGGCCGAGTATTAGAATGAAGAAACGTATACGCTATCAGCTCCTGTCGAAACCATTTATATAAGTACCTAAGAACAGGAATATTTCTGGATAACAACTTCTTTAATGTGAAAATACAACTGAAGCCTGACGTACAAACGTACACATAGACATATACATTAGAATTTTATAAACAATGGACACGATCGAATGAAGATTTAAGTTATGAGACGTGATCACTTACTTAGGACAAATGTTGCAATGAATGTTTCTAAATAGATAAATTTATTGGCGATGGCAAACACGTTATATCTAAGTACATATGTTACTACATTATTACATTTTACACATAATGTCTTAGTTTAGAAAATGATTATTTAATTTGTGTTTCCATTTCACACGTTTAGTCCAATCAGGACTCTTCATATTAATTTATACATGGCATACCCCCACGCCCCCCCCCCCCCCTGTTCACATATATACCACTTCTAAATGCCCTTCAAAGACCTCATATAAATACCTTTAACAACCTATACGTGATACAAACAGCACTGTGAGCACAGTGAGGTTATAATTTTGGTTCAGAATAAACTTAAAGTTAACGTGACCATGGCATGTATGTATATTGGAAACTATTCAATGTGTTAACGCACTGAGGCTATTATGAAATACGCACCCCGACTTCATTGTAGGAAAATGGTCTTTTAACATAAAATCAAAAAGAAATACTAAACACATTGCATGAACAACTATTTTATATGAGTTTCAGTGAGATTACTCACAATGTCTAGTTTTCAAACACATTTCTTTCGTCCATTTTATCATTAACACCCTTGACTTCACTTTATCCTCATCACTTTATCAATTTATCGTAGCCAGACTACTTTGTTCCTCTTTCATACCGGTCACCGGCTCAGAGGGACCCCAGTTCACGGCTTTATACAGCGAGCATCAAACCACACGCCTGAATGTACCTCTTTACGTATCGATACACAGTCACAGTGTCACATCTATCTTTACACACCTGTAAAAAAACTCAATTATTTCACGCTTCGGGTGATACATGAAATTTATACCAATTTGATAATATCCAGAGCAGCGTGAAGGTCCTTATTGTCGTTTCTTCATTAAATTACGCCGTATTATTAACAGCTGCAAAACGTCTTCTTTATCAACATAAGGACATTCATAAGTCTTGTTTGAAATCTCATCAATGTATCAAGTGTTAGAATATGCCCGACAAAACGGCTTTGTTGTCTGCGGGTATTTGTTCATTCATTTACACCATATCACCAACAGCCATAACCCGAATGTTATAGATGACAAACGTATACTCTATGATCAGTCGACACATCTTCAGAACCTTCAAAGCATTAAATGACCAACTATAGAATTACTCGATGTCAAAAGCTGGCAAGTTAATAAGTCGACTTGTTGAATGTCCGTGTTACAAGAAGCAACATATCTCTACAATTGAGAGGCAATGGGGACAAAGTTGAGTTTAACGCTCGTCGGATATGACAATTACATTTTATCCTCTCTGGTCTAATTAACAAGTATTGGCAGTACATCGTTTGTATATTTTGCCCATATCATTGGACGGAGGCCTTTATTAAAAACCTGATCAATGAATTTCATACGCAATTATACAGTGTTGGAGATTAATTCCATAGCCTTAACAAAGCAGGATACTTTGATGTATGTGGGGTCCCAGGCTTTTGCTTCGGCGGTTCAAAAGGGGACTTGAGCTTGCCGAGTCAATGATGATATATTGTCCTTGCTAAACACTCGGCTCAGTCAGACGTGAAATATCTCAATTTAAGCTATTTGTATGACCAGAAAAAAGTGCAGTTTCGAACCCTGAGTTGCTTTTTGTAAGGGTTTTGTAATTGTGCGCTTGGATCGATGACTGTTCTTTATTAGGACTCGTCATTTCTTGCTGCAAGTTTATAATCTAGCTCATTTCACTGCAACACAATTCCCAACTGTCTGATATGTTTTTTGAGAAAAATGTTTTTAAACGACATTTCTAGACGATAGATTTGTATTACCCAGTACGTGTCGTAAGTTACGTATCAAATATACGAATAGCGCCCGACAAACGTTTTATTTCATTATATTTCAAAATATTACACTTCAGAATAGTAATATGTAAGAGAAACGTTTCTCAGCCCATGTATGATACATAGATTGTACCATACCAACTAACAGCTATAGTGATGAATTGGATGTTTGCACTGCAAATACATGTAGTCCTCTTTTAGTGACGTTATGTAATGGAATATAGAAGAAAAACGTCTCGTCTATATAGGTATACATGTAATGCACATGTCAGTTCCCAAAAATCATAAAAAAGCACATGTGCTTCTTATATAGTGCTCAACATCCGCATTTGAATCTTTGCAAATCAACGAATTTTACAAAAATCAGTATTTGAGCGTGTGAAGACATGCATGTCTTAAAGGAGCTGTAACACTTTTTTGTCAATTTTATTTCATTTCCCATTTATAATGATCGTTTATGTCATTTATATTTACTTTAATGGGTAAAACATATTATTTCACAAACCAATTATCCATAAAGTGGTAATAACGGTATTGCGTATACAGCAAGAATTGCATGGTGGCCATTTAAATGTGAACATATTTTATTATTTCGAATTACAAAAACGATTCCCAAGGCTTTACCGAACCATGTACACTCGGTTTTTACTTGATTTTTCGAAGAGAGAAGGGTGTAATATTATTATTCGTCACATTATTTTTCAAAAATACATTTCATCGACTAATGTCAGCGACACGTGCTGCTGCTCCTTTAAACCCCTTCAGTTGTACACCAAGTAGACAGAAGTGGTATATATCATACATTACGACTCATGTATACTCTATGTATGTTGTTTAGCATTACTTACATAATGAAACAATGATGTGTAAATATACTTAACATTCTCAGCACTGACGGGACTCATCAATACATGACGAATATATCCTCCGCCACATATCGATGTTGTTTGTCTCTCTAAATGTGACAAAGTAAACAATCGAAAATGGTTAAAACATACCTGTTAAAATTACAATGTCTTTCGATGGACATTTATCAGTGTTAAAGGTGGTATTAGCACACATTCTGAATATTTGCTTTAATCACCAACATACCAAGTCACGGACACGAGATCACCTCTCACTATGGTTTGCAAAGGCAACATTTGTATCCATCGTTTATTTACATACACGTGTTAGAACACTTAAAGTGTCATTCCTAGCTGTTGAAGACACAAATACATCATATGGTGTTAATTCTTCTGAAGATAACCTTGGCTCGAAGTTTGCAACATTCGAAAAAGATTTGTTTTTACAAAAAACATTAAAAGAATAATTCCGTTTCATTACCATCTTAAGTCATAATTCATAAAAAGTCCCACGGATTTCTTTGTATCAGCACAATTCCAGTTTTCGTTGGTGGCAGAAATTGACACTTCGTCAGTTCACCAGAGACCTGGGTTGTTAATATTTACAACTACATATTTCTATGGCCCATTTACTTAACAAGCGGTAAAGCAAACAAGGAGGTCCGATGAAGTCTATGGCTCTTAAATTCTGAACCCCTAGCAGTGTTTCAAGAACTAGGGGGATGCAATTCTCGGAGTGTAAGGAGTTTAACAGACCCTCCCCTCTTCATATTCGCCTCTTAATTTTCTCCCCAATGCTCGTGGAGCTGCTCTTCATTAGCAATGATTGCTAACGCCATTTTGCCAACAGGGTACAAAGGCGAGAAAGATTGCTATGTAAACACGACAAGAGATTCAACACATGACACCATACTCGTTTTCCATACATCCACAGCCACCTATTGCATCTTAGCTTCCTTTGATTGCGTCGAGTACTATCATAATGCAGTTAGCGCAGTGGCGGGCTTCATTTTACTGAAAAACTGACCAAACGCCTGTCATTAGTCACCCCCCATTTAATTCCTGAAAGGAGAAGAAGACATTTTGGTCTTTGAAAGGTGTCGTGTGATGCTGAGACGTCAGTGACCAGATCGTTACGTCTTCATTCTGCATATGGTTTAACATTCAACTTCGTGCTTTTTCAATCCCATGAAAAATTGAGATTTAAACTGTCAGCTCCAAGAAAGTCTTCAAAAAGATCTCAATTAAGTTTATTGTCTAAGAAGTGAGTCTATTTTGTCAAATGAAGATACCATAAAGGGGTACATGTGTTCTGGTATGCAAGGCGATTGGAAGCAGGCCTATGCTGATGGAGAGGAGAAATACATACGTGTTCAACATGGGGAGAGAGATTTTAATTTCTCCTGTTATTTGATATGCTTTGAATGTTTCATTAAATACAGGTTTATTATATAGCAAAGTGGATAGAGTCTTTCAAAATGGATGACAAGTTAACATTATTTGAATTTCTTTTGCTAAGGCCAGTCAGATCAAAATGAATTTAAATTATGTTTGATTTTCAATGATGTTATGTTGATTTTGATTACTGTCTTCTGAAGCGATTTCCACTGTGAACGATATGAAGAGACATCATTGAGGACACAACCCGTGACTTGCCATACATATCACAGTTCATTTGGTTTAAGGTTTGATGCGTGAATTGTGGGGAATGCGTTTGAGGGTTATTGGAAGAATCTCTGAACAATTGTTTTTTCTAGGAATCCAATATTCTCCACATATGTAGTTCTTTGATGTACTTTACATATAATTATTGGGAGAGATAATTATATTTCACAGAATACTTTAACTCATTATCTTATATTGAAGATTAATAGGAGATGAGAGCTACAGTTCTTGTAACGGGATTTCATGGTCTATTATCTCTCAGACAATACAAGTGTGGTTAAATCAAACAAGATGTGCAGCTATCACAATGCTAGTACCTCCCATCTGTAAGTAATAAACATATGGGAATGGCCTTTCAACTCTCTGCAACTTCACATCAGTAAACGGCTGGCCTTTCATGAAACAAAACACAAATAAACACTTACTATAGGGTTTCCAGTAAGGAGAGAAAGACAAGGGTTACGGGCCTTGGAATGGCGTCGCGCTAACATCCGGTGGCCATGTTATCGACGGTGGAAATCGCTGCTCGACTCGCAACAGCATTCAGGTGGCGCTGATGAGGAGGGGATTCGTTGAAAATCGACAGCGAGAAATGAAATTGTCATCTCCGGGGTTTGAAGACTATTTTCTCTTGCTGCTCTGACTTTTAAAGCGAGAGAGATAGAAAGGCGACGAATTGATGGTTGCCAGTCGTGTTTATGTGACCGTTTTATCTGCATCGTTCGTGTTTGTGTTTGTAATAGCAGATAAAGACGTACGATGCTGTGTTAATTTGACAATTGGCATCAACTGTTGATATGTCCTCAACATGCTCCTGGCAATTTTCACAATAGAAGTCATTTCAGGTAGAATTATGAAATATTCAAGCATTAAGTGTTTATTTGTCGTTGCTTTTGGCATCGGCGAAATGGAAAATGATGTAAAGTTTATCAAATAGTTTTTCAATGAAAAGATTACTCAGTGCAGCGTTGAGAAAAACATGCAAACATGCTAAGAGTGAATACCTGAACACTTATTTTATACACCAGGTCACATATACAAAAAACGTTCGAGAGTGCTCCCTATTTTAGGGCGGTTTCTAAATATAAAGAGTAATTTGAATACAACACTTTGATAATCATATCTTAATTTAACTGCATTTAAAAGAGTTAATATTGAATTAAATATATTTCAAAATTGTAATTGTTGCACAGCGTCAGTACAATCGCTGACAAGCACGTGTGTTCGTTAGAATCTGTTTTGTCGGATTCCATTGCTTATTGTAAATATATTTTTTTTTTGTTTCTATATTTCGCAATAGTTTAATTTGTGGTTGGTCATTGACTCATTTCAATTTTCGATTTTCGTTCAAGAAATGAAGAAAAATGAATGGTATCAATAAAACATATATAAATGGCAATTCATCAAATAAACAACCATTAAAAAGCATTAGAAACGGAAAAACAAAATGGAAAGAAACTTTCGTATCTGATTTATTTTTCATGTCCCCAGATAGGAGATTTCGGTGGTAAAATGTTTCCACCTGTCTGTCTGTTTATGTCCGTCCATCTGTTTGTCCAAACAATTTGACTACATATAATTGGTAAGTAATATAGAGCTTTTATACCCGACGTATCGATCCCTATGGATGAGGCTCTTCAGATGAGGTCATTACGAGGTCATAGGACCGTGTAACCTTGACCTTGCCAACAGGAAACAGTTTTCGAAAACATTGACGACAATGACTCAACTTTTGATTGGCCAGGGATAGGCCTTTGATTCTTGAACTGTGTATCGATTGTGATGAGACTTTCAGGTTAGGTCATAATATTTTGCCGGATCGTTCGCATAAAATATAATATAATAACTTTAAACAATTGAATACAAACTATATATGATTTTTTCCATTGTGAAGAAATCCAAACCATGCAGATCGAGATATCCAGGAGCAGACCAGTGTTTAACATTGTTATTGTATGTTTTTCAGATGAATGTATGCTCCGCAAGAACCTCTCATGACGTCTATTATTCAAAGAAAGTGGACATCAGTAAAATAATCTTGTTTTTATTCTCCAGTTATATTAAAAGTACGATATAGGAAAGATTTATAAAGACACGTCGATCATTGTACAAGTGAACGTGTTTGAGATACATCCGTGCTCTAATCGTTTCGAGGTGTCCTACACAAACAGTTTCCTTCCTCCGTCCCCGTCCCCGTTCCCCGTCCCCGTCTCACTGTCTCCCTCACACATAACATTAAAATCTGCTTCAGCCTCTCCCCATCATCAATACGTTAGCAAAATAAAGTTAAAGAGCTTTGTTTATTTGACTTGTTGAACATTGGTTATAGGGTTCCAGTACCCCCATCTGTGATCATTCAAGTCCCTCCACCATCGGAAGCTTTTGATTTCGGCAAAATATTCTAGCGATTTTTATCGATAAAAAATTTGGGAACATTCTGTTGGACATCGGTTTGCACCTTTTGTTTATTATGACGAACTTTGATGATATCAATTTGAATTTCCTTTCCATTGTGAACTGATCTCGTCTGTCACCTTTCATGGTGAATTTGACTCCAGAAACCGTTTTCAAAAGTGTATTTGCATCGTTTTTGAATTTACAAAACATGTTCATGAAATGTCAGTTTTTATGTTATTACGTAAACTTCCTATATCCAATCCATCAAATTTCATGTTGCTTATCAACAAAATGCTAAGTTAGCATGCACGTTATGTATATTTGATTATACTTGCAGAATCAGTGTCATCGAATTTAAAATTTAGAACATTACACTTTTGTCAATATCATTCATACACAGTGTATACATTGGTCAGGTGAAATAGAAACAAAATCCGTAGATCGGCAATTTTAAAAAAATGCATCAATATAATTCACATCCTCAGACAATGGTAATAGAAGAAATACATATCCAACCAGGATACATATCAAGATGGCACAATTTTACATATTTTAAAGTTTATGAAATGTTAAAAGAAACATGAAATCTTTGGAATTGTCTTGATAGGAAGATAACTTTTATCCATGGATACTGAATTGGAAGTTCATTTAAACATGTTTGTATATAGGTTTCAAGTTGTCAATACGAGTTTTTCAGTATTAATTATATCCGTTGAGTATGTCTTCACAAAATGTTCCTCTCCTTGAAGCACGCATTGACTTCACACTTTAGTGCACGTATTATATCAGACGGTACATGTAAACTATTTATAATAATTATCTATGTAAAAATATACAACCTTGGATTATATATACTCCAAAACGTGTATTATATGTCAACTCTTTAAACAAGCTACATTTTGTACCATTTCATTGGAACTGAATCTGTCATAACCACATGTATATCATTTAAAGTAATCCACCATTTTTGAATTAGCATAATAAGATTGAATGCATCAATACTTCATCAATTAAACTGTTCATAATGAATACTGATGCAATACAAGAGTACATTTCGATAATAATTTATTTTAAAATAATTGCCCAAACTTTGATTCTAGAAACAATAATCACTTTTATCAGGATGTATGTCTGCATTGCAAAATAATAAAATTGTAACAAAAATGGAAACTCTTCTATGAACAACACAAGTACAAAATTTGGTCCACACATCAGAGCGTAAGAAGGACTGACGTCACGTCAGAAAGCACGTGTATCAGATTCCGGGAGAGGAGTTTCTTGGTGACCAATCGAAACTGACGGTAGATTTGTTTCATCTTCTATATTAACACACTTCGCTTAGCAATGAAAATATTCTCAATTTCTAATTTTCGGTCATAAGAGATGAAAAAGACGCATGAAAATCATAGGTATTATAAATTGTAATGGCGCCTTATCTACCGCCTTTGAAACGTGGATAGGAACATGGCGATACCGTCACGTGTGGCTTGATCCATCATAGATGGTTACAAGGTGCTGTAACTACAGATTGTAACAATCAAAGCTGCCCTGTATGTAATCATCTGCATAGCTATTAAATACCGGAAGCAGGTTCTGTTGGTATATGCGCTGAATTGGCGAAATCCCCTCCGTTCCTTTCAAACAACGCCGCTCGTCAAATCTCGCGAGATTTGATAACACTGTGTACAAAGCGCCGCCCTGCACGCGCAAGTTGGCGGGTGGGCGTGGCCTTGATAGAGACATTTGTTCTGCGATACCATACGCTACGCGGCGTCTCATTATATTTCCAACCTGCGTTGATAGAGCGCGGCGACACTTCTGGCACTTCGGTATTTCGGATATTTTGGCTTAGATAAATTTGCTTACTTGCTATCTAATTAACTTTCTCTCTCGTGCTGTCAATTTATTAAAAACTGTGACGTCACAAGCGTTCCGACGGTGCGTTGAGTTGCCGGAACGTCTGCAAGACTACGGCCAGCAAAGCATGTTAACTATCTGCAAAATTGGCCCGAGACAACTTTAGCTATCCGCATTTATCATACGTGTGGATATAGCAAGCCGGCTGAAGATGTCAGCGGGGCGAAATAAACATCTGCCAACCTTAAGAGCTTAATATCGATATGTGACACTGAAAACAATGTCACTATTTATTACATTGTGCAAATAAGGCCTCTATTGTGCTACCATGCACTCCAATTCCACATCTCGACAACCCCTCCAATCTTCAATTCGTTAAAGTTCCTCCTAGAATATCACCGTCCATCTATCACATGCTTTAAGAAGGCGATTGGCAATAGTGTTTATAGCGAGCAATCTTTAGAGTGGGACCATGTCTTGTTTAACTGGACTAGACACTTCACTAAAGTATTACCTGAAATCATACTGTGGAGGCTAGTCAGGGGATCATTCTGCCAGGGGGAGGTTGGGTTTGAGCCTGAGGGGGGAATTATGGGCGTTCGAAGTCAAACATTTCAAATCGCGTGATTAGTTATTGAATTGTGACACCAATAGTATTCACAAACAGCATCGAAATACCATGATATTTATGTTTTTACATGCAATTGTAATTAATACGAACCATTTATATCATCATTTGTTCTTACCAGTTACGTATTCACTTATACATACAGTTTTTATGATAATGTTAAATTGATTTCAAACAAAATAAATTGCTTCGACTTCAAAGCCTGTTTTCTTCTTGAACTTCGAAAGACCTTTAACGTATAGCATATGTGTGGTTACATTTATTACACCCTTGATGCAACATTTTCTTTTGCTTACATTTTTGCTCCCGGTATTCTTTAGTGATGTTAAAAAGTAATAAAAGTAAACTCTTACAAATTCTTTATCGCTTTGCACCCCGGTGGCTTGTCATGTAGTTCACAACTGTACACAACACCCCGGTTGCACTTTGGAACCCGTATGTTTATGTATTAACCAGGAAAGTATTATAAACCGCCACTTAATCCTACAGTTCCTCATTACCTAGCTCTACTAAGCGTTTCAAATCTCCACTCAGGGAGATTTTTACATGAAAATAATACTTAAACTTTGACCAAGGTAAAGAAAGAAAGACACTTTTCTGAGATTAAAGTCACAATACGGTTGAGTACACTTTATGACGAAGTTGCAATTATGTTAGCACATGTTGTCTTTGGAGAAGTCGTTCCACGCACCATTGATATTTGTAATATGTAGTTTCTGCGGTGTGGAGGAAGAAATTGACTTATATATATAGCTTTGAAGATACCCATGTCCTCGTTTGAAGGTATTTATAGGTTAACTACGAAATTCAAACTGCAATTCCGATAGTTTAAACGTTTATTCCAATAATGAAGTCGACTGTCAGCAGGCACTACGCCTATATTAATACTCAGTCTCCAGTACAAACAAGTAATATAACACAATATTCCTTTAATGAACACCATGACGAGTGGATATACGGAGAAATAAATATCATATGATAAATATCATGCAGGTGTTTCATCGACTTTGTTTCTATAAATCAAAAGATGATTTTTGACAACAACTTGCAGTAGCTATATATTGTTAATCCCAGCACTTAATAATAATGTCAGCTGGCAAATATGACATACGAAATGTTCATTAACATTAATCAACAATCTTAAAAGGAGGGTTCTATCGGGGTATTTTTTGTGGAAACGAAATTAGAGAGGATATTCCAGTTTACACATATATGTTATTAATACATTATTACACAGTCAAATTGAAAGATAGTAATAAAGGTAATATTTTGATGAATTTATATTTCACAACTTGATAAAGACAAGCGTACATTTGTTGAAAAATAAAACAATACGAACTGAAGCCATTCATCAGCGCTGCGAGATGGGAAAACTTCATAACAGCATAACAGCAAAGCGTTTATTAGTTTTATGACATGCTATGTGTTAATATGTGAATACTCTATCAGTGTATGTTTTTAGTTATTAACAAGTTGCAAAATTAGGTATGATTTAGCGTGTTTTCATTTCATAGACAGCAGACTAAGAGGTCAATAAATGACACTCTGCATGTTTGATACTATTTCATTATCCAACATCTACATCTCACTTAGACCTCATTCAACAAAGCGTCCTGTTCATTATAAATATCAGAACTCTTTTGGGTGAGAGTCCTGATATCTGATACACGGACACTTTTTGTCCTGGTATTTCCCGATATAACTCGGACACTAAGGTAGTAACTATTACAAAGATGTGTATCAAACGACCGAATGTGAGTTGTTTTAAGTATTCAATAAACATTTATTTCCCGGATATAATTGAGAATAAATTCCTTTCATCAAGTTCAAACATAAATTGATAAACAGTGCCTACAGCATGATCACACTCAGCTCTCCGACTCCGGCAAAGTGTTATACCAATGCGGAACTGGCATTGTGACGTCACAGCTGTAAACCATTTTGACGTCATACGGTTAACAATGTTAGAGTAAACATTTTCAACTGTAGTATCGCCCTCGACAAATTATTTTTATCATTGGCATATGAAATGAATATATTTCCAATCATGTCACTTATATGAGTTGCCTCTCACTATACACATCAGATGGTTCTGGATCAATCGTCCTTAATGTTTTAAGTACACACCTCAGTTGGTTTAGATTAATTCAATATTATTTTCTTTTTGATGCATTGATGATGGCATGATACAATAACACATATCTGCATTAGTTTGAATGAATTACATTGGTTAATGTTTCATTAGAATTACCTTGTTTTATGTAGACATGGGCAAGAAACGGAATTTACACCAATGTGACCCTATACCATTTTAAAAATGTTGTAAATGTGTGCAGAACGAGGCACATTTAGAAGATGCTTTATTTGTCGAAGAACAGTTGTGTTTTATCCAAAATATTTTTTGAAAACTTTATCAACTCAAAATATAATTGTTTCAAAGAAATTAAAAAACACGTAGAAGTATTCCTTGGCTGATGACTAAATGCCTGCATTTTTCAGTTTTAGAGTACGACGTCGAAAACGTAAGTTATTTGTAATTGAAAATCATACATATGATAAAACCAACTGAGGTGTGTACTTTCTTTTGTACTTCAGTTTACTTCTTTTCATATATTGTAATTCTGTTTTCACAAAACATAAGCAAGTCGGGCCGTTCTTTTAATCAGTACTTCATGTGCCATGGGTTGCAGGAACCACTTCAAGTTGATACTTCCCTCTCAACATTTCCTTCCACGTCATCGTGATCCTCGAGAAAAGATTGACTGGGAGTCGTTTGAATTGACTCCCGATGGGGTTTAAGTGAAATACACAAATATAGAAAAGTAATAAGCAGAACTAAACTCAACAACGTTTACTTTTTTCATTCCTCGCCCGAGGGAGCTACACAATACACGTGGTAACGTTTTATAGACGCTTCTGACGTCACGATAACGTTGTGACGTTACAATGTCAGAACTGATGCTTCACACATGTGGGGAAACTTGTACTTTTGATGTCAACGATGATACGACTTTATTTTAATATTATAAGTATATTTAAATAAACTAGGATAAACCCAACTTATAAGAATACTCGCTATTATGTCGTTTTGTCCAGACAATATCAGTAGAATGCCATTACTTTGTCTCAATCCATTTATGCCATTAGTCTTGAGCCTATCACTTACAACTTTGTATAAAACCAAGTCATTTAATTTTGTAATCAAAAGTACTATCGGATATCGTATATTTGATTAATCAAATATTTAGTGTTGAATAAATTAGCAACATTGATTAGATTTGTTTAAGATTTCACAACCGCTGACAAAACCACCCATATATATTAAGACTGAAAATCCCCATTGTATACCATTCTCATGCATGTTAATATCCCTGATTGAGTTTCCTCACCATTGTTTTGTTTGCTATATAAATATTTTAAAAATGTATTTCCTTATATTCCACCTGATGAAGGAATGGGCATATACTCCGAATCGTGTATTTTTTCACATTAAAGACAAAGAAGTATCTCTTACGTATTTTAGTTTAGACAGGATGATTCAAGGATCTTCTGAATACGTAGTTGGCGATTACAGTGCACTTAAACATTGGCTTAAATATTACATACGTGCCTGATTTATGTACATAATTTAAAAGTGAAAGATACACGTACATATGTTGACCCATCAGAATTGTAGTGTGTGCCTCGTTTTATTACACGTTCACTTTGATAATAACTTATATATGTCCACATGGTTCTGTTCTGTTCTGCATTTTTAACAAAGATTATTTTCCCACCATTAAGATCTACGGTCCATGGAATGAACTAACTTGCGGTGTGAACACTTACTGAGTATAAGTTTTAAGTATATAAAGTGCTGGAGGAAACTCAACATTTACCAACTAATGTAGCAATTAGAATTGGACTGATTGAATGCCATCTATGGTGATGCGATTTGATCAAATTGTGTGATCAGATGATATCATACAATATGATGAGAAGATGTGATCAGACGATGTGATCAGGACATCTAATAACGTTATGGTATCAGATATATAGACTTGGAATCAGATACAGATGACCCGAGACATTGAGTAACCGGTGTGCTACGCGTTAGCAGACAATCAGTGGGGGATACTCACAAATCCCCCTCAGTGAGGCTCTTCTCAGAGACTGTCGGCTGTTCCTCAATATTCCTGGGGGTCGGTGGAGAGACCCTGAAATCTTATTAGCGTAATTGTATTGTGATTTATACGGTATGATTAATCCCTGGTGGCCGGGCGTTCAAGTACGAGAGAAGAGCTCGATCTGGAGACTGCAGCTTCACTCGGTGCAGTCGACATCGGAGGGGATCTGTGTTCTTGGTGGGGACGTTTTGTTGTTTTTAGAGGGGCGAAGCATTGGGTAAAATGGGGTTGGTGGGGCGATGAGAGATACAACAACTATTTTAGAGCTATTATTTTGTGGGTTGAGGCAACCGAGGAGTATGGTAGACAAAAAGGACATTTAGGTGGAATGGACAACATGTACCATGGACGAAACTTTGGTACAGTAGGGACGGAGAGTGGTTGGGGAAGGTTCAATGATCTTCGGTGGAAGCGTATAAAATTGACAAAGTGTCATGAGGTAGAATCGAGCTTTGTTTGTGTTTGCATTTTGATACCTCAGTTTGGAGAGAGCTTCGTTTGGTGCATGCTGTTCGCGGTAGAGAGTTTTATTATTAGTTCAGTATATATGTGCGGCTAACAATCGGGTGGGGCATTTGGCTGGGGATGTTGAGCTTGATGAAGGCTATACTGACCAACTGAGGGTGAATTATGGACTATTAAATGGAAGGGGTTTCAGAAAGGTAGCAGAAGAGTGGACGAGTGAATAACATGCTTCATTATGTTCTGGAAACTCGTTTGTAACGGAAATGTTTCCTTGGTGTAAGAGATTTTAGGTGGGGTAAAACGCGAGAATTTGAAGGTAAACTTGAATGAAAATTTAGGACACATTAATTTATAAACACATTAAGATTATTTTAAACTTGATTACTCGTAAGTAAGGAGATCAATTAACGTTTTCTTCGGGTGTGACATAAGAAGGAAATAGCTTGAAATACTTTCTAACTAGCTCTTCATTTCCTATCGAATGTAGAGTGATGGATCGTTTGATAATTTAATAATTGTAGAAATGAATGGGATTGTTTGGGAAGTTGATTGCGAATGAGAGTTCAGCACCAGTTTAATAACATTTGTAACCTTAATTTCCGTCTTTGATTGTTCTACATAAAAGTAAAAACATATTTGATCTGCAGTTTTATATTTTTTAAATATGTCAAATGTTCTACGTTAGGTTCATTAATGATTCATTTCACTTCAGTACAAGCCGAGTTTCTACTGCCAAAAGTTGATACTGAGATTTATGACCATATGGTTGAAAATAACCGAATTAATATTTTCGATACGAGCACATGTGCACATATCGCGTTTGCCTAGCAACCATTGTTTCCCGTATTTCGTCGCATGTTACGTCATATAACAATTGTTCGTGACGTCATTGTAGCTTGACGTCGCAAGAGAAGTGTACTGTTTTCTTGTTATTTTGTTACGAGATCCCCAAGGAATAGAATCGGTAATAAAGAAATGATTATATTCGAAAGTTTGTATAATATGACTTTTACGAAACTTTTTTGTGTGTAAACCCTCGCTCTCACTCGGGCAATACAAAAATTCACACTCATTTCGTAAAAGTCACAATACACACTTCCTCGGGTATTAATCTATTTATATGACTGGGAAGATAAAAATCAAATGTAGAACTGTGATTAAGAAACATTAAGTGGTTTTATGTTAATCCTCATTTCAACTTATGCTGATGCTGTATAATCTAATACCAAGTAAAATAAATTGTTCTTTTGCTATCAATGAGGATGTACAGGTAAATACATTGTACATATCATTATTGATCAAATGAAGTATACACACTGTATCTATCAAATAACTTTTTGCTGATAAATTAACGTCTCTGAACTATAAATGGATATGAGAGAATCGGTTAAGGTGATTTATATCAGAGTGAAGGAATGAAAAATATCAATGGAAGTTGGAAATGTAAGCAGATTACTTAATTGAACGTAAATTTTACATACTGAAACATGTAACTTAATTTCATCCCCAACCCTCAAAAAACTATTTAAAAAATGGTCATCAAATAATGTCAAACAACAATAAATAGTATAGTATTCAGTTAATTTACTTATGTTTTAAAAATCACTTTAATGTTCTTATTTGTGTTTGTTCCATACAACTATTGTTATGTGTTAAACTTAACAATGCTCACATATATATATACATAATATATTCTTTATTGTGACCATCACGACGTCACGAGTATACTTGCTCCTTCAACATGGACAAAGGAGGAAATTCTACTCCTAAACGTCGTATATGTTCACAATACAAGTTATTTTCAAACAGTTTTACTTTTCTTATTCATTCTACATCTATACATCCAATAAATCTCAGAGATACTTTAAAGCAAAACGTAGTATTAATAAGATGGCATATCATCCTTTATGTAATGCAAAATGACAGTACCAATAAATAAATATACCTATTACCTACAAATGTTGATCTATTATGACGTTAATCTATCTGGTGTTTCAACCTTAAGCGTTCTTCACGTGCATGGACAGAGGATATTACAAATATTGATTAACTATTTTACTTTTACACAAACAAATATCATATATATAGTTTGAAAGTAAATATTTATTTTAGTATATGAGAATTTATTTATGCATAAAATAACCTTTTTTAACCTCGAGAATTGTTTATGTTAACTACAGACCACTTCAAACCCGACAGAACTCCGCCTATACGAACTGAGCGTGACGTCAAGTTATTTCTTTTCATCTTTCGCTTTATAAAATCTATTCCCAATAAAATTACCAAGCGGAACATAGCAAACAGTACAATGAACTTCAAAATGTCACAAACACAATTTACACAACAAGTAAATTCTTTATCGGAGTTTCTATTGACAGCTTAAGGTCAAATTGCTATACCCAACAGTACAAAAGTGAAAGTTAGAGAATTGAGCGCTTATGTATTCAGCTAAACATATTTATTGAACATTGTCAATCCAAGCGAACGATCATATGGGCTTACCTGAAATACGTATTGAGTTTAAATTAGCTTACGGATTTAATTCCGACCTCACACCTGCATGATGTCAACATTTTGATTTACCCTTTTTTAGACCGGCCATTCCTGTGTTTACCAGAAGCTTTGCCTTCCCTCGCGGTTAATCCAAAAAGAAGGAACATTGCTTGTAAACGGATTATGATCGCTAAGGACGTGATGAAAGTCCCCTAATATAAAATTTACAGGGCATAAATATCGGTTATTGTTATTCTAAACTTTATTTGAATCGAGTTTATTTCAACAACAGTGCGTTAACATTTGGTACGGATGAAAATTATTTGATAAACGACCACTCGTTAAAGTTGATGTACGATGGCCGCACTAAACAATCTCTGGGTTTTTAAGCTGGAGATTTCATGCTTTAATGCCTGACTATAGGATATCCAGGTGTACCCTTAAACAGAGTCGGAAGATTATTTTCCTTTCATGACATATACCTGAAAAGTGTTGTTTGAACTCTCTTTTTGAATTTTGAATAGGAGTCATAAACTTTAACTTAATTGTTTTCAGGAAAAGAATTTGGTAATGTTAACCATGCAAAGAACACGTGCGTGAACAATAGCCGTCAAATTGGAATCTAAATAACACAAATGACTTTAATGAAAATTAAATGCCGAAATTTGTTATCATTGGCATATTTGATTTCAAGGTTAGTGGGATTAAGCATATAAATCAAATGCTGAAATGTGTTATGTTTAACGTATTTGCTTTTCAATGTTAGTGGGAATAGTAATAAAAACATCAAAGGATATAGTGCATTTTCTGTTATTGAACGGAATGAAAATCACACGAATGTTTACTTTGATGGTCTTAATTGAATGTTCACTGCCGTTAACATCTGAAACTGAAAAAAATTAATTTCCGGTAAATTATATAGTTAACAGATGCAATTCAAATTTTTAAAAGAAATGTTTTGTCAACAAACAAAAAAAGGTAATTTTGTGATAAAATTAAATAGACAAAGTTGAAGAATCACTCTCTATCAGTGATGACAAAATGAAGATAAATAACATTGATAACATAGTTGATTAAGTATGTAATAGAATCTGTTCAGAATTCTATAAATACTCTTTAAAGTATTAAATCTTTAACCAGTATTAGAGCCCAAACCTTCTAGTTAAATGTTCATTGCATTGTCGAACGAGTACATTAATAGACATTTTTTATATATAGAAATCAAAGAAAATATATGATTTTTTGGAAAAATCCTTGTAATCATTGTATTAGTAGTTGTCATTTTGTATAATAAAAAAAATTGGTACTTATCTTTAGCATAACGCATCAGAATAATTATCCTATATTGATATTTAATCACTTATATAAATTGTAATACAATAAAGAGTGTATATGCTAATTATCTGAATAGATTTTATATACTCTTTTATATCATGTCAATATTGTTCTGTCAATGTTTATGGGAAAAGATTTACATTTAAACGTTACACTTGCCATACTGAGGCCTTTAAAACGCGGCCCATATTTTAATCAAAAGTGTCTAGTTGTTCAACGAAATCAATATTGAAAGATATAAGCATGTTTGGACAATCTTTTAATCTAAGTGTCAACACTTGATAGCACGTTGTGAGTGTAGAATGACACGTAATCGATAGTGCTTGAATACGTGTCAATGTTATCGATACAAGTGTCATTGTATAGCCTCTTACAAAACAGAGGAATTTATATAATATGCCAGTTATGCTTTCCAAGGACTGTGCTAGCGTTGAATAAGTTCTTCGTTATTACTATCCCGGCTTATAGCATTTGGAACATCGATTTTGTCATTTGAATGTAATCCGAAAAGCTTTGGTTATCAGCGTTAGTATTTAGTATTTAATCCTTTTGTGTATTGTATATACTTTATCTCATATACCGAGCTTTTAACAAGGGATTTAAAAAGGTTGCTATTTATATTCAAGTTTGTAATATTTGTTGAGGGTGTTATGTTGTAAAGTCGCATTAAGGCGAGGGGGTAATATTGTCATTTTAATGTGCTGTGAGATTACTTTGAGAGATTTTCATTTCATTTGTGCAAAACATGAAACACTTGTACTGCAATGAATAAGAATTAATAGGAATCTGACTAAAATAGCATGACTGTTATATATAGAATATAATTTATAGAATTGGTTTTTAGAGTTTAACCTTATGACAACTGACTTATTGAAGATGTTGTGACAAGCTTAATTCGGAGGATGTAAGTATAATCATGGTGATCTTAATACTTACTTTTAATATTTGTTTCGATCATACTAGTTTCATGATTCGTATATTCCAATTTAAACAAGAAGTTGATTTTTTTTACAAACAAATATACCTTTTGAGTTTTTGGGTAAAAACATCCACTCTTTCTCATTCGTTTCCATGTCAAAGATAAGGCATCCACTCTTTCTCATTCGTTTCCATGTCAAAGATAAGGCATCCACTCTTTCTCATTCGTTTCCATGTCAAAGATAAGGCATCCACTCTTTCTCATTCGTTTCCATGTCAAAGATAAGGCATCCACTCTTTCTCATTCGTTTCCATGTCAAAGATAAGGCATCCACTCTTTCTTATTCGTTTCTATGTCAAAGATAAGGAGCATTATGTGCAGGAATTATATTTGCGCTACACGACCAGACTACGTGACTATTCATATCATGTCTTTGAAGGGCATTTAAAAGTGGTATACATAAGAACAGGAAGATGTTCAGGATGACAACTTCTTTAATAAAAAAAAATACACGACGTTTCGGAATATATATCACATGTTGTTACATTCCAACCGATGAAGGAGTGAGCATACACTCCGAAACGTCGTGTATATTTTTTTAATAAAGAAGTTGTTATCATGAAAATCTTCTTGTTCTTATTGATACCATTACTAAATATAGAAACTACAGTGCGCATTGATTGCTCATACATGCTGCTACTCGCTGCTTTTCAACTTTCAAATGTTGGAAATAAGTGCTATGTAGATTAAATGTAACATTGTATTTGGAATCACACTATCTACAATAATACACATTATTGCATATTTTTTAGTCCCATGCTGGTTTAGATGCCTCATCAACCCATTTATCATTCGTTTTTATATTGTTTTAAGTTGAAAAAGTTAGATAATGAGTTTAAAATGATGTTTTTTCGTATTAATTCTGCAAGGTGAACATAACGGATTGATGCCATGCATATTTTCTGAACTACAAAAGGAAACTAACCTGTAACACTCTCAGGCTTTAGTATGTAAAATTGTAACTTTCAATAGATTTTATGCCGCTTCAGTCAGTACACTGATTGGTGTGCTGGAAGTCCAATACAAGGGAGGAAACTCGACACTAATTTTAAGTTTCAAACGGACTTGAAATGTTTCGCGATTTTTAAGATATGTTTGAATGATATTTGTAAATGACTAACATTTTAGGAATAATGTTAATTGCCTCACTCTTATGATGTCATATTCTTATTACTTTAGTTTTAATTGTGAACTGGTAATTTGAAAGGCTAAAATAACTTCCCCTTTTAAGGCCTTAATTTAAAAACGTATATCCAGTTATGTAGTATATGGGTATGTATTCATCTATAAGAAAAGAGAAGTGTTTTAATACATGCACATGTGCATTAGCAGTATAATCGCAAGGTGATGATCACAATAACGGAAACAACTTTATTTAACACGTTTAAAGGTGCATCCATTGTGTTGTTGTGGGTCACATATGCCAAACGTTACAAATTATGTTAATATTTCGAGAATTACTGACTGTTGCCAAAAATTGCCATTTTGACTATTATAGTCGACTCAGTAAATCAAAGATATAAAGGTAAAAGTGTTGATTTCTGATCGATAACCGGACAATGCACTGCGTGTGGCGCGCGTCATTTAGTCAAACGTAATTTTGGAAACTTATTTACACCAGACAAACAGACAACTTTGGTTCGATAATGTTTAATAGGTCTTATAACTACTGTGCATGTAAATGGGACGTGTATAGTTTCAGTTTCTGTACATGCATAATGATGTTGCTCAATTTCAATTAGAAACTAATAATTATTATATATTTGGCGATTGGAGATAGACATGCAAGTTGAGTGAAATAGTTTCAACTGAAATCATCACATATCGTTTGTTGACACGTATTTCAGGCAAATACAATTTTATGAAACACAATGAATGAAACATGTAATCTAAATGCATATATACGAACAATACTGTTAATATAAATAATGTTTAATTCAAGGCCGTTTTGCAATATTTATAGAATGAAACATTACCTATTCTCTCCCAATAGAAGTAACTCTAATCAAATTATTGCATAAATGACTCAATAACGTCTGTGGGGAGAGAACGATATGTAACCGTTTTTAGGAGAACAATTGATATCGCGCAAAGCGTCGTAAAATATACTAAAATACCTGAACGTTGGCTGATGTTTCGATTTTGATACTTTGTCGAACTCATTGGTTGAGGACTTTCGTTAGCATTATTTTTTCACGACATATCATGGAATTGTGGCATACACAAATGATACCTCGAAATCTGAATTTGAATATCATAAAAAAAGCTCAACTCAAAGTATCTGATCGGCTAATGAGCGGTGACTGAAGTCAATTTCGGTCTGAACAAGAAGTGACCCGAGTTACCTCTGTGGGGAAAAATGTCCAAATCGTAGCATACAAAATACACAATGTTATAACGTATATTGTAATCAAAATGTGCGTTGATGCTTTATGGTATGTTGATATGAATTTAGGGAACGACAAAAGAAGAATAATTAAAATATTATAGTTGTGTCGGTAACAAATTATTAAACAGCATCAAAACACTTTCAAAGTAACCTGCATGTAACTGGGGAATCAATTTTACTCACAATGTCACAGTTTATCAAGGCATTGAAAAGTTTACACTATTTATTATATTTAAGTACGGATATTAACATTTTGCCAAAATAAGTATAATATGAACTGCGAGATTTGAGGAATTATTGCTTATCTAACCAATATTCACTTCCATGTAATAAATTGTGCATTTGAGAAAAACACTAACTTTTAGAATGACATTGGCATGACTTTCCGCATTAGGACTGCAGAATAACATTGTATGATGAAGAGTTGAAAATCCACGTTTTTGATACATTAGGAACATTAGGAACAAACACTTCCCAAAGGCTCGCAAAGTACACTGTTATACAGTTATTTTGTCAACATATATTGATGATGTTTGAAATTATTTCTTCATCTACAACATGACATATCAGTATCACATCAGGTCTCTGTGATTTTGTTTAAAAGAGGCGCGCATTTCAATGCGTGCCACGTTATGACGTAGAACACAATAAAACAGATTCTCGAAGCTACGAAGATGACAGCCTCAGAAAAGAAACATGAGAAAAAGGATCACGATGCAGATAGAGTCATACGCCATGCTTTCGGGGAACATTAAAAGACTCGGTCAATATTTGATCTGGTCAACTTTCATACGGAACAAAATAGGAAGTTGACAGTCTCCAGACTTCAAACATCTTCCAAAATAAGTGCCAATTCTTTGCTTATTTGGGGTCGAAATCCAGAGTATAACTTTAAAACAGAGAGATCTTTCACGATAATTAACTACTTAACTGATGACACTATACGCATGCAGTATCCGCCATCTTGATCTGTGCATTACGTGGAATGGGAAACACGCTGTGTCTTTACTTATTTTCAACCTTTTAATAACAAAAGATAAACATATACATTAGCAGTAGCACAAAATTTACATATGCCTTAGCATTTCATATTTTCCGCTCCGATAAATGGCTTCAATTCTCATTGTTTTTTAAAAAAAAGTTGATTAATCAAATTATCGATCATAAAGTCTCAAAAGTTGTATCTGGCTTGTTATAATCATGAATAAATAACATATACAAATGTATGTATAAACATGATTTCCCCTTCGAATTAAACAAATACCCCGATACGACCTTCTAATGGCACTTGAAATGTAGCCCAAGTACGACCAACAAACGACATTGTAATTGTTTAAATTTTTTTAGCATATATTGAAAATTGGCAATAATCTGATGATCGTCGAGTCTAAACCATACGATATGCATATAGAACACGCGTAGAACAAGAAAATATTGTTACAAAATGAGACGAAATATAGTCATATACCACAAGTACAGTGTACGTTGTTTCATTTCATTTGGTTTGTTCACCTATATAATTAGTGCATTCTAACGTATGTAACTAACCCATAAAAGAAAGTTAGATTCCCAAAACTGTAAAACTGCTACTACTAAAATTAAACAAATGTCACATTTAGCAGTGTCACTTACAGAAGCATTACGCAAATGGTATATGCATGGACAAAGATTTAACAAAATTTAGATATAATGTAAATAATGTATTTTCCAGGCGACTTAAAAAGGGTTATTTAAATGACTAACCAGCTATGTAACAGTCACAATCTATCACCGTTGTCGGAATAAATGCATATCTTAGTTATATATGTCAAACTTCCCCACTGTATATCATTACGTTGGTATATATAACCAGGGACATTATATACAGGGACTAGCAACTTCTGCTCGTTACATGATCATTTCTACTGAGCGATCCAATTAGACCTCTCCTCGTCGCGCTTCAACGCACAAGCGACTTGTTGCTTGCGTAAGCGCTTGTTTGTTATCGCACTGTATTGTTGTAACCAGTTGGTGTTTCCGAGTCTTGCCGACTCGCCCGTGCGTCAATCGGCAATCTTCGTAAAGTCAAGAAACATAAAAGTAACTCCTTTGAAACTGTAACAACATCGGAAGTGTCTATCTCCAAGCAGATGAATGATTACGTGAATCAAATGAAATAGAATTGGTAATAAAGAAATTATTATACTCAAAGGTGTGCTATATATGATTGTTACAAAATTACGAAAATGCACATTTATTTTGTAAATGTGATATGACATAGAATATATATACAATGTTAGGTTACCTAGTGCTTTGGAATACTTGATGTTATACACATGTATTATTCTATTATTTTTGAAGTTGATAACTGTTTATTGATCTTAAGAAAAAAATAAATAAAACATGAACTTATATAAAAAAAAAAGAAGTAATTATTTATTATTTATGCTGATGCTACAACATGACAGAAAGGCCATTCATCAAGGAGTTCGTTTCAAATTTATTTTCCTCTTCGAACCGGTACATTCTACATGAATGTAGGAAAGACAGTACAAGGGGAACAGAAACATATCCTCCATGTTCTGTGCAGACAAGATGGCGAACTGACTCGCTATTTTAACTACAAAGTACGAGCGTATTACATGCTGACTACTTTCCCCTAAAATAACAGTTTGACACAAAAGCATAAAAAAAACCATTCATCTTTCGCAAAATTGATATTTTAGAATTTATCCCCTTAGGTAAAAGTAAAAGTTTTCATTTTTCCTCGAACCATTCTAAATATCATATCTCATCTGTTCAGACAAGATGGCGGACTGACTCGCCATTTTAACTGCAAAGTACGAGCGTATTACATGCTGGCTTCTTTCCCCTAAAATACCAGCTTGACGCAGATACATCAGAAAACTATTCATCTTTCGCTTAATACTTCAGAATTTATTGTCTTAGGTAAAAGTAAAAGTTTTGGATTCCCTTGAACCATTACCAATATCATTGACGCTCCTTACAGACAAGATGGCGGACTTACTCGCTATTTTAACTGCAAAGTACGAGCGTATTACATGCTAGCTTCTTCTTCTTCAGAAAAATATTCATCTTTCGCTTAATACTTCAGAATTTATTGTCTTAGGTAAAAGTAAAAGTTTTGGATTCCCTTGAACCATTACCAATATCATTGACGCTCCTTACAGACAAGATGGCGGACTTACTCGCTATTTTAACTGCAAAGTACGAGCGTATTACATGCTGGCTTCTTTCCCCTAAAATACCAGCTTGACGCAGTTACATTCGAAAACTATTCATCTTTCGCTAACTTAATATTTTAGAATTTATTGTCTTAGGTAAAAGTACAAGTTTTGGATTCCGCTTGTCTTGAACTGTCAACTGTCACTATTGTTTATATAGTGATTAACTGGATATACTAGTGTGCTACGCCAGTTATTAGCGCAATGCAGGCGCCAAGTCAAGATGTGCGTTGGACCATGACGAGGTGAGCTCCGCGAGCTAATTGCTTAGTTGCTAGTCCCTCTATATAAGGTCCCTGATATAACAGACGCTACTCAGAAACGCTTGACAGGGTGCACGCCAAGCGTATACACGTGACCCACTATAACTGTGGTTTCCCTGAATGGAATCACGCACGAGGAGTTATACCTTTAGGCATTGGAATGTTGTGGGTTTTTTCCAACGAAAATATAGAGGATTTACTCCAGATTCAGCATTTATCGTCTCAAAAACGAAATTTTAAAAACTGATTCTTTAATTATATCATTTGTCTCGTCATCCTTCTCTTTTCTTTATAATAAAGTGCATTATAGATAATGTGTTTACATAAATTTAGAATGTATCTTCTAAAGAGCTTGGATAGTCTTTATCATAATTATTAGATTAAATATTAGATCAAATACATTCTCTAATCAAGGACTACGTGAGGATTCCATATATACAGTTGATATGGAATACATTGCACAGTTCACTCCTCAAACAATTAGTACACTTATCAGGTAGCAACTACTACTATTCGATATTAGGCAGTACTATATATAACTGTTGTCATACACGTGTATGTGAACTGAAATGAAGAAGTTTGTCAAGATAAGTGTTCTAATCTCTATATCACCAACTCAACGTATGTAATCAGATATTTTGGTTGAATTCATGAACTTTGAGCTGTTTCAGTTTCCACATATTATGTATCATTAAACCGTGACGTTAAAACCTGATAATATTGCCTTGTTTCAATGTTCGATAATAATCTCTGCCATATCGAGTGTCACAGCAAGAAATATTTCCACTATATGAATTGACAATGTCATCAAGCAGTATGTGATTGTTACCCTGCAGTCCTGCATGAACCGTCGACCTCACTATACAGAGATTTATAGACATGTATCGACAATATATATAGAGAGAAAATGTCGATAAATGAATAGTTCAGAATAGACAATTGTTTTGTAATCTCATAATTAAAGGTTTGAATTATCGTTATAAACATATACATACATACAGCTGCACACAATGATTGTTTCAATTACCAAGTTTAAATTTCATTCGCAGACAATTGATAAATAGAGGATCTCACCCAAGTGTCTTCTGAAATCCAATATATCAACACGAGTTGATAAAAGTTACAAATATCCGAGGCTTGCCGATGACAGTTTTACTTTTATCAACGAGTGTTGATATATTTGATATCAGAAGACACGAGGGTGAGATTCTATTTATCATCCAAAATCATTCTTTTAACGTTTAAGTGAAAATAGTGTTCATCTCTGACAGATCTCTGCCATCTCAGTTCCAGTGCGGCGAGGTCATGGCATTATGACGTCATCATGATTATGACGTCATAGAATTGTGATGTCATTACTTGATGTAAAAGCATTTTGATGTCATGTAGTTGACGGTGACAGGGCATTGTGCAAAATCTACTGGCAAAACGATATCTCCTAGGAGATATCGCTTGATCTCATACAAGCGATATCTCCTGTGGACCACAGTTTTGGATGATAATACCTCATATCTTACAATGTGTACTGTGTACAGTGTATGTAAAGTTTACCCAACCCTCTATAGATGTAATGGCATCCCCTCTATATATTGGTACACCATCTGTATTAATATCTCCTATAACTTGGTATCATCTATATTGATATCTCCTATATCTTGGTATCATCTATATAGATATCTCCTATATATTGGTATCACCTATATTGATATCTCCTATATATTGGTATCACCTATATTGATATCTCCTATATATTGGTATCACCTATATTGATATCTCCTATATATTGGCATCACCTATATTGATATCTCCTATATCTTGGTATCATCTATATAGATATCTCCTATATATTGGTATCACCTATATTGATATCTCCTATATATTGGTATCACCTATATTGATATCTCCTATATATTGGTATCACCTATATTGATATCTCCTATATATTGGCATCACCTATATTGATATCTCCTATATATTGGTATCATCTATATTGATATCTCCTATATATTGGTATCATCTATATTGATATCTCCTATATATTGGCATCATCAATATTGATACACCATCTATATTGATATCATCAATATTGATATCTCCTATATATTGGCATCACCTATATTGATATCTCCTATATATTGGCATCACCTATATTGATATCTCCTATATATTGGTATCACCTATATTGATATCTCCTATATATTGGTATCACCTATATTGATATCTCCTATATATTGGCATCACCTATATTGATATCTCCTATATATTGGTATCACCTATATTGATATCTCCTATATATTGGTATCATCTATATTGATATCTCCTATATATTGGTATCATCTATATTGATATCTCCTATATATTGGCATCATCAATATTGATATCTCCTATATATTGGTATCATCTATATTGATATCTCCTATATATTGGTATCACCTATTTGACATCTCCTATATATTGGTATCACCTATATTAATTGATATCTCCTATATATTGGCATCATCAATATTGATATCTCCTATATATTGGTATCCTCTATATTGATATCTCCTATATATTGATATCATCTATATTGATATTTCCTATATATTGGTATCATCTATATTGATATCTCCTATATATTGGTATCCTCTATATTGATATCTCCTATTTATTGATATCCTCTATATTGATATCTCCTATATATTGATATCCTCTATATTGATATCTCCTATATATTGGTATCATCTATATTGATATCTCCTATATATTGGTATCCTCTATATTGATATCTCCTATATATTGATATCCTCTATATTGATATCTCCTATATATTGATATCCTCTATATTGATATCTCCTATATATTGGTATCATCTATATTGATATCTCCTATATATTGGTATCACCTATTTGACATCTCCTATATATTGGTATCACCTATATTAATTGATATCTCCTATATATTGGCATCATCAATATTGATATCTCCTATATATTGGTATCCTCTATATTGATATCTCCCATATATTGGTATCACCTATTTGACACCTCCTATATATTGGTATCACCTATATTAATTGATATCTATATATTGGCATCATCAATATTGATATCTCCTATATATTGGTATCCTCTATATTGATATCTCCTATATATTGATATCATCTATATTGATATCTCCTATATATTGGTATCATCTATATTGATATCTCCTATATATTGATATCATCTATATTGATATCTCCTATTTGTTGGTATCATCTATATTGATATCTCCTATATATTGGTATCCTCTATATTGATATCTCCTATATATTGGTATCATCTATATTGATATCTCCTATATATTGGTATCACCTATTTGACATTTCCTATATATTGGTATCACCTATATTAATTGATATCTCCTATATATTGGCATCATCAATATTGATATCTCCTATATATTGGTATCCTCTATATTGATATCTCCCATATATTGGTATCACCTATTTGACACCTCCTATATATTGGTATCACCTATATTAATTGATATCTATATATTGGCATCATCAATATTGATATCTCCTATATATTGGTATCCTCTATATTGATATCTCCTATATATTGATATCATCTATATTGATATCTCCTATATATTGGTATCATCTATATTGATATCTCCTATATATTGATATCATCTATATTGATATCTCCTATATGTTGGTATCATCTATATTGATATCTCCTATATATTGGTATCCTCTATATTGATATCTCCTATATATTGGTATCATCTATATTGATATCTCCTATATATTGGTATCACCTATTTGACATTTCCTATATATTGGTATCACCTATATTAATTGATATCTCCTATATATTGGCATCATCAATATTGATATCTCCTATATATTGGTATCCTCTATATTGATATCTCCTATATATTGATATCATCTATATTGATATCTCCTATATATTGGTATCATCTATATTGATATCTCCTATATATTGGTATCACCTATTTGACATCTCCTATATATTGGTATCACCTATATTAATTGATATCTCCTATATATTGGTATCCTCTATATTGATATCTCCTATATATTGATATCATCTATATTGATATCTCCTATATATTGGTATCATCTATATTGATATCTCCTATATATTGGTATCATCTATATTGATATCTCCTATATATTGGTATCATCTATATTGATATCTCCTATATATTGGTATCACCTATTTGACATCTCCTATATATTGGTATCACCTATATTAATTGATATCTCCTATATATTGGCATCATCAATATTGATATCTCCTATATATTGGTATCATCTATATTGATATCTCCTATATATTGGTATCATCTATATTGATATCTCCTATATATTGATATCCTCTATATTGATATCTCCTATATATTGATATCCTCTATATTGATATCTCCTATATATTGGTATCATCTATATTGATATCTCCTATATATTGGTATGCTCTATATTGATATCTCCTATATATTGATATCCTCTATATTGATATCTCCTATATATTGGTATCATCTATATTGATATCTCCTATATATTGGTATCACCTATTTGACATCTCCTATATATTGGTATCACCTATATTAATTGATATCTCCTATATATTGGCATCATCAATATTGATATCTCCTATATATTGGTATCCTCTATATTGATATCTCCTATATATTGATATCATCTATATTGATATCTCCTATATATTGGTATCATCTATATTGATATCTCCTATATATTGGTATCACCTATTTGACATCTCCTATATATTGGTATCACCTATATTAATTGATATCTCCTATATATTGGTATCCTCTATATTGATATCTCCTATATATTGATATCATCTATATTGATATCTCCTATATATTGGTATCATCTATATTGATATCTCCTATATATTGGTATCATCTATATTAATATCTCCTATATATTGGTATCACCTATTTGACATCTCCTTTGTTTTGGTATCACCTATATTAATTGATATCTCCTATATATTGGTATCCTCTATATTGATATCTCCTATATATTGATATCATCTATATTGATATCTCCTATATATTGGTATCATCTATATTGATATCTCCTATATATTGGTATCCTCTATATTGATATCTCCTATATATTGGTATCATCTATATTGATATCTCCTATATTTTGGTATCCTCTATATTGATACACCATCTATATTGGTATCACCTATACATGTATATCAGTATCACCTCTATATTGGTATCATCTATATTGGTATCCGCATTTATATTGGTATCACCAGTATATTGGTACCTCGTCTATATTGGTATCCCCCGTTTATATTGGTACCCCTCTATATAGGTACGACATCTACATTGGTACCCTCTATATAGGTACGACATCTATATTGGTACCCCTTTATATTGGTACCACATCTATAGTGGTAACCCTCTATATAGGTACCACATCTATATTGGTACCCCTCCATATAGGTACCACATCTATATTGGTACCCCTCTATATTGGTATCCCTCTATATAGGTACCACATCTATATTGGTACCCTCTATATTTGTATCCTCTAATTTGGTATCCCTCTATATAGGTACCACATCTATATTGGTATACCCTCTATATTTGTATCCTCTAATTTGGTATCCCCAAACCAAACGAGGCGTGTGGATAATGGTATATACATTGTATACAGTATAAGATATTGGGTATTCACACTTTTTTGTTTCGTTATGTTTAACATAAATTACGGTTTATTAAGTTCAGATCCGAAAAGTATATTCTGACGTGCAGTTCCACGGAAACGGCCAAGAATAGTAAGTCCAAGGAGTTGAAACTTTAAAATGCATATCTGTATCCATGTATACATAAGGGTTGTTAACATGTAATACAAACCACTAGTTGAGCTAGGTAGTTCTATAGTTCTGCTCTCAACAAAATATAAGTTGTGTTTCCATGGAGGTCACTGCTAAAACAAATCTTGAAACATACAATATTTTATGAAAATAAACAGTTTTCAAGTAATTTTGTCGAAAAGTCTGCATATACGTAGCGACAGGCGAACTTATCTAATGTCCATATGCAAACTTTGTTGTGGCGGACAGATACAACTAGAAATATGTGCATGTGATGCACTGTGATGTCCCCCTCTCCAACTTTCAATCCAACCTAGTCATGTTACCCTTAATTGTCACTTATGCTAAGAACTAAGTTCAATACTGCATTAATAACGAGAAAATAAAAAATTCAGAATAGCCAAAGTAGCAAAAGGCACCACTCTATCACTAGGTCTAAGCAAATACAAAGTTTGCTGAAAAAATATTGAACGGTGTTGGAGATAGAGGCCGGAAAAGGTCCCTACCCCCAATATGCACTAAGTTCAAATTGTTTCCATGGAAACCAGAAAAAATCAAAAAAATCAGAATAGCCAAAATAGCAAAAGGCACCACTCCACCACTAGGTCTAACCACATACCAAGTTTCGTAAAGAAATACTAAATAGATTTTGAAATAGAGGCCGGAAAAGGTCCCTACCCCCAATTTGCACTAAGTTCAAATTGTTTCCATGGAAACCATAAAAAATAAAAAATTCAGAATAACCAAAATAGCAAAAAGGCACAACTCCACCACTAGGTCTAACCACATACCATGTTTCGTGAAAAAATATTGAACGGTTTTTGAGATATGGCCCGGAAAAGAAAGCATTTCGGAATGATGGAATGACGGAATGACGGAATGACGGAATAACGGACGGAGGCGAAAACATTATGTCTCCCGGGGGACATAATAAATAATGATAAAGTAGACTGTGAGATAGTCTAGCGTTGACATAACACATCAATACACAGGATACAACTGTACCAGAGTATCAAGATAACGCACGGATACGCCCCCTACCTAACGTACGTACAATAGGATAGTTTTCCTTCTGGTGTATGTCATATGTGATGTTTAGTTTCATCACAACAATTCGGACCACTAACTATTATAGTGTAAGTGTTATTGTGACGTATATTGTGTGGAGGAAGAACGTAATGAGACGTGTCCTCAGTTCGCTAGACTGGCATTCAGTCTCTGAACAAATATAACTTTAAATAAGAAAAAGGAGCCTCAGAGATATATACATTGCAGACGCGAATCTAGACTTGCTGTTCAAGTGGTAATCATGTTTCGCGCCAGGGTGAAGTTGAGCTATGAACTTCAATCTGTGGGTTAGACTTTCAATTTACCAACATCTCATTACGTGTACAGTTCATATATAGCTAACATCTCGTATTGTTACCGTAACAAATATAGACTATCAAAAACATCATCCATCATGTTTTATATATGGACATCAATTACTGTGGTATTGATGTGAGTCAATCTAAATAAATTTAGATGGACACTTCTATATTGTAAAGAATAATATAGAACGGTCATTCTAAATTTATTAAGATCGGATGTACGTTTATACATGTGAGTTTGTTTGATCGTTTATGTTAATTCGATCGTTAAGCTGATTATATTGCCATAGTATTACGGAGAAAGGATGTATTTGTAATACGTGTATTGTTCTGTTTTCTGGTAAAACATTAATGGTTGCTTGCTAAAACGTATATACGTATGCTTTCATGTAACTTATGTTCATTGAATACCCTCAAATAAAAATTAGAATAATTCGTTTCAATTGACTGACATAAAAATATACCCACAAGTAACTACGAAAACAAACGTGACTTTTCGATAGGAAATATGTAAGTAATCTATACATAGTATCGTGTAAATAGAGAATACGGAACTGCAGACTTCCGGTTGCGATGTCCTATAGGTCATGAATGATTTGCTAACGTGTGCCTTCTTCCATACATGTATATCTATGTACCTACACTTATTTTATTTAGTAGAACAACTTGTCTCTGAGTAACATATGTTTGCATGTGACCACCAGTAACAATTGAGTCATATATCAATTCACTTTCACCAACATTTATAGAAGCACTGTAGTATATATCGCAAATGATAAATTTGGACCGAGCAGTTATATTTTACAACAAAATTCATGGATATATTAATACAATATACTCTGTCCACATCGACATCTTTCTAATAAGACAACCTCTATAAAGCGACATGTCTGTCTTGCATTCGTCTTTACATACATCATATGGTTAACTTCCTTCGATTCTGGCACACGTGACAAGAACACATTTGAACATACTACTTTTTGTGAAACACGTGCGTAAAACGGAACAGCCCACTATGTAAATACGCTGTGTACCATGTTTTACGTAAAGTAAGTACGCACTACCGGAATTCATACCTGATATGAGCCAATAAAACACAAAACACTTCCGTCTGAAAACTAGGAAGTCTGTTTACCAGAGCGCGACGATCCACTTTTATGAACTCTATATATACTACATGCAGTGTGTAGTACGTCACTGTTTGTATGTACTCGCAGTGGAGGAACTATTAGCCAACACTATTATGACTACCAACAAACGGGTCGTTGTCATCTAACCTGTGTTTCAGCAGCGCATTTAACAACGTTGATTGATTACGGATATTTGGTATAACAAAGGGACATAACCAGCGTGGGCATTGGTGATTTCACATCAAGAAGAGCGAATTTTCTGTTAGTGGACAGTCAACATCTGCTCTCGTGCAACAACCTACAAGTAAGTCCACAATACTTTCAGAGACAAATTCAGTGTATACGTTGTTGGTGTCAATCTCCTCTATAATCGTTTAGTCATGCAATGGATGATTTAGGTGTATAGCTCTTATGGCATTGAACAATATATGAGCATCCATGTTCTGTTTTGTCTTAAGGGAACATCACATTGACGATGTTTACAATGCTTTTATATATATATATATATATATATATATATATATATATATATATATATATATATATATATATATATATATATATATATAAATACATATATATGTGTGTGTGTGTGTGTGTGTATATATATATCAGTGAATGGGAACATCTATGTTATAACACTGGTTATATAGTGAAACGTAACTCGACCGAATTAATGTGATAATTATTCAATTATTCATGTCTCAGTGTTGTTAATCATTAAATGTTGTTTTCCTTTCGTTGAAAATACTATGTACACGTGTTACTTCAACATGAGAATAAAACGAGTTTATTGAACTGACAAGCGTGGCCTTTTGACGTCAACTATAAACGCACAGAACCCCGCTATAAGACTTAAGGTCTGTATACAGGTCACCCCGATATAGCGAGCACGGGCCTGACCGATACAGCAATACGTGTATATCAATCAGTTAACCTCAGGTCATAATCATCTTATCACTTCAGACACGTTCAATAGTGGAAGGAAACGATAGCTTTACCTGGTACGCTAGTTTGGTTTACAGTAACAATAACAATGACATCGATAACATATGACATGTTCACGAGTGTATATTATGTCATTCGATCCATTACCTCTATGGTCCGATGAGACTGTGAGTTATTGCCCTTGCTAGCCTGACGTCGAATTGTTAGACGGTATTTCCCAGATTCCGTGAAAAGAATGCGACCGCCCTCTCCTGAAACAGCGACTATGATTAAGTATATAAAACAAAAACAGTATACCCTGTCGTATATACTCACAAATTCCTCACACTGGCAACCATTGGGCTATCGGTAAAACAAATACTCAAATCAAATGTGAGTTTACATTGTTATCTACTCAAGCACAAAGACAAGACTCGGTGTTTTGGAGGAGTGAAATACAGTGGTAATATATTTTATGAGTGGCTATAATTCATCAAGAGATATCTGCATACGGGTGACTGACAATGTCATATTGTATAAACTATGAGCATGTATCTTAATAACGCTGTATATTCCTCTAACGATCAGAAAACGCATCTTCAACCAAAGTGTGTGATTGGTCAGAGTTGATTATCTGCCCGTGAACCTTTAATTTCGGGGATAGTTTTGCTACCAGGGGTTCACGAAAGAAAATAGAATAGGTACAGGTATTCGAAGGAAACTTAGCAAGGGTGTGTGTGTGTGTGTGCATAATTCCCATGTATATGTTGCCTATGCAGTGAGAACGTGATATGCATCATTGGTAAAAATGGCCCAAAACACCAAAAATACTAATTTTTACATGAGTCCTTTTTGTTTCAGTGTCAGATTCAACCTTGACCTTCGTGAGTCGGTCCGACTGGAAAGCACGAGAATCTCGCGAGATCAATTACATGACTGAAGCAGTGAGCCTCGTTTTCATCCACCACACGGCCATGAAATCATGCGAGAGTTTGGAGGAAGGATGTGAAGAAATGAGAGTCATCCAGGATTTCCATATGGATGACCGAGGTACTTTCGTGACGTCATCAATATCTTATTTAAAGAACGTTAACTACTGCCGCGCGTAGCCAATCAAATAACAGTACATTGATATCCTGGTATTTCGTCAATAAATACGTCAGTATTCGGCCACTCAGAGGACGGATTTCTCATCGCATGTTAGCTGTAGTCAAAGGTGACATGTTAAGATACTGTATCAAATCATCTAATAGCTTGGGGCGGTTGGATCTAGCCAATTTTAATACACTGCCGTCACAAAACACTGTTACAGTAATATAGAACGGATAATTAATATGTATTTCATTAATCAGTTAATTCAAAATGAGCTTATAAGGTATTCCAATGTTTGATCACGTGCAATCATTGTGTTTGTGTTAGACATAGAATGATGACGAACCACACTACACCGAATAACTGTGTCTTACTATCAAACGTTTTCAAACAAACTCACGAAATTCAACCGCCAACCTTAAATGTTGACTTAAATCTTTGTGTATGTTAATGCTATATAAACATAAGTACACAATGGGCCTTTACGTTCATTTTATGCATAGTATATTAATCAAGTGTTCATATGTTAAGTAAGATATGACACATTTTCAAGTAAACTTAATATGTAAATTTCTCTAATCTTCTGAATTCGAATGTCTTTTCTTTGAAAATAAATTGAATAATGTTGTTAAAAATATCATATTTGCAGAATGGGACGACGTTGGATATAATTTCCTAGTTTCGGATGGAGGTCACGTGTTCGTTGGACGAGACTGGACGAGAGTTGGAGCACACACGAAAAGTTTCAATGATGTTGCCATAGCAATAAGTGTCATGGGCAATTTCAATGACAAACTACCAAGTGAAGCGGCCATAAAATCTGTACGAGGACTTATAGATATTGGCGTTAAGAATGGCAAGATCAACCCAGATTATAAAATATATGGACACAGAGATGTTAAAGCAACAGACTGCCCCGGACACAAACTGTACGAGCTCATTAAGACATGGGAACATGCTGGTCACGATACTCCACAAAAGAAAACATCTTAAATCAAACTATCCATGCATAAGCAATGCCACGTGTAAGCAATACCTGATGCAACGTTTAGAACTCTAGCAACTGCATAAGAGACATCATGTAGACATATCTGATATCCCACTTGAATTGAACTGTCTACATACAAATATTGACATTAATTTGTCAAATCTAAAATGAAAAGCCATTCCGTCTTTCAAATAACATGCACTTTGCTTTACGTAATACGTAGTACGATTTGCCCGCACAATGGTTTTATTAGTTTGGGGCGATACTTTCATTTCTCTGACAATCTCATTAAAATCAGACTGAACACAACACGTTTACGTATCTGCGGTTCGATCAGTACTGCTCCTCAGAGGCAATATCTCATGATCTTCCAGCCCAGCGAATTACTGACGAGGATAGGAAATCGTCGACACGACTTTATGTGAATGCAGGCCAGTGGTTGGTCGAACTTATGAAAAGTGAAAGGTCACCGACAAGATAACGAGACACAACCCCTACGAGCTAGTACATGAATCGAAACAAGTGGAGATAAAAGTGTTGGGTTCAATAATGAATTAATGAGATTACTACCGCTCTTAGTCTGTTGCTTGATGGCGTTTTGCTCCCTCAAACGTTATTTGATATCAGAGACAGAAATTGTCACCATGACGTCATATAATAACAGCATGTATCTACATAAAATGTTGTACACCCACAGATGTCTTTCAAAATGTATAACATGGGCCAATTTATGTTACGATTTATTTTTTATGGTTTCGTACAAAATATCTGCAATCGTTGTGATACGATCTGTGTTGTGTGTACGTCATCTTCCACACTGTACTATGCCAACCGAATTATATTTTATACTGGTTTCATATTTTAATAAAAACGTTTAACTTTAACATTTTCTGTTGTGAAAAAGCAATAAACTTCACGTTATTGTAGTATACAGACGATATGTTATGTGCTATCATCATAAAGGTTAATCAAGTAGTATTTTCCCACGAAACCCATGTCTTACATGTTGGTTTCTCAAAACACTTTCCCAGTGGTGGAATCTTGCAAAACGGATTAACGGATCATTGTTTTCTATCCGATTAAAAATGGCCTCATATCGTCGTAACACGACTAACGTCTGTCTAATAAGAGATATATGTGCGCATCACACACGAGAAGGAACCGTCTTCTAACGATTACAAGAACAGACTTTTTGTTCAATTTGAAACAACTTTACTAAATGTCATTGCAAGTAATAAGTATTCTCCACTGGTCGAGCAAACTATTGACTTAAAACACAATTAAAATGCAATAAGACTTGAGTAACATCTGTGAGAACATGGCCCTATCCCATGGAAACTCAGGAGCAATTATGCTCTTCCAAAACACTTCGAAATGTGCCATTTTCAAGATGCTTGTGTATCCTTGCTAACGAAAACGCTTGGGTATTTCATCTGTTGAATATGACTAGATCGTTTACATGGTCCTGTTATAATCAAATATTCGATATTGGACAAACAAGGTGATCGCCACCCCTCATAAAAATGAATTCACATATATATATATATATATATCCCCATATATACTTAGGGCCAAGGGATGTGTGTCATTAAATGTACAATGTATAACAAGGTTTTTCAGCAGGAATTATATCTTCTCTTCTCTCATATTTTCAAACTGATTATTGAATGATAACTGTAATCATCTCTTGTAACGTTTTTGTTGATGCCAAATAATTCACCATCACTGAGGATTTTTAAGACATATATATGTTATGACATAATTCTAACTTTTCTATTTACATTGGAGAAAATAATATGTTTATACACAAATCTTAACATTTTAGACAAATTAGAATATAATCAGGGATAAACGCACCAACCAGACCAATAACACATAATATATATTAAAAGGTGATGAACACGTTAATTGTCCTTACATATGCAACACAAAGACCGATCTGAAGATGCATATTTGCTATTTTCTTAAATGTCCATCCATTGTGTTGTTGGAGTCACATATTGCAAACGTTATAAATGGTGTTACTTTATCGAGAAGTACCGACTGTTACCGATAACTACCATTTTGATAATAGTCGACTTAGCATATTGACGATATGAAGATAAAAGTAATGATTTATGATCGAAAACCGGACAATGCACAGCGTGTGCATGGCGCGCGGCAATGAGTCAAACGTAATTTTGGAATCATATTTATAACAGACAAAAAGCCAAATTTGAGTTGATAATGATTGATAGGTTGTATAATTACTGTGCATGTAAATGGGCCGTGCAGTTTCGGTTTCTGCACACGCATAATGCTGTTATGATATATTTGGCGATTGGGGATAAATATGCAAGCTGAGTGAATTTATTTGTATTGCTGACAGCACATGTGGTGAGTTGGAACGTATTAAAGCCAAAGGAATTTTTTTTAAAACACAATGGATGCAACTTTAAAATATATTAATCATATCTTGAGAGAAAGAGGTTGATGAAAAAGGTGGATATGACGTTCATATCATGACAGATACCTCATATACATACCAGTCAATCCTGTACAAAGACTGCGTATAGCATACCATACCAAAACATCAAGGATGGTCCTGTCTAAGTTGTCTAGTATTTTATATCTGCATTCAAAATATGTCAGCATTGTTCACGTGCATCGAATATTGACAGACAGACAGATGAACTCGTACATTCAGTGTAAGGCCATTGGCCCCGATAGAGAATACAGGATAATATCATTTTGTCTATTTACATATTTACAATGGCATAGTAATAATTTAAATTCATGATATATAAATATATTATATAATGCTGTGCTTTATTTGATGGACGTTAAATACAAATATTAAAAACTTAATGTTACACATCACAATTTGGGATGAAATAAATTATAAAGGAAATACAATTATGTTGAAAGAACTAATGTTTTTACCAATTAGTGTTTTACGGAGAAAAAAAACTGTAGGCTTCACAATTAAAATAACATGATATCCATGTTCAGCATATAGATAAACAGAGAGGACAGACTCTTTCCTCATATGGTGTGGTTTGATGTCTTCCAATGTTAATGGCAACTTTAAAGTTATCGCATCTGAAGCGTAATAAAATCCTTTAAAGTGGGATGGAAATGATGCGTTGAAGTAACACTCAAGAGTTGAATTGAATATTGCATTGATATTAACATTTTATCACAGTATCAGTTTACTTTAACGTTGTTGTTCAACTCATGGTTCTGTGTAATTTCGACCACATCAAATAAAAGTTTGATGTGAAAATGCAAGGAAATAGTGACTTATTAATATAATATGTTGTTTCAGTACACAATTATATCTGCTGATTTCTCATTTCGAACACGAAGTCATCATGGTAATTTGTGTTTCATTGTCCTATCTTTACTTATTTTCAAATTCATGTTCAAGAACTTTTAAATAATGTTAAAATATCATCATCATCATCATCATCACCACCATTTGATTGATAACTGTATTAGCATCTACACCGAAACATCGCACTCCTGCAATACAGAAGTTGTATATATCCATAGAACTCTTTCTCCTACAATGTTAAATTTTGATATGTATTTACCCTTACCATGCTCACGAGTTTCAAACATCTGCCGTCTGTTCCATAACAGTGAGCGATTACTTTTAAACGCTTATTGAACATGGCCCAGGTCGCTTGCGCGAAGGGCGCAAAATCAGAAACAGAATGCGATGCGTGGATTGCGAGTTATCTCGAAATGCACGTGCATCGTTGATATCAAGGGGAGCATTCTTGGTTTATGAAGATGTTGTCAATTTCATAATTACGTTTTAAACATCATACCGCAAGTCATGATTGTCTTTGCCTGGGTGTCCAGGAATTCGGGCAAGGGTAGGTACATACATACAGTGCATCGTTATTAAACATTACAAAACACGACTAGTGGGGTGTGCTGTGCAAAACGAAACGCATACCCCGATACTATACTTTCCTATATTAAAGTGGACACTGGGGTAGCATATTTCAAACGTTATCGGTGATGTTAATTTATCGAAAAGTACTGACTGTTGCTGAATATTACTTTATTTACGCCAATCGGTTCATTTTAATGACAATTATAAAGGTTTACCACTGTTGAAATGGACGTGAAATAGTTGTTTCACTCTACCATCGGACACACATTTTGATTATCCTTGGATATTTTATTTGTCAGCTGTTTGTATTGTGATCTTCATCATGCATGCAGTACATTTGAATCATTCCATTACTGTAAGTGTTTGCATTGGCAAATCTTGGGGTGGCTGGATTATTATGTTGATATGTGAAGTTGGGCCATCCAGTCCATAACAAATATGTACATTTGAATATACTTATACGTTAAAGAAAGGTGCGATCGTATTAACTGTAATTTATAATTTACGTAATGATCACTTCAATGTTTATACAAATGTCGATATACATAGTAAATCATAAATGTAATAGTATATGGTTTATACAATCATACAACTATTTTAATCCGCTATAAGATATACTTCAATCAATGGCACACATATTTTATGATAATGATTATACCTGGGTTGATTAAATCCATATCATCAATTGACCAATGAGAGTCAATATGCTATGTCAGCTTTTGAGTGAGGTTTCCACAACCTTCCACCCCCTCTCATCCCTTTTGCCATTCGTTGTGCTATTCCTTACTAACATCAATCGTTTCTGTCAGTAGTCCGGATCTTGATACCAGTGTTATGTCTTCTGTTGGTGGCTATCAGTTATAGAGGCAAGCGAGGCGATGATGTATCTAGAACGAGGAAAGGTAAAACAATAAATAATATATATGATATTCTGAAGACTCAAAGTCGTCTTACAACTTGTAGTATAAACGTATGTTTCTCAAGATTTAGATTCTAAATTGGTATTAAATTGTTATTATTAGTTATTTATACTCGCTGCAAATGGCTCAGTTCAATTCAAGTCAATTTAAACTTGAGAACAACCAAGATGTATCAATTTATCATTATAAATATCATTGACTACATGCTAACCTATAGGGACTGAGTATTAACTATTATTGTATAAAACAAAGGTGTAGAATCTATATATACAGATGTTTTGTCGGACCCAACGCACAGATTAAGACTACCAGAGAAAAATCGAAGTTCGTCGAAATGCATAGGAATATAAAAAGTTAACGATTTTGATAGAAATGAATCAAATCTGCATACAAACGACGATGTTAAATGAAACACGCAGAGTGTAATACTGTCTTACTTCGCTTTCCAACTCAAAAAGGGGCGGGATAGCGCAGTTCGACTTCGGATCAAGAAGTTCGGGGTCCGAATCCCGCCAGGGGCAGGGCAACTTTGTCTGCAGTAGAGAACTGAATTTTAGCGTAGTACCACCTATGATTCGCTAGTTACAGCCGATGTTCGCAGGTTTCACCGCAATGAATAGGCACATGGCATTGCGGGCTTTCTCCCTGCCATAATTCTTTACTTTTGAAATCGAATTTAGCTCATGAGGCCTGAAAGGGCACGGCAATGCGTCCGGCGTCCGGGGTCCGGCGTCCGTCCGCCCATTCTGAAACTTTTTCGACTTCCTCTCCTGAACCAGTAACTCTAGAAAACTGAAAGTGCATGGAGGTGGTACCATACACATGAATTAATTATTGATTCTAAAGTGCCCAATTTAATACATACACTTATTTTGTAGTCTTACAAGATGAGAGATAATAGATTTGATTAGGGAAAACTAGTTTTTCCTCATAACCAAAAGTCGCGATAAAGCTCGCTCATCCTCCATATACAACTTGGTTATTTCAGAATTGTACCTTGGGAAGTTTCCACCATACATCAATCTTCGAGAGGACACCTACAGTTCCAGGCTATTATATGGTTTGTATTCAATTAAAACAGGTTCAACATGGCACAATCGTTTAGAAGACATATATGTCTATATACTGTGTACACACGTGTAACTATATTACTGTATATTACTATTACTATACTATTACTAATAGTACGGTCGGGTTTGTATTTCTTTAATTGTCTTTCTTATATGGCAGTTATTAGGTTGCTTCTGTAAGTCTTTATTCTTTTCTAAAGGTTTACTGAAAACCAAAAGAAACGTGCAAGGTCAAATGTTGTATTGATGTATAAGACGAATTCTTACTTACTGTTATTAAGCTAGATTCGAGTTGTATTGTCTTGTTTGTATTGTTTAGACAGAGACCAACAAGACCCACCCAATAAAGAAGCTTATCATTTGGACTTGGACGATGGTGAGTGGTTATGTTCACATACCTCAAAATTTAGATATGTAATACATCTTACGCAAACATGATTGCATTGGGTTTAATCTAGTTTTTTTTCTAGAATTTCAGGTATATTTCATCTTTCTTTTAAATGTGAAGTTTATGCTAAAATTATAAATTGCAAATGGAAAGAGGTAGCATATAAATCAGCCTAACCAAAACCCAGAAATGGCATGTTATTTATATCTGATGCTTCGAAACGGAATCTACATTTATTTAGATCCTTCGGAAGAACATCCTAAATAGTAGATGATTCGATACGCCATCCTATGTAACTATATTTCAAATGTTTTGAATAGAATCACAAATATCAGATGCTTCAAAACCGCATCACATACATCAGATGCTTCAAAACGGCATCACATTCATATAGACGCTTCAAAACGGCATCACATTCATATAGACGCTTCAAAATGGCATCATATACATATAGACGCTTCAAGATGGCATCACTTACGTTAGACGCTTCAAAACGGCATCACATATATCAGATGCTTCAAAACGGCATCATATATATCAGATGCTTCAAAACAGCATCACATATATCAGTTGCTTCAAAACGGCATCACATATATCAGATGCTTCAAAACATAATCACATATATCAGATGCTTCAAAAAGGCATCACAAACATATAGACGCTTCAAAACGGCATCACATATATCAGATGCTTCAAAACTGCATCACATATATCAGATGCTTCAAAACAACATCACATATATCAGATGCTTCAATACGACATCACATAAATCAGATGCTTAAACACGGCATCACATATATCAGATGCTTCAGAACGGCATCACATATATTAGATGCTTCAAAACGGCATCACATATATCAGATTCTTCAAAACAGCATCAGATATATCAGATTGTTCAAAACGGCATCACATATATCAGATTATTCAAAACGGCATCACATATATCAGATGCTTCAAAACAGCATCACATACATATATATGCTTCAAAACGGTACCACATATATCAGATGCTTCAAAACGGCATCAGATATATCAGATGCTTCAAAACGGCATCAGATTTATCAGATGCTTCAAAACGGCATCACATATATCAGATGCTTCAAAACGCCATCCAATATATCAGATGCTTCAAAACGGCATCACATATATCAGATGCTTCACATACATTAGACGCTTCAACACGCCATCTTATATACATGCAGTACATTAGTTCTAATGCAATAAATATGTATTTCAGATATTCCTTTCTCCAAACTACTGGAGGACTATAGTCGTCAAATACAAGGTTGGTTGAGCTTCCTGGATTTATTAATTGAATGCCATCTTCTCTAAGCTAGATCTTTGTAACCGAGTGAATTCGAGAATTCTCAATGCAGTCATTGGTCAAACATTTTAAATGCCATCGACCAGCACTGTATACATGTTAAATTTCTCGTATATAAGATACAACTTTCAAACAAATTCCAGTGTATTCAAAAAGTGGCTGACGGCAAGAAAAAACAATTATGATAAAATGTTGTTTTGTGTTTAGTTCAACCATATACATCACTTCAATTGTTAAAGTTTAATAATACGAACTCTTATTTGCAAGATCGCTAGTTCCACCCGATGCTCGCAGGTTTCACCGCAATGCATAGCCACATGGCGTTGCGGGCTTTCTCCCTGCCATAATACTAGCAGCCGCGATATAAGTGAAATACTCTTGAAAGCGGTGTTAAACCCAAACTCACCTCACCTCACCTCGCCTCACCTCTTATTTGCAAGAATGTTAAAGACCTACTTTTCTGCTGTGTTGTATTTAGTTTTAAAGAAGGGACGATACTGGCGCAAAACATCACCTAAACTAACATGTGACCTAGAGACGGACCCAGGTACGTGTAGATGGTGCATTATCATTGGTAATTATTTAGTTATATATGACTTGCATTTGATATAAATAATTTCCATTCTTCTGTGTAGCTTTTGAAGTCATATTGTTCTTTGAAATGAATAATTAACAGATCAAACATTTGCTTCGCTTTACCTCCTTTGTATGTCCTCTCTATAATATACACACATTGATGATTGTCTTTCATCAGAATTATTTAATCTTTGGAGAGATTTCTTCTGTGGGTATATAAATATGACAAATATATATAAGGAGCCAAAACGATTCTTGTTGCTGTTCCATCCTTCCGAGAACACTGTCCGGTGTATTATAAAACTTAATATATAATTCCTTTCTGTAGTGGTAACAATTCACTGTGGGTATTTTTCCGACTGATAGTCATGTCATTCTATGAACTAACATGTGTTGTACAGAGGCATCGTGTATAGATACCAACTGTAATGCTAGCATCAGCTATGACATGCGCGACAATCTTCGAGGGGTTCTATCATCAATGGACGGGTATGACCGGGGTACCCTGAGAGACATAACCAGGCGACTCAGAAACAAGCACACCCACAAGAAGGTCGTGTTTGTCACCGCGGGGTCCTCAGATCACTTCTATCGGTCTCAAGCCCTGATCCACAACCTGCACACTGAGGTGTTCCCGCTCCTCAACAACTACTCCTTCATCTTCTACGATATCGGACTCCTACCTACACAACGTCAACAGGTGAGCAGGGTTCGAATCCCACCATGTCCCTTCAATTGTACCTGCCGTAGAACCTGCAGGGTGCAATGTTACAATGTAGTTCACTACAGTACAAATGATGATTCTCTTTTTCAAAATGATTTCAACGCATTACATTACATTACAGCCCACGGTTGAAGGAAAAGCTTTTTTTTGTATAAGTGTTTTTTTTGCAATAATTCTTACCGGTGGTACAAGTGAACTGGTCTTGAAGGCAGCGTCAGTTCTCAAATCAAACCCCTCCCTCCTAACCTCTGACAATCAAATCAAATGTTAATGTCATTTTCTGTAATTCTGCAATCCCGATATTCCAGTTCGGTCACATTGATGGGCGAATATGGTATTTTACGACGCTTCTTTTACTTTTGTCACTTAATGTGATTAATGAACACGCGCAGCGACGTCTGTGAAAAGAAGTCCAAAGCTACGTTAAGTATGAGATACGACGGTTATTGCCGTCACGGACAGCTAAAAAAGATATCAGACGTGCAGAAAACGTAATAACCTTCACGTAGATCATCACATTATCTCAATTTGTGTATACTTTTTTCACCGAGAGGTACACAGAGAAACGTTAAACGTTTTATTTGTCTGTCATGATCTCATATCCAGCTTTATCTTCTTTAAGCTCCGGGACCTCTGCCGGTGTGAGGTGAGAACATTTCCCGTCTCAGCGCTTCCACCGGGACTCCGTGATCTCAGGTGTTACTCCTGGAAGCCGCTCATTGTACATGTAAGTAATTTTACTTACACCAGTACACAAATGTTTCATTTGTCATTGCTGACTAATTGTGAGTCTAGTTTCGAATACAATACGAGTCTTTACTTTTCAATGAGGTTGACAGTATTATTTGATGTTCTGACAAGAACAGGATTATTTCGTTTATGAAGTTGTACTTCTCGTGTCGGGTGCTTGATGACCACCAGAAGGAAGCATCCATAAGGATGACTGGCTAGTTATAAAGTTAACTACTTCAACATAACTAAAATACCTTCCAATGGAATAATGTAATTACAACAGTCATTTGTAATTATTGTAAACACTAATTATATATTACAGAAAGAAGAACATCTCGATTTATAAGTCGTTTATACAATGGTTTCTCTATGTAAATAAAGTATATATCATGACTTCATAACCAGTATGCTTTTCTCGTTTCATTAAGGTATAAAGAGTTACGTCATACTATTTTATTAGCGCTTTAGTCATGGGTAAGAGTTCCTCCCTTGTGAGTGTATACATAACTGTTTCTCTTAATTGTGACGTCATAACCATGTATGTTCCAGGCTCTCCTCCCCACTGCTGACAGTGTAGTGTGGATGGACGCATCAGTTCGATTCCAGAACTCCTCACTGCTCCAACTACTGACAGACTTGCAAGAGAAACGAATGAATCTGAACTGGGCGGAATATCCCATTGGTCAACATACAACTTCCGACATGATGGACTACTTCCAGGAGAGCTCGTGCAGCTTCTCCCACATACCGGAAGTCGCTGCAAGCTTGATTTTGTTCGCTAATGACCGATTTATACGAGAAGCCATCGTGAAGCCGTGGGTAGCATGTGCGCTAACTTCTAGATGTATTTGTCCCAACAACCACGAAAGTTATTTCGGGTGCAGGGGGTTAGGGTTGAGGAAGACCAGGAGGTATAATAAGTGCCACAAATTCGACCAATCAGCGCTGGGTATCATCCTGGTGAAGTTGTTCCGGGGTCATGAGGTCAGTCTCCAGATGAAACAAGACAGTGTGTTACTGTGGCCAGGCCAAGGACTGAAATATTTCGACAACATTGAATATTTACAAAGACAAACTAAAATTAATTCACACTGAATGCAGTCAACAAACAGTACACCTGGTATAACATTTTGTTATTTGTTTGGTTTCTAAAAGAACTAAAACATGATTTGTTCTGTTATTCGCTGGTATACATTGAATATTGTTAAATTATAAGAATTATTACCATATTTTACATATTTTGCCAACGGTTATCACAGTGTTACATTGTTTACTGCTACAAATAATCTGAACGACTGGCATTTTATATTTTAAATAAAAACAATAAATTATGCAGACTTCGGTGTATATAAGCGTTTTTTTGCAGATGATGAGATGATGCAGTGGAGGGTATATGTATAGTCAAATTCTTATCTCTATAGATGCCACGTTTCGGTGCAAATATTAGTATCATATTTCACTCGCTTGAAGGTGGTGCTGGTATCAGCACCCAAACGTCGAATCATAATGCAAAACGGTGTTGACTATCCACAGAACTTCATCTCCTCCATACTAATGTTTAATCGGTTATGTCAAGGACTTAAGTCCGTGGTTATGTCGATATGTAGAATTGGCGAGAACTCGGTGTTGAGCTTCATTCGAATATTTATATAATATTGATATATTAGTACCAATTTGAATTGATGCAAAATAAACTTCAGGTAAGTCTTTAGAAAATTGTGTTATAGAAAACGGATCAATAGTCACTCTACCCATAATTGGAGTTAGCTCCCTTATACAGGTGAGCCCAAGGAAACATTCCATTTCTTCACAAACTGGAGTTACTTCCCTTGAACTGAACCCGCGCAAAATGTTTCTTACTTTCAACAATGTGAAAAGCTGAGCACATATCAAATAGCACTTCCCTTGGAAATTGATCGATATACTGATATTGTGTAATGTTATACGATTTAGTATGTTTAAACCAGTTTGTGTTTTGAAAGTTATATACAAAAGTAGAAGTACCCCCTCTTTGTAAATGGTGATGTCATGTCGATTAGAATATCTAGGACCAGGAAAACTTGAAATATACAGCGTTAATAACATTGAAAACGTTCGAATCAGAACGTTCATTATTGCATATGACTGTAGACACAATTTATTATAATTATGATATTTAGAAATAAAAAAAATATACTGTCAAAATGTTTTTACATACATTGTTTTCAATGGAATAGTGTGCACTATATGTGTAATTCTCCACCTACATCCCAAAAGTTGGTTCCCTAATGTCCTATTCCATGTATTTAGACCACATATTATTATAAACTACTTTCTATTTTAATTTATATTTTGCCAAAGTAAAACCCTGTAATAACCGATCCAGTTGTGTTGAGTGTTTTCTAAACGTTCTAAGTTGAGATTTTTGCATTCTAAAAAATGTCAAATTTGTTACAACAACATGAATAAAATTACACGAACCAATCGATTTAATTTGATTTGTACTTGTAATTGCAAATCACTAATCTTAACTTTTGGAATGCAACTGAACGTTAGTGTTCTACTCATGTTTCAACAGGTACGTGGTTCGTTGCGATCTTACTGATGGATCTGCACCGAAGGACAAAAAGCACACCGTCTGTTCACCCAAGCATTCTTGACACTTTTGATATTCTATCCGTAAATTTACAGGATTGCTTTATGTCCACAATGTGTGTTGTAGGCGACTCCTGATAGTCTATAACCATCTATGATCTGGTAGTAACGAGAGGTAAGTAGAGTGGATTTTAACTTCTTTATTTCTTCCACGCGTCGTTTCTGGGTTACTTCTTGTTCCTACTTCAGGTGGATGATGAAGGGGCAGGAAGTAGCCCAAAAACATTGTGTGAAAGAAGAGAAGTTGTAATCCACAATATTTTCCTCTCATATAGTGTTTTGACATGTTGTCTTTCCAAACTTAGTTTCATGTAGGTGGTTTGCATAGAGATTTGAACGTATAGAGATATCATGTTTTATCGTTTGATTTTTTTTATAATCAATAACATTTCCTTTATTCTTTTTAGTCTTACAGATTGTGTAAATATGGTTTAATTATTCTGATTATTTGTAAGTTTGCCTGCAGATACTGCAATTATTGGTAAATTTACATTGTGAGTATGTGAGCTCTGCTCAATTTTGTATGTTTACTTCAGTCCTTCAGTTTCCAATCAGTATGTTAAACCAATTGTGAAAATAACAGTTACAGACTTAAAGAACTTACAGAATTAAAACCATAAAACGTACGAATCTTTCTTAAACAAAATTAAACATCACTAATCCATAATTCTAAGTTCCATGCCCTAGAACCCCTTCAATCAACATATATATTATCATGCCCTTTCTTACAGGTGGACTTCATGGAAATGCTTTATAGAAAGGTTTACGTTCACTCGCGCAAAACTGCAGTACAGCCTGCTCTGAGAAACGCTCGATTGTAAGCGAAGAAACGCGGATCATTGTGGTACAATACTCATTCGATTCTAAGATAATAGGAGAACGGATAACTCAAAACACTCGGCGCTCTCCAAGAGGTAACCTAGAACTGTTTATCGAACTGAACGTACTTCTACAATGATGAAATACAGTGCATGTCCATCGATAATCGTCATACTGGTAATCCTCTTGTGAACGATACGGAAGGGTGGCGCTGATAATCAAAGATGTCTTGATTAGAAAATAATGATTTCATCGTACTACTTCTTGACACGAGACAGTTCAATGTATACTTTTGCAGAGTGTGTCCTTAAAAATAATGACCATGTCAAAGTAATTATACAAAACTAATTGAGGATATGAATAAGGTCAGGTTGACTAAAGAAATATTGTTATAAATAATGCAGCGCTTTTCTTTGTATTCTCCAGGGCTTGATGTTTCTAATAGAGAACTAACAGTCTATATCAACTAAGCTACTTTATTGGCTGTTGTTGACTGCCCAGCATGCAGTATTATTTGGGGCCAATGCTGGTTTAAAATAAAATATGTCTAAAAGGACAATATCATGTTGGTGTCGTGGTCATGATCGAAAACCGGACAGTGGACCATGGCTTTCTGCAGCCATAAAGTCAAACGTAATTTTTCAAACTTTAATCAAGTAGATAGTAAGACAGAATTGCTTCTATAGCGTTTAATGGGTCTTATAACGAATACATACGTGGGATAGAGCCATAATTGTCGGCTACTACACATGCATGAGACCGTACCCATTGGTTTTCATTGAAACATATATACCGGTATTTGATATTTTAAGCATTGGGGAGTGAATATGAAATAAGAGTAGGAAGATATTACCTAAACCAAATCCTATTGTAATTCGGTACATTTGAGAACCAAATAAAATATCATGCAAAGCTGATCATGTACCTGTAAATCGTCGTTCACTGCATTGACTACTCACAATGGTGAGGTGTGCGATATAAGTAAAACCACTTGTTCGATGAGTAGTCGCATTCATGTAATAGATACATTTCTTTCACCTTTATAACTTCTAAACCGTCTCTTAAAGGAGCAGTAGCACGTTTTTTGCTCAAATACAGTGATGAAATGGATTTGAAAAATAATGTCACTTATAGTTAAACACGCATCTCTCTTCGAAAAATCAAGTTAAAAATGAGTATACATGGTTCGGTAAAGCCATGGGAGTCGTTTTTGTAATTTGAACTAATAAAATGTGTTCACTTTAAAATGGTCGCCATGCAATGTTTGCTTTATACGCAACACCTTTATTACTACTATACGGATAATTGGTTTGTGTTATGAGATGTTTTACCCTCTATTAATATAAATGACATTACATTTTTATATAAATGGGAAATTTGATAAAATAAAATTTGCAAAAAACGTGCTACAGCCCCTATAAATATGTTTCTCTAGGTGTTCAACCCCCAAATCATTCCACATCACCTGTTTCCCTTCATGTTTTTTTTTTGTTTCTTGGAATTAATATTGAATTTCAAAATTGATTTCATTATAACTGAATGAATCAGTATATGTTTAAATTTCTGTCATTAAAATTCATGTCAACACAAACACAATTTCTGCATGACACATTATAATGGTAAAATCATAGATGAGAATAGGGTGCGGGATAACGCAGTGGTTGGCGCGTTCGGCTTCGAGTCCGGGGTTCGAATCCCGCCAGGGGCACGGCAACTTTGTCTGCAGTAGAGAACTGTTCTACACGCAGTAAGGTTTGGGTGCAATGCTTCACTGAATTTCAGCGTAGTACCACCCATGGTTCGCTAGTTCCAGCCGTTGCTCGCGGGTTTCACCGCAATGCATAGCCACATCTCCCTGTCGTAATACTAGCACACCTAGATGAGAATACTTTTCACCCTGTAATACGCTGGCTGGTATGACTGCAAGGGGAAAACACCACGGTGTGTTAGCATGGTGGAGAATATTGGCTTGAACTAACGAACTTTATTCTTTTGACAATCCCGGAAAGTCATTTGTTGACGAAAGGTACATGGTGGCTTTACTTATGTCTGACTTACATCAACATATTTTTCTCATCCTTCAACAACTATTCTGTTTAAAATGAATCTTCAACGGATAAATCTCAAAAGGATTTTTTCTCATCACTCAGCAAGTTTTCTTAGCTCTAGGGTGTAGGCGCCACACCTGCAAATCATAGCAAACACTTCCCAATCCAACAGAAAAAAAGTCCACGTACATGTGTTTTCATGCCTCGATTAAATACATGCAGTCCATTAGAACGCTATAAAAACACCGCGCTACATTCAAGCCAAAATAGGCTCCAATACAGAAATTCTTTTGGCAGAGTCGTTGGATCGTTTGAACGATGTATCTTAAGTGAAATTAAGCAGATTTTTGCCAGAGCCTTAATCATGGCGACTGCTTCTTGAAGGGCGAGAGACTGTGGTGTTGCGCAAACGATGCGGAACGATATTGCAGACCTCCAGACGGACCCCAGTCACTTCTCTGAGAATGGCGTGTTTTTGCAGATGTTGATCAGCATTACATGGATGATGCATCTGTGCACCCACTCCCCTTCATATCTGGCCATTGACGTTACAGACCGGGGTGTTAGGTGTGTGTTTCTAGTTGCATGGTAACAAGCAGTAGATGTAACATATGTCTTCACGAGACATGCATATGTTTGTGTGAACTGCTGCTTAGTAAATATCAACGTATAAACCACTTGATGAACATATTTGGAAACGTTCCATGAGAACTTAGGATGTATCGTCATTCGATATGTTGATTGTTGTTGAGTAACCACTTAGAAACTCCTTATTCAGAGAATAGCATCCGTTTGAAGTACCGTTTGCATTTCTCGTTACAAGACATGTTCTTATTTGAATAGATTGCTTTTCATATATCGCCGACATTGCCACTTTGTAAATATACCTATGAAAACAGACAAGGTGTGTTTCTGTAGGTTGTTTGTTCAGTAGTTGTTACAGGCGTATTCAAAGACTTGGTCCCTTTGATTATTTAGATTGCTCATTTTGTATTGCAATTTCATTCTGTAAAAAAGCTTTCACAGGGACATCAGTTTCGGAAGTTTTTCTGCACAAATAACCACAAAACCTATTCAGCAACTTTAGACATTGCTTCGCTTGGTGCATGTTTTATCGATATTCATAGCCTATATGGTGATACCGATGTACTTCACTTTTTACCATGATCTGAACACTGTCTTACCTACAAAACATTAATTTCTGCTCTGTAGACTGTTCAGTAACAATTACAGATTAATCAATTGACAAACATGAATTCAGTGATCTTGAAAATGCCAACAAAACAAACTTTAAAAGTTCATTTTGTGTTCGCGTTTATAGTTGCAAAGTATTTTCTAACCGTTTAGCAAGTTATCGCTGTATATTCGTCTTTTATGTAAATTGATGTTCAAAAATGCTTAAATCTCGACGTTCAGTGAGCTGTAATTTGGAATGAAAATAGTATTCACAAAGAAGTAACAAATATATATTATTTTTTTGAGTAGATTGATGTAAAAATGCAATGTATCCCCATCAACTATCGTACTTGATTAAAACTTACGAAGAGAGTGAAAAACGAAGAATACATGGTCCTACAGTTACAAGACAACCGTATGTTTATACAGTTTATTCAATAGCGTAATTCACGTTGTAGGAACTGAAGTGTGCATGAAAGATTGACGAAGAAGGACATTTAACGTACGTATGTGTCACCGCGTTGCTAGATGTTCTTATTTGAGTAAAGAGATTTACGTTCTCTCTTGTTTAAAACAATTTGAAAGAGGTAACAGATTTCAGTGAACTGTAAATACTAAATAAAACTGTTGACTGGCTTCAGAAATATGTCGCGCAATTTATATTACCTTTCTGAGTAGATTGCTTTAATTAAGTAATGTACCCCAACTATTGGACGTGATTGAAACTGAAGACGATAAAAAACGAAGAGTAGGGCCAAATCGTCACAAGAAATTCGTATCTTTATAAAGATTATTAAATAACTTTAAAGATCTCGCGTTGAAGGAACTGACGTACGCATGAAAGATTTATAAGGACATCTAACGTATGAATGTGTCGCCGCGTTACTAGATGTTCTTATTTGAATATACATCGAATGATACTCCCTCTTGTTGAAGAACTATTTGAAGAGATACGATAACAGATTTCAGACGTAACACCAACACGTTTTATTGAATCAAGAATATTTTGTGAAGTAGAATTTAAAACACTGTGAAACTAGTTTATAGTTTATATTAGTGGGACATTTACATGCATGGTAGCATATTTCGACAGTTCTTTAATCAGACATACATGGTGCTTCAATTAATATCAGTTATATACGTCAATGTACATATTATCCTAACACATCTGAACTTGCTTGAAAGATCCCAAAGTTTGACACATAAACAGTAAAAGTAACATTATAAATAGTGAAAAGGTAACACAATTTTGAGACAAGCTAATTGTCCCAAACCTGGCATAAATCGAAGAAATTCTCCATAAAATATGTCCACCTGACCCTCCGCGGACATCAAACAACCAATATCATATAGACCTCCGTGACAACCCACTCAAAAAGGTAAAATCAGCTATGATTCCTTCAGTAGATGTTACCACACCCACGGACGTAAATTACAATTGTAAGTTTAAGTCCGTGCCACACCCTAGACACTTGCAGCTTCCTTAGCTGTTATACCGAGGAAGATGACAATACAGTTGTTTTACATGTAATACGTCTATGATTACAATGCGTACAGAAAGAGACATACATCAATAGAAAAGGGATTTTATTTCACATGATATTTCTTTTATGAATTAGATTTAGATCCTCACAAGCTGTCCAGTTATAGATTGTATAAATCATAACTATGTGTTTCTGTTTATCAAAAGGTCTTCGTACTGTATCCATGTATCTATAGTTAGATCAGAGGTTCGGACCTATAGATCAGGTTCAGCACTCACATTACAAAATCTTTGTGCAGCCAGGTCAGGACACCCAGGGGACATAAGGTGTACCGAGAAAGATTACTTCTCTCTAACCCTGCCTTAGTCTAACATTTAGCCTCTAAAATTAATTATTTCATAAAATTTGAAAATTTGAAAAATAAGATAAAATAAAAGGGAGCCTCTGGGATGTGAACTGAACTCTGTAGTCTTGTTGTAGACTTGCCTGGGCACTTAAAATTTAAGGGGTCTGGATGACAGACTAACCCTGCCCGTGAACCCCTCAAACCCTCATCTCCATCCAGCCCTACCCGCACACGGTGAAGATAGCCCAAGTGTTGCCAAACACCAGACCACTTGGCAGTAATTCGGAAACGAGGCGTGACATGCGCAGTGATGAAGTTATCAATGGCTACCGGATAGAGTTACTTTGCAGGTGTTGGGATAATTAATTGCCGGTCTAAGAGCTCAATTACGACAAATTTAAAGCACAGATTACATGCTTCGTTGGCATTCTGATGTCACTCTTATCAGATTCATCGAGAGCCTTCTCCGCCACAATTAGGTGGACATTTGTTGCAGTGGGCCTATAATATCCATCTAGTGTTCGATCCAAGAGAATTACCCGTTTGACAGAGGAGACACCAGTCTTGAACCACTGCTCTGTCAACAACAAATATCGACGAAATACTTGCAATTTCCTTGTCAATATTGCTCCAAGAATTAATGGTTTTCAAAATTCATTTTCCCCCATAATGACCCTGGAGGTCTTCATCGACTCCACAATGAGACAGTCTTCTTCTGGAATGCAGGATTTGTTGTCAATATTGTAGGGACGTCATCACATTACATGGAAAGTGTCTTTAAGAAACATCAACCATTTTTACAAAACATCTTCGAGGCACCATGTCCAGCACATCTCCTCTAAATAATGTAAAATAATATGTCATCATCATTAACAACTCCAGGTTATACAATACAACTTATACTTTCTGTAAAAAAGGTACACATACATGTACGGAAAATAAATATTTTCGTACAATAGATGAAACTCCCATTATTTTGGCTTAAGATTAAAGGCAGATGTTGTAAAAACTTTGGCAAGCACGAACACACCGTTTTGGTTTTTCGGAGAAATTACTTAACATGTAAGTATATGTTGATTCGTTCCATACTTTTCAGGAAGCGAATACAGAGAAGCAGTATCAAATGAACTCACATTTTTTGCTTACGTGAAATGAGAAAGGCGCTATATTTTTACATTAAAAAATAACAAAACATTCAGCCAAAGCAAAGTTATCCACAATCGTTGTGCCAATGAATGGCTTCACTTTTAACGAATGTGTGTTATTTGTTTTATCAATGTTTTAAGTATAAGACCCTCAAAGTAATAACCTAAGTTATATTTTTCACCTGGATTTGATTATAATCATGTATTGATAACATATATGTTATATGCCTCTCTAATTTTGTTTCCACAAAAATACTCCGACAAAAGACTCTCGTTGAATGATATCTACTCTGTATATACCCTCATGTGTCAATAACAGTGCAAGATTATTGAAAATGTACCTCAACAAAATAACCTTATCAAGTTCATTAGAATATCTAACACATAAGAAACTGGTTTGGCTTTTATTTGATGTAAGAGTTTGGACAAACTAAACACCCACTGTGTGTGTTTTAAAAATAGGTTTGTGTGGATTTAAATATTCAATCAATTACAAACGCCATTCTATCCACTTCATTACATATTTTCCTCATTTGCATGCTGTTTTCACGATGAATTATTTCCGTTTGAGTTTTAAGCTGAATGATCATACTGAAAACGATATGAGATGGCCTATTTGAATACCTTCCGGGGGTAACATTAAATTCAAAATTTGTTAAATTAGATAAATAAACATGGTTGAATATATAAACCCTGACGTACACCAGTTTTGATTGTCATAAGTGGTTTACGCCTATCCCTGCGCATCACGTGGGGACATTTATTGCTATTATGCTATCAATGGGCAGATAACTGGCACATTAAAACGATCTTACAATTACTGACATTTTTATTGGTAGGCTCATGGGCTCGTTGCAATGGTTTCAATTTTGTTATCCCCGTTTAAATTTGATAAGGCTAGTCTCAAAGGATCGGCTGTAAGAGTTTATCATGATTTACATTAGGCCCCTGCGAGATAGGGCCTCGGTGCGATATGAACTTGTAAACACACTGATACACGTGATATTGGTAATATCGTTACGTATATTTGTGCAACTTATCAAATTAAGCATGTGCCATACATGTAACGCATGATCTGCATTGTCGTCAATAGCCAATGTCGTTATCTTAGAACCATCTGTATGTGTTAACCCACTAAGCGTAATTGTATCGTCTGAAGAAATCAAACAAATCGAAAGTAGAATGAGGCACCAGTAGTGTTGTAATATTACGGAATCAGTTGTGGAGCTATATAGAGTAGCAGCAGTATCAGCATTAGTTGTAGAGTCAGCAGTAGTAGTAGTAGTTGTGTTAGTAGTAGTAGTAGTTGTAGAGTCAGCAGTATAAGTAGTAGTTAGTAGTAGTAGTAGTAGTAGTAGTTGTAATACTAGTTGCAACAGTATTGGTCATGATAATAGTAGTAGTAGTAGTAGTAGTAGTATTCGTAGCAGAAGTATAAATAGTGGTGGTAGTAGTAGTAGTAGAAGTAGCAGGAGCATAAGGTAGTAGCAGCAGCGGCAGTAGAAGTAATAGTAGTAGAAGTAGTAGAAGTAGTAGAAGTAGTAGTAGTAGCAGCAGCGGCAGTAGTAGTAGTAGTAGTAGTAGTAGTAGAAGTAGTAGAAGTAGTAGTGGTAGTAGTAGTAGAAGTAGCAGCAGTAGTAGTAGTAGAAGTAGTAGAAGTAGTAGTAGTAGCAGCAGCGGCAGTAGTAGTAGTAGTAGTAGTAGAAGTAGCAGTAGTGGTAGTAGTAGTAGCAGTAGCAGCAGTAGTAGTAGTAGTAGTAGAAGTAGTAGTAGTAGTAGTAGTAGTAGTAGTAGCAGCAGTAGTAGTAGTAGTAGTAGTAGTAGGAGTAGTAGTAGAAGTAGTAGTAGTAGTAGTAGGAGTAGGAGTAGTAGTAGAAGTAGTAGTAGTAGTAGTAGTAGTAGGAGAAGTAGTAGTAGTAGTAGTAGTAGTAGTAGTAGTAGTAGTAGTAGTAGTAGTAGTAGTAGTAGTAGTAGTAGTAGTAGTAGTAGTGACAGGAGCATAAGTTAGTAGTAGAATTGTTGGCAACAACAATGACTAGTTGTATTAGTATACATGTAAGAAGTATTACTACTACAAGCAGTAGTACTAGTAACAGTAGTAGAAGTAGCAGTCGTAATCATAGTAAGAAGTTGCAGTAACAGAGAAGTAGTAATAGCAGTTGTGGTTGTAGTTGTACTATAATAGTAGTAGTAGTAATAGTTGTGGTTGTAAATAGTAGTAGTTGTAGTAGTATTAGTAGTTGTAGTAGTAGTAGTAGTAGTAGTAGTAGTAGTAGTAGTAGTAGTAGTTGTTGTTGTATTTAAGTGTAGCAAAATAAAGGGAAGACAGATAATATATATTACTTAGTATTGTAGGTATTTACATTCGTCCCATGTTGTACTCGCACTGGTTTCGTAAACGATCATTGTGATACGATTTCTCTCTGTTAACCGTTCTATAAATTACAGTTTGAATTGTATTGTTGCAGGTTAAGTGAAACTATTACACCTTCACTTCATGACTAAAACGCATGGTTGAAATGCAGTGTTAGCATTGTGATTACTATACACATCTCGGCGATATATTTCCCATTCCTTGACCAGGTTATCAGGTTTTTATGATGTATCTAAGATTTCAGCAGTTCCTCTAGGGAGAACAATCAAGTTGTAAGAGGCTGTTTCCAGTATCACCTTGCGTGAGGGAAACTATCAGCATGTCTCTAAACATTCTAGTCGTTTTATTAGCGCCAACAAGTTAGTGTGTGAGTTCGACTACAAACTCACACATAAAAGAAGCCTTTATTGCTTTAAAGTCTCTGATGATGACGAAAGGGGACTGTCTTCCTTTTTTCATCTGTGTATTTACGAGATCCCGCTCTCACAATAGCACTGGAGAAGGTTAAGTAGTTCATACAGTCTGGAAGACGTTTGTCACAGAGGAAATGGGATTCCTCCGCCAGAGAGACCCATTTACCCCCAATCAGAGCTTGTGTCTTAATTTCACATAAACGAGAGAAAATAACACGCACATTAAAATATTAGACAGCGCTATCGGCTGTTTGATTGCCGATTGAGCGCGGGACTGCCATCCTACTCGCTCATTAGCTCGGACAGACACCCATAAATCTCCCCTACTTGATTCTGCAGAACGGAAGACGCGACCGGAAGTTGAGATCACATGACATGAGCGCCACGCCCCCTTTCCCGATTGAAGTGAGTGCTTCTATGGTGGTTGATTGTTGATGGCGAGAGGGAGGGGGAAGGGAGAGGGGGGTCAGGGATTTGCGTGCATACTGCATCCAGATGGCTAAATACAACACTCAGTAGATTCATTAAATTGACGTGACTATTTTATTTGACTTGTGACTTTTTCAAGAGTGCATGTCTACGTGCACACTGGTCGTTAGTTCATTCAGGTAGGATTCCGTTGATTTCCTTAATGGCTGCAATAAAGGATGTCAATTTCGCCCCTCTTTTGCTTAGCAAAGTGGTAAATTGACGGATCTTCAATTAGGTCGTTACGCAAAGAAAGTTCATCTTTATTCAAAGCTGGGCCCTAACACTTCCCATGCTGCTGATCCCAACTACCCGAGAACCCCATGATAGCGACATTTGAGAGAAATGTTCCCCCAACATGGTCGATGCTGTCTACGCATAGTTAGCTGCATGATTTTCACAACAAACGTCATGACCTATTGTCAGTCTGGACACACACTGACATTGAACATACATCAACAAATGTCAAATGATGTTGAAGGGTTTCTCAGAATCTCATACTAAATCATAAATCTTCCTTGAACTGTTCAGATCGCCACGTATCGTAATGTTGTTTTCTGAATTGATTCAACTCCACGAGTTGGTACTGAAATAGAATAATTCTAAAATCTTTACCCAAGTCCTGAGTCATACTTTAACACACTGAAACATGTCATCTGCAAGTTAAATAAAATAAGTCTACAGTTCATCCTTTTGCGGAATAAGGAATAACTATGTTAGAGATGTCTCTATTTGTTTTAGAATTCTCATGTTAATCATCATCATCGAATGTTGATATGTTCTCGCTAGTGTCGAGTGTCGAGTGTCGTTTCACCTTATTCGTGTCATTTCTAATTGCACATGCTTGTCAACGTAATATTCCATGATGTATTTATCATGAATCGTATAACCATTTATAGGAGACAACATACTTTGCGTTGTAATCAATATTGAAACAATGCAGGCTGATATAAGGTAAATTGAAAACGATATTTTACCAGGATTCACAGCTGTCGGGATAATGCAGTGGTTGGTTCGTCCGCCTTCAACAACCGTTTCTGCTGTAGACAAGTGTTACGATACAGTAAGGTTTAATTGGATCGATTGCTAAAATGACCCTGATATAATGCAGTCGTAATGTACGCCCCCGACCCCTTGCAGTGTTAATAGTCTACATGACTTAACCGAAACCATCTTGAAAACTTCGTACCAATCTAAAGCCCCTGTCCACCGCATAATATCGCAAATTTACAACATATATATACATTGTATATTGCCAGACGTGCGTGTTAATACGCAGTTAACAATTTTACTGTGAGGTTTTCCCAATGCCAAACATGGTAAATACTGAATAGATAGCAAAACGTGTTTTTTTATTACAGCTTTGATACTTTATAAACTTCTCTTGTTTGACACTTTATAATCTTCTCTTGAACTACAGAGACAAACTTTTCACCATTTTACCCTGATATCAATATGATAAACATGACATGCATGGTCTCTCTGATAGTGATAATTTCAACAGCGGTCACAAATGAAGGTTTTGTGTTTAACTCAAGTGCAAAAGAAACGTCCCCATACAAAATACAAGATAATTCAAACCACCGGCGACATATACGAATGAAACAGCATTACATCATGTCTTCAGAACTCAAATATACTAAGTAGGAATTTTCAAAACATTATCTGATCATATTTCATAGAACACACGTTTTAAGAAATCGTCGTTTTGGAATCTCCTTAACTAGAGGAGATACATGTAGGAGCCTCATTAACCGATATTGACTTGTTTTGTGACGCCCTATAGAAATGAGCGTCAACAAATTTTAATCCAACGTTCTTCATGTTGGTGATGTTATCTTTTATTCATTAAATTTAACTTTTCATTTTTTTTTTTTAAAAACTTAAATACCAAACATCGTGGCTAAAACATCTTGAAAAAGCGATTTAGGCACCCAAGTGTATTTGAACATATATAAAGATAGATGTATCATAATCTGTTGTATGCATTGTAAGTACTACTTTATAACACGGGTGGCTATGAAATACATTCAAAATCTACTTTCTCAGACAGCAATATTTAATTTTATACGCTCTTAAAAACGTGGGGACTTTTCTTTTGCACGTGAATATATACGATATGTATGTAGATACACATGTATGAACATTACACAATATTGTAATGAAGTTGGTGAGAATAGCAATGGTGGTTGAACAAAGTTTTTATCAATATATAGTTTACCTACTACTGAAGTGTATTCGATATATTTTTTTAGACAAGAGACCTTCTGAAACTTAACTTGAATTTGAGCAGGTATTCTTATATTTTCATTCATATACCTCAAACATAAAATCCTATAGTGACAAAACTCCCTTCACGGCGTACGACGTTAAGATAATTCACATATATTGGTGTACTCAAATTACAATTTATAGACAGCTTAGATAGATAGCTCTTTGAAATACGCTAATACTCTTTGAGTATTTAATGCTTATCAAAGAGTTTCCAGAGAAATTAACGCCGCTTCATTAGATTGTGGGGCAATCTTGCTGATTCCGAATATCACCCAACCTTCAGTGCTCTAATGATGAACGCATTGGAGGAGGAGACGAGAGTTAACTCCCTTGCTGTCAAGGTCGAACACAGAGCATCGCTTAGCTACCCTTGGCGCCCAGAGGGTTAAACTTCATATTTCATAAAACGGAGAAGCTGGAGCACGTGCGAGAAGCACTGGGGATGGGGTAAGGATCATCACGGTGTCACATAAAGAACAAGTAGAGATTAATTTACTCACGTAAATTTTAACATCTGGTACGAATGTTTGTTTATGGGATGATATTGCGCTGCTCCGTACCACGTGACTTGGCTAAATGGTTAGGGCGTGGTCCATCTATCAGATGACCTTAGACAAAGGTCAGACAATGTCTGGTCAAATGTTGTGTAGAGTTTCACAGCATGTATGTAAACATCGTGTATTCAGCTTGAGAAATACTTAATTGCTAGTCTTATCATTAAGGATTCATATATTTACGAACATATACGCTTATGTATTAGATTGTCTAGACTGGTGTAATGTAAGCGGTGCTTTGAACCAAAGTATTTCGTGTTAACTGCACTGTAAGAAAATGACATAATTTGTGTTTATGAAATGCTTTATGATGATGTTATCTTGCGTATTGGCCAAACGACCGTAGGGTGGCACTGGTGATATAGGGTTAACTGACGCTGCTTTGCAAATTCACTTTTATAACCAACGGCGAAAATTATTGTTAGAAGAAGGCCCGAAAGCCATTAGCCACATAAAGCCATAGTCATAGAAAGTCATAGCCATTGAAAACCATAGCCATTGAAAGTCATAGCCATTGAAAGTCATAGCCATTGAAAGTCATAGCCATTGGAAGCCATAGCCATAGAAAGCATAATCCATAGAAATCCATATACGGTAGCAATATTTTTGTTATTGACATAGAAAGCCATGGCCATAAAAAGTTATTGACATAGAAAGCCAAAGTCATAGAGAGCCATAGCCATAACCATAGAAAGTCATATAGTCATATAGATATGAATATGACTTCCATTTACATGTAACATGGAGCAATTACTTGCTGTGGTTATCACTTTTATTATAAAGGAAAATTAGCATTATATCGTGAATATCAGTTTTTCACGTTCTCCAGTATACCGGGGCCGTGTTCAAGAGAGGTTTTAAAGTAATCGCTCAATTAGCGATTACTTTTAAACCTCTCTTGAACGCGATTGCTCAATGTAGCGCCAAGTAGCAAAGGGAGCCAACTTTGAGGTTTTGAACCGTGTCGTTCAGAAGAGAATGAGCGTTACTTGAGCGCTACTTGAGCGCTACATTGAGCAATAAATGAGCGATTATAAGTGCTCGCTGTTATGGAACGAAGCCCTGGTATGCTGATTCTAAAGAAATATCAAGACAGTGTATGCCTCCTGAGAGATAAATGGAGAGTAAGTGTTTCTCTAAATGTTTGCTTATAAAGTTAATGTAATACTAATTGAAAGAAGTCTCCATAATGTGTTAAAATGTTCTCTCCCCACGAGGTTACATAGTTGATATGTCTTCATGTAAAATTTCTTTTGATACGACACTTTCTTGTGCGAACGATAAAGATCCTCATCCAATGTAATTATTGTTAGTTGTACAACCATATAGACATTATTTTGAGTTGAGCATTCGTGTTGAGTGTTTTCGTAACCCCGGGAGAACTGTCCCTTCGCCTGTACGATGCGCACATATATCTCCTGTACAAACATCAGCCATATTGAATTAAAATGAAAGAAGATTTGGTTTTAGATATTTCAAAAAGTAAGAACGGTCATCGTTGTTGCCTATCTTCACCACTTATGGTGAGAGAACCCAACCATTCGTAAATGTGAAATTGTGTAACCTCTCTCACGAAAGAATAATGTGCCAATTTGTTATGTATTCAAAAATTGACACTTAAACATGATGAGTAATATGTAACCCAATGGTACATCAATTTGATTATCAATGATAATAGTCTTGTATTGAGAGTAGCGAAATACTATTAAACTGAAGTTACGTTGGACAGCAGTCTAATTAAAATCGACCTTGTTCCGAGGAATAAAATTTGCATCTACGGGATACGAACTGATTCTGTAGATTCCTCGCCACAAGGTCTGATAATATTCCGTATAGGCGCGTGTTCCGAACCAGTTTAGCGGAGACGAAGCCCAGTGAAATATCTGACCAATCACATCATAGTTGGTAAACGGTCGCCGTTTTGAAAGCATTCGGAACAGTCAAAAAGGATAGCTGTTTGGAGTTATGTGCCCCTAGCTTCTCGCACCCAAAGCTTTTGTGATTGTCTTGTGATTGGTTAACTGACATTGCGACTGAACATGCAAGCGTACGGGCTTTAACGAGGAAACATCTGAACATTATGAGTTCGTATCCCGGTAGATGCACTATTTTGTATTTTTTATTCCTTGGAAAACCGTCGATTTTAATCAGACTGCGTTGGACAGTGTCTTATCGCTAGCTGGTTCGTTATCCGCCTTATAAATCGATGGTACACAGATTTAGTTTTGTAAAACACATTTTGAAGAACTTATACACACCTAAACTGTGACAATAACACCTGTTGATCTTAGGGATCGTGCTGAACATAATCAAACATAGTTAGTTACAAAGTGAAAGTAGATTTACACCTGCAGTTCTAGTATTGTAAACATCCCCATTCTATTCCCGCAGAGGTTACTCCCTTCAGGCGATCTTCATTTATGTTATACTATGAGGACTTTATCGGCTAGAAAAGGACTGTCCTGATTGGTTGCTTTTTAATCTAGTTGTGCAAACAGCGATGCCGTTGTAAAAGTAACATTTGCCAATGACATGTCATAATGTTATTTTTGTAACATAAACGCAAGATAAAAGTTTTCTCGTAATATGTTTTTCTCGAAATGTGCTATTACGTCTTGTGAAAACAACTGATCATAAACATGTTGATAAATAGAGAAGACCAAATCAGAGACAATTTTTTATTTGTGTTATTTGCATCAGATATAATCGAAGGACATATGCTAATTTGAAAATTCCTTCACAGTCAAATGCTAAGATCTTTGAAGTCACTCGGTCGATGAAAGTTGTGTTGTCATTGGATAAGAAGAATGAATACAGTATGAGGTACTCCTTTTCTCCGCTAGGGAATTTTGCTGAACCCGAGATATATGACCTAATGTAACAGAGGTGAGGATGAGAAATCTGAAGGGAGTAACCTCTATTGAAAGAGAATTCAGAGAATTAACTCTCAATGACGTAATGATGAGAAGTTGGATATGTTTGTGTTTGCGCATATGTTAGCCGCATGTCATCTTGTGATTGGCATCTTCTTGTAGCTGCATGCAAGTTTTTAAAAAGAAAGTTTAGAAACATTAGAAAGACGTATAATGCTTTCACCCTACTCTAGTACTATTCGTATATGTATAGTAAAAGGATATAGGGTCTGTATATATACATATACATGTATTTCTGTGGCTATTTTATAAGAGATACATTCCCCTTTGCTTATAATTAAAGGGTGATTGTATTGTTATCATCGGGAAAACATGATAAATATTGATTTTGCTGTTAGATTTTTTGTAAATGTCACAATAAAGTTATTTTAACTAAAATCAATATATTTATCTAAATGATATCTTTTTTAAAGTTCATTAATACGTGACTTTGTACATTCTGTCTTAAAAAGCTTTTTTATGTTTTATTTCATAAAACTACTAAATTAAATTTATAATAAACATGACTGAATAACGATAGTCAACGTTTTACTTTTAAAGAGAACAGTGTTTCGATTTAATATACAGGTGCACCCTGTGGATTTGCTTCTATGACAAATTATTTATTCAGGAGACAGTTTTCTACGAAATGTCGTACCTTAAGAAATATGACTGACTAATTGTCATATATGGATAATTTGGATTTTCAATTATGACTTTAAACCTCTCTTTCGGACAGTTCATTCCAATGAAATGTAATAGTTTATAAATAAATCGCAATTAGTTTAGGCCTCAAGTATATAAAAACTGAAGTCGTTATTAAATTCACAAAGTGCAGCATACATTATACAGACGTATCTGGTCTTTAAGGAGTCTTTTACAGTTTAAATAATGCTTTCATTGTTGTTTTTTCTCTAAAAACGTTTTCTTATTTACATTGAGAAAGGTTTTCGGTTTTACGTTACATTAACAATATATTTGTTAAAATCATTTTAAACCCAAGAGCAATTTGCTTGCACGAAACTCTTCTCCTATGATATATGTTGATGTAAAAAAAACTGCAATTCCTTTTTTTATTTTGTTTTCACATATTCAAGTCAAATCTGTAATGTTTTTACGTACTGAAAGCTCTCGCCCCAAGCTGAGTAATAGAGATGTGCAAACCTATACCCGCCGACTTGTGCTGGTGAATGCACTTTTACTCTCACAGGGAAGCTGAAATGTTTTTGCTAAATGATGTAATACCTCCTTAGGGAAATATTGGCGTGGAAGAGCCCCCGTATGAAGCTAAACAGAATAAATCCGGCACTGCCGTGTCAACAGCCAATGTTTCGTGCTTATGTAAAACTGCTCTGTGCCTATGCATAATCAGTTACCAGCATCAGTAGCATTTGTAAGGAAAATATTATGTTTATAGCTCGTGCTTGCGGGCTACTGAAATAATACGCTGGATAGCATATGTTGTCGACAGAGCGTAATTTACTTTTAATCATTGATATACAAGTGAAGGAACGATATTAACCACACGCGGCAAATGTGGAGGGTCGGCCAGATACGTGGAGATATTTTGATAGGTGTGATATACATGAAATAGACAGCCCACTTGTGCTGATTACGACGTATGTTGGGTGATATAGACATGCTATACAAACCAGCTCAGATACCATACCGCACGTGCGCTTCTGAACAGTTTGGTGACGGACGAATATCAAATCGCTTATTGTGAAGCTAAATAGCATATGGTTTATTTTTTACAGATAAATTGTTTGTGAAGATAAGATTAACATTTGAATCATTTACCAGGCCCGGAAACGCTGTTCGATCGACGTGGTCACGAGATATAATGTTAAGTGACCCATCACTCCTGTTGGAATGTTAGGTATTTCAAGTTGTTGATTACGTATCTTACATACATGTTGTGAATCTCAACAAGACAGATCTAGAATTGATATGCAAAATTATATATAATGATATAAAATTATGGTATTTTAATTATGGCAATAGTAAAGAAGAGAGAAAGACAACTGATATACTTACAGATGTGCACATATATAAGCACTATGCAGTTTATCTCACATTTTATTCTTAGAAAGAGTAATGTTGATCTGATATCTGAATATTGTAAGAGATCATAATAGTATATAGGTTAAATGTAGTTCGTAAAAATTGTCATTTATGTTTATGTTAGGGATGCGGGTAATAATCTGATATTAACTCCAAAAAGAAAATTAAAATATGACTATTTAGTATTATAAATGCTTCATTGCACAACTGCTATTCATATGTATAAGAACGGAAAGATAGTTATACCTGTAATTATTTGCATTATGATATAAACAAAAAAAACCTCACATGTAAAAGAGTATATAGTTTGGCAGTGCAACTTCCTCGTCAAAATCCATGTTGCCATAACGACGGTCGTTTATCCTTATTTTTGTAAAGCTTAATCAATTATTAATATCAGCCTAGAGGATGTTAAATGCCCAAACAGAACATACATATCTTAGTCTAATTACAGACAAAATATTCGAAATGAATGTTGTCTATAAATGTTCTTTAACATTGTTCATAGTACAAAAGATATCCCAACAAGTATATATAAAGATATTTGTGTTTAAGAACACTTATATGAAGAAGTATGTAAAACGAAATGAAGTGTTTTGTGTCAACTTCTCAAATGAATTTTATTGAATTCAATAATGGGTTTGTAAACTTTTTCACAATTATAATCGATCAACTTCGAAAGAAATCAAAGATTTAAATGTATCTTTAAAATGAATAATGAAACATATGAATAATTATTAAAAATTAAATTTATGACAAGTGTTTGTTGTTCCAACATGAAAAACGTTTAATCATATACCATACATTACATAACCATGTGTAAATGAGCATAAAAATAGTACCTGTTGAAACATCTGGTATATCGGAAACAATATTACAATTAAACCTTTGTTTCTGAATTTAATATACTTATACATTAACAAATCTAATTAAATCCAATTACCAAACATGATAAACTCATCCAACATGTCACTCACCACGGAATGCATATATTTGTAAATGATGACCTCTACATCGATCAAATTCTTTTCATGTTGTCAAATCAGATAAAATGTAGATAAACACATCGGAAATCATCAGGATCGATGGTTACCTGCCTTAAGCTGGCATTTAGTCGATGTCGAGCACCTTAACACCTGTACCAGGTAACTCGAGCGGCGTCTGTTTGAACCCTCAGGTATGCATAGCAGAGGGATTTAAATTGCTACACACGTTTAAACTCTCCTCTGCGATTAGCCGGAGAACAATGGAATCGATAATCCCTCTATGACTAGGCAACGGTCGTCACTTAATCTGTTATGAAAAATAAGGATTTACGATGAAATTATGAATGAGATACATGGTGATATAAGCTTTTAAGTGAGTTTAATGGTTTCGGCGCGTAAAGCCAAACTCCGTATGACGCTGTATATGATTACGCAAAGGGGAGAGATGAACGGAGGGAACTGTAGGGATCCATATTAACGCTGATTAACCGGCAACTCGCGTGGGGCCGAATGGGGAGAGGGTTATCCGGGCGATTTGGTCGGGATCAGCGTCCGTTTGATCGCGTATAATGAATTGACGGTCGAAAGCTGACAAACCCGCGATGCAAAGCCGTTATCTCGTCTGTGGAAGATATGGGGGTACTTAATTGATCGCATTTCTCCGGCTAATGACAAATCGATGGCAAAACAGGCCGACAGTGTGTAGCACCTGCTATGTGAGGTCTCATCCTTCTACACCTGGGCCCCTATCTAACCAGCTAAATCCCCCTAATTCCTAACATCTAGTGGGAGAACGGGTGCAAGCTAATTCCCCTTCAGAAAACCCCCATCGACTCCCAATTCTCACCCTCCCAACCCCTCGCAAAGGAATGTTCGTCCCCCTGTCTTGTTAAATATCACGCTTGAGCTTCTAATATCACTGATAATCGGCAACTCACGAAATGCTACTTGACGATGCGTCCCCAAAAGCTGATTTGTTTTCTCCTATCTTCGTTTATCTCTCAATTACCGCTTATTGCGTTTGTTCACCCTCGACCCCCTCTCTCAAACAAGACCTAACGCTAACTCTGTTAACTTAACTATGTCCTAACGTCTATCTGCCGATAATTTTTTTGCGATTTCTGTAGGCGTGCGTAGGAAATTGGTTTATAAAATCCATATTTTTTGTTCATGTCAAATGTATTTATTTGTCTCTTCACACATAAGAAGTGGATTTTGACATACGGTTAACATTTTTAAAATATTTGTTTCAAGAAATATTTTCACATCATTATTCATTTTTTAAAAACTAGTAAAACACTGCATTATATACATATTTTTAGAATGATCATTAACTCATAAAGCATACTTTTCAAGATGAATATAAACTGATATTAGCATAACAACTAGACCTGTCTAGTTCATAGTTTTATGGAACTGTGTCTCTTTAACAAACCAGATCCGTATAAGAGTATATAGTTAATGCTATTTAATAACCAATCATACTCTAGAAAGTAGTTGGATTCTATCATTTTGTTATAATTTGACATCAATGTTAAAATCGCTGTAGCACGTTTTTTGCATTTTATTTTTTCTCTCTCAAATGTGTCATTTAATTATTATTAAAAGTTTATAAAATATATTGCTACGTTAGAAGATAAAACATGTAATTACAAAACCCGTTAAGCTGCATCCTTAGAAAACGGTTATCCTTATTGGAAGAAAATGTTATGGAACTCTTCAGTGTGAGAGGTAGATTTGAAGGTTTCATGCTATTTTGAGAGTCCAAACAACAAGATGGTTGACTTTTCCATCATTGTACCATATTTAAAACTATACTGAGTGTTTAGGTATCGCTACATCAGTCAGATCACTTGAACTACCCTTGAGCGGTCATTTTAAAGTGAACACCTTAAAATGGCCGCATGGTTGGAATCGGATGACTTAACCGAACGATGTACATTCGTTTTTTTAACTCTTTTTATTGATTAAGGAGTATTATTTAGCCATTCGTAACAGTTATTGACCTTTTCGTGAGCACACCAACTTCCAAACGCAAGGCATAACTCTTGCCAGTCTGCATCACTAGCTGATTGAAGCCTTGTGGTATTTCCCTCGCTTTGTTGTGCCTAGATAGTGATTCGCTGCACCAGAAATGTATAGTGGGCCTTGATTTCTAAGCACAACTTTCCCTAAGGAAATACTGCAAGGCCTAAATCAGCCAGTAATGGAGACTGGCAAGAGTTATGCCTTGCATTGGGAAGTTGTGAGCACACTTGATTTCAGTAAGAAAGGCGTGCAACAACGCCTTTAAAGCATCACGACTTGTTAATTGTGTAGATTGGATAAGAGGCACGTGTAAAAGAACTCTATCTTACTCTACCGCTTATCACGGATATCAAAAACATTCAGTAAGTTTGTGGCTAGAATTAATTTCAGAGACGACTTTAGCTGCATCCCATAAGATAGTTCACTTACTCAGTGTCAATGCAAATATCATGTAATGTGAGATATCATTCACATATACCAAACCTACACCAAATTAATTTAAAGCGACATTGAGTATGTTGATAAAAAACGGGGAAATTGCGGAACATCTATCTTATTGATAGATTAATCAATCATAAATAGGCGGAGGAATCGATTTTTTAATAAAGTTGGTTCCCTGCCTAAATATATAGATCTAGAATATCATTTCACCACGCAGAGCATTGCAACCAAATAGAGAAAAACGTTTTTCCGAGAAATAAAAAATACGAAATAGTGCATTTACCGGGATACGAACTCATATCGTTCAGATGTTTCCTCGCAAAACCGTCTGATAACAGCCTGTATGCCTGTATGTTCTGACGCAATGTCAGTTAACCAATCACAAGACCTCCAATAAATGCTTTCGGTGCGAGAAGCTAGGGGTAGATAACTCCAAACAGCTATCCTTTCGTCTGTTTGACCGTCTAAAAACTAAATTTATGATGTTGTTGGTCAGCTATATGACTGGGCTTCGTCATATACGGGGTGTTCTCAGACCTTGTGGCGAGGAATCAACCAAGCCAGTTCTTCTCCCGGTAGATGCATTATTTTGTAAATTTTATTCCTCGGAACAAGGTCAATTTTTATCAGACTGTATGGTGATATATGCAGGAATTGAAGGACGATTGGTGTCAATAGATAGTTGAAGTAGTATAGTTAATGTTAAAATCACCAGTAACAATCACAAGCTCTGTCTTGTGGTAACAAAAATACAGTCCTACATCCTCACACGGCGGCGTTGATCATAATGATGTAGCAACATGACGTTCGTTCGCCTCAAAGCAGCAAACTCAATCTGACGCTAGGATACTGAAAACCTTGAATCTGCTTTCATCCAATTTTAGGACTCCTGTCAAATTACCTTCTTTGCAAACCTTGCAATATGTTGGTCAATCTAGTATAAAAAGTACTGTTTGCGAGGTCAAGGTCACTACACAGAGCAGTGGACAAGCTCTCAAACCAAAATGGCGGAGACGGTGGGATACGGGTCACTTTCTGAGGCAAAGCAATTCTTATAGATGACGTCACAAAGAGAAACATGTTACTAAGGTTGTACTTTTTCGGGGCGACAATCGGTGGACGAGTTGATAAATTGTTGGAACAGACAGTGCTGCCTCAATGGTCGAACCCATAAGTAGTTGTGACAGTCAGTTATGGCTCTGTTGCCGAGTGGATCAGCTGTTGGGATAATCAGTGTTAGCGATTGGCGCCTAATTCTAAAGGGTACAGGTTCAATCGCTCAAGGGAATCGCCCCAACAGAGTACACGCATTTTTACAATTGCTGATAGCATTATCTACATATAACAGTTACATGTATTTCAAATTGCGAATAGATTGTCCCACCAACGGGAATATTTTCTTGATAACAACTTCTTTAATGTGAAAATACACGACATTACGGAGTATATGCTTGTTATCCAGAACATTTTCCTGTTCTTATGTATGTCACTGCTAAATACCCTTCACAGACCTGTTCCACGTCCGGTTAAAATCTCAACTTATGTACATTTTTTAAAGTTATTCAGTGGGACAAACACTGCTGGCAAGGACAATAATGTCCAGTTTCAATTAAAAATATGGTCATCCCGAATAGTTCGTTGTTAGTGATTGACCCATCTACTCTAGATTCAAACTCGGAAGGATGATTACAAGAACGTGCTTAACTCGAGTTACCGAGGATTCACCGCTCATATCCTGAGGCACGAAATCGTTGCTGATGCGTTTAACATGCAGAGGCGTGGGCTCTTGGTGCGTTTTAGATTCGCATGTTGTCGCGTTTCATTAGGGAGCTGAACTCTCCTGCTTTTTGTTCTCTCTTTGTTTGTGCTTCCAATATTTCTACTGTTTTAAGATAACACTGTAAAGGAAAATATGTGAAATGAAGGTAGGTAGACTGATCTGCTAATGTCTTTTATTTGAACAAAAAAACCCGATGAGTATGACACAAAACAGATGACAAAATCACTATGGATGACAACTTCCGCGTCAGTGAAATGTACACAAATGTAGACTTAAAGGGAGGGTTCTATCAGGGTATTTTTTGTGGAAACGGTATTGGAGAGGATATTCCCGTTTACACATATAAACTATTAATACATGATTAAATCACAGTCAACTTGAAACATATCAATGGAGGTAATATTTGGCGATGACTTTCACAACTTTATAAACAAAATTCTATTAATATTAAAAAATATCTTCATTATTTCTTAAAATGTTGTAATTTTTGTGTTTTCTTCCTCAACATTGTATGTTTTATTATCAAAATTGTTTAAAATTTAGTTAAATATAGCGTGTTTTCATTTCACGTAATGCCAAAAAACCAATATAGCGGATGCTGCCAATAGATCGATGATAGAACTTTCCCTTTAAGTTATCCAATTAAGTTATCTCACTTCCTACCCTCGAACCTTCTGTCTCTATTTTTTACTTACGTCGTCGTATGATTATTTGGAATATATCAGAAAATATAAAGAATAATATTCAAATATTATTTAATGTTACATTGTATTTATTCTGATATGGGTTATTACCTGTTTATTATGAAAACAATTAATTAATCAATTGGATGTATTGAGTTTCTTAAACATCCATCAGTCCGGACCCCAACTTGACAATGAAACAAAAGCCATACAACAATACTCCTCGTTGGCAGTTTACCAAAGTACATAACTGTTCAGTGTCCAATGTCGGGTTCTGTGTTTAGAGATGTCGATTTGATTACTTCCGTAAGACTATCCCAATTAACTACCTCACCTTGCTCCCATCTCCTAATTGCGCTCGATCGTTATCTCTCCTACTATACTGATCGCGTCGCCGTACCTTTTACCGTGTCTCTAGCAATAAAGCGCTTTAAACCTTTACTAGACTGCGACTGAGACAAACTTTATCAATTTGGTCGTGATTGGGTTAATGTCAATTCACCTTGACTAGTAATGAACAGAGGCTAATGATTCCATCTCAACGTTATAAAGCGCTGGAACAAAGACACTGAAGCAGTTGTTCATGCCAAATGACCCGTCACCTCTCCTAATGCTATGTCCCTGGTCTTTACTGCCATATTCTCAGACCAGGGGGAAGCCGTTTTGAAACCTTCTCTTCCGTATCGCTGATCGCCGACAGTAAAGTCTGCCCTATTTGAGCATTCTTCAGGCAGGGAGTAGAAAATCTTGTATGTTTATCGTGACCATCAAAGCAGAAGAGCCTAGGAAGGGAGATAATCGCGCCAAGCTTTTAGAAGTCTTGAATCTCTGTATTGATTGTAAGCGTTAGATACATTATGTACAGAGGGCTCTTTCATCGAATGTGCACCGACAACTAATTTGGCCCTCCATGCGAAAGAAGACGGAGGACAGACGCTTTTGGTGAACAAATGGCGAATTGCCGTGTGAAAGACATCGTTATTTAATTACTCATTGGAAAGGGTTTGTTCCCGAAGAAGAAAGGAAGCGAGTGGAATCTGGTGGAATGTGAACTGTCACTGCTTTTAAGTGCCAGCTATAAAGAAATGAAAACATTTTAAACAGACACTATTTGATTGAGAATTATCGCTTGGCTCCGTGGCGAGGGTTCGCCCATCTTCTTCTCAAATTTCGTTTTGAAATTGTGATAAATTCGTCTCGTAGAAAAACCTCTAACAAATTAAACACACAAATCAGCGTATGCAGACTCGCACTTGGGGCCGCTGTGGCTAATTTGGCTGGAGAAATATCCTAATGGTGTTTGTAGGGACCTACTGACTGATGAGTAAGGAAACGATAACATTTTACTCTGCAATGTGTTACAATTACAAGCTAATGGGTATAGGTTATGTTATGTGTTTGTGTGTTACGATCTACTGAAAGCTTTCTGATAAGCGACCAGAAGAGAAAAAACAGCGTGCACCTTTCTGACACAATTCAATAAACACGGGCTTTGACAAATGAGGCACTTTGTACATTTCAGACACAAGACTGATAATTAAATATAAGCCTACTTTTAAAGTTTTAATCCAAGTCGATGTTTTAACGCTAAACATATAAGTATCGACGAAGGGAAGTGTTCTGTTATGGAAGAGAAGCAAATTGTTATATAATTGATCGCGTGCTTCAAGGGTATCTGCAAAAAGTTCGTGATTTATATTCACGTTTAATGTAAGTATAAGCACTTAAAACGTTACACTATTTAGAAAGAGGGGCTTTCAGTGTTTTTATAATTTGCCAACCGTTTCGGAGGTAATGCCTCCTGAATTGTATTGTATGGACAAATGTGAAAGTTAGACATACTGCAATACCATAAGATTCCTAATTCCCTGACGTCATTTCAACTAAAAAGAAGAAATACGCTCTGTCTTTACAATGACAATTCTTTGTGATTACACCTTTAAAAACCTCAGGTATACCATTTTTATAGCGTGATTACTATTAAGTCTCATCGTGACACATTTTTCACAGATTCCACATTTTCCCTTTATCCCCCCCCCCCCCCCCCCCCCCCCCCCCCCCGGGGGGGGGGGGGGGGGGGGGGGGGGGATAAACGGTGTGACGTTCGTCCAATTGCGAAAGAGGCATACCGTGTTAGCAACGCATAAATTAAATTCGATTGAATTATCGGGAATCGGGAATGTGTTAAAATATGTTCCAAGGGACCCGGTAGAAAAAAAAACTCAATAAGAGAAAACTGACTGTCACAAAATTGCAACATGCCTCACCCTACCGCCATTAATTACTGTAAGTTTTGCTATAACTCTATCGTTGCAAATTCAGAAGATAATGTGAAATCTGAATGACGTCGTTATGTTGATGACGTCATGATGTTGGTGCAGTTATCGCGATGGCCGATAGTGAGTTGACTCAATGTGATGATTGTCAAAACATAACTCTTGCAATTATGTTTGATTTATGTTAACGAGTAGTAAATAAAATACTATTGTCCGTGTATTACCATTTTATGAACCCTTAAATGATGTTATCAGTATCAAGCTCGATTCCGCTTCTTAGATACTTATAACTAGTCAACCAGAAGAATAAGGGGCCAATTCGATGTTGTACAAGTGGAACAATGACTGAATTGGTAAGCTGTTGGGGAAAGTAACGGCTGCATGGCTGTTGATGCCTGAGAGTGTGAGTTCCAATCCCGAAAGGGACTCGAATCCATAAAAAGTACAAGAATTTGTACTATTGCAGAAAATGTCATTTCAAAACATAACTTTGTTATCACTCGTCAATCATTTCATATTACACGGAACATTTGTAAGTTGATTTGCTTTGAACGTTAACAATAAACCAACTCTCTTATTGGTGATCACAGTAAACCTTAGTTCTCAAATATATCCTATTGCAGTATTCTGTACCCTGAAATATTAGTATAAACCATGTACAAGCTGGCATATAAATTTTGAGCCTTATCTTTCTATTTAATGTTTTGGGTACACGCTCACTTCTTCAAAGACACCCTCTCTAATTATCAGATTCCTACGAATCCACACAAAGCATGGCACACAATGGTCAAAGACAAGTTCAAGAGAATGCTCTAACCCTGGAATGACAGTCAACGGCTGCCTCTGTCAATATTAAATGCAAAACAAATTCTTTCCGCTTTTTTAAGTACATCTTCATTAAAAATCTAATTAGCGTTTTCCAATTTTGGGGTGCGCTGTGTTAATACGGGAGATTGCTTTCTGCCGGATCGGTGGTTACTATGCCTAATTTGGTTCACGGTAAACGTATTAATTTGTCGAAATGTATTTCATATAGTTATGCAAATGAAGATCAGTCACTTATACCTCAAAATTAAAGAAGTGAAAATTAATTTTAAATCTTCATGGTGAAATAAGCGTTGAGAATTGTCATCAATTACTTGATGCAATCGTCCATTAGACGGTTGTCGAATGGCATTTGGCAACTGAACTGCTATTCGACATCTGTCTAAAGTATGGTTGCATCAAGTAATGTTGTAATTTTTCTTTGTTAGTGTCATTAATTAAACATGCATGTGTTAATTAGTTCACTATTCTGTTCTATTATATGATTAAACGACATAAAACTAGGAACGAAAAAAACGAAAGGTACACAAATGTGATATGTATATAGTGTCCCTCTTTATTGGTGATTATGATATATCTTGTTACTACTATTTAAAAAAATTTGATCACACTATTTATTTTTCTCATTGAATTTCTCGTTTATTTAATATTTTTACTATTATTTTTGTTTTAAATATCTTTCGTGGTAAGTAAATTCGTTTTCTTTTTCTGTGCAAATTATCGGAAACACTAACGTGAAAAGAACAGAAGTATATTACTCGTATTCGTAACACTCAGTGACGTCATTGAGGTTTAACAAGGATGACATGGTTCCAGATTATTGACAATTCATTCCCAACCTCTTTCAGAAAATAACTTTTATCCATGGCAATCCTTTTCACCGGCGGAGTCACGGGTCAAGCCAAATGTGAAGAGCAGAATTCTTTTGTCAAGAGTTGTCTCCCATGGGATATCTAAATCAAGTTTAAATTAAAAATAAGGTGAAACATAAATATGATATCTTGACACAAGACCAGGGGATAAGGTTCGTTATGTGTCCCGGTTCCCGTGATTGTTGTTGTCGGGGCAATAAAATCTTCGTTATTTTGGTTCCAACGGCACTTTAATTCGGCAATAATATGAGGGAGAGTCGAGAGTCGCATAAAAGTTTATTCAGAGCTCAACCTTGTCGGCTTTGAGTCGTAGAAACAAAACGTTTGGACACTCGCCTTAATCCAGTAATTGCGGAGTCAGGCAATACAAAAGCAATAATGTGGCGAGGCCTGCAAGGCAATAACAGGTCATCTTAAAAGAGCCGGGCGCAAATCTCCTTCATCGAGAAAGGAATAGCCTAGGGGAATTTAGCGCATAAATTACTTTAAGATTGATTCTAGACCATTATGCCGTTTGCAATATTGCCAGAGAGTAAGCGCCGTTGAACTCTCCGTCGATATTAAACGGCACGCGGCCACGATCCCGGGCCACTGATCACACTCTCTCACGTTTCCGTGCAGTAGTCGGGCGACGTTAGAACAGCGTATGATGCTGGCGGTAATGGCCAACAAACGGCGTTTTATTGGAATCGATAAGTCAAAGTGCGTCTTAGTGGTGATGGGGACTTGGCAATGGGATAGTACCAGTAACTCCGCGTGATTTAACCTCAAATGCACCTTTGAAAGTTGCTATTTTTCATCGGGTTGACTCATACGCAGGTTTAATTACGCTCCTTCGCCCGACGGTCGTTACCACAGAGGCTCCGAAGGCATGTAGCTCGGCCTCGCCTCATTGAAGATCAATCGCAGGAAATTCGCAATTTTGGCCAAGTCAGTCTGTTAGAAATACCTCTCGATGAAATTCTTCGCCATGGCCCCCGAGTTATTGACAGCTCTCCCTGAGATGAAATCGACATTGTTTTGACAAGTTCTACAACGGGTTTAGGCTATTTACAAGCTTCGCATAAAGCACTTTGCCTTTTAGCTTGAAATTTTCAAATGATTTCAACATCTCGTTAATACCTCTCGACTGCGGTCCTCCATAACACTTTAGACTCTCCACCGATTTAGGCAGCACGATTAAGAGCCGTTTTACACTTGGTTTGCTTATTAAGTGTAATCTGATTTAACTCCGTTTGACTGCCATGGTCCCGCTGAACTGTGAATTGTGTCAAATTTATTACTCATGTGCAGCTTTCAATTACAATTTCTTTGTCTCAGATGGAATTTACTTTAGATGAGGTTAAATCCTAATATCTTGCTTGACTCTTGCTTTTTAATAAAAGAAATTCTTTTCGCAACCAAGTCTTTAACATGTTCATAAAATGTTAACACTTTCTTTGAAAATCATTGTTCAATTGTGTTTTCTTTAGACACTATGGATTTTTGTTCTAAACTTCTGACAAATAGTTCTGAAAATAGAAAGTTCCAATCTCAGAAATTACTCGATCACTCCACATAATGTCAGTAGGCAATGTGATAAATTTCCAAAGACTGTCTTTGTGAAATGTTTGTTATAATATGTTACGACGTAGTTATCCTGAATTCATCAACCTTTCAATTAAAAAAAACGTACAAAGATGAATCATCAAATTTTATTATCAAATTATCAAATTGAACGAGACATTAAAATCGCTTTCTCCTAAAGTCACTTAACAGTAACCTTGCTATTGCAACACTCATGTATTATAATTATTTTTCATACAAAAATGACAATGAAAATATCGCGTAAAAAATATAAAATATATAGCTTCACATTACCAAAATGTCCTTAAATTCCCAGTGTCTTCATCATTAAATTCAAACAGCGACTAAACTATCCTACTGAGCCTTTAAACAGCAAACTTAATGCTATTAGGCTTACAATATTTAAACAAAATACAAAATTACCTTTATAAATTCAGAATTTCTGGATTAATAAAGCACTGTTCTCCCAAGAATCGCCAGCGCACCAGTTACAATTTCATTATAAAGCAATTTAATAAAGATGGATCGCGTTCCCTCTGAGGCGCTTCACGAAAACACTCCCTTTCCCAGCAGCATAAATCATAGATAAGTGATTAATTATATAAATAAATTGTCCATCTCAATTCTAGCAGTAAAATTAAATCTATGGATAGCAGGGTTTTATCAAGGGGAGTGTTGATTCCAGTGCGAGCCCATCAGTAATCACATGTTCCACAATGATATATATCCAGTAGCTCGGGGCACGGTTTGTATCAGAGCGACTACCCCAGTCGATTCCCGAGTCTCTTGGCATGTTAAGAGGACCCGTGGGGCTCAAAGTTACCAACTATGCGCCTTTAACGGCCCCTTGCTGGAGCACATCATCGCTCTTGGTCAATCACCTGTCTGCAAGACGTTTATATTCGCCAGAAAGAATCAGATAAAAACGTTCCGATTTATATCAACATTTAGGAGCATTTGATTGTTGACTGACAAAACAGAAAAGAGAGACGATTTAAGTGCTTTGTGTCATCATTGGGGTAGCCAGGCGCGTCAAACGACACCCCCAGGGCCCCTTTAGGCGTATACTTTTGGTTCCTTGGGGTCCGTTTATGCCCTTAAACCATACCAGAACGTTCTTGCTTCATTTTCCAGCCATTGAGTGTGAATGTTTGTGGACTTAGACATCACTTAAAATGATGGAGTACCACAAACGGTCTCTATTCCCACTGCATTCAACATTCAAAGTATTTAAAGCAGCTTTCCCTGCAGATGAAGTTTTAGATTGTAAAACATTTTAAACGTTTCCATTAGTTGCTATATCGTTTTGTGTTGTTTACAAGGGAAGGATGTGGTTCTTAATAAGGATCTACTCCATTGCGAACATAATGTATAGGCAGCAATTGGTTGTATTTTAAATACATTCATTAACATACACATATGTTACATATAAATGATTTTGTATTCTTCAATATTTATTTATGAGACATTGCTCCAAAAGCTAATGTCATCCAAATAGAAACTATTCAAGAAAGCTCCTTTTTAATCAAAACGTTTTAAATAATTGTTTCTTGAGCACCAAATTGGAAATGTCTTTAAACAACTTCATCGTCTGGTATTTACTTTTCAACAGAAAATCTTGTCCTAAAGTGTTAAATTGATAGTTGGCTTGTTTTTTTCAACATTACTCGTTTGTTTAACGCTGCAGTTCAACTAAACATATTAACTTTTTCAGCATGACATTCAAAGTAAATTTCCAAGTTAAACTTCGAGATTTATGAGCGCGAGTGACGTTTTTGCTCGTAATGTCATTTGCCAGTGTCAGTTACAGAAAGATTCGCTTTTTCATGATGAAACATTAGCACGGTCTCCCTGAGTTACATTACTCCAGTCTAATTGTCTGGGGAATACTGTTGACACAGCTGACTTTGTTTTTAAACAATAAAAACTCATAATTCCTGATGCTCTGGATGTGTAACGAAGACAACGCTTTTAATGAAAATGGTCTACTGCTTTTGATACAACTAATTATCAAGACTTCAGTGTTTTCCTATGTCAGATATAGTTGGACTACGGTGGCGTGATAAGAAGGTGGGAGACGGTGGAACACACAGGGGGAGGAGCGCTAGAGAACGGCCGGAGAGACTTGGGTTTCGGCTTGATAATTGGCTAGTAAAATCTGGATTATATATAATTTACAACCAAGGGCTGGCTGGTTTTGCTAAAAATGGTTATTTTGATTATAAAACTTGATTAACTTATATGTTGTTTTGTTTGTAGTGTCGTATATCCACTTACCCGTTGCTCATCCACCCTTTGTGTTGCCTGTAGAGTGGCTGCTAATATCACTTTACAGTTGTTATGATTATGTCACATTTTCGTCCATATGCTAGGTACATCACGCTCTAAAGCTATTAATAATTAAATATGTTCAATCCCATGTTCTATTACTGCTGTTACTATGACAATTATTAGTACAACGCCAGCTTCTACCACTGCTACTATGCTGTTGTAATTACTATCTCTACTGTTACTATTGCTACTTCTACTTATGATAGTGCTCCTCCTACTACTACTACCACTACTACTACTACTACTACTATTACTACTACTACTACTACAATATAGTTTTTATTTATTCTACTCCAAATATTACTACTACTATCAATAATATCGCTGCTGCTACTACTACGACAATCTACCAGTGCTACTACTATTAATACTACTGTTACTACTGCTACCTCTACTGCTACTACCACTGCTTCTACTGCTACTTCAACTACTTGTTCTACTAGTACCACGACTACTACTACCAGTGCAAATACTACTACTATTATCACTACTGATGCTGCTACTGCCACTACTACTACTACTATCAATAATATCACTACTGCTACTACTACGACATCTACCAGTGCTACTTCTATTAATACTACTGTTACTGCTACTACCACTACTACTACTACTACTACCGCTGCTGCTGCTACTACTACTACCGCTGCTGCTACTACTACTACTACTACTACTACTACCGCTGCTGCTGCTACTACTACTGGTACTATTACTACTACTACTACTACTACTAATACTGCTACTACTACCACTACTACTACAACTGCTGCTACTACTATTACTACTACTGCAATCTTAGTAAAATCAGGTCGATACAATCAGAACCCTTCTTTCAGCTCATTGACATGCAAGTACATATACAACTATACCAGCATCAGTCCCGTGGACAGTGTCCTCGTAATACTCCGTCACTTCCTGTTAGACATCGGTGGTCAGTTCGGATATTCATATTTGGCATCTGACCGCATCTGGCTACTGTCAGCTCACATAATGACCCGTTCAAAGTCAATTGATTGAACATCAACAAATATATCAATATTAATAAACACCCAACTTACGTGGCTTGATAACGCTTTATGGAAATCAGTCGTTAAGCAGCTGTCAGTGTTGAATAACAAGTTGGTATGAATTGGTCTATGGTACTTCGGTGACAACTTCCATTTTGATAATATAACAATCATGTCGTGAATAACATTACCTACTCAATCAATCGCAGTGATGGTTTTGGTATGCCTACTATGCATATGACACAAAGTAAGCTATATCCAAAATACTAACTTATACTTAGTTAATAATATATTACTCATATAAATCATATAAAAAAATATATATATACGAACACCTTTAATGAATAATTGCAAAATCGTGATTCAAGGGATCTCAGAAGGATTTTTTAAAAATATGTTCAGTAAGTTGTTTATCTTCCTTTTGAGAAAGTCGTTATTATCATTAAAACATGTATCACTCTTTCAGTTAATTTTGTGTTAAATTTATGATAATATGATAAAATTTAAATGATCCCCAATAAGTAGTTCGGTCAATTCATATTATATCTGCAGAACGGTTCTTTTTAACCAAGCCTAGACATATTTGTAAACTGTATCATCAAACATATGTTCAACTGGCGTTATGTTTTGAAAGATAAAAATATAGTTTTGGAACTTTGGTGATGGTCTTGGGCCATTCACAGCTAACTGTATATACATTGTTGATATTGTTATACAGTACAAGAGAATAGTGTATTAGGAGAATTAAGTCACAGTACAATGACAAATATAGTTAATGAGTAGTACACAGAAGACAGGACAGGAACTAGATTAGTTATACGATACAAACATGTACATACAAATTTAGCTAGAGTATTTCATCAGTCAACTGCAACATTAAAAAAATATGTGGTTGACACTTTTACTTATACATTAACTGCATACATTTACTTTATACATTTACTTCACAAATGCAGTTACTTCAACATTACAAACATGTACATTTCCCACACACAGAGTTGCCAAATCCTTTGAACAAATCACAGGATCTAATATAGCTCTTATTATGGCAAAACAGGTCTAATTCAACTTTTTACCTAGGAATATGTTTGCATCACTATCGTACCTAACTGTACATGTTATAATGATGCTGAAATATGATCAATGCCTTCAATATAAGATGATTTTGAATTCAATTACATATTCACCAATGGAGATACGATACAATCACAGGACAAAAAGTGGTTGAATCCATTTGCCGGATCCTTCCGGATTCTCCCAAATTTTGGCAGATCCTTAAGAATCCGGAAGAATCCGGCAAGCGGATTCCAGCACTTTTTGTCCTGTGAATGCAATATGAATATCTGTTAAAATGATAATATGTCAGAGTTGGGCTTTTAAGTAAAGTAAAACTTTCAAATATTTGAAGTAGGACTTTCTTCCACAAGCGTTGTATTGGTACATAGCGAATCTCACCCAAGCGTCTTCTGATCAAATGTATCAAAACGAGTTGATAAAAGTTACTGTAATATCCCAGGCGTGTGGAGAATAGTTTTACTTTAACCAACGAGTGTTGATATATTTGATATCGGAAGACGCTTGGGTGAGATTCTATTTATCATCCAAAATCATTCTTCATTACTTTCAATGAAAATTATACACCTCTGAAGCACTCCTATTCATTAGGCCACCATTGTGGTGATGTCATACCATTGTGACGTCATCATGTATGGCATTATGGCACGGTGATGTCATTACTTGATGATCACTGATAAAAACAGTGTTATATTATGTAGTTGACGGTGACAGGGCATTATGCTGTGGAGCACAGTTTTAGATGATAAATTGGATATTAATACCATTTCTTTGGTCTACCTCGAAAGACGACCTGGTCATAGTTGATGCACTGGTAGCAGAGCTGAACATTTTTGTCATAAGGAGATATGTTCTCCGGTATGATTTTGTTCCTGCTTGTTGTGTTGTTGATGCTGTTCTTGAATGCATGTTCCTTCCGTTCATAGCACATCTACCTGTCTTCTACCTGTTCTAGCATTTAAAGTCTCATTTGCGCGGGAAAAGATTTGACAAAGATGATATTCGAGAATGCAACTTCCATCCCTCTCAAAAATTAGAATTTAGTTAAAGGAATTCAATAATATAAGTCCATAGGTCGAGCAAGTCCGTTTTCGAGTATCTAATGACTATATATATACTAAAGTTGCTAATACAGGGCGCATTTTGTAACCGTATATTTCTCAGTAACGGAATCCGAGTAGTATTTTGAACACACGTGATCTCCAACAAGTGGATATACGCTCTTCCCGCCATCTTATCTTCCAGTTCGCTGTGTTTGCTTGAATACGTGAACATTTCCTAACTATTGCCTGGCGGCTCGGTTCGCTGTCATTAACGTTGTGACTTGCAGAACTTTATTTTATGACCAACAACGTAATAATGTGAAACAAATTGCCGCACACTTCCCCGAGTATCTACTCTTAGGGGAGATAACTCTAAACCTCGGACCAAAAAGGTCAGAGGTTAGTGAGCAGTCTCGATGGGTCCCGGGTGTTATCAAGGGTGTGTGTTTGAACTCACGCCTTGAAGAGACGGAGAAACGAGATAGCAATTAAAACCCATCTATTCTTTCCCTGTGAGCTCGCATCACTTTTACCCAACCATTAAAGCGACAATCTTAAGTCCTATTGGGTGTGCAAACCCGCTGTGCAATTAACAAAAGCAGTTGTACTTAACTATCCCATTACGAGAGAACTGGTTTCGTTAATTAGCCGTAATATAACTCTGCTGATGATAGAGCAACAAATTAGTGGAGATATTTGCCGAACCCGATACTAATTGAATAGACATCGCACTCAGCCGTTTTAACACCGGGCCCATACGATTTCCCTCCCTTGCGAATTGAGAAAAGGTCTAGCGAAATCGACAACGTGAAATTGATCCCAGGAGGCAGGCTTTGTTCGCACGTGGGTTGATAATTAACACTGTAGTCAATGACTAGAAACAACTGGGATCTGGTCCCTGTTCGCTGGCAATAATATGAAGACCTTTTGTTAAACTGATGGTGTTAATAGCTATATATCGTCCTATCGACTCCCTGTAGCAATGATGTTCGTCATTTAGAGCTTGGTGAAAGGTCCGCCGTCAAGTCAGAAAGTGATGATAGAGAGAGGCTATTGTAACGTTTCATAACGTTGCGTGAAGTAGATGATGTAGTCTGTTGTCATGTATTGAGTGTGTTAGCGGATGACTTGCCCCGTCTCACAACAGACTCTATAGTAATACTCTATTATATACCCCTGCTCAAAAGAAAGTATACCAAGAAAAAATTTGAATATTTTTTTTAATATCTACATTTTATATATGAAATGATTCTGAAACACGTCGCAGGAACACAACACACTGTTTTCATTGACAATAAGCGGAGAATGGCGAGAACTTTCATGCAACACGGGATTTTACCAATGATGACGTTGAGTCGGATCCCATGTAATGCACGTGCAAAATCACTGTATAAAACACATGATACTGTACATCAAGACAGTAGCAACAAAAAACACATGAAAGAAATGCCGAATTTAACGGCAATACAGAGAGAGAGAGCCATTGAATGGCAGCGACTGACACCCAACGTCATCCGGCGTTTGACGTCATCGATGCGGCGGCGAGCTCAGGCATGCATTGATGCCCATGGTGGACATACTCGGTATTGAAGACGTGTTGAAGGACTATTCCTTTACTTACGAACTCATTTTCAGCATATACAGCTTGACAGTCATATTGAGAATTGTGAATTTTTGACCCCATGTGTCTTTGTACCTCTGTTGGGCATTCAGTTTTTGTTTTATTGACATGAACGTTTCCATTAGTTATGTTAAAATACCACTCTACTGATATATAAAAAAGTTTATTCTATATCTTCATCTGTTTTTCTTCCATGCTTCTTCAAATCCTTGGTATACTTTCTTTTGAGCAGGGGTTTAGTAGCTGTCGTCATCCATGGCCTGCTTTTAACGAGAGGGAGTAGCTCGTAGCTTCAGAAACCTAAACAGAAATATGTTTGACGAACGGGATATAAGATTCTGTACATAGGTGGTTTCTTGTTGCAATTGATCGAGTTTAACTAACATTTCATCAGTGATGTATTTGTCCGCAAAATGCCTACCGTTTTCATTTCGATCCTATGGACGTTCGATACTGCCAATTTTTCTAAATACAAACTGAAGCGCGGGTTAATAACAATTTATAGTGGTAACAATGTCATCAAATAGGCAACTGATAGCAATATCGCCATGTGTAAACTACGTACCATATTTTAATAAAATGAAATCACTTTTAAATTATGAGTTTGACGCTTTCACATATTTCATCAATAGAATAATCTGTAAAGACCATTGTTACATTCCTGTTGGTGCATCTCTATCAAATCCCAGTTCATTATTCAGATACAATCTACCTGACAACTCCATCCTGAACATCGCCTAATACCCGCATTTAGATCTAAACGGCTCTTTTCACGCTGAAGAGCTCATTTGAAGCCAATCGATGGATGGAGTAAGACAAACTATTGTCGTAGTTCCCTTGAAATCGATCAGCTGATAATTACATGTATTTAGTGTGTGACTGATGGTTCAGTATGACACGTGCTATTAGCAAGCACCTGTCAATATACACCGATTGTTGACTGTAATGAACAATGATCCCTCTGACAATGATTAGAAAGGTGTACATTTCACAAGCTTCCCGACCTGTCTTCAATGTCTCATCATCGAATCATCATTACACGCCATAGTCCTCGACATTATCGAAAACGAATTATCATGAAACTTGATAACGATGGAATACTTTTTTTGTGATATTGACATTAAAAATGTAAATTTTACGAAATCTTTCAATAACGTTAATATCCAATGAATTAATTTTTTTACGATTTTATCATGAGACAGTTTGATATCTATATATCTCAAATTGCAGTATTTTCTTCAATTAAGAAGTGATTATTGAAGACATTTATCACAGGACACTATTCTATGGAACTATTTATTGGAAATGAATGTGTAAATCAAACGATTTACGTGAGAGGTGATGGAGTTATATTGAATTCTGAATTCTAAATGTTACCATGTTATAAAGCGAAATTATACTCACCCTAACACCCGTGTATATGTATAAGCAATGCCTTTAAATAACCATGCACAATTGTAAAGACGATCTTAAAAAATCCATCATTTTTTACACAATATGTAAAGTATATATGAACCAATGGATCAAGGAGAAGAGGATTGTTTTCCTGCGAATCACTGATTTGTATCGAATGACCTTTTAAATAACGACTTTTTAAACACACACAATAAACCCCGAACACTAAAATCAAACGCCTATATGTCCGTGAATATTTTTGCTACATTTTAGTTTCAATAATTCTTAAGCTATTTTAATTCTCAATAATGTACCAAATATTTCATGTTAAAATGACACCATTTCAAGTGGCATAGAGTGTTTTTGATTTTAAAAAATTAATATTTTGGCCAAAATATTATATGTACTGACTTCAGTTCGACTCGAATTACATATAATGCCCAAATGCCAGTATCCGACAATTTGTTGTTTTCAATGAAAATTATACTTGTTATAAAACATTACCAACCCACCTCTGTCTTTTTGTCTGCTACAGATACGTTTCCAAAATAACATTTTCCGATTTTCGACTTTCACGTTTATATATTGACATTGTACTTTCTATTATATAAGATTTGCCTTATTTAAGACATTGAACAATCTGATGTGCCATTTCACAGTGCAAAATGCCAATACATTAGACGTAAAACACCTAAAGGAAAAGCACTATTATATCATTTCAACCTTCTAAAATTGTAAAAAGAAATAAAGAAACGTGTATGTTATTCAGATTTAATTAGGACAAACAAACCTTGGAAATGATTCATCTTAGAATCCATTTCGTTAAAAAAAAGTGTCTAGAATTTATTTTCGTCTTATTGGATGTTACTGTTTTAAATAATAAATACTGCTTGAATTTAAACTCACTGTCTTCACCATAACTATGCAATAAAACGTCCAACGTTTTCACGTTAAACAATCTCCGTCACAGAACCCGGTTCAATCTTGGCCCTAAATGATATTCAAACACGGCTATCAAGGCAATTCCAAATCTAAAAGTCGTTTTATCGGACAGTTTGTTCATCAACGGAACAATTAGAACATGCAGAATTTCAATACACTTGTAATACCAAGAGCTCTCCAAACACTAAACCCTTCTGCATCTCGCCTAACTCGTTTCAAACGTCCCCAGTGCTGGATGGCAAGATTCGCTGGGAAAGCTTGCAAATCTGGCCGATTCTACTCTTCAGATTGAGTGGGATTTGGGAAGACAATACCTAATTGATAAAGAGACGCAAGCAATAATTTTCAGCTCCCCCCTAATTCCCCTTGCTCGACAGGATAACGTTTCCATAAAGCGGTGATCGAAACCCATTGCGAGCCATTGTCAAGCGCCTTTTAATTTCCAGGCTCTTGCTTGTCGAAAAGAAATCTCACAGATAGCAAGGATCGATGCGGGTCGTCCCAAGCTCGGGATCAATAATAAGACTGCAGACATTGGGCATTTAGAGCACTTAATACCGCGCAAATACCTCGCGCGGTAGCAATTTACACCAATTTTATCGATATAGGCTCAGTTGGCCAAGCTTCTTCGGAGCAAGACGCGCGTTAAACGATCTCGCTCTAAACGGGATGTAGTATCACACGCGAGCTCTCTACCTTTGTCAAATATTCTAAAACTACTCTTGTTACATTATTTTCGACTGACAAAATACTATTGAAACTTAGAACCGCGAGTTTTAATGGTTTTGCTATTCGATCATCTCATGTCGGGACGACTTCTTCTGCATTATTTTCAGTTGGAAAAGTACTAATGAAACTTTAAAACTGTCAGTTTTAATGTTGGAACGATTTCTTTGAAAAATGTTTATATGTATCGCCCTAATGCCTTTCTAATGTCCAGTTGATTTCTTTAGCACTGGAAATTTTCTTTTGTTCGCATTACTAATGTGTTAAAGTTTTGATTTGAAAAAATATCAATTTAAAATTGAAGTTCTAACTTCATTTTGAGTCATTTTAAATCGAACAACTCAATATATGTTTTTCGTATTTGTAAATGTTTGAATAATGGACATTTGTGTTTTTAACATTTTTTTTACGAAGTTCAAACTTTATACATTTTTGTTATATTTGAGAAACATTTAGGTTTTGAATTGAATAAAAAAAGTGTGCATTTTAACTCATTTTTTTAAACTAATCTTCAGTTTTCAAAGTTACATGCATTAATTGCTGTGACCATCTTGAACATGAACATATTGAAATCCTTGCAACATCAATGATCAATCCTTCAAAAGGACTGCATGTGTTTGGAATATGTTTACAGGCGTAGACAAATTGTAATCAAGTTGTTTTTAATATATCACATCCAAAAGATTCAAACCATACAAATTACAACAAAAAAACATAAGAATATTTATTTTTCGAATTTAAGAAGATTTGACAATAAAATATTGTATTTACATGTCACGGACTTTAAAAGCTTACCGGGGATGTAGCTCAGTTGGTAAAGCGTCTGCTCATCACCCGGGGTCGGTGTTCGATTCCCGGCCGCATCATACCAAAAACAAATTAAAGATGGGAGTTGTTGCTTCCTTGCTTGGCGCTCAATATTATAAGGATAGAACAACGCTTGAACTGGCGCTGGACAGTGGCTTCCGGTTGCCAATGGCTCAACCCGAATTTCCAATATTTACATTGTAATGAGGACAATAAAGTATTATTATATTAACCAAGGGTGGCGTCATTGTAATCATATTATCAATAGAAGTCATTAATATCTTTGATCACAATGTCTATTCATGGTGCTTGTTCACTAAGAATGTGACAGTCAATGGTGAAGTCGTCCTAGAGACCTGTCTACCTTGCCAGTCATCTTTCCATCAGTCACACTGTTCAAGGGCTGGCCAAGTGTTTCTAGAGAGACATTCAGGGGCAATTACAAGTATACAAACCACTTATTAACATATAAGGAGTATAGGGTGAATGCACAACTTCTTTATAATATATCCACCAAGCGTTTCAATGCTAAACCGTGCCTCTTGAATTTTAATTTCAATTTAGCTCCAAGATGTGAAGTTCATGATAAAACAATTTGAATTTAGTATAAATGTATATTAAATATTCGTTCCGTGATCGATATTTTCGTATATGCATATGAATTGCGTATTCCCGAAGCTGTCAAGGAAGCGGAGGAATAACTCGTTCTTCGAACTCGTTGTTCTTCCGCTTTCATCACATCTTCTCGAAAAATACAAACGATCCAAATGCACAAGTATGCTGTTCTATATGTTTATAACATGTACAGTTTGCAACTCTTCTATTTACATGTCTTGTTATGGACATGAAACTTAGCTGCGCAAGAGTTTACATGACGTCACACATTATGTGAAGTCATACACACTGAACTTAGTACTGCTTCACCTTTCATGGACATCCATTTTGAGTATTCTAAACTGAATAAACCTGGCACTTGTTTTCTTTAAATTTAATGTTATGGCTGATTGGTACCTTATAACGGTACCGGGTACCTATAGCTATCCAGTTTTGCTGTAACAAATGTTTCAGAAACGTTATGGGAGGTAGAAGAGGCAATTATAAACATAACAAAATTATTCAATGAGTTTTCTCAACTGAGTATATGTACTACCGTTTGAGATGGTCATGCCTATCATTGCCCAGTATTCACATGGTATCATCAGCGTTAAATAGTGATGCATTTCCTTCTATAATTTATTGCGTATCCACGTATTTATCCACGTACATTGGGACTGGTTTGAGTTACCACGAGTATATATATAACGCTGAAGTCTATAATTGGCCGATGTTTCTCGCGTTTCTCTTTATTTTACGAAACGCACCCCTGATTTCCATATGTATCTACATTGGTTACCCGTTTCTGAATAACCTTTACATGAACTCATCACTTGACGCTAGACTATCCCGTCTTTTCAAACCGACTGTTCCAGTGGTGCTCTCGTCTCTGTTAAGTCACCTCGACGAATATGTAGCGAAACTATAATTAAAGATCGCGATGACTAGACCAGATCAGTTGCCCTTCCTGTCGTCGACGTCAGCAAATCAGACTGAAGTTGCGTCAATTCATTATGATCATTCCCTCTTGCGTACATCGTGTGGCGACCAATACTTTGATGTCGCATGGCAGTATTGCCTATGAAAAGAAAATTCAGCTGAACATTTAGCAGTAGTGTATAACGTTATGTAGAGGTATGGTTTCTCTGAATTGCCTTAACGGTATGACAAGTGAACACTTATATGAAATGATGCCATAAGGATTATATTGGCAGATTTAACCAAATTTAAAATATTGTTTCGTTTTCTTTTACATTGACCGTATAAAGAATTGAATGGAAATAAACATAGACGTGATTCGGAGTTTTGGTTATTTCAATCATAGAACATTTCACTTTAAAGTTTTGTTATAAACATACACGACGCCTGAAAGACAACGTCAGAAACAAAACATCAAAACCCTAGTCAAATTATGGCGGACTAATGACATAAACACTTTTCAAATTATAGCAACATTTTGAATGCATACGGAATTATTCGTTCACATACAGACAGAGACGAAAGGTTAGTTCTTGGAGTACTTGCTCCCAACTTCTTGTACCGAAGGCTTTTGTTGGAAGCCTCGTGATAAGTGAACTAGCTTCAGAACATCTCATCAGACCGTGTGGATGGAAAACCACCGGACGAGTTCTATCCTGGTTTATTTTAATGAGACTGCAAATCGAAGCTTATAATAAGATCTCAAACTATCAATAAAAGTAAATTTCTAAATGTGATACATCGTTGTGAGAAAATGTTCCATTGTCTGATGTTAAAGTGAAAGTAGCATTTGTGTGATAGAGATGTAAGTTGTTGAGGCTAACGTCATCAATAAATACACACTTGTCACACTTTCAGCTGTTTTCACCACGTAGTGGCTTTTTATTGACCGCATCTATACAAATCGGTAGATTCTCAAAGAAAGACATGTAAGGCGATGTTGGTATTTCTATCGACATTACGTGGCTACTGCTAGGTAGAACTGAAGTTTGTATGTACGACAGGATGCTTTAGTTCACAAGCACCCGGTATGTAAACGTCCAACTACCAGTTAGATAACGTTGACGTATATACTTTATGTCAGTGTTGCTCATCAACATTCAACATAAACATAAACTGAAGTACAACAGAAAGCTCACACCTGTTTTTTCATATGTATATGATTTTCAATTACAATATCTAAAGTTTTCGACGTCCTACTCTAAAACTGAAAAGTGCAGGCGTTATTCTTAGGAATACTTCTACGTGCATTGTTTTTAAATTTCTTTGAAAAATTATGAGTTTACTTTTTTTTTCAAAAATTATTTTGGATAAAACACAACTGTTCGTCGACATATAAGCCATCTTTTTGTGAAAATCAATAAATGTGCCTCGTTATATGCAAACATTTACAACATTTCAAACATAGGGGTCGTTTTGGTGTAAATTTGATTTCATGCCCCTGTCTATATTAAACAAAGATATTCTTACTAAAAATTAACAAGTCACCAATTTAATTCATTCAAACCAGTGCAGATATGTGTCATTATATAATACCATAATCAAATTCATCTTGTATATGTTAATTATTGAATTAATCGAAACCAACTGAGGTGTGTACTTTCTTTTGTACTTCAGTGTATAATCAATGTGTATCAAATGGACTGTGCTCAAATTAAGGAGTATTGAAACTCTTCTCTGCCCACGAATTCCTCAACCAGACTATTCATTAGATTTAAGTGTCTTATATTTGGTAAAAGTCTATACTTGGTGTAATGGATGAAATGAGTGGATGTAGATAGATATACACTTGTCGGGATATGGACCTCAGATGTAATGTTGCAACTGAAAACGGTGTTAATGTTGGTGCAGTTATTGACGTCCTTCGTACAGGGGTATCCTCGCCAGAGTCAATCAGAACAGCATCATAGATTAACCAATGTAGATGTAAGTCAAGGTTTTCTTGTAATACCCCTTTTTTGATGTAACACTTTTTATGTGACAGCATTTACTTCAAATGTAACTTTCTATCGTCAATCATTGTTAATTTTTTTTATTCAACTTTTGTTTATTTCAGAAACCCTGTTACATATATATCCAGGAAAGTAGAATCCCCGTGGGAATAAAATAATGCAAATTTAATATTTCTAATATTCTGTTATAATTACACATGTAAAACCCACAACGTATTCACTTCCTCATTCACGTATGTGCATATAATAAAAATTATAATTAGTTATGCTTATTATTCGACTAGTTATTGAATTGATACAATATCACTCTTTGGGCATAACAAGATTGAGAATAAATTATATAAGTAATATATGATAGTAATATATGATAGATGAGGTGAGGTGAGTTTAACACCGCTTTCAAGAGTATTTCACTTATACCGCATCGCCATGTGGCTATGCACAACGGTGAAGCCTGCGAGCAGCGGCTGGAAGTAGCGAACAATTGGTGGTACTGGTACTGCGCTGAAATTCAGTGTAGCATTGCACCCAAACCTTACTGTGTGTAGAACAGTGTAGACAGTGTAGACAAAGTTAACGTGCCCTCGCGGGATTCGAACCCCGGACCTCTTGATCCGAAGCCGAACGCGCTAACCACTGCGCTATCCCGACCCCTATATGATGGAGGTTGGACACAAGAAGCAACAGTTCAAGACATATTACTTTAAATTAATCATATCATTTTGTTCAACATCCACTTTTGATTAAACTTGTCTTATTTACTTTTACTATAGGTGACATGTTCTTCGATGTTAATTAATGACAAATATCCATATGTTCACAACATTGATTTTGACAATTGTTAGTTCCTGTGTCTGGTATGATTGTTAATGGTCTACTTTTGTGCTCCACCTTCCTTTCAACAGTATAACATTCTCAGTAAGAACTCCAGAGTTTTATGTGATCTCAAACAACTATCAAGGTCAAAGAATGATAGAACATTGTTTTCAGAACAGAACCAGAACAATACCTTTACCAGAGTTCATTGCACACATAAACCAAAGTGAGTGTAAATGTTTCGCTTGTAAAGCCATTCTTTCCCTGTAACTGTATTAGACGTGTCAGCCTTTATTCCTGAGTGTTCTTTCATTTACAATTACTAGTTATGCTGAATCAAAACCACTTTATAGAAGAGTGAACACTATTTGCACTGCCTAGTATCTAACCACTTCCATCCCCATTTTATATTAACCAAAACAACGGCAATACTATATAGTTAAATGCACAACTAAAACAAAAATGTTTTAGCCAAGGCTAAACTTTGATAGCCCATCTGACACCATTACATGTGTCAATATCAAATTCTGATGTAATGTTTATATCAAACCAGTATAACTACCTTTCCTGGTTTTGTAGTAACCAATCACAAAAAACATTAATATCAGAGCAGATTCACGTCAAAGTGGCCCTTTAATTCTGTCTTCATTAAAAATCATTAAAAGCGTCGACATGTACTTTAAATCTAAATTTCAAATCCTCAAGCCATCGTTAATTCCAATATCTCATGTGACATCGGTCTCAATTATTCTAGTTTCCCGACGCCTACGAGAAGACGCTATCAGAACGGATTACTATATGTGACATAGTAATAACGCCGCTAACTGCCCCACGATGTTTGTGGAAGGGTCTAACCCACAGGTATGTCCAAGTAGGTGTAAGTCGTGCTCTAAGCCCAGGTAGGCTTGTAATGCCCCTCTTTCCCCCAATAATCCCCCGGGGGAGAGTGATTGAACATATCTCACGAAGACCTCGATGGGGGTTCGAGGCCCTGATCAATAGCTGGGGCTTTCTTTCAAAACACTCCCCGTTATTGCAACGTTTAAGATGATAGATTGTTTCATTAGGAAAACAACGCGTGGTCTTTGATTTAGTGGAATATCTTCTCTCGCCCTCTGATAGCCGGGATCAGATGGTCCCCCTGACACACAAGGGCTAATGTCACCGTGAGAAAATGCCGGACGCTTGTTTTGATTCAGGGTTTCTGCGCACTGCTCAGACTAAGCACTTAATAGTTTATTAGTCAGGACTGGGACTGGGATAAATGTGGAATTGGTTTGCGAATAATATCGTGTTCTTGTCATTGTAAAGTTTTTACTGAAATATGACAAGTTGGTCAATATAAAATAAATTAAACAGTCATTGATGATTAATTAGTCACTATTGGGAGAGGAATAAATATGGAATTGGTTTGGGGATAGGTTGACGAGGATGCCGTGTGTTTTCAGTTTATATACATGTATTGGAATGTGACAAGTTGTTCCGTAAAGTGTATGCTAAATTAATGAGTATCTCATAGTTTATTAGTCATTATTGTAATACAAATGAATATGGAATTGGTTTGGTGTTAGGTTGTGAAGAATATCCTGTAATTGTTAGATGTATACATAAGAATATGATAAGTTGTTCAGTAATTGTGAAACTGATAAGCAGTTGAAAGGTTAGTCGTCATTATTGGAATAGAAATACATATATGGAATTGTTTTGTGTTAATTAAGATTGACAATATTTGGTATGTTTATTTATCGTCCTAAACTGGCTCTCAAAGCAGATATCGATTGTGTGCGATCACGTGATATCTATACATTATATCATATCATTTAATAACCTCATAATATCCTGACATCATTTACTGTTGACAATGTTCTGGCGTCAGAAAGTTTATGACATGTAGTGATAATATGACGTCACAATGTTGATGACGTGATGTGACAGAGTTCACTGTTCAAGGAGCCGTATGACAGACACAATATGTCGTCATTTGGAAAACTGCATTACAGAAGTAACAGTTCGTATACGTATATGTATTACATGCATATGCCTTTTTACATAGTGACTGCATAAACAATTTTTGATGATGATGATGATGATGATGATGGTGTGTTAAAAACACTGGCTTAACGTCAGTTTTAATTATACACGTCTTGTCACTGAAGGAGTGCTGAAAAATATATATACAATATAACAGAAAGTAAGAATTTTAAAAAAAGCAATAGCTTTTACAATTATTGTTAAAAGAAAACAAAGTAGTAAAAGCACTCAGAAGTTAGACATGTGTTAACAGTGTAAAATTAGTGAAATAAATTAAAAGAATAAAATTTTAGATATTGGGATTTGTTGTAGATTTTTTTGTAAAATGCATTTGCATAGGATAGAATAAGTTAGGTATAAAGTTGATTTACAGCTTCATGTCAAGTTCGCGAATATGTAAAAATAATGTCTTTTATCATTAGTATTTTGAAATGATATAATAACGTCATTAATGATTTGATTATATGTTTACAAGTGTTAGTTGTTGTTTTATGTATGAACGGTTTAATTGCAATTGTGAAATTTAAACTGGTGAAACACAATCAATAATAAGAATAATACAGTTGACTTATATATAGTGTCCATACGTTTGCAGGTGACTCAAATCTTTCAAGGACATTAAGAACAGATTTAAATAAGAAATCAGAATGACATGTGTATTGATGACAACTTCTTTTCGGAGTATATGATTAATTACTTCATTATCAGATGTAATGTATTCAAAGGCAAGAAGTAAGGTAAAAACTGAGTAAATACTTAGATATTCACTTAATGGAGGAGTAAGTGTATATTCAGAAACATTATGGTTTTAAAGATAAGGACATTGGTATCCGGAAATAATGTTTTTCATATTTATTCCTTTTTAAAATGTCCATGAAAAGTTTGAGTCACCCACAAGACAAAACGAAGTTAATCAAGTTTTATATAACATGTGAATGTTTTTAACCAATTTTGAATGGCGGTTTACACGTGAAGTTGAAGTTGAGAGTATATGGTGTTACTTCATTCATATTAAGTGTTGAGTTGGATAAATGATCCACGTTATTTGACGTCAATAATAAGTATGATAAAAACAAAATACACATAAATACACAATGAATAACCATTTGGTACGAGAGGCACCATATGCATGTATATTCATGGTCACGTTTATGTGATTCAAATTACCAATTGTGCACTCATTAAAAATGACATAATTACAAACTTTCTAATACAATATCCAATTTGCACAAAATATTATTTTTAAAATGTACGTGACACAATTACAACAACAAGCCAAATCGTGTAAATCATCACTTAAATTTATCATATACATAAATGAATTGGAAGTTTACAAACACATGATTTGATTAAATCAAAGTTATATTTCAAAATTGTGAAAAACTCTTAATCAGAGAGAACTTAAGCGACCTTTTAAACGGTTGGGTTTATCAATATATTCCAGACTAAACGTGTGGTATGTAACAAACGTTGATTAATTAGTTACGTGTTTATTTCTAAATGCTTGTTAACTTCGAAGATCACTACAATTTCAATTTCATACGTCTTCAGGTCTTATCTGATAACGGTTGATACGGCCAATGGGCATCTTATGGTAAAATGTTGATGTTAAACGTAGATTTTTCTTCTTCACTTTACAACCATATCTGCAATATAAGCAAACACATTTAGTTGGTTTACGTTTAAATAGATTCAACTAAACACATTACGTAAGTGATAAACAGGTTTAAACTAAATTCATTTAATCATTATATATTTTAGCGTGTGTAACCTACCATATAACCGCAAAGAGATTCGAGCAACTTATCATCAATATTTTAATTGAAATCTTTTAATAAGGCAACAGTGGTGCATGGAAATGTTATTAATAGTTTAAATTGACTTTGTTCCTAAATAAATCAGAAAAATGTGACTCGAGTAGATAAACTACTTTGAAAAAGAAACTATACCAAAGACTGAGTAAAAAAAGAATTACTGCCGGAATGTGTTTCATAAGCACAAGTTTTGTAAAGAAATCTACCATGCATGTATACACAATTGCATTGATCAAGGTATCACCTGTATTGTGTTAATATTCGTTTAAACACACACAGGGTGCTGAAATCGCTGTTTCAGAATGTTTGGCATTTAATTGAAAATGTAAATACTACGTTGTCTTACATGTTGGAGTTTCATTCGAAGACGTCATAAAACCTCCTACAATGGTGGCTAATAAGGAGATTCCAAAACGACGATTTTTGAAGGCGAGATTTTCAGAAACACGAACAGATGATTTTTTAAACCTGAATTAAAACTAAGTTGCCTTTCAGAGAAATGGTTTAACTGTAACTACCAGTTTGTTTGTATCTATATTTTGACCCAGTATATAGTATATGTGTTCTAATATTGTGAAGAATTGCAAATATACGAAAACAAATCATATATTTACTGGTCAGTTCTGATATCACGAGAATGCTTTGGAAAATATATTCAGAATTTGAATATTTTGATAATATTGTTATATTGATAAACTCAAACATATTTAACATATTCGTCGTCCTCTATACAGTCAGACCTCGATAATCCGAACACTTCCGTTTTTCATCAAAAACGTTCGGATAGTGAAACGTTCGGACTGCTGAAATGAACCAAACAAGAGTTACTCCCCTTTAATCTACATACAGAAGACAACGTATTTAGAATATCAAATGAGTTTTATTTCAAACACATAACAACTGGTATACATAAATTAATAAAACAATCATTATCATCACTGACCGCAGCATTTTTACTGGTCATTTCATTTGTCCAAACATAAAGTGCTTCCTGTAGTTTTTGATGTTTCGCATTTCTTGCCCTGGTGAGTGAAGCAGAATCTTCAGAAATATTTAACCATTTATCTTTACTACGCCAAATGTCCGAAATTGTGCTTTTGCCGATAGAATGTCCAAATTCCTGTCCAAAATGTTTGCTAATGAAATCAAAACTGGCCTTTACATTTACCTGCTTAAATCTACAAATTTCTCTTTTTTGTGCGGCAGTAATTTCGAAACGTGTATATGTATTTATTAAAAGCTACATAGAATAAATAAATAAAAAGTATCTGGATTTTTCTAGTTATTCTTCACAATAAAGAAATTGACGCCCATAAAATATTGCTATTGTGAAGAATATCTGACAATATTCAGCAAGGCTGGGTTTTTAAAAAAAATACAAGTCAGTTTTTAAGATTTGATATGCAGAAATATAGAATATACATTCACTGGAGGGGAATGAATATGTTCATTATATTTTGCTGAAATTTACATACAACAGATGCAATATATTCGTATGTTTATTACATACACTCTGACGTATAAGTAGTTTAGCAGGTGCGTGTTACATGTGATGTCAATATCGCACTGCAATGTACATCTCACGAGAGAAATAGACACCCGTAGACGTTAACGTTTATCATGACCTTTGACCTGGAGGGTTACGAAAATGTATATACACACCAATCAACACCGAGATAATGTGTACAAACATAAGGTTCTTTTTCGTCGTGTGTCATAAATCATGAAATTCGCAAATAATTAGGAAATTTGATAAGATAAATCTTCCATTCAAAACTGGGCGTTTAGGAGCAATTAGCCTAACTTGTGTAATATACACAACGTTATACCTATATACACTGCTTTATTGCATGTAAACGCGTACATATCAAGGGTAATTGTACACATGGGTTGTATAGTATTATTGCCTGATTTTGAATCAAGTGAAGTGTGTTTGATAATAATGCATTCTCTATGAATTGAATAGAAAATAACGATGGAAAAATGTTTAGCAACACTATGAAAACCCTTGATATCGATATATTTGGTTATCATAGAACTCGTAAAGTTCAGTGTTTCGTGTTTTATCAATATACCATCAAACCACATCATTTAAAAACTATGTAAACTATAAGAGTCAAAATCGTTCTATTAAATGAATTTAAATGAAATGTCCCTGTTTGGAACATCAAAAGTGATGTTAGAAACTAAAGAACTAAATAAATGATTTAAATGTATAAGAAACTAGTATGTATTGTCAATTGCAACACTACACTGTATGAAGGATGTGATTGTCAATCACTATCTTATACTTCTTATGTATTTACCCCGAATACGCCCATAGAAGGAGTAGTAACACTGGATGTTACTTTGAAAGAGTCTATTTAACTCCTCCAGTCTTCACGGTTGACAATAATGTGCTCGTCTGGCAGTTCGGTATACCCTCGAAAGACAGCGGGACGAGGGAATATTGAGGGGATATATCAACACCAGTTGATAAAAGTTACAAATACCCGATATATTACTTTTATCGATGAATGTTGTAAGACAAATTTATCTGATATCTGCAGATAAGGTAAACGTGTATTTATCTTCGTAAATTTAATTAATTTCACGTCTTGTTAATGACACTGTGAAGCTATGTATTATTATACATCTATGTAAATCACATTTAGCCATTAGAATCGTAGTGCTCCGATACCAAAATATTGTGACGTCATGACGACATATAGCATTGTGATAGTATCAGGTTTTGACGTCATGGCATTGTATGGCATGTACCTGATGATGTGAGAGTATTGTGATGTCATGTATTAGAGGATGCCAGCCAAAATATGCTGTCAGTACGACAAATCCTAGGATATATCGCTTGTTCTCACACAATGATTATTTCCTGTTTGAGATGATAAAGTGTCTTGAGTTCCTGCTGTCATCAAAATCTTTAATAAGAGGCTTGCCTGACTGATCGGTGATGTTGAAAGAGCGGGACGAATGAATATGAATGCTAACTCAAATGGTTATTGTGATGAAGTGTCTTGAGCTCCTGCAGTCTTCGAGATATGCAATAAGGCGTTTCTCTGACTGACAGGTGCCATCGGTGAACCGGAACATGTTCTCTTATACGACGATTAATCGACGAAATGTCCGTGTAGAAAAGACTACCTAGGTGTGATATGAACTACACAACAACATGCAGGAGAGGACGTAACTACGACTTTAGCAGATTCGTACACAACTGCATCAGTTCCAAAGCACTGATAAAGGATCTTTGGATGTCAATGTATCGATCTCAACCTTTAAACTATCGTGATCGTAATATCTGCTGTGTTATTGAGGAGTTTACAAGACAAAGTAGACAGAAGGGATACAATGTTCAAACTTTGGAATAACAGTTGTCATATATATACGTATATACATGTATGAACGTTTATACGATTGACTCTCATCACCATAATTCATCACACATATTCCCATAATGTAAATTACTTGTCATACCTGTCTATGCCAGTTTATGTTTGTGTAAGTGTAATGCTACAACTGGTTCGTTCTGTCTAAAACATGACGACATCGATTTCAACCTATATCTCATTTCTTATGTGAGTGAGTGAGTGAGTTATTGTTTAACGCCGCTTCGGCAGTATTGCAGCAATTAGCAGCGATATTTCTTATGTATCACGGGCTGCTTTACACGATAATATTGAAATACAGCATATTGGAATATCAAGTTTATATTGAAAAAATTATATTGATTTTTTTTTGGGGGGGGGGGGGGGGGATATGAATGATATCGGATATTAAAATGGTAAACGTATAAATTCGTGAAACGAATTACTGGTTTATCCATCACGTGACGATATAATGTTTAAAAGAATCTTGATAAAACCATAGTCACGAACCTGTTCACTCTTGATTACACCCGAATTACCCTGTATATGGAGAGATTACAATTTCCCCAAAAAATATTTGACTAAATTATATTAATATCTCACAAATTGATGATTTTTGCAGCACTTGCTATTGGAATGTAATTAATAATAAACGGAGCGGGCAAATTCATGAGCAGTTTCGTGTTTTCGGCCCGATTTAACAGTACAGGGAGATGCACAGCGTCTTAACCTCGTTTGTCCAGCAGACGGAAATCACTTACCCGAGGTGAAATAAATTTTGATTATTTATTCCTTTAAGCGGTATCTCCTTATGTCGGGAAGCAGACGCTCTGAAGGTTCAATACCCATTCATTTCAATGTACTGATTAGAGCCTGGGCGCTTCTTGAAAGTTGTAGCAAATGTTAGGAGAGATCTAAATGTGTCACTTTTCAAGATTTGCACTCTGTCAATCTTGAAAAAAGACTATTTAACCCAGCGAAGACGGCCCTTAACAAAGTTCAATAAATCTGGATGAAACCCTTAACATCTCCACGCTGCGGTCAAAGTGATAGCTTTAATCGCCAAATAAGAAAACTTCTGTCAATAGCAAAGGCGAAATTGCCACTTTACTTTTGGAGGCGCATTAAGCCAGCATATGTAGACAAGGAAAGTAGCGCTACTGATCAGCATTTTCCAAAGTCCCTTCCAAATGGATTTCCTTGATCAGGCCTCAATTAGAAGAAGGGGGCTGCGAGCGGGTTTCCGATGACTCGTTCGCCTGGAATCGCAGCGGAAAATCTCGCAAAGTTGGGCTTAATGAGCGAAGGAGCGCGAGTCGAGCTACAAAGGGGACCATTCATTACGTTGCCTGCTTTCACGAGTCGTACTAAACGATCCAGCACCGTCGGATCCAGGGCGAGTTTTTGCATCGTCTCTTTCTCCCCTTCATTATCGCTGCACCCTGATTCATTAAGTCATTATCGCTGGCACTTGATTGCTCGATAAGAAGATATCTTCGATTTCTCCTACCAACAGACCGGATCAGTTCGTCACCGTAAATTACTACTCGTCCATCGCAGGACAGATTTTGCTAGAGAACCGTAATGAAGACATGCGACCGCCGCCATTTTACCTCGCGAGTTATCTCCCTCTGGTCTCATTAAAAGTACTATTTTCCCAACGACACCCTATATATCATTAAGTTCAATGCAATTCTGGTTTACGCAGATATCAGGTGTCCCTATTTACTTGGAAACACTTTGATTGTTTAAGATATTGGTGAAGCTAGCCCAGACAAAGTTCGGTGGTTGTAAGTTATTCGGGTTATTTGAGGGAATTGATTGGGTCTGGAGCAAAGGACCTCTAATGGCCAAGGATCAAAGCAGTTCTAGACGCAAGGAAGGACCCATGTAGCGACTACGCTATACAGTCTGTCTAATGAGGAACGCTTAAGTGATTCACTTTGATTGGCCGGCTACACTCCGAACCAGGACCACACGTAACGTCGGAGCTCACGTCATAGCATATGTAGGCAGTGTTTAGAGTTTGTGTTTATGGAAAACATAGACGCGAATCACTGCCTAAATGCATCGTTGAGTTGCTAAGTAGACGGGTTGTGTCTGACTTGTTCTGTCTCTCACAGTTTATATTAAAAAAAGCTTGTGGTTCTTAGTGAATTGGTTCAATCTCGTCTGTTTAACCTTTACCATACCGTAGAATTGTATAATGTTAAAAAGTTTTTATAGTTTTTTTCCCTATGGTCGTAAAACGTAAATCTATATTCACATCTGCACACACACAAATTCGTCATTTTGCCATTTATGTCATATAAATGCCATTAAATCATATTTTATTACATAATCAAAGCAAATCCCAGCAGAATGAAGCATAGGGCAGTTTTCGTAGACGAGGTTATCTCTAACTCGGCCACGCATCACGTTCTATGTGCCTAATTGGCCTAATTGCATGAAATTGACACTAATTTTTGTCTCGACGTTCATACAACGCCAGAAGAATGTACTCCTTGCTCGGAGGGCCAATCTTCTTTATTTCTATACGTTATTGAGGCTCATTGAGTTTGAGATATTTTCAAAAAGTTAATGACTTATAAATATCAAATATAGTTGTTATGTGCAGATGGTCAGCTTCTGATATTATTCATAACGTTTACATTATTATGTCATTAAATTCTGATGTTGATTATTCTATTATTTCTTGGTAATCAGACAAAGGCGACCAGGAGGAACATCTGCGCGTTAAGACCTGGTATTCAGACGTGTACCTCAAACATAACAATACACCTTGCTGAGAGTCACCCGACCGAGACGTTAAATGACATCACTATTAACTTCCCCGGCCTTTAACGGCGAGGGATTAAATCAATCTAATAGCACATGAACCAACGAGAACTACTTAACTCTATGCGTTGTCGTTTTCCTCGCTTTTTCTCCCGTAACAAAAGCGCTGTGTTATCTTTTACCTTATGATAGTTGAATTGACATGCATATTCACCCACTGTCCTGTGGTGCAATCTCGCCAGACAGTACATTAAGTGAAATAGACATACCATTAAGTGAAATAGACATGTAATACCTATTTGTGTTGTTTACACACAGCAGTTATAAGCTCTGAGCGGAGTGTAAAGTCAACCAATGAAACCAATCGATGAAATACGTACGGTGATATTGGGTGTAGCTATGTCAAGATAGTGTGTTATAATACTGATACTGCAATCTGTTTGTCTACGCATGTTTAGTGATTTCAGATCAATTACAACATTTCAAATATTAGTGTATATATGTCACGAAACATCATTATGTTTATGTAACAATGTGATTCTGTGTAGTCATGTTTGGGTTATTAAGTGTAATAGTGCAAGTTTAATTTCAATTATTTCGGCAATAATTACTTTTTCAATATGTTAATCTATCATTTCGTACTCATAGTTTGTACTTTGAAATAAGTTATTGATAGCTTGTGTCTTTTTTGCTGATGTTTAATTTCAATTTTATTCTTTCATTTAATTAATTATTATTCAACGTCCGTGATGTATGAAAAAGAACACTTTTATTTCAATATATTGAAGGCAAAGGCGAGTTTTAAAATATTTTGCAGATAGACATATGTTTCATACAGACATGTTATGTTTAATAGAAATATTACAATACATTTTTTTTCTTATAATGTATGACATTAAATCATTTTACATATAAAATACAAAATATAATTTGTGACTAATTGGTTTATACGTTTTGATGCGATTAGATTTTTGAGTATGTGAATTTGATACAGTGGGATGTTTGTTATTGATTGGTCAGCGAAGGTAAATTTATCCTTCTGCATATCATATTTGATTATGTTCATAAGTCTGCTCAAAATTTCAGTTATTGTGGAATATAGCAGAATGATCACCATTCGCGTGAGAATCGTTTATCAACTTATCTTCCAGATACATATTTCATACTTTCATACTATTGGAATGATATATGTTCATAAGGAATATCAATCTGGTTTTAAAAGTAATGTATTCAATTGAACACATTTAAGAGAAATGGACCCTCATGCATGGGCTAAAGAAGGCAGCTTTTAAAAATAATGTTCTTTTGAAATGCACATGTATCTTACTTATTTGGATTTCAGTTTTACAAACTATAATTGAATCCTCATGAAGTTAACAATTAAAATTCACAATTTAAGAAACAGAATTGACGTCATTGACATTTTAAATGAACTTGTTTGTGTTACGGTTTGAGTTATGACATATATTCAGCATTTAGTTAATAAAAATTAATTTGACTGTTTGTAAATATGAAGTGGTGTTTGTATATGAATGATAATCATAAGTAGGTAGAAGCTGCTATGTGCTAGTTTAATGGAGTTCACTGACTACTTCTCAACTTATTTACTATAAAGCCTTATTTCTTAGCTCCGGTCATAACTTTAATTTATTATTGTTCATCTATACTTAATCGCAATTACTTACTTCTCATCTTCAATAATACCTTACCTCTCATCATTCTCATTATAACTAGTTCTACATAGTTTGAATCACATATATGAATTATATCACAGTCATCGTCCTCGTCATGCATAGGTCCTTATTTCTGATCAAATTTCTCAGTTTGTTTTACTTTTCATCTTCCTTGCTGCAAATCTTAAAATCTCATCTTTCTAACTTATATCTTCTCACTTTTTAATTTCTTTATAATACCATATTTGTTATCGTCCCTATAATGTTATTTATTTTTCACCTTCCTGATTATAATTCCTATATGTACTTCTCATCTGATTTATTTACCTTTGTTTTTTTCTCGCTACAAGTTTTACTTATCAATTTCCTTTCTATATGATAATTCCTTAATTCACAACTTCCATGCTTCATTTCTTTAGCTATAATTGTTCTAACTAATTATTGTTCATGCTTTGATGACTTTCTTCTCATCTTATACTTCCATGCAGCACGATAATTCCTTAATTCTCCTCCTTGCTATAATTCTTTTTTGTTTATCTTCAATATACTGTAACTATTTACATCTCATCTTCCCTATATCATACTTCTTTAAGTCTCTTTTGTCTTTCTTTAATTCCTTAATTTTCATTTTCATCATTGTAATTCTTACTTTTCCTATTCCCTCATTATTACTCTCTTCTTTTTAATCTGAAATGATAACGCCCTTACTATATTCTTTCCTTTCAATCTTACAATTCGTTATTTACCTCATATACTTATGATTACTTTTCCATAGCCATCGTTGAAAAAACACTTAGCTTACTGATGTACAGATTACACCCAGTAAGAAAGTGTAGCAGGATATAAGCTGCGAGTTAACAACAATCAAAAGAGCGATACATGTGTTGAACCCTACATTTTAAACTCCATCTCTAGAGGTAACGGAAGTGTCTTACCCAAGTTCAGGAGCGGAGTAGTCCCAATTCAAATTGAAGTCGGATTTTTTTTATAACGCTGTCCTCTTTTATATTTATAATGATATACCTGTTAATCTTTTATGAGTAAATGTTTAGATTATTCTTATACTTTTAATGGTTTTATAAGTTTGCAGAACGTTTGCTTCATCCCAGCCAGTACTGATATTGATTTTTATTTTGCCAAAACCTGAAGGATTTTATTGCAGAGCTGAAGACAAGTTTTATACTGCAATCAGTAATGACACTATTTCATATCATATAAATATATATTTACGTATATCCCTACGTCTTAAGATTGGTACGTCTATCATGTTACTCTTCGACATAATATATGTACTATTCTTTAATACGTATATTGGGCTGTTACATTTTACCTATATATAAACATACATATATATAAAGAGTAGAGATTTCCTCTGCAGCTGTATATTTGTGTATTTCATTACATATATGTATTTGATAACATATCTGCCTGTATATATAGGTATGTTATCATGGATGTAGTTGGTATTAACGTAATTGGAAACATATTGAGTTCAGTAACAATTATGATTATCAAATATAAGAAAGTAATAATTAAATAAATGAAATTTCCTTTGTCTATTATCTATTCACATGGAAATTCCGTTTATGCTGTATGAATGCTTCTCAGCTTCACAAACATCCCTTACAACAACAATCCTTCATAAACCGATTTTTAGATATTTCTTTGGTTGGTTATTTAATACGAGACAAATTCGCAGAAGGCAATCAGGGAAATTGGAGGGGCCTTGATAAAAATCCTTAACCTTAACCTTAAATCTCTCCACGCCAGTGGGCGCATAAGGTCTCAAAATAAATAATACCCTGGTGATAATTTCCGTATTTGTATATATATGTTCAAAACATTACTTCATATCATTTTGAAACGTATAGCTGTTGTTAACAAAACTATCATAAGGCATGCATGCATGCGTAAATGCAACTGTTGTTGGATTCTGTTGTTCAAATTATTTATGATTACAAAGAGTAAGTCACTCTATAGGTAATACCAGTGCAATATACCAACATGATTTAGCTACCGTTGCGATATTACTTCTCGAATATGTGTACAGTTTATACAGTGAAACGTCATGAACCATTAAAGCTGTAAAGCTGTATTTGTACAGAACATGTGAATCAGACGCATCTATTAGATCACATTCAGGAATGCTGATGCCATCTTTATGACATAACTGACTACCAGTATGATACGCATATATGATTATAAATTTAATTGGTTTAATGCCACAAGATTTACGATCATCTCTTTGAAAACGTGAACCAATCTTTACAAACCAGCACAGAAATAGGACGGACGTGTATAATACTTGGACTGTCTAATGTTCCCTGATGTAACCTGTAACATCAAAGGAGAGTCCAGCTCAATTGATCTTGTAAGTTTGTAAGTCTATTTCTAATGACAGTAGGTCAATGTTGCAGTGATGTCTTGCTCTTTGAAATAAAAAATTAATGGTTAAAACTCGGAATCGTCTAGACATGTAATATCATGTAGATGTTGCCAGTACAGTTTACTTTGTGACGCGGGTTTGTCAAGCGTTTTATTACACATGGTAGATGATGTGTATAAACTATTAAGAACTCAGTTATGATGTTAGAGAAGACTTGGCACGACCGTCTCGTTTACTTTTAAATCATTGACGAATCTTGACCTTTTCATTCAGATCAAAGTACAAATGTGTAAACCGTTTTCTCACTAATGATTTAGTAAGATATAATTTTTATCATTAAAAGTTTCAATATGATCATGGATCGCATCTTTCAATCATTTGTTTTTTAAATTGTCTTATTTGAGATATATATCATGTACTTGCGTTCCTTGCCTACAATCATTTACACATGATGTATTCTTAGATGCATTACGTATAGTGTCTTACGAAAATTAATATACCGTCTGATCAATTGCACTGTTTGTTTCTATTATATATGACACAGCTGCTAAGACGAGTGCCAAGTAGATAATTATATTTTCCAAGGCTGAAAATCGACAACAAAACCATATAATTCTTCTCATTCGTCCTCAACTTTATATTTTCATCTCTTGTATTTTATGAGTGGAAGACATAAGAAAAGCACGTGCATGACGTCTTTATAAATCTGAATATTTGTAGTAGTTAAACAACTTGAGATTATTCGGGACGTAAATAGAGTTTTCATTTAATTTACCTCGTGAAGTTGCATGGTTAACCGAAAACTTATGTTATAGGTATATTCCATATTCCAAGTAAACGATTACTCAAATAGAAAATGATGAACCTATCACTGTGGTTGGTTCATTGTAATGTTCCTTATTGTCCGAACACCTTTATTAATCTGCCTCTTATCAGGTAACGAAATAAATTAGTAAGGCATGAACACGCATTAGCCATCATGCATTAGTCACTTAGTGTTGAACTTCTTATGCTGTCTGACTGGGTCATCTACAGTATCGCTTAGTATATATTTTAATGTGACACTTAAATAAAATAATCTTCCTCTGTTCTTACATGAACCTTCCTTCTACTCAACATTACCGTTTGTTCTTATACCTGCATGTGTGTATTTGTCCTTATGTTATTATAACAACTTCGTTAATGTGAAAATACACGACGTTTCGGAGTAGTATATTCCTGTTCTTATATATACCACTACTAAATGCCCTTCAAAGACAAGGTGTATTGTGTTATGCTTGATCAAAAAGTGGTCATTTAATCTGTCAATGATCATTGCTTGATAACTGTATAAGAAACTGCACTGAGACGTCTTTCTCTTATGTATAAACTCGTCATTATTTATGATCATTTATTTTGAATAATATAGTGTGGCCCCATAATAAAACGGTTCGTCTTTCGAATAACAGAAAGTGATTATTAAGCTAAACTGCCAGGCAAAAAAAAGTACTCAGATACTCACCTCAGTTGGTTTCGATTAATTCAATAATTAAAAGAAATCAGATGCATTTGACAATGGCACGATACAATAATACTTACCTGCAGTAGTTTCAATTAATTAATTGGGGACTGTGGTTATATTTTAGTTATGTGTCGATGAACAGTTGTGTATCATCAACAATAATTTGTAAAAAAAAAAAAATTCATTTTTTAAACATAGAAGATCTATACTTCGACTGCTGACTAGAAGTCTATACTTTTTAAGATTATGACATCGAAAACCTGAGATATTTGAAATTGAAAACCTTACATATGATAAAATCAACTGAGGTGAGTACTTTCTTTTGCCTGGCAGTTTATAGTTTCACTTTGTGGTCCACCATAATACACCATATATAATGGCCATAGCCATATGAACGTAGATGAGGCTTGCTTGAAATACTACACGATTACTGCTGCACTTAGTGATCAATAACTTTCTGATCTGGAATGACAAGACAACAGGGTTCAGATTGTTTTGAAGGACTTTCATACATCAATCATTCATTTAATAACTCTATGACGATTATCACATTTCACATGTCATTTATAAACAATAACAATCAGATTATTGAACTGCGCATGCGTTAAATCTTACTTGTTGAGATTCTTCCGGTTTTGCTGCTATTGTAACCTTGTCGCCCTAAACATGAATACAACTTGTCTCACTATCGACCAGCTTAACAGCGTTTGACTATACGGGGCCTCGAGGTTCGTTGTTATTGATGATTGGACGATTAATCGATTATCAAAATAAGAGATCGAAGAAGCGATGATTAAGAAGGGATATTTATTGACCTCCGAGTCTACGTGGAAGAGTACAGTTACACAGTACGGGACAACAATGGGTGTTTGTGTCACGCATGACTGAATCCACATTGTGCACCGTGGAATGAGAAAACACAAATCATGACAGATATATCAATATACGACACTTCAGGAATTCTTTGATTTTATCTTTTGATTTTATCTTCTACAGTTCAAGTCTTGACAAGGATTGTCGATAGCATTGTATCACAAAAATGAAAAATTGTTTTTGTAAGTACCAATATTGAAGTTATGTCACTGAATAATGATAAAACGTAAATGCATCAATATTGATGAACCTAAAATGTACCAATTTTAAAATTGATATAATATGAAAGTGAATGTGAAGTACAATATCTTTCACTTTTCAATTCACATCAGTTTGACCTTCAACACAACGTCATTGATGTGTGTAAACAAGAAACAGTGCACTAATTAAATAGTTTAAATATGAAATGTGCCACAATAGAGTTAAAGACATGTGAATAACATATAAGACACCGATATCAACGGTTAGTCTTGAAAAGGAACTGTTCGTTCAGTCTCGATCTGAATTCAGATCAATCACGTGACAGCTATGGCACCAATACAGCCTCGATTTGGAAATGTTCATTTAATGATGTCAATAGTCAATGACATCACTGTCACTGGTCTGGTGACGTCACTGTCACAGGGTCAACAGGGCTTGGTTGGGAATTGTCACTTTCAACTTTCACATATGTATTTTCTTCCACTCTGATTGTCTGTTCTTCGTCAGGTATTGTTACTGTCAGGTTCAACACACACGGCTGTACATCAGAATTTGATGAATTGTCCAAAGTTTGCACACGAGTTTCAATGGCGTCTGTATCTGGCAAAGAATCGGATTCCGTCTTGGTCAGCCTATCGCCATCTTGGATTTCGTCCACTTTCTCAGTGACCTTCTTACACTTCATGTTTTTCAAGAGGTTCTTCTCTGCGTTCAGCTTATGTTCAGCAGCTTCGGCGCTCGAGATGTTTTCTTGCTTCTTCCATTTTGTTCGTCGATTCTGGAACCAGATCTTCACCTGCAGAAGAGAAATATTTTCTTAGACAGTTCCAAACAGTTTTCCAAACACAGGCAGGGAAGGAGAAAACACTTCCCAATGCCTAAACATCCAACAAATGATATCTTTTAACACCGAATTAACAAAACAGGTTTCTTTTCGTCGGAACGTAAACTTGACATTGACACGGCATGCGAAAAGCTATTAGCTGGCCATCAGAGGGAGATGCAATAACACCATATGGCAGCCATACTGTTTGGTGAAACACACAGACGACGAGTCCCTGGAGAGATGGGGAGCACATCTTTAACATGCATTAACCCTGTGTCGTGTGGAAGTGGCTTAAAAACACCATAGACAGAGATAGATCTCCTCGCGAAGGGAACTTTTTCATGTTAGCAATTTTATTTTCACATAAGAATAACATTTTCGTACACAATGCATCAAATTATAAGCTCGTTTGACTTCCTTAATGTATTTGTCCTCATCATTTGACAACGATTCTCGCCAAACTCAGTTTTTTGTTTGAATGTTAGAGACAATATTTTGAAACAATATATGCACAATTTGTGATGAAAGCAAATAAGTGAGCATGTAATGACATGCCTTTACGTTTCACTGGTAAATGTATCAACCTTTTTTCACAAACACCATTAGCATTCTAATATTCAGTTTGAGAAGTATAATGAACATCAATTTTGATCATGGATACCAACGTAAATTTATCATTATCAATATTATGAGTTGATTGTTAAAGCACAAAGAAACTATCATTGTAGCTTTTGTTCTGACATCACAATCACTTGTACAAATAAAGGAGTAATTTTTATGGGAGTTTTATCCTTACGTAATTGCCCGGAGTGAGTGAGTGATATATAACATAATAATCTAGGTGATTTACAACGCCCTAAGGACAATCTGACAATCTATAGATAACATAATTATATCATGATTACTCCTACTCCGATTACTCGATAAAACATATATACGGATATTAAATAATGCTATATACTTTTTTATACAAAACTTGCCAGTTTTTTTATTTGTATTTAATGTTTCTCCTTCTTGATTTCGAAACCTGTTTCTTAATATACAGCAAGTCTATATCCCAGATATAATATTTCATTAATATTAGATTGTTTATCCTGATAATTAATACAGAATATAAGTTTCGTCTATTTCGGAGCATAATTAACAACGCCACAATAAAGATATTATGATGAAAGCAAATTATCTATAAAAATATAAAATCTCCTCAAAATGGCTCCTTATTCCTTCATGTAACAAAAATTTAACACATAAATTCCGAACGTCGAACAAAGAAGTAGAATGTTGCTTTTCGCTTTCTAAATACCCATGAAAACCGAAATAAAATCATGTAATGATTATTATATTATTTTACGTCGTCATTGACGAAATTATTCAAAGAGCAATCGATTTCACAAAAGTCCATTAGAAGCAGTCAAGGTGAGTATAGACACTTGACAGTTCACTGTTTTGATAAAATATTTGTGTCATCAGAGCTAACTCTGAATTACGCTTTTATAACCTCATTTAGTGATCATCAGATTAGCGTAATTAATCGCGATAGAGACTTCGCTGTATGGAGCCGCGTGGATTTATTGTGGCATTTGACAATGACTGCTCCCTCGGGATCACGTGACATCAGTCCCGCAGTGAATACCCATCTGGTGGCGAAGTGTCAAAGCCGATCTTAAATGTTTTATCAAATTGATAATCGTTGCACGCGTGTTACAGTGCTAGCCAGAGGCGAAATTGGTCATAATCATTAATCTTTTGCATTGTTTAACTGTCGACGCAAAATAAATTTCAATTAATGAATTTGGTCACTGACAGAGAGCAAAGATTTCACCTGATAAAGTTAGTTCTGTACAGATAATCTTTGATAATGTCAGAAAGTATGACTTATTTTTATAATCCTATATTTGGTTCACTGTTTCTTTCTCCTTAAAGGTCGATTTTGATTCCGGCCAATCACCAATCACATAAACCAACAAAAAGGAACTAAAATAGAATTTTTTGGAAAATGCATTAATATAGAGTTTCTTTACGGCGACCCTTTGTTAACATTTCTTGCCTTATTGTTTGTTGGTCTGAAGGTTTTGTGCATGTATATAATCAGTAAGAGCAAGAAACAAATAGAGAATTGAGAAACAGATTTTAGAAATAGATAAAAATAAGAAAAAACAAAAAGGAAAGTAAATAGACACAAAGTACAAAGCGTTAAAGGACCTAATAAATGGAAATAAACAGAACACAGAGGACAGATTAAATAGTATAAAACAAGCCTGAAAGAGAACAAGCGGAAAACAATGAAAGGGTAAGAAACAAACAGAAACAACAGTATAGACAGTAAGACAATCAAGAGGATAATTACCTGTGTTTCAGTGACGTTCAGCAAGGTGGCCATCTCTGCCCTCTCTGCTGACGATAGGTATTTCTTCTGCTCGAACTGTTTCTCTAACTCGAATATTTGTCGACCTGTGAAGGTTGTTCGAGCTTTCTTCTTCTTCTGCGTCGGTCCGTCCTTGTCATCGCTCTCATCACCCGACTTCTTCCTCTTCTCCGAGTGACAACTGTCGTCTTGAAAGTACAGAAAGAAGAATAAGTAAAGTGATAACCATTCCTAATTTATTAAAGGTGTGATTCGAATCGGTGTATTTAGAAGTGAAAATAAAAAAGCAAGAACTTTGAGACGTCGTTTATTTGTTATAATAAGTTGATTTACTTGAAACAAAGCTTTTCTGATGGTTTAAACATATTTTGATTTGTCCTCGATTTGTTAATGTCTTCAAAAGATCAAGCTATAATACTCATGCCACAACTTTACTTGCCGCTATATTGAGCATTCTGGCTCAGGAATATTACATGCGATAAATAACACATCAACTACTTTTGTATTTATACATCCACATCATAATATCTCTCAATATAGGCTTGTTAGTCTGAAACAGCTATATCAGTGTTATAAATGTTATGAATATGAAACATATATATGTAACTCATATTTTAATGCGTACATGTTTTCAGTAAATGAGCGTCCCAAGAGGCCACTATTGGCCGGACAGCATCTGTAATGTGTATTTGAGTGTGTGTATGTTGCTGATATACTGAGTGGCACTTTAAGTGAATAATCTTCTTCTTCATAACGAATTGAGGATGGTGAACAAGCTGTTAACATTATGTTACCACCGTTTACTTTTCTTATCGTCGAATTATTTTATTTGCCTGTTCAAAAGTGTCACATCCCAACATTGTGAGTAATATAAAATGTTACATGTTACATTCATACCATTTTAACACATTAACAAGAACGAAAGTAGAGACGAATGATTTGATAACCTAGAATAAATGCTTATCACTCCAGATAGAGAGCTGTTAAATGTATTACTGAAATTCGAACATATAGGAGAAAACATGACGGCATTACAGACATTGAAAGGTAACCATATAAGTTTTGAATTTATGAAATATGTATTGTGTTGCATTTAAATACATAGCCGTTATATGAACAAACTAATTATTCTGGATAAGCTCATATGAAAAAGCATCAATGTGAGTATTTGAAAGTGTCCTGTTGGTAACTAAACTAAATATAAAGCCTTTAAACAATCAACTATTCTTTTATGATATGAACTTTTTTATCTATTTTCAAAAAAGCTAATTTTGGTTAAAAACTTCATGAGAAGGCATTAATTTGAACCATTAATTGTTTGTTGTTATTTGAATTTAATTACTACGGAATGTCATATCTCTGTAAATTTGTTTATTGCAAATTTATTCTTTATATACCTGAAGCCTTCTATATCAACAATGCTTATTAACTGATGCTTTTCAAGAACCACTCCTTATCGTAACAATCCATCTTTAGATAAATTCATATCCTGCTTTGCATGTAAGTATAAAGGGCTCCTGTTGAAATTGTTTAACTAACTGAAAATGTATCTACGTGTGTTCATAAGCAAACCTTTACATGCGAGTCATTGGTGCTCTTTATTAAAATAAACTATTCATTCATTTATCGTAATCTCTAACACCAATATTCTTAAAGGTTGTACACATATGTAACAATGTTACGCAGTTGGTAAACATGGTACGTGACAATAAGCAACAGTGCTAAACCCACTTAACACATAGAACCTAATAGATTCGCTCATAGAGCAGGCTGTCTATTTTGTAAGTTGACGATCTATGCTCCGTCTACAAACGACCTTGCTCCTGGACAAAGAGTATAATGACAATCAGTGTCATAGCGCTTAACGACGACAGTGAATAGCAATTAACGACAATTAACGCCATCTTATTCTTCTCTCTACACGCTCATCATTAGGTCTATAATCCGCCCCGGGGCAATAAGAAAACAGCGATAAACGTACACCATGGACCCAGGGACGGATTTTTTACCGTGAGTGCAATAAACGTGTCACACTAGGCGAATCATTGTATAATTGTTCTGGGATAAACGATAAATAACAAATGACACGGTAATGCGATTGATGTTGTCATATGATTATTGACCGGTTAATCCTGGGGAAATGACAATTAACTCGCGACTTGCAAGGGTAAACTGGCATATTGCTAATGTGCATTTGTAGAGGCCAGGGTTAAGTGATGTTCTGCGCGGGGTTTATATGCATTAGTGACTCTCCACTCATATTCACCCCCGGCGTTAATTCTCGCTCCACTCCATCTAATTTCATCGAAATCTGATTTCACCACAGCGTTGATGAGATTTAAATTAAAAACGTGTTGTTTAAAATGTCAGTTACAAAAGGATAACATGTATTTTACGCTTATAAATATCTAAGTTGATATCAGATTCATTATTTCATTTTGAAATATTTTATTGAATTTTTAAACATTTAAACAAAAGAAGTGTATCGTTTGAATAAATAACAGCGAATTTAAGCTTAGGACTGACCGATAACATGTGATGTTCATCACTCTAAAATAAGCGCAGTTTCTAAAAGAGACTTATTTGCAGTTCACAAAAGAAGTTTCAAGATTCGATAATAAAGCCCAAGTCAAACATCAGTTCGTATGAAGAATTGATTACTGTAGAATACCGCAGCCTGTTTATGACATCTTCATAAAGTCATTAACTGCACGGAGACCTCCCATCTTTGTTACACACATCTACTCAATGATTTATTTTTACATAATCTTTAACTTCAAATTGTCGTCATAGGCCAATATGGAAAATCAATTAACTGTCAAAAACATCAGGTACATTTATGCCAATATTTGTTACGAAACGTCAGCTCAACACAGAAAGATAGCTTTAGCTTCTGTGCATATTGCATTTAAAAGGCTTCAAAGTGAGAATATGACATAATAACGTTATGATTGAGAACGAATGTGTGTTCCTCCCACTAATGTGTTTGTTTCTCGCTCCTCTTGCACACTTAATCCCTAAGAAAAACATTTACTTTTCACGAAAATATTAAACTCAACTAAAAAAGTATTTTCTTTATGCTAATGACAAAGGAGTGGAAACAAGTGCAGCCTGTGTAAGTTTTTGTGTGAAAGTTATGCTCATTCTTAAGTTTCTTCCCAACTTGTGAACGAAGTTGCCGTCGTAAATTTGTTGGTAATAGGAACAAACTAAATCTGCTTTAACAATACCCTCGCCGTTTTAAATTGAAAATTCCATTCTTTGTATGTAATAATGGCACTGTAAACAGTGAACCCTTATAACATTTTTCCATAGTTATGTTTTCAAGTATGAACGGTGGAGGGTTCCAAATGAGTAAGAAATTTAAATCTGCTTTAACATTGCTTGTATGTATTCCTAAATAACGATTGAACACATCATTAGTGATTGAGCCTGTTTTCGTAGTTGTTCGAGATGTTCTTTGTCGGTGTTAGTTACATGTTTACATGAGACGTTAATAAACTATTCATCGCAGTTAACTAATTGTTCACTTTTGGTGTTCATTTTAAACGTTAGTTAGATGTGGCCGTTTTAGAGTTTCCTTTCAAACTGTGAATGAATGTATAACTATATATTCTTAAGACAATAGTAACAAAGTAAAGTTTGGAAATGGGTCTAATTATCAATATCCTCCAGACTGTATATAGACACATTAGTCTAAAACAAAATATTTTAAATGGCAGTCAATATGAGTTTCTATTAATTGACACCTAATGATTTAATTTTTATCTAATGAATTATGAAATATTATGATATATGATATTATGAAATATGGATTGCGAACACATCTTAGTTTATTAGTTATTAGATTATTAGTTGACATAGTATAAATAATAATGCAAAACAACAAGTGATGAACTATTTTCTATCGGCATGGAACTGTTGAAAACACTGTATAATAAATGTTCTTAGAGATCAAAGGGGATGCAGTTAATTTTCACACGTGGATAAAACATTATCAAAATTTATTGAAGTTTAAAATGTAATGAGGCAACTGTTACGGTTGTTACAAGACGTGTAATAAACAAGATTTTCTTATCAAAATACCCCCTTTCTTGTCAGACTTGCCATTAAACATAACTACGGATAATCGTGTAGATAGCACACGTCCTAGCAATGTTTATAACGCGCACGTGGTCTCCAATTTACGCAAATGACATGAAATGTACAACTGTAATATATTTCAGTATTGCACCTGTTCTTACGTAACTCCTCCTCTAATAGACAGTGTAATTAGAGACAGGGATAGAAGGCCTGTGAATTGTGTTATATAATGCAACTTGACGTGTGAAACTCATTTGAAGCTTTGTTACATGAGAAAATGTATTTAGATATGAAATGAAAGGTTTTTGGGCAAAAGATTGCAAAATAAGTTACAGCTGGTTATATCCTGAAACAGTTTCTGGAGTTATTCAACTTGAAGTGAGAAACTGGTGTTGTATTGCAGATGTACGGTGTGGATGTGTCAAAATTGTAATTGCAAATGATATTAACAGATTACAACTAAAAGAGGATATAATAATTGTACTTGTAGCATTTTATACCAAGAAAGTTCAACAACATTTTTCTCCATGTCTCGATGCGAACTGCAAGTACGCTACCCATGAACTACTGTGAAAGTAATAGTAGGGTTTTTTTATAAAAGAAAATAATTTTATTTTGACAGTCATTATAAAAAAAAACAATAAAATATCTTGATACTTATGAAAATATTAACTTCTTACATATTTCGTTTCCTCATTTTACTGATCAAACACTGTTTGACGTATACTGGTAAGAATTGACACGATAACTGTCAGTGCAATTTAACAAAAACGTATGTATGTAACAAATATAAGAAATTAAACTTCCAAGCAGTATACACTCCTGTTCGATGTTCAATTAAAAACCATCATCATTCCGACATAGTAAACATGTGAAATGTTGTAACTAACTTAAATTTTGAAAATACTTAAATAAATTTTAAATTGATGTAGAACAGTGTGGCACTAAGCTAAGTTGTCAACATGTAAAACACAACTAACCTGTTCTTGGGGAGCTGGATGAGAGTCTGTCACTGACGTCACTCCTGATCCGGCACCCCTCATCCTCGGTGTCCAGGGTGGTCCTGTGGGTGGGGCTGATGCGCCTCACCCCGTGGTCAGAGGGTGAGTGGGGGGAGAGGACCCCCGGGCTGCACGAGCTGATGCTTCCCCTGTCATCCCTTATACCCAGGATATCGGCGATGTAGAAAGAGGTGGGGTGTCGGGGTGGTTTCTCGTAGATGTGGGGGTGCCAGGTCCGGGGGGTGGTGTACAGCTTGCTGCCGTTGAATACCACGGGGTAGGACCCCAGGGGTGCTTGTGTCTCGATGCAGTACATAGTCTTAGGGTTGAGGTATTCAAAGTTCACTTTGTCCAAGCACTGATATTACCAAGTCCAGTAAAAACACCGAGGAAGTCACAACATCAAAGCACTGAATACGTCACGTAGTCCAAGAAGTGCCAATTCACAGTGTAAATGCAATGTCACAGCAACTGTCCGAATATCTTGACCACTGCACTGTCCTATATGTCCAGGACACCTTGTTTATAGTGAAGAGTTCCTTCTCACGTGCTGACCAGCTTACAAGTCACGTGTCCATGTTACTTGGAAGAATATCAACAACACGCTTCCCTCCTCGCTGTTGAGATTCAATAACAATTAGATAATCGGCCCTCTTTAACCAGTTCCAATGAAAGTCAAGCAGTAAATGATAAATAAACGGTCGGCGTGGAGTAGGCAAGTGCTCGCTGATAGCGCCCAGCCAATCTCTACCAAACGCCCCGCCTCTTTCCACTAATCCGCCGATAATCCGTCCATCTCGCACTGAGAGTATTTCCGGGTTATTGCATAATTAGGCTCACCGAACGCCGTGCAGACAGATGATAGGATATCTCCTGTGTCATCATTGGGGTAATTACTGCTAATGACTATGACAGTCAATAACAAAGGTTTATTGTCCACAATTGCTTTGTTCCTAATTACTTGGGTGGCTGTTTGGAGAAGCGATTGGTGCCTCTTTTGGTATCAGCTGATCGTAAAACTTGTAAATTTCAATCTGCAATCGATGTTAATTGGTTCTGTAAGTGGGTCCTTTAAAATCCTGGAGATGTCATTTTCAGTGAAATCGACACGACTGTCATGAGACGTCTATCAAATATCATTAGAATGTCTTTGTCCCGAATTTCAGGTGTTGATTTCCGTCGCAATCAACGTGTAACACATCATCCCGTCACCTGTCATCTGACGCAGATCCACAACTTTCATCAATTCCAGAAAATTCACTATCAAGCTGAATCCTCTACCAAAAAAAGATTATTGTAGAATCGTCCAGCGTTGACCGTCACCTCGGTCCTCACCTCGAGATAATGGAATACCCAGCAGCTGACGGGGTTCTTAACGCTAGCACATGCGGGTCGGTGAAATGCTCTTCAATTTGGCAAGAATTATTTGTCCCGATGAGACGATCAATGTAACGACGGGACCAATAATGGGAGAAATGAAAGAGGCATATCGCTCAGTGTATAAATCTATTAGTGATTAAATGAAGCCGAAACACAGAGCGGGCTAATATTAAGACTTGCTTGTATCAATCAAAGCCAGCGCGTTCTCTAATAGGCAGAGAGGAAGGGGGGTGGTGCTAACGCTGGCCTCCCTCTCAAACTCCGCACACCTCTGTCACTGAGAAATATTAATGACTCTCTCTCGTCCGTGATAAGCAAATATTGCTGGCCGAATGTCAAGAGAGGTTTGGGAGTACTTGACAGTCAGGCTATTGGTGTGATTACAGCTAGAACGCTCCTCGCCTCTGATGATGCAGATATCGCTAGAACTCTCTGCACAATGATAAACTATACATATTTTGATTCTTAATCAAGGCTGCTAACAGCACGGTTAGTGTTACCGCTTGGCAATAAAGCTCTGTATTATTGGCAATCAGTTTAAATACTAATTTGCGAGTTTGTTGCCCATTGTTTGGCCGTTATAAACGACGCCGCGTGTGAAGCTAATAGTGACTCGCTTCTGTAAAAATTGAGTTTTCCCCCGCTAACTATCGCCATATGAGATTGACAGGTCTCGGGGGACTGCCGTATAATTCCCCCAATCTCTCTCTGTCAAGTTAGCGAGCAATGAAAATATATTCTCGGCAAGAGGAGGATAAAAGCGAATCGACGATCATGTTTTTGGAACCATGTTCTTGTTTATTTGCTGTGGTATTCAGGGAGCGAAACAATCGTTCTGCTTGAGGGAAATGTCTTAAGCATCTTTATATTATTCTGACAGATCAGGTTAAATGCTAGACGGTTATCAAGAATATCGCGAGCATGTATGATCATATTCCTTTTTTCAAATAAGTTTTCCCTGTTAAATGATAACATCATATTTTAATCAGCTTCTATAACAAGACTAAGATTAAAATCTTTTACATTATAACGATAATCGTCTTCATTTGTGAATTTCTTTAACGAGAGATTTTGAAAATCAAATATCCCCGCATACGTAAATATAGACCTATTATCTATATGTTAATTTAAAACTGGAACTATACTTCTCACACGATTATTTAGTAAAGCCACACACTTTTTTTTAACGCGTTTGTAAGCGAATATTATAATTATTGACAAAGTGTATCCTCAACTGTCAAGCTTGACAAAACATGTATCAACAGCCTACTCATTGGCGGTTTCTTCACAGAAGATGCTTTTGTCAAACATATTTCCCCCAACACAATACCCGGCCAAAGAATTTCCCCCTCATATGCGAACAACTATTAAAGTTCCTTTACCCACAATGGAATGATCGGAGTTTTATTAGCTTCGGGTGATTATAGTCCCTCTCCCTTATTTTAAACACGGTTGTCCCCCAAAATGTTTCTACCATTCCGTTTCCACCCTCCCACCCGTTTCTCCCATTATCCCCCTCCCCCTTCCATCTACTCATTTTCTTATCACCAACCCCTCCTCCCTCCCACCCCCTTCACTTCAAGCCCGTCTTCTCACCCTCTACCATTTGTACCATATAGTCGTACCACCCCTCGCTTTACATTCTTTCAACATCTCCTCAACAAACAGATGGGAATTCAACAATTATTGTATACAACATAATGTATAAATGTGAACCTATACATTATGTAACGTGGAGCAGTATTAATATAAGCCATCGAGGATTGTTTCACAATCCATTCAGTCGTGATTGAATAAAATACGAATTTATGTTTCAATCACATCACTCCTCTCCTACTTGACCTCCCCTCTCAATTACTCCATTGTCCCACCCCGACTCCATCTTTCACACTCCTCACACCTTTACATCCTTTCATTACCCCCCCCCCCCCCCCCCCCCCCCTCACACAAACACACACTCTTCTCTCCCCCACCCTCTTCCACTCAACCCTTATCCCTAACCCTCTTTCCGCCTTTCTCCTATCCCCATTCTTTTACCAATCCTCATTCCTCCCTTCCCCATTCACCTAATTGTCCCTGCCACCCCTTTATCCCCCTTTCCAATTCCTCACCCCCTCTCCTTACCCCATGTCCTCTTTTCCCTACCACCCGTCTCTTCTCGTCTCTCCCCCTTTCTCCATTATTTTACCCACCTTCTCTTCCCCTCCTCTAGTCTAACACTTAAACTTAAAATATTGAGATAAATATTCAAAAGGAGCCTCTTTTACAATAAATATTTAATAAAATTAGAAGACTACCCCTCCCCATTCAAGCAATTGGTATACCACCCTTTTGTCCCTTTCCCCTCTGCACCTCCTCAACCTTTTTCCCCCATTCTCCCCACCCCCACCAAACCTTTCCAGTCCCCACGGTACCGCTCCTCTCCCCCAAACCTTGCTCCGTTAAGCGTTTGATCCTCTGGGTTTGTTCTATTCTCAACAGCAAAATACTTTTAAACATCACGTGAACTCGGTGCTAGCGATGGCTGATGCTTTTTAGACATAAATGGATGTTCATAACATGGATGAAAAATTCCTTTTGTTAATGAAAGCGCAGAGTGAAGTAAAGAGCTAGTGCTTAATTTCCCTTCAAAGTCGGGTTTTAGTTAAGCGTCGGGCACGCAATGCACGTGCAGTGATTCATCCAGCAATTCTAGCATCATCGATGATCTGTGAAAATGCTGCAAGCATTGCTCTCTAAAACGTTTCTTTATTAGCCGATAGCTTCGCTATATTTCACCAGTATTATGGAGAGATATCAATTATCTTGTAATAATCAATTCTGGAAGAGCGATTAAGAGAGCTACTAAACAGCGTGATAAACGAAAATCTTCATTTTCGCTGAAAATTGCTCCCGCGTGAGTTAGAAATTTTGCCGCGTACATTGAAAATACGCGTCCTCAATACGAGTAGTGCCCCGGGCTGAACACTCTATCCATATCGTCGTTCGAGCAATTAAGTGGTTAGAGATGTGCCTTCAACTATATTGCTTCAATTGTAAGGGTAATTTGTCCTTCCACGATCATAGGTTTACGCCCTAAACGTCTAAAAAGTGAAATAAAGCCGTTTTTCTCAGCCAGGAAACGCAAAAAGTGATTACATTTTCTTAACAATGCCTGCTAGTTGTGTGTTAAGAAGAGGAGATTAAACTGGAACGATTAGTATTTCTTGTGAGACAAACCGTGTAAGTCATGAATCCATAAGAAATCTGGCATCATTGGCAAATACTCCTTGAAAATAATAGTGCCAATTTGTACACCGCGAAACGGTCATCATTAAAAGTAATTTTGAATTAAATGAGATTTGAGTTCTGTGTTTTTCCGTTTATATACAACCCTTGCGTTATTTTTTTTAATGAATTAACTTAACAGACAAAGGTCATATCGATGTCAAATTAGTTTATAATGTTTTTTAAAATCATCAACGTTTATAGAAAGAGAAATTCTAAAGTTGAGTATGAAGCATAACTATAAGTGACTTAACCACCTATTTGTTTACGAGAGTCGTGTCAGTATTTTATAGCCGTATTAATTACAGAGTTAATTGTAATTTACAAGATAATCACATTATAAAGAATATGTGAAATAACACTTTTATAAAGCTGCGTACAGAATGCTTGTGTATTTCAGTCCAAAATCATGTCATTTGGAATGTCTTTGAAAAATCATATCAACGCGAATACCAGACCGATCATTTTCCATTTTGTGCATTTATAAGACAGTTGAGTGTTTCATAACATAATCTGTTCTTATATATCATAGTAAATAGTTATAGCTTTTGCAGCTCTTTGAAGTGACCATAGGTTAATATTTTATAAAATTTTAATTTCTTCTATGAAATATTCAGAAAGTGATTAAATGGGTCAAACATACATCATTTTCTCTTCTGTTCCAATGTATTTGTGATGAATTTGTTCTCATTTAGTCAATATGAAAACTTTAATTCGAAAATTAATGAAGTTTGAATAAATATGTGACCCCTTCTGTCTCATTTCATTTTTCCAAATTTAATATTTCAAATTTCAAAGTATACGTTTGAGATTGATTATGGATATCTCATTGATATATGGTGATTCATGGTCATTGTAACTGATGTAACTTTATTGTTGTTACAAATAACGTCAATTTGCATGCTATTTGCACTAAGATACACATGTATGTGAACAAACTTTCGGTAGGCAGCTGTATATCTATCAGACCAAAACAATGGTTTAAGAATTTTTCAACAACTTTACTATATATATTATTGGTAAAACACTTTGGTGTTGCTTAACTTCTGTCCATGTGTATATATTCATTTCTCTCTGAAGCACAACGTTAAGTTTATATCATCTAAAAGTTAGTATGTATTAAACGTTTATTGCAATAATTTAGTCATGAAAAACATTTCTGTTTCACAAAGTTTAATTTGAAGATAGTAAACTTCAGTCAACTCTCACGTGTATAGATACATTAAATTGTGCGTCTGAAGATTTTAATATGTGTTTTAATATTTATTTATTCCCCCCTTACAACTTCAAAATGTTAAATGTGATGATAGCCATGTATCCATCATGCATGAATGATTAAAATTTCTTTTGTATGTAGAAATGTCGAAATGTTACATTTGAGTATCTGCCGTTTATCTTCTGTGAATACATAATGGGCGGTGTTTCCTCTTTTAAATTCCTGATTCTACTTTTCAAGAACATAATGTTAAATTGGAAGATTTCTCCAGCTAGAACAGATCTGTGTATCTAAATAAGTCAAGTGTTCCCGCGTTTCTCCTGATGACTCTTCACCCGCAGATAATCACAAGCGGTCCGCAGTCGAAATTAGTGTGAGAGTTATCACCCTTAGGGTCAAATGGTGACGGACATTGCACATATGTCTTCGCATCACGTCGGATAACTTAAATATAATTTATTTTAGACGTGCGCAGGTGTTCTTACTACTTGAGTCTATTTCGTGATAAGATAGGACTTGTTATTATAAGGAAACACTTTTGAAATGTGTCTTCGGTTGGGAAAGAATGGGTCGAAGCTGTAGCTTAGAATTCAAATATCAACTGTTGTTTAATGTAATGTTCACTTGTTCTAGCTCAGTTCAGTAGTACAAATCTGAGTGGTATTTGACCTAGCTGGCTTATCGTGACCTACTTCAACCGCACAAATCCTTCAAAGTTCAACCCCCTGATCGTCTTGCACATTTTGCCTCACACCGCGCTATAAATAAACAACCAATAAAATGACACTAAATCGAAAACTATTTGCAGTGCCCGGATGAGGAGACCGATGAGCGACCATCATTTTTCACATAACAACATTTCAATGGCTCTACAAAATAATTATCTATATATAGCTAATAGAGTAACATAATTATGAATGCCCTCATATATAATAGTTTAGATATCGATATTTATTTCATTGTTGCATTATATGTAATTGACTTGGACTTAAACACAAGGTGTGACCATTTGTAATATGAATCTTTGTTAAATATCAAAGTTGGCGAATAAAGAATTATTATTTTATTCAAAATTAAATTATCAGAAAAGAAATGTTCTTTCTTTATGTTTGTTTAAGGCGAGTCTGTAACACTGCCTCCATGTGGAATTTGACGAGAACGTATACATATTGTGTACGAATGTTAGATCTTGATATTGATCGTAATATACAGGACATTCAAAATGTAATGTTTAAGCCTTCATTACAGGTTAATTTGTTACGAGATTTGCTAACGTAATACGAATATGATATTGTCACGATTAGTGTATAATAGAACCGCTGTTCTCAACGAGCAACGAGTTAATGATAGAAGTATTCAGACATGGCAACATAATTATGTTATCTCAGTGACACTCTTTTATATTTAAGTATTAAAAGTGTTCTATAATTTGAGAAGTATTAGTTAATATATATATATATATATATATATATATATATATATATATATATATATATATATATATATATATATATATATATATATATATATATATATATATATATATATATATATATATATATATATGTTCATACTTAAGTACAGAATTTTACAAAGTTTGGACTTGTCTTTCATACTATAATGATCGACAGAGGTCGTTTGGCTAAACATATGGTAAATTGAACTTATACCAAATGTGCACCCTGTATTCAAGATAATTAAAGAAACATATATTGTAGGACGCTTTTTGCATATCATGTTTTATCAAATTTGCCATTCATTATCCAAGTTTATATAATACATAGTTATTTTAGAGGGTAAAACATCTCATTTCACGACCCGATAAGCTATATATCCCAAGAAGACGGTTATCCGTATTTGAAGAAAATGATGCGACGTATAAAGTTGAATGGTTGACCATTCCACTATTGTACTCTATTCAAAACTCTACTTTGAGTATTGAGATATCCTTACGTCAGTCAGGGCACTTGAACTACCTTCGAGCGGCCATTTTAATGTCACGGAACACTTTAAAATGGCCGCTCGAAGGGATATGGACTCGTATGGCTTAACCGAACCATACACATTCGTTTTCGAACTCTTTTTATTGATTCAGGAGATTTATTTCGTCATTGGTAACACTTAAAAGGCCTTTTGTGAGAACACATTTTTCAGAAAGCAGAACGTGCTACAGCGCCTTTAATGGTTTGTCTTAATTATAATACATTGAGAAGAAGATACTGAATTCAAAGGTACCCCAAACATGCTCAAATGTATCATCCGTTATCAAACAAAAAGTACTTGTAAGGACTTTATATTGAATTGATATTGAATTAAGTTAAACGCATTTGTCTTACCGTCCAAAAAAGAAGCCTAGAGTAGTGTCATTTGTGGCGCTATGAATGAGTATCACTCTGTAAGGTGTGGTTTTAAATGTGTTGTTATGAATATGAACATGTTTAGATATCTTGATATAGATCTCAGGAAGAACTCATCATTTTAATTTGCATCATGGATTTATTTGGGGCCTGTTATAACTTATAAGTAAAGGAAACATTAAGTTATATTTTATGATGACAAATCGTGTATCAGGATAGACTTATTATGTGTACCAGTTATAATGCCTACTTGTCTATTAGTGTGAACAATAATGTATATACATGGACTGTCTTTGACCTATTCATGAATAAACATCATTTATTAGACATAGCAGTTTGCCTTTGCTTTTAATTCAATACAGTATAGACTCGTTTAAATCATACTGTATTTCCCTATCGTCTGTCTGAATATGTGTGGAATATTGATTTTTATTGCGTAATCATTACCATGGCGATAATTTCAAAACACTTTACTTTCCACATTTCCACCTAGAATACAGGCAAACAACAATGCAACAGATCCTCACAATAAAATATTAAAACATATCAAACTGTATCTATTAAACACATAAAGAATATATTTCAGCACAATTGTGCAGAAGACCACTCGAAATAAAACATAAAACGGCTATAAAAATTGAATTTTTAAAAAGATATCTTAAATCCTCCTAAACTAATTCACCTTAGACGTTTCCGTTTGTAAAGCATTTTGAATAGGATGTTCCTCCGCGTATCTTATCACTGACCGATTTTAGTCTATTACGAGACCATTGGCTCCTGTTCCGTTTTATTTCAAATCTGTCATTTGCGATAAGCTAATGAGACTTCTAAATTTTGGATTCTGAAACGAAATCGGATTACACCTAAAGACCACCCGAGCAGGCATTGACTTTGGCGGAGCATGAGGCATCGCACATTGGGTCACGTGACAGAGGTCATCGGTCATGTGACCCGTTACGGCTAAGCAGCAGGAAACGAGCTTTTTCACGCTGACGTAACGTTATCAGGACAATCTCAGGAGTAACGTTACCCGGCGGAGAAGCCGTGTTGAGCATAAATTCTTATTTACGCTTTAGAGGCGAAAAGAGTCAATTTAAAGTAGATGGCTTCACGTCGATTTAAACGTCAAAATGGCGTCCAGGTCAAAGTTGAAGAGGTATACAGTACACTTGATAGTTACACGAAACAGTACAAGAATTGGCGGGGGTGTCTATTTAAAGTTACAAGGGAGATAATTCATGCATGACTATCTGCAACATTGCGCCACGTGCACAGATAGGGCATATAATTGTGCACGTTGCGTGTGAAACGGCATGTAGATAATCGTCCATCACTCTTCTTACAACCTGATTGAGGTAAGATCTGCACAAAACTCTGCATCTCCGCACGTAAGGGAAAGAGAGAGCCAAGAATTAAAAGGAGTTTTCACTTATTCGTCACGGGGTCAGTTATGTGTCACTGAATGCTGTTTCCAGATGTTGACCGCAGCCGTAATAGCCGCGGGAACGTGAAGTTTAGCACAACAGCGCCGCAGATGGAAAAGAAAACGCCTGCGATTGGTAGAATTTGAATTTTCTCTGCTCACATAATGTGCTGTATTTTCGAATATAATATATAATATCATATAATTTTGTTATAGGGGGAACATAGACATTGATTAACGATTAACGTCATGGATAGGAATTTGTTTTTAATTTTGAAAATAAATATTGGATTTGAATTATGTCAAATAGTCATAATTAATACTTTTCATTAAAATATGACTCTCGTATTAGCAAAAGCAACCCATAAAGGCGCTGTAGCACGTTTTTTGCAAAAAATATTTTTTCAAATTTCCCATTTATAATGATAGTTTATGTCATTTAAATTAACTTTAGGGGGTAAAACATCTTATTACACAATCCAATTATCTGTAGTGGTAAAAACTATGTTGCGTATAAAACAAAAATTGCATGGCGGCCATTTTATTGTGAACACAATTTATTATTTTGTATTACAAAAACGATTCCCATGGCTTTACCGAAGCATGTACACTCATTTTCAACTTTATTTTCCGAAGAGAGAAGGATGTTTTACTATTGGTGAAATTATTTTTCAAATACATTTCATCAACTTATTTGAGCAAAAAAAAGTGCTACTGCCCCTTTAAGCCATTTTATTTTGGAAACATAATTTTAAATCTCTCATCATTTTCCAAACAACAGTTTATATTCTTATATAAGATACCCACGGCAATAAAACACAAGCGGTCAATGGACCCGACAGCGTGCTTTATGAGACAATAAAACATGCTCGTGATTTTAGACGTCAGTTTGAGCGTCGCTTAGCAAATGACGTCACATGTTACTTCACTTTGATTGTTCAATGCTAGTCGTATTCTACGACGGGAGGCATTAATATTTTCAAAAAAATAATATATACAAACAACATAATATCTGCACGGCTTTTATATAAAAGCGAGTAACTGTTTAAGGGCATTTCATATAAGAAATAGAAGACTCGTTGTTGTGCTTTATCGTAGAATAAAACATAGCAGAGAAAATAAAAACACTCAGGGCTACGCCCTTCGTGTTTTATACTCCCTGCTATGTTTTATTCAACGATAAAGAACCCCAACGAGTCTTCTATTTCTTAAATAGTATCTAGTTTGGGAAAAAACTGAAATAAAGTCACGAAAATGTAAAATGGCTAAATGATAGATTCTAAAGCCTAAATCCTAAAGCAATAAAAGGAGTTCTTAAACGAATATATTACATACGAGGGCAATAATATCGGGGTTCATTCTTCACACGATACCCTTGGGCAAAATATCACTTTGTCATGGTGACGTGACGTCATCAACTATGCGTCACGTTTCGTCTATGACGTTGCGTTCCAAATGCTTCGACGGCGGGACGCCAGCCTATGGATGAAAGTGTATTTTAGTATATTTTCATTACTTTAATGACTTCGGTAATACAGAGCATGTTGTATTCTTGTCTCTGTCATAGTACATTCACGACACTCGTGCCTGAATATCGTTATATCCCTCGCTCTCACTTGGGAAATACTAATATTCAGGCACTCGTGTCGTAAACACAGTATGACACAGACACTCACACAATATCCTCTATGTACACGGTTCGGTTAAGCCATGAAAGTTCCATTTCCTTTCGAGCGGCCATTTTAATGTGTTCACATTAAATGGCCGCTCGAAGGTAAATCAAATGATCGGACTGATATAGAAACACCTACACCTATAAATACATAAACACTTAGAGTAGAGTTTAAATATGGCACAATTATAGAATGGTCAACGATCATGCTATCTGAACTCTCAAATACGCATTAACCCAACAAATCTACCTCTCACACTGAGGAAATCGACAAAATTGTCGCTGTCGCACCATTTTCTTTCAATACAGATAAAAATGTGCTATCGCGCATTGAAACTAGCGTTCAAAAGAAACGCCACAAGCAAACATGAAAGATATTTGTTTCCCCACTAGTGATAAACACGACTGAATCCTAAATATAGGATTTAGTATAAATTCAAGTACGAAGAGCAAACTGCATGTCTCTGAGAGGCATTTATGTTAACTGTTATGATGAACGACAACACGTACTATAGAAAGTCAAATTATCTATATTGGTATGGATGCAAATGAAGCCATCCGAAGAAATCTGGTGATGTGGTTGTGCCTTTTAACATCATGAAATACATATAACAATTACGTACATAATTAAGACACTCATACGCAACATATGTACGACATTCGTTAGATTGTCCACCAATCCTGCTCATCATGGTAGTGTACCCGCAAGGCTTCTACAATCTCTGATTCTCTACATAACCTTTGCCTCGTATCACAGAAGGTTGATTACTCATCGCTATTTATATTTAGTCAGCCAGTGAAATGTGATTCATCGATGCCCCTATTCAGGCACGGCCAATAGCTTACCTATTGGCATGAATAAGCTTTTGGGAGGTTTCTAGCCAATATGCATGGTTCGATTTCAGTCATGTCACTGACTGGTAACTCTAGCGCGATACGAGGTGAAGGTTGATCAGGAGATTATCGTAGCCTTGCAGATACAAATACACGGATGGCCAAAGATGTTGTCCATGGGACACTGTATGAAATGTTGATTTTTGTAAATCTATATTTTTAACAATGTATGAATCTTGGTAGAATATTGTATGTATGAATATTGGTAGAATCAATGTGTAACTGGTTCATTTCTAAACAAGGCGATTAGCATTAACAACAATAGAAATTTTACAGAACTTGTGCTAGGATTACTTTTGGAATACGGACCCCTTAAATGTTTGACATGAGATTTGCACTAAATTCCAAAGTAATGAACGCCAAAATTTATCAGCCGAACAACGTTTTCAACAAAAATTAAACGGACAATATAATTTGATATTTGCACTTAAATACAAAGCAATCCCTTGTTCACCAGCTCTATAACGTTTAATCGAAGACACCCGGGTCTCGCCGCTATCAAGCGATGAGGTATTTATTAGATAAATCTGCCCCTACTAATGAAGTAAGCATGCTGGGTGTATTAAGTGATCGATGTTTATCGTCTGATTGCGACTAACAAATCGATACATGTCACAATTGTGTTCTGATGAAATAAATCTCGTGCTCAGACTGAAGAATAGATCCCAACCTATCACTCCAGTCCTGAACTCCACAAAGTGTATTAAGACCTCATTTGCCATGGAAAAACGCTCGGATGAATTTCGAAGCTGATTGATAGCTTGGCAGCCCTACATCTTCAGAACGTTATGGATTGCTGTCTTCTGAATTATACATACAGCGAAAGTGGGCAACAATTGAGTGCTAATAGTCATAATTTGTCTTATAAAATGTCAGTGGTTGATGGTCTTTCTAACCACGTCCATCTCGGCGGCGATGGTCTGAGTACCAAATTCGGTTTTGGAAGTTTGGACGCATCCATGTATTATATATTATCTAATAGATTTCACGTCACGTCCAGATACGTTACATATCAAAAATATAAATTAATATTACCATTGGTCAGAGAGATGTGGATCGAATATTACCATATTCCGGACTCATGAAGCGTTAGGGAGACATCGGAATATAAATCGTGTCGTCGCTTTGATCTATTTGCGCATGCTAGGTAATGCAATGAAGCGTGATGGATGAACCGGCGGAACATTACCGCCCTAACAACAGTCAGTGATCGTTCACAGCGTATTAACCAGCGGCGGGTTCGTCGCAAGCAGTAGTTTACATCGCTAAACGAACTATCAACGTCGTAAAGACCGCGAGAGGTATATAGTGCACCGCGCCTTCACATTTCCCATGAGAGGCGGTAATAGGGCATGATGTATTTTTACGCCTAATTAGGGGACGTAACTCTTCGATGATATAACAAAGATGGCCGTTGTGCCTTGTAATGGTGTCCCGTCTGGTTCGACTCTCGCTTAAACAGGAGCTAATTACGGCGTTTCTCAATACAGACATTCAGAATGGACCCTGGGGTCTGTACCTAGCCAGGCACTTAGTTTGACCGGTGGCGTGTGGTCGGACCGCCTCAGGATGCAGTGTCTGTGGATTGATGGTGGTATAATTGAATATAGATCGCTCCTATCACGCAATTTCTGGCGGAGAGAATAGCCTAGTTTAATCAAGGATTAGATGAAAAAACAGGCCATTAATTTTTGCTGCTCTGCTTTTATTGGATATTTCAAGGGTGATTGTCTTGCCCGTTTTCTTTCTAACTTGGCGACTCCAACTACTCAATCAAATGTTGCCAGTCGGATGGTGGGTTAGACATTGTTAAACAGTTTATGCGGAAAAAACATAATAAGGACACTGTCTACATATGGCTCTTAAAACGACAACATTTGGTTTGGGGATAGTCTGTGTATTACACACACTTCCAGCACACCGTTCTTATAATTGATTTTAAAACACACCGCATTACACCTAACTTAGTAGATTCCAGACCAAACAAGAGAGATAATGTTTCGGAAATGGACATTAAGATGTGTGAATTGCTGTTAAACACTTAGTATAAAGTGAGGCCCCATCTTGATAATTAAATTTATAAGATAATTTCCCATGAAAGAAACGATTTCTTCAGTGAAAATTTTCTAACTGCTTTTAAATTAGTTCATAGGGATTAAATATGCAAACAAAATGAGTTTCTAAATATTGATATACTACAAAATACAATAGGATTTTATTTCGTATATGTAATAGCTTAATCACTATAACTAACGTATATTAATTTGTGTGTTCTGTCTTGACTGCAGACAAAACGCAATTGTATATACTCCATTGTTCAACGTAATCTACTCTCCTGTTAATTCAGTCATTGTAAAATGTTGAGACATTGCTTTTCCTTCGTGGACGTAACGTGGGTCCTGACCTGTGACATCCCACATACTAGTACACTCCGCCTAAATTAGCCAGTGCTGAAGACTGGCGCGAGGAATGACTTGCCGAGATGTATGGGGTTGCTGGAACATAAATTAGGGTTGCATGAACATCAGTTGGAGTTGCATGTACATAAATTAGGGTTGTATGAGCAACAGATGGAGTTGTATGAGCATCAGTTGGAGTTGTATGAACATCAGTTGGAGTTGCATGAACATCAGTTGGAGTTGTATGATGATCAGTTGGAGTTGTATGATAATCAGTTGGAGTTGTATGAACATCAGTTGGAGTTGTATGAACATCAGTTGGAGTTGTATGAACATCAGTTGAGGTTGTATGAACATCAGTTGGAGTTGTATGAACATCAGTTGAGGTTGTATGAACATCAGTTGAGGTTGTATGAACATAAGTTGGAGTTGTATGAACATCAGTTGGGGTTGTATGAACATCAGTTGGAGTTGTATGAACATCAGTTGGAGTTGTATGAACATCAGTTGAGGTTGTATGAACATCAGTTGGAGTTGTATGAACATCAGTTGGAGGTGTATGAACATCAGTTGGTGTTGTATGAACATCAGTTGGAGTTGTATGAACATCAGTTGGAGTTGTATGAACATCAGTTGGAGGTGTATGAACATCAGTTGGTGTTGTATGAACATCAGTTGGAGTTGTATGAACATCAGTTGGAGTTGTATGAACATCAGTTGGAGTTGTATGAACATCAGTTGAGGTTGTATGAACATCAGTTGGTGTTGTATGAACATCAGTTGGAGTTGTATGAACATCAGTTGGAGTTGTATGAACATCAGTTGAGGTTGTATGAACATCAGTTGGAGGTGTATGAACATCAGTTGGAGTTGTATGAACATCAGTTGGAGTTGTATGAACATCAGTTGGAGTTGTATGAACATCAGTTGGAGTTGTATGAACATCAGTTGGAGTTGTATGAACATCAGTTGAGGTTGTATGAACATCAGTTGGAGTTGTATGAACATCAGTTGAGGTTGTATGAACATAAGTTGGGGTTGTGTGGACATCAGCGTTGTCTTGAAGCTGTAATATACAGCACGGACTCGGAGCTTTCCCTTTCGTTGTTTTGTATATCTGGTGCCGTTCTGAGTCACACTACTCTTCATCCATAGACTCGCCCAATTATTGTAAAGTACTCAGTGAGGATCACACCCGGTTTCTCCCAACAACGCACACGCCATCTCCTTGCCTGCAGTAGAAACTGCTTGAACGTTTTTTCGAAGCTGGGGAACCCACAGTATATCGGCAATCTGTTGAACAGTCAAACGCTTGTCTCCAAGACTTGTGATACACAGAATCGAGTTGCTCAACACTTATAGGTGTTTATGGACTTTCTTAGTTCGAACCAGCGTCATCTTCAATTTTCTCTCTGTCCGTTTAAATTCTACTGCCCGCTTCCTTACACAGGCTAGACAAGGACATCTTGTTTTGACCATGTCTTTCTTGATTTCTTTGGGAAGTTTCTTTAGTAAACATACGATCAATTTAAAACTTCGGTTTTGTGATGGTATCTTATCTCATTTGACTTTCAAAACCTGTAACGTGACTTGGATCGACGATTGGTTATTTCGGTGTGGGGCTACTCCATAAATTCACCTTTCAACATACATTTCAGTCCTGCCCCATTACTTGTGACAAATAAGAACTTACAGTATAGATCCTTATTCAGCAAGTCTAGATAAACTGAATATCCAATATGGAACTTGAAGTATTTTTAAAAATATAATCATAAGGATGAATGTAGGCTACAGGCAATTATAAACGTTTCAGTTGAGCTCTACTCGTGTAAGTGGTATTCATGTAGTACAATCCAGTGACTTGGAACATCGTGGTTACTGTATGTACTTACAGTTTTTAGGACTTTCTGAATGGCCCTCTTGAAAGACAGAAGTCAGTGAGATTTACATTGGTTCGCAAATTTGGTTGTATAAGGTTGTTGAATGTTTAATGTTTTAATTCCATGTTGGACATAGGGCCGATGGTCCACACCTGTACTGAATAAAGAATATATAATTCAAATTATAGACATTAATTTGAATTGAAATAATTATTCAACGTTGGATATTAAATGGCTAATGTTTTACTTCATAATGTAAGTTATAGAGGTCTATGGTGTATATCGAGGGATTGGCGTCGAACTACTTATCTTTACAAAAAAACACTGTCAGATAAGTATACAGTTTTGGCATCGTATCTACAATCGAGATGTTCTCCGTCTCATACTTAGCACAAAACGACGAATGGTGCATTAATTGATCTATTTCAATCACAGGGACCATGGATATGAAATGAACATTCTCACCCAGCTAATATACATTACTTTTGATAATTTAAATTCTATTAGATTCTGAGATTCAAAATTCTTATTCAAGCTTAATCTAGTAAACTTAAAAAATGATGTATTATGTATGTCTTCCATTTATTCGTCTATCTATCTATTTGGGTCCGGACTCAAACCCAGACTAAAGTTAAACTCACATTAAAGTTAAATTCAAATTAAAGTTTAATTCAATAAAGAGTGCCCGAGGGAAGGGAGCGCCAGCTGACACGTGACGTGTTATTCTCGCCCGACACGTTCATGGTGTTATTTAGGAGCATTAAACCATGTCACGGCTGTTTGAGGTGTAACACTGGCCGATATCACTTGCACATTACGATACAAGGGGGATCTCGGGTTCTTACTCCTTACGATACCTCATACTTCCAGCAAAGATTTTCGCTGACATTAAAATGCCAACGGAAATTGTTTTGCGAGGCCCTCTGGTGCGAAAATTACAAAGCGTGGACGGTAAGGGGAGGTAATTAGGATCGTGTTTGATTTTCGGGGCAAGGAGGGGTGTAGGGGGTCACTGTCTCAGCGTCGTTTATGGCACCCAGTGTGTGAAAAGATATTTAAGCGCTCAGTTAAGTATGGTGTTCTATTTTATGGTATACATTTATTGCTTACATAAACATTTTAACGAAGAGGTTTTGATGTATCGTTCTAATCATTGAGAGAAACACTTGCCAAAACCTTATCATTCCTTTATCTTATTTCACCAGTGTAATCTCCCACATACGAAAACTACAAGTTTTCCTCTGAAATAATTTGGGATGAAACTGATCCTAAGCCAGTTTGGGTTCGAACCTCGTCACGGGGAGGACAAAAGGTCGCGGGCCTCACTGGATAAAATATAAATGAGCTTTATAAAACTCCCAACATTACATGATGAAATGAAATATTGAACTTCCCGAGAGGTATTTTATAAGTTAATATGATGAAGGAGAACAATTCAAGTTCTAAAGATAGTCATCTTCGTTATTGGATTGAATGCGACGTTTGGTGTACTCATGCATATACTTACACATATAAGTATGAATTTGTCAATTTTACATCAATAAAGCGACACGTATCAATCATTGCAATAAAAGAGTTGACGATCCATAGAACATGTTCTTGAACATTCATTAATATGCACCAACAAACCATATGTAATGTCTGGGATATTTGGATTGTTCAAGGACTTATACTACAAAGATAAAACCAAACATATCGGCATCACCCTTGGTATCACGTTGATGAGACTCTACTTGTACACACTTCCAAGCTTACTGCTCCATCAGGATATATTATCCGTAAAACTACTCCAAACCCCCTGATTGTGTAAGACGCGTTACGTAACGTAACGTTTTACTCTCTGATTACGTATCGTTATCACTTTGATTAATTATACTCAACTTGTATATATTTCACCCTCAATCACCAAATATATCATAATTAATAGTTTTCACTTAATATCGAGTAACATCATTATATATGTGCAGAAACCGAAACTGCACGCCCCATTTATATGCATAGTAGTTATGTGACCTACTAAATATTATCGAGCCAACGTTGTCTTTTTGGTCATACCCCATTATCAGACGACCCATTTCCAGACGACCCAATAGCAGACGACCCAGTTGTAAGATAGGGGAGATAGGGAAGCCCAAGTGTTATTAACCTATTTCATAATGGACCATGTCTGTTGTAAATAAGTATACAGAATTACGTTTGACTAATTGACGCGCTTCAATCGCGGTTGATTGTCCGGTTTTCGATCAGAAATCTCCACTTTAACCTTTAAAGTATCACTATATATAGTCGACTATCATCAAAATGGTTATTTCTAGCAACAGCCAGTACCTCTCGATAAAATAAGAACATTTATAACGTTTGACAAATTTGACCTCCAACAACACAAGGCGCTGTAGCACGTTTTTTGCATATTTTGTTTTCTCAAATTTGCTATTAAGTTCATAGAATATATGGTTACGTTAGAAGGTAAAACATCTAATTACATTATAAGCCGTATCCATAGAAAGCGGTCATATTTAAAACTCAACTCTGAGTGTTTTGGTATCGCTACATCAGTCAGATCACTTAAACTACCTTCGAGCGGCCATTTTAATGTTATAACACCTTAAAATATTCGAAGGGAAATGAATACGCATGGCTTAAGCGAATATTTTACATTCGTTTTAAAACTCTATTTATTGACTGAGGAGTATAATTTTGCTATTTATAGTAACATTTATTTCATTTTCGTGAGAGCACTTTATTTCAGTAAGAACGGCGTGACACAGTACCTTTAAGTAAACTATTTGAGTGAAATGTATAACATGTGTTATAACATTTACTACTGTCCAAAAGAAAGTTGACAACGTCTTCAAAATAATCCTGAAGACAAAACTAAGACATTCAGGATAAAGAAAACTTTTTATTTCTTCAAATCAAGTTGATCGCGATACGATGTATCGTAACAAATCTGTACGGTTTAAAGGCAAAGTCACATGGGGTAAAAATAAATCGAAGTGTTTTCAGAAGCTTGGACACAAAAAAAGATCTCAATTCATCTTTCACACAACATTATGGAAATATCGAGTATGTCCTCTTTGAGCGTCAATACATGTCTGGGCAATGACGTTAGGGTGATGTTTTGTCATTGTCTCTGCACTGTAGATACTCTGGGACATTTTATGAGTGTTCTTTGCTGCTGCGTTCTGATCGTGTCTCATCAGTTACTTGTTATGCTTTTGTGCACGTGCATTTCGTGATTTTCGACTCAAAAGCATGTTTTTCATTCTTATCATATTTCGACCATATTTATTGACTAAAGTGCGTTTTGTCGATTGTTTTCATTTTGTGGGTGACATTAATATGTAAATGTTTTCATTTTGAATATAGAAATTTCCTCATGTTCAATAAAACCGATTTTTGTGATTGTCAACTTTCTTTTGGACATCAGTATATTTTGTGGGTAATACATTTGTAACAAGTTGTCTAAAAGGTGGTACAACATTTATTTCCGCATACCCTTAAAGGGACACCGCGTCGTGGATAAAAATCAGATTATGTGTATCTACCTATGCTAATTAACATATCTTCTAACAAATCACAGACACTCAATTTCAGACAATTGACGTAATTGGTAATACAAACTTCTGCATGTAGACAGTGAAGTGAAGCATAACTCGTTAGCAGACACTCTAATCAGCTAAGTTAGATAAAGATGAGACTCATTTTTATCCTCGACGCATGCAGTCTCCCTGTGTGTAACTATATTAAGTTTATATCCTGTTTAAGTTCTTTATCTGTTGATTCTTCAATATGTGTAATTTTAAAGGATAATTCAGTTTGTATATATACGTTAATAGTACATCATGTAAACATCAGTTCAGATTATTATTGTGCTTAGGGAGTTTCTTAGTGGCTTTAAATTTTCTAAAAGATAAAACGACGAGCCGTGAAGTGACCTGTCAGGGTTCAGAGAGTGAGATCTTGCTATACGCTGCGACAAGACACTGTATATCAATCAAATGAATAGGTAATATATAGATGGGTATTTTATATATATATATATAATAACTACCTTGTTGAATTAGTAAACTAAAAGCGTTGTTTATTTTCATTGCAGATTCTATATGAGTTGAAAAGAATCCTGACAAAATGGCGATACTTCAGCCCAATCGGACACTTTATTATTTATTGGTACTTAGGAAATTTTATTAAAGCTTTATTTCAGAATGGTGTGACCGCATGCCATCCAACAAATATTAGAACAAATGGATTGCATCTAAAGGGTTTCAGCTCTCATTAGATGACTAAACCGTATATTCGACCAATTTTTCTTGACATCCATTGAGTTCAAATAAGTAAACATTTCACTTTTCTGAATTCAAACAACAATCCCCATTAAATATGAAAGACATATTTTTCATTTTGGAGACAATTTTTCATCGTTAGATCGTCGCAGAACATTTTTGTACATATATTTGACATTTTAAATCGTTATTGTCAATGTCATTCTAAAAGAAAAGTTTTTCAAAAACACAGCTGCAACTTTTTAAAAGGTCAAACTTTTTTCAATTGGCAATAAACTTCACACTTATGAACATTTTAAATCTCTTTTTTCTTCTTCTTCTTCTGGACTTTAAGTGTCATCGTATTTCTGATGAAAGAAGATTTCTCTCCTACTATTCAGAGACCATGCTGAAGCTTGTGAACCATGCGCTGCAAAAAGCGTCAATTTAACCCCAAAATCAAATGGCGTTAAAACTGAAATCTCGTTTAAACCCTTATTTTCTTCTTTTTATCCGGAGGAGCAATAGAGTTCGTACAACATGAAATCGCCCATTAGCCATGAAAAAAGGCTTTTCAACAGATTTACTCTGAAGCGATGACACTCTACGAACGCTTTAGGCATCAAGATTTCCACTGCTTAATCAAATTGATTTTACAAGGAATCGATGCGAACGCGATTCTAAGCCAGGACCACGTGCTGGGGTATTGGAGGAAGAAATTGACGGAGGGACCACAAACCGAGCCATACCAATAACAGTTCCACAGAAGCCGTTAGATCAAATGGGATGGGAGAAAACCTGCCGTATTATAGTGGCCAGGTAGAGCGCTCATAAATTGCATTCGATTTATCACCATGTCTGAACGCTTAATGCGAGCAGAGATAGTCCATTATAGTTTAGCGGCTGCGTCAGGGTTCGATTTTTGGTCCCTTTTTCTCTGTGGTCTCTGCGAACAGAAAGCGGCGCATGTTTGATTATAGTGCGATTAGCGCTAATAGTTGCCACTCGGCTAACCAGCTAGCAATGGGAGAGAGTGGTTACGGGAAATTCAACGGTTATGCTTCGAGATCTTCCTCCATGGACGTTTGATTATTGTAGTTAGGGCACTTTGATCTCGAAATGAAAGAAAAAAGTTAATCGAGCAATTTATTGAACGGGGTCATGCGGACCGGCTTGTTGAAGTGAAATTGTTCAATGTACACGCAATTGAAATAAAATGGAAGATTTTTTTAAACAATTATTGCCCGATTCATGGCAGGCTATTGGGGATCAATTACTTACAATTCGTGTTACTTGTATCAGAGAATTCCGTATCAGATCCATCCCGCCTTTGATATGTATTTTAATATAAAAAAATAATAAAAAGAACTTTCACTTGGGAAACATCAATAATGATTGATTCGAGTACATCAATCAAAGAAAGTACTTTTCAGGAAAATAATGGTTTACTACACTCTGATCCCTAACACTTAGTAACGAAGAAGATGAAAGGGCTTATAAGCCAACGTATCCCTCATCCAACAAATCAAAGACATTGCGTTTCCTTCTGGTACATGCATCGTAGTAATATAGACGGGCAATAAAACTTGCAGCATTGCTGAAATACAAACGCTGACATATAACTGATTTTGCTGTTAATTTATTTTATTTTAAAAAATAGTTACTTTTGTTTGAGGAAAAAGTACAGACCATTCCATTTTGTTTGTCAAAGTTTTGAAAACCGGATTTCCATAATCAATATTTATATTTGATATAATAATATCTATCATTGTTATTTAACACACATTTAGAAGTGGTTAGATGAAGGAGAAACGAGGTCTTTGAATTTAAAACTTCTTTATTGCAAGAGTGCGATATTTCAAGCAAATGATATATACTGGACATGATTTGCAAGAATAATTCAAGTTAGTAAGATTGTTGATGGACTAGAAAGCCACGTCTTCTTGTAGACGGTGTATGGCTACTTTGACAGGAATTTGGAATTTGGTCAGATGAAGGAAAAGCGAGTACAATGGATTTACAACTTCTTTATTGCAGGATATAATTTATTTCGATGCATTTTGTCGCCACAGGGACACGTGCTGAGTTTTCACAATTAATTTGTTGTACTTAATTTATAAAGGGACAGTTACAGTTAAACAGCTTTATGTAATTCTAAGTGATGACATAACATACAGTTGATGGAATTGGTAATTTCATCTTTTCATGTTAAGTGTAAGAGAACGTATAATAAAAGTGAGGGGAAACGGAAAAGAAACTACCATTGACATAAATATAAATATCTCGTTTACTAAAGTAGATCATGAGAAAGCAGCCATGTTATCATATTACATCGCTCTTCCAGATAAGCGAGGCAGAATGCGAATGAGAGCGAAGCTATATCTTAGTCGTTCAAGAGTTACTTCCCCTTACTCGTATTTCGAATAACGTGGAACAGTGCTTCGGTAAAATCACCATGGCTTGATCCATATAGAAGACTATGAGTTACAATGTTATATTTAAGATACCACTATCATAGGCGTAGGAACAGGCACTGGAACTGCAAAGATATGACCTGGTTTTAAAGGTGCATCCATTGTGTTTCATAACATTTCATTTGGCTTTAATACGTTCCAACTCACCACATGTGCTGTCTTCAATACAAATAAATTCACTCAGCTTGCATGTTTATCGCCAAATATATCATAATTACTAGTTTCCAATTAAAATTGAGTAACATCATTATGCATGTGCAGGAACCGAAACTGCATGTCCCATTTACATGCACAGTAGTTAAGTGACCTATTAACCATTATCAACTCAAATTTGTCTTTTTGTCTGTTATAAATAAGATTCCAAAATTACGTTTGACTCATTGACGCGCGCCACACGCTGTGCATTGTCCGGTTTTCGATCAGCAATCACTCTTTTACCTTCATATCCTCAATAAACTAAGTCGACTATGAGCAATATGGCAATTTACAGACACAGTCAGTACTTCCTGATAACATAACATAATTTATAACGTTTAGCATATTTGACCCCAAACAACACAACGGATGTACCTTTAAGACAATTTCTGATTCGTGGCAAATGCGGAGAGGTATGGCATCAGATGGAATGAAGTATACCTTTACACGGAATATTAACAATTGTTACACAATTCATGTGTGGGCAACTCAGTGAATGTGAAGTTATACTGGAAAGTTTCATGTAGCTCAAAGTAGTTGGTAGAGTGTTCGCTCATCACCCGGTAGACGGGGGTTTGATTCCCGGTCGAGTCATACCAAAAGACGTTAAAAGATGAGAGTTGTTGCTTCCTTGCTTGACACTCAGTATTATAAGGATAGAACAACGCTTTAACTGGCGCTGCACTGTGGCTGCCGGGTGCAAAATGCACAAACCGAATTTCCAATGCGGACAATAAAGTGTTATTATTATAAGTTCTATAGCAGCTACTAGGTATTATCAATCGAAGCGCACGTAAAATACTTGCTGAATGTAGTGCTTGTATTCATAGTTCTATATAGAGATATATATCTTTAAGTGTATACATGACGGCTAGGATATTAGATTCTTTTTTTTTCTCTACCAATTTCGACGAAGTTAAATATTAAACACAAGTATGAGGTTTGCCATTTTATATAAAGACGTATTTTGATAAAAATTGAAAAGGAATATTAAAATAATTGAGTTATTTGATTAGATGTATAGTCGATACGCAAGTTGGTAGCCTCATGTATAAATACTCTTGCTGACACGGCATGAAATGACATAATTCAAATCTCTGTAACGAATCGAAGCGGACGTAAAATACTTATCGATTGGTGCCAGGTCATCGAATATCTCTTATTTGTCAAAATATCATTTGTATGTTAAGGCTAAATAAAAAAAATGCAAATTCTTCTCGGGAATCTACGCGTCTCTTCCATAAGTTTTAAATTTGCTATTGCAATATAGAAAAATACATTTGGAATACGCAGCACTATCAATAATTTTACTTTACCCGATCATCCATTGGTCCATGAAGAATGTGTCTGTAAGAACGAGTGTGCTTCTGTTTTGTAAAGGGCTGCACTTCTAAGGAGTATTTCAAGTGAAAAAAATGTGTTTACAAAACTCAAAAAGTCTTATAACCCGCATCATCATTGCAAAATCCCTGTTTTTCCTGATTATGTATATGTGTAAAAAGGAAATATAAGGGAATACATTATCATTTGGATTTCGAATTCACTGATTATTGGACTACGCACTTAATAATGACTTCATTCGTGATCAAATACGATTTGCAGCATAGACCCTATGAAGATGGAACATATGCATTTGGAGAATTTTATAATTATACTGAACATCAGAAAACAAAAAAAAGAGGTAATATCTGAATACTGAATTGTATACTTGAAGAAGAACCATACCATAAGAAATCAAACGTGTGTCAATTTGCTGTTGTTTACAATAATTGACAAGCGCAACATGTAATGTGTCAGTACTGTCGATAGCCTCCATCAATCTTTTGGTTTAAAAGAAGCAATGAATTGTTAAGTGATGTACGGGAATGAAAGTAATTCGTATTTTACCGATTATAGCCAATTGGAATGGAATGAATTATATCGCAACACACAATTACATCTTATCGGCAAATTAGGAAAGCAGCATTTTATGTTCGTGTTAGAAGAAGCGCTGCACTTTTACTGCCGCAGAACGAAACCCAGTGCAGACAGGTGATAGAATCATGGAATGTGAATTACATTTTGTTGTCGCTGGGATAATAATTTAGTTCCCATAATGTCTTCTTTTAAATACAGTGGAACCTGCCTTAAGGGTCATCTTCATAGAACTATCAACCGCTCGTTGCGGCCACTAAATTAATCTTTACTACATATACCCATGGAGATTAATTAAGCGACTCTCGAATTTCTCAACTGTTCTAAGTTTGTCTTCAAACTGCCACCACAGCAAGTAAGGAATGAGTCTGACACTACTCTGAACATATTGAGTAAGGGATGACACACACTGGTCATGGGGAATAACGTGTTTTATTAATTTTTAAACATGCGATTCATAATGGAGAATTTCATTAAAATTGATCCATATCATACAACTTTTTCTGTTTGCGTTGAGGTTTCAAGATGACACATTACCTACACCCGACAGAAGCCCGGATACTAACGAGTCTACGAATTCGTTCAAAAGGCAGCCGTTGCCACTCAACATGCAATGCAGCCTCCAAATCAGCAGGATCTGTGAATAATGTTCCATTCTTTGCTTTCTCGTCCAATGATGTCCCATACATATTCCAAGGGATTTAAATCTGAACTCAAAGCAAGTCAGGGGAGTTTGGCGAGTTTGTCCGAGCATTGTCATCCATGAATAACATTGCTGAAATATGCATGTCGATATTCTCGCTAAGTTAAGATGTTGTTCTTTCCCCTTAGAGTTAGAACTAGGTCGTTTTTCACGCCCCCAACCCCACTTAATCAACGTATATGTAAATACTGTAATTCTTCTGCAGTTGAAGATGAGATACATTTTCTAACTTCTTGTCAATTTTATTCCGATATCAGATCCCCTCTATGGCTTAAAGCACAAGTTACTAATAATAAATTTATCAATCTGTTTTCAACAGATCAATACATATTTATTACGCAGGTACCCCAACTTTCCCCATCACTCGCCGCTGCACTGTGCGCAATGTTTAGACGCAGAAAAAACACTGTCATATAACCCCAATATAAAGAGAACTCGAATTTTAAAAAAATACTTTTAAACTTCTAGTATTTATTATATATAATATATTTTAATCATTTTAGCGCCTAAGCGCTTTTAGTAATTTAGACGTACTTTGGTGTCTCATAGGCCATTGTTGGCCGGACATCGTGCTCGAAATATTGTTTTTAATACCTGTCTCATGTATATGTACGTTGTGTGACACCTAAATAAATTAGTTTTCTTCTTCTTTCTTCTTGTCAACATGAGGTACTAGGACGGGGGCAAGGATGTCCCGGATGTATCGTTCGCCTTTGAGATTTCCAGAATGAGAGACCAAGACCAATTGAACGAATGTTATGTCTATGTGCAACACATATTTTATTCTGAAACAAAATTTAGCTTCCCAATTCAAACGGTTTCTGAGAAGAAGTCGTTTTAAATTGTTAGGGATAATGCCTGTCACGCATGTATGTGAGGTGTGCGGTGTTTTGTTTTGTCTTTGTTTTTGTTCGTTTTTTACCTGACATAGCACCGCAATATTTTGCAAGTTATCGCAGATTTTTATTTTCCTAACATATCAATTGAATTGATCGCTTTGATACCTTACACAATGAAAACATGTACATGTAGATCTACCTGATAATTGTCCCTGGATGTTTAATCGAATGCGCATATATATATATATATGTATTGCGGTTAACTATTATAATAAGCATGTGATATACTCACTGACGTACATGATGTATGTCTTTTGTCAGGATATCATTATAAGAGGTAATTAGTTACATGTCTGTTAAATATGACTTTAACATAAACATTAGTTGATTAGTTTATCAATAACTAGAAAGCTATTATAAACACTTCAGTGCAGACATTATAGGTAATGAATCTCGAGGTGCGTCAAGATAACAACCTCTTTACACACTAAACAACGATACTTTCTGGTTTAATATGTTTTATGTTTAACTATAATTTGATACCATCTGCTTCTTGTACGTTTTGTAATGTTGTAGCTGAAGCAATTGTTCATCTATTCTGTGAGTGTGTACATGTAAAAAGGTTGTGGCAGCAATTAATCAACTTGATTGAATATGATACAGGTACAAGACTAATTCTAGATGAAAAACATAATTATACTCTTTGGATTTAAAGAAAAAAAGAAATGATGTTCTAAATTTAATCCTCATTGCAACGAAACACTTTATATATGTGAAAAACATTTCAAACTCGTTCCAAACTTTATTGGATTGAAAAATTACCTTCATACCGTCTATGAAGTTGAGAAATTTACTGCTTTTTCAAACTGTAATTTCGGAAAATTCTTCACTTTTTTGGTCATCGTGCCACAAACTCTTCAAATAACTATCTGTATGATAAACATACTACCATCTGTCCAAAATGTGTGTATAATGTATAAATGACTCATGTAACCAATGCCCAAGAAAATGATGTACCCATGAAAAAAAATAAAGTGATAAAATAAGGAAAAGATTTCAATATTTATATACTCAGAGAATTAAAGATAACTTTCGTCAAAATTGGCAAGGAAATAAAACCATCGCTCGATTTACAAATACTGTATCCATACCGAATATTTGCTCACAAGTAAATATAAGTTAGAGTAACTTTAGTATACGATTCTGATGTTGATCTTTTGATTGCGAATGGCAGATATTTAAATATTACTTGAAACTGCAGATTTTGTTAATTCTACATTCTATAAATGCAGTAGAAGGCGAATAAACTTCTTATTATTGGCCTGTAACACTCGAAGTAAATATAAGCTAAACAAACCTAGCGGAGTGCCTCAGCGTCGAAGTACTTAATAATAATGTCCGTCCATCGTAATATACGTACATAATAACTGAACAGTTGGGTTACCAGCTTGATCTTTTCTAATAAGGTAATTTTACTCGACTGGAGTTTAGTACATTCATAGGGAACAAGTCAATCCCTGGTAGCAACATGCACGACATCTTGAGGGCAAACTGGAAATCAAATGATGAATTGCTGCTGCAGGTTCGCGAAAAGTGGTTTTGGACGTCTAGCTCAACAACCTCCAACACACCACACAAATTTTCAATTGACATAGGTCTGGTGATGTGGCAGGTCAATGAAGTGACACAATGACTTTCTGTGTTAAAACGTCCACTGCAACATTTGCCCTGTGTGATCTAGTTTTATATCGTCTTGAAACGTCCATTCCTGTTCGTCATGGGAACAGCAAGAGGTTACAGGATTTCTTGCACATCACGTTGCCCGGTTGAGATGTCAGGACAATGGACCAATGCTGTTCTCCTGATGACGGAGACGACGCCAGGGACCATCTACCTCCACAATAAGAACTATGCTCCTGCTGTATCACTTCCAACGTCTCGTCAAAAACACAGAATGTACACGTCTGCTAATGTCTGTAAAGTGTAAAAAAAAGACCTTGACTCGTCACTAAACATGACGTAGCGCCACCCGCGTACAGGCCAGTTCTACCGTTGAGGACACCACTGTAACCGTACATGTCTGTGATCTCATGACATGGTGACACCTCGAAATGGAGTCTTGCATTTAGGCCAACCGCACGAAGTCTGTTTCGTAAGGATACAGTAAAGTATGTTACCTCCAACTTGTATGCATCATTAAATGGGTGATATATATTTAGTGTACAAAACGCTTGATGGCTCTTGTGTACCAGAATAAAGATTGATTGACATTGTGTGTAAGCCAGACTTGTTTCTATTGCTAAACCCAATAATAACCCACTATTCAAACCGGAGGAGTAACGATACACTATGGAAAGTGCGAATACATCTAATACATATACATCTACTTACCGACTTAATGCAAACACAAACAGAAATCCTGTTCTAGTTTTTCAGTTTTTTAGTGTGTTTAGTTACTTGTACTTGTCAATAAAGGCGCTCTAGACTTTATACAAGACTCTATACCATTTGTTTACAACAATTCATTACCAGAGGTTCATTGTTATCAGGTTTATACATTGACGGACACAATTAATAATATCTCTTTATCAATTGCTCTACGTGATAATTAAAATCGCCAGCTTAATTAATGACCATTACTGTTAGAAGAAATACATTCGATAACACAACTAATGACTCTTTATACAACAGTTATCACACTGCCCTGTTATCTGCCAAGCATCAAAGGGAACTAACTCTCCACATGACGGTGACGTTTTGCTTCAGTGAAATCTCTCTCTTCTCAAAGTAAAGTAGAAAGTAATTGAACAAAATTGCTCTGTGGCTGGACAGACTTTCCGTCTCAGATGTTGACTAAAATTGATCAGCCGTTAAACCGCCGTCTCGGGGGAACACCATCATATTTAGTCTACAACATGTCGGCGCCCAGAATCTCGTTACATCACATGGCTAGACGAGATCTCGTTTGAAAGGTCGTGACTGAGGTCATGGTCAGACGACCGATGGATCAAAGGTCTTGTGATTTGAATGAGTTCACATCTATTGAAGGGAAGATAAAGCTATTACATCTTCTGATGACGGGTTGACCAGTGTTTACTGCCACTCATGTGTCCAGTCACCTCATATGCTTCACGTCCTGACGGGGTTGGAACGTAAGAGATAAACTAATAATACTGTTGAGTTATTTGTAAATATATTGCTGTATCCAATTTCTGTACAAGTTGTGATATTGTGATACTAGTAAACTTATTATTAGCTGTTGAAATATCTGGATATTTGAATGTTGTAGATTTTCAAAATAATCTATATGATTTCATCATCATTAGTCAATTGGAAATATATTTTGATATTAACATATTTCTCGTTTTCAGTTTCAACGATTTCAACGGTTTCAACTGTTTCGCTAATTATTGCTACTTCTTCGTGCAAACAATCAGTCAGTGCCCAGTATCAGAACAGTCAATAGAAGACCAACGAGACTTAAAACCATAACATGGTTATTTTTTAAGAAACGAATTTTGAGGAAATATTCCTGTTTATGTTATAAATACGTACTCATACAAATAATACCCTAGACATTATGTTTCAAATGGAATGTATCTTACATTTTAATAACCAAAAAGTAACAACACAAATAACCCCCGTGCAGTTTAGTTCCTTAAAAATATCAAATTCGTATACGTACTGTCTCTTTTAAATTAGATTGCGACAGTTACGACTAACGATAAAAAAAACACCAAAGAAGAAAACAATATTACCAACTACTTTGATGGACGTTCTAATGTTGAAGTAATGAGAAATTATATATATATATATATATATATATATATATATATATATATATATATATATATATATTCAACATCCTTATTCTGGCGAATTTCCCACACACATTCTGTTGTCGTTGTTTACGTTCAGTTACTTTTATACAAAATCATTAAACTAAATGCCTGTAAAATGCCCTAAATCTAGATATCAACGGCAAAAACGAAAACTTTTTTTTAGATCTGTTTTAATTCATTCTATAGGAAATATGCATTGATGTGGTGTTTAGCTTCATTGTCCCGGTTAGGGACAGGATGAAGAGATGTAAGAATTCATTAAAGGCACAATAGCACACATACCCCGACTTAAATAACTATGATTCTGTCCTACCCGAATAACTTTAACATTCAGGGAAGTTACTATATAGCTTGTTATTGCATATGTACGTATCTCAGTTGAAGACCCCGTACGAATTAGTGCGATGTTGTATTAAATATGCGAATTACTACGACGTCGGCAACATTTGAAACTTCTCAACTCATTCCAGATACAAAAAAACCAGCATCTATGATAATCAGTTGATTTACAAACCATATTTATAATATGCAACATTCGCTTCTCAAAACGACGAGTTCACCATGCATTTTAGTCCTGTCCTATCACGGTGTAAAATATGAGCCTTTAATACAGTCTCGATCCTTATTCAGCAATTTAGATAAACTGAATAAGGATTTGGATGTAAAAATGTAAAATTCATTTGGACGAAGGTACTTTATTATTTAAAAAATTCAATGAACTAAATTCTAATCTACATACATTTCAGCAAGTTAGACTTTTGAAACATCGATTTATACGAAGAGAAGGCTATCATTTCATCGATGGGAATCCAAACGCGATATCTATTCACCGAAATGTGTTGGCACCAAATGTGTGGGATTGTTCCTTTAATTAATAGGAAAACAAAACAAGTTCAACAATCTCAAGTGATTATTTCTCTTCTTACAATGGATTCAATCTCTTTAACACATCACATTGTTCATACGTCATTACTGAAGAATACGAATTTATTACTCTTGATAATTTCTTTCACAGGTGGCAAATTAATTAACCAAATGTACACAAATTGGTCTAAACAAACCACAACTAACTTTATCTGTTTCTTAGAGGAGATAATCTTTAACCTGTAATAAGACTACCTCTATTATCCCCCTCCCAGCTCGTTTTAAATGCCCATCAATACTGCAGTATTTATCTCTAGGGTGTCCGGTAACGCTGGTGTAGCATGGCCCTACATCAACGTGTCAGCGGGCAGGGACGGGGGTAAACACAGCGTCCAGTTAGGAGAGGAGGGCAGGGACGGGGGTAAACACAGCGTCCAGTTAGGAGAGGAGGGCAGAGAGTAGCAAATTAGCCACCTGGGTGACCGACAAGTGGACTGGTCAAGTTCAGTCACATTAACTTTATAAGATTAAAATTTATTTAAAGGAAATTTGATTGTTATATTTACTCTACCTTCATTCATGTGATATCATTTCTTTAAACGTCCAGTTCCATATCAACTTTGTCTAGACTTGCCGAATAAATGTCGTCGGGCAGTGATATAACTGCGTGCACGTTAACACAGACTTGAACTTATTTGTTATACAAGTCCTTGTGGTAACTAACTGTGTGGACCGTTCAATTTAGATTAGAGATAATGTATATGCGTTTCTTTGAAAATACCTATACTAGTCTGACGCATGGGCTGTTTTTTATGATATTTCCCCTTGACGTCACCCAAAGTAGAGGCACCATATAGCCCCTTGAAAAGCAAGTCTAAAGTTGAATCATGCATAACGTCTCCTTATCAACATTTAATAACGTTATTTTAATGTAAATTTAATATAAAAAATAAAATCATTCTTTTCAGAGACTAGATTTCAGCCTTAAAATACAAATGAAGCTATTTTTTGGATACGTTATTATAAAATCAAACAACATTGCCTTAGGCCTAATGTTCTTGTAAAGAAGAAAATCTGCTTGTGTCATAGGGAAGCATACATGAACCTTTGCCAACAAGTCATATTCTCAGAATATATTTTTAAAATACTAAGACCCCAGCTGATAAACCGTAAAACATGTTCCATCGCTTCACAGAATACAAAAAACAAGAAGATGACACAAAGTGCCAATATTACAAATACATGTAGATACCAATGTGTGTAAACCGTGTCACTACTAGAACTCGTAACCCAGTCTCGTTGGTAACGAGGACTTCTAATAGTTCATATTCTCTCTCTTATATGTCTCTATTTAAATGTATAAAACTAGAGACTTCGAGACCCTCAAGCAAAACATTTAAAGAGCCGCCTGAAGTGTAGTTATTTTAGAAAGTCTAGATTGTATAAGATCGGATGAAAGCTTCATTCTACCTTAGTTCATATAAATCTTCAAATTCACTTTTGTCGTAGTGTATATGTTAGTCCAGTCCACACCCTAATGGTCCATACACTTCTCTTTGCTCTGGATCTAAACGAAGAGGACCCAGAGATACAGAGTACCTGTCACCTGACAGATAACCCGGGTCGCTTCTCGGCGATAGTAGGGGGGAACTGTTAGTTAGAGGGACGGCAATGGGCCTGTGAAGAAGTCGGTGACAAAACAATAGAGATTTATTTTCCTCTTATCAAAGTGTGTTAACAACCCGTCCACCGTCCGCGCTGGTACTGGCAATCTGCCGTTCCCTTTGGAATGTGATGGCCTTCTTGAAGAATCCTATTAAAACGATGACTGTGTATAAGATAGATATGTTTTTACTCATTTCAATTTGAGTTTGTTTTCATTCTCGGAATGTTCTTTTGGAAATGATTGAACAGACGTTTGATAAAACAATATTTTATGTATCTATTGTTTTGTTTGAAGTGGAATCGTATGTCTTTTTGCAAAACATCGAGATCGTGAAGTCACATTCTTTCCTAAAGTTTTTGTGTTTATTCATTTTCTGTAGAATGTATACTCGTAAAGTCACATATTTATTTTGTCAATAACGCATTTTTAGTCATGTAAAACTAAGTATAGTAATGATGAGCACTGCCGACGTCATCAAATAATAAGAAACCTAATACAGCTGCATACCGAAATTGTCTCTACCTACACGTGTATCTACCTTAGTGCAAACATCATGTAAATGGAAGTTTTTTTGTAACGTTAACAAGTACATTACATAATAATGAATCATCATATATTCATGAAAATTCACATTTCATTAATTTTCGAATAAAAGTATTGAACAAATTCACCACCAATACATTGGAAGAGTATAAGAGGAAATATATGTATGTCTGACCCTGTTGATCACTTACTGAATATTTCGAAAAAGAAAATAAAAACTGCATGTAGTTTTGAAAACTTTCTTCTTATAATGCAAAAATGAAAATTAATCGGCCTAGTTTTCGCGTTGATATGATGCTTCAGAGACAAATTACACGATATTTGCACTAATCTACACAAGGAGGTGAACAAACATTGGTATAAAGCTGTATTTCAAATGAATAAATCGCTGATGTACAGTGATAACACACATTTCACTTTCGGTTAGCATGTCTAGCTCTATTTGGATACGTTTCTGTGACATTGTGACATTTGATCTCTTTTTAAAAAAAAAAAATTTATATCTCATTTGCAATCTTATTTTTATTCTGGTCAATCATTTTTTTTATTCTGATGCTATAATTGTTTTGGCACATTAACGTGTATTGATCTTGGATTTTGTTTTATACCCACATCACATTAATGTCGATATGGAAAATTGTATGACAACATTTACGAACATGTAGCACCTTAACCCCTTCTCTCTATTTCATCTTGCCAAAGTCCAAAACCTTGCATCGCTGAGGATGAGTATACATATAGACAAAAGACGACCATTGGTCATTGCAGCTGTAATTGCAATTGACGTCCAAGCAAACACTTGTCTATATAGACAGACACATACATTCAACCGCAAAATAAACGTCACTATCCAAATTACAAGATAATTCAATCCACGAGTAACAAACGCGACTGAAACAGAGATACATCATGTCTTCAGAAAGAAACTAAACTAAATTTGAAACTTTAGTTTAGATGAAATATTAGAAAACATAATCTGTTCATTTTTTTGAGAAACAGGTTTTAAGAATTCTAAAAAAAACGTCGTTTTCGAATCTCCTTATAACTAGACTTTTAATTGACTTGTTTCATGATGGCCTACAGTAAAGACGCGTCAATACATTTAAATCCAAGAAGTTTATTTTTGTCGATAACATCTTTTATTAATTAAATTTCTAAATTTTTTGAATTTTTTCAAATCAAATGTCAAACATTCTAGCCAAAACACACTTTGAAAAAATAGATTTCATCACCCAAAGTGTACCTGAACAAACATAAAGATAAAAACATCACACTCTGATCTATGGAATTGCGGGTACAAACCATGTCCCTATTTTAAGCATTAATATCGACTTTCTCTGGCAGCAATATTTTGTCTTTTACACTGTTGAAAATGTGATGATGTTTCTTTTGCGGTTGAGTGTAGGTGAACATATTTTCGGGATACAGTTGTGACGTATGTATAATTTGTACAAGCATGGTTGTACAAGTATCTGGTTATAAATGAGTTGACAAAAGTAAATCTTAAAGAAATGCTTTTGTTATGTTAATATAGTAGGGTTATTTTGTTCAATAAGCAACATTCGGAAACAGCACTTGAAGAACGACCCAACAATCTCACCTCACACAGCGTATCACAAATATCAAGCTAGGCAGCACTGTTCTGCAATAGAAAGTTTTTGGTGATTCACTGTTTTCTGGAGGTAGTGTAATTAAAGCGCATGGTAGTAATATCCTTGGTGATTAAAACTAAAAACTGCTAATTGTTCCAGGAAGGTAACGTCTCCCATTGGGGCAGAGAAATGTATTTTCAAATCGAATCAGCGGCATTAAAAGATCATTAGTGATTTAAACCCCATCCTGCGCTGCGAAAATTACGCCATGATGTTCGGAGGTGGGTTCCGCGAAATTAACGAAATATACGCTTTTTAGCTCATTGATTGTGTCTCTATTTGTTCTATTCTTTTTTTCTTTTCTCCTCTTTTTCTTTCAAGTTAATTTCCCGTTGTCCGGGACGGCTTCCTTAGTCCTATTGCTTTCTCCTTAAAGAAATTCAATTTAAAATAACAAGTTACAAATAAGAATGTTATTTGTTGGAGTTTTTGTGGGCTTCTTTTTGGATGTGTCCTGTTTGTATGCATATACATTTGATATCATTATAATCTATGATGCAATTTGTAGCGGTAGAATTCTTTAGATGCGTGAGTAAGGTATACTGGTCAACAATTTGACTGATAATGACCCATATAAGTACATCATATAAGATTTCACACTTATTGTTAAATGGGGCACCTATATTAGTAAATCATTAAACAGAATTGTGCACGTTTGGTAACAATGCAGATGTATTGTTAATCATTTGGCACTCTGATGTACTGTTATTGTTAATGTTCTTGTATTTCTTAATCAATTGTTATACTGTCAAACCAGTATTGATGAATCACTTGGGATACCGATCCATTTGTACTGGGTGATCCTTTGAGATGCTTATAAAATGACAGGCAAAAGAAAGTATACACTTTTTAAAATGAAATTATGGAAAGTTGATATAATTGATGTTGACTGTAAGAATCGGATACACAGGACCTAAACATTAAATTTTGTTTTTTAAAGTTGAATTAAAACCAGATTAAAACATTTTGGAGAAAATTAGAAAATATTGATAAGCACGTGACCTTCATACTGGTGTAAAATCACGTGGCACATATAGGTAAAATTGCTGCACATTATTAATGTTGGCCATCCCATCTGTGAAAAAAACACCTAAAACCCGTCAAATGTAATACCAAAAAATGCGGAGAACTTCTGAAATTTGATAAAAGCTGGGCATAGGATACCAAATCTACAAGAATCGCCCTTGTTCCTACATTTGTAATGTCAATGTGTTATCACATTACAGCCGAGTTGGGGAGATATTTGACAATCCGAGAACACAAAAAACACTGGTCCTTTTGCCCCATGAAAGCTGATATTTGCTTGCTTTAGATGCAACGCTATTATACGATGCAGGTTTTGCATGAACACAGAAACAGTCGTCAGGTGACGTCATAAGACATTTTTAATTCAGTTGTTCACGTTCTTTTGCCTGCCACTTTATATACCCTATTTTGTATTGTTGATAAATTATTTGCAATTATGATGCGCTTGTTTTGACCAATCATTTGTGAAAATGATACATATGCATTGACCAATCATTTGAGATGCTGATACACTTGTGTTGATATAATATTTGCAATTGATACACTTGTGTTGAATAATCATTCCGGAAGTTGGTGGACCTTTAGATAACTTATTTGGGATGTTTATTCACTTGTATATTGATAAACCATTTAAGAAGGTGATGCAATTGTACTGGTTGGGATTGTTGTATTCACTTGTAATGATAAACCATTTAAGATGATGATGCAATTGTACTGGTTGGGATTGTTGTATTCACTTGTATTGACAAACCATTTAAGATGATGATACGATTGTAATGGTTTGGATTGTTGTATTCACTTGTATTGATATACCATTTAAGATGATGATGCAATTGTAATGGTTTGGATTGTGTATTCACTTGTATTGACATACCATTTAAGATGATGATGCAATTGTACTGGTTTGGATTGTTGTATTCACTTGTATTGATATACCATTTAAGATGATGATGCAATTGTACTGGTTTGGATTGTTGTATTCACTTGTATTGATATACCATTTAAGATGATGATGCAATTGTACTGGTTGGGATTGTTGGATGCACTTGTTTTGATAAACCGGTTGTCACGCCAGTGCACTGAGACTATAAAGAAACGACAATGGCCCCTTAATGAAACATTGTATCGACAGGTCATTTACCATTGCTAATATGCATTATGGTATTGATAATCTTTTAAAATGTTTGTCTCTTGGTACTCCTTGCATTATATATTTTATACTTAGATAAGATCGTAGCTGTTTTAATTTAAATATGTTCTAAACTCACGTACAACAGAAACGTTCCATACAAAAATCCAGATACTTCAACCCCTGAGCGATACAAACAACTGAACATGTGAAAGTGAGTTGCATCGTGTCTTCAGAAACAAAAAAACTTTGTTGCCGAAAGCAGTTTTTGTGTTATTCTCTCTTAAAATGTGGGGACGTTTCTTTTGCACGTCTGTATAGTTTCTTTCCATTGTATATATATATGTTGCAAATACGTCGCTTCAAAATTTGGTCAGCAGTATTTTCTCATATTTCAGAATATTAAAAAGAAAACCATTTTAAGAATATAATTAAATTTTATTCCAACAGACAAAATACAACAATACAAAACATACCACGTGATGATGATAATAATGAAAATGGATTGAAATGATAATAACATGTAGAAAGTAAACATGTTTTCATTAAACAAAAAAACTCGATGTGTACTTGTGAGAGTGTATCGTGAAATATGTAACATAACCTAAAGGAATATATTTCCCCAACAACATATCTAATCTCTATCATTAAGTTTGCTATCGGTACCATTAAATCACAATAAACAGTCCCGCTGAAAAACATTAATTCAAACATTAATTAGAAGATATTTGTAAAAAGATTAAAAATACCAGAAGTCAAAATATATCTTCTTTAAGACTTTAACAAAATCTCCAGGAGGGATATGCAAGGTTGAAAATAAATGTACTTTGGTGACTTGGGATTGGACTTCTTAGAGAAGAAATACAACTGTACAGATACATATCTTTCAAAGTCATTGACAGGACGATTTTACGTCTCATCTATATCCATTGCAATAATGTAAACATAAACAGTTCACAGTTAAGAAATTAAGACCAACATTATAAAAAAAAACAATAATAGAAAAGGTGAAACATATGTGTGCTGAAATACTAGTAAATATATTCAAATAAATATATTCACTTTCAATTTACATTTCAGCTTGATCCTGAAATATACTGTTTGTTTTTACACATTTGTTGTAGGTTTGTACTTAAAATGGCCATACATGTAGGTGTGAATGAAACATAAGAGTTATGTAAATAGAAAACTCAGTAAAACATGTCAAGTGTGTTGAAACGTCATAAAATACAAACTAATTTGTAAACAATAGCACTATTTGTAAACAACTCCATTCTATTGGCGAATAAACAATACCTCAGCCTCATTCATAAATATGTATTGTGACCTTCTTTACATGTGTGTTCATTAAAAAATATAGTTCAAATAAATTATTTTGGAATCAGACAATGAACTCTGATATTGAATGTTGAATCTGATTTAACCAATTCGTATTGGAACACAAAACAATGTCCAGGGACCGCACGGTGTAAATGTACTCTGTGAACCTTGGTTGAATCTTTAATATTGGTTACCATAGGTCAATTCATATGATGTGGTACAATGGCTTGTTACAAGTTTCAATGTTCCATATGCAGATGTCCTATGTTAACCCTGGCGAAACCCAAGCAAGTCTAGATTACTCGTTCAATCTTTGCTTCGATAATTATCGTGCTTTAAGCTACAGTACGACTAGCGCATTATTGTGGAAACGAACTTCGAGGGTGCGCTCCCATTTGTGCATCATTGCCAATATGCTTAAAACTCTTCAACATTAATGAGTTTTTAATTAATTGTGTTCTAAAATTAAAATTTGTCCTACATTAATAATTGCTCGTATAGCGAGGTAGTCCTTCGATGTCGTCCACAAATCCACCCCAGTAGGACTGTGCCTTTCAGGACATAGCATTATACAAAATAATAATGTCATAAAGCCGAATGTTACTTATACGAACATATATCAGGGACTGAAGCAACCATTAAGAGGTAGGCCTAAAGTTCGTAAAGTTTGGGATCCGATTATTGCGCTTCGATTAAGTTAAAAAATAGAATACCTGAAGGCAGAGTCTGCAATGGGCGGTAATTCATAAATGCCGCGAGAGACATAATAGTCAAGCCAAAATTATCTTGGAATGTCCAACCAACATCTAGACATGCATGGGTTACGCCTTGCACAGAAAGAGATTTGTCTGCCCAAGTTTTTTCATTTGAATGTTGCACAATCTTACTCATTTGAATATTTACAAGCAGGGACGACAAATCGTACGATGTGAACGACCCTTCTCTGAAATGAGATCATATCAGAGCTCCGCCATGTTTCGAATGGTTGCTCCCCTCTCGCGTCAAGAACAGTTTTGGATTTGAACCCGCACATCGACATCCCGAGGTTTGACAGGGTATATTTAATTTACGCTGGTTATCCATTTCCAGGGGCCCCTTCTTCTGCCCATGGTTGGAGATTCTGGAGTGCATTTAGCGAAGAGTTACTCATACACAGTGGGTCCCTTATGTCGTAAATCGTTTTACTCGCTTCCGCTTGTAACGACATCATCAACCGGTTTGCGGCTTGCCGTTCTGCTTCACGCTCCTCCGCTGTTTGTCGCCTGCAAGATATACACGCATACTTATATATTTTCATACACTTTATATGTACATGTTTATGCTGTAGAAAAAGGTTGATAACGACACAAGAATCTGTGTCGAAACGTCGTATATCATGAATAAAGAAGTTATTATTTTCGCAATTCTTATCATTCCAACTTCTAAATGTCCCTCAAAAAGCAAAAGGATACTAAGCCGCAAAATGATTTTAATTTTGAAATAATCTTCATTTACGGAAATATCAACATTGAAGCAATGGATAAGGACATAAATGGTCTTAAATTAACATCGTCAGTCGTCCATATACGTGTTCATGCAGATACCAACTAGCGGGAAGTTAAAACGTCATCAGAATTTTAAAAATAATATTGAAGTTTATTTACAATTGAAGTTATTTAAACATTATTTCAAAATGTCAATATTACTGATTGGCCTTTACTGACTAATACTTAAAATATGGGTATGAATAATCTATCTCACACATCATAACCTTCTCTTCGGATCTACAGTACGAAATGCCATCGCTCAAGTATGTGATGTTAAAAGAGATGTTTATCATTTATTCATGTGGCTATATCACATATGCATTTCTTATATTCATAACATAAGTTGATCTTTGATTGGAACAAAAGCCTTGGTTAAAAGTTGAAACCAGGAGTCTTTGTGACATTTAAGTCCTTGCCGATCAAGTGGAGGGATCAATTTATCTAAGTTAGAGTTCAAATACGCTGAACAAATTAAATAACTGCGGTATTGTAAGACAATTGAATTCTCCCCATACACACGGGTAATCTAAGCGATCTTTGAAGAGCATGAGTTATCTCCCTTGTCGCATTTGAACCCAACCGTCAATATGTGCGTTCACGGATAAAAATTTAACTGAAGTTGTGTCGCCACTAATTGATTCTTTAGGAGCAATGGACTAGAGTAACAAAACCTGATCGTGTTAGCACTATACCTAGAGGGACTTCTTTGGTTTCTTGTCCAGATTCAATTACTAATTTTTCGCTCGTTGTGCTTGGATTAAAGATACGTTTGGAAAAGGTAGATGGGCGTTTAGATTTGATCACCCAGTAGGCTGTTTGACTTTCTCTTTATACTTTTTTCAGAAGCTTCAGAGAATAAAGAACGACTGTCTAGACAGCGCAATTTTAAATTGTGGAAGTTAATTGTATAAGTTGATCATTTCTTCACTGGAAACTAGTGTCAGGTAATTGGCAAGGTCAAGTGGGAAATTTAGAAACTTTTCTGGATAAATGGCCTCTTTAGTTGAATTATTTCCACTTCCAAAAGGTCTGTCCTCAGAGAATGTTTTGTAAGTATTCTAAATATATAAGGATTTTTTTTTAATTTAAGAGATTTTTTTTTCCATTTGTGACTAATGCGATTTTGAAAATTAAGTTAGTAAAATTTACCTTAATTCATTTAAAAACATTACCTCAAAAATTAAATATCTTCAAATTGTTCATAATAGTATGATACGTTTGTTTAGATAGATTGATGTGTAATGGCAATGTGCCTTATAACGTTTACTTACATAAAATGTAGTATATATCGCCTAGGTGACGATTAAAATGTAAATTATGATAAAAGTGCATATCGAGAAGTTGGAAACAATATTTTAATGAATAAATAATACACATATTAATTTATTGTTTCGTTTATATACATGTATTTTTTCGTTTCTTAGTCAATTCCATTTTCTGGCAGTGTAACCATGCTATACAATATTGAATCAAACTCACATTGATACAATCAATTGTATTAAGTATCACCTCTAACAGATACTATATAGTATAACATTTTATTAGCCATTTCAAACCACCCATACACATCAAAACGTAATGTCATAGTATTTAGTATTCTAATGTTTTATATTTCTTTCGTTACATATAGCAAAGTCATTAATTCACCAAGTACTAAGATTGGTATTCACACTCATAAGAACAAGAGTATATATAGAGGATATATGTCTTGCCTTGACAAATATCATGTTTTCTAATCGAGTGTGATAGAAAAGCAGATATTTCAGTGGCGCATGCTGACATTATGACGTCATAACATCCTTATGACGTCACATGAGGGGCGATAAAGTTTATCACCGCTCAGTCGAGTGATGTTATCGCCACTGATTGAGGGATTATTTCACTGATAGAACCGTGTATCTCACTCCAAATTATATAACAACATGGGTTTATTTCATGTTTCATTTAACATACCTCCATTTAGTTCTCCTGTTCTGGAACCACGTCTTCACCTGGGCATCTGTCATCTTCAAAGCCTTGGCTAGCGCTGACCTCTCGGCTGAAGCCAGATACTTCTGTCTGTGGAAGCGTTTTTCCAGTTCCATGATCTGAAGTCTGGAGAAAGAGGTACGGGGCTTCTTCCTCTTCGGGGGAGTTCTGTTCTGGTAGGGGTGGCCCACCCTCCGTACTACTGTCAACAAGAGGCTGAGTTAGGGACATTGGCAGGGGAAATAGACTCATGCATCGTATCTGTATGAACTATGAGTTTAAACAATAATGAGTTTTATCACATATTTGAAAGGACAATCAGAGCGATCAGAAATTTGCCATAAGTTATACACTAGACTAAAATTTAGTCTATGGAATTGTTTTAGTTATTGTACTTTCATCCTTATGGTTGTATATTTTTCAATACTACCAGTGTATTCAGTTTATCTAGACTTGTTGAATACAAATCTAGAGTGTATTAAAGGCTCTTAATAATACACAGTCATTGAGCAGGACTAGTTATACACTTGCGTTTTAGTATGATACTAAAATACCGGTAGTGAGTCTGATCACGTCAAATAACAGTATCAAAATAATTCCTTTGTGTGTGGTTTGAGTTCGAGGGATGTTTGATCTTTTATATTTTATGAATAATATATCTCCCCGGACTATTGTAAACAATAGGGTCAAGATTTATGAGGTGTGATCAGAAGATGGTGACGTTGTACATAAAGAAGATGACGCCGACACTCTGTTGTTTTGAGGATGATCATCTCGCTACATCAATGTCAGGAGAATGTAGGTTTAGTGAAAGAGTTAGATGCAGGTATTTTTAACGGATATAAAAGAAGTATCAGTGTAATGGTTGTGAACATGGAGTATAATTAAGGTGCATATGAAGAATAATATTGGTTATAAAATGATAGCACATGTGTAGTATACATGTGGTGCATAAGAAGTATGACTACGGTGCATACCAAGCATAACTATGATTCATATGAAGTATAATGATGATGCATATGACGTATAGTAATGGCGCATAAGAAGTATAACTATGGCTCAAATGAAGTAATGTTATTATGCGTATGATGTATAATAATGGTACATATAATGTATAATAATGATGCATTTGAAGTAAATGATGGTGTATATCAAGCATATAACTTAACTACCGGGCAAAAGAAAGCACTCACCTCAGTTGATTTTTATCATATGTATGATTTTCAATTGCAAATATCTCATGTTTTCGATGTCATAATCCAAAACTGATAAGTACAGGTGTTTAGTTAGCAGTCAAAGAATACTTCTACATGTTTTTTAATTATTTTTTTTAAAATGAAACTTTAAGTTTAATTTTGTTTTTAAATTATTGTTGATGATAAAAAACTGTTCATCGACATATAAGACATATCCTATGTGAAAATAAATAAATGTGCCTGATTCTGCACACATGTAAAACATTTTAAACAGGGCAGGGGTCATGTTGGTGAAAATTTCATTCTTAACCCTCTCTTCATTACAAAAAGATATTTGAATTAAAATTTAACCTCAGTCACCAACAAAGTCATTCAAACTACTACAGATAAGTATTATTGTATCGTGTCATAGTCAAATACATCTGATTTCTTTTAAATATTGAATTAATCGAAATAAACTTAGGTGAAAACTTTCTTTCGCCAGGTAGTTTATATATATGGTGCATATGCAGTATAATTATGGCGCATATACGAAGCATAACTATGATGGATATGAAATATAACTAAGGTGCATATAACTTATGGTGCACATGAAATATGGTGAATATGACTAGTACTTCTGTACTTCTATTAGAAACTATCAGAAATTCTATTATTTGTCATGTGAACATACATGTAGTTTGGTTTTCGATTTTCGATTGGCTTTAGGCTTGTACACCCAATGATTTTGAAACGAAATAATAGTTGCAATTAATTTACTCACCAATAATAACTAGTTTCATGTATACTCGTATAAGGTGCTATATATGATGTGGGTTGTGTTGTGATGTTGTTTGGTGTCTTCTACTAAATGTTGACGTGGTATGGAGTGATGTGGGTAGTATTGTTCTGTTGATGTTTGTGTTACGAGTTAAATCATCTTCATTTATTTATATTTTTCATTTTGCTTCCAAGACTAAACCCAAACACAACATTAACACATTATCCATGATGATCATGACGTCACACAACAGGTTGCACATATCATTCGGCTCCACTAGATCACACTTTCGGCTGATGGAGTGATGTTTATTAATGTTTATGTTTTGCACCAACATTATCATGAACACTTTATACACTCGTGGTAATCGGGCAGGAAAAGTTAATATCTTGCTATGGTTTTTAATTATGATGTTTATATTAAAGTTTCTTTTGGAGTAAAGCTATACATCAGTATGGTATTTCCAAGTGAAAAATAAAGTATAAAAATAATCTCTCTCATAACAGTTTGCAATATAAACATATAATTTCTTTATTCATCCGATGTTTTCCTTAATATGTCATCACTCATAATTAATGTAAATACTTTCCTAATAACGTCCAATGATCTTCTGTTGCAGTCTTACTTTGGGCTGCAGTTATGTATTTACTTATGCATCTCTATTAATGATATTAAACAGCACCATGTAGACACAGATAATGCTTGTTTATGTACAGTTTGTATTCATAATTAGAGGCCTATAACGGTCTTACGTTAATAATTTTATATAACAAATATTTTATTCGTATTATGATTTACAAGAACATTTATGATATTATCAATAAAAATCACGAAATAATCAATGTTATTATCAGATGCGATATTAATTCAGGTACTTAGTCAATCGTCAACAATATTACCAGCTGCGATATTAATTCAAGTACTTAGGCAATAACTTCAAGAAAATTAATTAGTGAACATTATTCATTCTAAGCTAATACCATTACGTTGTTTTACTTGAGGGTCTGAACGTGATGGGTAAAGACCGTTTTCATACATTATTCAAAGGCATTTAAGGATGCTTTTGATGTTTTCTCTAGTAGCCTGTCAATGAATAAAGAAGAATTATTTCGCACTCTGATTTTTTTAGAGTAATTGAAGCTATTTCACTGGGCAATATGAGCACTGCACAACGTCAGTCGGGAGAACTGCACCCATCCCTAGTCTGTATAATGCATTGCAAGAATAAGGGTTCTTATTACAGCAAAATGGAGACGTATTTCTGGACAAATAGTACAGACCCACTGTCTCTTTTGAATATAACGAATCATGAATAATACATTGATATATATATTAAGATCAAAAGAAAATTTAAACAAAAAGAGCGATTTTACAGATAATAAATTATTGTTATTCCGTGGATTCAATTTCTTTTCATGATATTAGTAAAATATATCTAAGTTTATGTTTATACTTACTCACAAGTTTGTTTTCTAATTTAGCCTCTTGCAATTTACTCGGATTGGAAAAGGTTGGTATCGTCACAGGTGGTATTTTCATGTCCATATGTTACGTGACAAGTCATGCATTGCATATATACTGACAACTGACAAGCCTCTATGAATAGAAATATAATGTTCAAATTTATCCAAATTTAAACATTATATATCGTTATTATTTATAACTCTATATAACTCTAATAACTAATTACTTGTAACCATTTATAACACTTTTATAATTATTCAGATAATATGATTATAGAAAATATATTTTTTTTGCCCTACAACGAAAAATCAATGAAAACAAATAAATATGTTAAATAATTTTTTTATTATTAAATAGTGGTCATGTTCGGAAGACTCTTCACAGTATTCGATAAAGAAAATAAAAAAAATGTTAAACTTGCATCTTAATATGTCATAACCGTTTCAGCTTTGCAAACTTCACTTGATGACAATGTGCTGCATCAATACCAGATAAGTACTGTTTTGCATGACAGTCACACAACTAACTGTCGCCCACATTATTACCCGATTACAGTAATGATATTGAGACATGAGGGCAAATATGAAGTGATAGAATTTGTAGTAATTGTCAATCATAACGAGAGTCTCTCCTTGAAGTCCCAGCGCCATTAACACCAGTCAATTGATGATCACATCGAGCAATGTGCTCACGACAACGTGTCGTTTCAGCATTAACCTTACATGTGCACATCAATTCTCATTACTTCCCATTACTTTCTCATTACTTCAGCATTGACATCGAGGCTTATCCGGGTCATCAAGTCACGATTATAAAGGGAAAATAGTTATTTGATATAAAAATTAATCTTTGAACATCATTATTCATTAACTCAACTTTTGTGAAAAATTAAAAAAATTCGGGAAATGTGTATTTTTAGGGTCGTCGTTCATCAACTTGCACATTGAGGATACATGGGGATGTTAGTTAGTATACGACATTAATCAGTTAATACACTCACAGAATATGCCAAGAGAAATACATTAGAAGAGAGATACAAGAAATACAGTAAATTACCATAAGTCACGTGTCTGTGAGAAGTCCCTTTTAAACATTAACATGTGATTAATCTAAAATACACAATTACAAGAAATCAGAACTATGTTGATAACCATATATTTACTTCGACATCTATGTATAAATATAAAGAAGGATCTAGATACTAAAAATATAAGTTGCATTAGAACCCATTGCTATTTATCAGTCAGCATATGTGATTATACCAAGATATGTGGGGACTGGTTGGTTTCAATTATCATCGTTTAAAATAATCCACTGTTTTGCCAAGAGACTTATGAGAATTGCATAGTGAATCCTTAGGAATAACCACTTATCATTCACCTACTCACTTTGATATCAGGTGATATAACGATAAGAAATTCAAACATGTATATTTCTATAAGCATTATTATCCATTAGGTATCAATATACATGAATAACATTCAACGAATGGTCTCTGAGAAATGGTTACATATCAACATTTTACTTTTAAGTATTTTTCAAGAAATAAAAAGTAGCACTGAGAAATCCTGAAGCTGAGGCAGTCTTATATTAATTGTTATGATATTGGGTCTGTATAGTTTTTAACACTCAGTGATTTTTAAACAACCACTATATTACCACAACATTTCATGTAAGCTATATCCATGACAAGACATACTGGTCCACGACATGACATCGGGTGTAGTATAATGGTTGAATTATAAGAACTAAATGTTTCTACATTATAATTATCATCATTACACTAACATTTCGAAGGACGAATAAATAACTGGGTCAGAAATCCTTAATCTGTCCTACAACCAAGATCGAATAGTAATTTATATACATCTCTATAGACTATACCAGACAAAATGTAGTTATAATAAATACATAATGTATATTCAACCCAATCAATCCTCTAAACTGTCATCGAGACGAGGATGGAGACTTTATTTAATATATAATATGTAAAGCACACATAGAAGTTAAAAACGTGAGAAATGATATTTTAAGTAAGAAATGAAACGTGTAGAAGCATATATGCCTTCCTATGAAAGTGTCATATTTCTATCTAGCGTTGACAAACAACAATAACTAACTGCTAATGTATAATATCTACATATTCCCTGTGTTTTATACAGTTTATATTAACATTATAGATATAATATCGACAAAATGAATTTTTTAAAACAAGGAACGATTTGAACAACTATGGATTGATCCGTCGCAATAAGAACGCGATACACTCGTCATTATGTTCCAATTGTCGTTAGATATATACGACAAACAACTCAGATCGTTGGATATATATGTATCTACAATTAACTAAAAACGTTATGGTGTTTGAATTAGATCAGTTTTACAGGAACTGTTTTTATGTTCTTTGTACTAATAATCATTTTGCGTGTATATTCATTAAACTATTTTTCTTTTGATAAAGTTAGTTTCATATACGCCATTCACAAAAGTAAATACGTAGTGTATTTCTCAAAATCGAAAACATGTTCAAACGAAATATTTACTCTAATTGAACTAAAACAATCAAATATTCACGTACTGAAAAAAAGAGTTTTCGGTTAAGTATCAACTCTGCAGGTTATCGTAACCGAATGATAAACAAATTAACTTTCACAAAAATATTGACAGCCCTTTTAGTTTTATGATTTTCATTTTAAAAACTATTCGATTATCAAGTGTTGACTTTGAGTTAACAGCAACATTAATAGGAATCAATCTAAATGAGGAATGTTTCTTGTTTCTTTGCACATTGCCTGAGGGAGTCTCGTGTGTCAGGCTTGACAAGAAGTAATTATATCATCACATCTCCTGATTGCATTAATAAGTGACATCAACAATAACGTGGGAGAAAAACACCAATAGAATGTCAATCGTACATCATTTTCTTCACCACTGAATCATTAATTAAACACGAGTGTTTATTATGAAGGGGAACTAGTCATTAATATAACGGTTGTTTGTGTTAAGTTTATTGTGTTGCATGTATCTATGCCTTCAGTTATACGTTTTTTTATGTTATGAACTTTCAGTTGTTTACTTTACGAATTAGATATCTAGACTGTATAAAGGCTCTTTAATTTTGATACATAGTCACATTACAGGAATAATGGTATATTTAAAAAAGAATTATGTTTATAATAAAAATCGTTTGGGTTCATGAAATCATATTTATATGTACAAATGCAGTTAAAACAACACTACATTTTGTATTGTTGTTTTAACTGCCTTTGTACATATAAATATGATTTCAACTTGTAAATATTTGGTTGTTTTGCCTTTTGTACTTATGCCAACACAATAACCGTAAAAATCAATTAGTATATCAAGTTTATATGCATTTAACGCAAAGTCAAATTACCATTAAGTTAAATAATGAAATCGATAAAGTATCTGAGGGACAGTTTGGAAGCATGTATCTTAAACAGCTTCATAACTATTTAAGACATCAGATATGAACAGTTTATAAGATATATAACATATGCTCATGTCACCTTACAGCCTCATTGGGAGACACTAAAGTCATCAAGATAAAGTAGAAACAAGCTCTATGGTTAGAATGATGTTACTACCCACACATCATACCCGTGCATCAACAGAAGTTTATAAAAAAAAGCTATTTCAATATAACAATGTTACATTTGGGATAACACTACCTTCAACAGTACAAATTCTTGTATTTGTTGTATTGAAGGTAGTGTTATCCCTAATGTAACCTTGTTATATTTGTTCACTATCTAAATGGATTGTATTTCTAACCCATTTAAACTTCAACGGAGCACAACCATAAACCCTCTTATATGGCCTCCAAAAGAAAGAACACTTTCAACCCAACTTCCTCAAAATTACAACCAAACCTAAAGTGAAACTACTCATTATTTTCGTGCCATTCTAATACAATTAAATAAGATATAAGTGAGAGTGCAGTAAGACATGTGCAACATCTACTCACAACATTTGACACCTTTCCTAATGCATTATAGGTATACAACATTTGACTTACCCCCGAACCTGTCCCTGCGAATATCGACCCAGGGGATACTGTAGTTGGGCCACAGAGGCACGACAGGGTGAGGCCTGTGGGTGGGGACCCGTATCACCCCCGTCGACTCAGAGTGGGTCAGATAGGGCACGGTACTGACGGGAGAGAATGGCAGGTGTTTAATGATGGAGGTGTATGGACTGTCCGTGGCGACATATTGCCCGGGGGTGAGAGAAGACTTGGGTGACCGGGGGCTTTCCTCTGTCTTGGATGAGTCGTCTCCCAGAATTTTCTTAATGCTGAAGGATAATTCTATATCGGAATCCTTCCTAGTTGTCGCTTTCTCGTTGCGACCCTCTGACATGTTGACAGTGTCGCTTAAATCTACTGTGTCAGTGTCTTGGACAAACTACCTCCATTATATTCCAGGTGTTAAGATACGGTATAACTCTGTCTTAATCGTAACTCTATTAAATAAAGCACTCGGCAATAGCTGTGATCAGATATAGGGGACTAATTGTCATGGGTATCATTAAAACAACCTGACACTTGCTGTGTGCAATATCGCACGTGGACGACCCCTCTGTCTTCTCATTGGCTGATCTCTATTTGCTGCGGAGCGCCATCCGTCACTAAGCCCCGCCCACGATCAGTTTCCTATTGCATTACCGCCAGAGATATCTTCTCCGTGTACCGCAAGGGAAAGCGATCGATTGGCAAACGCTCTTTGAAATTAGAAATCTGTTGTATAAATCTGACAAGTGCTCGCTTCAAACTATCGGAGTCCAACTGCGAGTGGAATTAGCGGAAATTTAGAATGGTTTGTTGTCTTTCTTATGGCTAGAGGCATTGAGACTTCCCTCTGGTGTTTCCGGATACCAAAATGGAATCTATCAAGAAAATTGATAACTTACAGAGACAAGGCTGCGGTTAAATAATTACGTGCTGATTTTGAAAGGTTGGATTGCCTTGCGCGATAATGGCCTATCTAAGAAAGCGATGGAGTTAGAATTATTGAAGACAAAGCTCTCTTAACTAAGTGCCATCATTGACTGTCAAGATGGTCGGCGAGCCACGGGAGCGAGGCAAGAAATAGTCCGATGGCGTCATGATTCTTTTGTGTAAATAATTTGTCTGTCAGAAATAATGTTCAAGGCAAACTTTACTTACATCTTGATAAAAGTTTCCTTTATTTTTCTCATGTGATAATGAGACCTGAAGTTTTTAGTTTTTAAATTTGTTTGTTTGAGATGTATTTGTAAATTATTGTCATTGTTGAAGGAATATAACTTAATCAATTAAATTTTAAAGTCAATTGTTCACTTCAATATTTAATTGCTTTCGGTATGACGTGATGTTTACAAATCTAATTTTTGATTAAAAGCCGTGAATGGCAATATTCAATTTGACAATTTTGATTGATTTTAAATTTCCTGAATTTTACATACAAGTACAAAAGGCCATTGGCGTTAATGATTATAATAATCATGTACAATCAATTTATATGCAGATTACTTTTTTCAAGGGTGAGAAGTTCAAAATAACTTTCTTTACAATAATTCATTGATTCTAAATATTAATGAAACCCAACTGCAAATGCGGAAACAACATTCAAAATAAAAATGAAAATCGTTTTTGGTAATTAACATTTTCAACCTCTATTAATCTTGGAAACATCAATTTAACATCGGGATAAAGATCAGATCAAAGACAATAGGTCGAACACAATATCACACGCACAATGTGAAACGGTATTAGCGAATTAAGATGGTACTTATTTATGCATGAGGGTGAGAGATGGGGGTCAAACCTGCACGTGCAAATTATGCTTGTAATTACTGCTTCAGATGCTTAGTAATCTTCTACTCTGACGCATGTAATGTGATATGAAGAGTAATTAGACCTTTTTCATACCCTCTCCCCCCTCCCCACTTTCAGGACTGCTCGTCTCGCCACTGAAAACTTCCCTGTCAGTCCATCACTCGATGAGGAAAATAAACAGTTTATATAGAATCTAAAACATATACGAGCTTATCGCGAAAGACGCAACTTTAAGGAATCGCAAACCTACGGATCGTATCACTTCGCACTGTGTTTTCGCAAAGTGACCCGCAGAGGGCGCTAGTTAACAACTTCCGGTAACCCGAAGCAAAATGAATAAATACTATGGTGATGCAAAGCATGATGGGATATATCAGAAGATGGCGTTAAATGCTCTAAGTTGTGTTTATCAATTGAGGGGAGGCGTATACCGGCTTGAAGGTTTATTTTCATTCCAGACAAATTGCTTGACCTTCATATACTTTGCTTTATCAAATCGTACGTGAATAAAATGCCTGTTGATACACTTATCTTTACGGAGTAAGTTGTTCTCTATTTAGATTTTCATGAAGAAACAAAACTGTTGTTGAAATGTATCTATATAAATATTTTGAATCGATTCCAATTTATATTCATATGTTGAAGGGAATTTAATTTTAGAAATTTTGAAATTGTTTTAAAGTGATTCAAATTCTCTTTTATATTTTGGAAGAGAATTAAGGTAATAAACAAATCTCATTGTATCATTGGAAATGTTTATATTCATCAAAACGATTAAACTTGTTTTATTATGATCGTAAGTTAGAATCATGATAATGAGGATTAGGATAAATTCAAGCAAACTTAAATATATATCTTATATCTTTAAGAATTAAATGGTAAGTCCAAGTTGTACATGTTTATAATGATATATTTATATTCAAAAGGACACTTTCTCCGAATGTTATTGTTATAAATGTCTCATTTTTATCAGAACTAGGTTATTATATAGAAATTGAGACAATTTGAATAATAAATGCATTGCTTTTTCATTTCTATTTACCTAATTATGGCGGCATTCAATTAATCTACTATTCTTTACAAACTGCAGATATACATTCACCGATGGTGATGTTGAATTAACTTTGTAGAATACACATCACATTTATATGAAACTAATTTCAAGTAAAACAATACTTCTTGTGATAAACTAAATCGAACACGTGCGAAGTCCATACAGGACGAATTTATTACTGGAGCCACGTGATGCCAGTTGATATTTTGACAAATTGACTCTGCCTTGACATGATTGCAAACAGCTTAACGACATAAGGCGTTCCGATGTCAACAATGCACCATTACAAGTGTAATATATTCTCTATGTATGTTATTATATTGTCTAACATGGATTACTTTCCAATTTGTATTCATAACATGACCATTCTAAACATCCGGGGGGTTCCCAGAAACACGTGACTTCCGCCAGCGCACGAGATGCACGTGCAAAGACAGGAAATTGAAGTTAGCAAGGATGGCCCGCTTTGACAAAGCTTTAAGTGTTTAAACCTATAATTAGCGCGAATAACATTACTGAATTAAACATCTTAATATTGTTGGCCCTTTATAGTTGAGGTTTGTGGATATCTAGACTGTCTCACGGGCTGCATTTGATTTGTCGATTCGATTCGAGTGTCGAGTTCGCTATCAAACACCAAGAACAACCAACTCGACTCTTGGGTAATGTCAAGAACATACTACCCGATTTTCCGAGAACGATACGAAGTCAGCGGAGATTTGTTTTCAAACGAGAATCAAATATCAACGTTGATAGATATATATGTTGTTTACATTATTTTCATTTGGTTATTTTTCAAAGGAAACATTTAATGACATGCGTTGGTAGATGAAACATTATTGAGTCAACACCCGATTCGAGGCGTTTGATTGGAAATGTCAAAACGCAAAAATGTCGACCCTCGTGTTGCTAAACTACCACTGCCGCTACAGCAGGTTGATCTCTGAAAAAATATCATCCTCAAAATCGTCAGGAGATGAAGATCCTGTTCAATAGTTGAAGTAATATGTATTATCTTAACATAAAGAAAAGAACATTTTCCAAGGTCAAGTGACTTTCTATGTCTTAAAATGTACTTTCCATTTTGGATGACGTAATGGACTATTCATTTCATTAATATTACATAGTCATAAGTGATAAGTGTAAATATACTATACATGTAACGTCACACTGGTTTACAGTTCCGACGTCACAATGATTCGTGAAATTGTGACTGTTGGGTGTCATCACACTGTCGATGACACCACTGGGCGAGTACAACAGCCAAGCTAAAGAAGCTCCTTAAAACTTGAACATCAAAGACATAAAGTAAATTGGCATCGGACGATGGCTAATACACTATATGTCTATAAGCATTTCGCAATCGATTCAAAATGACGCATTTGAGTTGTTTCTAATTCGCTGACTCCAACATTGCAAGCAAATATCTTAACTTTTTGCTGCTTATGTAAACCGAGCCCTCGAGAGATACAAGTTCGAGACAAATAGTTCTATTGACTTTCTAAACTTAATTACTGACAATGTAGTTTCATCGTGTTTTACAAGTTCAAATGTTATTTTTGAAGTCTTTGAGAAATCCAATGTTTTTAGAATTGACAATTTGCCATTTGGGACATGTGTTTAAATCGTTTTCTCGATTTTTTTCGCGCTCTCTATTTTGAAGTTTTGAGAATGTTATTTGACACCGCAAGCGAGTGTCTTATGATTGTCAGGAAAGTTTCATATTATTTGCATGTTTAGGCGTCTGTTTTAAAATATTCGACAGTTCGGAAATGGATTACAATTTAAGTTCATAAAGTTTGATTGATTAACTTTTAAAAGTGCATTTTTAAATGACAATTGATTTCGCTTTAAATATTATTTTAAAAGCAATTTAATTCATGGAAAGTGATAGCATGTTAAAATGTCTTTCAAGATACATTTAGAGTGTAATACAAACACGTAAATACAAGTTGCGGAGAGAAGATAATTAAAGTATATATATCATATATACAGCTACACCTCGAAAGTTTGTGCACTTACTTGAAATTTTTAATACCAAGTTCATGTGATATGAATTTCTTTTGGATGTCCTTTGCATTGTTTTAGAAGGAATACACCTTTGTTCGTGTGTACAGCAATCATTCTTAAACTTCTTAAATCATGTGCTCGATCGTCAGGCAGTGTTGCAAGTTGTCGAACTTTGACAAGTTGAAATAGACAGATGGGGTAAGTTTTTAGAAAAATACATATCGACCGGGAAAAGTTAAACACAAGAAAATTGAATGGCCATTGAATGATACACGTGACTGATGAGTGAAGCTGATGATCCCTTACATGTACTGGAGATTTTACAAAGACAAATTAAAATTGAAGTTTTTTAAAATGTTGATCCCTAGTCACTTAAACGAGCTTTTATGTTTAAATTTGAGTTATGAAATTATATTATTATTATTATTTTTTATTATTAGGATATTTATATAGCGCACATATCCATCCACTAGTGGTTGCTCAAGGCGCTTACATTGTTTCCCCTGGTCAATGGCATTCTTTCACCGTCCAATCATTTTTTCCAATTCAACTCCCTGGGGAGTATTCAACCATATATAATGTGAAGCAACCTACAATCGTATTTTCTCCCATGTTACATGACACCACATTTGCACTAGGATACACAAGTAGGTAAACAGACTTTTGGGATGCAGCTTTACGCTGTAGTTAATATTTCAGAAGTATACATGAAGAAACATTTGGCGTTATGGTCCTTTTTTATTTTTCTAAATTGGTTTTTGCTCAAATGTCACCAAGAAGGAAGCTGCCGTAAACTTCATTTCTTAGTTTGAGACAATCAGTCAATAAGTGAAAAGTGCTGAAAAATAGTTTGTGTACGATATGTGACAATTTTTTCCGTTTTTTTTTATCAAAATAGGGGGAAATGACACCATTGTGAGATCGCGATCTTTATTTGAGACAATGTGTATAAGCTATGGTCATATACCATATACTTCATGCTTGTAATACCAAGTTTAATCTGTTATCCAGATCATTATTTTAAATAGAAACCAAATTAAGTCTATCCCAGTATGGCAAGTCTAGACAATTTTCATATAATGAAAATGAAGAGATCTCAGAGACTGTTTTTCTCCTGTTTTTTTTCTTTCAATTTTGACATACATATATCTTGAATTGAGTTCATGAGTATTGTATTTTTTATTTCGTTGAAGCATTGGTGAATGGCGAATGCCTTATTTTTTATTATTCGTCTTCACCTAGGATATATCGAATATAGTAATACCCGATGAGCGACAGAGCCAATGGCTCTATTTCTTAAAAATAACAATTGAAATAAGAGAAATTAAGACTAAAATCCATTTGATCAATCATTCTAACGGAACATTCTGTCAACGTTTTCAAGAAGTTTGGTCATATGTCAATGTCAATTCTTTTTCCACAAATTAGTTATTTAAATCTTATTTAAATCTGCGTAAAAGGGTACTCTGAAGTTCCAAACGAATATTTGTAGCAGTATAACATCCTGAAGTATGTTATCACCATATGTAAAGAAATATGTTATTTTATAAATAACTGTAACATTAAAATGTATGTATGTAGATTAAATGCATGCCCTTGATATAAATGAATTACCATTCACTGGGGTCTTGTTTCCACGATGTAAGTTTTGCGAGATAACTTGACAGCTCGGTCTTCATCGAGAAGATCGCTTGCTGACAGAGAGAAGTAGGGGTTATCTGGCGGGTTTACAGAGAGGATAACAAGTAAAGATAACAATTATAAGTGAAGAACTGGAACATAAACTAGGACAGACTTCTAGCATACAATTAAGACGTTTCTGTAGAATATATCTTGAACTTTACAGTTTATGTGTTTCATCTCCGTCAATGTCCAGAATGTTCTTTCACTTCCAGTTCTCTTGTTCCGTCATAAAAGTTAATCTACAAGTGAATATTTTTTTTTTTTTAAAGTTTAATACATTTATCGTAAAAAGAATGAAATAAATAAAATGTCATGTTAACACCAAATTTATTTATTTAACTAAACTAGACACTAGAATTATAACGAAGAAGTACCAAGTGTATTTTAAAGGCGTGGCCTCTCATGATTCCGATCAAGAAACAACTATTAATCCAACCCTACCCCACAACCAACCTGCCCCGAACTACATTTCTATTACTACTGTTTTTATTTTTAAAATGTTGACCCCTTCCATCTATTTTATTATGACAAAATTCGAAAGTAACGTGAGGATCACATGGTTAGTTTAAGAATGATTATTGTACACATAGATGATTCTTTGTCATTTTTATTGATGTAATTTAATTGACGTCACAATGAAAAATAGAGCCACCGGCTCTGAAGCTCATCGGGCATTATATACATTAACTTATTCAAAATGTCAACTTCTAGGTGAGAGGTACAACAAATATGAAACAGTTTAAATGGAGAAGATGAAATAGGTCTTAAGGTCCTTACACCTCTGACCTATCTTTGAGGCCAGAGATAAAATCCCCTACAAACAAAGACACACTTGAACAATTAATTCATCACTGTTGTTTCCTTTAGATAACCTTCCGTTGAAGAGGATATAAAATCTCAAGATGAAAATAGCTTTTCAGGTCATGACCTCTGTGACCTATATTTGGGGTCGCAGGATCACGAAATCTACAATTTAGAATCCCCATTGGCCAAGGAGTATGCACACAACTTTTCAGCTCTCTAGACAATTTTGAACTGGAGAAGAATATGAAAATAAGGTTTTAAGGTCGTGACCCCTATGACCCTATTTAGGATCAGGGGGTCATGAAATCTACAATTTAGAATCCCCATTGGCCAAGGAGTCTGCACACTTCTTGTCAGCTTTCTAGATCTTTTGGAACTGACGAAGAAGATGAAAAAAAGGTTTTTAAGGTTGTGACTCATGTGACCCTGTTTGGGGTCATAGGGTCACCAATTTTACAATTGAGAATCCCCATTGGCCAAGGAGTCATTTCAACTCCCTAGACCAAGTGGTTCTGGAGAAGAAGCCGAAAATGAGAACAGTTTACAGACGGACGGATGGACGGACTTCCGCCGGACACCATGCCATGCCATAAGCCCATCGGGCCTTTCAGGCCAGATAAGCTAAACATTCAGAGGTAGGTGAACAAACTTATGGGATACAGCCGTATAGTCATTGTCTTCCCACAGAGTTTACTCCCTTCAGATTTCGATCTATTCTATTATGGCGAACTTCTTGGCTAGAAAAAGAGAGCCTTGATTCGTTGTATTGGAAGTTAGTTGTGCAATCAGCGACGTCGTTGTAAAGCTGATATTTGACAATGACACGTCTTAATGCTATTTCTGGTAACAGAAACTTACGATAAACATTTTCTCGAATATATGTTATTTGATTTTGTGAAAACAATTGACCATAAACATGCTGATATATAAAGAAGACTATAAATCAGAGAGAAAAAAAGGAGTATAATTTTGTGCTGCTTGGGGATTTTGTTAGAAACGAGAAATTCAGCTAAGTGGAACAGAGGTTATGATCGAAAACCTGACGAGAGGAAACTGTGGGAAGAGAATGGTGTATAGTTTGTAAACTTTCAATGAAGAATGCAGATCTTTCAAACGGCGTTGAGATCGCTGTTCTTCAAAGAGTTTTTAAAACCCTTTGAATAATTGATAGAATAAGAATAAAATTGATTAATTAATTAAATTGAAATTTATCTAAAGATAACGGCAACCTGTGTTTTTGAGAGAATGAGATATAGTTAATGTGAGTCCAGTGATCAAATGTTCATGAATTAAGGAATGAGTGAAACACCTTTCACAACATGGCTTTGAAGTCTCGAGCAATTGGCGAGAGTTCGCGATATTAGTCGACAAGGAGTGGAGCTGAGAGTTACTTCCCTTTATAGGTCGAGCGAGAAAAAGTGAAAAGATGGTCGAATGGCAAAGTAGAGACTTTTTATGAGGCTTGAAGGTAACGCGGAAATAAAACAATGCAATAAGAGTGGACCACCTTTTCCAGTGGTTGCTTGCCTTACCAAATTGTCTGGCAAAACTCTTTAAAATTTCATCAATGACTGGAATTAGCCATGGGCCTGACGTATTAGTTTTCGCTTGGAAGGGCGATTGACGCTGTTGGTGTGAGTGTTTTAGCTCCGCTCTGCCAAGGCTTCAAATGGGTCGCTTCACGAAATCGAATTTCTCTATGGGCGACTGGAGTTTAATTGGCTAAGGTGCAAACTATTCATTTTACTGACACTTCAGCCAGTCTTCAGCTTGGAAACCATTGAATTAACTGCCCAGAAGGGTGAAGATCTCTCCTTTCCTCCTTTTCCCATTCTCTCCCGGACCAGGTCGGAAATTGCATGCCTATCGCTCTAACACTACTGGGCGACAAATGTTCAATTCGTATGTTCGCTCGCACAGAATATTTGAGGGCAAGACTTTAGTGGGATGTTACTAGGCTTAAATTTTTCATCACTTTGAGTGATCGTGCAAAAGAACACTTTTAAACAAGGCAATTAAACGTCTTAATAGGGTCGTAGGTGTACCATTAAATATATTTGCTGTCACAAAACTTGACAGATGCTTTAAGCGGTATTGCCAGTTCTGTTATGAAGAAGTTATATTGGACACACGGTTCGCTTGTCACTGTTAAAGTGTCCGTCACCTGGTGTACTAATATAATTCGTCCCATTAGAAGACACGTCATAAAATTCATTTTAAGGATGGAGCATTATTGATGTGTGCGAGCTTTCGACAACGTATAAAGCTCATATGGCGGCCCTTTAAAGAAAATATTTTTTAGAAATAGAAAATAATTTAATTAGAAGCTACTGGTTAGTCATCTTTAAATACATGTAACTTCGTCGATTCATCAATATCAGTTACCGACCATCAATGTAAAATGTTAAATTTCTTCAAAACGATCTTAAAATGACTTAATCAACTTTGATTAATTAGTGTTTCCTTCAGCTTACATTTCGTATTTACGTATTACGTTTCTGTATCGTTTAAAGTTCTTATTTGACAAATGTTCAATATTGTCTTGTCAATGAATGATTTAACGAAGTACTTACATTTTTAAGCTTCAAAATTGGATACATAATCGTTTTTTTTTCAAAACTGAATACAGAAGTATTATAGTTTTCGAAAATCAATTAGATGTGTCCTTTAAATCGTCGAAGACACAAATCTAGATAATTAATGACATTAAAACCCTTCACAACGCATAACTTTTATAAACAGCTTAGATACTTAATCAACCGCAACTTGTATCAACCTGTCACAAAATTCTTTTCCAAAGGTTTGAGTGTAACATTCAGACTGTATTAGGATTAGGGACACTGCTTCAGTAATAAAATCGTGCATAATATAACTTGTTAAAGAGCATTTCATATAACTTTTGATTTTATCCCATTTTCTTCTTATGTCTACAAGAAGAACCACGTTTAAACAGATAATTTCAACATCAGTCGACAATGTATGAAAATGATATGTCTTGCCTACTTTTATCAAACAAGTTTCTCGTCATCAGGTCGGCACTTGAACGATGGTAAACATTTAAACAATATCACAAAGCAGATGAATTGTTCCAATGAATATGCATGGTCAACTCAACAACCCACCTCTGACCAATATTGCCCCTCATGTGGACATCGCTGATACTCGCACACGTTTTTCTGGTCTCTTTGGCACCATGGAAACGTTCTCACGAAACTTCCTCTAACAAAGTAATAACTGACGTGTCTTGTTGGAACGAAACACAACGCAATTAGAATTTACAGATGAAAAAATCGAAATAAAAAATCCGATCTAATTTCATTGCTTCGATTGAGGGCTGCCTCGGCACCCGTCGGGTTGACCTCGACAAACACCAAACACCGATGGAATTTACTCCAAGGGCCTCTTTCGTGAAATGTCTATTAAACAGTGAATACGCTTAGTCAACAATTGATAGAACGTTAGATAGAATTTCAGGTACAAGTCCCTGACCGCTTGCCACACATACCCCTTGTCATAATTCTAACCTCCCCGTGGAGCCCGGCAATCATGGCGTGCTCCTGGAAATGGTATAACAATTCCTCATCAATGAATTAAGCTAATTGACTTACAACTGCACGATTGCGGCGTGTGGAGGCAAGCACGAGATTGGCGGGAAAGTTCATGCAGAGAGTGGTGTCGCTGAAATTGATACGTCCAAGTTTAATAGCGAAATGATGTGCGACGACTCCATTGGGACAGAACTCCGCGGCAGGGTGATCGCTCGTCAAGGAGCGAGGCCGCAGGGCCTGAGAGCTCTTGATCGTTATCGAAATTTGCAGGCTCGGTTTAATCAAAAGAAACAAAACAAACAGCTGACAAATTGCTGTTTTTCACCCGGTGAATAATGATAATAGTTTGGAAGGAAATCGTTTATGTTTCCGGGCGGTGTTGAGAGTTCTTGACAGAGGAGTTCAACTTGATGGGCTGCAATGTATCAGCTGCCCTGCGTGGAGTTTAGCTTAGATTAGGACTCGCTGTGATTGGAGTGTTGAGGAGTTTGGAGGCACCTTTGCTTCCGATCTGGAGGCGCTTTGTAAGTTCAATCCTTAATGACCATTGGTACAAAGGTCCAATGTAATTAAAATCTTCATTTGTTCTCTTCTCTCATTTAGAGCCTTATAATATTGTTAGGAGCTGGCAATGATAGGTAAATTGAGTTTGCTTCTGCAGCGAGGATAATAGCGCGTTCAATTAGTCATGGAGGAATCGACATAAAAGAAATGAACGTTCTTGAAACGTTTTATTGACCTTTACGAAATCAGGCCAAAAATCTCCAATAAAGGAATTAATTCAAAATTAGGTTGCATTGTTCTTTGAAAGTATTACAAAGAAGACTAGTGGAGTGTCTGCACATGTCCGCTGTACGTACTTTGTGTCCACCTGCCTAAAATGTACTAAAACAAGATGTTAGTGATGAAATGTAAGTCCACTGATATATCGTAATCATGATTTAAATGAATAAATAAATTAATCCACTTTACAACTATGATAGTTTTTTTAGTTTTGAAAAAAATATTCCTGAATAAAATCTTACCTTATTAATTATGCTAAGTTTGTATGCAGTATTCTTTCATATCGTTGTTCGCGTTATAGCCTAACGAAATTTTGAGAATGGGTTGGGAACTATTCTACACGATGTTGTACAAAAACTTAAAGTGTATTATTTTGATTAATTTAAATTTTCGATTCAATTACCTTTGAATTTTTCAGTCACAGATTAACTTGTAGTGGCCAAATATTATTCAACTGTTATTTGCAATTGGTTGAACAATATATTCAATTGAAATAAATTCTCATCTGATATTTATAACACACACAAAACATCAGACCAACATTGAAGTAATTTCCTGCATTGACTAATTTCTATGCACCTTATTCATTTCCTTTTTCATTTCAAGGTTTACATATTTGTATGTGTTTTACTTTCATTCTAATGCCTAACACAATGTACATATATTCAACTGTATTCAATAACGATCGACTCCATATACACCCACCATTAAGAGTTGAATCCTATCCCATATTTATCAGTGCCATATGCAATTTGTGTATTTATTCAAATTTATCAATGTTTCTTATGATTTGCAATTGCTTAAAACTTTCATTTTTTCATTCATTTATTTATAACATGCAAAACGCAAGGTGGCGATCAATTTCACAAGAAAATTAATGTTCTGTGCAGTTTATACGTTTATTTATCTATTTAATTATACTAATATCTCAAAACAATGCATTCCATTGTTATGAAAACTCCTTTGATATGTATGATATACACAGCCCTTTATGGACCGAATCACTTGACTCATGTGGCTAATGGTCTATGCAGTAAAACGGCGCAATGATGGGGAGCAACAATTGTAATTCTCGATGCAGTTTGCTCAGTGTTCTATGATGATGTAATTATGTAACTTGGTGTCTGTTTTATATAATCAACTTGGAGGGGAACGTGGGATTCATTAAGCCAATATTAAGTCTGGAAAAGCGGCAAATTAGTCGGCCAAAATTACCCATGGGTTTCATTAACGTAGTCAAATCTCTGTGACTACATTCTGTAATCTCTTTAAAACTATCCGGCATTTGCTTTGTGATTGATAAGTTGAAATCAAACGGTTCATACCAATCGATAGTACGTTATACGAAGGCAGCAGTTCCCTATGGTACCGAGACATTGCCTCTGTTGATCTCTAGCTATAATATACGATATTCGTTTTGAATTAAAAGCTAAAAACGCATCAAATCCGCCACTTTGCAGCCTCATGGGTGATGTTTGATAAAAGAGTTATAATTGATTACGAGTAAATAATACCTCTGGATTGTATTACAAAGAACAAATTATGAGCTATTATTTGAACCCAAATGAGAGCGATTGTAAACTGAAATACTCCAGAAAGGCATAGTGAAGTTTATTTCTTTGCAACATGTAAAAGACTGATAGAGGAGAGAATTGAAGCGGAAAATTAATCACTTTAAAGCCAAGGAGCGATATCCATTCCGAGAAACTCTAACCCTTATCGCCTCTTGAAGAAGGGCTGATTTCTTCGCGCTCCTAACCTGTTTTACGTCATCTGTACTCGCGGTTGATACGACATGGCAGCTCGTCAAACGACGGGGCTATTCGGTCCTATATCACTGACGATTTGGCCGTTATTTCATACCCTAAAACAAGACGGAATTTAGTTAGCTTCTGATGGGCTTTGCCCCGGCCAGTTATAGCTAAACTAGAAGCGATGTTATCTATAAAACCCATGCGCCCCGTGCCGCGAAGTATAAGGTAACGCGATAAAGAAACATTTCTGAAATTTTATAGCTTTTTACAAATGTTTTGGGATGTAGATGATTTAATTTGACTTGTTAAATCACGGTGGGATTTTATCAGCATTTATTTGTAAATAAAGCTGATTCCCCGGCAGGGGCGCAGTAGACTCTGATAATTTAGAGCCAAGTATGAACTAAACAGCCATTTACAAGCAGCGCTCAAATTGAGCAAGTTGAAATAGTTAGAAAATGAAGTTGATTCTAACAACAAAACATCTTCATTTTGAATGCGAGTTAAAATATTTTAAATTATGACATTTTTATTTTAAAATGGTTAATGTGATTTTCAGGTTTGAAATTTGTCTTATTATTTTTTTTAACGGATTAATTATCAAATGTACTTGTTGACTTTATAGCACCTGCATTTTGCCGAACAGAAAAACCCATAGGCATACAGTTTTGTACAACGATAAAGATGTTGTGTAGATTGTTCTAATATTAAAATGTATTTGTCATATTTTATATCTACATGTACTATTAAAACTGTGTATCACGCAAATATACTAACAAAGGTATACAACTGCATCCAATCTTCGTGTGGTTTTATTTGCACCGACTAAGATTAATCCTTTAAATGCATAGTGATATGTGCTGCATTTTCTCAACCTTTTGCATACAGCCATAGCTATAAGGGATAAATTAATGGCAATTCTAATGTTTTAACTTTAGATCAAATCGTACCGTATGAAATTAATGACACGAGAAATTGCTCCTCAACTTTATTATTATATAACTTGTATTGAAGATAACACATTCATATTATAACAGTCATTTGGTCACTAAGAGAAGGCGCTACTAGAATATATAAACGTATTTTTCTGTAAAATATAAATATGAATACACGGCAAAACAATTCCGACACAACGATCAGCCTCGAATCCAATATCAGCATGTTGAACAGCACCAACACCAATATGTGACATCTGTAACTTTCTACTAAATTTCCTTAATAACTAAATCCGAATCATCTAATCTCATCTGACGGCCTTAGCGCGCCACTATCATCCAATCAAGAAAGCAAGACAATAACACTATCAGATATTTATATTTCCGCAAGCTTAATAAACAGTAACACACCAATACCGCGTCTCCTTAAGGCTGCTTCCCCTCTTACATCAGGCCCTGATAATAACCTCTTCAAGCCATTCATATTAAAGGGATTCGAGCCCTGATCCATTAGAAGCGCTTCCTTTATCATTATAAGGCGATCAATGATATGTCAGTTGCCAAATGAGTGATACCTCGATTCGAAAGCTCGCAGCCAAGTACCATCAGTTTTCGGAAATGATCAATTTTCGCCTCCAATGAAGAATCCGGGAAAACAAAGGCTGTAATTGCCCGCTGTTACATACGCAGGCGAAAGACAATGATGTTTATTTCTTTGAGCGTTTCCCATTAACCACCGATTTAGCTGTCAGTCAGCCGGCGACAGAGAGAAGAAGATGTTGGCTGATTTAAGTAGCTCTGCAGATGAGATTTGTTTACAATGAATACCCTTTAAATCGAAGACGTTTATCTTTATACAGCGGTGTCTGTAATGGTTTACATGCTTGTAACGCTGATAGGAACTTCATGGTGTTGTTACACACTGTTGTCGGTAATGTTAGACACGATGGTGTATGCATATTGGTCGCTGTATATTGGTTTCAATAGAAGTTTTACTTGTAAATATTAAAGGATATTGGTATCTTTATATATTGGTTGTTTACTTGTACAGATAACTGAAAGTCATATCTTTATATACATAGTCAAAATGTTGTCTGGTAAGAAAGTAGACAACGTATCAGAAAAGCAACTGTGTGGTATAACAGACGCATTATCAACCAGTTGAACAGAGCAAATCTCATTCAGATAATCGGTCACTAGTTTATAATATTTGCATTCATAAACTATGAACTGTAGGAACAAGTGTTGTTAAACTGACGAATGAAAGTCAATATAAATGGTTGTAACGTGATGAGTTATTCTATTCTTTCAAGCGAACTGATGAACCTTTAGTAACTGCCTTTTTAAAAATTCAAACAGTGTGAACCTTCAATATCAGATGTTTTGGAGAGGACACATTTGAAAAGTTGCTTACATATAGATATTGATAATGGTTTACTTGTCAATGATAGTTCACCTGTAGACATGACTGAATTATATTGGTGTCTTTATATATTGATGTCAACGATAGTTAACTTGTAGACATGGCTGAATTATATTGGTGTCTTTATATATTGATGCCAGTGATAGTTAACTTGTAGAATTGACTGAATTATATTGGTGTCTTTATATATTGATGTCAATGATAGTTCACCTGTAGACATGACTGAATTATATTGGTGTCTTTATATATTGATGTCAACGATAGTTAACTTGTAGACATGGCTGAATTATATTGGTGTGGTTTATATATTGATGTCAATGATAGTTAACTTGTAGACATGACTGAAATATATTGGTGTCTTTATATATTGATGTCAATGATAGTTAACTTGTAGACATGACTGAAATATATTGGTGTCTTTATATATTGATGTCAACGATAGTTAACTTGTAGACATGACTGAAATATGTTGGTGTCTTTATATATTGATGTCAATGATAGTTAACTTGTAGACATGGCTGAATTATATTGGTGTCTTTATATATTGATGTCAATGATAGTTAACTTGTAAACATTGCTGAATTATATTGGTGTGGTTTATATATTGATGTCAACGATAGTTAACTTGTAGACATGACTGAATTATATAGGTGTGGTTTATATATTGATGTCAACGATAGTTAACTTGTAGACATGACTGAAATATGTTGGTGTCTTTATATATTGATGTCAATGATAGTTAACTTGTAAACATGGCTGAATTATATTGGTGTGGTTTATATATTGATGTCAACGATAGTTAACTTGTAGACATTATTGAAATATATTGGTGTCTTTATATATTGATGTCAATGATAGTTAACTTGTAGACATGGCTGAATTATATTGGTGTGGTTTATATATTGATGTCAACGATAGTTAACTTGTAGACATTATTGAAATATATTGGTGTCTTTATATATTGATGTCAATGATAGTTAACTTGTAGACATGACTGAATTATATTGGTGTGGTTTATATATTGATGTCAACGATAGTTAACTTGTAGACATGACTGAATTATATTGGTGTGGTTTATATATTGATGTCAACGATAGTTAACTTGTAGACATGACTGAAATATGTTGGTGTCTTTATATATTGATGTCAATGATAGTTAACTTGTAAACATGGCTGAATTATATTGGTGTGGTTTATATATTGATGTCAACGATAGTTAACTTGTAGACATGACTGAATTATATTGGTGTGGTTTATATATTGATGTCAACGATAGTTAACTTGTAGACATGGCTGAATTATATTGGTGTGGTTTATATATTGATGTCAACGATAGTTAACTTGTAGACATTATTGAAATATATTGGTGTCTTTATATATTGATGTCAATGATAGTTAACTTGTAGACATGACTGAATTATATTGGTGTGGTTTATATATTGATGTCAACGATAGTTAACTTGTAGACATGACTGAATTATATTGGTGTGGTTTATATATTGATGTCAATGATAGTTAACTTGTAGACATGACTGAAATATGTTGGTGTCTTTATATATTGATATCAAGAAGAGTTCACCTGTAGACATGACTGAATTATGTTGGTGTCTTTATATACATGTATTGATGTCAATGATAGTTAACTTGTAGACATGACTGGAATATATTGGAATCTTTATGTATTGATGTCAAGAACAGTTTACTTGTTGACATGGCTGAAATATATTGGCGTCTTTATAATATTGTTGTCAATGATAGTTTACTTGTAGACATGGCTGAAATATATCGGTATCTTTATAATGATGTCAATAATAATTTACCAGTAGACATGGCGGCAATATATGGGTGTTTCTAGATTGATGTCATTACCAGTTTACTTGTAGACACGACTAAAATATACTGGTATCTTTATATACAATTGTCGGCTACAGTCGGTTTACATGTTAGAAGCGTACTATTGTCCTTGTAAAGCATTAACGTTCATAACTGACCAATATAAGTTATATGGAAATATGTGTTTCCTCTCACATAATTGTCAGTAGTATACAAGTTATTATGACGGAATGAACTAAATTGTATCTTGACGCAAACTACGTAGATGTGTTATTATAATGTGTTATTTATATAATAGTTTAACATTAGTTAATATCATTTTATACAAATTAACCTTCAATTGTATTGCACGAATAGAGAATTAAAAATACCTTGCAGATTAGGATCCGAGACCAATGAAGAAAACTATACTGACGTACAAAATGAAAAGTCCCCCCCCCCCCCCCCCCCCCCCCCCCATTTTTAAGAGAGTATAACACATAATACTGCTTTCGGAGAGAGAAGATATTAAATGCACTCTACAGACATATGTTTGGTAAATAAGTACTCACAATTTCATACATCAGAGCATGATAACTCAATTACTATGTCCGTTCAAAAACTATTGGGGTGCTGAAATCGCCATTTCAAAGGGGTTTTCTGGACGTAAAGTTTGGTATTTAAGGTAAAAGTTTATGTCAAATTCTATTGTCAATTGACAGTTGATTTCGATGGAAAGAAACACTTTACTATTATCAAACAAATGTGAGAGGTTTGAAATATTTTTCAATTTCAAAATGCACGTATTGACCAAATTTCAGATTATGGGTTCATTTCTAAATTATGGTGACACTCGGCTTTGTCTTGTCTATAACTTTGTCACGAAAATAATCATCAGGAGATGATAAATCAAACCGGTCCCACATAATGACACATTGTTATTATTATATTACACATCGTTGAAAGATAATTGTACATATATACTACTTCAGTTAGTGGCTAATACACATGCTGAGTTTCAGGTATGATGCATGCTTTTGGAGTTCTGCCCCAGAAGCAGACCTATCCCTGAACAAAGTCCAAATGTCTACGTAAAATTGTTTTCAGAAATCTGAAATTATCAAAAGACACCACTTCAGTTGGTGGGTAGTACCCATGCAAAGTTTGGGAAGATATGATGAAGTTTTGTGGAGCTGTACTCCGGAAATGAACCTACATGTAACTCTGGACAAAGTCAAAATCCAACACGTTTCTAAGGAAACGAAACACAAATAATTCAGAAATCTGAAAATATCAAAAGGCACTACTTCAATTAGTGGGTAATACACATGCAAAATTTCGGGGAGATATGATGGACAGTTTTTGAGATGTGCTCCGGAAACGAACATATCCAAATCCAACACATTTTTATGGAAACGAATAAAATCGGAAAAATATCAAAGGTACCACTTCAGTTGATGGGTAATACACATGGAAAGTTTCAGAAAGATAATTTAATCATGAACGGTTGTGCTCCGGAGACGAAATGCTTATGGACGGACGGACGGACGGACGGACGGACGGACTGGGCGACGACTATATAAAAAGTAAAGGTGGCAGAAAAATCCACTAGTTTAGCCCTGTTAACTCAGTTGTTCTAATAGAAGGGGCATATTGATACTTTGATACAGTAATTATTGTAATAAAATTAACGTATAGGTGTATTATAAAGTAATGACGGAAATGGTCTTCAGATCGAAGCAACGTCCCAGCTTACACACAACGTAATCATTTCCACGTCTTCACAACATCGTAATTACGTAGAAACACCACGTTGTAGCAACCTTTCTGGGAGTCTACAAAATGACGTTGTGACGACGTCAGGATCTACGTTTGGACAACGTAAAAATAGACGTCGTTACAACGTCCTCGCAACGTCTTAATTACGTAGAAACACCACGTTGTAGCAACCTTTCTGGGAGTCTAAAAAATGACGTTGTGACGACGTCAGGATCTACGTTTGGACATCGTAAAAATAGACGTCGTTACAACGTCCTCACAACGTCGTAATTACGTAGAAACACCACGTTGTAGCAACCTTTTTTGGGAGTCTACAGATGGACGTTGTGACGACGTCAGGATCTACGTAAGGACAACGTGAAGCTGACGTTATGACAACGTTATCGCTAAGTAGATTTGTTAGCTGGGGTATTGGTGACTAATTACAGCAATGACGGTAATGCTGTTCTGATCGAAGGAGCGTGTTGGTGTCTTATTACAGCAATGACGGTTATGCTGTTCTGATCGAAGGAGCGTGTTGGTGTCTTATTACAGCAATGACGGTAATGCTGTTCTGATGGAAGGAGCGTGTTGGTGTCTTATTACAGCAATGACGGTAATGCTGTTCTGATCGAAGAAGTGTGTTGGTGTCTTATTACAGTAATGACGGTAAGGCTGTTCTGATCGAAGGAGCGTGTTGGTGTATTATTACAGTAATGACGGTAATGCTGTTCTGATCGAAGGGGCGTGTTGGTGTATTATTACAGCAATGACAGTAATGCTGTTCTGATCGAAGGGGCGTGTTGGTGTCTTATTACAGTAATGACGGTAAGGCTGTTCTGTTCGAAGGAGCGTGTTGGTGTTTTATTACAGCAATGACGGCTATGCTGTTCTGATCGAAGGAGCGTGTTGGTGTCCTATAACAGTAATGACGGTAATGCTGTTCTGATTGAAGGGGCGTGTTGGTGTCTTATTACAGTAATGACGGTAATGCTGTTCTGATCGAAGGAGCGTGTTGGTGTCCTATAACAGTAATGACGGTAATGCTGTTCTGATTGAAGGGGCGTGTTGGTGTCTTAATACAGTAATGACGGTAATGCTGTTCTGATCGAAGGAGCGTGTTGGTGTCTTATTACAGTAATGACGGTATTGCTGTTCTGATCGAAGGAGCGTGTTGGTGTCTTATTACAGTAATGACGGTAATGCTGTTCTGATCGAAGGAGCGTGTTGGTGTCCTATTACAGTAATGACGGTAATGCTGTTCTGATCGAAGGAGCGTATTGGTGTCTTAATACAGTAATGACGGTAATGCTGTTCTGATCGAAGGAGCGTGTTGGTGTCTTATCACAGTAATGACGGTATTGCTGTTCTGATCGAAGGAGCGTGTTGGTGTCTTATTACAGTAATGACGGTATTGCTGTTCTGATCGAAGGAGCGTGTTGGTGTCTTATTACAGTAATGACGGTAATGCTGTTCTGATCGAAGGAGCGTGTTGGTGTCCTATTACAGTAATGACGGTATTGTTGTTCTGTTCGAAGGAGCGTGTTGGTGTCCTATTACAGTAATGACGGTAATGCTGTTCTGATTGAAGGGGCGTGTTGGTGTCTTATTACAGTAATGACGGTATTGCTGTTCTGTTCGAAGGAGCGTGTTGGTGTCCTATTACAGTAATGACGGTATTGCTGTTCTGTTCGAAGGAGCGTGTTGGTGTCTTATTACAGTAATGACGGTAATGCTGTTCTGATTGAAGGGGCGTGTTGGTGTCCTATTACAGTAATGACGGTATTGCTGTTCTGTTCGAAGGAGCGTGTTGGTGTCCTATTACAGTAATGACGGTATTGCTGTTCTGTTCGAAGGAGCGTGTTGGTGTCTTATTACAGTAATGACGGTATTGCTGTTCTGATTGAAGGGGCGTGTTGGTGTCTTATTACAGTAATGACGGTAATGCTGTTCTGATCGAAGGAGCGTGTTGGTGTCTTATTACAGTAATGACGGTAATGCTGTTCTGATCGAAGGGGCGTGTTGGTGTCTTATTACAGTAATGACGGTATTGCTGTTCTGTTCGAAGGAGCGTGTTGGTGTCCTATTACAGTAATGACGGTATTGCTGTTCTGTTCGAAGGAGCGTGTTGGTGTCTTATTACAGTAATGACGGTATTGCTGTTCTGATTGAAGGGGCGTGTTGGTGTCTTATTACAGTAATGACGGTAATGCTGTTCTGATCGAAGGAGCGTGTTGGTGTCTTATTACAGTAATGACGGTAATGCTGTTCTGATCGAAGGGGCGTGTTGGTGTCTTATTACAGTAATGACGGTATTGCTGTTCTGTTCGAAGGAGCGTGTTGGTGTCTTATTACAGTAATGACGGTAATGCTGTTCTGATCGAAGGAGCGTGTTGGTGTCCTATTACAGTAATGACGGTAATGCTGTTCTGATCGAAGGAGCGTATTGGTGTCTTATTACAGTAATGACGGTAATGATGTTCTGATCGAAGGAGCGTGTTGGTGTCCTATTACAGTAATGACGGTAATGCTGTTCTGATCGAAGGAGCGTATTGGTGTCTTATTACAGTAATGACGGTAATGATGTTCTGATCGAAGGAGCGTGTTGGTGTCCTATTACAGTAATGACGGTAATGATGTTCTTATCGAAGGAGCGTGTTGGTGTCTTGATACGGTATTGGTGTTCTGAGTGAAGAAGCGTGTTGGTCTTGATACAGTATTGACGGCAATGTTAGACTTGCTTGTTAAGTGAACATATATCTTCGATCAGTATTGTCGGCGATGTTTGTCGTGCTTGTAATGAAGCTATGAGTATATTGGACAGCACTGACACTGGATATGAATTATGTAAAGGAGTAATGATCTCCTACGGGCTGGAACTGATGGCCGAGATTAACGTTTGTATGTAGTCGTTATCTCCACAGAATCGCTAAGTTAATTTGACAAGGTGTGATGGTCAATTCTGGTAGATCATTTAATCTCTACGAAGATATGGTTTCTTTCTGTAATGCCTTTTCACACAAAATCAGATTAATTGATGTAATATAGAATTTGACGTTTGAGTAAATTATTTAACGTTTCTCGTTATGTCATAATGGGTTGTTCTTAACCAACGTAGTTGGTTGTAATTTGATTGGAGTTTTCAAATATTGACTGACTGTGATAAGACTATGGTAATAACGTGTCGAAACGTGAAGTAGTAGCAACTGATGCCCTTTACTTTATTATTATGTTATTATCATACGGCACCTTGAAAACACACCAATGTAAATTGAAAGTAAACGGTTGTTAAAATATTCTATAAATGATATATAAATGTCTCACAGAAATTTACGACGACACTTGCTTATGAAATATTAAGCTTTGATCAAGGGCGTATTTTTTCCATATCATTGTATTTTTTCAAAAGTATATTTAGTTCAGGAAAGTTTGTGAATGTCAAACATTGCTATTTCAGTGACTAAGTACATAACAATAATGTAACATATCGATATAACAAAAAAATCATGTTTTGGAAGAAAACCCTAAATCAATATTCAGAATGGTAGAGTTTGTAGTAGTCCCACAAGCATTTCACCAATTACCATTGTTATTAATTAGCTAAGCCATCTGCTGAATAGAATTTCACGATAACATCCAAAACACGTCAAAAGCAATTTCTCAATTTATCTCCCAGTACCCTATGCAGTTCAACAATTATCCAATATGAACTTTATAATGTCTTTCATAAGGACATCATATTGTCTGAGAAAGCAAAGAGTCAATGTAGTTGAAACAGCGGCACGAAAGTAACTCCACACTAAAACAGGGGGTCCCAGAAGACTGCCCCGGCGTATTCCTCCTTATTTGCCTTTAGCGGGCCAACTCGTCAAAATAATTGCCTTCGGTCTATGAATATGAAGTCGACTGTCATTTTAAATTAAAGGGAATGTTTTCCCCATGGACCAGAGAGCAAAGGAAGGGCCCTGGGCAATTAATCTAGGATGATATTCACAGAAAAATTAAAATTATTAGTTAACTGGATGTGTTCAATTTGCACATTTATGTAATTTCTCATTCGTGAGCTCTTAGGAGCAAAATAGAGCAACTCAGGTTGAATTGACGAGACAAATGAACGCTATTCTATTACTATCTTTGACAGGAATTGCCGTTTTTGCAAATTTGTGAAATAGATTTTGATAAATGTTATTTTCCCTTTGTAATAGTTATGAATAATATGAATGTTTAAGGTTCAATGGACTCCTGATACTTTTAACGAGTAAGGAATGAGAAAGTTTAAAGAACTGATAGTTTTATATGTTCTTAAGATATTTCCCTGCGACCACGTGTCTCCTCTTTGGTTATATGAATATGTGGATAACATGATCTTCGAAAAGAAACTAAATTATTCTTCTTGATTTAAACTATCATCAAATAATATTTCAACGTGTTATCATATATCGTGTTGTAGTTTAGACACATAATGTATGTGCGTGCACGTAAATGCATTTGTTAGGAAATTAAACTGACATAAATATGTGAGTGCGCCTTCGTGTAGCGGAACAAATACAAGATATTTGTTTTAATTAAAATTAAAATATTCTACCCTAATAATAATAAATAATAATAGGATATTTATACCGCGCATATATCCATGCTCATTGCATGCTCAAAGCGCCAACATAAATTTAGGTATAGAGAAACAAATTAAGAGAAAGCACTCCTGTAGAATTATGTCTTTAGTTGAGATTTGAAAGTGGAGAGATTTTGACAGTCTCTGAGATGTAATAAATTCTTACGTGCATTAAATTACACTATTTGACGTCACAAAATTGTCTCTTTAATAATGACTGTAGTAAATTAACTAACCATGGTCTTTTTCATGTTTTCTTTAAAATAAGGTTAAAAATGGGAAAGGAACCCTGCAGAACTTCTGTTAAATTTTCATGCCAAACTAGTTTTTCTTTTACAAATTGACGGACATTTTTGTTTACTATTCATTGTTGAAACAAATATATTCATACGATTTTAACCAGAAATTATAGCCTCTGTTCCGAACGCCCATTCTCCTTCGTAGACATCGCCACCACTTCGGGAAGCCATCAATTACAAATCTCTGCAAACGACAACAAAACTATTAACACCAAACATGGCGACTGACGTCACCTTACGTCAGCTTTGATCCAGCAACATGGCCACGTGACCTTTATAATGACCTTTATAATGACCTCTGGGGCATCTGGAATTTACCGAAGCTATAAACACCCCCTCGGAAGTGACAGACACTTTGTGCCATTTCACAACCCTTGCATTTCCGTCAAGCATAAACGGTCGTCCCTCCATCAAATATGTGGCCCGTTACACTTGTCTAATGGACGACCGGCAAGGTTCAAAGCTCGGCACCAAGAGGCAGATGGCTCTGGGAGAATAATTCTTTTATGAGAGGAGCCACCGAACGTAATTGATGAACCCACTTTGACAAATATTTTGGGTGTTTCATTACCCGATCGCGTGGCAAGGTCTAATGGCAACAGCGCGAGAACTCACACTAACTTTCATTCGACCAGTTGACTTTGGTAGATGTTCCTAATTGCCACAGTAGCACATGTGTTAGTAACCATGGTCTGGATGGGGCATTCAGACGGTAACGAGGCCTAATTAAATCAGTCAGTCCGCGGAGAGTTGGGCTCGTATTAGTGGAAAAGAATATATTAGTTTAACGGTAATTACAAAGATAGGCCTAGCAAGTAAGAGATTGTAACGAAAGGGGATTGGAGACTTCGTAATTTGGCAATGTCTGATAAACGTTCCCTCAGGAGACGTTAAGAGTGGGAGAGGAAGGCCGGCCCGGGCCAGATAGAAAAGCATTTAATATTCCATTTGTGGCCAAGTTTGAATAGGCTTTTGTTCACAATTTAAAGGATTAATCACTTGAGAGGAATTTGCAGCTTTCCCAGGACAAAGTGGAATCTCTAAAATGACAAGGGTCACGGATGTTCCCTTTATTCGCTTTTGTCTCGGTAATCCAGAGGCTCTGTGTACTATTTGACTTAATAAATAGAACATTAAACGACAATTTTATCCATAAAACATTATTAAATGGAATCATTATTTTAGAGAGTGGCTCCATGACGAAATATTTCAAACAATGATCAGATATTAATTGAACTAATCTGATTTAATTACCCGCGTGTACATACAGAACCATTGGAAGCCGTTAGGCGCACATGTAATATGATTTGACGAATGATACGATCTTGTACAAGGTTCCCGTTCAGTGGACATTATGTAATGTAATACAATCTACAGGGGTACACTATCATTAATACGATAACGTCAGTTATGCTGTACTTCTGAAAGTTTCCTACTCAAACACAGTTTTCTCATGCAATCTCGGTACATTTCTTGGTCTGTTGAGCAGCTAAATTGTCTATTGTCTTTCCGAACTTGATCAGAATAATTTTATCAACTGATATGATTTCGTTATTTTGAAGACTTGATTTACCTTTGTGGCACTGACACACAATACATTGTGTACTGTGGTAAGAAACGTACTTCCCCGAATTAATGTTTCACTCATAAACTTTTCTAAAACAAGGTATGTTTCTGCGTATTGAGCGTGTAAAGTGAAGCAAAAAGTCAAATCATGTAAATTCAGTTTTTATTACAAAATGGCATGTTCTACTATCCGTACACTGATCGTTTATTATAGTCGCAAACTTAACTTGATAAATTATGTCTAAATCCACAATATTTTAATTATCTGATTGAGAGGTCTAACTCTTAACTAAAAAAAATAATGTTTGCCATATAATTTTTTAATATTTTCATGTACTTAAATAAACTAATCGAACATATGTATAATGGCGATAATAAATTCATTTAACAAAAACAAATGTTTCAAAAACAAAATTTAAAAGATTCGATAAATGTTTGGTAAATTGTTTACTTTCCCTGTTATATGTCGAAATAAAAATACACAGTAATAATATTAGTAACGTATAACAGTTACTTGCCATATAGTACTTTTATCATAAACACATGTAAATGCTCTCAATATTGATCTCCACTCACTAACAGTGACTAGTACTTGGGTAAATAAAGTTTGTTGTCTGTCTTCATGACTATTAGCGTTAACATACATCAATTAAATATATATATATATATATATATATATATACACTCATGGCAAAAATGGTTGTCACCCCCTAATATTTAATTAAATTGGAGTTTATATCACATTGTATGCATGGCAATGTTGGTTTTCCATGGAAATGTCATTACAGGCATGAAGTTACATTAACTCACACTTTACAATGAACAGATTCAGCGGTTTCATGTAGACCACGTGCATTTCATTGAAATGATTGAAATTTGTCTCCTTAGGTTTGTCATTTCCATCGATTACTATAGACCTCTTTCATAAGATACAGCTTCACGACTATAGTTTCTGAAAAGCATAGACCATGCCTGGTCCCACTCCACCAGGAATCAGACATGAAATCATTGGCATGAGTCGTGGTGGCGCTTCGAATCGTGTCATTGCTGCAGCATGTAACGTCAGTGTTAGAACTGTTCAAAGGATTAAAAGACTGCACGCCATACAGGGAAATGTTGTTCCGAATAAGTCTTCAGGCCGTCCCAAGAAAACTACGGTTCGTCAGGATAGAATTCTTCTTCGTTTGACCCGACGTCATAGACGTCTTTCGTCTTTGACTCTTGCACAGAGATGGGGGGCTCATATTAATACGCCCATTTGCCGGAGAACTGTAGTGAACAGGTTGCTCCAGCATGGATATAAGGCAAGAAGACCTGCCATCAAACCATTCTGGACACTGGTCCACCGCAGGGCACGGCTTGCTTGGGCGCAGGAGCACCGCAGAATCCAACTTGGACATTGGCGTCACGTCATATTTACTGATGAGTCTCGTTTCCTACTGCATAAGGTGGACAGGAGAATGAGAGTGCGACGTTTACGTGGGGAAAGGTTCAATGACGACTGTCTGCAGCATCAGGTTGCCCACGGTGGCGGTTCTGTACACGTATGGGCAGGAATACACCATAACGGTAAAACGGATCTTGTCGTCCTTCAAGGAAACGTCAACCAGAGGTCGTACAGACGTCTTCTTGAAACCGTTTGCCTCCCACATGCAAGAAGAGTGTATGGCAACAACTTCCTGTTGCAGGACGATAATGCACCAGCCCATCGTGCACGTACAGTGAACGCTTTCATTCAGGCACAAGGAGTAACAAGATTGCCCTGGCCTTCAAAAAGTCCGGATATGAATCCGATAGAACATGCTTGGGATCAGCTTGACCGTGCAATTAGAAGACTGGACCCTGCTCCTGCAAATTTACAGCAATTGCGGGCTGCTCTTGTGAATGAATGGAACAATTTGGCTGTTGCAAACATCAACACACTGATAGACAGTATGCCTGCCCGAATTATCGCCCTTGAAAATTCCAGAGGCGGTGCTACCCGATATTAGGCTTGTAAATATACTCATACATGACTGCAGAATGAAATAAAACCGACAATTGAACTTGAAAATGTAATTTGTTTTATTGATACCCATCCAATTGATACTATATGGATACTGTAAAAAATTGCCCTTTTTCACAGGGACCATACATATCCTGATAGAATTTCTTAAATTGGCCAGCACAAGACCAAAATACAAGCTGGTATGTTTTACGAATGTTTTTCCCAATCACACAAATCATTCTGACAGTTATTGCATGTTTGATTATTTGTCCACACTCAGTTAAACTTGACGTAGCGTTCTCAGTCTGGGGGTGACAACCATTTTTGCCATGAGTGTATATATATATGACTCAAGGAACAAACCCGCAACTATTGCAGTACCAACATCTATATAGATATGCCATAACACACTATACCACTCCTCTGGGGCTATTTACAGTGCTTACAATACTACCACTCTTGTTATGATCATTGATAGTATGTGCAGTGATATACTACAACGCAAAATAAACGATATGAAAATTGCAAGATATTCTTATTCGTCAGGGATCAACGCGAATGTAAAATAGTTACGTAATTTCTTTTAAATAATTATAATGAAACATTATTTTTGAACACCCCTTTAAAAACCATATCAAGGCGAGGAACATGTACCAATGATCTATGAATTGGTTTGACATATTTAACATCAATATAAAAAGAACCCTTTCTTCTTTATTTAGCCGTACGTCACTACGTGTATCAATGTGAAAAGACACTTTAGACATTTCTTGTATAAGTGTTAATACGGCATATTCTCTAAAAGCGACACATTCTTTTAGGATAAGAGTAAATACTTTGACATTCTCGTCTCTTATCAAATTGTTTAAAAAAATTACCATGCAAGGTACAACTTGCCTTCCAGTAAACATAACGTTTCACCTGGATATGAGATGAAAATATCATACGTTCCCGTAACAAACAAAATACCATATTGTCATTCTCTTAGTCGAAAGTTGTTTCCAGTTTACAGGAAACTATTCACAAAACAATCTATATATATTTGTACACTCATGTCCTTTTGTACATCGACCTCTTATATGTACAGGCACAAAAAACTCTCTTCCTCTTTTGTTTCTGTGTTCAGGTCTAGGCCGTCATTATTTACAAGAACCACAAAGCCTCCACCATTTCAATTTGTTCGCCTCTTCTTTGGTCATATTCTTCTTCTTCTTCTTCTCATCTCTATCCACTGTGTGTTCTGTGTAGTCAACATTCAATATTTACAAGTACCCAAATCCTCAATATCATCATCATCATCATCATCATCATCATCATCATCATATTATTATTATTATTTTACGTCAACTAGGAGTGATGCTCATCTATGCCTGTATCCACCCCGGGAGGAACTAACCTAAACGCAGGGGTGGGAGGGGGGACACAGAGAGGGGGGTACATCTGAGTTCCCTCATCAGACCGGAGACTCATGAGGAACTTCTGGGCAGCCTGCCTCTCAATCTCTCTCTCCTCAGCTGTCTGGCGTCTGCAAGTGAAGAAGTCGTTCGTGAAGAAATGGACACACGCGTAATGGCCATGATAACATGTTTTTACAAGTTGTATGCATTGTTATTATTAATGACAAAATTTAATATAAAATTTAAGTAAATACAGATGGATCATCTAAAATGAATTTTTTGTTGGGAACTTATCTTTAGAAAGAAACACCCGCCTTCGTAGTTTTTGCCGTCATTTTTGTTTATAACAATTACCATATAGTAATATAAGATAGTTTAGGGGAGGCTGTCTTATCCTAGTTTGTTGAAAATATACTTTTTAGGAATTTGGAGATCATAGTTGTGTTTGAAAGCTTTTAACTTAATGATATCTTATTAAAATAAGCACCTTTCTCACTTAAAATATTTTATTATTCCTAATATATACTTAGAAACTTAAAAACATATGCCACATGAAACCATACTCATACGTGTGCTATGATAATATATGAGCCATGATTAAATCATACAACATCTGATATAATATTGCGAATCGACTATTTTAAGAATATGCATAATTTGTAGATTTAGACACCACTAGAAAAATCATAACAGAAATATCATTCATCTAAATACTGAGATTGTTTCTCAGCTTGTTTCAACTAATTCACTTTTAAACCAATAACCCGTCAATTTAACACTGATTGCAAAAACTAATCCTTCTCCATGCACTTCATCGGTCATCAACACTGCCCTTGTTTAAACTTTGCAAAAACTCATTCATCTTTCACAAGAATATTATTTCAATTTCGCAACATATGCGCAGTGCTAAGGGTGGTCAACATATTAACCAATACAATCAGAAGGATACCTTAACGTGTAACTGAGGTTGTGGACGTGATGCCCTGGAAGCAGGAGGATGCGACTTTAGACATTTATGAGTGTGGAAGTTTTTCACCGTCTCTTTCACTTCTTTAAATCACGTCAACAGCTTGACAGGTGTCATGCCACGAGGTAACAGAGTCGGCGTTTGACATTTCAAATTCTAATTACTGAGATTCACTCAAAGAAGACAAAAACGTAGAGACAGCGAAGGAGTCTACTTGTTTTAGAGCATTTGTCTGGTCCTGGTCGCGGCATTGGCTTTAGCGCTTTGATTTGTGATACATCACATTGTAATACACGCTGAATCATGTAATGTATTTCATCATTATTGGAAAACATTAAATTGTTGGCGGACGTTGGCATAATGTATTTCACATGACTGTACATTTTGATTGAAAGCTACTAAATTGCAAGAGGTTATATGCAATATCAAACCTCTTTCTGAATATGAATTATTACAGTATTCGTCTTTCAGTACATGTAGCACATATTTACCATCTACATAAGTAACTGTAAGAGACAAGCAAATGTTGGTCAGTGTGTAAAACTCTATTCAAGTGATATTATTAAGTGTATTGCTATTTATCGTAAACTTATTTTCATTATAAGGAATGGTATCATTATCACGAGTCGGGAATATTTTTGTACCATAGGCAGCAAGAAAAAGATAATCGTTTGTAAAGTGAATGCAACTGGAGCTGTTCAATTATCCATGACTACCCTTCATTAGGTTTACTATCCTACACTACTTAAATATTTTTTGAACAGGTGTGTTGACATCGTTGAATAGGAAATCAACTGAACCTTTTTAGTGAGCATTTTTTGTTTTATTTCTTGACTACCTATACACACGTGTCAACGTACGTTTCACAATTACCACGACGCGCGGTGTCATCAAATGAAACTACAGTTGTTGTAAAGTTTATAACTTGCTTCGATGTGAAACTTACCGGTACTGTTCATTGGAACTATGCACTGTCATTAAGATAATATAATGACATTTTCAGAACAGCCAAGGGACCATGTTCTAGTCATTGATTCATTCAAATTGCTATAATCATTTTCACTTCCCTGTCTGTTAACCTCTTTCAGATTTAGCTTTATAATATTCCAATCTCTGAATACATTGGCAATATGAAAAACTCAAATTATCGGAAATCGTTTACTTAAATATATTTTTTAAAATTCATTATTCATATCAATCGTTTATAACTTAAGTTCTTTAAAGATGTCCCTCTTATATAATTTCTATCTTATATTGCCATCACTCTCTGTAATACAACAAAAATGTCTGCACTATATCTGTATGATGGTCCTGTGGCCCGATTACGAAATAAACGCATATTCACATATTCACATTCAATATAATCTATTATAGATGAATTAAAATTTGAATGAATTTCTTCAGATCCATTTTGAAAATGTATCTGTCAGTAAACCTTCCTCTCGTCGATGAACTACTGCATTTAGATGCAAGTTTATTGTGTTTAAAGCAAATGTCCTGACTTGAACAGAAACAAATTCAGCAAATATTAGATAAATAACGATAAACAATTACGATGACAAGAACACTTAGTCTAGAGATGATTTAACTGCATCAATATTATTGACGTTTGATGAAGTAATCCGAAAATCATGTATGCTAAAGCAGAAATCTGGTTTGTAAATTTGTAACTTTGACGGTTTTATGGATATAGTCATATCCGATCGTTACATCAAACAGACTGCACCATTTCGCTGATGTTTATGAAGTGAAATGGTGCAATATCATTGGTCAGAGGGTTATATCTTGTTTGAAAATTTGTCATTTTGTCAGCTTATTTGAATAAAACCACAAAAGTTATTACCTAATACAGACATAAAACAATGAAATGTACCAGTTTAATTGACAAATCTTCCTTCAAATGTCGTCTTTAGAGAACAATATCTTTCTTTCTTTCCAGAAATTGTCGATCTTCAAATTTACATAATTCAATACGATGTCAGTTATGGATGATATCGGGAAATGATGTAATTTAAATGATACAATCATTTGATGTTTTCTTTGAAGTGGAGTTCTATACAAGTTGATGGAGTGTGGTTTCTCCACAACGTTGTCATTATACCCCTGTGCAAAAGCATTAGCCACTTCTCTCTACCACATAAAGGGTAACTCCTTCGATCTGTCAAAACTTCAGAGCATTTAAACCATTAGACAATAGCATGACGCGACTGTTCATGTAACCGTCATTCTACGGAATGAGTAACGGAAAATCTTAGTCATGTTTCTTGATTCATTTCTGAAAAAAACTAAACAATTCAAATACATTATTCTGCTTACCTATTAGCAAACTTTCTAATAGGGTAAAGCAATGGAATCGTTTGCCAATCTTCTGACTTTTTTAGAAAATTAACTTCATTTCATTTTCAAACTAAACTGTGTTGTTTAATGGTAACATTGGATGTTCTGATAACACCTCACTGACAGACACCAAGTGTTTGGGAACATACAATATTTACCCATCCCGTGTCACTCGTCATTCACAAAATTTATTAATATATGAGCTTTAAGTAACTCCTAAAGGCATATTGGTAGTAAATTATGATATCTTAATTTGCCATTAAAGTTCCAGTTTCATGTAATATATATGATTCAGCATTTCTGCAATAATTTCGATTTTACGTCAATAATAAAAGTTTATTGTAAAATGAATTTATTCATTTCAATTAAAAATGAGTCCAGGGAAAAATTCAATGTTTTAAAGTATTTAGTTTAAATTTTGGATGTGTCTCTCCAGGAACTTGGTGGTCAGACAATGTGCTAAATCTTCAGAGGTAAGTAAATTTAGATATATAGATTCACGGAGGACTTGGCAGTTAGAAAGATGTACAGACAACATGCTTAATATTCTGAGGTAAGTAAATGTAGATATATAGATCCACGGAGGTCCTGTCAGACAGTGAGGGGCGGAGTTTATCACAAGAAGATCTACATGTACCGAGCGATGTCAGATCGATACTGTCTGTATCTCTCCTATGAACCGTCAGCATCTCGCCTACATGCAACTGTATCTTTATAGTTTCTGTTTTTCTTATACTGTAGTTTAACGTACTTCAGGAAAGTTGATGATGCAGATGTTTACTGAAATGCTTTGAATTTAATCAAGGTGTGGGGACATTATTATAATATATAGAAGAATTTGGTTATTCCGAATTTCTTACACTGATAGCAGTTGAGATGCTTCTTTATTCTAACATATTTACAATAAAATGTGATTCGGGTGTTATCTTCTCTTTGCAAAATTACAAGAAAGTTAACAAAAATGCCTTTTGTTTTTAATATTTTACAGATTTCAGGTTAGCTATCAATAATGTAAAACGGTTTTGAAAAAGAATGTCTGATACACTTTGATGCACTTGTTAAGTAGTCATCCTTCGTATCCAGTCTAAAGAACAGTCATCGAATATTATTAACAAATATTTTCAAACATCTTAAGTGTAATAAAAGTAGACTGTACAAATTGTTAGTAACATTTCTTAAGACCAAAATAGTGAACGAACACCTTAGTCACAATTTGTCCTAGGTTATTCGAGGCATGAACTATCTCAAAAGACATTATTCCAAGAAAGAAATGATTAAATAAACAAAACAAAAGGCGAAATTTGTCATAGGCTAATAATCACTGTCTCCTCACCTCCACTTGGTCCTTCTGTTCTGGAACCACGTCTTCACCTGTGCATCTGTCATCTTCAGAGTTTTGGCAAGACTTGAACGTTCTGCTGAGGCGAGGTACTTCTGGCGTGAGAATCTCTTCTCCAGTTCCATGACCTGTTGTCGGGTGAAAGCTGTCCTCGGCTTCTTCCTCTTGGGTGGGGTTCGATTCTGGTAAGGGTGACCTATTCTCCGGACCACTGGAATAAAGAACATGATTAAGTATTTTATTCATATCTGTGTCAAGTGAAAGCTGTCCTCGACTGTTTTTGGATTCGACTCTCATATGGGTGACTTATTTCCCCGGCTATTTGGACAAAATCGCATGCTAAATATTTTATTCATTGTTTTTTTGTCAAATGACAGCTGTTCTTGACTTCTCCCCCATGGTTTTAAATTCGACTTTGGTAGGAGTGACCTATTCTCTCGACCACTGAAAAAAAGTGCACGACTGCTTAAGTATTTTATTTATTGCGTCTTGTCTGGTGAAGGCCATCTTCGACATCTTCCTCTAGGGTGGGTTTCGATTCTGGTACCAGGGGTGCCAAATTCCTCAGACCACTGGGGAAAAACATAATTTCTTAAAAGGTTTCTCGTCGCTTATTGTCTAGTGTTTGCTGGTAATCGCCGCTTTCCTCTTGGGAGGCATATTGTTCTGGCAGGAATGCCTTATGCCTTAATGAAATAAATAAATGACTCTTAAGGTTTTCATTCATATTATGTTGCCTGACGAACACTTCCTTTTGGGAAGGAAATGATTCTTGTGGAATTTCCCTTATTAACCGGACCACTGGAGAAATATTTTAATGGGATTTTTAATTCATCTCTTTTTTCCGGTATCTGCTGCCTTCTGTTACGTCTTTTCGCGGAATGTTTCGAGTCTGATATGGTTGACCTTAACCCTTTTTTACGTAAAACTGAAAAAGAGTTCAAAGTTTTGGCGTTCCCATCAAATCCAACTGCTACATCCTCTTTAAAAGGATTTCACTCACATTTGGGAGGGTGGTCCTATTCAAAAACGGATGTTGCCTGTACATAAATTAGTCTGGACTGACCAATAAAAACTATTATGTTTTATCTAGTGATCTAAACAAGGATTCACTTCACTTCTCATGATTTTATAGATTTTTCTACCAAGATGTTTTTTTCTGAAATAAACTTAAGTTAAGTAACACTTCTTATTACATTTAAAATCTTTAAAGGAATCTTTGGTATAATACTGAGAAATTAATTAGTGTAGGCCCTGACAGATTGGACGAATCGTTGTTCCTACGATTTTATGTTACCCGTAGTTATAATCTTATTTATCTATTTCTCCCTTTAGGTCCGATAGTGGTTTTACTTTACACAAACGTAAATAGTTTGTCGCCCTCGAACTATGTAACTGGGTGGTTTATTTTAAAAAGATAAACTCTTTCGCCACTGTTCTTCAATTATTTTTCTTTCTCGGTTTCCTAGCAGCTTTTGAGTATGAAGAAATTCGCAACTATAGGTTACAATTATTTTGTTATAGATTTTTTAAAGGTTTGTACTTGGTTTCACTCAGTAGTGGAATATCAAAGAAGCTGGCAATTGGTCCCCAGCGACGAAATTAACCATGAGACTTGTTATTCTTCCGAGACCTTAATCTATACTGAAATCTCTTTTTATTTTAAGAATTCCTTAAACTGCATCCTAGGTTCCACTTTACATTTTATTAATTACAACTTTACATGGTACATGTACACTTGAACATATTGAACATATATCTTACTACTCTGTAATATGATCGGAGTGTTTATCAAAATGGTCAAGCCACCCATTCATCCACATCGGATGGTTTAAAAGATCATTTCGCGCATTCCAGTGAACATATATGGAAATGACAGTTTTGTTATAAACGCCCACAGAACAACGACCTATGCATGGCGGAAAGTCGATCGAAAAGGCCTAGACGTTTTAAAATATCAGAAAAAAAGTTTTGAACATTTAAGATCACGGGGGAAGAAAAAGAGCATCTGGTGAGGTTCGGGCAGTCTGGCAGGTACTTTAATTGGTTAAATTTTCATCATCCGGAAAGAAGACTTCTTGTTCAAACTGATAATTGATTTATTTGCTGGATGGGTTACAGTGCTGTTAACGGGATGGAGCTCGCCTCGTCTCACTGTATATGTATGTTCCCACAGTGGACTGTTATCAGTCTGTCAGAGCAAACACATGAACACAGGAGCCTTGTTAAGTCTAGAAATGTTATCAAGTCTAGAGGACTCGGCTCTCTGGTATTTAAAATATCTAGTTTTCCTATCATTACTATGAATTCATAACTTTCCAAATTTTCACAATTCAAAATAGATATAATATAAGTGTCATAACATTAAATGTTTACATATTTGAACGAATCTCGATAAAAATCATTTTACTTTAATGATATGGGGCTTGACAGAATTATTTTTCATTTTTCAACAAATATCTTGCAATATAATGATGGATTCAATAAGAAGAAACTCACGGTGACATTTTGATATATTTACATTATGATCGTGTCAAACATAACATTCGTGATAAAGAGCGAGCTTCTGTTTTCTTAATTACTGATAAGTAATTTCGAGCTGATATCTAAGTGACTTATCCTCTTATAAGTGCATGCAAGTAATATCTTGTAATGTGGAACACTTGAAAAGAGTGCATGCAATACGTTGCCCCTACCAATTTCATTAGTCAGCTTTGTATAACTTATCAAATCAATATCAGTATCAGTATATCAAATTCATTCGCAATAATGTTGAATTATTTGGTTTTGATTCAGTGTAAATTGTTCCTTTAGAGAATTCATTTATCGCAATGAAAGAAGGGCATTAATAGTTTCCATCGTGTATGTTAATGCTTTGTTAATGAATGGTCAAGTTCTCTCTCCCTCTTTTTTTGGAACAGCTGTACTGTGAAGTTTCATTTTGGTGGTATAAATGGTTTGATCATATAAGGTATTATGTCACAATATGTTTTAAAATATAACGATAGTATCGAATATTCATTCTTTCTTAAAGAGAAAGCAATACAACTTAGACATTTTATGAAGAAAACATGTAAGGTTATTAACGCATAACTGTGTAATTATGTCATTATTTCTCATCAAAATAGCATTGCAAACTATGTTTAATACATGTTGTTTAAAACGTCTACATTTTTAAAAATGAACATCCTCGAATTCGTCTCAACTTCTTCGGTTGTGGTGTACCTTCATTGTAATATTTCGTCATTTCGGTTAAAGTAATGAGTTAAAATAAAAATCTTTTCCTGTCATTATTTTTCACAGTGATTCATTCCCAATTTTCTCATTAATGTTACTACTTCAATGGTCGGTTATACTTAAAAAGTTTGTTACAATTTACGAGTTGGTCACAGTTTAATAATGTGTTACATTTGCAGATGGTTTTAACTGATAATCGAAATAGTTCTCATTGTATTGTCCATGTACTATAGGTTATTCTTCAAGAGGCAATATGAATCAGCATGGGGTACCTTGAACATTGTACAAATTAACAATAGTCTGATGATAGGTATATAACGCTATGAAATAAATATATTAACGCTTACAATCATCATGTCAGTGTCAAATAACTCTAAACATTGATGTAAGAGCAAAGAAGGACAACTGATAGTTCCCTTGAGCTTTGCTTTTAAAGGCGCTGTAGCACGTTTTTTTTTCAAATTTCTCATTTATAATGATAGTTTATGTCATTTATATTTACTTTAGCTGGTAAAACATCCTATTACACAAACCAATTGTCCGTAGTAGTAGTAGTAGTAATAATGGTGTTGCGCATAAAGCAAAAATTGCATGGCGGCCATTTTATTGTGAACACAATTTATTATTTTGAATGACAAAAACGATTTCCATGGCTCTACTGGGTCATGTACACCCATTTTTAATTTAATTTTCCGAAGAGCGTAGGGTGTTTTACTTTTGGTGACATTTTTTTTCAAATACGTTTCATCGACTTATTTCAGAGAAAAACGTGCTACAGCGCCTTTAAAGACAAACTTTATTCAAGAGGGAGAATATGAACGCCATCACGAAGTGAACTTTGTTTTATAACGTTTGTTCTTTATTTCTAATCTTTTATTTTTCATAAAGACACAGTGACATTTGTCTTAATATTGACACCTTATGCATGGTTATGATAACATATATTCATTTCTAATGTCCGTCTTCTGTTATCGTTTTATACATGTGTGACTAGTTATTTATGCATTGCATTTTCAGAACTGGAAACAGTTTAACTTAATTTGATTAATTGTGATTATTGTATCATATTACATGTAGTTAGGGACGCGTATGAGACCATTAACATTTGAACTTTAAACGTTTTAAGCAATTTAGGAACTTTGTTAATTTATCGCAGAAAAGTTTGTTTACTTTAGTACATAACACCGGTGACGACGTTAACATGACAATTGTGATCGTGAACGTTTGCGTTTTTCAAAAAGCTAACATTGTCAAATTTTCTGTGACATGTGTGTTCATTGTTCTTCATGTTCGCAAGAATTACATTCGTGTAGAATTACAAATTATATTATCGATTTATGAAGTTGGCGTGTTACATTTAATTATATTTAAACTTCATTTTTTTACTGTAAACTTAAGACACATTACAAATTTACAAATGTTAAATTTAATTGCAATGCAATAATCACAACATATCAAAATATAAGGAAAATATGAATTTTAAAATAGTTAAAATAGGGAAATTATTTTGTAATAAAATCATTTAAACAAAATATACGAATGTCTAAATTTTGGGGCATAATCTAAAAATATTAAGAAAAAATATGCTTTCATATATACTCATACATCATATTTTTATGATCACACTCGTAATTACTTACTGCCATGCCTGTCCCTCTGCAACCCTGACCATGGACACATATAATTATAAATCTCCGGCCACACTGACCGGGGTCCAGAGTGACCATAAGTGTCCACTGTCCTTGCCCCGACGGGTTGTAGACTGTCATAGGGATACAACACTTCCAGATTAGACGCACTGCCACACCGCTCTGATTTCCTCTCTGAATCAATGTCATTGTCTTCATCTCTTTTGTGATTTCCCAATATACGATCAACACTAAACGCTAATTGTTTCGTTTCTTTGTGGGATTCCATCCGTTCTTCCGTTCCGCAATTTTTAGTCACCCGTTCTTCACACTCTTCACTTTTGGAGGTAGTGTTCATCCCGACTGAATCCGACAATTCCAAACTCTGCACGGGAGTCTCTTTCGAAGTTTCAACTAACATGATTTCTCTGAGGCGAAGAAAAAAGTCTATCTCAGAATGTCAGAATCGGAGTGATTTTTTCCGGCCAATGTTCCTTGCCTCCAATAGCGACGGAGGCGCCTGCAGCACTACAACTCGTTTGTCTCCCGATCCGAAGATTTCCGAGTGTTCGGCCAATTCAAGTGGGATATATTGTCCTAAACCAACGTTTAACTCCAAATTTGCCTGATTGGTGCTATTAGCGAGGTTGAAGGATAGCCGCTGATTACGATCTCAGCTCGGGCCCCGCCTTTACATAATCAAACCCAATTGGGGCTGGCGTGGGTTAGCATGTGTTTGCTTTTCAATTAAACTGATCGATAGGCTCCCGCGACCTGCAATCCTATTAACAGCCTGTCTGGCGAATTATCTACGAGAGAGTGTATTAAAAACCTTTAAATTATTCGAAAGGCCTGATGTTCATTTGACTTCAAATTAATGAGACACTTTTCCCTGAAAATGTATTTTGAATATGAAATTTCGAAGAAATTGTTATCATTATGAACATTTCTGACTGTTTTATACTATAAATGTAAGTCTGGTAATAAACGATGTAAGTGCTTTACGGTTATTTGATTTAAACTAAATGGACACTTTTTGTCAAAAGAGATAGTTTGATACAAAATTAAAAACAAATTCTGATGATTCGATTTCTCATGTTTAAACCATAATTGTAATGTTGGTTATAAGTGCTTCGATGATTTGGGGCTTAATGTTCTCCTCATTGTTTTGTCAATGCTAATCAAATTTGTTTTCTAGTTCGGAGGTGATTATACAACAATAAGGTTTAGCAGTCACCCATTTTACGATCGTTGAAATTTGCAATGATAACCAGAGCTGTATCGCTTTCTGAATGATGGGCGGGTTTTCGGGCCTGTCAGCTTTAATTTAGTCAAACACCAATTACCCCCTTCCATAAGGACAATATTACAATATTTGATTTGATAATAGCAAATAAAGTGGCAAACATTTTGAATGTATTCATTAGTTTCAGCGGCATTCATTGTTTCCGGTTCTGTGCCAATCGTCTGTACTGGTCACAATGCAGTCCTTCTTTTCTTGATAAGAAGAGACAGTCGAATTAAATCTTTTTGAAACTGTTTTAAAGAATATAAATGTTTGAATTTATGGCATCTGAAAGACAATGTATTCATTCATCCAATGTTTTACTGATAGCATTATTTCAGTAGCTTAATCCGAATTTCAACTGAAATGATGCGCATTTATTGGTTATTAACTCAGTACATTAAAACTCTTAATTTGGTAATTGGTAATAACTATCGCAAATCAACAGTTAGGACATTTCGTTTTAAGTTTTATTCTTAAAAGACGGTTAATGAAAGATATTGTCGACATAGTTTAAGTTATTGCACTTTAAGACGTTGTGACATCGTCACTGTAGGACGTTATAAATGAAGCAAAACAGTCATTTCAGTTTCCTATCTCGCCTATTTGATATTTGTTAAAAGGCATGCTTTTCATTGCATAGTAAGTTTAGGGCAATTTTATAAAATGAAAGGCGACCGTATATCAAACTTCATAAGTCCAAAACCAAATAAGATATTAAAGTATATAGCATTTAGAAGTGGAAGGACACGAATGGCAATCAGAATTGAGAATCAGAATTAGATCTCTCGAAACATATCTGATTATAAATATTATAAAGAAAAGACAATTGTAAGTACCCTTAGAATGTAAAGTAAAGTTATTGTTGTAAATCCATCCTTTGTGAGTTAGAAGTAGCGTGTCATCTAGAGCCCTCAGTTGTTAAAGAGCTCGAACCTAGGCAAGTCTATACAATGAAACACGTCTACAACAAAACTACAGAGCTCATTTGAAATGAACACATCTCGGCTGCTGCTTTTTAGTTCAGTTTCAATTTATGCAAACTTAAAATCGTACAAACAAATTCATTTTTTAGTCTAAATTAAAGTCTAAAATGAAAATGACTTTCATTATCTGAAGGTTCTTCAGTTACCTAACAAGGATTTTACAGAGAAGATCTTATTGATTTCGACTTTAAAGCTTATTCAATTTTTTCAAAATTTCAAAACTTTAATGCAAAATATTTTGTCCAAAAATTCCCTTTCAAATAGCGATTTCAGCACTAAATCTTTGTTTGAACAGGCGTAAAAATACAAAGAATCATACCACGTTGCATGGACTTGTTAATACTTATCAAAGACATTCAAAATCTGCTTTGTCCAGTGGCAGTATTTTGTTTTTGACTCGGTTGAAATTTGGTGGCTTTTCTTTTGGACGCTAGTTTCATAATATTGACTGGATTCAAATTGCTGACGAACAAATGAAGTGTGCTCTCTTTGGTAACCAGTGTTAAAAGATGTAATCAACATTTAGAAAATCCTGGTATTATGATATTATTTCACTGATAAAACTCTTGAAATTAAAAAAGTGTGCTCTCAAGGTTGTCCACTCCAATATTCCCCAGGGCGTGGAGTAATGTACATGAACTTCTCAAAAACATATACCGGTTAAGTTAAGTGACACGCTGACTTGACTGTTTACATACTAAAAAGACCTCCGAAATTAGAACGAACTTAAGGATTAATATTGATGAACTCAATGCCTTTATCGTACGTTTGAAAAACGATTTCGCTGACGTTTTGTTTAAAGGAAGGCAGATGCTTCACATTTAACTATATCAAGTAATAAAGTGTCCATTCGTGTCTTAAGTTTAACTTAATGCTAATACTGTGTTGACGATCCTTATACAAACATATTACCCTTGATGACTGATGACTTGCTGACTTCCGAAATATATGGCTGGAATGATATATAGTTATACTAAATTAAGGCACCATCTTGGAAACTGAAGGTTGTCAAGTTGTCATCTCTACACTAAAAACTTAGCAGTGGAGTAACAGCTTTGAATTCATTCGAATGGCTAAATGTAGAACGCAAGCACAGTACCCTGTATCGTACAGGGAGTCAATCAGAGCATTCTTGCATGCGTTTGTGTACATTGCTGAGACAAACGTCAACCTTTAAAACAATAGCTGATTGATCTAAAGAAACCACACATGTCAACGTGCGTTGACAAGATCCTACGAGACAGTCTCCATTCCAAGAGCAACGTCAGCTAGCCTCGTACCTTAAATAATTGAATATCCTTCTAAATATGATGTTCAAGTACGCCGGTTATAGATAATATTCGTTGTCTGTATTAATTATGCGGGGAGCTAGCTTCCCAGACGACCCGCGGAGCAAGGTGCACGTTCCATGATTAGCGTTCAACACCTTCTCGCCACTGCTCCTGGCTACATTTGTCGTGTACGTCAAAGCTTTAATTTCTTTTTACATTTATTGGATAGATAGTTTTTAATCTCTGACACGCAAGTGTCTCATTTATGAGCTAGCCACGCGGACAAAACACTTCTTCCGACTTTGCATTAGAAGTAATAATTGATCCTTAGGCAATTAGGGGAAATGGCGACCGTTCTTGACTAAATAAGAGACAAATATACTTCACGAAGTGGCTAATCGCAATTACCTCTAATAGCACACTGCGATCGTCGACAACAGTAAGCAAGCTTCGACGAGACTCTCGTTGGCCTGAACGAGACTTGGCGCGAGAAATTTGACGAACAGGTGTACGAAGCAGACGACACGGACACAGCAGGTTTCTGACATGTTCATCTTCGATCGTCCTATTTGATGGGCAGGTATTGGCCTCTGCTCGGAAGTGCTAGACAAAGGAACATAAATATTTGAAGAATCTATTTTCAGTTAAATAGCCCCCGATGTGCATTTGGCGCCGCCACGACTTTGCTCTGAGCAAGAAGCATTTTGACTCCTGGTGCTTCCAATTGAAGCTCCGTACAGTGACGTCCTCTGCGGAGCTCTGCTCCATTGATTTGAGGAGGAGATTTCCTCCCGTGTTTTGTTTTCCAGTATAATTTTTCCGTGATTACATTAATTTCAGCCTCGTCCTTTATAAGGCTGCTGCCAGGATGCAATTAATTTGATCAGGAAGAAATGCAATGTGAAGATCAGTAGCCTAGTTCTAATCGCTGGTCTTAATAGACTATTCCCTAACTTGCAAAGCAAGGCCATTTTGTTTGCTCCCATGGAGGTGTCGCCTGGGTGATCGTCCCGGATTGATCACTCAAATTACATACGAGTTCACCCCCAGTCTCCGCCATAACAACTAAATGTGTAATTACACCCTGCTCCTACCCCCAGGGGCTTGACGTCCAAATACCCCACCCCCTCGGGACCGGCAGATTGAATGTAACGGATAATAGCGAAATGATAGGGCTATTTTCAAAAGTGACCCATGTTCATTGTAAATTTGTAATCATTAATAAAGCTCCCGCGTGTACAACAAATATGATTGTGGAAGTCGGGGGACCCTGAGCGATTTTCCCAGACTCCGCTCATCCCAAAGTGCTACAGCTTGATTCATGTGGCGCTTTATTCTCCCCGATATCGTCTCGTGAAATTCGTTATAATTTTGTAGTTTAGCGCATTGCTCATGGGATAATTAAATTAGATTTATTAATAAGATATGTTGTGAACAAGGGCATTTTGTTATTAGCTGCAAGTATGTCTAGGCTCGCTGTGAAACAGACATGATATTGATTACAGACCCAGGCTGACCCATTAAGGTAGTTTTGTGGTAGCAACATGGATGGAGATTGCTCTTTGATCTTAGGGGGTATATAAGAAAAGGATAGAAGAAATTGAATTTTGAAATTACTTTTTCTTGTAATAAATTGAAACAAATATGTTGATCAAATGTTTATGAATAGTGTGAGAAATGAACTTTTCCTGTTCAAATCATGTATTAACAATTTTTAAGAGTTGTTTATAACATTGTATTGTACAGAGGCAACGACTACATCAAGAGAGTTAATGCAACAACGTTAAGATCATTCCATCTCTCTTTTATTTATGTATCTGCAACTTGTGTATTTTCATATTTACAACTTTCGAATAATTGCTAACATATGTTATCATGTTGTGCAATTTTGTAATCTGTACTTGACTGAGCAGTTATATTTGGTTGTATTTGGTGCAATTTGAGTATCCCAGCATACTGGGAAGTATTGTCATGGTATGTAATTAAATGTCAAAACATCAACTGATTTGTATTGTGTGTATTTTCACTATCCACATACAAAGCATTTTCATCACTACATATTGTGCAAGAATACTATCAAAACATTGACAACGTCTGTCTGCATTAAAAAGTTTACCAAACAACCGTTTTACTGATCTCGTAAACCTTTTACGAGACATACAATATCCACTATTGGCATTATATGTGTACATCATTATCTATACGTAAGAATTTGACTTCTCATTTGCATTCCCGTGTGGACTTTTAGACTAAAAATATACCAGGATTTGCAATGAGTGCATCTTTTAATACCCCAAGAAAACAATTGAGTATAAGAGGTTATTCAATATCCAAAGTTTACCAAATGTTATAGATATGTTCATACTCTGTGAAAACACATATACATTGTATAACTATACATAATGCCTAATCATTCAAACGTTGATAAAAAAAAAAAAAAGTAAAAAACATTTTGAAATATGTTCATTATTTGCCACAACACTTTCACAATGAACTGAGAGATAGCATGCGTTGTATGAAAAGTCTTTGTCCTGACGAAAGAAACGTCTGCTAAATATTTGCGTTGTTTAGAGTTTAAAATCAAAAGCTGAATGTGAAACATTTAATAATTGTTTGCATTTTGTGAAAGTTCAATAAACCGACATAAACAATTACTAATAGTTCCATTGTCAATTGCAAATATGAACATAACATATCCAATTGATGCAATTTCAGTGTCTATATAAAAATGAAATATCTACGTTTTTTACATTGGTTGCATGTTCTCTGTCCCTTTTGTAAACATCCAATCAAAGATTAAACACATATCATGTTTTGCATTCTTGTGTTATTTTGTCACTCCAATATATATGCACTGTCTGCACTTTGTTACCGAAACTTACAAAACATCTAGTAAAGCTTTGTAATATGAACAGTTTCTATATCCAATAGTTAAACAACTTATTCTTTAGGGTAAATTTAAACGAGTTTTATATCTCGTCAGAAATGCAATTACATTCTAATCAAGGGAAGATGATGGCCAGTACGATGTCAACTTGTTTTACCTCTAATAATCTGAGTCAAACGTTTCTCGCAGGAGAGATTAATTTTGAAAAGAGCAATCTTACAATATGACAATTCTCTAGCGACCTCCTTTTTCTGCCATTAAAAGATCATTAAGCTAATTGCTTTATTTCTTGTACTTGTAGGTTTATTGTCGCCAAAGAGAGTACCAGATAAGTCGAAGTAAACTATGTCTTCTAATTATCACGTTTTACGAACTGATGATATATAGTCGTATATCAACCTACACCTCTGTATGGAGTTTGTCTTGTCTGTCACTTGCCGTCAAGGGCTGTACTTATACTCATTGAACAAAATAGCATTCATTTAAACTAGTCTGTCACTCAGGGTCCCCTTGCACAGGTACCCGTATCTCACTAAGGATGTTCAGTGCGGTGTTAGAGGATGGTTCTAATGTTAACCTAAATTTGGTTTTGTGAACGACCCCCTCATCTCTATTCCAAACATTTACAAATTAGTCGTCCATGAGATGCGTATATTTGTTTCAATCCTTGCATACCTCGTTACTCATTTGAGGTGACTAACGTATCGTTAATTATAAGAAATACATTCATACTCAGAAATACATTTCATTTAGATTGGGATGACATGTAACCTTGGTGTAGTTCGGATAACACTATTTTTATATAACTTGTGTACTTTTTGGGTCTGAATTAAACCAGCATCCCTATAGAGTATTTATCCCAAACATTACACAGTAATACAATCATCTTTGATTGTGGTGTTCAATTTAAGTTGTTGAACCACTTAATCTTATTTAACAAAAGACATATCTTTCTAAGTAGCCTTAAATGCCAAACCATATATTATTTGATAGGGTTATCAATAATTTCAAAAAAGTCTATGCCTTTGAAAAGTGTATTGCTTGTAAGAACAACAAATACATTGCATTTGATAAGAAATGGTCTCCACTCTCAAAGGTTATGCAAACAGGGAATTAGATCTGATTCTGTGGACATGTTGTCAATCGTCTCGCCATGAACCGAAATTGTACCATGAACTTAACCATTCATACCAATGTAACTGGACATGCTCTGTACTGGAATAAAACTATTGGGAAAAACATTCAATTCCCTGGATTATTTGCTGTTTTTGCTATACAGTATTTTGATCGTCTTTTTTAAAATTATACAGATGAACACATGTATGTTTCTGCACATGCAATATGTATAAAAGTGACGCGTGAATTTATATAAATAAACTTTTCATTGCATAAATGACAAGTTTCAAATGTGCTTTCTGATTTTCATTTAAACTAGTATTCAATAATAAAAAAAAACGTAACACACAACCTTAATACATGTATTCCCAAATATTTTGGAAGAATACTTTCAACCGATTTTCAAATACGGTTTGTACGTTTTATATGAACAAAAGAGTACTTGCAATGAATAGACTGATGAAGAAATTGATAATTGTTGATTTGGTAAAAAGTGTTAGAACTGTTCAATACAAGATAAAGAGTGCGGGGATTACTAATTATGTTATATTGCAACAGGGAGTAGTTATTTTTTACGTAAAACCCGGGTTGTATTAGAGGTCCGGTTTGTATTAGAGGAAATACGGTATTACTTACATAACAAGGCAAAGGAATCATTTTTAGGATATTGCAACTTTAGTCAGTAATATATACTTTGCTGTAAATGTTCTTGTTCTTGTTCATTCTATCTTCAAATATATACATGTAACAAACACATGTTGTCAACCCGCTTGTTGGAGTTACTTGATACATAATGGTATACTTATATATCCTTCCTTTGGCCGTAAATAAATATATGCATGCATTCAAAATAGAGGCGGGAATCACAGTGGTTAGCATCTACATGTTCGTAAACATTTCGTCAATGTTCTGAATGATCCTTCCAAAGTAGTCTTTATAGAATATGTTGTTAGAATGACACATTGTAATACAACTGGTTGTGTTTGATTAATATTACAGTTTTAATATTGTATCTTCTTATCAACATCGTTAAATTTGGAAGCACCCGATTTGCAATATAGTACACGTAATGTTGTTTGTTAATTTTAAGGACAAGTCTCTTTCGAGATTAGTTTCTCAACATGATTAGTGTTTCACGTAAACATCATCCCTAACGTATTTGGCCTTCTGGGTATAAATGTGTTTGTGGCAAATAAATGCTAGACGATGAAGGTGCCCTTAATTCTACGGTGTAAAAATCTCTGATACGTTTTGGACAAGTTGTATGATGGAAATAGGTGTCATTTAACAAATTAGAGTTTTTTAAGCCATGGTAAGTCAACCAATGGATGAAATTGCTTCTGAATCAACTATTTCAGAAGTAAAGCATTTTTGTCATAATATTTTATATCTTTATAAATATATCAAGAGTTTTCTTAATTCTGTGGAAATTAAATATAGTACATTTAAAATGTCATGCCTTCAATCCAGAAAGATAAATAAGTCAGTCAACATATACCTGTCTTTAAAAAAATATAACACATTGAAATAGTCTTGACAAAATTAGAATTAGAACCAAGGTCAGGAACTTTGAGTACCAAGGCCTCTACACTCCTGTTTTACACCAATTTTCTCATTGTTCAAAGATTCAGTTATGTATGTAAAATCGGTTCGTCTGATCTTCGTCGATTTATTCATAAAATGTTTAATTAGGCTGGAAAGATTCAGATTTAAATGACATGCATTTACTTAATTTCTAGCACTCGAGGATATGCATTAAGTAACTGATTGATGCTGTATATTTATGAATATTCAAATATCCTTTTAAGAAAATACAGACATTCCTCCATTCATTGTATTATTTGAGTTTTATTGCATCGTATTCTTAAATAGAATATCCTCCTGGAAAAAAAACCACACATATGTAATGAGAGTTTATTCAATTCCCATCATATCCATCCTATCTTTAACTTGGAAGACAAGTTCCATATGAAGTGCAAGCCACTTAACACCTCCATACAGCTAAAGTAGAACATCATTAAGTTTCCGTTCGATGTTTACAACTGCAGTCCAGTGGTCATCATTTTGTTTTGGACAATTAGTGGACAATTTAGATAAGCGGCTCATACACGCTGCGTCTATCACAGACCTTGTCCACAGAATGAAGCGCGTAATCCAATAGCGTGGTTCACCCAGGCAGTGTTTATCAACAAACTGTAGCAGGCAGCCATGTATATAAACTTTTCCTAAGTCCACTTACCTCGCTAAAGAGATAGAGGGTGTGTTGCAATGTGTGATATGTCAGTCACTGCCGCGATCAATAGCAGAACTGGACACATATCTGTCAGCGATCACATTTACCACTGTTTATTGTTTACTTCGCACGAATATATTTTCAGGACGTTATTAGAACAGCGGTTATTTTTCATAAATCGTTTACCTCAACAAGTTTGTGGAACGGTCAGAATACTGAACGATGTGCGATGGATATATTCAAGCTGGTGGCTCTGGGAGATAAGACCGGCTTATCTGGTCTCGGCGACTTCATGTTTCAAAGCAGTTCCTGAAGTGATTTAGTTGCTAATTCATAACTCGGTTCCCTTCATCTACGCGTTTGTCTTATCATGGTTTAAACATATTTAGTTTCACAGCATGATGTCTTGGTATTTCTCACTTTATAAGTGATGAGATTTTGTTTTTAATAGTTTCTCTTTCTCGTTTGCATTTCTCAAAACATGGTAGATGATCGTATCCCGAGACCTTTGAACCTTGCTATCAGTAAGTATGAAACGCTTTATTCATCTCACAGTTCAACAACTCGCCACGTATAGTAATTGAACTCGGCCTTGCAGTCATAATTCACATGTGATATGGTTCTGATTATATATAATTTTGAATTTATTTTGTAAGTAGGTGATTACATAATATTTTGTATCATAAGTCAAGGGGTATATATGTAAATGAGCAAAAGATGAGGAACTCTAAACGTTAAACTCTTAACTCGTAACTTTAAACAGTAAATGATTGTATAACATTTTCCCCTGGAGGTCCTAATTTAGAGAGGATGTATAGTATTTGATTTGATTTAGAAAATGTATAGGATCAAGATCCAATGCTAAGAATACAATTAATTGAGTGACGGTTAAAGTAATGTCGTTGAAATTTCAACATTCATTATTATCTTGATAACTTATAAATGAATAAATTCTAGGTTTTCATAATTGTAGCATTTGTGGATTCGTGACATGTTACTACCATATTGAATTACATTTGTACAGTGTAGAAAAGAAGAAACAACATTCATAAAAAGTATACGACAAGATTACTTTGTTACAGATGCGTGTCTTTAAAGATGTTGTAGCACTATTTTCTTAATGTAATAAAGTGCTCTCACAAAAATAGAGTACAAAATGTACATCGTTCGGTTAAGCAAGGCGAGTCCATTTGCCATCATGCGGCCATTTTAATGTGTTAATGTGTTGTATTTATGAAATAATGTGCTACCTGACGTCCACGCCCCACGCTAATACATAAATAATTAAAACTGTTGATGAGGTTTATTAATCTTGATTTCCAAAGGAGAATAAAGAAAAGATTCATATATAAAGTACGGGTAGTTTCTTTCACAGTGTTACTATAACGCTATGCTTCAAACAATTAGTCCCTGGTGAAGCTTCGAAACAAGAAGCAGAAATATGCGTATTGGAAGATAGAGTTGACTTATTTGAAAGTGAACCTGGAGATTGCAATGCGATGCAACGTTTTTATATTTTCAGAATATCGATTTATTTAAGGATATATTGCATTATGATCTTCATAACATAATATCGAAACACATCAATCAACCCTCAATTCAATTGACCGATACTAAGTTCAGCATCAATTAGCGCGGTTTGGATATGGAAGGAAAGGAAAGCTGATGAAACATTTGTTATTACGGTGTCACGTGCTGTTATATGTTATGCAAATATGTCATTATAGAACAGTTTACATTATATAAACACAATACAGGTAAAAGGGACATCACTCCTCCTTATTAGGCCTAAGAGACACCACTATATACTAGTAATACGTTGGTTCATATCAAGATATAAAATATGAAAATATACACTGTAAAAATTAAATGCAATTAAACACCATCGTTACATTTTTAATGCTATACATGTTAAGAAAGATTTAATAGCTAAACACAAGAATGTAGAATGTCTCATCCGCGGAAAAGGGCCTTCGCATTATTGATAAATCATAGATAATAATGGCGGAGGATAGCGACTGTCAAGCACTGTTATTGGCCTTCAGAGACAAATTGATATACTTTCATGCTACTCAGATACTTGGCAACTTGATATTAATCTTGATAAAACTAAAATTGTTGTATTTCGCAAGGGTGGGCCAACATTGGCTAAGGAGAAATGGTATTATAAAGGTGAACGTATGACTGTTGTCAATGAATATAAATATCTTGGGATATTGTTTACACACACACTAACTATGAATAAATCTACTATCAATTTGGCATATAGAGCTAAAAGGGCCCTACTTCAGTTGCTCTCTGTTTTACCCAAGTTGGGTGTAGTTGGTCCCAAAATATTTTTTTCAAATTGTTTGACTCCCAAGTACAACCTATTCTTCTCTATATGGGTCTGAAATTTGGGGTTACAGGGAATTTTATTCAATTGAAAAGGTTCACCTTCTTGCTTGCAAAAGGTTTTTAAATGTCGGTATGTCTACCCCGAGTAATATGGTGTACGGTGAATGCGGGAGATTCCCTTTGTACATAATTTCTTATTGCCGTTGTTTTAGGTTTTCTGTGTAAAATAATAAATATGCCTGAACATCGCCTGCCCAAAAAAGCCTACAATATGACTATCCATCTTTATAATATTGGTAAAAGTACTTGGGCATCAGGTATTCTTAATATGTCGTTTAGGGGAGACCGGGGCAAAGCGCGCCCCTTAACTTTGCAAGTCATTTATTTGAAACTATACAATTTTCAGCTGCGTATCTTTAGACCTTCGGGAGAACTTAGTTATATAGTATGAAATTAACACACTCTTTTACTTCTGGTCACCATCGTTTTCGGCTTAGAAGGAAAACATTTTTTTTTAACGTGGGCCACTTTGCCCCGTGGTCCGGGGCAAAGTGGCCCATGGTGGGCGCTTTGCCCCGTCTTCCTAATGTGGGTTGAAACGACGTTGACGTTTTTTGAAACGGTAAACACGAATAAGGTATTCACAGTTCATGATAAACTGTACAGAATACCATTGTATACTTTAAGTCAATTGCTTTTTAATTCTACCCCAGAAACAGAACCAACTTTTGGATGAACGGATTATAGGCCTATATGCCGAGGACAGAAAAAAGATAAAAGTTTATATAAAAAAACTACTGACGTGCAAAAGAAACGTCCAGACATTTTAAAAAGAGCAGAAAATGAAATATTGAAGTCGTAGAAAGTATATTGTGAATGCATGTGATAGACACATGTTTTGTAAAGTAGTTCTCACAATTTCAACCTTCAGATATGATACTTTTATTTATTCAGACTGTTCAAATACACATGGGGTGTTAAAATCGCTTTTTCAAGCTGTTTTTTAGCCATAATATTTGCTTTTAAGTTTTAAAAATTAATAAGTAGATAATTAAGTACTAAAATGTGTCTTCAATATAAATAACTTCTTGGATTTCAATTTGTTGACGTATCATTACTGTAGGATGGCACAAAAAAAGCAAAAAATTGCTTTTGATTCTTCTATCTCGTCAAATTAAGGAGATTCCAAAAAAAAACCTCTTTAAACGTGTCTCATAAATATGAAGAGATAATTTTTGAAAATTCATTTAAAGTTTGCTGTTTCAGTCGTATTTATCGCCAGTGGATTGAAATATATTGCATTTTGTAGGAGGACGTTTCTTTGGCACGTGAATATATTTGGGGACGTCTTATGTTCTAGTGAACGGCAACCACACTTGTCAAAACGTAACAAAACAAAAAAGTAACAAATTTAACACTTGCAGAAAACACATTTCCAAGTGCAAACGTTTAAATGCCCTTCGAAGGTCTGATGAAACAAAGAATGGCCTATCGTTAGCATAACTATTAAAGACGTTCCTACCAATTGTCCATGTCCAGAAACATTTAAAATCAAATAATCTTTCTATCTTAATAAAGAAAGGTAATGGTTTTATGGCTGTATGAATAGTGTCTGTTTTATGGTGATAATCATATTTGCTATATGACCGTATATAAATTTAGATGATATAATAAAATAAAAAATATTTTTTCCACTGAAGAGTTATCTTCCTTTGTCAATTTGTTTTCATAAATATTGAACTTTAGCACCAAATATCTCAGAAAATAGGTCCGTGACATATATGTTTACAAGTCTTCAGCAGTACATTTTCATATTTGAATTGTTAATTGTTTTCATACTTGGATCGTTTTTAAAAAAAATTTCTATTCTTGAACAGGACTTTTGAAGTTATTTCTGCAGAATCCATTGTCGATATTGTATTTTTATCATATAAGGCTGACACAATTAAACTTACAAATTACATAAATCCCTTTTCTATTCTAGTAACATTCCATTTTTAAAGAAAACAACACTAACTTAACACAACAACTCTGAATGATGACCATAATGTTTATTAAAGTTACTAACAAAATCAAACAAGCGTGCCCTGACGGTTTTTGAGATATTACTACAATAAATATCATTTTGCAGAAAAAAGGTTCGTAATATGCACTTTTCCCCTTTGAATTTTTAAAAATACATATTCAGCTTGCACCATGCCAAGTTACCGAATTTTTTCATTTATTTTGATTATTGGTGGAAAGAGTTGCCTTTAAAAGGTATTAACCTAACACTGATTAGCTTATTCTGAAAATACATTTGAAGGCCCAACATAACATAAAAAGCATTGGGGCAAAGCGCGCCGGGGGCGGCGCGCTTTGCCCCAAAGCATATACCTTTTTAAAATGGAAATAGAAGAAATTAGACCGGACACCAAGTGCATACAAACATGAAAATTGTAAGCTTAGATAATATGTTTTCACATAGAAAGTGATTTTTTAGCTCCGGTGATAGAGAATGTGTCTGTCAGTTATGATATTTGCTCCCCATTTTTACATGAAAACGTTCAATATCAAAGTTTTCACCCTCCTGTCGATTTGCCGCTGACTGCTCATGACGTCATCCACTTGTACGTTGCTTTACGTCATCTGTGATGGGTAGATAGAAACTGATAGTGTCATCGGCTGTTCATTCTAAAAATAAACCGTTTGGTCACTTTGCCCCGGGGGCGCACTTTGCCCCGGTCTCCCCTACATATTGCTATGGATTTGTTTGGTTATCTCAAACAGTTGGTGACGTTAAGGCATTTATCAAACATTTTCGTGCAAGGACAATCGATATATTTAAACAAGACTGGCACTCATCTTTGCATGAAAGTTCGAGATATGATTGTTATCGCAATTTTAAATCTGTTTTAGAACCCGAGTCATATCTGTTTAACCTATGTAATAAAACTCTCAGAAATGTCTTCATACGCTTCAGACTTGGCCTAAATGATTTATCCATCAATCAAGTAAGATACCCATGTTTATCATACAATGGATGGTGTTCTCGGCAGGATAAAGGCTACGGATATTTTCGGTATCCGTTGGGGTCATATACGGATAAAGATGCAAATTACAGAGGTCAAGTGACGGAACTACTTTGAAAATTAAAATGACGTCACACGCGTTAACATTTTGAACGCCTGTAATAACGGAGGGAGCTATGTACAGAAATAAACATGCTTCATTCATATACATTAATTTGAGAAATTACAACAAAAGAATTGTACAATGCAGAGTGCGGGGAAATTTATTATGATCAAGCAGTGCCAAAACATGTTCATCGTGGGTTGAAATCTACCGAACAAACACTTTGAACAATGTACTCACAAGTAACAAGCAGTTTGAGACTCTGAGTCACATATTCATTTACCGAACGTCTATCTTCACTTCCATAATCGACTTGTGTAAAGAGGATTTTAGAATTAGCAGCTTAATATTCCGTTTAGGTCTCCGCGTAATATGTCGCATTGAATCTCCATTTTCAACTTAGCGGAGGGGAAGCAACTCTCGTGCCTTCGGGACTCGCCCACATGATTACACGATTTCAAGCGACAGGACGCGAGTTCGAATTCGCCGTCCTTAAGTTAAATATTTTTTCATTCAAAAAACGTATTTTGAAACGCATTAAAACATTGAAAATTAAGATCATACCAAAATAACACTTATTTTAACTGAAAGCATAATTTAGGAGGCATTATTTTGTGTCAGTTTACCGTGAGAATAGTACGCTGTTCATTTGCATATATCAATACGCGTAGTTAAAGAAAAGTTAAACTAATTAAATTAATGGTCAAGTTGTTTAGCGCAACATGAATGAAGAATGACATTGTATGATAAAGAAGTTATCATGCTCGTGTGTTTTGGGATGGGAAATATCCTGCATTAGGAATAAACACTATGTATTTAGCTCGCCAAGGCTCGCAAAATACAATGTTTATTCCTAATGCAGGATATTGACCATCCCAAAACACACTCTCATGATAACCTCTATATATTAAAAACCCTGAGACTCTGTCCATTTTGTAATATCGTAGAAAATGAATTACACTTTTTATTTGTTTGTCCTGTATTATAAAGATTTACGGCAACTGTATTTTCCACAATGTCATCATTCCTTTAACAATATTACAAAACTGTAATCGTATCGTATTGAGAAGAAATTCATTGTAATGTATGTTGTTCATATTGTCAATATTTTGTGTACCAAATTATCTTGTATATAGAGGATATTTTATGAGTGTCTATGTCATACTATGTTTACGACACGAGTGCCTGAATATTAGTATTTCCCGAGCGAGAGCGAGGGATATACCGATATTCAGGCACGAGTGTCGTAAACATAGTATGGCATAGACACGAATATAATATTCTGTTTATTACCGAAGTCGTAAAATTAACGAAAACACGCTAAAATCAACTTTCAGCCATAGGCTTGCGACCCGCCGTCACGCATTTAGAACGCAACGTCATAGACGAAACGTGACGTCATAGCATTGTTTATGACGTCACGTCACCATGACAAAGTGATATGTTGCCCTAGGGCATCGTATGAAAAATATGAACCCCGATATGATTGCCCCCGTAGGTAATAAATGGGCATATGGCCTACATGCAATAATAAATTGATTGATTGATTGACATTATAATACTCCCAAGTGTGTCAAACTACCTTCACGACACTAGTGTAAATTATGTATAACCCTCGCTCTCGCTCGGACAATACACACTCGTTTCATAGAAGTCGTATGAAACATCGTCGTATAACTACTGTAATATAATCTATACACGATACTATATGTATATTTACGACCTTTATTAGACTAACATTTAGTCTCAGAAATACCCAACACCATTTTACAAACAATTCAAATATATATACAAAATGGAGCCCTAAATATGCCTTAATTTCCTAGAGCTGAGTAATCTAGACTTGCTATAATTTTCTAGACTCGGTTGGTCGTCAATTGAATATTTTTCTCTAGGGTCTGGATGACAGACTAGACCTTTATTTAAAACAATACATATATGTACAAGAATTACAAATCGATATATGTGTAGGTAGAGATTTTACGACGCTTCTATATTGTAACGTTTGCGATGGCATGACGAATATAGATTTCACAGCTCTTGAGTACTGTTATGCACTTAGATTTTATGGTTGATAACCTTGGAACAGATGTAATGTATCACGTTAGGTATCAATATATGCAGTAGTTGATTGCAACTGTTGTCCACTTCACATTTACTGTTGTCTTTTAATGCATTTGACATTACATCCATTGATTTGATTCATCAAAAGATGTACGGCAGATATCGATTGTTTGCGTTCAAATGTTTTCTCCTTAGAAATGCCGTGTTTCTTTTTTAAATTGACACAAAGACTTCTAGACGTCTTGACTCAACATGTCTTTACTTGACGCAACAATGGTATGAAAATATCTGAACGGTTCAAACGTTTATAAAGTAAACTTGGTTTATTTTTACGAAAATCTCAACCGGAGTTATCACTATAGTTTAACTAATATTTACAGTTGACTGTAGTTTAACTAATATTTACAGCTGCCTGTAGCTTAACTTATATTTACAGTTGCCTGTAGTTTAACTATTATTTACAGTTGACTGTAGTTTAACTAATATTTACAGTTGCCTGTAGTTTAACTAATATTTACAGTTGCCTGTAGTTTAACTAATATTTACAGTTGACTGTAGTTTAACTAATATTTACAGTTGACTGTAGTTTAACTAATATTTACAGTTGACTGTAGTTTAACCCCCATCTCCTCCCGATTCGTATGCAGGGAGAAAGTCCGCATTCCCATTGCATCTATGCGTTGCGGTAAAACCAGCCAGCACTGACTGGAACTAGCTATTCATGGGTGGTACTGCGCTGACATTTAGTGTAGCCTTTACCCAAACCTTACTGCGTGTAGAACAGATCTCAACAATAGACAAAATTTACGAGCTCCTGAAAAGATTTGAACATCTTCAAATGTCACTTCCAATCACTTTTCAATTGTTTATCATTCACATGTCATTACTATACTATATATTTCCTATAGTTACATCAGAATTGTATTGTGTTATTCAACAACATTGTATATGGGACTGCACTCGTGCAATAAAACACTAACAATAATGCGACAAACTTGTTATAGTGTAAAGAAAATAAATCACACAACCACTTGTTGTATTTTCTGTAAATAAATGAATAGTGAAATTATAACTAGATATATAAATATTAATCACTTAAAACGTGAAAAAGAATCTTAAGTAAATTTAAATCGAAAAGAAAATCCCCTTGTGGAACACATCTCTTCATTTCAACTGTTCTGGTGGGTATTTTACGACTCTTCGTTTTACAAATACGTGTAAGTCGTTAGTAACATTTCACTTTTAGAAAATGAATCAACTTTCGTTCAGTTGGACATGGATGGTTGACAATATTTCTTTTAGCTACAATGCCAGTGAAATTAAATTTGGTATCAGATTGAAGACTACAACCATAGTAATCAGGTTGAAGAGTACAACCATAGTAATCAGATTGTATAGTTCAACCATAGTAATCAGAGTGTATAGTTCAACCATAGTAATCAGATTGTATAGTTCAACCATAGTAATCAGATTGTATAGTACAACCACAGTTATCAAATTGTATAGTTCAACCATAGTTATCAGGTTGAATAGTACAACCATAATAATCAGGTTGTATATAACAACCACTGTAATCAGATTGTATAGTACAACCATAGTTATCAGATTGTCTAGTTCAACCATAGTAATCAAATTGTTTAGTTCAACCATAGTAATCAGATTGTATAGTTCAACCATAGTAATCAGATTGTATAGTACAACCACAGTTATCAAATTGTATAGTTCAACCATAGTTATCAGGTTGAATAGTACAACCATAATAATCAGGTTGTATATAACAACCACAGTAATCAGATTGTATAGTACAACCATAGTAATCAGATTGTATAGTTCAACCATAGTAATCAGAGTGTATAGTTCAACCATAGTAATCAGATTGTATAGTTCAACCATAGTAATCAGAGTGTATATTAAAACCATAGTAATCAGGTTGAAGAGTACAACCATAGTAATCAGATTGTATAGTACAACCATAGTAACCAGATTGTATAGTACAACCATAGTTATCAGATTGTATAGTTCAACCATAGTAATCAAATTGTATAGTTCAACCATAGTAATCAGATTGTATAGTTCAACCACAGTTATCAAATTGTATAGTACAACCACAGTTATCAAATTGTATAGTACAACCATATTAATCAGATTGTATAGTACAACCATAGTTATTAGATTGTATAGTACAACCACAGTTATCAAATTGTATAGTTCAACCATAGTAATCAGATTGTATAGTACAACCATAGTAATCAGATTGAATAGTACAACCATAATAATCAGGTTGTATATAACAACCACAGTAATCAGATTGTATAGTACAACCATATTAATCAGATTGTATAGTACAACCATAGTAATCAGGTTGTATAGTACAACCATAGTAATCAGATTGTATAGTACAACCATATTAATCAGATTGTATAGTACAACCATATTAATCAGATTGTATAGTACAACCATAGTAATCAGGTTGTATAGTACAACCATAGTAATCAGATTGTATAGTACAACCATATTAATCAGATTGTATAGTACAACCATAGTAATCAGAATTTATAGTACAACCATAGTTATCAGGTTGTATAGTACAACCATAGTAACCAGGTTGAAGAGTACAACCATAGTAACCAGGTTGTACAGTACAACCATAGTAATCAGGTTGAAAGTACAACCATACTAATCAGATTGAAGAGGTAAATATGTTCCTATGGTTACACTCCAGCATTATTTTACTTCCTGCAATGTCATATAACAAAACAAATACTTTTTTCTCAAAATAATATAATTGTTCATGGTCTTCTAAGCGGGAACGAATCTGTCACAAAGTGAAAGCTCTTATTCGTTTTAAGTTTTAAGTTTTAAGTTTATTTTATATTAAGTCGGGGAAGCATTCATTTGGGCTATTGTTGCAAAATATTTATCTTAATTACATGCAAGTTTAAGCTAGATGGTGTTTATGGAAATCAAAATGGTGTCATTTTTTATATACACGGATCTCTAATACAGGTCCAATCCTTACGAGCAGCTTCGTTTCGTTTCGTTTGAACATTGTGCTCATCCCACCAAGATATAATTTCAACTTTGGCCACGTACTGAACGAGACAGCCCCAGTAATTAATATCACGTACTTGTAATCAAGTTGTTCTCTCTCGATTTAACAGGTGTTAGGTAAACATCAACCACGCCCATGGTCAATGCGTTTCTTTTCTTAGATGATTTAAAACTCTTCATTATCGTTGCGCTAATAGCTCTATAATTACAGGAGGCTCCTCATATCAAGTCGTTTATCTTGTCTTCTATGTGAGCAGGTGTTTGGTATGTGTTAATCACGGACATGGTTAAAATTTGATTTTAGTTCTTATTTTTTATCCAGCAGGCAGCCACTAGTCGCAGCTATTTCACTAACAGCTCTAACAGACAACGTACTTTATGCGATGTAAGCACGTTCTTCACTCTCGATGGGAGTAGGCGTTGGTAAGAATTAGCCACGTCAATTTTCAATGTTTTTCTTAAAACTTGAATAATTTAAAATGTTAGGGCACTGTAGCACGTATATCATGTCTTCTCAAATTTGCAATGTATTATTAAAGCTAATACAATGTATTGTTACGCGAAAGGGTAACAGATCTCATCACAAGACCCGATAAACCGTATCCATAGAAAACGGTTATCCGTATACGGAAGAAAATGGTGCGACTCGTAAAGCGACACTGGTGTGGAACTCTTCAGTGTGAAAGGCAGATTTGAAGATCTCATGCGAATGACTGAGTAGAGAAAGCAAGATGGTTGTCCATTACATCATGGTGCCATACTTAAAACTGCCATCTGAGTGTTTAGGCATCTCTACATCTGTCAGAACACTTGAACTACCTTCGAGCGGCCATTTTAATGTGAACACCTTAAACTGGCCGCTCGAAGGGAAATGGACTCGCATAGCTTCACCAGCCATGTACATTCGTTTTGCAACTTTTTTTAATGATTCAAGAGTATTATTTAGCCAGTGTTAACACTTATCAAACTATTCTTGAGATTACAGTATTTCAGGACTCACATCGTGCTACAGCGCGTTTAATGTTAAAACCACTCTTCACTGGTTGCTGTTTCTGCTCCAAGACGCACCGTCACATCTAACTACAGGACGTACCTCTAAACAAGTTGCTCTCCCTCATTGTGTGCGCTATTTGATACTTCATAACTACCCTTTTGTCATTGTTCATGTCCTTGTTATTGTGTTTATCCTACCAACATATATCACTATCGTTGCACTAAAAGCTCTGAGACACAACATCCGTACCAAATACACGGCGCACCTATAATGAAGTCCTCTCTCAATGTGAGTCGGTGTTTGTTATTCATCAAACACGCTCGTGTTCAATCACTCAAATGGTTCATTGAGGAATTCCTCTACTACCTCTCTGCTCTAATACCTCATCAATGTTGTGAAGCAACAAACCCGAGACTGATATATACAACCAGACCTCTAAAAACAGGCGTTTATTAATGCAGTTTCGGTATACAAAAGCGGATGCCATGTGGTGTGTGTTTCGTCTCGGGAGCAAGATGTCAGAATGTGTTTCAAGCACTGTACTGGAACAGCACTGCAATGCCAGACATAATGTGGGAATGTTGTGCATGTTGTTAACAACCCTATGCTGAGATGACGGCAGATGGTCAATCCATCACATTAAGGGCGGGGCACTTAACTTAATCTCTGCATCATGTTATCCGCACCACAGAGCCGCCCCTTTCTTTAAGATAAGCATTTATGGACGTTGTTTAGAATCTATTTTCCAGATACCATCTCGTTTCGGTTTGGTGGCATTTCAAAGTTTGACAGTGACATTCAAGCAGTGACGTCAATAAGTAAAATAGACATTGACATTCATTTAACAACATTACTTTTTGTAACTATCTTAAGAAACATATTATATATAAGTTTCGTTTAAGTTCTATATACTGTGTATTCAATTTCCTTTGTGGTGTATGTCATTTATTCATAAAATATACACATGTATTAATGCATTTGTCCTTCATTGTGGCCACAAACGACGTGCTTTATCTTATATTTCTTAACTTCTAGCCATGCTTTTGATTTCAAATCATCATAAATTTCATTTTATTGTAAACTTTGTATTTCAGTGTTTATGTAAGTCATTGATGGTGATCACATTTACTTAACATCAAGATGACATAACAAGTTTTCGAATTTTGCCTAGTCTAACACTTAGACTCTGAAAAAATGGTGTTTGTTCATATAATATAACCATTTTATTAAATATTGAAATAAATTAAATTAAGCGAAATAAAATCAATAGTTGATAAAATGGTGATATTTTATAAATAAATACTTTTGTCAGAGTCTGAGCGCAAGACTAGATTTAACCTTGTCCGGAAGGCTATTCTTGTGATAGAATAACTGTCACTCACTACAAATGTATAATCATTCAGCGTACTCTAAGGTCATATTAATATGTCAATTCAATTATTTATTCTATTCATTTATCATTCTAAAATTCCATACCAGTCTTGCCTGAGGCTTAGGTATAGAAAGTTTATCAATATTCATGTTGTAAGATCCATCTTCAAATACCATTCAATCGTGTCCTCTGTTAACGGCAACGAGTTTCATTTAACACCATTAATCCTTAGTAAGAAGATCCATTTTCTCATTAGCATATTCAATGAGAATGTGATGAATTTTAATATTATTCATGTTTTCATATAATCATCGTATAATAAACAATATCATATATGTGAAAGAAAAATAGTTTTTAAAGCTCTGATATTTTCTTACAAAGTAAACCAAAGTTTATGCAACATAATATCCTCGAAAGGAAAATTATTCCATAAGTCCATAAATCTTCCCATGGACGTAAACAAGCTTTAACCATTGCGTCTACGCACTTTGAATTAATGAGGATTATCACAATTACCATACATTCATTGTGCGACTTAAAGGAAGCGTACGGTTGATGAGACATTAGTGTCGGTCAAATGATAAATATGACTAGATCTCCCTTTGGTATTGATATCAACCTTGTGAATATAGGTCTAACCCAGTAATTTCCTTTCATGGTATGTCCTTGATATTGTTCAGAAATATCTGGAACGTCCACTGCCCGTGGCTATATGGGATTTGAATAGAGTTGGCCTTATGAATAGGTTAATACCGCATTGCTATACACAGGGCCACTGTGTCGTATATCGAAAAGGGTTTGGAAATGTATACATGAAATTTAGTCAGTAATTAGAATTCAGTGAGTTCATTAGAAACCTTATGTTTCAGTGTTTAATCAACTGATTGCCAACTTAGTGGTGACGTAGCAACATGGCGGATTAAACATTTCATTGTCAATGTCTGTACATAAATTGTTGATGAATCAAGATTCCTGACGTTAAAGACCTTTGTTTGGTGCCTAAGAAGCAATGGGCATATCTCAGGAACAATTCAGGGTAACTATTGGAACTTTTGCACCAGTACTGATCAAAATATTGACCAGAATTAGTCACAAACATGTAATATCGAGAATACCCCGATATAGGGCGGGTACGAGTGTTTATACAAGACTGGTTGTTTTGAACCTGTTGTTTGCGCTGTTGCTGCAAGCGGGTGTGGAGACGAACCCCGGCCCTGACGAAGATGACCGAGTACAAACCAGAGCAAATAGTTGTGCTAAAGGAGGAGGCTCTAAACAGCTGAAACTAACATCTCAGATAACGGACACAAATATGCAAACTATTCTCGATGAGTTCAAAAAAATGTCAACAAAAATGGACATGGTGCAAGCTTCAAATGTAACTTTGACAGACAAGATTGTTTCTTTGGAGTCAACATTGTCGAAGGTATGCGATCAGCTGTCAGATGTAAATGAACGCTGCCAGGATTTGGAACAAGAAAATCAAGTTCTTCGACAAGTTATGAACAAGTTGGAAAGCAAAATTGATTATGTTGAAAATCAAAGCAGAAGAAATAATTTGATATTTCATGGAATCCCCAAACCTGAGGGTAATGAGTCCTGGACTGACTGTGAGAAGTCTGTGCGATCAGTGCTGAGGGACAAGATGGACATGGACGACACTCACATCAACATCCAGCGAGCACATAGAGTGATGCGGGGAAAGGGGATCATAGTGAAACTTACATCAGACAGTGATAAGTATGATATTCTTAAAGCAGCAAAGAGACTTAAAGGGACACAGCTTTTCATCAGTGAGGATTTTTCAAATTTAGTCAGACAAAAACGAAAATATCTTCAACCCTACATGAAAGCATCAAGGGATGGTGGTCGTTACTCTTATATGCGTTTTGATAAACTATTTGTTGAGGACAACGTCTATACATATGACGTCACTAGCGATTCCCTTGTTACAATAAAACAAGGCAATAAGCCTGGCGTCTTCAACCCAGACTTGTAGCGAACTGGCCCGGCCCTGGATCAAACAACACAGAATCAAGAGACAATAAATGTTGTTATGTGGAATGTGTGTGGTTTGAAACAAAAACTATCTGATACTGATTTTGTAGCATTTTGTAAAATGTTTGATGTGTTCGGTTTTGTTGAAATATGGAATAATTGTTATGATGTTGATATTGAAAGTTGTTTCCCTAATCATAAAGTGTACACAAATTACAGAAAATACAATAACCGAGGAGGAGTGGCAGTGTGTGTCAGTTACAATATCATGAAATCTGTCATAAAAGTGTATTTAGAGTTTTCTGACTGTATATTTATTCTAATGGATAAAGATTTCTTAGGTACATCACGGAATGTACTCCTTGGATTTGTGTACATACATCCATATAATTCATCATTGAAATCGGATATGAGAACACAGAAAGGAATTGATTTCCTAGAAGACAGCTTATTATCTATATTTTCAGAAACGTCAATCAACGCTACTTCAATGCTTATCATGGGTGATTTAAATGCTAGATGTGGGAAAATGCAGGATTATATTCAAGATGACAGTTCAAACCATATACCTGTACTTGAAGATATGGACTACGTAGAAGATATGTTTTGTAAACCGAGGAATAGTAAAGATAATGTGGTCAATAGATATGGAATGGACCTCATGGAGCTGTGTAAAACCATGTGTCTACATATGATGAACGGGAGAAGTGTCAATGACAGCCTCGGTGATTTTACGTGTTACTCAGGGGAGGGAACTAGCCTCATCGACCTTTGTCTGTGTTCTTCGGATATGTTTCGGTATGATATTGATTTCAAAGTTGTAACACGTTGTGAGTCTGATCATTTACCAATACAATTTTCCATGAATATGCCCAAATGTGAAGAAAATGATGGAACAGATGAAAATTTGGACTTGCTAAATATTAACACTCACATATGGAAAAATGATTCAGTTCATCTATACATTTCTGCAGTAAAAGAACGATTGTTACAATATGACATTTTACAATTCATAGACGATGTTAATACTAATATCAACTCTGCTACAGACAATCTGTGTTCTATCTTAACGTCTTCTGCGGCTTCGTGTGGATTGAAAAGAGCTAATTACTCGACCAAGAATCCTTCGAAGAATACATGGTATGACGAAGAATGTAAAGTGCTCAAACAAAAGAAATACAAAGCCTTAGACAAAGTGAGGATAAGTGGTTCAGACACTGATTTGACAGAATTTAGACACCTCAGAAATACATATCGAAAGCTATGCAGAGATAAGAAGACAGAAGAAGCAGAATATAAATTACGTACGCTTACTTCAAATGTAAATGACCCAAAGACATTCTGGAGACAACTAAAAGAGATAACATCTAGAAAGACGGATAGATCGGAGAATATTTCAGTAACAGAATGGACACTTTATTTCAAAAGAATTCTCAATTTAACGGAAACGGATATTGACAAAGAAAACATGGAATTTTGTGAACAGTTTGTGAGAAATCATGATGATTCGCCTTGTGATCTTTGTATCGATGATGATATGAACAACATTTTGAACAGAGATATAACAGATGAAGAGATATCACAAGCTTTAACAAAACTAAAAGATGGAAAATCAGCTGGACCAGATGGCATACTTCCAGAGATGATAAAGAGCTGCTCAACTGTTATACTCGGATATATGTCAGTTTTATTTAATGGAATATTAGGTTCAGGAACATTCCCAGACAACTGGTCGAAGGCAATGATCAAACCATTACATAAAAAAGGCAATATACATGATGTTAATAACTACAGAGGAATATCGTTGATGGATATTATGGGAAAGGTATTTACAAATATATTGAATAAACGTTTACAAGTATTCTGCGAAGTATTTGAGAAGATACCAGAATCACAGGCAGGATTTCGATCAGGATATAGTACAATAGACAACATGTTTTGCCTCCAGGGTTTGGCACAGAAATATCTATCGAAACGTAAAGGGCGATTCTATTGTTTATTTATAGACTTTCGCAAGGCTTTCGATTGTGTCAACAGGAAACTGTTGTGGTTTATGTTATTGAAGAAAGGAATCCATGGAAAACTCTTTAACATCTTAATGGACATTTATTCAAAAGTAAAATCAGCGGTGAAAATTTCTAATTCTTCTATTACTGACTATTTTAACACCGACACTGGAGTGAGACAGGGCTGTCACCTCAGCCCGATCCTATTTTCTCTTTACATTATTGAACTGGAGCAAATGATAAAGGATTCTGATCTGAGAGGAATATTCGTTGGACAAGAGTTTCTAGACATTTTGCTGCTTTTCTTTGCTGACGATCTATGTATTTTCGATGACACTGTAATAGGAATGCAACGTAAAATCGATGTTCTACAGAAGTTCTGTGTGAAATGGGGACTTGAAGTTAATTTAGAGAAAACAGAAATGATAGTTTTCAGAAATGGCGGCATCGTGAAAGGATCCGAAAAGTGGAAATATGGTGAAATCGATATAAGGATTACTACTCATTATAATTATCTAGGTCTGATGTTTTCGTCCAAACTATCTTGGAGTAAAGGTGTAGATGTTCTAACAGCCAAAGCAAGGAAAGCACTTTTCAGTATTAAAACACTACAGAGCCAATTGAAGAATTTATCACCAAATATCTTGTTCAAAATTTTCGACGTTCAGATTAAGCCTATCATTTTATATGGAGCCGAAATATGGGGACATCAAAGAAGACATATTATTGAAAAATTCCATGCCAGTTTCTGTAAATTCATCCTCTCGTCTGGAAATTATGTTTCGAACTCAGCAGCTCTTGGCGACTGTGGACGATATGGATTGTACATTGACTATCAAACAAAGTGCATCAAATACTGGTGTAAATTGTTACATATGCCGATGAACAGATATCCAAAACAAGTCTATTCTATGATGTTTAAAGTTGATGCTAGTAACCGAAGAACGTGGGCCAGTGATGTAAGAGAACTTTTGTTCAAGTATGGCTATGGATTCGTTTGGATGTCCCAAGATGTTGGAGATATTAGTAAATTTATCAATTCCTTTAGAACAAGGCTTAAGGATTGTAACCTGCAAGAATGGAGAGATGACATATCATCATCAAAGAAAATGACATACTACAAAGATTTTAAATCCATTTTTATTCCAGAATTGTATCTTTCGACAATTAAGTATAAAGATCTGAGAAGGTTATTGTTCCAGCTACGCTCATCTGAACTACCTTTAAGAGTTAACACTGGAAGATGGGAAGGCTTATTACACGAAGAAAGAATATGTCAAGTATGTCAGTTGCAGCTCATCGAAAACGAATACCATTTTCTCCTTATATGCCCCGTGTACACAGAATTAAGATTGAAATATCTCCCACCTTATTATCATACAAATGCTACTGTCCAGAAATACTTAAATTTGCTTAGTTCAGCTTCATCATCTTTATTATATAACTGTGCAATGCTGGTTAAACAATCTCTTTTACAGCGTAAAATACATCTTGAAATGTAAATCCATATGCCATGTAAAATGTTTGTAATGAATTATACATGGGCCAATGGCCTTTCTATTGAATAAAATTGAATTGAAAAAAAAAAAAAAAAAAAGGGTTTGGAAATGTATACATGAAATTTAGTCAGTAATTAGAATTCAGTGAATTCATTAGAAACCTTATGTTTCAGTGTTTAATCAACTGATTTTCTATATGTTCCCTTCAAAAGCGTTTAGCAAATGTACTTTAAAGTCGTTGAAGATCGTTTAAATAAAATGCTTAAGATAAGCAAGATTTCTGAAAAACTTTTCGGTATATCTTGATAACACTTAACCACAACAATAATTTCTAAACTAGTGGCCATAGTGATACCTGTTTACTCTTGTTAATAGATTGTTTAATAATTACTCGAAGTATAGTTATTGATGTCTTGTCTACAAAATTTTAGTTTAGATTGATGGGCCAAATATCATATCAAAATATATACGCTAGGGTTACAAACTATGAATTAATACATTAATAAAGTTAGTTGTTGGTAAAGTTATCATTACTTAGATAGTAAACAGCACTGTTTCCTGTGACAAGAGTGAACAGAAGTTGTGGCTTAACCTAGTTGCATGTAGGTAGATGTTTACATGCACAATATAATGACGACATTAAGGACCCTTTATGACATTCCTTCACTCTTGTATTCACGTTAAATGAGGCAAACCATATTCATATCATAACCTTGCCCATATGTACACCAAAGACATGTTGTTCTGTGTTGTTGTACTGTATTGGGGGGGGGGGGGGGGGGGGGAGGGGACCCCTCTATCCTCCCTCTCTATACAACTCACACTGTCATTTCATGTTAACATGGACGTCACTGGCCAATCGTTCCCCCATAACCCAGTGTCCGTCTTTCAAATACTTTTATTGTATATTAAAACTCCTTTCAAAGTATGTGAGGCGAGCAAATGACACTTTAAATACTTAGCTCCCTGTTGAGATACACCACACCGAACTATGTCCATTCGGTCTGCGTACTTCAACTATGCATTGACGTTTTTATCCTGGTGGCATTTGGATGTGCGTCTCCCCATGGCCAAGACTGTAAATCGTAGTATAAGGGCATGTATTGTGAAAGTTGTCACGCTTTATATCGCATTATCGTTGATAAAAGATGAGAAATCCCTTTCGTTTAGATATGTTATATAGTCTTTGTGGCTTTAAATTTCCTCTCATATATCAAACATATTCGTATTTGATACCAGGCTGAAGTATTAGAAGAATATGTTTGTTCTAGAATAAAGGATATTTTGAAACTCCCTTTCGTTTTGATACACTTTATGTTCCTATAAAAAATTAGAGTCCTTTACTAAACATTGAATCCGATATTTCAAATAATAATTGAAATGTTTGCTTAAATTTTGTTATCCATACTTTTATAAAGTGAAATTTGCAGGATCTTTTGCAAAGCTTATGTCACTTAAGAATATACCTTGGTGCCTTCAGATATCAACAACGAATTCATCACCCCTTGCTTAGAATAGAACCCGAGTCTCCAATAAAACCGGGGTCTTAAATGTTTTGCGCATGATGAAGTTTGGATATTTTGTGATACCAGAAGGACGGTGTTAATATGTCTTGCTGAGCGAGTTTCTGTATGTTGTTCAATCACAAATACTAAGCAACTTGTATATTGAACTTGAACCTTACTCTATAACTCTTCACAAAATACTTCTGAAGAGTTTTACTTTGTACGCATTTCTATATCTGATTCCAAGGAACTTGCACGCTGTGAGGTTTGTTCCTTTTGTAAAACTTGCTGTTCTTGTTTCTGACTGTTTTTTAATTCATTTTTTATCAACTGAATCCATTTCAGAGTGAATACAGTTTTCAATTACTATACATCTTGCAATGTCTATATGTTTTCGTTTGATTACATTTGACATGTAGGTTTCATAGTTATACATTCTGTAAATATAACATTGATATCATATATACATATATCCACTATATCATGCATAGAACACTTTTACACTCGTTTGGAGAGGATTTATTTGTGTGACCGTATGGAATTTAGAACCCCTGGGTTGTAATAGAGCAAATATGGTAGTTTTCAATCATGCATATATTTGTAAGACTATGTTATGCTAGCAACAAAATAAAGCATGTTCCGAATGCTGCTCAGAGGATGAGCATGTATATGTCAATAAATCGTACTTTCTTATGTTTACTACCTCAACATGCCCGGAACGTTTAATACCTCGGTAACGTTAACAGTTATGTTCAACAGAAATGCTAACATTAATTTGGTCTGAAAACAGCAGCTACAATGATGTAAAGAAGTGACGTTGAGAAACAGGATGTATTTTTCTTCTTAAAGCAGGATGCGACATGGATATCCTATAGGTCCGTTAATTTAAAACCAGTTGTGTTTTTAAAATGTATTTTCTTCTGGTTTAGAATCCTTTGTTCGTGAATGATGAATGTCCGTGAAGAAACATTTAATATCACATTTCTCTTTTAAAAGAGATATCTTGTAATTTCGACATCATTTGTTATGGGCTTTGCATGTCAGATGTACAGGGACCATTTGATACACTGAGACACATATACCCACTCTAGCTTCCCATTGCTTAAATCAGATGAAGGCATTGTCTTCTTTTATGCTATAACACAATCTCTCAGAGGTATCATTAAAACTTTCAAAAAGTATCATATGGTTCACGTGTTTACGTCAAATATGAGCTCAGGCCTAATAGTATTGTATGTTTTATGAAATAACCAATATCTTTCATTTTCAGTGTTGATTATTCTCTGTTGAATACAACACCAAGTTTTAACAGTTCAAGACGATAAAATACCATTTGTCGTGAAAATGGGGAAACAACAACAATATTGTTCTTCCCGTAAAACTTTGAACATAAGGCGACCCGATTTTATTATGGAAACCCGAAATTCCATAACTGACCAACAAGAATAACATAAGTGAGAAGTTCATATTCTATCAAAAACCTATTTTTATACTTTAACTAAGATATTGACGAAAATTCCAACTTTCTACCCCTCACCGTACGTGAGATACAGACACCCTTGCCCATGGGCGAAATTTCGCCCATGGGCAACCTGGCCCATGGGAAACCTGGCCCATGGGCGAGGTCTCGCCCATGGGAAATGTTGTTTAGTTTGTATGGGGGGAGTTAAATAAATACCCAAAATATGTTACTGCTAGACCGATTATTAAAAATTAGAAAATAAGTTTTGTGTAACACAAATTTGAACAGCCATGGGCCAACATTGTTGACTTTGGCAAACATAGAATGTTTGTGAAATGTTGACTTTGGAAAAAATAGAATGTTTGTGAAATGTTGACTTTGGCAAACATAGAATGTTTGTGAAATGTTGACTTTGGAAAATATAGAATGTTTGTGAAATGTTGACTTTTAAGTATTTATTGACTTTGGTGGAAGTGTTACTTTGATAAAATATTGACTTCGCTGTCATGTTGACTCTTAGTATATATTTTGAGTTATATAAATTGTCATTTTAGTGAAGTGTTGTGTAGTTTAAGTTTAACTTATATAAAATGTTAACTTTGGTGACATGTCGACTTTGACAAATATATTTTGAATTTAGTGAAATGTTGACTTTGATCACATATTGACTTTGGTGAAATGTTGACTTTTAAAAGATATTTTGAGTTAAGCGAATTGTTGACTTATGTTGACTTTGGAATTCAGCGTCGTGTAAAGTACTTACACAATAAAGAATAACACTTTTTATTTGTAATTGACATAATTTTGAATAAGGATATTTATTACCGTTACCTCCTCTTATAATCTCTCCTCATCTAACCTCTTATTATACAGACAATATAGAGACATGGTGGGAACTCTCTTGTAAACTCTATAAAGGGCGTCTTCATATTTATTGCATGCATACTTGTTTTACTACATTTTAACGGTTATTGAAAATTCAGTTGAAGGTAATTTACCTGCCATAACGTCAAAAGGATACCACAGTTCTAATGTTGACTGAAGGAGAAACGAAACATGCCCGTTCAAAGTAAGCTTTTTGTGAATCCATTTACATTGCACAATGTTATTGGCCATGAAATACATTTCATTGTTAGGGGACAGTGTGCAATAGTTTGTTGTATTATGGGAGTGAGAGCTATAAATCCTTTTCGGTGGCAATATGTGTAGCCTTTTACTTTATGCTGACGACATAGCTCTTCCAGCCCCTGATGATAGAAGTCTAAAGGTGCTCGAGTGATACCACTATAGCCCTACGTAGTGGTACGCTATCGCCCTTGTAATGTTAATCAATGTGAGTTTGTATTTACAGTTGCTGGTGATGTTATAGAGTATGTTCAAGCTTATAAATATTTCGTTTTTTTCGGTTACAAGAAAACTTAACGTTCACTTTCATTTCTAAGGAAATAGCAAAATCTGCTAGCCGTGCACTTTGAGTAATTATATAAATAGAAACGTTTAGGGGTATGCCTTTTGGTGTTTTCCTGCTTCATGTTCATCTTTTTCCAAAGTGATGATTATACGTGTGCTCTGTCGGTAAACTTTCCATAAGTTATCTTCATGCATCAGTTTCCTCAGAATTTAAATTCGAGGACATGGGCAGTTTGTATAGGAAACTACATGATTATACCTCTCTGACCTTGTCTTGATCTTATGATCTTATTGATTTTATTTCAAGTACTGAAAGGTCACAGACCTGTAGTACAATACATGTTAATGATAATATGTACACGCACATTTAATACAATGAAGATGATATTCAACAATTAGGTATAACTTATGTGTAGAAATATATTCTGTTCTGAATACCATAGCATGGTAAACAAACATAGCCAGATTTTGAATAACTGCAATTTTTGCGTTCCTTCACAAGTTTACAAATTTATAAAGGTTCGGATGGACATAGTAATAGTTTTTAATACACAACTTTCTCAGTGAATTAAAAATAGGGCAAATTAAATGATATTCATCTTCTATTTGATTATTATTACAAAGTCTGCATATTCGATTCTCTCTTTGGACTGATTTGAATCTTCAACTTTCGATATATAAATCACGTGATGAACATCTTAATCTACTTAACGCTATCCTAAACTTTTTACATTTATACATGAAAGATAAATTTCTGATTCTAGAGTACATTTAAACATCCTATAATACAGACACTTACTAGAAAGGGATATGTTTTCAGTCCATTCTTGTAAATAAATATATTTTAATCATCTCGTTACTTGACAAATAAAGTCCTCGTTTGAATCAACACACTGGTCTATTCACACAAAACCAAAACCCTTTGTGAATAAGAAATTCGTTACAGAAGTTACCCAATTTTTGTGGCCATTCTTATCATATAACATCATCATATTGTAACATTTCTTTGGTAGACGATATGAAGGCATTTTCAATAACTTTAACCAATACGTTATGGCTTTAATACTTGTGAATAGATGCATTGGGTATCTACCACATTCTCCATAAACCACTGTGTTCGTAGTGTTGTTTTTCACCCCAAGATATGTTTTATATGCTTTCAATTAGACTCTTTCAATATCTATGTAATAATTAAACCCCCAGATTTGAGCCCCGTATGATAAAATCGGTTTAATTTTGGCATCAAATATTTTAAAGTATGCACTAATATCAATGTCACCGAGAACATTTAACTGTTTAAAGATACCAATCATCACCTTTTGTGCTTGTAGGCAAGCATACTTAGCATGCATTGTCCACGATATAAACAATATACTGAAGAACAATCCCAAATATGTGTACGAACTATAATACATTTTAATTATTTGCTTTTATAACACCATTTCTCATTTTTTGATAAACGCCCTCCTTTCTTAAACACAACTATTTTGGTTTTACTTCTTTTTTCAGTTAATTTCTAGTTGTCACAATAAGTCTCTAGTTCATTTATAAGTCTTTGTAAACTTGCTACGGTACTAGAGAATAACATGATATATCGTCTGCAAAGAGCAACAGAAAAATATGTACAAGATCGGGGTGTAACTGTACTCCATACTCACAATTGCTTTCAATTTGAGTTGCAAATTCATTTATGAAAAATGAAAATAAAAATGAGCTTAGTATACATCCTTGTCTTACCCCAAGTTGTAGTTCAAAACAGTCTGAGAATTCATTGTTATATGTTTTACACAAGCTTTAACATTTTCATACATGTTATGGAGAAGTTTTTTTCATTTTCGGGCTAAGACCATGATTATTGAAAAGAGACCATAATTTCTGTCTGTCAACTGAATCGAAAGCTTTTTCCTTTGGTATTGAAATACTTGTGTATAATACTTTGTAGTATAAACATATTGTCGGTGGTGGTATATCCCTCTCTATATCCTGCTTGAGATTCACTAATTCTATTTATTGTCTCTCCCCACGATACTAATCTTCTGTTAATGATAGAAGTGAAAACTTAACTAAAAATGCTCAAAAGAGTAATCCCTCTGTAATTATTTGGGTTATCAAGACTACCTTGTTTATGGAGCGGGACGATAATACCGATTGACCAACAGGGTGGAAAAGTACCATTTTCTCATATAATGTTGAATAATAATTCTAGATGTAGGACTAGAATATCTGCCGAATTCTTAATAAGTTCTCGTATAATATCATCAATACCTGGTGATTTATTGTCGTTTTCGTTGTGTGGTGTATTCAAGATAACGGATGTGGATAATATATGTTAATAAAGATATTTATGGCGCGCCTATCCAAGCCTGGTATAAGGACGAACATTGCTTCTTTTGTCTCCATTAAACTTATGTATCACTTGCTTGACAGCGACATTTGAACCTATGTCGAAACATTCCCTTCATATAATAAAAAAAGTTGTATACATGTATCGATAAAACTGTCTCTATTCTTGATCGCCCCCAACTTATAGAATGCCAATCAAAGAAGTCCATTCGACGATTTTACAATACGACCATAGTCGAGAGCTAGGGTTGCGGCCAAAGTGGATGATTTCAACGCAATAACGTTATAAAGTCTATATATAAGTATAAATTATATATATAACTATGAAGTCCTGCTTATAAAACTCAACTCTCTATTGGTTATAGTTTATATGAAAGTTAGCTTCGACTTTAGTTTTCTCCAAATAGTGATAAAAGCTAACACCGTGGACGTGTAAAACTACATCAAGACATTATATATCAAGATGACTGTCATGTCATGCTCTCTTGTCATATTGTGTAAGCTCAATGAATCTGCGCCGTTAAGTAATGATTACAACGACGCCATGGAGGATCAGCTTCATGTTCACCCGATAAGTGAATGTAGGTTTGCCCCAGCACTTGTAAATTGTAAAGTGCTACATTGGAATACCTTAGTGATGAATGATAATCATCTCAGGATAGTTCTCATTGGTTGTACATGTACATGTATAAACAATTGATCAAGTTATTAATGATTATTATACCGATTATAGAATGTAATTTAATAAGCGTGGGTCCTTCTAACCGAGAGCTCTCATTGGCTCTAAGAAAAAGATTGAATTTTATGTGGTAATATTTAGCCTATCGTTACGATTGTTACAGTAATCACCAAACCTTGTTGGAAAGCACATCCTGGCCCATATTTCAATAGTTTGATGTATCGAAATGTGGCGAATGAAACATACTTTTAAGTTTTTACCATGACGGATTTTTTAACTCATTTTTTTATTTTAAATTTAAACGATACATTTATGTATAACCCAGATAGAACATTATCTTCCCATATATGAAACTCCCTCCAGCTTTCATATCTTTACCTTTGTTCCACTGTAAGGACTTTCTCGTCTTGAAAGAAAGTGCCCTGATTGTTTAACCCTTTACAGACACATGCTAAGATCTTTGAAGCCACTCGGTCAACCAAGCTGATGACAGCTGGTCTTCGTTGGATAAGAGGCGGGGATACAGTATGAGGTGCCCCTTTTCCTCGCTAGGGGATTTTCCTGGAACCGAGATATATGGCCTAATATAACAGAGGTTAGGATCGGAAACAAAAGTGCATGTACCTGAATGCATGCACTATAGTGTAATGACGTAAGACTAATAAAAGGATAATGAAACACAAACCTGTTTCCAAACTTGTATCAGGATAAATAGCAACACATGTGTACTACGGATGAACTAATACATTCTTGACATGTGTTTATTTCGTGTCATGTTGCTTTGCAGTCTTCACGACTGTCCCAAACCTGTCTTTCCGGTTTGTAGGACCAATGTGAAACGTGGATACAAATATTTCGTAATTACCCTTTTCATGGGGACAAGATCACAAACTAGTATCATCCTTTTTGTTTATAGAATTGTTCATATTCAATTCAAACTCTGGATTAATATACATAGTATATATTTATTATTATCGTATGATCTATTTATTTACAAAGAGTTTCACCTGAAGGTAAACAAACATAGCACCAATGAATTCACTTAAATGTAAAGAATCAACAACTACAATATATGTACAATAGGTGTATATCAAACTAAACATTCCTTCTGCTGAAAATTCATCCAGGTACAAAATACACCATTATGTCACAGGTTTGCATTCATACGACAGGTTAATTCAAGATAATCAGAGCAATCGTGCATGTATCATCTTATATTGCTGACATTCAGCATCGAAGCAGACATGCAAACTATGCTTATCGTATGGATGTAAATATTTGACTTATGGGCGTAGTTTTGAAAATATTACAAGACGGTATTGTTTTCATAATGCAGGGAATTATTATATATTGAATACGTATAAAGTTAACTGCATTACATTGTGTAATACATATGTGATAAAACTATACCACACAATGAGTTGGATATTGACACATTTAACATCAGTTTAGCACTATGAACTAAAAAGTTCCTAAAAGCACTTTTTGTCACACACCACTGCTTATACGGCTATGATTAATATTTGAAGATTTTGTATATTGTGTTATCAGTTATAATAGTTTTTATGATCTTCCTTTTTACACAGGCGCAGGACACCTGCCATAACCAAATTTACTCCTACAATCAATGTTGGAAGCTTGGTTGACGATTAACATTCACATTCACATGAACGATTCACCCTTGGTGAAACTTTATATTTCACCTTTAACGCAATACAAGACCACAAATCAAGTTAGAAAAAACTTTACATACATCGTCAACATGAGCATAATGATGGTCTATTGGTGTCCATATGTTCAAACCGTAGGTTATATTTTAATCTTTTTTCTTTATATTTTAGCACAGAAGTATTGCTATATTTACGTAAACTATACGTAAACAATCTCCGTGGTGCCTGACAGAAATAGTTGAATATAAATATAAAGTTAGTAAACACACATGTGTATATCTTGGTTTATAAATACAATGGAACTAAGGATACAGTGTTGATTCAGTACGATTTGTACTGGGTATCGAATCCTTCTTGAAAACACAAATTACATCAATGTACCACATTCAAGTTCCGAATATCGTTGTAAAATTAGACGTGTCGAAATTGTTTTGTTAACACATAATGCGGTATATAGAACGTGTTAACATCAGCTCAAACTAGTTTATAGTGCATTTGATGATGTTGCTTCAGAATCGTAGAATCTGGCGAATAATCTAAACGTGACTTGATGCATCAACAATAAAATTTTGTAACTTCTCACATTCTACTTTTAAAATGTTTGTAGTCAACATTTCAAATACCCTTGTTTTAACGACCTCGAATTTGTTTGTCAAGAAGGTAAACTTCTGCGTGTTGCCCTCGCTTCAAAATAGAGTCAAATTGTGGATGTCAAATGTTATATTCCTCTCTGTTCCTGTGTGGAGTTATGTCTTATTCTCCTGTGTCTTCGTCTTGTCGCCTCTATTCTTCTTCTTCCTCCCCTTCCGCCTGTTCCTCCTGATCTTCCTGGCGAACTTCTCTCCTTCTTCATCAATGGCGGTGCTATCAATTTCAACCACAATTGGAACAGCGTTCGAGTCAACCGGGCAACCTCCGTCTTCTACCATGATGTCATCGATAGCGATGTCGCCTTGGTAACCCTTCTCTGTGATGCCCTCGAATACAATCTGGAAACAAGAATGTAAAACGGTTCTGTTGATCATAACTATTTTAATTTTTGCAAACACTTTCTATGAATACTCAGGGAAGTGCAATCCGTCAAGTATACGGTATGTTGGTATTTCAGCCCCACGAAAAAACAAAACCACCAGTTAAGGAGCTAGATGGTTATCATTCCGTCAGAACCAGGTACCCACTTGCAGTGATGGGTGAATAGAGGCAGCTCCTGAAACTGCCTTGTGCATGGTCATATATTCTTGGTACTCAGTGGCAATTTCAAACAGAATTATTACATTTTAAAATATAACCCTTTTTAAATTGTAAAAAATTAGTTTATCTCATATACACAATACAAATATTAGAAACATGACACGATTACGTCGGTGCATAAATCCCAGGCTATTTACCACAAAATCATACATCTTAACCACGTATCTCAATATCGCAAAAACATTCAAACAATAACGGAAGTATGTCCAAACTGACAAATGCATTCTGGTGATATCTAAGTAAATTAGGAAGTTCTTGACATAGCAGAAATAACCATATATTGATAGCGATACAGTTCGGAAGCACATATAATGAAAACCATCACCCTCAACAAAAGCTATATAACAAATGTACCTGATAGCCTGCTCTCGCCAACTGTCTCGGGATGGCTAATCTGGCGATAATCCACACGTCGCCTTGGTTACCGTATGCTCCCCACTTGGAGTTCACTTGAAATCCTCGGGCCTGGAAAATGAGAAAAGAATGTAATCAGATATAATGTAAAATATAAATAACATAATAGCATTGTTTTTAAATGTTAAACAACCAGTGGAAACACTTCAGAACCAAAGGGCCTTATTTTTTAAAGTATTTAGATGAGGGAAAGTTTTAACCGACTTATAAACCGACGTCAAAGTAAACTCCAGGGCGGCTATGCACCAGGCCCCCGCACACTATCTTACGTCCATGTATATATGGTAACATTCATGTGGTACATTGTTTATAGGATATTCATTCAACCGGAACACGTGGGTGCTGTGTGTCTGACATAATAATCTAAGTGCAATACATATCAATTAACCTGGTTTCATGTTGGCGGGATGAGGAGAAGATCGTCATTTTAAATATACTACATACTGCTTTGAATGCGTACAATAACATCTACAGACAGTATTTACTCTACTTTAAGTATGTCTATTCATGTAGATAATGGCGATTTTGAAACATGGATAGCTTTTTTGAGACGTCAATTAAACAAACATAGTATATTTAAATGGAGACAGGGATATTTGGTATGCATTGGAAAGTGTAATAAAATATGTTGTTAAACCTGTCCTTTCGAGCACTGTACAGTACAGTTGTTGCAACCGTGTGACAGATTTCTGTTTAACTGTTCAAGAGTAATTACCTCTGTGCTTTAAACATGCACTGTATGACTTGATTTTCTTTTTCGTTTTGTTTTTTCGTTTTGGTAAAAGGAAAATGACTCCACAAATAAGAAGTATATATAAGTATAAGGATATAAGAAGTATATTATAAGACATTTAATTATGTAAAATGTTACTATTCTTATAGTTTCACCAGTTATTTAGACTTTAATGAGTTTACAAGATGAATAGTTTCAAAGAATTTCCTTATATCGTTTATACCATCTATTATGTCAAGGACAACTACCATGGTACACAATATGGAATTTATATTGACCGACACATGTAAGATCAACATATGAACAACCGCAATCACAGAACAACAAGGAAGTGGTGCCGCCATATTTATTACCCGAAGTTTTTACGACTTTGCCTATCTCTTTATTGTTTATAACGACATTATTCTTTTTATCGTATCTAAGTAAACATATAAAAGTAAATGTGTACCATGAACGTATTTATTGTGTAAAATTTTTATGCAGTTCTTTTTTCTACGCTTATTTCTACTATAACAATCAGTTCAAAAGACAGTTTTCATATATATTTTCTTTCGGATATGCATGATAATGTCTCACATGTGCAACAATAACAAACATCACACTCATCATTTTGCTCTGAAATGTGCTACATTGTTGAACATGTTTAGCAACTACAAAGATCACAACCACCGTTGCCACACAGCATGTGAGATATTATATTATGTCATGTGTATTACATTAAGACTTTCTCTGTTTCCTTATTTTTATATAATTCCTTTTTTAAATGCCACGTATCTTTGATGTGCAGGTTGTTAAATTAACACACTACGATATGAAGGTGGCGTTAGGTTCAACATGCAAACACTCGTGGCCAAGTTGGTGTAACTCAGACACCGGAATGTGCGGGTCCCAGCCAAGTACATTGTCCCAAACACATATATGCATATACCTATATCCTACACACTATAAGACATTAATCCATGGTCGTAAAAAACGACGTTTGTATTCGTGTGATGCGTAACACCTCCACGATAAACATGCCATCAACGAAACAATGCTCTTCCTGTTGTTGTTGGTTCCCTAAAAATGTTCTGACGGCTGTTATTTTTGTCCTGACACAGATTCATATATGAACAGTTATTTGGGGTTAGATCTAAGTGTGTATGTAGTGGGGTGTTTGAGGGGATATTATGAATACGTTCCATCTTGGCCTTGGCGGTTTGCATCAGTAGTTTTCATCATCTAAGACAACGGGTATTGTACATGCGATCTCCATTTGTCAATAGGCGTGAACCATACACATGACTCAGTCTCTGTATCATAATTTAATTTGAAGGATGTCTGGTTTCTCTTTTAGTGAAAATAGTTTTCTAAATAATCTTTCTTACTCTGAGTACCCAATGAACGTTTTAATGAGTCCATCTTTAAAAAGTTACATTGTTATAATTAAAACATAAGTAAAAGAACTCTACATGTATGTTAGCTGTACATACAAACTGATGCAAATTGAAGGGGAAGAGAAACAACCTTGATGTACACCCAGAGCGGAACGTGTATTAATCAAAACATAGAGGGGTGGTTAGAACGAACTTTGGCGTACACTCGTAGAGTGGCCATGTATTAATACATGAAAAACCAATGGCTTCGAGCGAACCTTGGCTAACACCCATATATAGTCAATGTACAGTATAAACTAAGGAAGGGCCGAGCAGGGGCCTTGGTGGACACCTTGTACATTTACTTATATGAAAAGAGAAGGGAGTGAAACCGAACCTTGGCGTACACTCGTAGCGTCCCCATGTGACCGCCCCTCATGTGATAGTGGAAACCAATACACTGTTCCGCCATGCCTCTGTACAGGGGGGAGATGAGGAGAGCATTATCCCCGGGGGCACGGGCAGAGGCCTCGATAAACATGAAGTGTCCTGAAATATAAAATATAAATATAAATATAAATATATCACATAAACATTATTTTTAAAAAGAAATTAAAAACATGTTTTTATATCTTTTTTTTAAGTCCTACTTTTGCGCAAAACAAATACATATTTAAATAATTAATTATTCGCAATGTATAAATTTTGTTTGGTCAGATTTCGCGCAATCATAATACACGTTGTACACGTCCATGACAATCAGTTGAATTCTATAATTTTGTTAAATATTGATATCGCGTTTTGCATTGATAACTGATCCCAACTGATGTAGTGCCTATGTTGTTCTGATGAGAATCCGAGTATTATAATCTATGACATTTTCAATAGTACTTCTCTCCCCGCAGAGACAACTCAAGTCATGTCTAACCTTTCTTACTTGTGTTGCAAAGTTTCACCGTTAATTGATGTGCCAATCAATAAATATATTACCCACGTGTTACAGAGGTTACGTGGGAAGTACTGAATTGAGTAACCTCTGAGGGCACAGAATGTGGGGCAATAGGAAAGAGGTATTTTGTTTGAGCATTATGGTAATAACATTAGTCAAAGTAGTAAACAATGTAACTTTCCTGAACATGGCTGCATGGTCAAATTGGGACTCGTTTAAAGCATATTTTTATCACTTAAAGCGGAAGCTTGACTCCGGGTGAAAAACAAATTCAGTTATTGCCCAATTCTCCAAAGAATTTTAACCCGAATTAGACATAATCTTAACAACATGTTTGCCTTATTTACCTCAAACATACTTTAATTTGACAGTTATGACTTATTCGTAACATGTGTTTTAATGAAACGAGTACATGTGTGCTGAAAATACATAATGAATCTAATTATACGTCGATAGAGCCCATCATTGCAGCACATCTGTGTTTATATTCGAGTAAAACCAGACATAAAATCTTATGGTTTTACACCATGGCACCCCAGTCACCATATGCCACACATGCCTTTTGCTTCTTCAAGGACATTATTTGTTTCCGCTGAAATCGTAATCGAGTGACTGATGCTGATGCATATAAAACGTTCCATGTCCTTATCATGATTTATATTTCCCAAACTAAAATAAGTATTGCTAGCATATATATACATATGCATGTATATTTAAAATAAAATTGGAAACAAAGTGAAACAACGTGTCTCTTTCAGTTGAATTCTTACGAAATGTATTTGCTATGTAACAATTTGACTGGAATCTAGAGGAAATGTTCATCGAAGATTACAGTAATATTAGTTCACAGTAAAGGTTTAAATAATGACAAAGGTCAGATATTGATGCCAATGACACAATGTCATGAGGCTACCTACCATTAAGATAAAGTTTAAATTGTCTATTCTTCTTCACAAAAATTCAGTATCAAATGGACAAAAATTTCAACATCCATAGTCATGTTATACGTATATGCTACACCAATACTGGATTGTATATGTACTGCATTGTTGGTTTGACTTTACATACATAACAATACATTTACTTCACATGAATAAGAGGATTACAAGGTTTCCTATATGGTAAAGCCATGACTTTTTATAACAATGAAGATATGACCTTTACCTAATATCGATATTTTGCTGAATTTTTGCATCGTAATTCCCGGTAACCTAATCGAGGTGACAACCTTTCATATGAAAGTACAATTTTATTTTATATGACATAATTGAAAATATTAACTGGAATTTTTTTTTTTAATTACCACGATGAGGGAATGTTTTGATGGTTCATAAAGGTGCACACATTGTAGCAGGAGAATAAGAAGTTACCAAGATACAGACAGGTATGAACAGACCAGGTACATATACAGTTGATTACAGGTAGACAGACTTACCTGTGTCTGCCTTGCAGGTGTGGTCTTTTGTAGGCCCGGTGCTACCTGAAGGGGTCTTACCCTTTGCCCGCGTCCAATCAAATACGTCGCTATCATTGGTTTGAGTGAAACCACACATGAAGGGGTCCTCGAATCCACAAAAGGTGGCAGTTTTCGCTGAAACGAATAAGTTGGATGTGTTATTTGTTATAACTACAAAGTATTGAAAGTTTTGAAAGAAACCGTGTTTTCTGGTAATGTAGTAATACAAAGTATAAGCTTCTTTACATTTCAATCTTTTGCTGCGTGATTCTGAATGTGAAAAACAGCTTTCTCAGTGAACAGATATTTCAATCTGTGAATTACATTATATGAAATCATCTCATAGAAATTTTCGGGAAAGTTTAACGTGATAAACAATTTCAATCAACTTCCAACGATAGCTCCTATAAACGTATACTTGGTTGGGTTATATTGTGACTGCTATATGCTCCATAAACTGGATCATGAATTGATAATAAAAGAAACACCTATATATACCATTATGTTTCATAGTATTTCATTTGGCGTAAATACGTGCCAAAATATAGTATATGTGCTGATTTCAGTTCAAATAATATCACTCAATTTGTACATTCATCCCCAATCGCCAAATATATTATAAAATAACTAACTTAAGCTTCTAATGAAAATATAGCAACATGTGAAGAAACTTAAACTAGACGCCACATTTACTCAAACAGTATATTTATATGATTTACTAAATATAGTTAACACACATTTGTCTGTTTGTTTGTTGTAAATAAGTTTCCACAATTACGTTTGACGTATTGACGCGCGCTAATCGCTGTGTCTTGTCCGGTTTTCGATCAGAAATCACTACTTTTATCTTTAAATCGCCACTATACAGAACCGAAAGCATCAAAATGGTAATTTTCGAAATCAGCATTTTTTCGATAAAATAACACCGTTCATAACGTTTTGTAAATCTGACCCCAAACAACAAAATTGATGTACCTTTAAATACTCATGAAAAGACTATACCCATCTATAGTATACACTCTTTGCACAATATATTTTATGGATCCTTCCTGATTTGCGAACAAATAAATCCTTTAATAGTGCCAAAAAGGTCCATTAGTATCTTGGGGTTCACAAATGCTACTAAGTGTTTCCGATAAGCCGTGTATCTGTAGAGGAGAAATAAAGAGATGGCTTCCAAAAAGTTGATTAGCTTTTTCGAACAAAATGAGATCTTAACGACACGTTAATACGATCAGGCACGTTAACTCGCATAATGATAAGCAATAAAAGCGAAGAAAACAGTAGGAAAAGAGCACCTTGCGGTGTTCCTATCTCTAGTGTCAATGTGACTTATAGACGTATATAGCAAGGGCACTCTGTTTCAAAGAGTGAGGAATTACTTTAACACATCGGGCCTACAAGACAACATCAAGTATCACAACCACGAGACGCTATATTATTGTGTACACTGCAGTACAGAAGTGAGATAACATCCAAGCATCTGCGAAATGGATAAAGGTATGAAAGAAGTATCCATCACTTTTAATGTCAGAGCAATGGTTTTCAAGCGAAGTGATCCAATCTTTTTACTGCTACTATAAGGTGATCCATTTCACGAGAGGAAATTGTTGTCTATTCCTATTTGGAGGAGTTTAAGTGTGAAAGGCAAGTTATGATAATGGATTAAAATAATGCATCAGGCTGTGGCATACTGCCAGGAACATGCGGGAGTAAAGTTTTCTTTAAACAAAACATTCCGTTTGTTGGCACCTCACTCAATTCCTGGCTTATTTCTGCATTCAAAAAACCTCTTTATCGCATGTTTCTCGAACAACGGATTGTTTAATTTCAACACCACATTGAACTTTCCTGAAAAGGCTTTTAACCTTGACTTATTTTCGTGATGTAATGAATTCCCTCGTTCACTAATTCATTCATGTAATCATTTATTCCTTTCTGCATTGGTGCATTGGTGCATTGACTCATTTCTTCACTCATTCGTTTACATGCTCATTTATTCACCTATTCGTCCATTCAATTACTCATTTATTCACCTATTCGTCCATTCAATTACTCATTTATTCACCTATTTGTCCATTCAATTACTCATTTAGTCACCTATTCGTCCATTCAATTACTCATTTAGTCACCTATTCGTCCATTCAATTACTCATTTATTCACCTATTCGTCCATTCAATAACTCATTTATTCAAAGAAATGACAACCAATCCACTAATTTGTTCATTCCTTACCAATTCGTTCACTCTTTCGTTTATGTATTAATCAATTACTCGTATACATGTTCACTCATTCATTCACAGTTTGATTACTCATTTATCAATAGGCATAATTGTAGAAACATTTTTGTTAAAGAAACCAGTTCATAACTTGAATCATAATTCGCATACCATTTCTGCGAAAATTAAAACCAATCAGATTTTAACACTTTACCGACAAAGAAAGACGCCATTCAATATCAAAGGACATGTCAAATATGTAACCACAGACCGATTCACCCTACCATAAAAACATTCGTTAAACACAACCCTTCTTATGTTTAAATAATCAGGTGATAACTTTGTTGTATTCGTATTTACCTTACAGGTGTTAAGTTGGACTAAAGGGGACACATGTCTACCTGTGATGGCGCAGGTTATGTAAAGTATGAATAAATCCTTCAAGTGGCCCAATCTAACCGTGATGACAATGTTACCTCGAGGCGACGAGGTTACATCAATATGGGTCTTGTATTTGAACACGACATCAGACGAAGTTTTTAAATTACTTAGCAAATGTGTGTGGGTCATGAAAATATTTTTCGAAATTGAAAAACATAAAGCGTTTATTGTACTTGGGAGTTTTTCCCTCAAAACTAAACTACTTAAATTTCTATATTTAAACAGGGTTTAACGTTGGATGTGTACAGAAATGAGTTTGCACAGTGTCACAAATACGAGGGGCGTTCAATAAAGATTTTCCCTGATAGACTTCTACTTTACATGTGAAATTTCTACTTCTTCCGGTAAAGAGAAGTTGGTCAGGGGACATTTTTATTGAACGCCCCTCGTGAAAGAGAACCTTCACGTCGTATACCTAATCGTGATATAGCTAAGGAACCGTATACATGTACAGAGATTAAGTGGTTACATTTTTTAAAATAAACTACTTTACTTCTTCTGAAACATCCGCGACATTTAATAACATTGGAGTCAAAAGTTTTGAAATTAAAACTAAGAAAACAAAAAACTAAAATAAGTCGAAACTATTTAACATATCAATGGGGTGATTTTTAACACTTAAGCATGTGGCATCTGTAAACGAATACATGAACAGAACAACCCTTTATATTAACATACACATGACGAATTTGACTCTATATGTGTAAATATTGCTTATAAACATCTTCGAAAGGTTACGCAAGGCGTGAATGTTATTTGAGACACCCGTGAATTGAACTCTACAACCAAAGGTCAACACAAAGGTCAAATACAATAGACCTATGACACTGGTAATCAAATTATATTAGACGTTAAATATCACAAAACATTGCATATTGGATCCCGGTCAAGTTTTTGTTATCGTACATCCGATAATGTGTTGTTATTGGGAGAGTTAAGTGCTGCTAAAACCGTACTGAAAACGTTGGGATTAAGCAATTTTAATTTAAGTTACGTACAATGGATTGCAAAGTTTCTGATTTCTAATTGCGGATATCACAATATTGTCCTAATCATACTGATACATGTAGTATACGACTTGTACCAAGCGCGGTATACTTCTGTTGAAGTCAAACAGGATATAACATTAACTGTTTCTTGAAACATCTAAAATGTATATTGGGATTAGTTCCCGGACATATAAATGATTCAATTTCCCAACAGCAACATTTAAATCATTTCAATTTTCTTCTATGAATCAACTTCTCTCTTATTGTTCTTGAGATATGACTATCTAGATTATTTCCTCGATTTATACATTATTCAATATGTCAAAACCAATAAAAATCTAAATTAAAAATAATAATCTTGAATTGTCGCTTTTGAACTGATGAATGTATGCAGTGATATAGATTGATTTAATCTATTTTGAATACGAGACACCGTTATGTAGACGCATTGTATGCGCAATGTCCTAAAGGCACCGTGCACCGGTGCTAAATAACATAATTTACATATAAAAATATCCGGGACCCTCCTTTCCTGTCTGATTCAATTTGTGTCACCGGTGATGTATGATAACTGCTCACTGGTACACTAGTGTCACATCTCCTGTCACTTTACTTACATAACCTGTTTTACTTACATCTGGTATATACGGTTCAAACCTTTATCTATTGTTTAATTCGTAGTTATTTTAAACCGGTCTAACGTTACATACACTTTAGGATGGCATATGTAACGTCCTGATAGTGCTGAGTGTCAGTTGGCAAGTTCTACTACAATTCGATTAGAACAACCTCTATTCATTTCATTTACAACTTATTTAACATTTTACACCGGTGTCTTAGTGTTACTACTTACTAATTATTAATTTTATATAATCTATCATATCACATATTCATTTAGTCAAACATAGTCAAACTTTAAACAGGTTTCCAGAAGGTCAGCCATCATTTTGTTTTAAATTAACTTAGAAACAACTCATGAATAATTTACAAGCAACTTTCGAAAACTAAGACCATAGCTCGTCTTTCCAGTAACTAAAATCGTTTACCATTGAACCATAACCAGTTAACAAGTTTTTCACCTGATAACATATAGCCATGCTTACAACCACTGATAGCGTCTCTGGTTACACGCCAGGGCAATACACGAACACAAACGTGGGCGGATACCAAAGCTGCCGTTTTCATCTTCCTATATATACTCCAAGATTGTTTACTTATTCATTTGGCAGCTGCTAAAATAGAGTATGTAACGTTATATAGTTCTCTTGATTAGTGTTTTACACACAGCTGAATTAACTGTACTTCCAAACACCCTCATCTCTCCATGTCAAGGTCATTTGATCTTGAGGGTTACAAGACAGATCTTAACATTCCACTTATACCCTTAAGTAATCTTAACGAACTGTCTGTTCAGCAGCAGTAAACTTGTTTGAAACGCTTTAAAGGGGCAGTAGCACGTTTGTTTGCTCAAATAAGTCGATGAAATGTATTTGAAAAATAATGTCAACAATAGTAAAACACCCTTTTCTCTTAGGAAAATGAAAAAAAAGTGTACATGGTTCGGTAAAGCCATGGGAATCGTTTCTGTAATGCGAAATAATAAGAGGTGTTCACATTAAAATGGCCGCCATGCTTTTTTTGCTTCATACGCAACATCGTATTTGCCACTACGGATAACTGGTTTGTGTAATAAGATTTTTCCCTCGAAAGTAAATATAAATAAACTATCATAATTAATGGGATAAAACGTGCAAAAATCGTGCTACATCCCCTTTAAACGTCAAGATACACTTATTACATATGTAAGTTAACATTTTTATATATTTTACATTGTAATAGCTCTGAAGAAATTGGAAGTATTGGGTCACAGTATTGAGTAATCACGGAGAATAATTCAATATTTAAACAAATTGTGAATTTGATGTTTTTCAAGTTTTTCTATTTTTGATCTAATAACCTCGACTACATCTAGGTTTATTAATAGCACTATATATAACTTCTTACTATGCTTTAATAGATCAGTAGCTCTAAAAGCGGTGGATATAGTCCTGGTTATCTAACTTTACGATTATATACTTTAATGTGTACATTGTAGTAGATGTAAATTGATGTAAATGGGACTGCTGTTAAAATACTCAATTAACTATTACATAAATGCAGTGCGCCTAAGAGTCTTGCCAGACAGATTCGACCAAGAAATCGCTGAACACCCGATTCCGATTGGTTGATTTGTTTAATTTAGAGAGATAATTACATGACAGATGCATTCTTATCACCGGCAACACAAGTAATGGGAAAATGCTTCATCCTGATTTCTACACTCTTTAAAAAATCATTTTATCATATCATATTTATATATATTTTGAGTGTTTTTTTTATTTCAGAGAAATCATATGCGTTCGGTTTCAAATCTAACAGGGTCAAATCTATGTAACATACATGTATATGACCTTTAAGCAAAGTAAGTTTATCTCCTGATTATCACTAATCTCATTATTTGAGGTATTATTTACATTCTACTTCCTCATTTACCTGAACAAGATCAACGATTAACAGTTTTCAAGTAATGTACATTGGATACATTTCTGAGACCGTGGACAATGAAGAAGGAATATCTTTGTTATAAATTCCATGTTTCCTAACACGGCCTATTCTTTAATCAGTAGTTTATTTACTGGTAATTCAACTTCGCTTCCTAATAAGCACGAAGAAGCCATCGTGAACTACGTGTATACTCAACAGTTATCAATGTATGCTTATTCAGCCAAAATGTTTGTATTTATTCCTCTTCAAGTGCTGCATATAAGGTGTATATGTATGTTATGTTATAAGGTATGTTGATATAGTTGCAGAAGTAAACATTTTAATCAATATTCAGATTGATTCTTTCTGAACACAAAAGGCCCCATGAATGTGATCGATGACACGAGCTGTAATTAAACGGTAACTTGGGGATATTAAACTGATCTCCCTGTCTATAATTGCTGTGCATGTTATATATCAGTGAAACGTGGTACGTGTCACATTTAACCCTTTAACATGGAGATCATTGATCCACGGTAGCGAGGTACAGGCCTATAAGAGACTCAGTTCACCTGATGTCTGTGGCAGGGTGAATCATTCATACGTTTCCTGTTTAATTCAAATTTGTTTGAAGTACGACCATTGAAATATATTGCATATATCTGACATTTGTATTCTTCTAAAGTCAACGTATATAACGTATCGTTTATGGTCCAACTTTTGGGAGTTGCGTTATGAACAACCTTATACAGACAGTGACAAATTGTTTTGTTTTATTTTACTTCAATTTGGTATTATTAGAAAGTATTTACATCGTTTACATCGTTTGTTCCAACTACGTCCAATATATATTGCAAATATTTGACAGTTGTATTCATTTAAATCTACGTTTCACTTATACCGTTAAATCGTTCAGTTGGTGTCCTTTCAAGAATTGCACGATAAATCACCGTATTGCACTGTGAAACAAGTCATGGTAGGTTCTATGTTCACTCGGGTTAAATTTCAATTCGAATATCTCTGTATGCATGCACAACCCGTTTATTAGAATTTACAGTTTGAAATTGGTGTATCTGGTACTTCCATTACTGTTCAACAGAGAATGGTGGGACACGGGGGTTAGGAATACATTGGACCTAGACGAACCCCAACATTCCGAGCATCTTCTAGACGCTTCATTTAATGAGTGTGTTGTTATTTATGTTGTAATACAAATCATCCTTGACTCATTCTGTATTCTTTCTCCAAATGTTGCTATGCTAATTTCAAGGACGTCTGAACTCAGATTACAGTCATGGAGCCAATAGTGGTGAAGATAAAGACTGTGAAATATACATAGAGACAAGGTCAGGGGCTTGAAGATAGAAAAGGAAAGACGGAGATTGGGACATACATTGATAAAGACAGAGAAATGCGACAAAGGAAGCAAAAACTGTAAATGCAGGGGACGGGAAATATAGAGACATTGAGACGGGGAGACAGAAAAAACGATAGATATAAAGACACAAAAGTAGGCATAGAGACAAAACGATAGAGATAACGACATATAGATAGACATAAAGACATATTGATAGGCATAAAGACAAAACGATAAGCATAAATACAAAACTATAGACATAAAGACGCAAAGATAGACATAAAGACAAATTGATAGGCATAAAGACAAAACGATAGACATGAGAACAGGACAGCGACAACTAGGTAAAGACCAAGGCCATGTGTACTAGAGATAGCAAGGAAAGAGACATTAATAAATTGAAATGACAATATAAATAAAGGTAGAACACAAAGACATACACATTGGAAGAGGATAGCGAGAAAGATATAAAGGCAGAGACATGATAGCAGAGAGACATGGGTTGATTGAAAAATTGGCTTGAGGTTGGTCTTCATGGCACAGTTGAATGTACAAGAGAGCCCTATGCTTGCGCCAAACTGAGGAACAACAGGTGCTATCGGTCAAACAGAACATGCCAGTTTCATTGAACTACGTGATGCCTTATATGCGCGAGTCAATATATGTACGTTGTGCCTCTACTTCAGTATCTTCATAGTGGAAATACGACACGCATTTTAAAATGAATGTTTTATGCAACAAGCTTCTAAAATATCAAAATAAGACATAACGACGATAAGATAGCTATGACAAGTTAACCAGATATCACCACCATGTTTACCTTAATCGAAGGAACAAAGACGTGATTTATGCGTGGATTCATATCAAAACAAGTCTTTAAATTTTTTTTACATAAACTGACATTGAGTTGGCCCTGCTGTCATGTATGATTTGTGTTTGTGTGCTCAGGTAGAAAGCTTAGTTACCTCTTCTTTATGACAGATACTTCACAAATAATGCTAATTCTGTCACAAGAAGACATTTCGTTGGATCATGCAGAGTTTCAGGTCATAAACAATTGCAAGAGAAAGACAAGGCCACTGTTATCAGGTAATTGCCGGTTATGGCAAGTTTTAGTATGTTTTAAAATTGAGACAACTGACATATATACGTTGTGTAAAACGAAGAAAGACTCCGGTGATGACGGTTTGATAGGGAATGCATTGTTTATGACATAAATTATGAAACACTATCTAGATCAAGGTTAAATATTAAAGCGTTACGTACGAAACACACAAACAACGAATTTTTAACATTTTGTGAATACATTGTCAAGTATATACTAAATCTATTTCACATAATTATCCTCTTTTCTCAAAGAAAAACTAAAATAATTTATTGTCCTATAATAGTGATATATTCATAAATAAGGTTTATCGGTTTTAACATTGACTTGTGTCTTAGGTGCATTTCTTTCAAAAACATTTTGATGTGAGTTTTGACGTGTGTGAGTATTGACATGTGTATTAATGTGAGTATTGAAGTGCGTATTGAAATGTGTATTAATGTGAGTATTGAAGTGCGTATTGAAATGTGTATTAATGTGAGTATTGAAGTGAGCATTGACATGTGTATTAATGTGAGTATTGAAGTGAGTATTGACTCGTGTATTAATGTGAGTATTGAAGTGAGTATTGACATATGTATTAATGTGAGTATTGAAGTGAGTATTGACTCGTGTATTAATGTGAGTATTGAAGTGAGTATTGACATATGTATTAATGTGAGTATTGAAGTGAGTATTGACTCGTGTATTAATGTGAGTATTGAAGTGAGTATTGACATATGTATTAATGTGAGTATTGAAGTGAGTATTGACGTGTGTATTAATGTGAGTATTGAAGTGCGTATTGACATGTGTATTAATGTGAGTATTGAAGTGCGTATTGACATGTGTATTAATGTGAGTATTAAAGTGAGTATTGACATGTGTATCAATGTGAGTATTGACGTGAGTATTGACATGTGTATTAATGTGAGTATTGAAGTGCGTATTGAAATGTGTATTAATGTGAGTATTGAAGTGCGTATTGACATGTGTATTAATGTGAGTATTGAAGTGCGTATTGACATGTGTATTAATGTGAGTATTGAAGTGCGTATTGACATGTGTATTAATGTGAGTATTGACGTGAGTATTGACGTGTGTCTTGTGTCCCATCTGGTATGAACTGTCCAAACCTTCATCAATACCAATACATTTAATATGATGACCTTGCACTGATCTTGTAAAGTGCACATTGGCTCCATCGATGTAAAGTACACATATAAAGGTTAAAACAATGTCTCAGCTGTTCACCTTGAATGTTTGACTATAACTTGTAGCATCAAAGCTGAATTAAACTACTAAAGTCAATATACCTTGCAAAATGGGGTGGGGAGGGGGAGATGAAATGATATTTTTAAATACCCACGCTGATAAATTATAATAAAAAAAGTATTCTAAAGCTTAAAGGTATATTTCTATGTTCTTGTAGACAAATTCATTCAGAATAAAGCTCACTTTAAAGGTAAAGTATATTTTCTCGTGGGCATTTTTTTCATTGTCTATTTCCTTCGTACCTGTTTAATTGATATCCTCCCTCTTTACAAATCATTGAAAATATACTGTGTACTTACAGTAAACCTTACTAAACATCTTGAGTTACTAGATAAAATTACTGAACAAGTTATTCCAACAAAACCTTATTGCAGAATTTCGATTTGGTATCTCAACAGGGAGATTCTCCATTCAACCAATCTACGGCCAGGCATGCAATGACACCATAAAGTCCATGTATGTGAGAGAAGTGACAGGTTCTGCAACTCCAAATGTCAGTTGAGTACAGAGTTCTTTGAGCCCGAGAGATCAAAGCTGTAAATGTACAATATGAATCTGTCAGCGATAGATAGCTGTCAAAAGCTCGTCATGCATCTCAATGATCAAAGCAAAACCTTGAACCTAGGAAAGTGAAATTATTGAATCATTTTCTACATGTAGCATCCTGCATATGCATTGTCCACTTAGAGCACCGCGCTCTTTAACCTTGTGAACATGCCTGTTATGTATTTATAAGATAACTTAAAATAAAATAATGAAATGACAAATGTTCAATTTGTAACATTAAAGTTTTTATTTAATGACAACTTGAGAAAATCACTTTCTTGTGGTAAATATGTGGTTAAGTAATAATATATTCATAAAAACAAATATCTGCAAACAATTATTCTACGGGACATTACGAGGCAAACCCAATCAGAACAAATTCCGATTTAATCAACAGTGATGAATCCAGGTGTTTTGAATATGGAACACATGTCCTACAAGACCGGTAGCTCCCATGATATAAAAACTAAAAGCTTATGGAAGAAATCCCTGGTCGTTGTTCAAATAACCATACCGTTTAATGATATAACTAATACTGATACCAATGAGATAAATATTTGGACAATATATAATATAAACCTATTAAAATCAGGTCATTTTCCCCTTCATCAAGATCTCTCTACGCAAACACGTAACGTCATAAATTCATTCATGACATCAGACCGTTCTATGACGACAAAATCTTAAATTCATTATTTTGGGTAATGATGCTATTACAACTCATCTCAGTGATACTAACATTTTTCCCCGACTTGGAGCTGGTGGCAGGTTAAAATCCACTAATAGAACATACCCTGCATGATATGATAACACGCATTCTTTACAAAATCAATACCTAAAGCAACTCTTGCCAGTTTCCATTCCTGGCTTTTTGTGCCTTTCCTAGGTTTCTGTGCTAGGAAATCAGAGCCCAATTTGCATTTCAGATGCAGCGCTCCACTATCTTAGCACGGAATATTGGGGGGACTACGGCAAGGCTTAAACCAGGCAATGGAGACTGGCAAGAGTTATACCTCGTGTATAGGGAAGTTGTACCTAAAGGACCACAGCACATTCCTGTAGTCGTGATTCACGGTATTCACATGCCTTCATAATAACGTGTAGCATTCAATGATTACAGTATCAACGTGACATCGTATATTATATTAGTACATGCATGGTACATCCTCTTTAACCACAGTTTAGTATCTTAGCATGGCCCATTAGACCTGAATAATGATACTAAGTAACCATCTGAAGTACTCCCAGAATGTCTCTCTACCAGTCACACGGTGGACGTCTAACCATGCATATCAATGATATAGTATCATCATCTACTTCATCACAATACACCATCGTATAAAAGGAATACGTTGCAGACATCTTGTCTCTGTCATTATACATGTCATAAAGATACATTATGATAAAGCTTATCGATGATTATTTTTTTATGAAAACTGCTGTCACTGGGTTCATCTTAATAACATTTAGTACTGAAGACAGTACTAAAGATGAATGTATTCCATACATGTATATTTAAAAGTGCATGGTTGTTTTTCAACGACGAGAGCTTACAGAATAAATACATGTATCCAATAATCAGTCCCGTTCCTCATATTTGCTTTCCTCCTCATCATTATTGGACGACACCAGTTAAGACTCATTTTTATTTTTCTATGTCAACTTCCTTTTACAGAAGCCAGGCGCACAAATTTAGAGACCCATTAAGTATGTTGTTGAAGTCACAGTATGTCAAACGTCATAAATGGTGTTATTTTATCGAGAACTACTGCCTGTTGGTGGGAATTATCACTCTAATGCTACTTCATTTAGTATAGTGACAATAAAAAGGTGAAAGTCGCGATTTATGATCGAAAAACGGATAAAAGGTACACCAATTGGTCAAACATAATTTTGGTAACTTGCCTATAACAGATAAAATGACAGATGTGGGTTGGTAATGTCTAATAGGTCATACAACTACTGTACGTATATGTGGGACGTGGAATTTCGGTTTCTGCACATATAAAATCATGTTGCTCGGTTTTCACTGAAAGTGAAATTATTTGAATTTAAATCAGCACATGTGGTCTTTCGCCACGTATGAAAGCAACATACAATATTAAGAAAAATACTCAAAGGTTCTTTAATGCAGCATGCTTGTTTTTACGAGATAGCCATCCAAATTCAAGAGACTAGAAATTTATAGAAACACAAGAGTGTCATTGAACCTGAGAATGTTGGGGAATCTGTTAGATTATTATGAGTTACATCTATTGACTCCTTCATCAGAGGACACCAGGTGACAGATTTATCATTACAAAGTAACCATTTATTAGATTTATACGTACATAGACTGATAATGTGACATGCTAAACACGTATTTCAACACTGAATATCACTTTACTTTTCTCAATGAACTGCAAGATCCTTAGTTACATGTAGATCCTGTGATATATATGGCATATATCTCTACACAGTCGTATTCACAAGCATATACGTGTACTTTATGATCAAAAGCTATAAATATGTTGTATATGAATATGAATAAATGATACTCAATTTACATTTACGGCCTTATACAAATCCTGTTCCTATGAAAAGCCCATAAGTTGTCGGCTTGATCTGACAAATAATATTGTTAATATCTCAGAAAATTGGACCCTATTCAGCTTTAATAAGACTGGCGTTTCTTTCAGGCCCCGAATCGCGTCAATAGATTTCCTCGATGTTCTATGATTCATGTACAAGCAAACAAGGTTGTTATTGGGTAGGATTCTTTTCTGGAAGTTAATATAGGTCCCTACCGCTCACGGTGTAACGACGTGACATGGGCCTCACCTATACGACCTAACAATAATTGTATCAGGTTTTGTAAATGGCCAGTAAGGTATAAAATCTGGCTTCTTCCCTTTAAGAATACATTCTTAAGATTTTAACGCACCACTTCTCGTATGAAAACGTAAAAGGTTTGTATGAAATATGGCATGTGATGACTAAGATGAATTGCTTGAATGTTGGTTTAGTTGGAGTATAGGCAAGGACTATTCACACACTTAGATGTCACTGTGTCATCGTCATCAGTTTCCTCAACTTCGTGGTCACCATCCAAACATAGTTAGAATTATTTTTATCACAACCATCACCATAAACAGCAACTAAGACCACAGTCGTCATCATCATCATCATCAACATCATCATCACCATCATCAATATCACTAACATCATCAACATAATCATCATCCTCACCAATATCACTAACATCATCAACATCATCATCACCATCATCAATATCACTAACATCATCAACATAATCATCAACAACATCATCATCAACAACATCATCACCATCCTCACCAATATCACTAACACCATCAACACCATCATCATCAACATCATCATCATCCTCACCAATATAACTAACACCATCAACACCATCATCATCAACATCATCATCATCCTCACCAATATCACTAACATCATCAACATCATCATCAACAACACCAGCAACATCATCAACATCATCATCATCATCCTCACCAATATCACTAACACCATCATCATCAACAACACCATCAACACATCTTCACTTGTTTGTATGTCCAGGTCTACATACCTGAAGTATAGTTTCAAAAGAAAATTCACAAACATATCTGAAATTCCATTTATTGAATACTCAAGTCTAGACGGTTATTGTGGCAATGTTACAACAACTGCATTCGTTGCAAAATATTGTTTTCAAATTGTTGACACTAATGGGTGAATTTGGCAAATGCGTCTGAAAGACTACATTTCTTATACCGTAAGATTGCAACATGAATCCATACTCATATCACAAGGCCTTGGAAAGCACAGTATGTGATTGATTACATGCTTATTGGAATTGATTTGTTTATGTTCTTGGTTAATACATAATGGCAAAATATGAAAACAAACGTGCTTAGTGGTATTACGTGCTGCAGAAATAAGATTATTCCACTGGAACAGACGTTAAATAACATATTAGTGATCTTGAATCCCCAAGGTCATTCCCTGTTACATCAATAAGGACCATTAGAATTAAACCATTTGAAAATATATGTTTCTCATAATGTACATTTCTTATTTTATTTGAAGATAAAAAAAAGAAACAAACACGTAGAAAACTAATGACTTGGAACATACCAGGCCGGTGCGTTTCTTACGTAAGTGGGTATATCAATAGGGTAAACATTGAAATGTTAACTTGAATGAAGACTTAAACATTTTGCAAATACGAAAATGTCATCATTGTCTCTTACAACTAAAATATGTAATAATCAACTTATAGTTATCCGGTGGACACATAAACTTATGACTACCAATAACTAAATAGTTTCTAAATTCAGTACAAACAATGTGTCAACTGAGAGTCTTAAATTTGTTTCAATAGAGAATAGTGTACGAGTACCTAAGTCGTACCGTTTACGACACGAGTGCCAAACAATGGTATTTCTGATAATGAGATTTGAGCTATAAACTTAACACATGTATGCTAATCAACAAAAAAACTTAACATATGCTTACCTATGTAATGTGTGTTAGGTGTTTTATTGTCTATTAAGGGCATTAAGAAGTGGAATAAATAATTTTAAAAAATGTTCTCGATATTAACTTGTTTATTGCGAACAGACACGACTGCTCTGAGATTGTCAAGGTTTGCTATTTCACCAAGTTACAGTTAGTTCAATAATATTTACCTGATATAGGATTACGCTTTTCGGAATAAAGAAGTTGTTATCCAGAAATGATGCCTTCTTGACATGCTTTGTCTTGCTTTTCATTTGACTATTATGAGTGGGGAATATAAAAAACATATGATGATATATATGTGTGCCTTCTTTTATGTTGTGAGAATGTGTGCAAATTGCAATGTGTGGGATTGTATTAAATCTGTATGATAACTCATGGTGAAATCACGGTGATGCATTTTACACGTCAAATTTGATACTTGCAAGACGACGAGATACTAACTACAAATAAATCGGTTGACGACTCTCGGGTTAAATGAAGGGGAATTCAGTAATTTTAACTACAAATGTAAGCTGTGGTAAGTTGAATTGATTGAAACATATGTTATAACAACATGCATGTAAGAAGAAAGTAATATAATATGTTAGAAAGATATTTACAGAGAAAAAGAAGATTAGTGCATCAGTCAAGTATGAAACTAACATGTTCAAGATGACATTCAGGGACGATTAAAAGATTAGAGATGGATTCAAATTCAGCCAACTCCATGAGGAAAAGTGAAATGTATATCTGATACTTACAAGAATAACAGTTGATGAGCTCCACCTCCCTGATCTTGAGCTGGTGCTTGACCACATCATGGCGCCTCCTGAGCTCGGAGTACCTGTCCTTGGCGTGGTTGTTGTGGACCCTGGAGTGGTTCAAGTGCTGTCTGCAGATGGTCAAATCATCGGCGTTTCTCTTCTCGGACTTCTGGACCTGTGCGAGCTCAGTTTGGAGAGTTGTAATCAATGAGTCCGTCGCGTTCTGGTCCTGTTCTGATGATTCCAGTTTATTCGCATGGTCTGTCAGTTGATTCTTCATGATGGACTTCTCTCTTGTCAAAGAAGCGATCTTTTTCTCTGCGTTCAGAAGCTGTTGGTTGACGTTGATGAGGTTGATCTGAGCTTGTTTCAGGGTTCGCTTTGTGTTGTTTAGGGTTAACTCCGTGTTTAGAAGGGCAGCTTCTTTACGTCTGATTTCACCTCGGAGCGTGTCAAATTCTGTGGTGAGTTTTGACATCAACTTGTCCTCAAAGAGGTTGACAGGTTTCCCAGTTGGTTTAGGGCCATGTTTTGTTGGGTCGTAATCCTTTTTATCAAGGCCCAACAAGTCTCGTACTGAACCCTCCAGTTCACGTAACCTCACTTCGTGTTTCTCCTTGACTTGTTCAAAGCTTTTCTCGATTGATTGTACCTTGGTGGCGACATCATTCTGAGTCAAGGATTCCAGAGGTATGGGTTGTGGCGTGGACTGGCCTAGGACCTCTCCATACGATCCTTTACAACTCTGCCCGTTGACGTTAGACAGCTGAATATTATAAGTGCATTCACCGCTTTTGAAAGAACAACCCTGAATTTGAACGTCGCCATTCGAATTCACAAAACATTGTAATCCGGCGAGCAAAAACATAACACTTGCTTGCAACCACATTTTTGATTTCTAAGAAACCAACACAAAGAGGAGAAACTCACATAGAGGTATTCCACTAATTACATGCGTGTTACGATCACATAACACAATCAAAGATTAATCCAGGTGTCTAAACCAAATGCACAGGTATCAACCAAGCAGAACGCTGCCCGTTTGACAAATGCATTTCATAAACATCCTATGTGGCCTATAAGGCGGTTAACAGCGATGTCGAGCTATAGACACAGATATATTTAGCGTATTACACCTGAATGAACGGTCACGAATCAGCGAGCACACCGAGTCTTGTGTGTGTGAGAGAGCTGGGGAGACGTATAACTCGGTCTACCAGTCTGTGAATGGACCGCGGGGCTGTCACTCACACGCAGCTGGGCCCTCAGCCAATGCCGCAACAATCAAAGAGGAATTACTTCTAGACTTGACAAAGTCTCTTGCAACTCAAATTTAGATTTAAAGGTACATCCATTGTGTTGTTGGGGGTCAAATATGCCAATCGTTAAAATTGGCCTTACTTTATCGAGAAGTTCAGACTGTTACCGAAAACTACCATTTTGAAGATACTCGACTTAGTATATTGACGACATGAAGGTAAACGTGTCGATATCTGATCGAAAACCGGACAATGCACCGCGTGTTGGGCGCGCCGATGAGTCAAACGTTATTTTGGAATCTTATTTAAACCAGACAAAATAACAAATTTGGGTTGATAATGTTTAATAGGTAATATAACTACTGTGCATGTATTTAGGACATGATGCACTTTCGGTTTCTGCACATGCATAATGATGTTACTCGATTTTAATTGCAAACTAGTAATTATGATACACTTGGCGATTGGGGATAATATGCAAGCTGAGTGAATTTGTTTGTATTGTAAACAGCACATATGGTGTGTAGGAACGTATTAAAGCCAAATAAATGTTATGAAACACAATGGATGCACCTTTAACCATCAAAGAGTTATTGCATCTGAACTGGAAGGAATTGTGGTCCTTCAAATCGGAATTATATAACTATCAAAGACAAATTACTTTTGGAGTTTACAAGGTCTCAAGGACATTAGAAATTAGTCGAGGTCTCGGTGGCTGAAATGGTAAGAAGTTGGGACAATCAGTTCTGGCGATTGGTGCCCGACTCTCAGGATGTGGGTTTCGAATCTAACAAAGGACGCGACCCGAAAAAAGCACATAAATTTGTACTTTATCAGACACTGTAATTGAAAATAAACATTGTTAAAATTCTCAGAGACAATTATCAAACAGGGTATGTTTCTAGACTGGACCGAATCTCTTACGTCTATCAAAAGGAACCAATATCGATTATCAAAGAGGAATGTTTTCTGGACTGGGTCGAATCTCTTCGTACTCCAAACTGGAATTAATTATCTAATTACTAATTACTTATTTGATGAATTACTTCCAGACTTAGTGTCTTACGTGTATCAATGGGGGATTATTTTTAGTATGATATGAGTCTTTACAGTGTCAAACCTGAAGTTAACTAACAAATGATTTACCTCTAGACTGGCATGAGTCTGCTAGACCTTTAACCAAGGAGAATGGTAAAAACATAACGTCTTAAACGAGTCTCTTGGAATAAGATTACTTCAAGACCGGGTCAGATTTATTAGTTCTCGGGATAAAAACTATTTCGAACCCGAAAACAACTATCACAGAGCAAGTACTTCTTTACCGTAGATACATGTAGTTTCTAACAAGAACATCTCAGGACTGATGTGACTTTCTTTATTTATCTCCCGCCAGGGGCACGTAGAGAACTGTTCTACACGCAGTAAGGTTTGGGTGCAATGCTACACTGAATTTCAGCGTAATACCACCCATGGTTCGCTAGTTCCAGCCGATGCTCGCAGGTATCACCGCAATGCATAGCCACATGGCGTTGCGGGCTTTCTCCCTGCCATAATACTAGCAGCCGCGATATAAGTGAAATAATCTTGAAAGCGGCGTTAAACCCCAACTCACCTAACCTAACCTTGATTTATCAATTTTGAATGTACTTTCTCCTCGAAAGTTTACTTTCAAACAGGAATTACTTTAAGACCCATATGAATCTTAAGGATTGTCAAACAGGAATTACTTTTAGACCCATATGAATCTCAAGGATTGTCAAACAGGAAGTTTTATAATTTTGCTTTACAACCTGACTAGTTACCAAGATAAAAACTATCCGGGATTTGTTTATGCTGAATCAGGGAAAATAACCATGAAAAGCTTGTCACACCATTTTCTTACCTAATCAATATTGTTCAATTATGATATAAGTTTACAATACCTATAAAATATTTGGTTACTATATTTCACAACCATGAATCATTTGACATGTAACCATACCACCTGCATGAGTAACAAGGCAACTCATTCAATCAGCACTAATGTCAGGCAGAGCAAAATAAATCAAAACGAGTGTTCTTTCAAAGACTAGTTTTGTTCAATTATAAAAAGTGACAAAATTCAATAACATTTTAGAGTGTGTATCTAAAGAGGACAATCTACATGTACACACACCTGTTTATATAGTGTTATGTATTCTGATTGTTTACCATTTAACAGTCATAAAACTATGGATCACGAATAGACCATAAATGTAACTTTAATTCAGAAAGATCTACGTGACGTGTTCCAAACTTACTGATATGACTATACTTCTATCATACAACAAAACATAAACATTTAACATATGGTAAGTCGAATCATTGATAATTGTATTTTTTTTATAAAACATTATATGATCAAAACACTTGAAAACGGTGTTTCATATTTCAATGATGGCAATAAAACTATTCACACCTCCAGAGACACAATAGTGGGGGTGTATATAGCGCTCATCCGTCCGGGTATTCTTCTAAATATCTCATTACACAAACCAATTGTCCGTAGTTGTTATAATAGTGTTGCGTAAAAAACAAATATTGCATGGCGGCCATTTTGATGTGAACACATTTTATTATTTCGAATTACAAAAACGATTCCCATGGCTTTGTCGAACCACGTATACTCATTTTTTAACTTGATTTGAGATTGAGAGAAGGTGTTTTACTATTAGGACATTATTTTTTAAATTCATTTAATCACCTTATTTGAGCGAAAAAACGTGCTACTGTCCCTTTAAAGTTTGTGTCTTCATTGATTATCTTTAACAGTTTTAGTCAAATACTTATTGTAATGGATGTACACGAATGTAAGAACTTCATGGTCTAGTTGGGATTTGATGATATTGAGCATATAATACCTAATATGCATAATTTAAGCAAAGTTTCAATTTCTTGTAAATAATACATCTCCGAAACAAGTTGTGTCAAACTCTAAGCATACAAGACAATCTACTAGTGTTTCTTTGGTGAATATTTTAGAAGTTATAGAGATGAAGGAAAACGAAGATGTACGGATAGTCAACTTCTTTTTTGCAATCCAGGATTTAGATAGATCTAGATCTACTTATAATGTAATGGTATAGATGACATATATCACCATCAACGAGGTGTACGCTGTTATCAAGCACTTGCTTCCATTGAAATAAACTTTGACTTTCCATACATCCTGGTTTTCCTTTCAATCAACTAATGGTTTTCTTTTTTTTTTGGACAATTTAAGAAAACAATATTTAAATTTATTTGTTTGATTTGCATGGAGATTTGAACGCCAATTCTCATGTATTTATCACTTCATCATCGTCTAACAATAATAGTGTTATTATCATAAATAAATATATATGATTGGTTAAAATAGGATGAAGTGATAAAATAGTAATACAAAATGTTACTTTTTATGGTTTATTGTTCTAACTTCTGATGCACAAGCTATACCTCGAGTGATAGTGTATTGGTTGTTAGCTCTGCTCGCTGTTCTCTTGCTCAAATTATAGTAGATTTCACTCGATACGATTATCTTAAAACATGTTTTGCTAAATAGTTTATCTTTTCCCACTTAACATTGAATGCATGTTATTAATTCACATATTTACATTGTCTATTTCCACACGACAGAATATTATCCTGTTGCTTTGGCAACTGCTTCTGTTCATTTACATGCATATTAACTGAATATGAATAATATATATACACAATTATCTATGTGCAGATTCAGAACGTAGATACTAGATCTTTATCGTACTTAAAACCATATGCATATTCTGTGTGTTAATGCATTCTGACATATAACGATCATAAAGTTTTAAAAGGTTGAAAGTCGTAGACTTGCTCAGATTGTACTTACTAAAATATAATAAAAACGGATCCAATTATGAGACATATGTAACGTATTAGCGTTTATCTTATATCTTGTATCTTATAAATGATGATGGTAAGTAAAACTTGTCAACATTGACTGCATAGTTTCAGCAGATCGTGGGAGACTAGTTCATGGTACTCGGGTAGCAGACGCGATATCTACTCGCTGAAGCCCCAAGTGATTCTCCACTCCTTGGCAGCGTCCCAGCCGTAAGCAGCATCGGCATGCGACACACTACACCGTACCATGCACTTTGCACTGCTTTGGTTCTTTCTAAATCACTGGTTATATCTTTTTATACTAGTCTGTGGATCCCATTAGTTTATAATCATATTATTGGAAAATTATATTCAAAATATGAATTCATATTCGTATTATTCCCCCCATTAACTTTAACTAAACTGCTTGCCCTGGGATAACGAAACGACTTAATCTCACATTCTCAGGATAAACCATTTTGACTTTAGTTTAGTTTCATTGTATCAAATTCATGCATTAAACAAGGAACAAATGATGGTGAATTGTACGCATGTAAACTGAATACCTCAGGTTATTTCAAATTCACAGTACGCAAGATGCTAACCATAAAAGAAGATCGATTTTTTTTTTGTAAATGAGTAGAGCCCTATGATTAACCCATTTATATCAATAACTCCTTCCTTTTATTCTTTTTAGTTCAGCAAGTGTACATTTCTATAAGTAAACATGTATGTCACATTTCATTCTTCGGGTATGGTGACGGAATATTGTGAAGCGCTCGTAAAATATAACCAAGGTCAGAAGTCTTACAAAATTTAGTTGATTGATTATAGCTTAAATATATTCAACTTCCAAACGCAAGGCACAACTCTTGCCAGTCTGCATTACTGGCTGAATTAAGCCTTGCGGTATTTCCCTCGCTTTGTCGTGTCTAGATAGTGAATCGCTACACCAGAAATGCATACTGGGCCTGAATTTCTAAGCACAGATATATTAAGGAAACACTGGCGACTGGCAAGAGTTATGCCTTGCATTGGGAAGTTGAAATATATTAAGAACTTTCCATAAATCACATCAGGAGTTCAAAGTCTTGCACCAAATTGATGATTGCCTAAAAATGTGCACAATGACTGGTCCACCACGGGCGTAAATTGTCTTATTATCAAGAAATTACTGTTTTCCTATATTCATCCTTAATGGCTATAGTGTGTGTGAAGGAATATAAAACATAAATATTGTCCTTCTTGAAACCTTGCACAGTAATGCATCATTGTGGTTATTATCGTTAAGCTAATACTTTCACTCTGTACAATTGCAACCTTACACATCTATATTTGCCGGTTGTATATTGTGTACACTTTTATCCTGAAAAATGTCTCATAAGCCAAATATCTGCTGGTTATAAGATATATTTATGTCTTTGGTCTTTGCGATGTAGACTTAACTTGTGACACTATAAAAACTATATCAGTCTGTCTATCTACATAATTTACATAATTAATAAATACCTGAAAGTAAGGTCTCAATAAAAAAAATTGTCCCGCAATGGTACTTTACGACCTGCTTGTTGTAAAATCATATTTGAAATACGAATCCTTATTTCATTCCAAGATATAATTGCCTATTCATAAACTGTCACTTTTCCTTCAACTGTTGCTAGTTGAACATAACGTTGATACATCAACTTAACAGCTGTATCAGAATCATTGTTCCACATGAGTTCCCTTCTACAAAGAAGCATCTTGTCCTTTGACATTTTTACAATAAAACACCCATTAAAATACTTTCCAGCTAAGCCTGTAGATCACAGTAAATCAGAAACGTTTAGGTTTTTTTAGTCTATTAACAGTTTGACCAAAGAAAAGGTGTCATTTCACAGCGATATTACCTTTAAAAAAGTATGATGGATGCGTCAGCTCGTCCCTATTAGGCGTCGGTGTGGAAAGGTTAAAAATCTTTATTTCCATAACACAGTATTATCAAGATAGTTATTGTATGTATATACGTAATCTTGTAGATACCAAGTGCCATGCACCAAGAAGCCAAACCATTATAGAACATGAGAAAAATCATTTACTTTCCAAAAAGTATATAAAAATATTCTTCCCAAACAGGCACGTGTCGTTCACAATTCAGTAAGTGTCAATTTGTATGCATTGTATGCATTTCAAAAATGCATGTGTGTCATAAGAAAGTATCAAGCGATAAGTTCATTTATGCTTATAGAATAGCGTTGTTTACTTATTGAATTATCTATGTACATTGAAAACATACGTATGTGTAGATTCTAGAAAAAGACCACCCCTATCGTTACATTAGATGTATTTATACTTATGGTATGAAATTAAGTCCCGTTGTTTCAATGTGCATGTGCTTCCATTTGTATTCACTACTAATGATTACTTAGTGTAACGCTATTCAATATATAAGACAACTACGTAATTATAATAATGTTAACCCTGTATGTTTCAAGGATGGAGACAATTTCATGGATAAACAACTTGTTTATTCTCAGGAGGAGACGTTCAGACATAGATAATAATGTCGTTTTCAAGCAAGTGATGTATGGAATATAAACGGAAATGTTCATAACTGTAAGTACCATTATTGAGCGATGAATACACACATATACAAATATCACAATAGTGCATGAGAAAGAGGGCAACACCACTGCGACTATACATTGATATATTGACCCTGCAATCACTGTCTGTAAATTATTTGAAATAGCAAAACAAACAGTCAAAACACAAAATATTGCTCCTGTTAAAGTATTCGACTAACCTCTATTCATTTAATTATATTAGTGTAAATATGTTTCAATTCAATTGAATTAACGTATAGCCAATGAACGTCTTTTTTGTTGTTCATAATAAAGAAGATTAAAACTAGGATTGACGCGTCAATACTTAGGTCTTCAAGACTTCTGCTTGATCCTCAGCTCCATGTTTGATCGAGGAATGTCACAAACATTGTTCTGTCAAAACTTCCATTCGTAACATTTTATAATGTACTGAGAAAACCTAAAAAAATCATAAATGTAATTTTAAAATTAAGATGGCGCCAAAACTACGTGACCTACGAATTCGCCATGATTGACTTTTTTGCTTGCATTGTCATTGCCCATCTTTTAATAAAAGTTGCAAGTCTCTATCTCAATTTTTAAAATTTTCCCCATGTTAAAATTCAAAATCGTGATTTCCTGTCATTTTTCAGCCTTATTTGTGACCGGAAATGACTGTTCGCGAGCGATTTTATTATTGATTCCTTAAGCCAATATATTGATCTAATAGCCCTGAAAATTTCATGCAATTGTAAGATCGGGAAGTTGGAGTAATGTCCCCTTGAAGTAGGTCCAATGTAACAAGTCGCCCAACTTTGAAAGGTCACTGTGCAAAAAGTATTACGATTACCCTTCTACAAAATTCAAATTCTATTCACCAATGCTTCAGCTACATACAAAAATAAATGTCAGATTCGTGGTGCAAGTATCTTCAGAGAAGAAGATGGTCAAAGGTACATGGGGTCGGACACTTTAAAAAAGTGACAAAAATCAAAATGGCGACTGAACCACGTGACTGACGAATTCGCCACTTTTTTGTTAACATTGTCATTGTGCATCTTTTAAAAAAAGTTTCAAGTCTCTAGCTCCATTTTGAATTTTTTTCCAATGTTAAAAATCGAAATTTAGAATCGAGCTGGACCTTTAATGAGGACAGCAATCAAAAATCCGTTCGACACAGATCCAGATCACATTGAATTCTACAACCCCTGAAAGTTTCATCAAAATCGGTTAAGCCATTAGGTCTGGGCACGACCAACAAAAATCGTGGAAATAATAATAATAATAAGGATTCGCATAATAACAATACGTCTTCCAGACTATGAAGACCTAATTATTTTTGTTAGTTTTTTCTATTACTCCTTAAAGGAAAGGGATTCACTAAGTTAAGATAATTTGCACCCTATCCATTATTTTTAATAAATACGGTTTAATCAGAATGAGACCTCAGTTCGTTGTCTACTTGATTTTTGTGGATTCCCTTGATCTTCAACTGTGTCCTAAAAGTAGTTCAATCTTGATACCTCACAACTAATTTGATATAAGGTTCAGTCTGATTAAAATTGACGATTTTCCGATGAATAAAATTTGCAAACTAGTGCATCTACCGGGATACGAACTCATATCGTTCAGGGGTTTCCACGCCAAACCATCTGATAACAGCCCGTAGATTCCCATGTTCTGACGCAAACCAATCACAAGACGTCCAACAAAAGCTTTCGGTGCAAGAAGCTAGGGGCAGATAACTCGAAACAGCTATCCCTTCGGCTGTTCCGAATGCTTTCAAAACAGAGACCTTTTAAAAACTAAGGTGTGATTGGTCAGCTATATATTAGCCTGGGCTTTGGCTACGCTAAACTGATTCGCCTATACGGGGTGTTCTCAGACCTTGTGGCGAGTACTCTACAGAACCTGTTCGTATCCAGGCAGATGCATTATTTTGCAAATGTTATTCCTCGGAACAAGGTCGATTTTAATCAGACTGATAACAGGTTTACAATCTGAACGATACAAAGGAAACACATGATACATAGCATTACCCGATTCACTGACTAGTCATTTACATCTGTGAGTCAGCGTAAACATCTCCCACTCAACAATAGATGCATCTTAATGTCATAGATTATGACAGATGACGAAGTTAGTTGATATCTGATGAGATGTTCTCGGTTATCGTCATAAAGAGGTTTCCAGGTTAGGTAATTTAAGTTCATATTTCAGAAATTAATTGCATAAAAATTAAATTTGTGAATGTAATTGATGCTCTTTGACATTCGTTTATATGATGTTTAGTGTGCATATATGGAATGTTAATTAAATATATTACTTTTTCCTTTTAACTAGGATTGGTCTCAAAGAAAGAACAGCAGAAGCTTATACAACAGCCTCAATTCTTTGCACGTAGCACACATATATTGCATCCGCTCCCAACAAATGTTACTGAAGTCATTGCCTCCCATACTCCATGACTGGAGAACAGGAATATTTTCTGGATAACAATCTTTAATGTGGAAATACACGACGTTTAAAAAATCGTCCTATACCGAAACGTCGTGTATTTTCACAGTAAAGACGTTGTTATCCAGAAATATATTCCTGTTTTATGTATGTCACATATACAAAGACCGTATCGATGACTGAAGACAGTTCGTGTAGACACATTTGTTAGATTTACATATACTGTATAAGCGGGTTCGACTAGCTTTGTATCTGTTTGTATTCACAAACGTCGTATATGTACACTAGATTTCAAGGCAATGTGACAGATGACAGATGGCTCGCAACAGTGTTTCTTTGTTCCTTCAATTCTGTTTCACTTTATTTTTCAATCAAAGTAAACCAATACCTTCGTGGAATGGAATTCTGAATGGAATTTCAAAGCAATAAATATTAAGTATCTTTAAACCGTGTAATGACAATGTTGGACAATTCTGTGTGTACCTGACTCAAGTACAATCACACACTGTGGAAATGTTATCAGTTGAAATGTATAAGCAAACACAGTGTAACTGTATGAGAGGGGTGTTTACAGTCTCTTATTCAAACAGAGAACTAGGCAGGTCGATAGATGTCATTCGTAATTTCTTACATGCTTGTGTCCAAACAACTTCCTTCTCGAGATATAATATTAACATGCACAAGTCTCTAGCACTGGCTAATGTATGCTTTGTGCTCTACTTGGATTTGGCAGTGCAGTCAGTAACCTCTGGCACAGAAGTACAACCAATCATAAATAAGCCAATGATAGAGAATGGCGTGAGTCATGCTTAGCGGGGAAAACACGTGTGAATATGAACTACCCCCAACCAATACATAATTCGATTCAATTAAAGATTTAAAGGCGTTGTACCACGTTCTTAATACTGAACTGAATAAATGCTCTCGCAAAAAGGTAAATAGGTGTTACCAATGACTAAATAAATCTCCTGAATCAATAAAAAAAGGGTTCTAAAACAAATGTACATGGTTCGGTTAAGCCATGCGAGTCCATTTCCCTTCGAGTTGCCATTTTAATGTGTTCACATTAAAATGACCGCTCTAAGGTATAGTTCAAGAGACCTGACTGCATGATGTAGCGATACCTAAACACTCAAAGTAGAGTTTTAAATATGATACAATAGTGGGATGGCCAATCATCCTGCTGTCATAACTCCAAATTATCATGAGGCCTATACAAATCTACGTCTCACACTGTCGCTTAAAACGTCATTCCATTTTCCTCCAATACGGATAACCGTTTTCTATGAAAACAGCTTGTCGGGTCGTGTAATGAGATGTTTTACCCTCATAAGTAAATATGTATTGTATAAACTTGATAATACATGGCATATTTGATAAAACATGACATACAAAAAACATGCTACATTGCCTTTAAACATAACTGTCTAAAGAGACTGTGTAACCGACGGTATTTTGTGGAGACTTATTTTAAGGAGTTGTTACCGTATGTGAATTTTATTTCTGTCCATCAAACTGCGAATACACATTATTAGGATAAGTTGTAGTGTAGCATGTAGAAATGTGTAACTTGCAACAAGGTATTTGTTATTTCGCCTCCAGAAATACCGAATCGTCGCCATTGTGAAATAAATAAGTCGATCATCTATGAAATATCTTTGTCCTTCTATTACACCAACTTCTAGAATGCCTCTCAAACAGTTCTAGAAAATATACTTCGCCGAGCAAGTCCCGGATCTACTGTTCTGGGGCCCCTTTCACAAAACATGTACACTTAGGTGATCGTAATTCACTAAGGTGACTTTAGTGTAATGTTAATGAATTGGGATTAAAGTTAACCCTAGTTAAGGTTGCTTTGTGAAACCATGTACTGATCTTTTAAAATAAACTGCTGAATGTAAATCTTAACTCATCAAAACCTTCAACATGTCGTAACAAATTGTCTATCTAAATTATAGAACTGTTGGTTATCAAGGACAGATGCAAACTATTTCGCCTCTGTATGTAAATGTGATAGTGTCTATAGGTGGTTAAAGGTAGTCTAAACTGCTGTTATTGAGAGTATCTTCTTTCACGTGCAAATATACACTTAATCGCACAGAAAAATAGTATGTACCTACACAGTTTAATTACCACAATATAATATACATGATCATTTCTATAGTTACGAAATTTAACCATATGAGTTTTCGCGATTTCGACCATTCACTACTTAACTAATAATAAAATATCAGCAAAATAAAAATCGTAAATATGTCTCTTTGCACAGATATGTCTTTAGATAACACTATCAGATAAGATAGTTAATATCATTAAAATGGAGAGTTGCGTTACGCTTTTCATCAAAGAACAGCGAAGCTGGTTCAAGTATTAATCCAACCCCTGCCATGAACGGCATATGTCGTCAATAATTTAGACTGGTATAACTAGTCACGTTTTTGATACAATGAAATAAGCAGTTTGATTGGCATTTTCTCCTTTGAGCACTTAGATTGCGTCCTTGGCGACGTCCGAATTTTAATATTTCGCCTGTACTTTGATCAAGGGTGTACATTGCCCCATTGACATATTAACATGATTTACGAGATATGTATATAAGCGATACATATACTGACATTTTAAAAATAATGTGTCAAAGGTTACACACGGTCGTTTACATGAAGAAATATATATTTGGTAAACATCAAATCTTGAAATAAATAGCAACATCAGGGCTCCATAACAGCGAGCGCTTATAATTGCTCATTGGTCGCTCAATGTAGCGCTCAAGTAGCACTCAAATAGTGCTCATTCTCTCCTGAACGACACGGTGCAATTCCTCGAGGCTTGCTCGCCTTGCTACGTAGCGCTACATTGAGCAATCGCGTCCAAGAGAGGTTTAAAAGTAATCGCTAATTGAGCGATTACTTTGAAGCCTCTCTTGAACATGGCCGAGATCTTGCAGCAACGATGTGATATTTTACGAGTGCTTCCGGGGAAACGTTATTCTCAGAAGTGTTTATTCAGTACTGAGTGCTGACTTATGAATTTCTAAATTATGTTTTAGGCGTTGATATAATTCAGATGACTCACAGAACTATTTGATTACATTTACAGTTTCTTAATAATATAAGTATTTGGTCAGTGTAAACAAGGCATGTAGGCCTATATCTTATAACAGTTATAACTAGTAAAATGAAAGACAAGACAATAATTTTTTGAAACATTGTTTAATTATATGCAAATCATGCAAGTTTTATGTTAGTATTGTGCGACTGGGATTTTTTTTTACAGCTTTATCCTTTTCACGTAGACGTATGATATATATTTTTCGTCATATCATAGGTTTATATTACCTTAATTTTTCTGAACATAATATGTAATATATAAATGATAAATATGCATAGCAAATACTTTTAAAAAATCTCTTTTAATGAATTCGAATAGTTTATTCTGAAAGAGACAAAAATATAAACACGTGTCATTGCGAAGTTAGGCATCATGACTGCATGCCGTTCTGACGCAACATACCTGTATTCCATACATGAGATAAAAGTAGAAAGTATAAATGGTAGGGCTGTGCAATATTATTGCAATACCAATATATTGCAATACAGAGTTGTGCAATACACGTATTGCAATACGATTTTCATATCGCAATATACATTGTATTGCACCAACAAATATTAAGTAAAATTTATTCATTCATATTGTAAAAAGCACATTAACTGGCTTAAATAGTATTAAGAAAATTGTTTTGAAGTGCTAGAATGTATGTTGGACTGTATTACAATGAACCTTTTAAAGATCTGAAAGTCATTTTATCAAATGTGTCATGTTTAAACTGCAAAAAGAAGTATAAAAGTTGAATGTAGATTCATTTAGCATGTTGCAATATCATTGGCACTAGTTAAAATGGTTTCTAGAGAAATATCTCGATGTCAGAGGATCTTGCAATATATTGTGGTACGTATTGCAATACATTACAGTTCAGCAATACGTATCGCAATACAAAAATTGAGGCAATACACAGCCCTAATAAATGGACTTTGACACTTGGTAGATTTGTGGGTAAAAATGGGTTGTATCTATATGAACTTTAGTAGGCCTACATGTTAAAGCACACCGTCGTCACGTGAAACAACTCAACACAACACGACCGAACATTTCTGTCATCGGCGTCCGACAGCTGACACTGCCGCGAGGTCAGAGGTCACGGGACAGAGGTGAGAGGTTATTACATGGCCGGGAAACCGCAGATGGAAAGTCTGCGAGTTATTCCTATCGGTAGATTAGCATGGTAATCCGTTTGATGTTGTTAGATAGCTATAAGGTACAGCAAACACATCTACGTTGGTCACGTATCCTAAACATTGCAATAGACGTACCCTTTGTTCGCAATTAACGCTACCATTTTTCGTTGAACGGTGACCTATAAAACCCGTTGCCTATTGCAGTGTTGTGTTGGGATCTCGTGTTGATAATGATATTTGCCTCGGAATGTAGGAAACTGAAAGGATAAACCTCTAACCCTGCAACCACTCCCATCAACTACAGATCGACACGAAGACAACTCAAATGTCTTAATATTATTGTCAACAGCTTGCGACTTCGTCAAATGGACTGTGCATGATTTATAGGTACGATCGAATAACATCATAAGAGAACGGCAAATGACATCAACTCGACCGGTGCTGTGTCGCTTCTACATGGTGATGCAATCTAGTTGACATGTCACCGGTGTATATTGAGTGTGGACATTGAAACAACAACAGGTACGTGTGACACAGGTCTTAGATGTGTCGTAATTATCTCACAAAGTTTATCTAATTACATCATTACCTTTAGTCAAAATATCATCATCTATGAGCAAAATATGTTTTCACAGTTTTACTGTATATTGCAGTTAAACAATTATTATGTTCAAACTATTTATAATTTGTCCCGATTTTGTGTAATAAATAACCTTGCTTGCCTTTCACACAATTGGTATTTTCATTGTAAAGCAATCAATTTGATTTTTTTTAAAACAGCTTTAAATATGAATAATATTTACTTTCATGCAATTCATATTTCTCACTTCATGCAATCAAGGTTATTAGTGTAATCAAAATTGATCTCATGTTTGTTATCAAATCAGATAGTGTTGAACTTGAAATTAATTTGGTATTTTATGTTAAATCACTAAACTTTGTGTCAAAATTAAATTTGATGATACAGACATGTTATTAAATTGAATATGTTACTTTTATATATGATTACCTCATTATATAGCATTGTACTTTGTTATGTTGGATGAACATATAATTTCTTTCTTTTGAATCTATATAGCCATGGAATATGATAAAGAATCATTGTGGTTCATTGTAAAACATGTAATTAGTTTTGGAAAGTTCAATTACAATGTGTCTTAACAAGTTGTACAAGTTTTACTTTGTACTTTGTTTTATTGTGTTACATTGTTTTAAAACCTTTATGAACAAGTTATATGATTGTATAATATTTAACATTACATTGTATCACATGTAAATAGTTTTTGGAACATTGAATCTCACTGTGTCAAAAACATGATTTTGTTGTGTTACATTGTTAAAGAAAACCTTTACCAACATGTTATTTTTGTTCATAATGTTTAAAAGCATTAATAACTTTAAGAAACATTTATACTTATTTTACAACACACTGAATCCACTAGAGTCACTGAATCATAAGAATATTTGATTGTAGCACGTTTTTCTTACTGAAATAAGGTGATCTCACAAATATGTAAATAAGTGTTACCAATGGCTAAATAATACTCCTGAATCAATAAAAAGAGTTCTGAAACGAATGGACATTGTTCGGTTAAGCCATGTGAGTCCATTTTCTATTGGGCGGCTATTTTAAGGTGTTCCCATTAAAATGACCGCTTGAAGTTGGTTCAAGTGATCTAACTGATGTATAATACGCATATAAATATAACTCATAAGATGTTACATGTTCTACAATGAAATGCCTTACAGAAATTAAATGCTCCAATAACTTACTTAATGATTACTAGTAACAATAAACAACATTAAAGGTGCTGTAGCATGTTTTTTGCATATTTTCTTTTCTTATATTTGCCATGTATTATTAAAGTTTTTACAATACATTGGTACGTTAAAGGTACATCCATTGTGTTGTTGGGGGTCACATATTGAAAACGTTATAAATGGTGTTACTTTATCGAGAAGTACCGACTGTTACCGAAAACTACCATTTTGATGACAGAAGACTTAGTATATTGACGATATGAAGGTAAAAGTAGTGATTTCTGATCGAAAACCGGACAATGCACAGCGTGTGTCGCGCGTCAATGAGTCAAAGGTAATTTTTGAATCTTATTATAACAGCCAAAACGACAAATTTGAGTAGATAATGTTCAATAGGTCACATAACTACTGTGCATGTAAATGGGACGTGTAGTTTTGGTTTCTGCAGATGCATAATGATGTTACTCAATTTTAATTGGAAACTAGTAATTATGATATATTTGGCGATTAGGGATAAATATGCAAGCTGAGTGAATTTATTTCTATTGTAGACAGCACGTGTGATGAGTTGGAACGTATTAAAGCCAAATAAGATTTTATGAAACACAATGGATGCACCTTTAATGGGTAAAACATCTCATTACATGACCCGATAAGCCGTATCCATAGGAAACGGTTATCCGTATAAAGCTACAATGGTATGGAACTCTTCAGTGTGAGAGGTAGATTTGTAGGTTTCATGTGAATTTGAGAGTTCAGACAGTAAGATGGTTGACCATTCCATCATTGTATCATATTTAGAACTATGCTGTGAGTGTTAAAGGGGCAGTAGCACGTTTTTTTCAAATTTTATTTTTTCAAATTTCCCATTTGTAATGATAGTTCATGTCATTTATATAGACTTTAGAGGGTAAAACATCTTATTACCCAAACGGTGTTGCATATAATGCAAAAATTGCATGGTGGCCATTTTATTGTGAACACATTTTATTATTTCAAAGGACATAAACATTTCTCATGGTTTTACGGAACCATGTACACTCATTTTTTAACTTGATTTTCTGAAGAGAGAAGGGTATTTTGCTATTAGTAACATTTTTTTTCAAATACATTTCATCGACTTATTTGAGCGAAAAAACATGCTACTGCCACTTTAAAGTATTGCTACATTAGTCAGATCACTTGAACTATTTTATTTATTCAGGAGTATTATTTAGCTTTTGGTAACACTTATTTATATTTTTGAGAGGTCACTTTATTTCAGTGATACAGCGCCTTTTATCTTTGAATGAAAATGGTAATGTTACTGTGAAAAGGGAAAATAACATTTAATTTCTGTATATGCCAGTGACAGTGTCATTTGAATAATATAGATTGTGAAAATGAGTCACTGAATGTGTATGTGCACATCTTGTGAAACCATAGTTCATGATAATATGCATCCATCAATTTATCATTTGTTTATGAAGGAAGAGACTCTGAGATATTTTCTTTAGCCTTTGAAATCTCTTAAGAGTGTTATAATTGAAGGGGTTTGCTGTTTGTTTAAAAAGGATAAGCTTGTAATAATGTGTAAGATAAAACCTCCATGTGTGGGCAAGATGTTCAAAACAGTGTCTATGTCGTTTAATTTGAAATTGAATCTCTGTGCTGTCAACTATATTCTATACCACACCACTTATCTGTTACTTCAGCTAATAATCACAGTCATAAATCATTCAGTCATATCTCAAAGAAATTATCTATTTGTAAAAAAATTGTTCATGAAAAAAATGATGAAATTATTTTACCTTATAATAGCTGACTCAACACCTAGTCAAAAATACACAGGATACTAAACTACCTTCCATTTAATACCCTTTTTAGCTCATCAGGCTTATGGCATGGGATGGCGTCCGTCCGTCCGTCCGTCCGTCTGTCCGTCCGTCCGTCCGTAAACTTTTCGCTTTTTCGACTTCTTCTCCAGAACCACTGGGTCTAGGGAGCTGAAATTTTGTATGCATACTCCTTGGGCAATGAGGATTCTAAATTATAGATTTGGTGATCCAGTGACCCCAAATAAGGGCCTCACAGGCCATAATCTAAAAACCTATTTTCATCTTCTTCTCCAGAACGAAAAGACCTAGAAGACTGAAATTTTGTGTACAGACTCTTTAGCCAATGGAGATTCTAAATTGTAGATTTGGTGACCCTGTGGCCCCACATAAGGGTCTCAGAGGCCATGACCTAAAATCCCATTTTCATCTTCTTCTCTAGAACGAAAAGACCTAGAAGGCTGTAATATTGTGTGCAGAGTCTTTAGCCAATGGAGATTCTAAATTGTAGATTTGGTGACCCTATGGCCCCAAATAAGGGCCTCACAGGCTACGGCCTAAAATCCTGTTTTCATCTTTTTCTCCAGAACAAAAAGACCTAGAAAGCTGTAATATTGGGTGTAAACTCTTTAGCCAATGGGGATTTTAACGTGTAAATTTGGCGACCCTGTGACCCCAAATATGTGCCACAGCCTAAAAAAACCTGTTGAAATTGAATTTTGAACTGATATTTGATGTGCACCTCATTCACTATTTAGTGGGTTCTTAATAAAATACCTGAGGGAGGGTCATCTCATCTTTTAGATATGTGAGTCCTAACTTGGGTTTGAGAAATGCAGAATTGCAGTTAATCTTAATCAGTAGGAACATGAAATATATGTTGAAGATCAAGTCTCCATTATGGACATGTTTGTCAAATTGATGTAATCAATGTGAAATAAGAACTGTTAAATAGCCTATGAACTGAATATTGTGGATATTATAAAAAAGGCCCTCACAGGTCAAAACATAAAAACCTATTTTCATCTTCTTCTCCAGAACAAACTAGAAGGAATACTGTGTTCAGAATGTTTAGATGTTTAGATGAAAAGGCTTAGAACCGTTAAAATTGTGCAAAGATTATTTAGCCAAGGTGATTCTTAAAGGGGCAGTAGCACGTTTTTTCACTCAAAAAAGTTGATGAAATGTATTTGAAAAATAATTTCACCAACAGTTAAACAACATTCTCTCTTCGGAAAATAAAGTTTAAAATTAGTGTACATGTTTCGGTAAAGTCATGGGAATAGTTTTTGTAATACAAAATAATAAATTGTGTTCACAATAAAATGGCCGCCATGCAATTTTTGCTTTATACGCAACAAAGTTACTACCACTACAGATAATTGGTTTATGTAATGAGATGCTTTACCCTCTAAAGTTAATTTAAATGACATAAACTATCATTATAAATGGGAAATTTGAAAAAATAAATTTTGCAGAAAACGTGCTACAGCGCCTTTAATTGTACTATGTACCATGAGATTCATCACATTGCAGTCTGATTAAAATCGACGGTTTTCCGTGGAATAAAAATTGCAAAATAGTGCATCTCCCGGGATACGAACTCATATCATTCGAAGGTTCCACGCCAAACCGTCTGATTATTTATTCCTCGGAACAAGGTCGATTTTAATCAGACTGCATCACATTGCCTGTTCTCTCTAAGCCTTATACAGTTAGATCAGTGCTGCCAGTGTTTAGTGCAAGGCAGAGGTGATTACATAATTTGGCTGTAAAAGCACAGCTGCCTCGTAACCAGAGCCAAGGGGTCAGCATATTGCATAATCTCCTGTGTGTTGACCTTGCTGAGTGCTCTCTCTCAATTTCAAGACTAAGATTTCTCAGGGCTAAGGATTGTGCATTATATTGAGACAATATATTTCTGTCTTCGTCATCAAACAATATAAACCCTGATGAGCTACAGAGCCCATGGCTCTATTTTTATTAAACGAGTTGATGATTTAATATAAAATGAGCGAGGGGCAAGTTAGATACCAAATAATTCACGAGTTTAATAAAAATGGTATTATATGGAAGGAAGTTTAGTTTTCTGTTTATTACTTGCCAAAATTTAGCAAGTGAAATTGCTGACAGTGTCCTGAAACTTAGACACTGGCCTATGAACATCTCAAAATGCAATGTTTTTCTTACTTTAGTTATACATAGCTTAAAAAGAAAACTATCCTAAATCCAAGATCATTTTTCCTTAACAAATTTGATGTTTCAGCAATACAGAGAGTCCAAATTTTATAATTTCATCCAAATTTAATCTCAAGCCTTGAAACAAACTATCGTGTAGGTCATAATGACGATATTATGGTGGATAATTTTGCTTGAGAAGGATTTCAATTGTGTCATGGTTAGAATACCATAACTAGAGCAATGTTCTGCCTTGGTCTTATCAGGTCAATATGGAAGCATGACTAAATGACATGATCTCAAGAACATAACATAACATGAGTTTAATGACATGGCGCTGTCAGTTCAGCAAGAAGAGGCCAGCTTTGTGATTTAAACATATTTATTCCATAAATGGATCCGGATTGGCAAACAAGCTGACGCTTATGTCAATGCCGCTCCAGGATACAAAATACATAAAATAATTGTCATGATGAATGTACAATAAATTGTATTACATGTCTGAAAAAGAATAATACACCAATCATTGCTAGTCGTCAATGTCATTGAAATTATTTTGAATCAAAAAAGGCCAGCTTTATCACTGGATGGTGAGCTTCTTCATAAGCTGATTAATCTATTTGATAAGGTTAAATCTGAGGTTTAACATGTATCTTAACAACATAGCACTATCTGAACTTCAGCAAGAATGGCCATCGTTTAGCAATGGATGGTGACCCGGTGTATTTACTGACTAATATGAGAGATTGAAGGGACTAAACCTGAGATTTAAACACGAGTCTAACAATTAAAGATAGCAATGTCAGTGAAGTTCAACAATATTGGGCATTGTTTAACACTGGTTGGTGACCTCCTACAGAAGTTTGTTAATCTGACTGATTAATTAAGTTAAAACTTGAAATTTAAAATGAGGCTAACATTGCCCTTTTAGTGAAGTTCAGAAAAATAGACATAATTTACAAAGGATGATGACCTTATGCATAACAGGGCAAAGTAGAGAGATTAAAGGGATTAAAACTTAGATTATAAACACTGAATAACTCCCTTAAAATATTGTTAAAAGTTTGTTATCTGTGAAAAGCTTTTTATTCAAATACCTGGTAATAAGTGATGGTAGTGTTATGCCTGAAACTTGATTGCTATTACAGATATGTGTGTAAAGCACATTATTAAGTATTTTGAGGGCTTTGCAAGTGGAATATATTAGAAAAGCAAAATGTTTGGATTACAGTTTCTTTATTGTGAACAGACATGATGTTTTGGAATATGTATATATTTGATACATAAGTAAGTGCAAAGTAAAACAGCTGTGTCTGACTACAATAAAGAGTTGTTATTCAGGATCCAGATTTTTGAAGCTCTCCTAGCTCTAAGCTAGTCGAAAGTATGGTAATGACGACTTTCTTATTGCTAAGAGAGATTTTAAAAACTTGTTCCAGACCTCCCTCTTTTCTCATATCGATATTGGCAATACAAATGGACTATTTTCATTTGATTTTATTTGAAATCCTAAATTTCTCTTATTCCAGAAACTGTGACCCTGCAAGATGTTGAAGGTTGTGAGGAACTCAAAGTCTGTGGTTCGAATCCATGCCCAGTGTTGTGTATTGTGTGGGCACCAAATTAGACTTGACCAAAAGCGAAGTCTCTCCTTCACAGACGTCCGATATCAAAATGCTGGAGTTAGGGGAGACTTGACTAAAGCCAAAAAGATTGTTGTGAAACTTGGCAGTGCGGTTATAACAAGAGAGGATGAGTGTGGTATCGCTTTGGGTCGACTGGCATCCATCGTGGAGCAGGTGAGATTCTCTATTTACAATTCAAATATTAATCCCTGGTCTTTTTAATTTTATTTTATTCAAATGGTCGTACCCCCAGTATCTAACGTATTCAAGACCCAGTGTGTATTTCTTTCAAATGGTCGTACCCCCAGCTCTATTCGAGACCCAGCGTTTATTTCTTTCAATATTCATACCACTGGCATCTATTTGAGACCCTACATTTATTTATTTCTAATGGTCATTATGACATATCCCCGGCAGCTATTCAACACCCAGCGTCTATTTCTTTCAATTGGTCATACCTCCGGCATCTATGAGACCCTATGTCTATTTCTTTCAAATGGTCGTACCTTGGGCATCTATTCAAGACCTTTTGTCTATTCCGGGAAATATGGTATGAAAGTACCCCAAAGTTGCAAATCTGGTCCCACTCCCAAAAAGCCTATTTAGACTAAGGCAACCTAAGAGCCTAAGCCTGTGGTTATTATAGTTTCCTTCACCTCTGACCAAGAGAACTTTGTGCATGTGGGCCAAATATTGGTACTTTCTGAACCTTTTGTAAGTCATAAGAATTAAGAAATAAGAAATTTGCTATTTATAATTACAATTTATACAATATATTGTTACATTAGAGGGTAAAATTCATAGCATGACCCGTGAAGCCACAGTCTGATTAAAATCGACAGTTTTCCATGGAATAAAAATTGCAAAATAGTGCATCTACCGGGATACGAACTCATATCAGTCGTAGGTTCCACGCCAAACCGTCTGATTACAGCCCGTAGACTCGCGTGTTCGAGCGCAATCCAGGTAGCCAATCAAAAGATGCCCAACAAATGCTTTCGGTGCGAGAAGCTAGGGGCAGATAACTCCAAACAGCTATCCTTTTGTCTGTTCCGAATGCTTTCAAAACAGCAACCGTTTAAATACTGTGATGTGATTGGTCAGCTATTTGACTGGGCTTTGGCTGCGCTAAACTGGTTCGGAACACACGCCTATACGGGATGTTCTCAGACCTTGTGGCAAGGAATCTACAGAACCTGTTCGTATCCCGGTAGATATATTATGTTACAAATTTTATTCCTCGGAACAAGGTCGATTTTAATCAGACTGCGTGAAGCCATATACATAGAAAACAATTATCAGTATTGGAACAAAATGTTGTGACGAATAAAGTGACAATTTTGTGGAACTCTTCAGTTTGAAAGGTAAAATTGTAGATCTCATGCGATTTTGAATGTTGGGACGGCAAGATGGTTGACCATTCCATCATTGTACATAAACTCTAGTAGTAACTCTACTGTTGAGTGTTTAAAAGTATCGCTACATGTTGCTAGCTTCGAGTGGCCATTTTAATATGAACACCTTAAATTGCTGCTCGAAGGGAAATGGACTCACATGGCTTAACCGACCAGTAGGCCTTCATTTGTTTTAGAACTCTTTGTTATTGATTCAGGAGTATTATTAGCCAATTGTAACACTTTTGTCCCATTACCTTTTTGTGAAAGCATTTTATTTCAGAAAGAACGGTGTGCTACAGTGCCTTTAAAATGGACTAAGGATATAAACATTTGGAGACTTTCTAGTATCTACTGAGTACTTTTTAACCTAGCAAGTGCTAAAGTCCTCTGGGACACTATCTGTCAGCTGTGTGTTCACAGTACAAAATGAGTAGGTCGACTATGTGTGTGGAATTGTATGGAGCAAGTTAGGTCATCATGTGATAAGGTTCTCACTTTGATTGTTTCTTGTTGAAGTCAAGACAATCAATGTCAGTATACCTGTATATAAAGAATATATATACTTTCTGCTTCTGAAATGTGCATTTAATACTCATCTCTCAGTTTGTAACCTTTATTCATCCAGAGGGGTTTATTGACAGGGGATTTGTTCTTGAGTTACCGTATCATCAAAATGACAGTTTAACATTTATTTTGAGAGAGCAGCTCGAGCTTAGAAATGTAAACATGGCTTTTAAAGGGGCAGTAGCACATGTTTTGCAAAATTTATTTTTTCAAATTTCCCATTTATAAAGATAGTTTATGTCATTTAAATTAACTTTAGAGGGTAAAACATTTTATTACACAAACCAGTTATCTGTAGTGGTAAAAAGTATTTTGCGTATAAAGCAAATATTGCATGGCGGCCATTTTATTGTGAACACAATTTATTATTTTGTATTACAAAAACGATGCCAATGGCTTTATCGAACCAAGTACACTCATTTTAAACTTTATTTTCCGAAGAGGGAAGGATGTTTTACTATAGGTGAAATTATTTTTCAAATACATTTCATCAACTTATTTAAGCGAAAAAACGTGCTACTGCCCCTTTAAGTATATGCAAATGTTTTATCAAGAATTAAAAATAAAACAGGATATGAAGAAATATGGTACATTGTCACGCAGGCAAAACAGAATATCTTTTAATTATACAAGGCATTAAGCTAAATGAGAAATGGATTGATGAAATGTTATCAAGCCAAATTAAGATTGAGTTGTGTTCAATGAGAAATAAAAAACAATTATGTGATTACAGTGTAAATTATCGCTTACCATAAAACACATAAAACTGAGTTCAAATTTCCTTTTCAACCCAGTACCATCCACTCCAGTTGAAGGTCGCAGGTTTCATATAATCACGGTGATGTAACTGTTGCATGCTTTCTTCAACACAAGGCAGAACTCTTGCCATTCTCCATTACTGGCTGATTTATGCCTTGCAGTAATAATACTACTGTATACTGTATACGGTAAGTCAACCCCACATAAAAGTCAACCTCCTTTATCAACTAGCCAAATCCCAGTCAAAACCCCTTTGGTGCAAGTAGAATAATCTTGAATCCATCACCACCAACTCACCTCACCTCAGTTGAAAGTCCTGAATGTTTTTAAAGTCTTTGATAATAATAAAAATAATAATAGTATATTTATAATGCTCACATATCATTGCACAATGCATGCTCAAGGCGCTACACAATTATTACCCTGAAGGAATCATACTTTCAGTGCTGCCTATGAAGCGCTCTGCGCGACCGTATAGATCCATACATTCCCATGTCCAGGTACCCATTTGTACAGCTGGGTGAACTGAGTGCAATGTGGATGAAGTGCCTTGCCCAAGGACACAACACAGTATAAGACCCAGGTCACAAATGTTTGGTGTCTCCACCGGGATTCGAACCAGGCCGTTGGCGTGAGAGGCAAGCACACTAACCACTACACCACTGTGCTCCACACCGTGATAGATGTGACAGTCATAATAAAGTTCCCTTTTGTGCAATTTTTTTTCAGGAGTACTCATGTCTGATTTGCTCGTCCAATTCAACACACATCTAATTCCCTACTCGTGTTACAGGTGTCCGAGTTACAGAACCAAGGGAGACAAATGCTGATGGTGACGAGCGGTGCGGTGGCGTTCGGGAAACAGAAGCTGCAACAGGAAATCATCATGTCTATGAGCATGAGAGAGACGCTCGTCAAGAGGGAGAATATCAGGGTACGTTATTGTTATTTTCTACGATATTAACCGTAAATCCTTGAATAATTGCCCGGCAATTATTAATTTCAAAGACCGATTGACCCAATGATTATTCAAGGCAGGCAATTATTTGTTTCAAAGCCATATGCAGTTTTAAAATATCATAACCAAATCATCATTGCAGTATGTTTTCAACTGTGGATATTGTAAACAAAGTGCATGTCATGAGATTAAACTTCGCCAATGTATGCTTAAGCCAGAATTATTTTTTAAAAAGGAGATATCCATTAGTTTATGTACTTTTGCTAAGTTTAACCCAGCGATTATGCAAGGCAGGCAATTATTTATATGAAGACGGTTTAGGCAATTATTCAAAGATTTAATGCTGAAAGAGTTGTTATTTATGACCATATGCTGATCTGAAATAATCCTGGTCCAAACAATCTTGTTGTTCGTTAAATTCCCGTCTGACATTTTGCGAGCAATTGAAACACTGTTTGTATCTGTAGCCAATGTTTAGGAAATCGTTGGATCTAGGCATTGCAATTTTCTCAAAGGAGGTAACATGTGAATTATGTGAAATGTGAGTCAAGGGATTTTCAATAATTCTATGATTATCCCTTTATAACGTCTCCACAGAGAGATTCACCTGTTGTACCGTCCCTTTAAGAACTCAGGATAAAACTGATGGTAGTAAAATGGTCTGCTACCCAGGTTGTCAGGTTTTGGATCTTCTGACCAAAGATTAGAACGTTGTCTTTAAAATGCTGTTTACAGCACTGAGACTATCTATTGGTAGACCAAAGGTATTTTAAAGGTACATCCATGCCAAACGTTATAATTGATGTTAATGTTTTGAGAAGTACTGAGTGTTGCCAAAAATGTCCATTTTGATTAAAGTCTCATCAGTATAGTGATGATACAAAGGTAAAAGTATTGATTTCTGAATGAAAACCAGACAATGCACCGCATGTGGCTCACATCAATTAGTCAAACGTAATTTTGGAAACTTATTTAGACCAGACAAAAGGACAACTTTGGGTTGATAATGTTAAATAGGTCTTGTAACTACTGTGTATGTAAATTGGACGTGTAGTTTCCGTTTCTTTACGTGTATATTGATGTCTCGATTTTAATTAGAAACTAGTAATTATGATATATTTGGCTATTGGGCAAGTATATGCAAGTTGAGTGAAATTCTTTAACTGAAATCAGCACATATTGTATGTTGGCGCGTATTTCAGCCAAATAAATTTTATGAAACACAATGGATGTACCTTTAATACACTGTTTTGAAAAGTCAATTTATAATGCTGTTTACAGGGCCACCCGATCCTGGAGCCGAGAGCGTGTGCTGCCGCGGGACAAAGTGGACTAATGTCCCTGTATGAGGCCATGTTCATGCAGTATGGAGTTCGTACGGCACAGGCGAGGCAACTTAATTATTGTTTTGCTTAATTGGCTCTTGTCTGAAAACTCAAAACACTTTCATAGTTAACTTTCATAAGGATATCTCTGAAATTGGCATTGATTACAAACAATGTAATCTGGTTTTGTCACCAATATTGTAGGAGTATATTGATACCGAGAGACGTGTTTGCTATAATGAGCGGTTAGGAACCAGACACAACAAAGGTGTAATTGACCGGTTTAACATAATGATATGAACAGTCTTTATATATGACTTTTAGTTGAATATTGAAATGACAAAATGTATGTTTGGATGCTTTAAGGAGTCGCTACAACAGTCAGTATAAGAAACCTATATGATATGGTGTCTGTATAGTTTTACGTGTGAATAATTAGCAGCTCCGACTAAGTCGGAGCTGCTATCAGTTTTTGCGCAGTTTCCATCGCCGCCGCGATTGTAAAGGTCAAGGTCACAAGATAGGGTCATGGTCACCAGTTCTGAAATCACTAAATAACTTCTTTCCAAGGAGGTATCAACACGTCATATACATAACTTCTTACTTATATTCCTGGGGAATTATTTTGACATGTTCATATTCAAGGTCAAAGGTGAAGGTCACAAGTTCTGAAAATTTCTAAAAAAATCCTTGTAAACACGATAACTTGAAAAATATTTGTGCTATCAGGCTCTTATTTGGTGTATATCAACTATGGAGAAAGGCCAAGATTTGAAAAGGTTTTCGCTAACATCCATCAAAGGTCAAGGTCATAGCGAGGTCACAACTTAGCATGCTTTTGCGAAAATGTCTTATTTGAACTATTAACACTTTGAATCATTACGTGATTGTGATACGCGATGAAAAGTGATCATTGATGGTCAAGGTCAAGGTCATGAGATATTGGTTAAAGCCACGTAAATCCTTTGATAAAATTTTGAAAGAAGAAATAGGTTTTAAGATCAAACTTGTGAAAAGTGACCCCAGTGATGATAAGTAATAACTCGAATAATGAACAAATTTTTGTTAAAAAGAATTCCCATTTTATTGATGCTGACGAGAAGGCGGAACAGGGAAAGGCGAGACCCTAAGTTTCGGATCTGCTCTGCTTTTGCGGTGTCCCGCAAACGCTAATCTAGTTTGAAACTAATTCAACAGATATGAAAACATTTCTGTTTGCAGGTGCTTGTGACAAAGCCTGACTTCTACAATGATGAAAGTCGTAAGAATCTGCGTGGGACGTTGAGTGAACTTCTCAAGTTGAATATTGTACCGATCCTGAACGCCAATGATGCCGTGGCTCCACCCCCAGAACAAGACAAGGATCTGGCGGGGGTATGTCATCCTCCCTTGCATGTGGGTTCTGCTGATGCTACTTTCCTGTCATACACCTTCCCTCACAACTGCTTCTAACACCTTATGAACCTCAGATGAAATTGAATGGAAAAAAACTAAGACGTATTCTGAAAATTTGGAATGGATTTGAATTCTAAAGCAGTAGCTTAACAATCCTGCATGATTTCATTGTTTCATTTTTACTCATTCTAACTCCACACAAATTAGTTAACTCATTTCTTCCCACATAATCTCTGTTACAAGTGGAATGTATTCTTGGCTAGAAATAGCGAATCCTGATTTGTTGCAAAAAAACTTGAGCCTTCAGTCTGTACATGAATAATATTTATAAATGATGAAATTTTACTTCTGGGTTTGTCTTTTTGGGTCAAAAATGAAATGTCCGACTGGCAAAAATTTGAATCTGCATCCCTGCCGCTCATCCAATTACTTATTATTATTTGCATAAAATGCATGGCTATCACATTGAACTTCAAGCTTTTTATTCTGATGATGTGTTTATTGCATGAATATTTTCATTTTGACTGAAATTAAATGCTAATGGCACAGATTTAATATTCACAGGCATAAAAGTCTGTGTTCTATTTGAGGTTTGAAACTTTGGTGTCATATATAAATGCATTCCTGCAGTTATGAGGTTAACAAATTCACAACCTATTCTTTATACTTTGATAATGCTTTTAGCTTAGAATGAAATTAATAAAATTAATATCTTATTAAAAAAAAATTCAATTGTTTCTTGTTGTAAATGGTGTAGTATTATGCATGCATTTTCATTTCCTAATTGTACAATAGTTCAGTTTTATTTTTGTCTTCTGGATATATGTCACTTTTGCTTCTCACCTTGCCTTTAGTTTCTGGAAGAATATGTCACTTTTTGGCAACAATGCTATTTTCTGTGATAAAACATTGATGTAACAGATATAACCTCTTAAGACTTCTTCTCAAGAGTTCTCAAGTTCAGTTATATTCTCAAACAGGACTCAAACTCTTACATTCCTATTGTTGAATGTTCTGAGGCTATAAGCAAGACAGACCATCAAAACTACGGTAAATGGACCTGTTCTTATGCCTCAAGTTTGAGATAGAATCATTCCAATGTGATTAGAAGCCTGGCTATATTCTCATCAGCTATAGATAGACTCCACATCACATCTAGTGAAGTTCCATCTGACTGTTTCGTGATGCATTTGTATTCTCAACAATGATGAACTTTGCATCTTCAGCATATTGGCATATCACTACTCCAACAATCTTTTTAAAACTGGGGATTTATGATTTTTGTGAAACTTAAATTTGCACTCACTTGGCTTTTCCAAAAATGTCTATGTATAACATTTGTCATCTTCCCAGTCTCGGTTGTGCTCATTATCAAACTATAAAGACATCACTTGCTTGGTTTATGTAACGGATTGTAATTGAGATGATTTTGTTGTCAATGTTGACAAGAGGTCAGCTGAGCATGCCCCCGCGTCTATTCCCTATATCTAATGTTGAGTTCATGAGAAGTTTGAACAGCCCAATCTCACCTTAGCAGTCAGAAGGTTAAAGTTTTGTATGTTCACCAGTTAATCTGACAGCTTTGATAACTTGTATTTGTATTATATTTATTTATTATGAGATTTTAGAAATATTTTATATCATGTTTCATTTATATTAATGTAATCCATACATAATAACTGTACATTATAGGGCTAGCCAACAGATGTTTCGTCTTGATTTCAATTTCTTACTTCAAGACGTACTTATTTCATTCTTTCATAGAATTGATAGTTAAAAATTATAAATCTTTGAATAGACAAGTGAAACTTCTTTATAGCATTGGAATAGTTCTCAGAATTTGGCTAAACACCGGTAAGACAGATCAAGGTATCTTCAAGGGGGGACATTAACATTTCGTAAAGTGATCAACCACTGTCTAAAGTTAAAAGACACCAAACACTTACATAAAGAATAATGAAAATAAATTGAACAGTTGATAAAACTTTTATAATAACAATAATTTTCAATGAATTAATAATTTTGTTCTGGGACTTGGTTAAACCATGCTCAAATCTAGATCACAAGGAAACTTATCCTAGAACTTTCCACCAACTGCTTAATTGTCAAAAAAAATACTCTCATAAATCCGAAAATTAAATCTCCAACTTTCCCCGCAAAGATGAAATCGCGCCAGTCTCCATCACTGGCTAGTTGGAGTATTGCTGCATTTCTTCATCCTTTCTGTGCCAGCACAGCAGCATATGCTTCACCTACTCGTGATAGTGCAAACTGGCACAAAAGCAGCGAAATACAGGAAGGCTTAAAATTAGTGACAATGATTGACGCAAATCATGCCATGCAGGGGAAGCTGGCTTATCTCTCGATCCAAAAAAGCTTGAAGTTGTGAAAATTGAAAAAAACAACGAAAACAGAATTCATCTTCTCTCTCCTGTTCCACTAGATCATTAGCGTGAAGGATAACGATTCATCTTCTCTCTCCTGTTCCACTAGATCATTAGCGTGAAGGATAACGATTCATCTTCTCTCTCCTGTTCCACTAGATCATTAGCGTGAAGGATAACGACAGCCTAGCTGCGAGACTGTCGGTGGAGATTGGTGCGGACCTGATGATTATCATGTCGGACGTAGACGGGTTGTACACGTGTCCCCCAGGTCACCCGGAGTCACGTCTCATTCACACATACTCTCCACTCTATTCCGACTCGGGACTCATATTCGGGGAGAAGTCACGGGTCGGTCTCGGGGGTATGGAATCAAAGGTGGGTGTTTTCTCTTAAATGTTTGTTCTCACTGGTGTGTATTTTTGGATAAAAACAGTGTATGAATTATAAGATCTGTCTGACAGCAGGTTAACTTTTGTTTTTGGCTGTTAACTAGCTGAAGTTTCCATTTACCGGTAAATTGAAGAGATTACAGTTTCTCTGTCTAATTTTCAAGCTAATATTTAATAAAGATGTGTGTCCTTCTATTTGACCTCAGGGACAACTTATCCTAACAAATGTCTTTCAATACTCAAATATGTGATACAATAAATACTATACCTTACATATATACATTGCTATTTCTGTCTATCCAACTGGATATATTGAGCAGAATATAAATCTGCTATGCAAACTTTGCATATACATTTACTGTAGCAAATGTACTTTTGATAGTTTCAGAATTCATGAAGTTTTAATTTGTTTGTTCATTACAGGGTTAAACACGTAATTTGTACATGTTGAATACCAGGATCATCAAGTTATCATTTTGCTGACATGGTTAAACATATTTTGCAAAATGAAGTTGAGTGTCGATCTCCCGCCAGGTGAATGCAGCAACATGGGCACTGAAGCTGGGCGTGTCTGTCGTGATCTGTAACGGTTGTGAGGAGAACGCTATCGTCAACAGCGTCAAGGGCAAACAGGTGGGGACCTTCTTCACCATGGAGGAAAACGTTGGCACTCCGGTTGAGGTACAGGCCATGCAGGGTGAGTAGTATTTAAGGTAGTAAATTCTCATACAAGTTGACAAGAAGAAGAAGAGTAAGGAATGTCATATTTGCTTGATTAGACGCCAGTTCAACCATTCGTATTGGCCACTCTCTTTAATATAATGGACACAAGTGTTCGTTAGATATCCAGCATTTTTATTTTTCAGCTGCCATCCATATCAGATTATGATTAAGAGTGTAATATATGTATACTAGAAATCAGGGACCATCTGTATTTTCAAAAATGTATAAAAACACAGACCTCAATTTCATGATCTCCACTTCCTTTGAATCTTTTAAAACATATGGATGCTGTTCAAATGACAAATCTTAACCCAAAGATCAACATCATCATCAGGTTGGATCTTGGGGCTAAGTTCGGTTAGTGGAACAGTACCCAGTTGGTATAAATATGATAAAAGATCAATGAACATGTAGCTGTGTGTATGCCATCTGTTCTAAGCATCTGCCCTATAACTTCCAGCCCGAGCAGGGTCACGCAAACTGCAGGCATTGACAGGAAGTCAGAGAGCAGCTGTGGTAAACCGATTGGCTGATCTTCTCATTGAACGGAAGTCTGACATACTTGCAGCCAATCAGATGGATGTCCGCAACGCTGTCTCAATCGGTTGGTAATTGTCTTCCGTAAAATTGTTGCTTTGTTTTTTTCAATTTTGTAACAACTATGATAGAAGATTCCTGAAAACAAACTTGCAATACTTAAAAAACAAATGCAGGTGTTATGTGAAATATCCTCTATGTGCTTGTTCAAATCAAGAAAGTCATCAGTATGTCAATGTTTAAATATTTCAAGTCCTTTCCTCAGTTAGGTTAAGAATAATAATGATCTCCACTCAGTTTTGTGAATTTGAGCCCTTCTGTATGACCATATGTTTAAAGTCATCTTTCTCCTAGGAAGAACTGGATATCATTCTTTATAAATGTTTAGTGTCCTTACAGATTGTCCTAGATTCATGTGGAAATTTACTTAATACCATCAATACATTAGTTAGTTTAGTTTAAACATATTTTATTCACACACAGGAAACGGATTGGGCACAAGTTGTCCAAGTGCCACCAGGTCTTCAGTGTAATATCAACTCTCTCTATTCCTCTAGGTCTTGATGCCCCACTGGTCTCTCGTCTGATCTTGAACGACAGGAAGATCCAGACCCTGGCAGCGGGACTGAGACAGATCGCCGAGAGCTCCATCACAGCGGTGGGGCGGGTGATGCAACGTATGCGTATTGCGGAGAACATGGAGCTCTCTAAGATATCTGTCCCTATCGGCGTCCTCATGGTCATATTTGAATCTCGGCCTGACGCTCTACCTCAGGTAAATGGACGTGTAATTAGAGGAATACATGAGAAAAATAAGATTTCTAGTCATCAATATCAGCTTTTCTAGTGTTGTGAAATTTTGTTGTCTAGTGTTGTGAAATCATTCAGCTATAGTGATCTAGACTATGAGTAAACATGACAGATTTTTTTTTTTATCCAGAAAATCTTCCTGTTCTTCTGTATACCACCTCTAAATGCCCTTCAAAGACGTTTATTAACAGGTTTTTCATCGAAATGAAAACAAAATTGTTGTTAAAGATGAATGCCAACAAATAGTTCAGATCAAAAGTCATGCCTTGTGATTTTTAAAAAATTTTTACCATGCAGGTGGCAGCACTAGCGATCTGTAGCGGCAACGGTCTGCTGCTGAAGGGAGGAAAGGAAGCCGTCAACAGCAACAAGATGCTCCACTCCATTGTCATGGACGCCCTTGAACCTTATGCACCCAGAGAAACAGTCACACTGGTGGGTTATAACTTATACTGTTGCATCCTGCTCCATGAGGATGTTTGTATGTACATTTCCTTGAGGTGGCAGGATAGTGCAGTGGTTAGTGCATTCGGTTTCTTATCAAGAGGTCCAGGTTTGAATTTGCCAGGGGCACGGCAACTTTCTTTGCTTGCAGGTTTCACTGCAATGTATAGCCACCATGCCATTGCAGTCTTTCTCCCTGCAAACATGATATAAGTGAAATACTCTTGAAAGCGGTGTTAAACCCCAACTCACCTCACCGCTATCCCCTGTCTTAGCAGCTTTGGCCTTGTATATCACCATAAATAACCAGCCAATAAAATTACTTTAAATCAAGCACTATTGGTAGTGCCCGGTCAGAAGACTATTTAGCAGCAATCAGATTTCAAATCACAACATTCCAATGATTGTAAAATAGAAGAAAGTGTCCTATAGTCATGAGTATAACCAGTGATATGAGCTAAAAGATGCTTAGACAATCATGGGATTGAAGCAGCTTTGCAAATAAAAGAATAAACACAAGAATAGAATATGAAACCCATGCACATTTGTGTATAACCCTCAATCTCACTCGGGCAGTTCAAACATTCACACTTGTTTTGTAAAAGTTATATGACAATCTTCTTTGTAATAATCTTTATATTTACTCAAAAGGAGGGTTCTATCTGGGTAATACCGGTAATCTTTTAGTGAAAAGTTTGGCAAGATCAGTGAATGGCAGATTTTGCTTTAAATTACGAAAGTCTGTCTCCTTGTCCTCAGATCAGCCGACGGGAGGACATTGAGGACCTGTTGCACATGAAGGACTACATCGACCTGGTGATCCCCCGGGGATCCAAGGAGCTCATCACGAAGATAGAGGAGTCGAGTCAGGGTATCCCCGTCCTGGGACACAGCGAGGGCATCTGTCATGTGTATGTAGACAAGGGCGCGGACATCGACATGGCAACCAGGATAGGTAGGTCACTTAGCGTCGAACTTTGAACATAGTATTTTGATTGGCTTACATGAATCAAGGGCGGATAATTTGAGGTAGAATATCCCTGATGAAAAGTCCCAGGGAGGGTAGGTCATTTAGTGTAACATGACTTTCCATGTTGGTAGATTATTTTGTGCAAAATGTTTTTAACATAGTATCTTGAATGGCATGTACATGAATCAAGGGTTGGTTATATCCTGATGAAAAGTCCAAGGTAATGAGTGGAGGATTGGATAATTCAGCACTGGGGGATTGATAACTTGATCCGCTCTGTTGACCCTCTCTCAGAGAAAGATCTCATTCATTACCTGCTACACGTTCATTAAAATTATGGAGAACTTTTAGATTTAGCTGCAGAACTTTCCTGTGTTGTCATCAGTTATGAGAATAAGATCTGTATTGCAGTGAGAGACTCCAAGTGTGACTACCCGGCCGCTTGCAATGCTATGGAGACTCTGTTACTTCACAAGTCTCATCTCGGCACGCCACTCTTTGACAGAATCTTCGACATGTTCAAGCAAGAAAAGGTTGGCTTGTTATAATGGGTTTTTTTTTTTCAAATTTAACCTTGCATACCTTGGATAATTCTTCATCAGCAGGTGAAGGATGAACATATGTTGCTTGATTTCTAGAAGTTAAATTTTGTCAAGTTGAAAAGTGGCTCATGTAGAACATGTATGGTTCATTGTGTATAACAGTGTGTCTTTTGTATTCAACACATAATGTCATACAGTATCTAGTTCTTCATCTTTGTTTCAAAGAGTAAGATGAGTAACTTCCTAGGTTTATTTCACCAGGTCTAGACAAAAGAATTCATCTTGGTCTATTTTGAATACTTGTTAAAAGTAAAAAATCCACCCCAATGTATTGGTGATCCATATTTACATTTTCTTTAAAATTCCAAGGTGAAGGTTCACGCTGGTTCCCGATTAGCCCATTCTCTGAAGTTTGGCCCGAACCTGGCGATGTCGATGAGGACGGAGTACAGTGCGTTGGAGTGTAACGTGGAGATAGTGGAGGACATAGAGGAGGCAATAGCTCACGTCAACAAGTTCGGCAGTGCACATACGGACAGTATCATCACTAATGATGGTGAGTTGAGTTTACATCAGGGATGTCTGTCATAACAAGGGTTATGCAAATGGCAGGCTCATTAGCAAAATAATCTAACTGAAGGATTTTACCATCTTATTAGCGAACAATAATTTTTCTTCTGTATACATCTATATTAAAACCAGTCCAGAATCTGTGGATGAAATCAGTCAGCACACATTTTGTAGCATATTGTTAACAAATAACCAGTCATGTCGCTTATCCATTCATTGTGTATACATGACCGTGTGAGCAGCACCAGAAGTATATTTGTTGTGAGCAAGCTGACCAAATGTCTACTGATTTAACATGTAAAGTGTGAGATTAAGGAATATACTCTTTCCCCAGAAAGCCTAGAGTTTATTATAGGCACTGCCAAAGTCATCACACACGTTCAGCCATCTTTACTATATGGACCCTACCGTAATTACACTCAGTCCTGATTCAGTGTCAGGCCCTGATCAATTTAGTCTGCCACTATTTGATGATTCTAACGATTTAGTTTTCAAAATGTGACACGTCTCCATGTTGTTCTTGTAGAGGAGTCGGCCCAGTTGTTCCAGAAGATGGTGGACAGTGCGTGTGTCTTCCACAACGCTAGCACCAGGTTCGCAGACGGATACAGGTTTGGCTTGGGTAAGTTCTGCATGACAGTTGTTTTGCAGCTTGCCACAAGATCTCAACGGAGTCTGATTAAAAATACCCTGTTCCTTTCAAATGTTAATTTGATAATACGATCTTAGCATGATTGTTTGACTATGTATATCAACTTTCCACCAAACATATCCTGGTCAGGTGGTTCTACATGTTAATTAAGCTCCATATCAGAACAGGTATCTTTATAAGCTTCCAGGGAAGTCATTTTGTGGATAATAGGATGTAATACTATGTTTTATTTATTAACTATCAATGTTATGGCACGTATTTACAGCCTAGACCATATACGGGCAAACTGGGCCAATACGAGACAAACTGGGCCAATACCAAATAAACGAGGCCAATATGAGTCTGAGCATGCACAGTCGCACATTTGGAGAAAGCCCGAAGCTGTCGCTTCACAACTTTGACTCATAGTATTTGTTCACCAATCTGGTTTATAAATAATTGTTATTTCAATATAAATAAGATGTTTAGTGTTGTGCAAATAGAATGAAAAGAGGTCAATTAATAAAATTGTCATTAATTAAGTATTTCCGTATTGGCCGAGTTACAGGTCCTCGGTCAGTTGTATTGGCTCTTGACTTCATCTCAGGCCAATACAATGGACCTCAGACCTGTAACTGGGCCAATGCGGAAATACTTAATTAATAACATTATAATAATCATACATAAGTCACAAGGTTAATAAAAGTCGCTAGGTTTGGTTTGGATTATAGGACTTTTCCAATGCTATTGCAGTAACAAGCAATGGTTAATTAATCTCTTCGAAATGTCCTACATTGAGAGACAAGACAGATTGTCCTGATTCTAATGACATACAGTTAGGGTAGTATGTCTGCATGCTGCATGTATTGCCACACATGTATACATAGTACGAGCACATCAGTTCTGTTCTTCAATCACTACACTGGCTACCAGTTGAACAGAGAATTCTCTTCAAACGCTTATGCATTGTGTTCCTTTGTCTCTCTGGCTCTGCTCCTGTAAACCTTTCAAGTATCCTGACTCCATATCTGCCTTCTTGATCGTTGCTCCCTATCACAAAGAAATTTCTCCAAGTCCCGAAAGTATGATCAAATCTCCATGGATGCCATACTTTCTTATATTCAGCTGCTATCAAGTGGAGCAATCTTTCTGAACATCCCCGCCTCTGTACTGATCTCTCCTCGTTCAGGAGCCATCTCAAGAACCACCTCTACAAATTAGCTCTCCCTAGTGACTCTTAAGAATCTCTTCTTGTTCAGGAGCCAACTCAAGAACCACCTCTACAAATTAGCTTTCCATAGTAACTCTAAAGAATCTCTCCTCTCCTCCTCAAAATGAAGATAGGAATACATTCAATACATTGTGCAGTAGACTAATATTAAGATTCTCATTATGTTTTTGTCTGATACCTTAAATGTCTCTCAAGAATCTTTGTGTATTTTGTTTGACAGGTGCAGAGGTAGGATTGAGCACGACCCGAATACACGCAAGAGGTCCGGTCGGGATAGAAGGACTCCTTACCTCTAAATGGCTGCTTTCGGGAACCGGAGAGATTGTCTCTGATTTCACAGACGGAAAGTTGCAGTATCTTCATGAAAAACTACCAGTAAATGATGAAACTCACACCAGTATCTTCGCTGAGGAAAGTGCGTAACATGGTCATACAGACACATTGACATACAGACAAGTGGACATACAGACATACAGACACATGGACATACAAACACGTGGACATACAGACATACAGACACATAGACATACAAACACGTGGACATACAGACATACAGACACATGGACATACAAACACGTGGACATACAGACACATGGACATATGGACATACAGACACATTGACATACAGACATACAGACACATGGACATACAAACACGTGGACATACAGACATATAGACATATGGACATATTGACTGGAGTGCCAAAAACTGGTTACTGGATGTTTTATTTTTTTTTGTTTAAGATTTTTGGGTTTAGGAATTTCAAGCATGGTTTGTTTTGATACGTTAATGGTTTTAACATAATGGTCATTTGCTGTGTGATTTGTTAAATGACTGTCTCTGTTGACAAACAATGGTTTTAACTGAGGAAGAAAATTTGCCATATGGTTATTTACAGAACCTTTTGTGTTTGATAGAGACTTGTTTCATATTGCATTCCATTTTTATTCTGTAAAGGTATGTAACCAGTTAAGAAATCATAAACTGAAATATGAACTTTATTTTCAAAAGATATTTACTCATAGGATTACAAAATGTAGTGTCAGTAGTAAATTCATAAATAGTTTTAGTTCTTGTAATTTTCATTTACTTAAGAGATTGCAGAACATTCAAATGTGTTGCCAAACAATTCAAAATGTTCATGTAACAATTATTTGTAAGAAAGTAATACTGAATAGTTTTAGTTATGATGGATACAGTTTGTAAGGTAAACTCTGACAAACTAACGAGTAGATTTATTTTACCTATTAGGCGGATTATCAAAATCTTTATACACTCTGAAAGCAATGGAGACTTGTTTGAATGTTTACAAAATGTGACCACTCAGTGCCATGAAAACGACTAGTCAAACAGTTAAGTTATGACATTTGCAATTCAGAATATTTATGCAGATTTTTCATAATCATGAATGGAAGTTGGGAATGTTTAATGCGCTTGTTTAGTCTCATTGATATAAAATCAAGTCTCGTGATAAAATAATCATTTTTGCTATTAAATATATATGGAAACATTTGTGTATTATGTGAAAATTATCTAACCAAGGACATGTCTCGAGTGACTTTATGAAACTCTTTCTCTGTCAGTATTTATACGTGGAATGATACTGTGTCCTATGCATAATTTTCATTTCGTTAGTTGTTATGTAGAATCTAAATATATACATTTTTGTCAATAGCTCAGTTCAGGTAAAGAATTAAGTCAAGAGTTAATATTCCAATGCATTACAATGGGTTCTGTCAAGGGACTCGTCTTAAAAATTTCAGGAATCCCAATGTTGCATTTATTAACTATCTTTATGACATGTCGTTCATGCTTTTGGAGCTGTGCCTCTTTACATCTATAGGAGGGGTACTTACTGTAAAAAATAACTACCGGTTGTTTGACCTCGTTGTCGAGGTCTTGGTGTCTGAGAGGATAAGCTGTAGGGACAGATAGTGCTGGTGATTGGTGCTAAAGTCTGAGGGTGTGGGTACCTATCTAACAAGGGACTCATTGCAAAAAAGTAATTTGTGCTTTTGAAGATAAAAACCAATTGTTACAGTGTTATATTTTGATCACTAAGTGGCAAGTATTTATAATGAAATAGAAATATATTACTAAATGATGTTCTGTGTAATATCTCCACTTTTAAACAAGTTAAACGGGCATGTTAGTTGTCAATTCTTTTCCAAGAACTAAGTTTAGTAATTTAGTTTTTCTAGTTATCCTAACTAAAGCAACTGTGAGAGCATCTCTGTGACAGGTTGATGACACTTGACTCAAGACTTGAGTCTACTGAGACAGTTAACATGACATAAAAGCCTGCTCCTTTCGATTTACCAAAGTTGTTCCGAACATCTGGTACAGTACATGCGCGAAGTGAAAGGAGTGACTCTGAACACTGTTCTTGGCGTGCTGTGCGGCTTGCACCTGCCTTTTCATGGGAACATGTTCCACACACCAAGAACAGTTTTCAGAGCCTCTCCTCTCACCTCGCACAAGGGATGTTCGGAACAGACTTCAGAAACAAAAGGAGCAGGACTAAAGTCAATCAGAGACTGTGTTTTTGAAAATGATTTCCTAATCAGTTGTTAATATTTGATCAATTATGAAAAATGCAATGTTCCAAAATGAGAATCTCTTCCAAAAAAGAATTGAAGATTCATCAACAGAGATATCTTCAACAAATATGAAATAAATTGCAATATACCATGGATGATTTTTATGTCCAGAGCTTATAACAGCGCATACAAAGTTGTTGATTGTATGCTGCTTGGTTTCCAACTATACAGTAATATCAGTTATTCCTGACAAGTGTCCCTTGTAGAACAGGATGATTTACTTGCGTAACAAGATTCTGAGAAGTTCACCCACTCAGGAATTGTTTTGCAGAGTATTTTATCAGAGGCGCCAGACCCTAAATTGCATATACCTACCTACCTATATAACATATAAAGAAAGTAAACCCTGTCCGTCATCTTGGATCTTGCCATAGGAAATGTAAGTTTGGATCAGTCTACGAATATTACAAAACGTATTTGAGCCAGCAAACCAGTTTAACCATTTCCGGTCCTATGGCAAGATTCAAGATGGCGGACAGTGTCTTAACTTCTTTATATGTTATATAGGTAGGTAGGTATACGTATATATATATAAGTATATTTATAGTCTGGTGCCTATGTATGTTATGTGTTGAAACTGAATCAAAGTATCAATGAATCATTTTATTGACACATACAGTTTAAATACCTAAGTTTTACATAAATGTTACAGAACTTGAATATGCTGATTTTGTGAAAGACTTAATGTTATTGCAGATGCATATTGTGTATGCATGTATTCAATGTTTTAAACAGTTAAACTAAGAAATTTACATAATTACTTGTGTAAAATTTGTGACAATTGTATACACATTTTGTAGTAAATCAGTGATTTGTTTTCAAATAAGGCAAAAGTTGAGATTGTTTTTCAGTATGTAATGATGTTACATAATATGCATTTGAATACCAGTATAAAATGTGTGATTGAATGATGTATGAAAATATATTCTCAATAAAGATTTTACAACAAAATAAAGTTATTTTGTTAACAAATTTAATATTTGGATTTGGATTTTGTACGTTCAGACGGATGGACGCAGCCGAAAACTATATCCCCTGCTTTGCGCGGTGGGGAAAATAAGACCTTATTCATTCAATGGTCTGAAAATGGTAAAAGAAAACATGTATATAAAGTTTCAAAGACATATCAAGTTTGAGCTACGCTAAGTTTAAGTTTAACCCACAATCGGAAAGTCGTATGCGTATCACCAATGTATATTCAAAGCGTGCGTAAAGTTTCAGAAAGATCTGTCAAAAATTGTGGGAGGAGTTGATTTCAGAACACCGGGACTGTCAGTATGAAATCGTTAACCTGAGCGTCTAAGTCAAGGGCCATAAATATTAATCCGATCAGTCCCAAAAAAGCACATGCGTATTAGCGATGTATATTCAAAACATGCGTGAAAGGTCGGTCCAAAATTATGGGAGGAGTTGATTTCAGAACACAAGTTAACGTTTTCGGGACAAACGGATGGACATACGGGCTGCGCCACGACAATAAGCCCCTTGGGTTTCACCCGGGGGTTAAAAATAAGGGATCATGAAACTGACTTGTGCATAATCCGGAAGGTGTGGTGAGTTGGGGTTTAACGCCGCTTTCAAGAGTATTTAACTAATATATCGCGGCTGCTAGTATTATGGCAGGGAGAAAGCCTGCAACGCCATGTGGCTATGCATTGCGGTGAAACCTGCGAGCATAAGCTGGAACTAGTGAACCATGGGAGGTAAATTAGGGAGGTATACTTCATACAAAATGACTTCCTTACAGATTAACTGCTCTAAGTCAAGTTTCCATGGAAACCGGAAAAAAAAAACAAGCAGACAGAGTCGACATTATCACCTGCCAAGTCAGAAAAGTTTGAAATATTGATTATGGAGTTTTATTCTTGTGATATTGATGGCTTGTTTGTACTTGAAGTATAAGTGTTATAGTTGGGTGATGGAATCGTGAGTACTGACACACACACTATTTCTAGTATACACCTCGTCATTAATATCACATGACCCATGTTTAATCAACAGGTAAAAGTGGTTCTTTAACCTCATACACATGGTGCATAGAAAAGCACATTTAACTGTTTAGATGGCCTCATGGGACAGTTCAGTCAGAAAACACAAGACCAAATTTGAACACTAATGTGAAGGTATATTGTAAGTATCAGCGTAAAATGAAGTAAGGGCTACTGGGATCATTACAAAAGACAGTTCACATAACATTAATGTTGTGCACATCACGAAGGTCCACAATAACCGGCCAACTCAGTATCTGGTGTAACTGCCTTGCACTCTGATAACATTTTCTGCTCACTGTCTCATGCTGGCCACCAGATGTTCTCTATTTGGATATATATGTTGTGCAATATCCTGATGGTTCTAAAATGGAGATCCTTCTTCTCGCCCTAAGTACAATATGTCCCACAAATATTCAACTTTCAAATGAGTAGCAAGACGAGGTGTATATACTCCATCCGCTGGGCACAAGCTTGCATCATTCAGGTAAAAGAGTTCTTCATCAGGTAAAACAAAACTCCAACATTGTGACAGTGAGACTGTTTATTTACACTATATGATGCACTTCACATGAGGAATGATTCTCTAGTCAGCAGCTGTATATATATATATATATACATTTATACTGGCATTCACAGAATATATACCAATATTTACTTAAAACAAGTAGTTGTCACTAAGGTGACATGATCCCCCGCCGCAAATTAATACTTCAAAATTTAAAAATAATGTCAAGATCAGCAAAATTGACCGTCAAACATGTTAAAAAAGTCAAAGTTCCACTGTGACCTTGAGAAAAATGGCAAGGTCATCAAAATCTAATCTACCCTTTGTGTAAGATATGATGAAATTCCAGTGAATGGTTCTTGAGATATCCCGCTGACAAGTATTACACACATGTACATCAACATGTCGAAAAATTTAAAATTCCACTGTGACCTTGAGAATAATGTCAAGGTCACCAAAATCTTATCAGTCCTTTTGCTTTTTGTAAGATATAATGAAATTTAGGTGAATGGTTCTTGAGTTATTCTGCTGACAACCTTAACATGTACATTAACATGTCGAAAAATTCAAAGTTCTGCTGTGACCTTGAAAATAATGTCAAGGTCACCAAAATCTATTCAGCCGGTCGTCTTCCCTAGAAGGTGCTTTGAGTAAGAAATGATGGAATTCCAGTGAATGGTTCTTGAGATATTCCGCTGACAAGCTTTACATGTACATTAACATGTTGAAAACTTCAAAGTGCTGCTGTGACCTTGAAAATAATGTCAATTTCACTAAAATCTAATCAGCCCATCATCATCCCTAGAAGGTGCTTTGTGCAAGAAATGATGGAATTCCGGTGAATGGTTCTTGAGATATCCCGCTGACAAGCTTTACATGTACATTAACATGTTGAAAACTTCAAAGTTCCGCTGTGATCTTGAAAATAATGTCAAGGTCACCAAAATCTAATCAACCCGTCGTCTTGCCTTGGAGAAGCTATGTATAAAATATGAAGAGAATCCAGCGAATGGTTATTGAGATATCCCGCTGACAAGGGTAAAATGACAAAGTCTCGTTGTGACCTTGAAATGAAGGTCAAGGTCTCAAACTACTGTAGGAACATTACTCTTCCTATGATGAACCCATATGCAAAATATGAAAAGAATCCAGTGAATGGTATTTGAGTTATTCCATTTCGTACGGACATACGGACGGACGGACGTACGGACGGACGCAGCCGAATACTATATCCCCCGCTTCGCGCTAAACGCGCGGCGGGGGATAATTATATTTACTGATTATTAATTTACAAAATTATGAAAGAAAGCTGCATCTGTAGTACCATCTGAGTTTTATCAATTACAAGCCACACAATAACTGCGCCACTCGTCAACATATAAACTTTCCACCTAACTCGATGAAATAAACATGGTGAGAGTCAAGAATGGACAGATATTCTATTTATTATATGATGTTATCTTTGTAATTACGCACAAAAGGGTAGTTTTCATGTTGAGAAGACCCCGTCACCTAAGCAACAATGTAGCGTCATAAGAGAATTTGTTACGTCAGACTATTGTTTTATGACGTCAAACGCGTGAATATTAACCTTTGAGTAGTGATATATTACATCAGTCACTGGTCACAGTGAAAATATAAGTTATTTTCACTGTAGTTTGATAGAGAGTTTATTTCACTGATAAATCCCAGTATTTCATTGCTCTTCATATAATAAAATTATTTTATAACTATTGTTATGAATGAAGAGCAATATGGTCATGAAATTAAATACATGAATTTACTTACAATCACATACAAAGGTTAGTTTGATGTTTGATGAGATCACTGCCCCTAGAGTGAGTGAGTTATTGTTTAACGCCGCTTCGGCAGTATTGCAGCCATTAGCGGCCAACAGCCCCTAGAAAACGTAGTAATCTGCCTAAAGATCATTAATGATACAGTCAGATCTTGTTCACCTGGATCTTGTATATCCGGAAAAAATAGACATCTGCACGGTAGTATTTCATATCTTCTGTATGTATTCCCATGCAAATGACGATTAGTTTAACCACATGAATCACTTTCCCGTCAATTTTCAACTGTAACCAGATCGTGCGGATACACAAGGTCTGACTGTATCTTAATTGTTTAATGAAAAGTTTGGCAAGATCAGTGAACGTCCACCATTAAAGCTATATTCTAACACATAAAATTTGTGACTTAGGTAAAGAAATTCATATTTCTTTATATTTATCATGTTTATAAAATGTATTACCAGGCTTTTCTGATTGGGCTTATTTCATACTCTGCTGCTAGTCATATCCGCCCTCTGTTTCAAATTGATACCCCTCAATTACAGCAGACAAATAAGGGCAATGGAACCTTACATTTACTGGAAATTTGTAGTTAAAGCTTAATATATGAACATAACTGAAGAAGACTGCCTGTCTGCTACTGTGTCAATATGAAGTGAATCTAATCATAAAAACTCTCACTCATAACGATGTAATGTGGTCATGAAAATGTATCACAAAGTAGTCTATGTACAATTCCTGGAGAACAAAATATTGACATCACATAGGCTTACATAATGAATATAGAAATATCTTAACACTACTCCAACAAACTGCTTGAATGGTTATTCACTTCACCGGTTGCTGTGACTAAAAACAGAAATTTAACAAATTAGCAAAGGGAGAAATAATCCAGTGAAAAACATTATCAAAAGTAAATGGAACAAACAATACGAAAACAAAAACCCAGAAGATAAAATTGTAAGCACTATTGAATCAAACTGTGGTTTCAATTCTACAAACAGTTAATATGACACCCAACATTTCCATACAAGTTTTCAATGTAATTCAATGTCAAATCTTAGTGCTATAATTTATTATTGTTTAGCACAAAATCGAAAACTTTGCTTTGAACATAATCTGCATCAAATGTAACAGAGATATTGGAAAAAAGCAAAATATAGTGCCAACACAACAAAATCAGTAAATATCTTTCAAAATCAGTCCTTAAAGCTCCAACAAAACTTGCCACCAATATCACTTAGAGCACTAAGAACTCAAAAGGAAAAGTGAAATGACCCAATGTTAGATTTTCAATTTTTTTTTGTCATTTGATCAAAAGTCATTGAACCCTTAGAAGCTTTGCAGAGAAATTAGGTGAAATTGACAAGGCATGTGCGATAGAAAATATCATATTCATTGTAATATACCTGTAAACGAAAGATATGTATAGAACACATTGATATGACTGAAAGGCGGAAAAATGGTCACAGATATTGGTTGTCATCTTGAAATAATATTTTTTAAAGTATATTTTCTTTCATATTTTTATGGTCATGGACTATTTCAATAGAAAGACTACACAGTTACTCTTCAATTAACCTGAACTGAAATACAGGTTGAGAAATAATATCAGTGTAAATTAAAACAAAGAATTCCAGCCATTCCTGAGAGAACTTGATCAACTACAACTATCATCATAAAAGAATCCCATGGTTTTACAAATGAAATAACAAACATTTTTCATCATTAACTACCATTCAACATTAAATAGCTTATTCAACAAGTATAACGGTATTCCAAATGTTTGATGTCATCTTGTAATAAGACATTCACAGCAAAGATATTTAAGGATAAAATCAATCTACAAATTTACAAATAAACATCTTATCTTGTGGCAAATATCTATGAAGGATTAAACAGACATTCTATTCAACATAAAAATAGTACATTTATTTACAAATGAAAACCTGCTTCAATTCCATCAAACAAAACCCTAAAAACAATATCCATCTGAAAGAGGTTTTGAAATATTAATAAACTCTGACCTACATTCAGTAAATTTTCTGTCATGTCTGCAAATCTTATAAAACTTTCATTGTCAAAACAGGGCAGCAATTGTGAAAGAATATGTTACGTAGTTTGTGCGAGACAACGATGAGAAAACTCCAAACATAGATGAAGATGATTATTACACTAGTCTATGAGGATGAAGAATGACAGCACTAACGTTACAGAGCAGCTGATGCAATGTTACAGGACTACTAACTTGACTGGGTTCTTACTTCGACTTTAATGTGACAGAGCAAATGTCACTCCACAGACTGAGGATATTGAACTTCTGAATCCTATTCTTGCTTTTCAAGGGTAGATAACTTGTCTGAATATGGCACTGTGGCTAACCACCAAAAATATGTATAAATGATTTAGCAACACTGGAGTGAGTGAGTAAGTGAGTTAATTAACGGAGCTTGGGTAGCAACACTGGAATCAGAGTAATCATGCAATGCTTTTTACTCTCTGGGTGTTGAAACCTTATTCTCAACCTGGGATACACAAGTCAACACTTCCACTGCCAAATCCAACAAAAACATAGAATCTATTGCTGTTGTTAACATTCAAAATAGGTTAGTGTTGCAAACATTGTTGCAAAACCATCATTTGCAGCCTTTACCCAAAAGTACACTTTACTGATAATGTTAATTAAAAATATTTGTCAAATCAATTCTAACTTTCTTCTTCGTTTATGATACAATATCTTGTTGTACACTGCTAAAATTGAGAGCTATAAATGATATTACTGATTATGGGACTGTTTTACTGTTAGTTGTATTAGAATTGCTTTAATACAGCTGTCTGTTACTACTAATATCTATGAAAATGAACATGAAACCAATGCCACTTCTGTCACCACTGTAGACACTACTCCTGATTCAATGTAGGGATCTTATCAACATTTACGACAGGTCATCTGTATTCTATGATTGGTGCAGCAGTTGCTTTTGTCCTGATTATATTACTCATTGTATGATAGTGAATATGGTTAGGTCCTATTGTTTTTGTTACCGATGTTATCATGACTATGACTATGAGATGTGCTACAATTCTTTGGTTGATGTTGGGAGTTGGTGTTGTTGTTAATGTTGCTGTTGCAATTGTTGTTGACATTGCTGATCCTATTGTTGTTGCTGTTGCTGCTGCTCATGTTCTTGCTGTTTTGTTTGCTGTTTTTCCTCCTTCTCTCGACGTTTCTCTTCCTCCTCCAAAGATTCCTCGGCAAGGATCAAATCCATAATCTCTGTGATCTGAGATTTGCTCAACTTGACATTCTCCTGTCCAAGAATCTCAATAACCTGCAAGAAGACCAAGACATACCACATGTTTCACCACAAGAATCAATACCCAAAAGTAAACCATAGTCAAGTCATTTGCTAATGTTCCAAATGTGTACATTTTGCTTTCGCCTAAGAACCATTGTTTCAATATCTAATGACCTTGTAACAATCGTTTGTAAAAATTGCTTGTGTAACAATCAAAATACATCAAACAGCATGTAAAGTTGTGATTTACTCTAGCTGTGATGAAGCATCATCTTGGTCCTTAACATTATCAGCATGTAGCCTTGGAAGAATTGCTTGCACCAAACGAATGGATATTTGGAGACCATATTAAGATAAATTAAATATTAAGAGATTAAGTTATAATGGTTATATATTGCACCCACCTTGAGAGCATCATTGATGTCGATGATTCCATCACTATCGTTGTCCAGCACCTCCAGTATGGTCTGTAGTTTCGTCTCGTCAGGCACTTTCTGGATCCGCTTCAAAGCTAGCACCATTTCATTGATACTGATAATTGACTCCCTGAAACAAAATCAGTTAAATCTATCAGAGGATGAACTGAGGCCTGTCTGCCATCTGTAACCTCGTTACTTTTGGTCTGGGTAACTGGTTTAATATTAATGTGAATGTTTAGATTTTTTTAAAACAATTTTACTGTGAATATTAACAAAATCTTACTATTGTAATTTTTCAGGTCTTTTTCATACAAGGTAACTATAGAATTTTATTACCTACGGGGGCAATCGTATCGGGGTTCATATTTTTCATACGATGCCCTAGGGCAACATATAACTTTGTCATGGTGACGTGACGTCATAAACAATGCTATGACGTCACGTTTCGTCTATGATGTTGCGTTCTAAATGCGTGACGGCGGGTCGCCAGCCTATGGTTGAAAGTGGATTTTAGCGTGTTTTCGTTAATTTTACGACTTCGGTAATAAACAGAATATTATATTCGTGTCTTTGCCATACTATGTTTACCACACTCGCTCTCACTCGGGAAATACTAATAGTCAGGCACTCATGTCGTAAACATAGTATGACATAGACACTCATATAATATCCTCTATTTGTTACCAGTGGGAGCCAAAATATTCAGGAAAGTGATTCATCATGTCACCAAGAGCAGCATGCAGTCAGACCATCCCACTGCAGTCTGACAATGGTGGTTGGTAGTTAAGCGCTTAACGTCGCCTTCACCATCAGGTATTTCAGCAGACGGCCCCTGACAATGGTGAACGAATCTATAAGTAATCTCAAGGAAGACGTACTTCTCCTCTGCGATCGCCTCCCTCATCTTCTGCAAGGTGAACTCGTCCTCCTGGTTCTTGTTCCACTTCATGCGCACCTGCTTCACCTCCAGCTCCTCCTGGTACTTCTCCTTCTCCTTGTGCAGACCGCTGATCACCCCGTCCAGCTGGTCAATCATCCGACTCACTCGCTTCGTCAGTCGCTGCGCCGCCTTCGACTCACGCAGGTCCTCTTGGGATCCTCCTGTAGCAACGATCATGCTCTTCAGGTCCTCCAGGTCCTGGCAAGGATGAAGGAAGATGGTTAAATAGTAAAATAGTCTGAAGGAGTAAACCGACTCCGAAATATGTAACAACACCATTCTGGATACACCATACGCGGATAGCTCCGTGTGTTGTGAACGGTTCTCCTCTTCTCTTAGTAAAATTGATGACTCTTTTAAGTGATCTACATTGGCCTCCCTATACCAATTTTCATCTCTTCCTCAGTGATGTTTTCCAGCACAGAACATTGAGCTACTAAAAACCTAGCGTGTGCAGCAACATCTAACCATCTGAGGTCACTTCAACTATACCATTTACAATTCTACAATAACAATACTCCTGCTAGGTAATTTCCTCCCGGTATAAGGAGCCTTGTACAAAATATATCAAATGTTTTAGGACACAAAATACTATACACATGTATATATTCACTATTTATGCAAGAACTGGGTTTGTTATATTCGTCTCAACCTGGAAAAGACTGAATATTGAGAAGCCACACCTCAGATGCATTACAAACAATCAGCTTTCTTCTTCCACATTTAGAAAAATATTAAATTAGAAGGACCTGAGCGATTTTACCGTCCCACTAACTAAGAAGGCTCTGAGCAATTTAACTGACCCACTAACTAAGAAGGACCTGAGCAATTTAACTGACCCACTAACTAAGAAGGCTCTGAGCAATTTAACTGACCCACTAACTAAGAAGGACCTGAGCAATTTAACTGACCCACTAACTTAGAAGGCTCTGAGCAATTTAACTGACCCACTAACTAAGAAGGACCTGAGCAATTTAACTGACCTCCTTGTACTCCTCAACCTCCTCCTTGAGGTCCTGCAACTCCTCCTTCTCGATACTAAGCTGCTTCTGCTCGGCTATCTCCTCCAGGGCAGACTCGATCTCCTCCAGATCCTTGCTGGAGATCTTCTCCTCCTCCTTCATCTCCTCCACCGCCTTCTCACCTCCAGCTACATCTTGCAGCTCTGTGCAGGAATATACAAGTCAACAGTTAATCCTCTATACTCACCTCCAGCTGCAATTTTTCAGCTCTGTACACAGGAGTTTTTAGAGTAAACTTGTAGAATTAACATTTAACATTTAAGCAGTATATGAAATACAGACCGTCCGCCAGCCCGGAATCAGTTAACTTTTTTAGGCTTTTCTTTAATGTCACTGTTTGAATTGACAAAATAACACTTTTGGGCTGGCTACTTTTCAAACCTATTTAATAAATTCATTTAAGTCAATGCTTAAGCTTCTAAACTGTCTTTTCGCCTCCTGTCATACCCTGCAGCTCTGTGCCAGAAAACAGGGTTAAGCTCAGCCTTGGGACAAACACCAAACATAAACAGGAAAAGGTACACAAATAGTACCTTACCTTCAGAAGGTTTGACATCCAAGATGGCCGCCTCATCCTGAAGCTGCTCTCGTGACTCCATGGCCTTCTGTGCTGCTAGAGCTTCTGCCTCTTCTCTTTCTTCTTGCTGAAATAATATCAAGCATTGACATGAAACTGCTGTCCAAAGAAGGCAAGAATTGACACAGAGTGAACAACGATGAACTAATTGAAGGAATTACTGAAAAGAAACATACCAACCAGAATTTTCAGGTGTCAGCTCATGTCAGAATATGTCATGGTCAAAATGAGGTAAGGTGAGGTGAGATGGGGTTATACTTATATCGCAGTTGCTGGTATTATGACAGGGAAAAAGCCTGCAGCGCCATGTGGCTATGCATTGCAGTGAAACCTGTGAGCATTGGCTGGAACTAGTGAACCATGGGTGGTACTCTGCTGACATTCAGTGTAGCATTGCACCCAAACCTTACTGTACGTAGAAGAGTTCTTTACTGCAGACAAAGTTGCCGTGCCCTTGGCGGGATTCGAACCCGGGACCTCTTGATCCAAAGCCGAACGTGCTAACCACTGTGCTATCCCGCCAGTTTAAAATGAACATCTCAGTCTAACTAGTAAGCCTTATTATTACTCAGATGTATCAAACAGATGTATCTCTTTTCCCCCATTCCACCTTGCAATCTAAAGTATTAAAATTTGTAGAGCTTTGTTCCGAACACAAATAAAATGCCCTGAACACAAACCATACCCTTCAAAAATACAATATCCAAATTCTTGTCATGGAAACAGATAAGAAGTAATTATACCAATTTTGATGTCTTTAAAGAATTAGAGTTATGCTCTGAATGTACATTTTGTCGACTCACTAAACAAGAGAATTAGTGAGCAAAGCTCACTCATGATACCCCCGCTTTTACATTAACATTGGTCAAAGAGAAATGTTTGAAAATAGCAAAAGGGTATCAATGTTTAAACTTTTGTATGAAAAGACCATAACATATATTATTAAAGCAGAGTAAGTATTACACCTCTAAGCATGTTTTAGAAGTACAAGTCAAAGTGGTTTCGTAACATTTGAACAACTAGAAGAGCGTTTGCGGGACACCGCAAAAGCAGAGCAGCTCCGAAACTTTGGGTCTCGCCTTTCCCTGTTCCGCCTTCTCCTCAGCATAAATAAAATGGGATTTTTTTTGGACCAAAATTTGTTCATTATTCAAGTTATTCTAACAAGTTGAATCATCACTGGGGTCACTTTTCACAAGTTTGTTCTTAAAACCTATTTCTGATTTGAAAATTGGATCAAAGGATTAACATGGCCTGAACCAATATCTCATGACCTTGACCTTGACCTTAGACCTTCAAGGTCACACCATCACTGATTACTTTTCATTGTGTATAACAATCATGCAATGACTCAAAGTGTTCATTGTTAACATAAGGCATATTCACAATAGCATGCTTAAGTTGTGACCTTGCTGTGACCTTGACCTTTGACAGATTTTAGCGAAAACTTTTTCAAATCTTGGTCTATCTCCATAGTTGATATATACCAAATAAGAGCCTGACAGCACAAAAACGTTTGAAGTTATCATGTTTACAAGGATTATTGTAGTAATTAAAGCACTCATGACCTTGACCTTTGACCTTGAATGTGAACATGTCAAAATCATTTACCAGATTTATAAGAAAGAAGCTATGTATATGAGGTGTTAATACCTTCTTGGAAACAAGTAGTATTTGAGTTATGAGCGGAACCAAAAGTGTAAGCATAGACGCGCACACAAAGACGCTTAAAAGTGGAAAATCTGAAAAAATAATCATGGAATCTGAGGGAAACATAGAAAAGGCACATCTAGGGACCATAAAGTGTACATGTATAAAGTTTCATAACAATTGAACAAGTAGTATTTGAGTTATGAACGGAACCAAAAGTGTGACCATAGACGCGCACACAAAGACGCTTAAAAGTGGAAAATCTGAAAAAATAATCATGGAATCTGAGGGAAACATAGAAAAGGCACATCTAGGGACCATAAAGTGTACATGTATAAAGTTTCATAACAATTGAACAAGTAGTATTTGAGTTATGAGCGGAACCAAAAGTGTAAGCATAGACGCGCACACAAAGACGCTTAAAAGTGGAAAATCTGAAAAAATAATCATGGAATCTGAGGGAAACATAGAAAAGGCACATCTAGGGACCATAAAGTGTACATGTATAAAGTTTCATAACAATTGAACAAGTAGTATTTGAGTTATGAGCGGAACCAAAAGTGTGACCATAGACGCGCACACAAAGACGCTTAAAAGTGGAAAATCTGAAAAAATAATCATGGAATCTGAGGGAAACATAGAAAAGGCACATCTGGGGACCATAAAGTGTACATGTATAAAGTTTCATAACAATTGAACAAGTAGTATTTGAGTTATGAGCGGAACCAAAAGTGTTCCGGACGGACGGACGGAAGGCCGGACGGACGGACGCGCTTAGCGCTTTATACCCCCGACTACTTCGTAGCGGGGGTATAATAACTATTGATTCAAAACAATTCATGTTCATGTAAACTAAGTCTTAGCAGCCATAGATCTTCACATTCAAGGGAGATAACTTGCACTCACCCGTGCTTTCTCCTCTTCCTCCTCCTGGAGCTGTTGCTCCTTCTCCTTCAGGATGACGTCCTCCTCGTGTTTGATCAGGTTCAGCTTGGTCTTGTTGTCCACCTGGTCTCCAGACAACTCTGCTACCTTCAACTTAGCTTCCTCAGCAGCCTGGGGGGGACAGCATTGAGGTATGTGAACAGAGGATAATCATTGATAGTACCAACGTAATATAGATTTGGTGAAGATTAACATATCTGACCAAATGAAACCAGTCATCTATAAACTTCTAGCCTGCATAATATAAGGTTGGGTGAGATGAAAGAAGTGAAATTTATTAAATTAAAATCATATCTATTATTTAATGCTTTACAGTGTGGATAGTTGTGAAAAGAGAACTGCTTTGCAGATAACATTTTTACAGATTACTAGAGCTACTAGTATACCGACAACCTCGATAGAACCATGATGTCAATCCTTTTCATTTATTACAACTGAAATTCAGTTTAGGATTAAAAAATAAAGCAGACCTGAAATGTATCTAAGCAAAGTTAGGTTATGCATGCAAGCTTTCTCTGATTGGCTCAAAGAACAAGCAACCATTTTTTTTATGTATTTCATATAATTTATCTTATCATATAAACATAATGGTGTTACTCCAGGAGCTATTTTGAACAGTAGTCATTAGAAAAAGACCTAAACCTAGATGTTCATACCAGTAATCACATAAACCTATGCAAATACATGTGGCTTTTAGAGTTGTATCCTCACTCACATTTGTCTCAGAGAGAGTAACAATTGTGGCCTCCAGCTGTTCTGGTGTGGAGAGATTCTCGGGGAGGAAGAGAGCACGCGAGAGAAGCAAGAGAGATGTTGGGATATTCTCGTTGAGATGCAGGTCCAGCCACTGCTGCAGCTGGAGACTCAGCCTCTCCTGTGACACGCCCAGTGCTCTCATCCCTCGCGCTCTACACGCCGCCTGCAGCTCTCGCACGGACAGGCTCTCTATACCCTCCTTCACTATCATCTGTAAGCAAAGTGTAAACATTCTTGGAGGGATAGTAAATATCCTTAAATTCCATGACAATAGAAATCCCTGGACAAAATAATTTCCACAATTTCATCATTTACAATTAAAATATTTCAATTCAACACTAATTTTTATGAATTTTTATGTGTGCTTATTTTAATATCAATAACAGAGAAATAGAACATTCTGTGAAATATCAAATTACATAAATTCCAAAATAAAATTTGAAGAAAGAGTACAACTCATTTAGCAAATAAAATATTCATAGTCTGGCAGGAACACTTGTAAAGAGAAATAAAGATCAAGAGAATTAGGATTAAGATCTTCAACAACTACTGTTACCATATTTTCAATTATGTAACTACCCGGTATGAAGACTTTGAAGTCAACTATGCAAACCACAGCAATACCTTGTCGTCAGCTTTGAGCTGCCTGAGCTTGAGTTTGAGTTGGAAGCGAAGGAACATGTCGGTGCCGATGGGCGTGACACTCAACACTCTACACAGAGCCTGCAGCTGTTGGTGGGACAAGCTGTCCAGGGTGATCTCATCTTCAAAGATCTTCGAGAACTTGATGATCTGGTCTGTGCTCGGCCGGATTCCTTGACTTCGAATCTAGATCAGAACAGAGAATTTGTTATGGTATTTGAGAACTTGATATTACCTAGTGGAACTTGATATTACCTAGTGGAACTTGATATTACCTAGTGTCTGCCTGCCAAAATCTCTTAGCATCAAATTTGGATCAGAATAAAGAATCAATATTGAAGTTAAAGAGAATTTTCTGTTATGATTTATCAGTAAGCATACCAAATAAATACCTTAAAAAATATGATGCCCAGATACAGTAAACTCTTAATTTCAGAGAAGTTGCTACTTTTATTAACTTGCTGGTTTAACCATTTTTTCCCACAACTAAACACTGATTTAAATATTGTTTCAAATACCAGCAAAATTATCTTTAAAATGAAATTAGGTTTACGGAAAAGTACTCCAAGTTCTTTCTAGGCAATTGTACAAAAAAAAGCAAGGACAATTATTTCAGAACGTCATCCCCTAATATTCATGAGCTTTGGTCTAATACTGAGACTCGAAATCAAATGATACTAATGTGTTGAGCAGTCACACGGCACATGGACTACGAAGTTACGAATTTTCAGGGCTACACATTTTCAAGAATAAGGAACTAGGATTAAAGCAGACAGAAACAGAAACAGAAACCAGATGAGTTTTGCCTTACCCAAGAAGATGACGCATCATTTAGACTTATCATTTAGTGTAAGAGTAATCACTAGTCCAGACCGAACCTGATTCATGAAGTCAGAGAACTCCTGTACGTTCTCCCCGGATGCTTTCTTTCCCTGCAGAGCACTCTCGTGGATGGTGTCCTGGAGAAACTTGGCCATCTCTAGCTTTACCTTCAGCTGCTTCTTCAGCTTCTCTTGCTGTATGAAGATAGAGCAGAGAACTATAGAAATATACAGCATCATATTATGTTGATAATAATAATAAGTGCATTTGTGCTATATTCCATATTATTTTTTCCTATTTATAATGAAAATTTATGTCATTTATATCTACTTTAGAGAGTAAAACATCTTATTACACAAGCAAATTATCCGTAGTGGTAATAATGATGTTGCGTATAAAGCAAAAATTGTATGGCAGCAATTTTATTGTGAACACATTTTATTATTTCGAAATGACAAAAACGATTCCCATCGCTTTGAGGAACCATGTACACTCATTTTTCAACTTGATTTTCCGAAGAGAAAACATTGTTTTACTATTGGTGACATTATTTTTCAAATATATTTCATCGACTTATTTCATTGAAAAAACGTGCTACTGCCTCTTTAAATTTTTTAAGGGTAACACTTGCAGCAGAGATGATTTTTCGGTTTGTACTTGAAGACAGCGATAGACAGATTTTTCTTTATGTTAGATGGGAGAAAGATCCAAAGAGAAAGAATACAAAATGAGCAAGATATCTGGCTCTCTTTATCTACATAGAGAGGAGTATAAGCATCTTCAATCAAATTCAGAGTAAGGTTAAATATCTGACAAAACAAGTCTTTTCACTGAAATAAGACTTTTTAAACCTGGTTATTCAAAATTGATTTAGGATACACCAACAAAGTCCACATAATGAGTCAAAGATGGAATTCAATAGACCAATAATGGCTTATTGCCTAGTACTTGTACTGCTGTAATAAATTCTAACTCAGATTTTAAATAATGGGAAGACTGATGCATATGGTCATGCCATATTGTAACCAAAGTGATTATAAAACCACTTCCGATAGGATTCAAAATCCAGAACCACAAGCTCTACCAGTTGAGCTAAATATAAGTAACTAAAAGTCAATGAGAACACTTTCATCTTACCCTACAACAATTAATTTCAGCGATACAGTAACAAGTGTTGAAATATACCTCCTTGTTTTGATCCGCGAATGTACTAGGCAGCATGTTGGGGAAGAGTTTGATTGCTACTGGCAGCAGGAACTCCATGAAGGGAACCAGAAGGAACACAAGGAACGGCACCAGTCGAAATAGATCAGCTGTCGTACGCACAAGCTACAGCATCAGAATAAAATGTGTCGATAATCATAAATAATGCAGTGACTTTGATCATAGCACATTATCAATAGTCTATATATCAGTATCAATATTCAAGGGCCATTGAGTTATCGTTTTGTGGGCTTGGGGAATATCCTATACATACAATATAGTTTTCAAAGTGATGTTGAAAAATAAAATTTCATGACAGTTTGGCTGTAAAACTGAGTTGATAGTAATACTTTACATGAGGACAAGTATACATCAGAGGAAAAATAGATATCATATGATCTGAACACAAGAGAGATGGACTAAATCTAAAATTGTACTTTTAACTTTTAAACTAGTGAACTGACTAACACCAGTCTTTAAACTTATCTTTCTAACATAAGGGAAATAATGAATAAATTCTCTTCATCCTTCTCTCATAAATAAAATATGTTGAAAACAAAGACCAACAGACCTGTCGATGTTCTCTCCTTGACAAAGTTTTTCCGTTCAGTAGAGCCCACACCATCCTCACTGCTATTCTTATGTCTATGAAGAGCAGCCTAAATCCATGGTAATAATGTTTACACACATCCACAACACGTTGCCATATCGTCTTCTTCACCGCCACCTCTTTGCTTTCTTCAGCAGGCTTCTTAGCTACGTCTGTGGCGGCATTTTTCAAAGCTTTAACAGTTTTCTCTACCTTTGATTCTTCTTTCAAGAACCTTGTAGAGGTATGAAGGTGTCTTAATAAGTTACTGTCAGGAGTGAATAGATTACGTGGTGGGTCTATGAGATACTTGGACTTAAAATAGCTTGTGTCTTGGCGAGAGCTGACTGGATAATTGCTTGAAAGAACGTAGGCGGCTGGGTTAACTTCATTGAGAAACGATGGCGTTAGTTTCATGCGTGACTTAGTCACAGTCATCAGGTAACCTCTGAAAACAAAATGAGTGATAACAAAAATAATACAACAACGTAAGTCTCTGTATGTAAAGCATTGGCAGACACATTCACCACATGTTCAACATATTAATTGCATTTTTAATATGTTTTAAACATTAATTTCTTGTTTGATATACAAACATTATAAGTATATTGGCTTCAGTAAATTGATTTTTTTTAAAGGTCTCTCATTATTGAACAATGAATTTGAAGTTGTATCTTATTAACATACAATTTGCACAAAGGACTTGAACGTTCTGATGATAGAATTTAAAGTCAAGATTGAACAATCATGCCCGACCCAGTCTAGCTCCATTGTTACCAAACCAAGGCTAACTGGAAACTGCCATGACTGGCATTTCATAAGAGAACAGAATCTTTCAAATGCTCTTTTTCACATTTGCTATCCAATTTGCAATGCTGTGGCAAGTAGAGCCTCTTAACCTGACATCACATCAATGTAGGCTAAAGATATACAGAGGCTAAGAGATACACACTCCAGCAAATAACATTGTAAATGTGAAAAGAGTACAATCACAAAATTAAAGTTGTCCAATCCATTTCATATTTTGAATATTTGAGATATTGCTTTCTTGAATGGAAACCGTTCTAGAATAGGGGCACAACATATATATAGGACAATTCACTCAAAAATTACAAAACTCTTTAACAAACAACATTTGGCCTTCTCACTTACCGAGGAAATCAAAATAATGTTTGTACCATCTAATAGTCCTTCCATCAGTTTCTCTAAACAGTTAATTCTACATAGACAATGTAAATTGGGAATATAAGGTTTATTTAAAATATCCCACGTAACTTTCACCTACTGGCTGGCGACCAATTATCGCTGCATACCAATTATCGCCAACACATAGCTACAGCACTTGCGCAGACAACTTTAGCCTAAGGTTCCCTTTTATTTCACACATTAAGATATCACCAAACTGATAACCAACAAAAGTTCAATTCAACTTAAGTATTTAGCTATGTAGCTATGTAGCTATGTGTTGGCGATAATTGGTATGCGGCGATAATTGGTCGCCAGCCAGTAGAGTTCTCCAAATATGGAACTAACGGGGTAGACTTCGGAGAAAATTCTATGAGAATTGTCTACATTATTCTATCAATAGAATAACTTTTCATCATAACATAGCTTTTTCAAGTAAACTTGACAGGTACAAATTGTCCTCTGTCTATGTACATAATAGCACTGCACTAAGTCTGCACATTGTCTACATCAGGTTAGATTTGATAATGTAAAACTTAATCATGGAAAAATCCATCATTTTAAGATATAACTGACCTCTTCTCCATTTTGTGCACATGGCATCTGCAGCCACATACACCCTGAGATGTTGTTTGAACACCTGAAATAAGATTGTTGCAATATATGATCTGAATATCAATCAAATCATAGCCTAATTGTTATCATAACAAAAGCCTACTTTTTCAAATATGCCAGTATTAGTTGTTTTTGTATTTGGCTGACTTAGTATATGAAAATATTATGCTAATTAAAATCATGACATGTAGATTATAATCATATGAAAAATTAAACATGATGACACAAATAGGATTTATTGCTTGGGTCATTATGATGAGAACGAAAGCAACAGATTCGATCGCCGGTTATTTTGACTGTCACATATCCAATCGTGTTCATAAAAAAACGACGATTTACCATATTTCAGGGTTCGAGTCCAATTGTTTGACAGAAACCGATAAGACATTTTGAAAGGGAAAAAGCTGCATAGCACGTCACATTATCCAATGTCATTCACAGCTGACCGTCAAACGCTCCGAGATTTACCATGCACACGGCCATCTTGGTGACCTGCAGAGGTCACGAAAATAAAGATTTTTTTGTTAGGCAAAAATAAATAAATGTTATTCATACTAAAACACAGCATTTATAAGATGACAAACACGTAATAAGCTTAAATATATAAATATTATAAACAAATTAAAAATATCTGAAGAGTTGCGTCCCCTTGTACAGTTAGACTTGGTTCGGTCCCCATTTCATTTGTAACACTGAAAAACTAAGATAAGAGATAAGATAAGATAAACTTTATTATCCCAGATGGGAAATTTGTCTTACACTCAAAGAGTCTTTGGTAGAATACAATACAAAATAACAATACATGAATACAATATAAAAAACCAAAACAATAATAACATACATTGCATGTGTTGATGGGTACTAAATATGACATATATATATGCGATGGGTCTGATTGAATGGCTAGGGCCTTTTTTTAAACTCTAGAATCAAACTGGAATGAAAGATGCTCAAAATTGAAGCCGCAAATTTTACTGGAGGTGTTTACAATTTTGTCAATTTTGTTTGTTTGTCTTAGAGGAAGATTTCCATACCATGCATGGAAGCAGAAAGTCAGAATGCTATTGATAAAAGTTTGGTAGAATAATCTCAGAATACTGCAGTCTACATCAAAAGATCGTAATTTTCGCAGGAAGAAAAGCCTTTGTTGTGCCTTTGCATGTACACGTTGTGAATTAGATTTCCATGAAAGTTTGTTGTCAATTATCGTACCCAGATATTTATACTCGTCTACTATTTCAACTTCCTGCCCGTCAATATTAACTGGCTCTAGTTTTTCCTTTTTCGTCCGGAAATCAATTATCATTTCCTTTGTTTTACTAATATTCAGAGAAAGGAAAGTTTCTTTACACCATATAATGAACGATTCAATATTTTCTCTAAACTCTAATTCCGACTGATGAATAAAGCCCCCCAAAGCAGCATCATCTGCAAATTTAAAATTCAAACAAGAGGATAATTGAGATACACAGTCATTTGTATAAAGAGTGAAGAGGACAGGAGACAGGACACATCCTTGAGGAGCACCGGTACTTGGGAGGTTGATATCAGAGAGTGTATAATTCACTCGAACAAGTTGAGGACGATTAACCAAGAAAGCTTCTATCCATTTGATGATGTTACTGTTTACTCCCATGTGGAATAATTTGATGTGGTTGGATTGTATTAAAGGCAGAAGAAAAGTCTGCAAATAGTATTCTTACATATGATTTTGAATTATTGGGTGAATATAGATCTTATGACAAAGGAGAAATGAGTGCATCCTCAACACCGCGTCCAGTCCTATAAGCAAACTGAAGAGGGTCCATTAGATGTCCAGTATTTTGTCTGTGGTAATTAGGTTCAGGATAATACGCTCGAAACATTTCATGATTATTGGGGTTAGAGCCACTGGGCGGTAGTCATTAAGGACTGAAGGTTTGGACTTTTTCGGAACTGGGATTATATGTGACGTTTTCCATAATGCTGGTATATGATGGGTGTCAACAGACATCTGAAACATCACTCTGAAGATCCCTGTTCACAACATTCCCTAAGTGCAATGCCAGGTAACTAACGAGCAAACAAGATTTAAATAGATCTAATGTCGAATAAATGTTATCAATTAATTATTTACTTTTAATCTATACCTTATTCATTTTCAAATATACTTAACCTCCCAAAAGATCTAGCCAACCTCAAATATAGGGGTTGTAGTCAAAAGGGCCGAATGTCAAAAGGACCGAGAACTGCATAGTCAAATGGGCCGTGTTCCAAGTCATAAGGGCCGAACCCCAAAAAATAGCAACATTATAACATAGCAAAAATTTAGGTTTCATCTTCATTTTCCATGCCCTATTCATGTGCCAAAACCTGCTTTAGTATATTAACGGAAAGAAATGACTTCTTATTCCAAATATTCCAAATGTCATCTCTAACTCACCTTTTAGAATTAAAGTCATAACTTGCATTGTGTGCTTCGTATTTTCGTATACGTACAGCCACTACTTCGTTTTGATAACTGTAATTGTGTAAAGTTTACGTTTAAAGTTTACGCTACCACATATTCTCACTTAGATAGTCAAAAACAACATCACCTTTCATGCACACGTACATATATAGTTAATTGGACGTAAATAAGTCCTGTTTATCATAGTTTACATAAGACCTAAGACATTAAACACATCTTTCCAAGAAATCGATGTCACAATATTACCTCTCTTATGCATTCATAAATATGTATATGTTTAAAATAAAAAAATAAAATAATAACTATAATACCCGGTATATAAATTTATCAAATGTGACAAATGAGAGATTCACATACGTCACGGTCTCATTGACTAATAATATGAATATGACTCTAAAAATAAAACATTTGAGACTAATACATTTGTTTGTTTTTGGTTATACGAGTGCATAAACGGTGGAAAAATTACAGTCACTAGTCATAAATATAATAATTTTGGGATTGATTGGGATCACTTGGCTAAGTAAATATATTACAACTATCAACTGTAGGTTGAATACAATGAATATATATTAGTTTTGATTTTCGGCCCTTTTTCCTATGACTATTTACTTCGGCCCTTCTGACCAGATCCCAAATATAGAAATAAAGCAATTTGAGATATTCTATAACATACTAGATAAAATATACAGTACCTGGCCAAAAGTGAGTCATCAAACCTGAATTTCCCATTGACTTTCATGTTAATTAACCATTGCAAAACATAATTTTCATTAATTAATTATTGGCTGTATTGCTGATAAAAGATATCTACAAGTTGAGGAATCATCTCAGCTACATATCCATAATTTCCATTATATATTCGGATGACAATAGGGAAAACTGCAGCTATTTAAACAAACAAAAACGTCAGAAAATAACGGCATACTTATCATGTTTAACATGGCGGTCTATGGAGCAGCGGTATAAAAAGCTGTACATATGTCGCTAAATCAGTTGTCATTCAAAAACTAATCGACGGAAAGAAAAAAGGTATAATTACGCATGGATACTAGCAAAGATGATTTCCTTGCTGTGTTCAATAAGTAAAACTTAAAAGGACTTCTTCTCTTTTTTGGAAAAGTATTCTTCCATAGGTTAAGTCTATGGGATTTCAGCTTTGATGACTCACTTTTGGCCAGGTAGGCCTACTGTATATTGGTCAGAAAACAAAGTGTATATGTTATGGAACATCTATTCTACTACATTAATAAGAATGATTTTGCCCATTTAAAAACAATCTGCTCGAAAAACATAATAACATAATGTGAAAACGTTTCTTCTCAGTCTGTGTTGTTTTGTGCCACATGTGCTAAACATTATAAATTATGTTATGTTATCGAGAAGTACAGACTGTAGCCGAAAATTGCCATTTTGATCTTAGTCGACTCAGTAAACCGACGATATAAACGTTAAAAGTATCGATTTCTGAGCCACAATGCACCGCTTGTGGCGCGCGTCAATTAGTCAAACGTAATTTTGGAAACATATATATATACAACAGAGTAAAACAACTTTTAGTTGATAATGTTCAAAAGGTCTTATAACTACTGTGCATGTAAATTGAACGTGTAGTTTCGGTTTCTGCACAAGTATAATGATGTTGCTCGATTTTAAAATCAAACAAACGCATATTATAATATTATGTGTACAAATTATGTATAAAATACATACATTTGGAAGGGTTTTTCAGTAAAGATAACCATTAAATAGAATAACGATATTTTAAGCTTAACGGTGTAAGAAGGCTTACAAACACATGAGGGAAAGGCCAATTCTCTATTGTTAATGGCCAAGGTTGGAATTGCAAAAGTCATGCAGCACACCAGTCTTTCTACGGCGTGGATAACTTCGGTTTTCTACTCCATGATTAGGCAACATCGATACGCTTCAGTGACCACCCCGCCCACTTTCATTCTGGTCTACGGGGCTTAATTTGGCACTTTTTTTAAAAAGCCGTATTTAAGTAATTTATGGGTCGATTTCAGAAATTTAAAATCGAGCAATTGTCAAATTGCAACCCCTTTTCAACGAATACGAATATGACCATATGTCATTTCATCTAACCTTTAAGCGTCGCTCCAACCTGCAGGGTGCAAATTGTTCTCTCTTTTTCTGTAGCACTTTAAAACCGAAGCGCTTGCAACCGAATATTTTTAATGCAAAACCTCCATTCTGTTGATGTTTAGTACCCAAATTTCTTTTGGTTGACTTTGTACACAATCTGAAAGTTTTGACCAATAAGTTAATTTTTCTCGAAAATTACGAAGAATATTTGCATTTACGTACAGTGAATGTACAGGTAACATTTAGAAGACATGTTAAAGTGTTTTCAATCGATAGCTAGGCTTCGTTCCTCGAAAAATTATAACCTTTTGTATTTTGGTGGCGTTTCTTTTGCAAGTCAGTTTATTATATATTTGACAATTGGGGATGAATATGCAAGTTGAGTGAACTTATTTGAACTGATATCAGCACATATTGTATGTTGACATGTACACAGTCGGCCAAAATAAACGCCTACTTGGTTTTCCTTAAAATAAAAGATGTAATAATTTCTTAAACATAATTAATGGTGGTCTTCACGTTATGCTGAAACAATGATTAATATAAAAGTCAATTTAAATCATTGGAAAAACTGTGATTCGAGTCAATAACATTCATGAAAACCACGCCCAATGAAGACCACCATTTCCGGTTGATTCACTTGCGCACCGTAACCACGTACATCTGTAGCGTCATCACCAATATCAATATAATCAATATAATGCGAATGCGTGCCTGTATTGTTGCTCGAGGCTGTATGAAAATCTGTTTTAAATGTTTTTCTGATCAAGCACTGATCGAAAACAGAACAGTTCGGTTGTCTCATTTCAGCATTCGCCATTCTTTTATTACATGACAACTTCTGAAATTTAAATATATTATGCAGAAATGGTGCAACTTCATAATGCTATAATATAGCTAAACTGTTCATTATAGTTTTTACGAAATCCGATAAGATATCTGGTAGGCGTTCCTTTTGGCTGACAGTGTATTTAAGCCAAATAAAATTTTATGAAACACAAAGGATGCACCTTCAATTCACATTCTATATAACGCAGGCAGCAATACAATATACCATTACCGTTCGGATTAGCCTGTATAAGTATAGAGTTAAAATTGTCCTGACTTTGAAAAAAAACAGTTATTTAAGAAAATGTGATATTGAAGAATGTTATGATGTGATTTTTAATATGGCGTCCTCAATTTAACGCAGCATTCCCCGATCGCCAGCATGGAGGTGCTTTTATAGAATCACATTTATTAACTTTTTATTATTCATTTTAGAAGTAGCAGTTTTGAAAATAATTAATTTCCACTTTTTCTTCGTTAGTGATGAAAAACACATTTATAAAGTGCGTGACATGTTTGCACTTGTTTACTAGAGTTACAAAACAGTTCTCTCCCTTTCATTTCACCTGTTGAAATGGAATACTTCTAAATAGATACAGGTAAGAAAGTTTTGCATTTGAAACAGTAAAAAACACGGACATTAATGTTTCTTTGTGTTTATTGTTAATGTTAGACGTTGTTTATTTAAGCATGTTATATGAGAGCGCCCGATTTTGGATATCGATGCACTATATAAGCAACTTGTGTATTTTGTATTCCAGTGGCAGTGACATGTACATTGTGATCGATAGGCTTGTTTCATGATCTGCTATGTACACATGTAAATTTATATAAATATATATTTTTAGTATTAATTCACTCCGAAGAATAATTTACTTGAGTTTAAAATCAATCTAACAAGCTGTAAATGGGGAAACTCCTAATTTAATTGTTTTGACAAAACGAAAGTAAAAGTAGAAAAGAAAGGTTTGGTTTTGACGTTAGTTATGGGGGGGGGGGGGGGGGGGGGGTTGTTACAAACAAGTATCGTGTCTGACGAATCTAAATAGACAATGACAATTAACACAACAGGCTCTATGACTTTATTGCGTTCATACTCTACATTATGATATTTTTTCTTTATGGCAGGTTTCACCGTTTGCATTTTGTGAAATCAACCTGAACATGGCGGAGGCTAGGGACACGCTGGACGTCAGTGACTTGAAAGAAACCTTTTTGGAATGTGCAATTTGTCTGGAACACTTTGACCAAGCTGAACGACGTCCTCGACTCCTGGTCAGCTGCCTACACGCGTTTTGTACCAAGTGTCTGGAGCAGCTTCTGAAAAAAGAAAGAGGACAAGTCACGTGTCCCAACTGCAGACATGTCCAGAAGGTCAACGGAAACGCTCAGTCGTTGCCTGTCGATCCGGTCAGAAACAAACTGGTGGATTACGTCCAGTTCAAGAAAGACAAGAAGATCCCCTGCACCGACTGTCCAGATGGAAGCCATGCAGTTGCCCGATGTCACGATTGTCAAATTTACATGTGCAAATGTTGCAAAGAAGCCCATCACCGTAACAGGCCAACAAGGAAGCACATATGTCAATCACTGGAAGAGGCTTTGGCTGAACCGGTCAAGAATTTCCTGAGCCATTTCTGCAGAGACCACCCGGACCACAAGATTGAGTTCTACTGCGGAAAGTGTTCCAGTCTTTGTTGCGTATCTTGTTCCATCGTGAAGCACAAAGGTCATGACCTTGATCCTATAGAAGATTCTGCAAACTCAATGTTATCGTCATTGAAAAACAAACTGAAAGATGTAGAGAAATCAGCCTCTGTCTTGAGGAGAAAGAAAATTTCTCTTGACCAAGCATCCAATCAGCATGAATTGAATCTGAAACAAACAACTCTTTCAATAAACCAAACCTTTGAAGAGTTGAATAGAAAGCTGAAACTTCGGCAAAACAAGCTCATCGCTGAACTACAAGAAAGGACCGATAGCACTGTCAATAGTTTGAAGAAGCAGCACCAGGCTACAGAAGACGGCCTTGCTAAGATGGAGTCTGCCCTGGAATACTTCAAACAAATAGAGACAAAGTCTGATGACTGTGAAGTTCTCTCTGCAGGTCCTGTTCTGGTCCAATCTCTGGAGGCTGCAGCTGCTGTGGAACCAACTCAAGATGTTCAACATCTGACATTGACCTTCTCACCTGGGGAGATGACAAATATTATCTCCAATGTGAACACGTATGGGGGTATTCATTCCAGCACTGTGAGTATTTGGTTGTATTGCTATGATTCGTTGTCCTAACTAAAATGTGTATGGATTTACAAACTATTATCTAATTGAAACCAATACTGTTTCGAATAAAACAAGTTGCAATATATTGCGTCTACCTGAATATGAACTCGTTGACCTGCTCTATATCGCCGAATGGCCTGATGCTAGATTAGTCAGCTAATCTCAATAGCATAGGCATAGGAACGGTTCTAAAGTTGGGGGGGGGGGGGGGGGGGGGGGGGGGGGTAGAATTGCCAAGGTGAATATATAAGGGACATATATAACCTTTTAGCTTTGGATGTTACTATAGTCCGTTCACATATGTCACTTTTGACTTCTCAAGAACCGCATCATTCTAAAAAAAAACTGCAATATTTGGGGAGGTACCTTGCAAAAGCAAAGGCGCTTTCTCTCTATAGTTGGTCTTAAATACCTGGATTTGTGTTTAAATTTCGATTGGGGGGGGGGGGGGGGTACTATTTATTACTCTTCTGCTTAGTGTTAACGGTTTTAACCGACCCGCACTATTTGCAATCGTAACACATGACACACTGCAATTTTTTCCGAATTCTTTCCCTTCCTTCCGAAAGAGTTCACTCCCTTCAGATTTTCGATCCTAACCTCTGTTCAACTATGAGGAATTTCTCGTTTTTTACAAAATACCCTGGCGGAAAAACTGATACTACATAAACTATCCCCGCTTTTTATCCAGTGAAATAACATTTACATGGGCTACATCGTTTATAAACTATTTTCGTTTTTGTCTCCGATTTGGTCTTCTTTTTCTATCAGCATGTTTATGATCAATTGTTTTCACAAAATGAATTAGCATATTTCGACGAAAACACATTAAACGAGAAAACGTTATCGCTTTCCAAAAATAAAATTATTGGAAAATGTCACCTTTCCAACAGCGTCACTGATTGCACAACTAAGAGTCAAATGCAGCTGTTTAGGACTCTCGATTTCTAGCCGAGAAAGTCCTCACAGTAGATCTGTGGGAAGAGAATTTCCTTCCCACCAAACGTCCAATAAAAAAGGCATTTCTGAGACTGTGTTTTATTTTGTCATTACATAGAATATTGCTGATGAAGGGGCTTTTGAAGGAAGAAGTCTTGGTCTTACAGTGCCAGATGCTGGAGTCAACTATCGCAGAGACAGAGACCTTGAATACATGTATTCATCATTTACAAGCACCTTCACAGGAGATGCATCTTTGTTGAGAGATTTAGACGAACATCAAAGTCTTCCATCTATTGAGAAATGGGTTGAAGACACATGGAAACAATCAGACATCCCGAGCCATGCTGAGCGAGGGACGAAATGGAGAAAATTTCGTGCATCTGACTTCGCAGATGAGACAAAGAATTTAGAATTCAATCTTCCAGGAGGTATTGTGGCGAAGGTTCACTATGGTGACATTGTGAAGATACGAACTGATGGAATTGTCAACGCAGATTATACAGAGCTGCAGAATTATGCCGGCGTTGCTGGGGCTATTGAGAGAGCTTGTGGCAGGAATCTGACGAAGGAGTGTGAACGACATATCCAACTGAACGGTCCTTTAAATGTCAGCGAGGTAATGCACACAACTTCAGGAGATTTGATAGCTTTGGGAACAAGCTATATCTTGCACACTGTTGGACCAGTGTATGTGGAATCACTGAAATCCAAGTGTGGTAACCTCCTCACCTGCACCTTCCTGCGGTGCCTCGACTATGCCCGTAAAAAGCTGCGCATCAGATCTGTTGCATTCCCCTTCATCAGTACCACAGGTATAGCACACACTTCAGAACATGTTTGTACATTACATGACACGATGTATTTTGTATTGATTTTGATTTTGAAATCTATATTACAATTTAAAGTGTAAGTGTATTGTTAAGAAGGAAATTTCTTCTTATCTGATGTCTGTATTATGATAAATCAATATTATGAATATCAACCTGTTTTTTTAACTCTGATGTGAGTGAAGCTATTTTCTAATTGAAACAATCAACTTTTCAATTGATGATAGAGTTGAAAACACAATTAACATGTCGACGTGAATATTTGAGGTGTGATGCTTTATTCATTCCAGGTATATATAGAGTCCCTCTGGATCAGTGTGTGGAATCATTCCTGGATGCTGTGGTGATGTACGCCAAGAAACAACAGAACGATACCAATGTGAGGGAGATCCACCTAATGGACACAGACTTGGAGACAGTCCAAACTGCCATAGTCATGATCAAACAGCAGTTGGAGGAAGGCTTCGAGGTACTCGCCAGTAAAGCCATGTCAAGACTGGAGAGGAAGTCAAACTCTCAAAGGTAAGTCTACCCAAATGGGATGATAAATGGGATCATAAAATGATTAAATTTTCTCTTATGTACTTTAGTGGTTTTCATCAAATTTGATTATCTTATTGAAGTACATATAGAAATATTTTGCTGATTTTCTCTCAACAACTGTAATTGCATGTGTTTAAATCAAATTTTGTACAACTGTTTCTCACACAGATCTCCCCAAAATGAAGAGAAATCGCCAAAACAATCCTCGTTGAAAAGGTCATCTTCATTTTCAAGGATCACGACCAAAAAATCAGAAAGATCATAGGTCAGTAGCATGAGACCTACATTTATCAAGGATGAGCCACAGCATGGACATATAATCAGGGGCTCCACGAAAAGTGCAGTTAACAAATACTCAGCAAGACTACCCACTCCCATTCCGTAGAAAAAAACTACTTTCCAGTAATTTTCCAAGATAATGTGAGGAAAAGACTTGATAAATGTATGCCTCGTTTACACTTGCCGCAAAATGGCTAATACCCCAATTTCACTGAGCTACGAGTCGTTGTAGACTGAAAATAGTCAGTGAGTTGTCAGTGACTCGTAATAAGGCGTGTCTGAGTCCCCCTTAAGTTGGCTTGAAGCGTATATGAGTCTCCAAGAGTCGGGAGTCAAATTAGTCGGGAGTGGGTTTTTGAACATGCACGAATTTTCCATTGATTATATAATTTTTTATTTAACAATGCGCACACATCCGTTTGCGCATTATTCGCGCACACCTCACGTATATGTTGCGCATTTGACAAGAAAAATTGCACACAAAGTGCCCCGAATTGACCCCCAATTCTATGCATAATTCGCGCACAACCACGACTATGTTGCGTTCTGTGCAAGCATATGGTGCGTCTATGGTCCGATGAAATTGCGTTTTGGTACGGAGTATGCGCAAATGCACGCACAGGCACGACTAAATCACGCATGCTTGTCAAGATCGTGACCTTTTTTTAGTCACGCTTGGTGTACGGTACTGCCCGCATTGGAGGTGTATATCAAGGCAGTACCCCATCTTAAATCTTAAAACCTTTTCGGCCGTGGCATCCAAATTATCGAATTTCGGAAACCATTCAGTCTGATTAAAATCGACCTTGTTCCGAGGAATAAAATTTGCAAAATTATGCATCTACCGGGATACAGGTTCTGTAGATTCTTCGCCACAAGGTCTGAGAACACCTCGTATAGGCGCATGTTCTGAACCAGTTTAGCACAGCCAAAGCCCAGTCAAATAGCTGACCAATCAGAACGTATTTTTTAAACGGTCACTGTTTTGAAAGCATTCGGAACAGATCAAAGGATAGCTGTTTGGAGTTATCTGCCCCTAGCTTCTCGCACCGAAGGCATTTGTTGGGCGTTTTTTGATTGGCTACCTAACATTGCGCTCGAACACGCGAGTCTACGGGCTGTTTTCAGACGGTTTGGCGTGGAACCTACTACCGATATGAATTCGTATCCCGGTAGATGTACTATTTTGCAATTTTTATTCCACGGAAAACCGTCGATTTTAATCAGACTGGGAAACCATTTGGAAATTTATTAAAGGCCTAAGTGGCGCGAGTGCGTAATCAGTTCTACTGGAAAGCGCTCGTAAAATCTCTAAGCAATCAATCAATCTTAAAACAGTTCATCCACTACTTTCACAAAGCGAACACTATGAACAACTCATAAGATATCGCCATTATTGAAGAGAGGAAAAAGGCTCATGTATCTGAAATCGGTTGCACTTCTACTTCTCACAGGGAGTAAGCCCTGTCCATGCTAAACCGGAAGTTGGCAGTCGTCAACAACCATTTTCACGACTGACAGTAGTTTTTCAGCTGGGGAAGAAGAGAAGAAGAAATAATACAGGAAGCAAGAAGATGTTGGACCCCCACCCTGTAGGAAAGCTAGAACAAAGTTGGTTTGGAAATGATTGACCAGAATACACTTTTTTCAGACACTATAAACACTTACTCACTCAAGTTCAACGTGAAGATACAAAGTGTTTCTTCGTAGGGTCTATAACCCAAGAATGGTTGATAAGTAAACTCCTCACCTGAAGAAGAAAAAGACTTTGGTGAGAGAACCACTTGAAGTTGGGCTAAAACTAGCAAACACATTCCGCTTCCTTGCCACCGGTGATATCCACACAAGTCTACAATCTAGCTTCAGAAGTACTGTTTGTAAAATATGCAAGTTTCTACCCGAGGTTTACAGAGTCATCAATGAAGTGTTCAAGGTGACAGTACTAAGATGCCCCAGAATCCCACAATAGTGGAAGAAAGTGACTCATGGTTACAGTTCGAGGTGGAACTACCACACATGCTTGGGAGCTTTGAATGGGAAAAGAATTGCAATGAAGAAGCCACCCAGTGCTGGGTCCTTCTTCTTCAAATACAAGGGATTCCACAGCATTGTACTTATGGCCCTTGTAGATTCTGTCTACAAATTCTTATATGTAGGGTGTTGGGGGTGATTTGGTTGTCCATTCCTGGGCCACCTATTTATACGGGGGTGCACGATGCGTGCTCAATGCTCATTGCTGATTGGTTCGGCCATGTGATTGAAATAGACTTTTGCAGTGCGTCAAATGCGAGACTGAGTCCTGAAAATGCGTGAAACATCATTGAAGTGCTCATACTGGTGAGATGATATTCGTGTCATTAGCACGGAAGAATAGTCACGAATGTTGTCAATTGCCTGAATTGCGTGCAAATTGCTTGAAATGCTCAACCTAGTCTTTCCTTTATCGTGACACAAGAATACTGTGCACGCATTACACGACACAACAGGAATAAGATACGAACAAGTTGAGACAAGTTCACGAATAAATTGTGCAATTTGCACGCACTGCAGTGCGTGAAGAAATAACCAAACATTTGGTTATTTCTTTACCGTTGGTACAATCTCACGAACAGTTAACGAATTATTCACGCCGGTTTGCGATGAAGATACGCATTGCCACGAATTATAAACGCCGCTTTTCACAACGGGGTCGTATCCATGTCGTACGACATGGACTTAAATTCACGTCGTAAATTATTTATGAGGTACTGGTTGCATAGCAACAAATGATCTCGGGAGGACGGGCACCTGTGAACACATTGTTACATAGTGCATCATGTCCTTAACCCGTTGCATTTATCACAATTTCATTCTGATGATTAAATAATCAATCATAATACAAATTTTGTATGGAAATCGTAAACTGCCTGAAGCTGAAAACTTAGAAATTTTACAATCCGTTTTCCTCTTCATCATCGCTTCTTGTAGATTTGATAACTATTCAAATTGAACAAATGTTAGCTTTATATACATTGGAATGATATATACATTTATTATTTATTGATTATGTTTTTATTGTACATTAGCCTTGTGGTTGTCACGAGTATGCTTTGATTGGATGTTATTTGTTGAATTTGTGTAATTATGGAGCGGCATTTACATAAGCTCTCAGCTTGTTTGCCAATCCATTTCATTGATGATTAAAGTATGTTTAAACCAATCATAAGTAATTCTATGGACCAAAAACGTTGATTAAACACTTCAATTTAGATTCTCGAAGAAAAATGCCGTTATTAAATGTAAAAATAACTTTACAAATTGTGGGTTGAAACATTATAATCGTGTTAAACACGAGTTACTTCCCTTGCAACCAACGTAAGACGTGGGCGATAAAAATACACCAAGCCATTGACTTAAGGATTTAATTCATCCTGGCAATCGATACAAATATAAAAACGTAAAAATCGACGTTTGATGATTCCGCTCTTTGTTGTTGTTGTTTTTTTTTAATTATTATTATTCCATTTCAATTTTTGATATATAGAATTTACATAAAAAGCAAAGATATACATGTCACCAGTCTATTATTGTCAAAGATAAAGGAGTGCAGGAAAGTAGCTAGAGATGGTAGAGAGTGATAGTGATGCAAACGATATTTTATTGGCGCTTCAAGAAGTACCAAATATAGTAGGTAGGTGAATCTGAGAAGTTATTTTGTCTAGAAATGAATTTTTTGATTGCCCAGGTTTCTTTTAAAAAATAAGAATGCCTCAGAAGAAAGAACATGTTGTTTATTACTTGAAATAAAGATTATCTTTTGGCAAGAAGTATTATGTGATTTAGTATTTTACTGTGTGAGTAGAGTCCAAACATAATACAAGTAGTGAATTTTGTGAGTGTAATATTACATTGAAGATGGGTATTTAGGAAGTGTTCAACAGTAGGCCACAATTTGTTGACTAATTCTCCTTTTTTTATATAGATTATTCTGTAAATAAATTTGTATTGAAAATTTGTAAGCTTGCAATCATTTGTGCATTTCCTGTAATAACAAAATACATTTTTCCGTAAAAAATACATTTTCCAAGTTATATGTTCTTGAAAGATAGTATTCCAGTACTCTAGTACTTTTTGTCATAAAATAGTATTGAGCCTTTTCTATTAGAGATCATAATTATGATGGTGAACATGAGTAACAGTTATACTTGTTGAGGTCAATAGTTCTGCTTCTTAATTGTTGTCTCCCGATTCGACTCTTGTCGATATATCAGGTATTAAAGTATATCTTGTGTAACTGAATACTGATAATATGAAATGTAGTCCATGTTTATGTTCATCCGTCCGTCCGTCTGTCTGTATATTTGTCCGTGAAACGTTAATATTGCCAATAATTTTTGATTGGTTTGTGTTAGGTCATTGATACTTCACATGTGGATCTATTGTGATGAGACCTTTCACATGTATTAACGGTCTTATATACTAGGCCAATGTGGATCTTAAATTGGTAGATGTTGGTGACCCTGTGATGCCAAATAGGGGTCACAACCTAAAACAGCTCTTTTCATCTTCTTCTCCAGTACCAAAAGATCTAGAAAGCTGAAATGTTGTGTACCGATTCCTTGGCTACAGGGATTTCTAAATAGTAAATTTGGTGACCCTCTGACCTCAAATATAGGCCACAGGGGTCATGACCTAAATACCTATTTTCATCTTCTACTACATTCCCTAAATTACTTGAAATGTCTAATGCCAATGATAAACACTTCTAGAAAAGTTACTTATTTTGTTTATTATTTAAAGCCGAGTGAGCTGCAGAGCCAATTATTATTATTAAAGTATGGCATATATATATAGGCCTATCTTATATTTAGTACCCATCATCACAATGTTAGATTGTTATTATTGTTTTGGTTTTTTATATTGTATTAATGTATTGTTATTTTGTATTGTATTCTACCAAAGACTCTTTTAGTGTAAGACGAATTTCCAATCTGGGATAATAAAGTTTATCTTATCTTATCTTATCTTATCTTATCTTATCTTATTTCTTTCATGAAAATGTTACTAGGTTTGTGTGCAAGGAAAATGTTTATCAAGGAGAATCACTAAGGGAAGTCCAACAATAGGATATCGGATTTTCCCCCTACAAAAATACTGACGATTAAGTAAAATGTTTGTGATTTGTGATCATTAAAGAATTACAACTCCTCTGCAGATGATGAGTCAATTCTCTGTCTACATTTGTCAATTTGTCAAATGAAATAAAACGTCCCTAATACTGTATGTATGTCAAGTTCTATGTTACAGAAAACAAAGAACTGTAGTAGTAGTAGTAGTAGTAGTAGTAGTAGTGGTAGTAGTAGTAGTAGTAGTAGTAGTAGTAGTAGTAGTAGTAGATAATATTCTTAACACATACATGTATATGATTATATATTTGTTTAATGGGACGTTTGAATATTGTGGCCTTATACATTCTGAATGGATTATAGATTTATATTGATGAGATAGTGAAATATATGTTTTGAATACACAAAAAAAAAAAAATTAGATCAGTTGCTCATTTTGAATATCTGCAGGGTTAAAGGTGCATCTATTGTGTTGTTGGAGGCTAAGAATAACATTTTGATGATATTCGACTCAGTATAGTGATGGTATAAAGGTAAAAGTAGTGATTTCTGATCAAAAACCGATGGCGCGTGTCAATTATAGTCAAACGCAATTATTGGTGGATAATGTTTAGTAGGTCACATACCTACTGTGCATGTAAATGGAACGTGTAGTTTGGGTTTCTGCACATATATAATAATGTTACTCGATATTAATTGGAAACTAATAAGTATGATATTGGTGATTGGGGACGAATTTGCAAGCTGAGTGAAGTTATTTTAAAGCGAGATCAGCACATATGGTATTTTGGCATGTATTACTGTCAAATACAAGTTTATCTAACACAATGGATTCATCTTTTATGTAGTATAATGTGAGTTTTTTCACACTCATTTATTACAATTGAAATAACCACGGTTTACATATGCTACCTACATTGTCACGTGGTCATGCAGGACATAATGGTCGCAGGGCCTCAGGTTGAAATCTTACCTTAGAAAATGAAAAGTAACAAGTAATAACAGTAGTTATTTTGCTACTACTGTCTGTATTTAAGGATACTGATTTGCTTGGTAAATTCTTTCATAATAACATCGGCAGATTTTGCATGTTTGTGCAGGCTTTACGTGTAAGATGTGTGCTGTTTGCACGCATTGCATAAACATACACTCCCCAGGTAAAATAAACGCATACACATTTTCAACATGGAAAATATAAAAATACTGTTGGCTGATGGACTCAAATTTTGAGTATATGTAGTTAGCAATTGTCTTGTATAGTATAGTTTACACAATTTCATTCATTACGGTATGATATTTTATATTTTATATGTACTCATACTTACAATGGGTGTTCAACTTGTCTTTTCGGCCAGAATGCTTGTCATTTAAACTAAAACATAAGCTTATACCATATGTGTTTGACGTAATTTTACTTCTTGTACTTGTGTCGTTAGCATATCTTTCCTGTACGTCTTTGTAGAATAAGCTAAAATGTCCAAATTAACCTCCTATCTCGTCTAGTTAATAATTTTCAAAACGACAATTTTTACAAAGCGTGTTTTTTCAGAAATGATAACAGAACACTTACAAAGTTTATCCATTCAGTTTAGTCATCTTCCCACGGCAAGGTGAAAACGTATAGAAATAAATTCTATGCATTTTTTACCTTGCCCTCAACAGCCCATATAACAGTGTAACGAAGCAGCGACATCTATTGTGATCACGAGTTATGCCCCTTACCAGCTGCTTACATACAGCCAATGAAATCACCGTTTACATTCGGTACTGCAGAAGCGATAATTCTAAAATTGTTATTTTTAGAAACATACGTTGGGTAAACGTTTCTTCTTGTACATTGCAATACTCGTCGTATAGTACTTAAATACATGAACATATATCATCATAAACATGCTTATTAAATAAGAAGACCAAATGCGAGCCAGGAAGTGTTATTAGTTGATTGTTAAGTTTATAACTGAGACACATGTAGTTCATATGCAAATGAGAAATACCCACGTTCAAACAAAGTTAAAAGATTTGAATACAAATCGTCGCGTTGAATAAGAATATTTCAATTAGTATAGCGTGCTAATTGTAACATTTATAAATAAGAGTTATTAAGAGTTATAGGCGCAGTTTATCAAGCAAGAAATCAAATCACAGTTTTTAAAAACGTTATACAACCTTTATTTTCGGTATGTAGTTCAGTATTAAATAATTGAGATTGTTAAATCGAAATACCATGATGCCACACGCGTTATTTTGTATTTTGTAAAAAAAGCTGGTGTGAAATCATTAAAGATTAGTTTCATTCAAACTCAACACTTGATTTGTTCGAATTCGGAGTGAATAACATGTGCTAGTTATTTTTTTTAGCTTATATGACTGTTTAAAAACTATGAAAACCAACTAAATTGAATCACTCAACGTACTTCCAGCTGCAATGTTGTGAAATTAACAAACGATACCTGATAACATGCGCAAAATCATACGCGAAATTTATGAATATATCCAGTTTGGCAGTTATCAGACAGTAACATCGTTACAGTGGGTCCACTCCATGTGCCAACTTTATGGCTTTTGAAGCTGTCCGCTTCGACGTTTTGATTATCGATTACGGGTTTATGAAAGCGAATTGTAATTATTTTATTGCATCAATTGAAAGTTTATACAAGTCCGGGACTGATCAAAATACTGTCAAAAAGTGTGCTACAGTTTGCGACCCAAAATAAGCGGAGAAATTGGACGAATTAGAAAAGGTGTTTTCCAGTCTAAATATAGAAGTTCATATTGCAAGCTTTCTTCTGATTGGACTATCGGATAAGCCTGCAGTACGCTAAAATCTTAGCGCAGAAAAAGCGGGCCGTGAGGTCAAGGGCGGAGGGAGATGATTTGAAAATCTTCTCGTTACGCCCGTGACGTTGTGAAGATGAGTTTAGTTGGTTCATCGGGATTTGAGGTAACTGTGTGTCAGTCATAACAATAACTCGTGGATTGAAATATTTTTTTTTATGTTTTGGTGGTAGGTGTTTCTTTTGCCCGGGAGTGCAGTCAAATATACACGGGGCAACAGCCAATATTCTAACAATAGTGTATATGATATGACTTGTATACGCCTTCGTGGTTTCTTTCCCCTTATCGGTAATAAGAAGAGATACAACGTTTTGGGAATGCTAAGATCCTGTAAACATACCATAGTTTAACTGCCAAGCGCCTGAGGTACACACGTATGAGCAACCCTATAAAACATCTAACAGAGAACATTGTATGGTTGATAGACCAATCACACTAGATAAAGTCACTCAAGCATAACATATGAGAAACGTCCACGTGCACGTCACGCATGAAACGGCGTTCTAGCATTGTTAATAACTGTTCTAATAGCATGTTTCCACAAGGCTGTGTTTATACGTACTGAATTGCAGGGACGCATTGTATAAGGTAGGTAGACAGACAGACAGACAGACAGACAAATGTTTATTCAAGTCTCGCCTCAACATGATACATAGATATACTACATAAAACATAACATTACATAGTAAAACGTTGAGCTATTCCCTTCGGAATTATGAGAGACAATTATGTCATTTGAACAAACAAAGGAAAAAAGGAAACTCTAGATATTGCAAAGTAGGTAGGTAGATATGATGTATCAACTGAAGATTATCAACAGTGTAGTAATTGTATATTGCTGGATTCAAGATACACTGACAATCAAGATGTATAGAAGTCATCTAAGTCCATTCCCGACTATCTATATCTGCTATATTGCACTGAAATCTGGCGATTTGAGCACGATGAATTGAGATAAAAGTCCATTGAATACTACAGTAGTGCCAGATAATGTTTACCACCTTTTACTAGGTTTGTCTGGATTAGTATGAAACAATCGTGTATATTTAACAGCATGGTAAATATAGATGATGTGTGTTACAATTTCATTGGAACAACGAAATCACCTAATGCAAACTATTCTTCATGTATTCCATGTGTCTTTCTGAACAGTTTCATGAGTACTCCCATATCAATATAATGAGTAACAAGCACCAATATTGGGAAACAGTGTGTGCCTTTGAAATTAGATCTTAATCTCATCTGAGTGATATATATGAGAATAAAACGTCATTTATACAATTCAAGATCCTTTTTGTAAACTTCCATAAGCATTAACAACTTTTACACCTTTCGCTTTGTAGCTACAACTTTTAGCATCAAACTGTGTATTCTGTTTAGATATATTTTACAATAACATCTTTGGTTGAATCGAATGGGTATGTTCTCAAGGGCCACCCAGAGTTGAAATTATGAATTCCTTTCCACCGTGAAGTCGCATGGTAAGAACGAGCCATACGGTACCACTTGAAGTAACAAGCTAGAAGGTTTAACCCAGCAGCATGAAGAACATGGGTTGTAACAACTCTCAAGAATCAATGTAGTTTTACAGGTTGTATACAAATGTGTTACAATAAGTTGTATCATGAGAACAGGCCTTTCATGTTGTAAATGTCTGCCTACACATGTTGCCTTAAATTATGAGAAAATCACAACACCTTTAACCACATGAATTACAGACTTGTCACAACACGCCATGTGTTTGATGACAGCCGGTAAAACGCAATTAAAACCCGTGGCTATTTCTGACTCCAACTTATACTTCATATTCGTGAACCTTAAAGTAATTATACTAATGATTTTATATGACTTTCTCGTTTTGTGAACATTTATTTTAAATGATACGTATTTATGAGTATATACTTAAAAACGACATTCACAAAATTGTTACTCTTGGTGTTGCTATTTCTATTCTTGCTGAGCATAAATATTTAGGTAATTGAAAATCTAGATACTGTACAGCTGTTATGGAACATTGACTTTAAAGATAAGGGAAACTTTCACTTTAGTAATGAAGGGGAACACGTTCTATGGATAGTCAACTTATTTTTATTGAGTTTACTTTTTTTTTTTACTGTTATAGGACGTCATAAAATAAGCCAAAAAAGGCATGCAATCTTAACTCTCCTCTCATCTAGTTAAGGAGACTCGAAAAACGAAAAAAAATGAACAGATAATGTTTCGAAATTGTAAATTTAGTTTAGTTGGCTTCTGGAGACATGTTGTACCTCTGTTTCAGTCGTGTTTATCACTCGTGGATTGAATTATATTGTATTTTGTATGGTGACGTTTCTTGCGGTTTGATGTATACAAAATAAAGGCGTGGCCAGAGATAAACTTCACAAATTAAGGTATAAAATTTCAAAAAATCGTTCGCTGCTGCAGTCACGCGTTACAAATCTGGCGTATACATGCATACATTGTACATGATAAACTATATATACTTAGACTAGAAGTCATTCTTAAAATATCAGCATTTTATCAAATATTGAAAAGGAGCCTCAGAGAAATGGGGTTTTCAATATTTGATAAAATGGAGACATTTACGAGGAAACGGTGTACGTGTCTAATGCCCCTATTTCACTACGAGCCGAATTATCACGAATAGCCCTGAATAGGTGATTGTATGAATTCGTTCACATTCGGCAAAATTCGTGAACAACAATTTCACGTGTACGAAACGTTTACGAAAATTCGTAGATTTGTCCTATTTACGCTATAAGACTTTTGACGCTATTTGCAAAGGTGATGAACCATATCAATCATTTATAAACTCACGTGCAAAAGAAACGTCCTCGTGAGTTTTCAACCTATAAATAATAAATAACAAAACACTTGTAAATTCCAACATTTAATATGATTAACAGGGTGTATATTCATCATAATGAAAGAATTTGTTAAACACAAATACACTTTTGTACCGTTTTACAAGCAGATTCGTTGACTAGGGGGGGTATTGTCCGGTATTCGATCACCTGTCGCAGCATGGAGCACATTGCTAAGTCACTAAATCGTTCTAATATCGAGTGTGCCCCCCTCGTGATGCAAGAAGTGACGCAACACGACGTCGGACAGAGGTTGTCAGTCGCCTAATCACATGAATAGGGATCTGGCGCCATTCTTCCTGCAAAGACTGTTGACGTTGTCGAACACGGCGCCGAGGTAGTCCCACAGATGCTCTATCGGCGACAAAACCGCTGATCTTGCTGGCCAGGGCAAAACATGCACATTGTTCGTGTCTAGAAAGTTCCTTGTGATGACAGCAGTGTGAGGCGTGGCGTTGTCATGTTGGAACATCGTTCTTGGGTTCTGGCGGACGAAAGGAACAACGACGGGCTGTAGAACCTCATCAATGTACCGGCGTGCAGTCAGATTACCAGCAATTGTAACCAGATCCGTCTTCCGGTTCCAAAAAATCCCTCCCCAAACCATGACACTTCTGCCTCCATAAGGTTCAACGTCTACGACGCAACAACGTCACGTTCGCTCATACCGCCGCCTGTAGACACGTACCCGGCCGTCGGGCTTGTTGAGCTGGAACCTGATCTCGTCGGTGAAAAGCACTCGGCTCCAATGTCGCTGCTGCCATTGTCGAACGGTTCTCGCCCAAGCCAGTCTTCGACGTCGAATTTGATGCGTTAACGTCATCCCTCTGAACGATCGATAGGCTCGGATTCCGTGATGACACAGTCGTCTGGTCACTGTCCATCTGCTGATTCGATGGTTTAGGCCGTGTGCAGCAGATGACGTCACCGTGAGGAATCTGTTCCTCAGGTGAAGCAGCCGTAAATGTCGGTCTTCGTTGGGGGTGGTCACCTTCGGTCTGCCGCTCCTTGGCCTGTCTACTGTCCTGCCAGTCTGCCTGTGACGGGTCACCAGTCTACCAATTGTTCGCTCTGCTCTGACGTTAATCTTGGCATGTTCTTCGTGTCAATCTGCTGTAATCGATGCCCAAGAACAATTTTGTGGCTGTTTTATACCCCACAATCATACGGGTATTTTTCTGTACATACGGGAACTTTCGCTGATTTAAGTCATTTTTACGTGCATCCCATGCATTATTGTGGCCAAGTCATCAAAATAAGTGTTCAGGCGACCTGTTACTGAGAGTGAGCTATGTTCACGGTCATTAAATAGAAAATGACAAATACAAATATTTTGGGGACGTTTCTTTTGCACGATTTGAATGGAGTATTTGTCCAGTATCATTTGTTGGCATTCTTATTTCTAAAAACTTATAACTCTTTAGAATTACCTGCCATTATATTTTACGCTTTGTCTATTTCATAAAATATAACACTTTTTACCATCAAATACTAAGAGATGTCGAATCATATTTAATTCCTTAACCACGGACAAATAATCCGGGTCCGGCCCCCCCCCCCCCCCCCCCCCCTTTTCAAATCCATGTATGGGATTTGGGTCCTGACCGCCCCCCCCCCCCCCCCCCCCCCCCCCCCCCCCCCCCCCACTGAGTGGAAAAAAATTAAACAGTCACTATGTACATGTAGCATTATATTATGATATATGCCACATTACATTATGATACTATTATACTATGCTGACACATTGAAAACTTTTGCCTCTTTGCAACGTGTTTATATGATATCGTGTCGTAATTACGTGAGCTCCAAACATGACCGTTTTTATGATATTGAGAGTGAGGCTGAATATGGTGGCTGATATCTGCCATTTGCGTCTTCGCTACTTCGTGTTATTAGAACCTAGGGCGAAGTAGGTAACTGGCGATGCGAAGTAGCGAAGACGCGATGCGAGGTAGCGAAAAACCTTTGCGCCGTCGCTATTTCGCATCGCGACTTCGCATCGCCACCTCGCTACTTCGCATCGCCACTTCGCTATTTCGCCCTAGCTTAGAATAACGGGAAGTAGCGAAGACGCGAATGGCAGATATCAGCCACCATCCTCTCAGCCATCATATGTATGACATGTACACCGCTGGTTTCACCTTATCGGTAATAAGAAGAGATACAACGTTTTGCGAATGCTTAGATCCTGTAACATACCATAGTTTAACTGCCAAGCGCCTGAGGTACACGCGTATGAGCGAATCTGTCATACATCTAACAGAGAACAGTGTACTGATCGACCAATAACACTAGATGAAGTCACTCAAGCATAACATATGACAAAAGTCCACGTCACGCATGAAACGGCGTTCTACCATTATTAATAACTGTTCTAATAACATATTTCCATAAGGTTGTGTTCATACGTACTGACATTGCAGGGACGCATTATATAAGGTAGGTAGATATGATGTATCAACTCCAATAACAACAGTGTAGTTATTGTATATTACTGGAGTACACGGCAGTCTGATTAAAATAAAAAAAAAGTGTGGCAATGTAAAAAAACCTTCTGCTTATATTAATCTGACCTAATTTCCACAGGCTGTGTTCTGTAACCTGATCTGATGGACATATAGCGTGACAAATACACAAATAGTGTACCTTTAAATTTTGTGTGTGCTATACATGAACATTTTGGTGTGCGAGGTTAATTTCATACATACAAATTTCTTTTCACATAGATAGCTAAACCTTTAAGTATGTTTACATTTGTACATGACAAAGTTCCACAAACTTTTGCTGTGTTGGAAAATAACAAAATCGATTTGGTAGGAGTTTTGTTCTACTTTCACTAAAGAAAGGACAACCAAGAACAAAATTAAATTCATCTTCACTAGTTCTGTAATGGAGAATGCATTCGGAGCTCTGGATTCGTTAACAATAATCAACGAGCCCCAAAGGGGCGAGTCGATTATTTTTAACGAATCCACTGCTCCGAATGCATTCTCCATCTTAATCCATGTATGACGTCACGAAACATGCATATGTGATCATTTTACATTTGAAACAATAAATTTCAATTATGGGACACCAAAGTCAATTATTTTGCAAATTTCGGTGCTCATTCATCGGATATGGTACAAGTAGCTGCGACCCTCGTGAATGGAGGAATGGAATGAAATGGATTCTTCCACGCACGTGCAGCGCAAAACTTCCACGCGAAGCGATGTGATTGACAGCTAAAAATCTGCCTTTTCATGCCTTCAGTGCATTATACAAGTCTTGAATAGAACAATCGTGTGTATTCAACATCATGGAACAGGCCTTATAAGTCTAAAATGTCTGCCGACACCTGTTGCAATGAATTGTGAGAAAGCACTACACTTCTTCCACAACTTAAATTACAGAGTTGTCACAACACACACATATACTGTGCGTGTGACAACGATCTAACATGAATCAAAACCGTGTTTGCTCTGCATCGCAAATATACAATATATTTCACATTCGTGCACGACAACAGGCACAAAGTAATTAGATTTCGATCTGATTTCCAGACGGCATACGCGTTTGTGAAAATTATTTTCAAAGGTAAGCATTTATGACTTTAGATTGCAATCCTTTTTGACTATCTAATGGTTGAGTTTCAAATTAAAATAAGTGAAATACTCTTGAAAGCGGCGTTAAACCTCAACTCACCTCAAATTAAAGTTAAGTTCTTTTTATATAGAATATTACATAAAAATACTACCGAATAATTGGTTCCTTGATTACGTGCAAACATTACAGATGGAAAGGCCCGGCGTAAATGATGGGATGAACAGCAAAACTGGGGTATTTAAAGAGGCGGTAATTCGCTATTACAAAAGGGATATAACCAACATTGATGGTTCAAGCGATATGACCAAACATGATGTATCAAGGGAGATAACCAACATTGATGTATCAAGGGAGATAACCAACATTGATGTATCAAGGGAGATAACCAAACCAGCGGTAGCTGAAGGTTTTGTACATGACATTGTGGTGAGGAAGTATGGTCTACATGTGGTTGATATAGAAGAACTAGACGGATATTACGACAGGAATTATCACATCAAAGTGAAAAGGAGCCACAATCACCCTGGAGTAGCCTGTGTACAAGAGCATGGGTACCTTGTTAAGCTCCACAACAGTGTGGAATCTTTGGTGCCTGAAATTTTGGGTAAGTCATAACAATCTAACACATTACCTATCAAATCTATCATATCTTCTTCTCCTGATTCTCTATTCTTTCTAATGATAGATAATGTGATTATGTTAAAGACTTGGAGTGTTTCAATATTAAACATGTCAAAGAGTTTTAAAGGAGATTCATTCGAAAGTATATTTAAAGGCACTAGGGCACACACCCTTCAAAGAAATTACCATATCAGTTGTTTCTACAACATATACTCATTTCGATCATAGAATCAAATTATAAAGATTTTTCTCTCACAACTATCAACAACTTAGATTCGTAGTAGGCTACCTGTCAAAGATATAACCAACCTACTCTACTTGAATGTTAGTTTAGGATCCGTACTCTCTATTTTCAGATGAACAGCGTACCTTGTTGGACCACCTTCTTAAACACGATATCAAAACACAGGAAGTGATTCCTAACCTGGCAGGAGACTTGTACTCTCTGGAGTGCTGTAGTGAAGAGTTACAAGAGAAAGGTAAGTAAATTACGATTGTACTGGAGTTGCTTTTCGTAGCTACTTTGAGTGTTTCGTTCCATTTGCAAGCTATCTGTTTCCACTAGGAAACCATTGTTTAAATGTTCAACTGATTATATTCTCTGTACTGAGGTACTTACGACTAATTAATTCCCCTCTAGGGGATGATTATGATTGCTTTTAATGAATTCGAATAATTAATCTCAATGTGTTAGATAAAATGGGGATGCCGTATTTTCTCGAATAAGCACCATGGTTTTAAAAAGCTCTGTCGAACACGTGATATTTTTACAATGGCGCTTTTGAAGAAACTACATTACGAAAATATTGTTTGATTTTCGCTGAAACTGTACACGTTGTATCTGGTATGCTGGTATGGGCAACTGCTGACAATTAAGGACTCGGGTGCATATTAAAGGAAACACGTATACCATTTATTCAATGGCGTAGTCTTTCCATTGACATGAAAACGAAAGATGTGGCCATGTATGATTCAACCGGTGTCCTTTGATACTTAAATTAACATTTAAAGAGTGTAGGGATACTGTCAACAACAAAGTAAGTCATAAGATCATTTCAAGTGTCGTGAAAACATCTGTTATGTTACAGTGTCAATACAATACACACGTCCATGTTAACGTAAACCAATCGTGTACTGTTCTAGACACACGATGCGCAGTTGAGTTAAGGACGTACATTCCCGGAAGGATGATTAAGGATGTCCCCATCTCTGTTGGTTTGCTGATGGAAGTTGGTTGTCTTGTAGCAAACGTTACCAACGCCTTCCAGGTAAACAGATGAAGTGTTGTTTATAAGATAAATGTACTGTTATACATACATGCGCCCCATCCAATATCATGGTAACGTTAAATGAGGTTTATTAGATTCGTATATTTTACACTTTCTACATTTGTGTAATATATAAATGTCTTATAGGCAATCAACATTAAACGATTTATTCGAGTTTGGATTTGGGATCAATGTTAGCATTTGTCTTACACTTAGACACACTGTTTCCTCTTAGAAATATCTCCATTTTATCAAATATTGAAAACCCCATTTCTCGGAGGCTCATTTTCAATATTTGATAAACTGGTGATATTTTAGGATTAACTTCTAGTCTAAGTATATCTAAGTTATCATGTACTAGTATTCAAGTGTACGCCAGATTTGACACGCGTGACTTCCACACAACGGGATGCTGCGCTTGTCAAAATATAAATTAACACAATATAAGGAAAGCGTCGGGGCCATGTGGTGTAGGTGGCATCGTCCTTAAACGTTGTTGTGAACAAGTGTGTGATGTATTTTGTAGATTGTATCAACTCTCTATCGATTGTCATGTGATCCCGGAATTGTGGAAAACTTACAACAGTACCATAACAGATTATGAACGAGTTTCGAACAATCTTATACTTCTATAGCTGTGAAATGTTTTGAACGAATTATTCTAAACTCATTATTGTGCGACGTTAGTCATTTACTTGATCCGTATCAGTTTGCATATCGAGCAAGAAGGGGTGTTGAAGTTGCACCATTTTGTATTTTAAACAGCGTTTACAATGTATATCGACATTCACAACTTCCATGCTCATATTCTCGCTTCCTTCTCGCTCTCTTCATTCTTCCACACAACTGCTTCTACAGGTTCCTCGTTATGCTCTGAAATCCTTTGGTGCCCGATCCTTCAGATTCAATGCTGCTTCCCTATGGAATCCACTGCCTCATGAACTCAAATGTGCTTCATCTCTTACTGTTTTCAAGTCCAACCTTAAAACACATCTTTTCAAACGCTATTATTAACCTTGTATATTAATCTCTTGCTGTGTGTATATACGTTTTTAATTACCTAATTCAATTGTATGTTATGTTCATTGAGCATGGACCTTGTTTGTGGAATTCTGCGCTTTATAAGTACTCTTATTATTATTATATGTGAGAATTGTATTTGTGTTGTATATTATAATCCAGTCGCATATATTGTTAGAGAAACTTTTAAACATGGGCGTAAATTGTAATTTATTATTGTGGATTGAAAATTTTAGACCTTAATTTGTAAAGGTTATCTCTGCCAACTCCTATGTTTTGTATACACCCAACCGCAAAAGACACGTCAGCATACAAAAGGATAATTCAATCCACGAGTGATAAACACGACTGAAAGAGAGTTCGAACATGTCTCCAGAAGCCAACTAAACTAATTTTAAAGTTTCAAAACGTTATCTGTTCATATTTGTTTTAGAAACACACGTTTTAAAGATAGTCGTTTTCGAGTCTCCTTAACTAAACTGAGGTACAAAAGAAACACTCTATTGTTTCACCTATACAGTACAAATAACAAAATAAATTGACATGATAGAACCGGGTTATTTTTTAATGTTCAAAGTTGACTGATTCGGCAAACAATCATACTCGTTTTTTTCCAAACATGCAGAGTTAGAGTCAGTGAAGGGACCAAGGGGTATAAAATCATTTTTACACCAACATGAAACCTACCATGTTTATAATGTTGTAAATGTGTGCAGAATGAGGTACATTTATTGATTTTCACTTAGCAGATGTCTTATATGTCGATGAACAGTTTTGTTTTATCCAAATTAATTTTGGAAGAATTGATGAATTTAAAAATTATTTTTTTTCCCCAAAAAAAGAAAAACCACATATAATTATTCCTTGGCTGATGACTAAACGCCTGCACTTTTCAGTTTTAGAGTACGACTTCGGAAACATAAGATATTTGTAATTGAAAATCGAACATATGATAAGACCAACTGAAGTGTAAAATTTCTTTTGTACCTCAGTTTAGATGAGAGGAGAGTTAAGCTTTCATGCCTTTTTTTGGCTTATTTTTTGACGTCCTACAGTAAAAAACGTTCTAACTAAATAAAAAGTTGACTATCCATAGAACTTATATCCATAAATCCATAGTTCGCTTTCATTACTAAAGTAAACGTTTCCCTTATCTTTAAGTCAATGTTCCATTACAGCTGTAAATTATCCAGATTTTCATTTACCCAAATGTTAATGCTCAACAACAATAGAAATAGCAACACCAAGAATAACAATTTTGTGAATGTCTTTTTTATGTATGTAAATGAATAAATTCAAATTCGTAAGTTAAGAGCCTGTAAGATAACTGCAACAAATTTAAATAGCAAACATCAAACATCATCCTTTATAGTTATATATTCAGCACTACATTTTATCTCCATGTTCAATACGAATCACATTTATTATCACGCTTATTTTCAGTCCCTCGATCGTCCAGTCAATGGTCGTGAGTTTGGTCAGTGGTCACTGAGAAGTGTTCCTAACTTAAAACGGTTCACTTTCTGCCTTAAAGAAGATGACAGATCGTTCATCCATCGCCTGATCGACTCGTTCAGTGACCGTGTTGCCACGAAGTATTCAGAGCTGCCTGAAGGTCGTTGCTTTGAATTTTCTTATATACTCGTTTTTTCATATTTGTAATTTATATTTTCAAGAGTGGCGCAGTAAATGTTGGTTATTATAAAATTATGCAAATATTTTAAAAACTTTTATCAACTCAGTATCCGTATCATCTTGCTTGGCCGAGTACGGTCTTTTGACATCATCATATTGTAACATCAACCATAACAGCATATGATTGAAAATGAGTAAAATAATAATTCATTTCAATCAGTGAAATTACAATTTTATGTAATCGGATAAATTGAGTTGTTAGTAGTAGGTTTCATTGGTCAACCATTTCATTTGACATAGTCAGTTGGAGTTCATGCTGAAATAATAACACATTGCCATTTCCCCCCATTATGTCAACCGCTAAATAAAGAGAACAATGTAACCGAATCGTGTTCAAACCAATAGAATTTATGCTTTTGACTGACACCATTTAAAGTCGTATTTCTTATAGAACTTACAGAACTACATTTTCTACAGACAGAAGACCTTTGGTAAACAAAACTTCCTTCCTTATAAACTCCCTCTCATTCAGTCGTTGTTCTTTACATGCCATATTTCTCTGAATTCCTTCCAGGTTATATCCATGGCGACCTCAACCAGTGCAACATCTTAGTATCCCAGAACGACGAGGACGACGGTTACCACATCTCGGGTGTATTGGACGTTGGCGACTCGGAATACAGTTGTCCAGTGTTTGACCTGGCTGTAAACTTGACCTACATGATGCTGGATAGGGATCAAGATGACCAGCTGGACACGCCTGGCTACATCCTGTCGGGCTACCTGAGTGTCCGGAGTCTGACCAGCACTGAGTGGGAGATTCTGGTGCCCTGTATGGCAGGGAGACTTGTTACGTCCCTCACCCTTGGTGCCTACTCGGGATACCTTCAACCACAGAATGATTACATCTCTAAAGCTGGTGCAAAGACCTGGGACCTTTTAGCGAAACTGTGTGAACAGTCTGAGGACTGTCTTCTACAAAGATGGAAATCGATTGTTGATAATTGTAATGCTAAATGTATGAGATGAGGAGGGAGTTACCTTTACATCGAAAACGGTATTCACAATTTATATAGAGCAACTCACCCAAGTGTCTTCTGATATCAAATATATCAACACGAGTTGATTAAAGTTACAAATATCCGAGGCTTGTCCTCGGATAGTTTTATTTTAATCAACGAGTCTTCATAATTTGTTATCAGAAGATACGAGGGTGAGATTTCATTTAACATTCAAAATCATTCTTCAACAATTAATACCAATAGAATGATCATATATAAAACACAAAACTGCCATTTGGCTTCTTCATCAGTCATCTCAGTGAGGTCATAACATTGTGATGTTTCAGCATCATGACATCGTGACATTAGTTACGTAATCAAATGCGCGACGTCATAGCATCGTCAGCAGTGTTATTAGTGATGTCAAAGCCTTGTAATGCCATTAACCGATGATGAAATAGAATTATGCTGTTTAATAAATATCGCTAGATCTCACACAAGCGATATATACTGTGAGATCATAAATCTTACTTTATGTGTTATGGTTATAATAAAGTGATAACGGTGCTTTGTAACTTACTATCTCCACAATCTTAGCACCTGTGTTCACCATCTTAGCACCTGTGTTCACCATCTTAGCACCTGTCTTATGGTTATCATAAAGTTATAACTGCTTTACATACCGTCTCAGTATCTACCCCAACTAACAATGAGGTGATGGTTATCATTAAGAGTAATTATATCAGGCGATTATTTTTTCAAATACATTTCCTCGACTTATTTGAGCGAAAAAACGTGCTTCTGCCCCTTTAAGCTTGAAAACTCAGTTCACGTTTCCATGCTTTTTCATTACACGGCTTTTAGCTATTTATTTATCTCCCATCCAATATAAAAACACAACACATTTGATTGTTTCACAAATGTTTAAAATGTATTTGTCTACAACACCTTACCAACCCTCGTCAGGCTACATACACTAAACTTCTTTGAGTTTATTTTCTACTTACATTGAAGACCTGTTATTGGAGACTCATACTAGACATTTATGCAATCACTCAACCGAAACTTGTTTTGTAAGTTATTGACAATAAAAGTTTATCAGGTATATTAGATTTTAAAATTGTATTTTTGGTTTGCAACTAGTTACGATCAAATGTAAATGATAACATTTAAAGAATAATGAAATTCTGTTTATTCACACCATAGTGTTACATCTGGATATATCATAATTTATCACCAATCGGGTAAATCATAAGCAATGTCTTAATTTTCTTATGAGCACGTAAACATATTGTTTTAGTGCCTGTTCCTGTATTTCATTGCTTGTGACGTCTTCAAAAATAATTGGAGATGGCCGTCACACGTGTTTACTGTGTCACTACTGTCGAAATGAGTAGATGATTCAAACGTTTTAAAAGAAAATCATTCCTTGGTGATTTAGTGGACTTTTGCTTGGGTAATGATATAAACACGTCGACATATTTACATGTTAAAACTTGAATATGCTGCTATACAAATAACATTACATCCTCGTTAACTCTTGGATAGCTTCCTGATGGAATAGATCTACACACACTCTGGGAGGCGAAGCCCCCTTTAAATCTGAATATATGAATCTGAATCTAAGTCTTGTTTATCGTTGACAGTACAGCAAGGGAAGGGGAGGAGGAGGTCGATGAAAGCAGAACCCCCCCCCCCCCCCCCCCATAAGAAATACACTGATAGCCAAACGTAACAAAATAACGCCATTGGCTTTGTAGCTCATCAAGTTTTAAACAATGAACTCAATAAATTTCAAAATGTAAACTTTCTAGGATAATTTATCGCAGGTACACAAATTACAAAGTACAAATTCGAAGTACTCGAGAAAGGCTGTGACCCTATGACCCTAGTTTGGATCACAGGGTCACAAAATGGGATGGGCAGGGTTTTAAGGTCATGACCCCTGTGACCCTATTAGGGGTCATTGGGTTACGAAATCTACAATTTAGATCTAAAAATAAAAGCATACCCAATTATAATATATCTATACAAACTATAGTATGTAAGTGACCATATGAAAATATAGCGTATTTGGATAGTATAGCGTGCATCATAAACGTTATTTTTGACATTTCATAGGATTATTTCAAGGTGTAATAATCACATGATTAGTTCTCCTTTCCTTTTCGAATTTCTCACTTGATTTAAAAAAAAAAGAATAATTGGCTCTGAATGTCATCAGCTTATATTATACACCATATACAAGGGATCTTTTATGAGGGGTCTGTAAACAACATTTCAGCGTCCTGTTCGTGAAAGAAAAATGAAAGTTAGTAAATGATATATAATATTTTTAAATAATTTTCAAAACATTCTGAACAAGAAAAAAGTGAGCATGGCTCACATACCCCCGCGATCTGCTATCCGTCCATTGAGAATTATAGATGTGAAGGGTACTATATTTAAAAAAACAGCGTCAAGCATCATAATATTGTCCAAAATAATTTTGGGAACTGGATTTGTTATTACAAAATTTCATTCACCAAGATGTAATATTTTTCAGGTAACTTAATTTTTCCCATTAGAGCATCACACCGGTAATTTGTACCAAGTTCAGTTACAGATTCAAGGGCTTCATGAAAAAATAACATTTCGGAACTGGACTGTGAACTCGATGAAGAGTATCATCTGGACTACCTCCATCTTAAATTTCATTCACCTAGATGTAATAGTTTCCGAGAAAACTTGTCCCCATTGCAGCATCACAGTTCTTTTGATACTAAGTTCAATTTCGGATTCAAAGGCCATAACTCCGTACAAAAATTATATTTCGGAAGTGGTTTCGAACTCGATAGAGTATGGTCATGAGTACTCACAACCACAGTTTCATTCACCTAGTTTGAACAGTTTCAAAGAAAACTTGTCCCGATTGAACACAATAAAACTAAGTCCAAAAAGTGACGTTTCTATGGAAACATCAGCAAATTTTAATCTCCGAAAATTTAAAATTGTCTGTGCGCAATCCGAAGAACATGGTTAACAACAGTACAAAGTTTGGTTGATGTACCTTTGACGGTTTTTGAGAAAATCGACCAGACGGAAGGACGGACGGACGGACGGACGGAATGATCGCTTTATACGCCCGCTTACTTCGTAGCGGGGGTATAATAAATGCCAAAAACGTTTTATTTCTAAATGTATTTACACGAGTACTGTAAGTAACCAGCCTTGATGAACTTTGTATTTGTTCTGGTAGAGGTTAGTTATGAACTCGTCATGACTGTGAGAGGATGTACCATGCAATCAACCGGTGATACCTTTATTGTACCATGCAATCAGCCGGTGATACCTTTATCCGCCAACTCCTCCTTTACTTTCCTCAGATAACCTGGATCTGGGTAGCCATAGCTGAAACAAACCACAGCTTATTGAAATAGATACCTTAACTTCTTCAATAAGAAAATTTTAAAAATTCTAATTCTAAAATTTTAAAAATTCTTCTAAAACATAATACAGTCATGGTTTTTGGTAAACTTAATGATAGATGGTGTCATATCTTACACATTGCTTTTCCTAGGGAAGACAAATAACTGATTTTGGTGACCTTGATATTATCCTCAAGGTCACAGCGGAACTTTTTCGGCATGTTAACCTCATCCTAGGGAAGACAAATGACTGATTTTGGTGACCTTGACATAAAGGTCACAACAGAACTTCAAGTCTTTCAAAATGTTGAGCTTGTCAGCAGGATATCACGAGAACTGTTCATTGGATTCTCATCATCATCGCACACTAATGGTTCACTCTGGGAAGTTTCTGGACCCAGTCGATTTCTTTGGCCTTGACATTATTTTCCAATTTTGAATATTAATTTGCGGCGGGGAATCATGTCACCTTAATAACTGGGTTTTTTTTCAATCTATCTGTTCACAGATCCTTCTGATTTACCTTTAATTTACGTTTTTCTTGTTTTAATTGTTGATCTTGTTTTTTGTTTTTTTTCAAACATATATTTATATATTCATATTTGTTTTCTTTATATCCACAATATGCTTAAAAATGGTCAACGGATGCATACCGAAGCGTCACAATCAGTGAATAAAGAAATGATTATCCATAAAGTTGTGTGTTTTATATTTTAATGGATTTCCATATTTTCTTGTCACATGTTATGACAATAGTTTCAATATTCTCATATGGACATATATAGCTGAAAATATAGGATGAATGGAATAATAGCTGATTATCAATATGAAGAAGAAGCTGTCATAATGAGTAAATTTAACTGCAAAACATACTGCAACTTAGCATCGTGAGATTTATATAAAAACAAAATCTCGACTTTCTGAGCTGACACCTATGGAAGCCAACAATTCGAAAACTACAGATACCTCATAATATTAAGATGCATTCAACTAATCATATTATGCTTTTGCGGAAGCGTGTTAGTGTCACGGTGAAACATAATTCTGTCATAGGATACATCATGATAGTATCGCATACAGTGGACTTTTAGTTTGTATTACGTCGGATATAGTATCCCCAACGTATGACTTAGTATCTGTGTAGGACTAAATATCTACTACGCCCTTTCCCGCATCGTTCGTTTTTCACAATTGTATTAAAACATGTATGTGTGCATTGTGTATGTTAAAAAATGCATTGTTTCATTCGTTTTGGAGTATATATGGCCTTTAAAAAGATTTTAAATAATTTTAATTTAGAAAAAGATTCAACAATCATGTGTTATGCAATCAAGGAAGTTCTGCCCTGAACAATTATATTTATTAAACTGATATTTATTTAATAGTTTTGGGTAAAACTTTACATTGTTACAAAATACATTATGACATGGTCGGGGCTACTCTATTTATGTTTTGGATATCGATTTTAACACAATTTAACACTATTTATGGAAAACATGTGCTTAAAATAACGATGACAGACTATGTATACACTTCGGTTTATTCACTGTTTAACAATGGTCATCAGCTAAAATGAATTTATATTTGTTGAACTAAAGGAAAGGATTTTAGGCACAGACCCATGTTGTCCTGAGAGTCCTTGTCCCTATCTAGAGAGTATATTCCCCATCGACCGTGGAGTCTGTACATAACATTGCAGCTTTTTGCTAAGGAGAAGAATACCAAGAAAATAAAATTGTATAAAACAATGATCACTTTTCCGCCATTGTCATTCTGGTGTCGTAGAGAGATTTTAGCATCTGGTGTTTGTCTTCGGTGAATTTTTCATCTTGTTCTTTTTTTTTATCTTTAGATCTTAGTGTCTCTTTCGAATTTATTAAACGATAATGTTTTAAACCCTTTGTTATTTTCTTACCATTTGCTTACAAAGGTTGTTGACAATAAACTATTATTGACTTCAAGTGAGGTTGATCCAATGATTTACCGACCTTGGACACGTGATATTCACCGAGGCGAAGCCGAGGTGAATATCACGTGTCCAAGGTCGATAAATCATTGGATCAACCGAGTCTGAAGTCTATAATTGTTTTATAATATGAACAATGTCTTAACTTGCTATTCTGCTGTGAAATGTAACAGCTATGAGGTGAACGATTTCATCATGATACATCAAGATTAAATCAAAACAAATCGAGCTTAAATTCAATTGTTTAATGTTAGAATCAATTTGTACTTTTAACAGTTAATAATATTTCAACAAGTTCACAAATCACTGTCGAAAATATTTAAAATACCGTAAGTCATTTAATTTCCTTGTCATGGCTAAGATATAGGCCTATGTACCGTACGTACTTTGTAGGATTTAGTGAATTCAGTGGGTCATGAACAACGTTAACATTTGTTCCCGATACGTGCCCTAATGTCTGTTAATCCTATGATGAAGGTAAACTAAAGTACTGCGTAGACGTTCTCTTGTGCCACCTTTGGATAAAACTTGGCGAGTATTTTGTGCACTTATATCCAACTTCTAAATTCTTCAAATTCTGGCGACGTTTCTTGTTTAGGTCTCATGGTCTTCTCAGCACTGACTGTTGCCCTCGTAGTGTTCGGCACATCCTTTTTCTTGTATCATTTTACCGTCGACTTCCATAGTGTTGATACGAAAGGGACGTAACTCTAATTCAGCACGGTCACAGAGACGAAGCGATGCCTATCGCTTGATTTACAGTACTACATGCGAAGTACGGAGTTCAAGACCGGGATCTCCCAAAGATACGTATTTTTAGTCACCGGAGTTGTCCGGATTGTTATATCAACCTCTCGGGCGTCACACAGGTTGACATCGCTTGGCGTCAGTGCTGTCATGTGACCAAGTAGACCAATCAGAAAGACGGAAATAATCCATTCATATAATAAACGTCTTTTCTTGCTTTTTCCTTTAATTCAACAAATATAAATTCATTTTAGCCGATGACCATTGTTAAACAGTGAATAAACCGAAGTGTATACATAGTCTGTCATCGTTACTTTAAGCACATGTTTTTCATAAATAGTGTTAAATTGTGTTAAAAATCGATATCCAAAACATAAATAGAGTAGCCCCGACCATGTCATAATTTATTTTGTAACAATGTAAAGTTTTACCCAAAACTATTAAATAAATATCAGTTTAATAAATATAATTGTTCAAGGCAAAACTTCCTTGATTGCATAACACATGATTGTTGAATCTTTTTCTAAATTAAGATTATTTAAAAGCTTTTTAAAGACCATATATACTCCAAAACGAATGAAACAATGCATTTTTTTACATACACAATGCACACATACATGTTTTAATACAATCGTGAAAAACGAACGATGCGGGAAAGGGCGTAGTAGATATTAAGTCCTACGCATGAGATACTAAGTCATACGTTGGGGATACTATATACGACGTAGTACAAACTATAAGTCCACCGTATGCGATACTATCATGATGTATCCTATGTAGGAGATACTAAGTGCTATGTGCATGAAGGAAATATGACAGAATTATGTTTCACCGTGACACTAACACGCTTCCGCAAAAACATAATATGATTAGATGAATGCATCTTAATATTATGAGGTATCTGTAGTTTTCGAATTATTGGCTTCCATAGGTGTCAGCTCAGAAAGTCGAGATTTTGTTTTTATATAAATCTCACGATGCCAAGTTGCAGTATGCTTTGCAGTTAAATTTACTCATTATGACAGCTTCTTCTTCATATTGATAATCAGCTATTATTCCATTCATCCTATATTTTCAGCTATATATGTCCATATGAGAATATTGAAACTATTGTCAAAACATGTGACAAGAAAATATGGAAATCCATTAAAATATAAAACACACAACTTGATGGATAATCATTTCTTTATTCACTGATTGCGACTCTTCGGTATGGATCCGTTGACTATTTTTAAGCATATTGTGGATATAAAGAAAACAAATATGAATATATAAATATATGTTTGAAAAAAAACAAAACAAGATCAACAATTAAAACAAGAAAAACGTAAATTAAAGGTAAATCAAAAGGATCTGTGAACAGATAGATTGAAAAAAACAGTTATTAAGGTGACATGATTCCCCGCCGCAAATTAATATTCAAAATTGGAAAATAATGTCAAGGCCAAAGAAATCGACTGGGTCCAGAAACTTCCCAGAGTGAACCATTAGTGTGCGATGATGATGAGAATCCAATGAACAGTTCTCGTGATATCCCGCTGGCAAGCTCAACATTTTGAAAGACTTGAAGTTCTGTTGAGACCTTTATGTCAAGGTCACCAAAATCAGTCATTTGTCTTCCCTAGGAGGAGGTTAACATGCCGAAAAAGTTCCGCTGTGACCTTTTGAATAATGTCACGGAAATCGAGTTTGATGAAAACATTCATGTTGATGTAAAAACTGACTTTGATGAAAAAAATTACTTTGATGAAAAAACTGACTTTGATGGAAAAACTGACCTTGATGAAAAAACTGACCTTGAGGAAAAAACCGACTTTGATGAAAAACACGACTTTCATCAAAGTCAGTTTTTTTCAACAAAGTCAGTTTTGTCATCAAAGTCAGTTTATTCATCAAAGTCGTTTCTTTCATCAAAGTCAGTTTTCCATCAAAGTCAGTGTTTTCATCAAAACAGTTTATTCATCAAAGTCGTTTCTTTCATCAAAGTCAGTTTTCCATCAAAGTCAGTGTTTTCATCAAAACAGTTTATTCATCAAAGTCGTTTCTTTCATCAAAGTCAGTTTTCCAACAAAGTCAGTGTTTTCATCAAAACAGTTTATTCATCAAAGTCGTTTCTTTCATCAAAGTCAGTTTTCCATCAAAGTCAGTGTTTTCATCAAAACAGTTTATTCATCAAAGTCGTTTCTTTCATCAAAGTCAGTTTTTTCATCAAAGTCATTTTTTCATCAAAATCAGTTTTTTCATCAAAGTCATTTTTTCATCAAAGTTAGGTTTTTCATCAAAGTCGTTTTTATCATCAAAGTCATGTTTTTCATCGAAGTCTTTTTTTTCATCAAAGTCATTTATTTCATCAAAATCAGTTTTTACATCAACATGAATGTTTTCATCAAACTCATTTTTTTCTAAAAAGTTCTGCGAGGTATCTTAAGAGGTGATAGATCCATACTTGGGATACAATAGTAACCTTAAACAGATAGCATGTCCAATAGAGTACCACTGTTTTAACTTAAAAGTATTAAAAAACACACACCTAAGATAAGAATGTTGGGATGCATGGCTTGAATCAGTTAACAACTGTTAACGGATGTTTGTTACAGGAGGATATGGGGATCCCCCCTTCTCACCCAGTTCTTCAAAAAAAAGGTTCACTTGCACTTCAACTTTGCTAATCACGTGTTCACGATTGCATACTGCCTCGGCAACTGGAACAAAGACTAAATTTTAATCACACATCTAGCAAATTCACAACACAGGATTCCTGTTACTTGTGTTTTGTCTGAAGAAACTTTTCTTTTCTATTTGACAATTTTTTAGTTTGCATTCGAAAAAACGTGGACTCGACTCAGAATTCGAGCAAAAAAGCATTTTGTGTTCCAACACTGCTGCAATAGACTGGCCAACTACCCTCGCAAGTAATAAGTCGCGGAAGTCTTCATCACTGGCTAATTTAAGCCTTGCAGATTTCGTGCCAACACACTTCTTTGTGAACGCCTCCACACTAGCGCAGAAAAGTTAACAGAGTGATAGAGGCTTGCTTTTGACTTACAGGCTAGGGGAAGTTGTAGACTGGCAAAAAACAATCATATGTGATGTCTCCATTCTAATATGAGATGAATGGAGATTCTAGTTTTTATATTATTGCAACAGTTTTTAAAAGTATGTTTGTCTGAACGATACCATGCAGAGTCTAGAAGAATATTATCTGCTGAATCCTTATTGATGTTGGTTTTTGTCTTATTTTATCATTTTTAGCTCGTCAGGCCTGAAAGACCAGATGGGCTTATGGCATGGACTGTTGTTCGGCGTCCGTCCGTCGAGCGTCGTCCGTTTAGTTTTCACATTTTCGATTTCATCTCCAGAACTGCTACACACCAAACGTTGAAATTTTGTGGGGATATACTTTGCATCGAGGGGATCTTATTTTGTACATTTTGGAGACCTAGACCTGTAATTCTCGTTCACTCTTTTGCTGTGACAAATAACAGTTTTAGAGCTATTATAAAATTCAAGTTTTTTCCCCCTTGCACCAGTAGGCCACCACAGACTTGGAAAGGGATAATAGAGTATTGCATAATACAGTGTAACAGGGGGAAAGTATGACAGGTGGAGAGATGGTCATTGAGACCTCGTTAGGGATGACGCACCCCAATCCTGCCTGTCAGCCTGCCTCTGTCCCTCCCTCCCCCTGTCCCTCTCTCCCTCTCCCTCCCCTCCCCCTGTCCCTCTCTCCCTCCCTACTTGCCTTCCTCTCTCTGCCTCCCTGACTCCCTACTTGCCTCCCCCCCCCTCCCCCTGTCCCTCTCCCTCCCTACTTGCCTTCCTCTCTCTGCCTGCCTCCCTCCCCCTCCCCCTGTCCCTCTCTCCCTCTCCCTCCCTACTTGCCTTCCTCCCTCCCCCCCTGTCCCTCTCTCCCTCCCCCTGTCCCTCTCTCCCTCCCTACTTGCCTTCCTCACTCTGCCTTCCTCCTTCCCCCTCCCCTGTCCCTCTCTCCCTCCCTCCCTCTCCCTCCCTACTTGCCTTCCTCTCTCTGCCTTCCTCCCTCCCCAGCCCCTGTCCCTCTCTCCCTCCCTCCCTCTCCCTCCCTACTTGCCTTCCTCTCTCTGCCTTCCTCCCCCCCTCCCCTGTCCCTCTCTCCCTCCCTCCCTCTCCCTCCCTACTTGCCTTCCTCTCTCTGCCTTCCTGACTCCCTGCTCTCATAATTTCCAATGTTGTGTCAAGGACTTGTACTTTTAATTGGGAGGATTACTTTCTTTACAGGAACTGTGATACTTGGAGAACCAATTTTATCAAAGTTTAGTGTCAAGTCATGTTTTTGTTACGCACTGAACGTTTTGAAGGTTGAAATTTTTCAGGGCTAGGGGTTGTGAATTATGTATAGTCTAACAATTAGACTCTGAAAAAAATATATTTAATATTATATTAGAAAGAAGCCTCTTTTTTGAAAATTTCCTTTTCAATATTTAATAAACTGGTGATATTTTCAGAATAAATACTTTTCAAGAGTCTGCGTTTAAGACTAAATTATATTGAGAACAATCTTTTTCAGTCTTCAACATCAAACTATATAAACCCTGATGAGCTACAGAGCCAACGGCTCTATTTCATTATTATTCCAGAAGACAATCTATGTAGTCTTTAAACACAATTGCGGATGGTTCAATTAGAAGCGTATCTGTGAATGATGTTTTTACACTACTTATCCCTCAGATTTTGTCTACAAGATTCAGTAAAAACAGCCGATTCAAATTAAACGAAACTTTACAATCGGATTGCTCTTACTACTGATTCTCCACCAATAAACGTCAAATAGTACCAGTCTTTCGAAATTTAAAGAGTGAATGAAAGAGAGTAAAAAAACTGAAAAATTTGCATAATTATGCAAATGAAAGTATGAAACATACAAAAGGCAGATGTATACATCATGGTGATTAATGATTAAGCTTTAAGTGGTTAAATGTATCAAGTTTTGCAACACTTGAACAATTAGTGGAAAGACTGACGAACGGAAGGACGGACATGCTGACCGCTATATACCACCGACCACTTGCGTTTTGCTCATAATTATTTTCAAGACAGAAAATTAAGCATATTGTTCTAATGTTTGTAGTGCACTCCGCAGGCATGCTTCAGATCATGCGAACTGTAACATAAGATATGTTTTACTTTTACACATCTTTTATATAATGTGCCTATTTATGTTGATCATTAGGCAGGTCAAGTAATATTTCCGGTTTGGGCAACAATTTCGTGCAACAAGAATGAACAAGTACCTTTAACATCTGTGAAGGTGACCACAGCATACTGCTCCTGAGGACGTAGAACGACTTCCTTCACTTCCCCTCCACTTCTCCTCTTGTTCTCGAAGTAGAAGCGGATCAGGTCCTCAGTGCTATTAGAGGGAAGGTTCTGGACTGTCACAGACCTCGTCTGTGGAACCGGACTTGCCTTCAAAGTGGAACTTGTCCCTCTTTGTTTGATTGGCATCTTAGCAAGTTGTTTGTCAACTTCAGCAAAATCTATACCTTTGAAAAAAATGTACTCATGGGATCAATCAAAATATCCTTAAACATTATCTATGTGGTGTACGGGTTCTCCTACAATAATTTTGGCAAATTGTGAAAATAAAATGCTACTCAGAATCCTTCCCAAACAAGAGAATTAGTGAGCACAGCTCACTCATGATACCCCCGCTTTTAACATTGGTAAAAAAGAAATGTTTGAAAATAGCAAAAGGGCATCAATGTTTAAACATTTGTATGAACAGACCATTATATATAAGTTTTATTAAAGCAGAGTAAGTATTACACTTGTAAGCATGTTTTAGAAGTAAAAGTCGAAAAATTTGAAAAATGTCATTAAATATGCAAATGAGGGTATGAAACATACAAAGATGCAAATGAGGGTTTGAAATATAAAAATGACAGATGTACACATCAGTGGTTTCGTAACATTTGAACAATTAGTGTCTGAGTTATGAGTGGAACAAAAAGTGTGTATGGCGAGGATGAAAAACGGAGAAAATTTGCATAAACAATGCAAATGAGGGTATGAAACATACAAAAGGCAGATGTACACATCATGGTGATTATACATATCAAGTTTCTTAACATTTGGACAACTGCTTTCAGAGTTATGAGTGGAACAAAAAGTGTGAATTGTTAAGTCGAAAACGGAGAATATTTGCATAAATTATGCAAATGAGGGTATGAAACATACAAAAGGCAGATGTACACATCGTGATGATTATATGTATCAAGTTACAAGACATTTGAACAATTAGTATGTGAGTTATGAGTGGAACAAAAACTGAATGGCAAAGTCGAAAAACGGAGAAAATTTGCATAAATTATGCAAATTAGAGTACGAAACATACAAAAGGCACATGTGGGGACCATAAAGTGTACATACATAAAGTTTCATAACAATTGAACAAGTAGTATTTGAGTTATGAGCGGAACCAAAAGTGTAAGCATAGACGCGCACACAAAGACGCTTAAGAGTGGAAAATCTGAAAAAATAATCATGGAATCTGAGTGAAACATAGAAAGGCACATCTAGGGACCATAAAGTGTACATGTATAAAGTTTCATAACAATTGAACAAGTAGTATTTGAGTTATGAGCGGAACCAAAAGTGTGACCATAGACGCGCACACAAAGACGCTTAAAAGTGGAAAATCTGAAAAAATAATCATGGAATCTGAGGGAAACATAGAAAAGGCACATCTAGGGACCATAAAGTGTACATGTATAAAGTTTCATAACAATTGAACAAGTAGTATTTGAGATATGAGCGGAACCAAAAGTGTTCCGGACGGACGGACGGACGCGCTGAGCGCTATATACCCCAGACTACTTCGTAGCGGGGTAATAATAAATATAGATGTTGCCTGATGTTACTGATAATCTTTTGTTAATTTGACAAAAACAATCATAGTTTTGAGAAGTTTAATTCCCTCCCATTCAGTCAGAGTTTCAAAATAATCTTTCAAAAATCTGTCTAAGCTTGACAATTAGATGTAGGATGTTAGTGAGTTTAGTTTACATTCTTGGCAGTTAGATGTCTTTGTTCAGATAAAACAAGAGCACAGACTGTCACTCGGCTTTCGAAGGAGGCGACGCTGATCTACATCTGTTAGAGTTCGTCATTCAAATATCGTCTCTTTAGCAAGACGTGCCCCTAAATAATGACGTCATCCCGTGACTATTGTTTAACCAAGTCAGTATCATTCATCATTTAAACCATACTTAATATAGATCTTGTTACCTTCTTTTTAAATATAGGGTTCAATGAAGCTTGATGGCTTTTGAGAAGAGTCAATAAACAATGAAGTCCCGTGATAACACTAACCATCTGATTCTTCACCGAACTGACCACAATCGCCCGATGTATACCATACTACCTCTTCAATACAACTCTCGCTACTCGCTTTCTTAGTCTTAGTCTGATTTCAGCTGTAACTGACTTGATTCCATTACCAATGTCCTTTCAGAAGACAAACAATGAAGTCAAGCTAAAAGCACTAATTAACCCTCTTATTCATCCCCAAAGGACACCAGAACCTCCCCATTTAAACCATATTATACTAAATGTTAGATGACAAAAGTAACTGCATGTGCATTACATATTTAATATTGATTTTACGGTAGTGTTTACATATGAGATAACATGGAAATAAGATTTGAGCATGTATATGTTTGAAATATAATGTGACTCCCACGGACTTTTCACGTGGAAAACGTCACCAGGGACTTAAAGTTATTATCCCCCGCCACAAAGTGGATGGGGGTTATATATGCGTTTGGTTTTGGAAGGCATCTCCGCTTATCACGAGACAGATCTGCTCGTCGTTGATGGTAATCTTAACCTATCCTCGACAGGCAACGTTAAGCGTTACTGTTGATTTTTTTTTATGAGAATTGCAGTTGTTGCAATAACAATTAGACATTGACCTCGGTCGATGAACTATTTAAGAAACACAGATCTCAAGACGAGTTGGATAAAATATAGCAATGGGCATAAAACACGAAGGGCGTAGTCTTTTTTTCTTATATGAGATACCTTTAAACGCTTACTCCATTTTATATGATCACTGTTGAGATATTATGTTATTTCTATAAACTATATTTTGAAAATAGTCATGCCTCTCGTCGTAGAACACATTCACTGGCAATTGAACAATCAAGGTGACATAAAATATGACGTCATTTTAATTTGCTAAGCGACGCTCTAACTGACGTCTTAAATCAAGAACATCTTTCATTGTCTCATAGAGCACGCTGTCGGTCCCATTGACCGCCTGTGTTTTATTGCCTTGGGTATCTTATATGGATAAATACATGGAACTATTTGCTTGTATACTCACATAATAACTACATTGCACAGTTTGTTTACCCCCCTAGTATATTTCATAAATACAAATCATGACACTCGCTTTCTTAATCTAGGACTTGGGTGTCCTTTGAAAAGAGCAAACAAACAATGAAGTCAAATGATAAACACAAACCCTCAGATTCATCCCCAAAGGACACCACAACCTCGCCAGGTTCCTCCCCGAAGAGTATCTGAGTGACATTTCTGTGTGTCCGCCACTCCAGGTAGTGCTGTAGAGTCGCTGATGACTCCAGTTCCGGAACTCCAGAGATGAGCGCCTTGTTTCTGTACATCACCTGGGGTTCCACCAGCTTCACAATCAGTCTCCTCCCATTCAGAGTGTGAGGCCGTTCCACTACTCGTCTTGCCACTGAAATCAGCCATTATCTGATGTAAAGATGGTGTACATAATGTGATGAATATTGTCGGGCCGATGCCATCAACTCATTTGATGAACTTAAATTCCTAAATTTCTGTAATAGTTCCCTAAGTTACAAGACATACATGTAGTAATTACATTTTATGTTTCAATTATGACTGTGGTAGTAAATGTTTTGATTATTATTCATAAACTAGCAATATCATTATTGATAATTTCAAATACAAGATATAATTAGTTAGCAGAGCCAACTCATATAATCCCACTTTCAAAGCTTAAAATTAGTAAAAGTCACACCAATCTTTACTCCTTTGTATAAAACAGTTTTAGAGATACACTTCAAGAGGAGCAATATAACAATTCTACATTCTTCAGCACACACTGTTATGATATATTATACTACAATTCATGTAAAAAGAATTAACTTATTAAGTTTTTTTTGGAAATAGTTATCGTGTATTTGTTACATATTAAAACAGTTAAATCTAAAACAGACACATATCTTAGTTCGATTTTTTTTGTGTAACCAAAACGACCATACTTTGTTCCTCTTCGAACTCTATGTAAATGATGTCCTTCTTGGCATTTCTTCTGACGTCACCTACGATGTCACCGCCTCCAGATGTCCTCTTGTTTTCGAAGTAGAGTGCTATGGCATCATTGGTGCAGCCTTCCCCAAACCCTGACACTTTGATAGTTGTTTTTGGTTTTTCGTCCTCCCCAGCGTCCTCTGTATCTTCATTCAGTCTTGTCACTGTCAGGGTCTTACCTTCTACTGTATGAGGACATTGTTTTAAGACCCGCTCAACAACTGAAATTTAAAAATAAATAATGATTATATTTTGCTTAATTTTTCAACATGTATAAATTAGTATAACAATGTTACATTTGGGATTACATAATGTTCCATGTCAACCATCACATCGTTATATTTGTTTACAATCTAAATGCCATGTATTCCAATACATGTATAAAGCTGGGGGTCAAATCAGTGCTGCTTTATAATTGAAAACAAGATGTGAATGGCAGGGTTGTCAAGATGGACGATTTTTATTCAAAAAATTTAAGTTAAATTCTAAATTATAACTGCTTAACGCATCCGATTATTTTCATTCATGTGGGAGGAAATTTGTCAAAGAGTAACACTCATTTTAACAATTAATATGATTTAAATTTTAAAGTATTTGTATTACAAGTTTAACACACACATTCCTCCTTTCTAACAACGTAACATTAGGAAAGAGCAACGTTAAACATAATCAGCACCACTACCAAAATACTTTTAAAAATTTGAAAATTGCATATTACCTTCTTCACTTTGAAATATCAAATAGGGTTTCCCCTTTTCTTCTTTCATTTCAATTTCCCCGCCATCATAACGCCGCTTGTTCTCAAAGTGTAGCTGAATAGTTTCAGCAGATACGGGCTGATAGTTTGAAACTACAAGTGTCTTCTTGTCGCTCTCATGTTGAGCTGGATCATCCAGTTGAACTGTCAGTTTCACTCCACTGACCACGTGATCTGTCTTTGCTACCACTCTTTCAGCCACTGCAAATTAAGAATATCAAATGCATTTTATATTCTAATTTGATGACATCATTATACATTCAGTGTTGTTTTGTGGAGACTAAATGAATGACCCCTCCCTAGAAATATTAGCTTAAATATGCGTTAATTTGTTTTCCTCAAAGAATCATTAAATAAAAAAATAAAAATTAATTTGCATAGTATTTAAGTATAAAGCTTTACAAATACTAACATCAAACGAAAACTACAGTCAGTAAATTAGTTGCGAGTTTTGATGTTTCTGGCAAAGCACAAAATTTACAAGGAACTCTTGAAAAGATAAATACAAATATTCTAGTCTACACAATAGTATGCAATGACCAATCTAAGTCGACAAAAATAAATACAAGAGTGCTTTGAGAAAAAAGCATTTTAAATGTAAGAGTAATTTAATGAGCTATTAAAAATAAATAAGCATGTCAAATGTCTAAGGCCTATCACCAATCAATAAATAAGTATGGCTATGTTTAAGCTTCTCACATAAAAGATCCTATATCAAGGTCACGGTCACAAGGTCAAAAACTATAACCTCAGTGTGTTACTTGTAAACATTAAAGTTTCAAATGCTGACAAATTAAAAGTTACTGTCAGTCTGAAATCGGAAAGCTGAGCGCTCTACGTCAAGGGCAATAACTCTTACAATTGTAATACAATCGGTCCCAAAAAAGCACATGCGTATCAGCGATGTATATCAAAAGCATGTGTAAAGTTTCAGAAAGATTGGTCAATAAACTGCGGAAGGAGTCGATTTCAGAACCCAGGTTCTGTCAGTCTGAATTTGGAAAGCCGAGCGCTATAAGTCAAGGGCCATAACTCTAGAAATAATATTTTGATCGGTTCCAAAGAAGCCAATGCGTATCACCGATGCATATCCAAATCATGTGTACAGTTTCGAAAAGATTGGCCAAAAACTGTGGGAGGAGTTGATTTCAGAACAGAAGTAACCTTTTCGAGACCGACAGACGGACAGACGGCCTGCGTCACTGCAATAACCCCCTTGGGTACATGAATGTATACTATTGTACATAGTTTGATATCAAGCACTCAACATCAATATCAATATCAACTTCAATATCAATATTAATATCAACATTAACATGATTATCATTACCTCCAGGTCCCTGAAAGGTAATGTATATAGCATTACCACTCCATTTAGCCTCTTGAATATCTCCACCGTTTGAACGTCTTTTACTTTCAAAGTACATTTCTATTGTTTCTACACTAAAAGATGGTGGGCACCCAGTAACTCTGATCGTATTGGAGGTTGTGGATTCATGAGCTGAGCCATGAAGTGATGCCTGTAGATTCTTCCCATTCACAACGTGTGTCTTCTTTCTAGATACCCTTTCAGCAGCTAATGAATGATTAAGGTAAGTATGAAGCTTGGAATTATAATTTCACATCTAAATACACTAAACGCCAAAAGAAACGTTACCTCATTTCTTTTTTTAATAACTTTTTAAGTATCAAAGATATTTGAGAAATGCATGGTTAAAAAGAAAGCTGAATAACGTAGCTTTATGCTAATAACACGTTTAAAAATCCTGATGGATTCATATTGTGGCAAAATGCAGCTTGTTTAAGAAGTTTAAATTGTCCGGTTTTCGACCAGGCTGGTAGTAACCAATAAATGTGATTTAGATGTCCAGAAGAAGTTGAAAGTAAACTTTTACGTTTGTGACTAGACAAAAAGGTTGTATGCTTTACATTATAACCCCTAAACGATGAAAATACTGTCATTGAGTAAGTTTAAGTGTGAAAATTATTAAATATATTTTTCTGGTCATTAAAGATCTTTTCTCGTAATTAACCTTAGTGAAAACGAGTTTACTGTGTTGTCAAATGACTTAATAGTATTTAGGAACACAGACGATTATTTATGTGAACATTTTCGGTTGAAAATGAAAACTTTTAATTTTTTTGTCTATCACCCAAACGCATTATCACTCAAATGTAGCAAAATTCAAGCAGTATTTTCATGAACTGAATGCTTCTACAGGGTATAAAAGGTGCCTACTTTGCATTTTATGGCACACATGTACGAAATCATGCCGCGATTGACCAGTGGAGAAAGAGAAAGAGCTCTGGGGATGTTGCAGCTTGGGTCGACCAACAACGATGTTGCAAATGCCTTTGGATCTCACCGTATGACCATCATTAGGTCTTTCATGCCTATCAGGCCTATCAGCGGAAATTGCCAAAAAGTGGTAAGAGAATAAAAGGTCTACTAGAGCTACTAGAAGTAAGGTTAAAAATATTGAGTAGAATAATAATAATATAATAATAAAATATAATGCTAAAACCTCAATCTACTTAATAAGAGGAGTCCATCGTTAATACCAACCATATATTTTAAAATAGATTTCAATTGTATCATTATTATCTTTGTGTGCTGACATTAACGTCTTTAATGATATTATATTATATGATATGTCATTCACCATTTATGCTAAAGTGATATTACATTTCAAGATAGCAAAATATTAAACTCCTTCATTTAGAATTGATATAGATGCAGCATTATGAGTAAATTATGTTAAACTGTTATTATCAAAGTGTTCATGACATGAGGTTCTAACCAGAAGCTTTCAATGCGAACAGTTCTGATAGGACCTATGGATAGCATTCATAAAACATCAACTCAAGCTCAAGAGAGATTTTCCTAAATTAATGTATTTCCAAGAAGTCATCTTCATTAGGACATTGGATGACATGAAACAGTAACAGTTGAAAAAATAGAGCCATTGACTCTGCAGTTCATCAGAAACCGAATGATTGATCTTAACAAATAGAGCTATTGGCTCTGTAGATAGCCTTTTGCATGCTGTATGTCTAAGGTAGTTTATCATATAAACGAAAGTTCAACAAAATTGATGACTATTAGTTAGACAAACTGGGCTTGTCATGATATATATATATATATATATATATATACATGTACATAGATCATATCTTTAGTCAAATATAATTTCTATCTTATGTGGTGGAATGTATACGGATATTTCAATGTTGGCTGTGGTCCTAGCGAAAACACCACTTACTTTACTCTACGTAGAGAGCAGATGAAATATATTAGCATCTCTAATAGCAATTATATGGTAACATATATAATTGCCATAAAAACATATTTCATTTACCAGAAATAATATTCATAGAACGAAAAGTAAAAGTAATTTTGTTCAAAAACAAAAGCCAGTCTTGACTCTTGAGACACATGACGGATAGTTCAAGAAAAGATGAAGCCGCCCTACAGGTGGCGAAATGTGACATTAAAATCTATGAATTCTATTGTTGTGTTACATTTGTGTTTTGGCGGTACGTTTTGACGGTGTATTGATCCACATTTGTAACATATAATCGTATTCATGTAATGTTTACATGGTTAGAGCCTCACGAATGCAAGAAATGGCTTCTTAATTTGATAGAAATGATGTTCTGCAAGACTGTTTGTTTGAATGAAACATTCACTTAACGCATAAGTCTTGCTCGCGCATGCGCATTTTTAAGTCAAGCACCATGACTAAGAAAATTGGTCTGGATTATCTCCCTTGAGTAGTCAAGTCGTTTCAAATCAGCTCGTCAGAAGAAATTAAATAAACCTTGTAAAGAACACAGAACCTGTATGAAAACCAGATACAATCCACTATGGGGATATCTATAGAGGCCTGGCGTGCAAGAATAGGAAAGTTTGTGCATCCTAGGGGTGTTAATCAGGTTGAAAATGTGCTACCCTACAACCCGACATGTAAATGGACGACGGGTATGGACACCGCATATAGAATTCTTCTGTGTGGATCTCTCATACTGGCTGTTATGAGTTCTGGAACACTTCTGCAGGATTATGCTACGAATTCAAATCTCATCGTGACTCCGCCGGCTTCGATCTGTGCTTTTGGTGAATTTTGTGATGCTCTCCCATCAACTGTGACGTCAGAGAAAGTGTTTACATTTTGTAAACAGGACAGTGGACACACGATGCTCGTAAGTACTCCACTCAGTGAATCTGTGATTTTCTCTTCACTATTAATGGCGGGTGATGTAGAACTTAATCCTGGGCCTTCCACGAGGGAATTGGAGGACATGAAAACAGCAATCATAAAACAGATCAGAGACTCAGAAGATAGACTGTCAAAAGATGTCAATTCGGTGAAGGAGGACATAAAATCATTGAAAGTAGAGATGTCGGACATGAGGAATGATATTCTGAAAAACAAACAAGAACAGGAAATATTAAGAATCGACATGGACTCGCTTCATGACAAGTCAAACAGAATTGAAGATTATTTCACCAAGATTGAGGACAGAATAGAGGATCAAGAGAGACGAAATCGCCGAAACAATATGGTCCTATATGGGGTGGCAGAAGACAGAAAAGAAACATATACAGAAAGTAAGATGAAAGTATTGGATATCCTAAACAGTGCAAGGGAGACGAAAGACCTACCCCCTCTAGTCCCTAGAGACATAGAACGGGCCCACAGGATATCGACTGCCAACCCAAACAAAACCAGTCCCATAATAGTAAGAATGTGTCATTGGGAGGACAAATGGCACTCCGTCAAGCTTAGAGGTGTCCTTAAAGAAAGGGGATATGGAATCGCCAACGATCTTACGAAGTTCCAAAGAAGTGAATTGAACAGACTGCGAACTCTACACCCGGACACCCGATTCTATTTCAAGGGGAACAAGCTAGTGCGCGAAACGAGGGAAGCTAGCAACTCACATGAAGTCGACCCACCCGAGGACCGAGAACAGGACCCAGACCTAGGTAGGACCCTAAGATCTTCCACTCGGACTGACAGCCGGGGCCAGCGACGGTAGGGGTGGGGCACGGGCCGATCCTTTGTTTCATCAAGTGTGTCATGTGCGCGATCATGTGTGTCTTCAAGTGCGAGTGATTTTAGGACGCTTCAAGCAGATGACGTTGTCCGTGACAGTGTAAACAACGAGGAGTGCAGCGGGACTGGGAACATCAAATTCCTTTTTTGGAATATCTCAGGTATCACACAGAAACTGTATGAAACCGATTTTGTCAACTTTATTAAATCGTTCGATATTGTAGGTCTAACAGAGACTTGGAGCAATGAAGATTGTGCCGATGACGTCTTTTCAGACTTTGATTGCTTATATAAATATGGAGATAAGATAGCTTCGTCTGGTAGACTCTCTGGTGGTATACTGGTATTGATAAGAAAATCATTAAGTAAATATGTTAAATGGACAAGGACATCGGAAAATTCTATTTTTATACTATTTGAAAAATCACTTTTTGACTTTGATAGGGATTTGCTATATAGCTGTGTATACATACAACCAGAGGGCTCTTCTTGGTATGGTAAATCTAATACATGTTGTAAAAATGGTATTACGCTTTTCCAGGAGAAACTGTTAGAGATAATGTCCGATCTAATAGATGAATACCTACTCTTTGGGGGTGACTTTAATGCCCGTACGGGTACGCTACCCGACTTTGTTGATGATGATATAATTTATCACACCGAAAGTAAAGATAATTCCATGTTTGATTTCATGTTGGATTATTTTAATCTAGAACGGTTCTCCTGTGATAAAGTCGTTAACCATTTCGGTAGATGTCTTTTAGACTTATGTAGCGTTTTAAATATACACATTATAAATGGAAGATGTGGTAAAGATTTCAAAAAGGGCGATTTTACATTTATAGGTACAAATGGAACAAGTGTAGTAGATTACATTTTAGCTTCCGCACATTTGTTCCATAAAGTATTAGATTTTAACATACCCACAAATGCAGATTCATCCCATTTACCTTTAACCCAAGAATTACGAACGCATCCATCTCTAGATCAGACACAGACTATAAGAAACAAATCTAAATTGGATACTGAAAATGAAATTTTCAAGTTTACTTGGAATAGCAATATGCTGCCGCAATTCCGAAATAACTTACTATCGGAGGATGTACAAGATCTATTAGAGAAATCAGTTGATGTAGCGTTCACAAATATAAGTAAGTGTGTAGACCATATTGTAGAAGCACTGTGCCTAGCGGCTGCAGATATGAAACGTCGGATACGCCCCTCACAAGTAAAATATAATACAAATGCTTGGTATGATAACGAATGTGATCATCTAAAGAAAGAAAGATGTAAATTCCTAAACCTTTTTCGAAAAACTAAGACATTGCATTCCCTGGATAGATATCACAAATCTAGAAATAGATATAGCAGAACCTGTAATGAGAAAAGAAAAACATATATGGAACAGAAAAGAAAAAACATAGAAAATAGTCTAAATGATTCAAAAAGATTCTGGTATGAGCTTAAAACACTCTGTCCTAAAAATAGACAAAACCACAATATCGAAACTGACGAGTGGCACGATTACTTTAAATTGTTATATTCGACCTCCGAAAATAGCCTTGATAGACCTAGACAGGACAATCGTAACGAAAATATGTCTCTCCCCATTTCAGATATTACCTACGACATACTGGATGCCCCAATAACTAGGGATGAAATCTTAAACAGTATACATCACCTAAAGTGTAATAAATCACCAGGTATAGATGATGCCCTACCGGAATTTTTTAAACATTCATCTGATCTTTTACTTCCATATCTTGAGCTTATATTCAACATTATCCTCGACACAGGAAACTTCCCCGAATCTTGGTCAATGGGTATCCTTGTACCAATCTTTAAACAGGGTGATCCGAATGATACTAATAATTACCGTGGAATAACCATACTCAGTATATTTGGCAAACTATTCACCTATATCATCAACAAAAGACTAGTTAAATGGGCTGATGTTATGGATAAAATATACGAGGGTCAAGCGGGCTTTAGGGAGGGATATACAACCACAGATAATATTTTTATATTGCACAGTTTGATACAAAGATATCTAAATTCAAAAGGAGGAAAGTTTTATGCATTGTTTGTAGATTTTTCAAAAGCCTTTGATTCTGTACAACGGGGTAAACTATGGGGACTTATGCAATCGCATGGTCTAAGTAGTAAAATGAACAAAATGCTACAGAGTATATATGAAAATGTTAAAGTGACAGTTAGAAATAAGCACGAGTTATCTGAACCTTTTATAAGTGAATTAGGTGTTAGACAAGGCTGTATTTTAAGCCCGTTTTTATTTTCCTTTTTTATTAATGAACTGGCAATGCAAATATGTGATACGTGCACAAATGGGATCCAACTTCATCCGGACACTATTCAACTTTTTCTGTTACTTTTTGCGGACGATATTGTTTTATTTTCTAGCACGGTTATTGGTTTACAAAAACAAATATACGAATTAGACAAATTTTCAGAACAATACAATTTAAGTGTTAATAGAGATAAAACCAAAATTGTTGTTTTTAAGAAGGGTGGAAAACTATCTAAATTGGAAAAATGGTACCATAAAGGGAACTTACTTCAAACAACCAATGTTTATAAATATCTAGGCGTATATTTCTCTGGTAGCTTATCATGGTCTAAACATACCAAACAAGCGTCATTACAAGCCTTGAAAGTTTTAATGGGAGTTTGTAGAAATATGAGATCTTTGGGTGAAATGTCTTTTAACACATTCTTTAGAATATTTGATACCAAGATATGTCAAATACTCCTGTATGGATCTGAAATATGGGGTTTAAGGCAGTATGAAAGCATTGAACGAGTTCACTTATATGCATGCAAAAGGTATCTTGGTGTAAAATCAAGCACATGTAATGCTATGGTTTATGGAGAAGTAGGTAGATTCCCGTTATTTACATATTCAGCCATTAATGCGATAAAGTATTGGATAAAGTTATTAAATATGCCATGCCATAGATTTTCGAAAAAATGTTATGAAATGATGGTAATGTATGACCAAAATGGGAAAAGAAATTGGGTGACTGATATTAGAGAACTGTTGCACAAAACAGGCTACGGATATGTTTGGCTGGATCAGAAAATTCCATGCTATGCTAATTTTATCACATCATTTACACAAAGAATGAAAGATATGTATTTACAATCATGGTCGGAATCTCTACTCCTATCAACTAAATGTTTATTTTACAACCAATGGAAATCGGGTATATGTTTCGAAGAGTATCTAGCAAAAGTTGACGTGAAAAAGTTTCGTATATCTCTCGCCCGATTTCGTTGCTCTTCCCATGAATTATTTATTGAAACTGGCAGATACCTAGGTATACCAAGGGAGCAGAGAATATGTAAATTATGTGACCATAATGCTATAGAAAATGAATTACATTTCCTTCTCATCTGCCCTGTGTATAACACTTTACGAACTAAGTATCTAAAACCATACTTGTATAAATACCCAAGCGAAAGAAAATTAATATCACTGTTAACAGATACTAACACCTTATCACTACAGAATCTTGCAATGTACATATATTTCGCAATGGATTCAAGAAAACAAATTGTAATAGATAAAAACTTGTTATGACTTACTACTCATATATTGTAAATGTACTACAGGCCTGTGGCCTTTTCAGTACTGAAATAAAGAATTGAGACTAAGAAAATTAGCCAGTTACAAATCAAATAATATTTACAGATATCTTAATGGATATTAAATTAGTAATGGATTAGTAAATTTATCAACTAGGCCTACTTGAGGTGCAATGAAATGTTTGTCAACGTCGAGAAAGAAATTTTGACACTCGTTTTATTTGCATTCGTTGACCTGCAGTTTGTGATTACCTTAGGCAGTATTCAAAAGGTTAATATACAATTATTTTTGGCTCATTGAGCAATTTATTTTAGACAGAACCCCGTTTTGACTATTTCTTAAATAATAAACCTTTCCTAAGTAGAATAAAATAATGATAAAATTTATAGTTGAGTGATTTCATTTTTTAGAATTATAAAATTGTTTGATATAAATAAATAATTTAACCTGCTTCAAGTAACTGTACTTCAATTAGTATATATCAGCAGTGATTTGACGATTAGCAGATGTCCCTGAAGATGAGAAGACTAATTTATTTGTTATCAGTGAACTATGAATAAGATTATGTGACCGTAAGTAATTAACAATTAGCCTATCAATCAGTGCTGTCCTCAGATTAATGTCATATAAAATGACAAAGTCGTAATTTAGTAACTTCATTATAATAATCCTCCTACGAATTCACCGAAATATCCTCCTACGAACTGGAATGGACCGCTTAATACTTTCATCTTATCAAAAGTTTAATGATGAATTAATCCCTAAAATATATATTATGTCGGTAAAATGAAATACCTGGATAATTCTGCAGACGAATGTATATTTCTAAAATTTCACTTGCACATAATACAATTGTCTATGTGGGAACCAGGGATTTCGTAGGAGAGACCTATCGTGGTTTCGTTGGAGTGTTATAATATGTTTTTTAATTAAATAATTAGTATCTTAACACTATTAACGCTAAGCAATTGAATAAGTTGAAATACTAATGGATATTTATAATAATATGGCTTAATATTCTATAAATATGATAAAATGGACATTTAAGTATGAAATGAAATCTTCGATATCGTCTTTACACATTTGGCATTGACGACTTGCATAATCTAAATTTTTTTATCTGCAGGTTTCTAGATCTACCGCTAAGTCTAAGTCTAACTCAGGGATGTGTTGAGATGTGTTTATTGTCCTTTACTTTGTTGGCTACTTACCGTTTTCATCTTCACCGGCACCTGCTAATCTTCCAATCGTTGCTCCAATGCGTTAAACTGTTTACACATGACATCATACTTACCCGATTATTTTTTTTTTATTGATACAAACACAAAATGGGTAAACACTGCCGATCATTTGGCATACTCTGTTCGAAACTCTCCAAGGAAATCACCGAAATTCACCAGAACTGTTTACATATTCTGCTGTCATCCATTTCCCCAATTATACTTTAAACTGCAGATGCTAATTACAAATGTTATTACTAATATTATTTCCTAATATTGAAATTTAATATTATATCCTTTATATTGTTAACAAGATATTTCATGCTTCACCGATTCATTTCAATAAGACAATTCATTAGAATTTGACTAAACTTATTATCTTCATGAAAATCCATAAAAATAAAATTTATATCAATTGAAATAATAAGTTCGAATAGTAATGCCGAAATTAGATCTATAGATTCTAAATACTGGATTTTCCGCCGGGCTTTGCTGCGGGGTACGGATGGCTTATCACATGATCAAATCACGTGACAGTGGGACACGCTTTGAGACAAAATGGCGATTATCAATGTATCGTAAAGGCAACAAATTAAGCTTGGCAAATGCGTGTTAAAATATGTGCTTGCAGGGAAACTAAAAGAGATTCAAGACTAGTACAACAAGTAGTTGTCACTAAGATGACATGATCCCCCGCCGCAAATTAATACTTCAAAATTTAAAAATAATGTCAAGATCAGCAAGATTGACTGTCAAACATGTCGAAAAAGTCAAAGCTCCACTGTGACGTTGAGAAAAATGTCACGGTCACCAAAATCTAATCAGCCCTTTCTCTTTCCTAGGAGGTGCATTATGTAAGATATGATGAAAACTGGTGAATGGTTTTTGAGATATCCCGCTGACAACCTTTACATGTACATTAACATGTCGAAAAATTTAAAATTCCACTGTGACCTTGAGAATAATGTCAAGGTTACCTAAATATAATCAGCCCGTCGTCTTTCCTTGGAGAAGTTATGTGTTAAATATGAAGAGAATCCAGCAAATGGTTATTGAGATATCCCGCTGACAAAGTCTCGTTGTGACCTTGAAATGAAGGTCAAGGTCACACACCCCTGTAGGAACATTACTCTTCCTATGATGAACCCATATGCAAAATATGAAAAGAATCCAGTGAAGAGTATTTGAGTCCGGACGGACGTACGGACGGACGCAGCCGAATACTATATCCCCCAATTCGCGCGCGCTAAACGCGCGGCGGGAGATACAAACAATAAAGGTTAAGAATGTTTTTCAAGAGATTTTCAAAACGGAACACACTTCCAGAAATATAGAATCGCGAGAGTCGTGCCTGTACTCGCGCCGTTGTCTTCGGCCGACAATGACCTTACATCATACATTTACGTCTGAATTATCGTATGTATTTACAAAATCAATATCCATTTTTGGTAACTATTTAATTTTAATATAATAAGTAATAGTATTTCCACTTTTTGATAGCTTGAACAAGAAAGCAATGCTGAATCTGCATGATCCACTGTTTTGTCGGGTACATCGCCGACTGAGTGAGCGAATGATGGGATAGGGTGGATTTAATGATTTAATGCAGATTTAAACCTCTCATCGGAGGTTTATATATTCTCAAAGACTAACAAAATATATTGATGAAAGTTGTTTATATATTATGTATGACTTTATATGTTAAGATAAAACTGTTTGTCTCTCCATGTCGTTAGGTGGGATTTTCACTTTGATTTTAATATTTCAACTATCATGCTAATTTAAGCTGGCTTTTTGTATTATTCACACTTGTCTTTAAACAGCTAGAAGTAATTATTGGGATTTAACAAATGATGAAAAATGTGTTTGAATAGTTGACTGTACAGAATGTTTCATTCAAAACTAATCTTTGTAATATTTTAAGCGAATTACCTTTTTGCATTATAAAGGCCACGATACTTTAAAACGTTGGTTTACATTTTTTTTCTTTCCTTGACTTTCACAGATTTGTCGACTGTGTCAGCATCTGATATGAAAGAATAATACCAGTAACTGAACAATCATGCTTTCTGGGAATACAGTTAATTATTGAGATGACATCAAGACGTATAAAGGCTTCGTTATAAGGGGCCTGCTGGTATTTAGAGGTATTACTCAACATATCCCTCCTCCAATAATTAGTGGCTTGTTTTGCACCAGAGCTGCGTTATTCATTTTAGGTTTTGTTTATACAATCTAGATTAATCTGTCAAGTCAATACTACAAATGACATTTCAATCCACAAATATTTATCTACATTCATTGATTTAAATCCTGCAGACAGAAATCATGGATGGTACTACTGTGATGAGATTCAAGGAACTATCGCATCAATACCTTTCCTCATAAACAAGCATTCTCTACTGCAGTAGTTGCAAAGTTGCTGAGGATTCGAACCCCAGATCTATTGACTGTAAACCGAATACACCAAACATTCCCTCCCCACACATTCATTGATAAAGATATAAAACAACAAAGAACAAATTCAGTGTTAAGAAATGCATTTATTTCATGAAGTCTGATTAAGTAAATATATGAACACTGAATGTGCTATCAAACATGGAGAGGTATGAGAAAATGTATTGTAACAAAGTCATGTTTCCAGAGCAGGAAACTCTTCAAAAGAAAAACAATAGACATATTGTTACAAGTTCAAAATTGTTCAGTAAAACAAATTCACAGTATGTTTCAGTAACAAATTGATACATTTGTCTATTTGTATTATGTACATGAATAAAGTAGAATATCTTTAAAAAATAAAAAAAATATAATTCTCCTGCTGTAAAATGAACATAATCATATTAAAATGTAGTTAAATAATAAAATCTCTTATCACATTTGAATATATAACTGTTTTTCTTTTTTATTTGTTACAACGTTACAATGATATATTTTAAACCTAAATCATAATGAAAAAAACTTTCAGTAATTTTAATTCATGTTTTTGTAAAAGGCATATGTGCTTGTACTTTCTCATGTTGATTCAATATTCGAGCTCAGCAATAAGTAGTAATTGATCAGGAATTTGTGCACAAAACTTCCCAAAATAATTAACACCTATATTACATGACATGAACATATTCAAACTCAGTTCAGATATATTTATAATTAATTATTAATTATATCAATTATCAGCAAGTACTAGAAATTAATGAAATATAACACTGTTATAGGCGGCATAAAAGTTTAGCAAAATTTAGAAAATGAAGTAACCGTAACAATAATCACATAGATAGACAGTGGGTAGTGAGGTGACTGACAGCTAGGTAAGAATGCAGCCATAATTTCACCAGACGATTTTTTCAAAGCAAGAATTGTAAGTCGTAAGAAGTGCATGCAGTTACCGGGATCGGGTCTGGAAGTTCAATGATTGGCCTTTTTCCACCGATGACATGAAGTGAACAGACGTAAGTGTCAGGTGTTATCCTGTGGTGACGAAAAGTCATCGGCGCGGGAGCAATCACGAATCAAGCGATCACATTTATCTAGTTGCGTATCTGGTTTTGGAAATCTCACAAGATACACATCATTAATGCATTGTTTATGTATTAATCGCGAATCACTCTTACATTCCCCCCAAGCACACCTTTTAACACCCATGTTTTAACCTCCTTCGTATTTACAATGCATTGATAATCGCCATTTTGTCTCAAAGTGTGTCCCACTGTCACGTGATTTGATCATGTGACAAGCCATCCGTATCCCGCAGCAAAGCCCGGCGGAAAATGGTCTGATAGACAATCAATGAAACATATTAAACGATCAGAATAAAATACACAAAGAAATAAAGCCAATTTCTGGTCGAATCAAATAAATCTTAATACGTACATACGAATTATGTTTTGATTACGAACTTGTCACCGAGGCTTCGCTTAGTTTAGGATTCGCTCGGACATGCAAACGAAATATCGTTACGAAAATCAATGTAAGTACTACTAATAAACTTAATTTCCGTAAAATATGTGTTATTTTACTATTGAATTTATATCAACAAGGATATTTCAGAAGTAATCTAAATTCAAATACTAATGAAATGGTCTAGATTTTATTTCTCGAAAATGTTCAAACCTCGCGTCGCCCGAACTTGAACAGCTGATAACAGTTCATTCCCGATTTTGTGCAGCAATCTACTGTTAAAAATCTTGTATTTATTTGATCTGGGGATCGTAAATTAATACCTTTAGGCAACGGGGGCGATCATACCCCGGTCCTTACGGTTTTTAAAAAACATGCATGACAGGCCCGCACCTCTCGCCATTGAAAACAGCGGCGTCTCCTATTTTCGTGGTGTGTCTTTCATAGCGTAATCTCGTCGTTTGTCGCTCTCGTTCTGGCAACACGGCGGCGCCCTGTGAGTCCGATAATTGCGGTTTTTTTCTCTGTTTGAATTTGTATTACAGATGTTGCAAAGTACCTAAAAAATATTGGATAGGATGTATCGCTAGCCCAACAAACATTCTTTTATTAGCTTTATTTTCATTTTGCGATGGAATATTCCTTTAAATTACCCAAACATGAAATCTTTCAGTCACGGTAGATTCTACCACAGACAGTTTTTTTACAGTTTCCATTCTGCGACGTAAATATATAGAATCTGTTTGCCACTCATTTTTCTATTACGATTAAACCACTTGGGGGCCTACCTTCATGGATATTACAGGCAGATGCGAATGCAATACACGCTATCACGGTTTGGAAAATGTTTAATGGCGGCGATCTGCGTGCGAACAATGCGAGTAAGAGCCTTCCGGTTAGAGGCGTTTAGCATGGGCAGTTTGCTCTGCGGAAGCAATGTCTTTGATTTTAAAAAGTATATTAAATATTTTAGATTTGTAAACCGATTTTAAATATGAAGACATGTCTTATAATGCTATTCAAGAACTAAATTTTCTTTTGTGTTAAATAATAAAAGCCTAATTAACGGCTAGAACGACGGCGACTTGTCGGTAACTGGCATTACTATATGTGTATATCGTGTTATTATCGCTTAGTTTTAAAGAATGACTTATTAACTATTATTTAAAACAGTTTTGTTCGTTAATTAAAACATCAATCCCTAACTTGTTTTTATTTGAAGAATTCAATTGCAAAGATATATACAAACAATTTTAAGGAGAGATGGGACCCAGAAATCGAACTCGCTAACGGCAACATTTTGCGACAACAATTTATTTTTGTGAATAAGTCTCAAAATATATTGATTACATTGTGTTGGACATAGGTTTATCTGTACACTAACGGGGAGCGCTTAAATTTACCGTAACGCCTTTATAACGGTCATTTTACGACATGCCGCATAGCATTACCGTCATCTATATTCGCGGTAAATATGTTACTACGTGTGTGATTCGAATTACATGCGCATCTCAAGTTAGTGACGAATTTAAATAGCCTGGTATAATCAACTGATAGTTATTCTTTCATCGTGCACTCTTACATTGATAATATATTCAATAATGATTACACAGTAGGCCGTCAAAGTTACACTTGAAATCATCAAAACTGCCGTGACGTCAGGTTTTTACGTTTATGTAGGTAATATAAAAAATGACGTTAAAGTGATGAAAAACGTTCGGTGACCCCCTATTATTATTTCTGAATTCGTTTGTTCAGTTAACTGTGCACATCATATCAAAGTATTAGCAATATCTAAAATTTGTGTGTTAGTGACAAATGCTGTTGAATATGCGAAACACGATGATAAAAATGCCGTTTTTAATTAAAAAGTGCTTAATTTTAAAAAAAATTCTCTTTCCAGCGTCATTAATTTTCAAAATATAGATTTGCTATACATCCCCGAATGTGACTGAAATGTATCTGAAAGGATTCGGAGTTCATTCGTTGACAGCGAGCGCTTTATTTAAATACACCAAATCAGTCAAAAATGACGTAATTTGCCGACGGGTGTATTATTATTAATGCCGATAACTCTTTAAATCGTCCGGTGACCCCCAAATTTTCTTACAATTTTGGATAAAAGACATAATGAATTTGCTATTTTGAAAAAATAAACGAATTCTAAAATATTTAATTTCATCGTCCTGACACAGTGGAAATTATTGACATAATTACATCAATTTTACTAATTTCAAATATATGTGAAATGCTTTAGAAATACGCATATTTAATTTATAAAGTTTATTTGTAATTTCAAATGCATGTCCAATCCTCCGCGGCAGTTGGTCATTTATCGATTCCTAATTAGCGCTGGACAAAGAACCTCCCGTCTGGCCTGGTCACCCGACTTCTAAATTTAAATGTCCTCTTTGTTGTGCATGCAATTTACAATGAGTCGAGACGCTATCACGACAGACTCGCACTGACCAGCAACGGAGACGGGTGGACAGCCGTTAGGCTCAGCCAGGCTGCTGCTGGGCTGACCAGTTTACACCCTGCGCGCTAGACTCCAACACAGCCTTATGTACATTTAGTCCATCAACGCCCCGAGTCGGACACAGCTTGGAGAGAGTCTCCACGACATGGTTTTGAGAAGGACCCTGTAGTGTACTCCAAGTTGTGAGTGTAACACCGGCTCGGAAATCCACGTAAATAAAGGAAAATGGTCGACCAACAAACCAACAATCGTCAGTCGTCTATTCTATACATCGTCGTATTCATCGTCCCTCGTCGACGAAGTTCCCTAGACGTTCAAAGTCCCATCTCTCCTTAATCGCGCAGGTGCCCGATTGAAAAGTAGGCCTTTTTCTATTCTGTATGATATGGCGTTTCGTGTCCATATCACACTTTTAAAATAAAATTATCTAATAATTTACGTTGTCTTAAATAATGGAATTTATTGTTGTTATACAGAAATATTTGATATTTTAAAACTTCATTCTAAATTTTACAATAACAGGTACATTTCCGACCGTTCAGATCGACTTACATTGTTTTGACTACGATGATTTCGTCAATGAAATATTTTATCACAACTGTAACTTAGTTTTGAGGGAGTTAACATTAATGGGTTTTTTCTTTGTATTAACATTTCAAAGTCGGTAATATTCTTAAAACTGAATCATTGCGTTGAATACGTTTACTAAAGGGATTAAAGAATGAAACTGTCGAAATATTAATGGGGATGGGTATTTTTTTTACAGTTACAGACTATTGAAACCGTTAAATATTTAATCATATCAATCAATCATATGCTCAAATAATTCATTGAAAGCTACTAACAAAAGGATTTGGGGATACAGATTACGATTATGATAGCATGTCAACAGGATATTGTGGCGGAGAGTTCGTATTATCATATTACATTCGGCCGTGACGAATAATTGCTTTTTGGTCAGAAATCGTATCAAATGATGTATTTTAACCAGGTGATAAGCTATATACTACCTTTGTGTAAATTATGGGAAAACAGTATGCTGACAGTTTCGTTGTTTCCTAAAGTTATTAAACTTTATAGCTGATGTTGGAGTAAGTGTAAATTATTAGTTAATACTGTTGGTGAGTACGTTCAGTGCAGAAACATTTGAATCTGCTATTTTCTCTTGACGTATTTATTACTTTATATATTGACTATATAAACTACCGGGCAAAAGAAAGGACTCACCTAAGTTTGTTTCTATTAATTCAACATTTAAAAGAAAGCAGATGTATTTGACTATGGTACGATGCAATAATACTTATCTGCAGTAGTTTGGATGACTTTGTTGGTGACTGTGGTTAATGTTTAGTTCAAATATCTTTTTGTAATGAAGACAGGGTTAAGAATGAAATTTACACCAACATGACCCCCTACCCTGTTTAAAATGTTGTAAATGTGTGCAGAATCAGGCACATTTATTTATTTTCACATAGGATATGTCTTATATGTCGGTGAACAATTGTGTATCATCAAAAATAATTTTAAAACAAAATTTAACTTAAAATTTCATTTTTAATTTTTTTTTTTTTAAACATGTAGAAGTATTCTTTGACTGCTAACTAAACACCTGTACTTATCAGTTTTGGATAATGACATCGAAAACTTGAGATATTTGCAATTGAAAATCATACATATGATAAAATCAACTGAAGTGAGTCCTTTATTTTGCCCGGTAGTTTATTTAGTCTCGACTATATAATTCAATCAGTTTGAGTATCGCTTCCAAAAAAAAAGGTAAAGTCAAGAATCAAGAAACTAAAATATTGACTGCACAACCACATGTCATAAATTGTGTGTCGAATAAAAGCTCTACTGCAAAACCTGCAAGAAAGAGCACTGTGGACTGATTCCGACTGAATATCCATTTTAATTTGAAAATATAGATATGATTCAATAACGTTTATAAGATTTTAAAACCAGTAAATGATAATTACTTAAATTGTGCATGCATGTTGTTTTTTTCCCCTGTGCTATCGTAACACATACATGAAGCCATAACCTTAGATATTACGGCAATACACGTTTGTATACGTTCTGTTTCGTCTGTGCTAACCAACTTATTAAAAAATATTACCGTAATTGTTGGATCTAAATTTCCGTTTTATGATATAAGAAATATCTTCAAAGGACTAATAATAACCAATAACTATTCCAATTTATATATTCGCTAAATAATAGTCGCGATTACGGGCCGAGGTGTCGTATTTATGTATGTGAGTTTATTGATTTCAAGTAAGTACGGTAATAAATGTTACATAACAATAGTGGTGTATGGGGTAATCCTTTCACAAAGAGTGTATGATCAACACTTGAGCATAATGGTTGAAACTTGAATAAATAACAATCTTCAAAAAAATTATTTTGTCCGTAATATCAATGAAGATTTTAAATAATCCGTTGCCGACGTTCATCGAAAATGTAACCATGACACTTGAATAAAGTCAGGGACTGCTTAATTTTAGTATGAAAACTTGGAATATAGACCTGTCAAATTTGGAATCAAATTTAAAACAATATTGACCAGGTAACTGTGGCTCGCTTTCTCTGTGCGGCACTGAACTTTCGAGCGACAGTCCAGTAAGTTTCGGTCTTATATATAGGAAGCAAATCAATATACAGACTCGTGCAAGCAATGTGCCAAAAGTGTAGCAAGAATCGCCGTTTCCCATGAGATCCCATGTTATTTCAGTGTAGCATGGGTAATTTTAATTATCTCAATTTTCAAAATATTTTTACTGAAAATTGACATGGAAACAGGAAATCTAGTATCTACTCCCAACACGTACCAAATTTCTGATTTTGGATAGAACGTTATTGAACTAAACGATTACTGAGATATGTCCATTTTCAACCCTATACGACTGTTTACATATATCAAATGGTGGCAACGGGGAAGTGACGTTACTGTAAAAATACCCAGTCATTATTTTGCCGTTTTCCAAAACCGTGCTAAAAATTAAATCGAAATTTATAAACATAACAAGAAAAAAATGAGCATGGCTCACATACCCCCGCCATCCGCTATCCGTCCATTGAGAATTATAGATGTGAAGGTTACTATGTTTAAAAAACAGCTTCAAGCATCATAATATTGTCCAAAATAATTTTAGGAACTGACTGTTATTACAAAATTTCATTCACCCAGATGTAATATTTTTCAGGTAACTTAATTTTTCCCATTAGGGCATCACACCGGTAATGTGTACAAAGTTCAATTACAGATTCAAGGGCTTCATAACTCCGTAAAAAATAATATTTCGGAACTGGACTTTGAACTCGATGAAGAGTATCATCTGGACTACCTACATGTAAACTTTCATTCACCTAGATGTAATTGTTTCCGAGAAAACTTGTCCCAATTGGAGCATCACAGCTCTTTTGGTACAAAGTTCAATTTCGGATTCAAGGGCCATAACTCCGTGAAAAATAATATTTCGGAACTGGTTTTCGAACTCGATAAAGAGTATGGTCATGAGTACTCACAAAGAAAATTTCATTCACCTAAGTTGAACAGTATCCGAGAAAACTTGTCCCCATTGAACACAATAAAAAAAACTAAGTCAAAAAGGGACGTTTCGATGGAAACGACAAAAAATATCAATCTCAGAAAATTGAAAATTGTCTGTGCGCGATCGGAAGAACATGGTTAACATCTGTACAAAGTTTGGTTGATGTACCTTTGACGGTTTTTGAGAAAATTGACCGGACGGACGGAAGGACGGACGGACGGAATGACCGCGGCGCTATATACCTCCGCTTACTTCGTAGCGGGGGTATAATTAGAATATGTTATAGATTATAAACTTTCGTTCACAGTCACTATCATGAAAATGTTTATGCTGCACTAAAATAACATGGGATCTTATGGGAAAACGGCGATACTGATATAAAAAAATGCATTTTCTTTAAACAATTCTGATCCTATTCACATTTATCAACTTTGTGAGGAATAATCTTGGTTACAGTCGCATGATAGGCCTATTTAATTCTCTATTGTTTATCTAGGAAATGACAGTAATTTGATCAACGTATATAAATATATAGGCCTACATAGTTGGGAAACATGGCGATTGATATGGGAAACATTTTTATTAATGTACACATGTAGGTTAATCGGACGACATAAGTTAAATTGTCCTCAGAAAAATTAATTCTGAAAAAGTATGCACTTCAAGTGCAGATGATTTCAAATCAAGCTAAAAGTTTCACATTGATCAATTCAGAACTTCTATAACTTCTATAACGGGTAGGCCTACGAGTCTGTAAAATATATAATATTATATTGAAATAAATTCAAGCTGTGATGGTGCAAGTTATCAATAGTTTACATGAATTTACCATGAGTTGACACAATTTAAGACAATCGGTTGAAAAATATTTTTAAATGTCAAATAACGGTAGGCTATCATCTTGAATTTTTAATGTTTAGGCCTTATACTTATATCTTGATTACAAGTTCACTTCAGCATATTATCGTTCAATTTTATTTTTTAATAGGTTAATATACCGTGATATGAATTGAGTCCGACTAATAATTTTGATATTTTGGATAATTCTAATTTTTATAGGTGTTTTCATCAGACAGTGAAAGTTGTAACTTGTAGTTCGACTGTCAACGCACTTTTGCAGTTCGTAATCACTAAAATTCAGAGCACCCAGAAGCAGTACAACTGCACAAACTGAACATCAACGAGGTCACAAATACATTTTAGTAGCAATTGTTTTTTATTTAGACGTTTTTATCACATATTTTGACCAAAACATATATCACGTAATGTAAAGTCTATGGAAACCGGAAGTCGCTTACTCGCAAAGCGAAGGGAGGTAACTCTGGCTGGTCTTTCGCTTAAGCATTGGAGTAACGTGGAACCGTGATAACGTGTATATTGTAACATGAGGAAATTCAAGTGTAGACCGCAAATTAAAAATAAAGATTCGAGGAGAGCAGAATAGATATCAATAATTATTCTACATGTCTTCAGCCAACTTCATTGAGTAGAGTTATGGGTTCGATTCCCTCTGCTGTATTCTGTAAACTTTTTTTTCGGATCGAGTCATAGGTAAGGCCTTCTCGATAATCCAGAGTACATACGATCCGATAAATCTATAATCGCTAATTTATCTGAGCGTACCGTATTTCCTCTAAATTCTAATAGGGGCCGGGCCTCAAATAGGAGCCGGGCCTCTAATTAGCAGCCGGGGGGGTAAAGGTACCTTTAAATGAATAAGGGACGGGCTACCAATAAGGGTTGGGCCTCTTAAAACCCTCTTAAACGGGCCCGATTTATATGGCATCAATTAAATTACTCCCTATCAGATACATTTCTACTTAAATGTTCTCAGACACTAAGAAGTTTAGAGTACTACATTAAATCCGGTATACATGAAATGAAATTTAAGTCAGTTATCAGAGGTTATCATGTTTATTGGTCAAACCTAAAAATAAAATAAGGGCCGGGCCTCAAATAAATTAAATATTATTAAGGGCCCGGGCCCCTATTTGAGGAAATACGGTATACTCTGGATTACCGATAATGTAGGTAAGGTTGAAATCTAAGCATTTGCTAGATTATATGTTAAAAATCGGTAAAACCTTAGTCTAAGTAAAACTTCAAATTTGGTGGTAATTTTAAACTTACAGAGAGGATATTATTAGACATGCGTTAACCTGAACATGAAAGAGACGTCTGATTAAAAGAGTTTACCGGATGGAGAAAGCTTGCACATTCACGTGCATGAGGTCAGACGTAGGCTACCCTGTTTGGATTTGATTTCGCTTAAGTTAAATATGAAATTAAATAAGGTTAAACAACATGTTTTCATGTTATCAAGTTATCCAATTAACCATTCATGGGTTTATTGTAATGGTAGGCATAATAATAAAACAGTACCGACAGTCATTTCTTTGTCAGGTCATTATCATTTGAACCCAGTACTTGACAGTGAGACTCAGTGAACGAAACTATGACTGGGCTATCTGAAGCAGGTGTTTGGCAAGGTGCACATACTCATTTATCCATATAATGGGCGACAGGCGATGTCTCGGGGCATTTTGCAGCAGTAAAGCCCTGGGTGACAGCTTATGCCAGATGATACCAGGCTCCGTACTTTTGGAGGACGCTTCCTACGGGATGACCCTGGTGAACATGACCATCTTTATTTATGGACTCCCTACCGCATCAGGCTTTGGACTTCATTCAACCCTTGGACGTGTTATAGGATAACCTACCTATCTGGACATGTGAACAGTATGGACTTGTGAAATTCATTTGGATTGTTTCTTTTTGACAAATGTTTGGAATATAAGTGTTTGTAATTCTTGGATTAATGTGAATACCGGAAAACTCTAAGTTACATTTTTGTCATTAACTTTTCATGATGTCATAAATAGGTAGTGTAGGTAGGCATAAATACATTGTTTTATATATTTATCTTACCGGTATGTTAATAAATATTTTCTGTTAAAATATAGAAAGGCTAAATAAGGTTGCCCACATCAAGCAAACCATGAGATTCTTAAACTCAAAGGAAAACTCCGTCTGTTATAGTAGTAACATAGGTCAAAAGTTACCAAGGGTGTTCTTCTATCGAGAAGTAATGATTGTTGTCGAAAATAACCCTTTTAGTGCCAATCTGTTCATTATAGTTACATTATCAAGATATTTAGTCTTGATTATGACCGAAAACCGGACAATGTTCCGCGACCATCGCGCGTCAATTGTTCAAACGTAATTTTGAAAACTTATAGGTAGCAGACAAAGAGACAGATATTTGTTGGTACTGTTTAATGGAACATATAATTGCCATACATGTAAATGGGGCGCATGAATTCGGCTTCTCATCGTGTATTAAGCAGCTGCTCGAGTTTCATTGAAAAAAGTTATTGTCAAATATTTGGCGTTAGGGGATACATATGCAAGTCGAGTGAGATGATTTGGACGTAAATCAGGACACTTGATATTTGTGTATGTATCAAATCTAAATATAATTTCATGAAAAACACGGAGTGTCCCTTTTAAGACTCCCACTAGACTAGCAAACACCCAGGCAAGACCCTCGTCATACATTGCCCACCCGCCTGTACATCGAGCACCGATATTCACCAAAAATCACCACCTCATGTTCCATTTAATAGATATACTAAGTTGCCCCCAAGCTTGCCTTTTTAAAGGCTTTTCTTGTTTTTTTCAATTATTGGAGACCCGGCGCTTATTAGAGGTAATACGGTACCTGAACATACCTGTCATCCCACTTGTATCACCAACACTCCTGTCTTGTTGTGGGTCATGCAGAAATACTGTCAATGTCTCTCCTGTCACATGATGTTGTTTCTTTCCTGCCACTCTTTCTGCAGCTGAAATGGACATTATGTGGTCACTATTGGTCCACTGCCTACAACTGCCTTTCATAAATGTAATGTTCATCTAAGCATCAACTATTCAAGAAGATGTTTGTTCTTTGTTATGCTGCTAAAATAACAAGAGTCATCAGAAGATGACATATCCCACCGGTTCCACAAAATTTGTAAAACACATCTTTTACAGATACTTGTGTATCTACTACCGTACTTCAGTTAGTGGGTATTACAGAGTTTCAGGAATGTTAAGGGTTTTAGACTTATGCTCCAGAAGCAGTCAAAATCAACAACAACCAACATCCCTCTCATGTTTCTATGGAAACAGAAAAAAAAAATTCAGAAAAAATCTGATAATATCAAAAGGCACCACTTCAATCAATGGGTAATACACATGCAAAGTTTCAGGAAAATATGATGAATGGTTTTGGAGCTGTGCTCCGGAAACGAACCTGTCTCTGAACAAAGTCCAACTTCAACATGTTTCTATGGAAACGAAAAAAAATAATTCAGAAATCTGAAAATATCAAAAGGCACCACTTCAGTTAGTGGGTAATACACATGCAAAGTTTCAAGAAGATATGATGAACGGTTTTGGAGCTGTGCTCCGGAAACGAACCTGTCTCTGAACAAAGTCCAACTTCAACATGTTTCTATGGAAACGAACAAAAAGTAAAATTTTCAGAAATCTGAAAATATCAAAAGGCACCACTTCAGTTAGTGGGTAATACACATGCAAAGTTTCAGGAAGATATGATGAACGGTTTTGGAGCTGTGCTCCGGAAATGAACCTGTCTATGAACAAAGTCCAACTTCAACATGTTTCTATGGAAACGAAAAAAAATAAAATTTTCAGAAATCTTAAAATATCTAAAGGCACCACTTCAGTTGGTGGGTAATACACATGCAAAGTTTCAGAAAGATATCATGAATGGTTTTCGAGTTCTGCTCCGGAAACGAAATGATTACGGACGGACAGACGGACGGACGGACGGACGGACAGACGGACGGGGCGATGACTATATCCCACGGTATTACATACCGGTGGGATAATAATTAGAAAATATACATAAAATAATTTTGAAATTGTTGAATTAATCTTTCTTATGGAAATGTCAATATAAACATCAGAACAGTTGTAAACATCAGTTTTGAAATATAAAGTAAAGGCGCTGTAGTACGTAGTTCTTACTGAAATCAAGTAATCTTACGCAAAACGGATGTGGATGATTCAGTTGTCCAATTTCCTTCAAAAGGCCATTTAAATGTGTTCACATTAAAATGGCAGTTCGAAAGTAGATCAAGTGACCTAACTGCTGTGGTGATAGTTTAACAGTCAGGGTAGAGTTGTAATTATGGCACCATGATGGAATGGCCAACCATCTTGCTGTCTGAAATCTCAAATTTGCAAGAGACCTTAAAATAGAGCCACTGGCTCTGTAGCTCATCAGGCTTTATATACATTTACTAATTCAAAATGTACAACAGATAGTAAGCACTTTAAATGGAGAAGATGAAATAGGTCTTAAGGTCTTATCTTTGAGGGCAGAGATAAAATCACCTACAAACAAAGACACACTTGAAGATTTAATTCATCACTGTTATTTCCTTTGAATTACCTCCCTTTGAAGAGCACATAAAATCTCAAGATGAAAATAGCATTTCAGGTTATGACCTCTGTGACCTATATTTGTGGTTGCAGGATCACAAAATCTACAATTTAGAATCCCAATTGGCCAAGGAGTCTGTACATACAATTTTAAGTCTCTAGGGTCAGTGGTTCTTGAAAAGAAGATGAAAATAGGTTTTCAAGTCGTGACCCCTATGACCCTATTTGGGGTCACCAACGTCACCAAATTTGCAATTTAGAATCCCCATTGTCCAAGGAGTCTCTTTACAAAATTTCAGCTCCCTAGACTAAATGGTTCTGGGGAAGAAAACAAAAAAGCGAAAGTTAACTTACGGATGGACGGACGGATGGACAGATGGACGCACATACGGACACCGGACACCATGCCATGCCATGCCATAAGCCCATTGGGTCTTCCAGGCCAGATGAGCTAAAAATCTGTCTCTCACACCGAAGAGTTCCACACCACTGTTGCTTTTTGCGTCGAACCATTTTCTTTCAATATGGATAACTGTTTTCTGTGAATACAGCTTATTGGGTTGCGTAACGAGATGTCTTACCATCTAACATAACAATATTTTGTTTACAGCAAACAAAATATGCAAACAAATGTGCTACAGCGCCTTAACAAATATATATTGAATATCTGAAAATTCTACTGTGTGTATACCGTAAAACTATTATTATAGACTACCTTCAGCATCAGCAAACTCAATAAGTGCCATTTTGTTTCTTTTGTCCAATTTGATATTGGTTATTTCGCCACCTTGAGAACGTCTTTTATTTTCAAAGTAAAGCTCCAGATTTTCTTCAGGGATTTCTTTAGTTAGTCCTTCAACTCTAACAGTTTTTACAGGTCCTGAAAATTGTAATTCATATTGATATGAACACAGGAGGACAAATGAAAGTACATATACTGTATCCTATGGTTCTTAAATGTTTGGGTCACTGTACCTCGATCGAGGTACCTTTTTCAGTTTTTTTTTTTAGAGTCAGTATTTAATCTATCTTATGACCAATTTTCATGAATTTGTAGTGGATTTTACTTAGTGTATCCTCCTTACAGGGATGATTCTAGATGTTGATTGTTTGTGGATATCAAAATTAATTTAAACAATCTCATTTAAATCCAATAGAACGTGAAACTCGTAACTCTCTGCGTTTCTAATCGATGCAGATCAGTACTGCACCACAGAAGTCATCAACTTCAACCAATCAGCGAAGAAGCTAGAAAGCCATCAGGCCGACTTACGTTGAAATACAAAACACCAGATTAAATACCATATCTTAGTTGGCCTCTGATTGGCTGAATTAATTGACGGTGAACTACCTCTGCAGGGTAGTACTCAGATCGACAAACGAGGTACAAGTGTGACGTTCAACCTGATTTAAATGAGACAGAGTTGTTTTTATCATTAATTTTCACTTCATGCACACACATGGGGAATCCTCAATGAACTGACCCTCAAGTGGACATCTTTAAAGGATTTGGGAATAAAACAGTAGTGCATCCATGAAAATTATATCTGCACTTACCTGTTTCTTCATGTTGTGCTTGTTGATGTTGTTGCTGGTATGGATATTGTTGATGCTGGTGTTGTTGAAATAGTTGATGTCGGTGATGTTGATGTTGCTGTCTCCAGTGTTGCCTATATGGTTGGTAAAAACCCCGTTGTTTTCCCAAATGTATTGGATATTGATATAGTTCAGGTTGTAGGAAGTGTTGCTGATGGTGTTGTTTAGTTAGTCCTTCATCCTCAACAGCTTGGAGTCGACCTGAGAATTGCAATCTAATATTCAAGAGAACCAACAATTTATCCATTAATTCATATAATAAACCCAAATAATCGGACCGTGCTTGAATTAGTAAAGTTGTTTCCCAGTCTAAATAGATCGAGCCTATTATTTCAGCATTATGATTGACTCCCTGTAAACAAATATATTAAAGAATGTCGCACAATACGTTTATAGTACTCACAAAAATAGAAATATAGTGATTTAGCGTTTATCTATTCATCACTTCATTGAGCTATGTAGTTTTACAGATATTGAAATAACTGTTTTTCCACACTAGGTCTTTTGAATGATATAATCAAGGGCATTACACAGATGTTACATGCACAGGCGCCAGACCCTAAATATACACCTACGTATATCTACCTACCTATGTAACATATAAAGAAGGTATGACACTGTCGCCATTTTGAATCCTGGCATAGGACCGGAACTGGTTTGCTGGGTCAAATACGCCTTGTAACATTCGTAGACTGATCCAAGTTTACATTTCCGGTCCTATGCGAGGATTCAAAATGGCGGCAGTGTCATACCTTCTTTATATGTTACATAGGTAGGTAGATATACGTAGGTGTATATTTAGGGTCTGGCGCCTGTGGTTACATGTTTATATGTGTCATAGTTTGCTGCATCCTTGGTTACCTATGGTTTTATATATATGCTCCGTTACTCTCCACTATATCACCCATGGGAAACCTTATCAGGAGAATCTGTACTCAAATTACCCGCCCTTGGCCGGCGTAAGCCAATCAAACTGCTATGCAGCTTGGACCTGCGAGCCAATGACAATTCATATCACTTCGTTTCAAAGCAAGCGAGGTCATTGTGATAGCCATCCGTCACCGGTTATCTCCCTTGACCATTTCCGTCTTATCCCATTGAGCATTTCTTTGGTTACTGACTTCGTCACGCTGGCCAAGGGCTTTTTTATTTGAGAACAGATTCCCCTGATAAGGTTTCCCATGGGTGATAAAGTGGAGAGTAACGGAGCATATATAAAACCATGGGTAACCGAGGATGAGTTTGCTGTTATCACAGGGGCTTGTATAGCGACTAGAAAGCATATGAAGTCGACGATCAAGCCCCTTATACTATAAAAAAATGTATTTTACATTTTTAGATCGGATATATTTTTTAGATCAGATGTATAGATCTCAGCTTCTCTGCCCTGTAAGAGCCCTGGTATGGTACTTGAAGAGAACTACATTCAGGAGGAACTTTTTACGACCATAAAAAAACCTTTGTTACCTCCCTCAATTCCTATACTTGTATATGGGTTTTCAGGAACAGGTAAAGTTGAGACCAAAATTCACTATTTCAATATTACCCTTAAATAAGAAAAATTCCCAATTTCCACTTCTTAGTAGTGTAGCAATAGCTGCTGCTAAGGGATGTGAGGGGGTTATTTGTTAGAACCTTCATTAACTCTATAGCAAAGCAAATGATATATCTGTCAAACATACTTCTTATGTCCTCGTTATGAACTTCTCTGTGTCCAATTCGTCCAGTGTTTGTTGAGGAGATCTGTGAAATTATTAATTATATAAATATAGATTGCGTTTAAACATTACCTGAGTGAGAGCATAATTAGGTTTATACATTCATCCAGGTCCTGAGTGTCGCACAGTTTAAATTTCAATGAAAACGATGCAGACGATGCAAAGTAAACACTCAATTCCAAAATGCATCTTTCTGATGTATTGGACACAGTTTGTCCACTTTATTTATAGACACAAAGATTCATAGAGCACTAAAATACTTGAAATTATAAAAGTTGAGCGTGTTATCTTTATCCTTCATGCAATGAGAGTGTTCAAGAGAAAGCAGATATAATCTCTGAGAAACATGGTGTATGGTAGTGATATAGAGAACAAGCAATTGTAACTACCGTAGTGACATGAGCCCCGGCCACAAGTCATTACTTCAAAATTAAAGAGAAACAAGCAAAAAAGTGAGCGTGGCTCACTAATACCCCCGACTGTTAAAGTTTGACGTCATTATTTTACTTAAAGAGAGAGGTGTCTGCACACCTGAGGATTGATAAGCTATGAAATGTAATTGCTAAGATTAAACTGTTTGTGAAAAGGGTAGGACAAGTGTCGATCTTCATGTAAAAAAGGTAAAAATAGGAATAATAGTAACTTGAAAAGGTATGGGTAACATAATACACTACTGCTATTACCACTGATCACTGACCACAAATCACAACACAGAAGTAGCTTCATTCATTCTAGCTCCGAATATGATGAAGTAAAAAAATATTAAAAATCGCCAAAAATTCAAAATTCACCAAGTCTCCTAGTGTTGAAGAAGACATACATGTGCCAAATTTGAAAAGGATGAGATGAATAGTTTTTCTGTAATCGATCGGACAAAACATGCTCAGAATTTGACTAAGTTAAAAAATTAAAAAAATCGCCAAAAATTTAAAAATTCACCAATTCGGTTTAAACTTCGCACTGCACTTCTCCTAGTGGTTGACAAGACATGTACCAAATTTGAAAAGGATGAGATGAATAGTTTTTCTGTAATCGATCGGACAAAAATTGTCTTCGGATGGAAGGAAGGACGGACGGACGGACGGACAGAAGGACGGACGGAATCATTGGTATTACTATATAGCCCCGACCTTTTTAGGTCGGAGGTATAATAAAGGTCATATGTTGATAGACATGACCCAGTTAAATTCTCTTGTTATGTTGTGAAAATCCGCTGTGGCCTTGAGTGATCTCAATGCCAAAGCCACCAACATCTAACCACTGATCAGTCCTTGAAATATGAACACATTTCAGTGAAAGTCTAGTCTCCTTCTTGTCCAAGACAAATTACAATGCAATGTAGTTAATTCTTCAGCTATTTCATTTTTCACTATTTCTAAAGAAAATACTAACATACCAAATAATAAGGCATATTGACAAGTCACCAAATTTACAATTTAATAGATTACACATTTGTAAAGGAATGTCAACACAAAATATAGTTATCAGAGACATTTACATTCTTAGGAACAAGTAACAAATATATTTCAAAACTAAAACCTCTGTGATTTTGTCTCTATTAGAAGTTTTTACAAGTTCAAAATATGAAAAGAATTTCATTTTGTTATGCTTCGTGTTAATCAAATACGAGTCATAGAAGGTTTAAAGACCTTTCAGGACCTTTCATGTACTTACTGTGCCAGAATTTATTTCTCCAAAAGTTTGTACCTTGGAGATAATATTTGTCATCTCCCCAGGTGAGAAAGTCCATGATGGATGTTGAACATCTTGAGTTTGGTCCACAGCAGCTGCAGCCTCCAGAGATTGGACCAGGACAGGACCTGCAGAAAGAACTTCACAGTCGTCAGACTTGGTCTCCATTTGTTTGAAGTATTCCAGGGCAGACTCCATCTGAGCAAGGCTATCTTCTTTAGCCTGACGCTGCTTCTTCAAACTGTTGACAGTGCTTTCGGTCCTTTGCTGTAGTTCAGTGATAAGCTTGTTTTGCCGAGTTTTCAGCTTTCTATTGAACTCCTCAAAAGTTTGGTTTATTGAAAGAGTTGTTTGTTTCAGATTTAATACATGCTGATCGGTTTCTTGATCAAGTGAAGTTTTCTTTCTCCTTAAGACATATGCTGACTTTGCAACATCTTTCATTTTACTTTTCAGGGACGACAGCATGGTGGTTGCAGCATCTTCTATAGGGTCAAGGTCATGACCTTTGTGCTTCACGATGATACAGGATACACAACACAGACTGGAACACTTACTGCAGTAGAATTCAATCTTGTGGTCCGGATGATCCTTGCAGAAATGGCTCAGAAAGTTCTTTATCGGTTCTTTCAAAGCATCTTCCAAAGATCGACATGTATGCTTCCTTGTTACCCGATTTCGTCGATGAGCTTCTGTGCATCGAGTGCACATGTAACTTTGACATTCGTGACATCGGGTAACCGCATGACTTCCATCTGGACAATCGGTGCAGAAGATCTTCTTGCCTTTCTTGAACTGGACGTAATCCACCAGTTTGTTTCTGACCGGATCGACAGGCAAAGACTGGGCGTTTCCTTTGACCTTCTGGACATGTCTGCAGTTGGGACATGTGACTTGCCCTCTTTCTTCTTTCAGAAGCTTCTCCAGGCAATGCGTGCAGAAAGAGTGAAGACAGCTGATCAGAAGTCGAGGACGTCGTTCTGCTTGGTCAAAGTGTTCCAGACAAACCGCACATTCCAAAAAGTTTTCCTTCAAGTCACTGACGTCCAGACTTTCTTGAGCCTCCGCCATGTTCGTGAAGTTGCTTTGTCAACAAGTTAAGTTTGGTGGTTCTCACATCAACTGCAATAATCTGAAATATTGAAAAAAAATTAAAATAGCTGCAATATTGAAACTGTCATATTTATGTAGCAAGATATATCTTTAAGTTTGATAAATCTATTATTTTCCAATTAGTTTACTCTAAATGATGCTGAGGGTGTAATTGTTGTACTTTATATGTCAACGTTACGACATAAGAGTGTTATTTTATCTAAAGGTATTGGCTGCTGTTTAACATTATCTCTTTAGTGCCATTCTATTCAGTAAAGTAACAATATTAAGATGTCCTGATTATGATCGAAAACTGGCCAACAAACCACGGCTGGCGCGTCAATTGCTCAACTGTTTTTTATAAAAATGATATGCAGCGGACAAAGAGACAGGTATTCGTTGGTATTGCTCAAAGGGTCGGACAAATGGTATACATGTTAATTGGGCGCATGAATTCCATTGTTCGATTTTCAAAAAAGGCATTTTATTGCCAAATATTTGGCATTAGGAGATTTATATGCAAATCGAGTGATATTATTTGGACGTAATTAGCACATTTGATATTTGGGCATACTCAAAGCTAAAAATAAATTCAAGAACAACACTTAATGTCCCTTTAATCAGTGTGTTTAACTCTCTTACGGCTTAAATGAGCATACCAGCTTATACCATAATTGTCAGTAATTAAAGACAATGAACGAATGATTCTTACAGCATACTCAATAGTATGTTTCGATATCACTCATTTAAACTGCATTGTTTGCTTGCTGACACCAACACCTGCGTTCCATTGCTGAACACGTTTTAAAGGGATATCCAGAGTCAAACGTTATATGTTATCGAAAAGTACTGACTTTTATCGAAAATTTCCATTTATTTTGCCAGTCGATTCATTATTGTGACGATATACAGGGGAAAGTAGTAATTTTTTAATGAAAACCGGACACAGCACAGTGGCTTTTTTTATAAAAACTTATTTATAACAAAGGTTGGTTATGTTTGAAACGTTATATAACAAGTGTTTGCCACTAACATAGCAATGTCCCCCGCCTCCAGCGTTAAGTCATGTAAGACTCATTTTCTAAATGTGGTTCTTCTTATATTGCATTTCTGGTAAAACATGTCATTATGACATCAAATAGCATAACATAGCATTTACAAGAATGTGGTCACAGTGTTATGCACTAAAAGTTTACTGAATTCTGCATAGTTCCCTAATGACAGATGTCACCAAATTTCAAGAAAATGGATGCTAAAGGGTTAATAACAAGAGGCTGAAAGCCGGTCAAAGTGCCGTGATGACCTTGACAATTAGGTCAAGGTCACCCAATTCAACTGGTGTCTGCATAGTCAACCATTTTAGGCTGAAGACACTGGGTGCAATGGTTCATGAGATATCACGTTAACAAAAGGCTGAACAACTGTCAAAGTGCTGTGGTGACCTTGTAAATAAGGTCAAGGTCATGCAATTTGAGTGGTGTCTGCATAGTCACACATGGTAGGCTGGATAAAAACAATTAAGACACTGGGTCCATCAGGTAATGATATATCGTGTTAACAAGAGTTCGAAAATTGGTCAAAGTGTTGTGGTGATCTGAAAATAAGGTCAAGGTCAGCAAAATCGACTGGTGTCTGCGTAATCCGCCATTGTAGGCTCGCACCAAATTTGAAGACTTTGGGTCCATCAGGTAATGATATATCGTGTTAACAATTAAGAGTTCGAAAAGTGGTCAAAGTGTTGTGGTGACCTTGAAAATAAGGTCAAGGCCATGCAATACAACTGGTGTCTGCATAGTCACCCATTTTAGGCTGGTACCAAAATTGAAGAAACTGGATACAACGGTTCATGAAATATCGTGTAAACAAAAATTGTGACGTACGGATGTACGGACGGACGCCACTTAATGCATAGTCCCCCGTGCCCCGTTGCGGCGGGGGACAACAACTGTGGTACTCTGCATGTAAATGAAGTGTGTAGTTTCAGTTTCTGTGCATGTATAATGCTTTTGCTTGACTTTCATTAGAAACAAGTAATTTTCATATATTTTGCAATTAGGGATGAAATATGCAGTGAGTGAAATTAATTGAACTGAAATCAACACATATCATATTTTGGCACGTAAACGGTATTTCGGAACGGATTTTATTCATATTTGACTTAAAATTAAATGTTGGCTGTTTGCTCAGGTTTTCAATTTATGGAATAATAGTATGATAGTTTCTTTTATTAAACGTAATTATTTATAGTTACATGTCGACTAGACCTCCTATGCCTTGAATGGCATGTTTCTTATCAAACCTTAACCCTTAACATGCGGATCCCGGAATTATCCGGGCTTTAAGCGATTCCGAGGTACCTCAATACGGATCCCGGATCGCTTACTTAGAAGAATTCACGGCTGTCTAAGTACTTTTCTATCCCCCATACCGGGTCCCGAGTCGATTGTTTCCGCGACTCGCTGCATGAGAATGGCTGTATTTATGCCTCGCAGCCTACAATGAGAATAAAGCTTTGTTCAGTGTCTGGTCAGAACGTCCAGCAAAATTCACACCAATTTGCGTGTGCATTGTTGACCCGTAACGCATCGATAATTAGCTTTACAAAAGGCCAATTTTGTCCTGCTTCGCTCCGATGGCTACACTGCCCGGCGGCTAATTAGCACCTAAGTGTCTGCACTGCCCCGGGGTGAGATAGGCCCGTACAGGCTTATCTGTCTCGCATCCCGCCATATGGGCAGATAGCCTATGCTTATCTGTCTCGCATCTCGCCACATGGGCAGATAGCCTCTAATTACGGGAAGATATTGCGATAAGCTACCTTTCTCTCGCACTTCGTATCATATGAACCAATTGGTTGTTTTCAATTTTTTTATACCAAAATAAAGAGGAAAGAATGGCCTTTATTCCCATATAAAAATCGCAATTGCGCTAACATAACTGAAAATACAGCAATCGCACAGAGATAGGCGACTTTCGCACTTTTGAATTTTGATACATGTGGCGCATTTACCCCAACATGCCTCGGCGCTCTATTTCTAAGAAACTACTTGGGATATTTTAATAATTTTTATCAGTATATAGATAAAAGAATTGTCTTCAATTCCATATAAAATACGTGTATTTTCGGCAATAACTTTTGATGCGCCAGGTGTCGCGCAGAAGGTGATATTCGGCTTTGAATAAGTGGCGCTCTTAGCATATACCATCATTACGGGCTTTATAACTTGTGAACCGCAAGTCCGATTTTTATAATTTTTACATCATTGTAAAGAGAAAAACATTGTCTTCAATTCCATGTATAATGCGCATGTTTTCCGGAAGAACTCTGCATGCGCAAATGCCGCGCCAAAAGGTATAATTTTCGCACTTCATAACTTTTGAACCGCAAGTCCGATTTTTATAATTTTTACATCATTGTAAAGAAGAAAATATTGTCTTTAATTCCAGATATAATGCGCATGTTTTTGGGAAGAACTATGCATGCGCGAAGCGCCGCAATATTGATGTATGCATAAGTGAAGAAGTATGATAATATATAACTAAAATACTGTTCTTTTGATACGCAAATAAAGAGCTTTATAAACGATGAACAACTGTCATGACGGAATTTTGTTTCCAGTTTTGGAAAAAAAAATGTCACAAAAAAGCGAAAATATATTTGAGTACGGGACCCGCCGCTCGGGGAAAAGCCTTTTCGTGGGAATATTTTCTCAGGAAAATATTTCACTTTTCGGAGTTTCTAAAAATGTGTGAACATTTTTGTTACTGACTCCGCCTCGAGAGACCGCTCCTTGGATGCTCTGCTTCTCGAAAAGAGAAGTCATTCGGCAACTGACAACCCGAGCTTCCCTGACATAGTAGTTTATGTTCCGGGCCTCGCGCCCGGTGCTACACGTCGCCGAGGAAATCAGAAAATGGTCCGTTTGACATATGCGTCGGAAAAATCGGCGCGATGTAAGAAGCCGTCGGCGCTTGCGGCGCAGTCGTCCTAGATGCGCCGGGAGGTTCTGAAACTGGCAAATGAACGTCCATGAAGCTCACATTCATTATCTCTGTATGTTTGTTGTCTCTAATCACATGTTATATGTTGCATACATCTAACGCATTTTCAATCATTTACAGGTTGAAGCAGAATGCTGCGCGGACGTGGACGCAAGGCCCTGCGACGGCCTAGGGCGTTGCATACTAGGACACGCAGCTTTGAAGCCGTTTCAAGCGACGACGACTTCATCAACGAGATCCATGCTGATGAAGCCTCTGATATGGAGTCAACTGACAGTGATGGTAGCAGTGGTTTAGACAGTGATGATGCATATGATCGGGACACTGTAATAGATAGTGAACATGGTGACACAGATGGTCTGAGTGATATAGAGACAGAGATTGCCAGAAAGATTCTAGCCGCCGGTAATTCCACCGAAGAAGACTTTAGTGGTTTTGAGGAGGAGTTTGCCGAAATACCACAATATAATCAAGATAATTCACAGACGTTTGATGAGTGGGTGGATGGTCCGCGGCCACGTGTAAACTTGCCTCTCACTGGTCAAACTGGGTTGCGCCAGTTCATAGAACTTCCTGAGAACCCTGAACCTATTGACTTTTTCAATTTGTTTATACATAATGATGACTATGAGGATATGGCAACGGAAACCAATAGATATTTCAAACAAGCAATGGAGGACAAAATTCTAAGACCCCGTTCAAGAATGCAACAGTGGCAAGACACTAATGCAGAAGAGATGAAGGTATTTGTAGCCATAACAATTGCCATGTCATTGGTTGTGCAGAGAAACTTTGCTGATTACTGGTCAACAAGTGATGTTACCTCAACGCCTTTCTTCGCCAAGTGCATGCCCCGAGACAGGTTTTGGCTTCTTATAACCTACCTACACTTGGCTGACAACAGGAGGATGCCGGACCGTAACACCCCGTGCTTTTCACCAATAAATAAACTGGGACACTTGTATAACCGGATAGTTCACCGTTTTTCAAGAGTGTATAAACCGCATCAAAACATTTCAGTCGACGAGGGCATGGTGCCCTGGAAAGGTAACTTATCTTTCAAAGTTTATTTTCCCGACAAGCCTAAGAAGTATGGGATAAAGGCTTTCATGTTGTGTGACTCGCACAACGGATACGTTTGCAAGTTCAAACTCTACACTGGAAAAACGAATGAACCGGTTTCTGAAGGTGGCAAAACTTATGATGTAGTCATGGACTTGGTGAACGACTACGTTGGACAGGGGCATCACATCTTTATGGACAACTACTATTCGTCCACAAATCTGTACATAAATTTGTGGGAGCGGGGAATCGGTGCCACGGGGACGTTGAGAGCCAATCGAAAGGGACTTCCTGATTCAGTCAAGAAACCTAAAAAGAAAGCCAAGCAAGGGGACATGACAGTTTCTCACAACCATGGCCTACTCGTTCTTCGCTACGAAGATAGAAAATCAGTGCTTCTCATGTCTACTGTTGAAGATACACAACTTGAACAAACAGGGAAGAAGAACCGGGCAACAGGGGAACCAGTTCTCAAGCTGCGCATTGTAACAGCGTACAACAAGTACATGGGAGGTGTTGATCGGGCCGACCAGATGTTGTCTTGTTGAACTCTTACATCGTTTATAAAGAATATAGCAAAGATAAACCTCTAAAAACAAGTCGGGAATACAGGAAGGCTTTGGCGCAACATATAGTAACATTTGCGAACAAGGAACAAGTTCCATCACTTTGCAGACGTCCCCGTGGTCGGCCGAGCACGAGCGACGAGAGTGTCACTCGTCTTCATGGACGTCACTTTCGGACGAAGATTGAGCCTGTCGGAAGGAAGAAAAACGTCACAAGGATGTGTGTGGTATGCTCTAAGGCAAAACGCGCCGTCCTCGCAAAACAGATTGAAGAAGGCAATGGGCCAGCAAGGAAGAAAAAACGAGTAGGCAGAGAGTCTTCTTATGAATGTACAGATTGTAATGTTTCTCTGTGCGCCGCACCATGCTTCAAACTGTACCACACCGCCACTGACTATTCCAGGGCTTACATCACTGCCACGGAAAAAGAAAGAAATGAAGAAGGGAATGAAGAAGAAGAAAATTGAAAGTAAAGAGAGCCGAAGTGTGGACAACCAGTATATACACATTATATACATACCTTGTTAGGTCCCTAAAGCTGTTCTGCGCACAACCGCAGGTAAATATTGTGTATATTTGTACATAAATGCATTTTAATTTCATTGTAAACATTGTCATTGCAAATTAAATATTTTTTATTTTATCAAAGAGACAGAGAAAGTGAATGCGAGCTTTCATTGGAAGTTCAGCCAGAACCGCATCATAAAAAAACACCCATAAATGGTGAACCGAGTGGCCGATTTTCATAAAACTTACATGGGGTAAAGAGGAAAGATTCGGCTTTGATTCAATATAAAATTTACACATGCGCACGAAAAACTAAAGTTGCGGCACGTGCCCCGATATGCGCGATAGTCAAAAAGTTGCCTCAAAGTACCGAGGGTACCATCATTTGGCACGCTATAGCTTCCGAACGAAGTTGCGCAATTTTTTTCTTTTTACATCATCGTAAAGAGCAATAAATTGTCTTTATTCCATGTATCATATGTATATGCGCAGCGAAAAATAAACATGCGGCAAGTGATGCGCCAGATGTCGCAAAAAGTTAGTTTTTCAAAAAGGAATTTTCTAAGTACTGGGGGTGCCTTCCTTACGCTCTTCATATATTGCGAACCATTTGACGTATTCCAATAATTTTTATATCATTGTAAAGAGGAATAAATTGTCTTCAAGTACATACGTGTTTCGCATGCGCGCGAAAATTTTTACAATTTTATAAAGCTGGAAATAAAGACAAACTTTACACCGCGCAACATGTATTGCGTTCGCCGCGGTGATAAGTGTATGCTGTGCTCATTAGTACCCATTAGTTCCACGCGCGCTCGGCTCTGGCACCCTCGAGGAGGTCTCGAGGAGGTAACGGTACTGTAATTAGCACAGTCCTGGGGGGACCAAGCAGTGCCAGTAACTTGGTGCGCGTCGGGACGCATTCACGTGGTACTGTCGGGGTAGCGTCACTCTCCTTTGGTTGGTTATATTTTCTGAACCATAAGTCGTATTCTAATAATTTTATATGTCATTGTAAAGAGGAATAAACTGTCTACAAGCACATATAAATTTCGCAATATGCGCGCTCAGGAGTTTTGATTTCATAAAGCTGGAAATAAAGACAAACTTTAGATGACAATAGAATTATAACCATAGGTCGCATTCTAATATTTTGTATATCATTGTAAAGACAAACATCTGGTCTTCAAGTCCATATAAAAATTTCAGTAGCTCGCTCCAAATTCATGATGTTATAAGGCCCGAATTAAAGACAATCTTTACAAAGTAAAAGAAAAGTAAAGAAAAATCGTTAAAAAAAATTCAAAGATGCGTGTATAAAGCAACCATTTGTGTACGGGTGCCGCGACTTGAATTTGTATTCAACGCCCGTATATAACCCGTATTTGCCATGTAGATGCGGTATATTTCGTAAAAACGGTACCGGAATCGCCGCCTGGAAATTCCCCCAGCAGAGCTCGTTAGTGCCTAAGCTCAAACTACTGCTGCGAGCTGCGATCCTGTAAATTCCGCCACAGGGGCTAAAAAGGGTAAAATATATATACGCAACGTAAGGGTTAACACAGACGTAACTTTGAAAGAAGAAGAGTAGGGATTCGTAAAATCCCTACTCAAGGGCAGTCACTCGGTGGTCTCATGCCATCACTCCCATGAATCTTCACTCTCCGAACAGGCGCAAAAAGCAAGAAAGCAGACCAAAGAGGGGAGGTTGGGCGAGACTACAGCGTAAGTCTAGTCAACAGGTAAGTATAAATAATTACGTTTATTCAAAAACGTACTATTATGTAAATACATATTTGTTGACTAGACCTACTATGCCTAGAATCTCACTGCAAGTAGGCTGGTCAGTGTATACATGGGAGAGACGAGACGAGACTTATCTGAGTGTAAGCTAACCTACGAGTCCTCCCAACCCCTGGTGAGGATAAGGTAAAGCCCGGCTAAGGGGATCGAAGAAACAATCCACCCACTAATGCTTCTGGTTAACACACAATCCCGACCCCTTCGGGGAAAGGGAAGCCAAAACCAAAGAAATAAAAAAAAAAAAAAAAAAATAAACAATGCGATCCGAAGTTTATTGAGGAGAGCATCGAAAGAAAAAACGACTACATACTCTAAAGAGGACTTCCCCTGCTGGCTGTTGAGAGGGCTACGACCGTCATCGAGCAAAAACCTGCGGACCCAATCTAGGAATCCCTTCCAGATCTGCCGTGGACACATCTCGTAGATAATGGTTGGCGAAAACTTCTGAAGATCGCAAAAAAGACACTGTCATGACATCCAAGACTGCGATGTTAAAATCGTAAGCAATCATGGTCGAGACCGCTCGGTTCTCATGCGAGTTGGAGCGCAACAGGGGTTGTAATCGTCAATTACTGCTGACCTCAGGTACACACCTAGTGCCCGCTTGTCTAACTCCTTCATGTATGTCTCGCCTCATCCGCTGGTTGGTTTTTAAAGACGAAATCGGGAGCTAAACCAAGCAACGTGGACCCCCCCCCCCCCCCCCCCCCCCCCCCCCGACCTCAAAACGAAGAAGGTCTGCGGTCTGCGGTCTGCGGGCTGCGCGCTGCGTAGGCCACGGACACCAGAAAGATGACCTTGATGGTGAGAGGGAGGAGGGGGACATCGGAGAGCGGTTCATACCTATCGGACCATAGATTCTTGAGCCCTATGGCTCAGTCCCATTCAGGTGGACGAAGCTTAAGCCGAACGGAAGGTTTTAATGAGGCCCTTGAGCGTACTGAAGATATTGTATGTTATTGAAATAACACACATGGTCACATATTTACCGCGAATAAAGGTGACGACCTGAAATGGCCGTTAAAAAGCCGCTGTGGTAAATTTAAGTGCTTTCCGTTAGTTTATTGCTGAATCTATGCTTAAAAAATATAATGGATATATTGAGACCTATTCAAAACAATACATTGTTGTCACAAAATGTTACCATAAGTGAATTCAATTTCTTCGTCGCATCTCTCTAGTTAGGATGCCTGGTATTGCATAGATACACCAAGTACTCTAAAACTGAGGAATGGATGCCTCAGCCGGGACGAAACCACGCTGGGCACGGAAAGAGGCCTGCCACTGGAAGTCATAAAACCATGGTTGGGCTGGGAGTGACCAGAAGAAGTAGAAGGCCGAGCATGGCCCCGATTTTGGCTACCACCTTCAAGAGGATCACCGGGGGCGGAAAAGCATAGGCGTCCATCCCCTCCCACTTTAACGAGAGCGGCTCTAAGCCCATCACTCGTTGGTTGGAGGAGGTGTATCGGGGTGCAACAGCACATCCGCCAAGATGTTCTTGTCACCCTAAATGTGGACTGCACGAATATCCAGGTCTGCATCGTCCACCATCTCGAAGAGCCGGAGCAACACTCGCAGAAGAGACTCGGCCCTGGTGGACCCCTGCTTGTTTATCGAGCTAGCAGCTGCTGATCTGTCTGTATGGACTAGAAGGCACTGGCCTCATAAGTCAGTGCTGAATCGCTAGGCGGACTGCATCCAACTCGAGGACGTTGATTTGCAAGCCCTTCTCTGAGTCCAAATTCCTGCTACCTGTTCATGACTCCACATGACCCAACACTCTTTGTCACTGGCGTAAAGAGAGCGATGCATCAAGGGCACAATCCATTAACCGATTGTATCGGTCCATCCGCTCTCTTGTAACAAAGCCTCAGAAAAACTGAGAGTCTAGGAAGGCACCTAAGAACTTCAGACGAGTAGCCGGAACTAAGTCTGACTTCTCTAGGTTCACTATAATAATAATAATAATAATAATAACTAGGATTGCCAAGGCAATACTTAGGTCTTCAAAACTTCTGCTTGACCTTGAACTCCGTGTTGGACTATATGTTATTCATCAGTTTCTCTGCTTTAAAATGAGCTATCAAACATGTCTCTATCTTAAGTAGTTTTTTTACAAAAATTCTCCAAAGACAATGACCCTCTTAAATTGTAACAATCGCTTATTAATTATTAATTTCAATATTTTGTGCACGTATATTGATTAGTTCCCGAGCTATTAAGGTTTAAAGTTTCAACTTCAAGGGGCGATAACTCGCGAAAGAAGTCGAACATCTAAAATCGGGCTTCGTAGTGCACTAGTTCAGGTCATAGACTATCATCACTGAAAATTTCATGAAAATCGTTCAAACGGTTAAGCAGATATCCTGAGCACAAAAAAGGTCAAATAATAATAAAAAAAATAAAAAAAACACGATAATGACAATAGGTCTTCCAGACGTAGTCTTGAAGACCTAATAATAATAGTCCATTTATATAGCGCATATATTCATGCACTTTGCATGCTCAAAGCGCTGAGGAGAATATAACCGGTTGCTCAAAGTTAAAATTCAGACTACCATCACTAGCCATCCTAGTTTATAGTAAACGTGAGCTGCGCCTCGAGAATGACAGGAGAAACGTCGTGACCGAGCCCATCGTCCAAATACATCAGAAACTGAATGTCGCACTCGTGTGAGTATTTGACGATCAGTTGGGTCACTCGTGTTAACAGCCAAGTTGCGGACGATATCCCGAATGGGAGGACGCACCATTGAAAATGTCTCCCGTCCAGAATGAAGCGGAGGTATATGTGATCCCAACAGTGAATTCCGATGTGCAGGTATGCATCCTTGTGATCGAGAGACACCATGCAGTCGGAGCACTCCAGAGATCGCATTATAAAGTATGGCGGCCGAACGAGGTAAGAGCAGTTGAATACCTTGAGGTCGTGAATCAGCCGCCACTTTTTCAAGTTCCTTTTCGGTTTAGTCGGGGAGTAGCACCCAGGAGTCAGATCCGGGGTCAGGACCTCATGCACCGCCCCCTTGGAGAATAAAATCTCTATCTGTTCCACGCTTAGTTGGATTCCCCGCAATTTACTTGGTGGAGGGCCTGATAATCAGTGGTGTCCGACTAACGTAGGGTGAGACTACCCGAGAGTCCGACTATCGGATGGCCCAACTATCAGAGGCTCTGTAATTTGCAGGTTGGTCCAAGCCTAGCACATGTCAACAAGCCACTCAATTCAAACACCCAACAATAAACAGCCTACCTAGGGTAAACTGCTCACAGACAAACAGAGATTAAGACGAAGAAAAATCTCTAAATAATTAACCAACACTAAGGGTAGAAAAGTAGCGAAAAACCACGATAACAGAAAAACAAAAGACAAAAACAAGCATGTCTGCTTGGCTCAACAACTGAGAGGAACGTGAAGGTTCATGTGAGTGACGCCATGAGACCACCGATAGCTCTTGAGAAGGGATTTATCATTTTACCAATCCCCACTCTTCTTCTTTCGAAGTTTCGTCTGTGTAAAGGTTGGATAAGAACCATGCCTGGAGGAGGCAAGGCATAGTAGGTCTAGTCAACAGATAGATATTTAAATAATATACATTACTCATTACGACTATACTGAAACTGAAAACAAGATGACGATATCACCAAGAAGAATTTACGACATTGACGGCAAGGTTTCAAGCGGTATCATTTAAGTTTAAGGAGTGTTTGCAATAGTGACTGTTAGTTACAAACTCAAACCACTATAGCTTAATATATAAATACTAAGGATTTATGTATTTATCCAAAAATACAAATATAAATGATATCCTAAAATAAACAACCTCAATCAAAATACCTTATCTGTAAAATGTTAAATTGCGTAAATTCACAACAGGCTATACACAGTATTTTGATTATAAGATAAGTAAATTCAAAACATCCGAATGTTATCAGATGTTGCAATTCCCTTATTGATTAACTTCTACCGCCTAAAACAAGTACATTGTAAAATACCAAACTTATATATCTATTTTCAGTTTCATTTTAAGAAGGCGACTTATAACACCTTTAACAACTGGAAACTGTGGATTTTGAAATACTAAACGTTAATTTTGTTCATCGAATTGACATAATACATAAATACAACGATGTTATTTGCAGAACATTAGAACTCCAAAGTGTATAAGCTTTATAACAAATAGTTAATTATAACAGTTTATTATAATATAAATACACAAACTTATATGTCTATTTTTAGTTTCGTTTTAAGAAGGCGGCTTATAACACCTTTAACAACAGATCATTTGAACTCCAACATGTATATGCTTTATAACAAATAGTTTATTATAATAAATAAATATATATATATATATATATATATATATATATATATATATATATATATATATATATATATATATATATATATAAACTAATTTCTTCTTAATGAAGATGACAATATATGATGCCTTAATTGTAACCACTCAACTACAATTGTGAAAATGTGAAGCTTGTACCTATATACGGATCATATACGTGTTATAAGGACTGTATACGTTCCATATCCTGTAAGGTGATATGGAAGGTAGACAACTGTGATCAAGCAATCAAGTTTAGACTTGCACACTTGGGACACTTTAAAAAACGAATAAAAAATGTAATTCATGACAGTTTTCTGGGTGACCTTGATATGGATACATTTGGCGATATGATATTGCCAATGTAAACAAGACTTCCATGCACATAGAAGGCTGCTAGATAGGGAACAACATGAATACGCTGATAACTACAGGACTTATCGATTGTGAAAATATGTCAAATTCTTTCACTGTCTGGTGGACAAATTGTGCTGTGACTATCGTCATTGCAAAAATATTATTCATCTTGAGTGAATACATTTCCTGATAAGATATTGATTCTTTCTTAGTTTGTTTTAGACAAAGGATTATAATCAACAATTCTAAACAATATGATTAAATTTCACTTATTCAAACTGTAGTCGAATGCTGATACACTCGAAACATTAAAGAATAGAAAGTATCCATCGACAAGGGTATATTTGTTTTCAGTTGCTGGGGTTAACTTAACACTGTAGGCCATAAAGTCAAAAACGACTAAAAGAGATATATAAATATGTTGTTGGTTTCAAAATAAACAAGTTTTAAATCTTCTTCTAAATACCTTATCAAACTGTTTGATATACATTAGCCGTTGTTGAGGTGACATAAGTAAATCACGCTCTGTAATCATTGACGTTGCTGTTCACACATGATACGAGGCGACCGCAGTTTTAAATTCGTACTTTCTATGGTAAATGTTTAATATGACAAATATACCTAAACCACACGGTGTCAACGGGTTTTCTTCAGTTTTGACTTCTAAACAATGTAGCTACTATGAGACACGTTTGATTGTTCAGTTATTTGGGTGAAAAGGTGTAGTTGATCAAGATTTTCATTTTTGGAAAAATATACTCATTACTGGTGACGATTATACTGGAACCGAAAATAAATTTTCAACATCTACAAATAGAAACACGGCACAGCGTTTAACATACTTGACGGGATTCCAAGTGGTATTTTTTTCAATTTAGGATGAGTAAATTACATACTCAAATCACTACCTGCAAGGTCATATATGAGAATATATGTATGTTACTTTTTATTCCAAATGCCTTCATCAAATTTAACAACATTTAAAGGTAGGCCTAATTTGCTCTATCAAATATCAAATATCTAGTCAAATATTTTACAAAATAAGTTCACGGTGTTGGCATTTCTTTATTGATTGACAACAAACGCCTAAAGCAAGTCTATTGTGAAACACCACTCCTATCTAATTGAGAAAGCAACTTACATAACCTTTAGTATCTACAAATTGTTAGTTTGAAATACTAAATGTTAATGTTGATGTTATTTCTAAATCAAGCTAGAAGTTCAAACATCTAAAACGCTTTATCAAATAGTTCATTATAACTCATATTGTAATAACATGAACACATCTCCGATTTCATAAAGATTACTACACGGAATAACAACATAGTGTCTAAGTTGTTACCACTCAATTACAATTGTTCATATTATTCTAATTTCTAAATATAAAGCTCTACCTACGGACCATACCTGGATGTCCATCGATTACACTTCCTGCCAGGTGAAAAGGAAGGGAGACAACTGTGGGTAAATTAAATCAATCACAGTTACACCTGCCCAGTTTCATTGGGATACTTTCAAACACTGAACTTATGCGATAATCATATAAACAATTTTCCAGGGAACTTCATATCGATTTGTCAAGATAGTCTTTTTTAAAGACATTCATGCACATAAGACTGCCAGATAAGGTGTTAACTATTTATGATAATTATGAAAAGATGTCAAATTACGTCATTGCCTGGTATACACACTGCGCTAAGACTATCGTTCCTGAAAGATGCTAATTCTTTCATCGTGTTTTAGCATTGCAGATTTATTTGTCTTAGTACCCTTAATTAACAGATAATAGTGAAACAAACAATAATTAAATATAGAATATAGCTTCTCTTCTTCTTCCTTGAAAGTTCGTATTTTCGTAACATGTGCATGAATGTACCACGAATGGAATTTTTAGCCTTGTAGTGCTCAAATCACAGGGGTTTGTATTACTGAAACAAAACAGTTCCTAGGTCCAAGTATTAAACCTAGGAACTGTTTTGTTTCAGCAATACAAACCCCTGTGGCTCAAATCAATATGAATTTAACCTTGCCTTGTATATATTAAATGGTAAATGGTAACATTTGGCTAAAACACCTAAACGCAGAGTATCAATATTTCAAAACGGGCTTTCGTCAAGGTTGACTTCTACACAATGAAGCTACTATTTTGTTTCTAATTTAAACAACGTGCATTGAATTAATAAGTAAAAATATATTAATTCGTTTGCTCACTAAAAGAAATACATTTAAATAACTACATTGAAATGGGATTTAATATTATCATAATTCAATTGTTTCCTATCACGAAAATACAACATGAATATCCCAGCACTTTAGTAATTTATGTCAAGTTATATCAAACTCATTCAGTCATGACGACGCAGTCTCTAAAGGGATGAGGCGTGTTGACACAATGATTGGCTGCTAGAGCTTTACCGGCCAACTAAGTTCAATATGTTTCTGAAGTGTGTGCAAGGTAATTCAATACTATGATTTCTAAGTGTTTAGTAAATATACTTTTAGGTTTCAATTTTGGAAATATCTTGCGTCAATTCAAACATAAGTGTAAGAAATTGATATAACTCAAATAGATATCTGTATGTTTTCAATTCTTTAATACCCATCGGTCCATAACTGTAAACATTGTTTGTTTCAACAAACATAACAACGTTGTGGCACTTTGTCCTGTGCAAAGCTCTGTCAACCGCTATCAGATAAGTTCAGCAACAACGGGCGTGGCTCGCTGGATGGGTGGGTTACCCGCCTCATTGCTGAATGAAACTGAGAGTTTGAAGGGTGATTCCCTGCCCCATACTGAGACATGAGTTGAGAGGTTCATGGTGCCACCTTGGGCAAGGGACTTTATTCGAAATGTGCAGTACACTTGAGTACCTGGTTTGGAAGTGCAGGCAATGTGACTGATAACCTTCGAGCGCCTTAATTGGAAGCCTAGGTTGTATAGAGTAGAGAATGAAAAAGGAGCGATATTGGTCCTTACACCAGGGTAATAATGTGTGAATAATGTGTGAGCATGGCCCTTTGTGTTGTGGAGTTCAGAGTATCCTCATTATTATTATTAAGAAAGGTATTATTGGTAGAAGTTATATCCGCCTTCGAGCTTAAGGGAAAGTGTATAACATTCTTTCTGTTGTCTGTCCCCCACCCAGTCACTAATTATTGTGTTCCGAGAATAAGTCATATACGATAAATGCTACAGTGTTGTATCCAATATATATTCATACAATGACGATATTTTCTTTGTATTCTATTCACGTTTAACAAACAGTTTCGATGAATATTTCAATGTAATCTCATAACGTCTGTTCAATTTTCTATTTGTATAACATTTAACATGATGAAGTTCAATTATGTGAAGTGATGTTTTATAAGTTTTATACATGGAGGTTAAGCTGATGACATTAGTTCAATGTTAGTCATTACATTGTTGACTTCAGAGTTGGATGATTTAATTTTGAACTGCAAAGTTTTACAATTTTCTAACAAGTACTTATTTCATGAAAATTATTAATTCTACACTAAATTAACATGTAAACCTATGCATTAACGCCAGTGTACAAATGTAAGTGGTACAGCGCCGAACTTCACTAAGATTGATATACATATCAACCACAACCTCCAGATGTGCCTTTTTGATAGCACGAAAACTATACTTTCTTTTTATTATTCACTGATGTGTAGATTTATATCAAACAGTTTTGATAACACGTAAGATAAACGGTGAGCAATGGTCAACACACACATATGTACCTGAAATCAAATATTTCACTTTCATTCAAACGTACACATACAATGATGTTTATTAATGTCATCAGATGTGCATTTTAAAAAATATGAAACATCTTTGACATAGGTGTTAGCATGAACCGTTGGCTGATGTGAGCACATGCTGTCTTCTGAAACTGTTCCTAACACTTTTAATGTGATAATTAAAGTATGTCAACATTTAGAGTAAGCTGAGGTACATACTGAGGATATAGATTTATCTTAATTGGGATTTGTGCATTATGATTTAGGTACATTATTTTACGAGGAGCTTTTTATGTTTGGAACACACACGGAGAAATTGTTATCCATCCTCATTATAACTTTCAGGGGAAAGAGCTTAAGGAAATATGTTAAATTATAGCATGTTAAACCTATGAGATATCTGTCATCCATACACATACATAATGGACCATTTCTTTTTATATTGCCATATCTACCGCTTGATATATGTAATTTGTACTTGTTAAATCTAAAACCAATTTGTCATTTCTGCATTTATGGAAATGATTTTGAATGAAACAGTGAATAGAGGATGACTATGATGCACTGGGTTCGAGTTAACATTTAGCGATCTATATAAATCGTGACGTGATATAAATGAAATCTTTAATCTATAAGATACACTTGTGATAATAGTAAATAAGTTATTGTTCAGCGTCACTTGGGTAATATTAGTGATTATAAAGGGTATTTGTCATTTTCATTATAAACTATCATCCTTCACTACGGTAATACATGTACTGTTGAGGTGATATGGGTTTTTTGTGGCACCTAAATTTCTACATTGTTGATATTCTTAACTTGTCCGCTTCAGATAGTGAAAACAGAGTCAAAGTTCTACAGCTTAAATTCTAGAATTAACAGAAACCTTGAAATCATACCCTTTGATGGAAACAATACTAATTAATATGGAAACTACAAAGTATGGTCACTTATTTTATTATCCATATGATAATATTGAGTTGGAGGTTGTTACAAAATAAGAATTTCTGAAGGAATAATGACTATTAAATGGCTTTGAAATCATTAAGCTTGTGTCATTAATAAAGCATAACATGCATTAACTAAAATAAATGCACATGGAGTTTCGTTCACGTTGCTTGAGAGAAGATTCATGACAAAAATAGCATCTAGATACAGTGCAAACGATTGATATTCATTTTATTTTGCATAAACAGCTTGTACAAAAAGTTAAATGTCAAAGTGTATGGTATTGCTTCTTAAAATAAAATTAATGATAAAACATAACTACACACTTTTCTCCAACCGGTTTCAGTTTTATCTTCAGGGAGAATGATTGAGACGTTACAAAGGACTGTGACATCGTCTCATATATATTATGACGTCACAGTAGGGGACACATATATGTATGTCTAATCACCAAGTGAATCAGTAACATATGTCAATATGTTCAGGAAGACAAGGTGGTACTGTAACCGTGATGATAATCTTGTTTCTTGCTCTGAAGGTTATTTTTACTACAAAAGTAACTTTGCCATTTATCAGAAAACAGTCATCATAAATTCACAACTAAAACATGAAGTGTGAATTACTTTTATAAATGAAAACATTAAAAAGCACTAATCACCAAATGTATGTACAGTCACAAATTCAAAAGAATAAATTTTTTACTTACTTAAAGACCTTAAAACATAAAAAGAGCACAAACCAAAAACTTATAAGCAGTTGTAAGAACAGAGATAGTTACATAGAAAAATGTCAACATGAAAAGCTGATTACTCAGAAAACACAATCCATATTTTTTTTAAATACATTAACAGCAAAGAAATAATAATTAAAAAATAAATAAGGAAACAATAATTCACATATACTTATAAAGCTTAGTTACTCAGAGCATTAGACATGTGCAGTTGAACATAAAAGCTACTTACTGAGAAAACTTAAAACATAAAGAAGCACAATTCACACAATTTAAATACAGTTGTCAAATAAATCACAAGAACTAAGTAAAATTTACTTTGAAAACTTGGAGCACACATAAAAGAAAACTTATAACAAGTTGTCGCAAATCACATGAACAAAGTTAGTTAAAATGAAAAAAGTAAACATGATGAGCGGAATTACTAGGAACATTTAGTTAGAGCAAAGTTAGACATGAAAAATTGAAGATGAGAAACAAACAAAAATACTTAGAAAACTTAATACAGAAAAAGGAACACATAAAGAAAACAACGTATTACCAGTTGTTGACACAAATTCGCATTAGCAAAGTTAGTTAATTTTAAAAAATGTAAATGATTAAAAAAGATTTTTTAAAAATTACCAATAAATTTAAAAAATTAAAAATTAAAAATTAAAAAGGAAAAAGAAAAATATATCACATGAATGAAACGTTAGCCTTTCTTATAAAAGTTAGTTACAAAATGCGGTAGAACTGTTTAATATAAAAACCAACTACAACAAGTACAAAATGCGGTAGAACTGTTTAATATAAAAACCAACTACAACAAGTACAACTTTAACACAGTTGTTAAATAATTCACAAGGACAAAGTTAATTACATATAGTCACAAGTTTTTGAGAAATATTAAAAATTTCGAAAATACAAATGTTTGTTACTAAGTTAGTTTGAGCAAAGTTAAACATGAAAAGTTTAAGATGAAAAGCAAAATCAATACTTAGAAAACTTAATACATTTGGGGTCACGGGGTCACGAAATCTACAATTTAGAATCCCCATTGGCCAAGGAGTCTGCACACAACTTTTCAGCTCTCTAGACCTTTTGGAACTGGGGAAAAAGATGAAAATAGGTTTTTAAGGATGTGTACCCTGTGACCCCATTTGGGGTCACGAAATCTACAATTTAGAATCCCCATTAGTCAAGGAGTCTGCACACAACTTTTCAGCTGTCTAGACCTTTTGGAACTGGAGAAGAAGATGACAATAGGTTTTTAAGGATGTGACCCCTGTGGTCCCATTTGGGATCACGGGGTCACAACATCTACAATTTAGAATCCCCATTGGCCAAGGAGTCTGCACACACCTTTTCAGCTCTCTAGACCTTTTGGAACTGGAGAAGAAGATGACAATAGGTTTTTAAGGATGTGACCCCTGTGATCCCATTTGGGGTCACGGGGTCACGAAATCTACAATTTAGAATCCCCATTGGCCAAGGAGTCTGCACACAACTTTTCGGCTCTCTAGACCGTTTGGAACCTGAGAAGAAGATGACAATAGGTTTTTAAGTTTTAAGGATGTGACCCCTGTGATCCCATTTGGGGTCACGGGGTCACACAGTCTACAATTTAGAATCCCCATTGGTCAAGGAGTCTGCACACACCTTTTCAGCTCTCAAGACCTTTTGGAACTGGAGAAGAAGATGAAAATAGGTTTTTAAGGATGTGACATCTGTGACCTCATTTGGGGTCATGGGGTCACGAAATCTACAATTTAGAATCTCCATTGGCCAAGGAGTCTGCACATAAAATTTCAGCTCTGTGGAGTCATTGGTTCTGGAGAAGAAGTCGAAAAAGCGAAAAGTTTACGGACGGATGGACGGATGGACGGACGGACGGATGGACGGACGCCTGACACCATGCCATGCCATAAGCCCATCGGGCCTTTCAGGAAAACTTAAACATGAAAAGCTGCTTACTTAGAAAAAAACAATTGAAAATACTTTAAAACATAAAAAATTCACAAGAACAAAAAGGTTAGTTAAAATGAAAAAAGTAAACATGATGAGCGGAATTACTAGGAACATTTAGTTAGAGCAAAGTTAGACATGAAAAATTGAAGATGAGAAACAAACAAAAATACTTAGAAAACTTAATACAGAAAAAGGAACACATAAAGAAAACAACGTATTACCAGTTGTTGACACAAATTCGCATTAGCAAAGTTAGTTAATTTAAAAAAATGTAAATGATTAAAAAAGATTTTTTAAAAATTACCAATAAATTTAAAAAATTAAAAATTAAAAATTAAAAAGGAAAAAGAAAAATATATCACATGAATGAAACGTTAGCCTTTCTTATAAAAGTTAGTTACAAAATGCGGTAGAACTGTTTAATATAAAAACCAACTACAACAAGTACAAAATGCGGTAGAACTGTTTAATATAAAAACCAACTACAACAAGTACAACTTTAACACAGTTGTTAAATAATTCACAAGGACAAAGTTAATTACATATAGTCACAAGTTTTTGAGAAATATTAAAAATTTCGAAAATACAAATGTTTGTTACTAAGTTAGTTTGAGCAAAGTTAAACATGAAAAGTTTAAGATGAAAAGCAAAATCAATACTTAGAAAACTTAATACATTTGGGGTCACGGGGTCACGAAATCTACAATTTAGAATCCCCATTGGCCAAGGAGTCTGCACACAACTTTTCAGCTCTCTAGACCTTTTGGAACTGGGGAAAAAGATGAAAATAGGTTTTTAAGGATGTGTACCCTGTGACCCCATTTGGGGTCACGAAATCTACAATTTAGAATCCCCATTAGTCAAGGAGTCTGCACACAACTTTTCAGCTGTCTAGACCTTTTGGAACTGGAGAAGAAGATGACAATAGGTTTTTAAGGATGTGACCCCTGTGGTCCCATTTGGGATCACGGGGTCACAACATCTACAATTTAGAATCCCCATTGGCCAAGGAGTCTGCACACACCTTTTCAGCTCTCTAGACCTTTTGGAACTGGAGAAGAAGATGACAATAGGTTTTTAAGGATGTGACCCCTGTGATCCCATTTGGGGTCACGGGGTCACGAAATCTACAATTTAGAATCCCCATTGGCCAAGGAGTCTGCACACAACTTTTCGGCTCTCTAGACCGTTTGGAACCCGAGAAGAAGATGACAATAGGTTTTTAAGTTTTAAGGATGTGACCCCTGTGATCCCATTTGGGGTCACGGGGTCACACAGTCTACAATTTAGAATCCCCATTGGTCAAGGAGTCTGCACACACCTTTTCAGCTCTCAAGACCTTTTGGAACTGGAGAAGAAGATGAAAATAGGTTTTTAAGGATGTGACATCTGTGACCTCATTTGGGGTCATGGGGTCACGAAATCTACAATTTAGAATCTCCATTGGCCAAGGAGTCTGCACATAAAATTTCAGCTCTGTGGAGTCATTGGTTCTGGAGAAGAAGTCGAAAAAGCGAAAAGTTTACGGACGGATGGACGGATGGACGGACGGACGGATGGACGGACGCCTGACACCATGCCATGCCATAAGCCCATCGGGCCTTTCAGGAAAACTTAAACATGAAAAGCTGCTTACTTAGAAAAAAACAATTGAAAATACTTTAAAACATAAAAAATTCACAAGAACAAAAAGGTTAGTTAGAAAAGTTAGCTACAAATGCGATAGACATGAACAGTTGAACATTAAATAACTTACAACATGTACTAAAAACTTAAGATATACACAGTAACTGTTGTCAAAACAACATTCACAAGTTAAATATGAAAAGTGATTTCGAAAATTACAACATAATACATAGTCACAAATGTACATGAACAAGTTAGTTAATTTGAAAAAGTTAAACATGCAGAGCTGAGTTACTAAGAAAGCTAGTTAGAACAGAGCTAGACATGACAAGTTAGTTACTTAGACGTTAACATTGAAAAACGTTTATTGTTAATAAACACACAAAATTCTCAAAGCAGTTATCTTTCTATTCCTTTTGATCGCATCAGTGTTCTCTTGTGTACAATATAGTGTCTGACATTTCTTATGCATCAAGTAATCAGATAATGAATCATCAGTTAAACTGACTACAATCAAATCATCTGAGGAATTTCTTGGTTAAATAGGATATGTTGGTCAATCAATGATAAATCCAGTGTTTGGTTTTGTATATATGAAAGGAAATTGTCATTCATACACCAACTCTATAAAAAATAACTGTTTATGAATTGATAGTTTTAGAAGTATCATTGCATGTTTTAGAATAGCTACACACACATTCTTAAAGTGCAGCTCTAATGATGATGATTTAGTATTTTGGTGGTGTTGAAAAACTTCTTTTGTGTTTGATCTTATTGAATGGAAATTGCTATGTAATTCTGTATAGATGACAGGTTTTGAAATGTTATCAACATTAATGATTTGGTGTAACTCACATGTTTGAAATAAATAGTATCATGGTTCAATAGTTCACGAAATCAATAGGATTTCTCACATTGAAGTTTTTCAAAATGGTAGACAAATAGTGAGAAATGGTTAATATTTGTTAATGCATGGGTCTATCATGACAGTATAGTTAAGTGACCTGAGGACAGAAGGTATATTAAGTCCAATTATTCCATTGTAGGAAAACCCGTACCCAAAACGAACCCGTACCCACAAAAATCAGAGAACCCGTACCCAAATCCGCCGGAGAACTCGTACCCACTTTTTATTTTTGGTATTATATGTACTAATAATATTAATACAACTTAAGTTTTATATTTTTAGTAATCAAGAATGATGTATTTTTCCATAATTAAATTACAAAAGAAATTACTTAATAAATAATAAGTAATAAACACGTCTGCAGTTTTCCTGACGGAAAGCCAAGCTGTACTGACGAGTCCTGGCGGGACGAAACGTGTAATAAAATAAATAAAATACTAAAATAGGTTATGTTAACAGATGATATGAGTTCATACTTTGAGATCATCCACTTAATTACAAAAACACCGTTAGAGATCATCCACTTCACTTAAAGAACACAAAATAAATTGGAGGCCATGTGTGGGGTGACAGTATTGACTCTATTAGAGAATATCCACTTAATTAAAACAACACCGTTAGGGTATAAGTTACCAGTATTTTCCACTAGAAATTACACTTGTCAACATGGCAGACTGTGTAGTATGCAACAAAGAAGTTAGAAAGAGACAACACGCTCTGCAGTGCGATACTTGTGATAAGTGGCAGCACAGATTGTGCAATACAGGAATAGACCAACCAACATATATTCATACTGCATTGAAAGGAACTGATTTTAACAATGTAATGTAATAATAAAGATTTATGTTTGTAATACATAAAAAAAATTGGATTTTCTATTACCATATATGTACCAAACTACGGTTATATATTGTGTGTCAATTCAATATGTAGTACGAAACTATGGTTGTATGTTATGTATTCTATTGTATTATTACGAAACTATGCAATAAACATCATTCAAAAGCAATATAATTGTTTTGTCTATCCTGTTTATGTAAAATAATATGTGGGTACGGGTTCTCCGTTTTTTTTGGGTACGAGTTATCCGTGGGTACGAATTCCCGGTGGGGACGAGTTCGTTTTGGGTACGGGTTTTCTGCATGCCTTTGAAAGAGGTGCTCTATTCATAATCTCTCATATCTTTGTTAATAACTAAATACATTTACATTAACTGTGACTGTATTTCAGGGGGAAAATACTAATTAGTCAGTCCCTTGTAATTAGCCAGGTCATTGATGAAAGAATACTTTTCAAATAGAAGATCAATCATGTGTTAATAGTAGTTTACGTAATTCTAAGTTCAGTTCACAGCATGTTTCTAATCACACACAGTTCCATGATAAAACTTGTTATTCAACTTCTCATTAACTTCTGATTTTGCACATTTCAAAATATATTTCAGCAGGTAAATTAAGTTATATTCATATTTAAATGTAAATTACGCTACCACATTTTCTGTTATCAAATTTATCTAGTGTTTCAGATCATTTAAACTTTCATGATATCATCTCTGTGATAGTGCATCAATCGGCGTTTTAACCCGATGTAAGACCAAAAATATTTTGAGTATTCCAGTGATTGTTAATTTCATCACTCTTATCTTACATTTGTATTGACCATGATATTGAAAAGACATAACATACATATTTTCACAATTTAAAAAAAACATTCTATATGCTCCAGTGGAGATGAGAACACTTAATTTGACCTGCTATGCTGAATGTTGCATGTCTCTGTCAATAAACATTAGCTGTCCCTGGGCTCTTATGAATGGGATGTTAACCTGGGTCATGGGATCATGACAACCCAGTGCATCAATATGGAGAAAGAAGTACAGCAGTATTTTCTTCTTACTTAAAAGTTATTTCTGTAGACTAACTTAGTACTTATGTTATGTCCGATTAATGATACAAGAATTGGTTACTAGGTCTAGTATGTTTGCTTAACTTGCCAGTTATGAAAATCTAATGTTATGGCTTTTCCATTATATGCTTAATAAAGAAATGTTCAGTTTGGGAAATATATCATCTGACGCTATTTTAAGTATAATATAAGATATCCCATAGAACATAACTTTCATTTCGCCTGTTTGTCTGTCTGGTGCTCAGTCCATCTTTCCTAGAGCATATCTCCTATACTATATGTTATTTTCAACAAAATGTGATATACCTGTCAATGATCCTCCCTAGATGTGGGTTTTGAGAGTACAACCTATATCTGAATTTCATCTGTTGTTTATGTGGAAATATGTCCTATGAGAATTGATTGATAAGTAGTGAACCATCTGCATATTCAAATGAGTTATATGTATTATGCATGATAAGAAACATCAAATGTCGAAATTTGATGAGGATAAAAAATAGTTCAAACATAGTTTAAACACCTCATGAACTAGAAAGCTTGCTTCAACTCGTAGATAGTTGTTGTACTTAACTGAGCTGTGTGTGTTAATATAAGGATAAGGCATGATGCCGAGGATATGGTAAGGTTGTGAACCCTGATAGGAAGGAAAAACACGGTTTAATAATAATAATAATAATAACAGTTTATTGTCCTCAATACAAAGTACATCGGAAATTCATTTTGTGCTTTTCGCACCCGGCAGCCACTGTGCAGCGCCAGTTCAAGCATTGTTCTGTCCTTATAATGCTGAGTGTCAAGCAAGGCAGCAACAACTCCCATCTTTTAACGTCTTTTATTATGACGCGACCGGGAATCGAACCCCGGTCTTCCGGGTGATGAGCGGACACTCTACCAACTGAGCTACATCCCTGACTATCAGGGTCTACAACCTTACCATATCCGAGGTAGAATGGCTTATCTATATTATCAACCGTGTTTAAGTGTAAAACAGGCTTTTTACTTGTTATCGCGTTATATTGAGGATCCCTGGCGTTATATTGAGGATCCCTCGGTGATGTCAGCCTGTTAAAAGCCGCGCTATAGCTTCTATCAGAAAGTACTTATCTGCCCTTGATTATCAATGACGTAAGGGGCCAATTCCTCTCCCCGATCAACTTCCGGCGCGTGCTTGGCGCGTACAATGGCGGGGAAGCAATACTGCTGCGTGGCAGATTGTCATAATTTTCAAGGGAAAGTTCTAAGTGATGAAGAATGTAAAGTTACTCTGTACAGATTTCCATCAGGTGATGCTCCCGAGAAGAAAAACTTAGACGGATATGGGAATTCCGAGTCAGTCGAAAACATTTTCACATCAAGCCATGGACACGGATATGTTGTAAACACTTCGTAGGTGGTCGAGGACCGACCAAGGAACATCAGATACCGTCAATATTTCCTCATAAAACTTACAAAACTAGTAGGTGAGTACATTTCAATGTCGGGGGAAATCTTTTTTAAAAAAAAATTATTTTGGCCTATGTGTACAGTAGATCATCTACAGTTCAGTTTAAAATATTTAATTAAATTCCATTAAAACAAAATCAATCATTTTTTGGTAAAACATTACAGGCTATAAGATATTTGTGAACAATTGTCATATATCACAACTGTTTAAACAGCTGATCAATTCTAATGGAATAATAATTATTAGGCTAGATCTATAATATATGTGAATTGTGGTTAGATTTATTCATTGGGGTATTTCATTTAGAAGTTAATATTGATAACACTATTTTGTTACTGTTATAATACAATTAAAATATTAAGATATTTCTCATAATTACCTATTTGAAACCTTTAGAAAAAAATCAAGTTTTAGACTACTTAAAAAGACTTTGTAAATCTGTGTAGCTCACAGTGCTAGTTAAAAGCCACAGTTGAACAATTACAAAATTAAAAGATGCTTGTATTAGTTAGGTCACAATTCATAGTTTTAAGTTGTGAAACTTTTCAGCTTTCAGATGTTGGATCTGGTGATGCAGAGGACTTGAGTGCTGTTGGTGATGCTGGTTACCAGTCTGATGGTGATGAGACTAATGTTTCCTTTAGTCAAAGTGTATCAACATCAAATGTAGATGTGTCTGTAGCACTTCATGATTACATTGGCCAAGTTGATATTGACAGTTTACCTTCATTCAGTCACAAACAAGTTCAACATCAGGCAGATGTTTGTAACAGTGCCTCTCAAACCGATTCATGTAACCTTCACACAGCCTCTAAGCTTGTTCAAACTGATTTAAAGCCTAAGACAAGAAGTGTCCATGTTCAAACTGATGTGGTTCCTGAGTTAACAATTCATGACATAAAGGAGAAGGACATGATGTTTTATACAGGTCTCCCAGATAAAGGTACCTTCAATGTGTTATTTGAAGAGCTCACCAGTGAGAAAGATGATGCAGATAATTCAGCAGGCGGTAGACCAAGAAAATTAAATCCCATTGATGAGTTTTTTTATGGTACTAATGAGGCTTAGGTTAGGATTGAACAGATGTACTTGAAACTCAGTTTTCTTATTTGGTGGACACCAAGGGATGTTGTACAGGCTAATATGCCGAATTTATTAAAAGAGCGTTATCCATCTACTCGTGTCATCATAGACTGTACGGAAATATTTACTGAAAGTCCAACATCTCTTATCAACAAGTCACTTGTGTACTCAGACTATAAAAGTCATAATACATGGAAAGTTTTAGTCGGGATCAGTCCGAATGGGACAATTACTTATGTGAGTGACCTCTGGGGAGGGAATACCGGTGATAAACAAATTGTTTCGAGATCAAACTTACTAGATTTATGTGACAAGGGGGATGCAATCATGGCAGATAAGGGATTCCAAATTCAAGACCTGTTAATTCCAAGGGGGATATACCTTATAATTCCACCAAAGAAGAAGCCAAATAAAACGTTTAATTCCAAAGAAGTTGAGGCCACAAGGAGGATAGCTAATCTTAGAATTCATGTAGAGCGTGCCATGGATCGCATTAAGAATTTTAGGATTTTACAAGGGGTAGTGCCTTTAAGTATGAGTGAAAACATTGATAAACTATTTAAAGTCTCTTGTTACTGGTGCAATTTGCAACCACAGCTGATCACAAAATGAATCCAACTAACTAAGTCACCATATAATGTCACAAACCCATCAGGCCTTTCAGGCTAGATGAGCTAAAACAAAAATCAAATATGACAAAGAGAGAAGTTTTCAAATACATAGTTTAAATAACAAGTAGCGGGCAAGAAATAATACATGTGGTATATCTTAGAAATTAACATACTAGTTAAAGAGGACGTCAGATTTGACCTTTTAGTCACATATAAAATCATCTTTTCACAGTGAATCTTGTTTATCTTTGAAATTTGTAATGTTCAATCTGTTTCATACTGGGTAAGTATTGGACAAATCTGGACATAAGTAAACTGAAAGCAACACTTAGGTGTTTTTTTTACCAGTTGAAGCTGACTTTAAGAGGTGGCTTTGTGAGATGACAACTTTCAGTTACTAGTTAATTAAAGCTTTAAGGAGAAATTATTTTTAATTTCTCCCAGCATACTTCACATGACTTATTTTCATTTCAATAGATTACTCACTAAACAAAACATTTTTAAGTCGGACATTTTCTTTCAGTCAATCATAGATTTATCAAAATCACCTCATGTTAGTGTTTTGTTTTGTCCAAGTTTGTACATGAAAAGTGTTCATTGATCTTAACACACATACATTGAATGACATGATTAAATACATTGAATGGCATGATTTCATATTGTATCTATATATGTGACATTCAATTAATTGTATGATTTTAAAAAATCCTGATGAATTGCAAAGATGTCACATTCTGACACGGCATACCCAGTATATTTGTGTTTATCATCATTTTTGTATATTTGACAATTCAGTATTACATGAATAAACACTTTTCTATTAAACAATGAATTCTGTCATTTTCTGCACATTACTGGAAAAGAGGAATTCCCCTCTTAACTCGCTCAGTAAACAGTTCTGGTAAAACACATTTCATAAAGAAATCATTCAGTTATAACAACATCTCTTCCCATAGTCCATGATAAAAAAAACACACGCTCAATGGAAATGCCTTTATATGTCCAAATTACGAAGTCACACCACTTCCTTCCTGTTATCCCCATTTGTCCTTGTATCTGATAGTAGTAGGTGTGTGATCTCTTCAAGCGTAAATATCCATCCTTTGTGAGGGTACAATAAAAGTCGCTGTTTTTGTATGCATCATGAGGGCTGACATTTCTAAACTTGAAAGGGCACTTAATCTCCAAAAGGCCTTCTAAGTCGCCACAATGTTCACATGTACACAGTGCATCTGGACTGGCTCCAAGGTGTGGATGTGATGGGTTGACACAAAGGCCACAGTCTTTGACTTTTAAGGGTGGGTGACAGTCCTTACTGACCAGCAGGTAGGCATCCCTTGCTCGTTGCTCATACTGCAAACCATGCGAAACCTGCTTTCCCTGATAGGGCACTGCATAGCCTAGTAGCAGCTTTAGTAGATTATCAGGGTGGATGGTTGGCTTCCTTCTAAAGATAGTACCAAATCGAGACGCAGTTAATCTGCCAAACCTAGCCTCAAACCACAAATTATTACTTGACTGGCCTAAGGTAACATCATATATTCTGACACATCCTTCAGAAGTAACTTGAAGATTTTGAAAATAGCATTGAAAGAACTCTGTACATTTAGGCCCTCGGAGGTCTATATCGTTTCTAAAGAGTCTGTCAACCTTGTGTAGTGATGGAAAATTCTCGTCATCATTATTGATATAAATACACTCATGCTGTGTGTCACTTTTATCAGCTCGGAAATTTTGAAGCACAATATCAATATATCAGAACGGATTTTGGTCAGGTTTGACTTGTATACAGCGAAGCTCCAATTTGACACTTTTGAAGAACTGTTGGGTTAGTTTCAGAAGGTGGGATATATATACTTGATCAAGATTTCCAGTTATGGAACATACCTATTACTCTTTACCACTATACTGAAACCGAAGATAACCTGTCGATGCATCTACATGTACAGGATGACAAACAGAAGGACGGGATTAGAATTAGGTGTATTGTATTTCATATTAAGGAAGAGTAAGTTACAGATCCAAACCACTATACGTTCCAGGTAATATATGAGGATAAAGGCAATTTTGCTATTTATCCAAAAATAGAGCCATGGGCTCTCTATCTCATCATGGTTTAAATTGTTTGATGATGAAGACAGAAATATATCGTCTCAATATAATTCACAATCCCAAGCCCTGACATATCTTAGTCTTGAAATTGAGAGAGAGCACTGAGCAAGGTCAACACACAGAAGATTATGCAATATGCTGACCCCTTGGCTCTGGTTACAAGCCAGCTGTGCTTTTACAGTCAAATTATGTAATAGCCTCTGCCTTGAACTAAACACTGGCAGCACTGATCTAACTGTATAAGGCTTAGAGAGAGAGAACAGGCAATGTGATGGATCTCGTGGTACATAGTACATCCCCTTGGCTAACTAATTTTTGCACACGTTTTAACGGTTCTAAGCCTTTCATATAAACATCTAAACATTCTGAACGCAATATTCCTTCTAGTTTTTCTGAAGAAGAAGATGAAAAAAGATTTTTATGTTTTGACCTGTGAGGACTTTTTTTTATAATATCCACAATATTCGGTTCATAGGCTATTCAACAGTTCTCATTTCACAATGATTACATCAATTTGACAAACATGTCAATAATGTAATTGAATCGTAAGTCAACATATATTTCACATTCCTACTGAATAAGATTAACGGCAAAGTTACTTTTTTTCTCAATTCTGCATTTCTCAAACCCTAGTTAGGACTCACATATCTAAAAGATGAGATGACTCTCCTTCAGGTATTTTATTAAGGCTTACTAAATACTGAATGAAGTGCACATATAGTATCAGTTCAAAATTCAATATCAACATGTTTTTTAGACTGTGGCCCATATTTGGGGTCACAGGGTCACCAAATCTACAGGTTAGAATCCCCATTGGCGAAAGACTCTTCACGCAATGTTACAGCCTTCTAGGTATTTTGGTTCCGGAGAAGAAGATGAAAATAGTCTTATCTTATCATTTCATCACCAGTCATATGCAGTGCACATATCTCATGTAAAATAAAAGAATTCTTAACTCCTCTCTAATTTATTCCTTTGCAGATTGTCACAATTTTCATTTCAGAGGCTATTCATCAGTTCTCATTTCACATTGAATACATCAATTTGACAAACATGTCCATAATGTAATTTAATCTTAAGTCAACCTATATTTCACATTCCTACTGAATAAGATTAACGGCAAAGTTACTTTATTTCTCAAACCCAAGTTAGGACTCACATATCTAAAAGATGAGATGACTCTCCTTCAGGTATTTTATTAAGGCTTACTAAATACTGAATGAAGTGCACATAAAATATCAGTTCAAAATTCAATTTCAACATGTTTTTTAGGCCGTGGCCCATATTTGGGGTGACAGAGTCACCAAATCTACAAGCAAGAATCCCCATTGGCGAAAGACTATGCACGCAATATTACAGCCTTCTAGGTCTTTTCATTCTGGAGAGGAAGATGAAAATAGGATTTTAGGTCATGGCCTGTGAGGCCCTTATTTGGGGGCACAGGGTCACCAAATCTACAATTTAGAATCGCCATTGGCTTAAGAGTCTGTACACAACATTTCAGTCTTCTAGGTCTTTTTGTTGAGAAGAAGATGAAAATAGGTTTTTAGGTTATGGCCTGTGTGCTTGGGGTCACTGGATCACCAAATCTACAATTTAGAATCCCCATTGCCCTGATGAGCTAAAAATGAATAAAATGCTTTCCTAAAATTAAACGTTTAATTCAAGAAGCTTATACTGTTCACTATTGTAAATTGTATGTATATATCACGTAAAGCCTGTAAACAAATGTTATGATGTTTATTTCAACAAAATGAATTGTATATATTGTATATGAGCCTATGGCCTTTATACTGAATACATTATTTCATTTCATATCATTATCGTTTATATGACATTAAAACGTGTCGATATACAATAGGTGCTGTTCAAATAATATCACATAACTTGCACATTCATCCCAAATCGCCAATATGTCATAATAAAGTGTCCCATTTACATGCACAGTAGTAATATGAAGCTATATTGAACATCATCATTCCAAATTTATCTTTTTTTCTTATATGTTTCCAAAATAACGTTTGACTAATTGATACACATCCCTCGATGCCATTGCCTGTTTTTTATCAGAAACTACTTTTACCTTTATATCGTCACTATACTGAGTCGACCGTCATCAAAATGGTAATTTTCGGCAGCAGTCAGTACTTTTTGATTTAATAACATTATTTATAACGTTTGGCTTATGTGACCATAACACAATGGATTCACGCGTTCATAAAAGCGCCCATTTGGACTGGAGTTTGGATAGACGTCAGTGGAATTTGACGTCGTGGAGCAAGGTGCATTGGTCGGACGAGCAGAGTTTCCTTCAACACGTCACAGATGGCCATCAACATGTGTTCCAGGACCAAACATAATAATTATTTATTAAACTTAATATCATTTCAGTTATTAACCCCGGGTGAAACCCAATGTGATTTACATGTATGTCATGGCCTAACCAATCTGTCGTCCCGAAAAGGGTACCTGTGTTTTGAAATCAACTCCTCCCACCTTTTTTATCAATCTTTCTGTAACTTTTAATTACACGCTTTTCACAATTTGTTCATTTAAAATATTCAAACTTGATATTGGAGAAAGATAGTCATACTTTCCCAGTGAACAGTCTCCTCGGACACAACCTGGCCACGGTTCTTGTATCAAGACATGTATCAGACACACCGACCATGAACAGTCTAGACTCACTTGTTTTCCAAAAATAGAGTCATGGGCTCTGTAGCTCATCAGGACTTCAGTGATTTATTATCTTAGGTTAAAGATCTAAGCAATCTCAAGTATACATTGTTAACAAGAAACAGATAAGTTTTTAGATCCTGACCCCTGTGACCCTATTTGGGGCCAAGGGGTGACCAAATCTCCAATTAAAATCCCTCTTGGCAAAAGAGTCTGCACACAACGTTTCAGCTCTTTAGATCATTTGGAACTGGAGAAGAAAATTAAAATAATTTGTTAAGGCTGTGACCCCTGTGACCCCATTTGGGGTCGGGGGTCACGAAATCTACAATTTATACTCCCCATTACCCAAGGAGTCTGCACACAAATTTTCAGCTCTCAAGACCTTTTCGAACTGGAGAAGAAGATGAAAATAGGTTTTTAAGGATGTGACCCCTGTGACCCCATTTGGGGTAATTGAATTGTGTTGTATTTCAGAAAATATCTTCAGACTTTTCAATGTATAAACAATTATTAGAACTTGAGTAATTTCAATTTAGTATATTGAGTTTGCCCTGAATTGTAATGCACAATTAGTTTTGACATGAACGAATAAAACTAAGAGTCTGAAATATAACTTCAAAATCACCTCATGTTAGTGTTTTGTTTTGTCCAAGTTTGTACATGAAAAGTGTTCATTGATCTTAACACACATACATTGAATGACATGATTAAATACATTGAATGGCATGATTTCATATTGTATCTATATATGTGACATTCAATTAATTGTATGATTTTAAAAAATCCTGATGAATTGCAAAGATGTCACATTCTGACACGGCATACCCAGTATATTTGTGTTTATCATCATTTTTGTATATTTGACAATTCAGTATTACATGAATAAACACTTTTCTATTAAACAATGAATTCTGTCATTTTCTGCACATTACTGGAAAAGAGGAATTCCCCTCTTAACTCGCTCAGTAAACAGTTCTGGTAAAACACATTTCATAAAGAAATCATTCAGTTATAACAACATCTCTTCCCATAGTCCATGATAAAAAAAACACACGCTCAATGGAAATGCCTTTATATGTCCAAATTACGAAGTCACACCACTTCCTTCCTGTTATCCCCATTTGTCCTTGTATCTGATAGTAGTAGGTGTGTGATCTCTTCAAGCGTAAATATCCATCCTTTGTGAGGGTACAATAAAAGTCGCTGTTTTTGTATGCATCATGAGGGCTGACATTTCTAAACTTGAAAGGGCACTTAATCTCCAAAAGGCCTTCTAAGTCGCCACAATGTTCACATGTACACAGTGCATCTGGACTGGCTCCAAGGTGTGGATGTGATGGGTTGACACAAAGGCCACAGTCTTTGACTTTTAAGGGTGGGTGACAGTCCTTACTGACCAGCAGGTAGGCATCCCTTGCTCGTTGCTCATACTGCAAACCATGCGAAACCTGCTTTCCCTGATAGGGCACTGCATAGCCTAGTAGCAGCTTTAGTAGATTATCAGGGTGGATGGTTGGCTTCCTTCTAAAGATAGTACCAAATCGAGACGCAGTTAATCTGCCAAACCTAGCCTCAAACCACAAATTATTACTTGACTGGCCTAAGGTAACATCATATATTCTGACACATCCTTCAGAAGTAACTTGAAGATTTTGAAAATAGCATTGAAAGAACTCTGTACATTTAGGCCCTCGGAGGTCTATATCGTTTCTAAAGAGTCTGTCAACCTTGTGTAGTGATGGAAAATTCTCGTCATCATTATTGATATAAATACACTCATGCTGTGTGTCACTTTTATCAGCTCGGAAATTTTGAAGCACAATATCAATATATCAGAACGGATTTTGGTCAGGTTTGACTTGTATACAGCGAAGCTCCAATTTGACACTTTTGAAGAACTGTTGGGTTAGTTTCAGAAGGTGGGATATATATACTTGATCAAGATTTCCAGTTATGGAACATACCTATTACTCTTTACCACTATACTGAAACCGAAGATAACCTGTCGATGCATCTACATGTACAGGATGACAAACAGAAGGACGGGATTAGAATTAGGTGTATTGTATTTCATATTAAGGAAGAGTAAGTTACAGATCCAAACCACTATACGTTCCAGGTAATATATGAGGATAAAGGCAATTTTGCTATTTATCCAAAAATAGAGCCATGGGCTCTCTATCTCATCATGGTTTAAATTGTTTGATGATGAAGACAGAAATATATCGTCTCAATATAATTCACAATCCCAAGCCCTGACATATCTTAGTCTTGAAATTGAGAGAGAGCACTGAGCAAGGTCAACACACAGAAGATTATGCAATATGCTGACCCCTTGGCTCTGGTTACAAGCCAGCTGTGCTTTTACAGTCAAATTATGTAATAGCCTCTGCCTTGAACTAAACACTGGCAGCACTGATCTAACTGTATAAGGCTTAGAGAGAGAGAACAGGCAATGTGATGGATCTCGTGGTACATAGTACATCCCCTTGGCTAACTAATTTTTGCACACGTTTTAACGGTTCTAAGCCTTTCATATAAACATCTAAACATTCTGAACGCAATATTCCTTCTAGTTTTTCTGAAGAAGAAGATGAAAAAAGATTTTTATGTTTTGACCTGTGAGGACTTTTTTTTATAATATCCACAATATTCGGTTCATAGGCTATTCAACAGTTCTCATTTCACAATGATTACATCAATTTGACAAACATGTCAATAATGTAATTGAATCGTAAGTCAACATATATTTCACATTCCTACTGAATAAGATTAACGGCAAAGTTACTTTTTTTCTCAATTCTGCATTTCTCAAACCCTAGTTAGGACTCACATATCTAAAAGATGAGATGACTCTCCTTCAGGTATTTTATTAAGGCTTACTAAATACTGAATGAAGTGCACATATAGTATCAGTTCAAAATTCAATATCAACATGTTTTTTAGACTGTGGCCCATATTTGGGGTCACAGGGTCACCAAATCTACAGGTTAGAATCCCCATTGGCGAAAGACTCTTCACGCAATGTTACAGCCTTCTAGGTATTTTGGTTCCGGAGAAGAAGATGAAAATAGTCTTATCTTATCATTTCATCACCAGTCATATGCAGTGCACATATCTCATGTAAAATAAAAGAATTCTTAACTCCTCTCTAATTTATTCCTTTGCAGATTGTCACAATTTTCATTTCAGAGGCTATTCATCAGTTCTCATTTCACATTGAATACATCAATTTGACAAACATGTCCATAATGTAATTTAATCTTAAGTCAACCTATATTTCACATTCCTACTGAATAAGATTAACGGCAAAGTTACTTTATTTCTCAAACCCAAGTTAGGACTCACATATCTAAAAGATGAGATGACTCTCCTTCAGGTATTTTATTAAGGCTTACTAAATACTGAATGAAGTGCACATAAAATATCAGTTCAAAATTCAATTTCAACATGTTTTTTAGACTGTGGCCCATATTTGGGGTCACAGGGTCACCAAATCTACAGGTGAGAATCCCCATTGGCGAAAGACTCTGCACGCAATATTAAAGCCTTCTAGGTATTTTGGTTCCGGAGAAGAAGATGAAAATAGTCTTATCTTATCATTTCATCACCAGTCATATGCAGTGCACATATCTCATGTAAAATAAAAGAATTCTTAACTCCTCTCTAATTTATTCCTTTGCAGCTTGTCACAATTTTCATTTCAGAGGCTATTCATCAGTTCTCATTTCACATTGAATACATCAATTTGACAAACATGTCCATAATGTAATTTAATCTTAAGTCAACCTATATTTCACATTCCTACTGAATAAGATTAACGGCAAAGTTACTTTATTTCTCAAACCCAAGTTAGGACTCACATATCTAAAAGATGAGATGACTCTCCTTCAGGTATTTTATTAAGGCTTACTAAATACTGAATGAAGTGCACATAAAATATCAGTTCAAAATTCAATTTCAACATGTTTTTTAGGCCGTGGCCCATATTTGGGGTGACAGAGTCACCAAATCTACAAGCAAGAATCCCCATTGGCGAAAGACTATGCACGCAATATTACAGCCTTCTAGGTCTTTTCATTCTGGAGAGGAAGATGAAAATAGGATTTTAGGTCATGGCCTGTGAGGCCCTTATTTGGGGGCACAGGGTCACCAAATCTACAATTTAGAATCGCCATTGGCTTAAGAGTCTGTACACAACATTTCAGTCTTCTAGGTCTTTTTGTTGAGAAGAAGATGAAAATAGGTTTTTAGGTTATGGCCTGTGTGCTTGGGGTCACTGGATCACCAAATCTACAATTTAGAATCCCCATTGCCCTGATGAGCTAAAAATGAATAAAATGCTTTCCTAAAATTAAACGTTTAATTCAAGAAGCTTATACTGTTCACTATTGTAAATTGTATGTATATATCACGTAAAGCCTGTAAACAAATGTTATGATGTTTATTTCAACAAAATGAATTGTATATATTGTATATGAGCCTATGGCCTTTATACTGAATACATTATTTCATTTCATATCATTATCGTTTATATGACATTAAAACGTGTCGATATACAATAGGTGCTGTTCAAATAATATCACATAACTTGCACATTCATCCCAAATCGCCAATATGTCATAATAAAGTGTCCCATTTACATGCACAGTAGTAATATGAAGCTATATTGAACATCATCATTCCAAATTTATCTTTTTTTCTTATATGTTTCCAAAATAACGTTTGACTAATTGATACACATCCCTCGATGCCATTGCCTGTTTTTTATCAGAAACTACTTTTACCTTTATATCGTCACTATACTGAGTCGACCGTCATCAAAATGGTAATTTTCGGCAGCAGTCAGTACTTTTTGATTTAATAACATTATTTATAACGTTTGGCTTATGTGACCATAACACAATGGATTCACGCGTTCATAAAAGCGCCCATTTGGACTGGAGTTTGGATAGACGTCAGTGGAATTTGACGTCGTGGAGCAAGGTGCATTGGTCGGACGAGCAGAGTTTCCTTCAACACGTCACAGATGGCCATCAACATGTGTTCCAGGACCAAACATAATAATTATTTATTAAACTTAATATCATTTCAGTTATTAACCCCGGGTGAAACCCAATGTGATTTACATGTATGTCATGGCCTAACCAATCTGTCGTCCCGAAAAGGGTACCTGTGTTTTGAAATCAACTCCTCCCACCTTTTTTATCAATCTTTCTGTAACTTTTAATTACACGCTTTTCACAATTTGTTCATTTAAAATATTCAAACTTGATATTGGAGAAAGATAGTCATACTTTCCCAGTGAACAGTCTCCTCGGACACAACCTGGCCACGGTTCTTGTATCAAGACATGTATCAGACACACCGACCATGAACAGTCTAGACTCACTTGTTTTCCAAAAATAGAGTCATGGGCTCTGTAGCTCATCAGGACTTCAGTGATTTATTATCTTAGGTTAAAGATCTAAGCAATCTCAAGTATACATTGTTAACAAGAAACAGATAAGTTTTTAGATCCTGACCCCTGTGACCCTATTTGGGGCCAAGGGGTGACCAAATCTCCAATTAAAATCCCTCTTGGCAAAAGAGTCTGCACACAACGTTTCAGCTCTTTAGATCATTTGGAACTGGAGAAGAAAATTAAAATAATTTGTTAAGGCTGTGACCCCTGTGACCCCATTTGGGGTCGGGGGTCACGAAATCTACAATTTATACTCCCCATTACCCAAGGAGTCTGCACACAAATTTTCAGCTCTCAAGACCTTTTCGAACTGGAGAAGAAGATGAAAATAGGTTTTTAAGGATGTGACCCCTGTGACCCCATTTGGGGTAATTGAATTGTGTTGTATTTCAGAAAATATCTTCAGACTTTTCAATGTATAAACAATTATTAGAACTTGAGTAATTTCAATTTAGTATATTGAGTTTGCCCTGAATTGTAATGCACAATTAGTTTTGACATGAACGAATAAAACTAAGAGTCTGAAATATAACTTTAATTATTCCTCAGGCAATTCAATAGTTATTTAAGTCGATGCTATAACAATCCGTGTCGAGTAATATATATATATATATAGATAAGTGGGATTTGTTCTGGCTGCCTTAACAAGTTATCCAACTTAAGATACCCTCTCCTTGTTATTTACTATATAACATTACATTTCTTAAAAAGATGACAGGTACTGGACAAGACAAAAATGTAAGTAGATGAAATAACAAGAAAGAAATGTTGCATGAGTGTAAATCTGTTACACAGATCGTTTGGTCTCATGAATGTAGGAATGACCTGGCTTAAATACATCTTCATTTTGACAAAATGACAGGTCTGCACTTCCCTCTAACAACAATTCAAGATTTATTGACAAACATGTTGTATGAAGTATGCGCTTTAATGATGACATAAGTTTTTCTCTCTGGTTATTGTACACTGAACATTCAAAGAAAAAATGGTAAGTATTTTCAACATAAGAAAGTATTACACACCATAGTGTGTCATATGATATTTACGAAACTCGTGCATGTTTGTCACTCTCACTCGGGTAATACACAAATTCACACTCGTTTCGTAACTCATATGACACACTTCCTCGGGTAATAATCTCTTTATCACCTTTGCCCTGTATTGTCTTCCCTCTGACCTTCCACTTTTGCAGTAACAATGTTAGAAAAATGTGTTTGCATCACGTATATATACTATCAAAATATATAAAATTCATTTTCCTATAAAAGAATGGGTACAACGCGATTTTAATACCTTCTGAGTACATGTACACGTTTATCTTGCACTGAATGGAAAGGGACTTTCTATAAAGAAAGTCTCTGTTGCTATATAGAAGTTAAGCGGTAGATATAGAGGCAAGCTCATAAACGTTCCTTGAATTGTTGCTGCTTTTCAAGCCCGGTCATCTTTTCGATGTGACCAAACCCGCACAGGTGATGAAAAAACTCATGAACTGTGAGTATGCTGAGAACATGAATGATGTGTGGCATAACTATAGGCAATAACCCATGGTTGTCCCAATCACTATATGCAATAACCCGTGGTTGTCCCCATCATTATATGCAATAACCCATGGTTGTCTCCATCACTATATGCAATAACCCATGGTTGTCCCCATCACTATATGCAATAACCCATGGTTGTCCCCATCACTATATGCAATAACCCGTGGTTGTCCCCATGACTATGTGCAATAACCCATGGTTGTCCCCATCACTATATGCAATATCCCATGGTTGTCCCCATCACTATATGCAATAACCCATGGTTGTCCCTATCACTATATGCAATAACCCATGGTTGTCCCCATCACTATATGCAATAACCCATGGTTGTCCCCATCACTATAAGCAATAACCCATGGTTGTCCCCATCACTATATGCAATAACCCATGGTTGTCCCGATGACTACACTAAACGCCAAAAGAAACGTTACCCCACTTATTTTTTTAATAACTTTTAAAGTATCAAAGATATTTGAGAAATGAATGGTTCAAAAGAAAGCTGGATAACGTAGCTTTATGCTCATAACACGTTTAAAAATCCTGATTGATTCATATTGTGGCAAAATGCAGCTTGATAACAAATACAACAAGATGAGGTAACAATGACATCTCTTTATCATACCAACATGTATCCTGTATATAATCTGCTGTTTCACCATCTCTTCCATATGCTTGATAACGGTATAAGGATCTATACCGAAACGTCGCTATTGTTAATAAAGAAGTTGATCATCCATAAAATATTTGTCTTCTTTAAGTATATCTAAGTTATCATGTACTAGTAAACAAGTGTACGCCAGATTTGACACACGTGACTTCCACACAACGGGATGCTGTGCTTGACAAAATATAAATTAACACGCGGATAACATCATTGTTTCATCAGAAACTCAATATAAGGAAAGCGTCGGGGCCAGATGGTTGAAGCGGCATCGTCCTGAAACGTTGTTGTGAACAAGTGTGTGCTGTATTTTGTCGATTGTATCAACTCTCTATCGATTGTCATGTGATCCCGGAATTATGGAAAACTTAAAACTGTACCATAACAACTTATTTATACTGAAATGAACGAGTTTCGAACAATATTATACTTCTATAGCTATGAAATGTTTTGAACGAATTATTCTAAACTCATTATTGTGCGACGTTAGTCATTTACTTGATCCCTTTCAGTTTACATATCGAGGAAGGAGTGTTGAAGATGGAACATTTTGTATTTTAAACAGCGTGTTTAAGCGTTTATATCGACCTTCACAGCTTCCATGCTCATATGTGATAATTGTATTTGTGTTGTATAATATAATCCTGCAGCCGCATATATATTGTTAGAGAAATTTTTAAACATGGGCTTTAATTGTAATTTATTATTGTGGATTGAAAATTTGAGACCTTAATTTGTAAAGGTTATCTCTGTCAACTCCTATGTTTTGTATTCACCCAACCGCAAAAGAAACGTCACCATGCAAAAAGATAATTCAATCCACGAGTGATAAACACGACTGAACCCAGAAGCCAACTAAATTAATTTTAAAGTTTCAAAACATTATCTGTTCATATTTGTTTTAGAAACACACATTTTAAAGATAGTCGTTTTCGAGTCTCCTTAACTACACTGGGGTACAAAAGAAACTTTACACCCTATTGTTTCACTCATACAGTAAAAATAACAAAACAAATTGATATGATAGAACCGGGTTATTTTTTAATGTTCAATGTTGACTGATTCGGCAAACAATCATACCGGCGGTTTTTGTTCAAACATGCAAAGTTTTTGTCAGTGAAAGGACCAAGGGGTATAAAATCATTTTTACACCAACATGAACCCTACCATGTTTAAAATGTTGTAAATGTGTGCAGAATGAGGTACATTTATTGATTTTCACTTAGCAGATGTCTTATATGTCGATGAACAGTTGTGTTTTATCAAAATTAATTTTGGAAGAATTTATGAATTTAAAATTAAATTTTGTTCCCCAAAAAATTAAAACCAACATAGAATTATTCCTTGGCTGATGACTGCCTGCACCTTTCAGTTTTAGAGTACGACTTCGGAAACATAAGATATTTGTAATTGAAAATCGAACATATGATAAGACCAACTGAGGTGTAAAGTTTCCTTTGTACCTCAGTTTAGATGAGAGGAGAGTTAAGCTTGCATGCCTTTTTGGGGGTTATATTATGACGTCCTACAGTAATAAAAAGTTCTAACTAAATAAAAATAAGTTGACTATCCATAGAACTTATATCCATAAATCCATAGTTCACTTTCATAACTAAAGTAAAAGTTCCCCTTATCTTTAAGTCAATGTTCGATTACAGCTGTAAATTATCTAGATTTTCATTTACCCAAATGTTTATGCTCAACAACAATAGAAATAGCAACACCAAGAATAACAATTTTGTGAATGTCGTTTTTATGTATGTAAATGAATAAATTCAAATTCGTAAGTTAAGAGCCTGTAAGATAACTGCAACAAAATCAAATAGGAAACATCAAACATCATCCTTTATAGTTATATATTCAGCACTACATTTAATCTCCATGTTCAATACGAATCACATTTATTATCACGCTTATTTTCAGTCCCTCGACCGTCCAGTCAGTGGTCGTGAGTTTGGTCAGTGGTCACTGAGAAGTGTTCCTAACTTAAAACGGTTCACTTTCTGCCTTAAAGAAGATGACAGATCATGCATCCATCGTCTGATTGACTCGTTCAGTGACCGTGTTGCCACGAAGTATTCAGAGCTGCCTGAAGGTCGTTGCTTTGAATTTTCGAATATACTCGGTTTTTTTTCATATTTGTAATTTATATTTTCAAGAGTGGCGCAGTAAATGTTGGTTATTATAAAATTATGCAAATATTTTTAAAACTTTTATCAACTCAGTATCCGTATCATCTTGCTTGGCCGAGTATGGTCTTTTGACATCATCATATTGTAACATCAAATCATAACATCATATGATTCAAAATGAGTAAAATAATAATTCATTTCAATCAGTGAAAATACAATTTTATGGAATCGGATAAATTGTGTTGTTAGCTGGTTTCATTGGTCAACCATTTCATTTGACATAGTCAGTTGGAGTTAATGCTGAAATAATAACACATTGCCATTTCCCCCCATTATGTCAACCGCTAAATAAAGAGAAAAATGTAACCGAATCGTGTTCAAACGAGTAGAATCTATGCTTTTGAGCGACACCATTTAAAGTCGTATTTCTTATAGAACTTACAGAACTGCATTTTCTACAGACAGAAGTAAATTGTCCACGTTGCTTGCAATACAAGACATTGACTTGAGTACCATTTGCAAGGAGAGAACTAAACAACACTCTCCTATAGCAGAGTGCCATTTAGTTAAACACGGACCATGTCTTATCATGGCGCGCCATCAGATATTTCCTTTGGTAAAAAAAAACGTTCCTTCCCTATAAACTCCCTCTCATTCAGGCGTTGTTCTTTACATGTTATATTTCTCTGAATTCCTTCCAGGTTATATCCATGGCGATCTCAACCAGTGCAACATCTTAGTATCCCAGAACGACGAGGACGACGGTTACCACATCTCGGGTGTATTGGACGTCGGCGACTCGGAATACAGTTGTCCAGTGTTTGACCTGGCTGTAAACTTGACCTACATGATGCTGGATAGGGGTCAAGTTGACCAGCTGGACACGCCTGGCTACATCCTGTCGGGCTACCTGAGTGTCCGGAGTCTGACCAGCACTGAGTGGGAGGTGCTGGTGCCCTGTATGGCAGGGAGACTTGCTACGTCCCTCACTATTGGTGCCTACTCGGGATATCTTCAACCACAGAATGATTACATCTCTAAAGCTGGTGCAAAGACCTGGGACCTTTTAGCGAAACTGTGTGAACAGTCTGAGGACTGTCTTCTACAAAGATGGAAATCGATTGTTGATAATTGTAATGCTAAATGTATGAGATGAGGATGGAGTTACCTTTACATCGAAAACGGTATTCACAATTTATATAGAGCAACTCACCCAAGTGTCTTCTGATATCAAATATATCAACACGAGGTGATTAAAGTTTTATTTTTTTAGTCTTCATAATTTGATATAAGAAGATACGAGGGTGAGATTTTATTTAACATTCAAAATCATTCTTCAACAGTTAATAGCAATAGAATGATCATATATAAAACACAAAACTTCCATTTGGCTTCTTCATCAGTCATCTTAGTGAGGTCATAGCATTGTGATGTTATCAGCATCATGACATCGTGGCATCATTACGTAATCAAATGCGCGACGTCATAGCATCGTCAGCCGTGTTATTAGTGATGTCAAAGCCTTGATGAAATAGAATTACGCTGTTTGTAAATATCGCTAGATCTCACACAAGCGATATATACTGTGGGATCATAAATCTTAGTTTATGTGTTGTGGTTATAATAAAGTGATAACAGATTTGCAACTTACTATCTTACTATTATTTATGCCCCTTTAAGCTTGAAAACTCAGTTTCCACGCTTTTTCGTTACACAGCTTTTAGCTATTTATTTTACTCCCATCCAATATAAAAACACAACACATTTGATTGTTTCACAAATGTTTAAAATGTATTTGTCTATAACACCTTACCAACCCTCGTCAGGCTACATACACTAAACTTTGTTTAGTTTATTTTCTATTTACATAGAAGACCTGTTATTGTAGACTCATACTAGACATTTGTGCAATCACTCAACCGAACATTGTTTTGTCAGTTATTGATGATACAATTTTATCAGGTATAATACATTTTTAAATTGTATTTTTGCTTTGCAACTAGTGACGATCAAATGTAAATGATAACATTTAAAAAATAATGAAATTCTGTTTATTCACACCATAAGTGATTAAGTGTTACATCTGGATAAATCACCAATCGGGTAAACCATAAGCAATGTCATATTTTTCTTATGAGCATGTAAACATTTCGTTCTAGTGTATGTTCCTGTATTTCATTGCTTGTGACGTCTTCACAAATAATTGGAGATGGCCGTCACACGTGGTCATCATACTGTGTCACTACTGTCGAATAATAGATGATTAAAACGTTTAAAAAGAAATTTATTCCTTGGTGACTTTTGTGGACTTTTGCTTGGGTAATAATATAAACACGTCGACATATTTACATGTTTAAACTTCTGAATTTACTGCTATACAAATAACATTACATTGTTAACTCTTGGATAGCTTTCTGATGGAATAGATCTACACACACTCTGGAGGCGAAGTCCCCTTAAATCTGAATCTATGAATCTGAATCTTAAGTCTTGTTTATCGTTGACAGTACAATGAGGGGAGGGGGAGGAGGTTGATGAAACTTAAAGAAATACACTGATAGCAAAACGTTAAAAAAAATAGAGCCATTGGCTTTGTAGCTCATTAAGTTTTAAACAATAAAGTCAATAAATTTCAAAATGTAAATTTTCCAGGATAATTTATCGCAGGTACACAAATTACAAAGTACAAATTTGAACTACTCCCGAATGGCTGTGACCCTATGACCCTAGTTTGGATCACAGGGTCACAACATCTACAATTTAGAATCCCCATTGGCCCAGGGGGGTATGTAAATAACATTTCTGCTCACTAGAGTCATTAGCACTGGAGTAGAAGATGAGAAGGTATTTAAGGTCAAGACCCCTGTGACCCCATTAGGGGTCATTGCATCACGAAATCTACGATTTAGAGTCAAGAGCCAAGGAGTCTGCACATACAATTTCAGCAAAGGACCTGCAGCATTCTGGAGACTGCAAGTCAGATGTTTGTGCGTTCCCATGGCGACTGGTTTAATTCACAATCAATACTACAGTATGAATGACTTTTATTCTAATTTTAGCTAAATTTTAAGGACATAATACATAGAAAATATCTGCTCTTTCATTATTTCTTTTGATTGTTAATAGATCACACAATATATAAAATTAAAGCATACACAATTGAAATATTATCTATACAAACTACAGTATGTACGTGACCATATGAAGATACAATGTATTCCAATACTATAACGTGCATCATCAACGGTTTTTTTGACAATTCATGGATTATTTCACGGTGTAATCATCACATGATTAGTTCTCCTTTACTTTTCAATTTATTACGAGATTAAAAAAAAATAATAATTGGCTCTGAATTTCATCAGAGGGGTCTGCAAACAACATTTCAGCGTCCAATTCGTGAACAGAAAAAAAGAAAGTTGGGAAAATGATAAGTATTATTTTTAAATGATTTTCAAAACTTTCGAAAAAAACGCCCAAAGCGTCCTATTTCTAAATTTATTTACACGAGTACTGTAAGATTTTTAAGTAACCAGCCTTGATGAACTTTGTATTTGTTCTGGTAGTGGTTGGTTATGGACTCGTCATGACAGCGAGAGGATGTACCATTCAATCAGCCGGTGATACCTTTATTGTACCATGCAATCAGCCGGTGATACCTTTATTGTACCATGCAATCAGCCGGTGATACCTTTATCCGCCAACTCCTCCTTTACTTTCCTCAGATAATCAGGATCTGGGTAGCCATAGCTGAAACAAACCACAGCTTATTGATTTAGATACCTTAACTTCTTCAATAAGAAAATTAAAAAAATTGTTTCTGGATATGTTTTTCTCTCATTCTTTCCGGTTTCATAAACAAGAAAGTCCTTAGCTTTTGTGTCTATAGTAAATGCCCTGAGTATATCAAACATTTAGTTCAGGATTTCATTTAGCTAAAATACAGGTAACAATGTTTTAATGATGTAACCATTAACATATGTCCACTGACTCCATTTCATTTTTCAATACAAATATCAATTTTAAAAACCTTTTTTTTCGTTTTAGAAATTGTTAAATGTTCTACAACATAACCAATGAACTAAAATAGTTTTCTTCTTTTTTCGAAAAGCCATATTTGTAACCGATTCAAACTATAGTTATATAAACAGTTTTATTTCTGACACGCACTTATAATTATTCTAATATCTTTAGCGTGTGATACGTTAACTCATCTACCAAAAGTATAGAAATTATATTAACTGAGAGAAACTCATTTAACATGCACACATCCGAGACATTGCACTACATGTTGAATTATACTCTGAATTAATAAAGTACACATAGACAAACAATAAATAGAAGTACGGCTAAAAGTAAACCAGAAGTAAGGCGCAACATCCACAGAAAATCCAAAATACACTGTGCATGGTTTTCTATAGAAAATTTTGAAGCCTGTAGTCAAACTTCAAGGAAGCAATGTATATAAACTCACTACTCAGGTCCACCAGTGAGACTCGTCTTGTGGTGAATACCATTCCAGATGATGACATCATTCTGTCCCGTGGTGCGAGAGTTACCGATAGTGAACACCAGACCGGCCTTGAAGGCCTTTTCAAAGAGTTTCAGTACTTCTCGCCCTTCCGCATTGTTAGGCAGGTACGCTGTGCGTCTGATTCCTGTGTATCTCATTCCAGGGTTTGGGTGCTTTTTCTGGAGCGAATTTGACAGAATATATCTTCTTATTCAACATTCAACGAATGAGTTATATAGTCCCTAAATTCATTATCATTTTCCTTGTGACCTTGTTAAATATTTTACTTATTGCGAACCAATAAATACATCTTAATATGTTGACAGTTTAGTCTCTCTCTTTACATCTCGTGGCCAACGTACATAATCATAAACTTTATCATACATAGAGAATCTCACCCAAATGTCTTCTGATATCAAATATATCAACCCGAGTTGATAAAAGTTACAAATAACCGAGGCTTACTTTTATCAACGAGTATTGATATATTTGATATCAGAAGATTCGAGAGTGAAATTATATTTATCATCCAAAATTATTCTTATTACGCTTCAATGAAAATAGTGTACATCACTGAGCACATTTGACTTGTAATACGGTGATATCATAGCATTGTGACGTCATCATGTTGCTGACGTCATAGGATTGTGAAGTCGTCACTCCACGATGTAAAAACATTTTGATGTCATGTACATGTAGTTGACGGTGACAGGGCATTGTGCAAAATCTACTGCCAAAACAATATCACACAGTTTTGGATGATGTACAATTGTGAACATATTAGACACATGTTGGCCTACTTATTTATTATTGTATGCTTCTATTAGTATCCTAACCTTCTGAACTCCTCCAGGTAAGTAATACTCTATTGAAATAGTGCCACGTGCTCCTTTATACCCGGCTATCTGTACATCAGTCAGGGTCTGGTTGGTCATCATCCCACCTTCAGGCTGGTCGCCAGTCACAGGTCCATACAGCTCTCCACACACTGGGCACTGGACCGCGCACCTGCCCGAGGTCTGCCGGATACAGTCACTGCAGGACGTATGGCCGCACTTCTCAAATGTATATGGATCTATTATTGGGTTCATACAGACTGGACACTTTTCGTCTTTCTCATACTGTCCAGGAACAGGTAAAGACATTTCCTCTCGGAATGATTTATCTTCTAACGAAACAGCATTATAGTTAGGAAATTCGACATCTATTTTTTTCATCTTATATGATTCATCGAAAGTACCAAAACGTGGCTTTGTGTTCATAAAGGTTTGCATTGATGTTGATTTTTGTTTTACTGAATGTATTTCTCCAAGTTTGTGCGGGTTGGAACTAATGCTGCTTATTTCTCCAGGTGAGAAGGTCAATGTTGGGTGTTGAACATCTTGAGTTTGATCCACAGCAGCTGCAGCCTCCAGAGATTGGACCAGGACAGGACCTGCAAAGAGAACTTCACAGCCGTCAGACTTGGTCTCCATTTGTTTAAAGTATTCCAGGACAGACTCCATTTGAGCAAGGCTATCTTCTGTAGCCTCGCTTTGCTTTTTCAATCCATTTACAGTGCTTTCAGTCCTTTCCTGTAGTTCCGAGATGAGCTTGTTTTGCCGAATTTTCAGTTTTTCAATCAACTCTTTAAACGTGTTGTTTATTGAAAGAGTTGTTTGTTTCAGATTCAATTCATGCTGATTGGATTCTTGGTCAAGAGAAATTTTCTTTTTCCTCAAGACAGCGACTGATTTCTCAACATCTTCCAGTTTGTTTTTCATTGAGGACAACATGGTGTTCGCAGCATCTTCTATTGGGCCAAGGTCATGACCTTTGTGCTTCACGATAAAACAAGATACGCAACACAGACTGGAACACTTTCCGCAGTAGAACTCGATCTTATGGTCCGGGTGGTCTTTGCAGAAATGGCTCAGGAAATTCTTGACCGGTTCACTCAAAGCCTCTTCCAGTGATTGACATATGTGCTTCCTTGTTGGCCTGTTACGGCGATGGGCTTCTTTGCAACATTTGCACATGTAAATTTGACACTCGTGACAGCGGACAACTGCATGGCTTCCATCTGGACAATCTGTGCAAGGGATATTCTTGTCTTTCTTGAACTGGACGTAATCCACTAGTTTGTTTCTGACCGGATCGACAGGCAAAGACTGGGTGTTTCCGTTGACCTTCTGGACATTTCTGCAGTTGGGACACGTGACTTGTCCTCTTCCCTCCTTCAGAAGCTTCTCCAGACACTTGGTACAAAACGCGTGTAGACAGCTGACCAGGAGACGAGGACGTCGTTCTGCTTGGTCAAAGTGTTCCAGACAAATGCCACATTCCAGAAAGTTTTCCTTCAAGTCACTGACGTCTATTGTGTCCCTAGCCTCCGCCATTCCTATAGTTGCAACCTTGACCAGTTGTGTTCACATTATGTCAACCTGCCGAGCCCAACATATTTTGTTTATAAAAAGTTAAATATATCATCCGATAAAACAAAATGTTTCCAAAATAAGTAGAACGAACAGAAATTTAAATTCATATCATATTCTCGCAGAGTGTATTATTTTTCGAAAGCCGTTCAAATAAATGAAAAAGAGGCGAACTATTATATTAGCATTTAGAAATACAGAAATGCATGTGATTGCAGAAGTTGATTAGCATTTTTACTTACTCCAGGAATATTTAGAACATTCCCGACAGTATGGCTATATACTTTTCCGTTTCCTTCGAATGTACGTAGTTCGCATTGCTCCTTTAAAGTTCAACTTTTTCAGAAGTAGTTTTTAACAAGTCTACAATTTAAAATCCAATTCCAGCTTTAAAGATTGATAATTTTAATTTCCAAAATCCCTGAATTACAGAGACGACATGCATTCATATAATTCCTATTGGCCAAGGAGTCTGTACACAATATTTCAGCTTTCTAGAGTTTTTTTATACTAGAGAAGAAGAGGAACATAGGTTTTTAGGTCATGATCCCTGTGACCCAAATTTGTAAACATGTAAACATTTCGTTCTAGTGTATGTTCCTGTATTTCATTGCTTGTGACGTCTTCACAAATAATTGGAGATGGCCGTCACACGTGGTCATCATACTGTGTCACTACTGTCGAATAATAGATGATTAAAACGTTTAAAAAGAAATTTATTCCTTGGTGACTTTTGTGGACTTTTGCTTGGGTAATAATATAAACACGTCGACATATTTACATGTTTAAACTTCTGAATTTACTGCTATACAAATAACATTACATTGTTAACTCTTGGATAGCTTTCTGATGGAATAGATCTACACACACTCTGGAGGCGAAGTCCCCTTAAATCTGAATCTATGAATCTGAATCTTAAGTCTTGTTTATCGTTGACAGTACAATGAGGGGAGGGGGAGGAGGTTGATGAAACTTAAAGAAATACACTGATAGCAAAACGTTAAAAAAAATAGAGCCATTGGCTTTGTAGCTCATTAAGTTTTAAACAATAAAGTCAATAAATTTCAAAATGTAAATTTTCCAGGATAATTTATCGCAGGTACACAAATTACAAAGTACAAATTTGAACTACTCCCGAATGGCTGTGACCCTATGACCCTAGTTTGGATCACAGGGTCACAACATCTACAATTTAGAATCCCCATTGGCCCAGGGGGGTATGTAAATAACATTTCTGCTCACTAGAGTCATTAGCACTGGAGTAGAAGATGAGAAGGTATTTAAGGTCAAGACCCCTGTGACCCCATTAGGGGTCATTGCATCACGAAATCTACGATTTAGAGTCAAGAGCCAAGGAGTCTGCACATACAATTTCAGCAAAGGACCTGCAGCATTCTGGAGACTGCAAGTCAGATGTTTGTGCGTTCCCATGGCGACTGGTTTAATTCACAATCAATACTACAGTATGAATGACTTTTATTCTAATTTTAGCTAAATTTTAAGGACATAATACATAGAAAATATCTGCTCTTTCATTATTTCTTTTGATTGTTAATAGATCACACAATATATAAAATTAAAGCATACACAATTGAAATATTATCTATACAAACTACAGTATGTACGTGACCATATGAAGATACAATGTATTCCAATACTATAACGTGCATCATCAACGGTTTTTTTGACAATTCATGGATTATTTCACGGTGTAATCATCACATGATTAGTTCTCCTTTACTTTTCAATTTATTACGAGATTAAAAAAAAATAATAATTGGCTCTGAATTTCATCAGAGGGGTCTGCAAACAACATTTCAGCGTCCAATTCGTGAACAGAAAAAAAGAAAGTTGGGAAAATGATAAGTATTATTTTTAAATGATTTTCAAAACTTTCGAAAAAAACGCCCAAAGCGTCTTATTTCTAAATTTATTTACACGAGTACTGTAAGATTTTTAAGTAACCAGCCTTGATGAACTTTGTATTTGTTCTGGTAGTGGTTGGTTATGGACTCGTCATGACAGCGAGAGGATGTACCATTCAATCAGCCGGTGATACCTTTATTGTACCATGCAATCAGCCGGTGATACCTTTATTGTACCATGCAATCAGCCGGTGATACCTTTATCCGCCAACTCCTCCTTTACTTTCCTCAGATAATCAGGATCTGGGTAGCCATAGCTGAAACAAACCACAGCTTATTGATTTAGATACCTTAACTTCTTCAATAAGAAAATTAAAAAAATTGTTTCTGGATATGTTTTTCTCTCATTCTTTCCGGTTTCATAAACAAGAAAGTCCTTAGCTTTTGTGTCTATAGTAAATGCCCTGAGTATATCAAACATTTAGTTCAGGATTTCATTTAGCTAAAATACAGGTAACAATGTTTTAATGATGTAACCATTAACATATGTCCACTGACTCCATTTCATTTTTCAATACAAATATCAATTTTAAAAACCTTTTTTTTCGTTTTAGAAATTGTTAAATGTTCTACAACATAACCAATGAACTAAAATAGTTTTCTTCTTTTTTCGAAAAGCCATATTTGTAACCGATTCAAACTATAGTTATATAAACAGTTTTATTTCTGACACGCACTTATAATTATTCTAATATCTTTAGCGTGTGATACGTTAACTCATCTACCAAAAGTATAGAAATTATATTAACTGAGAGAAACTCATTTAACATGCACACATCCGAGACATTGCACTACATGTTGAATTATACTCTGAATTAATAAAGTACACATAGACAAACAATAAATAGAAGTACGGCTAAAAGTAAACCAGAAGTAAGGCGCAACATCCACAGAAAATCCAAAATACACTGTGCATGGTTTTCTATAGAAAATTTTGAAGCCTGTAGTCAAACTTCAAGGAAGCAATGTATATAAACTCACTACTCAGGTCCACCAGTGAGACTCGTCTTGTGGTGAATACCATTCCAGATGATGACATCATTCTGTCCCGTGGTGCGAGAGTTACCGATAGTGAACACCAGACCGGCCTTGAAGGCCTTTTCAAAGAGTTTCAGTACTTCTCGCCCTTCCGCATTGTTAGGCAGGTACGCTGTGCGTCTGATTCCTGTGTATCTCATTCCAGGGTTTGGGTGCTTTTTCTGGAGCGAATTTGACAGAATATATCTTCTTATTCAACATTCAACGAATGAGTTATATAGTCCCTAAATTCATTATCATTTTCCTTGTGACCTTGTTAAATATTTTACTAATTGCGAACCAATAAATACATCTTAATATGTTGACAGTTTAGTCTCTCTCTTTACATCTCGTGGCCAACGTACATAATCATAAACTTTATCATACATAGAGAATCTCACCCAAATGTCTTCTGATATCAAATATATCAACCCGAGTTGATAAAAGTTACAAATAACCGAGGCTTACTTTTATCAACGAGTATTGATATATTTGATATCAGAAGATTCGAGAGTGAAATTATATTTATCATCCAAAATTATTCTTATTATGCTTCAATGAAAATAGTGTACATCACTGAGCACATTTGACTTGTAATACGGTGATATCATAGCATTGTGACGTCATCATGTTGCTGACGTCATAGGATTGTGAAGTCGTCACTCCACGATGTAAAAACATGTTGATGTCATGTACATGTAGTTGACGGTGACAGGGCATTGTGCAAAATCTACTGCCAAAACAATATCACACAGTTTTGGATGATGTACAATTGTGAACATATTAGACACATGTTGGCCTACTTATTTATTATTGTATGCTTCTATTAGTATCCTAACCTTCTGAACTCCTCCAGGTAAGTAATACTCTATTGAAATAGTGCCACGTGCTCCTTTATACCCGGCTATATGTACATCAGTCAGGGTCTGGTTGGTCATCATCCCACCTTCAGGCTGGTCGCCAGTCACAGGTCCATACAGCTCTCCACACACTGGGCACTGGACCGCGCACCTGCCCGAGGTCTGCCGGATACAGTCACTGCAGGACGTATGGCCGCACTTCTCAAATGTATATGGATCTATTATTGGGTTCATACAGACTGGACACTTTTCGTCTTTCTCATACTGTCCAGGAACAGGTAAAGACATTTCCTCTCGGAATGATTTATCTTCTAACGAAACAGCATTATAGTTAGGAAATTCGACATCTATTTTTTTCATCTTATATGATTCATCGAAAGTACCAAAACGTGGCTTTGTGTTCATAAAGGTTTGCATTGATGTTGATTTTTGTTTTACTGAATGTATTTCTCCAAGTTTGTGCGGGTTGGAACTAATGCTGCTTATTTCTCCAGGTGAGAAGGTCAATGTTGGGTGTTGAACATCTTGAGTTTGATCCACAGCAGCTGCAGCCTCCAGAGATTGGACCAGGACAGGACCTGCAGAGAGAACTTCACAGCCGTCAGACTTGGTCTCCATTTGTTTAAAGTATTCCAGGACAGACTCCATTTGAGCAAGGCTATCTTCTGTAGCCTCGCTTTGCTTTTTCAATCCATTTACAGTGCTTTCAGTCCTTTCCTGTAGTTCCGAGATGAGCTTGTTTTGCCGAATTTTCAGTTTTTCAATCAACTCTTTAAACGTGTTGTTTATTGAAAGAGTTGTTTGTTTCAGATTCAATTCATGCTGATTGGATTCTTGGTCAAGAGAAATTTTCTTTTTCCTCAAGACAGCGACTGATTTCTCAACATCTTCCAGTTTGTTTTTCATTGAGGACAACATGGTGTTCGCAGCATCTTCTATTGGGCCAAGGTCATGACCTTTGTGCTTCACGATAAAACAAGATACGCAACACAGACTGGAACACTTTCCGCAGTAGAACTCGATCTTATGGTCCGGGTGGTCTTTGCAGAAATGGCTCAGGAAATTCTTGACCGGTTCACTCAAAGCCTCTTCCAGTGATTGACATATGTGCTTCCTTGTTGGCCTGTTACGGCGATGGGCTTCTTTGCAACATTTGCACATGTAAATTTGACACTCGTGACAGCGGACAACTGCATGGCTTCCATCTGGACAATCTGTGCAAGGGATATTCTTGTCTTTCTTGAACTGGACGTAATCCACTAGTTTGTTTCTGACCGGATCGACAGGCAAAGACTGGGTGTTTCCGTTGACCTTCTGGACATTTCTGCAGTTGGGACACGTGACTTGTCCTCTTCCCTCCTTCAGAAGCTTCTCCAGACACTTGGTACAAAACGCGTGTAGACAGCTGACCAGGAGACGAGGACGTCGTTCTGCTTGGTCAAAGTGTTCCAGACAAATGCCACATTCCAGAAAGTTTTCCTTCAAGTCACTGACGTCTATTGTGTCCCTAGCCTCCGCCATTCCTATAGTTGCAACCTTGACCAGTTGTGTTCACATTATGTCAACCTGCCGAGCCCAACATATTTTGTTTATAAAAAGTTAAATATATCATCCGATAAAACAAAATGTTTCCAAAATAAGTAGAACGAACAGAAATTTAAATTCATATCATATTCTCGCAGAGTGTATTATTTTTCGAAAGCCGTTCAAATAAATGAAAAAGAGGCGAACTATTATATTAGCATTTAGAAATACAGAAATGCATGTGATTGCAGAAGTTGATTAGCATTTTTACTTACTCCAGGAATATTTAGAACATTCCCGACAGTATGGCTATATACTTTTCCGTTTCCTTCGAATGTACGTAGTTCGCATTGCTCCTTTAAAGTTCAACTTTTTCAGAAGTAGTTTTTAACAAGTCTACAATTTAAAATCCAATTCCAGCTTTAAAGATTGATAATTTTAATTTCCAAAATCCCTGAATTACAGAGACGACATGCATTCATATAATTCCTATTGGCCAAGGAGTCTGTACACAATATTTCAGCTTTCTAGAGTTTTTTTATACTAGAGAAGAAGAGGAACATAGGTTTTTAGGTCATGATCCCTGTGACCCAAATTTGGGGTCACAGTGTCACGAAATCTACAATTTAGAATCTCCATTGTCCAAGGTGTCTGTACATGAAATGTTAGCTCTCTAGGGTTGAGAGGCGATCACTTGACTGTCGACTTCGTCCGTGGTCAATATTTTTTCTCGGGTCAATATAAACAGGTATTGACCTCATTACCAGTTTATAATTGTATAAGAATGAATAATTCGCATATTGAACATGTTGGATATGCTTTAGATATTGTAAATTGACACATGTACTTATCAAACAACACCCGTGTGCTTAGCGATAAGACAGTGATAGCCATATTTGTTATCTTTTTACATGTAAACAATGTGTATAAGCTGTTGGTAGAAATGATGGTTCAGATTTGCAGACAGTGTTTTATGCATATAACTTGTGTTTTATCAAATCATACCAGATATTGAAGACAGTTATGATAATAGTGTTAATCTATAAACATGATTAAGGTTAACCAATTATTTGTGACATTTTAAAGGTTAACAAACCACGATTTCTCAGTCATGACCATCGTATCATCGCTATAAAGCGTGATATAATAAAGAACACCACGATTAGGATCTGCGACCCCTCACGCTTTACCCAATGAATTATAATTTTCTAAAATGGTAATCATCATCTCGTACAGTCCTTTAGGTTTATTTAAATTTAAGATATCGTTGTTGAATCACGTTTGATTAGAGAATGATTACTAAATGTTAAAAGCTACTTAATGATTGTCTCAAATGTTGCAACACATACATAGTTTTATAGGACGCCATGAATGTTGATACTTTTATCCTTCTTGAATAATTTTTAAAATATACGAAACCAGTTAGAAATGTCTACTTACACGTAGTCTCTCATTTGTTGATTATTTCAATATACTTGAGATTATAGAAAACTGTAATGTTCATGATTGAGGAGGATATTAACAGTCAACCTTTGTAATGAGTTTGGATTGAACTAATCTGTTTAGATAGAGATAGTGAGACGGGCGTGTAATGACAGTTTGAACTGTAAATTCAGTGTTCACAATGGTCAATTCAATTATTATTTATGCTACATCAAAATCAAATGATCAAAACAAAATACTGTCTTCGTCATCATTAATATTTAAAAACACGAAATTCGTAATTTTCTACATTTACCTGCAGTCCAATATGTGTCTCGTCGTATCCAGAAGAAAAGAAAGGGAGACAATTGCGCTACTTAGATAACAAGTGAACAATATGTTATCATGATGTCATTCGATAAAAAGATAATAATGATACCTACGCAAATATAGATTGTGTAGACTATGTAAATAGGGAGATATAGAGGACGAATAGTTACCATTTTATACTAAACACTTTCAAACATTAGACAGCAATACTTCAATGTAAAAGGTACTTCAAAACAACTTTTTTGTATTATTTAATGTCAAACAAGAATGAGGACTTGATTAGGAACGTGTCCGTGTATATTTATCATGCAAAGAAATTACTTATGTTATTTCATAAACATCTGAGTATATTTATATTCCTACAATAACTTATTTCAACTTCATCTTTTTCATTTTGATATATATGTGACCATAGAGTTTGAACATTTCTTGTGATATATATATATATATATATATATATATATACACACAAAGTTCACAATCAGAAGATTGTCAAACTCTCAGGCATGAAATATATAAAAAATGATGGAGTCAGAAGTAGTAAACATCCATTTTATGGCTAGCGCTTTCAGCTGTACTCAGCTTCTTCAGGCCATTACATAACGGATAAAACGTTGTCAGGCAACGTCGTCTTGTACATTGTGACGTCATAGTATTATGACGTCATACTTCATGGTAGCATAATGGAGTAGAGACATCAAGTTTTAGAGTTTAACTTGGGCTATCTGAGGTCATGTTGAAGCAGCTTTCATTACACCATCTAAAACCAGATTTTCAGGATAATTCTGAATTAACAAAAAGTCCTTGAGCTCATTTGAAGTTCTTTCTTTTGAGTGTCTTCTGTGACAATAGCACATATTCTTCTGGCAAGGCAGTATGGGATATTTCGTTTAGTGTGACTTGGATGACATGATTGGAAATCCAGATACTGATGTGTATCTGTAGATTTATAATACAGATCAGTCTCTAAACGGCCGTCCTGTTTAATAATAACAGTCACATAGTTTTATCCGTTATGTAATGGCCTGAAGAAGCTGAGTACAGCTGAAAGCGCTAGCCATAAAATGGATGTTTACTTCTGACGTGCAGCATGTTATGTTATAGCAATTGCTTATAAAATCTATATGGTGTTACAGGCCGATGGCCTACTTATAAGAACTGAGACCTACTTTTATCCATCAGTTGATGTTTTCATATCATATTCATGTCTTAGGTTATTACCAGTAACGAAAGGTCGACACAAAGTTCTGGTAGTTTATTAAACCCAAGCCATTGAAAACAAAGTAAGCAATAAAAATACCAGTGTACACGACTTCACTACACAGGCGACTATTTCCTACATAACTTCTCATTGCAAGATAAATTACAATTTTAAAAACAAAATGTTCAAATTATGGCCATCGGGGTCAATGTCAATGTCATATACGCATTTTGGTTATTTGACCTATAAAAGTAAATAATCGCGACAGAACGTGTTTGTTCTATGGTGAGAGCTGATATGGTGATATTCCATGTCTCTCAAGCATGTAACCATATGTAGTAGCTGTTTGATTAACAATGCATTGAATACAGTGTTTGATGTAAACGTTCTCAAATGTTTAGGAGGAAATTCCCTTATAACATTTTCTCCATGTCGCCAAGATATATGACCTACTCATTAAGATATGGGTTAACTTGAATACATAATGACACGAAGGTACAATTACAGGTATATGTATTAAACATTCAAGGGTATTCATGTTACTATTATTGAAAGTGTTACTTCATTGAAAAGAATATTATATTATTTCATCTAGAGAAAATATGGACTTTAATTTAATCTTTAATAAGATGCTTGTTTGTGTTCTTGTTTTATTCTCTTAGCTCTACGAGTGATGGGGGGAGCCAATATGAGCCGAGCAATGCGCTGTGGATATCAGTGTATATTATCTCCCCACAGCGATAACCCGTCAATTCTTCCCACATAACCTCTGTTCCAATTGGGCCATATTTCTCGGTACTGGCAATATGCCATAGCAGTAAAAACAGGTTTCACGGATTATATCTCTACTCCTTATCACATGAACTCGCGTCTTAAAAGAGTCTTTGTCTTTGACTGTAAAGATGTAAAGAGTGTTTTTGATCCGGGTATGTCTGATATAAATAATTCAAATAAACCTTTCAGTTTCAGTTTTGGTCTCGGATTTGGTCCTCTTTATTCCTCAGCATGTTTATGATCAATTATTAACGCAAATTCAAACAGCATACCCCGAGGAAACACATTGAACGAGAAAAGTTTATCCAACCTTTAATTCAAAATATAGCATTATAACGTGCCATGGACAAATGTCACCTTTACAACGACGTCTCTGATTGCAAACTAACTTTGATTCTCTTTTATCGTATTTTAATAAAGATTTTGTGTGAATACTCTGGTAATCGATCTCTATGTCCTGTCGGAAAGGAAAAAATCTAAAAATGTATGTATGGACAAAGATGACCATATTACGTTTTTGCTTCTCCTTCCACCCCATAAGACATCAGGGACATGTTCAAGAGAGGTTTCAATGAGCGATTACTTTTAAACCTCTCTTGAACGCGATTGCTCAATGTAGCGCTACCAAGCTATGCATTTGTGATGTACCAAGTGCCAAATAAATATAATTTGAAATGTTTCACCTGGACAACATTAGATAACAAAATATCTTTCAAAATATATATGTGCAATGGTATTTCAAAGAGTAGGCACTATGTTTGGTGAATCTGTTAGTAATTTCAACATAGAATGTGTCTGATAGATGTGCAAAAAAGAAATGTCAAACAGGATTCATATTATACAGGTAGATCTATCAAATTTGTCGTACACATGTTTATTATAAGAAACCATCGAATTTCAAATCATCAGCTGAGTAAATATATGTTTAAAATATGTAAATATTTATGTTGGAATTTTTAGCTCAGATAGCAATGTATGTGAACTTCACTATGCACTTGTGAAATGTATTTTAGCAGTGTCTGTTATCTGTCTATTCAATTACAGGCGACCTATACATCCGTGAATACAACGACTTCTCTGAACTGCTGTAATATTAACCAATCCACAAATCATACACTTTACGTTTTATTGAACTGCACATATCAGCACTACACATTATCAAAAGGTTGAAAGCATCTAAGAAATCAATAAAATATAAATCGTATACCCATCGGCCAAGACAGGGTTCACGGAGAAAAACAAAATTAGGTTTTCGTTACCCTTATAAGGGTCACAAGGTTACTGCAACTTACTCAGTTAGTCTGCGCATAATATCTAGCTTTCTAAGGCATTTTGTTCGCGAAACAAGAGGCTTTTAGGCACAGACCCATGTTGTCCTTAAAGTCCTTGTCCCTATCTAGAGAGTATATTCCCCATCGACCGTGGAGTCTGTACATAACATTGCAGCTTTTTGCTAAGGAGAAGAATACCAAGAAAATAATATTGTATAAACAATGATCACTTTTCCGTCATTTTCATTCTTGTGTCGTAGAGAGAGTTTAGCATCTGGCGTTTGTCTTCCGTGTATTTTTCATCTTGTTCTTTTTTTATCTTTAGATCTTAGTGTCTCTTTGGAATTTATTAAACGATAATGTTTTATACCCTTTGTTACTTTCTTACCATTTGCTTACAAAGGTTGTTGACAAACGTCTTTTCTTGCTTTTTCCTTTAATTCAACAAATATAAATTCATTTTAGCCGATGACCATTGTTAAACAGTGAATAAACCGAAGTGTATACATAGTCTGTCAACGTTATTTTAAGCACATGTTTTTCATAAATAGTGTTAAATTGTGTTAAAATCGATGTCCAAAACAAAAATAGAGTAACCCCGACCATGTCATAATGTATTTTGTAACAATGTAAGTTTTACCCAAAACTATTAAATAAATATCAGTTTAATAAATATAATTGTTCAGGGCAAAATTTACTTGATTGCATAGCACATGATTATCTAATCTTTTTCTAAATTAAAATTATTTAAAAGCTTTTTAAAGACCATATATACACGAAAACGAATGAAAGAACGCATTTCTTTACATACACAATGCACACATACATGTTTTAATACAATTGTGAAAAACGAATGATGTGGGGAAAGGGCGTAGGAGATATTTAGTCCTACACATGAGATACTAATTTAAGTCATGCGTTTGGGATACTACATCCTACGTAGTACAAACTAAGTCCACCGTATGCGATACAATCATGATGTATCTTACGTAGGAGATACTAAGTGCTACATGTATGTGCATGATCAAAATATGACAGAATTATGTTTCACAGTGACACTAACACGCTTCCGCAAAAGCATAATATGATTAGATGAATGCATCTTAATATTATGAGGTTCTATAGTTTTCGAATTGTTGGCTTCCATAGGTGTCAGCTCAGAAAGTCGAGATTTTGTTTTTATATAAATCTCACGATGCCAAGTTGCAGTATGCTTTGCAGTTAAATTTACTCATTATGACAGCTTCTTCTTCATATTGATAATCAGCTATTATTCTATTCATCCTATATTTTCAGCTATATATGTCCATATGAGAATATTGAAACTATTGTCAAAACATGTGACAAGAAAATATGATATGGAAATCCATTAAAATGTAAAACACACAACTTTATGGATAATCATTTCTTTATTCACTGATTGTGACGCTTCGGTACGGATCCGTTGACCATTTTTAAGCATATTGTGGATATAAAGGAAACAAATATGAATATATAAATATATGTTTGAAATAAAAACAAACAAGATCAACAATTAAAACAAGCAAAACGTATATGAAATGTAAATAAAAAATGATCTATGAACAGGTAGATTGAAAAAAGCAGTTTTTACGGTGACATGATCCCCCACCCGCAAATTAACATTAAAAATTGGAAAATAATGTCAAGGCCAAAGAAATCGACTGGGTCAAGAAACTTTCCAGAGTGAACCATTAGTGTGCGATGATGATGAGAATCCAATGAACAGTTCTCCTGATATCACTGTAGGAACATTGCTTGTTTTCTTTCTTTTATGAAAAGAATCCAGTGAACAGTAATTGAGTTATTCCATTTCGTACGTACGAACGTATGGACGTACGTACAGACGGAAGCAGCCGAATAAACACTGTACTTCAAAGGAGATATCGATTGTATGAGATCGTTTTGGCAGTAGATTTTTTACAATGCCCTGTCAACGTCAACATGACATCACCAAGTAATGACATCACAATGCTTGGACGTCATAAACATGACATGACAAGGCTACAAGATACAAGATCCAAGATACAAGATATATATTGTATAGAAAACACCCATTATGGACAGTGTACAAAGAAGTTAACAAATGTTAATACATATTATACGTAAAATATATACAAGAGCATTAATATATCTCAGTGTGAGACAATTATATCAAACAATGCATATTATAGATTGTACAATAATTAACCAATGTGGCTTAATCTCATTGAATACATGTCATAAAGTACTTTATTACCTACGAGGGCAATCATATCGGGGTTCATATTTTTCATACGCTGCCCTAGGTCATGGTGACGTGACGCCATAAACAATGCTATGACGTCACGTTTCGTCTATGACGTTGCGTTCTAAATGCGCGACGGTGGGTCGCCAGGCTATGGTTGAAAGTGGATTTTAGCGTGTTTTCATTGATTTCACGACTTCGGCAATAAACAGAATATTATATTCGTGTCTATGCCATACTATGTTTACGACACTCGTGTCTGAATATCGGTATATCCCTCGCTCTCGCTCGGGAAATACTAATATTCAGGCACTCGTGTCGTAAACATAGTATGACATAGACACTCATATAATATCCTCTATTTACAAGTGATAGAAGCATGACATCAACGCATTGGAAGTCAACTGGCAGAGCTGTGCTGTACACTTTTTTAAACGTAATGAAGAATGATTTTTTGATGATAAATAAAATCTCACCCTCGTGTCTTCTGATATCAAATATATCAATATGCGTTAATAAAGTCACGTATTTGTTGCTTTTATCAACTCGTGTTGATATATTTGATACAGTTATGTTATTCAATGTTATACCACTGAACATATACATTCATTAGATACAGCATTGCATGAGCTTTACTGAAAAGGCGTACATTATTTATAACATTTACATTAGTTCAGGACATCAGATTTAGGAAACTATATTGAGATTTGGGATATTTTAAATATTTACAGAGAAGTGTACTAAGGTCACGGTATAGGCTTTACAGTAAAAGGAGAACATGTATTCATCTTCAATCAGATTTAAATTAGGTAATTTACAAACCTTTAAACATTATTATATCTAACAGCCTCTAAACTAAGTTTGAATTAAAAATGAAACTTAGATTCTCAAGAAAACGAAAGCATCACTTCATCATTACATTTAACAATGGTTTTTTTTATGGAGAATCATTGCTAATCAATTTTCCTTACATTTTATATTGCATGTCATTTTTTGTGGTTAAATCATGGGTTTTTTTAAAAATAAAATACTGTTTTTAAAAATCACATTTATAAAAATATGAAATATGTATCTTGTCCATTTTCAAAGGAAAGACTTGGACTTTGATCAACTCACCATGGATGTGTGTGTCTGTTTGACAAGCTGTTGTCACATAACACTTATAGGGGCCTATGGTGACAATCCTTTGATGTAATGAGCACTTTGACATGATTAATGCTGTTTTAACGAAATAAAATTAAATTGGTTGAGTATTCCATTGTTTGCCATCTGTCAACAGCCAATGAAATTTCCAAAATGGGGAAAGTCCATAGAAGTAAAGTAACGGATATGTCCATGATACTTAATGACAACGGATTGCCAGGGAATGATAAAGTAAGCTTAACACGTATTATTTTTGTATTTCTCTTTCTTAAAATTGTCAAGTTAATTTTACTATGCCCAGTACGTTGTGAGAGTTAAGCAATTGCAATAGTTTTACATCGTTAGTTTCACTTTTAATGAATCAACATACTTTGAGATAGTATCATTCATATGTGCTTTTATTTCATTTCAACTGTTAAATAATTGTACATCCGCATGTTCTTCATACAAATCTTCGTTATCAATAGGCTTAACTATTTGCAAGAATCAGAGTTTGACATTACGGAAAATGGTCACACGCAGTTATGCTATGGAATTAACACTTCACAATGAAATAGAAAAGACAATGGCGGTAGATGTACCATTGGGTCCAATCGACTTTATCGGAGATTAAACAATCTAATCTTTTCGAAACATTTCCGCGAAACGTACTCGTACCTCCCTGTGATTATATGTTCGTTAATTTCCGTTTTACCATTGGTTTATTCTGCTAACGTTTACCACGTACGTATATTTGTTCTTCCCTGTCGTTTTTACCTCTGCTTAATAACGACACAATTGATCGTCAATTGAAAATAATGAAGTCGTTGTTCAAAAATATTCGTAAATATTGTCATTCAAGCTTATATATATAATGCTTCTAAATAATATGTAAATGATGGTGTGATTTTTTTTAATAAACTGCACACTTAACGTGTGGTCATTAATTAGAATATTCATTATCTATTTCAGTCTTTGATCATTACTTGCGTCATTTTATCGAACATATCATCATTAGATTCAGAGTTTGTAAACATAAATATAATTTAATCACAAACCGGGACAAATTATGAATTTAAAATCTGTGTTAACTCTGAAAACTCTCAAACACATCTTGGAATAATATGTTTTCATCTGATTGTAAAAGGAGCATACATATCAATAACATTGTTAAAACACCTTCCTAAGTGGTTTCATTTATGATGATATGAAAATTTATGTCAAATAGAGATACTTTGCATAAGATCGACATTGTTTTATAAGACCACATCTTGAATGTGCCTGTGAACTATGGGTTGTTCAGCAGATCAAGCAAGTTGATCAAGCAAGCAGCCTACCTAAATATGAATCTCTAACTTATCGGACAGGATGGCAATCGTTAAAGGAAAGAAGACAGTGACAATTCTTATCATTATGTTATGGATATGGATGTCAGGCAACACATTTTTCGAAATATCAATAGAATATGTCGTAATAAAGTACTGCATATTTTAGATTTATTGTTAAATGGCAGCTCAAAACAATGACAATGACAACACGCAGCTGGTTAAACATGTTCAAAAGTATTATCTATATCAGGAAGATTTGATCATTTAACAGCATATCATTGTTAGTATTACTCTTTGTTCTTTCCCAATATTTTACTTGTCTATGGTTTTTCTTGTAAATATGTATAGCATTTCTTTCTTTGTTTTATATTGTTGTATATATCATTGTACATACATTACGTTTCAATATATATATACATATATGTCAGCACTGTGCAGAGGAGAGGGTTCACTAGTCACATTAAAAATCTAGCCTTCATCGGTGTTCCACTAAAAACTTATTCTCTTCTCACAGAGATTACTCCCTTGAGAGCAGATCCCCTAGCAGAGGAAAGCGGAATCCATTATTGTATCCCTGCTTCTTAACCAATCAAAACTCATCTTTCAGTGGCCATGTCGACCGAGTGACTTGACTAGGCATTTTACTCTAAAGGGTCTTGCTCATTCGCATATGTCCTTCGAATATGGCTGATGTAATCAACACAAATGAACTATTTTTCGTATTTGACTTTGGCTTGGTCTTCGTTATTCATAAGCATGTTTATGATCAATAGTTTTCACAAAATCAAATAGCATATTTCGAGGAAAACACATTAAACCGGAAAACGTATATCTTACGTTTATTTTTTCATGCTGACGTGTCATTGGCAAATGCCACTTTTACAACGGCGTCGCTGATTGCACAACTAGATTCAATTGCAACCAATCATGACACTCCGATTTCAAGCGTAAAACAACAGAGGTTAGGATCGGATATATGAAGGAAGTAACCTCTGTAACAACCTTAAACAGATAGCATGTCTAATAGAGTACTACTGTCTCAACAGAAAAGTATTTAAAAACACACAACTAAGATAAGAATGTTGGGATGCATGGCTTGAATCAGTTAACCACTGTTAACGGGTGTTTGTTACAGGAGGATCTCGGGATCCCCCCCTTCTCACCCAGTTCTTCAAAAAAAGGTTCACATGCACTTCAGCGAAGTTCTGTCCAAATCTCTGAATTACCTTTGATGGTCTGCAAACCAAGATCGCCAATGACGGCCTTCCAATTCTCATTCACCTTCTTTGTCCACGTTTTAATCAAACATTTTGGCATCTGGTGAACTCAAGTCAAATGCAGGAAGGAATGAAATGACTCCTTGACCAACATCCATTGCTGGTTTTGCTTTCACAATTTCCAGCGATTTGTTCAAAACTTCCTGTTCTTGAATTTCAAGTGCCTCAAGATGCTCCTGTTTAAGTCTTCAACTCTGATTGGGTCAGGTAGTCTGGTTACAGGAGGATCTTGGGATCCCCCCTTCTCTCCCAGACATTCAAAGCAAAGGCTAGCCTTTACTTCAACTTTGCTGAGGGTGTGTTCACGCTGACATACTGCCTCGGCCGCTGGAATATAGACAATATTCTTTTCACAAGTCTGACTTTGATTTTCTGTAGAATTTTCACTCAGACCACATGCAAACCCATTGGTATTGCAACAGACTAAGTGTTTCTGATTTACATTCACATTTACCCAAATTACAGTAACTCATATGTTTTTTCTAATATTCCAATGTGTAGTGAGTAGTAACTTATCAATGGATGAAATAATAAAGATGATCTCATTTCATAAATTCACACAGAAATATTTCACCAACAGATATGCAAATTAAGACAAACATTTGTGAAAACTATAACCAAAATTACCATTTTAAGAAAAGTAATCACACTTGTCATTCTGGGAAAATATATTAAAATATTCATATCCAGGAAATTTTAAATGGTTTTGGACAGTTTACCATTTCTTAGAAAAGTTAATAATTTTGTCATTCATGAAAATCTTACTGAAATATTCCACCAAGGAGGGAAGGTATTACTCTGAAGGACATACATCCACAACGACTCCATAGTTGATGACAACTAATTTTGAAAATTCTGAACACAATACAATTACACAAATTTGGAGGAACACTACCTTTAACATCTGTGAAGGTGACCACAGCATACTGCTCCTGAGGACGTAGAACGACTTCCTTCACTTCTCCGCCTCCACTTCTCCTCTTGTTCTCGAAGTAGAGGCGGATCTGGTCCTCAGTGCTGTTAGAGGGAAGGTTCTGGACTGTCACAGAGCTCGTCTGTGGAACCGGACTTGCCTTCAAAGTGGAACTTGTCCCTCCATGTTTAAATGGCCTCTTAGCAAGTTGTTTGTCAACATCAGCAAAATCTATACCTTTGAAAAAAAATGGCTCATGGCTTGTATAAAAATCTTCTTAGTCAGTTGTTACTAAAATTCATCACAATTAAATTTCTCTGGTTATCGATATAACAGTTGGTATATATATACACACCTCGTCATAAATATCGCACCACCCACTTTTGACCAGCTAGTAAGTAAAACTGGATCTTCAACCTCAAACAATTGAACTTGAATGATTTGAAAACTAAATCATGGTATTAAAGGCACATACATTTACTTGAATTACTTAAAATACTGTAACTTAAAACCTAATTCTTGGAAATATACTATTTGAAACTTACGAAATATCCTGATGTTTGTCTTATTTATCATCAATTATCACTTTAATCTATTGCAATCATCTAAAGGATCCAGAATGTTTTATGATACATTGATTTCTACTGATCAGATACCCAAAATTTGTCTGAAATGGTAAGTTTCTTGTGGATTTGTTAATCTTGACTGGGATAAAAAAAAATATGAATTATTGAGCTGGTGTGAAAGATGTCAAAGTCCTTAAATTCCAATACAAGCTTTTACATGGTATTATATATACTAAAATAAGGGATCTATTTAAGAAAAAACTTGATGATAATTTATCTTGTAGTTATTGTGATGAAATGAATGAAAGTAAATTTCATATTTATTAGGATTGTAGAGTAGTAAAACAAATCTGGAATGATCTAGAAGTTTGGATTAATGGTCATAGTAATTATACAATAAATACATGTAAAACCAAATAGGCTACTTTGCTTGGTTTTGAACAATTGACATCGATAACTAACTGAAGCATAATATATTATCAGAAAAGAAATATATTGATCTCTGTTATAAATATCAAACATCATGTTCCAAAACTCCACAGGTTCTTTGTTGTTTGAAAGATATTATTAATTTTGAAAAAGTTATCATAACTATAAACAACAACCTTCATATTCATGACAAAATGTGGTCATTTATATTTGCACATTGAACTGCTTTGTCTACATCAGTTTGTGATACATGTCTCTCTTTGTAAGAGCATGAAAGGATGTACTACTGTTTATCGAAATGTACTCATGGGAACAATCAAAATATCCTAAAAAACTAGAAGAGCGTTTGCGGGACACCGCAAAAGCAGAGCAGCTCCGAAACTTTGGGTCTCGCTTTTCCCTGTTCCGCCTTCTCCTCAGCATAAATAAAATGGGAATTTTTTTGGACAAAATGTTTTTCATTATTCAAGTTATTCTAACAAGTTGAATCATCACTGGGGTCACTTTTCACAACTTTGTTCTTAAAACCTATTTCTGATTTCAAAATTGGATCAAAAGATTAACATGGCCTTAACCAATATCTCATGACCTTGAACTTTGACCTTCAAGGTCACACCATCAATGATTACTTTTCATTGTGTATAACAATCATGCAATGACTCAAAAGTGTTCATTGTTAACATAAGGCATATTCACAATAGCACGCTTAAGTTGTGACCTTGCTGTGACCTTGACCTTTAACAGATTTTAGCAAAAACGTTTTCAAATCTTGGTCTTTCTCCATAGTTGATATATACCAAGTTAGGGCCTGATAGCACAGAAGTTGTTGAAGTTATCGTGTTAACAAGGATTTTTGTAGTGATTTCAGAACTCATGACCTTGACCTTTGACCTTGAATGTGAGCATGTCAAAATATTTCCCCAGGTGTACAAGAAAGAAGCTATATATATGAGGTGTTGATACCTTCATGGAAAAAAGTTATTAAGTGATTTCAGAACTGGTGACCTTGACCCTATCTCGCGACCTTGACCTTTCAAATTCAAGGTCACACAATCAGTGATCACTTTTCATTATGTATAACAATCATGTAATGATTCAAAGTGTTAATAGTTGAAATAAGACATTTTTGCAAAAGCATGCTTAAGTCGTGCCCTCGCTGTGACCTTGACCTTTGACGGATGTTAGCGAAAACCTTTTCAAATCTTGGCCTTTCTCCATAGTTGATGTACACCAATTAAGAGCCTGGTAGCACAAATATTTGTCAAGTTATCGTGTTTACAAGGATTTTTTTAGCGATTTCAGAACTTGTGACCTTGACCTTTCACCTTGAATGTGAACATGTCAAAATCATCCACCAGGTTTATAAGAAAGAAGCTATGTATATGAGGTGTTAATTCCTTCTTGGGAAAAGGTTATTTAGTGATTTCAGAACTGGTGACCTTGAACATGTTTCGTGACCTTGACCTTTTAAATTCAAGGTCACACAATCAGTGATCACTTTTTATTGTGTATAACAATCATGTAATGATTCAAAGTGTTAATAATTGAAATAAGACATTTTCGCAAAAGCATGCTTAAGTCGTGCCCTCGCTGTGACCTTGACCTTTGACGGATGTTAGCGAAAACCTTTTCAAATTTTGGCCTTTCTCCATAGTTGATGTACACCAAATAAGAGCCTGATAGTACAAATATTTTTCAAGTTATCGTGTTTACAAGGATTTTTTAAGCGATTTCAGAACTCGTGACCTTGACCTTTGACCTTGAATATGAACATGTCAAAAAAATTCCCCAGGGGCATAAGTAAGAAGTTATGTATATGAGTTCTCAAAACCTTCTAGGAAAAAAGTTATAGCGAATACAAAACGCGCGTGCGGCGGCGGCGGCGGCGGCGGCGGCGGCGGCGGCGGCGGCGGCGGCGGCGGCGACGGAAACTGCGCAAAAACTGATAGCAGCTCCGACTTAGTCGGAGCTGCTAATGATCTATGTGATGTACGGATTCTCCTACCATGATTTTGACAAATTGTGAAAATAAAATTCTACTCAGAATCCTTCCCAAATAAATATAGATATTGCCTGATGTTACCGATGATCTTTTGTTAATTTGACAAAAACTATCATAGTTTTGAGAAGTTTAATTCCCTCCCATTCAGTCAAAGTTTCAAAATAATCTTTCAAAAGATTGTCAAAGCTTGACAATTAGATGTAGGATGTTAGTGAGTTTAGTTCACATTCTTGGCAATTAGATGGCTTTGATCAGATTTAACAAGAGCACAGACTGTCATTCGGGCTTTCGGAGGAGGCGACGCTGACCTCCATCTGTTAGTGTTGGTCATTCAGATAGCGTCTCTTTAGGACGCTGACCTACATTAGCCAAGACGTGCCCCTCAATTATGACGACATCCCTTGACTATTGTTTAACCGAATCAATATCAGTCATCATTTAAACCATACTTAATATAGATCTTGCTACCTTCTTTTTAAATATAGGGTTCAATGAAGCGTGATGCCTTTTGAGGAGAGTCAATAAACAATGAAGTGATAAACACTAACCATCTGATTCATCACCAAACTGACCACAATCGCCCGATGCAAACAATACTACCTTTGCAATACAACTCTCGCTACTAGCTTTCTTAGTCTTGGACTTGATTTCAGCTGTATCTGACTTAATTGACTCCATTACAAATGTATTTTCAGAAGAGCTAACAAACAATGAAGTCAAGCTAAAATCACTAATTAAACCTCTTATTCATCCCCAAAGGATACCAGAACCTCCCCATGTAAACCTTATTATACTAAATTTTAGATGACAAAAGTAACCGTGCATGACATAACTATTAATTTTACGGTAGTGTTTACATATGAGATAACATGGAAATAAGAGTTGAGCATGTATATGTTTTGAAATATAATGTGACTTTTGAAACGGACTTTTCACGTGGAACACGTCACCATTTAAGTCTGTGACGTCACAAAATGTCCATGCCCGTAAAAGTCGCCCATGCAGTGACTTGACAGAATACATTGCACTGATTACAGTAGTAGACGTTCTCAGATGTTTGATCGAGTGCTAACCAAAACATCTCATAGTATATATGCAAAGACGTATATCACATCTAATTCCTTGATATATGTCATCTTATCCAATGACAAGATGCAATCTCAAAATGGTCATTTGCATAGGATGTCACAGCTCGTAGCTTGACGTTTTAGTGTTCACAGACATACGGCGTATTTTCTATGGAACAGGTCCAACACTGGGATAATGTTCTGTTGTCAGAACAGTCTCGTTTTTGGGGTAGATGCATAATGGTTTGGGAAGGCATCTCCGCTTATCACGGGACAGATCTGCTTGTCGTTGATTGTAATCTAAACCTATCCTCGACAGGCAACGTTAAGTGTTGTTTTGATTTTTTTTATGAGAATTGCAGTTGTTGCAATAACAATTAGACATTGACCTCGGTCGATGGACTACTTAAGAAACACAGGTGTCAAGACGAGTTGGATAAAATATAGCAATAAGCATAAAACACGAAGGGCGTAGTCTTTTTTTTCTTATATGAGCTACCTTTAAACGCTTACTCGCTTTTATATGATCACGGTTTAGATATTATGTTATTTCTATAAAATAAATTTCAAAATAGTCATGCCTCTCGTCGTAGAACACATTCACTGGCAATTGAACAATCAAAGTGACATAACATATGACATATTTCATTTTAATTTTCTAAGCGACGCTCTAACTGACGTCTTAAATCAAGAACATCTTTCATTGTCTCATAGAGCACGCTGTCGGTCCCATTGACCGCCTGTGTTTTATTGCCTTGGGTATCTTATATGGATAAAATACATGGATTTATTTGCTTTGTACACTCACATAATAACTACATTGCACAGTTTGTTTATCCCCCTAGTATATTTCATAAATACCAATCTTGACACTCGCTTTTTTTAATCTAGGACTTGAGTGCCCTTTGAGAAGAGCTAACAAACAATGAAGTCAAGTGATAAGCACTAACCCTCTGATTCATCCCCAAAGGACACCACAACCTCGCCAGGTTCCTCCCCGAAGAGTATCTGACTGACATCTCTGTGTGTCCGCCCCTCCAGGTAGTGCTGTAGAGTCGCTGGTGACTCCAGTTCCGGAACTCCAGAGATGAGCACCTTGTTTCTGTACATCACCTGGGGTTCCACCAGCTCCACAATCAGACTCCTCCCATTCAGAGTGTGAGACCGTTTCACTACTCGTCTTGCCACTGAAATCAGCCATTATCTGATGTAAAGTTGGTGTACATAATTGTGATGAACATTGTCGGGGCCGATGTCATCAACTCATTTGGCCTTTCAGACCTGATGAGCTTAAATTCCTAAATGTCTGTTATAGTTCCCTACGTTACAAGACATAGTAATTATATTTTATGTTTCAATTATGACTGTGGTAGTAAATATTTTAATTAGTATACATAAACTAGCAATATCATTATTGATAATTTCAAATACAAGATATAATAAGTTAGCAGAACCAACTCATATAATACCACTTTCAAAGCTTCAAATTAGTAAAAGTCACACCAATGTTTACTCCTTTGTATAAAACAGTTTTAGAGATACACTTCAGGAGGAGCAATATAACAATTCTACATTCTGCAGCACACACGGTTATGATATATTATACTACAATTCATGTAAAAGAATTAACTTATTAAAGTTTTTAAAAAAAATAGTTATTGTGTATTTGTTACATATTAAAACAGTTACATCTAAAACAGAGACATATCTTGGTTTTGATTTTTGTGTGTAACCAAAACGACCATACCTTGTTCCTCTTCAAACTCTATGTAAATGATGTCCTTCTTGGCATGTCTTCTGACGTCACCTACGATGTCACCGCCTCCAGATATTCTCTTGTTTTCGAAGTAGAGTTCTATGGCATCATACGTGCAGCCTTCCCCAAACCCTGACACTTTTATAGTTGTTCTTGGTTTCTCGTCCTCCCAAGCGTCCTCTGTATCTTCACCCAGTCGTGTCACTGTCAGAATCTTACCTTCTACTTTATGAGGACATATTTTTAAGACCCGCTCAACAACTGAAATTTAAAAATAAATAATTTTAATCTTTGCTTTTTATTTGAATTACATGTATAAATTAATATAACAATGTTACATATGGGATTACATAACGTTCCATGTCAACCACTACATTGTTATATTTGTTTCCAATCTAAATGCCATGTATTCCGATACATGTATAAAGCTGGGGGTCAAACCAGTGCTGTTTTATAATTGAAAACAAGATGTGAATGACAGGGTTGTCAAGATGGACGATTTTTATTCAAATAATTTAAGTTAAATTCTAAATTATAACTGCTTAAAACACATCCGATTTTTTTCATTCATGTGGGAGAAAATTTGTCAAAGAGTAACACTCATTTTAACAATTAATATGATTTTAATTTTCAAGTATTTGTAGTAAATTTTTAACACACATGTTACTCCTTTATAACAACGTAACATTAGGAAAGAGCAACGTTAAACATAATCAGCACCACTACCAAAATACTTTTAAAAATTTGAAAATTGCATATTACCTTCTTCACTTTGAAACATCAAATATATTTTCCCCTTTTCTTCTTTCATTTCATTTTCCCCACCACCAGAACGCCGCTTGAATTCAAAGTGTAGCTGAATAGTTTCAGCAGATACAGGCTGATAGTTTGAAACTACAAGTGTCTTCTTGTCGCTCTCATGTTGAGCTGGATCATCCAGTTGAACTGTCAGTTTCACTCCACTGACCACGTGATCTGTCTTTGCTGCCACTCTTTCAGCCACTGCAAATTAAGAATATCAAATGCATTTTATATTCTAATTTTATGACATCATTATACATTCAGTGTTGTTTTGTGGAGACTAAATGAATGACCCCTCCCTAGAAATATTAGCTTAAATATGCGTTAATTTGTTTTCCTCATAGAATCATTAAATAAAAAAATCAAAATTAATTTGCATAGTATTTAAGTATAAAGCTTTACAAATACTAACATCAAACGAAAACTACAGTCAGTAAATTAGTTGCGTGTTTTGATGTTTCTGGCAAAGCACAAAATTTACAAGGAACTCTTGAAAAGATAAATACAAATATTCTAGTCTACACAATAGTATGCAATGACCAATCTAAGTCTACAAAAATAAATACAAGAGTGCTTTGAGAAAAAAGCATTTTAAATGTAAGAGTAATTTAATGAGCTATTAAAAATAAATAAGCATGTCAAATGTCTAAGGCCTATCACCAATCAATAAATAATTGTGGCTATGTTTAAGCTTCTCACATAAAAGATCCTATATCAAGGTCACGGTCACAAGGTCAAAAACTATAACCTCAGTGTGTTACTTGTAAACATTAAAGTTTCAAATGCTGACAAATTAAAAGTTACTGTCAGTCTGAAATCGGAAAGCTGAGCGCTCTAAGTCAAGGGCAATTACTCTTACAATTGTAATACAATGGGTCCCAAAAAGTAAATGCGTGTCAGCGATGTATATCCAAAGCATGTGTAAAGTTTCAGAAAGATTGGTCAAAAACTGCGGAAGGAATTGATTTCAGAACCCAGGTACTGTCAGTCTGAATTTTTGAAAGCCGAGCGCTATAAGCCAAGGGCCATAACTCTGAAAATATTATTTTGATTGGTTCAAAAAAGCACATGCGTATCACCGATGTATATCCAAAGCATGTGTACAGTATCGGAAAGATTGGCCAAAAAATGTGGGAGAAGTTGATTTCAGAACGGAAGTAACCTTTTCGAGACCGACGGACTGACAGACGGCCTGCATCACGACAATAACCCCCTTGGGGTTTACCCGGGGGTTAATAAATACATGAATGTATACTATTGTACATAGTTCGATTTCGAACACTCAACATCGATATCAGTATCAACATCAACATCAACACCAATATCAACATCAATATGAATCAACATCAATATATACATCAACTTCAATATCAACATCAACATCAACATGATTATCATTACCTCCAGGTCCCTGAAAGGTAATGTTTATAGCATTACCACTCCTTTTAGCCTCTTGAATATCTCCACCGTTTGAAAGTCTCTTGATTTTCAAAGTACATTTCAAAATAATATTATTGTTTCTGCACTAAAAGATGGCGAGCACCCAGTCACTCTGATCGCATTTAAGGTTGTGGATTCATGAGCTGAGGCATGAAGTGATGCCTGTAGTTTCTTTCCATTCACAACGTGTGTCTTGTTTCTAGATACCCTTTCAGCAGCTAATGAAGGATTAAAATAAGTATTATGCTTGAAATTCTATAATCTTATAATCTCATGATGAATAAGAATGAAAATTATCTAAAACTGGTTAGAGAATAAAATGTCTACTAGAGCTACTAGAAGTAAGAATAACATTCTTGAGTAGTATAATAATATAATAATAAAATATGATACTAAAATCTACGTAACAGATGTTAGTTTTTGTCCGTTTGGAAAAATAAGAGAACCAACCCTTTACATGTATTTTAAGATAGATCTCAATTGTATCATTCTGATCTGCGTGAGCTGACAGTAACCCCATTAAAGATATAATTACATTTGCATGTGATGACATTAACCTTTTTTATTAGAAATATTTGATTTGATCAATTAAGATACTAAAATATTGAATTCCTTCACTTAGAATGTATATAGATGCATTATGAGTAATTTATGTTAAATTGGTATTATCAAACTGTTCATGTCTTAGGGTTCTAACCAGAAGCTTTCAATCTTAGTAATGGAGTATGACAGAAATTATTAGATCATAAGCAAATAGCACACAGAAATGTGAAACATTATATCATATACTGCAAATGATTATAATTATTAAGGAAATTCAAAAATAATTCTGAAAGCATAAAGAATGAACACATATGTACCTTCAGCATCAGCAAACTCTATAAGTGCCACGCCTTTCCTTTCATCAACTTTGATGTTGGTTATCTCACCCCCTTGGGAGCGTCTTCTATTTTCAAAGTAAAGCTCTAGTGTATCTTGGGTGATATCTTTAGTCAGGCCTTCAATGCGAACAGTTCTTATAGGACCTATGGATAGCAGTTTATATTCATAAAACATCAACTTAAACTCATGAGTGATTTTCCTAAATTAATCTCTTTCCATGAAGTCATTTTCATAAGGACACTGGATAACATGAAACAGAAACAGTTTACAAAAGCAATTACCATATACCAATAATATATGACGATAGTGTGAAATATAGTATATAAGTGAGAAAATCTTATCTTTTGTCAGCTTCTGAGAGCGTTTTTCATTATCAAAGTAAAGCTCTAGAGTGAGTTCAATGATTTCTTTAGTTAGTCCCTAAACTCTTACAGTTTTTAGATATCCTTAAATTTTTTTAATTCATATTGATAACCAAATGGAAAGACAAATGAAACTAAAGATTGTGTATACTAAGCTGACAACATATTTATGTTATTAATGTTAATAACATGTCTTCAGGGAAAGATCCTCAACAGCTTGGAGTCGACCTGAGAATTGCAATCTAATATTCAAGAGACAACCACTTAATCCATAAATTAATATTATAAACCCAAATAATCGGACCATGCTTGAATTAGTAAAGATGTTTCCCAGTCTAAATAGTTCGATCCTATTATTTCAGCATTAAGATTGTCTTCCTGTAAACAAATATATTAAAGAATGTCACACAATACGTTTACAGTACTCACGAAAATGGAAATATAGTGATTTAGCGTTTATCTATTCATCACTTCATTGAGCTATGTAGTTTTACGGATATTGAAATAACTGTTTTTCCATAACTGTCTTTTGAATCATATAATCAAGGGCATTACGCAGATGTTACATGTTTATATGTGTCATAGTTTGCTGTTATCACAGGGGCTTGTTTAGCAACTAGAAAGCATATGAAGTCGACGATCAAGCCCCTTATACTATACAAACAATGTATTTTACATTTTTAGAGTAGATGTATAGATCTCAGCTACTCTGGCTTGTAAGAGCCCTAATATGGTACTTGAAGAGAACTACATTCAGGGGGAACTTTTTATAACCACAAAAAACCTTTGTTACCTCCCTCAATTCCTATACTTCGGTTTTCAGGAACAGGTAAAGTTGAGACCAAAATTCACTATTTCACCATTACCCTTAAATAAGAAACATTCCCAATTTCCAATTTCCACTTCTTAGTAGTGTAGCAATATCCGCAAAATCTGCTGCTAAGGGATGTGAGAGGGTTATTTGTAAGAACCTTCATTAACTCTATAGCAAAGCAAATGATATATCTGTCAAACATACTTCTCATGTCCTCGTTATGAACTTCCCTGTGTCCAATTCGTCCAGTATTTGTTGAGGATATCTGTGAAATTATTAATTATATAGATATAGATTGCGTTTAAACATTACCTGAGTGAGAGCATAATTAGGTTTATACATTCATCCAGGTCCTGAGTGCCGCACAGTTTAAATTTTAATGAAAACGATGCAGACGATGCAAAGTAAACACTCAATTCCAAAATGCATCTTTCTGATGTGTTGGACAGAGTTTTCCCACTTTATTTTTAAACACAAAGATTCATAGAGCACTAAAATATTTGAAATTATAAAAGTTGAGCGTGTTATCTTTAGTGTTCAAGAGAAAGCAGATATAATCTCTGAGAAACACTTTTGTATGGTCATTAATTAAAGAGATATAGAGGTCATATTTTGATAGACATGCCCCAGTTAAATTATCTTGTTATGTTGTGAAATTCCGCTGTGAGCCATCTCAATGCCAAAGCCACCAAAATCTAACCACTGATCAGTCCTTAGTCTTTCCAAGGAGAAGATTTAAGGACAATATGAACATTTCAGTGAAAGTCAAATAACAATGCAATGTAGTTAATTCATCAGCTATTCCATTTTTCACTATTTCTAAAGAAAATACTAACATACCAACTAATAAGGCACATTGACAAGTCACCAAATTTACAATTTAATACGATACACTATGGTAAAGGAATGTCAACACAAAACATAGTTATCAGAGACAATAACATTCTTAGGAACAAGTAACAAGTATATTTCAAAGGTAAAACCTCTGTGATTTTGTCTCTATTAGAAGTGTTTACAAGTTCAAAATATCAAAAGAATTTCATTTTTTTATGCACCGAGATACCGAATAACCCCCCCCCCCCCCCCCCCCCCCCTCCCTTCGTATTAAACGGGGGGGGGGGGGGGGGGGGGGGGGGGGGGGGGGGGGGTTGTAATCAAATACGAGTCATAGATTGTTTACATATATTTCAGGGCCATTTATGTACTTACTGGGCCAGAATTTATTTCTCCAAAAGTTTGTACTTTGGAGATAATACTGTCCATCTCCCCAGGTGAGAAGGTCCATGTTGGATGTTGAACATCTTGAGTTTGATCCGAAACAGCTGCAGCCTCCAGAGATTGAACCAGGACAGGGCCTGCAGAGAGAACTTCACAGTCATCAGATTTGGTCTCCATTTGTTTGAAGTATTCCAGGGCAGACTCCATCTGCGCAAGGCTGTCTTCTGTAGCCTGTTGCTGCTTCTTCAAACTGTTGACAGTGCGTTCGGTCCTTTCCTGTAGTTCAGTGATAAGCTTGTTTTGCCGAGTTTTCAGCTTTCTATTGAACTCCTCAAAAGTTTGGTTTATTGAAAGAGTTGTTTGTTTCAGATTTAATACATGCTGATCGGTTTCTTGATCAAGTAAAGTTTTCTTTCTCCTTAAGACATATGCTGACTTGGCAACATCTTCCATTTTACTTTTCAGGGACGACAGCATGGAGGTTGCAGCATCTTCTATAGGGTCAATGTCATGACCTTTGTGCTTCACGATGGTACAGGATACACAACACAGACTGGAACACTTTCTGCAGTAGAACTCAATCTTGTGGTCCGGGTGATCTTTGCAGAAATGGCTCAGAAAGTTCTTTATCGGTTCTTTCAAAGCATCTTCCAAAGATCGACATGTATGCTTCCTTGTTGACCGATTTCGTTGATGAGCTTCTCTGCATCGAGTGCACATATAACTTTGACATTCGTGACAGCGGGTAACCGCATGACTTCCATCTGGACAATCGGTGCAGAAGATCTTCTTGCCTTTCTTGAACTGGACGTAATCCACCAGTTTGTTTCTGACCGGATCGACAGGCAAAGACTGGGCGTTTCCTTTTACCTTCTGGACATGTCTGCAGTTGGGACATGTGACTTGCCCTCTTTCTTCTTTCAGAAGCTTCTCCAGACAATCCGTGCAAAAAGAGTGAAGACAGCTGATCAGAAGTCGAGGACGTCGTTCTGCTTGGTCAAAGTGTTCCAGACAAACCGCACATTCCAAAAAGTTTTCCTTCAAGTCACTGACGTCCAGACTTTCTTGAGCCTCCGCCATGTTCTTGTAGTTGGTTTGTCAACAAGTTACGTTTGGTGGCTCTCACATCACCTGCAATAATCTGAAATATTGAAAAAGGTTTAAAATAGCTGCAATATTGAAACTGTCATATTTAGGTTGCAATATATATCTTTAAGTTTGATAAATCTATTATTTTCCAATTAGCTTACTCTAAAATGATTCTGAGGGTGTAATTGTACTTTACGATTGTACTGTTGTACTTTATATGTCAACGTTACGACATAAGAGTGTAAAGGTATTGGCTGCTGTTTAACATTGTCCCTTTAGTGCCTTTCTATTCAGTAAAGTTACAATATTAAGATGTCCTGATTATGATCGAAAACCAGCAAACATACCGCGGCTGGCGCGTCAATTGCTCAACTGTATTTTTGAAAAATGATATGCAGAAGACAAAGAGACAGGTATTAGTTGGTATTGCTCAAAGGGTCGGAAAAATGGTATACTTCTAAATGGGGCGCGTGAATTCGACTTCTCGGTATATAGCCATTGTTCGATTTTCAAAAAAGGCATTTTATTGCCAAATATTTGACATCACTCATTTAAACTGCATTTTTTGCTGATACCAACACCTGCGTTCCATTGCTGAACACGTTTTAAAGGGATATCCAGAGTCAAACGTTATATGTTATCGAAAGGTACTGACTTTTATTGAAAATTACCATTTATTTTTCGATTCAGTATTGTGACAATATACAGGGGAAAGTAGTATTTTTTTTAATGAAAACCGGATATAGCACAGTCGCTTTTGCGGGTCAATTAGTGAAACGTGTTTTTTTTATAAACACTTATTTATAACTAAGGGTTGGTTATGTTTGAAACGTTATATAACAAGTGTTTGCCACTAACATGCCCCCGCCTCCAACGTTAAAGGATAGATGAAATGGCATATGGTCAAAATCGGATTCATTAAAATGGGATGTCAATTTGACAATTGCTCGATTTTAAATTTCTGAAATCGGTCCATAAATTACTTAAATACGGCTTTTTTTAAAAAACGCCTTATTCAGCCCCGACGACCAGAATTAAAGTCTGCGGGGAGGTGGCCCCTGAAGGGATGACTTCTGTGACGTATCAGGAGGAATCTGATTTTCGGCGATAGACATAATTCAACGTAATTTCGCAACATTTTGATTGTTAATTATACAAAGAAATCTTCAATAAACCAACTTAGAATTCCCATATATCGAATGTTTAGATATCCAACTAGGTAATTCCGCAGATGACAATTACACAATTATTACATAAACATATCTTTTTGGCGATGTAATACACCTCATAAATTCATTTAGAGGCAGTGATAATCATCATTAATTAATTAACGAGACTTGGCGGAGTACCTGTCTAGCCGGACCCGTCTGTCGCTTATCACAGTCACGCCTCAGTGAGCATTTACAAAATGAATCGTCTAACTGATTGCGCTAGTGTTAAAATGGGTGAATTAAGATCGTTTTAATTATCAATTGCAAGTGTATATTGTCTCGATTGTATGCTCAATTGATTCCGATGTACAATATACGTAGAGGTAATAATCTGTCATTATTGAGAAAAATGCATTTCATCAGATCTTTAAGTCATGTAAGACACATTTTCTAAATGTGGTTCTTCTCATATTGCATTTCTGGTAAAACATGTCATTATGACATCAAATGTGAAGATATTGGGTGCTAAGGTTCATGACATAGCATTAACATGAATTTGGTCACAGTGTTATGCACTAAAAGTTGACTGAATTCTGCATAATTCCCTAATGACAGATGTCACCAAATTTCAAGATAATGGAGGGTCAAAGTGCCGTGATGACCTTGAAAATTAGTTCACGGTCATGCAATTCGACTGGTGTCTGCATAGTCACCCATTGTAAGCTGGTTCCAAAATTGAAGACACTGGATGCAATGGTTCATGAGATATCGCGATATAACAAGAATTGTGACCTACAGACGTACGTACGGACGCCGCTGAATACGTTGCGGCGGTGAACAACTACTGTGGTAGTGTGCATGTAAATGGAGTGTGCAGTTTCAGTTTCTGTGCATGTATTATATGATTTTGCTCGACTTTCATTAGAAACAAGTAGTTTTCGTATATTTTGCTATAAGGAAAGAACTATGCAGTGAGTGAAAATACTTGAACTGAAATCAACACATATCATATGTTGGCACTACTAAACGGTATTTCGGAACGGATTTTATTCATATTTGACTTAAAATTAAATGTTGGCTTTGTTTGCTCAGGATTTCCATTTATGGAATAATAGTATAATAGTTGGGGGTTTTTTTTATTGAACGTAAGTATTTATAGTTATCTGTCAACTAGACCTACTATGCCTTGCATGGCATGGTTCTTATCAAACCTTAACACAGACGTAACTTCGAAAGAAGAAGAGTAGGGATTCGTAAACTCCCTACTCAAGGGTAATCAATCGGTGATCTCATGCCATCACTCCCATGAACCTTCACTATCCGAACAGGCCCAAAAAGCAAGAAAGCAGACCAAAGCGGGGAGGTTGGGCGAGACTAGAGCGTAAGTGTAGTCAACAGGTAAGTATAAATAATTACGTTAAATCAATAACGTACTATAATTTAAATACATATATGTTGACTAGACCTACTTTTCCTAGAATCTCACTGCACGGAGCCGGGTCAGTGTATACATGGGAGAGACGAGACGTGCGACTAGTTCTGATCTGAGTGTAAGCTAGCCTACGAGTGCTCCTAAGGGGGGTTCTCAAAGTGCAGGCACCCTATTGTTCAGGTACAGAAGCAGTGAGGAATATCATATTGACTAAACAATGGGCCTGTACGGGGTCGTATCAAGAAATAAAATAGTAACTTTACAGTGTTTATTTATAACAGTTTATTACACGTTACATTATACATTACATTTCACAGTATATACAATTAATATTACATTATTCGCACTTTATAACATGGTAATTTGTTCATGGTATCAGTCATAAACGTTATGATACAGCTGTGACGCAAGCACAGCAAACATCCGCAACACTCTACGGATCACGGCCACAAAAGCTCAAGACATAATGTGCTGGCTAAACTCTGGTCCTCACACGACTTTGCACTGGGTTGACCACACCAACTGCAGGGTTGACTGACGACTGGGTCAAAGGTCAGGTCATGTAGAGCAAATCTACAATTGGATGCACTGTACACAAATGTGCAAAGTAATACACCTTACAAATACCAGCAAAACATGTCTATTCCCCAAATGCAAAATTCACACAAAATTCATTACATAACAATTAAAATCTTTTTAATTGCTTCAGTTAATCAATATAATTAGATTCAAATCATACTGAATTACCGAATGATGTTTCTTTTCCCAAACAGTTGTTTAACACCTACATATATAAAATTCAATACATTAAATACAACATTCTTACAATAAAGTCAAGATGTGTCTGTATCAAAAGAACACCAATATTCATCTCACCTCACTGCATATACAACCCCGGCCAACAACACCAATGAAAGTGAAAGCTAGCCGGTCACCTTGCCTTATATACCTGCAGGTCATGTTTTGCATGCTTTTTACCTGTAGGCCCGCTGAACCTGGGTTAGCTTGCTCCGGCCTTTTTGAGTTTTACGGGGTAGCACATGAAAGTCAAATTCAGTTCGTGACATTACAATCAATCAAAGAGTGCTTAATGGAAGAACAACTATCAGTTGATTATACAAGATGATTTATATTCATCACGTACTGAAGATATGTATGTAATTGAAATAACACACATGGTCACATATTTACCGGGAATAAAGGTGATGGTAACGATATGCGGCATGTCGTGAAATGGCCGTTAAAAAGCCGTTGTGGTAAATTTAAGTGCTTTCTGTTAGTTTATTGATGAATCTATGCTTAAAAAATATAATGCATATATTGAGACTTAATCAAAACAATGCATTGTTATCGCAAAATGTTACCATAAGTGACTTCAATTTCTTCGTCGCATCTCTCCTTAAGATGCCTGGTATTGCATAGATACACCAAGTACTCCACCAACTGAGGAATGGATGCCTCAGCCAGGACGAAACCACGCTGGGCTAGGAAAGAGGCCTGCAACTGGAAGTCATAAAGTTTCCTAGTGGTCTTCCTATGAGAGGTAGCTATAGCATTGGCGACGCACTTGATATAACCACTACTATTTAACCCAAGCCAAGCCTGAGGGTTCTCGTTCAATCTTCCACTTGGCCTGCTGAGGAGCAGATCCCTCCGAAGTGGAATCGGAACAGGTTCAAGAAGACAGAGTCGTCGGAGTGGGACAAACCATGGTTGGGCTGGGAGGGACCGGAAGAAGCAGAAGGACGAGCATGGCCCCGATTTTGGCTACCACCTTGAAGAGGATCACTGGGGGCGGAAAAGCATAGGCATCCATCCCCTCCCTCTCTAACGAGAGCGGGTCTTAGGTCATCACTCGTTGGTCTGGTACTCCGTTGGAGGAGGTGCATCGGGGCGCAACAGCACATCCGCAAGATGTTCTTGGCACCTGGAATGTGGACTGCACGAATGTCCAGGTCCGCATCGTCCACCACCTCAAAGAGCTAGAGTTACACTCACGGAAGAGACTCGGCCCTGGTGGACCCTGCTTGTTAATCGAGCAAGCAGCTGCTGCTCTGTCCGTATGGACTAGAATGCACTCATAAGTCAGTGCTGAATCGCTAGGCGGATTGCATCCAACTCGAGGAAGTTGATCTGCAAGCCCTTCTCTGAGTCCAAATTCCTGCAACCTGCTCATGACTCCACATGCTCCAACACTCTTTGTCACTGGCGTAAAGAGAGCGACGCATCAAGGGCACAATCCATTAACCGATTGTATAGGGCAATCCTCTCTTTCGTAACAAAGCCTCAGAAAAGCTGAGAGTCTAGGATGGCACCTAAGAACTTCAGATGAGTAGCCGGAACTAAGACGATGGGACATGTTTATAGTAAACGTGAGCTGCGCCTCGAGAATGACAGGAGATAGGTCGTGACTGAGCCCATCGTCCAAATGCATTAGAATCTGAATGTCGCACTTGTGTAAGTATTGGATGATCAGTTTGGTTAGTCGTGTGAACATCCAAGGTGCGAACAAATCCCGAAAGGGAGGACGCACCACTAAAAATGTCTCCCGTCCAGAATGAAGCGGAGGTATCTTCGATCCCAACAGTGAATCGGATCTGCAGGTACATGTATGTGTCCTTGAGATCGAGAGACACCATACATTCGGAGCACTCCAGAGATCTCATTATAAAGCGAAGTGTCAAGAGACCAAAGTATGTTTGCCGAACGAGGTAATAGCAGTTGAACACCTTCAGGTCGTGAATCAGCCGCCACTTTTGCGAGTTCCTTTTCGGTATAACAAACTCGGGGAGTAGCACCCAGGAGTCAGATCAGGGGTCACGAATAAATTCTCCATCTGTTCCACGGTTAGTTTGATCCGGTCCAATGATAAGGGTCGATCCCTTTGAGCACAAGTAAGAGGAGGAGGTGACTTAGGAGTGGACTGACCCTGACCCTGCCGGAAGCTAGCCGCAGGACACATAGGTGCTTATTCCCCGCAATTTAAGTGGTGGAGGGCCTGATAATCAGAGGTCCTGAAACCTGGGTATCTGACTGACGTAGGGTGAGATTACCTGAGAGTCCGACTATCGGAAGGCCCGACTATCGGAGGATCTGTAATTTGCAGGTTGGGTCAAGCCTAGCACATATCAACAAGCCACTCAATTCAAACACCAAACAATAAACAGCCTACCTAGGGTAAACTGTTCACAGACGAACAGAGATTGAGACGACCAAAAATCTCTAAATAATTAACCAACACTTAGGCTAGAAAAGCAGCGAAAAACAACGATAACAAACAACAACAAAAAGTAAAAACAAGCATTTCTGCTTGGCTCAACAACTGAGAGGAACGTGAAGGTTCATGTGAGTGACGTCATGAGACCACCGAGTGACAGCCCTTGAGAAGGGATTTATCATTTTACAAATCCCCACTCTTCTTCTTTCGAAGTTTCGTCTGTGTTAAGGTTGGATAAGAACCATGCCTGGATATTTAAATAATATATATATATATATATATATATATATATATATATATATATATATATATATATATATATATATATATATATATATATATATATGTATATATATATATATATATATTACTCATTACCACTATACTGAAACCGAAAACAAGATGACAACTGGAAACTGTGAATTTTGAAATACATAACGTTAATTTTGTTCATCGAATTGACATCATACATAGATACAATGATGTTATTTGCAGATCATTAGAACTCCAACATGTAAGAGCTTTATAACAAATAGTTTATATATATATACGCTCATAATTATATTTACATGAACTAATTTCTTCTTCATAAAGATGACGATATATGATGCCTTAATTGTAACCACTGATCATATACGGATCATATACCTGTTATAAGGACTCACTATACGTTTCATTTCCTGCAAGGTGATATGGAAGGGAGACAACTGTGATCAAGCAATCAAGTTTAGACTTGCACACTTGGACACTTTAAAAACGACTTAGATAAAAATTTAATTCAAGAGGGATAAATGTTTTAGTTCAGAAAGCCAATAAGGCCCTTTTTGCTGTTAAGCAATTACAATACAAGTTAAAGAATATTTCACCGTCAGTTTTATTCAAAATTTTTGATACCCAGATAAAACCTATTTTACTTTATTCCTGTGAAATATGGGGCTATTCCAAAAGTGTATTTGTCGAACGTTTTCATGTTAAATTTTGTAAATACGTTCTAGGTGTCGGGTATTTTGTTTCAAATGATGCTGCATTGGGTGAATGTGGTCGACAGGGTCTGTTTGTAGATTATAACAAAAGATGTATTCAATTTTGGTTAAAGTTGTTAGTTATGCCCAGACATAGATATCCAAAACAGGGTTACCTGTTATGTAAATCATTAGATGAGTGTAATCGCACAACATGGGCCACACATGTTAAAAATATTTTGTTTTCCTATGGCTTCGGTTTAGTATGGATTACCTAAGATGTTGGTAATAGCACTTTGTTTATTAATACCTTTGTACAAAGACTTAAAGATTGTAGTAATCAAAATTGGTATTCCAGAATTTGTGAATCAAGTAAGTTATCTAGCTATAAAGAATTATAAATCTTTGTTATCAGTTGAATATTATTTAAATGTAATCCCAGTTAGGGATTCGGAATATAGAAGAATGTTAAAGATAATATCATCTCTCTGTTTTTTCGACGTTAATTCGTTTATTCATATAGACAATACTTTCAAGTAAGCAAAACACGAACGATTATTTCGAAGCGTCACCTACTTATCAAGATATTGCCATTCAAATTGAGTAAAATTGGCCTGCTAATTATCTCATTCTTGAAACAGTTTTCCGCGGCCCCTCAGTGTAGCATAACGATCGTTAGCGATGTGACGTCATACACAGGAGTTGCTTAATGGAATCCTTAGGCGATTTGTCGATATTCGTTGATAATTCGTTTAAAACATAATAAGAACGTTTTGACATTACAAGTTTCCGATAGAATGGGTATTTGTGCGTCCGTAGGAAGTAATTTCGGAGTTTTAGGGGCATTTTTCGATATTCAATCGCTGGTTTTAGATTTGTTCTTTTCCCAATCGAGTGGAGTGTTATGTTATCTTATAAGCTACAATATGTTTTGAAATGAATAACTGACAATTCAAAAATAAAAAAAAGATCATGCATTTTTTCTTTTTTTTTTATAAACGCCATTATAAGTTATTTTTTTGTTGTGCTTGATTTCGTGTTTGAAGAGGCCTATAGCTTGAAATCTACTGTGTCAACATTTCTCATGGTGACTTTATTTTGCTAATAGAATAGATGCATTACAACTAAGAAAATCCTATAATTTTCATCAATGTTACTGGTTTACACTTTTTAGAAGAACATATTCGGCCTATCTTTAAATCTATATGGGTGAACATTTACAATTACTTAGATTCAGTGTAATACCACTACCAGTATACTAACGTGTTATATAAAAGGCCGTGCATTTTATATTACATGTAGTTTTTGATGGTCAATTCATGTGTTTGTGGAAATAAAATAATGTTTAAATCACTTCGGATAAAAATATGGAAAATGTGTCTTTTCCAATTTCAAATGAAAGTATTGGAACTATAGAACTTTGATCCACTCACCATGACCGCGTGTACATGTGTTTTTGGCTCGCAATTTAAAAAATATTACCCCGGATATAGTTCAATCGTGTAGATTTCCCCTCTTATTTAATATTTATTTAAGTTAGAGTGTCAATAACGCAACTACATCACTTATTACATATCGCTACATTGATAAACAAAAATACTGAAAATATATATTTTGCATAAGGACGAATGTGAATTTTTTTTTTTTATTCAACATGAATGAGGCGTGTTAACACCGTTATAATCCGTATGAAATGTGTAATAGATCTCTGTGACGTTTGAACATCTTTATCATCTGACATGCGTGCCGCCGCCATTTTGGACAACGATAAGAATTGTTCCAAAACACATTGCAGAATTACGGGTCCCGCAATGGTCACATCCAGTACTAAACAATGTTGACATCCGCTGCCATTTGTAGTACGTTTTACGGGGCGTGTATATATGTAATTTTGTTGTATAAGGACAAAGGTAAATATGTTATTTAGGCAGTTATGTAAGGCTAATTCTAGTGGATTCTGCACTAAGACGCCAAGCGACTCCTGTGTTTTACGTCACAAGGCCTAGCACACGGAATTCGCTCTCGGCTAAAGTTTTATGAGGCGTAATTGAGCGGCGTTCTAAAAAAAGCGTTATGAAAGATGTTTATTGGTTGAATTGACAACTATCAAGTGGAATCCTCGTCATCTTGGAAGATGCTTGAATAAAAACCGAAAAGTGATATGGTCGAGGTTTGTGGATCTTGTTTATTACGCATTGGTGAACTTCCCTTAATGATTAATACTGGTAGACGATGTGGCATTGTACGGGGTGATAGGATACCACTTCCTTCTAAAATGTCCATTATATTCGCATCTCAGATTTCAATATATCCCAAAGTACTACTGTATTTCACCCAATATGAATAAGTTTTATACGCTTTTAACATGTACTAAGAAAACTATTTTGTTAAACATTGCTAAGTTCACACGAGAAGCATTATGTTGTATCTGTCACAATAACAATGTTACCTGTAAATGGGCCTATGGACTTTATACCGATTAAAAGTAATTGAAATATAATTCATGACAGTTGGATGATAATAATAATAATAATAATAGTCAATTTATATAGCGCATTATCCATGCTCAATGCATGCTCTAAGCGCTGAAGGATAGCAATAGGAAAGTCAGTCTTGAGTATTAAACAGGTAGGTCTTAAGTCTGGACTTAAAGGACTCAAAAGATGGTGATTGTCGGAGATCAAGTGGCACACTGTTCCACTCTGTTGGTGCTATATGAGCAAAGGAACGCCTCCCAAAAGATACAGTTCTCACACTTGGTACTTCCAAGAGGAGCTTGTTTTCTGATCGAAGTGATCTGGCTGGCTTGTATGGAGTAATGAGATCTATCAAGTATTGGGGAGCATCTCCAGACAAGCACCGGTAGACTTGACACAGGATCTTGTATCTGATCCTCTGGCGAATGGGAAGCCAGTGTAGGTTACGCAGGATTGGGGTAATGTGGTCGAACTTCTTACACCCAGAGACAATCCTAGCGGCAGTGTTTTGGATGTGCTGCAACTTGTTGGTAAGTTTCTTCGGTGCACTTGCTAGCAGGCTGTTGCAGTAGTCCATCCTCGATATCACAAGGGAGAGGAGGAGGATGACAAGGGATTCTTTTGTGAGGTATCGTCGGATGTTTGCAATATTTCGCAGCTGGAAGAAGCAAGCTCTGGTGATGCTGTTGACGTGCTTTGCCATAGACAGTTCAGGATCCATCACTACACCAAGATTTTTCACTGATGACGAAAGGCTTATAGTAGAGCTACCAATCTTTAGGGAGACAAGTCCAGACTGGGAACATCTTGCTGCTGGGCCTACTAACATACACTCAGTCTTCTCATCATTGAGTTTGAGTCTGTTGATGTTCATCCAGCTCTTTATGTCAGTGCAGCAGGTAGTAACTTCTGAGGCAGCGGTCTGTGCTGCTAACACATCGGGTTGAAGTATCTTCATCAGCTGACTGTCATCTGCATAAAGATGTCGTGGCAACTTGTGCTGGTCGATAACTTGGCCCAGTTCCTTGGTATAGAGGGTGAATAGCACGGGCCCCAAGACAGAACCTTGCGGCACGCCGCAAGTGAGATGAATAGGATCTGAGAACTGACCATCAATGAACACTCTTTGAGTTCTCTGTGACAGGTAGGTTGTGAACCAGTCCAGGGCACAGCCTCTGACACCAAAGTCATCTCGGAGCCGATGTAGCAGTCTCTCGTGGTCAATGGTGTCAAAGGCTGCACTGAGAACCAACAGAGCAATGTTCCCAGAATCCACAGCACATCTAAGGTCATTGACAACTTTGAGCAGGGCTGTTTCTGTGCTGTGTCGAGGACGATAGGCAGACTGTAGGGGATCAAAAAGTGCATTTGCTTTCAAATGGTTGGACAGGCGTTCTGCAACTGCCCTTTCAATGAGTTTTGACAAGAACGACAGATTTGAAACGGGTCGATAACTTTTCATATTCTCAACATCCAAATTGGGCTTTTTGAGAAGAGGCTTAACAATGGCATTCCTGAGTGAAAGTGGCATGATACCTTGCTGTAAGCATTGGTTCACTATAGATGTCAGTGTTGGCAGGAGAATGTCAATATAATTTATGACAACTTTGGTAGGTATTGGGTCCAGAACACAGCAAGTGACCTTGATATGGATACATTTGGCGATATTGTATTGCCAATGTAAACAAGACATCCACGCATATAGAAGGCTGCTAGATAGCGAACAACATGAATACGCTGATAACTACAGGACTTATCGATAGTGAAAATATCTTTCACTGTCTGGTGGACAAACTGTGCTATGACTGTCGTCATTGCAGAAATACTATTCATCTTGAGTGAGTACATTTCCTGAAAGATGCTGATTCTTTCTTAGTTTGTTTTAGACAAATGATTATAATCAACAATCCTAAACAATATGTTTTAATTCCACTTATTCAAACTGCGTTCGAATGCTGATACACTCGAGAGATTAAAGAATGGAACATATCCCTCGACAAAGCTTGATTCCATGGAAGGGTCTACGTGTAATTTATTTCAGTTGCTTGGTTCAGAATGGGTTTTCTTCAGTTTTGACTTCTCAACAATGTGGCTACTATGAGACACGTTTGATTGTTAAGTTATTTGGATTAAAAGGAATATATACTTATATAAGATTTCCATTTTTGGAAAAATATACTTATTACCGGTTACGATTACACTAGAACCGAAGATAAATTTTCAACATCTACAAATAGAAACACGGCACAGCATTTATCATTTCTGACAGGATTCTAAGTCGTATTTTTAAGTTGAGGAGAAGTAAATTACAGACTCAAATCACTACTTGCAAGGTCATATATCACAATATATGTAAATTACTTTTTATTACAAATGCCTTCATAAAATTTAATAACATTTAAAGGTAGGCCTAATTTGCTCTATCAAATTTTGTAAACGCTAAAACGTGAAAGTTTGTTTTAATCACAAAATAAGTAAAGTCAAATATTTTACAAAATAAGTTCATGGTGTTGGCATTTCTTTATTGATTGACAACAAACGCCTAAAGCAAGTCTGTTGTGAATTTCCACAGGCAGAACAAATGAGTGAAAAGTTTGGATCTTGCCTTCCTAATATATTGACTCATAGACCATAAAAATACATTAATGATCTCCGATTCACTGCTTTCTAGCATTTTAACCATCATTTCTAATTCCAGTCAATTGAACTGCTTTGGATTGCTGATATATACCCAAAACATGTGCATGAATGTAGCACGAATGGAATTTTTAGCTTTATAGTGCTCCAAGTATTGGACCTAGGAACTGTTTTGTTCCATCAATACAAACCCCTGTGGCTCAAATCAATATGAATTTAACCTTGCTTTGTATATATTAAATGGTAAATGGTAACATTTGGCTAAGACACCTAAACGCACAGTATCAATATTTCAAAACGGGCTTTCTTCGGGGTTGACTTCTACACAATGAAGCTACTATTTTTTTTAAATAATAAAAAAACGTTTGGTTAGTTTGGAATCAGGAGGTATATATACTAGCTCAAGATTTACATTGATGGAGTACTAGACTTATTTCTTATTACGACTACACCGAAACTGAAGATAAGCTATAGATGCATCTACAAGTAGAAACATCACACAGGGTTAACATTAACAACAGGATTAAAAGTGGGCATTTTTTAAATTCTAGAAGTAAGTTACAGATTGAAACCACTACGTTCCAGGTCATAAGAGGACAGCTGTAAATTACTATTTATCCAAAAATACATTAAATATTTCCCTGAAATTTTAATAACATTTAAAGTTAATTTATTCTATAATTATTTTCTAAACTGTACGTGCAATGTGAAAGATTGTTTTAATTACAAAATAAATAAATTCAAATAATTTGATTGTTTCCACAATATTTTGATTTCAAAACAGTACGTTGAATGTTTCCACAGTATTTTGATTACAAAATAAGTACATTCGAATAATTTGATTGTTTGCACAGTATTTTTTTTATTGCAAGACATGTAAATTCAAATCATTTGATTGTTTGCACAGTATTTTGAAAATAAGTAAATTATAAAACGGTTGAATGGACCCACTGTTTTGGCATTTCCTCATTGAATAACTTCTAGCGCCTAAAGCAAGTCTATTGTGAAATACCACTCCGATCTAATTTCACTTTCGTTTTGAGAAAGCAACTTACATAACATTTAGTATCTACAAATTGTTAGTTTGAAATACTAAATGATAATTTTGTTCATCAAATGTACGTCATACAAAAATACAATGACGATATTTATAAATCAAGCTAAGAGTTCGAACATCTAAAACGCTTTATCAAATAGTTCATTATAACACATATTATAATTACGTGAACATATCTCCGATTTCATAAAGATTACTACACGGAATAACAACATAGTGTCTCAGTTGTTACCACTCAATTACAATTGTTCATATTGTTCTAATTTCTAAATATAAAGCATCTATCTACGGACCATACCTGGATGTCCATCGATTACATTTCCTGCCAGGTGAAAAGGAAGGGAGACAACTGTGGGTAAATTAAATCAATCACGGTTACACCTGCCCAGTTTCATTGGGATACATTCAAACACTGAACTTTTGTGATAAACATATAAACAATTTTCCAGGGAACTTCAAATCGATTTGTCAATATAGTCTTTTTTTAAAGGCTTTCATGCACATAATACTGCCAGATAAGGTGTTAACTATTTAAGATAATTATGAAAAGATGTCAAATTCTGTCATTATCTGGTATACACACTGTGCTAAGACTATCGTCCATGCAGAAATAATGGTCATCTTGAGTGAATACATTTTCCTGAAAAGATGCTAATTCTTTCATCGTTTTATAGCATTGCAGATTTATTTGTTTTAGTACCCTTAATTAACAGATAATACTAATACAAACAATACTTAAATATAGAATATAGCTTCTCTTCTACTTCCTTTAAATTTCGTATTTTTAACAGACATGTTTTGCAGGCAGAACAAATGAGTGAAAATTTTGGATCTTGCCTTCCTGATATATTGACTCATAGACCATAAAAATACATTAATGATCTCCGATTCACTGCTTTCTTACATTTTAACCATTATTTCTAATTCCAGTCAATTGAACTGCTTTGGATTGCTGATATTAACCCAAAACATGTGCATGAATGTAGCACGAATGGAATTTTTAGCCTTATAGTGCTCAAATCACAGGGGTTTGTATTGCTCAAACAAAACAGTTCCAGTATTGGACCTAGGAACTGTTTTGTTTCAGCAATACAAACCCCTGTTGCTCAAATCAATATAAATTTAACCTTGCCTTGTATATATTAAATGGTAAATGGTAACATTTGGCTAAGATATCTAAACGCACAGTATCAATATTTCAAAACGGGCTTTCTTCAGGGTTGACTTCTATACAATGAAGCTACTATTTTTTTCAAATAATGGAAAAAAACACGTTTGGTTTGTTTGGAATCAGGAGGTGTATATATACTAGCTCAAGATTTATATTGATGGAATACTATACTTATTACTTATAACGACTACACAAAAACTGAAGATAAGCTATCGATGCATCTACAAGTAGAAACATGACACAGGGTTAATATTAACGACAGGATAAAAAGTGGGAATTTTTTTTAATTCTAGGAGTAAGTTACAGTTTGAAACCACTACGTTCCAGGTCATAAGAGGACAGCTGTAAATTACTATTTATCCAAAAATACATTAAATGTTTCCCTGAAATTTTAATAACATTCAAAGTTAATTTGTTCAATAATTATTTTCTTAACTGTAAAATGTGAAAGATTGTTTTAATTACAAAATAAGTAAATTCAAATAATTTGATTGTTTCCACAGTATTTTGATTTCAAAACAGTACGTTGAATGTTTCCACAGTATTTTGATTACAAAATAAGTAAATTTGAATAATTTCATTGTTTGAACAGTATTTTTATTGCAAGATATGTAAATTGATATCATCTGATTGTTTGCACAGTATTTTGAAAAAAAGTAAATTATATAAAACAGTTGAATGTTTCCACTGTTTTTGCATTTCCTGATTGAATAACTTCTAGCGGCTTAAGCAAGTCTATTGTGAAATACCACCCCTATCTAATTTCACTTTCGTTTTGAGAAAGCAAATTACATAACATTTAGTATCTACAAATTGTTTGTTTGAAATACTAAATGTTAATTTTGTTCATCAAATGTACGTGATACAAACATATAATGTTATTTTTAAATATAGCTAGAAGTTCAAACATCTAAAACGCTTTATCAAATAGTTCATTATAACACATATTATAATTACATGAACACATCTCCGATTTCATTAAGATTAGTACACGGAATAACAACATAGTGTCTCAGTTGTTACCACTCAATTACAATTGTTCATATTGTTCTAATTTCTAAATATAAAGCTTCTACCTACGGACCATACCTGGATGTCCATAGATTACATTTCCTGCCAGGTGAAAAGAAAGGGGGACAACTGTGGGTAAATTAAATCAATCACGGTTACACCTGCCCAGTTTCATTGGGATTCTTTCAAACACTGAACTTTGCGATAAACATATAAACAATTTTCGAGGGAACTCCAAATCGATTTGTCAATAAAGTCTTTTTTTAAAGGCATTCATGCACATAAGACTGCCAGATAAGGTGTTAACTATTTATGATAATTATGAAAAGATGTCAAATTCTGTCATTGTCTGGTATACACACTGTGCTAAGACTATCGTCCTTGCAGAAATAATGGTCATCTTGAGTGAACACATTTTCCTGAAAAGATGATAATTCTTTCATCGTTTTTTAGCATTGCAGATTTATTTGTTTTAGTACCCTTAATTAACAGATAATACTAAAACAAACAATAATTAAATATAGAATATAGCATTCTTCTACTTCCTTTAAAATTCGTATTTTTAACAGACATGTTTTGCAGGCAGAAACAAAATGAGTGAAAAAGTTTGGATCTTGCATTTCTAATTTATTGACTCAGAGACCATAAATATATTCACGATCTCCGATGCTGTGCCCTGTTACAACATTGTACAAACAAATTTAATTCGAATCAATTGCACTGCTTTTGATAACTGATACATACCCAAAACTTGTGCACGAATCAACAAATTCCATCGATATAGCTGTATCCCAAAGAAGAATTCATTTTTTATGGAATTAATTAAAAACTGGATTTTTGTTAGCCTCATAGCGCTCACATTAATATGAAAGTAACTGTCAAAATCGTACTACGAAGCACCTGTAGTTTAACTTTGCTATGTATTAAATCAGTTTTGCAGGAGATTTTATTTGGTTCTAAAATCTACCATACAATAGGTGCTGGTCTAGGTTTTATCTTCTTACACGACTTACATATTCACCCCCAAATGCTTAATATATCAAATATATATGTTTCAATAAAAAGAAATCCATTTATTATTGCGCCAACATCCACGGCAGTTGCTGTGCTCATGGCGCTACAAATTTGACTGTCCTCTAGTCATAATGATTCTTAAAGAGAAAGGTCTTCAGTTAGACTTGAACCATTTCAGGGTTGGTGAATTCCTCTGGAAGGGAATTCCAGAGGATAGCAGCTTGAGTGGAAAATCACCTGTGTCAGAAACCTTTAAGTCTTAAGTCAACATATATTTCACATTCCTCCTGAATAAGATTAATGGCAAAGTTACTGTTTTTCTCAATTCTGCATTTCTCAAACCCATGTTAGGACTCCCATATCTAAAAGATGAGATGACTCTCCTTCAGGTATTTTATTAAGGTTTACTAAATACTGAATGAAGTGCACATAAAATATCAGTTCAAAATTCAATTTCAACTTGTTTTTAGGCTGTGGCCCATATGTGTGGTCACTGGATCACCAAATCTACAATTTAGAATCCCCACTGCCCTGATGAGATAAAAATGAATAAATTGCTTTTCTAAAATTAAACCTGTAATTCAAGAAGCTTATGCCCTGCGTCGTTCACTATTGTAAATTGTATGTATATATCACGTAAAGCCTGTAAACAAATGTTATGATGTTTCAGTTATTGTAACCAAACCCGTTTATTTCAACAAAATGAATTGTATAAATTGTATATGAGGCTATAAACTATTTCATTTCATTTCATTATAGTTTATATGACATTAAAACGTGTTGATATACAATAAGTGCTGTTCAAATATTGTCACATAACTTGCACATTCATCCTAAATCGCCAAATAGGTCATAATAATTTGTCCCATTTACATGCACAGTAGTAATATGAACCCAACCAAACCTCTTTTTTTCTGTTGTATATATGTTTCCAAAATAACGTTTGACTAATTGATACACATCCCTCAATGCCATTGTCGGGTTTTTGATCAGAAACTACTTTTACCTTCATATCGTCACTATACTGAGTCGACCATCATCAAAATGGTAATTTTCGGCAGCAGTCAGTACTTTTTGATTTAAAAACATTATTTATAACGTTTGGCTTATGTGACCATAACACAATAGATTCACGCGTTCATAAAAGTGCCCATTTGGACTGGAGTTTGGATTGACGTCAGTCGAATTTGACGTCCTGGAGCAAGGTGCATTGGTCGGGCGAGCACAATTTCCTTCAACACGTCACAGATGGCCATCAACATGTGTTCCAGGACCAAACATACATGTTTATTTATTAAACTTAATATCATTTCAGCAATTAACCCCGGGTGAAACCCAATGTGATTTATGTCATGGCCTAACCAATCTGTCGTCCCGAAAAGGGTACCTGTGTTTTGAAATCAACTCCTCCCACCTTTTTAGCTCATCAGGCCTGAAAGGCCCGATGGGCTTATGGCATGGCATGGTGTCCGGCGTCCGTCCATCCGTCCATCCGTCCATCCGTAAACTTTTCACTTTTTCGACTTCTTCTCCAGAACCAATGACTCCAAAGAGCTGAAATTTTATGTGCAGACTCATTGGCCAATGGGGGATATAAATTGTAGATTTCGTGACCCCATAACCCCAAATGGGGTCACAGGGGTCGCATCCTTAAAAACCTATTTTCATCTTCTTCTCCAGTTCCAAAAGGTCTAGAGAGCAGAAAAGTTGTGTGCAGACTCCTTGGCCAATGGGGATTCTAAATTGTAGATTGGATGACCCCATGACCCCAAATGGGGTCACAGCGGTCACATCCTTAAAAACCTATTTTCATCTTCTTCTCAAGTTCCAAAAGGTCTAGAGAGCTGAAATGTTGTGTGCAGACTCCTTGTCTAATGGAGATTCTAAATTGTAGATTACATGACCCCGTGACCTAAAATGGGGTCATAGGGATCACATCCTTAAAAACCTATTTTCATCTTCTTCTTCAGTTCCAAAAGGTCTAGAGAGCTGAAGGGTTGTGTGCAGACTCCTTGGCCAATGGGGATTATAAATTGTAGATTGCGTCACCCCATTACCCCATATGGGGTCACATCTTTTAAAACCAATTTTCATCTTCTTCTCCAGTTCCAAAAGGCCTAGAGAGCTGAAAAGTTGTGTGCAGACTCCTTGGCCAATGGGGATTCTAAATTGAAGATTTCGTGACCCCATGACCCCAAATGGAGTCACAGGGGTCACATCCTTAAAAACCTATTTTCATCTTCTTCTCCAGTTCCAAAAGGTCTAGAGAGCAGAAAAGTTGTATGCAGACTCCTTGGCCAATGGGGATTCTAAATTGTAGATTGGATGACCCCATGACCCCAAATTGGGTCACAGGGGTCGCATCCTTAAAAAACTTTTTTCATCTTCTTCTCAAGTTCCAAAAGATCTAGAGAGCTGAACGGTTGCGTGCAGACTCATTGGCCAATGGGGATTCTAAATTGAAGATTTCGTGACCCCATGACCCCAAATGGAGTCACAGGGGTCACATCCTTAAAAACCTATTTTAATCTTCTTCTCCAGTTCCAAAAGGTCTAGAGAGCTGAAAAGTTGTATGCAGACTCCTTGGCCAATGGGGATTCTAAGTTGTAGATTGGATGACCCCATGACCCCAAATGGGGTCACAGGGGTCACATCCTTAAAAACCTATTTTCATCTTCTTCTCAAGTTCCAAAAGGTCTAGAGCGCTGAAATGTTGTGTGCAGACTCCTTGTCTAATGGAGATTCTAAATTGTAGATTTCATGACCCCGTGACCTCAAATGGGGTCATGGGGATCACATCCTTAAAAACCTATTTTCATCTTCTTCTTCAGTTCCAAAAGGTCTAGAGAGCTGAAAGGTTGTGTGCAGACTCCTTGGCCAATGGGGATTCTAAATTGTAGATTTCGTGACCCCATGACCCCAAATGGAGTCACAGGGGTCACATCCTTAAAAACCTATTTTAATCTTCTTCTCCAGTTCCAAAAGGTCTAGAGATCTGAAAAGTTGTGTGCAGACTCCTTGGCCAATGGGGATTATAAATTGTAGATTTCGTGACCCCATGACCCCAAATGGAGTCACAGGGGCCACATCCTTAAAAACCTATTTTCATCTTCTTCTCCAGTTCCAAAAGGTCTAGAGAGCTGAAAAGTTGTATGCAGACTCCTTGGCCAATGGGGATTCTAAATTGTAGATTGGATGACCCCATGACCCCAAATGGGGTCACAGGGGTCACATCCTTAAAAACCTATTTTCATCTTCTTCTTCAGTTCCAAAAGGTCTAGAGATCTGAAAAGTTGTGTGCAGACTCCTTGGCCAATGGGGATTATAAATTGTTGATTTCGTGACCCCATGACCCAATATGGGGTCACATCTTTTAAAACCAATTTTCATCTTCTTCTCCAGTTCCAAAAGGCCTAGAGAGCTGAAAAGTTGTGTGCAGACTCCTTGGCCAATGGGGATTCTAAATTGTAGATTTCGTGACCCCATGACCCCAAATGGAGTCACAGGGGTCACATCCTTAAAAACCTATTTTAATCTTCTTCTCCAGTTCCAAAAGGTCTAGAGAGCTGAAAAGTTGTATGCAGACTCCTTGGCCAATGGGGATTCTAAACTGTATATTGGATGACCCCATGACCCCAAATGGGGTCACATGGGTCACATCCTTAAAAACCTATTTTCATCTTCTTCTTCAGTTCCAAAAGGTCTAGAGATCTGAAAAGTTGTGTGCAGACTCCTTGGCCAATGGGGATTATAAATTGTAGATTTCGTGACCCCATGACCCCAAATGGAGTCACAGGGGCCACATCCTTAAAAACCTATTTTCATCTTCTTCTCCAGTTCCAAAAGGTCTAGAGAGCTGAAAAGTTGTATGCAGACTCCTTGGCCAATGGGGATTCTAAATTGTAGATTGGATGACCCCATGACCCCAAATGGGGTCACAGGGGTCGCATCCTTAAAAAACTTTTTTCATCTTCTTCTCAAGTTCCAAAAGATCTAGAGAGCTGAACGGTTGCGTGCAGACTCATTGGCCAATGGGGATTCTAAATTGAAGATTTCGTGACCCCATGACCCCAAATGGAGTCACAGGGGTCACATCCTTAAAAACCTATTTTAATCTTCTTCTCCAGTTCCAAAAGGTCTAGAGAGCTGAAAAGTTGTATGCAGACTCCTTGGCCATTTGGGATTCTAAATTGTAGATTGGATGACCCCATGACCCCAAATTGGGTCACAGGGGTCGCATCCTTAAAAACCTTTGTTCATCTTCTTCTCAAGTTCCAAAAGATCTAGAGAGCTGAACGGTTGCCTGCAGACTCCTTGGCCAATGGGGATTCTAAATTGAAGATTTCGTGACCCCATGACCCCAAATGGAGTCACAGGGGTCACATCCTTAAAAACCTATTTTCATCTTCTTCTTCAGTTCCAAAAGGTCTAGAGAGCTGAAAGGTTGTGTGCAGACTCATTGGCCAATGGGGATTCTAAATTGTAGATTGGATGACCCCATGACCCCAAATGGGGTCACAGGTGTCACATCCTTAAAAACCAATTTTCATCTTCTTCTCCAGTTCCAAAAGGCCTAGAGAGCTGAAAAGTTGTGTGTAGACTCCTTGGCTAATGGGGATTCTAAGTTGTAGATTTTGTGACCTCGTGACCTCAAATGGGACACAACCCCAAAAACCTATTCTCATCTTCTTCTCCAGTTCGAAAAGGTCTAGAGAGCTGAAAAGTTGTGTGTTGATTCCTTCTCTAATGGAGATTCTAAATTGTAGATTTCATGACCCCATGACCTCAAATGGGGTCACAGGGGTCACAAACTTTAAAACCAATTTTCATCTTCTTCTCCAGTTCCAAAAGGTCTAGAGAGCAGAAAAGTTGTGTGCAGACTCCTTGGCCAATGGGGATTCTAAGTTGTAGATTTTGTGATCTCGCGAGCCCAAATATATTAAAGCTATTTCATCTAGAGATTTTATGTGCTCTTTAAAGGGAGGTAATTTAAAAGAAACAACAGTATTGAATTAAATCTTGAAGTGTGACTTTATTTGGCCTCAAAGATAGATCAGAGGGGTAAGGACCTTAAGACCTATTTCATCTTCTCCTTCTCCTTCTACTTCCTATGTGTTATACCTCTCACCTAGAAGTTGACATTTTGAATTAGTTAATGTATATACAGCCCGATGAGCTACAGAGCCCATGGCTCTATTTTTTTTATCAATCTTTCTGCAACTTTTAATTTCATTCTTTTCACAATTTGTTCATTTAAAATCAAACATGGGACGGCGAACTTGATATTGGAGAAAGATAGTCATACTTTCCCAGTGAACAGTCTCCTCGGACCCAACCTGACCACGGTTCTTGTATCAAGACATGTATCAGACACACCGACCATAAACAGTCTATACTAACTTGTTTTCCAAAAATAGTCATGGGCTCTGTAGCTCATCAGGACTTCAGTGATTTATCATCTTAGGTTAAAAGTCTAAGCAATCTCCAGTATACATTGTTAACAAGAAAAAGATAGGTTTTTAGATCCTGACCCCTGTGACCCTATTTGGGGTCAAGGGGTGACCAAATCTACAACTTTGCTGCTCTCTAGATCATTTGGAACTGGAGAAGAAGACGAAAATAGGTTTTTAAGGTGGTGACCCCTGTGACCCCATTTGGGGTCATGGGGTCACGAAATCTACAATTTAGAATCCCCATTAGCCAAGGAGTCTGCACAAATAATTTTGGAGAAGAAGTCGAAAAAGCAAAAAGTTTATGGATCGACGGATGGATGGACACCCGACGCCATGCCATAAGCCCATCGGATCTTTCAGGCATAATGAGCTAAAAAATAGAGCCATTGGCTCTGTAGCTCATCAGGGTTAAAATTGTTTCTTGTTGTAGACTAAAACAGTTTGTTCTCTGGAAAAAGTACAATCCCTTTATATGGCCTTGAAAAATTCCATGATCCACAAAATTGTTAAGTGTCAGTGCATAAAGAAAACATGACTTCAAACTACATTTCAAAGAAAGTGCCTATCCAAGTATAAAGATTCCTGAAGGTTTTTACGTCATGGCCTGTTAGGCCCTTATGTGGGGCCCCAGGGTCAACAAATCTACAACTTAAAATACCCATTGGCTAAAGGGTCTGCACACAATATTACAGCCTTGAGGGTGTTTTTGTTCTGGAGAAGAAGATGAAAACAGGTTTTTAGGTTATGGCCTGTGAGATCTTTATTTCGGGCCACAGGGTCACCAAATCTTTAGAATTTAGAATCCCCCTAGAGTCGTAAAAGTGAAAAGTCGACAGACAGATGGACAGACACCGGCCTGATGAGCTAAAAATAGAGCCATTTGCTCTGAAGCTCATGAAGTTTTAAACAATAAACTAAATAAAAAAATTAAATGTAAATTTTCTAGGATTTAAGTACTTGAGGAAAAGATGTAAATATATCTCTTAGGTTATGACCCTTGTGATGATATATGGGGTCACCAAATCTACAATTAAGAATCCCCACTGGCCAAGGAAACTTCACAAAACATTTAAACTTTCTATGGCTTTTCATACTGGAGAAATAAATGAGAATAGCTTTTTAGGTCATGATCTCAGTCTGAGTGTGACCCATTTATGGGGTCAAGGGTTACTATTAACAACGCCTACTGACCAAGGAGTCGGTACACAACATTTCAGCTCTCTGGAGTTTTTGGTACTGGAGAACAAGATGAAAATAGGTTTTTAAGGTCGTGACCACTGTGACCCTATTTGGGGTCACGGGGTCACATTATCTTCAATTGAGAAACTCCAATAGCAAATAAGTCTGTACATGAAATATCAGCTCTCTAGAGTCACTGGTTCTGGAGAAGAAGTCGAAAAAGGGAAAAAGTGTACGGACACCGGACACCAGGCCATGACATAAACCTGGTCTGATGATGGATGGCATTATGCATTATTTGTAACCTTCATTTGGTTATATCAGTCTGCTTTTTACGATGGATGGTTTGATGTTAATTCAGGTCTGTTTCAACATTTAACAGGTTTAATAAATATTATTATAAAGGTATTATATTTACATTTAAGACCTGATGCATGAGCTAAAAACGAAAAAGGTTTATTAAGAATATGATCTGATTTTATTGAGATATCCTCAGAGACTACTTTTGAATTAAATTAAAATGTAATTCAGTAGTCAAATTCAGTCCCACATATTTGACACAATGAGTTGTTTTCTTGGATACAGTTCAGGCACAAAATGTTGCCGCACTCCCAGCATTCATAGCGTTCTTCCATGGTGTTATAACACAAGTGACAAGTATCATTTGCCTCCTCCTCTACATATGGCCATTCCTCTTCATATGCCACTTCCTCCACATATTCCTCCTCCTCCGCATGCATCTGTGAATTAAATGAACACCAACATTATACTGGATGAATGAAAAACACTCATTCTATTTCATATGATATGAACTACAATTCTGATAATTTGGGTTTTTTATTCATCGTAAGATTATTGACTAAAGGTAAACTAAACTAATCTACAAAATTAACCATTCTGTAGCTCATCAGGCTTTGTAGGCCTATCATTTATAATCGGAGACCTAAAGTTGAAGTTCTAAAAGGAAGAGCCATTGGCTCTGTAGTCATCATCATTTTGGCCACAGACAACGTTTACGTTTATGTTTGTTTATGGTTGTCAAAGGTTTAGGCAACAGACAACGTTGATGTTTCGGTTTATGGTTGTCAAGAGGTGAAACTAGTATAAAAAAGAAACGCAATTCATACAAAATGCAAGATAGTTTAATCCACGAAAGATGAATACGACTAAATCATGGTTACATCTTACATCGTGTCCAGAAGCCAACCTAACTAAATCGTCCCCTTTTGAAACACTACCTTCATCATTCTCTTCCAACAGAGTTTACTCAATTCATATTTACGATCCTAACCTCTGTTCTATTATGGAGCCTTCTCGGCTCTACCAAAATTCGCTAGCGGCAAAACGGAGAGTACATATAATATCCCTGTTTTTTCTCCAATGAAATCACATTTTGAATCGACTACATTGTTTACACAGAAGCCAACTAAACCAAATTGTCCCTTTTTGAAACACTACCTTCATCATTCTCTTCCCACATAGTTTACTCAATCAGATTTTTTATTCTAACCTCTGTTCTACAATGGAACTTTCTTGGCTCAAACAAAATTTGCTAGACGCAAAACGGAGACTACATATAATATCCCTGTTTTTTATCCAATGAAATCACATTTTAAATTGACTACATTGTTAACATAGACCGGGTTGTTTCAAAGATCTTAGCCTTTGATTTTAAAGGGTCTTGATGATCAGTATATGCCATTCAAGTACAGTCAGGCCTCTATTATCCGAACGCTTCCGTTTTTCATAAAAAATGTTCGGATAGTGAAATGTTCGGACTACTGAATTGAACAAAACAAGATGGAGTTTCTCCCCTATGAATCTACAGACATCCTCGGTTACCCATGGTTTTATATATGCTCCGTTACTCTCCACTATATTCTTGAGCTCTCAGAGCACTCTTGTTCATTTGTTTTATGACGTCCTAGAGTTACAACGCGTCAATGAATTAAAGTTTAAAATGGTCATTATGCCAACAACATCATCAACAATCATGCATTTTAGCATTAAATGCAAAACCTTTTATCAAAAAACAACTTTTGAAAAAGCGATTTCAACACCCCATCAGTTTTTTAACATGTGTAAAAAATACCAGTATCATACTATGATGAATATCATTTCATTACTTCTTAGCAAAACATAAACTTATCAAAGACTTTTAAAAACCAACTTTGTCCGATGGCAGTTTTTTTGTTTGACTACATCTAGCAATGTTTCTTTTGGGCACTATTTCATGTCTTCACATATTACGATATATATATGGTTTATCTATTCTCAGTTTTGTTACGTAACGGTATATTCTTAAAATGTTGATGTACTCACTTTGCTTGGGTGTATTTCTCCAAGCGTGTGTGCATTGGAGCTAATAGTATTTAGTTCTCCAGGTGAGAAAGCCCATGTATGATGAACATGTTGAGTTGGTTCCACAGCAGCTGCAGCCTCCAGAGATTGGACCAGGACAGGACCAGCAGAAAGAACTTCACAGTCGTCAGACTTTGTCTCTATTTGTTTGAAGTATTCCAGGGTAGACCCAATCTGAGCAATACTATCATCTGTAGCCTCCCGCTGCTTCTTCAAACTGTTGACAGTGCTTTCGGTCCTTTCTTGTAGTTCAGTGATGAGGTTTTTTTGTCGAATTTTCAGCTTTCTAATCAACTCTTCAAACGTTTGGTTTATTGAAAGAGTTGTTTGTTTGAGATTCAATTCATGCTGTTCAGATACTTGCTCAAGTAAACTTTTTTTCATCCTCAAGAGAGGAGCTGACTTCTCAACATCTTCCATTTTATTTTTCAATGACGACAGCATCAAGTTTGCAGCATCTTCTATGGGGCCAAGGTCATGACCTTTGTGCTTCACGATAGAACAAGATACACAACATAGACTGGTACACTGTCCACAGTAGAACTCTATCCTGTAGTCTGGGTGAACTTTGCAGAAATGACTTAAAAAATTCTTGATCGGTTCACTCAAGGTATCTTCCAAAGATTTGCATGTGTGCTTCCTTGTGGATCTGTTTCGTTTGTGAGCTTCTTTGCAACATGTGCACATGTAACATTGACATTCGTGACAGCGGGCAACTGCATGGCTTCCCTCTGGACAATCTGTGCATGGGATCTTCTTGTCTTTCTTGAACTGGATGTAATCCACCAGTTTGTTTCTGACCAGATCGACAGGCAAAGACTGGGTGTTGCCGTTGACCTTCTGGACATTTCTGCAGTTGGGACACGTGACTTGTCCTCTTCCCTCCTTCAGAAGCTGCTCCAGGCACTTGGTACAAAACGCGTGTAGACAGCTGACCAGGAGTCGAGGTCGTCTTTCAGCTTGGTCAAAGTGTTCCAGACAAACCGGACATTCCAGAAAGTTTTCTTTCAAGTCACTAACGTCCAGTGTGTCTTGCTCCTCATCCATTCTTGAAGTTTCTGTGTGGACAATCTATGTTTTGTTATTTTCACATCATGTCACCCTGCAACAATCAAATTCAAGATAGCTTTATATATATATATATATATATACACACACACTCATTCACCTGATGAGACCCGTGATGGTCGAAAGCATGCTTGTGAATTATGAATAAATCATCGTGATTTCTTCGACAATTGTATTTTCCTATTATATATATATATATATATATACATGTATTTATATATACCGGTAGATAAATAAAACGAATTGCTTTTCACATGGAATAAGGTTATATATATATCTATATTAATTAATAAACCATGAATATATTTTTCTTTTTGAAAACAATTGCGTGCAGCAGTCGAAATGCATTCAGGTTATAAAGGGGTTTCAAGGTGATTCTAGCATGCTTCTGATAGCATTCTGAATGTTTCAATCCCACACATTTCAACTACATTCGTAGCATGAATGTAACCTTTCTCTTGATTTAGCTTGACTCCATAACGGTTTATTAGTACTTAGTTGCTTGGAGTCACTAAACACTAAAACTGGTTGCAAAATTGTAAACATCCTCAAAATAACTTACTTCCCCTATTGATACAGATTATTTAACCATTTGTAATGTTTCATTTTGAATACAAGAGAAATAGTGAGCACCCCACTTTAAGACTTGGTCCAAAAAAAACTAAGCCACTGGCTCCGTTGCTCATCAGGCTTTACATACATTAACTAATTCAAAATGTCAACTTCTAGGTTAGATGTACAACAAATAGGAAGCACTTTAAATGGAGAAGTTAAAATAGGTCTTAAGGTCCTTAACCCTCTGACCTATCTTTGAGGCAAAAGATAAAATACCCTACAAATAAACACACATTTAAAAATTTAATTCATCACTGTTGTTTCCTTTAAATTACATCTAAAGATGAAAATAGCTTTTCAGGTCATAACCTCTGTGACCTAAATTTGGGGTCGCAACATACAAAATCTACAATTTAGAATCCCAATTCGCCAAGGAGTCTGTACATGAAATTTCAGCTTTCTAGACCTTTTGTAACTTGAGAAAAGGTGAAAATAGGATTTCAATGTTGTAAACCCCTGGAACCCTATTTGGGGTCAGGGGGTCACGAAATCTACAATTAAGAATCCCCATTGGCCAAGGAGTCTGCACACAACTTTTCAGCTCTTTAGAGTTATTGGTTCCGGAGGAGAAGTCGAAAAAGCGAAAAATTGACAGACGGATGGACGGATGGATTGACGGCCGGACACCATGCCATGCCATAGCCCACAGGCCTTTTTGGCTTGATGAGCTAAAAATGAGAAAATTTGTTTAAATTATGCAAATGAGGGTATGAAACATATCACAGTGAATGTATTGTTTTGTATAAACATTTGAACAAGTAGTGTCTGACTTATGAGTGGAACAACAAGCGCAAGAGAGATGACTAATCCCCATTTTCGATTATCCAGAGTATACGGTCGGATAAATCTACTCATTATACTCTGGACCAATGCATGGCTCGTCCTGATAACTTTTACATGAAAATCGCCGAAATGAAAAATTCCTGAAAACCACAAAAGGCACTGTACTACATGAGATGATATAATCAACCACAGCTGAAGTTCAGCACAGATATGTTGCGCAACAGAGATGAACGACCAGTTTTCCCAGGGAAAACTGGTCGTTCATCTCTGTTGCGCAACATATGTGCGCTAAACTTCACCTGTGAATCAACATTACCAAGTTTTCAATTCTGTTCTGGGAACAAATTTCTAAGTTGAATGTAACATAGAGCCATGTGCTCTGTAGCACATCAGGACTACTACGGTTGAATATTTGAGTTATATCAAGTAATACATTGTTAAAAAAAGAGACATTGGCTCTGTAACTCATCAGGCTTTAAATAATAAAATAGAGCCATGGGCTCTGTAGCTCATCTGTGACCCCATTTGGGGTCACCGGGTCACGAAATCTACAATTTAGAATCCCCATTGGCCAAAGTCACACAACTTTTCAGCTCTCTAGACCTTTTGGAACTGGAGAAGATGAAAATAGGTTTTTAAGGATGTGACCCCTGTGACCCCATTTGGGGTCACAGGGTCACGAAATCTACAATTTAGAATCCCCATTGGCCAAGGAGTCTGCACATAAAATTTCAGCTCTCTAGAGTCATTGGTTCTGGAGAAGAAGTCGAAAATGCGAAAAGTTTACAGACGGATGGACGGATGGACGGACGCCGGACGCTATGCCATGCCATGCCATAAGCTCATCGGGCCTTTCAGGCCTGATGAGCTAAAAATATTAATAATTATACTCTTATGGAATGTGATAATAGTTTTATTTAAAAAATATTACATACAATTGTTGTTAGACCCTCAATTCTTAGTTGTCAAGTCTCAACTTCTCTTTCTCAACAACCATTTCTCAAAAAACATGTTAGAACTCAATTTGGAATTACCTCCCTTAGTCTATTCTGACTGAAATGAAGAGCACATAAAATCTCAAGATAACTGTTCAAATCTTGCAAGACTACAATAGGTGTAATCCATATTTGGGTCCCCAAATCTACAATTTAAAATCCCCATCGGCAAAGTAGTCTGTACAATTTAAACTTTCTACTCAAGACAATTTGGTGACTAGCGAAGAAGATGAAAATAGGTTTTTAAGGTTGTGACCCATTTGACCCTTCGGAAAGATGGACGGACGCAATGCAGCGCAATGCCATAAGCACATCAGGGCTTTCACACCAGAAGTGGCCAGATGAGCTACAGTCACTGTCCATAAGTATTCGTCACTTGACATTATTTCCATAGACTTGCATGTTAATTTAGTTTAGCTTATAAATAATTTTCTTGAGTTGAGTTCTGAATGGATCGTTGTAAAACTTTTCAGGTTGAATTGAAATCATCTCAGCTTGAAGTACATAATTTCAGTTAAATTTCCAGACTAATATTTAATAATTGGCATTACATAGAACTAATTATATAAAAGTATCGAAAATCAAATCCATGAAAATTATTTAGGCTACACTAACATAACATGTAAGTCTATGGAAATAACGTCAAGTGACGAATACTTATGTCCAGTGACTGTAGAAGACTTGTCAATTCGAACACTGACCACAGTCATTTGACAGTTCACTTCACTTCACCGTCTACAGGGTTCCGTTTGATTTAACAACACGGAGGTCGTGTCGATACATACGTTTTAATGTTTCTGTTCAAAAGCGAGCAAACACGCCTCGAGTATTGACTAGAAAATTCGCATTCCCAGAAAATCCCGTTGAAAAATATTGTATTTGCGATACTAATCTAAAGATAATCACGTACGCATTAAGTTTTAAACCAGTTGAGTTGGCCGTGAACAAGCGTTTCATCATACGCAAATCAAACGCAACCCATAGTTTTGCGCAGCGCTACTCCACTAAAATTCTAGTTGAAAATGACAAACTCCCTACATCGCATAGAAGTCGCCTTTGCAACGAATTAACAGTATCGATGTTATTGAGAGCTAGAAAGTGCTGTCTGCTAGTGACTACATAACCAAGGTCAAACACGTGCGAAGTCATGTAATAAAAGTTCACGTTTCATCAGATGTTCGACTATGGATCGATGTTGTCTTCATCATGTTGAATTTGGAGTACGTAATGGGCTGAAATCTGTTCAGAAATTTGTTTCTCAGTATGATTTCAACTTAATCGCGACCAGAGAATCTCCGGTTGCTAAACAGTGGTTGCTCGGCACTAAACGTGTTCGATTTTTACTGACAGAAATTACATCAGATGGCGTTGAGGACATTTCCAACGACCCTTTCATAAATGTGTGGTTTGGGACTACGGGGCAAAGGTTTGAAAAAGAGAGAGTCCATGATTCTGCTTTCAACGTTGCCATTGAGGTTGGAAACCTGAAGCAATTTGTGAACAGAATAATAAAATCAGGAGTAAATATTTGTAAACCTCTTCAGTGTCACAAAACCGAGGAAGGTGAGATCTGGACTGCAACGATTGAATCATGTGTGGGCAACGTGAAACATACACTAATTCAGAGGAACTCTTACAGTGGTCTTTTTCTGCCTGGTTTTGTACCTAAATCTAATGAAGATGAAGCATTAATCAAAACGAGCAAACAATCAGTTGATCTGGAGCATGTAGATCACGTGACTCTTGTGACAGATGTGGGCACGTCAGGGAGAGTGCTCACCTGGTATGAACAACATTTCGGAATGTCCAGGTTCCTCATTAACAGGTGTTCATATTTACCATAATAATTGTAGCAATAATTTCTAATTTGTATTTTTTCTTAATATGAAATCCATGACTCAAGCTACAGCTGTTGCAGGTATTATAAATCAAAGTTTCTTAGAGTTGTGGTAAAACAATGACTACCAAAAGGTTTATGCATAATTTCAGAAAATATTGTTATTGATTTAATATTAATAATATTTCAATTGCGACAATATTCTGATATAATTAAGAAATAGGAGACGAGTTGGCGTGCATAAAACACGAAGGGCGCATCTCATGCTCTCTGCTATGTTTTATTCTACGATAAAGCACAACAACGAGTCTTCTATTTCTTATATTAGATGCCCTTAAATAGTTACTCGCTTTTCTATATAAAAAAAAAACGTGGAGATATTATGTTGTTTTAAACTATATTTTGATAATATTAATGCCTCCCATCGTAGAACACATTCTCTAGCATTGAACAATCAAAGTGACGTGAAATATGACGTCATTTGCTAAGGGACGCTCTAACTGACGTCTAAAATCACGAGCATGTTTTATTGTCACATAAAGCACGCTGTCGGTCCCATTGACAGCCTTTGTTTTTTGCTGTAGGTATCTTATATTAAGCAATAACTCATGGAGCACCTCACCCTCACCAAAACTTCTAGACCAAAATCATGTGAGTGAGGGATTCCAAAATCAGGCCTGACATTCATATCATGTTTTAATAACTTTTTAAATGTTTTTTTGACAGAGATGAAGATGAAGAAGAAGGCTTTGTCATTGATGGAGACAATATAGGAATTCGGCTCATGGCGTTTGAATACTGGAAATGTGCAGAGATGGGTCTAGCTTCCCCCAATGGTGGCGGCATAAAGTTTGTAATTGCTGAAGCTTTACCCGGTCAAGGTGAATTAAACATATTTTCGTAAAAATATACATGTAATATTCTGTTTCAGAGACTTTCCATCCTTGTCCTCATATATCTCAGTAAATCTGAGTAAATGTTTATAAGAAGGCTAACTTTATATTTTATTTATATATTATTACTCTTTCTTTATCAATACTGTTCACATTAAAAAACATATATAATCCACTTTTAAAGGGGCAGTAGCATTTTTGTACCGTCTATAAAGTTAATATAAATGTCATCAACTATCATTATAAATTGGAAATTTGAAAAAATAATATTTGTAAAAAAACATGCTAAAGCCCTTTTAAATGAATGCTACATGTGCTGAAGGAGAATAAGGTCTATAGATTATCTGATAGTTCACCTTTTTATCCATGGAACTTGTACTCACATTACCTCAGCTTCTAAAATGCCTTTCAAATTCAAATACGTAATACTATATGCTAACGTATTAGTCTTACACTCGGACTATGAAAAAAGTATTTCTTCTGAAAATATAACCATTTTATTAAATATTGAAAAAGAGACTGTGAATGGAATGGAATTTTCATATAATTTTCTATAAAAAAAGGGCTCCTTTTCAATTATTTTTTTTAGAGTCTAAGTGTTAGACTAGTTTACGTATATTGTTTTGTTGCAGCCCCGAATCAAGTTTCCAAATTCCTGGAGGAGCACAAGGGACCAGGTATCCAGCACATCGGTCTCCATACAAGCAACATCATCAACACTGTTTCATCTTTACGAGCAAATGAAGTCCGCTTTGCTGAGCCTCCCCAAACCTATTATACAGAGGTGAGATCAGGAAGCTGTCTGAAATGTTTAGATGTTTAGTTTTCAGGGGGTGTTTTACCAAAAATGACATGATATTCTAAATGTAAAAAGAACGTCAGAAATATTAAAGCTGATGCCTTGGGTTGAGCTGAGACATGTTTTACCCACTGGTTAATTTAAGCCTTGAAGTATTGCCAAATATTTCATGTGCTAACATAGCAGCACACTGCATTTGAATTGCATAGTGGGCTTTGATTCACTAGCACAGAAGCATGTGGAGCAAATGCGGCAAGGTTGAAAATTAGTCAGTGATGGAAACTGCCGCAATTTATGCCGTGCAGAGGGAAGTTGCCGATCACAAAGCACTAAGATGATCGTAGTTCAGTTAAGTAACGGTCACTAACCTTAGTGTAATGCTGAGAATGTATTGAGGTTAACAATTGCTTTGTTAAAGGAGATCCTCAGGCTGGCAATTTCCCTCTGATAAAGAGGTTTTCTGCCATTTGTTAAAATGCTGACCGGCGACCGCTTGTTATTATCCCCCGCCTCGCGTTTAGCGCGAAGCGGAGGATATAGTATTTGGCTGCGTCCGTACGAAATGGAATTACTCAAATACTATTCACTGGATTCTTTTCATATTTTGCATATGGGTTCATCATGGGAAGAGTAATATTCCTACAGAGTTTTGTGACCTTGACCTTCATTTCAAGGTCACAACAAGACTTTGTCATTTTATCCTTGTTAGCGGGATATCTCAAGAACCATTCACTCGATTCTCTTCATATCTTATATATAGCTTCTCCAAGGAAAGGCAAAGGGCTGATTAGATTTTGGTGACCTTGACATTATGCTCAAGGTCACTGTGGAACTTTTAATTTTTACACATGTTAATGTACATGTAAAGCTTGTCAGCGGGATATCTAAAAAAAAACATTCACCGGAATTTCATCATAACTTACGCAAAGCACCTCCTAGGGAAGACAAAGGGCTAATAAGATCTTGGTGACCGTGACATTATTCTCAACTTTGAGTTTTTCGACAGGTTAAGCTTGTGAGGGGCATCAATATCACAAGAACTGTTTATTGGATACCGTCATTATCTTACACTAGTGGTTCTTTTAGAGAAAATTCATGGTCCAGTCAATTTTGCTGATCTTGACATTATTTTTCAGTTTTGAAGTATTAATTTGTGGTTGGGGATCATGTCACCTTAGTGACGACTACTTGTTATTGCTAGTTCGAGCTCATACAGGTTTTACCACAATGCAAAGTTACAATGCTGTTGCAAGCTTTCTTTTCGTAATAAGTCAAATGTTCTTGTATATCAATTAGATTGGATGTGCAGAATATTATAATGTAGTTCTTCAGTAATTTGATATTTAGTGAACATTTTGGGAAACAATAACATGTTTATGTTGCGTCTCAAGAAATAGTATGAAAGGAGCTAATCCTAACATGAAAAACCTTACTTCCAATACAGCGATAATTCTTGTCACGGGGCTAATGAGAATAATTTGAACAAGTTATATTTTGTTCAACAACAGGTAGGTAAGCTGCGAGAGATCTTGATGATTGGGGAGAACGTGGATGTTCTCAAGGAGAACGGGATTCTTGTGGACATGGAGGCGGACACTGGGATAGATGTTATCACTGAAGAATCAAAACACAGGTAACATTTCAATCAGTTCTCAAATAATGTAAAGAATTATTCAGATAGACCACAGGAATATGTAATCAAATAGTGAGCACTTATTTTAATAAGGCTAACACGACTATCAAAAATAAGTAGTCGACTAGTCGGTAGCAGTAGTCGATTAGTAGTCGACTAGTTGCCATGTGGTTTGTAAATGCTTGATTGACTTAGTGCACAATAAAATCATTTTTTTTATGTCACTGTTAAATAAAATGAATAAAGATTATATCAAATAAACTTTGAAAATAGTTCTGCATTGAATTTCTAAAACCGAAAGTACAACGGAAGATTGCATCGACGATCGTAAACAATTATAACATATCAACATGTTTCTGTCAGCAACTGTATCTGTACCAGCCAGTAGAAATTAACCTTTTTTGCAATGATTTGAACTATTTAAAATATGTTGATATTAAACCTTTAAAAGAATTCAGTTAGCAAATATTATGATAACAAAGACATAGTTAGTTTACCTTCGGTAATGATTTTGCTATAATTAGTGCCAGGGCACAGTTTCATTGTTCTGAATAATACAGGGACCAAAGGTTGAAGCTGTCACATACATATACAATTGAAAAGGGAAGTAACTGCTGTGCTATATGAATATAACAAACACCTGTCGTAAATTACTTCAGACATCAAATACAAGTTTTAATTTCAATAAATTTATTAAATTCATTCACTGTCAGTTTAATTTTTTTTATTTTGATTATCTATGCAATGCAGAAATTAATAAACAAATGCAGAAAATAACCATTCAGGTGGGAAATGATCAGTCAAATGATCCAAGTTTTTAGGGGGACTTGAAACAGTCGAAGTTTTGACCTAGTTCCATGAAATGATCAGTCAAATGACCCAAATGTTTGCTGGGGTGACTTGAGACAGTCGAAGTTTTGACCTAGTTCCATGAAGAGTCCGTGCACAGTGGAATGGTCTATTTATGAGCAGGGGTGACAGTGTTTTGCCTTGTACATTCTAATTTTGATGAGAGTCAGTTTACTTGATTAAAGATTAATTATTTTGGGATTATTATGGTAGATGTTAGCTTTTACTTACAGAAATGTTTCAGTTAAAAAAAAACACATTGCAATTTATAAATAATCAAATTGGTTCAAAGGTTTGTGGCTGGTTAATCCCTACATAAATATGGACTCAACCTAACTGAGAAAGAGATTTCAGAAGGTGATTGATGTTTTCTACTGTCGTAGATTATGACAATCAACTTACCGGTAATATTATCATTTTTTATATTATTAATTTTGCAAACATATGACATTTCAAAATTAATATAATTATTCAGCTGTCAGTGTCAGTGTTTATGTTTGTAAAGATCTTGCAATGGAATTGGAAACTAAAAATAACCTTGTTGATATTATGCTTGAATATCTCGATGCCGGTTCGGAAAAAAAATTGATAGATAATCTTAGCATCCTAATTTGACATTTACAGTAATATACATTGGTTTGTATTATAATTTAATCCATATAAGTTTCACATAGTAGGCCTACTCTTAATTAATGCAATAATAGCTAGGACTGATGTATTGCTGAAATCAATGGTACCTCGACTGGAATCAGTCGACTAGTCGACTACAGGAATGTCTAGTCGACAGTCGGCAGATTCAACTAATCGTCGACCAGTCGACTAGTTCTGCTAGCCTTACTTATTTACCACCCATTCTCTTCCCACAAACTGAGAGGGTACTCCACTCAGTTCTTCCATCCCAACCTCCGTTGCATATGGAGCATATTTCATGGTTCTTGTGTAATTCCCTGGTGGTGAACATTTGCAGCACTGGGAAACTGGTAATGTCACTATTTTTATACAATGTTTTGACAGAATGTCTTAAATGGCATTAAAGTAACAAAGAATACGCCTCATAAGCAAAAAATCATTTTGTCATCTCCTTAACCGCATGACCGAAGTTTGAGGGTTCATTGTCTTCTCATTAGTTGAAACTCGCTTGGCTTGACAGCTATGCAGTGTAATACCTTGGGTAGAAACTAACACTGGCCCTGCTATAGTTAAATTCTTTTCCATGACTCTTAAGGTCTTTAAGGAGAGATTGGACCCAGGAATCAAACTCGCTTACAGCAACATTTTGCGACAATAATTTATTGTTGTGAATAAGTCTCAAAATATATGGATTACGTTGTTTTGGTCAAAGGCTTATCTGTACACTAACGGGGAGCGCTTAAAGGAATATTCCAGCGTAATTTCAAATTTTTCCCCATAAAAGATTGAGTTCTCATTTACTTTCTCACAAAATATGTTTGTATTTGGTCAATGGGTTAAATAATTACATCAAATATAAACCGTCACTTTGGCTCGACGTGGGCGCCGCCATCTTTCTTGAAAATCTGCGGTAAATGACACACCAACGTAATCCGTGCAAGGAGTTTCGATTGTAAACTCCGTACATCATTGTGCGGTAGAGTTTGTACAATAAACTTGACTCACTGTCTGGTTGCGCTGCGCACTTGTCATCGTGTGATGTGAATACGACTGATTAAAACCCCGTAGTGACAATAAAATACAGGGAAATTCGATCATGGCGCTGAATACATCATATTTTATATTCCATCAGTTATTCAAGGCTATTTATTTGAATGAACATTCACATAACACGTAAGTCTTTTTCGCGCATGCGCATTGTTAAGTCAAGCACCTAAGACAGTTACAAATCAAATAATATTTCCAGATATCGTAATGGATATTAAATTGGTAATGGATTAGTAAATTTATCAACTAGGCCTACTTGAGGTGCAATGAAATGTTTGTCAACGCCTAGAAAGAAATTTTGACACTCGTTTTATTTGCATTCGTTGACCTGCTGTTTGTGATTTTAAATACCTGAGGCAGTTTTCAAATGGTTAATATATAATTATTTGTGGCTCATTCAGCAATTTATAATAATGATAAAATTTATAGTTGATTAATTAATTCCAAATACACAATTCCACACTAACATATGTGTATTTAATTTGTAACTTGTAACGATCAATTCTTATTTTACTTCAGGATTTTCAAAATGCGTTGTAAATAGTCATATTGTTTAAATTACAATTATAATTCAAAAAACGTAATCACATAATTTTCAATCAAAATGCAATGTCGAGTGTAGGTGACTTCGTAAGAGGATATCCGATTCGTAGGAGAATTTTTCGGTGAATTCGTCGGAGGATTTTTTGGTTTTAAAATACTGGATGATCGGCAATGTTTATTTTGATTATATATTTAATTTGTTGTTTTAATGAATAAAGTAATCTGGTAAGTATGAACTTTATTCATTGTAACAATTATATCAGCCGTGATTTTACAATTAACAGGTGTCGCTGAAGATGAGAAGACTAATTTATTTTTTATCAGTGAACTAAGAATAAGATTGCGTGACCGTAAGTAAGTAACAATTAGCCTATCAATCAGTGCTGTTCTCAGATTAATGTCATATAAAATGACAAAATCGTAATTAAGTAACTTCATTATAATAATCCTCCTACGAATTCATCGAGATATCCTCCTACGAACTGGAATGGACTGCTTAATACTTTCATCTTGTCAAAAGTTTAATGATGAATTAATCCCTAAAATATATATTCTGTCGTTAAAATGAAATACATGTACCTGGATATAGTGAATAATTCTGCAGACGAATGTATATTTCTAAAATTTCACTTGCACATTATACAATTGTCTATACGGGAACCAGTGATTTCGTAGCAGAGACCTATCGTGGTTTCGTTGGAGTGTCATAATATGTTTGTTAATTCAGTAATTGGTACCTTAACACTATTAACGCTAAGCAATTGAATAAGTTGAAATACTGATGGATATTTATAATAATATGGCTTAAAAGGAGTGTTCTATCGGAGTATTTTTTGTGGAAACGAACTTCGAAAGGATGTTCTCGTTTACACAAATATGATATAAATACATGATTAAAACACAGTAAAATTAAAATATATTAATGAAGTTAATATTTTGATGACTTTATATTTCATAACTTGATAAAGACAAGCGCATATTTGTTGAAAAATAAAAAAAATGAGAACTGAAACCATTCATCGGCGCTGCGAAAACCTCGCTACGGACAAAACGCATATTGTTTATTCGTTATAGTATATGTTATGTGTTACTAATGTGAATTTTCTGTCTTTGTATATTTTTAATTTTCAAAAAAGTATAAAATTGGGTTAATTATATAGCGTGAATCCAATATGGCGGATGCTGCCGATAGATCGGTGATAGAACTTTCCCTTTAGTATACTTTATTCTATAAATATGATAAATTGGACATTTAAGTATAAAATGAAATTCATCTTCGATATCGTCTTTACACATTTGGCATTTACGACTTGCATAATCTAAATTTTGGTATCTGCCGGTTTCTACCGCTAAATTATGGGAGCTAACTCGATCAGAGGTGTGTTGAGATGTACGTGTTTATTGTCCTTTGCTTTGTTGGCTACTTACCGTTTTTATCTTCACCGGCATCTGCTAATCTTCCAATCGTTGCTCATATCCGTTAAACTGTTTATACACATGACATCATACTTACCCGATTATTTTTTTTTTTATTGATACAAACACAAAATGGGTAAACACTGCCGATCAGTTGGTATACTCTGTTCGAAACTCTCCCAGGAAATCACTGAAATTTACCAGAACTCACAGTAATGTTTACATATTTTGCTGTCATCCATTTCCCCAATTATACTTCAAACTGCAGATGCTAATTGCAAATGTTATTACTAATATTATTTCCTAATATTGATATTTAATATTATATCCTAAATAATCTTTAACAAGATATAACACTGATTCATTTCAATAAGACGATTCATTAAAATTTGACTAAACTTATTATCTTCATGAAAATCTACAACAATAAGAAAATTATTATAATTTATATCAATTGAAATATTAAGTTAAAATAGTAATGCCGAAATTATAAATCCTAAAACAATCTACATCACTACAACCACTACCATAATTCGTAGTCAAATTGGTCTCGTACGAACAATGACATAAATTTTAATGGAATACAATAAAATCATAATAAAAAGTTTCAGATCAATGAAACATATTAAACGATCAGAATAAAATACACGGAGAAAGAAAGGCAATTTCTGGTCGAATCAATATATCTTTATACGTACATACGAATTAAGTTTTGATTACGAACTTGTCACAATACACCGAGGCTTCGCTTAGTTTAGGATTCGCTCTGACTTGCAAACGAAATATCGTTATGAAAATCAATGTAATTACTACTAATAAACTAAATTTCCGTAAAATATGTGTTATTTTACTATTGAATTTATATCAACAAGGGTATTTCAGAAGTAATCTAAATTTAAATACTTATGAAATGGTCTAGATTTTTTTTTCAAAATTATCAAAATGTTCAAACCTCGCGTCGCCCGAACGGGAACAGCTGACAACAGTTGCACATCTTAATATTGTCCAAGCATATATTCCCGATTTAGTTCAGCAATCTACTGTCAAAAATCTTATATGTATTTGATCTGGGGATTGTAAATTATTACTTTTGGGCAGCGGGGGCGATCATACCCCGGTCCTTACGGTTTTAAAAAAACATGCATGACAGGCCCGCACCTCTCGCCATTGAAAACAGCGGCGTCTCCTATTTTCGTGGTGTGTCTTTCATAGCGTAATCTCGTCGTTTCACGCTCTCGTTCTGGCAACATGGCGGCGCCCTGTGAGTCCGATAATTGCGTTTTTTTCAATGTTTGAATTTTTATTACAGAAGTTGCAATGTACCTAAAAAATATTGGATAGGATGTATCGATAGCCCAACAAACATTCTTTTATTATCTTTATTTTCATTTTGCGATGGAATATTCCTTTAAATTTACCGTAACGCCTTTATGGTTATGAAATGATAAGATAAGATTATTTTCATCTTTTTCTCCAGAACTAAAACCTATAAGGCTGTCATGTTGTGTAAAGAGTCTTTAGCCAATGGAGATTCTAAACTGTAGATTTGGTAACCCTGTGGCCCCAAATAAGGACCTCACAGGCCATTACCTAAAATCCTGTTTTCATCTTTTTCTCCGGAACAAAAAGACTTAGAAGGCTGAAATTTTGTAGGCAAACTCTTTAGCCAATGGGGATTCTAACTTGTAAATTTGGTGACCCTGTGACCCCAAATAAGGACCTCACAGGCCATTACCTAAAATCTTGTTTTCATCGTTTTCTCCGGAACAAAAAGACTTAGAAGGCTGTAATAGTGTATGCAAACTCTTTAGCCAATGGGGATTCTAACTTGTAAATTTGGTGACCCTGTGACCCCAAATATGGGCCACAGCCTAAAAAAAACCTTTGAAAATGAATTTTGTGCTACTATTTTATGACACTTCACTCACTATGTCGTCTTGAGATAACCATCTACATTGTGGACATGTTTGTCAAATCGATGTAATCAATGTGAAATGAGAACTATTGAATAGCCTATGAACTGAAAATTGTGACAAGCGACAAAGGATTAAATTGAAGAGGAGTGGAGAATTCTTTTATTTTAGATGATATATGTGAACTGCATATGACTGGTTATGAAATGATAAGATAAGATTATTTTCATCTTTTTCTCCAGAACTAAAAGACCTAGAAGGCTGTCATGTTGTGTAAAGAGTCTTTAGCCAATGGAGATTCTAAACTGTAGATTTGGTGACCCTGTGACCCCAAATAAGGACCTCACAGGCCATTACCTAAAATCCTGTTTTCATCGTTTTCTCCGGAACAAAAAGACTTAGAAGGCTGTAATATTGTATGCAAACTCTTTAGCCAATGGGGATTCTAACTTGTAAATTTGGTGACCCTGTGACCCCAAATATGGGCCACAGCCTAAAAAAAACCTTTGAAAATGAATTTTGTACTGATATTTTATGACACTTCACTTACTATATACTTGAAATATATGCCGACTTGAGATAACCATCTACATTGTGGACATGTTTGTCAAATTGATGTAATCAATGTGAAATGAGAATTATTGAATAGCCTATGAACTGAAAATTGTGGATATTATAAAAAGAAAGACCCTCACAGTTCAAAACATAAAAACTATTTTCATCTTCTTCTCCAGAACAAACTAGAAGGAATATTGCGTTCAGAATGTTTAGATGTTTGGATGAAAAGGCTTAGAACCATTTAAATTGTGCAGAGATTATTTAGCCAAGGGGATTCTAAATTGTACTATGTACCATGGGATTAATCACATTCCCTGTTCTCTCTAAGCATATAAGTTAGATCACTGCTGCCAGTGTTTAGTGCAAGCCAGAGTCTATTACATAATTTGGCAGTAAACCACAAAAAACACAGCTGGCCAAGGGGTCAGAATATTGCATAATCGTGTGTGGTGACCTTGCTGAGTGCTCTCTCTCAATTTCAAGACTAAGATGTGTCAGGGTTAGGGATTGTGCTTTATATTGAGACAATCATCATCATCAAACAAAATAAACCCTGATGAGCTACAGAGCCCATGGCTCTATTTTTATTAATAGCGATAACTCTTTAAATCGTCTGGTGACCTCCAGATTTTCTTACATTTTTGGATAAAAGACATAATAAACTTGCTATTTTGAAAAAATAAACCAATTCTAAAATATTTGATTTCATCGTCCCATCTCTCCTTAAAGAGCCATCACGGATGTTGATGAAAATATCATAATTTCTCCAAAAATCTATCTCCGTGAAATAAATACACTTAATTTTTCCCTAATTTTTCCAACTTAAAATAAGCCGAGAAATTGCATTAATTAGTAAAGGTGTTTTCCAGTCTAAATATAGATCCAGTCTATTATTTTCAAGCGCAAAGCATTATGGTCTAACTCACACACAGTAAACAAAGACACGAAAGAATAAAAAAAAATATGAGCAATGAAAGAAATCGAATATATATTTTTTTGATGGTTATTTATTTACCATTTCATTTAATTATGTATTTGCTACAGATATTGGAATAATTGTTTTACCCAACTAGGTATTTTGCTTGAATTTTAAAATTAATGAGAGTAAAAATTTGTCATAATTTGCTGGTCTTATCTCAATAAAAAGAACATTAAACAGGAAATAATTTGTATATTCTCAGGACATTAAGAAACATAGTTTGTAAAGCAATCGTCACATTCAGTAATGTGTGACAAGGGTACTTTGCAAATGCGACGCGTGAAGCACGTGCAGCATATGGGTTGTTATGGCGACTTGCGCTAGAGACGAGCCTTCACGCTTCGGAAGCGCTTGCAGTTTGTGTAGTACGTATTACGCAAAAAAGGGGACTCTGTTTATAAACTTCAGATACCCTTAGCGCGCGCTAGTCGAAGTGATACTTCTCTTTGAAACCAAATTGCAATACATTGTCGTGATATGAAAATTATTTAACATATGCCATGTTGTAGATAAAAAAATTCTCTGGCGAATGACGTTATAAGTATATTTTCCAAAAATTTGAAACACTAACATCCGTGATGGCTCTTTAAGATAACACAGTGAAACGAAACCAGGCCATATTTGTAATTTCTACTACTTTGTATGGTCTTTGTTGCAGGTATCTCATGCAAAAGTTTACGCGTCCACTGTTTGAGAGAGACACATTTTTCCTCGAGATAATTCAGCGCCTTGGAGCCTCAGGGTTTGGTTCCGGCAACATTGCAGCCCTTTGGCGATCTGTCCAGGCATACATGGCTGAAAAACAGTCACTTGAATCTTCTTGATGATAGACTTGCACTAGCTTATATTTAGTTAAATAATGTGATACATTGTTGTTTTTTGTTTCATTTTGAATCTGTATTGCCTTTGCTATCACCTATCAGTCAGAAGAGCAAGCGTTGTTAACAATTTTGTTTACACTGCTGCTGAAATGTCAAAGTTAGCATGTAATGCTAAATTTCTCCCTACATTGACCACTTAAGTCATATCATCACCTTTGTAACAATATAACAGTTTTCTTGTAAAACAGATAGAGATATTGATAGGTTGCAAATATAAGATTTGTTGCATATTTTCAGTTTGAAGCATTAAGTATATTGTAACATGTTATAGAGGAAGCTATAACTTAGTTTTAAACCTCTGTGAGCAAAGAATGGTTATGTTTGTTTCCTAGCTTTTCTGCAGCAGGGTGTGGTTTAAATTGTCCTCTGTCCCGAGCTTGAAATGCTTATTAGTCATCTAGACTCAACGGTACATCAAGACACATACATATATATAGAAATACTGTTGCCCTTTTTCTGCATGGAAGTACAAAATTGCCGGACTGAAGACTGACTTTCATGTAAGTTCATCATGTTGCACTTACTGTTATAGTGAGAAGCGGATAGACTGTATTTTACCAGGCGCACATCGATATTGTTAATTTTATTCCATTTTTTTAGCCCTTAGATTCCAGTTAGACTGTCTTCTTTAACCCATGGATACCTTTCAACGATCTTTTAGGGTTCGTTGTCCAAACGTTAGGGTTGGTAGAGAAATGTAGTTGATAATTACTAGTGCCCGGTAAAGTGCAGTACTCCCGTGAGAAGCATTTGACGTTATTAATTAGTTCCCTTGTCATTGTTAACGCTGCACGAGTAGCAACACAATGTATAAGTTATCCTGATTATCACAATGTAGTGAAACCGATCGGTAATGAACTTATATGGAGATCAATCTTCAGTCCGTGTGTTTTAAAAGAATAATTGCATACTGGTATATGATATACTGCAGTTGAAAGTTTGATAGTCGAACTGACTTCATTGTCACAATTGTAGTATTGTATCCCTTTATATAATATTCCAGACTTTCTTTGAATAGTCTCTATTGTACATGATCATGCAGAATGAACTTATCCATGACAGACATGTATTGGTTTCGCGTACAGAGATGTTGGAAGATATCTGTTTTGTCTCAAGTGCTAGCATGTATTTATTTGGGTCTTTGAAGGACATTTAGAAGTGGTATACATAAGAACAGGAATTTTCTGGATAACAACTTCTTTAATGTGAAAATACACAATGTTTCGGAGTACATACTCACTCCTTCACCAGGTGGAATGTAAGGATGTAAGAATGTGATACATTCCACCTGATGAAGGAGTGAGAATGTACTCCGAAACGTCGTGTATTTTCACATTAAAGAAGTTGTTATCCAGAAAATCTTCCTGTTCTTATGTATTTATTTGTTTTGAAAGTTACAAGTATCACAGATCTACTGTGGTAATCTCTGTCTAGTCCTAGCGTACTGAAACCATGGATGGTACAGATTGCAAACTATGTGTTCTATTATTTATGTAATACACATATTACCATATATTTCAATATTTATCATATATTTTCAGAATAAATCACAAATCTGGACAATATTGTGTTTATTTTTTTTCAGTTTTATTCCAAAATTGGCACAAATATGTTAAATATCAAACAGGATCTCGCAATCGAGTTCACTTATCAAATGCTCTGACTATACTATCACAATAGTAACACCAAGGACCAATAATATTCTTATAATAATTAATATTTACAATATGTACAGTTGCAAACTAATAAATACACCAAACATACACACAGTACATGGCATGACCTAGTGTAACATAAAAAGTGTGAAGTTGTTATTCTCATCACTGAAACAAATAAAGGTAATAAAATCATGTAAACAAATTTACTCCCTTTTAGTTTCTAAGTACAAAAATAAAGAATTTAACATCTCAAAATAAATATTTCAAAGGATACTAAATTATGGTAAAACAGAAATAAGTATTTATGTTCTGTCACAATTATTTACAACTCAATTATTTTTTACTGAAGTAAATAAAGTTACTCTAATGCAGCTAATTATTGCACAGGATACAGACATCCCCAATTTATTGGAGAAATATTAGAAAAAAGCACTATTCAGACACTACCAGATTATTTTAATAGTTTTTAACAATCCTGAATAAAGCATTATGGGTATAATTTGAATGATACTTGAGAAAGACAGTAAATATTCTAATTGAAATTTGAGGATATAAAGAATTAAGTTGGACAAACAGAATGATCAGAATAGTTTTACAAGCACATTGCTTACATGTAATGAAATTGAATTGCCTCGGTTTCGTTTTTCATTTTGAGGAGATTATGAAACGTACAATAAAAGCAAGCAGGTTCAAAACAACTTTTACACACATCAATAAAGGACAAAAATAATGTATTTACATAATAATAAATGAAACTAATTAATACTTGATAAAAAAAAAATCCTTTGATATGAATACCTATTAACTACACATGTTGTCCATGTTGACAAAATATAATTTAAGAAAAACCATGACTCATTGTAATCAAAGCATTAACTCTCACACTGTTTTGTGATTGATTTTGTACTTTAATATCTTTCAACAAAATTATCAAATGTTGATATTAAAGTACCCAAAACATTTGTATATCAGAGACTAGAAAATTACAATTCAGTGTGATGTACAATAGTTTAATAAGAATAGTAACATCCAGTACACCATCACTGTTATCAGTGTCATGATCAATCAACAATCAACCCAGGAAGTTTTTATCAGACAATCTGCACTCTCGAACTATCTGTTTTGATTGTTATATATACCATATATTTAAAGCTGATCAAATAGCCTTTTCAAGTGCTTGTGAGATTCTTCCAAAAGGCAAGTTAGAATCAGCTTCAGTGACTTAAAATCATTTAAAGGTTAAGATCTATTACCAATCTATCTGTAGTATCTGCCATCTATTTTTTTGCATTACGTGAAATGAAAACATGCTATATTTGACCTACTTTTACAACTTCTTAATATAAAAGATATACACTGATAGAATGTCAAAGCAAAGTTTTCCCCACTTGCAGTGCCAAAACTTATTGTTGATTTCAGGGGCAATTCACAAGTTAATTTTGTTAGTCAGTGTTAACCCTGAAGAATCAAGAGACGGTCAGTTCATAATTGCCAGATGAAAAATTCCAGGGCTGAATGAGGCCTGTGGGCTGGCTGTGAGCATGTCCATGACAAAGACTATAATAACTCAATACCACATTCTAAAGGTCAAGCAGGAGAGTTTTCATTAGACGGACGACAATCATGATGGATACATAAGTGTCATCAGGTCCTCCAGGTGTATCATCGTGAGGTCACATTGTAGCTACACTCTAGATTGGTAGAAAATTTACCAGAACAAATAATAAATACATTTATTGTGATAATTTATACATCATGTGCGAGGACGTCATGGCAACAATTCTTCTGTCTTCTGACATGCTGCAGGAAATGGGAGGATGAAGCTTGTCAAGGGGGGTAACTCTTGCCATCAAAAGAAAATGTTCTTGGCTTCAGCCGGCAGCTGCTCAATGGGACAGTATGGACATTTCACCCTGCAGTAAACGAGAAAGATGGTGCAAAATAAATATACCTTGTCAGTCATGGCAACGAGAACAATACACAAAACTTTCAGTGTGGTAAATCATTCCACTATTCTGTAAAGAAATTATTGTACTTGCACACAAAGAACAAGGTGTGTACACGTCAACACTTACCGGTACCTGCTTATGAACATCATACCCTATCTTGTCATCCTGATTTAGTCATCCTACTTACTCAGGGCATTTTAATATGGTCAACTACTAATTACATGACTGCATTATTTGGAAAAATCTCATAACAGCTAAAAATAACCAGCCAATGAAATGACTTAACATTCAATAATATTGACTGTCGCTATAGATGAGCAATAATCAACTTTCAAATCATGACAATTCATTGGCAATATACAAAATAGTGATGCATAACCAACTGGTAAGCTTGATGAGCATTTTCCGTACTACATTCTCATATTATTAAGTAGCATAAGGGATCCTAATGGGTTTAGTCCATTTCTGTACTAGTTATCATTCCTGAAAATTGGCCACTCAATTGGACTCTATTTTATATGGCAGCTAAAGTGTTTAAGTATTTTAAAATTCAATTTTCTAAAACTATACTTGTAGATCTAAGATCTCCAACTTCACCTGACTACGTACAACACAATTAATTTTAAAAAGTGTTCTTTAAACAAGATCTTCTAATAAAACAAGTAGTTGTCACTAAGGTGACATGATCCCCCGCCGCAAATTAATACTTCAAAATTTAAAAATAATGTCAAGATCAGCAAAATTGACTGCCAAACATGTCGAAAAAGTCAAAACTCCACTGTGACCTTGAGAAAAATGTCAAGGTCACCAAAATTTAATCAGCCCTTTGTCTTTCCTAGGAGGTGCATTATGTAAGATATGATGGAATTCCGGTGAATGGTTCTTGAGATATTCTGCTGACAAGCTTTACATGTACATTAACATGTCGAAAAATTCAAAGTTCTGCTGTGACCTTGAAAGTAAAGTCAAGGTCACCAAAATGTAATCAGCCCGTCGTCTTCCCTAGAAGGTGATTTCTGTAAGAAATGATGGAATTCCGGTGAATGGTTCTTGAGATATCCCGCTGACAAGCTTTACATGTACATTAACATGTCGAAAAATTCAAAGTTCCGTTGTGACCTTGAAAATAATGTCAAGGTCACCAAAATCTAATCAGTCCGTCGTCTTTCCTTGGAGAAGCTATGTGTAAAATATGAAGTGAATCCAGCGAATGGTTATTGAGATATCCCACTGACAAGGGTAAAATGACAAAGTCTAGTTGTGACCTTGAAATGAAGGTCAAGGTCACCAACCTCTATGGGAACATTACTCTTCCTATGATGAACCCATATGCAAAATATGAAAAGAATCCAGAGAATAGTATTTGAGTTATTCCATTTCGTACGGACGTACGTACGGACGGACGCAGCCGAATACTATATCCCCCGCTTCGCGCTAAACGCGCGGCGGGGGATAACAAGACATTTACATAACCTAATCTTATTCATATCATTCAATCTGAAAACGGTTGAGAATGTTTACCCCAGATTTCAGTTCGCTCTCTTAGAATGCAACCAGGACTTAACAACGATTTTATTAGCCCTATGAAAGTGATGAAGTCTACATAAGAGATATGAGATGAAAAACATCCAACAATGGCGGATCCAGAGGGGGGTTTGGACTCTCCTTTTGAAACAGTTTGCTGATTAAATTTGACGACCCCCCATCCCCCTTTCAATATGTGAACTCCCCATTTGAAAATTCCTGTATCTGCTTATTCTAAGAACAGTGTTGTTCCTACAAGGGGTCCTGGGGAATTTGCCCACTCTTTAGGTTTGGTATCCCTTACGATATTGAGAAGAATGATAAAGTTACCATTGCATAGGGACAAAGAATTGGTCAAAATGAGACCCTCGGGACATCATGTAGAACAAGACTGTAAGAGAGGATGAATCCTGAAGGAATAAACGTTAACTCTGAAACGTGTTCTTTAAAATAAAAAAATAATTTTACATCTTGCATTCCTGTTTTTAGAAAATTTAGATCCTTCATTCTCAAAGTTTTAGAGAAAACTATATAGTAACAGCACTCCTGCCCTGATTCTATGAGTAACCTCTCTCAACTCACTTAGTTCCATTGGAGAGTTTGTTGAGGGCATCACGTGATATGACATGGCCACACACAAGTCGAACTGGAGGGTTGGTATCCGTAGCTTGTTGGCGGAGAATTGGGCAAGCAAAGATCGAATGATAGCGATATTCTGGTCCAAGATCTATCTCCACCTATGTACAATAAAAAATGAATTGTTAAATAATATAAGAAAGAGGCTTGATGAGAAAATAAAAACAGCATGTTGAACTGGTGATCAGGTGACCCAAGATCCATCATACATTTTGTCAGATGATGAATCAGTAAGGATTGACTGTGAGTGATCTTCAATAACTAACTGCAAGCTTAAGATTTCAAGTGAAAGTTTAAAATTTCTGATGACAACTTTATTGATTCAGATTATTTTTTGACTATGTCCTGCCTCTTTTTCAGGTGATTGAAATATAGATGATGACAACAGGCCCATCAAATACCATGTGACTGTGTGCTATGAATTTAAAAGTTAAAAACTATCTCCAGATATATTCTGATAAATAGATGAGTCATATCCAGTCCGGTACTACAGTTCAAACAACTTCATTATGATGCTAAACTTTTATTCATAATGTCATGGCACGAATGAGAGGGTCCCATATAAAATTGTTCCAATAGATGACAACCATCATAGAGGGATAGTGGATCAAAGCTAATCCAAAATTAATTCATAGATGTATGTTTGAGGAATAAACCTGCCCTTCTAAAAATGTAACAGACCCTGCAGTGTGTAAACACTTAATATTTTAAAAAATAAATATCTGAAGGCCTTACTGTCCATTTTACAACTGACCCCTCTGAGTTTAACCACCAAATGTAAGTATTTCAAACACTGGCCTGAATCAAAGTAGAAGTATCAATCTGTTCTGACAGAAGAGCAATATGTACGTAGACGTGTGCTACTTACAGGCAGTTCGTCCTTGTTGGTCCAGACCCCGGTGACCTGTCTCTGCTGCATGACTTGTCTGATGCTCAACAGTGGCGGTAATGCCTTGCACCCTGCCCGGATACTGCAATACAACCATAGACAACATTGTCAGGCAAACACTTTACAGTTATTGTAATTACCGGGTATGCCCAGCTGGACTAAAAATCAACCTTGTTATGAGGAAAATAATTTGCAAAATAATATATCTACCAGGATACAAACATGTTCTGTGATTCCTCTCCAAAAGGTCTGAGAACACCCTTTATGTGAGCTTGTTCTGTACCAATTTGGTCCAGACAAACCCAAGTCACAAAGCTGACCAATTACATCATATTTTTTAACAGTTGCTGTTGTGAAAGTATTTGGAACCATTTGGTAACACGTTCCCCATGTTACAGAAACTGACGAAAGTATGGCTGTTGGGAGTTACCTGCCCTGAGTTACCTCAGTACCCACCCTTACTGGGGTTCTGGGTTACCCGTCAGAGCACAATTACAGGCTAATGACAGATTTAGTGATACAAACCTAACACTGAGAGGACTCTCCACGGACAGCCCCATGAGCGAGCAGGCGTCACGTGTGAAGACGTCGCAGATCTCCTCCCAGTAGATGGGGTCCAGCAGCGAGGCGTACGGGGAGTTCTCTACACCCTGCTTCAGGTACAGCAAGCTTCCCATCAGCGCTTGTAACTCTGCAACACAGAACACAGTCCATGAACAAGAATTCCATAGTTTAATAATAAAAGTCTTTCAAAGAAATTTATGTGTGGGATCAAAACAATCATGACATAATCATCAACTAAAAGGTTTACACAAATTTAATTTGGCCTGTTGAGCTGTACAGTGTCAGCAAAACCTCATTAAATGATAAAGGATATGGTGCAAGTTTTACAAACCAATTGACCATCTAAAATCTTTTTATTGATATTATTTTCTGACCGATTCATATCTTATTAGGTACATCAGACGTCAGAAGTGTAGCAAAGAGATACTATGAGTATTTATAACGGGGCAATTCCAGCTGAACAGAGGATAGCATTAGAAGTATAACAAGGTAGATAAGATGCTTGTCTACAGTTACCTCTGGCGTGCTGCGGTGCAAAAGGTGAGAAGTTACGGGTGTACCACAGAGCCTCTTTCTGACGTTCTGGGCCCTGACGGATGAGATCAATGAACTGAAGTCGGTGGAGTTTAAACTCGAGGGAGCTGTTTTTCTGGAATAAGTTTTCACGATTCATCTCAGCCCATCTGTAAATTGTAAATCATTAGTTATCATATACATGTTGTCGCATCTGATATTTTGTACCTGCATGTTTAACAGATTCAGTGCTGAAAACGATATAATTAAAGAACTGGGACTATTTTCACAAAGCAACTCTTACTGCAAATTTATGTAACTTTAGCTGTCAGAATTCTTCAACGTTACTCTAAAGTTACCACAGTGACTTAACTGTGCATGTTTTTATCCAAAACACTGATACATAGATCAAACTTGTAACATAATCACTTGTGTTTTCAAATTAATTCTGTTGGTTGGAAGTCTCATTGACTACTGATTCTACCAGTTACTTGTGTATTTGAAAACAAAGAACAGGTTAAACTGACATTTAATGGGGATGGGAATAGAACAGGGTCCAACCGATCAAGAAATTTTTAACCACAAACTTGGTTACATCCTTTCTATTTTATGGACAAACACGTTATGTATATTGTATTCCTTTAAATACAATGATATTGCCGGACCTCGACAGTCCCCGTAATTTTTTATTTATGCTAAACAGCAATATATAAATAGCAATTGCTTTGCGTGGACCTGATTGCTGAACACAGTCATAGAAATTTAGTTCATGTCGGCATGAAATTAATTTTGTGATGTCACATCATGTTTAGCCATGCCCCCATGATTTGAGGTTCATGGCCAGTTGCATTGAGGATTTTCAATGACGAATGAACGATTTTAAGGCGAGGCTAATAATCCAACGACGTTTTGATTGACTCTTGACTCTTTCATGTTGTTGAGCTTTGAATTCATACGTGTAAATAGTTCAGCTCTAATTGTTACCAATTTATATATTTGGAGCAATGAAACTTTTTGAAAACATCAAGTATGAGTATATTCATTTATAAGAATTAACTACAAAATTTATTAGTTCATGGAGGTATAGACTTAGAATCAGCTGTGCAAACTTGGCGTAAATCCTCTATGTGGATTTACACTGTTTGGATAGCAGTGCGAGTTTATACTCCATGAACTTAATAATTTTTGGAGTCAATTCTTAATTAAACGTCAAAATTAATGCTAAATTCACTGACCTGAGAGCTGGTTGAAGTTCCCTCATTTTGAGAGCTCCAAGAATCCTGTGTAGTTCTAGGAACGGTTCCTTTCTTGCTGTATCTAGTTGCAGCTGGGCATCCTGAATAAATATGTAACATTATTACAGTAACAGGTATTACAGGTAACAATACATTGCTAAATCAGTTAATTAGAAAGCTTGATGCTAAGGTTCTAATCTTTGGATGTCTGTATCATCATAAACATAATGACATTCTATCATTTAAATTACTCATAAGGATGTGTTACCTTTAACTGAAAACACATGTTTCCTACAATAGTGTGTTTAGTTATCAACTGAAAGGGTCAATTAATCCCTAGATTTTCAAGACAAAGGTGGAAGAACTCATATATTTTGGGCTAAATGAACCTGGTTAGGTTTGACCAGATGTCATATTAAAATCTAAAATGAACTTCACTTTGTGTTCACTTTATTACCACATATCCAACTCACTTTAAGACGGCATCTAATACTTCAATAGCAAGTGTACATGTATTTACTTCAGGCTGTGTCTAAAGAATGATAGTGATAGTGTATGATATGGGGCCTGTTTGATAACCAAAACCCTGTCAACTTAAGCTCAAGGTTGACACCATTTTGATGGGTTTTAAAAAATCACAAAATCATAGGCAGGTTACCTTTCAAGCACTGAGAATGGTTGTACCAAGTAACATGTTCTTAGTACACATTATTTACCTCATTCAGTGCTTCTGCTATATCAAGCATTCCTTGACGCAGAAAATGTTCACAAACTACTTCATTCAACAGCTTCTGCTTTTCTTCACCTTCAAATGCCCCATCAGTTGTGATTGCAGAGAAGTCAGAAACAAAATTCTGTTGAAGAATAAGTATTGGTAAATGTGAAATACAAATTATTGGAATGAATTTTACAACATATTCATCACGAAGAAATTCTTCAATACATCTTTCATAAGTTTCATGTACTTAACTTGTTAAGCTTAAGTTTTCAATCAGTTATCCATAATTTGCAAAAAGTATAATCATTCTAATGTTTTCTTGTTTCATCAATGTAGATAAAACTTTGATTTCATGTTTCTTTCAATTTGTCCAAATTTACATTTAGCAAAATTATTGTCTACCACCAAAGCAAAAATCAATGAATGAAAGCATTGCTGGTTCGACATTGGAATGAACTGACAACGGGATTGAAATGATACAAGTCAATCAAAGTTTAAAGGTCAACTAGACACAACCTCAATTGCAATTTCACTACATGTACAACTAACAGCAAAGCAATAAACGAAAATGATGTTCACAAGAAAAGATACTCGATTCAATAAGACTACCCCACAGTGAAATAGACTTACCCTGTCAACTGCTTTTCCGACTTTTGAAACTGTTCCATGAAGATCTTTGTGCTCTGTACTGAGTCTCGATACTGCGTCCCTTATCCTTTTCAGACTCTGGGACAGAATCATCGTCTGTGTGGGTGTGAGCTCATGCTCCTCCGACACTGCAATAGTCAGGTGAGGCATAACATCAACAGTGAGCTTCAGTACAAAATTAGTAGGGATATTAGTTATAATGTTCATCATGGGCTCAAATTGTCATCAATCACAAACTTCTGCTCCTGACTACAACCTCATAATTTATGTTTAATTTTCCGTTTTCTATCTTGGGAATGGCAGTAGTTTGATCAACATATATACATAGTTGTGAAGACATTTAACATGGCGGTCTATGGAAAAACTGTTTATCTAACGTACGCATGTAGGGAAATCGGATGACATTAGATAAATTATTGTCCGAAAATTTAATTTAAATTATGTTCTTCAAGCTGAGATGATTTCAAATGAAGATGAAAAGTTTAATATTGATCTAAACAGAACTTATTTCAAGAAAATTATTTTTACCAGACCAAATTAACATGCAAGTCTATGGAAATAACGTCACCGTACGAATATAAGTGGCACAGCACTGTATCTTGATGGAATTAGAGCTCATTGCAAAGAAAAAACAACTCTCAGCAACTTGATTGTGCAGTTCATTGTTGTTTGTTAATTTCTTACTTTGATAGTTGTTTGTTTACTCCATCATGCACAGCAATACACACATGCAGAGCCTAAGTCCTATTCAAAGCAGTAATACATAACATTTTAACCTGAACTGCACTTATTAACATGAACCACCTTTGAAAAGCAAGGGTAGGGTTGGGTCTAAAATCTATGAAATTCCATTTCTCAGACCAGCAGATTGTAGTTTGGAGGCTCCATTACAATACTTAATAAAATAATGAATTGTCATGAAAAGATATTTCTCAGGGACTAATCGCCAGCCTCTAAGGAAAACGAGTATCAGAGCTATCAACTGGTTTGTTTACAAACAAAGAACCGAAGTGGTGACAGGGTGTTGTTGATCGTTTCCATGTAATACGCTGTTTGAGAGGCTTATCTTTACCCTCGTTCAGTTCTCTTCGTAAACTTTCGATTGAAGTTATCAATTCTTCTACTGTTCGCTGACTGTGTCCATGGAGTGAGGAAAACTTTGACAAAACTCGCTCGATTTCCCGTTCAACAGCTGCACAAGCCTCCATTTTTGTAATGTGACCATGACCTTGAATGATTGAAGGGGAAGTAACCGTTGGATGTCCCTTTGACAAAGATGTTCTTGAAACGTTAGGGATGAGCAAACGGGTTCGAATCTAAAGGAATTTTATAAATATGTAATTTTAGAAATTGTAGACATGACTTTTGCAATCACATATGGTTATAAAACGGTTTGATAAAATGGTGATTAAAATTGAACAACATTGATCAGATAATATAATGTTTTTTTAAAAATCATTCTAGCTAGCAGAATATGAATTAAACTAGGTGAGGTTTTTTTTATCGTCACATGACCTATGTATTATGTTTCCATCAAAACTGGATCATTGTTGATTTTTATGAACATTGGATAAATATCCTCAAAATATGAAACAAATACGATTGATATTGACATTGTTGGTGTACAACAAATCAAATCAACATCATCAGGAACCAAATAAATCAAATAAATAAAAGAGCATTTTAATCTACCTGTTCCTAATCAGTATGATAAGTCGACAGATATTACCTCCGATACACCGGATGCCCAGAGAGGAAATCGTAAACAGTATACAGCACCTATTAAAGTGCAATAAATCACCAGGTATAGACAATTAACGCCCTACCGACAATTTTAAACATTCATCTGGTCTTTTATTCCATATCTCTCAACCAACCAACGTTCGGGAATCCGTGTAAACTTCAAAGTAAGAAATTATTCAACATTATCCTCGACACAGGAAAATTCCCCGAATCTTGGTCAATGGGTATCCGTGTACCAATCTTCAAACAGGGTGACCCGAATGATACTAATAATTACCGTGGAATAACCATACTCAGTATATTTGGCAAACTATTCACCTATATCACCAACACAAGACTAGTTAAATGGGCTGATGTTATTGATTAAATATACGAGGGTCCAGTGGGCTTTAGGGAGGGATATACAACCACAGATAATATTTTTTTATATTGCACAGTTTGATACAAAGAGATCTAAATTCAAAAGGAGGAACGTTTTATGCATTGTTTTTAGATTGTTCAATGGCCTTTGATTCTGTACAACGAGAGAAAATATGGGGACTTATGCAATCGCATAGTCTAAGTAGTAAAATGAACAAAATGATGCAGAGTACATGTATGAAAATTAAAGTGACAGTTTGAAACAAGCACGGGTTATCTGAACCTTTATAATGAGTGAATTTGTTGTTAGACAAGGCTGTATTTTAGCCCGTTTTTATTTTTTATTTTATTAATGAACTGGCAATGCAAATATGTGATGCATGTACAAATGGGATCCAACTACATCCGAAAACAATTCAACTTTTTTCTGTTACTCTTTACGGACGATATTGTATTATTTTCTAGCAAGGTAATTAGTGGTTTACAAAAACAAATATATACAAACGAAACAAATTTCCAGACCAATACAACCTTAGTGTTGATAGAGACAAAACCAAAATTGTTGTTTTTAAGAAGGGTGGAAAACCATCTAATTTGGAAAAATGGTACCATAAAGGGAACTTACTTCAAACAACCAATGTTTATAAATATCTCGGCGTATACACGAAACAAGCGTCAGTATATACAAGCCTTGAAAATTTAACGGGCGTTTGTAGAAATGTGAGAGTTAGGGTGAAATGTCTTTAAACACATTCTTTAGAATATTTGATACCAAGATATGTCCAATACTCCTGTATGGATCTGAAATATGGGGATTAAGGCTGTATGAAAGCATTGAATGTGTTCACCTATATGCATGCAGAATTATCTTGGTGTAAAACAATGACATGTAATACTATTGTGTATGGAGAATTAGGTAGAATCCTGTTATTTACATATTCATCCATTAATGCGATAAAATAATGGATAAAGTTATCAAATATGCCATGCCATAGATTTTCGATTTTTTTTTTAATGAAATGATGGTACTTTATGACCTAAAATGGAATGAGAAATTGAGTGACTGATATTAGAGAACTGTTGTACAAAACAGGTTACGGATATGTTTGGTTGGATCAGAAAATTCCATGCTATGCTAATTTTATCTCATCATTTACACAAAGAATTAAAGATATGTATTTACAAACATGGTCGGAATCGCTACTCCTATATCAACTAAATGTTCATTTTACAACCAATGGTAATCGGGTATATGTATCGAAGAGAATCTATCAAACATTTACGTGAAAAATATATTTCGCAATGGATTCAAGAAAACAGATTGTAATAACTAAGAACCTGTTATGACTTACTGAAATAAAGATTGATTGAATATAAGACCCCTGTCCTGGAGGACGCGTACAGGATCATGGAAATTTTCGAATTAGCTATAATTATTGAAGGACATTTTCAACAGGTGAACTTGGAAATAACATCAAATTAATAATTTTAAACAATATAGGTTAAGATAATATTTAAGTTTTTTTTAACACGGGATTATATGTACATTGTTTTCACTCAGTTATAAATAACAGTAGGATGAACAGAGATATTAACCATAAAATTGAATAAATTTTAATATCCCCAGACTCAATGGAGGGGATACCCCGTCTTTCTGAAAGTCTCATGGGAGGGTTGTGCCATTTCATAACCATAGGTAACAACTATAAAGGCTCTATTTAAATTTAAAAAAGGAGATTATGTTGTAAAAAAACGACTTCAAAATATGTCAACAAATATAACTTTATAATTGAGAAATTAAACTTGTTTAGCCGCTGTTGCACTTTGAACATATTCCAGAAATCATTGAACAGAACAGATTTTAATTGCCACGATGATAAGCGTCACTATAACCAGTCGTGAAAGACTACATACATGAGATAAAACAAGCGTGTCGAAGTTTAAATGTATCTGTAAATTGACTATGTATTGAAAATCTGGATGCGTTTCATGCAAAATGCACAAAGCATGCTTCCAAATAAGCCAAATATAGTCGAATGGAAAGTTCAAGAAAATGATAGTGTCTACAATAAGCCAGTTAAAGTTAAAATTTTAGTTCCGAATATTGTCATACTAATTTCTTATTAATGAAATATTTTTTCCCAGATTCAGAGATAAAAACGTAAATTCTGAGATTAGATTCTTGAATTTTTTCAGTATTTGCAGTACAAAAACCACAGGATTCTGAATCCCTCTTTGGTACAGAATCAAACACAATTCCACACTAATTTAAATGTATAAAGCGTCTACATCTAATTTTTTTTATCTAAAAACATGTGTTTTTATTCACACATTCTGTTCATATTTCAACTAAGTGTTAGTTATAAAATATGAAAACATGAAAATATGTTAAAAGTAGAGATTTATAATTTCTAAAAATCACTGTCTTAATCTGGATTGGATCCCTTGTGGCAGAAATCATGCAAGCACCTGTCATTTGGATCAGTCGGGAGAAATTATTAAATAAATATGAAGTCTTTGTAGGTTATTGGATTTCCTGGTCAAAAATCCTATGGATAATATCTCAATTATATTAAATTTGAAACAACATATCACATTATGCGAACTGTTTACAAATACAAATCAATATTTTTGTTGTGAAACTGTATCCAAAATATCAATCGCGAAACAATGATTTCTCCCCGGAGAATATAAATTGCTGGCGATTAGATCTAGATAGTAGTCTAGTTGATTACTGCACACGCTCCTCAAGTTCAGTTTCGAACTTAGTCGAAGTATCGCATGGACAGCAACTATTTAATTTAAAGCTCAACTGCACAGTAGACATGGCAACTAGCGAATCTAAATATGTCCCAAAGATGTCACGAAAAGAAATCAAAGAACAGGGGACCGTGATCGACTATGTGAAGTTGAAAGAGCTTCCAGATTTCGCTGATCTCAGTGACCAAGTGAATGATCTCCTGAAAACAATGACTTGGTGGGATTTGTATGGTGTTGATTTGGTTGTGTATGTTATAGGCTTTTTGGGAATGGCTTGCAGCTTGTTTCTGTTAAAGTCAGAATCTTGGTTCATTCTAGCTCTTGGAATGATAGTTCTGGGTTGCTGCCATACTTCCATATCAACAAAGGGAGGCCACTGCGCCGCACATGGAGCAGTGGTGCAGTCGGCTGCTTGGAACAAGTTCCTGACCATGTTTTTCGTTGAGTTCATTGGCTCTTTTTCATCAGATGCTGCAATCGACATCCACATTAAGACCCATCATCCTCATACAAATATAATTGGTCTTGGTGACTCAAGCACGTGGAAGATGCCGTTTTTACCTGCCTACATCTATATGTTTATTGCACCTCTACTGGTCCCTGCTATAACACCAACGGTCGGGTTCCATAGCTTGATTGGCCAATGGAGGAAATTGTTCAAATCGATTGTCATCATATCCTTGGGACTTGGATTAAACTTTTACCTCCTGATGACGGTCTCTGGGTTCTCCATTTTTGGCGCTGTCCTCTGCACATTTGCAAGTCGTGCAGTTCTCTCTATACCCTATATCCATGTCAATATATTTCAACATATTGGGTTGCCCATGTACTCCAACAAGGACAGACCAAAGAAACTTTACCAAATGGCGACAGGGGTTCTGAATCTGAACCGGAACCCAATTCTAGATTACGGCTTTGGACACGCAATTATAAGCTGCCATGTGGAACATCATCTTTTCCCCAGATTGTCTGACAACATGTGCCTCAAGATCAAACCATTGGTTTCAAAGTTTCTGAAGGACAACGGTCTCCCCTACAATGAAGAAACCTACTCCAATCGTCTGAAGCTTTTTGTCAACAAATATGAAACCCTCATGGTAAATGCACCACCAATCACCCATTTTGTTGGCCTGCAGTGACCTTGATGTTAAAAACTTCCATGTGATTGGTAAAATAATGATATCTTGACCACACCTCTTGAACACATCCTTATAACATTTATTATATATATATCAGCACTTATCATTTTTCCAAATTGAAAGTTTGGTATGATTCGGTTTTAATTGAATATGTATCAGTACACTATTAAGTTTATCTTTCACTTATTTATAAAACAATATTATAATTTTAAAAGAATATTTATTGTGTTCGAAATGCTGATTGTTAATCAATATTTATGTTTAAGTAATCTGGTCCGTGTGTGATATTTTGTGCTTGTCGAATTATAACCCTAAAGTCTATGAATTTGGAATTTGGATGACTTTCCTGATTTCTGGCTCACAACATTGCTTGAATTATAAAACCACCACCTGTAGCATCAATTTATTCCATTGAACATCCAGTCATAGTTATTTTCTGTATTCATTGCCAGACTGGGTGTCATTATATTTATGTAATGAATGGCTTTTCCTGATAAAAGTGTGTCATGTCGATGATTAACAATTCAGATCGGCAATTAGAAATTGTAGAGTTATATTTGATTATCTCAGCAATGTTTTAAGCCAAAACGTAAGGGAAGTAAATGAACTATCTACTTAACTAAACTATTCATGTGACATCCCTAGTCGTTAGGGGACAAATGAAACCATTTTATTATCACGGCAAACTGTTGTAATTTTGGAATTCGGAATTTTCATCACCAAACACGAAAAAAGATAAGTGAAAGGATTATAAACTCATTGTTAATAGTTTGACCTTTACAAAAGCAAACATTCAAACTTCATGCCCATAAACTGGTGGTGACGCTAAACCAGAGGTAGTGGTTTATCTGAGGGCCGTGATGATCTAGACTAGATGGGTTTCTGCTGTTAATGATGTAAGATTCTACTTGTGTTCTCAGGAAGTTGTTTATGAATTTAAAATAGGCCTGTTCCTCGTGTTTGTCGAACCTGAGAATGCGGTCTCTTGGGTATTCATTGTGATCACCAAAGCCTGTAAATTCTCTAAGCATAATACATAGGAGCCGTCAGGAAGTTGGTTCTATGGATGGATGGTTGCCCTCTATGTCTTCAAGCTGAGGTGATGATGATAAAGTCTAAGGGTGATTACATTTCTCTGATATTAGTCTGCAAAGTTCAAGTCGAGAAGTCCTCCATATTCGACAATGGACAACAATGCAATGTTTTTTTTCAAAGAAAGATTTATTTCTATTTAAGATTTATATTTGTGTAACTAACATTTTTTAGTTCTGTGTGATCTCATTTTATCTACTAATTATTTCACATCACCTTTTGATATTATCTCATAACTTGTTGATGTTTGATGTTGTCTGTAACAATGTTTTAAAGTGATTGTATCTTTATGGCACTTTCATTTGTTTAATTTTAGATTTTACAAACTTCTTCATATGTGTTGTTGCTAAAGAAGTGTAAAATATATTATTTTATAATTACTCAAGTTAAATAATATCTAGTTTTACAACATTTCAATTTATGGAGTTTCCCCAGTCTGTCTGTTACTAAAAATAAAACAGACTGTTTATTTCAATTCACAATATTGCCAAACTGGAACCTATATTGCCGGTAGTTATGATAACCGAGTCAACCATCTTGTTGTCTGCCTTCCTTTTCTTATGAAGTCATTCTCTATAATTCATTGTTTATTAACAGGAGAAATTTCATGTTCTTTATGCAGTAGAGAACTGTTCTACACTCAGTAAGGTTTGGGTGCAATGCTACACTAAATTTCAGTGTAGTACCACCCATGGTTCGCTAGTTCCAGCCGATGTTCACAGGTTTCACCGCAATGCATAGCCACGTGGTGTTGCAGGCTTTAACCCTACAATAATACTAGCAGCCGTATATAAGTGAAATACTCTTGAAAGTGGCGTTAAACCCCAACTCACCTCACCTCACCTCACCCCCATGTGCTTTATGTCACAAATATTTTGAAATGAGATCATCCCGGGGAGGCGAGTCAAACAAAAATGGATAGGCCTACTGTTGTGAAATTCAGTTTTTCGGTTTATGCAACATAAAATAAATACCAGAAATCTACTGCAAACGTTAGAGGAGGAATAAGTGTGTTGTATGTGATGAAATATTTGCCAGGTATATAGAAGATATCTGTCTTTTCTTGACTAATATCATGTTTATCTCATCGAGTGAGGTGAAAATATATAACTTTTCTACCTCACGAGATGAAATAAACATGGTATTGGTCAAGAATTGACGGATATTCTATTTATTATATGAGGTTATCCTTGTAATTACATCAGAAAAGGGTCGTTTACTCGCCGAATGGCCGCTGGGAACAGCCCGTCACCACAGCAACACTATGACATCATAAGCCAATTCGCCGCGTGAGACAATTGTTTTATGGTGCAAATTATATCAGTCACTGTTCGCAGTTATTTTCACTGTAGCTTGATAGACAGTTTATTTCACTGATAAATCCCAGTATTTCATTGCTCGTCATATAATAAATATATTTTAAGCATGTTAACATGACACAATCACTTTAACCTGAGTGTGCATAGGTCTCTGTAATGTTTAAGGTATCAACAGTAACCTCTGATTCAAAAGTTATATCATCATGTAAATATATGAGCTGTTATTTACAATAGTTGTTTGAAAATCATTATACGTGTCTCATACATATACTCACAGTGTCATGCCATTAAAATTCTTGATGACCAAATAATGACAATAACTGTTAAAATGTTGTGATATTTAAATGTTTGTTCTTTGATCTTGTATAGTCATAAAAAGAGACAATATGTCAAACGAAATGATTGATAATTAGTTACAAGCCAATCACATTTTAATGTATAATTAGTTGTTTCTAAAATAGGTTGTGTGATGTTTTGAATTGTAATTTATTATCTCTTTCACTCCGGCACACTGAAAATCGGAATACATGGATGAAAGTTCATAATGACCATTACCTTGATTCCAGATCGGGTCACTGGCAAAATATCCAAATTCCTCTTTCAGTAAAAATGTGTTTATGAAAATTTACATAATCTATTATATTTAGCTTTTCAAATATTAAATAAAATAGGAATTGGTAATTTAAAAATATTATGTCCACCCACTTCTCTTTGAATAATCTGATGAATTATCTAATATGCTTTTAATTCATTTTGGTAGACTCCTGAAATAAGAGTGGAAAATTGATATTAAATCCCTTTTTGCTAAGGTGTTTTTTCATTGTTAATGAAATATTCCTTTCAGAAATATTATTTAGAACTTTGAAGACAGTTTAGATGGGCCTGTGATTGTCATTGTCAAAGGCAATCTACTGGTCACTGATAGTGTCCAGTACTGTTGTGTTGTAGTGTTAAGGTGCCTTGTTCATATCATTTATATAAAAGTGGAAACGCTGATTCTATAGACATTTTGTGTTGCTGCTTTGTGATAACTGTTGCTGTTTGTTTGATTGCATACAGAGAAGTTGTGTTATTGTTATCTGTTCATCTTCAAACATGCTTTTCATATGTTACAAAATAAAAATTATCATTAACATGATTTGCTTTTTCTTTTACACCATCTTAAATCGAGGACAAGGTACTCGGTGCCCTTTGTCTTTATCTGCTTGACCTAAACGCATATCACTGTGTCAGTTTGTATATGAGATAACAGTAGTCCTGGAAGCTTAGAGCTAAATAATATATTCTAACTCATTGAAAGGCACCTTATAGTCAATCAGGGTGCTGTTCCTCAAAACACTTAACGGTACAATCAATGGTAGCACTACAATCATTTGTAACCAAGGTTACAAGAATGAACTACAATTGTAAGTCTTTGATTGCTTAATGGAACAGGGCCAGGCTTACAAGACCAGATTGAAATTTTGGCATGGGCCGTCATCCTGTGTCCGTTCAGTTTGACATTTTTGTGTTCTCCAGAATCGATGTACCTTGACACTGTGGAAAGTTACCTTGCACCATCGGGAAAAAATGGTTTCATGTAGTCCTGACTTTGGCTCATTTTTAGCTCATCATGTCTGAAAGGCCGGATGGGCTTATATGGCATGGGCTGTTGTTCGGTATCCGATCATAAACTTACACATTGTTTACTGGTTTACTCCCAAAGCCGAAATTTTATGGGGAGTTTTTTTTACATTTTATCCCGATAGAGATTTCAGAGCTATTTTAAATCCAGGTTTATTCCCCTTACCCTAGCTGACTGGCCACAGATGTAGTCAGTGAACTGCATAGGATTACGTAACTATAGTTGTAATTAAATACAAGGGGAGCAGCCTCTGTGAGTTGGGTATTGGGTTACAGTAGGGGAGCGGGGAGAAGATGGGGAGGTGGTATGTGGGCTGGGTGAATTTTATAGCTACAAACTTATGTTTCTTTCATTGAAACATGTTATTTGTGTTTTGAGGTGTGCATGATTGTGCCTTTAAATTACTATGTGTTTTGACTGCTTTTAATTGAAAGAACGTCCTATCTGATAGTTGGTATGATCTGAATTACCAATTAGTACCTCTCAAGGCCGGTTTGTCTATGAAGTCATAAATTTGTGTGACCTTTGTTTCATATGGTATACTACCTTGCACAACAAAGCATGCAAAAGGCTTATTTACAGAGCCAATGTCTCCATTCTTTAAGATTTTCAATCTTAGATAATTAATCATGAAAGTACTGATGAGCTAAAGAGCCCATGGCAGTTGCAGTTTCCATGGATACAGAGTGCTAACAGTGGCTATGAGGAAGTCATTTTCAGTTCATAACTTGTTCACTAATAAAGTGTTAAAATGTTAACGAACTTGACATATAAGCCAAATTTATCACTGGGACATGTAGATCTGAATTTTGTGTCTTTCATACCCTTATTTGCATAGCTTATAAATGCTTGCATCACGTGTCTGTCAAGATCAGTATCAACCGTACTTTGGCCCCGACCTGAATACTATTACCGTATTCTATCAGGTATAAGACCATACTCGAGCCTTAGACCATCCCCATTCATTTCAGGGGTTGTACTGGTTGGGGTTATTCTCAGGGTATAGCCCACCCCCAACTTTGCCAGATATTCCATGGTCATACATTACATAAATCTATATGATTTCAAGTTAACCTAAAAAAAAACTATTCTGACTGTCTGACACTCTCCATATGAATTTTCATCTGAGTTGGGGTCTCTCCTGTCTAAAAGCCCCCCCCCCCCCCATGTTTTCAGGATGTTTATTTGCCTGGTCCCCTGGTCTTATAACCGAGAGCTTACAGTAACTAAATGAACCCGGTCTCTGGATATTTCAGGACAGTTGTACTCTTGAACCTTCAGATAACGCAGTTATTGAAATACGTAAGCATCCTGAGCAAAAGAGAAAATGACTGACTATTTTTCATAACATTTTATTATGTGTAGATACGTGCCAATATACCATGTGGTGATCAAAGTTCATATCCTCTCACTCGAATTTCTAATGCTGAATATTGGACAATTACTTGTTTTCAATATCGAGAAGCTGAAATTACACGCCCCATTTACATTTACATTAGTTATTTGACATATCAAACATTACTTATCCAAATATATTTACATATATATTTCATTAATTGGCATGTGCAAGCTGATGAATTTAGTTTAATCACAACTCTACCCCTTAATAAATGTTCACTGGTTAGTGGCAGAATAAATTGACTCCATGAAATCAACTTAAGTCCAACTTTGATCATATCAACATCCCTTGCAGTGTCTATATTTAATTTACATAGCATTTTCTGTCATTTGTTGTATTAATATATATAAAGCTGTTTATTTGAACTTTGATAAATGATGTCTGAATTATGGATGCGTAGCATAGATTATGCTGCCCTATTTCCTGTGTTAAAACATATAGACACATATGATGTAGAAAACTTTGATATAAAATACATACCATCAACTTTGACTAAAATCCCTTGAAAACCTGTTTCTTTTTACATTTTGACAAGTGTCTTTTATTGAAGCCATCTGTACTGTTGATTGATATCTACATACACAGATATGTAAACTTTGGCAGACTAACACAGATTAATTGATCCCTTGTTGACTCAGTTAAACAAAAAAAAAAACGGGTCCATGATATTGGCTTCATATATAGATATCATCCCTGTTATCAGCAGCATGTGTCCATATCTATGCAGATAATAAATACTTATATACACCACGTGGTATGGTTATCAGGTCAATGTCAGAGGAAGCTTCTTTTAAATAACCAAATGATAATTACTTGGGCCTCAATATATACCGTATTCCCGCGGGTATAAGACTAAGGGGTAATATAATAGCCCTTCAGCCACCGTCTTCAGAATGGTTCTATTTGCAGATTTGTCACAGAGGCATGTCATGAGGTTAAACTTCGCCTAAATAATTATGCTTATGGCAGAATTATTTTTTAAAAGATAACAAGTAGTTTTTTTTCATTTGCTTAATTTAGATCCAGCAATTATTCAAGGATTTACGGTATTTCCCTTCAGATTTTCTATTGTTACCTCTGTTGCATATCGACCACTATCTAGACCAGAAATGAGAATCCTGATTGGTTGCATACAGCATTTCCAGGCATTTCAATAAGACAAAGATACATATTACACCTTCTCATTCTTAGTTTTCTTCAAGGTGATTCCTGCAATTAATAATTAAGGCTTTATTATTTTTCAAAATTTTATTATAAAAATAAAATACATTTTAGAAAGTGGCGATGTAAACACAATTGCGGCACAACAAAATAAATTGAAAAAGAACATGTAAAAGTCCTAACATATATGTTATAATCTTAAGCACTCAACAACTATAGCACCAACAAAGGTATCTATATGAAATTGTATCTCAAATGAAAATAATGTTGAGAAACAAGGTGGGGTGAGTTAAGGGTTAAACGCTGCTTTCAAGAGTATTTCACTTATATCACGGCTGCTAGTATGATGGCAGGAGGAAGCCCACAACGTCATGGTGGCTTTGCATCAACTGGATCCAGCAAACCATGGGTGGTACTACGATGGAATTCAGTAGAGCATTGCACCAAAACCTTACTGCATGTAGAACAGTTCTCTTCTTCAAATTTGCTGAACCCCTGGCGGGATTCGAACCCCGGATTTTGAACTGCAGTCGAAAGCCCTGACCACTGACAATATCTATCCCCAAACTCAGCAATGGTATATCATGAACAATGTACAGCGGTCCTTGGTCAATATTGTTTTCTTGGGTCCATAAAAACAGGTATCGACCTCATTACCAGTCTATAATTGAATAATGTACAGTGTATGCCAGTCTGATTAAAATTGACCCTGTTCTGGGAAATAAAAGTAACAAGTGCAGGCAAAACCTAGTGGACCTTAATGGACCAATCACATAGCTTTTAGATAAAAAGCCATATTTAATGCATTTTAAAGTTAACACATTCGAAAAGATGGCTGTCTTGAGTTACTTGCCCCAAGTTTCTCACATTGTGGGAAGACATGTGACTAGTTACTAACAGCTCGTGTTGAGAGGATATGAGTTTGCATCTTGGCAGATGTAACATTTTGCAACTTTAATTCCTTGGAACATGGTCGATTCCAACAAGGCTGGAGAGGAAGCTCAGAATCTACTCAAACATATTCACAACTGTCTATGTTGGTTGTGTACCACATATGATCAGGGGTTAAAAACTCTTACCACTGCCAGTAAGTCATGGATTTTTAGTACGGTAATGCTTTAAAAGGAGGGTTCTATCAGGGTATTTTTTTTGGAAATGAAATTCAAGAGGACGTTCACGTTTTAAATGTGCTATTAATAGATGATTAAAACACAGTCAAATTGAACGATATTAATGAAGGTAATTTTCTGATGACTTTATATTTCACAACTTTATAAAGGCAAGCGCACATTTGTTGAAAAATAAAAACAATCAGAACTGAAGCCATTCATCGCCGCTGCGAGTAGGGGAAACATACCTACGACCAAATAGCATTTTGTTATTAGTTTCATTGTATGTAATGTGTTACTACGTGAATATTCTGTCATAGTATACATTTTAATACTTAAAAAACGCAAAATTGGGTGAAATATACTGGTAGCATATTTCCACTTCACGTAATACCAAGAAACCAAGATGGTGGAATGATGCCGATAGAACTTTCCCTTAAAGGCATAAGGCTATCGGTACATCTGAAAGTCAAGCCAATAATGGTACTTCATTTGCTTTTGAAAAGTGGCAAGTCATCGACTTTTCAGGGATTTTTGGCGAGTCAAAGGTAAAATCTGGTAGGTCGGATTGTTTAACCCATGATGATTGAATTCTTCCAAGTTAAGTTCACCCATTACATAAGATTTATACATGTACTGTAAGCCAAAACAACCACACAACTTAGACACATGTGCCTTGTCAAAAAACATGTCAATCCAAACTTCCAACTGCTCCTAATTAACAATCTCAAGGAGTATCCTAATTATCAATTATTACATCAGCATGTTGATGAATGATATGAAAATAATCTTTTTTTATTTTCACATGTGCACAGAACTATTGTAAACTCCCTCTCAGAACTTTACAATATCTAGCAACAAACAAATAATGTAAAACACTTGCAGATACAGAAAATGTTCATAACAAAAATATACAAACTGCCTGTCAGTAACTATGCTATTTATTCAACAACAACAAAATCTTCATAACAAAAGTGAAATAATGATGACTTTTCACCTTTACATTGACTTACTACTCCGGTATGAATAAAACTGCTATTTTCAATGATATGAGTTCTTAAGTCAACATTTAATAGCACTCAAACAACAGTAACCTGCCTTCAGCACTTAGCCTTCTAAACATAAACATTTGAATATGTTTAAAAGTTATTTTATGAGATAGACAAATAGAATAAGAATTTTATCTTCTCAGGCACATGCTACTATTTTTCCAAAAGACATTTTGAGACAGTTTGATATGAAATAACAGTATTTCCCCATTTAAAGAGAAAATAAAGTAAAATAAAGTTAACTGTCATGTCATGTGATTAATGTGTCATGTCACTCAGGACTTCGCCAATACTCTGATATAGCACGATAAGGAACCAAAACACACAGCTGGTTACACAAAACAGCGGTAGTCAGACAACAATGTCCAAGTTTTAGACTGGCCAAGCTAAACCCAATTGAGAATGTGTGGGGGTAATGAAAGACAGAATAATTCAAAAGGGACTTGATGATATGAAGGAGGAAGTGGTCAGATATTTGGATAGCCCGTCACACGATTTCCTACAAACTTTATCGGTAGTAGAATGCGAAGGCGCATCCAGTAGTGTATTGCAGAGCCACTGAAACACCACTGAGAGTGTACAATTTTTTTTATCTCAACATATATATGTAATTAAAGCATACAAAATTAACAACTTTCTCAATGAGTTCTGGGAATACTACACCACCCTGGGACATTTCATCAGCTGAACTAAACACATCTGTCCTCAAATCTTGTAATTAACAAGCTGATAGATGACATGATGGAATTATGTGTCTTGGAATCTAGTGTTTCACAGCATCCTATCCATATATACATAGAGCTGACTTTGAAAGTGCAAATTAACTTGCCACCTGATTGGCTTCGAACCAAAAGTATGAGCTAAGAGTTGGAAGGTCCCAGGGATGATCTGGTGCAGAGTAACGGAACAGTAAGCTCCGGGTGACTGAGGATTACTTCAAGCGTATCAGAACATTCATCAATGGGTACCGGCGTTTTGACGCTGTATTTACATGGTCAGTGAAATTTGCAGAAGTTAGTGAATTGTGACTAGTTTCATTGTCATGATTTTAAACATCATTCTTCTTTAATGAAGCACCTTGGAGCTTTATCTCTTCCACCTGACATACTTTAAATTTGGCACTGACATTGAAGCCAACATGATAATTTTCTGACATACATTATGGACCTTCATGAAAACAAGAACACTATCAGAGCAATTCTGAACATAAACAGTGACAAAGACTCGCAACAGTTTTTCTTGGTGACCAAAACCACATGTTTTTGGCTAAATGTCATAACTTGTGGACCTAAAGGGAACATTGGTCAACTCATTGCTGCTAGTTTCTATGCCTGCATTTAGAAATCTTCAAGCAAGCATGGTGAGACAAATGAGGCGTCTAGACTTTAATTTCCCTCCGTGATATGGATCCAAGAGTTACTTCCCTTAGCAGTACCCATGCATCAGCTCATGATGTGAGAGATGTGTCCCTAAAAGAAGAAAACAAAAGTGAAGAGTCAAATAACTAAAATGATATTGACCATATGGTAACTTTCAAGCATATAATCAGAGTATAAAGCAAAAGTAGAAAGTTTACAAATTAATTATTGACTTTTTCCACTGGCACATGTACTTTTCTTTTATTATTCAGTTTCTCCATAAAGTGAATTTATATTTCTTAAAAACAAAAAACACAAAGATTTTATAAAATGGCTCATTATATTGTCCATAAGTATTCATTCACAATAAACTTCCAGACAATTATGCATGAGATTTTCTTGTCTTGTCAGAAAGTATAAAAATAGAGCCATGGGCTCTGTAGCTCATTAGGATTTCATTGATTTACTATCAAAAGTTAAATATTTAAGTTATTGTTTACAAGCAAAAGATAGGTTCTTAGATCATGACCACTGTGACCCCATTTGGGGTCACAGGGTCACACAATCTACAATGTAGAATCCCCATTGGCCAAGGAGTCTGCACACAACTTTTCAGCTCTCTAGACCTTTTGGAACTGGAGAAGAAGATGAAAATAGGTTTTTAAGGATGTGACCCCTGTGACCCCATTTGGGGTCATGGGGTCACGAAATCTACAATTAAGAATCCCCATTGGCCAAGGAGTCTGCACACAACTTTTCAGCTCTCTAGACCTTTTGGAACTGGAGAAGATGAAAATAGGTTTTTAAGGATGTGACCCCCGTGACCCCATTTGGGGTCATGGGGTCACGAAATCTACAATTTAGAATCCCCATTGGCCAAGGAGTCTGCACACAACTTTTCAGCTCTCTAGACCTTTTGGAACTGGAGAAGAAGATGAAAATAGGTTTTTAAGGATGTGACCCCTGTGACCCCATTTGGGGTCAAGGGGTCACGAAATCTACAATTTAGAATCCCCATTGGCCAATGAGTCTGCACACAACTTTTCAGCTCTCTTGACCTTTAGGAACTGGAGAAGAGGATGAAAATAGGTTTTTAAGGATGTGACCCATGTGACCCCTGTGACCCGATTTTGGGTCATGGGGTCACGAAATCTACAATTTAGAATACGGCCAAGGATCTGCATACAACTTTTCAGCTCTCTAAACCTTTTGGAACTGGAGAAGAAGATGAAAATAGGTTTTTAAGGTAGTGACCCCTGTGACCCCATTTGGGATCATGGGGTCACGAAATCTACAATTTAGAATCCCCATTGGCCAAGGAGTCTGCACACAACTTTTCAGCTCTCAAGACCTTTTGGAACTGGAGAAGAAGATGAAAATAGGTTTTTAAGGATGTGACTCCTGTGACCCCATTTGGGGTCATGGGGTCACAAAATCTACAATTTAGAATCCCCATTGGCCAAGGAGTCTGCACACAACTTTTCAGCTCTCAAGACCTTTTGGAACTGGAGAAGAAGATGAAAATAGGTTTTTAAGGATGTGACCCCTGTTAACCCATTTGGGGTCATGGGGTCACGATATCTACATTTAGAATCCCCATTGGCCAGGGAGTCTGCACACAACTTTTCAGCTCTCTAGACCTTTTTGAACTGGAGAAGAAGATGAAAATAGGTTTTTAAGGATGTGACCCCTGTGACCCCATTTGGGGTCACGGGGGCATGAAATCTACAATTTAGAATCCCCATTGGCCAAGGAGTCTGCACATAAAATTTCAGCTCTCTAGAGTCATTGGTTCTGGAGAAGAAGTTGAAAAAGCGAAAAGTTTACAGACGGATGGACGGACGGACGGACAGACGGACGCCATCCCATGCCATAAGCCCATCGGGCCTTTCAGGCCTGATGAGCTAAAAATGAGAGTAACCATCCTACCCCTTGGCCAGCTGCACATTTTGAACAGTTGGGACGAGGTTTCTCTTCTCTGCGTGCATCATATTGCTCCACTTCCATCCCCATCACATCACTGGTGACTGGGGTAACCTTGCAAATAAATACAAGTTTAGAGGGAGACACGGGAACAAATACACATTTTTCTATAACAGCCCCTGTTTGTTTAAACTGATGGATGGAATGACTGCCATTATCAATCAGACCCATTGAAGAATAATGAAGCAACTAAATTTTTTTTACTGAGCACTAAGTTTAGCTAAAAGTCACCCTTGAATCAGGAACGACATGTATTCATTGTAAAAATATATATATTATATTATATTATAATATTAATACATTATATTATATTATATTATATTATATTATATTATATTATATTATATTATATTATAGTGATCAAAGAGGCTTCTGACAGTGCACTAAACGAAATTCCCTAAAAACCCGCAAAAACCTATATACTTTATACCAGTCTCACCGAAAAATTTATATCAAATGAATAGGCCTATCAAGTTAATGAAGCTAGCATGTCTGTACAATATTACTTCTTCATAAAATTACTGTTAAAGTCATATTTCCAAAAAAATAAAATCATATATAGGTCTAAGTTTTAACCCACAACAGGCATGTGTATTGACATGTGTGTCAAAGCTTGGTGAAGCTAGCGTATGCTTTGGACAATACTCCCTCAAAGAGTCAGTATGTATATTTTATGAATGCTTCAATTTCCAGAGAATTGTTGAAAACTATGCAAATTTGCATACATCATGAGGATACATGGACAAAATAAACAAAGGCAAATCTACATATCATAGTGATTACATGTGTCAAATTACAGAACATTTGAACAGTTAGTGTCATTGTCAAGAGTAGGACAAAAACATGACGGAGGAACATGCTGTGGCAATATATATCCTGACTACTTCGAAGAGGAATCATAAGTAGATTGATCGATTGTTTCAAACACTAAAATTTTAGTGATTAGATTAATGGATTATCATCATCATGCCACTGCAATAATAGACATTAAACACGGCTGGTTCTTCTTGTACTCATAGTACAATTTGGATTTGTTATAAAAACTCCGAGTAGACAATTTTGGCATAGTTTGGGGAAAAGTAAATACATTATCAAAAAGTTTTGCCTGTTTCTAATATGGCTGCTGTCTATCCTCTACACCTTTTAACTTAAGAGGGGCAGTGTACAGAAGATTTTGGGCATTTTCAGGTTAATAGATTCTATTGTAGACATTTATCAGGTTAAAGATTCCATTGTAGACAGACTGAGATGATAAGACACAAACCATATTTCCAAGCTCCTTCTGAGAGATTTGAAAAGAAGGAATTCTGTTGTTTGGAACAGGTCCCGCTGTTTCCAAATCCATGCAGTTCAAATAGTCACAACATTGTTTCTTCATCTGCAAACAAAATATTTGTGATTTTATAGTGACTGCAATGAGATGGGGATTTTATACCCAGTTTCTTTGTGACCATGCCAAAAAACACATGCTGAAAAATATTAAAATTTGATGGAATGTAATTTATGGTAAAGGAATGGCCAAATGGTTTATGGTGCATGTCATGTTGCAAAATTTGAGGTAGAGCAATCCAAATGATGAGGGATGCATGTTTATTTGATGGACTCACTGGGTGAAGTAAGAACTCACAACCATTGCCTAACAACAGTATGAGTGATTTTTTTGTGTGTTGTTGTTTGGCCTGGCTTTGGAATCCCTCACCATATAAGCGCATGAGGAATCATTCCTATTTCTAGTTCACTAGTTGTTCGATTCAGAACGTTGATCCAATTACGTGACGTCACTTCCCTTCTCCCTTCCCCATACTGTTCTACAAATGTAACACATTGAGTACCACGATTGCGTCGTCATGCCGACACAGGTCACACTGACCTTATAGCTGTTACACTGTTAATTATGTTCTTTTGTTTACATATACGGAAATAAAGAATTCATCATGACTTGTGTTGTTTACATGTACGTGAATAAAGAATTCATCATTACTTGTGTTGTTTATTATACAGAAATATTGTATTGTATTTCGGTTTCAGTTTTTTGTAGTATGCTTCATTTCCTTTACATATTGTATCTTAATTCATTTTTTGTATTTTTAAAGTTTCATTTTCTGCATTTTTTAGAATAACAAGGGGGGTTTTAGGGGGGCTTGCCCCCCTATTTAATACAGGGGAAGGGGAACATGCTTTTATTAGGTCTTCAAGACGTATGTCTGGAAGACCTATTGTTATTATCCGGTTTTTTAGGTCTTCAAGACGAAAGTCTGAAGACCTATTGTTTTTATCCAGATTATTAGGTCTTCAAGACGTATGTCTCGAAGACGTATTGTTATTATCCTGATTATTAGGTCTTCAAGACGTATGTCTCGAAGACGTATTGTTATTATCCTGATTATTTTTTATTAGGTCTTCAAGACGTATGTCTCGAAGACGTATTGTTATTATCCTGATTATTTTTTATTATTATTATTATTCTTTGTACCAATTGTGTTCATCAGATTTCCCAAGTAACGGCTGGGCCGATTTCCATGAAAATTTCAGGGGAGGTAGCCTGTAACCAAACCTAGAAGTAATTTTTTTACTTTTTGGATTTTCGACTTCTTTCTTGAGTTATCTCCCCTTGAAGTTGAAACTTCAAACCTCAATAGCTCGAAAACTTACCAAGATATTTTCATAAAACTTTCACCAAAATGTGGGCAACAACATTCCCCATCGATTAGGCCTAGTGCGGATTTCGGCCGTAATAATAGATTTTTTGCTATTTTGAAAAAACTGAAAATTCGGTTCACTTTCGCGGGTTTGAGGGTACGCGTCTTCAAAAATCTTCTTCTAAATCACGGCAATACATACAGATATGTGTGATAGCTCATTCGAAAGCCAAGACAACGTAGAATATAATTTGCTAACAGAATTTTGAATTTCGACCTAGAATTCGAGTAATCTGCCCTTGAATATGCTCCTTTTTAAAAAAGGCGTTTTTCGGCTGCAATTTCAAAGGGGCATAACTCTGTAACAAATTGACTTATGTCAAAGTTATTGATAGACATCTCTTGCTAATAAAGAGCTTAACAAGTCCATAATACATCAATATGATATAAAAGTTGATAGTTTCGGCACAATTTTGACATATTCCCCAAAAAGTAAAATGTTGTGATTTTGAGCATTTTCGAGGGGTATATCCTTTGGATAATTATTGATGATGAACCACTGAAGATAGGAAGGATTTGTATATGCCATGTTGATGTAAAAACGTCATTTATGAAGGACAATATATTTCGAGCACGTATCTGTCATTGTTTATATGCGACAAGTCATAGAACATTGTCATTTTTCGAAAATCGCAATTTTTAGCATAGCTGAAAGGATCACAACTGCTTAACTACTAAAGATATCAAAATTGTATTTACACCGTCGGATGCACAATTTCAAGAACAACAACGTTTCTGTTGAACTCTTTCATCAAAAAGTTTATAGTTAAGCTCCGAACATCGCAAAGGTTGTCTAGGGGTCCAAATTGTAGCATTTTTGAGTATTTTCTTTAACATTCAGAATAACATAACGCATTACTTATGTATACAATCCAAATGATGATAACATCTCCTGAAGTGGAAATCGAAACACAACATTTTATATGAAACACCTTAGTATGAAAATATCAACCATTTTGTCTTAATCGTGAGAAAGATCATGTAGGGGTCCATTACTATGTGATTTTCCATTTTCAGAGGGGTACTTTCTTTGGAAACTTACAAAGATATTTTCAAAAAACTTTCACCAAAATGTGGGCAACAACATTCCCCATCGATTAGGCCTAGTGAGGATTTCGGCCGTAATAATAGATTTTTTTCTATTTCGAAAAAACTGAAAATTTGGTGCACTTTCGCGGTTTTGAGGGTACGTGTCTTCAAAACTCTTCTTCTTAATCACGGCAATACATACAGATATGTGTGATAGCTCATTCGAAAGCCAAGACAACGTAGAATATAATTTGCTCACAGAATTTTGAATTTCGGCCTAGAATTCGAGTAATCTGCCTTTGAATATGGTCCTCTTTAAAAAGGGCGTTTTTCGGTTGCAATTTCAAAGGGCCATAACTCTGTAACTAATTGACTTATGTCAAAGTTATTGATAGCCATCTCTTTCTAATAAAGAGCTAAACATGTCCATTATACATCAATATCATATAAAAGTTGATAGTTTCGGCACAATTTGGACATATTAAAACGAAAGTAAAATTTTGTGATTTTGAGCATTTTCGAAGGGTATATCCTTTGGATAATTATTAATTATGAATCAATGAAGACAGGAAGACTTTAAATAGATCATGTTGAAGCAGAAACGTCATTTATTAAGGACAATATTTTTCAAGCTTGTATCTGTCATAGTTTTTTTGTGACAAGTCATAGAAGTTTGCCACTTTTCAGAAATCGCCATTGTATACAAAGTTGAAAGGTTCATAACTGCTTAACTTCTTATGCTATTGACATTTTACATACACCTACGTATGCACAATTTCAAGAAGAACATCTTTTATTTTGACAGCTTTCATCAAAAAGTTGATAGTTAAGCCTCGAACATAGCAAGCGATGTCTAGGGGTCATAATTTAAGCATTTTTGAGTATTTTCTTGAATATTCAAAACAGCATAACGCATTAATTATGCATGCAATCTAAATGATGATTACATCTTCTTAAGTGGAAATTAAAGCACAATATTTTCCATGTTACACCTTAGTATGGAAATATTAACCATGTTGTCTTAATCGTGAGAAATGTAATGTAGGGGTCCATTAATATGTGATTTTTCCGTTTTCAGAGGGGTACCTTCTTTGGAGAATTTTTGTAAAAAAACTACTGAAGATAGAGACATGTTCGATAGCTCATTTTAAAGCGGAGAAACAGACGAATAACCATAAGTCCAACATGGAGTTCTAGGTCAAGAAGAAGTCTTGAAGACCTAAGTATTGCCTGTGGCAATCCTAGTTAGGTCTTCAAGACGTATGTCTCGAAGACGTATTGTTATTATCCTGATTATTTTTTATTATTATTATTATTCTTTGTACCAATTGTGTTCAGCAGATTTCCCAAGTAACGGCTAGGCCGATTTCCATGAAATTTTCAGGGAAGGTAGCCTGTAACCAAACTGAGATATACTTTTTTTTACTTTTTTGATTTTCGACTTCTTTCGTGAGTTATCTCCCCTGGAAGTTGAAACTTCAAACCTCAATAGCTCGAAAACTTACCAAGATATTTTCAAAAAACTTTCACCAAAATGTGGGCAACAACATTCCCCATCGATTAGACCTAGTGCGGATTTCGGCCGTAATAATAGATTTTTTGCTATTTTGAAAAAACTGAAAATTTGGTGCACTTTCGCGGGTTTGAGGGTACGCGTCTTCAAAAATCTTCTTCTAAATCACGGCAATACATACAGATATGTGTGATAGCTCATTCGAAAGCCAAGACAACGTAGAATATAATTTGCTAACAGAATTTTGAATTTCGGCCTAGAATTCGAGTAATCTGCCCTTGAATATGGTCCTTTTTAAAAAGGGCGTTTTTCGGTTGCAATTTCAAAGGGGCTTAATTCTGTAACTAATTGACTTATGTCAGAGTTATTGATAGCCATCTCTTGCTAATAAAGAGCTAAACAAGTCCATAATACATTAATATCATATAAAAGTTGATAGTTTCGGCACAATTTGGACATAATCCCAAAAAAGTAAAATTTTGTGATTTTGAGCATTTCCGAAGGGTATATCCTTTGGATAATTATTGATTATGAACCAATGACGACAGGAAGACTTTAAATAGATCATGTTGAAGTAGAAACGTCATTTATTAAGGACAATATTTTTCAAGCTCGTATCTGTTTTATTTTTTTGGTGACAAGTCATAGAAGTTTGTCATTTTTACAAAATTGCCATTTTAAGCAAAGTTCAAAGGATCATAACTGCTTAACTAATCAACATATTGAAATTGTATTTATACCTACAGATGGACAATTTCAAGAACAACAACGTTTCTGTTGAACTCTTTCATCAAAAAGTTGATAGTTAAGCTCCGAACATCGCAAAGGTTGTCTAGGGGTCCAAATTGTAGCATGTTTGAGTATTTTCTTTAACATTCAGAATAACATAACGCATTACTTATGTATACAATCCAAATGATGATAACATCTCCTGAAGTGGAAATTAAAGCACAACATTTTCTATGTTACACCTTAGTATGAACATATTAACCATTTTGTCTTAATCGTGAGAAAGATCAATCAGGGGTCCATTACTATGTGATTTAGACAACTTTCTCCTCGATTCGTTTATTGAAAATAAAATTTCTTACTGGAAATTAGTACGCTACCTAATAAAGCAATCCGGCTCGAGTACCTGCATACCTCTCAAGACGTATGTCTCGAAGACGTATTGTTATTATCCTGATTATTAGGTCTTCAAGACGTATGTCTCGAAGACGTATTGTTATTATCCTGATTATTAGGTCTTCAAGACGTATGTCTCGAAGACGTATTGTTATTATCCTGATTATTTTTTATTATTATTATTCTTTGTACTTTTTGTGTTCAGGCAGATTTCTCAGTAACGGCTGGGCCGATTTGCATGAAATTTTCAGGGAAGGTAGCCTGTAATCAAATCTAGAAGTAATTTTTTTACTTTTTTGATTTTCGACTTCTTTCTAGAGTTATCTCCCCTTGAAGTTGAAACTTCAAACCTCAATAGCTCGAAAACTTACCAAGATATTTTCATAAAACTTTCACCAAAATGTGGGCAACAACATTCCCCATCGATTAGACCTAGTGCGAATTTCGGCCGTAATGATAGATTTTTTGCTATTTTGAAAAAACTGAAAATTTGGTGCACTTTCGCGGATTTGAGGGTACGCGTCTTCAAAAATCTTCTTCTAAATCACGGCAATACATACAGATATGTGTGATAGCTCATTCGAAAGCCAAGACAACGTAGAATGTAATTTGCTAACAGAATTTTGAATTTTGGCCTAGAATTCGAGTAATCTGCCCTTGAATATGGTCCTTTTTAAAAAAGGCGTTTTTTGGCTGCAATTTCCAAGGGCCATGACTCTGTAACTAATTGACTTATGTCAAAGTCATTGATAGCCATCTCTTGCTAATAAAGAGCTTAACAAGTCCATAATACATCAACATCATATAAAAGTTGATAGTTTCGGCACAATTTGGACATATTCCCCAAAAAGTAAAATTTTGTGATTTTGAGCATTTTCGAGGGGTATATCCTTTGGATAATTATTGATGATGAACCACTGAAGATAGGAAGAATTTGCGTATGCCATGTTGATGTTAAAACGTCATTTATAAAGGACAATATTTTTCGAGCACGTATCTGTCATAGTTTATATGTGACAAGTCATAGAACATTGTCATTTTTCGAAAAATCGCAATTGTTAGCATAGTTCAAAGGATCATAACTGCTTAACTAATAAAGATATCAAAATAGTATTTACACCGTCGGATGCACAATTTCAAGATCAACAACGTTTCTGTGGAACTCTTTCATCAAAAAGTTGATAGTTAAGCTCCAAACATCGCAAAGGTTCTCTAGGGGTCCCAATTGTAGCATTTTTGAGTATTTTCTTTAACATTCAGAATAATATAACGCATTACTTATGTATACAATCCAAATGATAATAACATCTCCTGAAGCGGAAATTGAAGCACAACATTTTCTATGTAACACCTTAGTATGAAAATATTAACCATTTTGTCGTAATCGTGAGAAAGATCATGTAGGGGTCCATTACTATGTGATTTTCCATTTTCAGAGGGGTACTTTCTATGGAGATTTTTTGTAAAATAACTATTGAAGATAGAGACATGTTTGATAGCTCGTTTTAAAGCAGAAAAACTGGTGAATAACCGAGAGTCCAGCATGGAGTTCAAGGTCAAGCAGAAGTCTTGAAGACCTAAGTATTGACGCGTCAATCCTAGTTTTTTATTATTATTATTATTCTTTGTACCAATTGTGTTCAGCAGATTTCCCAAGTAACGGCTAGGCCGATTTCCATGAAATTTTCAGGGAAGGTAGCCTGTAACCAAACTGAGATATACTTTTTTTTACTTTTTTGATTTTCGACTTCTTTCGTGAGTTATCTCCCCTGGAAGTTGAAACTTCAAACCTCAATAGCTCGAAAACTTACCAAGATATTTTCAAAAAACTTTCACCAAAATGTGGGCAACAACATTCCCCATCGATTAGACCTAGTGCGGATTTCGGCCGTAATAATAGATTTTTTGCTATTTTGAAAAAACTGAAAATTTGGTGCACTTTCGCGGGTTTGAGGGTACGCGTCTTCAAAAATCTTCTTCTAAATCACGGCAATACATACAGATATGTGTGATAGCTCATTCGAAAGCCAAGACAACGTAGAATATTATTTGCTAACAGAATTTTGAATTTCGGCCTAGAATTCGAGTAATCTGCCCTTGAATATGGTCCTTTTTAAAACGGGCGTTTTTCGGTTGCAATTTCAAAGGGTAATACCTCTGTCACTAATTGACTTATGTCAAAGTTATTGATAGCCATTTCTTGCTAATAAAGAGCTTAACAAGTCCATTATACATTGATGTCATATAAAAGTTGATAGTTTCAGCACAATTTGGACATAATCCCAAAAAAGTAAAATTTTGTGATTTTGAGCATTTTCGAAGGGTATATCCTTTGGATAATTATTGATTATGAACCAATGACGACAGGAAGACTTTAAATAGATCATATTGAAGTAGGAACGTCATTTATTAAGGACAATATTTTTCAAGCTCGTATCTGTCTTAGTTTTTTGGTGACAAGTCATAGAAGTTTGTCATTTTTACAAAATTGCCATTTTAAGCAAAGTTCAAAGGATCATAACTGCTTAACTAATCAAAATATTGAAATTGTATTTATACCTACAGATGGACAATTTCAAGAACAACAACGTTTCTGTTGAACTCTTTCATCAAAAAGTTGATAGTTAAGCTCCGAACATCGCAAAGGTTGTCTAGGGGTCCAAATTGTAGCATTTTTGAGTATTTTCTTTAACATTCAGAATAACATAACGCATTACTTATGTATACAATCCAAATGATGATAACATCTCCTGAAGTGGAAATTAAAGCACAACATTTTCTATGTTACACCTTAGTATGAAAATATTAACCATTTTGTCTTAATCGTGAGAAAGATCAATCAGGGGTCCATTACTATGTGATTTTCCATTTTCAGAGGGGTACTTTCTTTGGAGAATTTTTGTAAAATAACTATTGAAGATAGAGACATGTTTGATAGCTCGTTTTAAAGCAGAAAAACTGGTGAATAACCGAGAGTCCAGCATGGAGTTCAAGGTCAAGCAGAAGTCTTGAAGACCTAAGTATTGACGCGTCAATCCTAGTTTTTTATTATTATTATTATTCTTTGTACCAATTGTGTTCAGCAGATTTCCCAAGTAACGGCTAGGCCGATTTCCATGAAATTTTCAGGGAAGGTAGCCTGTAACCAAACTGAGATATACTTTTTTTTACTTTTTTGATTTTCGACTTCTTTCGTGAGTTATCTCCCCTGGAAGTTGAAACTTCAAACCTCAATAGCTCGAAAACTTACCAAGATATTTTCGAAAAACTTTCACCAAAATGTGGGCAACAACATTCCCCATCGATTAGACCTAGTGCGGATTTCGGCCGTAATAATAGATTTTTTGCTATTTTGAAAAAACTGAAAATTTGGTGCACTTTCGCGGGTTTGAGGGTACGCGTCTTCAAAAATCTTCTTCTAAATCACGGCAATACATACAGATATGTGTGATAGCTCATTCGAAAGCCAAGACAACGTAGAATATAATTTGCTAACAGAATTTTGAATTTCGGCCTAGAATTCGAGTAATCTGCCCTTGAATATGGTCCTTTTTAAAAAGGGCGTTTTTCGGTTGCAATTTCAAAGGGGTTTAATTCTGTAACTAATTGACTTATGTCAGAGTTATTGATAGCCATCTCTTGCTAATAAAGAGCTAAACAAGTCCATAATACATTAATATCATATAAAAGTTGATAGTTTCGGCACAATTTGGACATAATCCCAAAAAAGTAAAATTTTGTGATTTTGAGCATTTCCGAAGGGTATATCCTTTGGATAATTATTGATTATGAACCAATGACGACAGGAAGACTTTAAATAGATCATGTTGAAGTAGAAACGTCATTTATTAAGGACAATATTTTTCAAGCTCGTATCTGTTTTATTTTTTTGGTGACAAGTCATAGAAGTTTGTCATTTTTACAAAATTGCCATTTTAAGCAAAGTTCAAAGGATCATAACTGCTTAACTAATCAACATATTGAAATTGTATTTATACCTACAGATGGACAATTTCAAGAACAACAACGTTTCTGTTGAACTCTTTCATCAAAAAGTTGATAGTTAAGCTCCGAACATCGCAAAGGTTGTCTAGGGGTCCAAATTGTAGCATGTTTGAGTATTTTCTTTAACATTCAGAATAACATAACGCATTACTTATGTATACAATCCAAATGATGATAACATCTCCTGAAGTGGAAATTAAAGCACAACATTTTCTATGTTACACCTTAGTATGAACATATTAACCATTTTGTCTTAATCGTGAGAAAGATCAATCAGGGGTCCATTACTATGTGATTTTCCATTTTCAGAGGGGTACTTTCTTTGGAGAATTTTTGTAAAATAACTATTGAAGATAGAGACATGTTTGATAGCTCGTTTTAAAGCAGAAAAACTGGTGAATAACCGAGAGTCCAGCATGGAGTTCAAGGTCAAGCAGAAGTCTTGAAGACCTAAGTATTGACGCGTCAATCCTAGTTATTATTATTATTCTTTGTACCAATTGTGTTCAGCAGATTTCCCAAGTAACGGCTAGGCCGATTTCCATGAAATTTTCAGGGAAGGTAGCCTGTAACCAAACTGAGATATACTTTTTTTTAATTTTTTGATTTTCGACTTCTTTCGTGAGTTATCTCCCCTGGAAGTTGAAACTTCAAACCTCAATAGCTCGAAAACTTACCAAGATATTTTCGAAAAACTTTCACCAAAATGTGGGCAACAACATTCCCCATCGATTAGACCTAGTGCGGATTTCGGCCGTAATAATAGATTTTTTGCTATTTTGAAAAAACTGAAAATTTGGTGCACTTTCGCGGGTTTGAGGGTACGCGTCTTCAAAAATCTTCTTCTAAATCACGGCAATACATACAGATATGTGTGATAGCTCATTCGAAAGCCAAGACAACGTAGAATATAATTTGCTAACAGAATTTTGAATTTCGGCCTAGAATTCGAGTAATCTGCCCTTGAATATGGTCCTTTTTAAAAAGGGCGTTTTTCGGTTGCAATTTCAAAGGGGTTTAATTCTGTAACTAATTGACTTATGTCAGAGTTATTGATAGCCATCTCTTGCTAATAAAGAGCTAAACAAGTCCATAATACATTAATATCATATAAAAGTTGATAGTTTCGGCACAATTTGGACATAATCCCAAAAAAGTAAAATTTTGTGATTTTGAGCATTTCCGAAGGGTATATCCTTTGGATAATTATTGATTATGAACCAATGACGACAGGAAGACTTTAAATAGATCATGTTGAAGTAGAAACGTCATTTATTAAGGACAATATTTTTCAAGCTCGTATCTGTTTTATTTTTTTGGTGACAAGTCATAGAAGTTTGTCATTTTTACAAAATTGCCATTTTAAGCAAAGTTCAAAGGATCATAACTGCTTAACTAATCAACATATTGAAATTGTATTTATACCTACAGATGGACAATTTCAAGAACAACAACGTTTCTGTTGAACTCTTTCATCAAAAAGTTGATAGTTAAGCTCCGAACATCGCAAAGGTTGTCTAGGGGTCCAAATTGTAGCATGTTTGAGTATTTTCTTTAACATTCAGAATAACATAACGCATTACTTATGTATACAATCCAAATGATGATAACATCTCCTGAAGTGGAAATTAAAGCACAACATTTTCTATGTTACACCTTAGTATGAACATATTAACCATTTTGTCTTAATCGTGAGAAAGATCAATCAGGGGTCCATTACTATGTGATTTTCCATTTTCAGAGGGGTACTTTCTTTGGAGAATTTTTGTAAAATAACTATTGAAGATAGAGACATGTTTGATAGCTCGTTTTAAAGCAGAAAAACTGGTGAATAACCGAGAGTCCAGCATGGAGTTCAAGGTCAAGCAGAAGTCTTGAAGACCTAAGTATTGACGCGTCAATCCTAGTTTTATTATTATTATTATTCTTTGTACCAAATTTTGTTCAGCAGATTTCTCAGTAACGGCTGGGTCGATTTGCATGAAATTTTCAGGAAAGGTAGCTTGTAACCAAACTTAGGGGACACTTTTTTACTTTTTTGATTTTCGACTTCGTTCTTGAGTTATCTCCCCTTGAAGTTGAAACTTCAAACCTCAATAGCTCGAAAACTTACCAAGATATTTTCAAAAAACTTTCACCAAAATGTGAGCAACAACATTCCCCATCGATTGGGCCTATAGCGGTTTTCGGCCGTAATGATAGATTTTTTGCTATTTCGAAAAAACTGAAAATTTGGTGCAGTTTCGCAGGTTTGAGGGTACGCGTCTTCAAAAATCTTCTTCTAAATCACGGCAATACATACAGATATGTGTGATAGCTCATTCGAAAGCCAAGACAACGTAGAATATAATTTGCTAACAGAATTTTGAATTTCGGCCTAGAATTCGAGTAATCTGCCCTTGAATATGGTCCTTTTTAAAAAGGGCGTTTTTCATCTGCAATTTCAAAGGGGCATAACTCTGTAACTAATTGACTTATGTCAAAGTTATTGATAGCCTTCTCTTTCTAATAAGGAGCTAAACAAGTCCATAATACATCAAGGTAATATAAGAGTTGATAGTTTCGACACAATTTGGACATATTCTCAAAAAAGTTAAATTTTGTGATTTTGAGCATTTTCAAGGGGTATATTCTTTGGAGAATTATTGATTATGAACCAATGGAGATAGGAAGACTTTAAATAGATCATGGTGATGTAGAAACGTCATTTATTAAGGACAATATTTTTCAAGCTCAAATCTGTCTTGGTTTTTTTGTGACAAGTCATAGAAGTTTGTCATTTTTAAAAAATCGCCATTTTCATAACTGTTTCAATTCTTATGCTATTGCAATTTTACATACACCAACGTATGCACAATTTCAAGAAGAACAACTTTTACTTTGACCGCTTTCATCAAAAAGTTGATAGTTAAGCCTCGAACATCTTAGGTCTTCAAGACGTATGTCTCGAAGACGTATTGTTATTATCCGGATTATTTTATTAAGGATTCAGCCATAAGGCTGAATCCTTATTGTTATTGGCGTGTTTTTTAATTTTTTTTTTATTATTCCACCGATTTTGTGACCGCGGTACTGAACTAACGGCATGACCGATTTCTCTGAAACTTTCAGGGATTGTAGCCTGTGACCTAACTTAGATCTATTTTTTTTACTTTTTGGATTTTCGACTTCTTTCGTGAGTTATCCCCCCTGGAAGTTAAAACTTCAAACCTTAATAGCTGGAAAATTTATCAAGATATTTGCACAAAACTTTCACCAAAATGTGCGCAACAACATTCCTCATCGATTAGGCCTATAGGGGTTTTCGGCCGTAATAATAGATTTTTTGCTATTTCGAAAAAACTGAATTCTATGTGTACTTTTTCGGTTTTGAGGGTACGCGTCTTCAAAAATCTTCTTCTAAATCCCGGCAACACATACAGCTATGTGTGATAGCTCATTTGAAAGCTGGATAAACGTGTAAAAAAGTTATCGAGACAGAATTTTGAATTTTGGCTTAGAATTCGAGTTATCTGCCCTTGTATTTGGACCTTTTCGAAAAGTGCGATTTTCGGTTGCATGTTCAAAGTGGCATAACTCTATAACCAATTACTTTATGTCAAAGTTAATTATTTCAATCTCTTTATAATGATTTGTTTAACAATTCCATAGCATATCATGATCATGTAAAAGATGATAGATTAGGCACAATTTAGACATACGCCCCCAAAAGTTAAATTTTGTGATTTTGAGACCTTTCGAGGGGTACCTACTTTGGAGAATTTTCCTTCGTAAACCACTCAAGATACAATAATATTTTATGGATCACTGTGAAGTAGACATGTCTCTCATGAAGAATAATAAATTTCAATTGCGTATCTGTCATACTTTATGTGTGACAAGTCACAGAAGATTGTCATTTTTCAAAAATCGCCATTTTCAGCAAAGTTCACAGGATCATGACTGCTTCACCAATTATGCTATTGCACTTTCATTCACAACTGCGAATAGACAATTGCAAGCATAAAAACTTTTATGTTGAACCCTTTCATCAAAATGTTAATAGTTTAGCTTTGAACATCGGAAAAGTGGTATAGGGGTCCGAAAATAAGCATTTTTTAGTATTTTCCTGAATATTCAAAAGAACATTACGCATTAACCATGTATGCAATCTAAATTATGACTACATCAACCTAAGTGGAAATTACGAAAAATAAAATAAGTACGGTAATGGTGTTCATAACCAATGAGTTACGGGTATTTTAAGTTGGACAGTTTCTGCCTTCTTTCTAAATTGACAATCGCCACGTTTGTAGTGTATCTTTGTTAGTGCATAGTTCAACAATGCAAAATCATAGCACGTTGTTTGATACCTCGTTGGAATGGGAAAGGATTACTCTATATGGGGAAAACATTATTAGTTTGATAATAAACATAACCAATGAGATATAAGCATTTTATCTTGATAAATTGCGATCTTATTTTGAACTGTTAACAAAGGGGGTAAATCCTACTTTCGTTTTACATGATGGACAGGAATAGGTTGCTGTAGCTAAACACATTTACACATAATCGTGTAACTTTCAGCAATGACTGCTGATATAATGTACCTAATAGGAAATGAATCATATATATGCTGAATCCGTTTAAAGTCGCTTGCGACTATATTTATTATTATTATTCTTTGTACCAAATTTTGTTCAGCAGATTTCTCAGTAACGGCTGGGTCGATTTGCATGAAATTTTCAGGAAAGGTAGCTTGTAACCAAACTTAGGGGACACTTTTTTACTTTTTTGATTTTCGACTTCGTTCTTGAGTTATCTCCCCTTGAAGTTGAAACTTCAAACCTCAATAGCTCGAAAACTTACCAAGATATTTTCAAAAAACTTTCACCAAAATGTGAGCAACAACATTCCCCATCGATTGGGCCTATAGCGGTTTTCGGCCGTAATGATAGATTTTTTGCTATTTCGAAAAAACTGAAAATTTGGTGCAGTTTCGCAGGTTTGAGGGTACGCGTCTTCAAAAATCTTCTTCTAAATCACGGCAATACATACAGATATGTGTGATAGCTCATTCGAAAGCCAAGACAACGTAGAATATAATTTGCTAACAGAATTTTGAATTTCGGCCTAGAATTCGAGTAATCTGCCCTTGAATATGGTCCTTTTTAAAAAGGGCGTTTTTCATCTGCAATTTCAAAGGGGCATAACTCTGTAACTAATTGACTTATGTCAAAGTTATTGATAGCCTTCTCTTTCTAATAAGGAGCTAAACAAGTCCATAATACATCAAGGTAATATAAGAGTTGATAGTTTCGACACAATTTGGACATATTCTCAAAAAAGTTAAATTTTGTGATTTTGAGCATTTTCAAGGGGTATATTCTTTGGAGAATTATTGATTATGAACCAATGGAGATAGGAAGACTTTAAATAGATCATGGTGATGTAGAAACGTCATTTATTAAGGACAATATTTTTCAAGCTCAAATCTGTCTTGGTTTTTTTGTGACAAGTCATAGAAGTTTGTCATTTTTAAAAAATCGCCATTTTCATAACTGTTTCAATTCTTATGCTATTGCAATTTTACATACACCAACGTATGCACAATTTCAAGAAGAACAACTTTTACTTTGACCGCTTTCATCAAAAAGTTGATAGTTAAGCCTCGAACATCGCAAGCGATGTCTAGGGGTCCAAATTTAAGCATTTTTGACTATTTTCTTGAATATTCAGAACAGCATAACGCATTTATTATGTATGCAATCTAAATGATGATTACATCTTCTTAAGTGGAAATTAAAGCACAACATTTTCTATGTTGCACCTTAGTATGGAAATATTAACCATTTTGTCTTAATCGTGAGAAATGTAATGTAGGGGTCCATTAATATGTGATTTTTCCGTTTTCAGAGGGGTACCTTCTTTGGAGAATTTTTGTAAAAAAACTACTGAAGATAGAGACATGTTTGATAGCTCATTTTAAAGCGGAGAAACAGACGAATAACCCTGAGTCCAACATGGAGTTCTAGGTCAAGCAGAAGTCTTGAAGACCTAAGTATTGACGCGTCAATCCTAGTTATTATTATTATTATTTGTACCGATTTTGTCCCACGGGTTGTGAACTATTGGCTGAAGCGATTTTTCTGAAAATTTAAGGGATGCTAGAGCGTATAAAGATCTCGCTCTGTACGGAGCCCGAATTTTGTATTTTGACCTGGTTCCGGAGTTACCCCCCTTTGAAGGAAAAACTTCAAACCCCAATAGCTCGAAAACTTATCAAGATATTTTCAGAAAACTTTCACCAAAATGTGGGCAACAACATTCCCCATCGATTAGGCATATAGCGGTTTTCGGCCGTAAGAATAGAATTTTTGCTATTTCGCAAAAACTGATTTGTGTGTGCACTTTCGCGGTTTTGAGGGTACGCGTCTTTGGAAATCTTCTCCTAAATAATGGTAATACATACAGCTATGTGTTATAGCTCATTTGAAAGCTTGATAAACGTGTAAAAAAGTTATCGAGACAGACTTTCGAATTTTGTCTTAGAATTTGAGTAATGTGAACTTGTATTTGGACCTTTTCAAAAAGTGCGTTTTTTGGCTGCATGTTCAAAGTGGCATAACTCTGTAACAAATAAATCTATGTCAAAATTACTTATATCAATCTCTTTATAATGACTTGTATAACAATTCCATAACATATCATTATCATGTAAAAATTTACCGTTAAAGCAAAATGTCGACATGAAAACATTTGACGATTTTCAGGGGATTTTCTTTGGAGATTTTTTGTTCGAAAACTACTGAAGATAGAATCACGTCTGATAGCTCGTATAAAAGCTGACCAACTGATTCAATCGATAGACACAAGGAAACAACCAAGTAAAGCCTGCCTGTCTGCATCAATGCCATACATATATGGAGGTCTTTTTACTTTTTTTCCAGAGCGCAACCTGGATTTCTCAACTTTCTAATCCCGCCAGCATCAGAAAAATCAAGGTTTGACTCGAATCGGAGCAAAACGCGTTTTTTTTTTCCTGGTGTTAAAAAAAAATTCAAATCGGTGTCCTTAGTTCTTATTGAGAGGTACAAACTCCCAAAGTGTGTTTTCCTGTCTTGCCATGTTTCTGCCACCATGTAAGAGCGAAAAATCATGCTTTGAGGCCAAACAAATTTTGAGCCCCAAAAAAAATATTTTTTTTACTGCTTTTACAAATTGCTTCGAAACCGTTCCTGTACTTATTATTGAGAAGTGCAAAGCCCAAAAACGTTGTTTACAAAGGTTCCATGCCCAAAGATCAAAGCGGGAATCTTGAAGACCTGCAGTATTGACGCGTCAATCCTAGTTAGGTCTTCAGACGAAAGTCTGGAAGACCTACTGTTATTATCCTGATTATTATTATTTCCGAGATTTTTGTGACAGCTGTACTGAAAAAACGGGCGACCCGATTTTCATGAAATTAACAGGGATGTTAGCCTCTGGGCTGAAATTGATACAGATGAAAAAAAATCCCGACTTCCGGTTCCGGTTCCTGAGTTACGGCCCTTCGAAAATTCGAATTTTAACATTGGAATTTTTTTCAAAATGCATCTAGAGACTTGAAACTTTTTGTAAAAGATGCGCAATAAGATTGTGAACAAAAAAGTAAATCATGACGAAGTCTTGGGTCAAATGACTTAGACGTCATTTCGTTTTTAGTGAATTTTCAGCGTTTTTGACCCCACCCATCTTCAAAAATCTTCTCCTCTGAACATTCTGGCACTACAGATCTGAAACTTTCACACAAAGTAGCTGATGCATTGTACTCAAAACGATACGAATCAGAATTTGCAAAATCTTTATAGTTTTTTCACAGTGAGCTTTCAAATTTGTCTGAAATCGGAAAAAAGTGAAAAATGGCCAACTTCAAGGGCATATAACTAAAAGACCTAGGACGGGAACGTTATGATTTTTTCAGGGAAGGAAGATACATATGTCGTGTACAAGAATCAATAATAAAATGGCGTGCGAACAGTCAATTCAGGTCTGTAGGAATTTTGAAAAAAATGACATTTTTCAAAATTTAAATTTTAACATGGGCAAAAATTTCAAAATAGACCTAGAGACTTGCAACTTGATCTAAACGATAGGTTATATCGTTGTGACCAAAATTGTAAATCATGACGACTTCGTAGCTCACATGGTTTAGCCGCCATTTACATTTTCTGTATTATAATGTTTTTTCATCGGTTAACTTGGAAGCCCTGCCTTTGGATGCTCCTTGGCAAGAGGTTGCGGGAAACTGGCATCTCATCTCATGAGTGTTATTGTCATTGTATTATTTCTAAATATCTACTTTCAGACTTGCAACTTGTTTTAAAGGAATCAAAATGAAGTTCATTGCAAATAAATAAAGCTGATATGTTTGTTCGTTAAAATTCAATATTTCCTTCATTTTTACGCCTGCTTTGCTTATGGCAGCAGGCACCTTGGCAGGAGCTTGTGGAAGAGTCTTCTCTTCAACCGAATTTCAATTTTCAAAAAAGAACAAGAGACTTGTAATTTAATTTAAAGATAGCTAATATCGCTGTGATCAAAATTGTAAATCAGGGCGAATTCGTTGCTCATATGGTTCAGCCACTATTTATAATTTCTTTATTTTAATGTATTATCATCATTTCACTTCGAGGCCATGCCTTTGGCAGCATGCTCATTGGCAAGAGGTTGCGGGAACCTGGCATCTTATCTATTTAGTGTAATTGTCATCGTATTGTTTCTAAATATCTACTTAAAGACATGCAACTTGTTTTAAAAGAATCACAATAGTATTTCATGCAAATAAATAATGCTGATGTATTCATAGAAGTTTACAAATATTTAAAATTCAACATTTCCTTCCTTTTGACGCTTGGTCTGCTTATGGCTGCATGCACCTTGGCAGGAGCTTGCGGAAATTGTAATTTCTTCTTAGGACACTGCAGGCATCGGTGAAAGATTTTTAAAAACTTTTTTTTTTTAAACAAGGGTAAAATTTCCAAATGGAACTAGAGACTGTCTTATTGTATAGTATTATTTTTTAAAATCCACTTACAGATTACCAACTTGTTGTAAAAGATTGACAGTATACCGGTTCTATAAAAACATAAAGCTGATAAATTCGTTGGAAAGGGCAAATTTTAAATATCAACCTAGAGACTTAATTTTTTTTAAGATGCACAGTACAAATAAAAACAAAAAGTAAATCATGGCAAATATGAAGGTCACGTGGTTTTCTTGATATTTTGATTACTAATATAAGTTGGGAATTTTTAAAGTTTTGCTGGTATGAGGGGGGATACATGTAACATTAGTAGTTTTGACAGAATAGTATGAGTGACATTCTTCGATCAAACATGGAGGTGAAGGTCAAGCAGAAGTCTGAAGACCTAAGTACTGCCGCGGCAGTCCTAGTTAAGGATTCAGCCATAAGGCTGAATCCTTATTGTTATTGGCGTGTTTTTTTTTAGGTCTTCAAGACGAAAGTCAGAAGACCTATTGTTATTATCCGTGTTCTTCATTATTATTATTATTATTATTTGTACTTTTTTTGTCCAGAGCTTTCTGAAGTAACGACTGGGCCGATTCGCATGAAAGTTTCAGGGATGATAGCCTGTGACTCAACTTAGAACATAACGAGTCACTTTTTGGATTTTCGACTTCTTTCTCGAGTTATCTCCCCTTGAAGTCAAAACTTTAAACCTTCATAGCTCGAATACTAATCAATATATTTTCTCAAAACTTTCACCAAAATGTGCGCAAAAACATTCCCTATCAAAAAGGTTAATACCATTTTTTCGGCCGTATATATAGATTTTGTGCTATTTCGAAAAAACTGAAATTTTTGTGAAATTTCGCAGTTTTGAGGGTACGCGTCTTCAAAAATCTTCTCCTAAATCAGGGAAATACATACAGCTATATATGATATCTCATTTAAAAGCAAAATGAATTCCTAAAAGATCGTTGGCACTCGAATTTGTAATTTCTACTTAGTATTCGTATTATCTGCCCTTGAAAATGGTCTTTTTTTTAATGTTCATTTTTCTACTGCATGTTCAAAGGGGAATAACTCTCTTATAAATTAAACTATGTCAAAGTTATACATTGCAATCTCTTCATAATAACCAGCTTAACACTTCCATAACATATCATTATCATGTAAAAATTGATAGTTTAGGCACAATTTGGAGATATTCCCAAAAATGTAAAATTTTTGGATTTTGAGACTTTTCGAGGGGTTCTTTCTTTGTAGAATTTTCCATTGTAAACCAGTGAAGATACAATTATGTTTAATATATCACCATAAAGTAGAGATGTCCTTTATTAAGGGGAATAAATTTCAAAAATGTTTCTGTCATAGTTTATGTGTGACAAGTCATAGAAGATTGCCATTTTTCAGAACTCGCCATTTTCAGCCATGTTTAAAGGATCATTACTGCTTAACTTCTTACGCTATTGAAATTTTGCATACACCTACGTATGCACAATTTCAAGAAGAACAACTTTTATGTTGACCGCTTTTATCAAAAACTTGATAGTTAAGGCTCGAACATCGCAAGCGATGTCTAGGGGTCCAAATTTAAGCATTTTTGAGTGTTTTCTTGAATATTCAGAACAGCATAACGCATTAATTATGTATGCAATCTAAATGATGATTACATCTTTTTAAGTGGAAATTGAAGCACAACATTTTCTATGTTACACCTTAGTATGGAAATATTAACCAGTTTGTCTTAATCGTGAGAAATTTAATGTAGGGGTCCATTAATATGTGATTTTTTCGTTTTCAGAGGGGTACCTTCTTTGGGGAATTTTTGTAAAATAACCACTAAAGATAGAGACATGTTAGATAGCTCATTTTAAAGCAGAGAAACAGATGTATAACCCTGAGTCCAACATGGAGTTCAAGGTCAAGCAGAAGTCTTGAAGACCTAAGTATTGCCTTGGCAATCCTAGTTGTTTTTTTTTTTATTATTCCACCGATTTTGTGACCGCGGTACTGAACTAACGGCCTGACCGATTTCTCTGAAACTTTCAGGGATCGTAGCCTGTGACCTAACTTAGATCTATTTTTTTTACTTTTTGGATTTTCGACTTCTTTCGTGAGTTATCCCCCTTGGAAGTTAAAACTTCAAACCTTAATAGCTCGAAAACTTATCAAGATATTTGCACAAAACTTTCACCAAAATGTGCGCAACAACATTCTTCATCGACTAGGCCTATAGGGGTTTTCGGCCGTAATAATAGAATTTTTGCTATTTCGAAAAAACTGAATTTGTTGTGTACTTTCGCGGTTTTGAGGGTACGCGTCTTCAAAAATCTTCTTCTAAATCCCGGCAACACATACAGCTATGTGTGATAGCTCATTTGAAAGCTGGATAAACGTGTAAAAAAGTTATCGAGACAGAATTTTGAATTTTGGCTTAGAATTCGAGTTATCTGCCCTTGTATTTGAACCTTTTCGAAAAGTGCGTTTTTCGGTTGCATGTTCAAAGTGGCATAACTCTGTCACAAATTGATTTATGTCAAAGTTACTTATTTCAATCTCTTTATAATAACTTGTTTAACAATTCCATAACATATCATGATCATGTAAAAGTTGATCGATTGGGCACAATTTAGACGTAATCCCTTAAAAGTTAAATTTTGTGATTTTGAGACCTTTCGAGGGGTACCTACTTTGGAGAATTTTCCTTCGTAAACCACTGAAGATACACTAATGTTTTATGTCTCACTGTGAAGTAGACATGTCTTTAATGTAGAATAATAATTTTCAATCGCGTATCTGTCATACTTTATGTGTGACAAGTCACAGAACATTGTCATTTTTCAAAAATCGCCATTTTCAGCAATGTTCAAAGGATCATGACTGCTTAACCAATTATGCTATTGAAATTTTATTCACACCTGCGAATAGACAATTTCAAGAATAAAAACTTTTATGTTGAACCCTTTCATCAAAATGTTAATAGTTTAGCTTCGAACATCGGAAAAGTGGAATAGGGGTCCGAAAATAAGCATTGTTTAGTATTTTCCTGAATATTCAAAAGAACATTACGCATTAACCATGTATGCAATCTAAATTATGACTACATCAACCTAAGTTGAAATTACGAAAAATAAAATAAGTACAGTAGTGGTGTTCATAACCAATGAGTTACGGGTATTTTAAGTTGGACAGTTTCTGCCTTCTTTCTAAATTGACAATCGCCACGTTTGTAGTGTATCTTTGTTAGTGCAAGTTCAACAATGCAAAATCATAGCACGTTGTTTGATACCTCGTTGAAATGGGAAAGGATTACTCTATATGGGGAAAACATTATTAGTTTGATAATAAACATAACCAATGAGATATAAGCATGTTATCTTGATCAATTGCGACTTTATTTTGAACTGTTAACAAAGGGGGTAAATCCTACTTTCGTTTTACATGATGGACAGGGATAGGTTGCTGTAGCTTAACACATTTCCACATAATCGTGTAACTTTCAGGAATGACTGCTGATATAATGTACCTAATAGGAAATGAATCATATATATGCTGAATCCGTTTAAAGTCGCTTGCGACTATATTTAAGGATTCAGCACTAAAGTGCTGAATCCTTATTGTTATTGGCGTGTTTTATTATTAAGGATTCAGCACTAAAGTGCTGAATCCTTATTGTTATTGGCGTGTTTTATTATTATTATTATTATTATTATTATTATTATTATTCTTCCAGCGAGGGCGTGGTCACGATTTCGGCCAAACGAAAAGAGCTAATGCAACCAAACTTTACAAACTGATAGCCCTTACTACGAACTACTAAAAATAAGCTTTTGGGCACAATCGACACAGCCATTAAAGGTCCAGTTCGATTCTAAATTTCGATTTTTAACATGGGAAAATTATATAAAATGCGGCTAGAGACTTGCAACCTTTTTTAAAAGATGCGCATTGACAGTGCGAGCAGAAAAGTAAATCATGACGATGTCGTTGGTCACGTGGTTTCGCCGCCATTTTGATTTTAGACACTTTTCAAAATTTCCCGACCCCAGGTACCTTTGACAATCTTCTCCTCTGAAGATACAAGCATTAGAAAGCTCATATTTTCACATAATGTAGCTGATATATTGCTAACAAAAGTTATCAGACGAATTTTTGCAAATTCCCAATACTCTTTGCACAGTGACCTTTCAAAGTTCGACAATTTTTGAAAATTGCAAACTTCAAAGGAAGATAACTCATAAGATTTTACCAATAATTTCAAGATTTTTCCAGGAAATGTAAGACAGTACTATGGTCTATACGAATCAACAATAAAATCGACGCTGAACAGTCATTTCCGGTTTTTGAGGACGGGTACTTAATTATAGATAAATAACACTGAAAATTTTAACATGGGGGGAATTTTCAAAATGCACTTAGAGAGTTAATTTTTTTTTCATATGATAGACAGGAACACTACAGACAAAAAAGTCAATCATAACAATTTTGTAAGATGTACGGTTTCGTCGCTATTCATGCGAAACTATTTATACAATTTGAACAACAGAAACTAAGGATGCAGGTCACGCCCATAGACTGTGTAAAAGTCGCAATTCCTTTGTTCTTCTACCAGGGATCTTGTAAACACGACTTTTGCCGGAAGGAATGCGACTATTGCAGCCAAACTTTGTAGGCTGATAGCCCTTACCATGTAGTTTTGCAGCGGAGCTTTTGGGCCCAATCAATCAAACCATTAAAGGTCCAGTACGATTCTAAAGTTCGATTTTTAACATGGGAAATTTTTTCAAAGTTCACCTAGAGACTTGCAACTTTTTTTAAAAGATGCGCAATGACAATGCACGCAGAAAAGTTAATCACAACGAATTCGAAAGTCACGTGGTTTAGCCGCCATTTTGATTGTTGTTGATAAATCCGACTTTCGTTTTACATGATGGACAGGTAGATGCTGCTGTAGCTTAATGCTTTAGAGATCTTCCTGTAACTTTCAGGAATGACTGCTGATATGATATACTTACTAGGAAAGGATTTTGTCCGCAGCACTTCTACCAGAAGGAATGCAGCTAATGCAACCAAACTTTGCAGGATCATAGCCCTTACTATCTAGTTTTATGCCGAAACTTTTGGGCCCAATCGGCACAAACGTTAAAGGTCCAGTTCGATTCAAAGTTTCGATTTTTAACATGGGAAAAAACAGAAAAATGCAGCTAGAGACTTGCAACTTGTTTTAAAAGATGCGCAATGGCATTGCGAGCAGAAAAGTAAATCATGACGATTGCGTTGGTCACGTGGTTTCGCCGCCATTTTAATTTTAGACACTTTTCAAAATTTCCCGACCCCATGCACCTTTGACAATCTTCTCCTCTGAAGATATAAGCATTAGAAATCTCACATTTTCACATAATGTAGCAGATATATTGCTAACAAAAATGACCTCATGGATTTTGCAAATTCGCAATACTCTTTGCACAGTGACCTTTCAAAGTTCGACAATTTTTGAAAATCGAAAACTTCAAAGGGAGATAACTCATAAGGTTTAACCAATAATTTCAAGATTTTTCCAGGAAATGTAAGACAGTACTATGGTCTATACGAATCAACAATAACATCGACGCTGAACAGTCATTTCCGGTTTTTGAGGACGGGTACTTAATTATAGATAAATAACACTGACAATTTTAACATGGGGGGAATTTTCAAAATGCACTTAGAGAGTTAATTTTTTTTTAATATGATAGACAGGAATACTACAGACAAAAAAGTCAATCATAACAATTTTGTAAGATGTACGGTTTCGTCGCTATTCATGCGAAACTATTTACACAATTTGAACAACAGAAACTAAGGATGCAGGTCACGCCCATAGACTGTGTAAAAGTCGCAATTCCTTTGTTCTTCTACCAGGGATCTTGTAAACACGACTTTTGCCGGAAGGAATGCGACTATTGCAGCCAAACTTTGTAGGCTGATAGCCCTTACCATGTAGTTTTGCAGCGGAGCTTTTGGGCCCAATCAATCAAACCATTAAAGGTCCAGTACGATTCTAAAGTTCGATTTTTAACATGGGAAATTTTTTCAAAGTTCACCTAGAGACTTGCAACTTTTTTTAAAAGATGCGCAATGACAATGTACGCAGAAAAGTTAATCACAACGAATTCGAAAGTCACGTGGTTTAGCCGCCATTTTGATTTTTGTTGATAAATCCGACTTTCGTTTTACATGATGGACAGGTAGAGGCTGCTGTAGCTTAATGCTTATAGAGATCTTCCTGTAACTTTCAGGAATTACTGCTGATATGATATACTTACTAGGAAATTAATCAAATATGCGCTGAATCCTTTTATCGTCACTTGTGACTATATTTAGGTCTTCAGACGAAAGTCTGGAAGACCTACTGTTATTATTAGGTCTTCAGACGAAAGTCTGGAAGTCTGGAAGACCTACTGTTATTATCCTGATTATTATTATTATTATTATTTCCGAGATTTTTGTGACAGCTGTACTGAAAAAACGGGCGACCCGATTTTCATTAAATTAACAGGGATGTTAGCCTCTGGGCTGAAATTGATACAGATGAAAAAAAATCCCGACTTCCGGTTCCGGTTTCTGAGTTACGGCCCTTCGAAAATTCGAATTTTAACATGGGAAATTTTTTCAAAATGCATCTAGAGACTTGAAACTTTTTCTAAAAGATGCGCAATAAGATTGTGAACAAAAAAGTAAATCATGACGAAGTCGTGGGTCAAATGACTTAGACGTCATTTCGTTTTTAGTGAATATTCAGCGTTTTTGACCCCACCCATCTTCAAAAATCTTCTCCTCTGAACATTCTGGCACTACAGATCTGAAACTTTCACACAAAGTTGCTGATGCATTGTACTCAAAACGATACGAATCAGAATTTGCGAAATCTTTATACTTTTTTCACAGTGAGCTTTCAAATTTGTCGGAAATCGGAAAAAAGTGAAAAATGGCCAACTTCGAGGGCATATAACTAAAAGACCCAGGACGGGAACGTTATGATTTTTTCAGGGAAGGAAGATACATATGTCGTGTACAAGAATCAATAATAAAATGGCGTGCGAACAGTCATTTCCGGTCTGTAGGAATTTTGAAAAAAATGACATTTTTCAAAATTTAAATTTTAACATGGGCAAAAATTTCAAAATAGACCTAGAGACTTGCAACTTCATTTAAACGATAGCTTATATCGTTGTGAATAAATTTGTAAATCATGACGACTTTGTAGCTCACATGGTTTGGCCGCCATTTACATTTTCTGTATTATAATGCTTTTCCATCGGTTCACTAGGAAGCCCTGCCTTTGGCGGAATGCTCTTTGGCAAGAGGTTGCGGGAACCTGGCATCTCATCTCTTTAGTGTAATTTTCATTGTATTATTTCTAAATATCTACTTTCAAACTTGCAATTTGCTTTGAAAGTATCAAAATAACATTTATGACAAATAAATAAAGCTGTTATTTTCGTTGTAGTTTACAAATAATTAAAATTCAATATTTCCTTGATTTTGACGTCTGGTCTGCTTATGGCAGCATGCACCTTGGCAGGAGCTTGTGGAAAACTGCGATCTCTTCAACTGAATTTCAATTTTCAAAATAGAACAAGAGACTTGTAATTTCATTTGAAGATAGCTAATATCACTGTGACCAAAAATGTAAATCAGGGCGATTTCGTTGCTCACACAGTTTAAACTTTATATATTTTTTCTTTATTTTAATGTTTTATCATCATTTCACTTCAAAGCCATGTCTTTGGCGGCATGGCGATTGGCAAGAGGGATCTCTTCAACTGAATTTCAATTTTCAAAATAGAACAAGAGACTTGTAATTTCATTTGAAGATAGCTAATATCACTGTGACCAAAAATGTAAATCAGGGCGATTTCGTTGCTCACACAGTTTAAACTTTATATATTTTTTCTTTATTTTAATGTTTTATCATCATTTCACTTCAAAGCCATGTCTTTGGCGGCATGGCGATTGGCAAGAGGTTGCGGGAACCTGGCATCTCATCTCTTTAGCGTATTTGTCATCGTATTGTTTCTAAATATCTACTAACAGACTAGCAACTTGCTTTAAAAGAATCATAATAGTAGTTCTTACAAATAAATAAAGCTCATATATTCGTAGTAGTTTACAAATAATTAAAATTCACTATTTCCTTGATTTTGACGCCTGGTCTGCTTATGGCAGCATGTACCTTGGCAGATGCTTGTGGAAAAATGTGTTGTCTTCAACGGAATTTCATTTGTATTGTTTTTGAATATCCACTTACAAATTTCCAACTTGTTTAAAAAGAATCGCAATAACCTTTCTTCAAAAAAATAAATCTGATAATATTCGTTGCAGAGAAAATAATTATGTAATTCGACATTTCCAACGTAAGGAAGGAAGCCTGGTCTGCTTTTCTTAAAGCAATATCGCAATATCGCAATATCCAAAGTTTACAAATTAGGTGCCGGCCTACATTGTGGGAAGACATAGACACCAGTCAATTTTGGATGACCTTGACCTCATTTTGAAGGTCACCATGACATTACCACTTTTCGAAGACACAAGTCAATTTTGCATTTTGGATGACCTTGACCTCATTTTGAAGGTCACCATGACATTACCACTTTTCGAAGACACAAGTCAATTTTGCATTTTGGATGACCTTGACCTCATTTTGAAGGTCACCATGACATTACCACTTTTCGAAGACACAAGTCAATTTTTGATGACCTTGACCTTATTTTGAAGGTCACCATGACATTACCACTTTTCAAACTCTTACTAAACTCAATGTTACAGGCGGGGGAAATTGCCATGTTAGTGGCAACACTTGTTTTTTTCATTGTATTATTTTTTAAATATTAGGACAATTAAAAAATAATTAGGACTTTCTTCGTCACGTGGCCGCTACTTTAATTTTCTGTACAAAATTTAAATTTTATTCAATTTTACAAAGTTACTGTTAACTTGAATTTTCCCGTCTCGATGAACCCGTCGCCAAAACGCACGATGTTGAAGCCTAGCATGTAATTTTGCACGATGTTGAAGCCTAGCATGTAATTTTTCAACCAATCACAAAGCTTAACTCTCAAGTTGAAGCCCAGCATGTCACTTTTCAAAGCTTACATCTTAAAATATCAAATGTTCTTTGTCGCTATTTTCATGTATTCTACCTTATGGAATGATGAGTGATGATATCGTGGTGTGGAGGTGTGTGTGTCTCCGTACCCCTAAGAGCTATGTCAGTGGGATCATTGATGTTCCCAGCAGGTGCAACCAAGCTGAACAAGTGAAAGGGTAGAGTCCAGACAAATCTTGGGTTATTCAAAAGTCAGCTATCTTTCACATATCTTCTTTTCTGTCCTTCTCTTTCTCCGTTATTTATCCTTCTACATCCATTATTAAATTCAGAAGGCACGGGACAAATTTTCAAACTACTCACAGAGTAGATGGTTTGAGAAGTTCATGTAAATTAAAGTGGTTGAACAGAATAATGTTGCTGACAATATGGGGACGAAGGTCAAAGAGGAAGTCTGAAGACCTAAGTACTGCCGCGGCAGTCCTAGTCCTGATTATTAGGTCTTCAGACTTTAGTCTGAAAGACCTATTGTTATTACCCGAGTTTTCCTTATTATTATTATACTTATTATTATTATTTGTACCGATTTTGTGGCAGCTGCACAGCCTAAACTACTTACGCCAATTCCATGACACTTTCAGAGATCATAGGCTCTGGGCTGAAGTTGATACAGAAGAAAAAAAATCCTCATTTCCGGCTTCCGTTCTTGTGCTACAGGCCCTTTAACTTTCGATTTTTAACATGGGAATTTTTTTCAAAATGCACTTAGAGACTTACAACTTTTTGCAAAAGATGCACAATCATCTTTCAAGCAAAAGAGTAAATCATGAAAAAGTCGTACGTCACGTGGCTTAGACGCCATTTTGATTTTAGTGCATATTTGTGCATTTTCAGCCTTTCCGACACTACCAATCTTAAAAAATCTTCTCCTCTGAACATACTGGTACTACAAAGCCGAAACTTTTACAGAATGTAGCTGATGCATTGTACTTCAAACGATACGAGCCAGATTTTGCAAAATCGATCTATTTATTTCACAGTGCCCATTCAAAAATGTCTGAAAATGAAAAAAAGTTCAAAAGTGCAAACTTCAAGGGCAGATTACTCAGACATTTAAGACGGGAACTTTATGATTCTTTCAGGGATCGAAGATACATATGTCGTGTACAAGAATCAATAATAAAATAGCATGCGTACAGTCATTTCCGGTCTGTAGAAATGTCGAAAAATCGTCATTTTTCACAAAATAGATTTTTAACATGGGCAAAATTTTCAAAATAGAACTAGCGACTTGCAATTTTTCTCAAACGATAGCTTATGTCCTTGTGACAAAAAAAGTAAATCATGACGAAATCGTAGGTCACATGGTTTCTATAGTATAACGCATTTCCTTTGTTTCCCTTCGAAGGTCTGCTTTTGGCGGCATGCTCCTTGGCAAGAGGTTGCAGGAACCTTGCATCTTTTCACTATTTTCATTGTATCTTTTCTAAATATCAACTTAGAGACTTGCAACTTGTTTTAAAAGATACACAATGACCTTGCCTACAAATAAATAAAGCTTATAATATTCTTTGCAGGGGTAACATTTTTATTTTTCAACATTTCCATCGTTCTACAGCCTGGTCTGCTTTTGGCGACATGCACCTTGTCAGGAGCTAGCGGAAATATCTGATCTCTTCAACATTATGTAAAACGTGGACTAGAAGGAAAGATTGCTTAGATTTTTAACATGGGCAAAATTTTCAAAATAGAACTAGCGACTTGCAATTTTTCTCAAACGATAGCTTATGTCCTTGTGACAAAAAAAGTAAATCATGACGAAATCGTAGGTCACATGGTTTCTATAGTATAACGCATTTCCTTTGTTTCCCTTCGAAGGTCTGCTTTTGGCGGCATGCTCCTTGGCAAGAGGTTGCAGGAACCTTGCATCTTTTCACTATTTTCATTGTATCTTTTCTAAATATCAACTTAGAGACTTGCAACTTGTTTTAAAAGATACACAATGACCTTGCCTACAAATAAATAAAGCTTATAATATTCTTTGCAGGGGTAACATTTTTATTTTTCAACATTTCCATCGTTCTACAGCCTGGTCTGCTTTTGGCGACATGCACCTTGTCAGGAGCTAGCGGAAATATCTGATCTCTTCAACATTATGTAAAACGTGGACTAGAAGGAAAGATTGCTCTGGCTACAATGCAGCAGTCTGAAGACCGTCAGTACTGCCATGGCAGTCCTAGTTATTATTATACTTATTATTATTATTTGTACCGATTGTGTGGCAGCTGCACAGCCTAAACTACTTACGCCAATTCCATGACACTTTTAGAGATCATAGGCTCTGGGCTGAAATTGATACAGAAGAAAACAAATCCTGACTTCCGGCTTTTGTTTGTGTGCTACAGCCCCTTTAAATTTCGATTTTTAACATGGGAATTTTTTTCAAAATACACTTAGAGACTTGAAACTTTTTGCAAAAGATGCGCATTGATCTGTTTAGCAAAATAGTAAATCAGGAGAAAGTCGTATGTCACGTGACTGAGACGCCATTTTGAATTTAGAGCATTTTTATGCATTTTCAGCCTTTCCGACCATACCGATCTTCAAAAATCTTCTCCTCTGAACATACTGGTACTACAGAGCTGAAACTTTCACAGATTGTAGTTGATGCATTGTACTAAAAACGATACGAGACAGAATTCGCAAAATCGATCTAATTATTTCACAGTGCCCATTCAAATATGTCTGAAAATGAAAAAAATTGAAAACATGCAAACTTCAAGGGCAGATTACTCGGACATCTAGGACGGGAACGTTATGATTCTTTCAGGGAACGAAGATACATATGTCGTGTACAAGAATCAATAATAATATAGCATGCGTACAGTCATATCCGGTCTGTAGAAATGTCGAAAAATCGTCATTTTTCACAAAAATGATTTTTAACATGGGCAAAATTTTCAAAATAGGACTAGAGACTTGCAACTTTATTTAAACGATAGCTAATGTCCTTGTGACAAAAAAAGTAAATCATGACGAAATCGTAGGTCACGTGGTTTCTATAGTATAATGCATTTCCTTTGTTTCCCTTCGAAGGTCTGCTTTTGGCGGCATGCTCCTTAGCAAGAGGTTGCGGGAACCTTGCATCTTTTCACTATTTTCATTGTATCTTTTCTAAATATCCACTTAGAGACGTGTAACTTGTTTTAAAAGATACACAATGACCTTGTCTGCAAATAAGTAAAGTTTTTAATATTCCTAACAGTTGTAAACTTTTTATAATTCAACATTTCCATCGTTCTACAGCCTGGTCTGCTTTTGGTGACATGCACCTTTGTCAGGAGTACAACGTGGACAAGAAGCAAATATTGCTCTGGCTACAATGCAGTAGTCTGAAGACCGTCAGTACTGCCCTGGCAGTCCTAGTTATTATTATTATTATTTCCGAGATTTTTGTGACAGCTGTACTGAAAAAACGGGCGACCCGATTTTCATTAAATTAACAGGGATGTTAGCCTCTGGGCTGAAATTGATACAGATGAAAAAAAATCCCGACTTCCGGTTCCGGTTTCTGAGTTACGGCCCTTCGAAAATTCGAATTTTAACATGGGAAATTTTTCAAAATGCATCTAGAGACTTGAAACTTTTTCTAAAAGATGCGCAATAAGATTGTGAACAAAAAAGTAAATCATGGTGAAGTCGTGGGTCAACTGACTTAGACGTCATTCCGTTTTTAGTGAATTTTCAGCGTTTTTGACCCCACCCATCTTCAAAAATCTTCTCCTCTGAACATTCTGGCACTACAGATCTGAAACTTTCACACAAAGTAGCTGATGCATTGTACTCAAAACGATACGAATCAGAATTTGCGAAATCTTTATACTTTTTTCACAGTGAGCTTTCAAATTTGTCTGAAATCGGAAAAAAGTGAAAAATGGCCAACTTCGAGGGCATATAACTAAAAGACCTAGGACGGGAACGTTATGATTTTTTCAGGGAAGGAAGATACATATGTCGTGTACAAGACTCAATAATAAAATGGCGTGCGAACAGTCATTTCCGGTCTGTAGGAATTTTGAAAAAAATGACATTTTTCAAAATTTAAATTTTAACATGGGCAAAAATTTCAAAATAGACCTAGAGACGTGCAACTTCATTTAAACGATAGCTTATATCGTTGTGAACAAAATTGTAAATCATGACGACTTTGTAGCTCACATGGTTTGGCCGCCATTTACATTTTCTGTATTATAATGCTTTTCCATCGGTTCACTAGGAAGCCCTGCCTTTGGCGGCATGCTCTTTGGCAAGAGGTTGCGGGAAACTGGCATCTCATCTCTTTAGTGCAATTTTCATTGTATTATTTCTAAATATCTACTTTCAAACTTGCAATTTGCTTTGAAAGTATCAAAATAACATTTATGACAAATAAATAAAGCTGTTATTTTCGTTGTAGTTTACAAATAATTAAAATTCAATATTTCCTTGATTTTGACGTCTGGTCTGCTTATGGCAGCATGCAGCTTGGCAGGAGCTTGTGGAAAACTGCGATGTCTTCAACTGAATTTCAATTTTCAAAATAGAACAAGAGACTTGTAACTTCATTTGAAGATAGCTAATATCACTGTGACCAAAATGTAAATCAGGGCGATTTCGTTGCTCACACAGTTTAAACTTTATATATTTTTTCTTTAATTTAATGTTTTATCATCATTTCACTTCAAAGCCATGTCTTTGGCGGCATGGCGATTGGCAAGAGGTTGCGGGAACCTGGCATCTCATCTCTTTAGCGTATTTGTCATCCTATTGTTTCTAAATATCTACTAACAGACTAGCAACTTGCTTTAAAAGAATCACAATAGTATTTCCTGCAAATGAATAAAGCTGGTATATTCGTAGTAGTTTACAAATAATTAAAATTTAACATTTCCTTCCTTTTGACGCCTGGTCTGCATACACCTTGGCAGATGCTTGTGGAAAGCTGTGATTTATTCAACGGAATTTCATTTGTTTTGTTTATGAATATCCACTTATAGATTTCCAAATTGTTATAAAAGAATCACAATAACCTTTCATGCAAATTAATAAACCTTTTAATATTCGTAGCAGGGACAATAATTTTTTATTATGAAAAGTTCATTGTATGGAAGCCTGGTCTGTTTTTGGTGGCATGCACCTTGGCAGGAGCTTTCGAAAATTGTAATCTCTTCTTGGGACACTGCAAGCATCAGTGAACGATTTTTAAATCAAAATTTTTTTATATAATAACAAGGGCATAATTTCCAAAAGGAACCAAAGACTGTGTTATTGTATAGTATTATTTTTTTTTAAATCAACTTACAGATTACCAACTTGTTGTAAAAGATTGACAGTATACATGTACCTGTTCTGTAAAAACATAAAGCTGATAAATTCTTACGAAAAGGGAAATTTCAAATATCAACCGAGAGACTTATTTTTTTTTAAAAAGATGCACAGTACAAATAAAAAACAAAGTAAATCATGGCGGATATGAAGGTCATGTGGTATTCTTGATATTCTGATTAATAATACAACTTCAGAATTTTCAGTCTTGTTGGTAGTTTTGACAGAACAGTATCAGTGACAGTGACAGTATCAGTATCAGTATCAGTATCAGTTCGATCAAACATGGAGGTGAAGGTCAAGCAGAAATCTGAAGACCTAAGTACTGCCGCGGCAGTCCTAGTTATTATTATTATTATTCCACGGATTTTGTTAACACGACTTCTACCAGAAGGAATGCAGCTAATACTACAAAACTTTGCAAGATGATCGCCCTTACTGCCTAGTTTCATGCCGAAGCTTTTGGGCCCAATCGTTCAAACCATTAAAGGTCCAGTTCGATTCTAAATTTCGATTTTTAACATGGGAAAAATCTTAAAAATGCAGCTAGAGACTTGCAACTTTTTTAAAAAGATGCGCATTGACAGTGCGAGAAGGAAAGTAAATCATGACGATTTCGTTGGTCACGTGGTTTCGACGCCATTTTGATTTTAGACACTTTTCAAAATTTCCCGAACCCATGCACCTTTGACAATCTTCTCCTCTGAAGATACAAGGATTACAAAGCTCATATTTTCACATAATGTAGCTGATATATGGCTGACAAAAATGACCTCACGGATTTTGCAAATTCGAAATACTTTTTGCACAGTAGGTATTTGAAATCTGTTGATTTTTCAAAAAGCGCAAACTTCAAGGGGACATAACTCAAAAACCTACCCGTCGATTTTGATGATTTTTTCAGGAGAGTAAGATTGGACTGAAGTCTTTATGAATCAACAATAAAATCGCTCGCGTACAGTCATTCCCGGCCACAATTAAGCTTCCAATTTCTAAAAATATCAAAAATCACGCTTTTGGTGAGTTTTTGTAAATTCATAACATAATAATCAAATCTTCTAGAATAGAGTTTGATACCTCACCAGAGAGACAAAACATTTTCCTAAATACGAAAATTGAAATTAATAGAATAGTGTTCATAATGGACGAGTTACGGGTACTTTAAGTTTGACAGTTCCTGCTTTCTTTCTAAATTGATGATTGTCACGTTTGTAGTGTGTCTTTGTTTTGTCATAGTTCAACAATGCAATATCGTCGAACCTTGTTTAATATCTCGTCAGAATGGGAAAGGATTGCTCTAAATGGGGAAAGCATAATTAGTTTGATAATAAACATAACAAATGTGCTATAAGCCTTTTCTTTTGATCAATTGCGACTTTCCGTTTGTACTGTAAACAAAGGGGGTAAATCCTACTTTCGTTTTACATGATGGACAGGTAGAGGCTGCTGTAGCTTAATGCTTTTACAGATCTTCGTGTAACTTTCAAGAATGACTGCTGATATGACGTAGTTAATAGGAAATTAATCAAATATGCGCTGAATCCTTTTATCGTCACTTGTGACTATATTTAAGGATTCAGAACTAAAGTTCTGAATCCTTATTGTTATTGGCGTGTTTTATTATTATTATTATTAAGGATTCAGCCCCTTTGGGGCAGAATCCTTATTGAGATTGGCGTGTTTTATTATTATTATTATTATTATTATTCCACGGATTTTGTGAACACGACTTCTACCAGAAGGAATGCAGCTAATACTACCAAACTTTGCAAGATGATCGCCCTTACTGCCTAGTTTCATGCCGAAGCTTTTGAGACCAATCGGTCAAACCATTAAAGGTCGAGTTCGAATCTAAAGTTCGATTTTTAACATGGGCAAATTCTTAAAAATGCAGCTAGAGACTTGCAACTTTTTCTAAAAGATGCGCATTGTCAATGCGAGCAAAAAAGGAAATAATGGCGAAACTGTAGATCACGTGGTTTCGGCGCCATATTGTTTTTAGCGTTTCTGTAAAATTTCCCCATCCAACGCATCTTTGACAATCTTCTTCTCTGAAGATACTTGCACCACGACGCTGAAGGTTATATACGTATGTAGCTGAGGCATTGGTGAATGCATGGTGTGTTTTTCCAAGAGTGTACTCCCAATACTTTTTGAACAGTGAGCACTCAAAGTTGGTCAATTTTGAAAAACGCGCAAACTTCAACGGGACATATAAGTCCCAACCCTAACCATCGATTTTCATCATTTTTTCAGGATAGTAAGACAATACTATGGTCGTTATATATAAAAAATAAAATCGCTCGCGAACAGTCATTCTTCGTCACAATTTCATAAAAACTGAAAGTGTACTGAAATTTCACGATTTTGAGGGTGTGCTTCTTTAAAAATCTTCTTCTCACTAACGGCAATACATGCAGACATGCGTGATAGCTCATTTTAAAGCTGAATAAATTGGTAAGACAGTGACGAGCCAAAATTTTGAGTTTCGTCCTAGAACTTGAATTATCTGCCCTTGAATACGGTCTTTTATTAAATGATCGGTTTTTTTGCTCTATGTTTAAAGGGACATAACTCGCTAACGAAAACTCTGATTCGAATTCTGTTTTTTTCAATCTGTTCATCATTTGTGGTTTAACAATTCCACTTCAGAATGTGATCATGTAAAAGTTGACCGTTTAATCACAACGGCGACATGAACACATTTGACGATTTTTCCGGGATTTTCTTTGGAGAAGTTTGGTTCGAAAACTACTGAAGATAGAATCACGTTTGATAGCTCATATAAATGCTGACCAACTAATTGAATCAATAGATACAAGAAAACAACCAAGTAAAGCCTGCCTGTCTGCATCAATGCCATACATATATGGAGGTCTTTTTACTTTTTTTTTTTTTTTTTTTTTTTTAGAGTCCAAAGCGCAACCTGGATTTCTCAACTTTCTAATCCCGCAAGGATCAGAAAAATCAAGGTTTGACTCAAATCGGAGCAAAACGCCTTTTTTTTTTCCTGGTGTTAAAAAAAAATTCAAATCAGTGTCCTTAGTTCTTATGGAGAGGTGCAAACTCCAAAAGTGTGTTTTCCTGTCTTGCCATGTTTCTGCCACCATGTAACGCCGAAAAATCATGCTTTCAGGCCAAATAAATTTTAGCCCCAAATTTGTTTTTTTTTGTACTGCTTTTACAAATTGCTTTAAAATCCGTCAATCTGACAACGTTTCTCACTTCAGTTTGATTCCACAATGTTAAGGATATTGCTTCCATGGACTACAGATAGAAAACGACGGGCTGAATCATTTTATTGTCGCTGGCGACTATATTTAAGGATTCAGCACTAAAGTGCTGAATCCTTATTGTTATTGGCGTGTTTTATTATTATTATTATTATTAGGTCTTCAAGACGTATGTCTCGAAGACGTATTGTTATTATCCTGATTATTTTACTATTATTATTCTTTGTACCAAATTTTGTTCAGCAGATTTCTCAGTAACGGCTGGGTTGATTTGCATGAAATTTTCAGGAAAGGTAGCCTGTAACCAAACTTAGGGGACACTTTTTTACTTTTTTGATTTTCGACTTCTTTCTTGAGTTATCTCCCCTTGAAGTTGAAACTTCAAACTTCAATAGCTCGAAAACTTACGAAGATATTTTAAAAAAACTTTCACCAAAATGTGGGCAACAACATTCCCCATCGATTAGGACTAGTGCGGATTTCGGCCGTAATAATAGATTTTTTGCTATTTCGAAAAAACTGAAAAATTGGTGCACTTTCGCGGTTTTGAGGGTACGCGTCTTCAAACTTCTTCTCCTCACTAAAGGCAACACATACAGATATGTTTGATAGCTCATCTGAAAGCCAAGACAACGTAGAATATAATTTGCTAACAGAATTTTGAATTTTGAACTGGTTCTTGAGTTATCTCCCCTTGAAGTTGAAACTTCAAACCTCAATAGCACGAAAACTAAGCAAGATAATTTCACAAAACTTTCACCAAAATGTGGGCAACAACATTCCCCATCGATGAGGCCTATAGCGGTTTTCGGCCGTAATAATAGATTTTTTGCTATTTCGAAAAAAAGTGAAAATTTCGTGCATTTTCGCGGTTTTGAGGGTACGCGTCTTCAAACTTCTTCTCCTCACTAAAGGCAACACATACAGATATGTTTGATAGCTCATCTGAAAGCCAAGACAACGTAGAATATAATTTGCTAACAGAATTTTGAATTTCGGCCTAGAATTCGAGTAATCTGCCCTTGAATATGGTCCTTTTTAGAAAGGGCGTTTTTTGGCTGCAATTTCAAAGGGGCATAACTCTGTAACTAATTGATTTATGTCAAAGTAATTGGTAGCCATATCTTTCTAATAAAGAGCTGCACACTTCCATAATACATCAATATCATATAAAAGTTAATAGTTTCGGCATAAATTTGAGATATTCCCAAAAAAGTAAAATGTTGTGATTTTGAGCATTTTCGAGGGGTATATCCTTGGGAGAATTATTGGTTATGAACCAATGGAGATAGGAAGACTTTAAATAAATCATGGTGATGTAGAAACGTCATTTATTAAGGACAATATTTTTCAAGCTCAAATCTGGCTTAGTTTTTCTTTGACAAGTCATATAAGTTTGTCATTTTTAAAAAATCGCCATTTTCAACAAAGTTGAAAGGTTCATAACTGCTTCACTTCTTATGCTATTGAAATTTTACATACACCTCCGTGTGCACAATTTCAAGAAGAACAACTTTTATGTTGACCGCTTTCATCAACAAGTTGATAGTTAAGGCTCGAACATCGCAAGCGATGTCTAGGGGTCCATATTTAAGCATTTTTGAGTATTTTCTTGAATATTCATATGGCATAACGCATTAATTATGTATACAATCTAAATGATGATTACATCTTTTTAAGTGGAAATTAAAGCACAACATTTTCTATGTTACACCTAGGTATGGAAATAGTAACCATTTTGTCTTAATCGTGAGAAATGTAATGTAGGGGTCCATTAATATGTGATTTTTTAATTTTCAGAGGGGTACCTTCTTTGGAGAATTTAAAAAAAAAAACTACTGAAGATAGAGACATGTTTGATAGCTCATTTTAAAGCAGAGAATCTGATGAATAACCGAGAGTCCATCATGGAATTCTAGGTCAAGCAGAAGTCTTGAAGACCTAAGTATTGACGCGTCAATCCTAGTTATTATTATTATTATTATTCTTCCAGCGAGGGCGTGGTCACGATTTCGGCCAAACGAAAAGAGCTAATGCAACCAAACTTTGCAAACTGATAGCCCTTACTACGAACTACTAAAAATAAGCTTTTGGGCACAATCGACACAGCCATTAAAGGTCCAGTTCGATTCTAAATTTCGATTTTTAACATGGGAAAATTATTCAAAATGCAGTTAGAGACTTGCAACCTTTTTTAAAAGATGCGCATTGACAGTGCGAGCAGAAAAGTAAATCATGACGATTTCGTTGGTCACGTGGTTTCGCCGCCATTTTGATTTTCGACACTTTTCAAAATTTCCCGACCCCATGCACCTTTGACAATCTTCTCCTCTGAAGATACAAGCATTAGAAAGCTCATATTTTCACATAACGTAGCTGATATATTGCTAACAAAAGTCATCAGACGGATTTTTGCAAATTCGCTATACTTTTTGCACAGTGATCTTTCAAAGTCCGACAATTTTTTAAAATCGCAAACTTCAAAGGGAGATAACTCATAAGATTTAATCGAAAATTTCAAGATTTTTCCAAGAAATGTAAGACAGTACTATTGTCTATACGAATCAACAATAAAATCGACGCTAAACATTCATTTCCGGTTTTTGAGAACGGGTACATAATTATAGATAAATAACACTGACAATTTTAACATGGGGGGAATTTTCAAAATGCACTTAGAGAGTTAATTTTTTTTAAATATGATAGACAGTAACACTACAGACAAAAAAGTCAATCATAACAATTTTGTAAGATGTACGGTTTCGTCGCTATTCATGCGAAACTATTCACACAATTTGATCAACAGAAACAAAGGATGCAGGTCACGCCCATAGACTGTGTAAAAGTCGCAATTCCTTTGTTCTTCTACCACGGATCTTGTAAACACGACTTTTGCCAGAAGGAATCCGACTATTGCAACCAAACTTTGTAGGCTGATAGCCCTTACCATGTAGTTTTGCAGCGGAGCTTTTGGGCCCAATCAATCAAACCATTAAAGGTCCAGTACGATTCTAAAGTTCGATTTTTAACATGGGATTTTTTTTCATAGTTCACCTAGAGACTTGCAACTTTTTTTAAAAGATGCGCAATGACAATGCACGCAGAAAAGTTAAACACAACGAATTCGAAAGTCACGTGGTTTAGCCGCCATTTTGATTGTTGTTGTTAAATCCGACTTTCGTTTTACATGATGGACAGGTAGAGGCTGCTGGAGCTTAATGCTTATAGAGATCTTCGTGTAACTTTCAGGAATAACTGCTGATATGATATACTTATTAGGAAATTAATCAAATATGCGCTGAATCCTTTTGTCGTCGCTTGCGACTATATTTATTATTATTATTCTTCCAGCGAGGGCGTGGTCACGATTTCGGCCAAACGAAAAGAGCTAATGCAACCAAACTTTGCAAACTGATAGCCCTTACTACGAACTACTAAAAATAAGCTTTTGGGCACAATCGACACAGCCATTAAAGGTCCAGTTCGATTCTAAATTTCGATTTTTAACATGGGAAAATTATTCAAAATGCAGCTAGAGACTTGGAACCTTTTGTAAAAGATGCGCATTGACAGTGCGAGCAGAAAAGTAAATCATGACGATGTCGTTGGTCACGTGGTTTCGCCGCCATTTTGATTTTAGACACTTTTCAAAATTTCCCGAACCCATGTACCTTTGACAATCTTCTCCTCTGAAGATACAAGCATTAGAAAGCTCATATTTTCACATAATGTAGCTGATATATTGCTAACAAAAGTGATCAGAAGCGATTTTGCAAATTCGCTATACTTTTTGCACAGTGACCCTTCAAAGTTCGACAATTTTTGAGAATCTCAAACTTCAAAGGGAGATAACTCATAAGGTTTAACCCATAATTTCAAGATTTTTCCAGGAAAGGTAAGGCATTACTATGGTCTATACGAATCAACAATGAAAATCAATGCTGAACAGTCCTTTTCGGTTTTTGAGAACGGGTGCATAATTATAGATAAATAACACTGACAATTTTAACATGGGGGGAATTTTCAAAATGCACTTAGAGAGTTCATTTTTTTTTAATATGATAGACAGGAACACTACAGACAAAAAAGTCAATCATAACAATTTTGTAAGATGTACGGTTTCGTCGCTATTCATTCGAAACTATTCACACAATTTGAACAACAGAAACAAAGAATGCAGGTCACGCCCATAGACTGTGTAAAAGTCGCAATTCCTTTGTTCTTCTACCAGGGATCTTGTAAACACGACTTTTGCCGGAAGGAATGCGACTATTGCAGCCACACTTTGTAGGCTGATAGCCCTTACCATGTAGGTTTGCAGCGATGCTTTTGGGCCCAATCAATCAAACCATTAAAGGTCCAGTTCGATTCTAATTCTCCATTTTTAACATGGGAAAAAACTTCAAAATGCAGATAGAGACTTGAAACTTTTTTTAAAAGATGCACAATAACCATGCGAGAAAGAAAGTAAATCATGGCGAGTTCGTAGGTCACGTGGTTTAGGCGCCATATTGATTTTTTTAGAACTTAGGTCTCAATAATGCTACAGACATGCTAGAGACTTGCAACTTGTGTTGAAAGATGTATTTATTGATTATATTTCAACTAATTGAGTCATTTATGCGCTGAATCCTTTTATCGTCACTTGTGACTATATTTATTATTATTATTCTTCCACGGATTTTGTCCCCAGCACTTCTACCAGAAGGAATGCAGCTAATGCAACCAAACTTTGCAGAATGATAGCCCTTACTGTCTAGTTTGATGCCGCTTCTTTTCAGCCCAATCGGCAAGAACGTTAAAGGTCCAGTCCGATTCAAAGTTGCGATTTTTAACATGGGAAAATTATTCAAAATGCAGCTAGAGACTTGCAACCTTTTTCAAAAGATGCGCATTGATACTGCGAGCAGAAAAGTAAATCATGACGATTTCGTTGGTCACGTGGTTTCGCCGCCATTTTAATTTTAGACACTTTCCAAAATTTCCCGACCCCATGCACCTTTGACAATCTTCTCCTCTGAAGATACAAGCATTAGAAGGCTCAAATTTTCACATAATGTAGCAGATATATTGCTAACAAAAATGACCTCATGGATTTTGCAAATTCGCAATACTCTTTGCACAGTGACCTTTCAAAGTTCGACAATTTTTTAAAATCGAAAACTTCAAAGGGAGATAACTCATAAGGTTTAACCAATAATTTCAAGATTTTTCCAGGAAATGTAAGACAGTACTATTGTCTATACGAATCAACAATAAAATCGACGCTGAACAGTCATTTCCGGTTTTTGAGGACGGGTACTTAATTATAGATAAATAACACTGAAAATTTTAACATCGGGGGAATTTTCAAAATGCACTTAGAGAGTTAATTTTTTTTTCATATGATAGACAGGAACACTACAGACAAAAAAGTCAATCATAACAATTTTGTAAGATGTACGGTTTCGTCGCTATTCATGCGAAACTATTTACACAATTTGAACAACAGAAACTAAGGATGCAGGTCACGCCCATAGACTGTGTAAAAGTCGCAATTCCTTTGTTCTTCTACCAGGGATCTTGTAAACACGACTTTTGCCGGAAGGAATGCGACTATTGCAGCCAAACTTTGTAGGCTGATAGCCCTTACCATGTAGTTTTGCAGCGGAGCTTTTGGGCCCAATCAATCAAACCATTAAAGGTCCAGTACGATTCTAAAGTTCGATTTTTAACATGGGCAATTTCTTTCAAAGTTCACCTCGAGACTTGCAACTTTTTTTAAAAGATGCGCAATGACAATGCACGCAGAAAAGTTAATCACAACGAATTCGAAAGTCACGTGGTTTAGCCGCCATTTTGATTCTTGTTGATAAATCCGACTTTCGTTTTACATGATGGACAGGTAGAGGCTGCTGTAGCTTAATGCTTATAGAGATCTTCCTGTAACTTTCAGGAATGACTGCTGATATGATATACTTACTAGGAAATTAATCAAATATGCGCTGAATCCTTTTATCGTCACTTGTGACTATATTTAAGGATTCAGCACTAAAGTGCTGAATCCTTATTGAGATTGGCATGTTTTATTATTATTATTATTATTCTTCCAGCGAGGGCGTGGTCACGATTTCGGCCAAACGAAAAGAGCTAATGCAACCAAACTTTGCAAAATGATAGCCCTTACTGCGAACTACTAAAAATAAGCTTTTGGACATAATGGACACAGCCATTAAAGGTCCAGTTCGATTCTAAATTTATATTTTTAACATGGGAAAATTATTCAAAATGCAGCTAGAGACTTGCAACTGTTTCTAAAAGATGCGCATTTTCAATACGAGCAAAAAAGTAAATCACAGTGAAATCGTAGATCACGTGGTTTCGGCGCCATATTGTTTTTAGCGTTTCTGTAAAATTTCCCGACCCCACGCATCTTTGACAATCTTCTTCTCTGAAGATACTTGCACCACGACGCTGAAACTTATATATGTATGTAGCTGATGCATTGGTGAATGCATGGTGTGTCTTTTCAAGAGTGTACCCCCAATTCTTTTTGAACAGTGAGCACTCAAAGTTGGTCGATTTTGAAAAATGCGCAAACTTCAAAGGGACATAACTCAAAAACCTACCCGTCGAATTTCATTATTTTTTCAGGATAGTAAGACAATATCATGGTCGTTTTAAATCAAAAATAAAATTGCTCGCGAACAGTCATTCCTTTTCACAATTTGACAAAAACTGAAAATGTACTGAAATTTCGCGATTTTGAAGGTGTGCGTCTTTAAAAATCTTCTTCTCACTAACAGCAACACGTACAGACACGTGTGATAGCTCATTTTAAAGCTGAATAAATGGTTAACAAAGTAACGAGCCAAATTTTTTAATTTCGTTCTAGAACTAAAATTATCTCCCCTTGAATATGGTCATTTTTTAGATGTTTGTTTTTTGGCTTTATGTTCAAAGGGACATAACTCTGCCACATATAAACTAATTTCAGAGTTAATTATTGCTAATTGTTCCCCGGTATTTGCTCAACAATTCTATTGCAAATCATTATCATATAAAAGTTGATAGTTACGGAACAATTTGGACATTTTCGAAACCAACTGAAAATGTACTGAAATTTTGCGATTTTGAAGGTGTGCATCTTTAAAAATCTTCTTCTCACTAATGGCAACAAGTACAGACAAGTGTGATAGCTCATTTTAAAGCTGAATAAGTGCTTAACAAAGTAACGAGCCTCATTTTGGAATTTCGTTCTAGAACTTAAATTGTCTCCCCTTGAATATGGTCATATTTTAAATGTTTGTGTTTTGGCTTTATATTCAAAGGGACATAACTCTGTAATAAATAGACTTATGTCTCAGTTCTTTATTGAAATATGTTCCCAATATTTGCTCAACAATTCCATTTCAAGTCATTATCATATACAAATTAATAGTTCGGCCACATTTTGGGTTTTTATTCAGGGGTAAACAAATATGAAATTTTGAACATTGAAATGCGAGTCTCAATAATCCTAGACACATGCTAGAGACATGCAACTTTCTTTACAAGTTGTGCAATATTAATGTTACAGTGGCTTTATTAATTACATTTCAAATAATTTACTCATCTATACGCTGAATCCTTTTATCGTCACTTGTGACTATATTTAGGTCTTCAGACTTTAGTCTGAAAGACCTATTGTTATTACCCGAGTTTTCCTTATTAGGTCTTCAGACTTTAGTCTGAAAGACCTATTGTTATTATCCGATTTTCCTTATTATTATTATTATTATACTTATTTGTACCAATTCTGTGTCAAAGGTACAGCCCAAACTACTTATGCAAATTCCATGACACTTTCAGGGATGATAGCCTCTGGGCTGAAATTTATACATATCACAAAAAATCCTTACTTCCGGCTTCTGTTTTTGTGTTACAGCCCCTTTAAATTTCGAATTTTAACATGGGAATTTTTTTCAAAATGCACTTACAGACTTGCAACTTTTTCTAAAAGATGCGTAATCATCTTCTGAGCAAAAAAGGAAATCATGAGAAAGTCGTATGTCACGTGACTTAGACGCCATTTTGATTTTAGTACATTTTTTGGCATTTTCAGCCTTTCCGACACTACCGATCTTAAAAAATCTTCTCCTCTGAACATACTGGTACAATAGAGCTGAAACTTTCACAAAATGCAGCTGATGCATTGTACAAAAAACGATACCTATTTAGAAATAGGAAACCTCTATACTTTTGTAACAGTGCCCATTCAAATTTGTCAAAAAATCGAAAAACCTGAAAAATGGCAAACTTCAAGGGCAGATAACTCGCGTACCTACCAAACGAACTTTATCAGTCTTTCAGGGTAGGAGGACACATATGTCATGTACAGGAATCAATAATACAATTGCTCGCGTATAGTCATTTACGATGTGTGGAATTGTCGAAAAATTGTCATTTTTAGAAAGTTAAATTTTTAACATAGGAAAAATTTTCAAAATAGAACTAGCGACTTGCAACTTAGTTTAAACGATAGCTAATGTCCTTGTGACAAAAAAAGTAAATCAAGACGAAATCGTAGGTCACGTGGTTTCTATAGTATAACGCATTTCCTTTGTTTCCCTTCGAAGGTCTGCTTTTGGCGGCATGCTCCTTAGCAAGAGGTTGTGGGAAACTTGCATCTTTTCACTATTTCCATTGTATCTTTTTTAAATATCCACTTAGAGACGTGTAACTTGTTTTAAAAGATACACAATAACCTTTGCTGCTAATAAATAAAGCTTATAATATTCGTAACAGGGGTAAACTTTTTATACTCGAACATTTCCATCGTTCTACAGCCTGGTCTGCTTTTGGCGACATGCATCTTGTCAGGAGTACAACGTGGACAAGAAGGAAAGCTTGCTCTGGCTACAATGCAGCAGTCTGAAGACCGTCAGTACTGCCCTGGCAGTCCTAGTTATTATTATAATTATTATTATTTGTACCGATTTTGTGGCAGCTGCACAGCCTAAACTAGATACGCCAATTCCATGACACTTTCATAGATAAAAGGCTCTGAGCTGAAGTTGATACAGAAGAAAACAAATCCTAATTTCCGGCTTCCGTTTTTGTGCTACAGGCCCTTTAACATTCGATTTTTAACATGGGTAATTTTTTCAAAATGCACTGAGAGACTTGCAACTTTTTGCAAAAGATGCACAATCATCTTCGTAACAAAAAAGTAAATCATGAGAAAGTCGTACGTCACATGACTAAGACGCCATTTTGATTTTAGTGCATTTTTTTGCATTTTCAGCCTTTCCGACACTACCGATCTTAAAAAATCTTCTCCTCTGAACATACTGGTACTACAAAGCCGAAACTTTTACAGAATGTAGCTGATGCATTGTACTTTAAACGATACGAGCCAGATTTTGCAAAATCGATCTATTTATTTCACAGTGCCCATTCAAAAATGTCTGAAAATGAAAAAAAGTTAAAAAGTGCAAACTTCAAGGGCAGATTACTCAGACATTTAAGACGGAAACTTTATGATTCTTTCAGAGATCGAAGATACATATGTCGTGTACAAGAATCAATAATAAAATAGCATGCGTACAGTCATTTCCGGTCTGTAGAAATGTCGAAAAATCGTCATTTTTCACAAAATAGATTTTTAACATGGGCAAAATTTTCAAAATAGAACTAGCGACTTGGAACTTAGTTTAAACGATAGCTTATGTCCTTGTGACAAAAAAAGTAAATCATGACGAAATCGTAGGTCACGTGGTTTGTATACTATAACGCATTTCCTTTGTTTCCCTTCGAAGGTCTGCTTTTGGCGGCATGCTCCTTGGCAAGAGGTTGCAGGAACCTTGCATCTTTTCACTATTTTCATTGTATCTTTTCTAAATATCCACTTAGAGACTTGCAACTTGTTTTAAAAGATACACAATGACCTTGCCTACAAATAAATAAAGCTTATAATATTCTTTGCAGGGGTAACATTTTTATTTTTCAACATTTCCATCGTTCTACAGCCTGGTCTGCTTTTGGCGACATGCACCTTGTCAGGAGCTAGCGGAAATATCTGATCTCTTCAACATTATGTAAAACGTGGACTAGAAGGAAAGATTGCTCTGGCTACAATGCAGCAGTCTGAAGACCGTCAGTACTGCCATGGCAGTCCTAGTTAGGTCTTCAGACTTTAGTCTGAAAGACCTATTGTTATTATCCGATTTTCCTTATTATTATTATTATTATTTTCGGTAATTTTGTGTCAACTGTGCAGTCTAAACTACGTATGCTTATTACATGAAACTTTCAGGGGTAATAGCCTTTAGTCTGAAATTGATACATATCACAAAAAATCCTGACTTCCGGCTTCCTTTATTGTGCTACAGCCCCTTTAAATTTCGATTTTTAACATGGCAATTTTTTTCAAAATGCACTTAGAGGCTTGCAACTTCTTGCAAAAGATGCATAATCATCTTCCAAGCAAAAAAGTAAATCATGAAAAAGTCGTACGTCACTTAATTTAGACGCCATTTGGATTTTAGTGCATTTTTTGGCATTTTCAGCCTTTCCGACACTGCCGATCTTAAAAAATCTTCTTCTCTGAACATACTGGTACTACAGAGCTGAAACTTTCACAGAACGTAGCTGATGCATTGTACTGAAAACGTATCGAAACAGAAATTGCGATTTGTTTTTACTTTTTGGACAGTGCCCATTCAAATTTGTCCGAAAATTGAAAAACATGAAACATCGCAAACTTCAAGGTCAGATAACTCGAATACCTACCAAGGGAACTTTATCAGTTTTTCAGGTCAGGAGGACACATATGCCATGTACAGGTATCAGTAATAAAAGTGCTTGCGTACAGTCATTCTTTGTCTGTAGAAATGTCGTAAAATCGTCATTTTTCACAATTTAAAATTTTAACATGGGCTAAATTTTCAAAATACAACTAGAGACTTGCAACTTAGTTTAAACGATAGCTAATGTCCTTGTTACCAAAAAAGTAAATCAAGACGAAATCGTAGGTCACGTGGTTTCTATAGTATAATGCATTTCCTTTGTTTCCCTTCGAAGGTCTGCTTTTGGCGGCATGCTCCTTGGCAAGAGGTTGCGGGAACCTTGCATCTTTTCACTATTTTTATTGTATCTTTTCTAAATATCCACTTAGAGACTTGCAACTTGTTTTAAAAGATGCACAATAACCTTGCCTGCAAATAAATAAAGCTTATAGTATTCGTAGCAGGGATAAAATTTGTATAATTCAACATTTCCATCGTTCTACAGCCTGGTCTGCTTTTGGCGACATGCACCTTGTCAGGAGCTAGCGGAAAGCTCTGATCTCTTCAACATTATGTAGAACGTGGACAAGAAGGAAATATTGCTCTGGCTACAATGCAGCAGTCTGAAGACCGTCAGTACTGCCCTGGCAGTCCTAGTTAGGTCTTCAGACTTTAGTCTGAAAGACCTATTGTTATTACCCGAGTTTTCCTTATTATTATTAGGTCTTCAGACTTTAGTCTGAAAGACCTATTGTTATTATCCGATTTTCCTTATTATTATTATTATTTTCGGTAATTTTGTGTCAACTGTACAGTCTAAACTACGTATGCTAATTACATGAAACTTTCATGGGTGATAGACTTTGGTCTGAAATTGATACATATCACAAAAAATCCTGACTTCCGGCTTCCCTTATTGTGCTACAGCCCCTTTAAATTTCGAATTTTAACATGGGATTTTTTTTTACAAATGAACTTAGAGACTTGCAACTTTTTTTAAAAGATGCGCAATCATCCTTTAAGCAAAAAAGTAAATCATGAGAAAGTCGTATGTCACGTGACTTAGACGCCATTCTGATTTTAGTGCATTTTTTAGCATTTTCAGCCTCTCCGATAGTACCAATCTTAAAAAATCTTCTCCTCTGAACATACTGGTACTACAGAGCTGAAACTTTCACAGAACGTAGCTGATGACTTGTACTGAAATCGTATCGAGACAGAATTTGCAAATTTGATCTATTTATTTCACAGTGCCCATTCAAAAATGTCTGAAAATGAGAAAAAGTGAAAATATGCAAACTTCAAGGGCAGATTACTCAGACATCTAGAACGGGAACTTTATGATTCTTTCAGGGAACGGAGACACATATGTCGTGAACAAGAATCAATAATAAAATAGCATGCGTAAAGACATTTCCGGTCTGTAGAAATGTCGAAAAATCGTAATTTTTCACAAAAAGATTTTTAACATGGGCAAAATTTTCAAAATAGGACTAGAGACTTCAAACTTTGTTTAAACGATAGCTATTATCCTTGTGACAAAAAAAGTAAACCATGACGAAATCGTAGGTCACGTGGTTTCTATAGTATAATGCATTTCCTTTGTTTCCCTTCAAAGCTTTCCTTTTGGCGGCATGCTCCTTGGCAAGAGGTTGCGGGAACCTTGCATCTTTTCACTATTTTCATTGTATCTTTTGTAAATATCCACTTAAAGACTTACAACTTGTTTTAAAAGATACACAATAACCTTGCCTGCAAATAAATAAAGCTCATAATATTCGTAGGAGGGGAAACATTTTATAATTCAACATTTCCATCGTTCTACAGCCTGGTCTGCTTTTGGCGACATGCACCTTTTCAGGAGCTAGCGGAAAGCTCTGATTGCTTCAACATTAAGTAAAACGTGGACAAGAAGGAAAGATTACTCTGGCTACAATGCAGCAGTCTGAAGACCGTCAGTACTGCCATGGCAGTCCTAGTTATACTTATTATTATTCCACATGAATTTTGTGGAATTTCTATAAAATAAATGGCTGAGCCGATTTTCATGAAACTTTCTGGGATGATAGCCTCTTGGATGAACTTGATACATTTTTAAGGAATTCCGATTTCCGGTTCCGGTTTCTGAGTTACGGCCCTTGGAAAATTCGAATTTTAACATTGGGAAAATTTTCAAAATGCACCTAGAGACTTGAAACCTATTTCAAAAGATGCGCAATATCATTTTGAACAAAAAAGTAAATCATAGCGAAATCGTACGTCACGTGACTTAGACGCCATTTTGATTTTAGTGACTTTTCGTGAATTTTGACCCCATGCACCTTTAAAAATCTTCTCCTCTGAAAGTACTTGGGGTAGACAGCTGTAATTTACATTTTCTTGAAGCAGGTGCATTGTAGTATCTGGCTATCTCATGGGAAGTGCGAACTCATTGTATTTTTATCACAGTCAGCTTTCAAAGTTGTCTAAAAATGAGAAAATCAGAAAAATTGCAAACTTCAAGGGCAGATAACTCAAAAACCTGGAAAGGGAACTTTATGATATTTTCAGGGAAGGAAGATACATATGTTCTGTATAAGAATCAATAATAAAATGGCTCGCGTACAGTCATTTCCGGTCTGTAGGAATTTTGAAAAAATGACATTTTTCAAAATGTAAATTTTTAACATGGGCAAAATTTTCAAAATATACCTAGAGACTTGCAACTTAATTTAAAAGATAGCTTATATCGTTGTGACCAAAATTGTAAATCATGACGACTTCGTAGCTCACACGGTTAAGCCGTCATTTACATTTTCTGTATTATAATGCTTTTTCATCGGTTAACTTGGAAGCCCTGCCTTTGGCATGCTCCTTGGCAAGAGGTTACGGGAACGTGGCATCTCATCCTATAAGTGTTCTTGTCATTTTATTATTTCTAAATATCTACTTTCAGACTTGCAACTTGTTTTAAATGAATCAAAATGAATTTCATTGCAAATAAATAAAGCTGATATATTCGTTGTAGTTCACAAATAATTAAAATTCAATATTTCCTTCATTTTGACGCCTGGTTTGCTTATGGCAGCATGCACTTTAGCAGGAGCTTGCGGAAATTGTGATTTCTTCTTAGGACACTGCAGGCATCGGTGAAAGATTTTAACACAAAATTTGTATTTTAAACAAGGGTAAAATTTCCAAATGGAACAAGAGACTGTCTTATTGTATAGTATTATTTTTTAAAATCCACTTACAGATTACCAACTTGTTGTAAAAGATTGACATTATACCGGTTCTATAAAAACATAAAGCTGATAAATTCGTTGGAAAGGGCAAATTTTAAATATCAACCTAGAGACTTAATTTTTTTAAGATGCACAGTACAAATAAAAACAAAAAGTAAATCATGGCGAATATGAAGGTCACGTGGTTTTCTTGATATTTTGATTAATAATATAAGTTGGGAATTTTCACAGTTTTGCTGGTATGAGAGATACATGTTACATTAATAGTTTTGACAGAATAGTATAAGTGACATTCTTCGATCAAACATGGAGGTGAAGGTCAAGCGGAAGTCTGAAGACCTAAGTACTGCCGCGGCAGTCCTAGTTATTATTATTATTATTTGTACCAATTTTGTGTCAAAGGTACAGCCTAAACTACTTATGCAAATTCCATGAAACTTTCAGGGATTATAGCCTCTGGGCTGAAATCTATACATATCACAAAAAATCCTGACTTCCGGCTCCTGTTTTTGTGTTACAGTCCCTTTAAATTTCGAATATTAACGAATTTTAACATGGGAATTTTTTTCAAAATGCACTTAGAGACTTGCAACTGTTTCCAAAAGATGCGTAATCATCTTCTGAGCAAAAAAGCAAATCATGAGAAAGTCGTATGTCACGTGACTTAGACGCCATTTTGATTTTAGTGCATTTTTTAGCATTTTCAGCCTCTCCGATCATACCGATTTTAAAAAATCTTCTCCTCTGAACATACTGGTACTACATAGCTGAAACTTTCACAGAATGTAGCGGATGCATTGAACTAAAAATGATACTGAAAAGCAAATGTGTAATGTTAATACTTTTCTCACAGTGCCCATTGAAATTTGTCTGAAATTGCGAAAATATGAAAAATCGCAAACTTCAAGGGCAGATAATTCGAATATTTAAAAAGCGAACTTTATCAGTTTTTTAGGGAAGGAGGACACATATGTCATGTACAATAATCAATAATAAAATTTCTTGCGTACAGTCATTTATGGTCTGTAGAAATGTCGAAAAATGGTCATTTTTCGAAATTCAAATTTTTAACATGGACAAAATTTTCAAAATAGAACTAGCGGCTTGCAACTTAGTTTAAACGATAGCTAATGTCCTTGTGACAAAAAAAGTAAATCAAGACGAAATCGTAGGTTACGTGGTTTCTATATTATAATGCATTTCCTTTGTTTCCCTTCGAAGGTCTGATTTTGGCGGCATGCTCCTTAGCAAGAGGTTGCGGGAACCTTGCATCTTTTCACTATTTTCATTGTATCTTTTCTAAATATCCACTTAGAGACTTGCAACTTGTTTTAAAAGATGCACAATAACCTTGCCTGTAAATGAATAAAGCTTATAATATTCGTAGCAGGGGTAAAACATTTATAATTTAACATTTCCATCGTTCTACAGCCTGGTCTGCTTTTGGCGACATGCACCTTATCAGGAGCTAGTGGAAAGCTCTGATCGCGTGGACAAGAAGGAAAGATTGCTCTGGCTACAATGCAGCAGTCTGAAGACCGTCAGTACTGCCCTGGCAGTCCTAGTTATACTTATTATTATTATTTGTACCGATTTTGTGGCAGCTGCACAGCCTAAACTACTTACGCCAATTCCATGACACTTTTAGAGATCATAGGCTCTGGGCTGAAATTGATACAGAAGAAAACAAATCCTGACTTCCGGCTTTTGTTTGTGTGCTACAGCCCCTTTAAATTTCGATTTTTAACATGGGAATTTTTTTCAAAATACACTTAGAGACTTGAAACTTTTTGCAAAAGATGCGCATTGATCTGTTTAGCAAAATAGTAAATCATGAGAAAGTCGTATGTCACGTGACTGAGACGCCATTTTGAATTTAGAGCATTTTTATGCATTTTCAGCCTTTCCGACCATACCGATCTTCAAAAATCTTCTCCTCTGAACATACTGGTACTACAGAGCTGAAACTTTCACAGATTGTAGTTGATGCATTGTACTAAAAACGATACGAGACAGAATTCGCAAAATCGATCTAATTATTTCACAGTGCCCATTCAAATATGTCTGAAAATGAAAAAAATTGAAAACATGCAAACTTCAAGGGCAGATTACTCAGACATCTAGGACGGGAACGTTATGATTCTTTCAGGGAACGAAGATACATATGTCGTGTACAAGAATCAATAATAATATAACATGCGTACAGTCATATCCGGTCTGTAGAAATGTCGAAAAATCGTCATTTTTCACAAAAATGATTTTTAACATGGGCAAAATTTTCAAAATAGGACTAGAGACTTGCAACTTTATTTAAGCGATAGCTAATGTCCTTGTGACAAAAAAAGTAAATCATGACGAAATCGTAGGTCACGTGGTTTCTATAGTATAATGCATTTCCTTTGTTTCCCTTCGAAGGTCTGCTTTTGGCGGCATGCTCCTTAGCAAGAGGTTGCGGGAACCTTGCATCTTTTCACTATTTTCATTGTATCTTTTCTAAATATCCACTTAGAGACGTGTAACTTGTTTTAAAAGATACACAATGACCTTGTCTGCAAATAAGTAAAGTTTTTAATATTCCTAACAGGGGTAAACTTTTTATAATTCAACATTTCCATCGTTCTACAGCCTGGTCTGCTTTTGGTGACATGCACCTTGTCAGGAGTACAACGTGGACAAGAAGCAAATATTGCTCTGGCTACAATGCAGCAGTCTGAAGACCGTCAGTACTGCCCTGGCAGTCCTAGTTATACTTATTATTATTTGTACCGATTTTGTGGCAGCTGCACAGCCTAAACTACTTACGCCAATTCCATGACACTTTCAGTGATGATAGGCTCTGGGCTGAAATTGATACAGAAGAAAACAAATCCTGAATTCGGGCTTTTGTTCGTGTGCTACAGCCCCTTTAAATTTCGATTTTTAACATAGGACTTTTTTTCAAAATGCACTTAGAGACTTGCAACTTTTTGCAAAAGATGCACAATCATCTTCCAAGCAAAAAAGTAAATCATGAGAAAGTCGTACATCACATGACTAAGACGCCATTTTGATTTAAGTGCATTTTTTTGCATTTTCAGCCTTTCCGACACTGCCTATCTTCAAAAATCTTCTCCTCTGAACATACTGTTACTACAGAGCTGAAACTTTTACAGAATGTAGCTGATGCATTGTACTTCAAACGATACGAGCCAGATTTTGCAAAATCGATCTATTTATTTCACAGTGCCCATTCAAAAATGTCTGAAAATGAAAAAAAGTTAAAAAGTGCAAACTTCAAGGGCAGATTACTCAGACCTTTAAGACTGGAACTTTATGATTCTTTCAGGGATCGAAGATACATTTGTCGTGTACAAGAATCAATAATAAAATAGCATGCGTACAGTCATTTCCGGTCTGTAGAAATGTCGAAAAATCGTCATTTTTCACAAAATAGATTTTTAACATGGGCAAAATTTTCAAAATAGAACTAGCGACTTGCAATTTTGTTCAAACGATAGCTTATGTCCTTGTGACAAAAAAAGTAAATCATGACGAAATCGTAGGTCACGTGGTTTCTATAGTATAACGCATTTCCTTTGTTTCCCTTCGAAGGTCTGCTTTTGGCGGCATGCTCCTTGGCAAGAGGTTGCAGGAACCTTGCATCTTTTCACTATTTTCATTGTATCTTTTTTAAATATCAACTTAGAGACTTGCAACTTGTTTTAAAAGATACACAATGACCTTGCCTACAAATAAATAAAGCTTATAATATTCTTTGCAGGGGTAACATTTTTATTTTTCAACATTTCCATCGTTCTACAGCCTGGTCTGCTTTTGGCGACATGCACCTTGTCAGGAGCTAGCGGAAATATCTGATCTCTTCAACATTATGTAAAACGTGGACTAGAAGGAAAGATTGCTCTGGCTACAATGCAGCAGTCTGAAGACCGTCAGTACTGCCCTGGCAGTCCTAGTTCTTATTATTATTATTTGTACGTTTTTGTGCGCCGGATTCTGAAGTAACGGCTGAACTGATTTGCATGAAATTTTCAGGGATGATAGTCTATGACCTAACCTAGTTAATAGCGAGCCACTTTTTGGATTTTCGACTTCTTTCGTGAGTTATCTCCCCTTGAAGTTGAAACTTCAAACCTCAATAGCTCGAAAACTTATCAAGATATTTTCATAAAACTTTCACCAAAATGTGGGCAACAACATTCCCCATCGATAAGGCCTATAGCTGTTTTCGGCCGGCAGGATAGATTTTTTGCTATTTCGAAAAAACTGAAAATTTTGTGCACTTTCACGATTTTTAGGGTACGCGTCTTTGAAAATCTTCTTCTAAATCACGGCAATACATACAGCTATGTGTGATAGCTCATCTGAAAGGTAAATGAATTTAGAAAAAAGTGATCTCGCCCGAATTTTGAATTATGGCCTCGAATTTTAGTAATGTGTCCTTGAATATGGACCTTTTTGAAAATGGCGTTTTTCGGCTCTATGTTCAAAGGAGCCTAGCTCTGTAACAAATTGTCTTATATCAAAGTTACTTACTGTTATCTCTTTCTTATAACTAGTTAAACAATTCCACAATATATCATTATCATGTAAAAGTTGATAGTATCGACACAATTTGGACGTATTTCCAAAAAGTAAAATTCTGTGATTTTGAGACTTTTCGAGGGGTATTTTCTTTGAAGAATTTTCGATTGTAAACCACTGAAGGTACAATTATGTTTAATACCTCAGGTTGAAGCAAATATGTCCTTTATTAACAATAATAAATGTCAAGCTTGTATCTGTAATGCTTTACTGTGACAAATCATAGAACTTTGTCATTTTTTGAAAATCGCCATTTTCAACAAACTTCACAGGATCATGACTGCTTCACTAATTGAGATATTGGAATGTTATTGATACCTTCGTATGCATAATTTCAAGATCTACAACCTCTATATTGTACTCTTTCATCAAAAAGTTGATAGTTAAGCTCCGAACATCGTAAACGTTGTCTAGGGGTCCACATTTAAGCATTTTTTAGTATTTTTTGTAATATTCAGAAAAACATAACGCATTAATTATGTATGCAATCTAAATAATGATTACATCTACTTAATTGGAAATGAAAGCACACAATTTTGTATGTTGCAAGTTAGTATGAAAATATTAACCATTTTGTCTTAATCGTCAGAAAGGTCATGTAGGGGTCCATTAAAAAGCAATTGTTCCATTTTCAGAGGGTCATTGTCTTTGGACACTTTTTGTAAAATAACTACTGAAGATAGAGACATGTTTGATAGCTCATTTTAAAGCGAAGAAACTGATGAATAACCGAGAGTCCAACATGGAGTTCAAGGTCAAACAGAAGTCTTGAAGACCTAAGTATTGACGCGTCAATCCTAGTTATATTTTTTTTTTCTTCTTCTTTGATGCTATGTTGTCATTACGTAATTCGGAATTCAACCAAGCACGACACGCATGTTAATGTAAGTTTAGTTTCAACCTCTACTTATCAAAAACATGCGTGATAGTGTTTGGTGAGAACCAAATGTGGCAGATGTTCGAGGGCTTCATCAGTTTCAAGTCGGTGGGCGGGATATGGTTACTGCAGATGGATAGCACCAGAAAAACATCAAAAACATCCCCATCACTCCGTTCAACCTTAACCATGTTAACTCGCCAGATATGTTCGTTAAGGTAAGATTGAAATAGTCGTTTCACTGTACCATACTTGTTCATTGAGCGTTTGGCACGGTTACGAAATAACCCACGATTCATACACCACGCAAGCAAACACATTGAATAAGAGCCACTCAAAAGTTATAGCACGTGAAGCAACTTTAGAATCTCTCCCATACAAACTTACCCAGCTAGTCGAAGTACAATCCGGCAGTAATGGAAAACGCTCGGTCTGCTTTCATAAACCTACAGGCACTTTCCGCTTCCTGGTTTTCCGCTCTGGTTCTACGTTCACTAGTAACGTTCACTAGTAACGGTCCTGTACGCCACACCCGACAATCAACAACAAACTCCACCAACGAATCATCCAGTCCTGCCATAGCGACTCCAAAGCACAAATTTACTAGCTGTCACACTGGCAATCAGCGTTCGGCATTTGTTTACAAACAATGATGCGACACAGATTATCCAATCAGCATTGATCTGGGGACGCATCTCAAAGGTGACATAAGGTATTGCGTCACACGTCATATCCTGTCACTTCCTTATTTGGAAGAAACGTGATATTCCACATGTGAGATTGAATTGACCATTGGGATTTTCTTTTAATTACAAACGTTTGGATAGATGTTTTCATCTAATTTAAAAATCTGTGTATAAAACTCTCGTCTTTTAGACGAAGTTTTAAATTAAACTTTTGCCAATAAACACGAAAATGACCTCTATTTTGGCCTAAAATGTCTCCTAACGGAGATCAGCCAGCTGTCGCGTGCTTCTCTATATATAGAGTAAGCTGCTTATGCAGCTTACTGCCGAAGGCAGGTGCATGCATTTACGTGTTACGCGCCAAAGGCGCGTGTTACTGTTGTACCACAGGACTTAAATTCTGGTGAGGGATTCTGGAAGTGCTCTTTTTAGAGTTTGGATACTTATATATATTATAAATATACTGTGTTGCTGTTTATATCCTTCAAAGTAATTAATTCGGGGGTTTAAAGTCAAAACTTGCATATTATCATCTAGGGATGCATTTTGTCCCTTTGGAACTGGAAGGTGCTTTGTAAGAGCACAAACGATTGTTTCAAAGTAAAGGGGGTGATTAATATTGTTACACATGTAACTATTTGTGAATGTGTGCTTTTGGAGGTGATAATGTGTAGAAGTTTAAGCAAAGTTAGAAAAGAGGCCTTTTGGAGGGAGAAGTGAAGAATTGTTTCGGCTCAAACATTGATTGAAAGGTTGTTTTTTTACATGTTGACTCTTTCAAAATGATAGGCGTTTGTAAAATGACAGTCTGTAACATCTATTTTCCCCATATTTTAGTAAGAAGATTTTATTATCGCGATCGATTATGATATCAATAAATAAATTTATGGGGTTCAGTATCTATAACGTAGTATGTATTTACTCACGTGTCTAAAGCGTTCAGATTATCTGAACACACACAAAGCCTGATTAGGCCAGTACTGTGATTAGAAAATAACAAAAACAATCTAACACATTCGAAAATAAGATTTGCGCATGACACGTCTTTTCTGCTTACCGGTGGATCAAAAGAATCATCAATGTCATTTAGAGCTGACCTAGAGTGTCTTCTCTTTTTTTCGAGCATGTTTATATCTCCAACCTGCTCACGTTTCGACCAAAAAATTTTAAATGGTTTGGCGGAAAAATTACATCCGGCGGAAGTTTGACAAAACTAGTATCTATTCGTTCTACTGCTGCGGTGCATGAATAGACAGAACTCAGTCGTGAAATCGAAGGGAGTAAATTATCACTTTCGACATTATATTATGTTGGAGAAATGAAATAATACATTATTAATGTCAATATCTAACGGTTACACGAATCTATTTAGCAAATTATACCAATTATTGAGTAGTATCCTAAAACATATAATTCATTGAATAAAGGCTTGTTTCCAATTTGATCACCGCCCTTTCGGATCTCTCCCCATCAGCGCGCAGGATTCGCCATGGTAGCGGTGTAAACTTCCGGTACGCACCTGCTGGTTCCTACTGACGATAAATGAAATGAATTTAGATGTAAGTAATGCATTAATTGTGATTTCCAAGGCTGGAATACAAGAAGAGACAGTGCTCTTTTATTTTTTTCGATAAAAGTAGTTCGAATAAATTAAATATCCGCTTAGATTTGTAACGGTAAGCAATGTCCAACATGAAAATGATGATTGAGCAGCGTTCCATGTCACTTGAAATAACTAGAGCATGACCATTAATTCATATAATATTAGATCTGCACATGTGGATCTCTTTCATCAAATCTTATTTCATAGGTTTTGATTATTTTGGGAGTGTAATGCACATCCTGAAGAAGGCTGAAGAAATTGACAGTGCCAAGGGTTTAAAAGATAGTAGGGAATGTCATGACCCATGTGCTCCTGGTAAAATGCTACTTTCCATCAACCCTAACTTTATTACCCTTCACTAGATAAACTACCGGTAACCCTAAAGATCGCTGAAAGAGATCCAGGGCTTAGAAAGGATAGTGTAAAGATCACTAGTGCTAAAGTAGATTAAAGCGCTAAAATGCAGTCTTTATTTAAATTATTTTCATTTGTTTGATCATCCAATAAACAAAGCCTTCACCTCGCTTAGTCAGCAAACTGCAAAATATTCCCTTTGGCGTACCCCAATATCTGCTTAGAAAGGCTGATTTGATAAATTGCACTTATACTGATCATCCACCAAGCTTTGATTTCATCACAGTGAGTCTTGTACCAATGAAACACCTTTTTCATAGTCGTATTTTAGAAAATTCAGGGTGTCACTAATTGATCAGATTTAGTTTGACTTTTAGGTGTGACCAAGTATCCATGACATGATCATGACTAATGTTTGGAAAATATTGTAACCCACGAAATAAAACCTGTGGTCCCTAACTATAACATGAACTTTGAGAGGCTAATATTGAAATTTAAAAGGAGGGTTCTATCAGGTATTTTTGTGTGGAAACAAAATTCGAGAGGATATTCCCGTTTCACGTACCGGTATATGCTATTACTACATGATTAAAACACATTCCAATTAAGAGATATTGATGAAGGTAATGTTTTGATGACTTTATATTTGACAACGTGATAAACACAAAGGTACATTTGTTATGTGTGACAATGTGAGTATTCTGTCAGTGTGTATGTTTTATTATGAAAAAGTTGTAGTAAAGTTAGGTAAACTATAGCATGTTTTCATTTCACGTTATGACCAAAAAAAAGATATTCTATCAGTGTGTATGTTTTATTATGAAAAAGTTGTCATTTCATATAATGCCAAAACACCAAGACAGCAGATGGTGCTGATAGATTGGTGACAGAGCAAGTGAGTTGGCGGGTAAAGTAATGACTGGACTTCAACTCTGAAACATCATCAAAGTTTCTCAGCCATTCATTTTTGTAATAGTATGACCTAAGTGTTTGAGGGAATAATTAAATTGTAATGAGGAAATTCCTTTTTCTTCTTGTGTACATATGAAATCATGTTTCAGATTTCAGTCTTCTAACTTTTGGCATCATAAGAATGATAAAAATGGTTTGATTCCACGAAGACTGAGTTTCCGCAATGTCCCGGGTTGGTCAAATCCATCCCATGGAGGACATGACAGGCCATGCGTATAACTATAAGGGCCAGCTTCAGTCTCGATCGTCCAATCTTGAGACAAATTATCATACGTCCGTCACATTAGAAGAGGCAAGATGGTCGGACATGCGCAAACGAATAGGGCTGCCGAGACTGCCAAAGGGACATTCACCACAAGAAGAACTTGACAAAGTAAGTGTTTTTTTAATTCCTTTCCAGCTGTAGGAGTAAGTTTCATAATTATCATAAAATATGTGACACAAACAACCAATTGTTCTGGTCATCAATTCTTAAATGGTGGCATTATGCTTATTATTGAATTACTGTAGGTCTTTATATTTTAATTTGTTTCAATTTAGATTGATTACTATTCAATCAATTCATAGAATGCAATCTTCATTATCAATAATAGATCACAATACAGTAAGAGATGTTTTTAATTTGCTTTTGAAGAAAAGCAAAATTCAATCATGCAAATATAAAAATATTTAAGCTTATAAAAATATTTTAAAATGTTATGCACACAGTGTTTCGATGACCAAAGTGCCACCTTACTGAAGGCCAGTGTACGGCTTGTTAGTTTTTTGAAGACTGTTGATTTTTCAAACCACGAGTCCTGATTGCCAGTGGAGACTAAAACATGCATGCACAGTATATTACATTGTTCTCAGTACTGTTATTAAGGAATTGGTAATTCTTTTTCATAATTATCAACTGTAACTTTGAAGCAACGGGAGGAACAAATCACGTTTATCAAGAACCACTTTAGTCGTAAAGAATGTACCAAGTTTGTACCGAAGCCAAATCAGAAGGTGAAGATTGTCAAGGAATTGAAGTAAGTACAGAAAAGGTCAAGATTTTAAATTTAAAAACTAGAAAAATCTAAGGTAAATGAGTGTTTTAATTACTCTTTCACTTGAATTTTTTTCTTTCTTTCTGAATTCTGAATTTAATGTATCAACAAATAAAGATCAAAACTTTTGACTTGTAGAAGTATCACTGAATTATAATATGATTTTATACATAGAATAGAAATTTGATCTGAACAAATATTGTGTATTGCGTATCAGACCCAAAATCACTTATCTTTTATGATGAATATGAAATTAATTATTTTGGGGATTATTGGATTATATTATAAGGATTGGACTTTTAAGTAGTGAAATGAATGACAATAAATGATGTGAAGCAAAATATGAAAATGTGACTATAGTGCATATGATTTGATCACAGAAGAAATATTTTCAGTGAACAGCTTTTGTTTTGATGAAATCAAGAGGTGGGTTTCATTTAAGAGGGGGAGGGGGTGGGATTGAAAAACTGTGCGTAACATTATTTTATATGTATGTTTATTTTATTGAAGATGTCACTGTGGAGAGGTTTTGTTTAGCCATGACGGAAAACGAAGAACAGGAACCTATCAATCTCACACGTCCCAGGACACCGCTACTTCATTTCATGTACCAGAGGGTAAAATGTCTTTTCCTCTTTATAGACATATGAAACAGTAATTGAATGGGTATATTTGCATTAGGTCTTCACATCTTCTCTCAGTATTTAGCAGCTCCGACTAAGTCAGAGCTGCTATCAGTTTTTGCGCAGTTTCCGTCGCCGCCGGCGCGTTTTGTATTCGCTATAACTTTTTCCTAGAAGGTTTTGAGAACTCATATACATAACTTCATACTTATGCCCCTGGGGAATTTTTTTGACATGTTCATATTCATGGTCAAAGGTCAAGGTCACGAGTTCTGAAATCGTTAAAAAAAAATCCTTGTAAACACGATAACTTGAAAAATATTTGTACTATCAGGCTCTGGCTCTGGCTCTTTGGTGTATATCAACTATGGAGAAAGGCCAATATTTGAAAAGGTTTTCGCTAACATCCGTCAAAGGTCAAGGTCACAGCGAGGGCACGACTTAAGCATGCTTTTGCGAAAATGTCTTATTTCAACTATTAACACTTTAAATCATTAAATGATTGTTAAACACAATGAAAAGTGATCACTGATTGTGTGACCTTGAATTTAAAAGGTCAAGGTCACGAAATATGGTCAAGGTCACCAGTTCTGAAATCGCTAAATAACCTTTTCCCAAGAAGGTATTAACACCTCATACATAGCTTCTTTCTTATAAACCTGGTGGATGATTTTGACATGTTCACATTCAAGGTCAAAGGTCAAGGTCACGAGTTCTGAAATCGCTAAAAAAATCCTTGTAAACACAATAACTTGAAAAAATATTTGTGCTATCAGGCTCTTATTTGGTGTATATCAACTATGGAGAAAGGCCAAGATTTAAAAAGGTTTTCGCTAACATCCGTCAAAGGTCAAGGTCACAGCGAGGGCACGACTTAAGCATGCTTTTGCGAAAATGTCTTATTTCAACTATTAACACTTTGAATCATTAAATGATTGTTATACACAATGAAAAGTGATCACTGATTGTGTGACCTTGAATTTTAAAGGTCAAGGTCACGAGATAGGGTCATGGTCACCAGTTCTGAAATCACTAAATAACTTTTTTCCATGAAGGTATCAACACCTCATATATATAGCTTCTTTCTTGTACACCTGGGGAAATATTTTGACATGCTCACATTCAAGGTCAAAGGTCAAGGTCATGAGTTCTGAAATCACTACAAAAATCCTTGTAAACACGATAACTTCAACAACTTCTGTGCTATCAGGCCCTAACTTGGTATATATCAACTATGGAGAAAGACCAAGATTTGAAAACGTTTTTGCTAAAATCTGTCAAAGGTCAAGGTCACAGCAAGGTCACAACTTAAGCGTGCTATTGTGAATATGCCTTATGTTAAAGATCCACAAACCTCGACCATATCACTTTTCGGTTTTTATTCAAGCATATTCAAAGATGACAAGGATTCCACTTGATATATGTCAATTCAACCAATAAACACCTTTTATAAGGCCTTTTTAGAACGCCGCTCAATTACGCCTCGTAAAACTTTAGGCGAGAGCGAATGCTGCGTGCTATGCCTTGTGACGTAATACACAGGAGTCGCTTGGCGTCTAATCACAGAATCCACTAGAATTAGCCTTACATAACTGCTTAAATAACATATTTACCGTTGTCCTTATACAACAAAATTACATATATACACGCCCCGTAAAACGTACTACAAATTGCAGCAGATGTCAACACTGTTTACTACGTGATGCGACCATTGCATGACCCGTAATTCTGCAATGTGTTTTGAAACAATTCTTATCATTGCCCAATATGGCGGCGGCACGCATGTCAGATGATGAAGATGTTCAAACTTCACAGAGATCTATTACACATTTCATACAAATTATAACGATGTTAACACACCTCATTCATTGACTCATGGGTTTGTTGAATAATTTATATTTTCACATTCGTCCATTTGGGAAATAACAAACTATATTTTCCATAGTTTTGTTTATCAATGAAACGATATGTAATAAGTGATGTAGTTGCGTTATTGACACTCTAACTTAGATAAATATTAATATCTACACGACTGAACTATATAGCCTGAGTAATATTTTTTAAATTGCAAACCAAACAACACAAGGCCATGGCGAGTTGATCAAAGTTCTATAGTTCCAATTCTTTTATTTAAAAATGGGAAAGATTCATTTTCCATATTTTTATCCGATGTGATTTAAACATTATTTTATTTCCAAAAACACATGAATTGACCACCAAACAATACATGCAATATAAAATGCAAGGCCTGTTTTATATCATGCTAGGAAAATGAGAAAGTCTGATGATTTTTAGTAAAGCTCATGCAATGCTATAATCTAATGAATGTTTATGTTAGGTCAGTGGTATTACACCGAATCTAAGTAATTGTAAATGTACACGACTATAGATTTAAAGATAGCCCGAATATTTGTATCTAAAAATGTGTAAACCAGTAACAATAATGAAAATGATATGATTTTCTTAGTTATAATGCAACTATTCTATTAGCAATATAACGTCACCATGAGAAATAATGATGCAGTAGATTTGAAACGACACGCCTCTTCAAACACAAAATCAAGCACAACAAAAAAATTAACTAATAATGACGTTATAATTTAAAAAATTGCCTGGTATTTTTTATTTTTGAATTGTCAGTTATTCACTTCAAAACCTATTGTAGCCTATAAGATAACCTAACATTCCACCCGATTGGGAAAAGAACAAATCTAAAATCAGCGATTGAATATCGACAAATGCTCCAAAAACTCCGAAATTACTCACAACGGACGCACAGATACCCATTCTATCGGAAACTTCTAATGTCGAAACGTTCTTATTATGTTTTAAAAGAATTATCAACGAAAATCGACAAATCGCCTAAGGATTTCATTAAGCAACTCCTGTGTATGACGTCACATCGCTAACGAAAGCTAACGGCGGCCCGGCAGACTGTTTAAGGATTGAGATAATGAGCTGGTCAATTTTACTCACTTTGAATGGCCATATCTTAGTAAGTAGTTGACGCTTCGAAATAATCTTATGTGTTTTGCTTAGTTGAAAGTATTGTCTATATGAATAAACGAATTACCAGAGAAAAAACAGAGAGATTCTATTATCTTTAACAATGAACACTTTTGAGTCATTGCATGATTGTTATACACAATGAAAAGTAATCATTGATGGTGTGACCTTGAAGGTCAAAGTTCAAGGTCATGAGATATTGGTTAAGGCCATGTTAATCTTTTGATCCAATTTTGAAATCAGAAATAGGTTTTAAGAACAAAGTTGTGAAAAGTGACCCCAGTGATGATTTAACTTGTTAGAATAACTTGAATAATGAAAAACATTTTGTCAAAAATAAATTCCCATTTTATTTATGCTGAGGAGAAGGCGGAACAGGGAAAGGCGAGACCCAAAGTTTCGGAGCTGCTCTGCTTTTGCGGTGTCCCGCAAACGCTCTTCTAGTTGGATTAAGAGGTCTGGGGTTGTATCCCACCAGGTTTGCAACTACCTACACTGTTTTTGGTGCAAAGATACATTTAAATTCAATTATCACACTGTATACCAAGTCAAGCCATTGCTCAAAGTTGTCAGGTGAAATTTGTTGCTTGAGGGATTGATAATTAAGTTGCCCATCAAACTATTTTTAATGTCTATTTTGAAAAAATGTTTTTCATAAAGAGAATGATGGTTACTATTTTCAGAATACGAAGACCTGATAAGGAATGAGCGTGCCCCTCCTCCAGCGACATTACCATCCGTTCCTTGGAACGCAGACAAGAACATCAAGAAGAAAACAACAAACGGTTTCGGCAAGATCGTGTTTAATGTTGAGCAGATAGGAGGAACAAAACCTGCTAAGGTAACTTGAAGTGATTTTATTTTTCTGTGAATTTCAAAATAACAATTCTTTTCCCGGATATAACCATTGTCCAATACAGACATCAGTTACTTCTCTGCATGTCAGCTTCTGGACAATTTTGGTTACCTTGGATTTTTCAAGGTCATGAAAAGGGATTGTGCTTATCTGGAGAACAATTTATTTCAGTATTCATCATCAAACAATATAAAGCTTGATAAACTACATAGGCCATGGCTCTACCAGAGTTTTGGCTCTTGTTGTGAAGTTACTCAAGAATGATAAAGCACTTGTTAATACAGCAGTTTTAGGTTTGACATCTGTCTAATTTCCTATATTTCCTGCACAGTATATCCGCCTGTGTGATGATGACTCTGAAGTGGAAGCACTCAACCTGATGATACAGTTCTGGCGCATCAAGGAACCGGTGCCTCCGAAACTCGTCATCTCCGTCATTGGTGGCGCTAAAAACTTCAAACTGGATGGAAGGATGAGAGATACATTTTCCACTGGTCTCATAAAGGTGAAATGTCATAATCATAATGTTTATATATGTATATGTGTGTATTTTAGTCACTTTTTTTTAATTGACGATTTCTTTTTTGATTGTCTTAGTCTCTCTGCGACTCAAAACATTCTTCTATGCATGAGTTGTGAGGATAAGTAGTTTGATCGGATGTGAATACACAAACTTGCGATGAAAATCGAAAACATAAAAATTAAATAAAATTTAAATCCTCGAAAAATCTTTATTTCAGGCAGCTTTTAGCATGGTCTCTTGATCAGAAAATGCTAAAACATGAATGTACTGATACCAATTTTTAATGAACTCTAAATATATTACTTTGACCTGTCAACTTAATTGTCACGACAATTGTCTCCATTTTAGGCTGCAAAGACAACATCAGCCTGGCTTCTCACGTCCGGATTCAACATGGGTGTGATGAAGGCGGTCGGTCAAGCTGTCCACGAAGGTCAAACCTTCCAGTGGGACAATGACCGAATGACCCATGTGTTGCGTTGTATTGGCATTGCTCCTTGGGGATACATCAAGGGTCGTAGTTCATTGGAGAGCGATGGTGCGGTAGGTTTTCTAATGAATACTTTTTTTCAAAAAGGATGTTTATAGTTCTTAGATAAAACCTAAAAATAATATTATTCTGAAATGGTACACTTGAGCTATGGTTTGCTATGTATTGTGTTACAGAACCCTCGCTTCTGTACTTTTTAGCTTCGGTTCATATCCAAGAATGCAACAAATTGAATGATGGTAAAAATAACAATGATATGACAATGTAAATTAAATTCTGTAAAATGATATGGTATCTGGCTCAAACAGAATATACACTTTGAGGTGTGGTGCACTAAACCAAAAATACTGTGGTTTAAATAATCACAACTGTAATTGTGAACCGTTTTGGTCCAAACAAATACCATCAGACTCTTCAACAGGATCAGTGATTAACTGTACATTGTAAGGTTTTCATTATCATTATTGTCTTTGAGCTTCAGATTTTATAGAAATTAAAGCTTTTAGTAAAAATACGACCTACGTAAAACTTTCCAGGCTTTCTGTTTCTGCACTGAAACAGTGATTGTAGGTTATAGTTTCCAAATAAAGATCAAACGTTAATTCTAATATGTGCAAAATCTATTTTGCAATATCTGCAGGGCAAGTTCAACGCCCACTACCGAACAAGCAACGTGATCCTCCACGGACAGCCCGTGCATCTCAACCAGGACCACACCCACTTTATATTCGTCGACGATGGGATGAGGAATCGATATGGTGGTGTTGCAGCATTTCGTGCCAAATTTGAAAAACATGTTATGTCATGTGAGTTTGATTTGATAATATGTCATTAAAGTTGTAATAGACAAAGTAAGAAGTTAAAGCATTCATGGGCACCAAGTGTACAAAACTTTGTTACAGCATAACAAAACGTTCATCAGACTTATGATAAATTAATGTTTACTTTGCAGTTATTCTATCAATATATCTATATCTATCAAATATTTTCTTATTAAAAAATAAAAAATAAAATTAAGAATTAATTGTTAATGGTATATTGTTTTTTTATTTCATGTAATGCAAAAAAGTAAAATGACATATATACTCGGATAAAATCATCCCTTGGAATCATTATAGCAATAATTACCTGTGTATCCAGCTCAGGGGTTGGGTATCCCAGTGGTACTGCTGGTGGTTGAGGGAGGTCACGACGCAATCACGGACGCGAGCGCCTCTCTGGGACATGGTATTCCTGTAGTGGTGTGTTCTGGGACCGGGAGGGCGGCTGACCTTTTTGCCTACGCATATTCCAAGATGGTCAGAACTGCATCGTGAGTAATCATTCAACGGTTTACATTATCCTCTTATTGCTCTTGTTGCCGGTCCAGAAACCGATCTTAGCCCTAAGATCAATCGTAAGCCGATCTTTTATCATTGGCTAAGATAGATCTTAAGGCTGAGGTCAGTTAGTGGAACACCACCCTGTTATTTATCATATATTTCTCTAGTAGCTGAACTTTTACATTTAATTAATATTTTTAATCTGACTGCAGGTTGTATGTTGTCAGAGTTACGTCTTTCTCATATTTATTTTCTAAATCAGACTGCGTTTATTGTTCATTATGAAGACTTATATTTCCAACCAATGTTCTTCTTGATAACCACATGTTGTTCCTTAAATGTATGCTGTGTTTTTCATATACTACAAGGCCTCTTCAAAAGACAAAATAATATTATTGTTCAATAACGTATGACAACATTTCTATCAACAACTTTAGAACAACTTTCCTATAGTTAATGTGGTTGTCAATAATATTAATCTGTCCTCCAGTGGTGAGAGGTACTTGAAGGAAGGCCACCGAGAGAAGTTGGCGAGCAAGTTGTTCAAGGATTTTGGGAAGAGTTGGGGAGAGAAGGCGGATGAGGAGAAAGAGCGGTTTGCTCAACTCATTGAGGAATGTTGCAAGTATGAAGATAGGGTAAGTCATTGGGGACTGTTGCTGAAAAGTACGAAGATAGGCTAAGTCATTGAAGAATGTTGCTGCAAGTACGAAGATAGGGTAAGTCATTGAGGAATGTTGCTGAAAAGTACGAAGATAGGGTAAGTCATTGAGGAATGTTGCTGCAAGTACGAAGATAGGCTAAGTCATTGAGGAATGTTGCTGCAAGTACGAAGATAGGGTAAGTCATTGAGGAATGTTGCTGAAAAGTACGAAGATAGGGTAAGTCATTGAGGAATGCTGCTGCAAGTACGAAGATAGGGTAAGTCATTGAGGAATGTTGCTGCAAGTATGAAGATAGGGTAAGTCATTGGGGACTGTTGCTGAAAAGTACGAAGATAGGGTAAGTCATTGAGGAATGCTGCTGCAAGTACGAAGATAGGGTAAGTCATTGAGGAATGTTGCTGCAAGTATGAAGATAGGGTAAGTCATTGGGGACTGTTGCTGAAAAGTACGAAGATAGGGTAAGTCATTGAGGAATGTTGCTGCAAGTACGAAGATAGGGTAAGTCATTGAGGAATGCTGCTGCAAGTACGAAGATAGGGTAAGTCATTGAGGAATGTTGCTGCAAGTACGAAGATAGGGTAAGTCATTGAGGAATGTTGCTGCTAGTACGAAGATGGGGTAAGTCATTGAGGAATGTTGCTGCAAGTACGAAGATAGGGTAAGTCATTGAGGAATGTTGCTGCTAGTACGAAGATAGGGTAAGTCATTGAGGTATGTTGCTGCAAGTACGAATATAGGGTAAGTCATTGAGGAATGTTGCTGAAAAGTACGAAGATAGGGTAAGTCATTGAGGAATGTTGCTGCATGTACGAAGATAGGGTAAGTCATTGAGGAATGTTGCTGCAAGTATGAAGATAGGGTAAGTCATTGGGGACTGTTGCTGAAAAGTACGAAGATAGGGTAAGTCATTGAGGAATGTTGCTGCTAGTACGAAGATAGGGTAAGTCATTGAGGAATGTTGCTGCAAGTACGAAGATAGGGTAAGTCATTGAGGAATGTTGCTGCTAGTACGAAGATAGGGTAAGTCATTGAGAAATGTTGCTGAAAAGTACGAAGATAGGGTAAGTCATTGAGGAATGTTGCTGAAAGTACGAAGATAGGGTAAGTCATTGAGGAATGTCGCTGCAAGTACGAATATAGGGTATGTCATAGAGGAATGTTGATGCAAGTACGAAGATAGGGTAAGTCATTGAGGAATGTTGCTGCAAGTACGAAGATAGGGTAAGTCATTGAGGAATGTTGCTGCAAGTACGAATATAGGGTAAGTCATTGAGGAATGTTGCTGCAAGTACGAATATAGGGTAAGTCATATAGGAATGTTGATGCAAGTACGAATATAGGGTAAGTCATTGAGGAATGTCGCTGCAAGTACGAAGATAGGATAAGTCATAACTCAACTGTGATCACTGATTAACCTATTTAAGATACCTACGTCAATAAAACAGGCCGTCAATGGTACCGACAGTGTGCTTGATGAGACAATAAAACAGGCTTGTGATATGAGACGTCAGTTAGAGCTTCGCTTAGCAAATGATTTAATATTACACGTCCCTTTGATTGTTAATGAATGTGTTCTTCGACAGGAGGCATTAATATTTTCAATATATAGTTGATACAAATAACATAATATCATTTAAATATAAAAGCGAGAAATTTTTTGAAACATAGCAGAAAGCATAAAATACTCATGGCGCTCTCTGCTATGTTTTATTCTATGATAAAGCATGCCAACTCATCTTCTATTTCTTAAACTGTCGTGTTCAGTAACTTTGATGAATAATGTTGTATTTTTCCACATTTTTTGGGCAGCTGGTCATATTTCCAATCAACAAGCATGAAGATCTTGACTTGGCCATCTTGACAGTTTTACTGAAAGGTTGGTGATTTGTTTTTAAATTTTTTTACTTTTTCAGTTTTATCTTCCTACTCCTGAAATGGCATTGGTATAATTTGGTGACGTGAAGATTTTTTCGGCACATGTTAACCATAGATTTGGCAGAGTGTCCTGGTGACTCCAAATTTATGACAAAAGTTCACTCAAGACAGCAACACCATGTACAAATAACAGTTTTACTCACCCGGACCCACAATTTAAGGTGTCATTGGGACATTTATAGATTACAGATAAGATCATGTGATCTTTTCTGTGGTGAAATGATTTGGGTTTTAACACTGCTTCCAACATTATTTTACCCCTGACCTATATATATCCCTCACTGTGCCTACAGGGGTGTGCTTCCATGTACTTGTTGTTTCAAGTCACTCGAATGAATCATTATGATGGATTAATTTCCAAAATAAAGTTGAAATGGCAGTAGTGTATTATGTTACCTCTACCTTTTCACGTTACTATTATTCCTACTTTTACTTAAACCCCCTTTTTTACATGAAGAGACTTGTCCTACCCTTTTCACAAACACTTTAATCTTAGCAATTACATTTCATAGCTTATCAATCCTTAGGTGTGCAAACAGCCGTCTCTATAACTAAAATAAAAATGTCAAACTTAAACAGTCAGGGTATTAGTGAGCCACGCTCACCTTTTTGCTTGTTTCACTTATATTATGGTTGTTAGTATTAATTCTAACAATCATTTCTTTAAAGATCTCATTAAATCACCTTATTTTTTCACAATGTAAAAACTACCTTTATGTATGTTTCTCGACAGCACAAGGAGGTGAAAAGGCGACCGATCTGCGCTACAACCAGCTGATGCTGGCTCTGACGTGGAACCGTGCTGACATCGCCCAGGAGGAGATATTCAGGGAGGATGTCAACTGGGAAGCAGGTGAGTTGGTAATTTATCTTGGTCACTGAGAGGTGAAACATCACATAATATGCATAACACCATTCTCTTCCCATGCCCAAAATAGTTCATTTGTGTTATTTACATCAGACATATTCTAAGGACAGATGCTAATTAGCAAGACCCTTAGAAGACAAATGCCTAGTTCTTTGAAGTCTCTGGGTCCACATGGCCACTGAAAGATGAGTTTCATTGGTTAAGAAGCAGGGATACAGTATGAGGTTCCCCTTTTCCACGCTAGGGAATTTTGCTGGAGCCTTGAAATTCAGGCCATGTAGAACAGAGGTTAGGATCGGAAATCTGAAGCGAGTAAGCTCTGTGAGAAGAGAATGGCATCCCTCTCAATTTGGTATGATTTGTACACTCAAATAATTATGGCATGGAATGGTGTCCGTCCGTCCATCTGTAATCTTTTCTCTTTTTCGTCTTCTTCTCCAGAACCACTTGGTCTAGGGAGCTGAAATTTTGTGTACAGACTCCTTGGCCAATAGGGATTCTAAATTGTAGATTTGGTGACCCCATGACCCCAAAAGTGATCACAGGGGTCACAACCTTAAAAACCTATTTTCATCTTTTTCTCCAGTATCAAAAGGTCAAAAGCTGAAATGTTGTGTGCAGACTCCTTGGCAAATGGGGAATCTAAATTGTAGATTGGGTGACCCCATGACCCCAAATAGTGTCATAGGGTCACAACCTAAAAAAGCTATTTTCATCTTTTTCTTAAGTACTTCAAATTTGTTATACCTGTGGTAAATTTTCCTGGAAAATTTACATTTTGAAATTTATTTAGTTTATAGTTTATAAGCCTGATGAGCAACAGAGCCAATGGCTGTATTTTGACTTTTCCTCACTGTAGTACTTTAGGAAACCGCTTCCGAGCGATAAAAATAATTTGTGTGTGATCCTTGATTCATGTTTAGCACCAAGCGACATTGGCATATTAGTGGAAACACCTCTATTTTGACTGTATTTTGAACTCAGGTCACCTGGACGAGGCAATGACCGCTGCTCTTGACCAGAACAAAGTTGACTTTGTGAAGCTGATCCTGAACCAGGGCTTCATCATGAAGGAGTACCTCACTGTACAGAGGCTGGAGAAACTCTACAACTCGGTGAGCTCTAGAGGTGTAACAATTAGGGGTTTAACAATACATCGAACTATCGATGCATCGCAGTAGTTGGCTTGACAATAGTACTATATCAATAGTATATACAAAAACACTATCGCTATCACAATAGTAAGGTTAACTATCGATACTATCGAAACTATTAAATTTCCCTTAAATATGAATGATTTACACAAGCCTCACTGCATTTAATTCAATATTTTTTTATATTATATTATATTAACCTTTGCGGTGAATTCTCTTGTATTTCAAAATAATAAACCCAGGATATGTATCGTATTGTCACTCATGCATCGTGATAATAATCGTCTCACATGTTACTTATCAATACTTGTTCAATATATCGCATCACTAGGTAAACTGATATCGTGATATATCGTATCGCCACACTGACCACTATACACAGCTCTACTGAGCTCCCTTCTACATAGACTTTGCAAAATTTACCACTGGATATACATATTCCAATAGCCATATCTTGCATTTAAAATTGTGAGCTGATAACTTAGGTTTAACTAGGTTGAAAGGAATTTAGATTTTTTAAAAACTTTTCCTTTTCTTTGTATTCATAATTTTATATCTTTAAATTGATAACTTTTCTCGACAGTTAAAAGTCATTTTGGGTGGAACTTTGACAAAAAGTTGTCACAATAAGCTAAGAGTGCTCTCAGTGAAAGGGAAATTTTGTACAAATGGGTCCAGATATATTATTGCAGCTCATTAATGGTATGCATCATCTCTGTCTATTGTTCCTCAGATCCCTGAACACTCACACCTGTACTACCTTCTCCAACGATCCTCGAAGAAATCCAAAGGGTCGAGGTTCGTACTCTCTGACATCGGCGACTTTCTCATCAAGTTGCTGGACAAGTACGACGATGAGATGTACTCTCACAACAACGATCTGAACAAGGAGTCGTCTATCAGCAAGGCCTCGTCCTTCAGAAAGAAGAGGCTTCACGAGACAACGGACACTGATGACGAGGACGCGGGCAAGTTCAAACGTCCGTACAAGCAGCTGCTGATATGGGCGGTTTTGATGAACAGGTGGAAGATCTTTTTGTACATTTATCCTTGTCAAATAACACAAGATATTAGTTTATGCAGGTTTTAACACTTAAATTTACCTTCTGATAATTAGTGCCAAACTCCCCGCTAATGGTTTTGATACTGCCGAAGCAGCATTTAACAATAACTCACTCAAACACTCACTCACTCACTTACTCACTCACTCACTCACTCACTCACTCACTCACTCACTCACTCACTCACTCACTCACTCACTCACTCACTCACTCATTAGTGCTAACCCATTTTGAGCAGCTTGTTTAAAATCACAACTCATCACAAAGATATAAAGAAAAGAGAAAAGATAGTCCACTTGCTAAAGTCAAAATTATTATTCCAGAGCCTGCTATAGTAATGGGTAACGTTCACATTGAAAATATTAACACTTCCATGAAATCTGTTCAGGGAAATGGAATAAGTATCATCAGTCTGACCTGCCATCCATGATAAGACTATCTTTTTATCCATGATATGAAATATCTTGATCAAATTCAGAAATTTGAACGTCAGAAATTTGAACTGTAAACAGAATGTTTCCAGAGCTTTGACCCTTATTCACTGTTATATGATGGGTATTGTTATTAACGTAAGGATGTATATTGGATAATTACAAGAAATTTCTTACAGTTATTTCAATCTATTCACCTAGTCAGTATTCAAAATGAGGGAAGTGTTGTTGATATGTTGATGAATGCTTGCTCTATTTATCTTCAGGGTTGATCTTGCTCTATTTTTCTGGGAGATGGGAGAAGAACCAATCACAAGTGCCGTTGCGGTGACACGCTTGTGTCTCGGGATGATCAAGAAGATTCCTACGTATCAGACCAGAATACGGGAAGAATTTGAAAACATGAAAGTGTGAGTAAATAAAAGCATGATCTCTCCCTATCCTGATGACCCTAAACATTTAGTTACACAGAAGAGTTTGCATGATTCCATTTTATTTTGATGAAAGGTCAATATGTGTGTTATTGAACCCTTGACAGGTTTTATCCTTGTGCATAAAATATTTACAGCACTATAAATACCTATAGACTTACAGCTTCACAAGGTTCGCAGTGTTCTAAGAATGTGTTTAGTCTCTACAAGACATTGTTGATCAGCCTTAAACATTTGTTACTTTGTGAATATTCTATCTCTATATTTATATGTTATTTATTATATCGAAGTTGTAAAGTTATTACAGTGGTTTTCATATTTCACATTTAAATTTTGTTTTATGATCAAACAAACCTTTTTCAGTAGAAGGCCATCTGCCCCATATAAATATGTTCATACATACAGTATCTATTTTACATATGTACAAGCCCATTTGCATACAATATATCATATATACTACTAATGCATTATGCACAAAACAAAATTACATATACCCTGATGGAACCCTCTCTATAATGGTTGTGATGTATTCTGCAGCATGTTTGAGAGACTGGCTATCTGTGTGTTGGACGAGTGCAACTCAGTGGACCCGGAGAAGGCCATGATGCTGGTGGAGAGGAAGTCACACATGTGGAGCAAGATGTCCAGTCTGCAGTTGGCTGCCTCCGCTCAGGATCAGGTCAGTGTCATGTTTTCTTTCATTCATTCATTCATTCATTCATTCATTCATTCATTCATTCATTCATTCATTCATTCATTCATTCATTCATTCATTCATTCATTCATTCACTCAGTCACTCAGTCACCCCACCAACCAATCAATGGATACCTTACGAGGGATTACGGGAAATATGCAATGGTCAAAATGATGTACAGTCGCTCATAAGGCTTGTGACTGTTAACATACTTTGGACTCATATATCCCATAATCACTCTATCTCTTTGTTTTTTCTCTAAGTATTCTCCTTGCTGTAATGCTATGTCGCTTGCTTGATAATGGGGCTGGTATCTGCATCGAAACGTCACATTTGTTTATAAACAAGATATATTGGCTATTCATAGAAAAGTGTCACACACAAAACAAAAAAATGCTATTGATCATTTTAGTGTGAACACCTTTTAATAATTTGAGGATGGACGGATGGATGCTTAAGCAAACCATAACCATTCGTTTTGGAACTCTATTTTTTTATTGTGGAGGATTGTTTTGCAAATGTTAGCATTTATTTTCCATTTTGTGAGATCTTTATATTTTCATAAGAAATTTTTGTGCTACAGCCCCTTTGAGTTCTTAATTTAATCTATAATAATTTGGGCATATATATCAATGGTTATATGTTATATCAACAAATGTTGTTATAATAATTTGGTAGTTGATCAATGTTACATTACAATATTAATGATGCATTAATTATTTGAATTATTTTCAGGCTTTCGTGTCATCTGTTGCCTGTCAGAACTCCATCAACACCACCTGGAAACATGGCATTCTCTCCAACTATAAAAAGGTAACTACAACCAGTAACACAACAAAATAAACTGTTGATTCATACTTATCTACAGGGGGCGGGATAGCGCAGTGGTTAGTGCGTTCAGCTTCGGATCAAGAGATCCGGGGTTCGAATCCCACCAGGGGCACGGCAACTTTGTCTGCAGTAGAGAACTGTTCTACACACAGTAAGGTTTGTGTGCAATGCTACACTGAATTTCAGTACAGTACCACCCGTGGTTCGCTAGTTCCAGCCGATGCTTGCAGGTTTCACCGCAATGCATAGCCACAAGGCATTGCGGGCTTTCTCCCTGCCATTATACTAGCAGCCGCGATATAAGTGAAATACTCTTGAAAGCGGCGTTAAAACCCTAAATCACCTTACCTCATACTTATCTACAGTTTATTTATTTATTTGTGAGTTAGTCTGAGAGGATCGAGCAAGGAAATACAATCAACACACAATGTGGTGACACACTTTGAGCCGTGCTAGAAATTTGGCAATGCACAATTTTTGGTCTTAAAGAATTATTATTTAAAACTTTGTCTCTGAACAGCATTTCAAACTTGAATGCATAATAAGAGCTAGATTTCTAACTTTTTTTGTCAACGTCTTTTTCTTGAGGAGCAAACATGTCATACTACAATGTTTATCCATAGTTCCTCATCAGGGATCAACATCCAAAAGCTTTGTTGTTCTTATTGTGCATTTTACTAATTCGATGTTATTTTAAATCACACAACACTATTTTAAAAGAAGAAAAAGTTGTTAATCCTTCTCTGTATCTATATTCCATTAATGTTCCTTTTATCTGATGTAATATGCAGCGTATGAAATAATGCCAATCTGACAGTTCGGAAACTTGTGGTCCCGGCGGGTAACTTGTTTTTCATTAATTTTACCATTTATATTGACAATATAATGCTTCGGAGAGAGCACATTACTTCGGCTACATTTCAAGCTTATTTTGAACATTGATATATGACATACTTATGTTACAGGTACTACTGGGGATCATCTTCCCTCCGTTAATCTACAACGTGGGGATGGGTCGGCTCGGAGAGAAGAAAATCACTCTGATCCAGAAGTTTCTCACCTTCTACACTGCTCCCATGACCAAGTTTGGATGCTATTCGGTATGCATTTTGAGAAGTATTTTAAAAGTAGACTTGTATCTCTCTACTACTAGAAAGCTGAAAATAGCAACAGTAGATATTATTGCAGTTATTGTTAATAAAAACTAAAGCAAAAACATCATTGTTTCACAAAATATTATATGTTTCCTAGGAAATCAATTCTTACGGTAACTTTTTAAGAATTACAAACTTTATTTCAGATATCGTACCTGATATTTTTGGGGCTGTTCTCGTACCTGGTTCTGGTTGACTACAAGGAGGAACCTACTGTGGTGGAGTGGATCTGTATCGTCTGGAACTTTGCTTTCCTCACTGGCGAGATACACACGGTACGTTACAGATGCTAGTGTGCGATTCTCTATCTTTAAAGTGATACGCTCAGTAATTCACAGATACTGCTGTGGGCTTCTAGAAATTGCTACCGTATATTACTGTGTATAAGGCGACATTGTGTATAAGACGACCCCCTTTCTCAGACCCTTAAAATTCGGTAAAAACCATGTATCTCATATATAAGGCAACCCCCTTCTAGCAATCATGGAATCAGGTTGAGATGCCGAGAAGGAAAACACGTTGGTAGGTTTGGTAATGGTAAGTTGATACCGGTAAATTTTTTAAGTAACATGATATAAATGTTTTGTTAGGAACGTTTGTTTTAAATGTACCATAATAAAAAAAATATATACGTTTACTTACGGTGTTCTTATTTTTTAATTATATGTCATTTTCTTGTCAGTTCAAGCGAGATTAGCAACACTACAGTCAACGATCTATCGTAAATATTCGCAATGTTATAAAATCTAAACAAAGCCGATACTCCATACACAGATTTAGAAGTCGCTTCAGTGATTATATGATTAAGATGGTGTGAAGAGTTTTGATAATCAAGGTTGATTGCGCATGCCCAAAGCCAAGCAAGATTTCATGTCTAGTTTTCTATCGTAGTGTTGAATTAAATGTAAATATTTTCCCCTTATGATAAACAAAATTAAACCAGTTGTATTTAATACTGCAGAATGCTGGTGAAAGGGTTGGTAATGTTTGATAGCCGAAGTCAAGCCATTATTTTTCCTTCCAACTCTGGTTCGCTTTACCGCTGATTCTCTATTACGCGGCTGTCAGTTTTGGCTCCCAAACCGCGTGTTATAGCGAGAGGCCACTGTATTCCTCAATGCAACAAACTTCTCAAGCTAAAGACGTGTTTATTTAACCATGTAAGCTATTCCCGTCAATCAAGAGAAAGATATACAGACCAATTACTGATAAGTACACAACAATTTGAGCTAAGGTAATTACCGGATACGTTAATGAATCACTACCCTGATTGAAAATTAACATTACGTCAATGACACGAGTTTATCGAGATAACCTTGTCAAGTTTTTCGAACACTACAATAAGAAATGTGCATTCTCTGAATATCAATTTTTTTATTAATGTTAAAAAATATAATATAATTACATTTCACACTTGTGTTTTTCAATTACTGTTTAATTTATTATATCATGAGGCTGCATTTTGTGTAACACCGGTTCCTTTGCGTTATGAATGAATATGTTAGTTGTAGAATTTCATTGGTCCACGTCATTAATGAATGGATAAGTTGTAGAATTTTATTGGTCCACGTCACTGAATTTATCGATCGTTTGTTTGACTGCTGGTACCACTTTTGGTATGTCAACCTATTATGTTTAAATGAATTATCAAATATATTTTATGTATTTATCTAACTCCATATAGTAATAAAAACCATAATAATACATAATAATTATAAAAGTATTTTGATTTCCTGTTTGTAAGCAATATGAGTTGACATTGATATTTCTGTATTGTTGTTTCCGGTTTCAACATCGTGAGTTTGTCAATCGAGCTTCAAAATTTCTTCTTCTGAAACTTTGCCCTTGTGTATAAGACGACCCCCTTCTTTGACCCCCTATTTTCTGGTATAAAAAAGTCGTCTTATACACAGTAATATACGGTAATTGCCTTTAGGTCACCAGTGTCTTGTTGACAAGGGGAATGGTTCGAAATATATATATATCCGATCAACTAGAAAACTTAAGGACCACACAAACTTTTAATATTTAAAAACCAAATACTTCATATTATTGGTTAAGCAGAGATTTAAAAACTGTTTCTAAGGGAGTTAATATAATTATCAATAGTAATATATTGTATATTGGGGTGATGTTATGACAACAAATACATAAATCAGTTATCTTTCTTCCCTGCTTCTTGAAGTACCTGATAAAGCCATTTTTCTCTTTTACAGTTTCTCTGTTTCCCTATACCCACTTGGAGAGGCAAACTACGAGACTGGTTTCGACTACCCAACATCCTCGATGCTACAAACCTTCTTGTTGTCTTTGTCGGGTTCGGTTTACGCTGGAGTCAAAGGTTTTTCTTCGAAGCGAAGGTAATCTACTGTTTCAACGTGATCATCTTCTACCTGCGTATCCTAAAGGTGTACACTGTCAACAGTCAGCTGGGTCCTAAGCTCATCATGATCCGCAGAATGGTACGTACACAAATTCAGTTGAATAACAAATGCTATCTCTCTCATTTTAGTCACTCCTCCTTACCTTTCCTACTCACCATTTCTTTCTCCTCTTCTCTTCATCTTGTTTGCTTGTTTCCTCATTCCAGTCAATGCTTGGAGGTTTCAATGCAATACATACGTGTGATCCAGGCTTTCTCACTGTGCTAGAAGTAAAACACTCTTGAAGATGGTGCTAAACCTCAAATCACCTCACCTCAGACTCACATCTGTCTCTCCCTATCTGATTCTTTGTCTCCGTCTCTCCCTATCTGTTTCCTTTTCTTAGCGCGTTCGGATTCGGATCAAGAGGTCCGGGGTTCGAATCCAGCCAGGGGCACGGCAACTTTGTCTACAGTAGAGAACTGTTCTACACGCAGTAAGGTTTGGGTGCAATGCTACACTGAATTTCAGCGTAGTACCACCCATGGTTCGCTAGTTCCAGCCAATGCTCGCAGGTTTCACCGCAGTGATAGCCACATGGCGTTGCGGGCTTTCTCCCTGCCATAATACTAGCAGCCGCGATATAAGTGAAATACTCTTGAAAGCGGCGTTAAACCCCCAACTCACTCACTAACTCACTCACTCTTATCTGTTTCTATATCTCGGTCTCTCCCTATCTGATTCTTTGTCTCCGTCTCTCCCTATCTGTCTATCTGTTTCCATCTCTTCTTATCTGTTTCTATATCTCGGTCTCTCCCTATCTGATTCTTTGTCTCCATCTCTCCCTATCTGTCTATCTGTTTCCATCTCTTCTTATCTGTTTCTATATCTCGGTCTCTCCCTATCAGATTCTTTGTCTCCATCTCTCCCTATCTGTCTATCTGTTTCCATCTCTTCTTATCTGTTTCTATGTCTCTCCCTATCTGATTTGTTGTCTCCGTCTCTCCCTATCTGTCTATCTGTTTCCATCTCTTATCTGTTTCTATGTCTCTGTCGCTTCCTGTTGGTCTCCGTCTCTCCCTATCTGTCTTATTTTTTCCATCTCTCTCTCACTCCATCTGTCTGCCTGTCTGTCCATATCTAACAATGCTAAATTGAAACATGTCCCTTGTTCCACAGTTGGAGGAGTTGATCCTGTTTGTGATGGTGCTACTGGTGTTCCTGTTGGCGTACGGTGTGGCGAGTCAGGGTCTGCTCTACTCACAGAGATCCTCCAGCATCGTGATCCTCAAGGATATCTTCTACTACCCCTACTGGCAGCTGTACGGAGAGATCTTCCTCGAGGAGATACAGAGTGAGAACTCTTACAATGATTGTCTTAACGTAGCAGTCACTCACAACAGCTCAGAGATTTTACTTACGAAAATTCAGAGTTAATACTATGGGAGTATATATATACTAGGGGGTATTTTGTTTGGAAAGACACAGAATAAGAACTTCTTCTTGATTAGTTTAAGATGAATTCGTCAAAACATCATTGGGCCAATCATGAACCATATTGTAGAATATGCAAGGATTTACTAACCTTACATCGACTCGAATCTAGTGACCTGGCAAATAATCAGGTTGGACCTCACATGGAATGGAAATGTTAACACATAAGCTGCTGAATTTATTTGTAGCAACCCACTGTTAGTGCCCAATTCACAGGAATCACATCTCATTAACAGCCAGAATTATCAAGCATTTATCTCTAGCTGATGAAGTCTATCCAGAATATTCTGGTATCTGCAGTCAAAGGATTAATCAGTTAACCAGTTTACTACCTCATAATTTCAATTAACTTTTCTAGTAAATTAGGTAAGGATATTGAAAAATGATTACATTTAATTTCTTCATTGTGACAATAAACAAATTGAACACCTGAACACTAAAAAAAACTGATATTATGTCTGTGTTCCCCTGCAGCTGACGAGTCATGTATCCAAGCACTGGGTAATGGAACCGCACTGAGCCCCTTCACAAACACATGTAGAACCTCCAACTGGATGGTCTCCATACTCCTGGCGGCCTATCTCTGTGTCGGCAATATTCTGCTTCTCAATCTACTCATCGCTATCTTCAGGTAAAAACTCTAGGGTTGTGATGTTGTATAGAAATTAACCGGAATTGTTTGTATTTGAAATTTAATAATTTATATTTTCATTTATTGAACACTGAAAAGAACATCTTTAAAACCTTTTCACAGAATCGAGGGTAGTTAATGTTAATTGTGATGGATAACAACCAAGGACAAACTTCAAGGGCTTACTTATCATGAGAGAGGTTTTATCTGACTTATATCCCAACAATATGTTCAAGTTAGATAATCATTCTTTTGATTAGGATTCATTTATTTTCACTGTAACATTGTGATATATGTGGGATAACACTATCTTCTATAGTACAAATTTACCATGTACTTATTTCGGGTCATAGCCCCTTGCAGGATTCGAACCAAAACTTGCAGCTCCCTTGCAAGGAAGCTGAAAAAGTACAAGAGTATGTCTATAAACCTTTTGGGGGAGAAATAATTTGCAATATGGAACTCAGTAAATAAGACAGAAATATGCCTTGAAAATTTGATATATGTCCATTGTAGGACATTCAAATAATATATTACTTTTCCCTTGCAGTCACGTGTTTGACACAGTGGAGGAGAACTCGACCGTGATCTGGAAGTTCCAGATGTATTTCCTGGTGATGGAGTATGACATCAAGTCCAGCATCATTGCACCCTTCAACATCATCAAACACTTCTACCTCCTCATCAAGTGGATCTTCAGGAGGACCTGCTGCAAGAAGGAAACTGAGGGTGAGCAGTAGTTGCTCTGAGTTTGTCAAGTGTGTCAAGGGACTTTTGTTATACTTATGCAAGTTTATGTTCACCTTTTGATCTTCCGTGGACAATAACAAAATTTCACACTCATTTGATAAAATTCATTTGACACACATGACATATATGAAGAAGACTACTACTAATGCTTCCTCCTCGTTGCTACAGGTATCCGACATGGTTACGTTTGGGTTAACACAATCTGCAATAGTACCGAGTCCCTTTTGGGATTTGAACCACACCCTCAAAGCCGGGCAACTACCGCCAACACTGACCATAACAACAGATTACCACAAGACTGTGAAGCGTTGACACATGCAAGTAACTCAACACGGAAAAGTACAAGTATTTGTACTATTGCAGATAGTGTTATCCCAAATGTCACAAGTAAGAATTGTTCACTATCTAAGTGGCGTGTATTTCTAATTCTCCAGGGGTCCAGTACTTCCAACACCACCTGATGTACCTGCAGCTGTTTGAGAAGGAGATGATGGCCAACTATCTACGTCACGAGAAGTCCACTGTAGCAAGTAAACTGGAGACAAAGGTGGACAAACTGCAAAAGAGGTAAATAAATAATTTCAATAGAAACACGTATAAATTAATTCAAGATATGTATTTTCTGATCTCTGATCTTTATGAAGCCTGGTTTCATTAGTCAACTGATCTGTAATACAATTAGACCCCATTTATCCGCACAATTTGGTTACAGATAGCAAATGGTGTGGTTAAACGAATCATCATTTGCATAGAAATGTATAGAAATGATTTGAAATACTACCAGGGCTCCGTTCCATAACAGCGAGCGCTTAAATTGCTCATTGATCGCTCAATGTAGCTCTCAAGTAGCGCTCGCTCTCCCTTGAACGACACAGTGCAAATTCCTCAAAGTTTGCTCGCCTTGCTACGTAGAGCTACATTGAGCAATCGCGTTCAAGAGAGGTTTAAAGTAATCGCTAATTGAGCGATTACTTTGAAACCTCTCTTGAACACGGCCCATGCGGATGGCTGGGTTTTCAGATAAACAGTATCCGGTTAAACGAGGTCTGACAGTACTTTAATATCAATCTTTCAGAGTCGAGGAGCTGACGAAACTGATTGAGGATGCTGATGAGGACAGAGCGGACCCAGCACTATTGACGATGTTGCAGGCAGTTGGACAACAACCTGGAGGTACTTTCGTGGGCAAGGAACAACCCAAACCTTCAAGATGGCCATCACCAGAGAGAGTGATTACCTTAGGCAAGAAGGAGGAGAAGGAGGCAGCATTGAAAGAAGCGGAGGAGGTGGTCGAGGAGAAAGTCAAGTTTGAGGTGAGCTAATATACTTAGCTGAGGAAGAGCTGATGTTTTCAATAAGATAACCTCTTTAGTAGATGTTCTCCATTTTTTAAAATTGATTAAAAAATACAACAAATCTTACAACATCTTTAGATATTAAATTCATAGATAATTATTAGTATTTCTAGTTTGATTGACAATTAGGTAACATAGGTTTCTTTCTATCACTCTACAATATTTTCCTATATCACCCCAACATAACAACAAAACAAACTTCATCATGATTGAATAGTATCTGACAATACTTTTATTTTCAGCACCAGAGATCAAAATATGAGGTGAAAAGAGATTATTATTTGTAATACACACTAGTATCACTTCTAGTGCTCAACTAACATGCCTAATCTCTACCATGGCCATTATGATACTTATGCCTTTGAAATCAATAACAATATAAATGATGATGACAATGATGTAGCCTAAAATTTCTGTCGCACAAAGAAGAGGTAGGGTCCATAGATCTTGTCCAACCCTTGAGGTGAGGTCCATAGAGCTCCACCAACTCTTGAGTGAGTGAGTTATTGTTTAACGCTGCTTCGGCAGTATTACAGCCATTAGCGGCGATCAAACCCTTGAAGCGAGGTCCATATAATTATCTCTTCCAACCCTGGAGGTAGGGTCCATAGATCAGGGTCCATTGAGCTCCACGTCCATAGATCAGGGTCCATTGAGCTCCACCAACCCTTGAGGGGAGGTCCATATATCTCTTCCAACCCTGGAGGTAAGGTTCATAGATCAGGGTCCATTGAGCTCCACATCCATAGATCAGGGGTCCATTGAGCACCACGTCCATAGATCAGGGTCCATGGAGCTCCACCAACCCTTGAGGGGAGGTCCATATATCTCTTTCAACCCTGGAGGTAAGGTCCATAGATCAGGGTCCATTGAGCTCCACGTCCATAGATCAGGGTCCCTGGAGCTCCACCAACCCTGAAGGTAGGGTCCATGGATCTCTATGAACCCTGTGGTTTAGGTCCATAGATCTCTGTCCACAATGAGGAAACAGGGTCCAGAGACCTCTACAAAGCCTGGAGGCAGGGTCCACATATCTGTCATGGCATGGTCCATTTTCCTGAGAGCTTACTACCTGGGTAATCGAGGATGATAAAGAACCAATGTATTGAGAAAGCATGCAATCACAAAAAGTCACTTGGAGATTATAATGCATGCATGTTGTCATTGTTTACTAATGATCTTGGTTATAAACACATAACAAAATCTGATTAACCCTCAACTCACATTCTGCATGCCACACAATGTTATATATTCAAAGCAGGACTTCAAAAGGTAACCAGTAGATGGAGAGATAATAGCACATATGCATGTCTTTACAAGCAAGAAATTTTGTCCTGATTTTCAACGATTACTGTTGGCCAAGAAATAAATCGTTTACATCTCAGTGTAATTGAATCATTATTTTTTCTGTCACAACCAATCTGTTACATTTAAAATCTAACATACAGTAATGATAAGGGCTATGGTGAATCTCAAAATATGAAATATCCTTTTTAAAGTTATTTAACACCGCTTGATGTACAAATAAGGTGTGTTGCAAGAAATAACAAGAACTTATGTTTGCATTAGTTCTGCTCAGTTGGTAACTTTCTACTTTAGTGATTAAGTCAATAGAGAGGGAGACATTTTCTTCACTGTTTGTATTTTTAAATACCTCTCAAAAAATATAAAAATGGTAACTCTATTTCTCCTTCAAAAATTTAAAAACATATACTTTATCTCTCTCAAAAATTTTAAAAAAACGGAAACTTTATCTCTCTCAAAAATCTTAAAGAGAACTTCTGTTTCAGGATGTGGCCATGGAAGAAGTGAAGAAGAAACACAAGAAGAAGAAGCAGAAGAAGGAGAAGGAACGAAAGAAGAGGAGAGAAAGACGTGGGGACGAGGAGGAGAAAGAGCTCAACATCAACCTCAACGACTACCAACCCAAACCGGACTACTCCCACAAGCACGTTGAGAGTGACAGCTCACCAACCAGAGGCCATCACACACAAGTGCCAAGAAGCTTCCCTCCACTTTCACCCCGAACCAGTTTCCTCCAGTCGAGGTCCGAGCAGCTTCCTCTTAGTGATTCGGAGGACGATATTGGTCGGCTGATGTCACAGCAGTATAACCAACTCAGCATCAACACCATGCCCCTCGCTCGTGAGCTACAATCTCCGAATCAGAGCGATGAGGACAATTACTCCAGGTCACGAGGGTCGAAACTGTCAGCGATAAGACGGGCTCGGAAACGTCATAAAGGTCATCGCAGTTCAGAGAGGGAGGACCGATTTTGAGAAGGAAGATTTTTACTTTAAAACTACTCCTTAATGTAAAGTCCAGAGAGAAGACACGTTTCAGATCAAGTGAGAAGTGTGTATTGTTACAATATTGTTTTTGCTTGAGAGAGAGTCATAAGTTGAAAACTTGTATTTATTACAGTAGATGCTGTGAAAGAGAGATCATATGATCTTACATAGAAGCTTCAGATTGAATGTTTGGATAGAATCTATTTTATTTTGAAATAAAACCACATTATATATGTTATACACTGTTGAACGAAAAAAAAGAAAGCATTATAATATTGTATTGAATAATTAATTCATTTGAAGAGTTTGTGTTGGAGGTGGGTTTCAATATTTATTTTTGGTTGTCAAGTTGTGAAGACAGGGTGTACAAACCCCCCTCCCTCAAAATACTAGATATGCCCCTGTCAATCCTGTAGGTTGGCCGCCCAAAATAATTTGGCATTAATTAGTTCTGTAGCTTAAATGTTAATCTATTGTTACTATAGTATTTATAACGTTTATGACTTGACGACCTGTCATCCGGGATACTAGTATGTTTTGTTTATTTGTTTGTATGTTTTTCTTTCTTTGTCATTGTGTTTTAGTATGAGTCACTTTTCTCAGGTTGTTTGATTTTTTTACTTAACAATATAGGATTTTATATAAGTTTTTTTATTTTCATGTTTTTTTCTGTATACTGGTATATTTCCTTAAGTTGAAGTCACTTTTTAAGTTGTAGTCACTTTTCAAAACCTAAACAAGCTTAAATTGTCTTACTTTGCTAATTTATATTATTTTACTAAATTTGTTACATTCTGTACCTGTAAAATTATACATTGTAAGTTCTTTTTAGTGTGCTTTATCTTTATTTTTCTAATTTAGTGTCAGTCACTTATCAAAGCCTATAAAATAGTTTGACAAGTCTAAGTTTTACAGACTGTCATATTACTCAGGTTGTTGAATACTTGTTTTCTTGTTCTGTTTGCTTATACATGTAGTTTATCTAGTTTGTCTGTAATTGGCATTGATTTTTCTAAAATAGGGCCTAGTAAACACTTACATGTTGACATACCTCACTTTTCATTCTCTTTTTCATAAAAGCAAAAAAATTTCACTATTTTGTTTTTGAAATCGATATAATAGCATTATTTTGGTGTTGGAATTGTATGCATAAACAAAGCAATATTGTTTCATTATTTGGTGTTGGAAAAATTGTGTTTACACAAAAACAAATTTCAAAAGGTGTAGAAAAAGTTTGGAACAGATTATTTATGTGATGTTTGAAGTTTTGTGTATAATATAATTGTTTTTGTAATTTTTGTTGGGAGCAAAAAGTATACTTGACCTTATTCTTCCACAGAAGCCACAAGATAGTTAACCCTTAAATTTGCCTAGAAAAAATTCTTGTGTGCTAAATCATTTAGCAAAAATGGTATTTCCCTAATGAGTGCCCTTAATATTCCCTACAGTGGTCCGTTAGGGTATATACAAAATGCCCCTGGTATAAAAGCTCTTCATTGTATTGCAGCTCTGTTGGGGAAAAGGCTAACTGTGCCTCAAAATAACAATTAATTTTTCTTCATGGTTGTAATGTGATATTGTGTGTGTATTTTAAACTACTGTCATTATAATGATTTTAAAAAGGCTATTGATTTAAATTGGTTTCCATTCTTAACATGTTCTTCACGGGGTAATGTCCTCTTATATTGTTAAGATACTAAAGAATGCATAACCCATATGTATAAGTATAACCATTTTGGATAATGAGACAATGGGATCACAGCATCACAAATATCAGCAAATTAAAGTCTTTTATTTTAGATTATAAAACCAAGTTAAAAATGTAGCATATTGTAGCTGGGCAGACCACATAAACCCTGTAGTCTACCGAGTAAACAGCTAGTCGTGGCAACCCTGTAAACCTTTTCTCTGCATGTCCTGAATATTCCAATATATTCCAATATTTCCTTTCTTTACCAAGTGGCCTACCCTTCATAATTCCCTTCCTGTGGATCAGCCAGTGTGAATGGTTATGCACTTATCAACCCAGTGTTAAGGGTTATCTCATTTGAAGAGTGCCATGTTACATCATGTGTTATTTATCCTATGAACATGATATTGTGTTTCTTATTGATATTATGAAGTCACGAAAACCTTTGAGTCAGGACTGTTTTGTTATTATATTATATGTATATTATATATATATATCCTTTACAAGCAATGTTTTTAAACATTTATACATTTTCCGTCCATATATTTCTTGTCTACAACTGTGGAACTTTGAAATGTGTGATAGGAAACTGATCGATCCTAACATAATGATATATATATGTAATTTAAATTCATATTGTAGAATTGTTTTATATTGGGTACACTTTTAAAGTTATATATATATATGCATATCAAACATGTGATGATGTAATATAAACTGATAAAACTGATTCATTTTTAGCATTTTTACACAAAGGTGAACCATAAGAAATCCGTCCATTAAAAAAAGAATTTTGATATTATATTTAAATGTGTGCCTCTACTGCTTAGAAGATATTAGTTTTTACACAATCTGTGATATGCTTTGACATTTCAGGTGAGTTATGGGATATGTTTTCATATTTCATAATGCCCTTTCTTGACATTCCTTATTTATCTTTCTTTTATTTGTTAACCTATATACACATAATTAACATCCTTTTTAGGAGTTTCCTGATTTAAGAAAAGTATAATAAGAAATCATTATTTACACTATCTACTGTAGTTTCTTTTTATCCTTTTTCATATATTATATACATGTAATTGTAACAGTGATACTTTCTTTTTAAGTGGTTTGATTGATTGATTAAGTCAAACACTTAATATATGTTAATGCCTTGACATTTTAATTTTGTATAAAAAAATATATGTAATGTCATTATGATGTCCATGTTGATCTTGTGAAGCAAGTTGTGTGATAAGTTAAAATTCGATCATAATATTTTTTTCTTTTTTTTCTTTCTAAAACATAAGTTCGTTTGTGGGTGAAACCTGTGAAAAAAGTGATATTATTTCCATATTTTAAGCACTGAATAACAGTTTAAATTTTCTGTTAAAACATTTGACAATATTATATTAATGTTATAATGTAAAAAGCATAAATTCAATCCATCATAGGTCTTGTTATATTTTGAAGAACATGATTTATAGAATATTTATCTTGCCCTAATCACTGAGAATAAGCTCAAATTAATTTTTTTGTTAATATAAATATTGAATGATATGTACATATATTATATATAAAAGGCAGTCTTGGTGATGGTGCAAAATCCGCAGTGCCCAAATTATTAATGATTGAATGAATATAATGTACAGCTTTGTGATGATGCGCATATTTCTTACATGACAGAAGTCAGTTAAGTATGTAGGATGATTTTTAATAGAAATAATAATAACTTTCACAGCAAGGGAGTTACCGGTATAAGAATTGCAAAATCTGGCCTAGTCTATCACTGAGACTCTGAAAAAAATTTATTGAAAAGGATCCTTTTTTTCAATATTGATAAAATGGTGATATTTTCAGAATAAATACTTTTCAGAGTCTGAGTGTAAGACTAAATGTGGCCCAGAGTCACATTACATGGAAATAGTAAGTTGAATAACCTCTGTGGGGAGAGAGTGAGTTGTAAGGTAACATGAAGCTGATTTTGAAATTATAGTAAAGCCACATAAAAATTGGTTCTTGTTTCTCATATAACCTCATGGAATTTTACAGTGGAAAAAAGTTTGGATTTCAAAATGTGCATTAATTGTAAATTTCCTTTATAAAGAAGTGAAAAAATAATTCAAGGCTTTTGTTGCGTGAAATTAAATATTAAAAAATTTTTGATGTCTTCCCACTATCTCAATGTTTTTTTAAATAATTACTGAGAAACAAAAATATTTTCTTATGTTGCCGGTGAGAAGTAAATTTACAACAGTATGTATTATTTTGAGAATATTTTCATATCATATCAATAGGTTAATGTACACTAACAAGGGAGAAGACTGAAGTACAAGATAAGTCCGTCCCCTGGATGTTTAATTCCAGGACATTATTTCCACTGTTACATAGTTTGCAGATCTGTTATTGTGTTATCAGTTGATATGATTGTCCTGAAAATATGTAAAATGATGAAATATGATGAATGTTTGTATTATAATGTAAATTGTACATTACTGGGAAAATCAAACATTGAATTAGTATCTAGAAGCTAGATCTACACAAAATAAATCAACAAATGATTAACATACTTGTTGTTGTTTTCTTGTGTAATGTTTTACCTAAAGGATATTATAAGAGATTATTATGTATATGATACCTACACTGAAGAAAGGATATAATAAACTTATATTCTGCTATGCTACCAGGGACAACCAGAATCAAATTGTAATACTCATTAGTAATGCAATTTTACATGACAATATCTGTAGAAAAACAGAAAACAGCATCACCTGTGATTACCGCACCTGCAATGATACTTCTTAGTTAGCTTTGAAAACCCCATGACACTAAATATGAAAAAAATTCATCAATGGCCTAAATGACACTTGGTCCTTGATAAATTGTTTTGCCCATAACAGCTTTAATGGTACGGTGGTTCTGAAGGAAAAGTTCTAAATGTGAACAGTTTATGGACATGGTATGCCTTACCATAAACCCATCATGCTAACTCATCATGCTCCCATGAAAATGGCATATGCACTTTGGAAAAAGAAATGAAAGTCAATATTTCTTGTAATGTGACTTATTCCAGACTAATTCTTTCAAGAGAACTGATATACCTTTAGTAACTGTCATTCAACAAAAGTTGCCAATACATCAGTTTACCTTCACACAGGTTTTGGAAAACGGCAAATTCAATCAAAGTTCGCTAATGACGAAACATGTTCAGCATGACCCATATAAAGCATACATGTAGGTAAGTGTTTGATTACCAGGTTGAACTCAAACCAATCCTAAAGACATCAAATGCTCTCGTGACAATACTTATTAACAACATTCTATCCTTGTAACGTTATAAAAAGGTCTAGCTCGGGCAAAGTCTCTCGATCAGCTCAAATTGACGACCGACCGTAATTAACGTGAGACTATTACTCGAGTTATTCTAAGAGCCAGGGCTCAGTTCCATAAAAGCGAGCGCTTACAATCGCTCATTGATCGCTCAATGTAGCGCTCAAGTAGCGCTCATTCTCTCCTGAACGACACGGTGCAAAACCTCAAAGTTCGCTTGCTTTGCTACGTAGCGCTACATTGAGTAATCGCGTTCAAGAGAGGTTTAAAATAATCGCTAATTGAGCGATTACTTTGAAACCTCTCTTGAACATGGCCCTGGTGATGCAATCATAAAGAAAGACCTACCCATTAACCAGAGACGACCACAAGCAAAGAAACACAGACATAACCCAAGTTGTTCCTTTGGAAATGTTAGTAAAACTAAACTAAACCTATTTGAGAGTCAATAACAGTGTCAAGCACTGCAATTACGTCTATATGAACATAAATTGTGACCTCGGAATGTGTTTAGAAGTGTCAAAATCTACATTAAAAGATTGTTTTAATTATTAGAATTGATCCACTGTTTCCGCCTCTTCTGTCTATCTTGTATATATAATGTAAATAATAGTTATGGTAATACTAGGAAGTTGATGTTCTCAGTTGTTTAACTTGTACCCAATCCTTTCTCGTGAAAGACCAATGTGGTACCAACCCTATTATAAAGTAGGGTCTGTGCTAGTTATGCTTTAAAATTTCACAATGATTGACATAGTATCATACAGAGCTTGCATCGGTCTTTTTTTTATAACGCTGTGTATTCATTATGTTTTAGAAATCAAAAATATTTCTCCGACAGCTTTCTCTACAATTTTCTATTTTGGTTCATGCTTATATATAAAAAGAGTTATAAATGTATTAGAAATTATCTGGACTCCATTTTAAATGTAATTATTGTTACTAACATATTGTTAATACTACTTTCGGGTGATGTTGAAGTAAATCCAGGTCCCTCAATGTCTTGTCAAAGCGCTGTAACTGAATTGTCAATAGTTCATCTCAATGTCAGGAGTATTAGACATAAACTGTCAAACGTCCTTAACGATATATCTGATTTTGATATTTTGTGTTTTACAGAATCACATTTAGATTGTTCAGTGGAAAACAAGTGAGCTGTTAATTGATCACTATCAAACCCCATTTAGAAAGGATAGAAACTGTTTTGGTAGCGGGATAATAGTATATATTTCTGAAATGTTGCATGTAAAAAGAAGATACGACCTAGAAACACCCATGTGTGAAATGATGTGGTTTCAGTTATTTTTGCCCAAGAAATGTTTGATGTTATGTGTATCGTATCGACCCCCAAATACCGGCTCTTATTTTTGGAATTTGCTGGATAATTCAATAAGTTCAGCTCTTGATATATCTGATCACATTGTTTTGTTAGGAGATTTCAATCAGGATCTTTTAAATACTCAATTTCACAACTTACGTGATCTGATTACTCACTACAACCTATTGAATATCATAAACGAACCAACAAGAGTAACATCTACTTCCACCTCTTTGATTGATCCTATTATTATACCTGAGACTTGTCCTTACAAAGACGCAGGTGTTATTGAATTCGCGTCTCATATCAGTGATCATAAAGGAACATATGTCTATCTTTCAAACTTTGTAAATCAACGCAAAGCGTACAACTACAATAAACGGGTTTGGTTATATAAACATGGTAATTATGATGCATTAAACATTATGATTAAGGAAACAAATTGGGAGAGTTTATTCTCAAAATCCTCTAATGTTGATGATGCTTGTTCTTTATTTACTTCCCTTCTAAAAGATTACATGGTTAAGTGTATCCCTACCCAGAATGTTACAATGAGGCCTCGTGACAAACCTTGGTTTGACAGCGAAATTCGAAGAGAAATTCGAAAAAGAGAACGTTTAAGGAAAAAGGCATTTCGTTCTCTGAATACTTCCGACCTATCTGCATACAAAAAGCAAAGGAACAAAGTAAATAATGTTATAAGAGTAGCCAAAGAAAATTTCTACTCTAACTTAAACGATTTTTTATCATCTCAGTCTACTCAAAGAACTAGTTATTGGAAGACATTTAACTACTTGTTGAAAGGCTCTACTTCATCGAGACCCATGCCCCCTCTTGTAACTGAAAATTCTGGGAAACCGTCTGTTTTCACAGATTTTGAGAAAGCTCAAACATTAAATGAATACTTTGTATCTGTCTCAAATATTAATGACAGTGGCAAGAATGTACCACCAATAAACCATCGCTGTTCTCACAGTATATCACATATATATGTTACTGAAAAGGAAGTATCAGATATGATTAAGACCTTACCAGCCAATACATCAGCTGGCCCAGATTGCATCCACATGAAGGTTTTTAAAAGAATTTGTCCATCGATAGCTGCACCGCTTTGTATGTTGTTTAATATTTCATTGAGCGAATTATATTTCCAACTCTCTGGAAAACGCCAAATGTTATTCCTGTTTTCAAGAAAGGAGATATATCTCTCCCAAGTAATTACAGACCTATTAGTCTACTGTCTATACTTGGCAAAATACTAGAAAGAATAATATTTAGCCATAGTAATAGTCATCAAGTACCTAGATTAGTATTCAATAATGATCAACTGGAACGTGTACATCAACATAAACATCTTGGCCTAATCTTCTCGGACAGTACTAAATGGTCCAATCATGTTGATCTTTCCATAGAAAAGGCTTAAAAACTAATCTCTTCTCTACGTGTGTTAAAGTATTTTTGAATAGAAGTATTTTATCACGTATGTATGAAATGTATATTCGACCCATTTTGGAATATGCTTCTGAGGTCTGGGATAACTGTTCGGATGTTTTGTGTGACAAACTTGAAAAGGTCCAACTTGAAGCTGCAAGAATTGTAACTGGCTTACCAAAGTTTGCTTCAAGAGATAGCTTATACAAAGAAACTGGTTGGTTGCCTTTAAAAATTAGACGTGGAAATAAGAAACTTTGTACTTTTTACAAAATTATTAATATACAAGCTCCAGATTATCTGATTAATTTACTTCCACCAGCCACTGAAACTATTTCTCATTACAACTTGCGTAACAAATCAAATTTATCTATTCCAAAATTTCGAACTGCAGTCCTTCAAAAGTCTTTTATTTATGACTGTGCTTATCTGTGGAATAATCTTTCCTCGAAAATAAGATGTTCAAATTCATTATCGTCATTTAAAGCAAAAATATCTGAAAAAGAATGTAAAATCCCAAAATATTTTCTATTCGGCGATAGGAAGATGAACATTATACACAGTAAGTTAAGACATTCTTTTAGTTCCCTAAACGGTGATCTTTATCGTGTCAATTTATCTGAAAGTAAATCTTGCATGTGTGGTGCTTTAGTTGAAGATGTTTATCATTTCTTCTTGAGATGTCCAAGACATGCTGATCTTCGTTTAGAATTAAAGCAAAGATTTTATAATTTAAAGGCAGAATTTGATATTAATACAATCCTGTATGGAAACCCAAATCTTCCACAAACAGTCAATGAAAACATATTTCACCATAAATTCATTGGAAAGAGTCAATGGTTCAAATAATACATTAATACTAATGTACGTATTTACCATATTCAAAGTGCATTTTGTCATAAGAATAACATTTCCAATTGTGCGTTGCCTTAATAATGTATATTACATGTTTACCCACTTCGTCACTTGTAGATTTCTTACTTTCTTGTTATGTATTCTAGCCTTGTAAAATAGTTGTTGATTACCTGGAGAGGGCTTCTATAAGTTTCACAACTTGTGCCCAATTCATTTCTTAAATGAATAAAATATGTTTTCAATCAATTCAATCAATCAATCAATAAAATATGTTTGAATGAAAAATTAATGATATAATAAATGAATTTGTCAACTAGCAGGACTTGATCGATTTGGTTGAATGCTTAGCTATGTCACAATGTTATTGTTTTTCTTTATTTAACGATAATCATGATTTACATAATGATATTGTCATACGTTTAGCCACAGTCACAGTCGCTTAGTCAGTACATTACATCATGTCATATACCGACTGAATTGAAGAATTATGAATTAAGTATTGACGAATGAAGAGAAAAAAAGTTACGTTAAAGCAGTTAGGAAATAACATTACCCACGGAGTTAATATAGGGCAAATGAATGCATATTAAATATAAATTCTACAAAACTGTCGGCAAACATGAAATGCAAAAATGGGTGTAACAATAAAAAAAGAAAGTTTTTGCTCTGTACGACAAAACTTGTATTTGTGTTGACAAGCTTCTGAAAATCAAACCAACATTAGCCTGGGGTGATTATCGGTACCATTGTTATCATTTTTTTCAGTTTGGTAAGTCCTGCATGAATAGTTCTTATCCACGTGGTTTACAATTGAATATAGAGGACCAGTATACGGTATGGTCAACACAACATTTTAACCTATTTGACGTACAAATATAGTTTCAGCAGTTTAAGTCTTAGTCACAATTTAAAGCAAAATCGTGTTGGTGTTGACGAAATGAATTTCAAAGATATATGATAAATAATGCGGCATACACTTATTTAAAGACTGATAACTTAAATATATCAATTCGGTAACAATTCTATTACCGGGAGCGGTCGATCTGCACCTGCCCCTGACTATAGGTGCAAAATTGCTTATGGTAGTGAAACATTTGCTTACGGTAGTAAAATATACATATGTACAAATGCGTCCATACTGCGGATTTTGCTCATATGAGCAAATTTGCATTTATGTAATTCTTTACTCATATGCAAACGCTCGCCGTATAAACAGGGCTTTTGTGTATAACATAATGCCATCATATATTGAAATTGAAACTCGACTCACTAAATGCCATCCTCGGCATAGTAACCGAGATAGTGGAGAGTAACGGAGCATATATAAAACCATGGGTAACCGAGGATGACTAAATGCGTCCATGAAGTAAAACCATACAAATGCAACCAAAAAATGCGTCCCGAAGAATTTGTGCAACGATTGGGTTAGTGTATCGGACTTACAAATACATTTATTGAGAAATGTATTAAAGGGGCAGTAGCACGTTTTTTCGCTAAAATAAGTCGATGAAATGTATTCGAAAAATAATGTCACCAATAGTAAAGCACCCTTCTCTCGTCGGTAAATCAAGTTAAAAAATGAGTGTACATGGTTAGGTAAAGACATTGGAATCGTTTTTGTTATTCGAAATAATAAAATGTTTTCACAATAAAATGGCCGCCATGCATTTTTTGCTTTATAGGCAACATCGTTATTACCACTACGGATAATTGGTTTATGTAATAAGATGTTTTAACCTCTAAAGCAAATTTAAATGACATCAACTATCATTATAAATGGGGAATTTAAACAAATAAATTTTTCAAAAAACGTGCTACAGCCCCTTTAACATGACTTGTGAAAGTTGTCCTGGTATTTTTCATGCTTGTGAATGGCATTGGGTGTATGTATGATAAAGCTGTTCTTATCAATAACACACAGTGTACCTGTTTAAGCTCATACATATTTTTGTGATTATCATTGCCACACGTGAACGTATGAACCTTTAACATTTTCGATGTGATAAACATCGTGTTTGATTTAATCATATTTATTCAACTGAAAGGTTAGTTCACAACTTCGTGAAACCGTCTCCTATTTACAGTGCTGACATATAATATTCAAACGCAATATTTGACAATGATATATATACAGAAAAGAGAAAGAAATGTTGCATGTTTAATAGAAATAAATAAAAACATAGACAAGTAAATTATTAAGACAGAACAAAGAGTAACACTAACAATGATAAATTATAAGCGGGTTAATTATCAAATATATGTACAATGATATGTACAGAAAAGAGAAATAAATTTTGCATATTTAACAGAAATAAATAAAAACATAGACAAGTAAATTATTAGGAAAGAACAAAGAGTAACACTAACGATGATAAATTATAAGCGGGTTAATTATCAAATATAAGTACAATGATATATACAGAAAAGAGAAATAAATTTTGCATATTTAACAGAAAGAAATAAAAACATAGACAAGTAAATTATTAAGAAAGAACAAAGAGTAACACTAACAATGATAAATTATAAGCGGGTTAATTATCAAATATATGTACAATGATATATACAGAAAAGAGAAATAAATTTTGCATATTTAACAGAACGAAATAAAACATAGACAAGTAAATTATTAGGAAAGAACAAAGAGTAACACTAACAATGATAAATTATATACGGGTTAATTATCAAATCTTCTTGATAAAGTACTTTACTTTACTGTGCTTTGAACTTCCCTATTAGGATAGATATATCCTCTACATCTTTCTCTAATTGGTGTAAAATGAAGTTGGTTTTGTAGTATAAATTGTTATCTTATTATCCAAGGACTAACATAAATAAAATACTTGAATATTGTTACTTGCGTTATCATTTTACTTATCACAAGGTAGTATATACCTATATTATTTAAATACCTATCTGTTGACTAGACCTACTTTGCCTTACCTCCCAGGGGTAATGCTATTTCAACCTTAATACAGACGAACTTGAAGAATGGATGAGGGGTGCGTAAAATCCCTTATCCAAGGGCCGGTAAGTCTAGATGGTCTCGTGACGTCACTACCGGTTCATATCACTCTCCTAAAAGTTGCAGAGCAAGGCAGACGTGTTTTGTTCTGTGACTGGGGTTTTAGCGACTTGGGTTGCTAACTTGCTATTTTTCTCTTGTTAGTTCAAGAGATATCATCAACGTTGTTCTTCGTTAGTGCAGGTTGTGTTTACAATCTGTTTTTCAAGTAGGTGTTAGATTTCAAGGGGCCTTGTTGACATGTGCTAGCTAGCGACCATCCGGAGTAGGTGGATTGCATGCGCCGCACGTGCAGCTCGTGATTCCTTGTTTTCTCTCACCTGACTGTTGGGTGTTTGACTTGCGTAGGGTAAAGGAGCAGTGGTATCTCTCCTACGGGGGTGACTCGCTTGCTTGTCATCCGCTTTCGCTTGGTCATTCGCCATTCGTTCCGAGTGCTGACTGTTAGGTGTTTGTCTTGCGTCTGGTAGAGGAGTAGTGGCATCTCTCCTAATCGTTTGACTCGCTTCGCTGGCCATTCGCTTTCGCTTGTCACGCGCTTTCGGTCTGTACTTTAGTGTTAACTGTGGGTTGTTGACTTGCGTACGGTAAAGGAGCTAGTGGAATCACTCCTAATTCGCTTGTCATACGCCTGTCGGTTGTACTCTAGTGCTAACTGTTAAGTGTTTGTCTTGCGTATCGTAGAGGAGTAGTGGTATCTCTCCTAATTCGTTTGGCTTGCTTCGTTTGTCATTCGCTCTCGCTTGGCTTACGCTTATCGGTCTGTACCTTAGGAAACTGTGGGTTTGACTTGCGTAATGTAAAGGAGCAGTGGTATCTCTCCTACGCGGGTGACTCGCCTCGCTTGTCATTCGCTTGTCGCTTGTCATTCGCCTGCGGTCCGTACTCAAGTGCTTCGCGTCTCGCTTGGCTTCTCGCCTCGCCTGTCACTGGCTCGCTAGTTGTTCGCCTTAGGTGAGTCACTAGCTTGGTTAAGGAGCAGTGGATACACTCCTCGTCAGTGACTCGCGTTGCCCGTTGCTAGCTTTCGCCTACCATTCGCCTTAGGTGGATTCTACGTGACTCACCCTTAGGGTGATTCACTTTGGTTCAAGTGACTCGCTACGCCAGTCACTTAGGGTTTGGTTCGACTTAGGTCGATTATACGTGAGTCACCCTTAGGGTGACTCACTTTGGTTCAAGTGACTCGCTACGCCAGTCGCTTAGGGTTTGGTTCGACTTAGGTCGATTATACGTGACTCACCCTTAGGGTGACTCACTTTGGTTCAAGTGACTCGCTACGCCAGTCACTTAAGGTTTGGTTCAAGCACGAATGTTATGTGAATAAAGATTGAATTATCTTGTTAGTGTTTAGCCTATTTTTTGGTTTGGCTTGTTCGTCTTTGTTTACCTTGGCGGGTGGTTACTTGATTTTGACTTTGTGCTCTTCGAGTTCAGAGTTTTTGTTGCGACGCTGTGTAGGTGACTCGACTGTCTCTACCTTCGCTTACGTTACGCGTTTTATCGTTACCGTTCGCCATGTACTCCGCCTTCTGCACGAACTGCGGAGGCAGGAAGTCCGCCTCTAAGGATCCGCACTTGTTATGCAGAAAGTGCAAGGACCTTTGCGAAGAGGATTACCGTTGCGACGAGTGCGCTCCTCTCTCCGAATCGGAGTTCCTCGCGTACGTTTCCGCCATACGCAAGTCGGTGGCCGATAGGGCTGCGTCACAGAAGCGTACGTCGTCAGCTCAACGTAGGGAGGTGTCTCCCATTCGTCATCCGTCTCCGGTGGAGGATGTTGACATTGTCCTCACGGAACGGGCGGATGAATTCGACAGGGAATCGGACCTGTCCGAACCCGCTGGGGGGTCGAAGTTACGCTCCCCCCCTCCGCCGTCGTGTTCCGGTTCTCGTTCGCGGACTCACCCGTTGTCCCCTCCTTCGCCGGACCAACGGTTGTCTCCGCTTAGACTTAAGGTGGGCGGACCCGCTACGCCCAAGAGCAAGAAGAAGAAGTCCAAGAAGGCTAGGTTCGACAAGGTCGATCCTTCCCTCCTTCTGGCATCCGTCAAGGATATGGTCTCTTCCTTGCTCGATGCGCGTTTGGGTCCGCGGAACTTACCTACTCACACTACGACTACGCGTTCGTGTGAGCCCTATGCGGATGACGTACCTCAGGGTGCGCGTTCCTCGTCCGCTAGGGCCTCCGCACCCGCGACTCCTTCGCGTACCCCTCGCACCCCGGAGCGGCGTGTCACGGTGATGTCACCCTTACGTGACTCCTCGCCGGACTCACCGGAACGTGACACCCGTTACGTGGACGTGTCGAACCCTCCGTTCATCAGTATAGAAACGGAGGCGGAGGGTACGGGATCGTCGGAGGATCCTCCAGTGGTTGACGCAATAGCTATGCTATCCGAAGTGGCTTCGTTCGCGGACGTTCCACTTAGCCAAGTCAGCGTGACGGGTCCGCGCACGTCGGCGGCCAGGAGGGCTTCCTTTGGCCCCGATGGCGAGGTACCTCCCGCGCGTCTTGCCCTTCCACCTCATAGGCTTCTTTTGGAGGCCACCGAGGATATGGAGCAAGTCGTATCATCTGCGATGCCCAATCGTTTGCTTCCGCCTTTGGTGGTGCCGGACAAGCGCAGACGGCGTCTGCCCTTGTATCCGGTCCCTTTTCAGCTTGTTCCGCCTCCCCTTGATCAGGGGGCGTCCCGGTTGTTTACCACCAACCTGCTTCACCGCGTGTCTGAGGCACAGTTCTCTCATCTTGACAGGGAGGCGCGTTCGGTGTTAGGCTTGGGGAACAACGTGGCTTTCACATGTCAGGCGATGCTGGCTTGTGCTAAGCAGGCGGGCATGGAGGCGGGGGACCCGGTGTTGTTCAAAGCGTTTGGTGATGTGGCTGCGGACCTTGCGCAGATCATGTTATCAGCGTCGCGGATTTCATCGAGTATAACAGTGCTTCGCAGAGACAATTTCCTCTACCGGTCAGGTCTCAACCCAGATCATAAGAATTTCCTTCGACATGCCCCTGCTCACGCTGAAACTCTGTTTGGTGGTCGTATCCCGGAGGTTTTGAGAGCACGACAGGAGGCCCAACAGCAAGACCTCACTAATCGGCTCGTCACGCAGAGGCAAACGACACCAAAGCGTCCGCAGACCAATTTTCGTCAGGGGCAAGGGCAGGGCAGTGGCCAACCTTCCCCCAAGAAAGCGAAAACGGACTTTCGGCGGGGAGGTCGTGGCCGTGGATCCACGGGTCAGTCCCCCAAGTCCCCCCGGCCTGGCGCCGGAGGTCGTACCCCGCAAAAGAAGTGGAGGAAGTGACTCGTGGTCACCCCCGCTGCTCCCTCCTCCACTCGTTCCGGTGTCGGAGGGCTTGGTGGGGGGTCGCCTCCAAGACTTTGTCAGCAACTGGGTACAGTTAGGGTTAGACCCTTACGTGTGTCGGATTCTGGGTCAGGGGTTCCGCATTCCCGTCTCGTCTCCGCCGCCCCTCACCTGTACTCCAATGGAGCGTCCCTTAGCAGGGGACCGGCTCAAATTGACATTGGAACAGGTGGAGATATTAATCTCCAAACGGGCGGTGCAGGAGGTCCTGACCCCGCATCTAACGCCGGGGTTTTACTCCCCAGTGTTCGTAATACCCAAAAGGAACTCGAAAAAATGGCGGCTAATTCACGATTTGAAGGTGTTCAACCGCTCCTTCCTCGTTCGGCCGCCATATTTTCGACTCTTGACGCTTCCCTCAGTGATGCGGTCCTTGGAGCGCTCAGACTGCATGGTGTCTCTCGATCTACAGGATGCGTACCTGCACGTGCCGATTCACTATCGGGACCGCAGGTACCTCCGCTTCATCCTGGACGGCAGACATTTTCAGTGGTGCGTGCTCCCGTTCGGGATCTCGTCCGCCCCCTGGTTATTCACACGGGTGACTCAGCCCATCGTCCAATTCCTTCACCAATGCGACATTCAGTTCCTAATGTACTTGGACGATGGGATCGCTCACGACCGCTCCCCGGTCGTTCTCGAGGCGCAGCTCAGGTTCACGATGGACCTGTTCCGTCGTCTGGGGTGGCTAGTGAACTTAGAGAAGTCGGACTTGGTTCCGGCAACTCGTCTGAAGTTCCTAGGGGCTATCCTAGACACCCGGCTGTTCCGCGGTTTCGTCACGAGGGAGCGGATGGCTCGTTACGATCGCCTTATGGATCGCGCGCTCGATGCCTCGCTCTCCCTACGTCAGTGGCAAAGAGTGTTGGGGTTATTAACGTCAGCTCAGGACCTGACCCGCAGGGGGAGGTTGTTCCTTCGCCCGTTACAGGTGTTCCTGAATCCCCACATCAGGGAGACGCGTTGTCGTCACGACATAGTCTTAACCCCAGACCTACATCGGTTCCTAGCTTGGTGGCGGGTAGACGAGAGTGTGTTCGCAGGCGTTCCACTTCGTCCTCGCCCCCCCTCAGCTCACCTGTTTGTAGACGCCTCCACCCAAGGGTGGGGAGCGCACATGAGTCACGAACAGGTGGCGGGAGTTTGGTCCCCATCAGAGCGGAACCTACACATCAACGTCCTCGAGTTGGACGCAGTACGTCTTGCCATTCAGCACTGGCAGGTCCCCTTGAGGGGCCAGTGCCTGCTAGTACACACGGACAGTTCGGCGGCTGCTTGGTCGATAAACAAGCAGGGGTCCACCAAGGCACAGTCTCTGCTACGCGTGTCACTCCAGCTCTTCGAGTTGGTGGACGAGGTGGACCTGGACATTCGAGCGGTCCACATTCCAGGTGCCAAGAACGTCTTGGCGGACGCGTTGTCACGTCCGGATGCCCCTCCCCCAACGGAGTGGCAACTGAATCCGGTGGTTTTCAGGGGGTTGTGTCTCCAGTTCGGCACCCCGCTGATAGATCTGTTCGCGACGTGTCTCAACCACCAATTGCAAACCTACATCTCCCCAGTGCCAGACCCGCTAGCGATGGGCTTAGACGCGCTCTCGTTAGGGTGGGAGGGGATGGACGCCTATGCTTTTCCGCCGCCGGCCATCCTCTCCCAAGTTGTAGCCAAGATAGGGGAAACTCGGATTCTTCGTCTCCTGCTGGTCGCCCCTTGGTGGCCAGCCCGGCCGTGGTTCGTTCCTCTCCGTCGGCTCTGTCGGCAGGAACCGGTTCCGATTCAGATACGGAGGGATCTGCTCATCAGCAGGCCAAGCGGAAGGTTACACGAGAACCCTCAGGTGTTCTCCCTTCACGCTTGGCTTGTATTAAAAGAGGGTTAAGGAGTAGTGGATACTCTAAGTGCGTCGCCAACGCAATAGCTACCTCGCATAGGAAAACCACTAGGAAGCTCTATGATTTCCAGTGGCAGGCCTTCGCCTCGTTCTGTGCTCAGAGGGATTTCATTCCGGCAGAGGCTTCAGTGCCTCAGGTTGCGGAGTACTTGGTGTACCTTCGCAACACTAGACATCTTAAGGCGTCGTCAATTAACACCAACATGTCGGCCATCCTGTCGGTTCTCAGGAAGAGATCGCCAGGATTGGATGTGTCGGTCCTCAAGGGCCTAATTAAGACCTTCCGTTCGGTGGACGGCAGGTCCAGGCTTCGCCCACCTGAATGGGACTTAGCCATTGTGCTCAACCACCTGCGCTCCGATAGGTATGAACCGCTCTCCGACGTGCCTCTCCTCCCTCTCACCATCAAGGTCATTTTTCTGGTGGCCATGGCCTCTGCAGCGCGGATTTCAGAGATCCATGCGTTGCAGGCGGACCTGCTACGTTTTGAGGTCAGGGAGGGGGGCTCCGCCTCGCTGGGGTTGGCTCCTGATTTTGTCTGTAAGAACCAAGCAGCGGATGAAGCGGGACGTACGTTCTCTATCCCAGCTCTGGGTTCGGACTCAGATGAGGTGGATCTCTCTTTGTGTCCAGTAAGAGCCTTAAGGGTGTACACGCAGCGTACCCGCAGGCTGAGGGATGGCAGGCGTCGTCTGTTCTTGCCTCACTCACCCAGGAGCACCAAGGAACTAGACAAGCGAGCGTTGGGGGTGTATCTAAGATCGGCGGTAATTGATGCGTACAAGGCCGCTGATTTGCCTCCGCCGTCGCGTTCCAATCCTCATGAGATCCGCGCAGTTTCAGCCACGATGGCGTATCACTGCAACATCGCGGTTTCGGATGTCATGGCAGGGTGTTTTTGGCGTTCATCAGAGGTTTTCGCCAACCATTACCTGCGAGATGTCTCCACTGCTGATCTTGAAGGCATCTCTAGGCTGGGTCCACAGGTCTTCGCGCAGACGAAGGTGGTCCCCCCAACCAGACCAAGAAGGGGTCATCCTTCTTAGACGCGTTTGGGACTTATTGTAAATAAACAGGGGTTACATTGCTTACTCTCGTGTCTGTTGGTTTTTTCTTTAACTTCGTTTTGACCCCCCCCTCCCTGTTGGGGTTTGGGGGGCGGTATGTTGATCGGAAGTTGAGTGGCAGGGTTGTCTCTTCGATCCGCTTAGCGGTAGAGATGGTATCTCCCGGGCTGTGCCTTGTCCTCACCACAGGGTGGAGGACTCGTAGGTTAGCTTACACTCAGGGCTAGTCGCTGGTCTCGTCACTACCATGTATCTACTGACCCGCCTCCTTGCGGTGGGATTCTAGGCAAAGTAGGTCTAGTCAACAGATAGGTATTTAAATAATAGTACGTTTTTGATTAAACGTAATTATTTATACTTACCTGTTGACTAGACCTACGCTCTAGGCCCTCCCATCCTCCCCACTTGGTCTGTCTTGCCTTTGGGACTTTCGGAGAGTGATATGAACCGGTAGTGACGTCACGAGACCATCTAGACTTACCGGCCCTTGGATAAGGGATTTTACGCACCCCTCATCCATTCTTCAAGTTCGTCTGTATTAAGGTTGAAATAGCATTACCCCTGGGAGGTAAGGCAAAGTAGGTCTAGTCAACAGGTAAGTATAAATAATTACGTTTAATCAAAAACGTACTATAATACTTTGCTGGGACTGACTTGAGTTAAACTCTGTAATTTTATACTTTCAGAAGTTATTTTCATGGTTTCAAAGGTGTTCTTAAATATATTTAAATGCTTTAACTGCATTCAAGAAGTAGAAGGTTACATAGAAATATTAGAAATATACGTTCTTCATTGATCAAATTTTTTTTTTACAGGCATTCATTGTCAAATACCTATTGCAGTTACTCCCCTTTGACAATATGGCTGCGCCCACAGTTTTGTTGCTGGGAAATAAAACAAAAGCCTGAAAGCTATCTGTCAATGTTGTTGATACATTTTGAAGTGACTGAGAACGTGTAATTTGAATGTGAAATCGAAACAGTATCGGTTGGTATGTGGTATATAAATAATCATAATGATAATTGTTAAAATCAGCGATATTTTTGTTCTGCTCACTGACAGGTTGGGGAAACCCACTGAACGGGATATTATATCCCAATTGGCTTATTATATCCCGTTCGGGATATTTGATTATATCCTAATCGGGATATATTTGTACATTTTTCTCAATATTTCCAAAACGATACATTTCCGCAAAATAGTGTTTTATTTAAACATAATGAGGAACAGTTAGTGGTCCTCTTCAGCTTGATAAAACTTACTTTTTTGAGGTAATTTAAAATTATATCATGTCCAGGAAAAGAAACTTTTATTAACATCAGATTATTTGTTTCAATCTACTCTAATCTGATGACAATGTCATAGAGTTTTGATAACAGTTTGGAAGAAAACAAATTGACTTTTATTTAACTGACATTTTGCAGCTAATATGCAACCATTTTTTTCACACGACATTTATTTTTATAAAGAGAAAAAATAAGAACCTTAGAATATCACAACTTCATTCCAATTACTGTCCTTATGCGGAAATGCACCATGTTCATTTAAAATCAGGAAATATATTATTATTTCCCGATCAGGACAGGGTATAATGAGATATCCCAAACGGGATATTGTAGGCCGATCGGGATATAATATCCCGTTCAGTGGGTTTCCCCAACCTGACTGACACTGGCCAGCTGGTCCAGGATGAACAGATATTAGTTTTGCAAAGTCATTCTGTCAGTGTCACAGAGACATAATCAATTGCATAATATATTGGTTTAAACATATTTTATTCATCATGAAAAGGATTAGGAATATTGCATAATATATTGACCATAATATATTCCAATAGAAAATATTACTATTTATACTGTTTGTAGCTTTCACGAATGAAATTCCATAAAAAATGTCCTTTCACTTTCAGTTTTAGTTTCATGAGTTTGCAGTTTTTTAAATAATTTTTCTTTTTTTCTTTTATAAATGGAACAGGTATTAACAGATCAAGCTTTAAGGGACATCAATGGCTTCATATTGCATGATTTATTAACAATAGCAAGATGACAAATGATTAATGGAACTTGATTTGTGAAGACACTTGAGTCCAGACTAAAACAATAATTAACTAAAACATTTTACTTTATATTTATTTGTTACATTTGTATGCAAATACATGACATTTAATAGCAATGATATAACATTGTTAAATTATTCAAATATTTATTTGGAATGAAACAAAAGCAAAGTATCCTTCTTACCATCCCGATGATCCCACATGAAATTATATTTAATATTATTCAGGTGGTTAAGAAAATATTTTTTGGGAGGTGAAGGCAATACAGAAAGAATGTGTACTGAAGTTGATATTGCAACAGTAATTTTACTCTGTAAGGTTAGTTTTATCTTTTCCCATCCAGCAAGAAGTCTATAAATTGTTTCTTGTTTCTTTCTAGTATTGATTATCCATAAATCGTCCAACTCAGTGTTGAGATATATCCCAAGGATGTTGAAGTCCTCTTCATGCTAATCTAAACTACTTTATAGAAAATTGCCGCTGGTAAATTGTTTACAATGAAACTGTTGATAGACCGTAACAGTTTTGAATTCAGTTTTATGGGTTGATTGCAGTTGTAGGAGAAACACAAGAGGAGATCAACAAACATGGATGACCTCAAACAGTTCATCTCTCAGACCTATTCAAATGAAGATATCATAAAATCTCCCTCGGACAATAGAAGCTATCGGTGTGTAAAACTGACCAATGGGATGACAGTAATGCTGATCAGTGATCCAAATACGGATAGATCAGCTGCAGCCCTAGATGTTCATATAGGTAATGTGAAATATCTTATTCATATAGACAAAACAAACTGAAATAACCGAAATGTGCATTATCTTAATTTCTTATTCATATAGACGTAATAATATAAAACGTAATAATCTACAATGATATTTTCAGATAAGGAAGCAGTGTATATTTTGTTGAACTTACATACATAGTATATATTTTCAGTAATGAATGAGATATGAGAGTAGGCCTAAATGAGATTGTGACATTGAGTTATGACTTTCTTCAGGGTTCACTCCCTAAAAGCTATGTTTTAATGTTTTTTAAAAATTGAAAAACACGAGAAAACTGAAATCTTGTGATGAGCAGATAACATTATATTTTGGGTGAAAATTTATTGCATCCCAAAATGCTAATGATTCATATATATGTATAAGTCTTCAACCTTAAATAACAAATTATCTACCGGGTAAAACTTAATGAGTTAGAGAGCCAATGGCTCGATAATAATTAATTTTGGTACTTAATTATTGCAGGGAACATGAGTGATCCAGATGAACTTCCAGGTCTTGCCCACTTCTGTGAACACATGCTCTTTCTTGGAACAGAAAAGGTTTACAAATATGTCAAAATGTTTGAGATCAATTTTTAACAAAATGCTTGATAACGGTATAAGGATCTATACCGAAACGTCGCTGTTGTTAATAAAGAAGTTGATCATCCATAAATATTTGTCTTCTTCATCACACCAACTTCTAGAATGCCTCTCAAACAGTTTAAAATGTATGTAGTAGATAAAATGTTCTTGAAAGAATTTTTAAAATTCTTGATTCTTTCATTTAGAATTAGAGTGATAAATATTTCCTTGCATTAAAGCCTCAAAAGCACACCATTGTATTATTTCAATAAAGGAATTGTATTAATTGCCTGTAAATGCCAGCTTTGTAATAAATGTTGTTTCTTGATTTCAGTATGAAAATGAAAACGAATACAACAAGGTAAATGCAGTTATTATCATTATTTTATACCAAAATATTTGCATAAAAATAAACCTACTCATGTTGACTAAATCTGCAAAAATAGCTTTTGATTCAAAGTGAAAGTGTCAATTTTTAAAAAACAAACTTAATTAAATGTTTCGATGAAAAGTAGCCCAGTTCCTCTGGCTTACTGTATAACTGATTATTGCCATGAACTGATGGCAAATGGGAAATTAATTTAGATATATATAGAAAACTAAACGATGTCCCTTTGATAACATGTTTATATAACGAGTGAATGGTTTTGTATTTCAACGAGTGAGTTTCATAAACATGTTATCAAACATGCAAACACTCACATGCAAATAGGTCACCTGCTATTGCAGTCGCGCGGCTAACATTGTGACGTCAACACCAAACAACTATGACGTCAAACGCGGATTATGACGTTACGACAGCACACGTTGGTTTCACACATGTGTTTAACCAAGTCATTGTTATCTAATAAGTGATCTAACCACGGTTGAGTAATAAAAGAGCTTTATGATTTGTTTCCGAACATAATATTTAATTTACACTTTCTTAACAATAATGATAAATAATAATAAAAGTAAATTTATATAGCGCTTTTCCAGACTGAATAGTTTTCTCAAAAACACTCATCCTAGAAAGAGTACAATAATTTGTACTATTGCAGATAGTGTGATCCAAAATATAACAATGTTACTTTTGTTCCACCTGATAAAGGACTGATTATATGTAAATGTGTATTTTCACATTAAAGAATTTGTTATCAAGAAAATCTGCCTGTTGTTACATTTATTCACTGTCTAAATGGGATGTATTTCTAAAACTTGCCTAACAGTTTCTGAATGAGCATGGAGGGGGCAGCAATGCGAGTACATCAACAGAACATACCACATATCACTTCAGTGTCGGACCCCTACACCTGGCAGGTGCTCTAGACAGGTGAGATAAGTAATGTTATTATACCTCTATTAAATTTGTAAGAATATCTTTGGCCAGTTCACACCACGTGATTGAAAAATATTTTTGTACATTGACCTCAGATTCCAGTGATGAGGTCAGTTATGTGACAGAAATTTCTGTCACTGACCTGAGATATTGACTCGTCACGTGATTTGTCATGTGACTGTTTGTTTTACGTTTGCTTTCAAGATGGGGTCAGATGATGGGTTCCCTGATTTGACAAATAAGAAAATACATACTATAGCCTGAAGAAAAAAACGAATTTCGGTATAATAAAACACTTACTTACTCATGGCGAGATCATTATGTGAAATACAAAGACTCTCGGACTTTACTCCCTCCTGCTGTCTCGGTCAGGTCAGACCACCTCGGGAGTCAAGTCTCGAGTCCTTGTATTTCACATAATGACCTCACCATGAGTAATTAAGTGTACAATATGACTTTTCAAGTGTGTTGATTGATAAATCTCTGGTTTAAATATTGATCATGTACATTGAAGATGAAGAATGGACTGTTTTAAGGATATACAACTTATAATATAGAATGAAGAACAATTTTATGGATACACAACTTCTTTATTCTGTATAGGCGACGTTTCGAGGTACCACCTGCTTGACAACGACATTAGTATCTATGTCGAAACGTCGCCTATACAGAATAAAGAAGTTGTGTATCCATAAAATTGTTCTTCATTCTTCATCATCTCAACTTCTAGAATGCCCATCAAAGAACTTATAATATAATATAATATTCTGTCCAGGCGATGTTTCGTGTGGATACTGATGCCGTTGTCATACATTGAACATGTTAAAGATAATGCTTTTCAGGTGTGATAGTCATACCTGTCTAAGAAGAAAAACACTCAATATAATTCTTTACTTTACTTTAGCTAACTACTGAAGTGGTGCCTTTTGATAATTTGTGTTGCATTTGAAAAGTAACATTCAAGTATATCCTAACAACATGTTGGACTTGCCAGTTTGAAGCAAGAGTTAGTTGAGTTAATACAAGAATGGTGGGAGATACCATTTTCTAGTGGCTCTCATTCCAAGTAGATTTATGAAAGTGTTTGAATGAAGTAAAAAAAAAATCTATACTTTAAAGATGGAATTGAAAGCAATTTCAGATTTTGCATGTTCTTTTCATTTTCTAGATTTGCCCAGTTTTTCCTGTGTCCTCTGTTCACTGAGTCTGCTACAGAACGAGAAGTGAACGCAGTCAACTCAGAAAATGATAAGAACATCAAGAACGACATGCGCAGATTGTATCAGTTGGGTCGTATGCTGTCAAACCCTTCTCATCCTTATAGGAGATTTGGAACTGGTACGTGAAGAGCCAACGTACCATAGATTCTTCATTATTATAATGATCAAGCTAAGAATATTTTGTTGCATTTAGTCAATCATAGTAACCAGGTGATCATTAAGTAAATCCTGAGTGTCACTACACAGATCAAATACTTTTTTTATGGCCAAGCATGTACATATTTCAAGCTTTTGTTGACACCTTTCAGTGATGAAATTTATCTGTAATTTCATGCCAAAATATTGTACGCCATTCATTGTTTAAAACAAATACTCAGGTACCATCAGAAAGCTTGAATGAGTATCAATACACCCTTCAAAGGTTGATGAGATAGTATTAAAGCTTTGTTGTACCTTATTTCCACAAGGCAACAAGGAATGTCTAGACACGACACCGAAGGAGCGAGGTGTAGACGTGAGAGGAGAGCTACTCAAGTTTCACTCCAAGTTCTACTCCGCTAACATCATGCAGCTCTGTGTGCTCGGGAAAGGTGAGCACGTTTTTTGCAAACTTTATTTTTTTAGATTTCCCATTTATAATGATAGTTTATGTCATTTAAATTAACTTTAGAGGGTAAAACATCTTAATACATTACCGGTAACTAATTATCAGTAGTCGTAATAACAATGTTATTGGCCATTTTATTGTGAAAACAATTTATTATTTCGAATTACACAAACGATTACCATGGCTTTACCGAACCACATACACTCATTAGATTTTCCGAAGAGAGAAGGGTGTTTTACTTTTGGTGACATTATTTTTCAAATACATTTCATCGACTTATTTGAGCGAAAAAATGTGCTACTGCCCCTTTAAAAGATCAGTACAAATTGGGTGTTGTGTATGGAGATTTTATGGTGATAGTTTTGTTTGCATTACATGATAGAATAAGAACACAAAACAGATACTTTCCCTGACAAGTTGCCTCATTATTGCTGTCTGGCTAGCCTAGTGACTTGGTTTGTTTTTAATTTCCTGTTCGTTGTCAGACTATATACAAGTGTGGCAATATCACATTATTCATACAAATATCTTTACAAGAATCGTTGGATGAGCTGACGCTGCTAACGGTGCCGCTGTTCCGTGGAGTGGAGAACAAGAGTGTATCCATACCGGAGTGGCCAGAACATCCCTATCAGCCGGACCAGCTACAGGTATGCTTTGAGATGGTCAAATATCTGTAGTGTATTTTGTTTATAATGTCCGGCTTCTTTCCTTACAAATCATATCTCTGACTGAGTTAAGCTTTGCTGAATTTCGTTAACTTTTTGTGCTAGCTTTCACACAGCACACGTGCACAGTGCACCATAATGTCATAGTCCCCGCTGATTGCTAGCACAGAAATGTTAACGAGATGCAGCAAAGCTTAGATTAGCCAGTGATTGAGACTGGCACGAGATACGACAATGGTGTTAACTTAGTTTACAGATGAGATCATTTAAAAATGATGTATTGTCTTTCTTTTTTCAAATATTTTTCAACATTGAATTTTTTTATTTTAATTTCATTGGGAAAGAACGCAACACAAATATCATATTGGTAGATAGTTATACCTTTTAGATGTATTTTAGAAGCTTGTGAGATAATAATTTATTCAATTGTTCTTCAATACCGTCACCTTTGCAGCGTCAGATCTGTGTAGTTCCTGTGAAGGATGTCCGCTCTCTGACCGTCACCTGGACCACCCCGGACGTCTCTGAACACTACCACTCCAAGGTTTGTTGTAGGGAATCCTGTTGTTTTAAGCTTTTACCAGCAGATCCCTGGATCTCTATCCCTATATTTCAGTATAGCCTGTTTCTGTGGCTAATTGCCTTTGATGGATTATTCCCCTTGTAAACCATTGTAATTTCTGTTAATTGTCAACTCAAGAATGGTTTAGCACGTATTGATCCTCCAGCTTAAATGTTAAATATTGAGAATATCTGTCTTTTCTAATACCATGTTAATCTCATCGAGTGAGGTAGAAAGTTTCATGAGTGGCGCAGCAGCATAAATGTTTAATATACAATGAATGTCATAGCTTCCTTAGCCTTAATAAGATATTAATTCTGTAGTCAACATATGATTTCATTGAAATCTTTCATATTTGTGTTATACAGTAGAACACGGATATAACCAACTCCAAAGAACCAAAGAATTCAGTTCACTATATCTGCTGTTCACTATTCACATTTGGCATATTATACAGGGCTTTTGACAGGACTTATATATCTGTTCGCTATATCTGTTTGTTGTTATGTTCGTGTTCGCTATATCCATGATCTACTGTTTATATGTATCACATAATAATGATAACTTATAATTACATTTCAGCCCGTGAACTACTTAAGCCACTTACTAGGACATGAAGGGCCAGGCAGTCTCCTGTCTCAACTGAAACTGGAAGGTAAGTAATACGTAAAGCGTAAAGAGTATTTAACTTTCAGTCCTTCACTGCCAGTGGTATTGCAGCCGACTACTCCATCTCAGTGTGTAGAGCAATGACTTGTTATCAAGCATTTGGCTAGCAGACAGGCATGTTTTTAATTTTGTCACCATTTTATGTTATATTCCTTATATTGTTTGAAAGCTTCAAACATAGTTTAAAACCATTTTACGACCATTTTATTGTGAACACAATTTATTTTTTCAAATGACAAAAAAAGATTCCCATGGCTTTACGGAACCACGTACACTCGTTTTTTAACTTGATTTTTCACAGACAGAATGGTATTTTACTATTGGTGACACTATTATTCACATACATTTCATCAAATTATTTCAGAGAAAAAACGTGCTACTGCCCCTTTAATGTCCTTACTTGAATGTCTTCAATGATTAGGTTGGAGTAGCTCTCTGACCGCTTTTTGGTCTACTGAGATCAAAGATCACATACACTTTGTGAACAACAGGTTTAACTAAACGGTTTGTACCTTCAAAATATTCTGTTTATATGGTTTTCAATTTATTGATCACAATATCTTTACTTGAATGTTTTCAATGATTAGGTTGGAGCAGCTCTCTGACCGCTGGTCAGAAGAACGGAGCACGAGGGTTCGGGTTCTTCTACGTCAAAGTGGATTTGTCTGAAGAAGGTCTCGGTAAGCATTGTTCAATAACCTTCAATGATTATCAAATCAAAAAATTTAGTTAGTTGTAATTATTACTGTCATAAGATGACTGTTACATGTACCCTTGCTTGTAAATTAGGTGTTGTAACTCTGAGGGTGAAGTTTCGAATCCTGCAAACAAAAGTACAAAATTTATAGATTTTAGATAGTGCGATCCCACATAAAAAGATGTTACATTTGTTCACTATATAATGACATGCATTTCCAATTGAAAACTTGAGGCAACATATTGAAATATCCAGATGTAGTTGAATCTTAAGACAAAGATATATCTTGGAAACTTATTTAAAATTTATTCATATTGTTTGAAGATGAATATTTTCTATGTTATTTATTCTTGTAAGAGGTAGCTGTTTTAATATGATAAACCAAAGTTATCATTTCTCTTGTAGAACACACTGATGACATCATCACCCTAGTTTACCAGTACATCAACATGCTGCAGAAGGAAGGCATTCAACAGTGGATATTTGAGGAGTACAAAGTAGGAAACATTTGTCAGAGCTAGGTTTATCAATGTCAGTTCAAAATCCTGACATTGGGTAGAGATCAGGGATGCAGAAATCAGTCAATTTGCCGGATATGTCTGATTGTGGATTGTGGTATTTGTGGTTACTTGCTACTGTGTTATGTTTAATAGTGTATAATAAATGAAGAGTCAACAAATAGTAGTACTTTCTCATACTTTATTAATAAAATCCGGTTTCGTCTTTTGGGTCAAAAATGAAATGTCGGACTGGCAAAAATTTGAATCTGCAACCCTGGTAGAGACACATTCGCTCACTGATGTGTAAAGGGATAACAGCTCCTCTCAAGATATTTGTGATAACCTTGCACTGTTTATTTTATTTCATACCTTGCTATTGTTAAACTATTTTGGATGATAGTTTTCATGACTGCCATGGTGAAGAGACGTTCCCAACAATACTATGACATTGTCGTCTAAATGTGCGACGTTGGGTTTTGTTTGAAAAATATTTGGTGTATTATCCTCAATCTCACAAATTTGGTGATACATAGAACATTACATGTGTGCATCATACTACGTTTACAGCACTCATTCCTATATATCGGTATATCCCTTGCTCTCACTTGGAAAATATTAACATTTAAACACTTTTATCTTAAACTTAGTATGAAATGGGTACTCCTATGATAATATTCACTATCTGGATTTCATATTTTCTAACACAATGTTCATGTTAGATTGGGAAATTGAAACCTGGTTTTTCTTTATTTCAGAAACTCAGGGCAATCAAGTTCCAGTTCAAGGACAAAGAACACCCCACAAGTTATGTGACCTCGCTAGCAAGGGACAATGATGTAGGTACAATATTTAAATTCTTGTGGTTAAATGTTAGTTACTCAGTTATACAACTACAAAGGTTTGATCAGATTTGAATGTTTCAAATAATTTTTTTTACTTTTTTTAAGTCTACATGCTTTACTTTAACAAATTTTTCAAAGTTTTACCAGTTTCTGACAAAGTTAATAGGTTTTCGGAATGGACCTAAGTTCATACACTGGTTTTGATATTTTTTAACAAACAATAAAGGAAAGCGTATTATAGTAATAGTCACAGAAGGCTTAAAGATGATCAAAGTTCAAATGATCATTGTTTGTCAAATAATTGATTCAAGAATTTTACAATTTTACAATTCTCATAGGAATATATGTACAGCTCTAATTCTTACTCATAGAAATTCCCCAAACTTGAATTGACGAAAGCATTTTCTAATATAAATATATTAATACTTTAAATGTTAAATGAAAAAGTCCTGGACCAACCTGAGGAATCACAACACTTAAAATATTCCAAATGTGAGACTGAAACAGATATATGACACTATAAAAGCTCCAACAAGGTCTTACTGTTCTCTCGAATGTAAAACCTCATATAGTTATTCTTGGAAGAAAAAACTCATAAGAGGTTATTCCAGTAAAAGAAGTGACCTACAAAACAATACGCAAAATCAGACCTAGGTTTATACCAGGATAGAATTCATCCTTGTTTTTTAGCATTGTTTTGCATACTCATGTAATGTTCTCTACACATGCTCTCTTGCAGAGATACAGTTTAAAGGAACTGCTGTCAGGACCCTACCTGATGTCAGAGTTTAAACCTGATATTACACAGTCACTTCTAGACAAGTTGACACCCACCAATATGAGGTGAGTACTGAGCCTATAATTTGACTATAGAGTGTAGCACTTACTGCTGAATTAATTTGACCAATAGGTAAAGAGTTAATGAAAATGTGTAGTCTCTCATTGGTATGGTCAATCCATAATCATTTAATGAACAAATACATGTTTTGGATTGGTCAACAAGCTCTTTGGCACCGCTCCAGCATACATAAATATATTTGAAACAGAAACATTATCAACGAACAAGATATCGATTGAAAAAATAATGTTAAAGGAGGTCTATGCGGGATAATGAGCCCGCTGATGGCGAACGTGTTGCGTGCCGGTGACACGGTCACGTGACTCGGACTGGGCGCAGACCCAGCGATGTGGTTATGTTTTTGACAGGGGATTCCCCCTTTTCACAGGCGATCGTTGATTGGCTGTTTCATTCTCGTTCTTGTTTTGGACCCCGCCATCGCTCACTACAACGATTTCATGGTCCATGACCAGGTTCGAGACAACACAGCCTACAGACAGCAATCCCACAGACGATTTAATTGTGTTGCAGAGGTTTGGACGTCTTGGACAGACGATTTTACTGGAAATCCGGGATCGATTCCTTGATCCCCAAGGGCACTACACTGGGTTTATCGGACTTTAGATGTGTAGATGTGTGGGGGGAAAACGATTACAATAAACAAAAAATGCTAACATGTATTACTATTAATTCATTTGGTATTCTTCATAAAGCAAAACTATTTTCGTAAGGAATGACAGATATTTAATTTAAGAAACCATTGTAGTAAAATATATGTAAAAGATGTATTTTAACTCATAAAACATGTTCAACAAGTTTTGTAGGTAACAACTTCAATATTGTAAAAAAAAAACCCCAGCATTGTTCATGTCACTCAGTCTCTATGAATGTACATCATACATACTGGACAAAACAGCGGCATTTTGAAATTATTCCATAGTGATATATTTATTGATAGTGATGTTTTAATCCTGAAATATATAAACCCCAACTTGGACATATAAATATACTCTGTCAATGTCAATAAATATGCAAATTTGTTTTGACATAGATTATCCCGACAATGTTGAATACATGTTTTATAAATGTATTGCTAAACAGTCATTGAATTGTTAATACTGTTCACATAAACCTTCTTATAACAAATTAAATGTACAATATATTGACATGCAAGTCGTGTGTCATTTATCTAGTCAGTAGTGTATACAACGTGCAGAGAAACTTTGCAATCGACAAATTGTCTAGCCAGACTGGAGACAATTGCAATGCGATTTGGCAATAGAAAGCTTACATATAATGCTTTGAAGTTTCATCCCCAGGGTTCTACTTGAATATATGTACACATAACAGTGTTCAATACACATTGTCTGTTATGTCAGCAGCATTTCCTGTATATTAGCGGTTGTCGTCTCCACTGACACTACCAAATACCACAATTATGTAACGTCGCAGATTGTGATCACATCATTACACGGAGCCAGATACCTTTCAATTAGCATTCAATTAGCATTGCTATGTCCCTGTAATGAAGTCTTTTGGTGATATTTTCATTTCTACCACATTTTAAAATATTTGATTTTTTATAAGTTACGCATAGGGCAAACTGAAAGAAGTCACCAGCTGTAGAAGTCGCCCGAACTTCGGAGACTTTTCACTTCCAGCTGACGCTATAATATCTGCAATAAATGCAATCTGTTTGTTTCCAAATGTTCTTTTTAATATGTTTTATTTGTATTTTCTTTTTATGAATTATTGATAGTTTGATATATTTTTGTTTTATCAAAACTAGCAATTGCGTGAGGTTCAATTAACGGTTTCATGAAATAATTTGGACACTATTACATTTTCTTTGTAACCACTTGTAAAGTTTTAAATGACCGCGGAAAAAATATGGAAATATGTAGAAATATTACATTATCACATATGACAACAACATTAAGTTAATTAATTATCAGTTAAGCGCTCACATCGTTTATGCAGCAGCATACCTGCGAAAATGATTGCGACATCATTTATTCTAACAAAGTTTGCGGCAGTTGCTGAAATTTAAATAGGAAAGCATGCTCTCAATAAATGACAAATTACTTCAAACAGTTTAACTAGGGATAATGTATTGTTCCTGGACTATTATCCATGTGTTTAAGGATATAAAGAATCAGTTTGGTGAATAGTTTAAACCACTGACGCATGCCAGAACATTTGGGTTGTAGGGTCCGAAGGAAGGTCAATCTTGTCCGAACTGATATACGCAACTTTAACCGTTTTTTTTGTTCGGTTAATCTAAAGCAATTCTGAAATATCTATGTAAAATCGAGTAAAATACTTTCTATCCAATATTTTGATTTGCTGAAATTGACATTTTAAAGATTATTATTTATTATACAGTCTTTCATAATATTTGAATCGGATCAGTGTCCAAGCTTCGGTCAGTTTGCGCTACTCTAACCTTTTATGTCTGAAACCTTTTATGGGTGAAATAGGTTTAATGTAGTTAAATATCAGATAAGCGAACCAATTTGATATAATTCTTTTATTTTGCGATACACATATGAGTTTGATATCAATAATAGAAAAGGGAAATGGTCTGTATTGTAATAAATATAAGCTCATATCAGTATATCACTATATCCACATTTGAACTTGGTTCATTATGGGCTAATTATTATTATTATGAACACAACGCAAAAAGGTAAATAACGCTATTATTACGAGCTCGAATTATAGACACTCCGTTTCACCGTTGAGTAAAGCGAGAGAGGGGTCAGACGCGAGAAGATTAGGAGCGCGTAGGATTGCGCAGACAAAACTACGCTGAGTAGAGAGAACGCTAACTGAGATTTCCGGCTCGGCACGCTGTGGTGGTAATTACTCGTGGATCGTTTTAATTATCCCGCATAGACCTCCTTTAAGAGGCATAATGAAATGATTTAAGACATGATGGTTTGATACATTTATGACATTTGCAGACAGGAAGAGTTTTTATTTGATAGGTCTCCATGTACCGTTGTTATTGAATGACATAAAGGATTGATGTTGAATTCACTCATGAGGTGTTTACTTCAGTGTGATGGTCGTGGCTAAGAAATTTGAGGGGAGGACGGACATGACGGAGAAGTGGTATGGGACAGAGTACAGGGTCGAAAAGTTCTCACAGGAGAAGATAAAGGTAAGAAAATAGTGATTTGTAAGTAGTATGGAACAGAGTACGGGGTCCATCTGTTCTCACAGGAGAAGAGACAGGTAAGTAAATGGAGATTTTATATATATGATAGAAATTACTAACTCATTCAATCTCCATGAAGATTCCTCAAAAAATTGTGACAATATTTTTTTTAGAGTATCGGGTAACAAAAAATTTAAAATATTTGTGTTTGAGATGTTTCTGTCTCTCGAGAGTCACTCTGAGTGTGTTTGATATTAAAGAACGGTACATGTATTGGTCTGTGTGAGTGGATGTTGACAATGGTCAGGAAGGAAGGGAGCAGAATACGGACGGAGCAAACTACGGACACAAACCTTTAGACTACATGTAGATGTTGTTTTGTTAATATTTCTCTGATATCTATATGTTTATTTTCAGTTTTGGGAAGGCTGTGGTTTCCATGACAACCTACGTCTACCGGACAGAAATGAGTTCATACCTGAAAATCTGGACCTGGTACCAAGGAGTGAGGTTTGTCAATTTTCATTTTGTAATCTCTGAATGAAAAACTTCATGGGTCTTCATGTTCATGAATGTATCCATATTTCTCAATTATCCTTTGAAGCTATCAGTTTTGTTTGGTTAACATCTTGGTTTGTCCAAGTAGAAGGCAGCTATTTGCTTAAATTTCAGTGTCAATAATCTTCTATCTTAGATTTTCTGTAAATATTTATAATTTCAAAATAACACCTGCTTTGCTTTTTTCAGGTATCATCTTATCCAACAGTAATTAAGGTGAGTAAGATTCTAAATATTGCACATTGAGAACGATTTTGAAATAAAATCAGTTATTATAAGAAACTGGTAAAAAAGCTGAGCTGGTCATTATGGAATAAGAACATAATCAAAAGCTCTAGCTCATGCAAGAACATAGCTTGAATGGTGAAGTATAAAAACCAGTGTGTAGGTTCTCCTTGGAATTAGTGTTAGTCTTGACATTATCCCAATTGAATATACAGAAAAAAATAAGACTATCATACTTGCTATCCTGTTTTTCAGAACACTGACTTTGTTAGACTGTGGTTCAAGCAAGACGATGAGTTCCGACTGCCCAAGGCCTTCACATCTTTTACTCTGTACAGGTAGAAATTACTTGTATTACTCTTCTTATTTATGTGTATTGTTAAATGAAAACTAGTTCCCAATCTCAGATTACTCTCTTGCTAAGGAGTTATGATTCTTGTAAATTGTCCTCTCAGACTGGTTTAACACCAATTAGTAAAGTAAACAAACAGTAATTTTGGTGAAGAAATATAGGAGAAACTGCTTCTCAACAAATAATGATGTTCCTGTGTAGCTTTCAGAAATATTGTTTATACATTATTTTCTGACTATCACTACCGTAGTGTCGCGGGTATAAGTCCATATTTGAGCCTAAGACCACCCCCACTTTTAAGAGGATTGTCCTTGTTGGGCTTATTCCCTAGTTATAGCCCACCCCCCATTTTGACAGATGTTCCATAGTCCAACGATGTCTCTATTCATGCACAGATTTCATTTCTCGGACATACAATAAAGTTTGATTTGTCATGTTATCGTCTTGTGTTATGTGTTCATATTCTTATTGTGACAGTTTAATTATCGTATATATTTTAATAATTGGATCCATTACATATATCTATAATATTATTTTATAACTTGGGTTATATCTTTCATTAATTATATTTGTGTAGGCCTACGTAAATCAAAACACAACATGAACTTGGTACTTCCCTGCGAGCTGTCAAGTCTCGTGCAGTTACGATACCGTAATTATTAAAAAGAATATCAAACACCATAAACGAATAGGCTAAATGAATTTTCATTTTATGATATGGTAGTAAAATATAGATATGCAGTCAAGTTATTATAACATTCAAGTAGAAAATGGCATCTGTACACATATTTGACATAAATTTATCTCACGTGTTTAGTCATGACCGCCATATTTGGAGCGAACAACGTCACAAACTTTTTGTCTTTCAAACAATCACTTGAGGGAAACGATTTGAAGATAGTTGTGAAATAAAATATTTGTTATATTTTCTGTGTTTGTCCTCTTTTCGTATCATTTTGAAGTGTCTAAATACTTCGATTCGAACCAGGAAGTAAGCACCGTATGTCTACGAGTCGCCAAATATATCAGCCAATGAGATTTTGAATCGATGACACACCCTTTTAGCCACCAATGAGAGTTCGCATAAGTAATTAGCCATTCGTTCCGACGCAATAATCTGCCATCTGTTTCGTTATATTCTGCACTCGTTCTTGAATAATCGACCTTCAAAGTGAAAACATTTTGTTGATTTTTTGTCAACAACACAGCTTATTGTTATCGTTTTAATTCATGGTACACAATTTTTTTAATTCAACGGCAATAACAAATTTCACAGAAAAAGTTACTCGAGTATCATGGCTTTGCTGATCGTAGCTACTCACCTGAAAAACAAACACGATGTATTTGTGCGTTAAACGAATATAGTTACGATTTTATAAACATAATGACATAAATAAATATCGTGTTTATGTTATGTTATGAAATAAAACATCAAAACAATATCCTAAACAACATGATGTAGCCTAGTGACAGATCGTGTGTGTTAGAGAGTGACACCACGCTTGCGGGAAGGAAATTCCGTAATGACGATAGTCTGCTCTGATTGGTCGAGACTAATATAACAACCAATCATATTGTACTTCCTTTGAAAAAAAAGCCATTTCAGTCGACATGCATTGACGCTTCCAACACTGAATTGTAAATTGTTCATAAGCAAATTACGATATTTGTTCTGGAATTTATGACTAAATAACGTACATAATTGTCATAAACATTATTGACAACATCATAATTAAGCTATGTAATGATGAATAGCAAATCGGGACGTGTAACTTACATCGATGTTTGATGACGTGAGTAGCTAAATTTATTCCCAACATTTAAATTTTCCCGGATTATTTTGTCAGCTACGTACACAACTATCAACAACGCAACTCAAGAATGTTATATTTTTTATTCATTGTACACCATTTTAAACCAAACACATGGCATACAAAATTCATAAATAAAAATATTAATGGCAATGATTTCATGTTTTTTCCAGTCGCCGATCATACAATTCTGAAAAACAAAAATGATGTTTAAGTGCATAATATAATTATCATATATATAAAAAATAACATGAATGAATATTAATAATATTATGTTTATGTTTAAAAGACTTGAAACATCAAAGTACAATATTCTTTATGCCGGTAACATGCCTTGCCTATTTGTGTTAGTTCCGAGCCGCCATCTTGGATTCGGTCTCATGAGTTGGGGTCTCTCTCGTATACTAGCCCACCCCCATGTTTTCAAGATGTTTGTTTGCCGGGCCCCCTGGTCTTATACCCGCGACACTACGGTATCAGTTTGCGAAATTCATTTCACACTTTAATGGCAGTGCAATGCTTTTGGTTAGAATATCAACCAGCCCTTATCAGAATTAGCCAGGCACTGCAGTGTTTAGACACTCGGTCTATCAAAAATTAAACTAGCCTGACAGGCCAACTGGCCACATCAGAAACTAACCAGCAATTGACTGACGAGCAGGCAGCTGTTTTGACCACTGACCTCTCTCTGTCTCTATACAGCCCAATTGCCTACTCTGACCCAGGCAGTGTGTGTATGATGTCCCTCTTCTCCTCACTGATGGACGACGCCCTCACCGAGTACACATACTCCGCCTACCTCGCCGGTCTCTCTTACTCCTTCTCCCACTACAGACATGGAATTGAAGTCAGTGAACAACGCCATGTTTAAAATATTCTCAAAAAGATTTATTTGGAAATTTCAAACAATATTACCTTTAAAATTTCTTTTGAAATTTCTTTGCAAATGGTCTAAATATCCAACATATTTTTGCTACAAAATAAAGAAGCTTTTCTGATTAATTCCCTCTGAAATGCCTTTGGGATATTTCTTTTATCAGTTTTGAATTTGATGACATTAAACATAAACACCCATGTTACTGGTTGTTGCAGATCAGTGTAAGTGGATACAGTGACAAACAGATTCTCCTGTTGGAGAAGATATTGGAGAAGATGGCAAACTTTGTTATTGATCCTCAGAGATTCAACATCCAGAAAGAAAAGGTATGTTATCAACACATGACCTACCTCAACTGTTAATCATAAGCCATTCTCTCACATACAAAATACAAAATTGGGGTGTGGGCTTTAACTTGACAATCACCCCAGCCAGCACAACCCTCCAAAAAGTGGGGGTGTTGTTAAGCTTGACTTATACCCACAAGAATATTGTAGTGTCTGTGCTTGACTACAAAGCCAGTCTTTTAAGGAATTGCTATATCAAACTGCTACATATATTATGAATGTTTCTGCTATACACATGCTCTCGCTCTGGTAATACGAATATTCAACACTAGTGTTGTAAATATACAATCACATATATATGCTCAAATAATGTTCTATGTATTATATTCAACACCAGTGTTGTAAATATACAATCACATATATATGCTCAAATAATGTTCTATGTATTATATTCAACACCAGTGTTGTAAATATACAATCACATATATATGCTCAAATAATGTTCTATGTATTACTGAAGTCATGAAACCATACAAACGTACTCTGCTTTAAAGCATAGGCTGGCTAACTGCATGCGCTGCATTTAGATTGCATCGTCATAGACAAAGAGTGACATCACAACATTGCTTATGACGTCACATCACCATGATATGATGTTGTGACCTAGGACATCGCATGAAAAATATGAACCTCAAATATGATTTCCCCTGTAGGTAATAAACACATATATGACAACCAATTCATGTCGTTCACCTGAATGAATTGGTACTGATCTTTCCTAGGTGACCCATTCTCAAGAATCAATATTACCAAGAATAATCTGTGATAGACTATGGAGCTAGTGATAAACTGCATCCGCATGAATAAAGGGTTGATATGTTTTATTCCAGTTATACAGTCAGCAAGAATGGTTAAGGTGTGTTAAATTAACATTTTGCATTCTTATTTTCCAGTTGGAGAGATCGTACAAGAACTTCAGAGCAGAGCAGCCTCACTACCATGCCACCTACAGCCTGTCCCACATCATGGCCGACACCTTCTGGACTAAAGAAGAGTCTCTTGCCTATCTTGCAGGTGATATTATAGTTTATTTTTGTCATTTGTTTGCCACATTGTTAATATTTGAGGATCGACAATTTTTTTATTTACCTGTGTTAGCTTTTCAACTTTTCATCAAATAGTGTTGTAAATTGTTAAAATGTAATAAATTACAGCATTTGGTCATGGCATATGTCTGTCCTGCACACATAAATGCCCCAGAATGGCTGTAAAATATTCATCTTCATTGTCCCTTGAATGTTTTGGAGGTAATCTCCACCAATCCTAATTCATTATCATGAAAAATCAAAATCTCTGAAACCCATGTAGATAAAAAATCTATGTTTAAACCATGTTTGTTGATAGATATGACAGTAGACAAGCTGCAAGCTTTCATCCAGCTGTTTAGGACCCGGCTCTATATTGAAGGCCTGGTTTATGGAAATGTGACAAAACAGGTGGGTTGGTTACTTTTAAAGGATCTAGGTTTTGATAAACTCCCCTGTCGATCAGGTCACCTCACTTTGGGTGATAAGTGCCCTGTACAGAAAACATTTTTATTACCTACAAGAGCAAACAGATCAGAGTTATTATTGTTTGTGCGATGCCCTAGGGAAAGATACCAATATGTCACAGATGTAATATTATTAACATTGCTATGACATCACATTAGTTCTTAATGTGTCAATGGAACTGTTCTACACGCAGTAAGGTTTGGGTGCAATCCTACACTGAATTTCAGCGTAGTACCACCCATGGTTTGCTAGTCAAGCTGATTCTCACAGGTTTCACCACAATGCATAGCCACATGGCGTTGCGGGCTTTCTCCCTGCCATAATACTAGCAGCCGCGATATAAGTGAAATACTCTTGAAAGGGGCATTAAACCCCAACTCATCTCACATCACCTCACCTAAATGTGTCAATGGCATGTAACCAGCCTATGCTCAAAAGAAGATTTTTCCTTCTTGACTTTAGTAATAAGCAAACATATTAGTGTCCATGTCATACTATTTTTATGGCACGTATGCCTTATTTACAGTATAAACTCGCTCTCGAAATACCTAATTGTCCTAAATAACTATGACAAAGGAATATAACAAGTAAAGAAATGAATATAAGCAGGCTCTATGACTATTCTATAAAGCCAAAAGAGACTTTAGGTGATGTGTGCACTTCATTTACCTATTAGACAAACCTACATGTATATTGTAACAAAATAATGTTGCGTCATGTATTTTACCCAAGGTTGCTATGGAGACTGTAGGTGTTGTTGAGAAGGTGTTACAAGATCAAGCTGGGACACGCCCCCTTCCAGCGAGTCAACACCCACTCTTCAGAGAGATGCACCTTCCACCTGGTTAGTTGCCTAATTAGTTCAAAAGTAAAAACAGTTAGTTAGTTGCTTATTTTTGTTAGTTTTCATCATCTTCTGCAACCGATAGATAACATTCAGACAATTAATACATTCAGGTTGAGTAGTACCGTATTTCCCTGAATACAACCGTGTTTCGGTTCTATTTCGTTCAGTACCCCCTTACCCCTTGTGTTCTATTCGAGGAAAGGTCATCATATTCCAGACCCGAGTTGTATTTACCTCTGTACCCCATGACCCCTGGGTTGTACTTGACCTCAGGTTATTTTTAGGAGACCTGGGTTGTATTTGAGGAAATACTATACCTATGTGTTGCAAAATAATACTTGTATATTTCTGATGTTTGAATGTTATTTAGTGGTATTTGTACACAAACTCTTCTTTATTAACTTTGAGAACAAATATTTTCCTTCATGAATATAAAATCCCTTATTATCAGGAATATTGTATCAGATATTAACTTCATCTCTTTTAATTGAAGATTTTTAAAGAAGAAAACTATGAAATTATTGGCAGCAATTTTGAAAAAATGAACTTGACTATATCTCTATTGCAATAAAGATTACTTTACAATATCAATGCTGCAAATTCATCAGGCAAATAAACAAATGTAAAAGGGAGCATAGATATGAGAATATGCTTGCAATGATTGACTGCCACTTGAAAGAAGAAAACTAAACAGTAGTGTCCCTTGTTGATCACAAACTGCCTTGACTTCCCCAGACAGCTGGTACGTGTATGAGATGGAGAACAGCGTACACACGAGTGCGTGTGTGTGCGTGTACTACCAGGTGGGTATGCAGAGCACACACAGCAACAGGCTACTGGAACTTCTCAAACAGGTCATCGGGGAACCGGCCTTCGATACACTGCGCACTAAAGAACAACTAGGTGAGTTCATAGCTTTATATGTACCGTAAATCCTCGAATAATCGCCGAGCAATTATTAATTTCAAACACAGGTTTGACCCAGCGATTATTCAAAGCAGGCAATTACTTGAGGCAGGCGATTATTATTTTTTGAAGACATAATATACATGTGAAATTCTAAATCATAACATAAACATTATATTATGAATATTGTAAACGAAGTGCATGTCATGAGGTTAAACTTCGTATAAATATCCTTATGTCGGAATTATTTTTGAAAAGATGATAGCCAATTAGTTTATTTACATTTGCTCAATTTAACCCAATGATTATTCAAGTCAGGCGTTTGTTCAAGGCAGGTGATTATTCAAGGATTTACTGTACATTGAAACAAGAAGGTGTACTTTCTGCGAGTAGACATCATGACTCTGTGGACCACTGATAACACTCAAGTTTGTAACCAACAAGTGAACCAATATTTTAAATAACTGCTGGCCAATTGCTGTTTAGTTTAGATGGGAACAATTGCAAAGTAAATCGGCAAATTTGTTTTGCTTGTTGAAATTTCAATAAATACATGTAATGGTCTGAAAGTGAATATAGCCTTTAAAAGTTGAGACGATATGTCATTTTGAAAACTTTAGAACAATGGATCAGGAGTCCAGAACCGGTAACATGAGGCCACTTCAACCTGAGAAACATCTGATTCTCATTCACAAAATGTCAATGGGCATCATTTGGTTATGCATCAATGCCCTTCCAATTGATAAACATCAGTATCCGAAATTTCATCTTCAATATTGTTACATCTGTAGAAGCTGGATAAATTACATCTCACGTTTACAAAAGATTTTGTTTCCTGAGAGCAAGGGTTGTCTTGAGGGGCTCCTGTGTTCAAAGAAATAGTTCTAGCAACCACCGGCCCTTGAATGATGAATTATAGGCAGTGTGTGTGTTCTCACTAAATCTGTTGACCACTCTGCAGCTCTTTTACCCTCTGTAGTCATGGTTTCTACTTTGTTGAGAAATGTGTCTCTGTCTCCCTCCAGGTTACATTGTCTGGACCCGAGTGAGACGTAGCTACGGTGCTCAGGGGTTGCGAGTCTGTGTCCAGTCCGACAAACCAGCCTCCTTTGTAGAAAGTCGCATTGAGGCCTTCCTTCAATCCATGGACGTAAGATTTGCCATACCTATTTCTGCATCAATGTGTGGAAACTTTTACAATATTGGGTAACTGCATGACTTTTACTAAAAAGGAACGACTTCATTAAACACAAAATTGCACCAGTTTCACGGCATGCTTTTATAAGTGTGAAACTTTCTTTTGCCCATGTTATTGTTGCATGACATGCTTTCATGTGTTATAATTTTTTTATTGCCCATATGTTATTCCAGATCAACGAAATAATAATAATCAGCAAACATCCTCTTATCATAAAACAGCCTTCTTCAGTGACATCATAATCAATTCTATTATGATATCGTTCATAGTTTCATCAAAATTTGTTCAAGCAAAATTTAACATAATACCAGTTTGATCTCTTATTTGTCACAATCTGAATTCCTGAAGAAATAATCCAAGGATATACATGTATTACTGCAAACAGTATCGACAGATTACAATACCACCAAATATAAAATGTTGACACCCTATTCCAGACCTACCTCCAAGAACTATCAGATGAGGACTTTGAGAAACATGTCAAAGCACTTGAAACAAGAAGATTGGAGAAACCCAAGAAAATGAGTTCACAAAATTCAAAGTACCTCGATGAAATTGAAGAGAAAGTATACCACTTTGACAGAGGTAGATATTTAGGATTTACCTGGTCCAGTTTTAAGATCTTTATATCTAAATGATAAACACATGACTGCAATATTTAACCCAGCTTATTGGTTGAAAACATAAATTGGCATCTTGACCAAACCTTTTTCCTAAATCTTTCTAGTGTGAGAGACTGATGTTAGCAATTTAAAGATCTTTGGTGACCCTTTATGATATTTCAGTCAATAAGCACCTTGTCTATTGTCATTTGTTGCATGATACTTATAGAAATGAATCCTTACTCCTGTTAGAAACTCACTGTGAACGCCCCAATCCAGAAATGTTTTGCATTTTCAACAATTTCTTTAGAATCACTGGCTCAATGAAACTGAAGTCTTATGTTCTTGAATAAAAACCTATTAATTCTTCTTAAAATGTTGAGATTTAGAAAGCTGGTTTCCTTTGCAAATAGCTTTGCTGCTAATGGCTGTGATACTGCCCAACCAGTTAGGCAATAACTCACTCCCTCTTTTGCCAATAGCATATTAGGTGATCATAAAAACTCAAATTAAATCACATATGTTTGACTAATTTTGACTAGGATGAGGGACAAAGTGCATGATCCTTGTTAATAAAGACCTTTCAATTTTCCTTGCTTAAAACTCTTTGAAGACTTTCATGAAATATTTGACATTCAGCAGAAGAAGCAAATGTTCCATTTATGTAGTATCCTTGTAATAATTTGAGTTACCTCCCTTATTCTGGCAATCAAGTCCTAGCATTTGCTAAACTCAATGATATATAGATGTTTGTAGGTCCTTGTCAAACTATTACTCAGTTCTTTAAGTAGTCTCAACCAATGTATTTTTAATAACGTACAGTTTTGCCCTGAATAATTATTGTTAAAGTTCACGTGTAATGCATTTTTCACAAGAATGACAGTTTATTACCTCTATGTACATGTATCGGAATCAATTGAGCATAAAATCGAGACTATAAAAACTTGAAAGACAATTTGTCCTTGATTTGGTCCAAGACTTGTATACTGACCGTTTCACATTGATTCCTGTATTTTTCCAGATAATGTTGAGGTGAAACATCTGAAAAGTCTCTCCAAGACAGAACTCTATGCATTCTTCAAGGTGAGAGAAATAAAAAATATGTTGTTTCAAGATGAATGAAGATGAAGACAGCAAGTTGCAGGTAGAGTAACACACAGTTGACTCCCTGTGATAGAACTTCAGCGAGACGGAAAGAATCTTGTCACTCTGCTTGTGTCTTGTTCAGGAAGTTGTACGTTTGATAATGTTAAAGGCACGTTCTCACTTGTTGTTAGAAATATGTGTGTTCAACTCTTGTTGCAAGATGAGAACACCCAAGTCATATCATCTCAACAATAGATACATACACCATTCCATGTTGCTGCTTTAGAGTTGTTTTTGGGGCAGGATAGCGCAGAGGTTAGCGCGTTCGGCTTTGGATCAAGACGTCTGGGGTTCGAATCCCGCCAGGGGCATGGCAACTTTGTCTGCAGTAGAGAACTGTTCTACACGCAGTAAGGTTAAGGTGCTATGCTACACTGAAATTCAGTGCAGTAACACCCATGGTTCGCTAGTTCCAGCCGCAATGCATAGCCACATGGCGTTGCTGGCTTTTTCCCTGCCATAATACTCTTGAAAGCGGTGTTAAGCCCCAGCTCACCTCACCTCACCTATAGGAGTGTTTAAGTTGTAACTACTTATTGTAGCAAAGAACAGGCCTAAAGCAGTATTGGTTATTTGATTGTGATTGTATATGGAATAGTGACATCCGGTGTTCAAGGGCCAATGAGGTGTATCCCTCGATAAAAGATATAAGATACTAGACAAAAGACTTATAATGTGTAAGATAAGTGAATTGTTATCATTATTAAAAAATAAAACAGGTCGTTTTATGAATTTCCATTTTCCATTTTGAAAGAAATTTTTTATAAGGTAATGAATGTATTTTCATGTTAAAGAAGATTATTGTAAAGATAGTTTGAAAAGTAATTGATTTGTTGAACAGAAGCACATATCGCCGGATGCGACCGAGAGGAGGAAGTTGTGTGTCCGTGTTGTTCCTACAGCGGCAGTCGACCAGGAGACACTGTCAGACTCAGGAAACAGTCCTCACAGAGAGGTTTGTGAACTGTTTTCAGCGTAGTACCACCCATGGTTCGCTAGTTCCAGCCGCTGCTCGCAGGTTTCACCGCAATGCATAGCCACATGGCGTTGCGGGCTTTCTCCCTGCCATGATAGTAACAGCCACGATATAAGTGGAATACTCTTGAAAGCGGTGTTAAACCCCAACTCACTCACTCACACACTTGTGAACTGTCAAATCACCTCAACTCATGACTTTTCGGTATACAATCAGACCTCGTTTACCCAGACCCCGTATATCCGGAAACCAGGTCATCGGCACGGTAGTATTTAAAATCTTCTCTTTCTATTTCTGTGCAATTGCTGATCCACTTAACTGCGCGAAATGCTTACCAGAGGATTTCCAAACATGACAAAACTGCGGATAAACGGGGTCCAACTGTAGGTCCTTATACCATTATCGAGGCAATAAAAGGACAATTTGAAGATGTTAAGGATCTATACCAAAACATCCCCATTGTTAAACAAAGAAGTTGATCATCCATAAATATCCTTGACTCTACTACAATACCAACTTGATGAATATGCACATTTGAATTGTTTGAGAGGCTAGAACTTGGTGTATGGAGAAGACAAGATTTTATGGATGATCAACTCATTTTTACAATGCCAACCCTTTGGAACAGACTCTTATAACGTATTGCATATATTATACATTGTGCTTTAAAAAAATCGCATAATAATCTATTCTTAACTGTTGTCAGTGTAAAAATGAAGTAGATGTTCATCTTTTAAATCTAGAAAACTAAGATTTTTTTTATTTGAGGTTGTATTATATATGTAATTTAATAATATTGAATGCTGAAGGAATATTTTTTGAAGATTCATCTTTTGCCTCTAGTCATTTCAAAGAATTGCACGAATAATTTCATTCAGCACAAATTTGATTTCTACCAATCAGAAAGTCAGATAACTGTCAACTGTGATTTTAACAGATTCCACTCATTCAGATTGTGTCTCTATCTGAAGCATTTCTATCTGTTACAGCCCGTCATGGTAGGAGACATCCCACAGCTCAAGAAGTCTCTCAGCATTCTACCCAGTCTCCTGCCGGTGATCGATGTCTCAAAGTGTCTCCTACAAACTCAGGGAAATTGCTGAATCCTAGCTGCAGTTAAGCCATATGCTGAGGTTGTGTCATTGACAATCTAATTCCTGGATAATAGCTGGAAATACTGGAATCTAGACATCGCTCAGTCCTGGTACTCGATTGCCTCGTATCTCTGAAAAAATGAAGAAACCATCTAACTGCTCCATTGTTAGTTTATCATTGCTAATATAATTTGACTTTGGCCTGTGGTTTTTGGACAGATAACATATTAACTCACATATTATGAAACCATTCCTTATTGGACTATAAACCAAGTTTATTTAAAGTTGCTTCTGCATCCAGCTCTCATCTAAGAAAATAGAAAATTCATTTAAAAAATAGCTAACAACATTAGGAAGGCTGATTTAATTTGATATTTTCTAACAAATATTTATTCATTTGTTTATAGACTTGGAAAGATAGAATTTTTTAAAGTAAGAACTAGATGCCAACAATGATCAAAACAGATTCATAATTTTTCTTTTCTTTTCACTGCACCAAATTATCTTATAGAAATCTACTTGCCGGTAGAGACACCTGCCATGACAGACAATGATTTCTTGAAAATACTATTAATGTTTGACAGGGCCAATATACACCTCAAATCATGGGAAATATTAATTGAACATTTATTTTTCCTAAAACTTCATGAAACGTAACTATGAGAAGTATAAGAAAGAAAATAAAGACACTGTCATTGCTCGTATATTCAAGCAAAAGGCAACCCAGAATCTCAGACAGAGGTGCTGCAGTAAAGCAAGAAAAGCCATCTAACTGCAGCAAGGTATGAAATGGAGCTTGTCACTTGTCAAGTGTAGTTTATGGCTTGTGTGGGAAATTTGGTTTATTACAGAGTGAGAGAAAAAATGCAAGTAAGGCAACAATAAAATGTGCATTAACTTTTTTGCTGTGATCAGGAATATATTATCATAAACCTTCCAAGAGAACACACAGTTCATATTTCCTTCCTGCCTAATTATGATATACAGTCTTCAGACATACATGTGGGACAATTGAAGATTTTGATGCGAGACCTGTTCCACAATGTTTAGCTCATCGATCAGGCCCAGAAGGCCAGATGGCTTTATGGAATGGACCGTCCTTCATGAGACAAAAATTATATTTTGCATTAATGATGCACATTCTAAGCATATATATATTTCAGGCATTTTAACAAATAATGTAACAATATACTACTCGAGAAATGTTTCAAAACATATGATCTACAGAGCCAATGGCTCTATTTTTTTTTTAGCTTAAAGTTAAAGCTTTTAGGATGCTGATATAATCAGATATAATCTGTTGTATTGCTTTGTGGAACAGCATCAAGCTTTTGAAACTTATCATACAATGATATTGCTTAAATGACTGCTGGCAAATAGTCAAAGTTATTGAATGCTTGAAGACCTACAACATTCCGCTGCAAGCCATAACTTAGGTTAAACTCCATCACTGGCTTATTTAAGCCTTGCCACATTTCCTGAAATGTTCTGTGCTACCATAGCAGAGCCCACCATGAAATTCAAGTGCAGTGCCACTGAACTAGCACAGATAAGTTAAGGAAATGCTGCAAGGCTTAACTTTGCCAGTAAAGGAGAATGCTGCTAGTTATGCATTTCAAGGAAGTTGAAAGACTCAGGGTCGGAATCATTATTTTTTTATCTGTAGAGTTAACCAGTCAAACTCAGTTGTGAGTATTATGTTGGGGGTCAGGTGGTTGAGGTTGTGAGGGGTGCATTTCATCACCCCGTCTGTCACCCCCTGTGGATCCTCCACTTAGACTAATCCTATGTAAATGTAAGTTGTGAGTTGTGTAAGTTACACTACCTCAGTGATTTGTATTTCTTGCCACAAAACTCACATTATTATGTGTAATAGTTTAAAATACACAACAAATAATTAGTATATGAGTTACCAATAATCTTACAAAGAACTCACCTGCACTTGAATTTTATATTTTATAACTGCTGATCATTATCTGTGATATTTTGAGTGTTTATATGGAAGTCCCATCTTGATTATTTTTACAATTAAAGGTCAGCAAATCAATTGTTTGAGTTGTTTTTATTTTGTTAAACAATGCATGACTTACCACATCCTTGGCCACCCAGGGTTGAATATCACACCTGGGACGTCACAGGAAAATCTGTACTAAATAGCCCATGTGCTATTTCAATTAGACAACTCTATGGATTGGACCTGATTTCTATAGAACTCTACGCTCACACTTGTGATTTTCAACTAATCATGGTTAGTTTTCCTGATCTATTTCCAAGCTACCTGTTTCCATCATCTTTTCATTGGTAACACAAGTAGGAATGCCTTGTGCTATGAATAGTCCCAGGGGTGCTAAGTGCAGGGTATCATAACATTCAGCCCTGTGCAACCTAGGATGGATATTTCAACTGGGGTTTAGGTTGTTGAAGGGCATTTAGAAATGGCATACATAAGAAAAGGAAGATTTTCTGGATAACAACTTCTTTAATGTGAAAATGCATGACGTTTTGGAGTTTTTAGCTCATCAGGCCTGAAAGGCCCGATGGGCTTATGGCATGGCATGGCGTCCGGCGTCCGTCCGTCCATCCGTCCGTAAACTTTTCGCTTTTTCGACTTCTTCTCCAGAACCAATAACTCCACAGAGCTGAAATTTTATGTGCAGACTCCTTGGCAAATGGGGATTCTAAATTGTAGATTTCGTGACCCCATGACCCCAAATGGGGTCATAGGGGTCACAACCTTAAAAACCTATTTTCATCTTCTTCTCTAGTTCCAAAAGGTCTAGAGAGCTGAAAAGTTGTGTGCAGACTCCTTGGCTAATGGGGATTCTAAATTGTAGATTTCGTGACCCCATGACCCCAAATGGGGTCACAGGGGTCACATCCTTAAAAACCTATTTTCATCTTCTTCTCCAGTTCCAAAAGGTCTAGAGAGCTGAAATGTTGTGTGCAGACTCCTTGGCCAATGTGGATTCTAAATTGTAGAGTTTATGACCCCATGACCCCAAATGGGGTCACAGGGGTCACATCCTTAAAAACTTTTTTTCATCTTCTTCTCCAGTTCCAAAAGGTTTAGAGAGCTGAAAAGTTGTGTGCAGACTCCTTGGCTAATGGGGATTCTAAATTGTAGATTTCGTGACCCCATGACCCCAAATGGGGTCACAGGGGTCACATCCTTAAATACCTATTTTCATCTTCTTCTCCAGTTCCAAAAGGTCTCGAGAGCTGAAATGTTGTGTGCAGACTCCTTGGTCAATGGGGATTCTAAATTGTAGATTTCATGACCCCGTGACCCCAAATGGGGTCACAGGGGTCACATCCTTAAAAACCTATTTTCATCTTCTTCTCCAGTTCCAAAAGGTCTAGAGAGCTGAAAAGTGGTGTGCAAACTCCTTGGCTAATGGGGATTCTAAATTGTAGATTTCGTGACCCAATGACCCCAAATGGGGTCACAGGGGTCATTTCCTTAAAAACCTATTTTCATCTTCTTCTCCAGTTCCTAAAGGTCTAGAGAGCTGAAAAGTTGTGTGCAGACTCTTTGGCCAATGGGGATTCTAAATTGTAGATTTTGTGACCCTGTGACCCCAATCTAGGTCTTGGGTCATGACCCAAAAACCTATTTTCATCTTCTTCTCCAGTTTATATGTACCGGTAAAGGTGAAAAGATTCTAAATTGTAGATTTGGGGTCATTTACCTAAAAAGCTATTTTCATCTTCTTCTCCAGTCCCAATGAACATAGAATGCTGAAATTTTATGAACAAACTCCTTGACTGACGGGGATTCTAAATTGTAGATTTGGTAACCCTGTAACCCCAAATAAGGGCCACAGGGGTCACAACCTAAAACGCATTTTTCATCTTTTTCTCCAGTCCCAAAAGCTCTAGAAAGCTGAAATGTTATGTACAGACTCTTTGGCCAATGGGAATTCTAAATTGTAGATTTGGTGATCTTGTGACCCCCAAATATGGATCACAGGTGTAACCACTTAAAACAGCTGTTTTAATGAACTGTGAAGATAATGAGATTTTATGTGCACTTCATATGTCAGCTTAAGAGTAATACTACATCATGGACATGTTTGATGTAATCAATGTGAAATAAGAACTATTGAATAGCCTGTGAACTGAATATTGTGACAGGATGCATAGGAACAAAATTAAAAAGGGTTAACAAATGTTTTATTTTACATTAGATATGTGAACTAAATATGACTGGTGATGAAGTAAGATAAGACTATTAAAACTAGCTACATGAGTTTGATACCACATCTTCTTTTCCAATAAAGAAAAATAAATAAAGATGGGGAAAACAAAATTTAAAATACCGGTATATAATTTACTGTCTGTGAGTCCAGGGTCTGCATGTTGCATAATTGCAGGTGTTGACCTGGGGAGTGACCACTCCCTGGCAGTGATGCAAACAGCAGCTTGCTAATACACGGAGGTTTCAGGTTACTTCTCTGCTGTGTTACTGATTTAGTCTTACACTCAGATGCTCAATAGAATTTATTAATTAAATATTGAAAAAGGATCCTATGAAACTATGAGCCTATGAGAAACAGGATTTTTAGAAACAAATAGGGGCTCTTTTTTTATTATGTAATAAATGTTGATAATTCCAGGATAAAAATAGGAAGTAAAACAATAAACTGCAAAGGTCTACATTATTTATAATGAATATGGATTAATGTGTAACCAATTTTGATAATAAATTTGATGACTGAGCAATGACTTATTATGTGATATCTTAACCTTTTCCTTAGGGATAATTAATAACATGATTCCTGATGAGCTTCAGAGCCAGTGGCTCTATTTTTACTCACTACTTCATCACATGGAATGTAAAGAAAAAATAACAAAATATGTAAACTGGAGTTTACATAGAATCTATGTATACACATTCTTGTTAAAATGTTTACCCTACATATATATACCAAGAGAGATATGTTAAGCATACACCAAGTAAATGGTTTTTGTCCGTAATGGAAAAAACAAGGCTAATGGCATTGGTTTACATCTATCAACATTGGTTTGGCTATATATACTGTCGAACTGGAGATTGAAGTCCAGCATCACAACACAAGAAACTGTACACATGCTCCTGAAGACTCGTTATCATCCACACATGAGGTATGATGATCAAGCTGGACAATTGATTATTTAATGGGCAAATAACCCTGAACAGTGCAAGGAAATTGTCAGAAGCAAAATTGCAATGTATTGGTTTTCATGATGAAATGATCGGCGTTCGGCACATAGGACCATTGGGGGCCACTAGAGACAAATGATCACAAAGGTCTAAATCAATGAGTTTGATAATTATGATTTCTGTCTCCATCCACAGAACTGCTTATTTACTAATGTTAAATAATAGACAAACGACATAAAATACAACATGAATCTCTCTGTCACGTATTCCTCGTATCAATTGACAATAGAAAACTTCAATAAAGAACAAATAAATATAACATAGGAATAAAGTGAGCTTCTATTTCTAGATTTTAATATGATACTAAACTATTTGGTCCTTGAGCGAAAATTCTTGAAAGGATTGAAATTAATACTCAAATAATGTATCTTCTTTCTTTTCTTTTCCCGTGAAACATGATAGATCAACACTAGCTTCTTTTGAATATCGAGTATCTATGATTTTTCCACATCTTTTGAATATCGAATATCACTCTGTGAAGGGTATCATGAATTTGATACATATCATATCATATCACATCAGTACATGCGTGGAAGACAATTGTATGTGTGCCCTTGTCAAGCTATGTTTACAATATTGGCTAAATATTTATATTATATCTACCGAGCGAGAGCGAGTGTCGAAACGCTATGATATATGCACACTTATGATTAAATATGTATAATCTAAGTTACAAAAAAAGCAACATGAGTTTGTGAAAAAAGAAACACTGACACGTTTGTACTCGCATTAAATTATTTACAAAATGTATACTGTTTCAAAGAATGTTTTCCAAAAACAATTTATGGAAATTTAGTTCATAATCCATTTCCGAAATCAGTTAATTTGTTTGTCCCCTATTTATGGTTGTCAATTACCGTGTCTTTTTATTTCATCCATTTGGTTATTTTCGTTATCATTGATATTAAAAATGTATTAATTATTATTTATGAAATGATGGTTTGTATTGCAGCTTATCCGCCCGTTCGTTAAATATATGTTAGAAGTGAAAAAAAATAGGGTCATTCGTGAAAAATATTTATTTGATGATTTATTTTTCTTTTGATATATATTCTATACATTCAGATACATTAAAGTTTCTTTAATATATATGCTTACTCATATGCAATAATATCCCCTTCGAAACATAGATGCCATGATGTAACCATGGCCGTTCAGTGCTTATTCACGACCAAGTCCTTGAACATCTCTTATGATAAGGAAAGTCGGTAATCTTATAAACTGAAATACAATCCTTGTGGACTCACTTTTCAGACTTCCATGTCTATTTTTGCATCACAGTTTAATCCTCTTAAAGCAATATTTGCACAAGACAAGATCCATCTGTGTAATGCAATACCTCTTCAAATCCCATATCTTAGAGTAACTAATAGTATTTCTACATTATCTCCGGGCAGGATTTGTTTTTCTGCTTAACAGAATTAATCAAATGGGATTCATTAAAGGTGAAAAGCAACCATGTGTTTTTTGGTTATGGAAGACGTATTCAGCATTGGTGAACCCGGAAACCATAATTATTTATAGTGAAACTGATCGTATTTGTGAGATATGACATTCCAAAACCCACGCTAATACACCGAGGGGCAAACAGAAACGATATCATATTATCATCAAAGTCAAACACAATGTATTGCAGTCGTATAAAGTCAATTTTGAATGTCTGTGGTGCAGATATATCTCGTAAAGAGATATACAACATTTCATTCATGAGAGTATGAGACTTCATAGTTTATATATGTTCAAACATACATGGGGTGCTATAATTGCACTGGGGTTTTCTGGACATAATGTTTGGAAGATTTAATGAAATATGGAAATTATGTTATTTAAAGGTTAGATGAAATGACATATGGTCACTTTCGGATTCGTTGAAAAGGGGTTTCAATTTGACAATTGCTAGATTTTAAATTTTTGAAATCGACCCATAAATAATTTATATACGGCTTTTTTTAAAAAGTGCCCAATTAAGCCCCGGCGACCAGAATGAAAATGGGCGGGGGTGGTCACTGAAGCGTATCGGGCTGTGACGTACGTGAAGGAGCCTCTACATGGCCGCTAATCATAATTTAACGCGTTTTCCCCACTTTTAAACTGCTCATATAAGACAGAAAACTTCATCAAAACAACCCAAATTTTCGATAAACGGATTACTAAACTATTCAACTAGCGATTTTATATGGTTACAACAACCGGGGCGTGCTTTATTAGAGTGCATTCTGCGCTTTTGTATAGTATGTTTGTACCAATTAATCGCGGAACTAGAAGGGAAGGTATGACAGTTCAAGTGACACTGAAACAAGGGAAGAAGATTATCGCGGGAATCGGGTGAACAGAGATTAAGTAGCATCAATTGATCAAAGTATGTTGAATAATCGGCATGTTAATTTTGTTTTGTATGTATTAATAAATAAATATATATGGTAGGTATAACTTCATATACACTGAACGATTGACTGTTCAAACAAGCGAGACAACGTTGCAGATTTATAAATAACATTTTGTATTTAATATAAAAGATTACTGTAGTTTAAGTTTGTCAATTAAAATATTCTATATATGATGTAACGGAATGCAAACCATTTTCACTTCACTTTCATGAATAAATAAATGAACTGTTTTGGTCAACAAGCTCAATGAAATTTACATGAAGATTGCTCTATTGTGCACGCTAAACATATACACAGATTGATATAGACAACGAACATTATCGAATAAAAGAATTATGTTACCAGAAGCATTTTAATGAACATATCGTTAATGAAAACGAAATGGTTTAATTAATAGTCTGATAGCTTTTATGTGTCACTTCTGCACATCAACACACAATTCTCAGTTTAGCGGACCATATAGATGTTTCTTCCAGATCAAAGGGGAGAAGTGTTGTTACAGCACATTAGTTTACGCAATTAAGAAGCTGAGTATGTGAGAAGGAAGGAGTGTAATTATGTTTGTACAGATAACAAGTTTACTGGACCGACTTAATTATATAACACAAGTCGGTGACCAGCATGTCATGTTTATTGCCAACGTCCTGTCTTGGTGACACACAATACACTTAACGCGACATTCAGTCTAGAAATTTCAGCCAATGAACATATCTCTATCAAGTTATCCAATAAAAGCTCTTGTTTAAATCTAATGTACCAATGAAATTATTTTTAGTGTAAAATCATCATAACTATTTGGTTTTCTATCTTGCCATTTGCGAAAAGACTTTTGCTGAAAGAGGGTTATTATTTGACCATCTTCTGTTTCCAAGTACTGTCATTGATGGAATTATAGGTTAACATTTTGTGTCTAATGTGCATTTGGATATTCATATTGTCCTTTTGGATACGGTTAAAAGGTAAGTTTCTTACATTAATTGACACTCTTGATGAATTGTCAATTTAATACGATGTTTATTTGATTATATTTGATTAACCACACATTTTATTGAAACCCTTATCTTATAAACTATGAAATTCTGAATGTTTTAATGTGTAATAAGTGATAACTAAATCGTAAAAGGTAACATTGGGATGCGATGTTTTCGTAGGTGGATTCGTAGACGTATTATTCTTTTGATGTTTTAAAATATGTGGTGAGTTATTTTGATTTTTGTAATGTACAGTTAGTAAATTAGGTTGTCGGTTGATTAACGATGTTTAAAAACAGGATGTTGTGAAGTGCTTTTATTGTCGATGGCTCACAATAGGGTCTACTTCGCCGGCGTGCTTATCTCACGTTTGTTTTTTTATTTTAAACACAAACAATCTCTAACAAAAAATAACAACAACACCGACTATCTGATTTCGTTGTCTAAACTGTACTTCGTTCATATTATCATATCTTGGTTTCATTTTGTCATCTTATATATCATTAGCATTGATTTATCCTATGTCTACGAACGTCTATGAATCCACCGTCTCTCACTAGTTATACCAATTATATTTGATTTGATATATATAACGATATTTTGGTGCATTTGTAAAGTGAAACTTGATAACTAACATTACTCGAACAGATTACACAGCAGAACAGCGATGTGGCATCATTGCAAAGCGTAGATATAACAGATTAACTGACCGATTCCCCAGTGTTTGCCATTGTAAATAGTAAGCGAATGTTTACACCCCGTCCCTTCACGTACGTCACTTCCGGTATCTTCCAACTCTCTAAGCCCCGCCCCATTTTTGGTTTGTTGGTCACGGGTGAAAAGCAGACCATGTTTTTGGGTGTTTTTAAGCCGCTCTAGTTTAATATAGGAACAACATATGGATTTATTTTTGGTTTCTTTTTGCACAAAATAGTCTGATGAACCAATTGCAGTTAAGAATTCAATAGAAAATAATTCATTTCAGCCTTCCTTTAAGATGTTGTCGACATAACCTTCATGGACGTAATTTTTCTACTGTATGAAATCATAAAACAGGCGAAATATCTATTTTGACTCTCCTATCTCTTCTAGTTATATAAGGAGATTCGAAAACGCAGTCTGATTAAAATCGACGGTTTTCCGTGGAATAAAAAATGCAAAATAGTGCATAGATCTACCGGGATACGAACTCATATCGGTAGTAGGTTCCACGCCAAACCGTCTGAAAACAGCCCGTAGACTCGCGTGTTCGAGCGCAATGTCAGGTAGCCAATCAAAAAACGCCCAACAAATGCTTTCGGTGCGAGAAGCTAGGGGCAGATAACTCCAAACAGCTATCCTTTGATCTGTACCGAATGCTTTCAAAACAGTGACCGTTTAAAAACTACGTTGTGATTGGTCAGCTATTTGACTGGGCTTTGGCTGTGCTAAACTGGTTCGGAACATGCGCCTATACGGGGTGTTCTCAGACCTTGTGGCGAGGAATCTACAGAACCTGTTCGTTTCCCGGTAGATGCATAATTTTGCAAATTTTATTCCTCGGAACAAGGTCGATTTTAATCAGACTGTTCGAAAACGAAGATTTCTTAAAACGCGTGTTTCTCAGAAATGTGAACAAATAATGTTTTGAAATTCCAAATTTAGTTTAGTTGGCTTCTGAAGACATGAGTTATTCTCTATCTCACTCGTATTTATCGCTCGTGGATTGAAATATATTGTATTTTCTATGGTTTTTCTTCCTTATACCATTGAAATATGTGGAGATGATCATGAAATATGAATTAAAAGTTGTAGTAGTAGTTGGAGCTACTCAATTATTCCAGAAAGGCTCGGTTTTTCGAATTCAAAAGACCTTTAAATTTTAACGTAGGCCTACCGTCACTTTAGTATGTATAACAATGGTTTGGCAAATATTATTTTTTTTAAACTAGTCATTTAATTAGTTAACGACACGTCCGAAAGACCTTTCCAGTAGCCAAATTTAACGTGCCATTAACTTATTTTTCGTAAGCTGTAAACTTCGTTAGTGTAAACAACTGTTTGTTACTGTTTCTAGTCACAATTATGAATAAATAACGGTCTTGTGTAATTGCATGCATTTGGCAGTTATTGGTTAATGAATATTGTAATTAGTTTCCCTTATATTTGTTGTTCTTCTTCTCCGTTTACAAATAACTACATATAATCGTGACGTTGTGCTGGACTCAGTGGAATTCTCTCGCCTTCAATGTTCATGGCAGTATGTAATCAAGTACTGACGTCAACTATTTACAGGAACCAACAACCGAAGTGGGAATATTATTTGCGAAAACCATCAGTATCCAAGTTCATTCGAAGGATACAAGAAACCTAAAACACTTTCAGTAATTGTCAATTACTTCCTGGGTAATTCTATCTAGCGTGTATATCCTTGTATATGTTCAGGGTATAATAATTCTCTTTTTTCTCTGAAGTGATTTTTTTTCTCGAAAGTGTTTTTTCTTTAAAGTACGCTTCTCTGGTTCACAAGCCTTTTGTCAGCAATACCGAAATAATGTCTATTCCACCCAAAACCTCCCCAGAGAGTATTTACTCTTTGGGGATGTCAAATCAATCTCACACTAAATTGATAGATAATAATTAGAGAGACAGAGACAAATGTTGTACAACAGATCCTTTAGTGAGTTCTGGTTATACCATGGTGGACAGGCTATCATCAACCTCAACAGTTATGCAAGGGTTTGTTACATTACTCCGGAATAAACATTCATGTTATTCATGTACTTATGAATCATGTTGACATCTCTCATCAATTGAATATAAAACATTGTGCATACTAGGTATCAACTTCCCAATGCAAGGCATAACTCTTGCCAGTCTCCATTTCTGGCTGATTTAGGCCTTGCAGTATTTCCTTAAGAAATCTGTGTTTAGAAATCCAGGCCCGCTATGCATTTCAAGTGCAGCGATTCACTGCCTCGACAGCGAAAGCGAGGGAAATACCGCAAGGGTTAAATCAGCCAGTAATGCAGACTGGCAAGAATTATGCCTTGCGTTTGGAAGTTGACTAAGTATGATTTAAGAGGAAATGTTTTGCGGAGAGATTCATTTTGATCGTATGTGTAGCTTCGTGCAAAGAAAGGAGCTAGACCTGAAGTCGGTGCCACCATTGATGGATCAAATGAATCCATCCTTTCTGGATATCATGAATACCATTCAAAACTATTCTCAGGAACTCAATGTATAGAAAATCAACAATAACATGTGATTTTTATTTTTTATTTAAAAATGCATTTAATATCAAAAGTCCCATGCCACTTGAACGGTAGTGGTCACGTGGCGTATCCATTATTTCTCATTCTTCCGTCCTTGGTTGTAGAACTAAGTTGTAATATTATCCCGAGTTCGCTCGGAATTATATCTTGGGAATTGCCTCGGGGTAATGTTCCGCTTACCTTTCGTGAATTTGTCTGAGTAGTTTATTATCCTAAACCGTCCCTTTCAAATGAAAGTCATAGCAATTTGATATTTATCCCTGGACAATTTTATTTTATCAAAATGAAAAAACCTTATATGAGAATATATATGAAACGCCCTTTCAGTATTTGATTTTCAATTTAAAATTTGCAAATTTCCATCCGAAAAATATTGATTGTAGACACTAAACACAAGATCAGTATAATTTCCATGACACTTAATTCCTTCACAAACCTGTCACGTTTGAAGGTTTCATTGGATTCGAATGTACAAACCTGTCACGAGATGACATTTCTTTACATATAATGTCGAGCGTACGAGAGATAACATTACTACCCAGTGTAAACCATGTTGACCATTACAAGGTGACTAGGCTAGTATTCTACTGCATTATGACGTGATGGTTGAAGATCAGATGGGGGTCTGTATGTCACCTAGTACGACATGCTGGAAAATAAACAAAATTACCATATTATCACATAAACATATTTGCACACGAAGACAAGGGTCATCACATTTACCTGAATTCATAACAATGATATATACCTACGTTCGCCACAGGTATCTTGCTCTGACATGCTTGTACTTGAGCGCTTGCGAACAACCCGTGAAGTATTACCAAACAAAGTGCAGGTAACTGAATTTCAATGCCATTCATAGTATCAACAGCGATGATGTTTACTTCCTTTTTCATCCCTGAATACCACTCATTTATTTCTTAACGGTGTTTAACATTGCGACATGATGTGTTAATCACAAGAACTTATAAACACAAATAAATATTCTTGAACGTTTCCCGCTTCTCAACGCAATGCATAACTCTTGCCAGGCTCCATTACTGGCTGTTTGAAGCCTTGCAGTATTTCCTTACGGTTCCCGTTCTTTGAAATCGGAGCTCACTTTACATTTCAAGTGCAGCGCTCCTCTATCTTAGCACAGGAAAGCGAGGGAAATACTGCAGCCAGTGATGGAGACTGGTACGAGTTATGCCTTACATCGGGAAGTTGCAATGTTTCAAGCCTTATTCTAAACCCAAGCATCTGTAAAAAGAAAATTCCACTTTCAGTAGAGACACCATGTGTTCGCAGAACAGTGAACATGTCCTGCTAAACAGATAGCACCCATCATTCACAAACGTTCATTAAAGAGAAATGCAAATCTGTAGTAAACGGAGTTAACAAGCTGTCGATGTGCTGAATTTTGAGAGCATCACGCATGGTGATTTCGTTATCCGTCGAATTTGACAAATACTTCTGAATATAAAGTTTAAAGACTTGTCAAGATCAGGTACATTGTAACCTTTATGGAAAAAAACTTGCAAAGAAGAAAGACGTGAATGTCCCTGATGTTGGTTCTTGCTAAAAGATAACTGAGTAACTGAAAGATGTACACACCCTATGCAGAGGTTTGGGAAGGTTTAGTGAATTTCAGAACGACGAAATTCATTTCGTTATTATTAAAGGGCCCGTTTTGGACCACTTAATTTGTCAAATTACAAAGTAGCGAAAAAAACCCAGAAACTGTAGTTAACACCGTAATAGTTTAACTTAAACGTTGATATGAACATGACGAACAAACATGACGAAAATATTGTTTATCGGGAAATCTAAAAGTCAACACGTTTGGTACTCGGCATATTTCTTGTCGATCCATCTCAACTTGAAAAAACATAGTAGACATAATTATGATGTAATATGCCCCTATTCTTTCTTGAAATAAATTACCTGCTTAGTACGGAAACGAAGCCATCATTTTTTTCTTAAAACCGATAACTATTTTCAAGTCATAACATTCAAACGACCAACTAAAAAGGCCAATAACCAATCTAGTTAAAACTAGCTGTAATGTTATACATTTTCAAAGACCGTCGTATCAAATTACATCTAGTTTAACACTATATTGGTCAATCACATTGGTTACAGTACAGAGCCAATCGAAGAGCTTCTATACATCCATCGCATTTTAGCGCTGAAAAGCCTTTGCATTGGTACCAAATGCTAACAGTAATAGCGGCGACTTACTCAATTTCGCAGATAAAATTCAAAAATTCCCTGCAATTAATCTCGCTCCAGACGAACGTCGGTTTAGGCGTCACAGCAAGACAATGGCCATGACCTTTGATCATTGTTTCCGGTTCCTCCATTTTCCAGTTCCGGTATCCGACCCTCTTGCCACTCGTCATCCAGACCCACTCGTTCTCGTTCATCATGTCTGTCGCTCCTATCCACAGCGAACTGTCCGCCATTTCTTCTGAAAGGAGCAAACTCAGCAAATTTACAGGCCAACTATTAAACTTGACAATCACCTATTTTTGACAATCAGTGTCTTCTTAAAGGCACTGTAGCACGTTTTTTGCATATCATGTTTTCTAAAAATTGCCATTTATCATTACAGCTTATACAATATATTGGGTAAAACATCTCATTACACGACCCGATAAGCGGTACTCGATATTCCACGAAAATGGTGCGACGTATAAAGAGACAGTGGCGTGGAACTCTTTAGGGTGGGAGGTAAACCAATAGGTTGTATGTTGTTTTACTGTCTTTTGGATACTTCCACCAGAAGATTGATTTAGCTGATGGAATCCGATAATGCTCTGAAGAATAAACAAGATTATTTGCCGATGTTTATATGATTTGAAAAATAGATATAAATATCTTGTTTTTCGCCAATGGGAACAACCTGTTTTTATGATTGTATCTATGATGTTTGTGAATTGGGTTTGCATTTACAGCTGACATGAAGAACATTCAGTAAAATAATATGAAATGTTTATAGATAAATAACCCAAGAAAAGCATACTCGGTGTCGTTGTCGAGACTAGTATTCTCTAGACACAAGACACTTTACAATAGTGGATATACATCAGATAGCTCAAAATATTCATTTCATCGACGAAGATATTGTGAATAGTTTTATTCACGAGATATATACTCAGACATCCAATTTCCGGTACCATGTTGGACAGAAGAATATTAATGCCGTATTAGAGTGATGGAAATGTATGTAATTAGAGAACGCCTGATACGGTACACGCATTGTTCGACTTGGGTTCCTTGAAGTTGCTCTTAATGATAAATGACCAATATATCTAAGCTCACGTTCTATGAGATATAGCCGCTCCAATATGAACTGTTCCTCCCAGGGTGAATCTATTTCAACCAAATGAGAATCCATGACGTCACAGAGTACCTGAAATGATAATTTTGTTAATGAATAATTAGTATGTCTCTTTATTTAGGTAACATGGATAAAATGAAACATTCAAATTCATATATCAAGTCACTCAGTACTCAAATTATGAATGAAATAAAAAAAGTTTATGTCGGATATTTGTAGATATAATAATTGGGCTCTGTAGCTCATCAGGACTTGTCTTATTATCTAAGGTTGAAAATTTAAGTAATCTCAAGTAATACATTTACCAAATCTATAATTCAGAATCTCCTTTGGTAAAGTAGTCTGTACACAACATTTCAGCTTGCTAGAACTCTTTGTACTGGAAGGAGATTAAAAGGTTTTCCGGTTATGACAGGGTCACTAAATCTACTAAATGTATTTAGAATCCACATTTGCAAAAGAGTCTGCATACACCATTTCATTCTCTAGAGCTATTCATACTTGAGAAGAAGATGAAAATAGGTTTTTAGGTCATGACCCCTGTGACCCACATTTGGGGGTCACAGTGTCACCAAATCTACAATTTAGAATTCCCATTGGCCAACGAGTCTGCACACAACTTTTCAGCTCTCAAGACCTTGTGGAACTATAGAAGATGAAATTAGGTGTTTAAGGTCGTGACCCCTGTGACCCTATTTGGGGCCAGGGGGTCACGAACTCTACAATTTAGAATCCCAATTGGCCAAGGAGTCTGTACACAACTGTAGATATCGGGCTTATTAAAAACGATACATTATGTTAATATTGAATCTATTCATTGTGTTTGTGTGGAAATAAGCAAAGCTATACTCAGTGATTATGTTTTCTAAAAATAGTGTTTTATTCAAAGAGAAAGTGAAATGACAATAAAGAATAATTTATTCAAAATAACGTCATATTCTTTTGACTTCAATAAATTTCTCTCTTCGAGTGTTTTCTATGTTCTCTTTGAATTGTCGTTATGGCCTGTTTAATCATTGTTGTTCCATTTTAAATATATATTCATAATATTACATTGACGTCATATACGGGTCGTATTTCAACGATTTAATAGAGGCGTTGAGTCGGGATGAAGTTAGGTGTTAAAGGCATTATATGTAAACGTCAGTTGCTGCTAAAATTAGTATGTAATAAGTAATTAGTGCGAATCCAGAAATGGGAAATGAAATAAGCCAATTTCGTTTTAATTCTGGTACGTTATGGAAAACCTCTATTTGTCTTTATTTATTATTATGTTAACGTAACCGATATAGTTACCGGTTTGGGAGACGATTTCATCATACAACTGTTTATTTGTCTTGAAGATCAGGGGATGTTTAATCTACACTGGTTAGCAAAGAAGATTTAAGTTTTGACTTAGCAGACAAACACAGTTTCGGATAGCTCCATCGCCGGTCTATCAGAAGGCGTTGTCACGATAGAGAGTGCTGCGAGAGTTTAGGATGCCATACAAATCCCCCAGTTAGCAAATGCTCCGGAGGAAGTCGCTATTTACCTAAACTGTTTGTTATACAAATCCACCGGTAATGAAGATGACTTCGTTTTGATATTCTTGAACAGATCGTAAACAAGCAAAATGTTTTACAACTCTCTGTTGTGTGGGAGTAACATTTCTTCAATTGTATACATGTACTTTAGTCATATATAATGACCTTATCATTAAACATAAATTAAATGAAATTGAAAATCTTGAACCATTCTCATTCAATTGTATACATGTACTTTAGTCATATATAATGACCTTATCATTAAACATACATTAAATGAAATTGGAAATCTTGAATCATTTCCAAAATATCTCACTACCCCTGAAATCATTGCTCTGAGAAGAAAATATGATCTATTTTTCGCAATACAGCTGCATCCCTAAAGTCTGTTCACCTACTTGTGTACTGAGTGCAACTACCAGGTAAGTTTGCTTTCATTGTTACGTCAATATAATCACACCAAATGCAATGTATGTTCCTATATCTCCAATGTATCCCAAGACCGTGTCGACACAGAAGCATGTTTTTAAACTTTGCCATAATCGAATAGACAGGAGGGGTTTTGAAATTTGAAATTTAAAATTTCATTAATGTTCGAATACAAGTTTTCAAATCAATTAAATGAGAACAAATTTATCACAAATACATCCAATGAGTATGGAGGGAATAATCCATGCTGGTTTGATCCCATTGATTACTTACTCACAGAAAAAAATACTAAACAATGTATATCAGAAAAAGATCGACCCCTGGTCACTTCAAAGAGCTGCAAAAAGTGTAACTATTTACTTTGAGATATAAACTTAGAATATGTTATGGAACATTAAACAGTTTTTATTGAGGCTAAACAAAATGATCGGGTTAGTTTCCGTTTTAATACGATGCTTCAAAGATATCCCACATTACATGATATTGGCACTGATCAGGATAAGTAGGTGAACAAACTTTCGGAATGCAGCCGTACTTCAACATAACACACACGTTTGATTATGTTCAGGTAGACTCGGAACTTTCGTGTAAAAGACTCACAGAGGTCTTGGCGTGAAGACGCTCTCAATGATAAAAAAAACAACATATTGTGATCGCAATTATAATGTTACATTATCAGCATCAACTATTTCACATACAAACATGTATATGATATTTGGTCTATCTAATTTAAAAAAAAATTCATCAAATAAAAACTTTCATTTATAAAATGTGTATTTTTTTCATTTTCGTTAATAACGTGACGGCATGTGTCATTGAATTATCATGATATACCTCATGTGAATAAAATATTCTTATATTTTTCATCAATTTTTCATATAACGAAACTACTGTTCACCCAATCTTTCCTGCTTAAAGTGTTTAGAGTTGCTTAAAGAACAACCATTTGGTGGAATATGTTATACAGAGATAATGCGTATCTTTCAAAAAGAGTTTTCCTTTTTTCCATAATAAGATATAAAACCCAACATTACCAAATCCATTGCATTACTGGGACTTGCTTTCAAAGTCAGGAAACAGTGTATCCAGGAAGATAAAACTATTTAAGTCACTCTGCCTATGGCGATGGCTTTCATTTACAAGACAGCGTTAATGTTCTATATCCTTTGTCCATATATGCCTTTAGATGTAGTATAGTATAGACTGCTTTTAAAACCTCAGATGAATTGAAATCCGTTCAGTATTAAATATAGTGGTATCATTGACACATTTCCTTGTAATCAGAAAGTTGATATTGCCATTTACAGCTGTCACTGTGCAGCGTTAGTATGATAGTGCCTTAAAAGCTTTCTTGTCATCTGTCTGAGTTCTGAAGTGTGATAATACAGACACAGTATTATTATATGTAATTATTGTAATGTCTTATATTCATATGTCTGTATATCGGTTAAAGTTTTGAAGCATAAATCTTTACCTCCATTTACCAATCACGGTGACATACATTTACTTGTATTATATGTTATTACTGTAATACCCTGTATTTATATATCTGCATATCATTTGAAGTTCTAATGGAACTACCGATCACTGTTATTTCGCTGTATATCCCCCAAAAGTGTAACAGAATCTCGGATCTCGTTAAGAATATTTTAATAAAAAAATAAACAAATGACAAATACAAAAATGGTCACGATTCTTGGTTTTCTGGTGTTTGAAATATTATTTTCAATGACTTTTCTTTTGCTTGGATATCTCAAAATGTTGGAAATCATTAGATTATTTACTTATATTCTTAACAAAAAATATCATGATATATTTTATTAAAACTAGCATTGTCCAATAGTATCCTCATGGTTTCTGTGTTATTATTCAAGTGTAAAATTATTCTTTTCTCCTGAATAACATTAATCTGAACTACAAGATGTAATATTAAAAGGAATCTTTGGTAAATTACGAATATAATAACATAAATTGAATGTTGTTAATATTTGAAAAATGTGCAATACGACAATAAGACTTTATATCATTATTGTAACGAAGGCTATGTCAAAAATCAATTACATGTACTTCTCACTTGTAGTTGTTATGAATAACAGAGTACAAAGTGTACAAAGATGAACAATTAAAGAAAACTCTAAATTCTAGAAATGTCAATATCATATTATCTCTGTCAATTTTGCTAAAGTTGTTTTGAATTAGACGTAAGGAAAGCATACCTTAAATGCTCACGTGCCTTATTTACTGCTTCTGTCCGTTTAATGAAGGATGTTTATAATGTCCCGAATACAATGCCACGACCTCTTAAAAAGCTTTTGCACTTCTCCGATGTTTTAAAATAATTTGTAAGCTGGTCTTTTCAACCAAATAGAGGACATTTTTACCTTAATCCAGAGAACGTCAATAGAGTTTTGAAAATCAGAATTGTCCGCACAATCTTTAAGATGTAAAAAATATATGAACTAGAGGTAGATAAGATAGAAACACTATTTGAGAACCCTTCACAATCCAGGAATCGACTCGTACAATCTGTTAGATAGCCTTACAAACAAATTCCTAGATTGTGATCATCCTCAGATTGTTAGGGTCGAACAATCTGCAGATTGTTTAAACAATCTAGGAATGGTGAAATATTCCTAGATTGTGAACTCACAATCTGCAGATTGTGATATACCCTAGATGGTTCGTATGATGAATATTTCTCTTTTTGAGCAGTGATCTCAATGAGACAGTGTGACATCATCAGCACAATGATATCAATATACTGCAACTTAATCAACTAAAGATACGTTGGAGTTTCAGTTGATGTACATTATGATACTCTATATTGTAGATATCGCATGATCTCAACCAAGGAATATAATATGCTGTTGGAGCCAGTTTTGGAAGTTAAAGGGGCTGTAGCACGTTTTTTTGCAAATTTTATTTTTTCAAATTTTCCATTTATAATGATAGTTTATGTCATTTAAATCAACTTAAGAGGGTAACACATCTTATTACACAAACAAATTATCCGTAGTGGCAATACTGATGTTGCGTATAAAGCAAAATTGCATGGCGGCCATTTTATTGTGAAAACAATTTATTATTTCGAATTACAAAAACTGATTCCCTAGGCTTTACCAAACCATGTACACTCATTTTCAACTTGATATTTCGAAGAGAGAAGAGTGTTCATTTCATCGACTTATTTGAGCGAAAAAAACGTGCTACTGCCCCTTTAAAATAACGATACCATACATTTACAACGTAGACAGTCCATTAGGAAAGCTTCCACAGTGCTTGAGACTTTGGAGGTTTTCATCTTGATATTATGAACTTATTTCTGATATTTAGACACATAAGACACTAAACAATATTCCATGTAATATCATTATTTGATTAAACATGTAATGTTTGGTAACAATGCGTTAAAAGGAGTTTCATAACAAAACATTAAATGGGAGAAAGTTCTGTTTTACCGCCTACATAAACCAGCGAAATGGTCGACAGTGCGATGAAACTAAGATGTCGGCGAGTCAGATACCATTGTGACAGTGGTGCTAATAATATATCATCACAGCCGCTAATCATTATGACGTCATACGTTCAGCGGTATTTTACACATTTGATATTGCCATATAAATACAGTGCAGTTTATTCCAAAGGCGAGTAATAGAATTTATATCAATGTCACTTTGGGAGACTATTCAGAAATTTAAGATGCCATATAAGTACAGTAAATATAACAAATCCTCCGACATCCTCCGTCTACAGTGATTTACCTTGGCTTCTGGCCATGTCGACGCCATGTTGACAAACTTGTAGCAGGAAGTATCATGGGCAACGAATCCGTTCGGGCATCTTATGTTGTAGCAATCTGTAGTTTGAAAAATATAAATAAAATGTCGAAACAGCTTAAAGCAACTATGAAAGTCGATTGTAAAATTTGTATAAATAAAACATTATAATGTTAGTGTATGAATAATGTATTTGTTCTTAACTTATAACTCTTATTCCTAAACTGATAAACTACTAAATTATTTACAATAACATTGAAGGAAGATTTGATGAAAGATAGTTTAAAACTACTTTGTCTTATCCATCTTGGTATACTTACTTGATTCAGCAACAACTGACAGAAAGACAAACCAGCTTATATAAGGCTTCATGTTTCCAGCGGACACAATGCAAGTTTTAGAATTATAAACAAAATGTTCCGTTTCCACCTGCTCTCTTCCTTTAGAAAGTAGTTCCGGCTCACACCCAGTCACGTGACACACTGGATTAGAGATCATGTGATAAAGAGATTATTGCGGGATAATCGCCGGGATCGTGAAGAATGTGTAAGCCATGAGAACATAGCAATGGGATGGTAGGTGTATTACGTTTAGCATATTCTTTTAACCCGTCCCTCCATGAAAGCAGAATGCGTCGCATACCATGTAGCCAGAGGAATTTAAACCAACTGACAAAGGGTTAAAGAGGCGTTCAGTATCTCTGAAACAAGAGGTGTTTGTTTCTACAGAATGTGTGACAGTTGTTTTCTTTTTGTATACCTTTACACAGTTTTCTCCTTTTTGATGTGGGGTTATTTCGTGTAAAGGCGGTGCATAGCATGTTTTTAAACTATATATTTGTAACATGGTTAATCTCCTGGCAGAATATTGAAGTGAAGAGTACTGGTTAAATAAGAATAAATATAGTTTCGTAAGCTTTTTAAACAATGAATGTCATGTTGTTCAAGAAATAAGTGTTTAAAATTATAAATTATATCAGGACCCAGAATAATGTTCATTTTTGTTTAAAGAGACCATACTTGTATAAACCTAAAACAACCGAATTGAACAAACTGCATTCATCAAGAAACAAAACTTGAATGAGTTTTTTCATAAAGTCATTGAAACTCCTATTTAATGTTTTTAATTATCATAATTCAATTGAAAGGAAATCAACAGTGACTAAGTAACATAACCGACGAACGTCATTTAAAGACACGCCGTTCTTACTGAAATAAAGTGATCTCACGAAAAGGTCAAAAAGTGTTACCAATGGCTAGATAATAGTCCTCAATCAATACAGAGAGTATAAGGAAATGTATAAGTATAAGGAATGTACATGGCTCGGTTAAGCCATGCGAGTCCATTTCCCTTCGAGCAGCCATTATAATATGTTCACATTAAAGGGGCAGTAGCACGTTTTTTTGCTCACATAAGTTGATGAAATGTATTTGAAAAATAATGTCACCAAAAGTAAAACACCTTTCTCTCATCAAGTTAAAATTGAGTTTACATGGTTCAGTAAAGCCGTGGGGATCGTTTTTGTAATTCGAAATAATAAATTGTGTTCACAATAAAATGACCGCCATGCAATTTTTGCTTTATCCGCAACATCGTTATTATCACTACGGATAATTGGTTTGTGTAACAAGATGTTTTACCCTCTAAAGTTCATTTAAATGACACAAACTATCATTATAAAAGGGAAATTTGAAAAAAGAAAATTTTCAAAAAACCGTGCTACTGCCCCTTTAAATTGGCCGCTCGAATGTAGTTCAAGTTATCTGGCTGATGTAGCGATACCTAAACACTCAGAGTAGATTGTAATTATGGCACCATGATCGAAATGTCATTCATCTTGCTGTCTGAGCTCTCAAATTCGCATCAGACCTACAGACCTGTCACACTGAACAGTTCCACACCACTGTCGCTTTATACGTCGCACAAAGTACGGCTAAGTTTTCTATGTTTACGGTTTATGAGTCGTGTAATTAGATGCCTTACCCTCTTACATAATGTACGTAACAATATATTGTATGAATATATTAAAAATTAGTTTCTTTAGATATATGTATTGTCTTTACATACCTGACAAAAAGAGTTTCCCTATAGACAAGACATACAATTAAATTGAATTGAAATACAATTAATATTTAATATTGAACATATACTATTTTAAAACAACAACATGATGCAAATAACATACTGTCTACATACGTCATTTAAGTAATGACTGAACGAAATACAGAAACTTTGAAATTAAATTCCATAGATACAAACATTATTTATTCCACAAAAACGTGAAACGGAGTTTCCTTCCAGACATGTACAAGATAATAATCAACCAGACAGACAGACATATATTATATTCAGTAAAAGGCCAATAACCTTAAATACATGCAGTAGCAAACATATATATATATATATATATATATATATAGAAAAGAGTAAACATCAGATGGGTTTGACTGGATCAATCTTCTTAAATAATTCAAAAATTGATCCAGTCAAACCCATCTGATGTTTACTCTTTTCTATATATAACCTTACTTCACGTGAGAAACGACTCATTTATATATATATATATATAAATGTGTATATACAGCCAGGGGCAATGGAGACGATACCATACAAAATATAAGATATTTCAATCCAGGAGCGATACATACGAGTGAGATAAGCAATCCGATACATCATGTCTTCAGAAGTCAACTAAATCGAATTTGAAATAAAAAAATATTAAATGTTCATATTTCTTAGATACACTCGTTCTACGAGTCGTTTTCAAGTCTCCTCAACTAGACGAGATAGGGGGTCAAACAGGGCTCTGTTCCATAACAGTGAGCGCTTATAACCACACATTGAGCTCTACATTGAGCTCCTGAACGACACGGTGCGATTCCTCGAGGTTTGCTCGCCTTGCTACGTAGCGCTATATGGAGCAATCGCGTTGAAGAGAGGTTTAATGTAGCGTTCATTGAGCGATTATAAGCGCTCACTGTTATGGAACAGAGCCCTTGGCTTTTTGGCTTGTTTTACGACGTCCTGAAGTAATGACGCGTCAACAAATTGAAATCCAAGAATGTACATATATGCCGACAACATCTCATTCCAACATAATTTCCATATGTCATAAACTTTACCCTAAATACCAAACATTATGTCCAGAAAACGCCTTTGAAATAGCAAGTTCAGCACCCCACGTGTGTTTGAACAGATATAAAATATTAGTATAATACTCTAATGAATGATATTTTGTATACTTTTACATATATATATATAACCTTATCACAGACATTCAAAGTCGAGTCTTTATCCAGCAGCAATATATTGTGTTTGCCTCTGTTGAAAATTTTGTATCGTTTCTTTTGCCACTCGGTGTAAGCCGTGGGTTTCACAATGAAGCAGGGCATGTATTTAATCTTCAATTAAATTCAGGTTTAACTTTTTACACAACATCTTACATTTTAAGGGACATTGCACTACATACCAGTCTCTGAGTTAAAATCATCTAAAATGTGCGAATATTTTTTTTAAATAAGGAGGGATATCTAAACTGAGGTATGTTTCAACATTGAGGAGGAATTATATTTTTAGAACATGAAGTTGTATTAAGAAGCGATGAATACTAATATTGTGATAGGTTATCCGAGGATCTTTGTTTAAAGACTGAAATAAGTCCATTGACATCACCAATATCCTTAGAAATCAAAATAAAACGAAACCCAAATTTAGATGAAATATTCCTGATATAAGATATCCAACAAATGCGACCAATTTTATCCAAAGACTTTAACACTGAATAAAACTTATGAGATAATCTAAAACATGGAAGTGTTTAAATCTACACCAAACTTTGATAGCCCTTGTCATATAAGTAAGTTGAAGAGGGAATATGCAACATTCACCAAGAACCATATTGTATCAAGTATTTTCCTATTTATAAAAATATTTGCATGTTTAATTATTATCACCATAATTAACATGATAACATATGGAGTAGGGAATGTATGAACGGCAATTGCAATACTCTCAGTTTACTGTCAAAAGGTGAATATAAATCTAATTGTAATGGTTTCAAAGTACATGTATACACACGAGCTAATTTGTGTCCCCTGAATTTTACTTGGATGCAACGAGAATAATTGATTTTGTCCAATAGAAATAAATAAATATACTTTCTAAAACTATATGTAAGGAACTGCACATCAATGATATCAGGAATAGTTGTACCATCACTTGCCTTCCCTTAACCTTTTCCAGCACACCAATCGGTTAAAATATGCATCGTATTCCGCATGCATAGTGATAACTTGTGTACAATCAAGGGGCAACTGTAGGCACTTTTCGTGAATTCCATGTTCGTGCACAAAACGTTAAAATATAAATAATTCCCAAAATTGATTTGAGAAAGTTCCCTTTATTCCCAACAATGGTAATGAATGCGATCAGGTATGGCCATCCATGGTGTCAAAAATAATTGCTTGTAAAAATGGAAAATAACTTCAAGTTTGAAATGTTTGTTCCTGGCCTTTTCGATTGCAAGGTTTCCCTAATAGATCAAGATTCAAGATGCATGCTGGGTAAAAAGATAACAACCCCAAGTCTTTGAGAGTGAAATACACAGGAAAACATATTTTCTGGATGACAACTTCTACACTATGTAAAACACCCCGTTTAGGAGCAATGCTCACTCATTCACGTATAATGTGGGGTATAAGACTGGATACATTTAAACATAATGTTAAAAAACTCAAGGAGTCAAGGAGATTGTAATAATGAGTAAGTTTTACCATAAGAATTAAACAAGCATGAGTTGGTGTACAATGTGAATTTCCAATACAAACACGAGAGAGGTTAAATACTTGATTGATAAAAACAACACTGGTCAGAAGGCTTTATAGAAGTTGGTATTCCAATCTTGTTTCCAGTGGGTTTGATGTTTCTTGGAGCGTAGGGGGAAGCCATGACTTCCGTCGATAATTCTTCTTGTCATGTGATAAATGAACCTCCTTCTGCCAAACCAATGAACGTTCTTTCATGTTCTTGTGGGCCAATATGGGTTTTAGTGAAACAAATGCCATTCAGAAATGGACACATTTCCTTCATGCATCAAGATGTAACTATACACCAGGTATTATTTCTTTGAAATGGAGATCCCGAATTAATTAATGACATTCTTTGATGATTTTTTGCAGTTAGGCAACTGAAAACAGATACGCGGTTTGATTTTATACTTGTTGAAAATACCAATTATTACCATAACAAAAGCAAGAAGAGCCTATAAAAGATGACAAAACTTCTAATATCGATGTAATGAGAAACTAATATCTCTGACTCATGAAAGAACATGCAGAAACAATGCTCAAAGTTTTTCCAAAATATCGAAATGAGGTAAGATGAGGTAAGTAATTTAAATACTTTGCAATAATATGACTTCTGAATAATCAAACAAATCCGGTTTGTCCAGGAATCCAGGATCAAAGACGTCTCAAATTATTTCAAGACAACCTCATTCTCTTCCCACAGAGGTTACTCCCTTCAGATTTCCGATCCTACCCTCTGTTGTTTTACGCTTGAAATCGAGGGCAGAAAGGGAGTGTCCTGATTGGTTGCAATTGAATCTAGTTGGGCAATCAGCGACGCGGTTGTAAAAGTGGCATTTGCCAAGGATACGTCATAATGATAAAATAAACGTAAGACAAACGTTTTTTCGTTTAATTTGTTTTCCTCGAAATATGCTATTTGATTTTGTGAAAAACTATTGATCACAAAGATGCTTATAAATAAAGAAGACCAAACCAGACACAGATACCAAAAATAGTTCATTTGTGTTATTTACATTAAACATATTCGAAGGACATATGCTAATGAGCAAGACCCTTAAGAGTAAAATGCCTAGATCTTTGAAGTCACTTGGTCGACTGGCCACTGAAGGATGAGTTTTCATTGGTTCAGAAGCAGGGTAACAGTATGAATACCGCTTTCCGCCGCCAGGGGTTGTGATTCTGCTCTCGTTTTCAAGCGTAAAACCACAGAGGTTAGGATCGGAAATCTGAAAGAAGTAACCTCTGTGGGAAGAGAATGAGACAACCTAAGGGTCACTTTTTGGCAGTATGCACCTATATATTCTACACACAAAATTTACACTGACAATGGGAAACACATTTTGTAATTTTGTGAGAGATTGGGATCATTCTTAGATTGCACGGAACATAAACTGAAATTCAAAAGAAGGTACACACCTCAATTAGTTTGGATTAATTCAATATTAAATCTTGTTTAATGTAGACAGGGGCAAGAAATGAAATCTACACCAATATGACCCCTAGCATGTTTATAATGTTGTAAATGTGTGCAGAACGAGGCACATTTACTAATTGTCACAAAGAAGATGCTTTATATGTAGATGAACAGTTGTGATTTATCCAAAATAATTTTGAAAAAACTCAAAATATATTTTTTTCATACAAATTTATAAAAAAAGCAACACTTATAGTATTCCTTGATTGATGACTAAATGCCTGCACGTTTCAGTTTTACAGTACGACGTCGAAAACCTAATTTATTTGTAATTGAAAATCATACATATGATAAAACCAACTGAGATGTGTACTTTATTTTGTACCTCAGCGTATATACCACGCACTGTATCCTCAGGGGAAACCGTCCATTTGTTTTTTTTTTATATAACAGATATCCCTTTGAACAAGACAATAAATGTATATTTTGTCAAATTTAACAAAGACGTAGAGCAAAGCAGACACGTTCTCACCATCTTCTTTACAGATGTGTTGACGCTGTGAATTTAATAACCATGGCAAATCTATATTATCAAGAGTCAGGACTCAGATTGAGGGAATTGTTTATGTAAGGTGTGCTTTAACGCTGCTTCCACGAACATGGCATTTCCCATGTCAATGTAGCATTATCCCACACCGTATAGTAATTTAATGCACTTACCCCTATTTCACAACACCTCAAAGTGAAAGGTTGCGCACGTAAAATGACCCAATCGTCCTGCAACACTCGAATAGCCTACAATGTATATTAGAGTTCGAACGGGTAGGTTGAAGTAACTCTATGACTGACTATCAAAACAACATAATTTATTCCGTATATATGGTCATAAGGCAGTACAGAACAACATGTGTAAAATATATGACAAGAAATTACGGTGCCAACAACATTCGTTTCAATTGTATACAATGCATTCATTTTAGTTCTTATCTAAGAAAATACAAAGTTTGAATAGGTTATCATAATCAACAATAGTTAACAGGTAAATCAGTTTGAAGATGGATCATGGATGGTGATGGCAATATGATGGAAGATGTTTAAATCGCAAGTTTGTATATGCTGAATATACCAGAATGACATGTAGTTCATCTTAAAACTGTGCTTTACAATATGAATACATGTATGAAGTTCTGATTTTTTATATCCATACAAATGTAAGTATTCATACTAATACCATGAATAATACAGGCTAGTTTTGTAAGACATCTCCGTAATCCTGCATTATTGATGGGTAAATATTTCTCAGCAAAGTGAATGACTGATTACATATGTCGAGTTTTATGAACTCAATTTTGCTTGTACTGCAATCCAAAAAAAGGGAGAAAATAATTAGTATTTGTTATTGTCTTCTTGTACATTTCTTTTACATCAAATAATGTGCGATAACAATCATTGACCCCGCCCGCATAAGATCACACACACCCACAATCATACACACCATAAGGAAAGTACATATTTGCCTTTAGAATACTTTCTTATTTGTATTTGAATATGTGAAAGTTATGATATGAAAGATACTGAACTTAACACAACTTCGACGCAAATCATATTTTCAACATTAAAAAAACTCATTTCCTTTAAATGCGCGACGGCGGGTCACCAGCCTATGGTTGAAAGTGGATTTTAGCGTGTTTTCATTAATTTCACGACTTCGGTAATAAACAGAATATTTTATTCGTGTCTATGCCATACTATGTTTACGACACTCGTGCCTGAACATCGGTATATCCCCCGCTCTCGCTCGGGAAATACTAATATTCAGGCACTCGTGTCGTAAACATAGTATGACATAGACACTCATATAATATCCTCTATATTTGGATTTTCAAAAACATGAACATGATGTCAAAAAAAATATGTTCAGCATAGCATGATGTCAACCTCTCATAATCATAAATACATGATGTGATTTGTGGGGACCATACACTCATGGCAAAAATGGTTGTCACCCCCTAATATTTAATTAAATTGGAGTTTATATCACATTGTATGCATGGCAATGTTGGTTTTCCATGGAAATGTCATTACAGGCATGAAGTTACATTAACTCACACTTTACAATGAACAGATTCAGCGGTTTCATGTAGACCACGTGCATTTCATTGAAATGATTGAAATTTGTCTCCTTAGGTTTGTCATTTCCATCGATTACTATAGACCTCTTTCATAAGATACAGCTTCACGACTATAGTTTCTGAAAAGCATAGACCATGCCTGGTCCCACTCCACCAGGAATCAGACATGAAATCATTGGCATGAGTCGTGGTGGCGCTTCGAATCGTGTCATTGCTGCAGCATGTAACGTCAGTGTTAGAACTGTTCAAAGGATTAAAAGACTGCACGCCATACAGGGAAATGTTGTTCCGAATAAGTCTTCAGGCCGTCCCAAGAAAACTACGGTTCGTCAGGATAGAATTCTTCTTCGTTTGACCCGACGTCATAGACGTCTTTCGTCTTTGACTCTTGCACAGAGATGGGGGGCTCATATTAATACGCCCATTTGCCGGAGAACTGTAGTGAACAGGTTGCTCCAGCATGGATATAAGGCAAGAAGACCTGCCATCAAACCATTCTGGACACTGGTCCACCGCAGGGCACGGCTTGCTTGGGCGCAGCAGCACCGCAGAATCCAACTTGGACATTGGCGTCACGTCATATTTACTGATGAGTCTCGTTTCCTACTGCATAAGGTGGACAGGAGAATGAGAGTGCGACGTTTACGTGGGGAAAGGTTCAATGACGACTGTCTGCAGCATCAGGTTGCCCACGGTGGCGGTTCTGTACACGTATGGGCAGGAATACACCATAACGGTAAAACGGATCTTGTCGTCCTTCAAGGAAACGTCAACCAGAGGTCGTACAGACGTCTTCTTGAAACCGTTTGCCTCCCACATGCAAGAAGAGTGTATGGCAACAACTTCCTGTTGCAGGACGATAATGCACCAGCCCATCGTGCACGTACAGTGAACGCTTTCATTCAGGCACAAGGAGTAACAAGATTGCCCTGGCCTTCAAAAAGTCCGGATATGAATCCGATAGAACATGCTTGGGATCAGCTTGACCGTGCAATTAGAAGACTGGACCCTGCTCCTGCAAATTTACAGCAATTGCGGGCTGCTCTTGTGAATGAATGGAACAATTTGGCTGTTGCAAACATCAACACACTGATAGACAGTATGCCTGCCCGAATTATCGCCCTTGAAAATTCCAGAGGCGGTGCTACCCGATATTAGGCTTGTAAATATACTCATACATGACTGCAGAATGAAATAAAACCGACAATTGAACTTGAAAATGTAATTTGTTTTATTGATACCCATCCAATTGATACTATATGGATACTGTAAAAAATTGCCCTTTTTCACAGGGACCATACATATCCTGATAGAATTTCTTAAATTGGCCAGCACAAGACCAAAATACAAGCTGGTATGTTTTACGAATGTTTTTCCCAATCACACAAATCATTCTGACAGTTATTGCATGTTTGATTATTTGTCCACACTCAGTTAAACTTGACGTAGCGTTCTCAGTCTGGGGGTGACAACCATTTTTGCCATGAGTGTATGTAAACAAACGCTTTTTTAAAGACAGATCAATTTCGTTTCTCAAATACTAGTTATTTCTGATGTTATTTGCATAATCGATGTTTGAATCCTTTTCAGTCATTCATCAACCGAACTTGAAAGAAAATGAATTTCATAGAGATTGGGGTGGACATGTTTAGTACTATATCACATAGTGAATATTAAGCATTATTTCATGTAAGTATACCATTTTTATTAAACGAGGTAATGTTTGGTGTTGAGGAGCGAACGCGAGTTTGATATAAATTGAAATAATTCACGAGTTTAATAAAATGGTATTACATTATGAAAGTTTAGTATTCTGTTGTCGCCCACATACATAATTAAAGCGAAGTAGCAGACAGAGAATGAATACGAGATTTCCGCGGGTAAGTTTTACTGTGCTCACGTAGCACCTTGACGTTGTACTGCAATCAGAACACTCTGGAACAGAAAAGTGACGACATGTTGCAAGGCTCAAATTAGCCAGTGACTGAGACTGATGCGAGTTCTGCTTTGAGGGGGACGCTATGTAAATGCAAGTCGATCTAACTGCAGTTTGAACAAGGCCAATCAGCCACTTCCGTAGATGGTTGTGTTTTGTGAGACTTTTACAGGCTTGGTGGACAGGAACGTTGTCAGCGTTCATCACACAAAGTAAACATAAGAGACATCCATGTGACTACAGCCTACACATCTCGTCAGATCGGAGGAAGCCATACCACACAAACACAGCGAAATAGCTAATAGCTGTATGACTTCTCTGAGAGTGAGCTGAGAATACTTTCAATATAGGGTCTCTATTAAGACGGGGACACGTGTCGTATTTGAATTATTAGAACAACAGGCGTCAGATTTCCTATTTTGTTCAGCTACTTGTTTGACGTAGCATCTATTGGAGACGATACTAAACGATCTAACATTTTAATGAAACGAGTTAATGAATAAAATTTGCTATGAAACGTATCACTGACGTCACTGACGGAATCCCAGATTGTATATAGTGTTGAAAGTAGTTCTCATATGTTATCTATGTTTAACTTTCATGCAAAATCGTGTGTCCAAAACATTTAAAAAAAAATAGTGATTTCATCACCCGATCTGTCATTCTATTCCCACAGAATTTACTCTCTTTTAATTGTAACCTTTGTTCTATTAGCGCTATGTTCTCGGCTAGACACATGCTGATAAATAAAAAAGATCAAACAAAAAACAAAAACTGAAAATAGTTTGTGTAGTATTTATATCAGACATATTCAAAAGACATATGCTAATTAGACAGCCCCTTTTCAGTCAAATGCTTAGATCTTTGAAGTATCGCCTAGATGTAGTCGATTTAAGATGAGATTTCATCGGGTAAAAAGCAGGAATGTGATACGTGGTACCCTTTGTCCCAGAAAGGATATTTTGTTAGAAATGAGAAATATGGCCATAATAGAACAGTTATTAAGATCGAAAATGTGTAGAGTGTTATCTCTGTTGGAAGAGAAAAACCCCATCTGTGTTTAAACAGAAATATCATAATATTACCCTAATGAGGTGAGTTTCTTTCAAGAGAAGTCCACCTATATCGCGGCTGGGAGAAAGCCCGCAACGCCATGTTGCTATGCACTGTGGTGAAACCTGAGAGCATCGAACTAGGGTTGTACTACGCTGAAATTCAGTGGAGCATTGCACCCAAACCTAACTGCGTGTAGAACAGTTCTCTACTGCAGACAAAGTTGCCTTGGCCCTGGTGGGATTCGAACCTCGGACCTCTTGATCCGCGCTAACCGCCCCCTACCCTGGTAAATGAAATGTTGAATACTAAATTCTTCTCAGCGACATTGAAACCAACATTTCCCCGGTGGCAGTATTTAGTATTTGACTCTGCAAAGTAGATCTAGTTTCTTTAGCTCATCAGTTTATGTCACAAATAACTTTTCTAAATTACGTTTGACAAATTGTCGCGCAACTTGCCAGCCGCGATACACTGGCCAACTTCCAAACGCAAGACATAACTCTTGCCAGTCTGCATTACTGGCTGATTTAACCCTTGCGGTATTTCCCTAGCTTTCTTGTGTCGAGGCAGTGAATCGCTGCACTGGAAATGCATAGCGGGCCTGGATTTCTGAACACAGATTTCTTAAGGAAATACTGCAAGGCCTAAATCAGCCAGTAATGGAGACTGGCAAGAGTTATGCCTTGCATTGGGAAGTTGTACACTGGCCGGTCATCACAATCACGAAGTTCCCCTTTATATTGTCACTACACTGAACAGGCAAGTATTCAAACAATATTTGTTGGAAACATTATGTACTGCAAAAGACACCACTGGTAACGTTTAAGATATGTGTTTCTTTCTAAAATTACGTTTTACATATGTGACTCCCAACAACATCCCGTACATTGTTCATTTGTAATTATTTACTTACTGTTTTCCAAAACTATCATTCACATTTTCCTCCATGAAGACACAAGAAGGGAAGATGTCTCAAGATGGATATTCTAAAGATAAAGGAACTTGAAGGATGAACCAGGGTATGTTAAAGTTAGTTCACTTCACTCTAACATTGCTCCTATTTATAAACACATTATGTTTGTCTCCTAACTGGTGTCCATCCTAGCGAAGATTGTATAAAAGGAACCATCAGTTGTTGAGCTAAGCATTGTGTTGTTGTCCAGATTAGGGACGGTAGATAAGGTCAAGATGAGCCAATAACTTTGATAACCACCCTCCAAAATAAACGAAAGTTAATATTATCGCCATCATGTGTTTCACTTGTAATATAGCTGGATAAGAGATCTATTGATGAACCGTAATAGAAACCGGCAAAAGTAACTTAATCTAAATTTATAATATTAATCAAGTGTTGTGAGACATTGTGTTATGATTTGCGATATTTAAGGTAAAGATATGGTATCTTTAGGTTTAAAATAGTACTGTTAAGTGGCGTTATCGACATTAATAGTAACAGACAAAGTCAACTTGATCAACAAAATCTTTATTTATAAATGTATTTTTATCATTGTAATTTTTCATAGATTGTATGTTATGAACTTGGATAACGTATAAGATAACGTACTTTTATGTTTAGAGGAGTTCAGGAAGTTCTGATAGCTCAATTGAAATATAAAACAACAATATTTGAAACATTATTTATCAGAGAAGCTCATAACCATATGAAGACATCCTACATGAATGATTAATAACGGAAACCTCTGGATTTGGCCGCAAAACATCTCTTAAGTCAATCACAAATCTAATCCTTCAGTTAATGTGTGTTCAATAATAAGAGTATATCAAGATGTTTAAATGGGCTTACCACAAGCGTACCCTCGAGAGTCCGACACGAGGCGCGTCTGAATGAAGCTACATGGTTCATATTGCAGTCTGATTAAAATCGACCTTGTTCCGAGGAATAAAATTTGCAGAATTATGCATCTACCGGGATACGAACAGGTTCTGTAGATTCCTCTCCACAAGGTCTGAGAACACCCCGTATAGGCGCATGTTCCGAACCAGTTTAGCACAGCCAAAGCCCAGTCAAATAGCTGACCAATCACAACGTAGTTTTTAAACGGTCACTGTTTTGAAAGCATTCGGAACAAACCAAAGGATAGCTGTTTGGAGTTATCTGCCCCTAGCTTCTCGCACCGAAAGCATTTGTTGGGCGTCTTTTGATTGGCTACCTGAATTGCGCTCGAACACGCGAGTCTACGGGCTGTTTTCAGACGGTTTGGCGTGGAACCTACTACCGATATGAGTTCGTATCCCGGTAGGTGCACTATTTTGCAATTTTATTCCACGGAAAACCGTCGATTTTAATCAGACTGGTTCATATTGGGTCAACATTTCCACCCTTAAACTGATTTAGGGTTAGCCTCAACATCCCAAGAGCTATTTGGGATTATATTAGCCTCTATATCCCTAACTAATATTGGTTAACCTCAACATCCTCAGAGTTATATAAGGCTACCTTCCATACCCCATCTAATATTTGGTGAGTCTAAACACCCCTAGAGCAGCCTATATATCCCCAACTAATATTGGTTTGGCCTCGTCGTTCTCAATTATATAGGGTTTTCATCTATACCCCAACTAATATGGAGTTAGCCTCGGCGTTCTTAGAGTTATATGAGGCTAGCCTATGCAGTCTTCAGTTCGTCTCATCTTTTAATTAATATCTCTTTTAAGCTCAAAAGTTTGCATACTCGTGATTAAATTTAGCAAACATAATTGACAATGGCTACATGTATGATGCCAGTTCACAAATAGTTTTGATACTGGTTCCATGCGGCATGTTCTAATTATGGTCATGATGCATAGATGAAAATAAATGACAAATCTGTAATAATCCCAGGTCAAACATATTTACAAACCAGTAACAGCACATCATATCTAACTCAATTAAAAGATACGGACTACTCTATTTTAAGTATTAAAGTTATTATAATATTCATTATATATCATAGCTTATGTTCCAATATGTTAAGTAAGTATTGAAGATTTAGATGACCGTTGTTTCATTTTAAGTATATATACACTGACGAACAAAGAATCATCAACACATTTTCAAAAGAGAAATACTGCTGCAGATCTCGTCTAATTAAGGACATTTCAAAACGACGATTTTTAAAACGCGTGTTTTTTTCAGACATATGAACAAGAAAAGTTTTACAAATAAATTCAAGTTAAGTTAAATTGGGTTCTGAAAACATCGTATTTGTCATTTATGGGTTGAAGTATCTTGTTTTTTGTATGATGACGTGAGTTTATTCAATAGAAAAATGGGTTAACATTCTATGGGTGAGAACCTTGTTTAACACATTGTGTTAACTCGACATTTTGAGAAATATTCTAATGTATTATAGAAACGTCGCTACACAGAACACCACCTCTGACTCCAGAAAGCCAATAACGTAAAATATTGTTCGTAGGCAAACATTATAGGGTGATACATAATGGTATTTACTGACAGTCAGCCATGTAATAAAAGCAAACATTACACCGTTTGTATTCATTTCCGGTACATCACTACATATGTCAATATGACGCAAAACTACTTTCAACAGAATCTCGGTTATGAATACAAACTCACTGAGTTAGAAATGAGGTTATTAATCAACAACGAATAGTGTTCACATAGAGATTGATATATAACATACAAAAAACTTATAGCGTATGTACCAATGTGATAATACGACTAGGTGGTAATTGTAAATTCTGACTATGTATCACTTCCATTGTCAAGTATGACAGAAGTCCTAGAGCGGATAAAGTTCATTCTTGTTCTTGGACGGTCGTGGTTGGCCATTTATATGAGGTGATAGATTTATGTTTCATCGCATTGTTTTATGAAACTGTGAAATTGGCATGGTTATATTAAACCAAGACATGTTGAATAATGATTGCCTCGAAACATTATCGTAACAAAACGTCATTGACAACGAGGGGTAAAGGTAAAGCGATAGTTCAACGTCAGAGTTATTGACGCAGAGTTGATAAAGGAGAGATTTGCATTTTCTATTGTCATTAATAACTCCCAATATAGAAGCGATGCGACAAGGGAATAAATGTCTAAATTAGGAAGTAAATTACAGTATGTACTGTCATTAGTCACAGTGTTTCTTGGCTAGGAATAGAAAGATCTGGATGTTTGGGTATTGTTTATGGACAGAATTGGCTCAATGTCAATTGACCGTTATTTCAGAGCACCGTCAATAACTTCGTTTGCTAATCAGTCTCAACAATGACCGCCGACACTGTGTAGGACTGCCTGTTGATATATTGTAGCTAGAAGTAAAAATCGATGTTCTTGCTGTATTTCTTTGAAATGTCCGGTCTCCATACTCTGAATGAATACATATTTTTTAAGATGACGAGGGGATCTGTGACCTATAGTCACTGATCTATCTAAATAAACTTTTTTGTTCTGTTCTGCCAAGTGACCAGTCAACATCAAGTGTAACAATCAAGCAACGATCAATTTAAGTTTAGTCAATGGCCTCGGTTGCCATTCATCAACAGTTCATGCATACGGTTATGTGTATATGAACAACTGCTTCCTACCAAATGTGACTGAGTCACGCTTAAAGGGCGTCTAGATTAACATTAGTACTGACTGAGTGTTCCAAATGTCTCGATGTTAAGTGACGACTGACATGATTTGAAGCCCACCAGTCTTCGTTCCACGACACCAATTATCAAGGCAGCAGTATAAATGATACATGGTGATACATCAGAAGTTGTCAGCTATCTGTATGGCAAGATGGCCACTGTATAGATGTTTGCAGTTGACTTACACTGTGGTTACACTGCTATAAAGACTTGAAAGGGAAAGTATGACAGATACTTAGTTTTAGGCTTTACTATATTGTGACATTGTCATTGTACAGCTGTGTGTAGCTGCGTTACAATGGTGTCACACTGCTTCGAAGACTAGAAAGGGAACTTGATGGCGTTACACTGCTTCAAAAACTAGAAAGGGAAGTTAATGGACAGTTGTTACACTGCTTCAAAGACTGGAAATGGAACTTAATGGTGTTACACTGTTTCAAAGCCTGGAAAGGGAACTTACCTGAAACCACTCTTTCTATATAATCCAACAATAAGCTGTTTAAACATGTTATTACAATCAACAGAAAAATATATCCTATACAACCAAAGTAATTTTCTTCTAAAGCTCCATTCCTCACTACAAAGAGATACAAAATTAATGCACACTGCATATTCATGTATATTTAACTATGTATTTTTTGTCAATGGCCTTATACTGTATAAAATATGTCTGTTTGTCTGTCTGTACAAATGACAACAGTTGTGTTACAATGTTGTTACACGGGTACAAAGATTAGAATGGATAATTCTGATATATCTATGTTCTCCCAATTGTCGTAAAATTTGGTGTATCACTCTTCGCAGTCGTGTTAAAAACACTCACGAAGATTGACACATGAGACCATAAAATGAGAGGCTAACAATTTATATATGCTTGTTACCATTACCATACCAGCTGTTGTATATGTTGTTATGTAATGATTGATCAGTTCGATACTGTCAGAATGACACTGATTTGAAACTATATGTAATGCTGAACACTGGTTATACGAATCATAACCGTTAGAAAGGAAATTGAAATGGTATATAATTTGTTATTTTCTTTCATGGAGTTGGTTCAGTCCTACAAAAGCAGATCGGATCATACCCTTCCTCATCAAGATGCATGCAACCCCTTCAGAACCGAAAATAGTTAGTATGTAAAGTATATATTATTTGTGTGCATTGTCAGTGTATCTATGTTCTTACTTCTTCAAGATAAAAACGTTTAAAAAGTCTTTGAAGCGTATTTAGTTGTGGCATACATAAGATATAATGCTTTTGCTATTTCATACAATCCCCTTAAAGATATTCTAACCTCAGGGGGTAGGTTTCGCGGAAAGGATTCTGACAACAGTAAAGAATAACGACACAAAAGTATTGGATTACAAATCCACCCCAAAATAGTAGAATTTAAAAAAAAAATACTTCATTTTTACAGCCGCCAAACGTTTCATTAGCCAATCAGCTGCTAGCAGAGGTGTGACGTGTTACTCAGGAGTCGCTGGAGTAGCTGGCTTATGTTAATGTTTACATTATACACTCGTACAGCCGTCACGTATTTTTCACTGATTTCACTTGTCAAAACAGCCTAAACGTGATCAAAGCTATTAGAAACAATGTCGGCATATTCTGTTCAGTCGTTAATTAACTTTGGTTGTTGTACACATGTGTTTAGATTGTTTAGTCTCCGATAATGCCGAGTGGATATTTCAGCGTAAATCTACTGCCATTGTCTTTTCTTTGTGTCATTTTGAAGTGTCAGTTCTATAGAGTTACTGCGTGAATGTCCATCACTGACCATTTCCGTTATGTCAGACTCTTATTCTAGCAATGAGATCTCGCTTTGAACAACGTAAGTCAAGCGATAACAAAGATTTGAATGAAGAACAAGCGAATGTACCAAATGATCGGGATACATATCTCGTTACTATGTCTCACGCTTATCTATTCCATTATTTAACAGTTGAAATGAAATAACAGTGCATATGTAGGATACTATGAATCTCAAAGTATTTTGATTCAATAAAACAATTCAGAATTCAAGGTAATCCTACTCAACGAAAAACGAGACTTATGCGACGTTTATATCTATATCATTTTACAAATTAAAAGAAATACATATCAACAATTGTTGCACTACAATGTGATGATTTTCTAACTAGTTCGCATGTAAACAACACTTTACGATGTCCTTATTGATTTAAATAATTAACCTGTTGTCACCATATGATTGCTAATCCATGTACATCGGATGGGATCATACATAATAGTGAATGACCGATTCACTGACGAAACAACAAAACATAATGTTCTTAAAGTTCATTGGCTGAATATAGCATTCCTAATTTGGATTGGCTCACTATGCCCAGACTGAATGTCGCCTATATGTGTATCTTTATTTTAACTAACGACCAGGGGCCCCTTTCACAAAACACTAAGGTGATCGTAAGTCACTAAGGTAACCTTAGTGCAATGTTAAACAATGGGAGTTAAGGTTAACCTTAGTAAAGGTTGCTTTGTGAAAGGAGGCCCAGTTTAGTATCACCAGTTACATCATATGACAGGACGTTTGCAATATCTTGACGCGCCGCCTTTTATATAATTGAACCGGTCCAGTGACCGATATCTGACATCAAAGCAAAGGTGTTAATGCATTAAGCGCAATTAGTGAGTGTTGATTTCATGACTAACTTCTGAACAATATAGAATTAATATAGAAATTAAAAACTAGATTTTCAGCATTCTACATTAACATTTCATCGATTTTATCCAAATAACATGATATTGATAGAACAGAATATGAAAGAAAATGTGTACCGAAAAAGAAAACGCCCTTTTCATTTCGATTTGAAATTAATCATGATTTCTTATCATAGGTACATCATTGTAGGCTTTAAAATCTTTTGACATTTTCACCCGCCACATTTCTCTACAGTTGTATTACACTGAATAAAATAACTGTCTCAATGTAAGTAATTGTAAATGTACAAGATTATAAATTTTTCCCTCTAAAAACTGTTAACCAGTAACAATGTTGAAAATTGTTTAATTTCTAAGTTATAATGCAATTATTCTATTATGAATAAAAAGTCACCATGAGAATTATTGACTCAGTAGACCTCAAACTATACAGGCCTCTTGAAACTTAAAATCAAGCACAAAAAAAAACCAAAATAATTAATAATGACGTTTACAATTGAAATTATTCATTTAAAAGCATAATGTAGCTTTTAAAATAACCCAACGCTCCGCTCGATTTGTAAAAGAACCAAACTAAAACCAGCAACAGAATATCGAAAAATCCTTCAAAAACTCCGAACTTACTTCCTACAGACGCACAAATACCCATTCTATTGGAAACTTACAATGTCAACAGTTGTTATTGTGTTTTAAACGAATCATCGACGACAAATCGCCTAAGGATTTCATTGTAGCAACTCCTGTGTATGACGTCACATCGCTTACGAAGGTTATGCTACACTGAGGGGCCGCAGAAAACTGTTTGAAGAATGAGATAATGAGCAGGCCAAATTTACACACTTTGAAGGGCTATATCTTGATAAGTAGGTGACGCTTCGAAATTAAATATTTAGTGTTTTGTTTACTTGAAAGTATTGTCTATATGAATAAACGTATTAACATCGAACAAAACTGGGAGGTTCTATTATCTTTAATGAAAAACTAAGTATATAGAGGATATCTGTCTTTATGTCATCGAGTAAGGTAAAACGTTTATATTTTCTCGAATGACGCAAACTATAAGACAAACTGTAATTATATAATTATATATGTTCTACTTCAAGAGATGGTATTTGTCAAACATGGAGAGTCATTATATTTATTATATGCTTTTATTCTTGGATTTACGTCAAAGCAAGATCGTTATCGTGTTTTTGGTATCGGCTCTCACCACTATAAAACAACGTGACGTCATAAGGCAATACGTTACGTCAGACTATTTTTTTATGACGTCAGACTATTGAACTTTAACCTTTGAGTAGTGATATATTATTATAGTCACTGGTCACATTCAAAATATCAGATTCTACAATGTAGCTTGACAGTGTATTTCACTGATAAGTCCCAGTATTTACTTGTACATTGTACACTTGATAAAATAAGTTAAGTTTATTGGATGTTTTATTATTCATATTTCATTAGTATGTGTGTACAAAATAAATCATTATTCATAAATTCAAAATTTCCAAATATCGCTAACTATTTTTGGCGACTACAATAAATACTCTCAAACGTCGTGTATATTCATGATAAAGACTGAATTTATTTCGCGAAAAACCTTACTGCTCTCACCTTCTATTACAAATTAAGTATTAGGAATTATTATTGTATTGAGTGCAGGAGTACCCGGTATGATCTCTATGAGATTCATCTCTCTACATGTATTTGAGCTGAACCATGTTTCTAATTTGTAATTTCCTTGTATAGAACAAACGTATCCTTGTTTGATTACATTAGATTATCGGCATTAAGATATCAATAAGAATTATTTCTTTATTATAGAGCCTAACGTTGTTTCTTATTAGTAAATTATCTATAAAATAAACACTACTGTTATCGATTTCATTAACACTCTTTGTATGAAGATATCAATTAGATATTTTGGACGAAATGTCCAATTAATATCACTGAAGGAAATGAAAAGCTTAACACCTAATCTTAGAGGTTTCCGTAATCTGTCAATTAATTTAGAAAAGAATGTACCCAAATCTTCGCGGAATTAATATAGGATGGGACTAGTTCCTGAGATATTGTGGCGAATTCACGTCAATTGTTTATCCCGAAAACATGGAAATAAACATTAATAACTTTATACTATTTGGTAGACTATCATACAAAATTATGAAGAAATATGCATTTTTGTTTAATTTGAAAATTATAAATTCCTTATCCTATATATGCCAATTAGGAGTGATAAAATCAATCGTTATTCATATAGTTTATGTCTAAGCACTTTCAAGAACCAAAACACATCCAAGAACATAAGAACATCTAAGAACATAAGCACACTCTAGAACATTTCAGTATGAATGAAAACGGTACAAGAATCTGTACCGAAACGTCGCACCCCCCGAATAAAGAAGTTGTCATCCATACACTTGTCCTTATATGAACAGATATTGTTTAAAAATTATAAATTAATTTGAGGTGTCTTTAGAGACATGACATACCATCCTCGATAATCCAGCGCTATTGTTCCGATGTGTGTAGATTTATCGGAACAATAGCGCTGGATTATCGAGGATGATGACGTACATGTAACTATATTTCAGTCGTGTCCATCACTCGTTGATTAAAATATACTGCGTTGTTGTACTCATACTTTCTTTTAACCCGCGAGTGTAGTTCAGTCCAATGTACATGTATACTTTTGATTAATCCGATAACCTTTAGTATGCATAGTTTTATTTGTAGATTAATCGGAACGTATACTCACCATGAAGTTTCAGAGCACATGTAGCAGTAAACTCACGTCACTCTGTCCCTCTGATTCAAAAGATCACTGTTGTAAAGGCCGCAGGAAAGGTTAACATTCTTTAAAACAGTTTCTCATGTCCTTGATCCACTGGTAGACCAATAGTCCAACGATTCATCCCATTTCCTTGAAAGAAATTGGGTCCATCAAAACTACTGATTACATCGAATTTGAGAATTCAATACGATTTTAACAATAAAGCTCACAGCATTAGCCCGAATAATTGAATCAATCACTCGTCTGATTTAAACAAAGCCCCGCTCCCCTCCTCGTCGCCTTGTTCTGACAATATCACTAATGACACGCTTCATATGTTCAAATCCTAATGCTACTATTTCACTGCGAGCCGAATTATCACGAATGGCCAATAGATGATTGTATAAATTCGTAAACATTCGGCAAAATCTCAGCAATTTCACTTGAACGAAAATTCGTAGATTTTTATGCTGAAAGTTATTTACGAATAATCTTTTACGAATTATAATAATAATAATTAAGAAACAGTTGCGAATACACTACGAATTTTCGTTCTTAATTCGGGACATTCGTAAATGATTCGTTGATGATTCCAAAGTAATTCGGGGTGAGACAATCAAAATTATCAACGACGAATTTCCAAGAACTGTTAACAAGCGTGTTAAGAGCTACACGAATTAGATACGAATGGTTTACGAAGCAACTAGTGAAAAATTTTGAACAAATCAAAATTTGTTCACGAATGCCACGAATTGGAGGAATGTTGCCGAATCAATAATGAATTTTTTTATCTATGAAATCCAGGAATTAATTACTAATTGTCTACGAATGTTCACTAATGTGAAAATTTTCTCTTTCGTGATGATTTTAGACAATTCAGGTCGTAGTGAAATAGGTGCATTAAACAGTCTTTTCAAATGACAAATTAATTAGGCAAATGTTGGTCCTTTCTGCAATCGTCAAAATGCCACTACGGCCGTTAATGCTCAGAACTTTCTCTTATTGAAATTACCAAAGATAACAAGTATTTTCTGATGTTTAGACGATTCAATCCATCCATTCTCTAACATATACAAATAAATGAGTGTATATTGTTGAACCTTGCTTTATTCTTCATTATGGTACAGCAAAATACATGCGGCACAGACGCCATCTTGGAACTGAACCGAATCAGAGTTATTCCCCTTAAGCATACCGCTAAAGAAAGGGGAGTTTTCTCCCTTACACCATATACAGATAATTATCAGATAATTATTTCCAAAAGGGACTAAGAAAATGGAACTGAAATATTATATGTACTAAATAACTTTAAATAAGACGACGTAAGAAAAGGAATGTTATGTTTCATTAACCAATACTGTCGTGAATAAAATACTTGAATCAAGTGAGTGAATTCTGCCAGAAATGCACAAGAAAGAATCGACCCGTCAAATAAACATGACTTAGATAATACTTTATAATATACGATTAACATAATATACAAAATAAACAATTCATAAGAATGTTTAATGTTCAATCGAACGGATTTTATTCCTATTTGGAAGCAATCTTCAATTTCCATTGACGTAGAGTCACGCTTATCAGCCGATAGACTCCTCTTTAACCAACCACGAAATTGACAAATAACAATTTCCATTTGTTCATGAAATGGTCGAACCTGCAGGATCTTTGAACATTTAGTCCGCGGTACTTCCTGTATGTATTTCGTGATCAGGCAAACGTCATTCGCAGATCAATGAATTGGGCACATTAAGGTTATGGAATTTTATATATATTTTTTGTCTCATTTATATCGGACAAAGTGAGATGTAAATCAGTAACTGCCATAGTTCCTCGATGGTTCGGGAAATACCAGGGTAGTTTGTTCTTGATGTCCATCCTCGGCAAAAGGCCTTGCACAGGCCTATTGGACAACGTGCCATCATGGTATTTCCCCGGTACAGCTATGGAAGAACTACAACTTACATAACATTACAGAAGATAAACTTAAACCGGTTTGATACACTTCAACTTTCATTTGATCAATTGTTTTGAGAAAGGTCACTTTAAAAAAAGTATAAAAAAATGTGATATCAAATTCTCAGATTAGAGATGTGGTAGATTACCTTTCAGTGTGTGATATGCAGTGAAAAAATGTACATATATACACTAATACGCTTTTAACACAAAGTAAAAGTCAACGGAAATAAGGGCAATGGGGTTGACTAATTGTGTGTGAGTTTTAAATAGGCGAGATAACTGACATGGAATAAGCCGCTGACAGTTAGTGATGTGCACGTTGATGAATTTATACAATTGACACATTAATTCAGTTATCTCTCTGACAGATTTAACGATAACCTTTACAGTAATTGTATTAAGTAAGTGGTGTGTAGGTGTTTGTGTTAAAATTCAGTAAGAATCTATAATTGTTTTGATATATGATTTTAAGAAGAAACTGCTAGAACATACGAGTTCTACTAAAACTTACGTTTTGTTCAACATTCACGTCGGCAAAACTATTCATCTTCACCGCGAAACGCCGACATCAATGGCGACGCTTACGTAAACCTTACTATGCATTACGTAACAATGGTTTCCGCAGTATAATATTTAATCGGCAATACTTAACTGTTGTAGTACGACTGCGAGTATGACGTCACAATTGAGTCCAGTTGTGACGTGACTTGGTACACGACTTGCGAAAATAGTTTTAGCATATTGTCAGCAATTTCGTTTGATTAATTTTGGCAAATAATTTTGGCAAGTAACAGAGATCTTCATCACATCCTTCGAAGAATCGGCGCTCTCTAATACTCCATTTTAGCCACAATGCTGGTTCCGCACCTTCACCTTCACCTTCACCACCACAGCCCAACATGATGATCCAAACCATCTCCTACAACATCTGAACGCCCAGCATCCAAGAATCCAGTTCACCATGGAAACAGAAACTGAACACCATCTCCCCTTCTTAGATGTCTCCCTGCAAGCCACAGAGCATGGACTTAAAACAACCGTTTACCGCAAGCCAATAAACACCGACCAGTACATCCACTACAACTCCTGCCATCACCCTCAAATCAAACAAGCCATTATAGCCACACTCACAAGACGTGCCAAATCCATCTGTCATCCCGACGCCCTCAATCAAGAGCTACAACATCTGAAGAACACATTCACCTCACTCAATGGATATCCTGCAGGCCTAGTCACCAGGACCATCAACAAAACACTCACCATCAGAGACACCACCCACAAGCCTGAACCATCGCCAATCCGGGTCACAATTCGATACATCAGCCAGAAGATCAAGAACAAAGCCAGCATAGATGTAACATTCACAAGCGGCAAGACCCTCAAGCAACTTACTCAAAGCCAATGGCAGAGGAACCAGCACCGCAAGTCCCAACCCAAGAGGATCCATCTACAAAATTCAATTATGTCATTGTGGCCAAGAATTAGTACATCGGAGAAACGCTACGACCTATCAACACAAGGATCAAGGAACACCAAGCGTCCGTCAACAAACTTGACCAGAAATCCGCCCTATCTGAGCATACCCTGAAACATAAGGATCACATCATCGATTGGGAAGCTACCAAAGTCCTGTCAACCAACAACAAGAACTGGCGCCAAAGAAAACTCCAAGAAACGATTGATATTCGAAGGGAACAGCATGCAATAAACCGCGATCAAGGCATCTTCCTACCATGTGCTTGGGATTCACTCATCTAGAACTTCTATCTCCTGTCGGAGGAAATATCCGAGGAGCACCAAACAAATCCAAGTATGTCAAACTTCCATCCACTCCTGTCGGAGCAAATTACTCGAGGAGTCCCCACCAATCAACACCTATCAGCTCCAATCACCATGCAACAACTTCAAAGCCACCCACATCACCAATTGGCCTCTCTTCCAATCAACTGTAATTATTGTTTGTTTTACAATTTCCATAAAGCCAATTGGCCTCCCTCGTTTTATCATGTGTGTTTATTTACATCTTCAATAAAGCCTACAGGCCATTGTTTATCTACTTACTCCCTCTCATTTTTGTATTGCAAATCCTCATTGTATACCATGCTCCCTTACATATAATAATACCATATTTTGTGTATTAAACTGTATCGAATGCTTTGGTTTCAAAATCGCTTTCCCTCGTTTAATGGCAACTCATTTATCCGTTTAATAGGAATGGTTTTAAATGGAAGGTTGTTTATTATCCTCTATCTCTCTCGATTCTCGGTTTTACAGTCACTGTAATAAAACTTATTGTCTTGGAAGAGATTGGGATGCCTTTTCAAGTGATAGCTCTGACCTGAACTCTATCAGTGATGTAGTAACATTCTGTTCTGACCTGATTATCCCAACAAGAACAATACGCATATGTCCAAACAACAAGCCGTGGGTGAGCAAGAAAGTGAAGATGTTACTTAACAAGAAAAAGCGTGCTTACTGCCTTGGTGATACAACACAGGTCAAGAATGTTCAGAGAGATATAACAGCTCAGACACTTAAGTGTAAAGATGACTTCAAACAAAAAGTCGAAAAAGAATTCTATGGAGGTAACAGTAGGAAAAGGTGGCAAAGTATAAAGACAATAATCGGCACAGACAACAAGAGTGATTCTTCAACCAGTGCAGATTATCCTACTTTCGCTCAGGATTTTAACTCCTTTTATGGACGCTTCGACCATCACGATTTCACGCATGAACTCCAGCGGGAATTATGTAAGCTCTCAACACCGAAACACCCTAACATCGAGATTGCAACAGATGAGGTCAGCAGATTTTTCCAGAAGATCAACATCAGGAAAGCAAAAGGACCCGACAACATCGAAGGTATTCTGTTAAAGGTGTGTGCTCTACAACTATCCCCTGTGTTCAGTAAACTGTTCCAGCTCTCTCTTAATACCAATGAGATACCAACTTTATGGAAAACAGTCTCAGTCATACCAGTCCCTAAACATACCAGACTGAATAAACTAAATGACTACAGACCAGTTGCCCTAACATCTATAGTAGTGTTTTGAGAGACTAGTTCATCGGCACATCCTGTCAGATGTGCGAGATTCACTTGACCCACTGCAATTCGCCTACCGCACAGGATGCTACAGTCACTCTTCTGTCGAAAATATATGAACATCTGGAGAAGACAGGTTCATATGTGAGGATTTTATTTATTGACTTCAGTTCTGCTTTCAATACCATCCAACCCCATCTACTTGTGAGGAAAATGTTTGACCTCAACATCGACCACTCAATTATAAGATGGATTAGCAGTTTCCTCACAGACAGACTACAACGTGTGTTCGTCAACGGCACTACGTCACCTACCGTCACCATAAACACAGGTGCTCCACAGGGGTGTGTGTTATCTCCCCTTCTGTTCATATTATACATGAATGAGTGCGCGGCCCATGAATCGATATGTTCAAACATCAAATTCGCCGATGATTCAGCGCTTGTGGCACTCCCTACGGACAGTGAGGACGGGTACAGACGGGACATTGATAATCTAGTCACACGGTGTAGTGAAAATATCCTAGAGATTAACGTTACAAAAACAAAGGAAATGATAATCGATTTTAGATAAAAAAAGGACCGTAGAACACGTAGAACCAATTCGGATTGCAGGCAGTGTAGTTGAACAAGTATCAGAATGCAAGTATTTAGGGACTATCATTGACAACAAATTAAACTGGAACAGTAATACAGACTCTATCTACAATAAGTGTCAACAGCGATTCTATTTTATGAGGAAACTTAGATCTTTTAATGTTGATGTGAAACTGTTATCACTTTTTATTCTTGTTTTGTTCACTCTGTTTTATCGTTTGGTATTCAATGCTGGTACGGTTGCCTCTCCCTCAAAAACAAAAAAAAACTAATTAAAATTACCAATATCGCCTGTAAAATTGCAAACATCCCTCTTTTAGGTATAACTAGTACCTATGAAACCCGTGTCCTTGCCCTTGCCCATAAGATTATCGCTGATGAAACCCACCCACTAAATATAAGCTATTCCTTTTACCTTCTGGTCGCCGCTTTCTGATGCCCAAACTCAAGACCAACCGTTCCACAAAGGCTTTTATTCCCAATAGTATTAGACTTTTAAATAGCAACTGTGATAAATAGTTATTATTTACCCTACATATATTTATCATATTAGAGCTCAAAAAATATTTTTTAAATGTACATCATCTCTTTCTATGTCATATATGTATTTTATGTGTGTTTTGTTCTTCAATGTTTGTATATTTGTTACTTTTATGACTCAAACAAAAAAAAAAAAAGAATTCCCTTTCGGGTAATAAAGTATTATCTTATCTTATCTTATGTATACAGGTTCATCTTGGAATCCATTGTCCATCGAATATTAAATCCAATCTCAAAAGCCTTTTAAAACACATTTTACAGCATCATTGGCCTTGGTTTCACTTCACATTATCAGCCCTTGACTCCTGTTATGAAAAACATAATACCAGATTACGTAATGGAGAATGCATTCGGAGCCGTGGATTAGTTAAAAATAATCAACGAGCCCTGAGCCGTGGATTCGTTAAAAATAATCAACGAGCCCTGAAGGGGCGAGTTGATTATTTTTAACGAATCCACGGCTCCGAATGCATTCTCCATCTTAATCCATGTATGACGTCACGAAACATATATACATATGTGATTATCTAGCATTATAGACAATACATTTCAATTATGTAACCTAACAAAATATTATTTTGCAAATTTCGGTGCCCATTCATCGGATATGGTACACGTAGCTTCGACCCTTATGAAATGGATTCTTCCACGCACGTGCATGGCGCAAATCTTCCACGCAAAGCGTTTTGACTGACAGCTAAACTCCTGCATTTCATGTGTTTCAGCACGATCCTCATGCGTTTCACACTTTACCAGTGTTGTTTAGATTGCAGGGATCTTACTGACAAACAATCGAATGATTACCAGCAGGCCTGGTAGCCTAATCGGTTAGGCCGCTGCGTAACATTCGAAGGGTTACATATTCGATTCCCGGGTCAGACATTACAAAAATAATCAGATATTTTAAGATTCTAATCAGATATACCAAGACGAAATACATCATTCTTGAACAAATTACATTACGAAAATGTCAAAACCTGACACCCCTCCTGACTGGATTAGTCAATGACCAGTAGATTCTCAAAAATAATCCACTGTTAACGCAATAGAGTGACGTCATCACCATGGATAAATTAGCACGAAATAGGAGTAGAGTATTTAAAATCACACGATTCAGCGCATGGGTTGACTTCGATAGGGTCATGGCAAACAGCTTGGCTGAAAAAACAAATGTTTAATATAAAAGCTAGATGACAAGGTGAAGCCGTTTGCCGATTGTGCTTAAAAACAGACACACATTATATATACCATTAATATAATTATAAGATTAATCAAATAAATTTGTTGACAAGAGAATGTTCATGTTAGAGAATGGGTAATATTCCATAAAATAGTAATTATTCCTTATATCGTTATAGTATCACACAGTGAGGAAGAACATGTACTTCATCTTCATTGTAATGAAAATTAATGTCTTTATAAAGAGGAAGAACATCGATATATAAATATAAATATATAAACAGGTTTATTTTTTTATCAATTACTACAGTTGACGTTTTCTCAGGTCGAACAAAACGATATGCTGTCGCTTTGCGCACGTTAACGTTCCTTAGTCATCCACTGTACACAGTTTGGTTCATGCTTAGAGGAGATAACCACCTCAACGACAATGATTGTTCAGTAAAGTTGTTTTTGTTATCGAACATATTTTGTTTGTTACATATCAAATATATACAAGCTGACACCTAATAAATCTGATAAATGAATGTGTTCGACTGGAGAATTGGTAGATGTCCCGAAATAGGCCAGTGCCTCTGCATCTCTAATCACTACGATTATTTTGCAAATAAGTAATATCACTCAAAATGTCAAAGAGTTGATAACATTCTATTCTTGGTGTACCTAAACAGTAAATACATTAGAGTAAGTTGTTGGTCTTCCTTTGCTGAAATCACACTCCATATATACTGTCGACAAGCCATGTCCCTTGGGTAGACTGTTTTGTATAGCAGTGCAGATAAGATACATTAGGGCCATGTTCAAGAGAGGTTTCAAAGTAATCGCTCAATGAACGCTTTGAACGCGATAAATCAATGAAGCGCTACGCAGCAAGGCGAGCAAACTTCGAGGAATCGCACCGTGTCTTTCAGGAGAGAATGTGATACACTGAGCGCTACATTGAGCGATTATAAGCGCGATTATAAGCGCTCGCTGTTATGGAACGGAGCCATGGATAAGTCCTATCTGGTGATTGTCCAATAATTAAATGAATAACTCCAGAAATGTCAGAAGTACCGAAATAAGTCTCTGGCTCTTATACTCAATCACTACGATTATTTTACAGATAGGTTAGATCACTCAATATGTCGAAGGTATCAATGCTATTCTATTGTGGGTGTCCCGTAGCAGCACACCATTATTTAGTGGTATTGTTCAAACCCTGCTTACATGGTCAAGACATGGAAATAGGTTTGTCATCTCATATATATAGTAATGAGGGGGTTAGTTCATTAGAAAAATAATATTCTAGGTCACACTTTTTGTGAAGATACAAGACGCTTCGGAGTATCTGCTGACTCACTGAAGCAAATATATACATTGGCGTAATATACATTTACTTCACGTGAGAACTTCCTACAATTTTTCATCCATACATATATAATTATATATAAACGTGTATAAAAGCAGGGTTTTCCTTGAAAACTTACTTTGCTTATTCATACCATTTCTAAATACTCTTAAAAAATTACCTCCAATATGTCCATCTTGATCTTCAAGTATGGTTTTAACATCAGATATCATCTAAAAATACTATCTTATTAGGATAATAGTGATATGGAACCATACGATAGGGATTAATGATTCAAGGGTGAATTCCTGTATGCGATATTCGTGATGAGGTCGAGTGTGTACTGATCTGCTATAGATGTAGAGACTCCTGGCGTTGACACGTTAAATACTAACATCCTGCTGTGGAGTTGTCCTGTGACATATGAACAAATGAATGAATTCTTCAAGAGAGAACGTTATTGCCTAAGTCCTGACTATATTAGTTATTGACATAGGCTTATACTGAGGAAACTACAGTCATTAAACCCCTTACTGGTTAAAACACTTCATGATCACGCGATTCTGTCTAAAAACTGTACATAAATATATCTAAAACTTGGATGGACATGTCCTCCCCATGAGGATTTTTTGTACATTATACGTTATCTTCCCCGCGGCAAGGTGTAAACGTATCGAGATAAACACTACCCGTTTTTCATATATGCGGAGTGAAAATCTTTTCGTACGACCGTTAGCAAGGCGACCTCTTCGACCCCAAACCGTTGCATAAACATGTATGAAACCAGTTTTATTAAAGGTTCGCAGTTATCATTATCATACTTCTGTCATTATCCTGTCTCATATTGCTACTCAGGGTTCAAGGAAAAAGAGTAACCGTGGACATGTGAAAAAAACAGGGTTTTTTCACATTATATCGGATTTGAACCACTTACATGTATGCAGATTTATGTAATCCTATAAGTGAAATGACAAATAATCTAAAAGGGGATCCAGTCATGGGATTTGTTATGACACACTTGACAAAAAGTAGAAATTTAACTGTCATCCAAGGTGACATAACAATGACAAGGCCTCTCATGCCGACGTCAAATGCGTCTCCAGAGAATCGAACTGTTCAATCAGATCTTCTAGCAGCATCTTGAAGTGTTGCTTACACATGAACCCCTTTTGGATCAGCGACATATCAACCTTTAATTTCAAAATGTCATGGCTATCGTCCTTTATCTCAAGTGAATTAACACAATGTTAAAAGTAACGACACGTCGTAACGGACACAGATGATTCATTTTATGATTTGGGATTATTACATTTAAATGAAATATCATTCAAAGTTAATCCTGAAAAAGTCAATCAATGCTATAATGTCAATACAGTATTACATTGAAGATAGCATACTTAGGTAGATGTCATTGCCATTGAACATGGTGTTTCCCTTTCGCTTAAGAATACCTTGTTAACATCTGCTTTTGATCATTTATTTGACATTACGTAACCCTTAACATAACATTCACATAAATAATATTACACAGGGGATTGATTTATCTATTCTTACCTTTGTACCATGCACCATTGCAATACATGTAATACTGACATTTCCAACGTACAAGCAAGTAGCACCATAATGACATCTTTATATGAATTGTGATGGCTTGGAGGAGATTAATGTTGACAGAACGTGCATCTTACTCAATAACATAGCTTTAAATGTGAAGTATAAAATATATCAAAGCATGTGTCAAGATGTGATACAAGACGATGAACTATGGTAATTCACTGACAGCATATTTGACATGATCCTACATACTAAATCCTTAGGAGATGGAGGTAAGGATGACAATGTCGCTGCATCGTCTTCAATGTAAAAGAGATTAGAGTCGTGCTGCCAATCATTCACGTTGGCGAAAGCTTTTGATGTGATTCCCCGATTTTTTCAACATTCAGATAAATGTTCAATAATATTTCACTTCACTGAGGATATGTCTGCTGTTATTCTTTTCTACATATAACCATATATCATGCAACATCTATATATTATATATCATTGCACTGATGAAGGGTCCAATTATCAATATTGACTCATCTCTCATAGTTAACTCTACTCTAATTAGTGTACTTTTGGAAGCAATCCCTTTATTGCAGAACCTATGAATACGCGATCAAGGATAACAACTTGAAGTATGACGGTTGTTTGACCTTATGAGCCAAAACTAAAAAGTATATTCTATTTCATTATCTTGCCTTGAGATCACTACATTAATTTAAACACATCTCTAAAAGTTGCACCAAGTCTTTGAATGCCTAAATTTATAATATTCATTTATTGAATCCAATCCACATGTTCACAACAGAGTATACACGTTAAAAGCTCATTCACGTAACCCGCTATATCAAAAGCTTCATACGATAGTTGAACGTGGTGTGTCTATACTACCAGCAAAAGAAGCGATGTAGTCTGTCATTACATATGGTTTCATTCGTGGTTTGTTATAGTGCCATTTTCCGTTGATGTGTTCTGTTAGATAGACATGTATACAATTAAGCAGGTTGAATTCGCACTACAAGGTATGTAATCTGGTTCAAGAATTATTGCCTCGCATGGGATAGGATAGGATGAATTCGAAATAGGTTGTTGATATAATATAATTTGTTGTGTCCACAAATATATGACGACCGATTTCAGTGAACGCTTGTGACCAATAAACATGATTTCTTAGAAAATCATTTAAAATACAACCATAAACTGTTAATATAGTCTGTGTTGTTGTTTCTCCTATATTAAAGCTTGGTTTCCCATCTCTCTGCTCATGAGTTAATATACTTAATTGATTTCCAGCTGTATTGATCGTCAGCCTACACTGTATTTATAGTTGAGAGGATGATTGCTAGTTGTACTCTGGGATGAAAACATCGGCCTTTTGAAGGATGGTAATTGATTTGAAAGAAAGAACTAAAACACTTAAAATGCACTTAGTTTCAATCTCCAGATTATTTGATTTTATCAACTTTTAATCGTTTCTGTTAAACCAACTGGGAAACATAGGACTTTTGTCGATGTTTGAAGTAGTCCTGTGAGACTAGATAAACAGCTATTCACTTAACATGCTGGTAAGTCCACTTCATGTAGATGATTTGTTTTAAGAAACCAGTATTTTATACAAACACTAGGATTCTTACTCTCTTTCAACTTCATTTAAGCAACCACATATGGAAAACGTGTTATGGATTATTGTCCAGTCTGCCAGTCATTGAAGGCGCTGTAGCATTTTCTTTGTTGCGTTTTATTTTTTCTCAAATTTGTCATTTATGATTAAAGTTTATACAATATGAATTACGTTTGAGGGTAATACATCTAATTAAATGACCCGATAAGTCGTATACAAAGAAAACGGTTATCGGTGTTGGTAGAAAATGGTGCGACGTATAAATCGACAATGTTGTTGAACCCGTCATGATCAGTGTGAGAGGTAGATTTGTAGGGGATATGCATTTTGAGAGTTCAGGCAACACTATGATTGACCATTCCATCATTGTACCATATTTAAACTCTACTTTGAGCGTTTAGGTATCGCTACATCAGTCATATCACTTAAATTATCTTCGTGCGGCCATTTTACACATGTGAATAATTAAAATGGCCGCTCGATGGGAAATGGACTCGCATGGCTTGACCGAACAATGTACATTCGTTTTAGATCTCTTCTTATTGATTCAGGATGTTTATTTAATCACTGATAATAATTATTTGCCTTTTTGTGAGAGCAATTTATTTCGGTAATCAGAACGTGCTACAGCGTCTATAGATGTCAAGTTGTTTAGCACGGTGAAGCACATCAAGTGTGCTAAACACAAAGATTGATCAAGAAAACAGATTTTTAAAAGATAAACATGTTCTCTTCTCCCCATTGGGCTAAACAGAAAACGATGGTTTTGTATTTCAGGAGAATGTGATCAATCAGTAACATGGATTAGAAGAGGGAATTCTTGCAGTATGTATTGCATTCCTATATAAACTGAACATTTATATTGTCAGGTATTGTGTTACTGAACCATGCTACCAAGATATGTTATATATTTTATCATTGCCTGAGAAATGCTACATTCAGTTGAAGAAGCCCGCTATCAGTTGTGACAAGATTGTATTTTCACTGAGAAGAGTATAAACAATGTACGTCATTCCATGAGATAAACATGGTATTAGTCAATGAAAGTTGTGTTACAGTGGATAACCAACTGGATATCATATCGAATCTCATTGAAATGCTTAGAAACATTTACAGCATGCACACCAACAGTTTGTTCACCTATTTGTGTATGTGAGTGCAAATATCATGTAATTTGGCATGTCTTTGAAGACTCGTATCAAAACTAGACCGATCAATTTGCATTTTTCATAAGAAGATAGTTAAGTGTTCCATTACATAATCTGATTTGATATCGCGTAGTAAACAGTTACAGTTTTGGCAGCTCTTTGAAATGACCACTATTTTCAAAACTACAGTTTTTATTTTCTTCTGTGAAATATTCAGTAAGTGATCAACTGGATCAAATATACATCATATATAATACTCTTATACTCAGACAATGTATTTGTTATGAACTATTTCTAATTTACTCGATATGAAAACCTTTATTCGAAAATTAATGAAATTTAAATTTTCAAAATTTGAACCCTTCTTTTTAAACCACTGACGCGACGATCACAGGATATGTTTGAGAATGATTTTTTTACTCATGTATATGCGATGATTCATTGTCATTGTATGTGATGTAATGTTATGGACGTCAATTTACATGCTATTTGCACTAAGATACACATGTAGGTGATCAAACTTTCGGTATGCAGCTGTATATGACATCAATGCTGAAAAGATACATAATTATACTTATAGCTGAAAAAAGTTCAATATCGAGAATGATTTAGTGTTAAACAACAAGTCTTTTATATTTCATCATTTTAATTTTTTTTTTATGTTTTTATTCCCAAGAAATCACATTACATATGTATACAAGTATATAAGACAATGTTTACACTTGTTTGTATATAAGAATATGAAGATAAAACAAAAACCTGTTGATTTGCATGATGTCATCTCAAATTAAGAAGAGTGTTGACATTCTATGTACACAATGATATGGCCTATTCATTGTAAACAGTAGTTTCTTGCACATGAAATAAAGGGATTGAAATAGAAGAAACATTGGAAGATCATTGTGAATAAGGTTATATTAATAGAGTGTGGAGTGATGACCAAAACGCAAAGAATTTTGTTTGTTCATTGTTTGAGTAAGCAATGTATTTGCATAATTTATAGTATCTTCTTATTTCATTTTTAATATGATTAAAATTTGGCTTTGAATCTTTTCTGCTTAAATTGTAAATGGTTTTTTTCACAATCAGGCAGATTACATTTAATGGATTGTTATTTTTCCCTTTAAAGCCAAAAAGTATATTTTCAAGATTTAATTCAATATGTCCTTCACTCAAGGTTTCAAGCCATGATGCCAAATCTCTCCATTTATATTTCATCATAATAAACTTGTGCATGATTGGTATACTACTATTTATCTATGGTAAACTACAACTGAAAACAAGCAATCAATTTACACCAACCCACTTTTTATTATAATAACTCGTTTTCATTTTGCAAAGTAGTCCTGTTACAGTTGAACACAGTCACTAAACTGACTTTAAACGAATGTACCAAAGTGTAACAAAGTGTAACACTAATACATTTAGTTATGTTAACGGTAATCATTCTCTTGTCTCGTGTACAACCATATATCAAGGGTGGCGAAACAATTACAATCTATATATTTTATAATGGAAATATTTATTATCAATTAAGTCTCTATCATAAACAAATGAGATACATAACAAACGACAAGGAATTAATACAGAGATGTAACTATCTAATAACCATATAGTTTGTATCTAATGTCGTCATTCCAAACTGTAAGGAATTTAATCCTCTGAAATTAATATCCATTGATAAGTTAGTGGAGTTTAGTAAGTGCATTCCAAACTGGGAAGACCGAGTACAGAAGCGTATTTATTTAATTATTCATTGCAGTGACATGTTGTTTTGCGTTGGTGGTAGTGAAATGGCGCCTTCCAGTTTGATCCATGATCTGTAATAATTAATGTCTTGTTCGTATCACGAATCACTTAGATGCACGACATCGGTACATGTAATCTACCTGTTACAGGCATAGGTCGCAAGTGTCCTTAAAGGGACAGTAGCACGTTTTTAGCTGAAAGAAAATGTCAACAACAGTAAACCACCCTTCTCTCTTCGGAAAATTAATTTAAAAATGAGTATACATGACTCGATAAACCCTTGGAAATAGTTTTTGTAATTCGAAATAGTAAAATATGTTCACATTAAAATGCCCTCTATGCAATTTTTACTTTTTACGCAACACCGTTATTACTATTATTATTATAATAAGATGTTTTACCCTCTCAAGTAAATATAAATGACATAAAATATCATTAAAAATGGAAAATTTGAAAAAAATAAAATTTGCCAAAAAAGGTGCTAGTGTCCCTAAAGTACTGAATTAACTGACAACGTTTTGTAGAAATATAAGCCTAATAAAACGTACTCTCTGTATGTTATGACAACAAAATATGACAAAATAATGATATAATTTATGTTGGTAACTACTGTTTATTCATTCGTTGATCCCAGTTTCAATTGGTACTAAAATAAAACGAGTATTGCACATAGGATAGTAGTTTTGACTCGCTGAATGAGAACCTAGACGTATTATTATTGCCAGTCACGAAGTCATGGGCATAATAAATTGTTTACAATTAAATCATTGCAAACAAACGAAATGGAATAAAATGGAAAAAGGCAACGTGCATACTATAGTTTAAATATGATTCTTGATCACGTCCGAATTCCTTAAACGCCTGAAAACTAATATCAGCTGTATTTGCTATATTGATGGTGATGAATTTCTTAATCGTAGATATAATCCTGTTGATCCATGCCGACACATTTGGATATGTGAAGCCGTCATTGTTTGTGATGAGTATCTCACTTTCAGCATATTTTCCCACAGCTTTAGTCATGAGTTTATTGGATTTAATCATTCAAAATAGAATTCTATCGATCGTTAGCCTACACACTATTTCGGTGTAAGGATATCTTTGTTGGTTCCACAAATGGCCAAGAGTTTTCGACAGTATCAGTTTACAACGTAACTGCCCTCTGTATTGAAGTTTGTTCTTTTCCAATAATGTACGATGCCAGTTGACCTCGTAAGCTACAGATGGGCAGTTGGAGTTTTCAGTTTGAAATTACAAGCTAAAGCTTTTAGAAATTTTTGCTATCTGAAAATACTATTTTCATCTCTTTGCCTTTACAGTTCATCGCTGGCAGTCTATATTGTAATTTTGTTACTATGCTGCGGAGATATTCACCCAAATCCTGGACCAATATTTAGAGATTTGAAAATTGTTCATATAAATGTTTGTAGTCTAAGAGAAAAAGTAGATTATATTGAAAGTGAACTAAACTATGATGTTATATGCATTTCAGAAAGTTGGTTGAATGACTCTGTAAAACAGTCTGATTTAGAAATTCCTGGATTTCAATTACCTTTTAGAAAAGATAGGGCAACAAGGGGTGGCGGAGTAGCAGTCTATGTTAAAAAACATCTATATGCAGCATTTTTGACTCATCTAAGTTCCCCCAATCTTGAGGCTGTATGGATTGAGATAAAATTAAAAACTAAAAATATTCTATTAGGCACCTTTTATAGATCAGACAAGAGCGAAGAGTACTGGGATATAGTCTGTCAATCGATTGGAAATGATGTTGACATGAATATGGACACTATTGTTGTCGGCGATTTTAATATTGATGTATACAATAAGATCAATGAAAAAGTTAAAAATATTGAACATTTGTTTGATATGAAACAGATTATCACAGAACCTACTAGGATTACGCAAACGTCACGTACACTGATTGATTTAATTTTTGTGATGAACTCTGATTCTATTTTGAATTCAGGTGTACTTGATCCTATTTGTAGTGACCACTGCCCTGTCTTCGTCACTGTTCGTGACGCAATACCTATCAAAACATATTTTCTAAGAAAAATATATAACTACAATCTAGCTGACCTTGATGGATTGAATATAATTTTTCAAAACACAGATTGGTTAAATGACCTTTCAGATGATATCAATATTGCAACGGAAACAGTTATGAAAAAAGTTATTCATTTGTGTGATACTTTTATTCCAAATAAGCTTGTGACCATAAGACCGAATGACTCCCCATGGATGAATAATTTGTCACGTAGACTAATTAGACAAAGGAACCGCCAGCATAAGATAGCAAAACGTAGAAATAATGAAAATGATTGGTTAAAATTTAGAAAACTTAGGAATAAGGTAATTTCAGCTGTAAGAAAAGCTAAATCTGCCTATTACTCTAAATTAGATGATAAACTGAATAACAACAAGAACTCTAAAATGTGGTGGAAATTAATAAACAATTACTTGAAAATGAGAACAAATAACAATGTCAATTTCCACCTTTGCACCACAATGATGTTATTTTGAAGACGCTAACGAAAAGGCAAACATACTTAACGATTACTTTGTTGATCAAGCTAAAATTGCTTTTCCGGATAAAGTGCTACCAATTGTTAATTACAGAAACGAAAATTCTCTATGCGAAATTAATTTAACACGAAAAGAAGTTGAAGATATTCTCCTATCAGTTGACATAAATAAGGCAAGTGGCCCTGACAATCTCAGTAACAGATTTATCAAGCTTACAGCAGAATCGTTATCCATTCCACTTACATATTTATTTAATAAATCATTGTGTGATTGTAAATTTCCTTCGATTTGGAAAGAAGCTTCTGTTATTCCCCTGCACAAGAAGGGTAGTGTAAATGAATGTCAAAATTATAGACCCGTTGCACTTACGAGCTGCATTGGAAAGGTATTTGAAAAATGCGTATTCAAGCATGTTTTTAACTTTTTTCGAGATAACAATGTTCTAACTAATTTACAATCAGGATTTATGCAAGGTGATTGTACTGCGTACCAACTTACATATCTATATGACTTCATAGCAAATGCTCTTGATAATGGAAAAGAGGTAAAAGCCGTTTTCTGTGACATAAGCAAAGCGTTTGACAAAGTTTGGCACAATGGTATCATTCATAAATTAGAAGCCTATGGAATTCGTGGCAGTTTACTTCAATGGTTTCGCGACTATCTTAAAAACAGACTTCAAAAAGTAGTAATAGAAGGCCAAACATCAGACTTAAAACACATATCGTCAGGAGTCCCTCAAGGATCTGTGTTAGGGCCACTACTATTTTTAGTTTATATAAATGACATTGTTGACGGTACATCCGTGTACATAGTTGTAGAAGATCCCGATAACGCAACAAGAATTTTGAATAATGATCTAGGACGTATTTCTGATTGGGCCGATGCGTGGCAAGTTAATTTCAATCCGACAAAAACTGAAGCAATTTTATTCTCCCGCAAAATTAACCCCTCTGTCTCCAAACCCATAGAAATGAAAGGATCGCAAGTAACTGAGGTAAGTTTCCATAAACATTTAGGTGTTTATCTGCAGAAAGATTGTTTTTGGAAAAAACAAATTGAAGAATTAGCAAAAACTGTAAGTCCTATGGTGATTTGTTTAAGAAGCTTTAAATATAGATTGACTAGACATACACTCGAATGTATGTATACCTATTACATACTTCCACATTTCGATTATTGTTGTCATATTTGGGACAATTGTACTAAGGAACAATCGAATATACTTGAACACTTGCAACTAGACGCTTTAAGAACGATTTGTGGAGCTGTGAGAGGAACTAGCCATGAGAAAATATACAAGGAAACTAATTTCATACCTTTAGCGAAGCGTAGGGAAATAAAGAAACTAACTCTATTCTACAAAATGAGAAATGACCTCACTCCAAATTACTTATCTGATCTAATACCCCAACAGGTTTCAGATTTCAGCTTATATAATCTTAGAAATACTCGTAGTATTCGCACAATACGTTGTCATACAGAATCGTATGCACGTTCCTTCTTACCAGAAACTATACATTTATGGAATAATTTACCAACCGAAATAACCAATTCGCCATCAGTAAATTCCTTTAAAAACAAATTACGGAATCAAAAAGGAAATACTCTATTTGACATGAACTTTGGAACCAGATTTTGTCAAATTATCCATGTTCGCCTCAGATTGGGTTGTAGTGACTTAAACGGTGATAAATTTGAAAGACATATTTCGAACAATTCAGACTGTACATGTGGACATCCATGGGAGGATTCTCTCCACTACTTCTTTTTCTGCCCTCATATTAACTTTATAAGATCAGATAAATATTTTTATAGAAATGGTTTTGATCTGTATTCAATACTTTATGGTGATCAATATTCCAACAAAATAATAAATCAGAACATTCTTGAATCTGTCCATAACTTTATTCAAGACTCGCAAAGATTTAAATTATCATAAACTCCTATAATGTATATGTTAGCTTAATTTACTACTGTCTACCTTTTTGCCTTTGTGGAAATATGTGATTATTGATTTTGTATCTTACCTTTGAATATTGATTTATGTTGTATTTGTAATTGATGGAGCGGCACTTATATAAGCCCAGGGCTTGTTGTGCCAATCCATATTCATGTAATTATTTTCATGAATAAAATATGTTTAAATCACATTTGGATATGTGAAGCCGTCATTGTTTGTGGTGAGTATCTCACTTTCAGCATATTTTCCCACACCTTTAGTCATGAGTTTATGGGATTTAATCATTCAAAATAGAATTCTATCAATCGTTAGCCTACACACTATTTCGGTGTAAGGATATCTTTATTGGTTGCACTCCCTGATTAATGAAGTTACGTTAAGACTCCCCGAGGATATACTATATGGCCTTTTATTTTGATAGCAAAATTGAATAAACTGTCAAAATGCATGTAAGATATTTCGATTGAGGAAACAGCGAGAGTTTCAAGCTCCAATGATTGTGATTTTATCAACGTTAAATCAATTATATGGAAACTCCAGGGACAAAGTACAGGTTTTTATTATGGATACAACATTCATGTGAGACGAGAATAACTGACAACGTGAAATTGTTTTTATTCTTTATGTAGTTGATTCAATTGAGGAAATCAGATTTTATATATAAAAAATCCATTATGACCGACACGACACTTTTAACATAATTGAAACAACCATAATTATAAAACATATGTTTGATTGATGTCACCAGCTTGTGAAAAGCCATTAAAGGGACGACATTTTATTGACCTTCGATACGTGCAGACAATCAAATGTACTGATTTACGTCTAAATGATTTCACTCGACTTGCATACGTATCCCTTAATGCCAAACATTTGACATTTGATTTCTATGAAATCAAGCAACTGCTTAATACGTGAGAAGCCGAATTCCTGCAAACATTTACAAGCACATCATTTATCTGATCGACTGAACATTATTTCCCAATATCTCTCTCTTTGTCTGCTACATGTAAGTTCTCAAAATTACGTTTGAGCAACTGACGCGTGCCAGCCGTAATAAATTGTCCGGTTTTCGATTATAATCATGTTTAAACATCTTAATATTGTCACTTTACTGAAGAGATTGGCACTAAAAGGGCAAAACAGTCAATATCTCTCGAGACAGTATCACCCTTGGTAACTTTTAAAGGGGCAGGAGCACGTTCTTTCGCTGAAATAAGTCGATGAAATGTATTTGATAAATAATGTCACCAATAAGAACATGAAGATTTTCTGGATAACAACTTCTTTAATGTGAAAATACACGACGTTTCGGAGTACATACTCACTCCTTCATCAGGTTGATCGTAAGAAAATAACAAAATATGGTACATTTATATAGCAAACAAAACAATGGTGAGGAAACTCAATCAGGGAGATTAACATGCATGAGAATGGTATACAATGGGGATTTGTAATAAAAACATGATGGAGGTAAAGCATAAGAATGATGAGGATTTGAGGTCACCAATAATAAAACTCCCTTCTCTCTTCGGAAAATCAAGCTAAAAATCAGTGAACATGGTTCCGTAAAGCCATGAGAATCGTTTTTGTCATTCACAATTATAAAACGTGTTCACAATAAAATGGCCGCCATGTATATGGATATGCTCGAAAGGGTTGGTACTTCAAACATCGATCCAGGGGAAAATACATTTAAGAATGATAAGCATGTTCTGGTCAACCATTTCTGTATACTCACAAGCTGAACGTATGTTCCAACTATTATAGTTTGAAATCAGCCAGCTATTGGTGTTTAGAAATTAATTATATATATATATATATATATATATATATATATATATATATATATATATATATATATATATTCATATATATATAAATGTAGAAAGTTTTGTCAGTTATCTACAAAAAACATTCATTGTGTATCACTACAGCTCTGTTTCATGCGCGTAGCAATTTTCAAGTGATAGCTTGGTTGGTCTTCTGGCCACTTTTGTTACATGTGCGCTTGGGCTCAATCAGCAAACAAGCCCATTGCTACGCGCATGAAACAGAGCTGTAGTGACAAACAATGAATGGTTTTTGTAGATAACTGACTAAACTTTCACATTTATCACGCTCCATTTTACAAATGTTGAGCACTCTACCAATTCGTAACAAGGCCAAACTACACAAAACCAAGTTGGTTTTTGTATTTTGCTTATATATATATATATATATATATATATATATATATATATATATATATATATATATATATATATATATATATATATATATTTATATATATATATCATTCCTCATACTCTAAATGCATATAGTTATAATGTTCATCAAAAACTCTGTTAGGCATGTTTTTATCGCTTGTTAAAGATCAATCAATTTCAGGATTGTCTTCACAGAAGATTTTACCTAACCTAATCAGCTGCATGTCAAGACATAGAATACTAACCGAATGGTAATGAGATAACATTTTTATTGTACGAGTGAATAGATTTTGGTATCAGACGAACGAAAGCGAGTCTGCTTTATTACTCAACTCTACGTATATATATTGTACTGAATAAGTAGTCAAAACAATATTAACCAGCTGATCTGGAAAAAACGCGTATGAATACCAATCAGCCAAAGCAAAATAGATCGTTAATTGATGGATGTCTACACATGTCATACGCCTACAATCATAAACAAAAATAATTTTGGGTTAAATAGTATTTCATTTTAAAAAAAAGAAGATAAAACAAATAATAACAAGCAAAGTTAAATGTCAACACATTGCGCACCAGATGTTATCAAACATGTGTGTAACCGACTCATTGTTATCTCATGAGTGATCTCACCACGGTGGAGCAATAGCATGCTGTTATAACGCCATCAACTCAATCGTATATGACAAAATGTACATGACATCGGGAAACTGTTAACTTCATAATGCTATGACGTCATACATCAACATTCTATAACATGTCTTTGGAACAAGACTAATTGATGTACTGTGTTTTTAATAATCTAATGAGAAGCAATAAACATAGATTTCGGTTGATCGATAGAATCTCACTGCAGTTTTTTTTTTATATCATTTAAATCAACATGCCATCATGAAAGAAAACATATTTCCTTGATATTTATCAGCTCGATTTTGTATATTTACTCTCCTTTCTCTCACCAGGTCCAATTCTTTTGATCTAATTCTCAACCATCAAATCAAAATGTATTATCGGTCACCGTATGATACATTGCAGTATATCACTCTTTGATCTATTCATTAGGAATACAGGTACCCTTAACTTGTGTAAACCAATCAAACTGTTACACCGATGAGTCCTGCGTGCCTGTTAACATACATCATACCACACACTTTAATTTTTCAATTCCAACTCTCAGCTAATAAGTTAGGTCAGTTTGATTTTGTTTTCACCAAGACAAATAATTCCACCATTTTACGTCGAGCTTTCATTGGTTCATAATTATAAGTAATTTTCATGATGAAAGAGTACATTGTAGAGTATCGTAACATTAATCTATGGAGGACCGAGGATGATGAATATATTGAACCCCATGTTAATTACCTTCACATTCGAGTACTAAGGAAATGGCATGCAAGTCGCAGGATCCATTCTTCGTTGCTCCAACATTATCAATCAAGATTGAGATCTCCTTTGTCTGTCATCAGCAGCCTCATGCATATGTTATGATCCTGTCAACAACTCCTCGCCATCAAATGTGAGCTCGTCACGCTAAGTGGGTGTAGATATTATCGTTATTACTGATACTATATTCTAAAATGAAATACAATGTTATATGACTTATAGTAGCGTGTGAAGTAAATTTGCATTTAAATAGTGTTCACAGAAGAGGCACATGCCTTATCCAGTCACACAAGTGTCTATGACATTCTTTATTCTATATCTGGCATTTGTTTACACTCTGAAGGACATACGTCTCCTTTCAAAACAGAAGCCCCAAAAGCAATAGATTTAGTCAACAGGTAATGAACTTCAGAGATTCGAACACATGTATATAGTATATATACTAGTTTTACCATGATACATCTCGTAAAGTGTACCGCACCACATGTTTGTAAGTTGAGCATGTGTTGGACGTGTCGGGACGTAGGGGAAGAGCAAGAGATCCTCCAGAACTTTCAGGATTTGACCCTCAATTGTATTGTGAGTGACAGCATCTCTCCCAACAAAGAATCAGACGTCTAGTGGTCGGCATGGGATATAGTGCAGACAATTGTGCGAAGTGCGAAGTGCGTAGCGAAGATACTGAATTAGTCAGTCATTGTGGAGTTGAATATAAATGTTATGTGAGCTGTTTTGTGTGTCTTTTCTGTTGACAGCCATAGACATTGACAGTAAAATGTAAAAGATCGCTGTAACATGTACACGAGTGGCAATTACCGTGGCAGGTATCCAAATACAATACAGCAATCGGTCCATTAGAGTTTGATGCTTAAAGAGCCATCAAGAATGTTGATAAACATATCGGAAAATTGCCAAAAATCTATCTCAATGAAATATATTAGTCTTAATTTTTCAAAGCGTACTGAATGTTCAAGTTAAACTGTAGTATAAATGCCGTCGACAAGCTCCGGCATTTATACCAGTTTAATTTGCACCTTTCAAACCGTTTATAAGCCAGTGAACTAACACATTGTGAAATCTATTTCTTAAATATATTACACAGGGGACTGTTTTTCTCTATTGTTGGACCATGCACCATTTCACCGATGTAATACTGACATTTCCAACGTACAAGCAAGTAGCACCATAATGACATCTTTATATAAATTGTGATGGCTTGGATGAGATTAATGTTGACAGAACGTACATCTTACTCAATAACATAGCTTTAAATTTGAAGTATAAGATATATCAAAGGTCCGATGTAAGCATGTGTCAAGATGTGAAGCAAGACGATGAACTATGGTAATTCACTGACAGCATATTTGACATGATCCTACATACTAAATCCTTAGGAGATGGAGGTAAGGTGACAATGTCGCTGCATCGTCTTCAATGTAAAAGAGATTAGAGTCATGCTGCCAATCATTCACGTTGGCGAAAGCTTTTGACGTGATTCCCCGATTTTTTCAACATTAAGATAAATGTTCAATAATATTTCACTTCACAGAGGATAAGTCTGATGTTACTCTTTTCTACATATAACCATATATCATGCAACTGTATCTATATATTATATATCATAGCACTGATGAAGGGTACAATTATCAATGTTGACTCATCTCTCAAAGTTCACTATAGTTAAATTGTTGTACGTTTGGAAGTAATCCCTTTTTGGTAGATCCAATGTATATACGATAACGAATAAGAATATTTAAAGTAAATTTGCATAAACGGTTATTTTCTATTCTATTATCTTGCCTTAAGGTCACTACATTGATTTCAAACAGACCTCTAAACGTTTCACCAAGTCTTTGATTTCCTAAAGTTTATATCTAATATTAATTCTTTGAATCCAATCCGAATTTATATACGTCAAAAGCTCAATCACGTTACACGCTATATCAAAAGCTTCATGCGAATAGTTGACGTGGTCTGTCTACATTTCCAGCGAGATAAGCGATGAAGGTCTGTCATTACATATGGTTTCATTCGTGATTTGTTCCATTGCCATTTTCCGTTAATGTGTTCTGTTATTAAGCATGTTGAATTCGCACTACTAGGTATGATATCTGGTTCAAGAATGATTGCTGCAAAACGATGGGATAAAATTAAAATATATGAATATCGTGTAGTATATTTTGTTGTGTTCACAATAAATGAAGACCGATTTCAGTGAATGCTTGTGACCAATAAACATGATTTCTTAGAAAAATAAATGAACTGTTAATATAGTCTGTATTGTTGTTTCTCCTATATTAAAGCTTAGTTTCCCATCTCTCTGCTTATGAGTTAATATACTTAATATTGATTTCCAGCTGTATTGATCGTCATCCTACACTGTATTTATAGTTGAGAGGATGATTGCTGGTTGTACTCTAGGATGAAAACATCGGCCTTTTGAAGGATGGTAATTGATTTGAAAGAAAGAACTAAAACACTTAAAAAGCACTTAGTTTCAATCTCCAAATTATTTGATTTTATCAACTTTTAATCGTTTCTGTTAACCAACTGGGAAACATAGGACTTTTGTCGATGTTTGAAGTAGTCCTGTGAGACTAGATAAACAGCTATTCACTTAACATGCTGGTTAGTGCACTTCATGTAGATGATTTGTTTTAGGAAATCAGTATTTTATACAAACACTAGAATTCATACTCTCTTTCAACTTCATTTAAGCAACCACATATGGAAAACGTGTTATGGATTATTGTCCAGTCTGCCAGTCATTGAAGCCGCTGTAGCATTTTCTTTGTTGCATATTATTTTTTCTCAAATTTTTCATTTATTATAGTGTGAGGGGTAGATTTGAAGGTGATATGCGTTTTGAGAGTTCAGGCAACACTATGATTGACCATCCCATCATTGTACCATATTTAAACTCTACTTTGAGTGTTTAGGTATCGCTACATCAGTCATATAACTTAAATTACCTTGGTGCGGCCATTTTACACATGTGAACTAATTAAAATGGCCGCTCGATGGGAAATGGACTCGCATGGCTTGACCGAACCATGTACATTCGTTTTAAATCTCTTCTTATTGATTCAGGATGTTTATTTAGTCACTGGTAATAATTATTTGCCTTTTTGTGAGAGCAATTTATTTCGGTAATCAGAACGTGCTAGAGCGTCTATAGATGTCAAGTTGTTTAGCATGGTGAAGCACAGCACTAAAGATTGATCAAGAAAATAGATTTTAAAAAGATAAACATGTTCTGTTCTCCCCATTGGGCTAAACACAAAACGATGGTTTCGGGAGAATGTGATCAATCAGTAACATGGATTAGAAGAGGGAATTCTTGCAGTATGTGTTGCATTTATATTGTCAGGTATTGTGCTACTGAACAATGCTACCAAGATAAGTTATGTATTTTATCATTGTCTGAGTAATGCTACATTCAGTTGAAGAAGCCCGCTATCAGTTGTGACAATATTGTATTTTCACCGAGTAGAGTATAAACTCAGTACGTCATTCAATGAGATAAACATCGTATAAGTCAATGAAAATTGTGTTACAGTGGATAACCAACTGGATATCATATGGAATCGCATTGGAATGCTTAGACACATTTACAACATGCATACCGAAAGTTTTTTCACCTATTTGTGTATGTCAGTGCAAATATCATGTAATTTGGCATGTCTTTGAAGACTCGTATCAAAACTAGACCGATCACTTTGAATTTTGGCTTTATAAGAAGATAGTTCCATAACATAATCTGATTTGATATCGCGTAGTGAACAGTTACAGTTTTGGCAGCTATTTTCAAAACTACAGTTTTTATTTTCTTCTGTGAAATATTCAGTAAGTGATCAACTGGATCAATATACATCATATATTTCCTCTTATACTCAGACAATGTATTTGTTATGAAATATTTCTAATTTACTCGATATGAAAACCTTTATTCGAAAATTAATGAAATTTAAATTTTAAAAATGTTAACCCTTCTTTTTAAACATGCACCACTGACGCGACGATCACAGGATAAGTTTGAGAATGATTTTTTAACTTATGTATATATGATGATTCATTGTCATTGTATGTGATGTAATGTAAGTGACGTTACAATGGACGTCAATTTACATGCTATTTGCACTACGATACACATGTAGGTGAACAAACTTTCGGTATGCAGCTGTATATGACATAAATGCTGAAAAGATACATAATTATACTAATAGCTGAAAAAAGTTCAATATCGAGAATGATTTGGTGTTTAACAACAAGTCTTTTATATTTCATCAAAATAAACTTGTGCATGATTGGTATACTACTATTTATCTATGGTAAACTACAACTGAACACAAGCAATCAATTTACACCAACCCACTTTTTATTATAATAACTCGTTTTCATTTTGCAAAGTAGTCCTGTTACAGTTGAACACAGTCACTAAACTGACTTTAAACAAATGTACCAAAGTGTAACAAAGTGTAACACTAATAAATTTAGTTATGTTAACGGTAATCATTCTCTTGTCTCGTGTACAACCGTACGTCAAGGGTGGCAAAAAAGTTACAATCTTTATTCTTTCAGAGATATCATCTTGGATAAGTAATCAGACACAACCAATGCCACTTTTGTCTCAACTAGTTTGATTAGACACAAAAGATCGAATAAATATGCTATATATTTTATAATGGAAATGTTTATTATCAATTAAGTCTCTATCATATACAAATGAGATACATAACAAACGACAAGGAACTAATACAGAGATGTAACTATCCAATAACCATATAGTTTGTATCTAATGTCGTCATTCCAAACTGTAAGGAATTTAATCCTCTGAAATTAATATCAATTGATAAGTTAGTGGAGTTTAGTAAGTGCATTCCAAACTGGGAAGACCGAGTACAGAAGCGTATTTATTTAATTATTCATTGCAGTGACATGTTGTTTTGCGTTGGTGGTAGTGAAATGGCGCCTTCCAGTTTGATCCATGATCTGTAATAATTAATGTCTTGTTCGTATCACGAATCACTTAGATGCACGACATCTGTACATGTAATCTCCCTCTTACAGGCATAGGTCGCAAGGGCCCTTAAAGGGACAGTACCACATTTTTTTAGCTCAAATAAGTTGATGAAATGTATTTGAAAAATAATGTCACCAACAATAAACCACCCTTCTCTCTTCGGAAAAATTAATTTAAAAATGAGTATACATGGCTCGATAAACCCATGGAAATAGTTTTTTAATTCGAAATAATAAAATATGTTCACATTAAAATGCCCACCATGCAATTTTTGCTTTACACGCAACTACATTATTACCACTACGGATAATTGGTTTGTGTAATGAGATGTTTTACCCTCTCTTCATTATGTTATGACAACAAAATATGACAAAATAATGAAATAATTCATGTTGGTAACTACTGTTTATTCATTCATTGATCCCTGTTTCAATAGGTACTAAAATAAAACGAGTATTGCACATGTTTGGATAGTAGTTTTGACTCGCTGAATGAGAACCTTGATGTATTATTATTGACAGTCACAGAGTCACTCGGCATGCTTAATTGTTTACAAATAAATCATTGCACATAGACGAAATGAAATAACATGGAAAAAGGCAACTTGCATACTATAGTTTAAATATGATTCTTGATCACGTCCGAATTCCTTAAACGCCTGAAAACTAATATCAGCTGTATTTGCTATATTGTTGGTGATGAGTTTCTTAATCTGATTAATAGATATAATCCTGTTGATCCTTGCCGACACATTTGGATATGTGAAGCCGTCATTGTTTGTGGTGAGTATCTGACTTTCAGCATATTTTCCCACACCTCACATGAGTTTATGGGATTTAATCATTCAAAATAGAATTCTATCGATCGTTAGCCTACACACTATTTCGGTATAATGATATCTTTGTTGGTTGCACTCCCTGATTAATGAAGTTACGTTAAGACTCCCCGAGGATGGATATACTATATGGCCTTTTATTTTGAAAGCAAAATTGAATAAACTGTCAAAATGCATGTAAGATATTTCGATTGAGGAAATAGCGAGAGTTTCAAGCTCCAATGATTGTGATATTATCAACGTTAAATCAATTATATAGAAACTCCAGGGACAAAGTACAGGGTTTTATTATGGATACAACATTCATGTGAGATGAGAATAACTGACAACGTGAAATTGTTTTTATTCTTTATGTAGTTGATTCAATTAAGGAAATCAGATTTAATATATAAAAAAATCCATATGACCGACACGACACTTTTAACTTAATTGAAACAACCATAATTATAAAACACATGTTTGATTGATGTCAGCAGCCTGTGAAAAGCCATTAAAGGGACGACATTTTATTGACCTTCGATACGTTCAAACAATCAAATGTACTGATTTACGTCCAAATGAGTTCACTCGACTTGCATACGTATCCCTTAATGCCAAACATTGGACAGCAACTTGCTTTCTAATGAAATCAAACAACTGCTTAATACGCGAGAAGCCAATTTCCTGCAAACATTTACAAACACACCATTTATCTGATCCATTGATCCACTAACCAATTTCTCTCTCTTTGTCTGCTACATGTAAGTTTTAAAAATTACATTTGACCAACTGACGCGTGCCAGCCGTAATAAATTGTCCGCTTTTCGATTATAATCATGATTAAACATCTTAATATTGTCTCTTTACTGAAGAGATTGGCACTAAAAGGGCAAACAGTGAATATCTGACAATAACACCCTTGGTAACTTTTAAAGGGGCAATAGCATGTTCTTGCGCTGAAATAAGTCGATTGAATGTATTTGATAAATAATGTCACCAATAGTAAAACACCCTTCTCTCTTCGGAAAATCAAGCTAAAAATGAGTAAACATGGTTCCGTAAAGCCATGAGAATCGTTTTTGTTATTCAAAATAATAAAATGTGTTCACAATAAAATGGCCACCATGCACGTAGGTTCAGCATGGATATGTTCCAAAAGGTTGGTACTTCAAACATCGATCCAGGGGAAAATACATTTAAGAATGATAAGCATGTTCTTTTCTACCATTTTCTGTATACTCACAAGCTGAACGTATGGTCCAACTTTTATAGTTTGAAAAAATAGACGTTAAGTTGTGAATAACATGTGTTTAACTTGATTCATGACACTGCTGGGTTATTATTAATTCGACAAAATAGGACACTATGTAGTTTTATAACGAATTATATTACAGGTACGAGGGAAATACCACAAGGCTTAAATAAGCCAGCTATTGGTGTTTAGAAATTAATTTAATATATATATATATATATATATATATATATATATATATATATACATCATTCCTCATACTCTAAATGCATATAGTTATAATGTTCATCCTAAACCCTGTTAGGCATGTTTTTATCGCTTGTTAAAGATCAATCAATTTCAGGATTGTCTTCACAGAAGATTTTACCTAACGTAATCAGCTGCATGTCAAGACATAGAATACTAAACGAATGGTAATGTGATAACGTTTTTATGCAACGAGTGAATAGATTTTGGTATCAGACGAACGAAAGCGAGTCTGATTTATTACTCAACTCTACGTATATATATTGTACTAAATAAATAGTCAAAACAACAACCAGCTGATCTGGAAAAACGCGTATGAATACCAGTCAGCCAAAGTAAAATAGATCGTTAATTGATGGATGTCTACACATGTCATACGCCTACAAACATAAACAAAAATAATTTTGGGTGAAATAGTATTTCATTTAAAAAAAAATATGATAAAACAAATAATAACAAGCATGAGTGATCTCACCACGGTTGAGCAAAAGCATGCTGTTATAACGCCATCAACTCAATCGTATATGACAAAATGTACATGACGTCGGGAAACTGTTAACTTCATAATGCTATGACGTCATACATCAACATTCTATAACATGTCTTTGGAGGAAGACTAATTGATGTACTATGTTTTGAATAATGTAATGAGAAGTATTAAACATAGATTTCCGTTGATCGATAGAATCTCTATATTTACTCTCCTTTCTCTCACCAGGTCCAATTGTCTTGATCTAATTCTCAACCATCAAATCAAAATGTATTATCGGTCACCCAAGACGTAATGTTCTGATACATTGCTGTATATCACTCTTTGGACTTTTCATTAGGAATACAGGTACCCTAAACTTGTGTAAACCAATCAAACTGTTACACCGATGAGTCCTGCGTGCCTGTTAACATACATCATACCACACTCTTTAATTTTTCAATTCCAACTCTCAGCTAATAAGTTAGGTCAGTTTGATTTTGTTTTCACCAAGACAAATAATTCCACCATTTTACGCCGAGCTTTCATTGGTTCATAATTAACCTATTTCAAGTTATTTTCATGATGAAAGGGTACATTGTAGAGTATCGGAACATTAATCTATGGAGGACCGAGGATGATGAATATATTGAACCCCATGTTAATTACCTTCACATTCGAGTACTAAGGAAATGGCATGCAAGTCACAGAATCCGTTCTTCGTTGCTCCAACGTTATCAATCAAGATTGAGATCTCCATTGTCTGTCATCAGCAGCCTCATGCATATGTTATGATCCTGTCAACAACTCCTCGCCATCAAATGTGAGCTCGTCACGCTAAGAGGGTGTAGAGATTATCGTTATTACTGATACTATATTCTAAAATGAAATACAATGTTATGTGACTTATATTAGCGTGTGAAGTAAATTTGCATTTAAATAGTGTTCACAGAAGAGGCACATGCCTTATCCAGTCACACAAGTGTCTATGACATTCGTTTTTCTGTATCTGGCGTCTGTTTACACTCTGAAGGACATACGTTTCCTTTCAAAACAGAAGCCCCAAAGCCAGAGATTTAGTTAACAGGTAATGAACTTCAGGGATTCGAACAAATGTATATAGTATATATACTAGTATTACAATGATACCGCACCACATGTTTGTAACTTGAGCATTTGTTGGACATGTAGTGACGTAGGGTAAGAGCAAGAGATCCTCCAGAACTTTCAGGAATTGACCCTCAATTGTATTGTGAGTGACAGCATCTCTCCCAACAAAGAACCAGACGTCTAGTGGTCGGCATGGGATATAGTGCAGACAATTGTGCGAAGTGCGAAGTGCGTAGCGAAGATACTGAATAAGTCAGTTATTGTGTAGTTGAACATTAATGTTATGTGAGCTTGTGTGTGTCTAGTGTGTCTTTTCTAATGACAGCCATAGACATTGACAGTAAAATGTAAAAGATCGCTGCAACATGTACATGCGTGGCAGTTACCGGTTCCATTCCAAAGGTTCTATTAGGAACATTGAGATAAACTTGACATGATCCTGCAATTTACTTGACGAGGAAGGATTGTGTGCGACTCATATCCAAATACAGTTGCTTTCAGCAATCGGTCGATGAGAGTTTCATGCTTAAAGAGCCATCAAGGATGTTGATGAACATATCGGAAAATTGCCAAAAAGCTATCTCCGTGAAATATATACACTTAATTTGTCACAAAATAAGTCGATAAATTGCATCAATTAGTAAAGCTGTTTTCCAGTCTAAATATAGATCAAGTCTATTATTTTCAAGCTCAAATTTTAAAGCATCGTGGTCTAGCTCACACACTGTATACACAGACAAGAAAGAAAAATAACGTTTATGAGCAATGAAAGAAATCGGAATATATAATTTTTGGCGGTTATTTATTTACCATTTCATTTAATTATGTATTTTCTACAGATATTGGAATAAAAGTTTTACCCAACTAAGTATTTTGCTTGAATTTTATAATCAATGAGAATATATGTCATAATTTACTGGTCTTAGCTCAATAAAAAGTACATTAAATAGGCAATAATTTGTATGTTCTCAGGACATTTAAAATCAGTGTTTATATAACAATCGTCACATTCAGTAATGTGTGACAAGGGTAGCCTATCTTCCAAGAGAAGCACGTGCAGCCTTGACGCTTCGGAAACGCTTGCTGCTGTATAGTACGTTTTGTGCAATAAAGAGAATTTTGTTTATATGACGTCAGATACCATTGACGCGCGTTACCCGAACTTATTGATCACATGTCATGTTGTAATATATTAAATATTTCTGTAGCGATTGACGTTATAAGTATATTTTCCACACATAATTTTGTATTTGAAACACTTACATCCTTGATGGCTCTTTAACGAATGTTTGAATTGGTACCGTTCGCCCCAAAACAACAATGCTCCGGCCGAATCTTAAGAAAGCCCTTTAGGCTATTATTTACAGCTGAAGCTTTTGTTCAATGTAATGTTTGTATCGTCTCTTTTGTCATCAGTTTAGGATGAGCAAATGTTCTTCTTTGATATTTGCCTTTTAATGCACCATATAACCTTATTTGCAATTTCATGAAAATCCTTCAGAGAATAAATCTAACGAATAAGCTTGTCTGACATGTTCCCCCTGATGATGGAACTAAGGCTACCCTAGGGCACATGAGCGACTGTTGAAATCCAAGGGTAGGGGTGGCTCTTGGGATATTGTTTCACATTTGGAGAAAATTAAGATAGGTAGGTAGGTAGGTATTTCTAGGGTTATAGTTCGAAACTGTTATTACCAAACGGATTTTAAAGAAAGAGGTTTTGCGTTATTTTCATTGTTTTATTCAAAACTGTGTATAGCAGAAAGAATGGATTTATTCCTATATCTAATTCGGCGAATTGACAGTTGAATACCTAGTAAATATTTCAATAAATGTTCGGAACTCTATAATAAATAAATAAATAAATAAATAAGACGTACTTCCGGTAGAATGGCTACCGTACAAGATATAAATAAATAAATACATAAGACGTATTTCTGGTAGAATGGCTACAGTACAAATAAAATGGTGGTCATACCACATGCGATTACTTACCTTTGATAAAATTCGATACGACAATTGATAAAATTAGATATAAATGAAAATTAATACATTGAGTCTTTCTTTCAGAACTGTCTTGAATAGTGTTGCATAGTTTCTGATATTGTCATGCATTTTAACTTTTGAGCAAGTCTGAATAAAATGACGTCATCACCATTGTCCAGAAAATGATATTTTAGAAACTTATTTCAAACACTTTTTAAAATGTTTCGCGAATTCATTTTGCAAACACGGTCCTTCTACTGCTGTGTAGATAAATTTATATAGTACACACCTGTTTCTAACATTTTTAAAATGATTATCGAATTCATTTTACAAAGACACCGTGAACTGATGTGAAAGTTGATAAATATTATTTGTATGTTAACCAGTGTCGTATTACAGAGATTCTCAAGTTAATTCTAAGAAAATCTTGACATGATGTCCAGACTTAACCTGCAGCCGTTTCCCACCCTTCACAATGAACGTTTTGCCATGCCGTTTTCTTAAGATTTTTACAAGGACCTGAGACCAGACAGACCGTTTTAAACAGATTGCATTTCCCATCTCATGATAAACACACTTCCTCACACTTGAATATGACAATGGTTATTTTAAGTTTTGTCGTATCGTTATCTAAAGAGTTTTACGATACCAGTCAGACACTTTAAAAACAGAATTCATTTTTCAAACGCATACTTCACCTTTTCTGTTTTATCAGTTTTGACGCTTTAAATCGTGACTACTCGAGATACGCTCCAAATCTGCAGCACCATGCTCCGCCAGGGTAATTGTATCCTAAGCCCGTTGGTTGTCAAGGCAAATGTGTCTCGTATCTCTTCAGGTTAGCTACTCATTACGATATATTGCATGCATTTTGTTATCCATTGAAACGTCCTGATTTGACATTGATGGTCGCATGGTACTAGGTAACGTTTGCTTAGACGATTATTTGATTCGAGAATCATTCATGATGCAAACACTCTGATGGAACAGGATGCATCTGCAGGTCAGCGTTACTGTCAAGCTAGGCGTCTCGAGTACATTTTCATCATTGATACCTGAACAAGCTTGTTGATGTACACACACACCACGTTAACCCTAACCCTAACCCTAACCCTAACTACCCAGCCCCTAACCCTAACTACCAAGCCCTTAACCCTAGCTACCCAGCCCCTAACCCTAACTACCCAGCCCCTAACCTAGTATCCTTATACCGGCCATTATATAAATGAGCAATATCTGTTCTGTATTCAAAGATACAACCTACTACTTGATATTTAAATTAATCTTAAGTTAGTTCTAGACTGCCTTACTATCATCAGGCCCAGACCACAACATCAACTGGAAGAACGTCAAGGTCCTAGAAAAGAACAAGACCAACTCAGAGGAAGGAAGTACCTCGAAGCCTTAAACATAACGAAGATTGCCGCAGCACTGAACAGAGATGATGGATACTAAATATCAAACGTTTACCATCACTTGCTGCATTAGTCATCTCATATTATTCATATTTACTTCATCTTCAATCACCATATAGCTGTGTACATCTCCCAATTACCTACAATAATTATGTTGTTATATCAATTAATATCCGTAGCAAGCTATGTACATCAATCTTAAATTAATCTCGGTAACAAGCTGTTTTAATCAACCTCATCTACTGTATTAATACTACACGTATATATACCTTGGCAATCTGTCCAAATGGATCACCTGCTTGACAACGACATTAGTAAATATGTCGAAACGTCGTCTACATAGAATAAAGAAGTTGTGTTTCCATAAATTGTTCTTCATTCTTCATCATCTTAATTTCTAGAATGCCCATCAAAAATTTATTTTCTAAGAAAAATCATTTTGTGCACTTTATGTATGTATCATATATAAACAACTCTAATACACAATCCACAAAGCTTATACAGTGCATTGTAATGGAATTTTAAAACACTTTGCATTCTTTGATTCTAATAAATTTAATGTCATAAAGATAACCTCCAAATCAATGAAAACGGTAGAATTGTATTTTGTCAGATCTAAAACTTTCACTTTCTGTTTATATATCAATATATGAGACATTAATTGTAAATTGTCTATAATAAGTTTTGACGTAAAATACATTTATTCACAAAACCAATACCATGTTATAGTTTTCATAGAAATGATAAAAACGTTGAGTTTTTACAAACAGAAAATGCATAAACACAGAGTATATGAATACGGATTACTCTAGGTAATTAACAGATTTCCACAGAAACCTTTTACATATTTGTTTTTTTAGAAATAGAAAATGCATAAATACAGAATATATGAATACGGATTACTGTAAGTAATTAACATATTTTCACAGAAACCTTTTAGATATTTATTTCACTTCCTTACATCTAACATTGATGTTCCAGTATGCTTCTTAATTCCATTACTTTCATTTGAAGCTTACGACGTTATTATTCAGAATTCTATTGAACTAAACCATAATATTATTACCCTTTTTACTGATATTTTACTATTATATTTCTCATGATCTTCTGGCAAGCTGCTGAAACCATGGAATGATACTAATTATTTCTTTATGTATCGACGTGAACCCCTGATATGGATTTGTCACCGGAACAACATCAACCAGTTGTCATGGTGATGGAAGAGGATTGCCTTTTAAGGGTTTACTTTCCAAATTTGGCTTCTCTGGAACATATATTAGTTCATATAAACAAATCAAATTAATAAGCATCACTGATTCTAAGTTTATTATCTTATATTAAATCTGTGATGTTTTGTGTGCAAAGATTCAGGCAGTTCCATATGGAGTTATTAAAATGTCCGTTCCCTTTAATGATATTAGATAGACATTAAGTTTCCAGGAAACATGTTATTGATATCTTTATAGACTGTAATGAAATCATCGCGAGGGGAGTGTGGTATAAAACATGATTACAAATATCAGAACAAAATAGTCAACTTGTGAGTTGAGAGATAAATGAATCAAATGAGTTTGGAATATAAACATTATGTCATTCGGTACACAATCACAAATACTTTGACCATCCACATTTTGAAAGCAATCACCAGTATAACTAGAAACATTAGATATTGAATGTGGTAGAATTTCTCACGAAGGATTGGTTTCCTTCACGTAGTCATGTTATAAGTTAATAGCAACGATTCTTTTGGTGATAATGTTTGGAAAATCTTTTTTAATTGGTTGTGTGTTTCATAATAGGCTGTAGTCTAAAATATGAAGATGAGATACTCTGGTTTTATTCAATAATACAACTTTGATATAGTGGGAACAGTTTCAGAGAACTCTAAAAAGGGATATAGTTTTTGATGCAGAGGTGGGGTGAATGAAGAGGATATAATATGAATGTTATGTCATTGGGGGAAAACTCACAATTCAAAGTGATGGCATATCAAGTAAAATAGTATTCTAATGATAAGATAACGTGAGAGGATTGTCTCTTTGAAGTTTGTCCCGGCAGGTCAGATGATAAAGCAATCAATGGACAATGATATAAAGCTTAGATTTCTCCACTCATGATGCCACGAGAGACACATATGTTAAGTTTTTCTTGAACAGCTCGTTCCATAACCAAAGAGTTCAGCTGATAAGTGACTGCGTGCAGATTCAACATTTTCCCATTTTTTATTTCCAATCTGAACATATTTTAAATACATAGATTCAATATAAATTGACATTAATAACCAATCATTGCTCTGAACAACCCATCCGTAAGTTCATTCAAACTGCAATGTACTGTAATCATGACATTAATGCGAGAATTTGATTTATGCGAAAAATGCGTTTGTACTGGGCTCCGTTCCATAACAGCGAGCGCTTATAATCGCTCATCGATTGCTCAATGTAACGCTCAAGTAGCGCTCAAGTAGCGCTCATTCTCTCTTGAACGACACAAATTCCTCGAAGCTTCCTCGCCTTGCTACGTAGCGCTACATTGAGCAATCGCGTTCAAGAGAGGTTTCAAAGTAATCGCTCATTGAGCGATTACTTTGAGACCTCTCTTTAAAATGTCCCAGATATCTCATTATTAACAGGACGCATTTTAGTCCTACCAACTTCATACAGGAAACGTAAATGCATTGCGGTCTTTATTGTCATCAGGTTAATTAAATCAGTTATCTTTGCTCTGGAAACCAACATGTAAGTCCATTTAAACTCACTCATGAACAAGAGCAAGTTAAGGTTATCTAAAATTAAATCTGCTAGTTACTACATTCCCAGCTGCATCTAATAAATGTAAGTTTTGATGAACATAGCCGTTGAAATGGCTTTCCGTTTGATTATTTTTGTCTTGTGAGTATAAAGTCATGGTGCACCGTTACGAAAACGTTGTTTTCACTGAGAGACTGAGAGTTTCGTTGCAATGTCATTCCCAACGGTAAGAGTGAGAGTAAAACCTTTTGTTGAATCCTTAACATTGTGCTTATTAGTTCTGATCTAGTCATGTTGTTTTTATTAATTATTCATTAAAATCTATCATTGTGGTGAGTACAAATTTATCAATTAACTAAAGAATGAGATAAATATTAATCATTTTATAAGTGTTGTTGTAAAATACTTGTAATATCATGAATGCATTCACGTTCGTTTTATGAATGAATAAAGTAGTCCGGGCAGTGTCAAAGTTCATCGTTAGCCAATCAAATATCAAGTCATGAAAGCCCTTTACGAAGTACCACGTGGGTAATAATCAATGATACATGTGTGACCTGATGTAGAAAAACCAGTCTGTACAATTCTTCATTTTAAAAACCTCACTTCAAAATGTTCATATTCTTTTTAAAAATTGCCAGTTTCATAAAACAAAGGAGGTACCAATTCACATTCACTAATTGTGGAACCTGATTTAGGCTTATTCTTAATTGTAACATGATTTCGGCGTATCCTTGATTGTGATTGGTTGATTTGCCTATGTTGAATGACAATGAATATATCTGCAAATTACTTGGGGCGAATCACCGCGAACATATACATCATGTTCACAAGATCCGGCCCGACTCAAAATTTTATTTTTCTATTTCTCTTAATACTTACTCAAATTTGACAGGTGGCATTGTCATTTTCTAACTTGTGTATAGCAGTACAGGTAACAAATAACTCTCAAAATTAATTAGTTTCAAGTAACTAAAATGTTTTCAACTAGTAAGATTTGTCCAAGTTTGACGCCTTCTTCCACGCGGTAGTGTTTACAGAATGCCGTTGCCATGGCATGACGTCATAGTGATCAACCGTTTTGACGTCACAATGCTTGCGTCATTGTCACAATAGTTTAGGGCAAGTTTAAGATGTTTGTTCTTAGGTCTTTTACTGTGTTGATGTCGTAGATAATTGTTTATCGCCACCTAAAAGGATAAGTGAATATTGTGAAGTGAACATAGTTGAGTGACACTGTTTGAGCTGATGTGTAAATTGTTGCTAGTGTACATATTACGCGGAGTATTTACATTTGTTTTGACCTGACCACACCTGACCACAAACATGGAACAGTCACAAAGTCCTGTCCACTCAGAGATAGGTACGCAAAAAGATAGATCGTTTCAAAACGCCTGATAACTAACAGTCAGGTTACAATATCGATAAATAAATGCGTTTGTAAAATTTCCGAGATTCATTGTTATTCAACACCCGCAAATTTCAGTGTTTAAATCCTACGGCTAACGCCGTCGGTTTTAAACTAAATTTGCCGGTGTTGAATACAATGAATCCCGGAAATTTTACAAAGGGAAATATTTATCTTATAATTGTTAAAATGCAAGCATGCTGTCAGTTACTCTACAACTGTACCACAACGTCAGAACACAACATGTATATGATTGAAGGAACGGTCATGAAGTTTGACATTGGCAAGAATCTGACCAATTTCTTAATCACTTTGGTGTTTCTTTCTTTGTCTGACACCTACCATTATTCAGATGAATGACATTTGAATTAATTAGAAAGATGTCTATGATGGTCAGTTAACTGTCCTTAAAAGTCATATCGGAATGACACATTCATGTTGAACAAAGTCATTGATGACAACCCTCTGCTGATAGGCTTTACAATAGACATTACTTACATTCGAAATTCAATCCTTATGACACAACATACGACACCCTTTATCCAATATTTGCACTATACATTCGGGGTAAGAGAAATTGTATACTAATATGTATCACTTTAGGTGAATTATAAATATAAAGAGTTCATATAAATATATTTAGTAATATCCTGGAAAGCTCCCCTACCACAGGCCTACGTCATATATTATTAGATAGAACTCTCTTTGTAGTATTTATAAAAAAGATTGCCGTAAAACTATCAGAATTTTGATATTTGTCAAACAATTCATTTTCAATATCAGACATTACATGTGAGTTTCATTTGATATCATCAACACGTCCCACCAGCAAGCAACATTGTGTACACCAACATACAAATGTGTTTGTGTTCAGCGTTCACGTAATTATTATCACTGCCATTGACCTAACGGTATTTCACCAGAAATAATCTTCACAAATCTTCTTCATTCACAAACATCGACCCAGTGGGAGTGGCAGCACCAAATCAATTCCAGGCCTTATCAATCACTTGATGCGGCGGGGGTGTACAGTCTTCCTAAAGATGCTTTATGTGGAAGTCGTAATGGTAGAGCATGCTCGCAGCTCACTAAAGAAGCTTAGTTGTGAACTTGAGAGTCAAGAATGAATACATGGAACGATGTATAAAGCACTTGCCTAGCTCTGGTTGAAAGGAGAAGCACCTGTGACGTCTTAACAATTATGTATAAGCTATGATAAATCATTTTGTGACGACAATTCATTTGTTCAGCCTAAACGTTTTATTATGTCAGATGTTGTACTACAAGGCACTACCCACTGGTACTACAATATTATCCTGAAGGAAATGTTCTTTCTGTGCCGCTACTCAGCTCTGCGTGCGACCTTACATATCCAGTTTTGTACAAATAAAAAATAAAGATTTAAAAAAGTATTCATTCAACAACTGACTTGAATATTTATCTATTGAGATTATTTCGACATGCTGTAAGAAACAAATGCAATATATTTTATTTTTTAGTACTAAAACCTTGGAAAGGAGTCTAAGAAAAAAAGAATTTCCAAGAAAATATTTTTTTCTACAGTTCATTGTTAATGTGTTTAAATGCCTATAATGTCTGTAAAATAACAAGGCATAAAGAAACATTATTGCAATTAAACTTTGAATTGAATCCTGATTTGATTTATTTCTATCCGTTTGTTTGTTCGGGAATTTAATCTCATTTATATAAGTGTCCCATCGTTAAATGAAAAAAATATATCAGATTGCAAGTATATTTGAACACAGAAGTAAAATTTTTGGAGCTACCCTACACAAAACAACTTTACAATAGAACGGAAAAAACAACCTAAGAACTAGGTCAATACTTAGGTCTTCAATACTTCTGCTTGACCTTGAACTCCATGTTGGACACTCTGTTATTCTACTTAAGTAGATGTAATCATCATTTAGATTGCATACCTAAGTAATGCGTTATGCTGTTATGAATATTCAAGAAAATACTAAAAAAATATTAAAGTTGGAACCCTAGACAACGTTTGCGATGTTTAGAGCTTAACTATCAACTTTTTGATGTAAGGGTTCAATAGAAACGTTTATGTTCTGGACATTGTGCATCCGAAGGTGTAAATACAATTTCAATATCTTAATTAGTTAAGCAGTTATGATCTTTTGAAATTTGCTGAAAATGGTGCTTTTATAAAAATGACAATCTTCTATGACTTATGACACATACAGTATGACAGATACATGATTGAAATTTATTGTTCCTAATAAATGTCATCTCTACTTCGAAATGTGCTTTTAAACATAATGGTATCTTTATTGGTTTACGATCGAAAATTCTGAAAAAAAGTACCCTTCGAAAAGTCTCAAAATCACAAAATTATACGTTTTTGGGATATGTCCAAATTATGCCGAAACTATCAACTTTTACATCATAATGATATGTTATGGAATTGTTTAACTAGTTATTAGAAAGACGTAACTGCCAATAACTTTGAATTAAGTCAATTTGTTACAGAGTGTTGCCCCTTTGAACATTGAGCCGAAAAACGCTCTTTTCAAAAAGGTCCATATTCAAGGGCAGAATACTCGAATTCAAGGTTCAAATTCAAAATTCGGTTTCAGTACTTTTTTTTCTAAATTCATTTAGCTTTCAAATGAGCTATCACACATACACCGCAAGAAAAGTGCTAGTATACTGACCAGTATACGTCTTGTCAACCACCCTAATTTCCTGGCGTATACTGGTTTGTCAACCACCCTAATTTCCTAGCGTATACTAATCAGTATACGAGACATTTCCAAAGCTTAGGAAACTTCAGTATACCCCAGTATACGCTAGTATACCCCAGTATACCTCAGTATACCCCAGTATACTCTAGTATACTCCACTATATAATAGTATGTGTCATAATTTATTACAAATGAAATGAAAATATATTTGTTGGTTTGTTTATATAGGTGTTCTCTGTTGGCTTAATTATATCAGATTGAACTACGCTAGACAAACTTGTCTTGGGTCTTTTGTTTTATAAGATGAAAATGTCCGTGTGACAAAGTTGATAATAGCTATATATGCATTCAAATAAATAAAACTATATTTACGTGATTATTTAAGCAGATCAAATGTAAACGTGATCAGCAGAAAGGCATTATGAGAATTATGTATTTAATAGCAAACACGATATATTGTATCCTCTTTGGTATGCATTGGATTATAGGCACTGGTTACTTATATCGGATTTAAATTCTCTGTTCAGTTAGTATCAATTGTGATCGTGGTTTGTCGTTACTCATACAGCATCAATTAATGGACTGTAGTATAGACTGTCTCATCATTGTATATATAATTCGCAAAATGTGTGAAAGTGTGTTATCGTCATACAAGACGTTTCACACTTTAAACATCTCATATATATATATGTGACAATGGATATATTGCATTATTGAAGACTTACATTTGTCGACGAACATATCCGGAGGAAAATTATAAATATCCAGATAGTCAAAAGAACACAACTTGAAACAGTAAATCCCTAATCGAAACGTATGTGTTTGGGTCACAACTGATGTCGAAAAACACAGAGATAACATCAACGTTACGTTATTTGTTTGACAGTAACTGCTAATGATGATGGCGCAGTCTTTCAACTGAGGGGGTAACTGGTAAAGGCATGTCCAAATATTCATGATCATGTATTTTATTGGTTGTTAGTTTTGGCCTTAATTCTTATTGGCTAACTTTAAATGACCAACCAGACGCGCGAAGCCCATAGTCAGACAGACATAGTGTTTATTAGCCTGTCGCCAGGTCATCTGTATGTTTATACAACACACCTGTCAAGCTCTTCAACGCACAACTGGTCTCTCAGCTAATTACTAGCCTGAGTGGCTAAAAGTTTTGTTTAAATAAATGCTAATTAAGCATGCATTGTCCCTCAAACAGACAGACAATTGTTTAGTTGCACCTAGCTTTGGGCATACAAAAAAGCGTTATATCAATAACCAACAACAATAATTATTCAACTCATTTAACCATAAATTTATGTATTAAGAAGAACATGAACTAAAATAAGATGGAACATATCATACAGACCAGGAAATAGATTTATGATATTACTGCATCACAGTTACGTTGGGATTTTTTAAATTGTGAGAATAAATGAGATAAATGTACATAAAAACAGGATATCTATGGTGAAGCAACAACAGTGCTGTTAAATAATCCAAAGAATATAAATGAGATTATTCATAATTAAGTTATTAAATTTATAATATTGGTACACCTGTTGCCGTTTTATGTGAAAAAATTTGTTTTAAGTTGCGCGAAATAATATAAATATAAACGGACAATAGCTATGCAAAACGATATGATTTTGTAAAGTTTGCTTTTGTTCAGACTTCACTTCACAAGTACAAACATAATATACAAATAGCATATAGGATATAGATAATGAAATAACAACAAAGTATGTGCAAAACAAAACGAACTTACATAAGGCTAGCAGTTACTTTTCATTGTTTTTTTTTTGCTTTTCTCTTTTCTTTAGACTGCCTGACCGGATGAAATCGCTAATAAATTGGTAATGGGACGCATCGTATATGTAGGTCAACATCCTCAGTCGAAACAATCACCACTGAAATGAAGGAATAGTTGACTGTATTCAATATAACACAATTCATTGTTTCTAATATCTGTACTTTTTATTTTACGTATATAAATAAGTGTGATTGCATCCTCATTGTCATATGAAGACGAACATTCAGCTTTAGTTGATATATCCATATATATGTTTACTTTAGATCAAATGATATGTAAATAACTACTATTATTAAGGATAAATTAACAAAGTTAAGTATACATGTTATCTGTAATAACAGGATTTAAACAGGAAATGTATCCTTAAAATTACTATCAATGTAGTTTTCATAATCTTCTTAAATTACAAGAATTCAATTCAATACCATACTCTTATTGTTTCTTTATATCAATTGTTTTACTTATTTCAGTTATTTGTTTTCCTACATATATCTTAACCTGATCAGCTAGCTTTGAGTAAACCTATAGGAACAAACAAGAATTGGTAAACAGACTCGCAGTTTATCTTTAAATGTCTTTAAAGGTGACATCGTGCTTTGAACTAAGACGTTGTGCTTGTATATTACCGGTATATGACAAACTCTCACTGTACTGTTGAAAACTGTTTTTTTCTTAGCAAACACTGTTACTATTTTCTGATACTTATTTCTGTTACTTTTTTCTGTTACTTTTTCCCTAGCACCAAGTTTTAAGTCGAAAGTATGTCTCCATTAGAAAGTTAAAATCCAAAGATATATTTTCGTTATTTATGATTCAACTTTTCACAATAATAAACATTTTAATCCCCATTCTTGCATCACGAAATGACAGGCAGAGGTTTTTTAAAATGCTGCAACTGATCAGAGACAAATCGGATTTATTCATGAAAACATCAATTTCTCAAACACTTGTTCTGTTACTGATCAAAGACAAAAAGGGAATTACTTCTGAAAACAACACTTTTTCAAGCTGTTTTACTGTTACTGATCAAAGACAAATTGGAACTATTTATGAAAACAAAAATTTCTCAAAATTCACTTTGTACAAACTACTCTACAACGCTCTATAACAAAAGATCATTTTCAGCCTACTTATTAGAAATAACATAAAGATCAAAGACACATTCTATTGTGTTGGGGATGGTGTCTGTGTCTTGTTGTTTTTGGGTCGGGGGATTATATCCACTGGGGATTTTGTCATAGGGGATTATTTTCCTTGGGGATTATGTCCAAGTCGGGATTTTGTCCGTCCACCTCGCTGGTCTCCATAAATCCCGAAAAGTTATCATTAAGACTACTATTTAAACTAAAATAACATTACATTTTGTAAAGTAAACTTGTTATCAGTAGATACTTTAATGCACTGGGATTTAATTCTGCCCTCTCGCCTAAGCACAGGCTTATGTTCAGCTTAATTTAGTAAACGCTGTAGCTGTAAGAGCACTTCTCTCTGTTTAAACATATTTATTTCCAAAAAGAAGGAACCGGATTGGTAGGTAAGAAAATGCTTTTATACAAAGCGCTCCGGGATACAACCAAATACAAAACATGACATGTACAGTATAATTATGATTACAAATAAATGATACAATCTGATTATACAAATTATGACTGTGCCATAGAAGCACTACTTTAAATCAAATCTGCCTGTTAAATTTATAAATGAATGAACTGAATTTAAGAGTTCCATATTTACAGCTGGGCAAGAAATGTGACTTCCAAACAAAATTGATTTCAGATCAAATCCCTTTGCATAATAATACAGACTTAACGATATATAATAACGAATATCGCTATAGAGAGGACATACAAGGAATTAATGAATATTCTTCAAAGATATAACCACAAGAGCAAGCTGGTGTTGGAGATATAAACCGTTGATATTTATGTGCATTATGATCAGTACATTCTGGTCGGAGACGAGATTGTATTATTTGACAAAATCTGATGCCGGTGTTTAAGTCAAAAGTGGCTGTAAATATTAGTATTGTTTAGAATGGCAGTTTTAAATCTTGAAACTGGCTGTATTTCAGTTCTGTTCAGGTGGCAATGAATTCAATAATTTAACTGCATCGATATCTGTGGGGAAAGGACCTCGCATAACTTTCAGTTTTACAATGTATAATCTGAAGATTCGAATCATTGCGAAGATTATAACCCGTGACATCTGAGAACTTCTCTCATTAGAAATGATCAAAAATAAAGATGATAAATTTAAGTCTCACCTCACAAATTAAATACATACATTGTACAAAGGCAATCATTTATGTTTAACTATTGCGAGTTTACTAAACATGTGTATGAACTTCAATGTATTCCCACAAATGTATTAACAAATGATTTGTTTTAAGTTTGTTTTAGAAGAAGCATTTATATAGGCTAGTGTATAGCCTGTTTGCTAATCTTTTTTTAAAATTTAACTTCTCATAATTTCTTTTGTGTTATATGTCATTTGGGAATAAAATACTGTTTAATCAACTATTGCTTTTTCTCAAGCAAAAACAGTTACGTTTTTCTGCTATTTTTCCCGGTTACCTAACAGTTATGTCAAAGCTAAGTTATGTAACCCATTTCATCATCACTAAAACGAATGTGAAACACAATCATCCACATGCCATTATTATAATACGTTTAAGCTTTCTACATCGAATATACTTTTCATTGAATTTACAATAAGTACCTGTAACCGTAGACTCCCGAATGAAACAGATAGAACTATGTTAAAAAGGATGAAAGATTATGTGCATTTTGTAAAAGGCTATGTATGTAGCAAATGTGACTCATAACATACGCAGGTCACCTGACTGAGCTTCTAATACTTTCTTAAAATGTAAATGGACAATATTGTATTGTTTTGTCTGTCAAAAGTAAAAAAATGCCCATGTCTGGTATACAATGTATACTATAAAGTATGACGTATATACCTGTTAACTATATTACTTAGAAATATGTATTCGCCAGAAAGTATATATCAAGTATTATGATGAACAACTGCACATCACGCACAGTGTTCATTCAGGAATAACAAAACGATTAAGTGCCATGCCCATTCAGGTGTGACTTATCTCGAATTCAGGTTTCTCGGCCATGAACCGTATGACATTACACACGCCCAGTACTGATCATCCAAAAAGTTAGCACTCAATACACATTGATGACTTTCACTGATTAGACTTGAAACTAGGTGTGATAAAGCGCCGATATATTGCCGGCAATTGATGACAGTGGCGACGCAATGTCTGGTTGAACATATCTTTTACCGACTGTTAAAGTGTCACTCTCTGCGCGTGAATAAACAGTGGTTACACTAATTAGACTTATACCCCTTTGAGAAGTGACCATTAACCACCACGGAAACATATTGCCCACAATTAATTACCGTTACATAATGCGTGGCTATTTAAGCTGGGACTCTCTGTAAGTCCAAATCACTTCATAGATATATTCAGTTGCGTTAATCCCTCCTGGTTCCTGCAATTTATTTTGCACAAGTGTTTACCAAGTCCTGAGGAATGGATTTCTATCAAAGGTACGTTGTCACTTCTCATGTCAATGTATAATGTATGATGAATGAACTGATTTTAAGATCGAGGTACAGATAACAGATCGTAAGTAAGATACATTAGGCTGTCGAAATGTTCCAGATCAAAGTTTTGGTAAAAAGAGAGGGTTCGATGGTTTTAGAATGGACTGCATGTTCCAAGCTAATAAGGGTGATATTATTATTCATTGATTTGTAAAATCTAGCGTACATTCATTACAAAATACAAAACAATGGCGAGTGTAGAAAGCTTTGCTACGGCATAAGAGGACAATGTTGATTAAATAATTCACATCTAAAAATGTTGCGAAGATTTAATCACTTCATCAATATTTGAATGAAAATACATCATTATCCTTGAAAATATCAATATATACTTTGTGATAAGAAAGTGGATGTGTCTTAAACGTGAATAACATAAATGAGAATATATCTAAAATAAATTATGGTTTAGGAAATAGTAAAATTTATATCACAGAACACATGGAGTGTAAATGTAAACTTGTTAAGGCATATTGATAATATAAACACTATTTATCTATATATTTTAATTATTATTCCTACAAATTAGAGAGATCATTTAAATAAAGGTCAGTATAATGATCATATCAAATATTCCTTTCACATTCTATAAATATCTTAATTGTATAAAGTTACTTGAACCGTTACACTAGCCCATTGGTTGTTTCGTTTTGAAAAGCCGAATGCATTTACGCTCGATTCTTTGATGTTTGATATCTGTGGCTAGTCCGGTTAAATTAAACAATTGACTTATCTGTGTTTATTATCAAACTTCCTGTTCCCTGTGACGTAAATGCATGGGACCACAGACTAAAAGGTTACTACCTCGTATATTCTGCCAACGGCAGCACATGAGTTAATTCAATATTTACAGTAAGACGGAAAAATTTGTTTTTGATTGTGATTCTTTAGCACTTATGCATTCCAATGTACACACAAGATGATAAAGTGTATGGATATTTATTTATCAAATATAAGCGTTGATTTGATAAAGCATTACAATTAAATAAATAATGAAATTCATCACGAATCTAGATAGAATTATATAATGTATATACTCGTTCTTGACGAGGGATTGTGATATCGACCTTTTTCAACCGGCAAATTAAGAATTACAATATTGATTTGTACACCATATTGGTTTCGTTCCTTATAACATATTGATCAAAACATGGGGAATCCTTAATGACAGCAGAGTATATTTGATAATGTCACTACACTATGTTTGCAGAATTTATCTTTTAAAACATTGAATAACTATCCATTTCTTACAGAAATACTATGGATAATGGAAAATAAGTATTTGACCACATGCCACATGTAGTTTTGACATAATTTAACCAAGGATATGATTGTCGTGCTTATAATTATGCATAATACTTGTCCAGACTGTGTACAGTACGTATTAAACGGTTTGCAATTTGTTATAGGCGCTGTTTTGTATGATTCTCGCAATTCCTTCATTACCGAAAAAGACTTTGTACCGTATGTTTTTGACCCTGTTGAAATGTGTTAGCTTGGCCTACACCCCATATTGCCTACATCCCCAAAACTCCTCGTATCGCCTTCACTAAATGCAGAGCGTCACCTATTGTATAACATACTACTGTTCACTTAGCAATTAATGAACTGGTTCGTTGTTATGAAGTCAAATCTGGTAAGGTATACATAATGACATATATACAAATATACATGAATATAACGCAAAATTTGATGGAGCATACGAAATTCACGTTTGTTATGCAAAGCAAATCTAACTAGTATTGGTTTGTATGTGATGGACATAAGTGAAATATATTTTTCAATGGATACATGTTAACAATAATAAGCTGGATGAGGCTGGAATTATGCTATCAAATAACGTGCGTATTCGTTTCAGAAGTTTTATATGGCGGTATTGCAGTGAATATACCAGAATAGGTCGATGGTTAGTCGACATCGGTAATTTTTTATTATGAAATATGATAATCTTGTAAATTGTCGAAAAAGCATTTGTCTTACATGTCCGACAGTACAATCTTACACCTGAAAAAATATGTAAACATATATAAAATAAAATATATAAGGAAATTATATGGTCTATGAAAAACGATAGTACTTTATTAACAGCCATCTCCTTCATGTATTTGATCTGTTTGTGGTAGGTGAAGTTTCTAACTAGTTTTATTCAAGTTATCCATTGGCATCTAGCACGTGGACGTAATTATTCAAATAATATACAGTATATAGTATTCATACAGTATTTGCCAATATGTCGCTATTTTGCAATTTTGATATCCGTTGCAGTGAGCAGATACACTAGCTGTCATGTTTAACCTTCTAGCAAATTGCATCATTTGACCATGACGTGAATATACAAATGTGAGAATGTACCAGATTAACTGTCAAGTAATTACTGCTCATTATGTCTCAGGGTGTTGAAACTGCGCTGTGTATGTGTTTTGTTAATTGACTTCATTGGAAATTGCGTTCAAGATTAAAGATGTTAATGGTGGGCCGACCGTGAAAAGGATCTTTTGTCACCTAACTAACAACCTAACAAGTAAAGATATAAAGAATATCATTGAAAATGACACAATTATAATGACATCAACATACATTGGGAGATATATAAGGTTTACTTATTTAAAAGGTTGATTGTTTGGATAATAAAAGTAGCTAATTTCCCATCCGACAAACCAGGGGATGAACCGTTGTGTGTATAAGGACAGACAGACAGACAGACAAGTGTTTATTAGAGTCTCACCCCGTTACAATATAAAACATACAATAAATATATACATAAAAAGGGCCATCCACAAGTGGGATTATGAGAGACTATAACTAAAATATACCTAAAATATATATACACATAAATAGAACATTGTTACGTTAAAGGCTAAAGTAAAAGAAAAACGTTGGTAAAATTACGAGTATAAAACCTGTTTTCTCTTCAACAAAATATTTTGGCAGGTTTTGGCAGCAATCATAAAAACATAAACATTTGATAGTATAAAACCCACTTTCTTTAAATCATTAAAACTACAAAACTCTTGATTAAACATATTGCACATTTCAACTAAATATTCTCTCTCACATTCATACAGGGGGCAGTGAAGTAGTACGTGCATTTCGGACATGTATTAACCCCTAAATTATATTCTGTTGTATGATATATCATAACGTTGACGTTAGACCTGCAGTCTATATCGATTTGTGTTTCATGCATAATAATACAACAGTTCGATCATCAATAATTTGAATAGAAAGGCGGTTGATTTCATCATATCATATCATCTCATCTCGATGAAATACATGGAATAGATAACGAATTGTGAAATTTTAATAAAAGTTGGAGGCTTGAAAAGACAATACACCTTGTTATACTTTAGAGGTAAACCATCATAAGATAACAAATGTGGATCTTTGTTCAATAGTTTTTTAAATTTGTATTGTTGTTTGTATTGTTGTATGTGCCTAACTTTATTTATCAAGATCAAGTTTGTCAAACCTAGTCTATATCGTATTGATGAATGATACCATACAATGTGGAATATTGTTTTCTTCATGAATCATATCGTTAACGGTAAATATGCTTTTTATTATGTACTTAGAGTGATTAAACCAAGCCACTATAAATGCACGGAGAGTAAATGACACAAACCAGGTACCCTCTAATCATAACTTTCATTAGCGATAATAAGTATGTACCTGCACGAACATAAATGTATTTAACTCTCCCTTGGTTATCCGTTTGGATGTAAGTTGGCTCTGTACCCCCCTCCCCCATTAAATTCTCACATATATATATATATATATATATATATATATATATATATAAACTAAAATCGTTTATGCACATTTGTATCTCTAAAAAAGGTTACACATGACTTCATATATGCTTCATGCTTGAATAGTTACACATTGGTAAAAGCAAAGTCGTCATTTTAATGTTTATATGAGAAAAATGCTCCCAAAATGTTGAACTAACTAATTCTAGTGATTGAAATACATGTATTATTTACACATAAACGCATTTCATATGGCATTTTGCATTGGCATTTTAAAATCCTTCACACATTTTACTTAAACTAGTAACCAACAGTTGATTTACAGTGAAGCTATCACTTACTGAATTGCAATTAATTTATTGCCCCAATAAACTTGCTCTCCAAAAGGATGTTCACAATCCCGTTACGGTTCGTTAATCACCGCACTATACAGAAATTAACCCCTAATTAATTTATTGCTACAATAAACTCGGGATCAGAGTCTATGCAACACCGTTATCCAAATGTACGTTTGGTTTGGTACATATAAAACTATATGTTAGCACGAATCAGACTTTATAATTATTATTATCTAATTAATTAATTAATTAATTAATTATATCGTAAGTTTTATCATACAGCTTCAAAATATGCTAACAGATGTTTAGTAAGTATCTGTGTTTGGTTTGTTATTTATCCATATATTCATGTATAACTCAATTTAAATTCTCACATATTTAAAACCGATGATGTAATAAGAAATGAGTTAATCATTGTCTTAAAGGTACATCCATTGTGTTTCATAACATTTGGCTTTAATACGTTCCAACTCACGACATGTTCTGTCTACAATACAAATAAATTCACTCAGCTTGCAAATTTATCCCCAATCGCCAAATATATCATAATTATTAGTTTCCGATTAAAATTGAGTAACATAATTATACATGTGCAGAAACCGAAACTGCACGCCCCATTTGCATGCACAGTGATAATGGGACCTATTAAACATTATCAACTCAAATTTGTCTTTTTGTCTGTTATAAATATAATTCCAAAATTACGTTTGACTCATTGACGCGCGCCACACGCTGTGCATTGTCCGGTTTTCGATCATATCGTCAATATGCTAAGTCTGCTATCATCAAAATGGTAGTTTTCGGTAAAGTAATACCATTTATAGCGTTTGCAATATGTGACCCCCAACAACACAATGGATGTACCTTTAAGTTTGTATGGAAGGCAGAACGGTCTGAGGAGAAAATTTGTTTTCAGATAGTGTGCAAGAATTCCTCTATAAATGTCTAGATTCAGTATTCAGTGATATCAATCGTAGTGTACAATATGTGGCAGATGAGATGTGTACTGTTGCAGCAAATATGAAACGAAAATTGTCGTTTAGAAATGCGGGAAAGGATAGTCCATGGGTTGATTCTGAATGTAGAAGTTTGAAAGCTGAGCGTTGTCACAATATTAAACCAGTTTAGAAAACATAAATGTAAGCAACACTTAGATGATTACCACGTAACAAGAAATTTATATAACACTGAAATTAAACAGAAACGAAAGGAATACTATAAGCAGATACCAGTTAAGCTAGAAAATAATATCAATTCCAAAGAGTTTTGGTCCATCCTTCGGGAGTTGCAGGGTAAGCAATTCAAAAAGTATAATATAAGCAATAAAGAATGGTATGAACATTTCAAACATATGTTTTTGTCTATCGGAAAGGAAACAGATAGCACTTTCAGTGTAAACTCGACTACGGGAGTTACTGGCGATTTACGTTATGAGCTTGAAGAATTATAGTATAGGTTAACATTCTGGGCTGATACACTAGATAAAATAGATATTAGGCTTAAGGGCGGGATATAGCACAGTAGATAATATTTTTATATTGCAATTGATAGTTCAGAAGTGTCTTGGTACAAAAGGTAATAAACTATATGCCCTGATTATTGACTTAAAAAAAGACTTTGACTCGATACAAAAAATAAAACTTTGGGAGGTAATGGAGAAACATGGCATAAGCCCTAAGATGAATACATTGTTCAGAAATATGTATGATAAAGTCAAAGTTGTATCAGAAATAACCATGACATTTCAGATTCTTTTACCTGCAATTCTGGTCTTAGACAGGGATGCATTTTAAGGCCGTTTCCGTTTTCAATGTTTATAAATGAATTTTTGATTATTCAAAGTAGTGGTTCTCATGGCATCCAGTTACACTCTTATTTGACGAATTGTTTTTATTAATGTTTGCCGATGATATGATTTTATTTTCTTCAAGCGTCATCAGGTTACAACGGCATATAAATGAATTAGAACATTACTGAGAAAATGCAGGATTGACTGTCAACATGGAGAAAAGTTTAGTTATAGTATTCAAAAACGGAGGTAAGCTGTCTAAAACGGAAAAGTGGTGTTATAAAGGTCAGCCGCATATCAATATCTTGGAGTAAACTTTTCAAATTGCTTATGCCTTTCATGCAAAACATTGTTCCACACTAGCCAAAAAGGTGTTAATTGGTGTTCTCAAAAATATTTATAAACTAGTAGATACAACCAATGTATTGATTGCAAATCATTTTACAAAATATTTGACTAAAAAATTCTTCCACTATTATTGTATGGATCAGAGGTATGGGGAATTAAACATTATGATATTATTGAAAAGATACACTTTTATACCTGTAAGAACTTTCTAGTAGTGAAGGCAAGCACACCCAGTAATATGGTGTATGGACAGTGTGGCAGATTCCCAGTTCATATATTTGCCAAAGCTGGAATGATAAAATTTCTTAAATATGCCTTCTAATAGATACCCTGTTATGATATGAAGATTCTGTATGATAAGAGAGGAAAGGCAAATTGGGTATCCAACGTTTGTGAGTTATCAAATACTATTAGTTTTGGGGATATATGGCAGAGTCAAAACGTGGATTTCAATTCAAATTTTGTAAATAATGTTACACAAAGACTGAAAGATATATTTACACAGGAATGGGCTACATCGCTGTCACTTTCAAACAAATGTGTTGACTATAAAATGTTTAAATCACACAGAAAGAGAATATTATTTGAGTATGTTAGATATAAGGAAATTCCTAAATGCAGTTTCACGTTTCAGGTGCTCATCCCACGAGTTAGTCATTGAGACAGGAAGATATTACAATATGGCATTAGAAAATAGAATTTGTAAATTGTGTAAACTTAATTGTGTTGAAGACGAATACCATTTTCTTTTAATTTGTCCTTTGTATACTGTCCTGAGAACAAATAATATTCCAAAATATTACTAGGTACCTCCAAACAGGTGTTTTCTATGTTTGCATGTGAATCTTTGCACGTTTTTGTACTATAGGCCTGTGGCCTCTAAGTATAAGAAATAAAGATTATCATAACTAAAATCGTTTGTATGCACATTTGTATCATTAAACAAGGTTACACATGACTTCATATATGCTTCATGCTTGAAGAGTTACACATTGGTAAAAGCAAAGTCGTAATTTTAATGTTTATATGAGAAAAATGCTCCCAAAACTAACTAATTCTAGTGATTGAAATACTTGTATTATTTACACATATATATAGTCGCATTTCAGTATATGAACACAAGCACTTTATTCATTGGTTCATATGGCATTTTGCATTGACATTTTAAAATCCTTCACCCATTTTACTCAAACTAATAACCCACAGTTGATTTACAGTGAAGCTATCACTTACTCAATTGCAATTAATTTACTGCCCCAATAAACTCGCTCTCAAAAAGGATGTTCACAATCCCGTTACGGTTCGTTAATCACCGCACTACACAGAAATTAACACCTAATTAATTTATTGCTACAATAAACTCGGGATCAGAGTCAATGCAGTTCACACTTCCAACACCGTTATCCAAACATACAATTGGTTTGGTACATATTAAACATTAGTTAGCACGAATCAGACTATATATTAATATTTAATTAATTAATTAATTATATCGTAAGTTTTATCATACAGCTACAAAATATGCCGTATTTCTGTACTTGGTTTGTTATTTATCCATGTATAATTCAATTAACTTATTTTAATCAATTGACTGACTACAGACGCGTGCTTGTAATTTGTACTTCTGTAAATGTTTTTGTACTACCGAACGTTGTTTTTGAGTAAACAGTTTGTAGCTTTGTATTTGTAACATTGGGATGACATACTATACCACCATTCACGCATTAAAGAAAGTAAATATTTACAAAGATAAGTTCAATGATTAATAATAATAATTAATAATGATAAATCGTCCTATGTAAGACATATCATATTCACTATTTTTAGATTTTATACATAGTTGTATTGTAAGTCTAGCATGGGTCTGTAACTTTTGGAATTATATAAGAACGCAATGTTACCATTTTTGTAACTGTTTCCAGGTTGAAATGATTTGCGCCATCAGCATTATATTTTTTACCCAAACCGAACATTGGTTGATATATCTATGATATATCTTAACAATTACTACTGTATGTTTTACTGTAGTTTGATAATACTTGTTGAATCATGTGTCACATCCATAATCATCTATAAGGTTCACTGAATTCAACTACACAGTAAACAAAGCATCTTTGTTACAAAAGTTTCCTGCAACGACAGGCAGGCTCTTACGTAATATACATAAACCATATCACGGGACCGTGGAATATTAAACAACTGTCCCTTTACATTCACAGAAACACTTCTATGAACAGATACGACTCAGCGACTTCAATCTACATAAGCAAACCATACAATAGAAACCATACTTAGCCACATTGACGTATCTTAAAACATAATGACTGACACATTACACAAAAGTTAGTTACTTCAATCACACACAAATCCGACTAATGCTCCCATAAATATGCAACATACATGTAGCGCTATATCATTGTAGTAACATATAGAAATGACTCCACCTTGCTTTTCTAATTATTGTTTTCTTATTTTACATCTTAGACAATGTGCATCTCAGCATAGTCACCCGAGTCTACCACTAGGTACATATATCCCCAGCTCCCAGCATAACTCTTCACTTACATCCTTCCTACATCACCGTCCCCATTCCCAGTAATTTACCATGCCGCTACCAAACCCTGCCTTAGTAATCCTTGATGACGAACTTCACTCTGAAAAACGGCACCCCACACCCAGTCACCTACCCTCAAAACTCCACAACCCCAACCACCAACATACAGATTTGTAAAAATTATAAATAAACCTGTATAATTAACATTAATTAAGTTACTATTATTATCAGACTACATTCATGAAGGATATAAATTTTCATGCTCATTCCAAAACTTCATTCCTTATTATGTTAATGTTATTAAAGTGTAAAATGCACTCTGAAGTAGTTAATTCAATATAAAATAGTTCATGCAAAAGTATACAAGAGTATACAAAAGTTTCCTAGAGTATACAAGAGTATACAAAAGTTAACAAAAGTTTCCAAGAGTATCCTGAGTTTGGATACCCGCCGTATACTGATCAGGATATTTTTGGATACCCGACGTATACTGCCGTATACTGGTTTGGATACCCGACGTATACTATTCAGGAAACTTCAGGAAATCACTGTATTTTCTCCTGTGATAGCTGTATGTTTTACCGTGTTTTTTAGGAGAAGACTTTTGAAGATGCGTACCCTCAAAACCGCGAAAGTTAAAAAAAAATTAAGTTTTTTCGAAATTGCAATGGGCCTAATCGATTGCCTAATCGATGGGGGTTGTTGTTGCCCACATTTTAGTGAAAGTTTTATGAAATTATCTTGAAAAGTTTTCGAGCTATTTAGGTTTGAAGTTTCGCCTTCAAGGGCAGATAACTCAAGAAAGAAGTCGAAAATCCAAAAAGTGCCTCGACACAAAACCAGTTGTAGTCACAAGCTATCAACTCTGCGAATTGCATGTAAATCGCTTGAGCCGTTAAGCGGGAATGCTGCGGACAAAAGTGCAAATAATGAATAAAAAATCCCACGATAATAACAAGAGGTCTTCATGACTTTGTCTTGAAGATAATTACTTTTATAACAGCAGTTGTGAGCCACTGATGTCAAATTAAACAACATTTACGAGTTGATCCAAATCGGGCATCAGATAAGGTTATTACTCGAGGAACTTCAAGTGCAAATACAGAAATAACCTTCTCTCTAATGTTGTAGAAATTACATCAATCAAACTAAAATATGCACAGCTGGTAAAGAAGTGAAGGAGTACGATACATCAAGATTTATCAAGTCAAGGAGAAGATGAACCAGTGAATGAAGACTAGCGTCGACCATAGCTCAGTACAAAACAATAAGGATGCTCTTTATCAAGTTGTACAATGAAATCCCGATATGGACCTTTCGAAATGAACATTGAATATTGTTGGATTTGGCCGTTGTTAAACAGAACATACACAGACAAAAATACTATATTGGTTGATTCTCCAAGAACCGTTTTCCTGGCCAAGTCGAAGTGTCGAGGAAGATGAAATTATTGGTCAGAATTTTAACTAGAGACTTTGGTTTAGGTTGAAGTATATATTTCCATTTCCAACTAAGAGACATCATGGTATAATTAGTGTTCTGAAATCCTGACATTTAAGGTAATCTGTGTTGGTCTACAAGGAGCCGTGTGCCAGGGGGAGGTGTTAGCTGTTTAGTTTGTCCACCCCCGCTAGTATAAATCACTTCATTGACCAGGAGTCGTTTGTGTTTTATATTGATTGATAGACAACTAAGAGAGGAACTATTTCAAAGAGTATGAGGTATGGTGTAGGATAATAACGTTGCTAATCAATATAAAATGTGAATTGTGAGGAGAAAGATAAACATATTTTGTCTTAGATATCTTCGGTTATAATCGAATAAACTCGTATTGTGTTGTAATATGACCTTTAATGAGGTGTTCACACGCTACGAAATGTATTGAATAACCCATCTGCCCAGTATATATATCTCATGTGTTTCATACTGTTTAAACAATATGGAAAATATCATTATTGATACTCAACAAATGTTTAAATAGCTCCGACTTATAAAAACCTGTAACAAGGTATATTTGGTATGTTTTGTTGAGAAATACAATATGTAATGACTTATATTTTCTATTGAACTATATAAGGACATATAAGTATAAAGTATAGTATCTTGAGTATAAACATCAGGTTAATGATCCACCAAAATTGGGTATTAACCCTTTCATCAATAAGGAACCAGAACGCTAATACGTTTTCTGGCCTCTCTAGAGGCCTGTAGGGGTGAAAGGGTTAAGTGGGCAATATTTGTAAAATAACATCATTATATCATTCTGCAATTTGTGTAGTTCCAGCTACTATGATGCATACTAATGAAGTAGTTAGCAATCTTGCCCCTCACGCTAAAAACCAAGTACGAATCCCCTTGGAGAAACAGCTTGTGACATTGGCCTAGTACTATGTTGTGTGTATTGGCAAAGGACTTCATGCACATTGCACTCAATCAACCCAGGTGTACAAATAAGTACATGTACACTGCAGCTGGAACTGTTAGATCGCATGAACATTTCCTTCAGGATAAAATTGTAGCACCAGTGGGTAGTGTAGTACCCGATCTGATATAATACAACGTTCAGGCCAAAACAATAAATTGTCGACACAAAATGAATTAGCATACCTTATACATAATTGTTAAGACGTCACAGATGGTCCTCTTTTCAGTCACAGCTAGGCAAGTGCTTTAATGATTAAGCGTAGCTTATACATAATTGTTAAGACGTCACAGGTGCTTCTCTTTTCAACCAGAGCTAGGCAAGTGCTTTATAAATCGTTCCATGTATTCATTCTTGACTCTCCAGTTCACAACTAAGCTTCTTTAGTGAGCTGCGAGCATGCTCTGCCATTACGACTTCCCCATATAGCATCTTTAGAAAGACTGTACACCCCCGCCGCATCAAGTGATTGATAAGGCCTGGAATTGCTTTGGTGCTGCCACTCCCACTGGGTCGATGTTTGTGAATGAAGAAGATTTGTGAAGATTATTTCTGGTGAAATACCGTTAGGTCAATGGCAGTGATAATAATTACGTGAACGCTGAACACAAACACATTTGTATGTTGGTGTACACAGTGTTGCGTGCTGGTGGGAAGTGCTGTTGCTATCAAATTAAAGTCACATCTAATGTCTGAAATTAAAGCTTTCAGGCAAATATCAACATTCTGATAGTTAAGCATCAATAATGAAAAAAAAATATAAAATAATACATGTATTCCTGTGATAGGACAGATTTCCAGGATATTTCTAAATATATTAATAAAAACTCTTTATATTTATTATTCACCTTCAGTGATAAATACAAGCTTAAATTTATGATATACAATTACACTTCTTCGAATTTATTGTGAAAATAGTTGATAAAGGATGTCGTATGTTTGGCCCTGTGTCATAAGGATTCACGTAGTAATGTCTATTTGTAAAGTCTACCCGCAGAGTTCAAACAGCTACAGGCTTGCTGAGCAAAGTTTAAAACTGCGAAAAAGGGTTTTTGTCTCATATAGAGCTATGGTGCAGGGCCATGATAGGGTTTGCGGACCGAGCTTTGAATTATAGCTGTGGTTCTTTTAATTGGCATCGTGCTATAAATGCACCTAAGAACGGCGATTTATATAGATTTGTTAAAAGAACGCCATTTCTATCTTGGTAAACTGATTTATAACGAAAAATGAACGGTTAAGTTATTCCGTTTCACAAACGTTTTTCTTTTCATTTAATAAATAAATTGCTAGAAGTAACTTATTTCATTCTTAGGTGATAGTTGAAATGGCCACTGTTTCACATATCCTTCGTCTTTAAGAACTGATTTATCATGTGTAATTGTCAGAGTTGCGGTAATTCCAAAATAAGATGACAATCATATCATATATATAGTACACTGACATATAATTAACTCAGTATACCAAAAGGAGAAAGGATAACAGCTCTTCACTGTCGTGGCATTTTGATCGTGAAGTTCAGAAAACTGTCACATGTCTGTCAAATTTAACCATTTAACTATGTCTTACTTTTAACCTTAGTATCCTCAGTCTGAAGTCTCTGGTGTATGGTTATTTAATAATACCTCAACATATGACACGAACACAGCTATATAAGCTGGTGGTATTGTCATTGAGGTGTCCAAACTGCTCAAATGTCAATTTGGTTTTGGCATGAAAAGGTCGTCCGTGATCAAATTTAGTTTTGCTTTGATCAGTAATGAGTTAAAGGGTAGGAGATGAATGATGTTGATGTTTTGTTCTGTCAGTTATGAGGGTTTGTTTGGTATAAATTTGAAGTTACACATCCATTTTGCAATTCACAGAAATGAAACATTATATTCCAATGAACAAACAGTACCGTGTTAAGAAAAGTATGTGAATGAACTGCTGACTACCAGTTATAGCACGGAACGATTGGTGCAAAATGATGTAGGCATTAACTGTTCTGTTGGTGGCGTCCATCATGGAAAGCTTCTGAAACAGCAGGTGCCAGTTGTTAAGAGGTTGAGAACACTCCGTGTACATGTCATCCACTGGTTGACTGGTACCATGTCCCCTGTCAGTAAATGACATGTTTGTGTAAAACATTTGTGAAAATCTTTAGGCGACCATATTTGACCCTTGTGTAAGATAACTGAGTATGTCAGAATACTTTCATAAGTGATATACTGTTGTTATACAATAACTAAAAATATATTACCTTTTTATTATATGCATGTCAATGAAGTACCGCATTCTATCAACAGTAAACTTGTTAGAAGTAATGAAAACAAGAATGAAATAAAGGGAAACTAGCTTTTTCCACTGCGCATTTGTTAGTATTCAAAGTTTGTCAACTCACCGTTTGAAAAAAAAGGAATCCTATCAAGTACTACGCCACTCGTGAAAACATAACTATCCTAAACGCATTGAAGTGTGAAGATAGCCTTTGTTTAAATTACAAGTCAATTAATCATAAATCAGTTTTTGTAATACCCATATGCCTTACACCTATATCCACGATAAATATGTGTAAAAATATGTGCAATATATACAATATAAAATGTGTTACATAGAATCTCGTATCATTGTCAATAATACAGCATGCCGAAGAAATAAAACTACATTATATTGCTTCTGAAATAGTGAAGATTTTTAACCCTCATTCACCACAACATAGAGCTTTATACAAACCCAAACACCGATATCAATGCAGGGAAGTGGTGTGAGCTAATACAGTTATTTGCGTTAATTATTGATACCACAACCTGAGACATAAAAGTACACAATTCTGTTAGCAGAGTCCCTAGGGTCCTATGCAATCATACAACTTTATAACGACAGACCCATTGGTGTGGAGGACCTTATTGGTTATTATCCAAGTATAGCATTCGAATAGTTTCCATTCCCCAACTTAATAATATAAAAACAACTGTCTAGTTTCATTCAATTACCGATTATGAATCTTAACACATTAGGCAAAATTAAATCTGCCTCTTAACGTAAATATCATATATGATAACAAACAACATTACTTTAAACAGAACAACAAAAGAACTCACACAATTTATTAACTCCTATCTCAAGACTCAAACATTCAAAAAAATCCTTTTTTTCCACCTTCAATAAGCTCATGGAAGAATTAACCAACCATGTTCGTAATTCAAATATCTAAGTATTTAAATCATTCATACCTGATAACAGTGTACATGCACCAACATAATAATCGAGCGGTAAAATAATTGGAATATTATCCATACCAAGTTGCGTTATTCTGCCAGTTGTTTAAACTTTGATTTATATAGATTTGGAATTCAAAGTGATCCTGAATGTGTGTGGAGCTCCTATTGAGAATTCCCATCACTACTTATCTGAATGTCCATTGTATAAACGACAAAGAGTACATTTCATCAGTACATCATCTTAAAAGCGCATTTGTAGATTAGCAGGTATTCAACTTTACCTAAAACTTTTGTTAGAAGGAGGTACAGATCTATTACCATGTCAATACATAAATGTCCTGCAGACGTTTTTCACACGTGGTCCCAGTGGAATGCTCTTCCATCTGAACTCAAACTCTGCCCAACTTTCGAACTGTTCAAGTAAAGACTGAAAACTTTTCTATTTTCTAAATCCACCTGACTTTGTTTTTTGTGTATAGACTCCACCATTGTCTTGTAGTGCCTTGAGCAGCCTTTTATGTCTGGATTGTGCTTATTATAAATGTTCTTTATTATCAATATTAGCAGTAGTAGTAGAAGTAGTACAATCGTTCATTAGTCAGACAAAAAGATGTGTATAACGCATAATAAATTTCTGTATTATGTCTTTATTCTTCTTTCACTGCTGTCAATTATGTCTCTCTTTCAAAAAACTGTAAATTCCCTATGTACATACAAAGGAGAAGGTATTCTAAGTTCGAGAACTTGTTCCTAATCCTTTTCTTATTGAATAAAATATGTTTAAACTAATCAACAACAAAAGGATATCCCCAACAAATCTATTTGAACATATTCAATGAGACCCATGATAAGATTTCTAAGATGCCTAGCGGTTAGAACAATAAAAAAGAGTACTCTATCAGACAATAAAGGTATAGTTTTTTTGATGACGTAACAATCGAATGACGTTCCTGCTGTTTCACGCCGCTCCCTCGTGATCAAGTGTGCTCATGGTAACGTAACGTCGATTCGCCTAAGCCGTCTGAACTCTTACATCGCAACCAATAAAGCGTGTACTCCTTTCCATGGTTTGCAACTTCTGCAGTCGGTCAAAATTAGTGGTGGGACAATGACCATCAACTTTAATGATAGCAGCAAACATTTGAATTAGACAAATTACATTTCACCACCACGCTTAGACTTAATCAAGCTCTACCCACAATTCTTTTTGGAATGTTAGTCACGCGATCTTAGTATATCGTAGGGGGTGAGATTTACCCTGAACTATTATTACGTCAAAGCACTCGGACTGACGTCCTCGTGCTTTAACTATAACAGTTCAGGGCAAAACTGTACTTAATTACAAAACACAGCGAACTTTATTTCTTAAGTAAAGGTCAAATTTGCTGGCAAGATCCACAATGAGAACATTAAATGCTGATGTTAACGTGTCTTCATGGACAGAACGTCACCATCTTACTATATTTAATTATTTGGATATAGAAATACATTCAGAAATTTCCTTTGATATTGACATTTACTTTATTTGTCAGAAGCCGTATATAAGCTCAGTCATAGTCTTGAAAGCTCAATTCTAAAGTTTAATTGAATCATGGAGCTGTATTTAACCTTAGCCAATGGGGGAGGAAACATTTATCAGATTAACAAGGAGAAATATGTCTGGCTGTCTTTAGCACATATGAATATATTATACTTTCAGGTTGGAATTAGTCTTAAGTGTATGCTATAGAATTTTACAAAACGAATGTGAAGTTTAATAGTAGAATTGAAGCGTCAATACTTAGGTCTTCAAGACTTCTGCTTGACCTTTAACTCCTTGTTGGACTCTCGGTTATAGATCAGTTTCCCTGCTTTAAAATGAGCTATCTTCAGTAGTTTCTTTTACAAAAATTATGCAAAGACAATGACCCTCTGAAAAAGGAACAATCACTTATTAATGGACCCCTACATGATCTTTCTCACGAATAAGACAAAATGGTTAATATTTTCATACTAAGGTGTAACACAGAAAAAAGTTGTGCTTAATGTCTACTTAAGTATATGTAATTATCATTAAGATTGCATACATAAGTAATGCGTTATGCTGTTCTGAATATTCAAGAAAATGCTCAAAAATGCTTAAATTTGGACCCCTAGACAACGTTGGCGATGTTCAGAGCTAAACTATAAAATTTTTTATGAAAGGGTTGTTGTTCTTGGAAATGTGCATACGAAGGTGTAAATACAATTTCAATAGCGTAATTAGTTAAGCAGTTATGATTCTGTGAACTTTGCTGAAAGTGGCAATTAAAAAAAAATACAATCTTCTATGACTTGTCACACATAAAGTATGGGAGATACATGATTGAAATTTATTGTTCTTGATAAACGACATCTGTGATTCAAAATGAGGTATGAAACATAATGGTGCCTTCTGTGGTTTAAGATAAAACATTCTCCAAAGAAAATACCATTTGAAAAGTCTGAAAATCAGGAAATTTCAATATCTTGTGTATATGTCACAATTATGTCTTAATTTTCAACTTTTATATAATAATAATATGTGATGGAATGGTTACGCTGATTATAAGGAAGAGATTTCACTTAGTAACTTAGACCTACATTCATTTTGACATAGCTATGCCCCTTTGAACATATTGCGGTAAAACGACTTTTTTGAAAATGTCTATATTCATGGGCAGATTTCTCAAATTCAGGGACAAAATTTAAAATATCGGCGTTAATAGGTTTTTTCCAAATTCATTTAGCTTCAAAATGAGCTATCACCCGTAGCTGTATGTTTCACCGTTATTTAGAAGAAGATTTTCAAAGACACGTACCCTCAAACCTGCGAAAGTGCACAAAATTTTCAGTTTTTTTTTAAATAGCAAAAGATGTATTATTACGGCCGAAAACCGCTATAAGCCTACACGATGGGGAATATTGTTGCCCACATATTGGTAAAACATTTTTGAAAATATCAGGATTAGTTCTCGAGATATTAAGATTAGAACTTTTGACTTCAAGGGGAGATAACTCAAGAAATAAGTCGAAAATCCAAAAAGTGTCTCGACAAAATACCAGTTTAAGTCACAAGCTTTAAACCCTGCAAACTGCACGTTAATCGCTTGAGCCGTTACGCGGGAATTCTGCGGATAAAATTCGGTTCAAATAATGAATAAAAAAACACACGTAAATATCTATAGGTATTCCAGACGTAGTCTTGAAGACCTAATTACTGAGGTTTTGGTCTATTGCATGCATTTGTGAAAGTAATGATTTCTATACTTAATATTTCTATTAAGGTCATTTTCCCTAAGAAAACATATATGATATTCAGCTTAAGTGACTGTTCTATGATGCCAAAGTCAAATGTTTTATGACGTTTCGACCAATTGTTTTATGCATATATGACACATATACTACCATTTCTGTTTACCAAATTGCTAAGAATAATTTTTTTTCATGTATAGGACACGCCAAACAATGTCAGTCCATGTACATTATGACGGTTCGGTTGAGAAAAAAAAAGAAGATTTGATAAATGAACCAATTTCATATTCAATTTGACATTTGTCAGTGATGAAACAAGAGCTGTGAAAATATTTGACATGAACGTTAGTAATATGACAGCCAATGTCAAATTTTGGATATCACAGAAAACATACCTTCCTCAAGTTTAAGGCCTTCTAGACCATGTAGACGTTTGTCACGAAGACCTATGGCTATGGTTTTTGCAGTGACACTTTTCGAATTCCTGTGTTTATAAATCTGATGTAACGGCTGAACCGATTTGCATGACATTTTCAGGATTAATATAACGTTAGCAATTGTTATATCTCCTTTCTTGTCATACCCGACACATTCCACCCGATGGAGGCGTGAGCATCGTGTATCTGCCCAATAAAGAAGTTGTTATCAAGAAAATCTTGGTTTCCTATGTTTTCCACTTCTAAATGCCCCTAACACATTTGGTTGTTGAAGGACACTTTAAAAGGTTATGACTTGGAATATATTTGTTATATCATCATAATGTGAGCATACAAAAGCAAAGAGATTTTCATCATCTATAGCAGAGTTGCATAATGGACATACACTCATGGCAAAAATGGTTGTCACCCCCAGACTGAGAACGCTACGTCAAGTTTAACTGAGTGTGGACAAATAATCAAACATGCAATAACTGTCAGAATGATTTGAGTGATTGGGAAAAACATTCGTAAAACATACCAGCTTGTATTTTGGTCTTGTGCTGGCCAATTTAAGAAATTCTATCAGGATATGTATGGTCCCTGTGAAAAAGGGCAATTTTTTACAGTATCCATATAGTATCAATTGGATGGGTATCAATAAAACAAATTACATTTTCAAGTTCAATTGTCGGTTTTATTTCATTCTGCAGTCATGTATGAGTATATTTACAAGCCTAATATCGGGTAGCACCGCCTCTGGAATTTTCAAGGGCGATAATTCGGGCAGGCATACTGTCTATCAGTGTGTTGATGTTTGCAACAGCCAAATTGTTCCATTCATTCACAAGAGCAGCCCGCAATTGCTGTAAATTTGCAGGAGCAGGGTCCAGTCTTCTAATTGCACGGTCAAGCTGATCCCAAGCATGTTCTATCGGATTCATATCCGGACTTTTTGAAGGCCAGGGCAATCTTGTTACTCCTTGTGCCTGAATGAAAGCGTTCACTGTACGTGCACGATGGGCTGGTGCATTATCGTCCTGCAACAGGAAGTTGTTGCCATACACTCTTCTTGCATGTGGGAGGCAAACGGTTTCAAGAAGACGTCTGTACGACCTCTGGTTGACGTTTCCTTGAAGGACGACAAGATCCGTTTTACCGTTATGGTGTATTCCTGCCCATACGTGTACAGAACCGCCACCGTGGGCAACCTGATGCTGCAGACAGTCGTCATTGAACCTTTCCCCACGTAAACGTCGCACTCTCATTCTCCTGTCCACCTTATGCAGTAGGAAACGAGACTCATCAGTAAATATGACGTGACGCCAATGTCCAAGTTGGATTCTGCGGTGCTGCTGCGCCCAAGCAAGCCGTGCCCTGCGGTGGACCAGTGTCCAGAATGGTTTGATGGCAGGTCTTCTTGCCTTATATCCATGCTGGAGCAACCTGTTCACTACAGTTCTCCGGCAAATGGGCGTATTAATATGAGCCCCCCATCTCTGTGCAAGAGTCAAAGACGAAAGACGTCTATGACGTCGGGTCAAACGAAGAAGAATTCTATCCTGACGAACCGTAGTTTTCTTGGGACGGCCTGAAGACTTATTCGGAACAACATTTCCCTGTATGGCGTGCAGTCTTTTAATCCTTTGAACAGTTCTAACACTGACGTTACATGCTGCAGCAATGACACGATTCGAAGCGCCACCACGACTCATGCCAATGATTTCATGTCTGATTCCTGGTGGAGTGGGACCAGGCATGGTCTATGCTTTTCAGAAACTATAGTCGTGAAGCTGTATCTTATGAAAGAGGTCTATAGTAATCGATGGAAATGACAAACCTAAGGAGACAAATTTCAATCATTTCAATGAAATGCACGTGGTCTACATGAAACCGCTGAATCTGTTCATTGTAAAGTGTGAGTTAATGTAACTTCATGCCTGTAATGACATTTCCATGGAAAACCAACATTGCCATGCATACAATGTGATATAAACTCCAATTTAATTAAATATTAGGGGGTGACAACCATTTTTGCCATGAGTGTACATGTACTCGCACATCTCCATCTATAGAACTATTGTCTAACAATCCAACTCGAAAATGGAGGTGAGGTGAGATGAGTTGGGGTTTAACGCCGCTTTCAAGATTATTTCACTTATATCGCGGCTGCTAGTATTATGGCAGGGAGAAAGCCCGCAACGCCATGTGACTATGCATTGCGGCGAAACCTGCGAGCATTGGCTTGAACTAGCGAACCATGTGTGGTACTACGCTGAAATTCAGTGTAACATTGCACCCGAACCTTACTGCGTGTAGAACAGTTCTCTACTGCAGACAAAGTTGTCGTGCCCCTGGCGGGATTCGAACCCCGGACCTCTTGATCCGAAGCCGAACGCGCTAACCGTTGCGCTATCCCGCCCCCAAAAATGGACAAATCTGTTAATGCTGGACGTCAATACAGATAGATGTAGGGCTGGTTGAATTAAGGTATTGAGTGATCTATACAATTGATAGTGACAGGTAACCACTATTAACTAGTGTGTCCTGGATCTTGGACGCGTATCCAAATATGGCAGCTAAATTAACTATGACAACTAATCTATAAATTCTAGACATACAACTTCTATGGATCTATGAATTGTCTACACACTAATCAGAATAAAAACATTATATGAATTAAGTGTTATTAGGTATTCAAGGCAAAGTCTTTTTGTAATCATTATTTGACATTTTTATGTCAAGAGGATTCCCACTTAACGGTTGAACCAATATGCATGGGAATTTAAGGGATGCTAGCCTATGACCTTACTTAAGCCCTGTTTATACGGCGAGCGTTTGCATATGAGTAAAGAATTACACATATGCAAATCTGCTCATATGAGCAAAATTCGCCGTATGGACGCATTTGCACATATGTATATTTTACTACCGAAGCAAATTTGCACCTTCTGTAGTCAGGGGCAGGTGCAAATGTTTACTACCGTGAGTAAATATGGTATTTTCACTTTTCTAGTAAAAGTTCGTCGTATACAGACAAAGTGACGTCACACAGGTTGAGAACATATTTTAGAGAACTTTAGAAACTCTTAATACTGTTTTTCAAATTCTCTATATTGGATAATCTCCTTCTTGCACGCGATGACCTTCAAAATCTATCTGACTATCCGATTTTCATTATATAATTAGGGCGATATACATTTGTAGTCAAAACAATATTGACAAATATAAATTAATGTCATTTATTTAGTTTACATCTAATAAATAATAATTGGCATGTTTATTCATATATTAAAAGAATTGGAAGCCAATTTGCTTAGGCAAAAATTAAACGCATATGAACGCGAAGTATATTTACTTTTACTCACGTGTGTATATTACTACCATAAGCAATATTGCATATGTCAAAGTTCCCCGTATAAACAGGACTTTAGATTTTAAAAATGTATCTATCCTTGAAGGAAAAGCTTTAGAACTCCCATATCCCATATAATAAACATAATTTCACACAATAAATCTTTACGTAGGGACAACATTCTCCATCGATAATATTAGAACCAGTACAGTTTTCGGCCGAAAATCTTCTCCTCACTAATGACACTATATACAGCTATGCGTAATAGCTCATTTGAAGTTTAAACTTTCACAAAAGTACCGAAACAGAACTTTCAATTTTGTCCCTGAATTTGAGTTATTTGCGCTTGAATATTACCAATTTTCAGAAAGATCGTCTAGGTTCAAATGGGCATAACTCTGTGAAATCTCATGTCAGAGTTACTTAATGCAAGTTTATCCCAATAAGTAACTTAACGTTCCTGTTAAAGATTTACATCATATGAAAGCTGAAGCGTAGCTTGACTCGTTAGCGGACATGCTAATCAGCCAGGGTCTACAACGATCGACGGCGAGTCCCTTTAAGGAGGTTCCTTACCAATTTAAAAAACTCAAGAAATTGCTAATATTTCACTTCAACATGAAAGCAGTGTTCGAAATTCACGTCCGAGGCCGACTGAAACAGGACCGGGCCGACAGATATGATTTGCTGCAGGTCCTTATGGCCTGAAGCTATCAGGAAGCCAAATTATATATCATTTGATTTTAATATTTTTAGAAAAGGTCACACGTTTTTGTTAACAAAAATATTAGTTAAAAAAGGTCGATATTCCAAAACATGAAATGGCCCAGAAACGTGTTTCTTGACAAGTAAATTTAGCCTATGTTGGTTTATGAATACATCTATTGATTGGTAATAGTAAAATCATTACCCAATATTCCAGCTTGGTTTTTTAAAGATTTTTAATGTCTCCTTTCTTTCTTAGTGTATGCTATTACCGAGAAACTAAATAATTAATGAAACGAAATGTGTACAAATCATAAACAGACAAACTTCAATGTGCTCATGTTTATTATTGTTGTTTCAGTTATTCATTAGATTCTTTTGAAATCTATAAGTACGGTCTTTTAATATTGCGCAGAAAAAATTCCACGAGTAAGTTATTGCTTAACGCCGCTTCGGCAGTATCACAGCCTTTAAGGGCGAAAAATCCCACGAAATTATAATCATGTTCAATCAAGACAATAAAATTTGTTATGACGTGTCGTAATGAAAAGTAACGTTTGGACCACGTGGTCTGATCATCGGGCATTTACTTCCGGGGTTTTGTTGTCGTAAATTGTTATATAAAAACGGCAAAACACGTACATACTTACACTTTACAGACCATTTTGAATATGTGAACGATTAAATAATTTTAATCCTTTTTGGTATATGATGAAGGAATATACAGTGCAATGTTCTCATCGTGCTTCACTAATTTTGGCAATGGCAGTGTAATATTATAACACAGATTTATGTTCCATGGGCATGTCAACACAGAACGTTTTGATTGCAAACACAGCATTTACAAATATTCCACAACGAATTAAACAATTAAATGCAATAAATATTTTCTCAGGCAAAAATGTGAATTTTTAAAACTGATGTGAGATGTTTCTGTCGTAACAAATTTAAAAATAATTTGGATAAATCGTCATTGCCAAATTGCTTGCTTTTATTGTTTTACATGTACAACTCAATTTTTAGCACTTGTGAAACAAGCAAGTACATTTATATGTAATCTTCAACCATTTTCGTGAAACATATTTTCCAACTGATATTTATAAAATAGTTTTGGCTTTCAAAATATTACCAACTTTTAAATTATTACTTTATATTTAATTTAAAAATGCTACTAATTCAGGTTTCAACAAACAAATCAATATCATTATTGGAATTTAGACCTTTATGCCGTCAAGAATTAAAATAGGTTTTATATTTTCAAGATATTGTTAAGAGTGCTGTTTTCAAGAAAGAGAGTTTATCAGATTTTATCCAAATGTATTTTAATTATGACTAATCTGAAAAACTGGCATGATATTCCAAAAAGAAACCAAATTATTTTTATTTTATTTTTATTATGATTTTTTAATTGGAAAATATGATTTTGAGCTTTTTAAACATGTCGGCCCCTTCAGCATGAACTAAATGCTAAATCCATTTCTGTTATTCAAAAACAGAGGGGTCATGGTGCTCGTTTTTTAAATATGAGCTCCCAATGTAAAAATAAAAAATAAAATGTTCATTGTCATTTCACATTATCAGCATGATAAAACAATAAACATATTTAATACTTATGGCCTTATTTTAATAAAAGGGTTATGGTTACACGTTTACACAAGAATAAATGCAATTTTATTGTTATCTTGTAGCTTTTTAACTAAACAATTTTTTTTTACAAATTGTTATTGTTTTCTCTAATTAATATTTATGTCAATTAATCTCAAGATTTGCTGGAAACAATCACTGTTTGATAAATATACAATTTAACAACAAAATTAACTACTAAAAAGTATATCTATTCAGACTTAAATAATAATTAAAAGAAAAACCTTGAGAAATTGTCAATTTTCAGTTGTAAGGGAGATAACTCTTACTCAGTATGCACGACCGTTTCTTCTTAAATAAGATAATAGAGCAGAATAACGAAATCTCTTTATCATAAAACAAATACTATATTTCACTATTATAATACAATGCTTTCTTTATCATATTTCTGCACAGGTATTAAAGTTTCTAATGTGCATATAACGAACACTATTACTGAAAGTGTACACTAAGGCTACAAGGCCTATCTGAAGTGAGGGATCAGCTCTGCTGGAAGCGCTGTAAAATCTCCAGCCTATCTAAATCTGACAACTGAGGATGCTCCAAAAATGGTAAGGAACCTCCTGAAGTGTCAAGGATGGACAGTATCGACAATTGGTACAAAAACACGCACTTTTTAGTATTTAATGAATGTTTATAGCATCAATTCGAAGTTCAAAGCGGAAGTCATGAAGATTTGGTATTGACGCGTCAATCCTAGTTTTATTTTAACATTAAAGGTACATCCATTGTGTTTCATAAAATTGTATTAAATACGCTCCAACTCACCACATGTGCTGTCTACAATACAAATTAATTCACTCAGCTTGCATATTTATCCCCAATCACCAAATATATCATAATTACTAGTTTCCAATTAAAATTGAGTAACATCATTATTCATGGGTAGAAACCGAAACTGCACGTCCCATTGACATGTACAGTAGTTATTTGACCCATTAAACGTAATCTCACCAAATGTGTCATTCTGTCTGTTATAAATAAGATTCCAAAATTACGTTTGACTCATTGACGCGCGCCACACGCTGTGCATTGTCCGGTTTTCGATCAGAAATCACTACTTTTAACTTCATATCTTCAATATCGTCAAGTCGACTATCATTAAAATGATTGTTTTCGGTAACAATCGGTACTTCTCGATAAAGTTACACCATTTATAACGTTTGCAATATGTGACCCCCAACAACACAATGGATGTACCTTTAACAATACACTCATATCAACAATATTTGATATGAGCTTTATTTCAAATGTTGATATCAAGCACTTGATTACACTTACCAATTTAGTATTACAGTTTATCATATACTTACTTATGAATACGAAGATTTTGCATGTATGTTAGACCCTCTACACACACCCCGTATCAGCCCGGCGGGCAGATAACCTGTTTTAGCCCGTTGTCAAGGGCAAAAACCTGTATCAGCCCGTCGTCAAGTGACTTGAACCTAGAGCCCAAGGTAACGTACGAGACAAATAGATCAAAATCACGAGGAATTAAGAGTTATCTCCCTTTGCACAACATGCATTCAACATGGCGGACATCGCTGAAAAACGCCGCAGGTATTTGCCGACCGCATATGTGAGCTTGACACCATCATTAAATCGACAGTTGCCGTCGAAAATGAAGTAAACTTTGAAGCAATCGAAATGCATACAGAGAAAATGAGAAACCCATTTATGAAATTACAAATAGTATTCTCGTTTGAAGGTTTTCAAAACGTATACATCATATAACAGCATGTCATAATTACAATGCAGTAGACTAGGTTCAGACTGATGAAGTTGTTTTATATTGAATTAGCTTCTAATTGATTAAAAAAATATATATATATCACCGACGTGTACTTCGTTATCCATGTAATGACGTATTTCTTTGTTAAGCTTTCATATCGTCATAGAGTATTACAGTTTTATAGTTGATGTGCACTGATAGTGCCACATCCTCCATACTGATGAGGTTGTTAATGCACCTTATAGGTATATTAGAGGGTGGATTATGAAAGTTCTAGCGATATATCATTTAAGATCATATCTACCTACAACAAATAATTAATGCATGTAAATGTTTCTCAAAATTATCACCATGGTATTAATTAAGATTTAGTATTAAGTATTAAGATGTTGATGACTCACTACGATTACCATAGTGTATTTTTAAAAATACGGTTGATTTGATTTTGTTCAATTGATAGAAAATGTATCAATCAATCAATTAACACATATCAAACCGATATAAACTCGTATAGTAATGAAATGTGAATCCGTTAATTGCAAAAAACTAATCTCATGACTAATAATGACAATCCTTATTAATACTAGAAATTGCAAATCGTCTGTATAGAGTGAACAAGGAGAGTTGTCCTAAAGACTGGTTCATGATAATAATATATAACTGCGTAGCGAAAGTTTGTTACCTACATAGGAATTTGAGTGCAAATATCACGTAAATTGACGTTCATTGTAACAAACACAAACAATGACAATGTATCATCTTATATCCAAGAGTAAAACGATTCTTCTTAAACGTTTCATGTGATGGTCACGATGGTAGTGCATGTTTATGAATTTTTTTTGCATAATGCAAACGAGAGAAGGGGTCAAATTGTGAAAATTCACATTTCGAATTAAAGTTTTCATATTGACTAAATGAGAACAAATTCATCATAAATACATCGAATGCGTATAAAAGGAGATATTTGATGAATTTTATACCCAGTTGATCACTTACTGAATATTTTAAAGAAGGAAATAAAAACTGTATTTTTTAAAAGATTGACCCCTGGTCACTTCTTAGAGTTGCCAAAACTGTAGTTGTTTACTATGAGGTATCAAATCAAATTATGTTATGAAACACATAACTGTCTTTGTATAATGCAAAAATGCAAAATTATCCGTCTAGTTTTCACGTTGATACAATACTTCAAAGACCTGACAAGTTACATGATATTTGCACTAAAACACACAAGTAAGTGATAAAACTTTCGTAGCTGTTGCCCATGAGTAGCAGTGTAGAATAGAGCAGCGTCTCGAGTTAACGCATCATTTCACCTTTTGGTTAGGCCATTAAGCCGTCTGTATTTTCAGCCTGATTAAGTATTTACCATTCACCAAAATCGATCGTAGGTAGTTTTAGTGCCTAGAGGTTGTCAAGTAATTGATGTGGCGAAATGTACATGTGTCATTACGTTGAACATTTCACATGTTAAGGACGATGAAGAGCAATGTAAGCGGTTGTCAATCAATTGACACGGTGGAATGTACATGTATTATATAGGTATGGATTTGGAACACTTTGGACGAGGGAATGATTCCTACTGAAACCAATTGTCAATAATATGTTGAGCATGAACAAACTCAAGGAGCATTCTTTATCCAGTTACATCGATCCATCTGTAAATCATCTTGTCTGAACCTTAACAAAAACTGTCAATTGAATGATATGTCGGGTTCTGACTTTAGGCCATATGGTAAAAGACTAACATGTGCAACATTAAAATTTCAACCCTACTGAACATTGATTCGTTGCCTTACACAGTGACAAAGAGTTCAGATTTAAAAACCTCTTCCCTCCACTTGCATGTTCGTCCCCAGATGTCATATGCCTTCGCAAACAAATAACTTCCTCGATTAAGTTTTACATTGTGAGACTCCAACAAGTAATCTTTGTATCGTGAAGAGTCCTCATTTCCTTGAAAGCAATTAATTACTGACTGATTACCGTTTGTCAAAAAAGCGTCACCCCACTGATCGTGCTGAAACGCGTCGATATGTTTACTTTGTATTGAGATTGTAATATGTTGATATTCATTTTCAATTGGGATTGTAAGCTGTTGATGTTGAAACTTGAAACTTGTATTCACTCAAGGCTACAAGGTAGCATAATAAGGTTTACAAGAGTTGATATAATATAACTATATGGATTATATATTCTGTATGTTTTGTACAATCAAACATTACATTCACGGTTCATAATGTCTTGATGTTGCTTTAAAAATAAATGTTCTTCGTTTAAATGAAAAACCTTCAAAATATAGTTTGGAGAAAACACAACAGTTACTGTTCATACAAGACATTTTCTATGTAAACATTAATAAATGTGCCTGATTCTGCACACATTTACAACATTTTAAACATGATAGGGGTCACGTTTGTGTAATTTCATTTCTTACCCCTGTCCCCATTAAACAAAGATATATAAACTAAAATGTAACCACACTCAGTATCTGAGAGTCACATTTTTACCATTTCGAAAATTAAGAGCATTTTTGTTGAATATGTATGATTGTCCATAATTCGATCATGTCAATATTTCTTGCAGTGCCTGCGTCAACGTCTGTCTGTCTCCCAAGATGGTCCAGGATGAGTTACATGGAATCTAGGTCAGGGGATCGTACTGGTCACGGGAGAACGTGTATGATGTTGGCATTTAAATAGTCTCTTGTTACACATGCAGTATGTGGAGTGACATAGTTCTGAAGGACTACGACTGGGGTCAAGACCTGTTGGATATAGCCTTTAGCGTTCAAGTTACCATTTATAATCACAAGATCAGTCTTGATATAATTATCAAAAAATTATTAAAAATATCTATAACGTAATTATGTCAACATCAAAACTGTCAAAGTAAAATGTAATTATAACATTGTGAACACAATTTACAAGGGTTTAAAGCACACGTTCCCACATGGTAACACTGAGAAGAAAAGGGCTAAAGATGCATGATCAGTTTTGTATGATATTTTATGTGGTTCTAACATGTACCAAATTACAATAGGTGCTGATTTACCATTACAAGATTGTGATTCATGTGAAAATAATAAACTGCAGTTGTGACAATCGAGCATATAAATGACAATCTATTCATATTTCTATGACAACTGATCGCCGTGGGCCTGTGGATATAAACACCTGATATTTAGAAAATTCAAATTTAAAACATCTTGATATTTAAGAGCTGTGTGACTTGAATTTTAAATATACTCTGAAATAATAATGTGTGTGATAATTAATATCACTATGTGATTTAAGTCATCGGGTAAAATAAATCAATTTAAAGTATAGTTCAAGTTGTTGCAACATATTTCATGTGTGTATAGTTCAAGGTGTTGCAACATAGCTCATGTATGTATAGTTCAAGTTGTTGCATCATATCTCGTGTATGTATAGTTCAAGTTGTTGCAACATATCTCATGTATGTATAGTTCAAGTTGTTGAAACATATCTCATGTATGTATAGGTCAAGTTGTTGCAACATATCTCATGTATGTATAGTTCAAGTTGTTGAAACATATCTCATGTATGTATAGTTCAAGTTGTTGCATCATATCTCGTGTATGTATAGTTCAAGGTGTTGCAACATATCTCATGAATGTATAATTCAAGTTGTTGCAACATATATCATGTATGTATAGTTCAAGTTGTTGCAACATATCTCATGTATGTATAGTTCAAGTTGTTGAAACATATCTCATGTATGTATAGTTCAAGTTGTTGCATCATATCTCGTGTATGTATAGTTCAAGTTGTTGCAACATATCTCATGAATATATAATTCAAGTTGTTGCAACATATCTCATGAAGGTATAGTTCAAGTTGTTGCAACATATATCATGTATGTATAGTTCAAGTTGTTGCAACATATATCATGTATGTATAGTTCAAGTTGTTAAATATATAGCAGATTGATTAATTAATGGACTTAAGATGTCTGAAAGATACTGTTTATTCAGCATTCCGAGTCAACCCTACAACGCAGCTTTTCAAACGTGAAAACTAGAGTTACTTCCCTTGCTCTAGCTAAGTAACCAAGTGATTTATCATTTATGAATGTTTTTGTTATCATTAACTAATAATAAATTGATTAAACATATATCCATGAACAAGACATCGGGGATCAAGTTTCGACATTTTGTAGATAATCCCAGTTCAAAACCATATATCGCCGATATAGTGACCTCTACCTTGATAAAAATCAGATCATATATATGTGTATCCAATTAGATCCGTATCAATGGAAACAGTTTTGTGGCAAGATAGGATGAACTTGTCTGTTGAAGTTCTATCTGAACTTACTATGATTAATCGAGGTGGGCAATATTATCGATACATTCGGCATCCCTCTGATAGATAGAAAACGTCACACAGCTTCCAAGGCCGACTGCATTAGAAGTAATTGCCATCCTCTGAAAGTACACGGCCCAGGATAGTTGGAACACACCATTAAATCATTCATTTGGCATAAACTTTATCGCGTACGTCATTGCTGTCAACTGTAAGGTGGGAACGAGAACAATTCAGTGAATTAAAAAACACTACGGGACCCATCAAACTATGGTCCCTAGTATATTTACAGGTCATCTACGCAAACTACAGAACGTCAGGGTCGTGTTTTGCGCTTGGTTACAGCGCCAACAGTACATTCCTTCAGGGAAATCAAACACGATTGGAACTGTGCGCGGTGTGCATGTTCATGCACGGTCATAGCGCTTTACAAATATGCTCTTATGATATTACAATATACAATATTAACATGATCTGAGGCAAATTTGATTAAGTTTCATTCCAAATGGCTAACATAACGAGACCATTAACAAAATTTCTGGAGTATTTTGCGCTGCATTATTTTGATTAGTTATTGACTGACACTATTAATGTTTAACACCGATTTATTCTGCGTAGACATTGAACTTTTTACAGATTCAACTTTTCATATACGCTCGTGGAAACTTATTGTGAAACAAACGAGATAAAAACGATGTCGAAACCGCATTATCAGTGGTTTACCGATATGCAAGAGAAGTAACTCTAGGAGTTTCCCTATAAGGAACTATGCTTTTTGTTCACGTATTTACGCGCACATGGATACTTGCGACGTGTTTCGTGCAAATTCCTCTTTGAATTAACAACATATTAGTATGTAAGCGTATTATATCAATTGTGGGCCCATTGGTCTTTGTTCCCATATGAGACATTTCCAATATGGCCCATATTTGCCACATCGAGTTTAGCTTTGAAATGGTAGGTTAATTTTAAATGTGGGCTTAAACGTGAGCCCATTGCTTTTCGTTCCTGTATATGGGATAGTTCTAAGTGGGCCCACATTTGCCAAATCGTATATGTTGCTTTAAAATGGAAGGATAATTTCAAATGTGTACCCACTGGTCTTAGTTCCTATAGGAGGCATATCTAAGTGGGCCCACATTTGCAAAACATGCGTTTCACAATTAAATCTCATTTCATTTCATTTATGAGGATGGAAAGGATAATTCTAAAATTATTTCCATCAAATATTCAAATTCAGGATGGAAAAATATCTTTCAATAATTATTTCCATAAATATGATAAGTAAATTCCAATAAAAAATTCTCAATTCATGAAGATGGAAAAGGATCATTTTATAACTATTCAGATCAGATATTCAAATGAATGTTCAATTTTTGAAGATGAGCTGGTAATCTATGTGATTATTTCCATCAAATATTTATAAATGCAAATTAAATCTGTGAAGATTGAAAAGGGTCAATCTATAATAATTCCCATCTACAATTGAACATAATTTACAACTACTGAAGATAGGAATGATACATTCTATTATTATGTCAATCAAATATTTCAAATTGTTTACCGGCAGTAAACCTGTTGACTGATCTAGTATGCTAATTTTACCGACCTTTGACTTGACCTAGAAACAATAAAAATATCGACCATGGCCTGATGCACTCTTACGACCATGATTTAGGTGGTGACATTTCTACTGACCAATGAGAAGACAGCTGCAGCATTCGTTGCTATGAATAAGTGTTGTCCTACTTTTCGCTTGGAATTTCTGCTTCGTTTCTGATGGGAATAATAACAACAATATCGTTTCCATCATCTTTTATTTCGACGGAGAACACTTTTGTTCAATCCTATAGATAGTATTTCACAAAAAAGACTATTTACTGTAACTTTAGATGCCTCAATATTCGAAATCACTATTCAACAACCAAATCGGCAAATGTGGGCCCACTTGCTGTCGGTACTAGTAGGTAGCACAATAAATTGGCCCACATTTTGGTTAACACCAAAATATATTTAGCGCACTGTAAAAAATAGTAATTATATCATTGATTATTACTGATTTAAAAAAACACCCCATTTTGATCGTATATTTCGACTGTGTACATACAAAGCAATGGATACGTAACTAAAATAGTTGACTCCAACACGAATCACACGAGTTACTTCCCCTCCTTCGGCTCCAACAACTGAAAATGTCATTTCGCCAAAATTTTACCTAAATGTACTCATTTATGGTGAAAAGACACGTCATTTCCGAACGTGTGCTTGCTCCTTCATCAGGCGAAATTCTTCACGACAGAGTGGCACATACTTGTACATATACATACGTGTACGTTCTCAATGAAGAATTCGTTTTTCATTAATATTGCTTTACCATGTATTTCATTTCTGAATGCCCTTATAAAACTGTACTTGAAGTCCAAAAAATGTTATTGTTAAGATGCAAGGAACAATTGACTATCTGAATATCCCCGTGAGGTTTGGATTAACAATTTATTTTCAGCCTTTATTTAGTCAAAATTGAAAACATCCTTTATTTTTCTCTTACAAGTGTCGAATACATGTAGAGGTGTTACTTGCCTTAACAACAACAACAACACACACGTTGAAAACGCTAGTTCTAAAAAGTAATGGAAATAAAAAGTACAAAGGAGAGCCTTTGAACGTGTGTATCCAACGCCCCTTTTTGCGTGGCATTTTCAGAGGTTACATTCGTTCTGTTGTTACTTTACTTGGTTTTTTTTTATTATATAGAGGTGATGTCCAACACCGATTATAGGTATTTGTTTTACCTGTTTCACATGCTATTGTACAAGTAACAAGGTTTTGCGAATTTTAAATTTGACACAACTTTTTACAAAATGCCATAATATAAAAGTATATACTTACAAATGTATACACATGTATGATTGTTTCTTTAACATGCATATACTTTATTTTTCTTATACATATCACTTTTATCTTTTTCAACCAAACACAATCACAGATGATTGCTTGAAACATTTAACAGAAGTTGAAAAACTCCAAGGTTTCTTCCAAGAATTTATCAAACGTCTGTGACAAAACACAATTACTTTCCTGTCACTCGTCTTTTTGGTTTTCTCTGTAACTACATTACTCCATCTCAATCAATTTAAGTTAATATATTGTTCCCCTTTATAGTCCTTAATTCTTGGCAAGGATACTTTTAGTAACAATCGTAAGCATACTTGGATCCAAGGTAAGTGATACAATGGAATAACGTATGTGTTATCATCACAAGATTCTAATTTGAGGTTTAACTACATTCAAGTACAAGTCATGCACCTGACCATGATTAAAATTGTTTTCTCAAAAGGTCACCTCTCAAAAGTGTATGTCGGCAAAAGTATACGAGCAGACCAACGTGAGGCCAATCTACGTGCAGACCAACGGAGATCCGTTGTCATAGCGCTATTGATTATCTTTGTTATGGATGAGCATTTTTTTCACAAGTTCATTTTGTTATTCTCATAAATTGATATCAATATTACAAACATGTTTCCTGAAATGTAGATTAATCATAAACTATAGAGTCAAGTACACTCTCTCAATAAAGAAACGCCATCCCTTTCTCAATATCTGAAAATCTACATGAATTTACATCGACATATGTTTATAATATTATATTGTCGCTCTAATAGCGACCAACGTATCTAGCTGTCACGATGAACCTTGACCTTAAGCCACTCAGCCTTAGAAGTACAGCTGATCGAAATATTGCCATTGGTAGCATTGAGGCCGGGCAAGGTTTGGAACAGTTGCCCGGCCGTCATCTAAATGTCAATATAACAACAATCTGCCGACTTTGGAATCGATATACAAAGTTCCATGCAACTTAAGACCGTCCTAGGAGTGGTAGACCAAGGATCACCACACCGGCTCAGGTTCGCTACATCCAGGTCACCCACCTACGTAATCGGCAGGCCACACCAATTATCACTGCAACACAGGTGCCTGGTTTGAGGAGAGTGTCGGCCCAAACCATTAGGAGCCATTTACGTGAGGCCAATCTACGTGCATGAATACCATTTGTCGGACTGGCCCTGAGACGTCAGCATCGCGCGATTGATTCCAACGTCTCAGGTGGTGCACTTACGTGAGGATATGGACTCTAAGAAACTGGAAACGAGTACATCGAACATCTATGGGACCATCTTGATGATCGTACTCGTGCACGTACACCTCCACCGCAGACATTGGATGCACTGGCCACAGTTATAGGAGGAGTGGAAAGCAATGCCCCGGGAAAGGATTCTGTTCCCAGGAGATGCAACTGCTCGTGATATACGAGATAATGAAGAAAACGCCCCTGTTGTGCCCTGAATTGTAATAAAAACCGCAAAATGTAATAGCAATGTAGTTTGAATCGAGTGTTTGCTAGAGACCTATAATATTCTGACCTTATAGCATAGAAACATACATTTTCCCATGTAAAATTCCATTATGTCATCATAAATGTGAAATAACAACTTAAAGATCGATATACACATTTTCTAAATTCAGGGGTTGCGTTTCTTTTTTAGAGAGTGTAATGAAATATAAACAGTTAATCAGGATAGGTAGGAATATCCTGGCATATACTTATTATTAAAATCCCTAGTGAGAAAGGTTCTGATCATGAACGTCAGGATTCTTAATAGGGAACTATTCTGTACCTCAATGAATTCTTCAACAGACTAGTACTATTCTAGTCAAACAAGTATAAAGAAGTAGAAAATTACGACTTTCTTATTAACATTATTCACCAAACTCAAAAGCATTTATTGCAATTCTGATTAATTCTATCTTTAGTATTAAAATATCAAAACACTATCAATCTAAGAATGGGCTATTGAAGGGCGCAATAATTTCTTTATTTGGCTTTTGGTATTAAAGCGAAACTGCAGATTGTGCTAAATGGTGAATTGAGGTGTAAAACAATTACCTTGATATGCTGTATTACATTAATATAATAGATCCATGCACAGAAATGTCTTGTTTACTTTAGTCCAGTGAATGTTCCTGCATTGGAAAAGACATGTTGAAACCCATAAAACAAATGTGGATAGTGACAAGTGGATAATGCCAAATGTCAAAGAGCTTTTAAATACCCCGTTTCATAATATGTTATTTAACGTTAATGCGATTGTGTCTGTTGTTAATAAATAGTCGAACAATATACTTCTTAATTCTACAACATTTTTCATTTCAGATATTTAAGATTAGTTTACTGCTGTTATAAAATGAAGGTTTTGATAGTTCTTGAGCACCGAGAAAGATATATCAGTGCGTGCGTGTATCTGAAACAAAAGGCCAAGGACAAAATACAGAGCACCATATGAACTCATGATACTCAATTAGTCATTCATGTCTTGACACCAAAAAAAATAAATATATACAAAGTGCAGTTACTTCACGCCATTGTCACATACACTGTTGTCCATTTGAGAAGAGTATGTCGATATCAATGATTACACACACGCCTATTTAGCGTGACCAAGTCCCATTTGATACATCGGAGTTGTTGACTTGGACAATAACATACATGTAGCATGTGACTATATGAGATTATTTTCGGTGGGACTGGAAACCTTGGTTTCAACATGTATATGTGTGCATTGGACTGAACATTTAAAATCGAAAGATCTGCCTTGAACATGTTATTTCCCTCGAGATGTTTCACCAGCGATTACTTACATGTTTGGGACGTGTGTGCGGTGTAGATGATTACAGAAGCTCAGGGAGTTCAATTGTAGATGTATGGTAAGAGGTTTGCTGTAACAAATATGGAACAGTTTGCATGGCAATTTATATAGAAAGTTACATTTACTTGAAAAGCGAAATCAAGACATTTTGCACCGAGTACATGTATAATGTATACAGTATTTGATGAAACCGTCACCACCACCTACATATGGTGTATAGACACCAACATTGTTTCCTAGTCACTCTAATAAAATTTATATCTTGCTCTCATACATATAACTCGACACGTTTCACTGATTATGGTTATGTATCTAATGAAAGATTGAGCCATGCAATCAATGGAACACAGTACAGAATACTCCTTGACTTTATTCAAAATGAAAGCATAGATTAATCGTTTTCAATAGGATTCTCTACACAAACGTCATCTTTATTATATAAAATGTCTCTGTATAATAATACATGTACTTCATACGCGTCATACGATTCGTACGCTTCACACACTGTCATTTGCTTCTGATCTATGTCAGTCAACGACGAACACTTTGAGAGATCATTCTCGTTGAAGATAAATAACCACACAGAAGACGTGAAATGATGCATTAAATGGAGACTAGACTACTCTTAGAATATGTGTCACACGAAGTTATACGAACATTTTAGACATACAACCATTTTGCACCAGATATTTGAAGACAGGGCCAAGGACAATGTACGCAGGGACAAAGGGACGCCCGTGACATCGCATTATCAGTGTACATACAAAGAACGGACTAAATTTTTGCAAACAATTGATTGATAATATGATCTTATAATTGATTTCTTTACAACCTTATCCCAAATTGGCCAGTGCAAAATTTTACTAATTTACTTTCATTGAATGACTGTTGAATCTCCGTAAATTACATCATATATCAATCAAGATTGGCATCGTTTTTGCTGATCGGAGTTACATTTTCAAGATAAATTTTACTGAGGTGAAAATCCAATTCTTTAACATTACATCAGGGTAATCTTAGGAATTTGGCATCACCTAAGTGCTTTTTAAAGAAATAACTAACAGTAATCGATCTTAGCCCTAAGATCAATCTTAGCCAATGGTAAGGGATGGGCTTATTGATCGGTTTGTGGAACGGCACCCTAGGTAATAATCTCCTGAAAAGCTTCAAGTCACGCATTGGAAATTATTCACCAACTAATACCCCCATTCCACTGAGCATACGACCCCACTGCGATGGATGTTGGTCTCCCGGTCGTGCTTACTCTCGCTCACTCCCACTGACATCGAACTGAAGTCTTGGGAAGATCTCTGTGTTCGCAAAACGTAACTCGCCATGGGTCTCATGTGTCGCAGAGGGGTTTGCGATTCCGATTGTCTGTTTAAAAAATCGCACACCTTCTGCGATCGATGCGACTGATGTCTTGCTCGCAAATTCGCTCGTAATGCGCTCGTATTGGCCTCAATGGGGTCGTGGTACGGTCGTATGTCAATCGCGTGAACTCGCAACTCGATCGTGACAACTCGCAGTGCGTTCCCACTAATTTACCACTGGCGACCAAATATAGCAATCAGTGGCGAACGCTCTAAAACCTAAGTGCGACCCCACAGCGACTGCGTTTTTTGATCAATGGTTTAATGCGACAACTCATTAGTATTTTTCGCGACAAATGATTAATCAATGGCGATGCCTCTTAGAACGGACCAGGACCGCACCGAGACCTCACTATGATCATATCACGACCGATTTAGATCGACATGCGATCTTATGAGGCATTCTCTACCACTCGTCTTCCACTTGATATACAGTAGTTGTAGATCATTTCTTACATAGTCATATTCCTCTTAGAGATGAACAATGTTTTCAAGGCAAAGGCGTCATCGACCAACAAGAAGTAGGGCAGCTTCCTTGGTTCATCTTCTAAATTAGGGTCAGCTTGTTCAATTGGTTCATGATCTTTTAGTCGTTGTGACACACCAGTAGTCGCTTCCGCTTTGGAGTGTTTTGTACAAATGACTGTCCTAAAGTATGATTGTACAGTCACCAATAAATGTCTTAAAGATAGGATTGAATAGGATAGAATAGAGCCGCCATCAACGCACATAGACATACGCATAAAGACGTATATATAGAATATAGAATATTGTTAGTTACAAGTTTCAAGGCGGGAGCCTTCTTCATCATTCATTTATCCAGAAGCCTCTTCCCAAACAGGTAGTCAAGCGCTAACTGAACTATAGTTCATTAATTTCTCAATGGAGAAATAGAGTACTAAACTGTTCCAGAATTAAACTTTAACTAAGTTCCAGAGTAACTCCCAGTCAAAAAAGTTCGACAAAGATTAGTGTTGTCAAACCAGAGCATGATATCACGAAACTAATTATAGTATCAAACTAACTTCATCATTTTTGTACACCCAAAACATCCAAAACTCCAAATTTGCAATATGTCTACACTTAACATGAACCAGGGCCATTTCATTTTCCAACTTAACTAGGTATTATCTCTATGCTAGTGAGACTCAGAATGCAGCCGGTCATTTTTTACTTTGGACCCGACTGGTCGAGCCAAATAGGTTGTGATGAGGTCGCATTTGTCTCAATGTGGTCATGTGAAAAGTCGCCATGGTCGTATTGGAATTGTACAATACTTGCAACTGTCGTATTTTGGTCGCACGCTATTGAACAAGCTGTCGGACAGGTAGCAAATCGTTAGCATGTCGATTGCATGTCGATCGCAGAAACTGTTGGTGTGGTCTCACCATGGTCCTAGCCACTCGAATGTGAATCGCGAAGTCTGTCATACCAACGTACGACCCTATTGAGACCGATGAGGCAATGCGACCGATCATACCAGTCTCAACTCTGTCTCAACGCTGAAAACAGACAAATATGGTCCTTTTTTGTCGCAGTGGGATCGTACACCTGAACCACACACTCAAACTTGTTGAAAATTGATCGCCCAAATGTCTGGGACCACTGCGACCGGCTTGATCGCAGCGATCGCGAACCGTCGCATATGGGTCGCGGTTCGGTGGAATGGGGCTTTAAGTGTTTGTTGGCAAAAGAACACGAGCAGACCAACGGAGACCCGTTGTCATACCAATATGGAAGAACTATCCTCTGTAGCATTAATTTGATTTCACAAGTTCATTTTGTTATTCTCACAGATTGATATAAATGTTAGGATATATTTCCTGAAATGTAAGTTAATCATAAACAACACTGACCCGAACCCCTACAAAGGTACATTTGTACTAGGGTGGACAATTTCAAATCCCCAGTGAAAAAAGATTCTAAAACGTCAGGGTTCTGCGATTGTGATTGTGGCTCATTGAACACAAATCCGTATTTGACCCGCTTAAATCGATATTCACTTGGAAATGAATAGAAACCCATTATTCTGTTGATATAGACCTCTTTTCTACAGGATAGGTGAAACAATTTTAAAGCAGTAAAGTCTTTATTATTAATATCCTTGACTAAACTTAAAAAGCATGGCAATTCAGGATTCAAAGAGTCGGTAATTTAAAGTGCATAATATATTTTGTTCTTTAATTGGTATTCTGGTATTTTATGCAGATTCATTTACTTGCTGTATTACATCATTGTAATAGTTCCATACATGGATATCTCTTCCCTATTGAGCAAACTATATGTAAGGTTTATCATGGTAAATTGAGGCGAAGGTGCTTTGTGAAGGAAGGGACTGGTAATATCATCATAGAACCGTTTCTAATACACTTTGATAGTCAATTAAAAACCAACAGGTTTGGTTTATGTAAACATGCCAGACATAAAGTACTAGGGAGCAATACTGAAGTCCTTCCAATGAACAGGACTGTACCCCCTTGTCAAATGCATCTCAGTAAGATATATACATCAATCACAACAAGCAAAGATTTACATATTTTGTTAAGCCAATCAAATCTAATACAATGTAGTAATGGAAATAGAACAATGTTTCATAAAAAAGACTGCACAATTGCTTTTCTCTTCACGATTTTTTTGTTTTTGACTGAAGTTTCATGATAAAAATAAAATTAAGTGATGCACATTGACATAACGTGCAGACAGAAGAAATGATGTATTCTTTTTAATAAGTAGATCAATAAATTATGGGTTTATAGATTACTTACAGTAGCACAGCAACATCATTTTCACATCAACTTTCCAGATGCATCGAATTTCATGAATGCTGAGTTAATTTCGGATATATTAAGAAACAATAAGATAACTTAACTTTCAAGTGGATCAATAAATTTAATTGACATTTCAATAACAAACTCTCAATGTCTGTAGGATTTGTTCCTCGTCTTGAAACGTCTCTGAATGGGTTATCCTTTTAAATATATTTGCCTGAGTCTTCTAACAACAGCACTCCCTTCTGAATTCATTTTAACAACCCATAACGATGTAATGTCTCCGTAAAGGGAAATCAGTGCACAAGAATTACAAACTTTAACAAACATAATTTTCCATTCTGAAAAAGAAAGTTAAAATGGATGAGAAGAGAAACAATCAACAGTGGTGATGTGGATGAATATCTATTGGACACTGATGACACAAACTGCTCACCAACATATTAACATGTACTTTCTTATCGGTGGCACCAAACTTTCACACTCTTTCAGAAGTAATATGTGGTAAGAATTTGGGGTAATATCATCAAGACAAGGAGAAGCCTCAACCATCATGTGTTTTGCAATAAGTACAATTTCCCCCTGAACCAGTTGATCCAAGTACGAAGCCTAAGTTCGTGTTAGTTGATCCTTGTAATCGCAAAACAGGTAAAACTGTATTTTATTACCTACGAGGGCAATCATATTGGGGTTCATATTTTTCATACGATGCCCTAGGGCAAAATATCACTTTGTCATGGTGACGTGATGTCATAAACAATGCTATGACGTCACGCTTCGTCTATGACGTTGCGTTCCAAATTCGGCGACGGCGGGTCGCTAGACTATGTTTGAAAGTGGATTATAATTAATTTTCCCGACTTCGGTAATAAACAGAATATTATAAGAGTGTCTATGACATACTATGTTTAGGACACTCGTGCCTAAATATCAGTATATCCCTCGCTCTCGCTAGGGAAAAATACTAATATTCAGGCACTCGTGTCGTAAACATAGTATGTCATAGACACTCATATAATATCATCTATTTATTACCATCACCTTAGTGAACCAAATGTTCTCGTTAATTGGATTCAGGATCTATTCTAGTGACGTCGTGACTCAATTGTCCTTAACGTCATGGACCATAGTTCCGCGACACGCGACGCTACTCACAGAGTTGAATATACAATTCTTTTTAGAGTGATAACTGGTCAGCGGCGCCTTTGATCTTGATCCAATGCATACTAGAAATGATATTAAAACAATTCTTTCCCAATATCGATGACATAGATAGCTATCATTGTTTTTGCACGACTTTCCGTATTTCGTTGTTTATTACGTCTTGAAACCGTTGACCGAAACTGCCATGTTTGTACGAGGGAAATTACCTTTTTGATGTATAATTACTATTTAATCAATGAATAAGTATTCCATACTCATTTCACAAAACTTTTTTAATGTTGTGCAGTTCAAGAATACTCCCTTTAGCTCGGGAATACAAAGAATCAAATTCGTTTCATATGTCACACTTGCTCGTTGAGACATCATACATGGCACCGTTGGTAATGTCAATTTGGGATTGGACAAACGACTGGCTTACTAAACAGGAGAGTGGTATGCATTTATGACAGTAGGGAAATGCCAGACGCCTCTTCCTGTCTCTTGTGACGTAGGTCCTGTCAGATGAATCGCTACAAGCTTTGAATCTGGCATTACATAATCCATCCAGACTTTCGGAATTACCACTTAATCGACTCTTTTGTCCTTTTATCGTTAAATCGGTTATTTTGGTAAATATTGGCATTTATGTTGTATTGTCAATGTATAAGGAGATCAAAGAATTGTATTCAGGTCCTGTATTATGTTGATCCAGTAATTGATGACTTACCTTAAGAATGACACTGTAAGGACGTCTCTGAATGGGAACAAATAACTGATACCTTAACTCTAGTTATGTCTCCTTTGTGAAAATATTCAACATGCACACATATCGGATCACATTTGTTATGCCTCAGCATGTTCAGTCGTCAAAATGTATTTTCTTTAGTGAACAAATGATGATCTGTCTTTGAATTTTATAATAATCATTTCAGTCATGTTCGATGTTCATTTCAGTGAACAACCTATATCTAACGATTGATCGGTTTTTAATTACACTACACTACGTATACCGAATCATGTATGACATCATACAGATTTAATGAAACAAGATACGTAATTAAGATGGTACGGTTTCATATTTACAGATATATCTCTCTTATCTACCTTTGTATGCGTTTATTTTAACAGGGACATTTTGACTGTTCTTCGTTGTAATGTCATTATTGTATGCAATAGTTTTCTAGCAAACGTTAATGTGGATTCATATGGTTACATTTGCAGAGAGTGTTTTATTAATCCTGCTTATTGTTCATAAGGCAAATGGATAATGAATCTATGGATATTACAGAAGTTTAGGTAATAATGATAGGTAAGCTAATTAAAGGTTAAAGGTAAAATAACATCCAACTCCCACCCATAATGTACCTGAAAAGAAGTGAACAAGCAAGGGGCTTATGATGAGATTTATTTTGTGTTACTATAAGCCTTTTTAAATGCCTTTAAATAATTTCACATTTCTCCTTGTTAAGATGATAAATGTTTCCGCCCACGTCCGCTCTGTTTTAATACTGCACCATGATTGAGTAAGACCTCCAGAATTCTTCCAGACAGCTGTGAACTTCCTGTCTCAATATGGCGTCTGCACATCTAATTTAAGTGCCAATTTTAGATTGACTTAAACCCGAAGTTTAGAAATAAGTTTTGACTCCAAATCATTCAATATAGTATGATGTCGTGCTGAGTGTGAAGAAACTTTAACCTGAGGATTAAGGGTCTTATTAAATGTCACTGAATAGCATGGTAGGGGGCATTGTATTTTCTTGAAGCAGAGAGCACGTGCTGGTTAGAATCTGTTTTAGAAACATCTTTGATGAGCAATGGGCATTCTAGAAGTTGAGGTGATGAAGAATGAAGAACAATTTTATGGATACACAACTTCTTTATTATGTGTAGGCGACGTTTCGACATAGATACTAATGTCGTTGTCAACCTGCTTGACAACGACATTAGTATCTGTGTCGAAACGTCGCCTACACATTATCAAGAAGTTGTGTATCCATAAAATTGTTCTTCATTCTTTTTTAGAAACATTTAAAAACATACTTTTAGAAATCCTCTCAAATTTGTAACTGATATTTTTTTAATAATAAAAATAAGATATTTCCTTTGGTAAATTTTAACACAACGATTCATAAAAATTCATATATAACTCATCACAATGAAGGCGGATGTCATTTAACAATTTGAAAACCACATCTTTCACACATCATGTAATTTGTTATCATGTGACATGTAGAAGTAATGAAGACAACATGTTCAGAACATAGAAGCCTTTAATAATAAAACACACTCTCGATCATTGTTTCGATTTAGATAAGTCTGTCAGTATTGCTGTAAGTAGCCTTACTCAAAATTCCTGCTTTGAGATGATATCGGTATGAACAAAACTGAAGAATTATTTGAAAACAGTTTATTAAAATACGTTATTACGCTTTCTGTATAGGTAGTTATTTGATAAGATAAGTAATGTGATATATAAGCTGGATCTGGTGATACTAAATGTATTTTTAAGGGTGGCCAATAATATAATTTTTAATGGTGATGTAACGTCATTAACAATAGCCATCCTAAGCTTAGCACTTATATTTTTCTTGTTTGCATGACTTTGGTAATAAATATAACGTTTTCTACATGCTCACGACATATCATAACACATATGTCATAACACATATGTCATAACACTACCGTCCTCGTACTTTAACTATAATAGTTCAGGGCAAAACTATACTTTATTACAAAACACATTGGGGTACAGCGAACTTTATTTCTTAAATAATGTGCACATTTGAATAAACAAACGAATTCAGAAATGAAAATAGGGGGTCACCGGAGGTTTTTCATCACTTTAACGTCATTTTAAAAATAATCTTCATAAACGTAAAAACCTATAACGTCACGGCAATTTTGATGGTTTCAAGTGTAACATTGACGATTAATCATTATTGAACATACTATTAATCTAGGACTGCATTATGGAAGAATAACTATCAGTTGATTATACCAGGCGATTTAAATTTGCTAGTTACTAAAGATACGTATGTAATTCGAATCAAACAGTAAATAACATATTTATCGCGAAAATAGGTGACGATAACGTTATGCGGCATGTTGTAAAATGACCGTTAAAAAGGCGTTACGGAAAATTTAAGCACTTTCTGTTAGTGTATGGATAAGCGTATGCCCCAAACAACGTAATCCATTTATTTTTAGACTTATTCACTACAATAATTTGTTGTCCCAAAATGTTACCGTAAGCGAGTTCGATTTCTGGGTCCCATCTCTCCTTAAGCACTTTTAAGAGGTTCTAAAGTCACATTTTCTTTATTTCATTTGATTTTAAAATTACATGTATGTAGATGATGTAGAATATCATGAAGTACATAAAGATGAGAAAAAATCTTTACTTAATCATATTTCATTTTTTGAAGTTCAACAGGAAGGAGCGGACATCCTTAAGAGGCATTTAGAAGTTGGTGATATGAAGAATGCTTGGTGAAATGATTGCTTGATAACGGTGTTAGTATCTACATCGAAACGTCACATATATTTGCAATAAAGAAGTTGTAAATCCATATAATTGTTTATTCTTCAGAAATGATATAACTAGTTAACCACGGTTCCATGTTTGAGGACGACAATACGAAACAGTAGAATATATTACACCAGGTCCTCCTTTAAAAAAGACTCGTGATCGTAAGTCATTTAGGTTACCTAGGTCTAAATAATACGCAAGAGATTAAAAGCTATTCTAGTAAAGATTTTGTCAGAGGAATCATATAAAAACAAAGATAATTGTCATCAGTTCATGCACCAGACACTTAAAGTAAACCTAAAATAGTGTAAGCATGAAATGATTGATGAATTATAATATAACTTTTTATTGCCGATTTATAAACTCATCAGAGTGTAATAAATGTCTATTTATGGACTGCTCAGGGACACATGGAACAGATAAAGGCTATAAAATGTCAAGCATTTCAATTTGAAAAACAAAACAGAGAAGAATTTTATAGTTTCATGAGATCAAACAAAATGATGAAACCCACTCATAAAAATGAAATTGAAAGAGCAAGAATTTAGATATTTTACGTTGCATAGTTTAAATCCTATCGTTTTGTTGAAGTTATACAACACTCTTTCTCGTTGAGACATCATAATTGGCTACGTTGGTAATGACAATTTGGGATTGGACAAACGACTGGCTTACTAAACAGGAGAGTGGTATGCATTTATGACAGTAGGGAAATGCCAGACGCCTCTTCCTGTCTCTTGTGACGTAGGTCATGTCAGATGAATCACTACAAGCTTTGAATCTGGCATTACATAATGTATCCAGACTTTCAGAATTTCCACTTAATCGACTCTTTTAACCTTTTATCGGTAAATCGGTTATTTTGGTAAATATTGGCATTTATGTTGAATTGTCAATGTATAAGGAGATCAAAAAAATTCTATTCAGGTCCTGTCTTATGTTGATTCAGTAATTGATTACTTACCTTAAGAATGACACTGCAATGGCGTCTCTAAATGGGAACACATCACTGATACCTTAACTCGAGCTACATGTATGTCTACTTTGTGAAAAATTCAACATACACACATATCGGATTACGTATGGGGCCCTATTTATGACAAAGGGGAAATTTCAGACATCTCTTTTTGCCCTGTGTGATTTAAGTCTTGTCAGATGAATCATTATATGGTTACATCTAGCGTTACATAATCCATTCAGAAAATATTCAGTATTACTACTTGTTCTTTTTATCGGACACTCGTGTCTTAGTAAATATTGGCATTTATATATAATTATGTTGTATTGTCAATGTATACAGAGAACAATACGTGATATCTGATATATTCTTTCTTTATTGATTCAGTAACTGATTAATCACCCTTAGAATAAAAACAACATATTATGTTTGATCCTAAATGTGTTTCTTTTCTAAAAATACGGGATTCGTAATCAATCAACCAAGTATACGTTTCACATGTTCGTCAAGAAACATTGACTTAAGAAGTGTCAATGGCATAAATCCGGTGACTAGATGAGAGTGAGTTTATATAGAATATCAATGTCTGCTTATTTTGGAATGATCTCGGTCACAGCTAGTGGTGCCATATATATCGGTGATAAATATCGATTCTTACATAATTATACATGTACATATATGGGCAAATGTTGGATTAGGACGTGATGCAATTATCAACGAACTCCAACGAATTAATATAAATTTATCTTTCTTTTGATATTTCTTTCAAGGTTCATTTTTCAATTATGCCAAAACGAGAACTATTGCATCATCAAAGTATACATAATGTCAATGCTGGAAAACCACAATTACACGTATGCATTAGTGTTTTATTCACACTTTTACTTAACTCAATACATATCAAGCAGAACTACCCACCCTGTTGCACTATGTAACCTATCTTAGCAGGTAAATATACATCATGCCCATTACGGAGGTTGGTATTCTGTGCATGAATCAACGTGAGTTATCCTCTTCATTCACGAACATCGATCCGTAATGCAAAAGCAATTCCATTGATGATCAATCACATGCTATGGTTGGGGTGTTAGCTCCTTTCATAGACAGACAAATACCTTTCAAGGTAATGGCAACATACAGTCACTATTAACTAAAGAGGCTTAGCCGCTATATGAAATGTCAAGATCGAATGTGTTGTGTTCGAGAATTACCCTCCCTTGACGTCATACTGTTGTGTCTGTGCAGATCCTGAAGACTATTAACTAGAACACATGATGTCAACTTCATGACGTGATGAAGAATCAACATAGGGTCTATTCCATCCTGCTTCGTGAGCAGAAATTATATTTGCATTGTTTTGCTCGGAGACGAGGTTACGGTTATTGATAAGTCTTAGGTTGGGTAAAGGGGGACCCACCGTGACCAGACGGGCTGGTGTTTATAGAGTGGTAACCGGTTTCTTTCGGATTGAACTCATCAGACCAAGTGACACTACAGAGAAGTGAGAGTCTTTATATAGTGCTGAAGAGCGCCGGTGTCTATTGTGACGTCACAATGACGCTATTTCTATTTGTATTTAAATACTTTAAATGATGGCATTTTCGACTGCAATCTGTCACAGCAAAAATAACTTCATTTCCGCAAGGTAGAAATATTGCGGAAATGTGACGGAAATTTTACTTTACATATAGTTTCTGTTACGTTTCCGCAAATTTCCTGTTCATTTCCGCAAGTGCGGAAATGAATAATGAACCATTCTCCGGAAGATTTCCGCCAGGTTTCAGTTACCCACTTTCCGTCAGATTTCCGCAAACAGAAATTCATTCATTATAATCCTCATGATTTCCGCAGCATTTCAGCATTAATAAAAACATAACATTTCCACTGCATTTCCGCAACTAGAATAAATCTGGATGATTTCCATTGCATTTCCGCAACTATAAATCTGGATGATTTCCATTGCATTTCCGCAACTAGAATAAATCTGGATGATTTCCATTACATTTCCGCAACTATACATCTGGATGATTTCCATTGCATTTCCGCAACCATAGATCCAAATGATTTCCATTGCATTTCCGCAACTATAATAAATCTGGATGATTTCCATTGCATTTCCGCAACTATAATAAATCTGGATGATTTCCATTGCATTTCCGCAACCATATATCCTTATTTTTGCTGCAACTTTATTATTAGCGGTACTTCCGCATTATTTATCCCACAAACAGAATTCAGCTTAATCGCAGTACTGGATTCTAAGTATGATCTGCAGTGGTCATTAACACCTATAGCCTCATTGACAAACAATAGAAATCCACTCAATGACGAGATTTCTATCTTGACAATGAACATGTAAATAGAAATGACAACGGAGCATAAAGAACAATCCAATTCATTTTATTAACAAAGTATTAACTTGTGCAAGTGATACATAAGGGGGAAACAATAAATTGTTTTTACAACAGATTGGAGATGAGTTGTTTATACAATAAATAGAGTTGATGGTCAAAGGTTTAATAGCTAATTGAGTGGAATTAACGGAGACTGCATGAAGGATTAGCGAGGTGATTGGAAGCCAGTTGAATGTTTTTACAACAGATGAGATTGATGTACATGGAATAGGTAAGTTGATAAAACAGATGAATGGATGTATAGTGGGAAAAGTACTAGTAAGTTGATTCAAATCTAATATGTTTTTCAATCAAAAAATTTAAAAGTTGAAATACCTGTATTTTACATTATCATTGACATTTAGTAATTACTTGACAAGTACAAACAAATAACATATTTAAATAAAGAAGAATATGATATATTCGTTACAGTTTGCACACCTTCAGGCAAAAATGTTATGTTAAGAAACATAACATTACTTGACTTTCAACTTTAAAGTTTGACTGATTAATTTAAACAATTCAGATTTTTAAAATACATTTCCCCCGTTTATATTCAGATTAAAATACACATTTTCAGTCTGTATTTTTTTAAACAAAAGAAGTATAAAGAAAAACAAAGTTGTTAGAGAAAAGGCTTATTTAGTTGGGAATTTATCCATTACAATCACATACAAAATCACCTTCCCTTAAATAAATTATATTATTGTTTCAAACATTGCTATACAATTATTCAATAGTCATTTAAATTGCACTTTTGAATTACATGTTAAATTCTGACTTGGAAAAAATAAAACAATCTGGTTAAATAGATATCAATAGCAACAGTATTATCTTAACATAGAATTAGCAGCTGAAGAACAGTATTACTTCTTACATTATGGTTTAAACGTATTTTATTTCATTTACATGAAAATAGGATTGGCGAACAAGTAAAAAAGGGCTTATTTCAACGCCGCTCTGGTACATATATGTCAAAAAGCTGATTACAAAATCAGCGAGACAGAAACATAAAAATAACATTGTATAACATCAAACATGAGTATTGTCATGTTGTTAGGTGTGCCTAATAATGAAAGTGGGCTGCAGCTCAAAATTGAATCATACTAACTACAAGATACTTTTTTAAAGGAAAGGGATGCTTTTACCAATTACTTTTACATAATAGCCTTTCAATAAAAAAATGTTTTTTTTATAATTACTTATATGAAAGTCATAAAAAGATGGTTTTTACTAAATAAATATTACATTCAATGTTTTTTTAAACCCTTAATTCTTAATTTTCAAGTCTCAATTTTTCTTTCTCAAAGCATGTGTTAGAACTCACATATTTGTTAGTCTCTATACTGACTGAAGTGAAGAGTACATAAAATCTCAAGAGTACAGTTCAAAGCTTGTAAAATAGTTTTGTTGTAGGTTGTGACCCTGTAATCAATATTTTGGGTCATGGGGTCACCAAATCTACAATTTAGAATGCCGATTAGCCAAGGATTCTTCACACAGCATTTCAGCTCTCTAGACCTTTTGGAACTGAAGAAGAAAATGAAAATAGGTTTATAATGTTGTGGCCAATGAGTCTGTACACATCATTTCAGCTTTCTAGAGCTTTTCGTGAGGTGAGATGAGGATGGGTTTAACTCCGCTTTCAAGAGTATTTCACTTATACCGCGGCTGCTAGTATTATGGCAGGGAGAAACCTCACAACGCCATGTGTGGTACTGCACTGAAATTCAATGTAGCATTGCACCCAAACCTTACTGCGTGTAGAACAGTTCTCTACTGCAGACAAAGTTGCCGTGCCCCTGGCAGGATTCGAACCCCGGACCTCTTGATCCAAACCCGAACGCGCTAACCACTGCACTATCCCACCCATTAGAGCTTTTCCTACTGGAGAAGATGAAGATAGGTTTTGAGGTTGTGACCTTTTTGGGGTCATGGACTCACCAAATAAAAAATCTAGAATCCCCATTGACCAAGGACAAGCACAACATGTCAGCTCTCTTGACCTTTTGATACTGGAAGATGAAAATAGGTTATTAATGTTGTGACCCCTGTGACCCTTTATTGATCTCAGCGTCACCAAATCTACAATTTAAAAACCCCATTGTGGCCAAAGATTCTGCACATAAAATGTCAGCTCTCTAAAGTCATTGGTTCTGGAGAAGAAGTCTAAAAAGCTAAAAGTTTACAGATGGATGCCATGAGTCCTGGATGATCGGACCTTTCAGGCCTGATAAGCTAAAAATACAGATTACAAAATGCTTTTCTACAGGTAATTGGATAATAGGATTGTCATTGCATTGCTACTTCTTAAAATTCAATATATGGTCGATAATCAAAACTCAATAACAATGTTGACACAAGATCAGCAAACGTTCACTAAGTAATTTCCAAATTATCTGTAAACAGTCTTCATCTCACTTCCAAAAAGGAATATTGTACGAATGGTTATGAATAAACTAGGTCTCAGACTCTGGTTAACATATAAACCTACACAAAAAGGGATTATAAAAGGGACTATTGATGCCGGTCTACAAAATAGTTTTTTTTTAAAGTTGCAAAAATTTTACATGTGTAAACTTTTAACAATTTCTTTCATTTCTTGTTTATAGACATTATAGATTATGAAGACTCATAGTTTTATTTCTATCTAATAAATATTGAAACAGGCTATGTTTAAACTAAAAATGCAGATTGAATTTATGTTTTAAGATTTAAACTTAATTTCACAGCCACAAATCTTGTCTCATACATGACAAAAGTTCACAGTTCATAAATCCAAGCAAAATGTTTGTTGATTAAATATAATATACTTATAAATATGATAAATATGATAAATTTATAAACAGTTCATGAACGGATATTGTGTTGGTTACAGGATCAAATAATAGAAAGTTTTTCATATGGCAGTCTGATTATGACAGTGTTATCGAAATGAAGAAAATAATTCAAAACGTTTTCAGTTCAATTTCTTCACATAAGTAATGTAGAACTGTCAAAATGCCTAAAAAAATGTATGATTTGAAAACAATATAAATCAAGAAAATATTTCATTCAAGCAAGCCAAATCATTCATGTATTTCCCTTCGATCACCATGAAAGTTGATCCGATGCAGCATCATAATGTTTACTTTAAACGCACGGTCTGAGGTAATATCATTGTGACCAGCATCAACATTCATTCAGCTTGTATCAAGCTCCTCTCCTCTTTTTTCTTTGAACTGGGGGTGAAAAATGCTGAGTCTGCAAAAGTGAGTCTTTTGTAGTCCTCCATGGGCAGCTTGTAGAATTGGCATCCTTGAGGAAATCCACATGTTCTGCAAATATAGTGTTATTGATAAAGTGAGTGAAAGAGACAGTTTTAAAAAAAATAATCAATCAGAGAGCCCATGTTAATATTTTATTGTGGCCAATATCTGTAGACATAATTCATAATTTTCAAATGGATTTTTATAATAAAATCATTCAGACAAGAGTAAAGCAATCATAATGTCCAAAGAAATTGACAAACAGGAAAGGTTGTAACTAGAAGGCACCACTCCACCACTAGGTCTAACCACATACCAAGTTTGGTGAACAAATATTGAACGTTTTTTGAGATATGGCACGGAAAAGAAAGCATTTCGGAATGACAGAATAACGGAATGACGGACGGAGGCGAAAACATTATGTCTCCCGAAAAAATTATCGGAGGACATAATTATGTTAAACTTATTCATATATAAACAAGTACCATAGGCTCTGTAGCTCAACAGGCTTAAACAACACAATAAATAAGTTTCAAGCTGTAAATTTTCCAGAAGTATTTATCATAAGTATAAAAAAACACTCAAATAGTTTTCAAAATGGAGAAGAAGATGAAAATATATATCTTTAGGTTGTCATACCCCTTTGACCCAAATTTGAGGCCACTGTGGCAAGTGAAAAATATTTATGTTCTCAAAACAATAGAAGACTCCCCATGCACAATGGTACATGTTACTATTGCATGATATCAGACTTTGAAACACATATATATGTAACAGGTTTTTGTATTTTGATGCAGAAACGCATCCTAGGTTTATCCCTGAGTGCATATGGATGAACTGCCTTGTCCAGGGACACAAAACAGAATGAGGCTGCTGGTACCAGGCCACTTGTTAACACACCTACACTACTGAGCTCCAAAATCATAATTTGAGTTATTTCATCTCTAGTTCTACATTAAAAAATGTTTTCTTACATTCCTACCATATTTTGGTCCATCATTGACAGGTTTGACAACAGAGTGTGTTCCTTTCTTTGCTCTTGGGTAGAAAACTCAAACTCAGTAGTCTGGTTTGACTGTGTGTTTGCGCGGTTCTCGTTGAAGCGAAGAGTAGCTTGTAACATACATTCTGAAAAACAAAACAGTTGACGTTGTTGTATAATGTAGCACACATTGTAATGACTGAAAGATTTGAAGAATGGAGCCATTGACAGCTAGTCTTTGTATGATCTATATCAAGATATACATGTGAAATACAGTATTTTAACATAAATGCAATTTGCATCAAACATTCCAGTGTTTTATGTGGTTCAAGCAAATCAGAATGCCTATCGATAACTAGTATGATTTTATATATTCTTTTAGATAAAACAAGAAGAGAAAATAAGTAACTGAACAGATATTTTACAAGAAATAAATAATCAATGACTTTTCTACAAATAGGCTCCTTTTCAACATTTAATCAATTCTTTTGAGCATCTGAGTGTAAGACTTGAAACCTCTGTGTAGTAGCACTAACAGCTAGCTAGCTCTTTACAGGGAGTGGTCACTCCCCAGTTCAACTCAATGCAATTACACAACATGCAGGTCCTGGACCCACAGCCATTGAACTTGTATTCTTCCATGACATTTTAAAATCCTTGTTTTTGATTGGTTTATTTTATGGTCAAACGGCGTTTCGAACACGATTTTTGTGAACGGCGATTTACCGCGTTTGGATACATAGTGACGTAAGATTCTAGGCCAAGCTATGTCATTGAAATAAACATGCGTAAATCAGTTATCTTCACTTTACGGTTTTCATCATGTGTTCCTTCTACATAATTTGATCTGTGTATCTGTTTTGGAAAGTTATTCTAATTTGGACCGATGTTTTAAACAGTGAACTACAGTATAGTCGATCAAGACCGCCATAAACCGTGAACGAACGTTAAGATTTACAAACTTGTATCTTCTATTTGATTAAAATCTATGTTATCACTTAATTATCATATTTTATTAAGAATGAATTGTTAATTTCACTAGTTAGAAAATTTCTACCGTATCGAAAACAACGGAAATGTGATGCGTCATACCTGAAGAAAAATGGGTTCAACCGATTACCGCATCACTCAGTTCACTTCCGCAGTGTCAAAGAAACACATTTAAATACGCTGATAACTGGTCATGGTAGAATGGAGATAACCAACTGTGTTTTTAACTTTTCGAAGTCTAACGTAGATTCGATACCGATTTTTATCATTTGAAGCCTCACGCTGACGCGTTCGGCTCCGAATGATAAAAATCGGTATCGAATCTACTTTAGACTCACAAAAAGTTAAAAACACAGTAGGTTTATCTCCTAATTTTAAATGTGTTTTTACCCACACTTATTTATTCTTCTGTTCTGGAGAAGATTATGTCATTGTGGTATCACAATCTCATGTAGCTAGTTCTAATATTCTTATCTTATTTGATCATCAGTTATATTCAGTTCACATATCTAATGTAAAATAAACATTTTTATCTCCTCTCTCTTCAATTTTTACCTATGCGGCCTGTCACAATGTTCAGTTCACAGGCTATTCAATAGTTCTTATTCAAAATTGATTACATCAAACGTGTCCATGACATAGATATTACTCTTAAGTTGATATATATTTCACATTACTATTGAATAAGTTTAAGTGCAAAGTTTCTTTCTTTTCTTAATCACTGCATTTCTCAAAGCACATGTTACACTCCCTCAGGTCTTATATATGAGATTATTTTACTGAATGAAGTGCACATAAAATCTCATGTTCACAGTTCATTACAGCAGGTTTTTTAGGTGGTGACCCCTGTGATCCATATTTTGAGTGAGAAGGTCACCAAATCTATAACTTAGAATCCCAAAATTGTCCAAAGAGTCTGTACATTACATTTCAGCTTTCTAGAGTTTTTGAGACTGGAGAAAAAGCTGAAAATAGCTTTTTAGGTTATTACCCCTGTGGCCCTTATTTGGGCTCACAGGGTCCGGAAATCAATTTAGAATCTCCATAGGCCAAGGAGTCTGCACATAAAAATTCAGCTCCCTAGAGTTATTGGTTCTGGAGAAGAAGTAAAAAAATAGAGCCACTGGCTCTGAAGCTCACAAGGAATCATGTTATTAATTATCCCGAAGGAAAAGGTTAAGATATCACATAGTAAGTCACTGCTCAGTCATCAAATTTATTATCAAAATTGGTTACACATTAATCCATATTCATTATAAATAATGTAGACCTTTGCAGTTTATTTTTTACTTCCTATTTTTATCCTAGAAGTATCAACATTTATTACATAATGAAAAAGAGCCCCGATTTGTTTCTAAAAATCCTGTTTCTCATAGGTTCATAGTTTCATAGGATCCTTTTCAATATTTAATTAATAAATTCTATTGAGCATCTGATGAGCTAAAAAGTGAAAAGTTTACAGACGGACGGCCGGACGCCGGACACCATGACTTGCCATAAGCCCATATACAGCAAGACTTAAGTATTTACAGTACCTGGCTTTCATTGCTGGATAGAAGTACTAGAGACAGCTCTCATATAGCATGTAGAAGGCTCTTGCTCTGCATTTTCTCTTTCATGTCCTTGTAAGCAAGGCTTCCTGTAAGTTTGAATGACAAAATCAGCCCAAATGTTTGAGACCTCGGGTTATTTATATTATATATTTCCAGTTAATCAAATACAAAATTAGGTCAAAGAATATCTACGTCAGATACCTCAAAATATTATGTAGTCTGCTCACGCAGTGTATATAAAATTTAGGCCGGGACATATTTTAAATTATGTAATTATTTATTGCATATATTTTTTAAATTTACACATTTACAGATCACAATGTTGTCCTTTTTTACCATTTTGATTTCCTTTCAATGTTAATCAATATTTCTAAAAATTGCTAAGTTTAATTCCTTTGACTACATATTTGAACATAATAATGTTATTGTCTGACATTTAAATCATTTTAATATTAAGCAGGCTTCGGGTAATGATTTTTGGTAAACATCTCAAGGAAGTTTGGAAGAGGAAATACCTAATTTGATTTGTAGATGCTATATGAGCTATATGCAATTGTAACAACATTTTTTATACTCTTATGATTTTGAGACCCTTAGAAACGACATAATGTATGTCAACTCTTTTAGTTTTCCAAAATGAAATAACCTAATATTAATGTTGATATATGTAGATAAGACAAAGACAATATAGGTTTGTTTCTTGTGTATTTTGTATTAATAACATTAGCTATTTGGCCAAATAACCTTTTCCCAAATATATTCATATTTGTAATTTAGAGAACAGGACACGGTTTTCAGCAAGATGTTAGAGTTGCAAACATAAACAAACACACATTGGCATTAAGCCTACATTAACATTTTAAAAAAAATTCAGTGTGCGGAAATATTGCGGAAATGAACAGTACCCAAATTTGGGTACTGTTCATTTCCGCAATATTTCCGCAGTTTGAATGTAGTTGTTATTCCGGATGCGGAAACGATGTGGAAATCTGTCCTATCCAAAAATCTTTTAATTTACTGCTGTTGGAAACACAATGGAAATATACAAATGTAGTTTCCATCTAAAAAACGCAACGGAAATAAACAACTGACTATTTCCATTACGGAAATGAAGCGGAAACGGATAACTTCATTTCAGCAGAGCGGAAACGTTGCGGAAATCTATATTACCCAAAATCCGTTTCATTTCCGCAACAACAGAAATGAAGTTATTTTTGCTGTATGTATTCCCTGTTCTATCTAAGTCCTTACACTTAGTGTGAAGCTACCACCGGAGATAAATTTTTCCTTCTGCAAGGTGGTAACTAGAGCTATACAGTCTCATACTGCATGTTGTCTCCCGATTGATGGCTAAATTATCCCTCTTTGTCAATTTATTGATGAGTCTTGTCAGTGTCCAGATGCCCGTGGCAACAACTGTACGTCTTATTAAGAGAATTAAGTATTAAGGGATCATACGGGGACCGTTCATGTTTCCTTTCGAATTCCCAACGTACTGGAACTCTATAAAGCCCAAATGAAAAAAATCAGGAAATTTAAATTGTACCTCTTCATGTTTAAAATCCGAAACGTCAGGGCTCCGTTCCATAACAGCGAGCGCTTAAATTGCTCATTGATCGCTCAATGTAGCGCTCAAGTAGAGCTTATTCTCTCTTGAACGACACCGTGCAAATTCCTCGAAGTGTGCTCGCCTTGCTACGTAGCGCTACATTGAGCAATCGCGTTCAAGCGAGGTTTAAAAGTAATCGCTAATTGAGCGATTACTTTGAAACCTCTCTTGAACACGGCCCAGATGCTGAAGAACAAGGTAACATATCTAGTATTGTCTTATAATATGAACACACTAAACTGAGGTACAAAAGAAAGTTTACACCTCAGCTGGTTTAATCATGTGTTTGATTTTCAGTTACATATATCTTATGTTTTCGAAGTCGTACTCTAAAACTGAAAAGTGCAGGCGTTTAGTCACCAGCCAAGGATTAATTCCATGTGGTTTTAATGTTTTTGGTACAAATTTTAAATTAATAAATTTTTCCAAAATAAAATAAATTCTTAAAATTAATTAATAAATCATCGACATATAAGACATATGCTAAGTGAAAATCAATAAATGTGCCTCATTCTGCACACATTTACAACATTATAAACATGGTAGGGGTCATATCGGTGTAAAAATGAGTTTATACCCCTTGGTCCTTACAGTGACTCTAACTCTGCATGTTTTAAAAAAACGAGTTTGATTGTTTGCCGAATCAGTCAACATTGAACATTAAATAATATCCCGGTTTTATCATATCAATTTCTTTTGTTATTTGTACTGTATGAGTGAAACAATACAGTTGAAAGTTTCTTTTGTACCTCAGTTTAGTATTGTTTTCTTGTACCATGTCTTCGTCGGCTTATTGATTCAGAAAATCTTTGTTGATTAGTTTTGCATGCTGGATCCCTTACTAATTTGTAACATTGAATTCACATCATGTTTCATCAGGAACTCCCAAAGCTTTATTGATCGTGAACCCAAATAGGTAAAGTTAATTTATTTTGGTTTTGCTCAAAGAAATGATGATGGATTATGGTCGCATAGAGAAAGACAACGAGGCAAAACGAAGGTAGATTAAGAGATTGGGTATTAACACTGTCGATATTAGACTATTTTTGTCATATCTGATATATATTTTTTCGGTATGACATGTTCTGACAATGATGACAATCTTCTTTTGAAATGCTGTATATAGTTTAACTTCTTCCTTAATACTTATGTCATCGTGTCAAATCATATGATAATCACAAGTATTTGTACTAAAACACAATTCACATGAGAATCGAACGTTCATAACTGATCAATATCTGTTTCTACGAGTTTGCTCAACAGTACGGTGGAGCACGGTGGTGTAGTGGTTAGCGTGTCTGCCACTGGGTTCGAATCCAAGTGGAGACACAAAAGATTTGTGATTTGGGTCGAAAGCTGTGTTCTGTCCTTGGGCAAAGCACTTCATCCACATTGCACTCAGTCCACCCAGCTGTACAATGGGTACCTGGTTATACGGGTGTACTGTCCGAAATGGACTCTCAGGGCACTCAAGCAGCTTTGAAAAAGTACAATCCGCCAGGGTAATAATGTCGGTGAGCAAACATCATTATTATTACCATATCACACCGTCATGACACTAGATGTACATGCAATTTGTGATTAAATGGTATTATAAAAACATATTTTTAACAAATAAATCCAGTGATGGAGGCTTGGAAATCAAAGTACCCTTGAGAAGTGCTGGATATTGGCGCTATACAAATGTTTCTATTTAACAAATGAAAACATTAAAACAATAAAATGATGTCATTACATGAATGTTGATATTGATCTACACAATTCTCCTTCCATATATGCATGCAGATGTCAGTCTATACTGATGTAAATAGAGCACTTGTCGTCAACACGCAGCATGTAACATTATACAAACGCCCTATGTGTTTAGCTGTCACGTAAGATTAAACCTTACCATTCAGCCATCGAGTATTTTCAGCATGAATCAACTTCACTTATCTTCTTCATTCACAGACATCGATCCGGATAAAATGACAATGCCAAATCAATTCCAGGGATAATCAATAACTTGATGCGGCGGGGGTGTACATTATTTCTACAGATGCTATATGGGGAAGTATTAATGGCAGATCATGCTCGTGATTCACTTACCAATCAGTTCGTGAAATGGGAATATGTACATGTAAAATTTAGGAAACACCTGCAAAGCTTTGTTTGGAAAGAGAAACATCAGTGACGTCATATCGTTGTCTAAACAATTATGTTTAACACTTGTGTCGACATATTTTGACATTATTATCCTCTTTATATAATGCTTTATCTAATATATCAATTTATTTGACAATAATAAGGGTATAGTCTATTTATATTCGGATCATGCCACACAATGGTATTTTCGCTTTACTGAACATGTTATGGGTTTAACTTTACTCTCAAGCGTAATAAAACTGACACTCTTAAGTTACTGCTGTGTTTAATCAACTTTACTTAAGTATTTATCGCTATCCCTTTTGCCTTGTACTGAATATTCGGTTTTACCCAATTCTTTTGTGTTTAACTCAATTTCAATTTATTTTTCGGTACGTGTGGCTTCCGTCCCATATAAGGAAACAGTGAGAAGGTTGGACAATTTTACAACAATTGGCTCCTCAGTGAAATACTATTATTTGTATTGCATGATGCCATTAAATTGACGAAACTATTTTTTAAACCATGTGGCGTACAAACAAGCGGCAAACATTCAGATATCCAGTCTTGAAAGGCTGGACAAACCATGACAAAATGAAATTCACCTGCAATGCAATCTAGCTTCGTTAACTCAATGTTTGATTTATAAGAACAAATATTTGTTTAACTCAACCATCTACGATTTACTTAACGTTTTATTTAATACATACCAGATAATCTCACACAAGTGTTTCCTAATATGACAAACATCAATATGAGTTACAATTATCCAATGCCTGCCGAGAGCTTAAGCGAGTGTTGATATATTTGATATCAGAAGGCACGAGGGCGAAATTCTATTTATCATCCAAAATCATTCTTCGTTACTTCAATGAAATATCTACAGCTCTGAACATAACACTGTCAATGTGGCAATGTCGTAGCATTGTGATGGCATCATGTTTATGACATCATGGCATTGTGATGTCGTTAGGCATAGAATTGTGAGTTATTACATAATGACGTAAAATCTTTGCGATGTCATGTGCTTGACGATGACAGGACAAAGGAAAAATCAGCCCCCAAAAAGCACATGCGTATCACCGATGTATATCCAAAGCATGACGGTAAAAGTTTCAATAAAATTGGTCAAAAACTGTGAGGAGTTGATTTCAGAACACAAGTACCGTGCTGCGCCACGACATAAACCCTCTTGTGTTTCACCCGGGGGTTAAAAACGATGTGTGAATGAAAATAGGTAAATATCAAATATTTTGTTGAAATGAGTCAATCTCTGTGCGTAATTAACATGACAGTTAATGACAAGGGAAGGAACGTCCTTGTAACAAACAAATGCAAACTGTATACGATTGTGACGAACAGCTCCTCTCAGGGTGAAGCACAAGTTAAGATTGACGTCGTTTCTAATCTCTATTTACGTATTTTAATAATTCACATATTGCCCCAGTTTTGAAACAAAAACCTGAGTCATGTGAGAGAGACCTTTCATCTTAAAAGTATGATCTGGAAATGCATATATCCATATGTATATATTGGGCACTTAGCAAGATATTCCTTGTATGAACTAAATGATCCCTAACAGTTGAACAGAAATATATACTCTCCAAAAAATGAATAGAAAAGGTGGAATGCATTTGATGTACTAAACAAATGTAAATACTAATGTTAAACCACTAATAGAGACATTGTTAGACATTAGCCCATCAAGTGTCATTTTCCCCAAAACATTTAAAGTTAAAGAATTTATGATTACCTTGTTTGCTGTTCGGTTCCAGTATGATATACTGAACAGTTATACACCGTCTCATATTTATTAGCTATTCTTATACAAACAGAAACCCTTGAAAAATTATAACTTCTTAGATAGGCATGCTAGAATATCCAGAAGTCTGAAAGTGACATTCTTCTGTTGCATATCAATATATCAATTTCACCTTTGAATTCAAAACGTAAACGTTAATTTTGTAAAACACAACAGCAAACACTGCACTTGAAACTAACATATACACTTCATAGAATGAGAAATCAAAACTTGTTTATTATGCTGGTACAATCCATGGACGACGCAGTGAAGAAGAGAAGGAAGGCAGTGTCTTTATAGAAGTCCTTGAGAGGGATAAAAGACGTTTATCCTCAAATGAGTAGATTTGACGACGTCAATTAGGATTTGTCAGATTACCTATCACCTCCCCCACCTTGTATGATGATCTCTGAAGGACAGAATCTAAGGGATCACAGTGCTGGCTGGTCAATGGAGAGGTGTTCCATAGAATAAACACGTTTATCATATGTACAGGTAAATATTATTCTCATTTACATCTATGAAAGCACAAAACACTGTCATCATAGCCTAAATTATATTTAAATTAGTTTTATTTCTGAAAGTAAAACGAGGATCCGGGTTTATGTTATTCCTTGTCTTGATGTGTTGTCGTAAGGAAAATAAATACACGTAATGTCATTAAAGGTAACATACAGGTATGCTGTCTGGATCATAGATTACATCTACTTTAAAAATAGATCATTACCTAAAATAAGTGTCAGTATAGGAAAGATAAAAATGCAAAGTTAAGTTAGTTCGTTTGCAATGCCCACCTTCACAGACCAAAGACAACGCTTAAAGGATTAATTCTGGTTTCAAAGAGTCTTTTCTTTGGAACACTCACCAGGCACATCTTTCATTAAAGTGCACACTTTGATTACGACAACCGCCACCTTTAGACCAAATACATATACTATCATGACTATTACTTACTTTATTACTTTAGCTATAGACTATGGAGCATCTCATTATTATTGCATATGAGACATTGTACTACATATGATTCTGTTTTATTTGTATAGCATTCAATTGAAGAAAATAAATGAAGGCAAGAACACTTTGTAATGATTATAAAAGTATGGCAAATTTCGGAAAATGTATTGTCTCCTAAAGTGAAAGTGGGAAGGTACGCTAAAGCCAATAATGGTTGTCGCCTCCTGAATACCTCAGTTATTTTTGTTATTTCTCTTGATAATTACAATACAGGATGGAGAAGGTATTCTCTAGCACATGTTCATGGTGGAAACAATTCTTCAACACTTTCCACGTAATTCACGTTCACTTGTGCACATTCTTGGAAAAGTCAACAACACATTCTCGTCTGTAAACTAGCTCTCTGACCTGATGTTGAAGACTCATGGCGGCGGGGTGTAATAAAATTCCAATATCTAGGCAGACTGTGCATAACATATAACTTCAACATAGATACATGGCCAGTAGGGCTTTCAAAGTACCGTTTTGGGCCGCCAACATCAACGTGCTCGTCTTGCTGGGGCTCAGCGACACCACGATATTCGTCTCTCACATTAGCGTCACATCATGTTGACCGATGACCTTGTTTCCAGATTCGTCGTATAGATAGAGGAATGCATGCTCGACGGTTGATAGGTCAGAGGCTATTGAATACTGCTTGATAAGTAAAATGGCCAGTGACGAAGGTTCCATTCAGATTACGATTGTGTTTAGATTGTGCCTTTTCCTAAAAGATACACATGTCAAGTTGCAAAGAACCAGCTCGCTTCATAGTCTGGCCTGCAACGTATGTTGCCAACATTTTTGGGCAATATTTACTATGGCAACGTCAAGATCACAAGGGAAACATATTTGACCTCATCTGAAAAAGCCTCGTCACACGGGATATACGAGCCAAGCATCAACGTCCTACCATCAAAAGTTGTGACCGAGTTTTCTGGTCGCTCCAAACAAACGGAAATACGAAAAGAAGAAAAACAATAACGCAACGAAACTTCTAGTCTGTTAGCACAAGTATTGTCAGATGTTTGTTAAACGTCTGAGTGTTAAATATTGATTCCATATCATTTATCAATTGAACAAATACAATGGTTAGAAACACAAAACCTTGTATATTTTGTTCACATAAGAATGAAATACCCGCCTACTCAAATGCTGACTAGGAAATGAAAATTATAGCAGTCCGTGTATATCCAACAAATTGACATCTTTATCAAAGACCAATCTATTGTTGGTAGTTTAAAGCTTCTATAAATAAAGTAACCATTCACACACAACATTTACTCTTTATATCTACTCTTCTGTTGATTTTGATCCAGTTCTATCGATCAATACAAAACGCCAAGGATTTCTCATCAATGAAGTGATTTACACTAGACTGGACTGATCAGCTAATACATAGACAACCTCCCTCTGGTAGACGGCGCTTTGTAGACTAAAGATAGAGAAATATTAACCCAGGGGATCCAGAACACACCGGGAACCTTGATCTTTCGTTTAGTTAATGGAGGTATCTTAATTCAGTCTAAGCTATTATATTTCAAGTGACAAATTATTGTCACAAACGGAATTCTCCTAATGAAGCACGTACGTCCATGCACACAAGAAAACTCATTTCTCTTCGAAAATACTGTAACATTTTGTCTGCCTAATGTAGGTGATCTTATTTCTGAGAGACCAGCAGTGCATCAATATTCGATATTGTTGCCAAGGTCATTTCGTGCGATTTACAGAATATTCGGCTCTGTTAGAATGTTAGTTTATTGATTCTATGTAATCATTTGGTAAGAACATATAATGTGTTTAGTCACTCAACAACCAATATATATACCAGTATCTGATTTGATGTTAACATCCATGTATCTAAAGTGATGTACTGTTAACGTACGTGTATCCGATATAATGTTAACGTGCGTGTATCTGATATGATGTTAACGTGTGTGTATCTGATGTGATGTTAACGTGTGTGTATCTGATGTGATGTTAACATACGTGTATCCGATATAATATTAACGTGCGTGTATCTGATATGATGTTAACGTGTGTGTATCTGATGTGATGTTAACGTGTGTGTATCTGATGTACTGTTAACATACGTGTATCTGATGTACTGTTAACATACGTGTATCCGATATAATGTTAACGTGCGTGTATCTGGTATGATGTTAACGTGTGTGTATCTGATGTGATGTTAACGTACGTGTATCTAAAGTGATGTTAACATACATGTATCTGATGTACTGTTAACATACGTGTATCCGATATAATGTTAACGTGCGTGTATCTGATATGATGTTAACGTGTGTGTATCTGATGTGATGTTAACGTACGTGTATCTGATGTTATGTTAACGTACGTGTATCTGATGTAATGTTTACGTGCGTGTATCTGATGTGCTGTTAACATCCATGTATCTAAAGTGCTGTTAACGTACGTGTATCTAATGTGCTGTTAACATCCATGTATCTGATGTACTGTTAACATACGTGTATCCGATATAATGTTAACGTGCGTGTATCTGGTATGATGTTAACGTGTGTGTATCTGATGTGATGTTAACGTACGTGTATCTAAAGTGATGTTAACATACATGTATCTGATGTGATGTTAACATACGTGTATCTGATGTACTGTTAACATACGTGTATCCGCTATAATGTTAACGTGCGTGTATCTGATATGATGTTAACGTGTGTGTATCTGATATGATGTTAACGTACGTGTATCTGATGTTATGTTAACGTACGTGTATCTGATGTAATGTTTACGTGCGTGTATCTGATGTGCTGTTAACATCCATGTATCTAAAGTGCTGTTAACGTACGTGTATCTAATGTGCTGTTAACATCCATGTATCTAAAGTGATGTTAACGTACGTGTATCTAATGTGCTGTTAACATCCATGTATCTAAAGTGCTGTTAACGTACGTGTATCTAATGTGCTGTTAACATCCATGTATCTAAAGTGATGTTAACGCACGTGTATCTAATGTGCTCTTAACATTTATGTATCTAAAGTGATGTTAACGTGCGATTATCTGATGTGATGTTAACGTACGTGTATCTAATGTGCTGTTAACATCCATGTATCTAAAGTGATGTTAACGTGCGTGTATCTAATGTGATGTTAACGTGCGTGTATCTGATGTGATGTTAACGTACGTGTATCTGATATGATATGATTCCTGCAATCCATAATCAAAATGGCCCCTGCAATAATACGAGCGTATGTAGTAGTGAAATACTCTTGAGAGCGGAGATTCCTGATTTCGTTACTCAAATGTTTAACAACTGACATTCTGATTCCTCAGATATTGTATTACACTGTAAGTCGTATGCTTCTCACGGGGGTAACAGGTCTCATATACATGAAATGTGTACACCCTGAGACTGACGGGGTACATAAGGAAAAACGTAACGACCGTTAGCCAATCAAAAACGAGTATTTTACTGTAAGAAAAGATAATACTTAATACCCTGAGTGTGTAACACGGTAAATACACGTAACGTCTAAAGATAACCAGCCAATGAAATGCCTTAAAATTAAGTAATATTGGCAGTCCCCGTATGAGAGCACCGATGTGCAAACATACATCTTCAAATCATGACATTTCATTGGCTGACAATATTCATGCTCAAAATAGCGACGTAACCAGCTGTCAAGGTTTACAAGCATTACTGTATTACACACTGGCATGGTATGAGTAGTGTAACGGATTAACATACGCTAAGAGAGCAAGATGGTCAGGCAACGTTTTTTTCTTTAAAATTGCACTTAAATTAGGAATTATATATGTTAATATAAACAAGAATTAAATTTATTATTATATATTAATATAAAATATGGGTGAAAATGTCTCCCTTACCTGCAGACAACGAAACGTTAACTCTCTTTTGGAAGTTTTGAACAATTAAGATTACCTTGATTAAATGTTTTCTAAACATATCTAAAAAGCAAAAGCCATATCGATACTGCTTGCTTGATTCATGATGAAAATAAAATAAAAAAAATTGTAGAATACTCTTTTACCTCAGTAACAGAAAAATCCACTTGTTTCCATAGAAGCAAAACAAATCAAACAAAGGAAATCCCGAGCTAATGTACGTCAGGTCCACACTTCTTGTTCAATGCATGTACATATTTACGTGAAAAATAATTGTAAACAGTTTCCGATCTGATATTCCCAAACTGAACTCAAAAGCATAATGGATATTATTTTGTAATACGTCAGAATACAGGGGCGCATGTTGCATTAAAACAATTTGTTTGTTCGACCCCCGCTTGGAATCACCTTAACACTCTAATTAAAATAGCTCCATGTCCAAAAATAACATCAATAGTATGGGAACATTCACATCTTTGTTGACGGTCATTTCAAACCTTAAAAACTCAATGTTCAGAAAATAATACATAATATCCCAATCTTAATGTAAACTGTATTATTTAAGTAAAACCACTTACCTACTGTGAACATGCTGTCTAGTACTTTACCAGCAAAAGGTTCAGGATGGTTGATGATTAATGAAACTAACTCTGTAACTGGTTAGAATCTGATGAACCTGTGACAATTTAAAGCTTATCTTTCTTCGTTAAATACCTACCCTAATTTAGAGTTATGACGTGTAATGTAATGTCCGTGTATGAACGTTATAATATTGGTTTCTACCATTCAAAATGAAAAATGCAAGTGACATTTTCATAAAACCAAAGATGATAAACAAGTTTTAAGCTTTAATGTAGTTTTCAAGTTAATTACAACTGCTTAACTGTGAAGCGTGCTGTCTGGCTTCCACCCTACGAAGACGTCACGACACCATAGAACTGAAGCAAGCATTAATGAGGCCAATGGTAAGAATGTGGCCAATCTCTATCCCCAGCCGTTACTTTCTTTGTTTAATACCCCACGTATGTCACATTAGTGGCGTTAAAAATAGTTTTCTTGGTAGAAGCAATTTTATTAATTCCAGGCATATGATGCATTTTGTTTGTGAAACGAGTTTACTTTGAATTTGAATTTGAATTCTAAATTGTTAATGAATAAAGCAAAGTGTCACTTATAGAAATATTAAGCATAGCATGAAAGAAGTGATGTTCTCTCGGGTTATTCAGATATGGCGAAACACAACATTATTCATTAACTCATTATAGCCAAACCATTTTTACCAATGAATCGAAAAGGTTAAGCAATGCTGTCTTATCTTATCCTAAAATGTTATTGCTATATACTATATATACATGTACGATTGATTCACTATCAATAAGTTATATAATTATTGTATTACATCTACATGTAAAGTCGCAGTTTTGTTAATAAAGGTATAGTGACCTTTACCATCAACGTTTGCATCTCTTAAACACTCATCAACCATCATTCCATTGCAACCAGTCATACAACCAGAGATAAAGAGATAAGCAACAAATAGACTTTCCTATCAATAAATGTCTTATGATTCTTTTACAAAGAAAATTACATCGCTATTTGCAGTAAACATACAGTTGGGCTTCCCTTATTGCAATGTCAACGTGCTCAGTGCAGTAATACAGCCTGAGTGCATGATAGCCTGTCCCTAACCCTCATCTGACCAAAACAAAAACACGACCTATAGGGGTAGAGTAATAAGGATAGGGTAACAATGGACCCTCCTTCCTCTTATCTAACTGTGGTGATTTTCCATTCCTTTGCACGTATATTAACACGTTTATCTTTTCTCATTTTCTCATGTTTAGAAGAAAGTTGATTGTTTAAACTGTTTTACTTGATTACCAAATATAAGCTAATGGTAGCCTTTCCTGTCCTCCTCTTTCCCTTTGTTGTGGTGAAAGAAAATATAATCCCAATTTGTTTTGCAATATATGTACATTGTGTATTAAAGAAAATCCTTCAGTTTCGAAATGAAAACAAAAAGTAAGACCTCAATAATACGTGCATATATTTCTAAAGAATATAGATATCACGTACATATGATTTATCTTTAGTACGACATTGAAACTTTTGATTTCTCCTGATGACAATAATAATAGTTTTATGTGTGCTTCCCATGCAGCAATTATGTACCAGTAATAATCATTTAGCAAACCTTACAGAATATTGATATTGATTCGTTTCACCACAGGCCATACAATATGTGTTCTAACCGTTAAATCTACATATATAATAATATCAATCACGTTAAACAGCAAAATATTAGCTACAATTTTTTTGACTGAAGTCCTATTTTCTGCAGACACTGAAGGCATATATGATACGTATTTAGAAACTCCTTTTTTAAATAAAATAAAATAATGACATCAATGACATTGGACAGATTGAAAATTTGAAGTCACAAGTATGTTAATCTATACAGATTTTATAATATATTTACGTAAATGCCGACAAAGCCGTTACGTGATCTATCTACAATGTACCATAATAACAGACACCGACATATTCACTGTTCTTTAAATGCACTTCACCATAAGGTTATCTTACTCTGCCCGCCTGTTGGACAGTGGCCCACTTTTTAATGTCGAACTAATGTTGGATGAAAATAACTTTGGCTTTAATCTAAGACAGTTTCATGCTGATAACATTTCGAAAAACCCAAGAGATGAGTTCAGAGTAACCCGACCCGCTTCAATATTACATTAGAACAAACCTGAAATATAGTTTAATCCACGAGGGGTAATACGACTGATACATAGTGACACCGGGCATCTAGAAGCCACCTAAACTAAAAGTTTTATTTATCAAAAATATCTGTTCGTGTTTCTGAAAATAAAATCGTCGTTTCGCAATATCCTTGACTAAACGAGAAAGTCGATTGTAATAGGATTTTTTATTTGCTTTATGACATCCTACAACACTAATGCTTTACTAAGTCCAGGAAGGTACGTTATGTCGACATCATCGGTTCTTAATCTCATTTCCAAATTTCATAAACGTTTAACTTAGATGTCAATTATTCTGTCCCTTAATCATGTTTAAATAGGGATTTCTGTACCCAATGTTGAACAGACTTACAATCTCAAAATATCTACCCTTATCATCGAAATAGTGCATTTCACGTTTTCCCCTGAACAAACTGAACAATGTCTTCTAATACATGTGCAAAGACACGAAAACTCACCACACAAATGTCAACACTAGAGAAGAGTCGAGTCCATTGTAACCTATCCTTATTGCTCTACCACTGGGTCGTGTTTTGTGTTTTGGTCAGGGAAGGGTCAGGGAGCGTTAGGGACAGGCTAACTTGCCCTCAGGTTGTGTTACTGTTCGTGGTGTGCACTGAGCACGTTGACATTACAATAAGGGAAGTTCCACTGTATCTTTACTGCAACCAAATAGCGATGTTATTTTCTTTGTAAAAGAACCATAAGACATTCCTTAATAGGAAACCGTATACTTATCAAAGGTATTTTTATTCGATTTTATCCTGCAGCATTATTGACAATGTGTTTTTGAAGTTTGTTGAAATCTGATAAAATTCGTTACAAAGACGTAATCACAATAAGTCACTGGCCTTTTCCCTACAATTTTTTCAACATTCAGTGCACATGTCACTTGCAGGGTGTTGATTTCATTTGTACAAAGTTCAACAAGGAAAGAACATTAAATCATATGTATGCAAAGATTTATAGCTTCACGAAATGGCATGAATTATTCAGGTTGGTTTTCCTTGCTTTCAAAGTCCTTGCTTGCTTATCTTGTGGATACGTATATGACTCCTGGAATCAGGATTCTCAATCTGATTGCGCAAAACGAAGTAATGTTTCGCACCCATTGACACTTAGGTTTGCAGTAACACTTGATTTGTTCGCCGAAAGAAGTCAATTAATAACCCCATTTCACTGAGCTACGGCAAAACTACGGTTAAGAAATATGCTTCGAATGTGGAAATCCTTATTTTTCCTCCTCTTTCGTTTTTCCACTATAGAACTATAATGGTTTCACACGGCACTGCTATGGTTACACACGGTAGTGATGCGGTTGTACATGAGATCTTCGTAATTACCTATATCAGTTCTTCTGTCCACCATCATAGACTCACCCACAATCTTCTGTGCTGGGATATATATCGTTTTCGGTTTTTTCTCATTGCAAGTTTTTAATTTATGAAAGAACAGCAGGAGGTGCTGTAGCTGCAAGTTGTCTACCTCCAGTGTAAAGGTATTGCAATGACATCTACCTTTTCTATAATATATATTTTCCATTGTTGACTACCTATTCTGTTTCCGCGTTCAAACCCTAAATTTTTTTCACGATTTCAAGTGAAGATCCTTTGATCTTTGCCGAATATGCCCTGATCATTCCCTGCTTACCGCAGGTCTTCCTCATTGTGTCCGTATCTCTTCTCTTCTCTTCTCTTCTCTTCTCTTCTCTTCTCTTCTCTTTTCGCGAGGATACCGTAAATGTTCCGCAGGTCTTCCTTGGATATCCGTAGGTTTCTTCTTAGTGGAACGGATCAGTGTCGTAGCTTGTGTGGGCACCTTTCAATCCGTAGATAATTATGCTAAAAAAAACTGGTATGCGATGTTCTGGATTTTTCTTTTATTGTTAAATGGACAGACAGAGACCTCTGAACGATAGCCTATGGCTGATGTGGTATGGAAGTGGTACACAACATTTAAGCCTTACTATTTTCGGAAGGTTCTGAAGGCTTGTCGCCTTTTAAAGCACTCTTAATACGAACGTATAAAACCAATGTATAAAAATCCAACTACTGACAAAGAAACGAAAAGTTTTAGAAACAGTTATATTAGCTATATATTGCAGCATGTTTGTTGATCCCCCTTTCCCGTAAATGAATGTCGTTAGTGCATTGTTCAATTCACGTTCTTCACTCATTTTTAAAAAATGTTGTTAAACCAAATGGAGACCATGCAGGAAGAATAAAATTGCCGTAATGATAACAGAATCGGTTGAACCGTCCATGTTCAAATGTTTGAGTAATTTGTTGACACTTAACAGGAAGGACTATTTTGATCGAGGTTATACAAATACACACACGTATAACCGAAATACTGACAACAGATGTTAAAGAGCACCTATTGGTGAGTACAAGGACAACTGGTTCAGTGTTTCATTAAAAATTAGTTTTATGAGAAACATCTATCTCAAATATATTTATGCTATTTAATTAAGTCATGACAATATGGTTTGGAGTTTCGTTGTAATTTTCAAGATGTTACACCGTTGTTTCAAACAAAGATTTTGGTTTGCTCGCGAAATAGACGAGAAAGTTATCGTTCTTTGCAGTTGCGACCCGTGCAATGAATGAAGACTTTTGATTCGATAAAAACGATAATTCGTGCTGCACATTTTCGTCAATAGTATTGTAACAAAAAATCAGGGGAAAAGTTTACAATTAGAACAAATTTAAGGCTACGTGGGCAGAAATGACTTGCGTAACCTCTGTAGTGATCCTGAGAGAGTGGTGGTAGCCGTTATACTGATTCGAGACTGCTAACTGTGAAACGTGACTTCTGGTACTCGATCTACGGAGACGGCAAGACACCCTGTAGTTGATGAACGCATTAGCTGAAGTCGCTTCTGTATGTTAGGTGCACGCAAATCCTGAATCCACAGGTATTTCCTTCTTTCTTTAATGCCTTGGGTTATTAATGTTTTAATACGTTAAATAGCGTTATCACAATAAAAAGAATTTGCAATCAAACGAGACAAGTAAATTTAGAGATTTTATCATTTCGCTATATGCAACCGATTTCTATCACAATATGTATCTCCAATATATATCATTCTCTTATATGTTCAAATGAGCTTACTTATTATTTCGGTCCATATGGAGAGAGATAAGACACGGAGTTTCTGGATGATCAACTTTTTATGGCTTTTTTTTTCACCAGTAAATGTAACATGTATAATCGTAACACAGCCACAGCATCAAATTTTAGGTATACAGGTAGGGGGTGCAACACTAATTTTACTACATATATGAAGAATTGAGCAAAGAATTCGAACGATATCCGAACTTGAGCAATATGAACCAGCAATAATAACAGATTTCATGGATATAACAAGGTTACATATGAGATAACACTACCTTCAATAGCACACATTTTTGAACTTTTTCGGACCGAGATTGTGTAGATGGTGTTATCCCAAATGTTACCTTGTTATATTTGTTCATATCTAAATGACACGTATTTCCAGATTTCATGGATTATACAGACACGCCTATTTATATACTACTCTATAGTCTCCTAGTTCTAAAGTAACACCTCACTCTATGTACGAGATATCACTGGGGAGTGGGCCAGATCTGAGATTCTGTCTGTCCACAGACATCAGACGCAGTCAAGAAGGAGACGAGTAACAACCTGATTGATCTCATCAAATCGGCTCAAGCAGTGATCAACTCTTTTATCCCTCTCGATGCTTCGATTGAGCCCCTTGGTTCGATTCCCACGCGTTGGGTTAAGCATGGTTATGTAAACGTGGATTAATATACTCATGGTAAAAATGGTTGACATACCCTGATAATTTTAGGAATGAAAAGTTATATAAACAACAGCGGTGTATTTTGCTTTGATCTAACACTATTTCGGAACAGCTGCTGCATCAATAACGTCTGGAAGTTAGCATCAGTCGTTTCCTCAAAAGTTTGGGTGTGGTCACTTTCTAGTTTCACGTTTTGTGACTTTCTGGTCTGTTGTATTTCTAACAGTTAAATCATCTTACTACTGCAGGACTTTTCTAGCTTAAACTTGTTTCCAGGGCCTCAATATTGAACTTTGTGATTACATTTGCGAATGAATTTCTTGAATCCCACAAGTACATGTAAAACGGATTGACAACAACGAACAGCCCGTACTTTTGCATAAAGATATAGTTGCGGTAGACTTAATGAAATATGAAAACATTCTAAGTTTCGGCAGTACAGTTTATCGCAATATGATATAAATAGTGGTCGGTACTAAGCTTTTGTTTTTTTTACTTTTTAGCAACAAATTTACTGTGAAAGTCATTTAATAAATGTTGGATCCGAGAAATCCAGGCTTTCTAGAACAAAGATTAAGATCGGAAATCAGAAGGGAATAACCCCTGTAGGAAGAGAATGGACATTTATGAAGAGGTTTAAATGTTTGAAACAACACATGCACTATAAAAAGCCAAACTGATACTTTATCTTTAAAGGTGCATCCATTGTGTTTCATAAACTTTCATTTGGCATTAATACGTTCCAACCCTCCACATATGCTGTCTATAATACACATAAATTCACCCAATCGCCAAATATATCATAGTTACTAGTTTCCAATTAAAAATGAGTAACATCATTATGCATGTGCAGAAACCGAAACTGCACGTCCCATTTACATGCACAGTAGTTATGTGTCTTTTTGTCTATTATAAATGAAATTCAAAAATTACGTTTGACTCATTGACGCACGCCACACGCTGTGCATTGTCCGGTTTTCGATCAGAAATCACTACTTTTACCTTCATATCTTCAATATACTAAGTCTACTATCATCAAAATGGTAGTTTTCGGTAACAGTCGGCACTTCTCGATAAAGTAACATCATTATAACGTTTGCAATATGTGACCCCCAACAACACAATGGATGTACCTTTAACTTGACGTATGAAGGAACCATCTGTTTAAAATTTTAAAATTTTGTTTCATTTTACCATGAAATTAGATTGTTCACGACCGAAGATGATATGAGTTTACTATAATAATCATTACAATATACTAAACTTGCATGGTATCGATGTGACAGAATGACGACACTAAGTTTATTACGGACACAAATGTTACACTACCAAACAAGCAATAATGTTCAGTACATTACATCCGTGACCGCCTCTCCATTATGTTTTAGAAAAGTCATCACGTACATATCATCTGCACCAAGACGCATAAGCTCCTACAAGGAAAACTCGGTTGAAAGTGATCGGGGTTGTTTGTTAGAAAGATAGTTTTCTTTTTTCCTTCGGAAGGATATCTGCAAGTACACATGCAGAAGCATGTCACACAATAACTAATCCAAACATTGACGTTGTTTTCTTTGTAAGAACAGAATAAAATAAGACGGTGTACAATGTTCTCTTAATCCCCTATCTGTTTAGTTAGGGCCCCGGGATGGGACATCGTGTCAGGGGTGGGGAGGGAGTGTATAAGGCGATCCCTATTACTCCGTGTTTTTCTCGTCTCTCACAGCACCTATAGCTAAGTTCAAGATACAAGATACAGGAAGTTATCAGTAAATATCTCCGGCCCAGAGTACATGCTTCATTCACATAAAGCTCTATCAATACATGGAAACTTGAAAGAATAGAAACAAATACACAACAAAAAGAAAAGAAAAGAAAAACAAAACAAAACAAAAAGCTGCAGTTTAAAACACCAGAAAGCACTTGATGGGCCTGTTATTATCCAAAAGCTATGCTCTTTATGAAATATAACACACACTCAGTCATATGGTTTATAAAGTCTTGTATAGTTGATATTCTGTATTCTGGTTTAAGACATTTCAGAGCTGATTAAAGTAGCATGTGTTATTTCAATAGTTCCTCGTGATAGATCACAATTTCACAGTGATACTTTACATATGAATTGACCAAGATTAGAAAACGGCTATTTTCGATTTTTTAAAATTTCATTTGGAATAAGAACATGTGTTAATCTAAAACACAAGAACAATATGTTTAATGCTTTTAAATCTGTTCAACAACTTTATATAAGGATATTTCTTGCAATCTGTATCTTACAAACAAACAGTGTCACCAAAGCCTGACATCCCAAATAACACTCATTATCCCTAAAACGCAGTGCAGAGTCCCTGTTCAATGGGGATATTAAATTGTAGAATTTGTGACCCAGTGTCTCCCAAAGCTGAAATGCTGTGTCCCGACTTTTTAGCAAGTGACCCCAATATGGGTAACAGGGGTCACAACCTAAAGAAAACTTTTATGAAATCTACCCCTCTCCTCTCAGTTCCTCAAAGACTGTGAACAGCTGTCCTGCCCCAAGCAAGCCTGGATATGCGTATTGACCATCAAAACTATGGTATCGGGTGTCAGTTGTGTCACTGCACAAGCTAGCAGCAAGTAGTAGTGAGTGAGAGGTTAATTAGCTCAGCTTACTTGAGGGGTTGACTAACAGAGTATGGCTACGGGATCAGATTTCGGAGACTTGGTTGAGTCGACCTAAAGAGGAATTTTGGAGGGAAGGAGAGGATATGGTTAAGGCTTTGTGTTATAATTCTCTACAGGTTGACAAAATAACTTTAAGAATAGCACCTATAGAAGAAGAGAAAAATTACCAAATGTTTTATCATTATGTGTCATGATATGGAGATTATGTCTACACCATTTGAATTGGAAGAGTCACCTTCTCTTCAAGATCCATGCAGAAATTGTGTAGAAGTTATGCACTTAAACTGGAAAATGTTGGTGATCATGGACATTACAAGGTCATGTCAAGTGATTGTGCTTTATTAAGAGAAAATGTCAGTCTTCAACATCAAACAATACAAACTTTAAAACCTGATGATCTACAGAGCCCATGGCTCTATTTTAAGAGGTAACCCACGTCTTTCTGGTGTGACGTTTGCAAGATTTTAGTGGGTTTTTTTTCATGTAGGCGATGAACAATATTAATTAAAAATTGTTTAACCATTTCTGTGTCACGTGCCTTTGCACCAGTAGCAAGGTCAAAGTAATTTCTTTTGCAATTTTCCCCAAAAGGATTGAAAATTGTTTAATAACAACTTCAAAAAACGAAAACTTAGGTTTCGATTCATCATTATCATCTACAAACATGTATTTATCAGAATTTCAGTCTAACAAGTAATAATTTTATTTTGGCCTATATTATGTATAAGTTCAGGTGGTCTCGACCTGAACAAACATTAACTTCTTACTTTAAAAATCCATAAATATATGTATATATTTGTTTTGAGCAAAACTATGAGTTTTCGAAAAGTCCATCCCTAAATCAGACACAAAAGAACACATTTGGCAGGTTGACAAGCCTTGGTGTAAGCTTATCTACATCAAAATCCTATAACAGACTCCTGCATTCAAGAATAATAATACTTAATATTTATTTACGTCTTATTTGACAGTTCCGATAGGGTTTCACTGTGACCTCGACACAGCTGTTTGGAAGTAATCAGAGCGACCAAGGTCATCAGTTGCTATCTCAGGACATTGTGTGAATCACCAGCATCACACAATTTCTTCTCAGTTTCTGTGGTGCCTTCATGTATTTTCGTATCATAATATTAAAGGTTGAACACAAGCAGGAGTAAACGCATGTACTGAAACATAAGCAGTTACTGTATCATAACATTCATTTACCATCCAAAACTGTGTTCAACAGGAGATTGTGTGAGATCAAGAGATATCTCCTGGGAGATATTGTTTTGACAGTAGATTTTGAACAATGCCTTGCCACCGTCAACTACATCACAATGCTTTTACAAGAGCGAGTGATGACATCACAATTTAATGACGTCACAAACACGATGACGTTACAATGCCATGACATCACCTCATTGGAAATCAAATGGCAATGCTGAATCTCACCCTTGTGTCTTCTGATATCAAATGTATTATGGCTCATTGATAAAAGCAAAACTATTCTCGGCAAGTCTCGGATATTTGTAACCTATATCAACTCGTGTTAATATATATTTGACATTAGAAGACACTCGGTTGAGATTCCCTATAGTGCACATATGCAAATAACATTACCATAGAACAAACATGGTATTTACACAAATTGTCGTATATGTTATCGCAAGTGACGACATATCACATGCAATCGTATCGTCACTGAACTGTCAAAAGAGAAGTTGCCATTTGTTGACCATTTGTATAAGTAAATATTTATTAAAATGGGGTACGGTGAGTTATAAATTAATCAACAATTAACAATTAATGTACATGTACCACACGACGTATACGAAATTCTTCCAAATTTGAGTAATTTGCTCGTTCTCGCTCGGGTAATATAAAACATTGACAATTATTACGTTTACAGTATAGAACATTTACTCGTTTAATAATCTGCATTTGTAATTGTCAGAAAGTATAATTTCTACAGTACAAGACGGTCTGACATGCCCCCTTTTATCAGAACAACGAGCAAGCATGCCACTAGTCTGTCGGGAACAAGATAAAGCAAACACATTTGAAACATAAAACATGATTTCAAATTAAGTGAACATATATTAACATATGGAAGGGCACGATAACACACACGTAAATACAATTTATTTAAAAACATTAAACAAGATTTATACAAAAATAACATTTAACAAGATTTGCTAAATTAAGTCCTTCGTTTTGCCCTTGTATCTATATCAAATCAGAAGGTGTGACGTGTCAAGTTAACAAACAGTTAAAATCAATACATAGCCTTCAACAAATGTATTTTCAGGACATCAAGAGATTATATATCAATTTATCATACTAATGGCATTGTTATTGGAGCCATGGAGTGTAAATATTAACATGCAAATAGAATAAACAAAAGTATACCTACAAGGCAAAACACCTTCTTAGTTGGTTTCGTGAGTTCACATTAAGCCGCCTGTAACTTGTATACCGAAAATAAATGAGGGGTCAGCATTCAATATCAAATGAAATAAAAAATATTCAACTCCATAACATAACTAAAATCAAGTATCTGCTATAAACCCAAATTGTTTTGGTACATTAAAAGAACATCATCAAAGCTGCATTTCCTCCGAAGATGTATTGCCAAACATCCCTTTGCTTTAATTGGCATTATATTTTTTGTAATATGATTTTTACAAGTAAGCAACCAATGGATTTGTTTTTCTCCAAAAGAATTCCATCATTCTCTTATCTCCGTTTTAAAGCTCATAAATCCTGAACTTTGTGATATGCTAATGGGCCTCCCGGCTTCCCCTGGCTCGGTATTGTTCACAGGTACCTGCGTCTGGAACCAAAGGGGTAATTAAAGGGGCATTGTCTCTCTAACCTAGAATTCAGCCAATCAAATGCCTGCTTGAAGATTGGAGCCGTGCAGTATTTGCAGAGGTCAATTTCAAAGTGTGTTAGAGGTGTGTGAAAAGGTCAGTGGAATTCTGGTGGTCACCTGGGGTATATTAAGATAAACTCAAACTGACCTGATGCCCTCAAATCCAAGCTATCTTCTTTAAACAATGTCGTTCCATGCATTTTCAGGTGACTTTTCGCGTAAGATTCATTTCAACTTGACGAACAGATGCTACATGTAGTTAGTTGGGCCATCAGTATAAACCTAATAATGGTAACTTATAGTTCTTTAGTAAACGTTCGCAAGACTTATAAGAATATCAAAGCGAAATAAGGCTGTTTTAAAATGCTTCAGACACATACGGAACACGAGCTAAGAAACCGGTCAGAGACTGGAAGACGGCCTGACCAGCCGACCTGCTAATACATTACTCTTCTTAAAGTTATTTTAACATACGATTTCATTAATTTAGTCTTAGAAATACCCAAATTAAGAATATGAAAACACAAATGAAACGTAGCATCTAAAATATCTTAGTTGTATAACGAGTAAATACTATGTGATAGAATTATCTGGGATTTGATCTGATAATTATCTGTATTACTCGCCCGTGTAAGATACTGCAGTGTAATATTTATGCAAGTTGAGCAGTTGTGACGTCACAATGGTCGTATCGCCATCACAATGACTCCCGGAAATCTTAGTTTCAACACACTGTCACCATATCGCTTGATTATTTGGGCAAGTAAAAACAGAATACTAAACTCCCTACTAATACCATTTTATTAAACTCGTGAATGTTATGGTATCAAACTCGCTTTCGATCGTTTAATACAAAATCATTCATTAATCATTTAACAAAACTGGTATCTAACGGGTCTAGTATCCTCTATTGACGACAGGTTATGACATGCGCCTGCTAACGACGTAAATCATGCTCACTAATCTTTTACATTGTAAAGACTTGGATGTTATATATTTCATTTGCCGTACACATATAGCACATCATTGAGCAATGATTTATACTTCTATATGTGGTATAAGAAGGGCGTTTGTTTTCCCCGAGCCCCTTCTTCTACCTAATATCATATTAGTTACATGATCTCCAGAACATAGGTGACATGGACCAAAGTATCCACATGAGAAAACTTTCAAATTTCAAATTTCAAATTTCATGTCTATTTTTTAAAATCCTCTAATCGTGTATATTTTACTTAATTTTACTTGAATATCGAAGATTGTTTGAATAATATATAATTCGGACTAGATATATGCATTTGGCAAGCAGGTCTAGCGTTGGCTCCAAAATTAAAACCTATTTCTAAGTGGCTCCTTGTCAATATTCAATAAAATGGCAATTTCTTTAGACGAAATGTTTGACTACAGGTATGCCTATGGGAAGCTGAGCATCATAGCATCGCGACCCGGGGGTCACTAGAAATAACCAGCAATCTGGAATGAACTAACCAACACTTCCTGGTAGACTGGAATTTAGTCTCCGTATTCTATTTCCGAATAGTCCATTAATTCGTAAACGTTATTATGACGTTCTTTTATTTAATCCTCAGAAGGACTATAATTTATTTTAGGGTCAAGCGAACACTTTAAGCTATTTACTTGATATTTGCAATTGCAATTTGCTTTGTCTCTAATCATTCTGTAAAATGCTATCAAATACTGAATTTCAATGGTAAAATTTCTTGTTGAGTTGTGTGTTGCATTATCTGTTGTTAAGGAATTTAAATTGACAAGAAGAATGTTCCCGACACTTTAGTGTCCTTGACTTCAGATGAGTTTACGTCGTTGTCGATGATGACGTTACAAGCCGAGACAAGCTGTTTAATGTTTTCACTGCTATTGGTCAAACCGATAGGTTTACAACACATATTCATACATGTTTCATATATTATAATTTTCCAGGTGTGCTTCCTCTATGACCTCAATGCATGATATCTTTGACGTGGTTTAATCACAGTTAATTTATTTTAGGATCAAGCAAACACTTTAAGATATTTACTTAATATTTGCAATTGCAATTTGCTTTGTCTCAAATCATTCTGTAAATTACTATCAAATATTGAATTGCAATGGTAAAACTTGTTGTTGAGTTGAGTGTTGCATTATCTGTTGTTAAGGAATTTAAATTGACAAGAAGAATGTTCCCGTCACTTTAGTGTCCTTGACCTTAGATGAGTTGACGTCGTTGTCGATGACGACGTTACAAGCCGAGACAAGCTGTTTAATGTTTTCACTGCTATTGGTCAAACCGATAGGTTTACAACACATATTCATACATGTTTCATATCATATTATAATTTTCCAGGTGTGCATCCTCTTTGACCTCAATGCATGAGATCTGTGACGTGGTAAATCATAGTTAAACCTCGTACACTGTCTGTGTATTTTTATATTTTATGTTTATTTTCACCAGTTCCTGTTTTTGATGTTCGTATAATCATAATGCTGAAGATATACAGTCATTATAAAAATTCCAAACACTACATTTTAGTTGAATGTTCTTCAGACATTAACACATAGTAAAACATGAACCACCTATGGTTTTCGTAAGATGAAACTTTTTGCCAAAACTACAATACATCTTTCGATATTTAAAAAAGAATTGTTGTTTTACAATAATAAAAATCATGAGATAAGACGTTTGAGCGGGTGTGTTTGAATTATCAAAATAAAATAAAAAATATATTGGGAACTCAATTTGAAGTTCGGGTGAAGTCAAGGTGCGCGTAAGATAAGATAAGATAAGATAAGATAAGATAAGATAATACTTTATTACCCGAAAGGGAATTCTTTTTACATTCACAGAGTCATAAAAGTAACAAATATACAAACATTGAAGAACAAAACACACATAAAATACATATATGACATAGAAAGAGATTATGTACATTTAAAATGTATATTTTGAGCTCTAAAATAATAAATATATGTAGGGTAAATAAAAAACTATTTATCACAGTTGCTATTTAAAAGTCTAATACTATTGGGAATAAACGACTTTGTGGCACGGTTGGTCTTAAGTTTGGGCATCAGAAAGCGGCAACCAGAAGGTAAAAGGAATAGCTTATATTTAGTGGGTGGGTTTCATCAGCGATAATCTTATGGGCAAGGGCAAGGACACGGGTTTCATAGGTACTAGATATACCTAAAAGAGGGGTGTTTGCAATTTTAGAGGCGATATTGGTAATTTTGATTAATTTGTTTTTGTTTTTGTGGGAGAGGCAACCGTACCAGCACCGAATATCAAACGATAAAACAGAATGAACAAAACAAGAATAAGAAAGTGATAACAGTTTGACATCAACATTAAAAGATCTAAGTTTCCTCATAAAATATAATCGCTGTTGACACTTCTTGTAGATAGAGTCTGTATTACTGTTCCAGTTTAATTTGTTGTCAATGATAGTCCCTAAATACTTGTATTCTGATACTTGTTCAACTACACTGCCTGCAATCCGAATTGGTTCTACATGTTCTACAGTCCTTTTTTTATATCTAAAATCGATTTCCTTTGTTATTGTAACGTTTATCTCAAGGAAATGTTCACTACACCATGTGACTAGTAGAGATTATCAATGTCCCGTCTGTACCCGTCCTCACTGTCCGTAGCTAGTTAAAACCAGCTGTAATGATGACATTACATAATAAAAGGGATGAGGATTGAAGATAACAGACCAATGGCACGTTTTATCAGAACAGTCAATGTTGTTTTAAAATATCACTATTATCTCTTGTACATGTTTGTGTTGTAACGTGTAACATTTATTTTTATATATGCATATTTTAGACATTTATGTGTCTCATAGGCCGTATGGCCGGGTGGTACTTTCTTTTATTGAATATATTGTGTTCCTTTTAATTGATATATATACTGTACCACGTGACACAGAAATAAAATAATGTTCTTCTTCTTTCTTCTTCTATATTCGATATTCTATTGAATTACAAATTAAAATATATCCTAAGGATTGTGAAACTTGAGGAGATAGATTTCACTTATTTAACCATAACAGTTGTGTACTCAGACTTCGTTTTTTTAATCTGCTAAACTGTTTTAAAGCTCGAAATGAAGTTGAATTTATAATCGACATCGATAATACTAGTATGTACAAAATCACTAACAAACGAATACAATTAATGTACAAACAATCTCAGCAATCGTATTTCAATGGTGAAAAGGATGGATTGATTGATACACTTGTCGTGTCAAGTATACATTCATTGGTACTCGCGAATCATATTCAATTACCCTTTACATTATAAGCAATGTTATCCAAATATAAAAGATTGTCCTCACATTAGCGACAACTGGGACTTGAAGGCTCTGTAGCACGTTTTTGCATGTTTTCCCCCTCAAATTGTCCATTTATCATGACATTTTATACAACGCAATGTTACGTTAGAGGGGAAAACATCTCAGTACACGACTTGATAAACCGTATTCATGATCCCTATTGGAAGAAAATGGTGCGACGTATAAAGCGACACTATTGTGGAACTCTTCAGTGTGAACGGAGGATTTGTATGTGTCTAATGTGGTTCACTAAGCAAGATGGTTGACCATTCCAGCATTGTATCATCTTTTGAGTGTTTAGGTATCGTTATATTAGTCAGATCACACGAACTACCTTCGAGCGGCCATTTTAAGGTGCACACCTTAAAATGGTCACTCGATGAGAAATGAACTTAATTTGTTTTTGTTTTTGTGGGAGAGGCAACCGTACCAGCACCGAATATCAAACGATAAAACAGAGTGAACAAAACAAGAATAAACAAGTGATAACAGTCCATATGTACCATATGTACGAGGGGCGTTCAATAAGTGTTGCAAATTCAATATAAAACCAACTCGCGTAGTCAATGTTTTACTTTTATTTTTCAATATAGTTACCCTTCACCCCAATACACTTATTCCATTTCTCTTTAAGACTTTTGATGCCGCTTTTGTAGAAGTCTTCCGTTTGCCCCCCTAACCATGCCTCTGTGGCAGCTTTGACGTCTTCGTCATCCCGGAAGTGCCTTCCACGTAGGGCGGATTTCAGGTTTCTGAACAGGAAATAGTCACTGGGGGCTAGGTCTGGGCTGTAGGGTGGGTGGTTAAGCTGTTCGAATCCACAATCCCGTAAAGCGGCCTGTGCAACTCTTGACTTGTGGACTGAAGCGTTGTCATGCAAAATCAGAACACCACGTGTCAACATTCCACAGCGTTTCTGTCGAATTGTCTTTCGCAATTCTTGCATTAGGTTGGCATAATATTGACCATTCATTGTAGTTTTGGTTGGCAAGTAATCAATTAATAATATGCCTTTTGCATCCCAAAAGATTGTCGCCATAACCTTGCCAGCTGATGGTTGAGTGTGAAACTTCAGGGGAGGCGGTGAACTCGGGTGCTTCCATTGCTTGGATTCCAGTTTAGTTTCCGGGTCCCAATTGTGGATCCAGGTTTCGTCACCTGTCACCAGACGAGACAAAAACCTGGCTTCATCCGCATTAAACCGATCCAGGAGCTCCATGCAACTTTCGGTTCTTTTCTGGCGATCTTGTGCTGTGAGGTTTCTGGGTACCCATCTTGCAGATACCTTGGACATACCAAGATGGTCATGAATTATTTTTTCAACAATTCCAACTGATATCTGGAATTCCAAAGACAGTTCAGAAACTTTAACACGGCGGTCAGCTAAAATTCGTCTTTCGATAGCGGCAATAACTTCCGGTCGGGTGACTTCAGATGGCCTGCCTGACCGTGGGTCATCGTCTAAGGACTCCCTGTCCCGCTTGAACTGAAGAGACCAGCGACAAACTGTTGAAAAGTTAGGAGCATCCTTACCCATCACATTACACATACGATTATGTATTTATATAGCTTTGCATCCCTCTTTAGTAAGGAACTTGATCACAGCGCGTTGTTCATGTTTGAGAGAATCCATGATTATGGAGACCCCTAGGTCAGCGCAGCTATTATATCTAAATAATTGTTATGTCTAGATATTGTTTTGACATGTGTCAATGTTATGTTTTGACTATAGTAACACCTGCTATAAGCTGACACTGTTTATGTAAACACCAATGCCCCGCTTGCAACAATTATTGAACGCCCCTCGTACATTCGGTTTAGAGCGTTTTGATTCAGATGACTGGAGTATTGTTTAGCCATTGGTAACACTTATTTATCTTTTAGTGAGAGCACTTTATTTCAGTAAGAACGGCGTTCTAGAGCACCTTTACCTCGGATTTTGTGAATTGCGGCTGATATACAAGTAAGGCGTGACATGCCTTCCATGCTAAGAAGGTAATCTTGCAGTATTTCCCTCGCTTTGTTGTGCCAGGATAGTGGATCGCTGCACCTGAAATGCATAGTGGGCCCGGATTTCCAAGCACAGCGAACTTAAGGAAATACTACAAGGCTTAAATCAGCAAGTAATGGAGACTGGCAAGAGTTATGACTTGCGTTTGGAAGTTGATCATAACCCAGACGGCCGTTGTGGTTTGTTGCACTAAAGTTGACTACACTGTTACCTTAACTAATGGACTGGTCCCAACAATAAGAACTAATATTTATAGAGAATGACTTTATTCATGATATTATTCTCAACAAAAAAACCCAATAAATTATACACAATACATATTATTATGCATGACATCGATTAATGATCTTGTCTCATTATCACTTAATTTAATTTAATGTATTATGGATAAAGTATCCCCGTACTTTGTTCTTGCAGTCTAATTTTTGGGGGTAAACCGGATAAAAAGTCAATGTTAATCTTCTTGTAGATTTCGTTTGCATTCACATTGTAGTCTTTATATTGCCCTTTTTCATCCATTGAATATCATTAAGAGGATATTTGCATATATATACATTTTTACTTCAATGTGTGATGACAATTAGCATTAAGTAATGTAAGAGGACCACCCGAGGACCGGGCTGCATGCCCATAGTCACGTTGTGTGTATGTTAACAAGACGTACATGACGATGTTACGTGGCTGTCTGAACGCATCAGGTGTTTTATTTCAATATAGCGCTTATTGTTTTACGCATGAATTCATCTTTGATGTAAAAGTTTATCCTCGCTCTTCCGATGTGATAAACTCTGATATGGTGAATGATCTTCACGAACTAGAATCGAAATTCAGGCTTCTGATTAATCCAGAGGTGGAAACTGTGATGCTAAATGAAACTGAAAAGGGGATACTGACTATTTGAAAGAGGGTGTGGTCCTCAATCAAAAGGACCTTTATATTTAGAAACTGACATATATGATTTACACTAAAATTCTACACTGGATTGTGCAATCGCAACATAACGGTTACTGTATCAACTTTCAAAGCGCGTGGATTTCTATCATCATGGTACATATATAATAAGACTTAAAATTAGTCGATAGAATTTAATAATTATTCTACCATTATCCATGTGATTATATTTCTTTAAGAAATGACTTAAATTACATGTATATATACGTCCGTGACTTAAGCTTACGGTTCATAGTCTAGACTTACTGTGCACCTTTGATCCTTATTCAGAAAGCCGAGAAGGCTCCTATTTCCTTAACAGTTATTGGTATAAGAATAGGTGCAGATATTTGGTGCATTTAACATGTTATCACCTTTTAAAATTTCACGTTTAGTTTCTCTAAAGAATATTGATTATTGATGAAATGTATACTTTTGTATAAACATTTGATAGAATAAACTTATTTCACTTTCTATAACGATTACATTGTCTTATAAATAACATGGCGTGAGTGACTATATGTTGTATGATGGTCACACAATTCCTTCCCCCAAGTTCCGATTATAGTCACGATTTCACGATAACTCTCTTTCATATAACGATAACGATAACAACGCTATCGATAAGGATAACAGAGTAGATGTCTTTTGATACTTTTGTATTAGACAAATCGAAAGAAATGTAAATATTTCCTGAATTATGTATAACGGCAAAATTATGAGCATCGACAAAGATTTCAGAAAATATAATTTTAAACGTCTTTTGATAATTTTGCACTAAAAGAATTGAAAAAAAAATGAAACTATTTCCTCGAAGTTATATAAAGGCAATAATATGAATATTCTGAGTAAAGTACATTGTACACAAACAGATTAAACACGTTTAGCAATGATGCAACACGCTGCAATGAAGTTAGCAGTTATTTGGTTGAAGCAGATCGGATGTTATACTCATGTGCAGTCACGATGAATTTAGCAATGATGAAATGAAGAAAGTATTCAAGGTGCCTCTGACCTTGGGGTGAAAGCATGGGGAAAGTCGGTCACTAACACTGCGCGACCCCTCGGGGCCAGACTGAAGTTATTGTACTACAGATCCCTATCGGTCAAAGGTCAGAAGCACGCGGGTTTCGGGGATCTCGTGATTCACAACTGGAGATTATCGTAGTCACGTGACATCACGTGACATCCTGTGTGGGAAATATGTTTGACAGGTGATTGACATACCTGTGAATGAATGAGATATCGTTGGAGTTTTTGGCCAATGGGAACGAGAACTACATCAGTGGATATTTATAGCATTTACGAAGCGTTTTCCGCTTGTGGTCATGACCATATATGGATGAAGATACACACGTTGTCGCCACGAGCACAGACCGCTGAATATCTCGTGGTCACGCTTAAAGGGTTTCCACACATTTCAAAGCATTTTGAAATATGTTTCATCATGAATAAGGAGCGCAAAACTATTTTAGATATATTGCAATTGTTCTTAAATTCCGAAGTCATAAGCGATAAAATAATGTTTAACTTATATAAGTGATCAACAGAATACTAAACAACCTTCTATATAATACCATTTTTAATCAAACTCGTGAATGGTTTTGTATCAAACTCGCTTTCGCTCGTTCATTAACTCGTTTATCAAAATGGTATTAAATGGAAGGTTGTATCCTCGATACCTTTTTGAAAATATGGATAGAACTAATCATTAAAAGAGAAAGAAAAGAAGGAGATTTTAACCACATACGTAGTCTTTACATTAAGATCAACATGTTATGCTGTAAATCATTAAAAACATTCCACCTTCAACGGGGTATTTTCAAAGTTCTGTTTCATGACAATTTAAAAATCAATCTTCAGAACAGAAAAAAAACCCTCAACCCGCATGTTGGCCTGACGGTCGTCCTTGTTAGTTACCTTTGACCTATATAACTGGCATGAATGGGACACAATAGTAAAGTATGTACACGTACGTTATAAGATTGATATTTGGAAAGACTATCTAAATGGTACGATTTTTTCTCGTAGGTGAGTGACTTGCAGTAATAACTATTACCTGAAACTGATCGCTTTTAATGTGAGTACCTTGATTTGAAATTTTGGGTTATACGTGTACGATGATTCGGGTTGAACTCCGGGGGAGAAGTCATTGTAGCTGATATAGGGGGCTGTGACCCTTGAGGAGACCCTTTTAAATAACACCTGTCATATATCGTACGATTTGAATGGAAGGGAAAGTTTAGATAGGAAACTACTTCAACACTATATATACACAAAGTTCACAATCAGAAGATTGTCAAACTCTCAGGCATGAAATATCTAAAAAATGATGGAGTCAGCGCATGGTATGTGTTGGGTTTTCGTATCAACGTTCAGCCTACACTCGAGGGCAAAAGAAAGTATATCTTATTTTCAAAAGAGTTAAACACGAAACACTTTTGCCGGATAAATTCAATTTTCAATGTTTGTGGTGAAGATACATTGTTAATCTCGTAAAGAAAAATGTACAATTCCATTCATGAAAGTATTATACTTAATATTTTATCTGTGGGGTGCTGAAATTGCTATTGAAGGTTTTACTTTCATTAATGTTTGGTATTTAAGGTATTTAAGTTTTATGAAATATGAAAAATCTTTTAGTATCTGGTGATGTCGGCATAATGTACCTTCTTCAAATATGTGACGCATCTTTGCTGAAGGATGTAATAAAAAGGCCAGAAAGCTATATTTCACCTTCCCATATCACCTAGTTCAGGGGAGTCTATAATGACTATTTTCTAAAAGCCGTGTTTTTGGAAAGGTAATGTTTAAAAATTAGATTAGTTGTTTTTTTAGAGACATTGCGTAACTATGTTTCAGTTGTCGTCATCACCCTACACTCCACCGTTGTCGTACCTATACTTGTTTTGCCCGCAAGTGTAGCTTTATCAGCTGAAATACCGAACCCACTTCAGGAATACATTCAAGACAGTGATTTACAATGTTCATAGTTCGGCTTTCATTAAATCTTTGTAGACCTAATTTGAGTTAAACTAGTTAGGTCTGAAAATAAATGGATATGGGAGAACTAACAAATAGTCACTATTTCGAAAGCACCATATATAAGAATAAAAAGAGTTAAAATGAGAACTGTTACATAAAGGAAAGTATGTGGTTAGACCGTATTGCGCAATCGACTTCGGACCACGAGACCCTTGGTTCGAATCCCCTCGTGCACTCAGCAAAATTGCCCGTTGTGAGGATCTCTTGTTCAGGCAGTCAAGTGTTGTACTGAGCTGCATCTAATATCAGTGCAGCAGCACCCGGTGTTATCTGGTTCTAACCGACGCCCGCTGGTTCCAGCCGACGCTTGCACGTTTCACCACAATACACGTAACCCAACTCGAGCTTTCAGCAACCTCAGCACATATTTTTGAAAGCTCATATCGTGGGAATGTAGATTCGTCTACACTGCCAGGCAAAAGAAACGCATACCAGACATTTTATCAGATTTCGTGAAAACTCCATGTATAACAAACAGTTTAGCATAAGATGGAAACCACAACTAATTATATTTAAAACATCATTTCATCTTACATTTTAAGGAAAATTACGTATGCGTTTCTTTGGCCCGGTAGAGTATCTTAGATTTTTATAAAACACTTTGATGATGGCAAACCATACTAAACCAAACCAAACCAAACCAAAGCGTATGGGTATTGAGAAAACATACAATGTATTTACTTGAAATTGGGTGTCGGAGAAATGAAAGTGTAGGGAGTGAACCGTGGAAATACGAACACAGCTCTCTGTTTGTTGAACAATCGGCTTCACATTTCGATGATTCACATTTCTGTCAGGTACGTGAAGCCTCGTGGGAGTCACGTGACAGCAGATATTTCGGTTGACAACAGTGACCTGGATAAACCGATCACTCATGATCTCCTTTCTCACTGTCTGTATTTTTCAAATTCAGATTGAAGGTGTATTCTTTGGAAAAGTATTTCGTCTGTTGGTCCTTCCTGTCCGTATTCCGGTCTGAGGATGTGTATTTATTGTGTAGCTAGCCAATCATTGTGTAAGAATTTGGCTGCCTTTATGAACTTATAAAAGAAGGTTTCAGCTACTCTAACATCTAGTCCACTCTTTTAGATGTTTATGATATTGACACATACAGCAGCAATTGTTTATGTAAACCCATGGTAGATAGATAGTAGTATAGAATGTAACCAAGTTTATAAATACAACTAAAGTTATCTCATAAATTGAACTCACATTCAAAGGATACCAAATCCGTTGCCATCTCCTCTTGCCTCCCTAAAGCAGACGACAGTTTGAAATACAAGCCCCCTCACAGGAAGTGTCATACCTGAATTAGGCCAGTACCTGGCCAGTACCGGGCCAGTATGTAAACCTAATATAATCTTTACTGGGCCTGTTTCGGTCCAGTACTGGCCCTATTCCGGTCCAGTACTGGCCCTTTGAAAGCACCCAATAATGCTTTTAGACAGGAGTCTTACACTCAGACTATGAAAAAAGTATTTATTCTGAAAATATCACCATTTTATTAAATATTTAAAACGAGACTGTAAGAAATGGAATTTTCATGTAAAAAAAGGCTCCTTTTAATTTTAATTTTGTTTGTACAGTCTAAGTGTTAGACTAACAGGAAATGATATGCCTTAACTTAGCCAGTACAGTACTCACGTACCGTGTTGCCAGTTCTGGGCCAGTACAATTTTACCTTAAATGTGCCGATTCAGTTAAAACGGCCGTGGGCCAGTCCTGGTTCTTTACCGTTGTGTGCAGTGTGCATTTATAAACTTTACCAGCCAGTCATGCTTGCTGGGAATGTTTTGTTTTTGTCAATTCATTAACTGTTGATTCATCAATCCGTGACTTCAGTCTCCAAACACCAGTCAGCAGTAACAGATTAGTTAATTACAGCTGCTTCTGCTTCATTATCCCGTTGGTCAACAAAATCGTTTGTATATTTGTATTCATTACATAACTATTTCTCCATGATACTAAAATATCTATGGTACCAACCATAAAATAATACGCCATTGATATGGCATATTCCCATCCTCTTATCAAATGAATAAATTACTTATGTACATTGCAGTTTTAAAACGCTTATGACGTCAAAACAAACGAAAATCCATTACATCTGCCAAAGTATCCAAGTCCTTGATGACGCATGACGTCATTGGCTGTTAAAGAATGATGACCCGTAATCTCCCGGTAAGTCTCCAGAAGTGAACTCGTTGTTCCAACAAAGATTTGTCGTCACGCTAGGAATTCGCTCCCTGGGGGTGACAGATTACACGCCTTGGTTCGCATGTTTTTATAACGTTCTGACGGTGATAAAACAGTCAGTGTAGAATGTTATTAGTCCTAATACACATTAAGGAGTGTTTCAATATGCGACCAGCGCCTATAGACACATAGTTTATCCTATTGCAAGGTCAAGTGAAACTGTAGGGCATTAGGGTAACGACTTATAGCGTACTTGAACGATGTCGTCAGCTTTAAGAATAGAAAGTGATGACGAAATATGTATTTTTTTATTACCGAAAAGTTCAGCATTTATCTTTTATCTACAACATATTAAGATAAGCATGACAATTTATATCATAACAGTTATTTTAGATAAAATAAATGTTTAATTTAAGAAGAATTTTAAGAACGTTAATGTACATAAAATGTATAATGAATTATAAACGTAAATTTAAAACATGTATGAACGAAGTGCTGTTTTTAATAAATCAATTGACATTGTTTACAATGTTAAGTCCACAAAGCTTCAGCTCCAAGTAAAATTTTATTTTATTCTAATTGAATGACCCTGGTATATATTGTGACCTATACAGATTTATTACCAATATGTTAGAACATAACCTTTCAACATTTCAAAACGAACACTATCACTATCAGTATCACTTTTGCTGAGCAAACATTGTTTACGCGCGGGTTGTCATGTTTATGACGTCAATGTTACTTGATGTCCTAAAAGAAGTGGAATGGGTAATTAAAATTATTACACTCAAAAGTGTGCCATATGAATTTTACGAAACTCAAATTGTGCATTTTAGTGAATATTTGTTCTTGTAGATTCTGAATCTTTCTACTGCTGATGCAGGCAAGTTGCAATTACCAAAATATACAAGTAATGATTGCGAGTTGGTCTGCTGGATCACCTTGCTAGCATGACATAGTAGTCCCATATTTCGATGCATCGTCGGTTTCCAACCGGCCAAGGAAATTATGTGCAACTTACTTACTTCAATGTATTAGCGCCAGGTCGTCCAACATGGCCATCTCATCGGTTACGTGTTTTGGAGTTTGAATCTATGTTTGTATAATATGCGACTGAAAGAATGTACAATGTACCACGTAATCCTGGTACAGTACTTGGTTTGTCCATTATGCTCCTTCGCTTGTCTGTATGAAATAAAATGCCAAAATAACCTTTATTGTAATACATTGTAACACAAACTAAATACAGTAATGAAATTCTATTCTGAAACTCAAGTATTTAAGCGTGTAATACCAGTATGCAAATGTTCGAGATAAGTTCGTTTTTCTCAACGGAAGCTATTTTCATTGTCTACGAATGATATATTCTCACTCCTATCCATTGGAAATAAACTACCAAAATAACCTTTATTGAAATGCATTATGTTACATATCACTGCGAGTAATGGGAATTGTCCGACGCAAACATACGTTTAGAAATCACCAACGCATTACCACACGGTAACGCAGGGCATAAAACGTAATGCAACAGACGCTATTGCCTTTCAGTAAGAAGATGTAAGTATTAGCGACTAACAGGCAGCTTCCGGATAAACATTTCCCAATGCAAAGATTGCGTTTTAACGTCAATCACTACGAGCAATCGTGGCGTAATTACACGTGGCCATCAGGCACCACGGAACAAACTAGTCCCACCATCAGACTGAGAATCGTACACAGTCTTATTAACGCGTAATGAGGTTCCTGAAGAAGAAATACAAATCGGCAAGGGAGCGTCCAAAATTGTGAAGATAAGCCTCACGCTTCATGGTAATTAGCCCTCCTCTCAGTCAGTCCGTCGTAGATATGGCTCTATTTCGGGATCAACACTTTACCTTTTGACCAATGGTGATCACTGTGGACGTGATAGAGTGAGTGAATGCTTTTCTAACTACCCACAAGCATGCATTCACTCTCAAAGTAATGATGTTGTTCAATTCCGCATCTGAAATTGATGCAAATGAGGAAACAAATATGTTATTTTTTGTGATTTGTTTTGGGGGCCTGAATTCGGACATGCACTGATACGCCTTTCGTTGACATGTTTTGGACATGTTTTAAATCGGTGCATCATAGAATGATATAACTTTATGCAAAATCTAATATACGTATAAACATACAGTATACAGTACATGCCAAATAATCAATATATTAATAATGAATTATGTATCAAAACGCATACGTTGACACATTTCGCTGTGTACACAAATCGCCAGTTAAATCTGAAAAAAAACCTAAATCTTGTAATGCCAGACACCACCTATGCTGATCAAGATTGCAGATTCTGAACAAACTGGCCATTGGTCAGTTAAGGAAGTTGGTGATACATGTATAAAGAAATGTCACACTTTGAACAACTGGTCTTTTTTGGTTTCGTTGCTTGCTGGCGATATGTACCAGATATATACAAGGCTTCACCAAACCTACACGAAGCCATAGATCATTAGCTGAAATAGACGAGAGACTTAGTGTATATAACTTACAATATAAATGGTTTCCTTACTTCCTAGAAGACAGCTAAATATCCTTCTAATAGACGAATCGATACTCAAACTATTGTAGACATTTGTTGAATAATATATGTAAGTTGGATTGATAAGTGTCAAGATACATCAATGCATTGTCATTTGCTATGGACACTCGACAAAATAAGTTATTGATATTGGATGTTCTATGATAAATATTTCATAAGTATGTGAAATAATAAATTCATTATTATTCATAATTTCAAAATATTCCTTAATTGTTTTGTCCAGCACTTTAATGACGAAATGTTTTATATATATAAGTGCACGTGTTGTTTAGAGTAAGAAACATATCAGGGATTTTATCTATTGTTTCTGAAGTATTTGTTTTCTTGTAAAAAGCCCTGATCATTATCTTATGAAGTTTTTCTTTAAAAAATAGCCTCATATATGTGGTTTAATTTTGAAAGTATTTGGAAGGAGTTTACTATTGAAAGTAAGACCTTAATTGAGACTTAACATTTTTTGTCAGCCCATCGAACCTGATCTGTGAAAACGGTGACAATTTTTGTTAAGCAGTTGGAAAATGTTCTTTGTTGTCTTAAGGAAACAAATGACCATCACGTTATCAATAACGGATGTATCCGCCACGTGCCCGGATGACTGCTTCAACCCTCCTCCTCATGCTTGTGGTGAGTCTCCTTATTCGCTGCAGGGGTAACTGCTGCCACTCACGATGTATAGCTGCTTCTAAACAGACTGAATCCTGTACTGGTGGGTCCATGGCTTGCACTCGGCGTCCAACCATATCCCAAATGTGTTCCAGTGGATAGATATCCGGGCTCATGGCAGGCCATGGATGTTTGACAACTGCATTGTTCTGTAGAAAATCAATCACAAGTCAAGAACGGTGAGTCCGAGCGTTATCATCCATAAATACGGGACGAGTGACCAATGGGTGTTTGTAAAAATGTGGCACAAGAACAGGCTGCAGAATTTCCCAGATGTAACGATCGCCATTGAGATTACCTCTCACAGTCACCAAATCGAGCTTACAATCATGAGAGATGCATCCCCAGACTATTACAGATCCACCACCGAATGGGACTGATGCTTGGATGCTCTTTGGTGCATATGCTGTGTTCTTAGTTCTCAAAACACGCTGGCGCCCGTCTGTGACGTGTAGCAAAAAGCGACTCTCATCTGACCAATGAATTTTCCTCCAAGACGCAAGATTCCAGTGACATCTGGTTACACACCATTCCAAACGAGCTCTTTTATTAGTCATTAGTTTATTAGTCAAACGTGGCCTCTTAATCACTCTTCTTGCCTTTAGTCCTATTGACTTTAACCGATTTCGCACTGTTCTGTTGCAAACATGTCGGTTGGGCAGCCATAACCGCTTCAACACACCACTGGTGGCAAACGGATGACGTCGAACAAGGCGGGCTTAGTCACGGTCCTCAACTCGAAAAGTTTTCCGTGGTTGACCTGATCTTGGGCGATCCTTCACAACGTTGGTTTAATGATATTTCTGGACAAGGCGGCTTATCACAGATTTGTAACTGTGTCCAACTGTCGTCCAATAGCTCTACAAGACATTCCGGTGGAATTCACCAATAATTTGCCAGCTTCAGTGAGTCTCCTTCGAGCCATGTTCAGAGGTAATGCCACAATAATTTGAAAATTTCCAAAATTTATACTGGTTTAAAGAACGACTTAAAAGTGCAAATTCAGAAATTCGTGGGTGGTGTGCTTCACATTCATTCTGGGGTGTGTTTGTGCGATTGACCTCAAAGAAACCCGAACACTGTTGAGAGGAAATGCAGTTCCATACCAATTACCATCTAACAATGTATATTCGTTACTATGTATATTTGTATCACTGAAAATATTAGGTGGTGCTTAATTAAGTTCTTTGTGTATATATAATGGATTTAGAAGTAGAAATCATCCAATCATCCAAACGTTGTACATTGTACAACGTACATTATGACGTCATTACATTATTACTTCACAATCTAAGGTAAAGACAAGGACACATCAAGTTTTAGAGTTTAACTAAGGTGAAAACATTTTAATAAATCTGCTTTTTTTCTTCTAAAAGCTTGTTATTATTAAAATTTAATAAGACAGACAAATGCCCGTTTCCACATTCAGCCAAATGTTTAATTAATAGAATTTTACGGTGTTTTGGGCTGATTTATATGGGATCTGTGTAAGTTTAATTTATTCGTAATTTCAACTTAAGTTCGGTTTTCCCAAGGTATTTTTCATTACAACCAGAACATATGATGAGGTATACGACATTTTTGCTGTTACAGTTGAGATTTTGACGAACAGAAAACACTTAAGTATCAGTAATCTGTGCAGAAAAGCCGACAATAATACTTGTGCGTGTAAGACAGCGTGAATCGCCGCACCTAGATACAACTGGTTCTACATCACTTGAATCAAACTTAGATGAAGTTAACAACCTGCGAAGGTTGCTTAAAGGTGCATCCATTGTGTTTCATAAAATTTTATTTGGCTTTAATACGTTCCAACACATCATATCTGCTGTTTACAATACAAACAAATTCACTCAGCTTGCATATTCATCCCCAATCGGCACACATATCATAATTACTAGTTTCCAATTAAAATCGAATAACATCATTATGTATGTGCAGAAACCGAAAGTGCACGTCCTATTTACATGCACAGTAGTTATATGACCTATTGAACATTATCAACCCAAAGTTGTTATTTTGTCTGTTTTAAATAAGATTCCAAAATTACGTTTGACTCATTGGCGCGCGTCGGTCCGGTTTTCGATCAGAAATCTAATCTTTTACCTTCATATCTTCAATATACTAAGTCGACTATCATTAAAATGGTAGTTTTCGGTAACAGTTGGTACTTCTCGATGAAATAAGACCATTTATAACGTTTGTCATATTTGACCCCCAACAACACAATGGATGTACCTTTAAGACTGTTAACAATTCTGGATTTAATTACAGCTTTTTCAATACCTTTACATTGATGTAAAATGGATAGGTTTTTCTCAATGATATACATATCATATATATATTAGTAAATGTATTTGAATATATTCCGTATACTTCTCAACCATTGATTTGTTTGCATCTATTAAGAATGAACCTATCAATGATCAATCCTCGGTTAAATTGAAAAGAAACGCTTGCTACGTTGAAAAAAGCTTTGGCGTACTCTATCGGTTATATTTAATTTGTATATCTGAATGTCAAATCATAATTATAATTCCAAGCAATAGTTCTCGCCTATACCATTTAGCAGCAACACCATCCCCAAGGGCCTTGTAATCAGATAGCATAAACATCAATTAGTGAAATATTTCGTGACAAGGAATTATTGAACAATCTACCTTGTAACGCTGAGGTTGTTAATGTCGTTCTGTATTACTTAATTACATCACTTAATTGGTCTTATTTGCTGTAAGCTGCGAGGTTTCATATTGTATTACACAGTTAACAGCAAACCAATATGGAGAAATGTAGCATAATGGACTTATCGATCCTGTAAATTCATTACACAGTGTGTTGGAGATGAAAATGAATAAATGTTTCCTTAGAGGAATCGAGACAATCAAATCATTGATGTCATTAGATGTGTCAATGAATCTTTAGGGATCTCATCCATTGGGGTAGCTGAATACCATGAATAAGTACACATTAAAATGACAATAGGGTTTACTTGTTGTATTTGATGTGGTTCAACTACAATTAGGTGACTAGGTGAACAGTGACGTTGTAGGTGATAGGTGATGGTTCTATTTAGTTTCGCAAGTGAAAAACAAATGAAATACCATTGGTATATTTCACACATCTGTCTGGCATAAATAACAATTTCAATCAATTCTTCCACTTGTGAAATTATTAAAGCAATAAAAACTAAATTAGATATTATCAATATTGAATTCAAATCAATTATTTGATTTATGAAGTACAAGTCGCCAAACTAAATACACACACTTTGAAAAGGAGTATCACCTTGATTAAACAATGAATAATACTGTAAATCATATTCTTAAAAAAACAAATGAACAAATATGTGGACAACATGGCTCAATGGTATAACGTTTCATGGAATCCAAAAACAAATGACCAAATTCAGAAACATATTCGTGCATGGATATCATTTATACCGTAAAACAATTTATAATGAAAGTATTTTACAATGTATAGTAACGGAATCGGATTTGCAATAAAAGTATCGAAGCATACCAAAATAAATTTAATAAGAGAAGAAAACGCGATAGGTTAAAACATAAAGGCGGTAAACCTACGCTTGTTTAATGTCACAAGTTATAATATAGAATATCTGCTTAAAGGCCCCTTCACAACCCGTCGTACGTGCAGCTGCGTGCTGTCTACCGACAAAAACGTGGGGTAAATTGGGGAATTCTTGCGTCCTCGGTACCGACGACGTACCGATTTTGGACAAATTTGGAGCACGCAGACTCGTCGTAGAACTTTTAGTGCATGCAGAACTTTCGCTGCGTGCAGTCTACGAACGGGCTGCGAATTTTCCTCCGTACGATCGACGTGCGTGCCCTGTACGACAACCGCACGCACAACGCACCGACATCGTGCGTTTTTTTCAAGCTTACCCACTCACACTTTCTCTACGAACGACGCACGTTGAACGTGCGTACAACGTGCGTTGTACGTGCGTAGTTCGTGCTTACTCGGCACGTCCAAATAAGTAAAGAAAACTCACGTCGTTCGTACCGAGTAAGCACGTACAACGTACCGGGTAAGCACGTACAACGCACGTTTTGGGCACAACTCCTGTGCTGCCATCTGAAGTTGATCTTGCAGCATCAGGACCCGGAGCGGTGGAATGGGAGGCATCTTGTGGATTGACAATGTGTACCAAGCACCTGTCAATAGGGTGGGAAAAACCTCATTGCACTCGCACGCACTTACAACGTGCGTGGTGTAAGGACACTGTACGTGAGACGCACGGCCCCCGTACGACAATGTGACAATCGCACATCACACGCACGTTGTACGCACGTTGTACGCACGGCACACGCACGTACCACGTGCGCATCGTACGATGCACGCACCTCCTCACTGCCAGACGTGTCGACGGCCACGTACGTACGACGTGCGTTTGACGTGCGTTGGCAAACTCCCTCTCTGTTCTTGATTAAATCCACCCTACGTTTTCAGAAAAACGTAGCGACCGTGGCCTCCCCAAAAAACGTACGAACGAATTGCACGCACGATGGGTTGTGAAGGGGCCTTAAGTTAGATGACAGATGAAGGGGAAAAGTATCACATTCAAACATAGCAATATTAATACCGAGCCACAAACGGTAAAGACCTGTTCAATAAAATGAAGAATGAAGGGTGTCAACAAATGCCGATAATATTGAACAGTAAGTCAGGTTTACTGTTTAGTCTATCTTTATGAGCTCTGTTACTAAAAGGAATAATTTGAAAAATCAACAGCTACATGTAGAGAAATTTTAAAAATAAACTATTTTAATGTGTATATCTTCGTAAGAATATATTTTGGAAGAAAACCCATTTTAATAAATGTTATCAGTTGATTCTTTTAACCGTTAAGTTATTGGTATCCTTCACGAAAAATTAAGCTAATTGTTATGTGGGCGTTTTGTTGTACAGATACTCGATATATATTTACATAGATATTGGTATATACACAGCTAAAGTTACCTCCTTTGTGATTTCAAATATACTGTTGGTGGCAATGTTCTAATGTTGTTCGGATCAAATTTACTTCTATTACTGTCATGTACTGAATGCTCAATGGTCTCCACAGTATATCCGGTTGCAGAGTCAATGTTTCTTTTCATAAATAACAATTTAAGATACCCTCAAAGGACTTGCTGTGGTAAACAATTATTTCCAACAATAAGCATTGTGGGATTCTTGCCAGTAATTAAGAAGTTGGTGCTCAAACACACAGCTACAATCCAAGACATCTTCGTTTCTCGGATGTTTTAATCCAAGACATATTCGTTTCTTGGGTGTTCTTATTCATCTCACGACGTTTCTAGAGCGCTCTGAATTCTTATTATGCACGACGTTACTTAGGTATTCTGAATACCCTCACGACGTTACATGGGTGTTCTAAATTCAACACACGACGCTTCTTGCTTGTTCTGAATTCATCTCACGATGTTATTTGGGTGTTCTGAATTCATCTCACGACGTTACTTGTGTGTTCTGAATTCATCTCACGACGTTTCTTTGATGTTCTGAATTCATCTCACGACGTTTCTTTGATGTTCTGAATTCATCTCACGACGTTTCTTGCTTGTTCTGAATTCATCTCACGACGTTATTTTGGTATTCTGAATTCATCTCACGACGTTACTTGTGTGTTCTGAATTCATCTTACGACGTTCTTGGATGTTCTTAATTCATATCACGACGTTTCTTTGATGTTCTGAATTCATCTCACGACGTTTCTTGGGTGTTCTGAATTCATCTCACGACGTTGCTTGGGTGTTCTGAATTCATCTCACGACGTTACTTGGGTGTTCTGAATTCATCTCACGACGTTACTTGGGTGTTCTGAATTCATCTCACGACGTTACTTGGGTGTTCTGAATTCATCTCACGACGTTTCTTGGGTGTTCTGAATTCATCTTACGACGATTCTTGGGTGTTCTGAATTCATCTCACGACTTTGCTTGGGTGTTCTGAATTCATCTCACGACGTTACTTGGGTGTTCTGAATTCATCTCACGACGTTGCTTGAGTGTTCTGAATTCATCTCACGACGTTACTTGGGTGTTCTGAATTCATCTCACGGTCGACGTTGCTTGGGTGTTCTGAATTCATCTCACGACGTTACTTGGGTGTTCTGAATTCATCTCACGACGTTTATTGGTTGTTCTGAATTCATCTCACGACGTTACTTGGGTGTTCTGAATTCATCTCACGACGTTTCTTTGATGTTCTGAATTCATCTCACGACGTTACTTGGGTGTTCTGAATTCATCTCACGACGTTACTTGGGTGTTCTGAATTCATCTCACGACGTTACTTGGTTGTTCTGAATTCATCTCACGACGTTTATTGGTTGTTCTGAATTCATCTTACGACGTTTCATGGATGTTCTGAATTCATCTCACGACGTTTCTTTGATGTTCTGAATTCATCTCACGACGTTACTTGGGTGTTCTGAATTCATCTCACGACGTTTATTGGTTGTTCTGAATTCATCTTACGACGTTACTTGGGTGTTCTGAATTCATCTCACGACGTTACTTGGGTGTTCTGAATTCATCTCACGACGTTTCTTTGATGTTCTGAATTCATCTCACGACGTTTCTTGGGTGTTCTGAATTCATCTCACGACGTTGCTTGGGTGTTCTGAATTCATCTCACGACGTTACTTGGGTGTTCTGAATTCATCTCACGACGTTACTTGGGTGTTCTGAATTCATCTCACGACGTTACTTGGGTGTTCTGAATTCATCTTACGACGATTCTTGGGTGTTCTGAATTCATCTCACGACTTTGCTTGGGTGTTCTGAATTCATCTCACGACGTTACTTGGGTGTTCTGAATTCATCTCACGACGTTGCTTGAGTGTTCTGAATTCATCTCACGACGTTACTTGGGTGTTCTGAATTCATCTCACGGTCGACGTTGCTTGGGTGTTCTGAATTCATCTCACGACGTTACTTGGGTGTTCTGAATTCATCTCACGACGTTTATTGGTTGTTCTGAATTCATCTTACGACGATTCTTGGGTGTTCTGAATTCATCTCACGACGTTTATTGGTTGTTCTGAATTCATCTCACGACGTTTATTGGTTGTTCTGAATTCATCTCACGACGTTTATTGGTTGTTCTGAATTCATCTCACGACGATTCTTGGGTGTTCTGAATTCATCTCACGACGTTACTTGGTTGTTCTGAATTCATCTCACGACGATTCTTGGGTGTTCTGAATTCATCTCACGACGTTACTTGGGTGTTCTGAATTCATCTCACGACGTTGCTTGGGTGTTCTGAATTCATCTCACGACGTTGCTTGGGTGTTCTGAATTCATCTCACGACGTTACTTGGGTGTTCTGAATTCATCTCACGACGTTGCTTGGGTGTTCTGAATTCATCTCACGACGTTACTTGGGTGTTCTGAATTCATCTCACGACGATTCTTGGGTGTTCTGAATTCATTTCACGACGTTTCTTGGGTGTTCTGAATTCATCTCACGACGTTTCTTGGGTGTTCTGAATTCATCTCACGACGATTCTTGGGTGTTCTGAATTCATCTCACGACGATTCTTGGGTGTTCTGAATTCATTTCACGACGTTTCTTGGGTGTTCTGAATTCATTTCACGACGATTTTTGGGTGTTCTGAATTCATCTCACGACGATTCTTGTGTGTTCTGAATTCATTTCACGACGTTTCTGGGGTGTTCTGAATTCATCTCACGACGTTTCTGGGGTGTTCTGAATTCATCTCACGACGTTTCTTGGGTGTTCTGAATTCATTTCACATCGGTTCTTGGGTGTTCTGAATTCATCTCACGACGTTTCTTGGGTGTTCTTCATTCATCCTTGTCGTTTCTTGGGTTTTCTGAATTCATCTAACGAAATTTCTTGGATGATGAAATGGAAAACTTGGAATATTTAATCTAAAAACAATATGAGCAAATAAATGATCTTTGTTCATTAAGATATGCACATTTTAATGTCGGGCAAACTGAATATATAGAATACATAGAAGAGACAACTTGTAACGACATACACAATTGTCATGTTAGTTTTCAACATATACTAGAGCACATTGATCACGCCATTATTTAATTTTATAAGCTATGAAATGAATTTTGTATGACTATTCTGGTACCAACAAGAAAAACTATATATAAAAAAAAGTGGGAGCAACAAGGCCAAAAGTAATGTTTAAAAACTGAATAGTTCAATGTGTAAAAAGGGATTCAGAATAATAGAAGTGTACATGAATATGCCACACGCACTTCCGAGTCTGATGATTGCATAACTCGTTCTTAAAGATATATGCAAATATTGAGGGGGGTTGGGACAAAATGTGTCTGTATATACACACATGTACCTAAAAGGGGTTCTGTGCTAGGATTTGTACATGTTTAAGGAACCGTTTAAATATCATATATTGCCAGAATTCACTCTAAAACCAAAACAAAGTGCATATAAATATAATTTTTATTATACAGAATTAGTTGATATTCAATAAATTTTACAAATGGTCCAAATTCATAATATGATAATATGAGTAGAAAACAACTGATACACTATGTGATTATGAGTAGAAAACTTCGAATACACTTTGTCAGTTTGAGTACAACATATATATCTTATTCTGTATGTCAGTCAAGACATCCATCATACATTAGATTAGTGTGTGACACTTTATCTCTATCTAAAATATATTCTTTACAAATGACTATTTTATTAAATATCTGAGAAATGGGAATTTCAGATTAAAGAACTAACTCAGGATTAGCTTTTCAAGATTAAGAGCAGATCTTGTCTCAAGGTAATGTGATTAGGTGAATTTGAAGTTTACGTACATTTTATAAAGTACTATAATATATATCTACCGTCTTTAAGTAACATTCGTTATATCAGGGCTATAATCTAATTGTGTAGGGAAACAGTTTATACTTCATTTGAGAGAAATGAACCACAATTACCAAACATTATGAAAGCAGTATGAACTATCCTATGGTTCAGGAAACATGCGTTCAAACACAGAGCAGGACCCACTAGCAGGTTCCAGTGTCACTGAGTGCTACATTATCCTTGTATCGTTGTAGCGGTAATCTCTCCCAGTCAGGTTCGTGCCTGACTCTCGCAGGTAGCCCAGCCTTTATTGTCTTAGAAACAATAGACATACGCTCCCCCATAAAGCCGTCCCCTCCCCTAAACCTGCCCATCCCACTCCCCGGGACCTGCATTCCAGTAAAAAGGGAAATGCGTTTCAGGCAATTTTCTGCTTACACTGAGGTTCTTCTAAAGATTACATCTTGTGAATAATATAAAGAAGCAATGCTGAACGTATGAACGACGTCGGGGAGCTACTTACTGGGAGGGTAAAGCCCCCTAAGTCGGTGATAGTGAGGGCAACTTCACACTGGGCAGCGTATTAAGTTTGAAGTGTACGTCATCATATGTTATAACGATCTCGCACTTGTTCCTTCTACGTTTAGCACTGAATCGAAGTGCAATGACATATCTATGATACACTGACAAGGTTCTGACATGACATTGCGTGCATTATAACAGAACTGTCTCCTACTTAAATCGTAACATGTAGGTAACAATTATCACTGGGTTCGTTCGAAACTATTTCATGGACTTTAGGGCAGAAAATGTTACAATTATGAGTGACCGTGACAATTTCTTCTTTTTCATTTAACGTCACTAACTTTGAATTCCAATTTCACTAATTTTTCAATTAACAACCACTGAGTAAAACTATGTTTAGGGAAGTGCACTTTGTTAAGTAACATTTAAGTCAGATTTGTTTGAGGATACAAATGTCGAAACCTTTTTTTTATAATTGTTATCTCCTTATCAAAATGTGAAGACAACCAAAGATTGGAGTCGTCTTGAAAATAAAAATACCCTGATGGAACAGGGTGGTTTATATTCAAAAAATTTGTTTCAACAAAATTAAGTTGTACTGTATATATATGAAATATTTAGAAATTCATTTACGCAGTGTATATAAAAGTGTGAAACACAATAGTGTTACCTAGGTAACAAAATAGCGTGACGCTATGATAACTTTTAATTTCAAACTACAATTTCAATGTGTCTTTGCGTTTTTTACAAAAACAATTTCTTAAAGGTTACGTTGAAAGTCAGTTTTGAATTGTGGTTATATACCCTTTTGATACTGAATATTTCTATGAAATAACATTCCACTTTCCACATTCACATTTAACAACCATATTTCTCTTTGTGTGTAAATACATGGGATATCAAATAAATAAAATAGAATTGATTGAAGTAACACATCTACCTTATAACTCTATTGAAGTTGACGTCTCAATGCCTGTATACTAGTAGTTGGAGGATGTATATATTTTTAAAACTATAATACATACATGTATTAAGGCCTCTATGGTTACAACAAAATGCTTCAATGAGAGTTCTTCCTCTCTGTTAAAAACTAAATGGTAATTTAAAACTTCATCTTTTGTTTCAAAACAGTCCTTAGACATCTGTTTCAAAGGTTGGTATTTGGAGAATGTTATTTTACGAAATGAAATAAACAAAATATGTTGTAAAGAAGGGGAAGCATTTAAATAACGATCACACGTTCTATGGATATTCATCTAATCTATAAAAATATATTCTGTGTACAGTATGTTGTTATAGTCAAACACAGGGGTAAACTTCCTTGATGATGTTGACATAGAAACGCCACAGTTGTAATGAAGAAGTTAAATATACATAGATTTATTCTTTTCATCCTCTTAGCCTTTGAAATACCTCTTGTAAGGAACTTTCAATAACTAATTCAACAAGTTTCTCAAACAGCTGTTGTTATATTTCAAAATTTAAATATTGTTTCATTGTTTTGCCTGTGGGATATAATTTGGTAAATAGTTAATTAGTAAGCAGTAGATAGCAATATGTTTCGTGGAAAGCTATTAAATGAAATGGATTATATTGTTATTCCCTTAAAGTAGACTATTAGAGAAAAGATGTTCAACAGTATATTGTTTAAGAGAAAGTGTGTCAAACAATTATTAATGTGCAACATTTGATATAAAAATGTTGATAAACACGTGTTCTGGAAGTGTCCGTGAGTTTCATAAAAGGTAAGGTAAGATTATTGTAAACACGCGAGTGAACCGGGTACGAACTCATATAGAAATGATGAAATAAACGGAGGATGTTGCATCAGCTGCCTTAACTATACTAGATTTTAGCTCTACTTACACTAACACCCTGTTTGTGAATATGTCTGTACTTTGTTTGATTTAAGCCGTATATTCAGTGATGGTAAAACGAGAACATGATAATTTTAATTAAAAATTGAGAAATTCAACTAAATCTTTTTAAGTAACGAATATGATTTTATATTAAGCTAGGTATAACTAACCAGTCTAACAGGACTATCCAAAATGGTTATATATGTCACCCATCAGTCATCATGGTCGAGTATATACATGTGCCTGTGTAAACCAATGTTACTTTCGTCGTAGTCTAACACTAAGACTCTGGAATTTTTTATTTTTCAATATTGAAAAGGAGCCTTTTTTGAAAATTATTTCTGACATTATGTAAGACTACTTTCATAGATGTAAGCAGGTGTACCTATTGTCTCTCCACTTTGTGTATGATGCATTACATAATCGACATTTCTTAGTGCTTGCAATAACGATTGTTCATATAAATGATCTTATTCATAAATGTACGACCATTTTTCTTCTGATTTTGACACGTTAAAACTCCTTTAAATATCCAAGAACTTTCCTAATCTGATGTTGCGTCACTTATACCATGAAGGTGATGAGACGATCGATTACAGCTAGCTTGGTTTTAAAGTAAAAAGGTCGTATTATTTCCATTAAGTCCTGGTATATATCTATACACATCCGTGTATTTGTTTTCATTCTTCCAGGATGTCCACTTTCCTTGTCAGCATCATTAGTGATGTGGAAAGCATCTTTACAAGAACTGCTCAAGGTTGCGTATTGTCGGTTAATTATTCCCGGTGTGAGATGTACAGCATGGGAAGTGGGGCAAGGTCGGGTCCTTGTATATAAACAAACCCCGATAAGACACATGTAGGGTAGCCAGATAGCATGTTATATGCCCTACCTGTAATTGATACATCAAAACAAAGTCTGAATAAAGTCTTACATTAAGTCTCTAAAGGTGAAATATATTCAGGGTTTGCCATCTTGTTGAAATAATCTCTACATTCATCCACCTATTCGTCTATTTTTCATCCTAAAAGTAGTGAAAAACATTGGTTTAATTGACAACTGCATCCCATAAGTTTGTTCATCTACTTTCAATTACCTATAGAAAACCGTAAGCTTGATGTTTGTTCTTTGGACGACAACTGCACATACCGTATTTCCTTTAATACAACCCCGGGGTTCTATTTCATTCAGCACCCCTTACACCTATCTATTATCTATTATCTATCTTTTAGAGACCCGGGTTGTATTGGAGGCCGGGTTATATTTTTTCAGACATATTGGCGATTTTAATCTTCTTGGTGTGACTTATTGGAAAGGTAAAATTAGTGATCTAGTACTACATATCTCGCGGCATTTCTGCTGAAATTCATTGTAAAACATATTGTTTATAGATGGGCGGGGATTTACCCCACACTCTCATTAATCCCAACATTATATAGTCGGTGTAAAAATGTTTTCTATCAACTATCAACACCAATATTTCCCCTCAAAAAGAGTGTATAACTATTTCATATTTGCAACACGGAGTATTCAGTTGTTACCTAAAACCCGGGTTCTATTGGAGACCCGGGTTGTATTTACCTCAGCACCCCTTGCCCCCGGGTTGTATTGGAGGCCCAGGTTGTATTAGAGTAAATACGGTATATCACTTCTTGTACGGTGATATCTGTCGCTTACGTTGCCATTCCTTCAATAAAATTTATTCGTCTTTTCGGTAGAACATGTTCTTCATGATTGAAAATGCATCACAAAACATAAATGTTGTATAAAGACTATGCATTTTGATTAATCACTAATTGGCTATTTTACAGAGAAACACATATGTAATGAAACAAGCTTTTCCACTGATGTATGTGGCATTATATTCACCCAATGTTGGTTATATCTTAATGCATAAACAAGATATCTAAACGAGTTAAAATAAATCGATATTTTTTGCAGAATGCAGCTATGGAAACTCGTAATCTGATTTTATCGTTATATAGCTATTCAATATATTGACCTTTGTATCCAGATGACAAACCTTAACATTACAACAAAATCATTGTGTGTTTGATTGCCTTTTGATACAAGGGATTGCTTAACTTAATTAAATTATGACTTTATGACTAACTTATCTGTATCAATGACCATCCCCTATCATTACATGTATCACGTATAAAGAGACGTTAAAGAGCTTATCTCAGAGAGATACCCTGAGGCGTTAGAAAGAATAACCATCCACCCGTTTAAAATGACAAAATCTGCCTATCCCACAAGCATTATACTCTCTTGATTCGCTGACCAGGTATACCCTGAATATAGAGATATAATATGTAGAATATAAAGGCAGGGCCAGTCAACCATGTAAGTTTCTAGACATATATACACGCACCCTCTTCCCTCATCTGAAACAAGGTCTAACTTACAACGTAGATTATAACTATCGTCCCGTGTGTATGCTGTCGTGTGTTAATAAAACTGTCAGGTACATACCTTCATGACCAAGACCACATACCCGTCCTTTCGCGTACGTGACGACATACAGTGCCTTTATTTCAAAATGACTTCTGTACAGCCTTAATTTGGTTATTATTGATAAAACTTGTGAGGATTTTAAAATTTAGTATTTTTCAATAAAGGTTGTTTGAATTAATAATACAAACCTATTTTCAATTAATATCATTTTTTAAATAAATGACGCTGTCAGTTTTATTTATTCAATTAATCATTTTATATTTTCAGAGTCATTTAGTATATCACTAGATGTCTTCATGAGTGACGAAAGGAAGCATATCCAATGTACCAACTCGACTCCACCGAAACGTTGATGTGATGTGATTAGTGCTATGTTTCTACCACTCTATGTGATCTGAGTTAACAAGTGGAAGCGGTAGCTTAATGGTATCAAATCAGTATGTCATTAAGCAGAAATCGACAAATTAACAACTTGTGTTAGAAAGTGACACCTGATGTTTGTTAATCCTTAGAATGGTCAGCGCTTAGTCCTATACCGCTGATGCAACAATCATTCTCTTCCACATGTGTGCGTTAAACAGAAGCCGATCGATAGCGAACAGTCAGCCAAACTGCCTAGGCAATCATTTCATTATATCTTCAATTCCGGGCCTATTTAAAACGGACCAAACTATGTCATTATTGTTCGTTTGCTATCAACGAAACATTCAAACCTTGTTAAATAAGCCTCGATGATGAGTGATCAGAAATAAACAAATTGAACGCTTTTCTGGGCAACATTCCTTGGATGGATTCAATAGTGAGGTGTGGGCGGTTGCTGTGGATAGAAAGTCGATATCCAAGAGTCAAAACATGCAAGCATTGTAAAATTAACACGGAACATGAAAATCTTCATCCTTAAACTTATTTAGGTACTAAAGTAGACTATTTCGTTAAGTGCTTATTCAAGTATATTCGTGCTCAAGCAAGGAGAAAAAGCGGCTAGTATACGTTCAAGTGTCGTGGCTTTGCAATTCTGACTAGCGTAAGAGGCGCGTCACAAGCCATCTGATTGGTTGGGATAGTGTATTTCATTCATACTTCTGTGTGTAGGCGTGGCTAAGATATCGCCTATAAATCCGGGACCACTCGTAGTAGAGATCAATTGACGTGAGCGAGGCAGTGGGATCGAGATATATCGAGTTGATCGTCAGCTACCATAGTGCCTAAACACATCACAGAGGGAACTAGACTATAGGATCGTGTACCATTACAGGGGTAAGATACACCATAGTTCATGTCAGCATTTATGTCCATTGACTTTATTTCTTAGATATTTTCAGCTTTATTTTGTTCATATTACAACAAATTTATTTGGGAATTTGATAAATAAAAGTTTGTCCCTTTCAAGAGTTATGTTTCCATAAAAAAAAGCATTGCTTTTAAAGACTTGTTAAACAGAAATAAAAGAATGATGATAACTAATTTAAATTTTGGTGACATTTAAAGACAGAGATTATTGGTTTAATCTGGGTTTTTTTTCTGTTTAAACTTTAACAGTTTATCAAAGCATGTTCTATCGTTTTATTTTATAAAAATGAACAACGCATGCGTCTATGTAATGAATATGTGTTATATTTCCAGATTGTACAGAAAAGTGACAATGACGACGTTAACGCGTTTAATGATAGTGACGCTAACCGTGACGCTGTGTGCGTGTGTTTCGGCAGGATTTCTGAGGGTAAGTTCATTTTCTGTACGAAGAATACTTTAACATTATCAATATATCACGCAAAGAGGGAACTGGAACACGGATACATCACGAAATTATATTATGTATGTGTGAACTGAAATATGGATACATCACGAAATGATGTTATATATGTATTTAAACTGTGCTTTAGAAATTTATATTTTTTATGTTTTCTTTCAATCGGAATATATCATGAAAGCTTGATATGTGCACTTTGGTTAAATACTTAGTTGAAATTAATTTTGCCTTGGAAGGGTTATATTATACGGGCTTACAGCTTATTAGATTTATTATGAAAGAATTCAATAGTTTTTGATTATTTGTTTTTAATTTCTATGTGACAAGGTTCTACATTTAGCATGAGTTCCAACAACATGCACAAATCTTTTAATATTTATTTTGTCTTCAAAACCAATAAGGAAAAAGAATTACTCGTAAAATACAGCGTATGTGTAAAAGTATGATTTGAAATGATAGTATTTTTTAATTATGTGATACATTTTCCCACATTCATTATTGTAAGATTGTAAATGACAGTGATGTACGGATGTTTTACGATAAAGTCATAAACTGTTTGCAAATCGAAACTCTATTTAGTTTGAATGCAGTTTGCTTGATTTTTACTACAAGATAAGATATCGATTAGAACCTGCACATAGAGAATTAACAGTTAGAGAGGTAATCTCCGGTGCCATATATTTACCATTGCTTTGACTACCGGAGCTAGAATCCCACCTTTAAGCTGGCCCAATAATAACTTTACGTTTGGCTATTACACATGAACATGCTTCACTTAAGCTCATTATTTCGTCAATGGCTACTATATCTGCGGCATGTTGGATCAGTAAATTGGTGAATCTGGGACTTTCCCCTCTCGATGACCCCACTTTAAAGGTCATGCGATTTATCCCGCGTGAGTCATCGCTCAATGCTTCTGGAATATTCTCTAAAGCCATGGGATATACATGTTAACTGTCAACTAAGACGTTATTTGAACTTATTTCGGTTTTAAAAAGTGGTCACATTTATTTCAAATGATGTTTCCCTTAATGTTCACAGTTTTATGATTTTTTAAACTGAAACTCTTGTATTATGTTGATTAAGTTTCTTAGTTACATGTTTTGATAAGTAAGTTAATTGTTACATCTGTTCTTCACTCCAGCAATATCTTGAAGCTTGAGCATGTTTGACATTTTGTCTCGATTAAATTCGTGTGAAGAAGACACTTATTAGGCAATATTGGCAGGTGATATTACGTTAAAATGTCAAACTTTGACTTCGTGGATTATTTGTGTACACCAGATAACTAATTACTTTAAATTGTTAAAATGTAATCATAATTGTCTTGAATAAAGAAAATTAAATTTCATTACAATTCCTTTACAACCCCATCACATGCAAAATTGGAATAGGTAATAAAATCAAATAAATATCAAAAGTCATTTACATTTCCACCATTGTTCTGCCTAAACATGGTACTATTTCACAAGGCAGCCCTGTCAATAAAGGAATAAACATCAAACAGGTTTCGCTAGCGTATTTAACGTGAAAAACACATGTGCATGCGTCCCTAAAGGCACACCTAGCCAATGAGGAAGGCCCGACCGACACCTCCCGATCAGCGCTGTGGCGGCCCAGCCTGCCCCAGTGAACCCCAGTAAATCCTATGACACAGTGCCCTGCTAGGCAATCTGCCAAGTCGGGGCGTGACGTCACACTTAAAAGAGTGCATGTTAGGATCGGGCTATTCTTCTCCGTTTATCAGACTGGCTATGCTTCTTAGGGCCTGGGCCAGTAGACTTGATTCAGTCTCCTTCTCATACACATGTTATCCTCATGTTCTCCATGTGGATAGAAAACACTCTGGCTAATGGCTCTATTTCACTTTCCAACAGGTATAAATGTCAGTGTGACTTGCCATCACCTTCATGTCAGTTAATGGGAACAGGGTCTGTTAATACAAACCACGTCGGGCCCTGTGTCGTTATCTGGAGAAAATATGTCGCCCAGACCTAAAAGCTAAAATCAAATGGAATTTTCTAAAGTGTCCAGATTGTCCTGGTTCTAGAATTGTATAGAACATCGTAGCATACAATATTTGTTAGTCGAACATGTTAGTCAAATGTGGCCACTATTCGTAGGGACAAATAAAAAGGGACTAGAAAAAGCGTTAAGGGACTAGGAGAGTCTATAGGCTGTATCCCAATGTGTGTACAGACGCTAGGCTATGAGATAGTGGTTTGAGTGAGATACTGGAATCATTAACCGCATTCCGCTAAGTCTGGGGAACGTGCTGAGATACTGCCCCGGCGTTCCCATGTGTGCTGGCCCGAACTGCCGTTGAAGACAAATTAAAATTAAAAATATATCTGTATATGTATAAACCATTTGTTTGGTTTCAGACGTAAATTGGTTTTTAGAAAACTTAAGCATTATTTTGTTGATAAGATATTTGAAGTATTTGCAGATGAACTACTTGTTATCTCCTTTAAATAAAGTATGTATCATTTAGTATCTGACTTATTGAAGGAGCGTGATAACGTTTCTTTAATAATTGCAATAAATACAAACACAACAATGTCAAAATGAGCAATCTTGTTCATTAACGACCACTTTAAATTTTCTTAATATGCCTTGTACTGAAATGGTATATAATCAACCCGCCGTGAACACTAATTATTCAGATGATATTATTTCGAAGTGTACAAATGAGTTGCGTCAGAAAGATTGTACCTACGTCACGTAGAAAGCTAATCGATCTACTGTAAGCAACAACTGATTCCCTTTATTGATTCAACATGACTCCAGCATGTTCATGTCTAAATTGGGTCTTCAGAAACTAGCGTGCAAAGCTTGATTGTTGGAGATGCATGCATAGCAAACGCACGTCTTGTCCAGCGTCTAAATCAAGAGCCCATACAATAATTACTGAATGGCTCTAGTCTTGAATGGGCCTTATGATCGATCAATTGGTTGATATCGAATGACCAGCGTGCTAGAAGTGGTCAGATCTCTAATTGACCATTGGGCATTTAGTTGGTATCAGGCCATATCACTGTTATCAAACTAGTATTGAATTACCATTGGATAGTTACTTAGTATCAGGTCATATAAGTGTTATAAAATTAATCTTTACTTTTCATATATTTTTCTTTACAAATCTTGTAAAACAGATGGGATAGTATTGTTTTTTTTTAAAAAGAACAAGAATTTATTGTTTTCGTGAAAGTTAATGTGTGATGTAATTGCTTTGATATACGCTAACTGATTGTCAAAATATTCAAGTAATTTAAAACCTATATATGGTTTTTAAAATATGTACTTGGTTTGTCATGAAATAACCCCATCCCTTTTAGTTTTTACGTACACTTTACGTTTCATTTTGATTTGGAATGGTGAAAATTAAGTTTATGGATATTCAATATATATTGGAATTCTCTTGCCATAGCCATTGAAATACATGTCGAAGAGTCGTCTACACATGCAGTTCCGTACACTAGTCTCTAGTCTTAATTTTAAGGCAGGTTAAGACTGTAGAACAGTACCTCCATGCGGACTCGAACTTTACCGTTCAATTCTTGATTTCAGAACTTAAAGCACAGAAACTTCGTGAGCAGAAAACACAACTCAGCAGGTAAATTAATCTAAATTGAATCAATGATTTAAATTATATTACTTTGTTTATGAAGTATATTGGTAAATGAAACACATATCTATAGTATATGAATTTTCAAAAAATATGTTCCCCATAGGATAAATATAACCAACGGTTTCTTCATCACCAAACATTTAATTGGTAACTTATCTGTATACGTTTAACTAATTTGAGTTTGTTATATCTCGATTAATATGTAACTATTCTTTCGCTGAAGATTACAATACCAACGTGATATATATCTTAATCGTTTACAAAAAAAGACCTGTTCGTTTAAAAAAAAATCATCTTTATATTCATTTCAGTATCGAAACGGCAAGACGAATCGGACGACACAGGCCCCAAATTGTTTTTTAAAGGCCGGGCTCTTCGTCCCTTCACGAGGGTTACACGGAGGCACACCGTCGTCTTAGAGTGTGAGGCAGGGGGCAGTCCTGGTCCCACTATTCATTGGTTGAAGAACGGAGTCAGAGTAGAACAGGTGAGCAACCGAGCACAGTGATCCAACTGTTGTGAGTTTAATATCTTGCATGGCTTTCACAGAAAGCTACTTGTCCGCAGATGTTCGAAATTGATTTTATCATTCATATGTAGCTAGACGTTGTTAAATTCAGCTTTGAACAATGATATGATGGTCAGGTTGACCCTAACGTTTCACTGACTGAAATCAATTTTCCTTGTCTTGATTGACTCACAATACACGCACATGACATGTATATTGTGTAAACAAGGTTGTGTAGTTCTTTGATCTCCCTGCACATGTTTGTGTAAATGCAAGATGACACTATAATCAATAGTTGTGGAGGTGTTTGCACTTTCGACGACTGTCTAATTCGATAGCATTGTTCTTGATGACGTTGCAATATAGAAGTATGGTTCATGATTTGAGTTAATTAACTTTTATGTCAGTATATTCCTGAAAATGAACCATTCAATAATTCCACCTATTTTGTTCATTCATGTACGTACAGTCACTATAACCTTGACTGTGAATTCGAGTGGATACTTTAATGAACAGTTCTCAGGTTTGGGATAACTGAATTCGGATCTCACATCCGAAGGATTTATCAAGGACAATGTTGCTATAAAAGGCCACCAATGGAAACACAGCAGGAATTACGCTGGCTTTATATCTATAATGTGCTTTGTGTACAGACTTGATGGTTTAAGAAAGAAAGACGTCAGATTTTTCATGACGATATCGCATGATTATCCTGTCTCTCGTGGACTTAGAACACCCTCTTGTGGATTCGCTTCGTCTCTTTGAATTAACTAATAACACGTGTTCTAATTTCCTGGATTTATCAGATAATCACTTTGTAAGCTGCTTTCGCATGGCAAGTTGCAATACTAGACTTATCTGGAATGACGGTGACATTTCAATGTTACAGAGCCCATACCATGAGTTCCATGACGACGAAGCCGCTTTTGAAGACACTGTTGGAATAGATGGGCTTCCTCTGCTACGACTTTCAACAACAAGATCAAAACTCGTCATCGACTGTGTTGGTCCTGAGTTGGATAAAGCAAAATTCACATGTGTCGCTCAGACGCCACATGACAAGCAATACCAGACTACTGAAATTCGAATTTGTAAGTATCATTCACTGTATCAATTCATATCTCTTAAGCAAAAATGATTTAATAAACGTTTTTATATCGAAATTCGCTTTTTTATGAAACATATATACACACATATCGTTAATGATCGATGCCATGATATTTGACTTGATTTACACAAATTATGTATTGTTTAAGGTACAGTTGAAATCTTTTAAGTGTCCTGTTTTAATACATTCTGTCGCCGCTAATGGCTGCAATATTGCCTAAGTGGCGTTAAACAATAACTCACTCATTTCATAACCAAAATCGTTTCCCTTTTAGTGTCCAAAGAAAAAGGATCATTTGATACATGCAACGACGAGAAACCAATAGAGAGTAAGTATAACATCTGTGATCTCTTTCAATTGACGTGGAATGAAATAATTTTATTCAGTTAAGAATTATTCATTTAAGATTTTCACGTTAATTAAAAGGTCAAGGAACTTGAACTCCAAGGTAGCGTATAAAACATAGATTAGTTATTTTTAATGGTAAAATTCTTCATGCAGAATCATTAGCTTTGAAGTTATATAATCCACTAAGCTTCACCTGTCTATCTTTTATACTTAACACAATTGTGACAACCCTCCTCTTTCTTATATAATGTTCTTGCCTTCTTCTTTCTGAACACGGCTGTTCTTATTATATATTCCTTAGCACCAATCTTTCTTCCTTCTGTCTGAACATGCCTGCTCTTTCCTTCCTCCTATCTGAACACGACTGCTCATTCCGTCCTTCTGTCTGAACACGACTGCTCCTTCCGTCCTTCTGTCTGAACACGACTGCTCCTTCCGTCCTTCTGTCTGAACACGACTGCTTCTTCCGTCCTTCTATCTGAACACGACTGCTTCTTCCGTCCTTCTGTCTGAACACGACTGCTTCTTCCGTCCTTCTGTCTGAACACGACTGCTCCTTCCGTCCTTCTGTCTGAACACGACTGCTCCTTCCTTCCTTCTGTCTGAACACGACTGCTTCTTCCTTCCTTCTGTCTGAACACGACTGCTTCTTCCGTCCTTTTGTCTGAACACGACTGCTCCTTCCGTCCTTCTGTCTGAACACGACTGCTTCTTCCGTCCTTCTGTCTGAACACGACTGCTTCTTCCGTCCTTCTGTCTGAACACGACTGCTCCTTCCGTCCCTCTATCTGAACACGACTGCTCCTCTCGTCCTTCTGTCTGAACACGACTGCTTCTTCCGTCCTTTTGTCTGAACACGACTGTTCATTCCTTCCTTCTATCTGAACACGACTCGTCTCTCCATGTTTTTGAATACGACTGTGCGTTGCTTCTTTCTATCTGACCACGACTGCTCTTTCTTCACACGACTGTTTTTTTCCTATTTCTTTCTAAACACAATTGTTCCTTACTATATTTATTTGACACACCTGTTCTTTACTATTCTTTCTTAACACAACTGTCCTCATTTCTGTAAGTAGATATTCAGGTCTATCGCAACAGTTATTACTCATTGTCTCGTTCTTTCTATACATACTTGGTTCTCTTCCTGTAGGCAACCCTCACGTTTTCCTATGGACGGCCACTCGTGTGGAGTTCCAGGACAACAAGGTGCAGCTCTTCTGTCGAGCTACTGGGTACCCGAGGCCGAAAATTACCTGGTTTAGTGCCGAAGGAGACCGGATCATAAACGGACCCAAATATCAGGTGCGTTGAAACGATATAGTGTTGCTATCGATATATTTAGATATTCTGACTGAAGAAATTATAATTGTCTCAAAACACTTGGTTGTTGTAGTTTAACGACTTCCTTCGACATTTTTAATCCATTTTTATCTTTATCCTCTACGCGTTGTATGTCTTAAATAAAATATCTTGATAACTGTCTTGTATGGCACAATCATTTCAATACACATTATGAAACCGATTATCGATTATCGTTCTTCTCTCTTGACGATATCTTCAAACTTTACAAATTAAGGAAACACAGTCGCCTTTGTACATTCTGTCACATGACATAAAATGCTATGAACAATGCAAATAAAAATCAATAATTGATGTTAAATAATTTCGTTATCAGGTACTAGACAATGGCGACCTCATCATTGACGGAATCAGCTGGTTTGATATGGGCGTGTATACGTGTACGGCAGAAAACAAATCAGGAGAAGATACGGTCGATACCTTCTTATATCCTGTAAGTAGTTTTGTGTTTTAATATCCTTTAAGGTTGGTCTGGTTGTTAAACACGAGATGGTGTCCCTGTATCAAACAAATCCTTAGTTTCTGGAAAGTGTGGTAACTGGACACTGCATGGTATTGATATCAGTGATCACTATAGTGATGCAATTGCTTTTCAAAGATACAATGGCCATGACTTCTATGCCGTAGGAAAATCTTAATATTAAGATGACACAACAATATGATGACGTTAATACCAGCATAGATGATACTGATGACGTAGTTTACGCCAAATTAGATAACGTCAGGGCTTATGTTAATGCTAATGATTATGTTTTTGCAAATGATGAAGTTAATACGTATTGTGATATGAATGGCCACGGCAATACCAAAGCTTTATATGATAAAGTAAATGTTTTATATGATAAAATGAATGCCGATGATAATTAAAGCCAATGGTGACGTTAATGCCAAAAATGACGTTAAAGCCAATGGCGACATTAATGGCAGTACCAAATGTGACACTTATATCAACGTTAATGATAACATTAGCACAAATAATGACGCTGTTGTTCACTCTTACAGACGTTCCGAGACGTACTAGATGGAGAAGACATGCTACCACCAGTGTAAAAACTCCACGACTTGCCAAAGGTCTCAGTTCTCAACTACAGGGAGTGATATCGCTCGCAGAGGGAAAGAAGTGTGCTATGCTCATGCGCAAAGGAGAGGAGGTGTTTTTAGTTTCCGGTTATTTCTGAAGTCCATTTTGTTGACGAAGCCGCCAGACTACAAGTCGGTAGAGGGCGTGATGTTACCACCTGTCAATCACCTACCGATTACCCGTCATGCAATTCTTCTGACCCCGCCTACCTGGTGTGCGTCCTTGATGTTACTGTTTGACTCAACAGACGTTGCGTGCCATGACATTTTCATGTTAATTTATTTATTTATTTCATACATATGTTCCATATTTTCTCAAACAATGTCTCCTTTGTTGAATATTATGACACTCAAAATAGTATTTATTTTTGATGGATGCGAAACGAGAAGGAATAAATTTATGCAAATTATGTATATACATATGCTCTGTTGTCTTCTTATAGGACTTTTCAAAGCGCCTTTAAAACAGAAATGATAATGACGTTAAAGAGTCGTGTGGTTGTAAGAGGAAATATCCTGAAGTTTTATAATCATGTTGCCATTACGATGCTTCTGGAACAAGTATTCACGGATATTGTCTCCTTAGATAAAAATTGTACCTTGTCCACGACCGACGATATTGACTTTTGTTTCATGTCATGGAACAGTCATTGTTTTATTATGAAAAGATGTGAAAGTCAATAAAGATATATGTTTGTATTTGTGAGTTGAAAAGACCTCGTGATTTCTTTAAATCAGTTCAACTTAGGAAAACTGATGTTGTGGTAATGCTCTGGAGTTGTCATATGATGATTGGAATGCTTAGGCTATATAAGACTAGAAAACATATCTTCTTTGCTTAAACGCTGATACAGAATTCCAGAGGGAATTACATTTATCAGTATGGATTGTTCTTTGCAACTGACGTTGTAACCACCTGGACAATTTTAAATTTCAATCAAATTAACTGACGCAAGAAGATTATTTTTATGGATTTGACAACTTCTTTATTGCAATGATATGGGACGTTTCGGTGTAGATACTAACACCGTTATCAATCAAATGATCTACATTTGCTTAAAGACGGTGTTCGTATCTACACCGAAATGTCGCATATAATTGCAATAAAGAAGTTGTAAACCCATAACATTTGTTTGATAACGATGTTAGTATCTACACCGAAACGACGCAATGATTGCACGAAAGGAGTTGTAAATCCATAAATTTGTTACATGTAATTCTTCATATTACCAACTTCAAAATGCCCTTTAAAGAATATACCATATAGGTTGAAAATTACAAATTGTAACGTGTTGAGCGGATCTTGAAGCTGGTCATCACTGTGAAGGTTATCAAACAACTTTTTCTAAACGTTTTATCCAGATACGGTTTCATACGGTATCATTAGATACTTGGCCATTCAAAAGAGATACAATCCGTTGGTATCATACTGAAAAATCGGAGCTAATTTGTTTTGGTCATTCATCACAATAAATTTTATTTCTAATGATACGAGATCACATGTTTCGTTTCAATATTTATACGAACATTCCGAAAGTTAGATTACTAAAAAAAACAACAACAAAAACAAGGTATTTACATCTCACTGCTTCTTATTCATTTTTCAAATAATCCAACACGGGTGTCTTTGCAATATAACGATAGTTGTTGCCAACCAAAACACACAATAGAAACCAAATTAGTCTTCGTAGATGGTCGAAACGCTCACCTCTAGATATGAATTTAGTTTGCTGTGCAACCTGTGTTCCGTCTTGATACAGCCCGATCAATGTTCACCAAGAGAAACTACAAATGATGGCTTGGACTTATATCATTGATAGCATTACATAACTTTTACACTGACGAGCAAAGAAGTATATCAGTCAGTTGTATTTATCATATGTATTATAATTATGATATTTTATCTAAAATAATAAAACAGTCACCAATTAAGTCATTCACATTTACTGCCGAAAGGTGTTATTGTACCGTGCCATAATCAAATGCATCTAATTTCTTTAACATATTGAATTAATCGAAAACAAGTGAGTGTTATACTTTCTTTTGCTCGTCAGTTTAGAATTTTCACATGCTGAGGAACCTTTATGATGTAGAAATGCGTGCTTACAGTGCAGTAGGCTCTGGTCTCAGACTTAGATGTTTGACAAGGTCAATGTCATCGAAAGCGGCAATCTTAAGATCCCTCCACACTCATTGAGTAGAAGTGTCTACTTATAGTATCAACCTGTTGCATAAACATGACTTAAATGTACGTCGTGCATCACATGGTAAATAAGTACTAGTGGTGTCACGCTGCAACGTGTTACAAGTCGTATACTACAAATCGAAACTACCTTTTGCACAGTGAGAACGGACCTATAACATAGTCTGTTGTATCACCTGAAGATTAGTAGAATACAACGACTGATTTGATGTATTTTTGTACTTTATTAGCTCGAAAATTTAGGTGTAGAAGTTAAACACCTGTGTAATCGATGCCCGCAATTCCTTAAGAATATTGTGTTCGAGGCGTTTCTTACGGACAACTACAAACTGCAAACATAATCATTTCTTGTCAATTCTATGTCCATTTAAAGCAAGCCATCAGTAGTGAAAGACACGTAATCAAGAAAACCTATTTCATTCATATTCATTAAAGGGCGTCTCTCGCAGCAACTTTATATAAATTAAATTCCAAGAAACCCACCAAATTAATTAGACATATCACTGATCTCTCTTTTATTGAATCTCCGGAGGTTTTCTGAATTCAAATTAGATTTTTGAAAATATGTGTCGAATATATTTTCCACTGACCCAGCTTGCATGTCTACTGAGGACAGTCATTAGTTATAATTAACTAATCAAATGGTACGATTCAGCATTATTGCTCAATATCATTACAAAGAATCTGTATCTTTCATCACAAGACTCTCATGTGATTGGTTGTATTATCTGTACCGTTGTGAAAATCATTCATGTAAGTGATCCAGATCTTAACCTCATTGTATCATTGCTAAATATGTTACATCGCCAATCTTTCATACAGTATCATTATCTGGAAACGATATCTTCATCAGCGTTCACAAGGCGTCGCCACGAGTAAGGGTATTTATAGCGATCTATACGAACTAGTTTGATAAAGATAAATGATTATGAATATGACTTCTGAGTGAGGATGTCTTGTATCAATAATGATTTTATTTTCTGCTCAGACAAATATCTTTAGAGAGTTAGATGTCTGTGATTATCGACCATTCAATGTCATATCCATTATGACTGTATACATAAAATACAGATCAATCTGGTGTAACACACGGAGTCTGTTTACTTCACTGTATTTTCTTTAACAACAACAGAAAGCTGTCGCATCCCATATTCATGGAATAAACAATTTGAAATCATGTCTGGGATTGCCATTAACCTTTTCGTCTGTGCATATTGCTTAAACAGAATGTTACATCTGAGGGTGTTTGTGCTGACGTGCTAATAACCTTTGGTATTGTCGTAACCATGTGTCATATTGCATTAAAGTAAACATGTAAACAAACACAAACTTATTTGTAATTGATAATTTGTAATTGTAATTTTGCCAAATGGTTTACCTAACGCACTGCACTCTGATTGTTGATTGAATTTCTATTCAGTCAAGAAAAGGATTGGACACAAGTTATATCCAACTTATAAAAGCCCTTTCCAGATAATTACAACTTTGATATCACAACAATGTACAGCACGAGATGGACAGGTGAAAAGGATGTGTACAAGAGAAGTTAGACAAAACGTTTTGAGATATATAAATATGTACAATTTTGAAACATTCTGATTCAGACCTGCATCGCCATGTAAAAAAAAGCTCAATATTTATTGTCGTTCTGTTTTTAACAATATTTTCTAAAGATTTTAACATCGTTTCACGTTTAGCAAAACATTTTCACACATATGACCACATGACAATATGCATCATGTCTTTACATTTATTCTAAATAAATCATAATTAAGTGAGCTGGCTATATATCTTAACCGTGTGTGTAAAACATTTAGTTCTCGTATTCCATACGAAAGGTATACAGGTGCACATTTTTCTTTGGCATGAATGTTAGACTTGAATGATGAAACAGAATCAGAATTCCTGATTGCTAAGGGAATGCTATTCCATAATTTAATTGATGATGGAATAAATTATGATGTTGAATACTTCAGTCGCTCACAAGGTTGGCTTAAATTATTAGAATTTCTTAATTAATAACATGTGTCAGCCTAGTGTGTCAGCCGTGTCATCATATCTATACCAAGTTGACCATATATATACATATCTAAATGGTCAACGCACGACCTTACTCCTTTTGGAAGAAATGCTGTCTTAAAATCTTTCTTCACCACCTTTTTAGTTCATTACCAGATCCGAACAGGATTGTCATAAATGCTTTTTTAAAAACATGTTTTAAAATTCATCTGGAGAAACAAACCTGACAAAATCAAGAGAAGTCAAATATATTGCGACAAAAATGATGGAGGATTTAATGTCCCTAATATAAAAGCAAAAATCCAGGCTCAGACGTTTTCTCATCTAAGACTCAAAATGGTGTTATCTTTTTAATCTCAACCTTCCTAAATTAGGTGCAGGTATAACTAATATATTGGAACATAACTGTGATTACTTGAGGCCAGAACTACTTTCGCTCACACCTAACGATTACTATAAAGACATTTTGACTGCATGGTGGGATTTCAACACTAGAACAGAATGTAACGAAAACTATTTGCTAGTTTCAATATTCCATATTCATGGTAATAAAATATCTTATATTTAAAAGCAAACTGAACAACAGAATGCCACCATTCCGAACTTTTCAGAATGACACAAAGGACCATTACATCCATACTAAATGTTCAGCAATAATTGAGTGTAATATTAGCCTTTTTTACAAATTCTGGTCAACATGTCATATCCTGTTCATGTGAAGTTTATTTGTTTTGGGTAATGTATATACTGAATACTGGAATGTCATATGTTGAGTTTATAAAAATGCTGTAAAATGCTCTCTTAAAAATAAAAAGTGAATTTCAAACCCCGTACTTTTCTATTAGTTTTATGTATTAAACAAGTGCACACATTTACTATTACCGTTTTACTTGAAACAATACACGTCTGGAATGAGTATAGGTGATATTTATTTTAAAATGCAATAATTTGTTTTACGTCAAGCATAATGCTTTAAATGTTTTATAACTAATTTAAGTATTAAAGATATGTGATAATTCAAAGATCACAGATGATACCTCATTTACTGTAGATGAATCAGAAGCACGCCTTTGAAGTACACTACAAACATTAGATGGAACAGAACCACACCTTCAGAGAGCACTTCAGACATTAGGCAGAATCATACCTTCAGAGTACACTTCATGCATTCAGAGTACACAAAAGACATTAGATGGAACAGAAGCATGTATTCAGCGTACACTACAGACATTAGATGGATGAGAAACATGCCTTCAGAGTACACTACAGACATTAGATGGATCAGAAGCATGCCTTCAGAGTACACTACAGACATTAGATGGAACAGAAACATACCTTCAGAGTACACTACAGACATTAGATGGATCAGAAGCATGCCTTCAGAGTACACTTCAGACATTAGATGGATCAGAAGCATGCCTTCAGAGTACACTACAGACATTAGATGGATGAGAAGCATGCCTTCAGAGTGCACTACAGACATTAGATGGATCAGAAGCATGCCTTCAGAGTACACTACAGACATTAGATGGATGAGAAACATGCCTTCAGAGTACACTACAGACATTAGATGGATCAGAAGCATGCCTTCAGAATACACAAAAGACATTAGATGGATGAGAAACATGCCTTCAGAGTACACTACAGACATTAGATGGATGAGAAGCATGCCTTCCGAGTACACTTCAGACATTAGATTGATCAGAAACATACCTTCAGAGTACACTTCAGACATCAGATGGAACAGAAGCATGTATTCAGAGTACACTACAGACATTAGATGGAATAGAAGCATGCATTCAGTGAACACTACAGACATTAGATGGAACAGAAGCATGCCTTCAGAGTACACTACAGACATTAGATGGATGAGAAACAAGCATTCAGAGTACACAAAAGACATTAGATGGAAGAGAAACATGCCTTCAGAGTACACTACAGACATTAGATGGATGAGAAGCATGCCTTCAGAGTACACTACAGACATTAGATGGATGAGAAGCATGCCTTCAGAGTACACTACAGACATTAGATGGATGAGAAGCATGCATTCAGTGAACACTACAGACATTAAATGGATCAGAAGCATGCATTCAGTGAACACTACAGACATTAGATGGAACAGAAGCATGCCTTCAGAGTACACTACAGACATTAGATGGATGAGAAACAAGCATTCAGAGTACACAAAAGACATTAGATGGAAGAGAAACATGCCTTCAGAGTACACTACAGACATTAGATGGATGAGAAGCATGCCTTCAGAGTACACTACAGACATTAGATGGATGAGAAGCATGCCTTCAGAGTACACAAAAGACATTAGATGGAACAGAAACATGCCTTCAGAGTACACTACAGACATTAGATGGATGAGAAGCATGCCTTCAGAGTACACAAAAGACATTAGATGGAACAGAAACATGCCTTCAGAGTACACAAAAGACATTAGATGGAACAGAAGCATGTATTCAGAGTACACTACAGACATTAGATGGAACAGAAGCATGTATTCAGAGTACACTACAGACATTAGATGGATCAGAAGCATGCCTTCAGAGTACACTACAGACATTAGATGGATCAGAAGCATGCCTTCAGAGTACACTACAGACATTAGATGGATGAGAAACATGCATTCAGAGTACACAAAAGACATTAGATGGAACAGAAACATGCCTTCAGAGTACACTACATACATTAGATGGATGAGAAGCATGCCTTCAGAGTACACTACAGACATTAGATGGATGAGAAGCATGCCTTCAGAGTACACTACAGACATTAGATGGAATGGAAGCATGCATTCAGTGAACACTACAGACATTAAATGTTTCAGCAGCATGCCTTCAGAGTACACTACAGACATTAGATGGAATGGAAGCATGCATTCAGTGAACACTACAGACATTAAATGTTTCAGAAGCATGCCTTCAGAGTACACAAAAGACATAAGATGGAACAGAAACATGCCTTCAGAGTACACTACAGACATTAGATGGATGAGAAACATGCATTCAGAGTACACAAAAGACATTAGATGGAACAGAAACATGCCTTCAGAGTACACTACATACATTAGATGGATGAGAAGCATGCCTTCAGAGTACACTACAGACATTAGATGGATGAGAAGCATGCCTTCAGAGTACACTACAGACATTAGATGGAATGGAAGCATGCATTCAGTGAACACTACAGACATTAAATGTTTCAGAAGTATGCCTTCAGAGTACACTTCAGACATTAGATGGATGAGAAGCATGCCTTCAGAGTACACAAAAGACATAAGATGGAACAGAAACATGCCTTCAGAGTACACTACAGACATTAGATGGATGAGAAGCATGCCTTCAGAGTACACAAAAGACATAAGATGGAACAGAAACATGCCTTCAGAGTACACTACAGACATTAGATGGATGAGAAGCATGCCTTCAGAGTACACTACAGACATTAGATGGAACAGAAGCATGTATTCAGAGTACACTACAGACATTAGATGGAACAGAAGCATGTATTCAGAGTACACTACAGACATTAGATGGAAAAGAAGCATGTATTCAGAGTACACTACAGACAGTAGATGGAACGGAAGCATGCATTCAGTGAACACTACAGACATTAGATGGATCAGAAGCATGCCTTCAGAGTACACTACAGACATTAGATGGATGAGAAACATGCCTTCAGAGTACACTACAGACATTAGATGGAACAGAAGCATGTATTCAGAGTACACTACAGACATTAGATGGAACAAAAGCATGTATTCAGAGTACACAACAGACATTAGATGGAACAGAAGCATGTATTCAGAGTACACTTCAGACATCAGATGGAACAGAAGCATGTATTCAGAGTACACTACAGACATTAGATGGAATAGAAGCATGCATTCAGTGAACACTACAGACATTAGATGGAACAGAAGCATGCCTTCAGAGTACACTACAGACATTAGATGGATGAGAAACAAGCATTCAGAGTACACAAAAGACATTAGATGGAAGAGAAACATGCCTTCAGAGTACACTACAGACATTAGATGGATGAGAAGCATGCCTTCAGAGTACACTACAGACATTAGATGGATGAGAAGCATGCCTTCAGAGTACACTACAGACATTAGATGGATGAGAAGCATGCATTCAGTGAACACTACAGACATTAAATGGATCAGAAGTATGCCTTCAGAGTACACTTCAGACATTAGATGGATGAGAAACATGCCTTCAGAGTACACTACAGACATTAGATGGATGAGAAGCATGCCTTCAGAGTACACAAAAGACATTAGATGGAACAGAAACATGCCTTCAGAGTACACTTCAGACATTAGATGGAACAGAAGCATTTATTCAGAGTACACTACAGACATTAGATGGAACAGAAGCATGTATTCAGAGTACACTACAGACATTAGATGGAATGTAAGCATGCATTCAGTGAACACTACAGACATTAGATGGAACAGAAGCATGCCTTCAGAGTACACAAAAGACATTAGATGGATGAGAAACATGCATTCAGAGTACACAAAAGACATTAGATGGAACAGAAACATGCCTTCAGAGTACACTACAGACATTAGATGGATGAGAAGCATTCCTTCAGAGTACACTACAGGCATTAGATGGATGAGAAGCATGCCTTCAGAGTACACTACAGACATTAGATGGAATGGAAGCATGCATTCAGTGAACACTACAGACATTAAATGGATCAGAAGTATGCCTTCAGAGTACACTTCAGACATTAGATGGAAGAGAAGCATGCCTTCAGAGTACACAAAAGACATAAGATGGAACAGAAACATGCCTTCAGAGTACACTACAGACATTAGATGGATGAAAAGCATGCCTTCAGAGTACACTACAGACATTAGATGGATGAGAAACATGCCTCCAGAGTACACTACAGACATTAGATTGATGAGAAGCATGCCTTCCGAGTACACTTCAGACATTAGATGGATCAGAAGTATGCCTTCAGAGTACACTTCAGACATTAGATGGATGAGAAGCATGCCTTCAGAGTACACAAAAGACATTAGATGGAACAGAAACATGCCTTCAGAGTACACTACAGACATTAGATGGATGAGAAGCATGCCTTCAGAGTACACAAAAGACATTAGATGGAACAGAAACATGCCTTCAGAGTACACTTCAGACATTAGATGGAACAGAAGCATTTATTCAGAGTACACTACAGACATTAGATGGAACAGAAGCATGTATTCAGAGTACACTACAGACATTAGATGGAATGTAAGCATGCATTCAGTGAACACTACAGACATTAGATGGAACAGAAGCATGCCTTCAGAGTACACTACAGACATTACATGGATGAGAAACATGCATTCAGAGTACACAAAAGACATTAGATGGAACAGAAACATGCCTTCAGAGTACACTACAGACATTAGATGGATCAGAAGCATGCCTTCAGAGTACACTACAGACATTAGATGGATGAGAAACATGCCTTCAGAGTACACTACAGACATTAGATGGAACAGAAGCATGTATTCTGAGTACACTACAGACATTAGATGGAACAAAAGCATGTATTCAGAGTACACAACAGACATTAGATGGAACAGAAGCATGTATTCAGAGTACACTTTAGACATCAGATGGAACAGAAGCATGTATTCAGAGTACACTACAGACATTAGATGGAATAGAAGCATGCATTCAGTGAACACTACAGACATTAGATGGAACAGAAGCATGCCTTCAGAGTACACTACAGACATTAGATGGATGAGAAACAAGCATTCAGAGTACACAAAAGACATTAGATGGAAGAGAAACATGCCTTCAGAGTACACTACAGACATTAGATGGATGAGAAGCATGCCTTCAGAGTACACTACAGACATTAGATGGATGAGAAGCATGCCTTCAGAGTACACTACAGACATTAGATGGATGAGAAGCATGCATTCAGTGAACACTACAGACATTAAATGGATCAGAAGTATGCCTTCAGAGTACACAAAAGACATTAGATGGAACAGAAACATGCCTTCAGAGTACACTTCAGACATTAGATGGAACAGAAGCATTTATTCAGAGTACACTACAGATATTAGTTGGAACAGAAGCATGTATTCAGAGTACACTACAGACATTAGATGGAATGTAAGCATGCATTCAGTGAACACTACAGACATTAGATGGAACAGAAGCATGCCTTCAGAGTACACTACAGACATTAGATGGATGAGAAACATGCATTCAGAGTACACAAAAGACATTAGATGGAACAGAAACATGCCTTCAGAGTACACTACAGACATTAGATGGATGAGAAGCATGCCTTCAGAGTACACTACAGACATTAGATGGATGAGAAGCATGCCTTCAGAGTACACTACAGACATTAGATGGAATGGAAGCATGCATTCAGTGAACACTACAGACATTAAATGGATCAGAAGTATGCCTTCAGAGTACACTTCAGACATTAGATGGATGAGAAGCATGCCTTCAGAGTACACAAAAGACATAAGATGGAACAGAAACATGCCTGCAGAGTACACTACAGACATTAGATGGATGAGAAGCATGCCTTCAGAGTACACTACAGACATTAGATGGATGAGAAACATGCCTCCAGAGTACACTACAGACATTAGATTGATGAGAAGCATGCCTTCCGAGTACACTTCAGACATTAGATTGATCAGAAACATGCCTTCAGAGTACACAAAAGACATTAGATGGAACAGAAGCATGTATTCAGAGTACACTACAGACATTAGATGGAATGGAAGCATGCATTCAGTGAACACTACAGACATTAGATGCAACAGAAGCATGCCTTCAGAGTACACTACAGACATTAGATGGATGAGAAACATGCATTCAGAGTACACAAAAGACATTAGATGGAACAGAAACATGCCTTCAGAGTACACTACAGACATTAGATGGATGAGAAGCATGCCTTCAGAGTACACTTCAGACATTAGATGGAACAGAAGCATGCCTTCAGAGTACACTACAGACATTAGATGGAATGGAAGCATGCATTCAGTGAACACTACAGACATTAAATGGATCAGAAGTATGCCTTCAGAGTACACTTCAGACATAAGATGGATGAGAAGCATGCCTTCAGAGTACACAAAAGACATTAGATGGAACAGAAGCATGTATTCAGAGTACACAACAGACATTAGATGGAACAGAAGCATGTATTCAGAGTACACTTCAGACATTAGATGGAACAGAAGCATGTATTCAGAGTACACTACAGACATTAGATGGAATGTAAGCATGCATTCAGTGAACACTACAGACATTAGATGGAACAGAAGCATGCCTTCAGAGTACACTACAGACATTAGATGGATGAGAAACATGCATTCAGAGTACACAAAAGACATTAGATGGAACAGAAACATGCCTTCAGAGTACACTACAGACATTAGATGGATGAGAAGCATGCCTTCAGAGTACACTACAGACATTAGATGGATGAGAAGCATGCCTTCAGAGTACACTACAGACATTAGATGGAATGGAAGCATGCATTCAGTGAACACTACAGACATTAAATGGATCAGAAGTATGCCTTCAGAGTACACTTCAGACATTAGATGGATGAGAAGCATGCCTTCAGAGTACACAAAAGACATAAGATGGAACAGAATCATGCCTTCAGAGTACACTACAGACATTAGATGGATGAGAAGCATGCCTTCAGAGTACACTACAGACATTAGATGGATGAGAAACATGCCTCCAGAGTACACTACAGACATTAGATTGATGAGAAGCATGCCTTCCGAGTACACTTCAGACATTAGATTGATCAGAAACATGCCTTCAGAGTACACAAAAGACATTAGATGGAACAGAAGCATGTATTCAGAGTACACTACAGACATTAGATGGAATGGAAGCATGCATTCAGTGAACACTACAGACATTAGATGGAACAGAAGCATGCCTTCAGAGTACACTACAGACATTAGATGGATGAGAAACATGCATTCAGAGTACACAAAAGACATTAGATGGAACAGAAGCATGCCTTCAGAGTACACTACAGACATTAGATGGAATGGAAGCATGCATTCAGTGAACACTACAGACATTAAATGGATCAGAAGTATGCCTTCAGAGTACACTTCAGACATAAGATGGATGAGAAGCATGCCTTCAGAGTACACAAAAGACATTAGATGGAACAGAAGCATGTATTCAGAGTACACAACAGACATTAGATGGAACAGAAGCATGTATTCAGAGTACACTTCAGACATTAGATGGAACAGAAGCATGTATTCAGAGTAAACTACAGACATTAGATGGATCAGAAGCATGCCTTCAGAGTACACTACAGACATTAGATGGATCAGAAGTTTTATAATTAGAACATGAGCCATCATGTTCGACCTTAAATCAATACAAGTTACAAGATATTGAGCAAAAGCTACGAGTTACACCGTCTCAGAATCCACCTTCCTTCATTCACAATAAACCCACAATTTGCCATTGACAGAAATGGTAGAAAACAAGAAAAAATTGAACAAAATTTAAATGTAAAAATGTCACTCAACTTGGAAGGAAATGTCTGAAAAATTATATTCTAGAAATCCAGTAATAACAACAAGTAATTTCAATGATTACTACAGACATTAGATGGAACAGAAGCATGTATTCAGAGTACACTTCCGACATTAGATGGAACAGAAGCATGTATTCAGAGTACACTACAGACATTAGATGGAACGGAAGCATGCATTCAGTGAACACTACCGACATTAGATGGATCAGAAGCATGCCTTCAGAGTACACTACAGACATTAGATGGAACAGAAGCATGTATTCAGAGTACAATACAGACATTAGATGGAACAGAAGCATGTATTCAGAGTACAATACAGACATTAGATGGAACAGAAGCATGTACTCAGAGTACACTACAGACATTAGATGGAACAGAAGCATGTATTCAGAGTACACAACAGACATTAGATGGAACAGAAGCATGTATTCAGAGTACAATACAGACATTAGATGGAACAGAAGCATGTACTCAGAGTACACTACATACATTAGATGGAACAGAAGCATGTATTCAGAGTACAATACAGACATTAGATGGATCAGAAGCATGTATTCAGAGTACACTACAGACATTAGATGGAACAGAAGCATGTACTCAGAGTACAATACATACATTAGATGGAACAGAAGCATGTATTCAGAGTACAATACAGACATTAGATGGAACAGAAGCATGTACTCAGAGTACACTACATACATTAGATGGAACAGAAGCATGTATTCAGAGTACACTACAGACATTAGATGGAACAGAAGCATGTACTCAGAGTACACTACAGACATTAGATGGAACAGAAGCATGTATTCAGAGTACACAACAGACATTAGATGGAACGGAAGCATGCCTTCAGAGTACACTACATACATTAGATGGAACAGAAGCATGTATTCAGAGTACACTACATACATTAGATGGATCAGAAGCATGCCTTCAGAGTACACTACATACATTAGATGGAACAGAAGCATGTATTCAGAGTACAATACAGACATTAGATGGAACAGAAGCATGTATTCAGAGTACAATACAGACATTAGATGGAACAGAAGCATGTATTCAGAGTACAATACAGACATTAGATGGAACAGAAGCATGTATTCAGAGTACACTACAGACATTAGATGGAACAGAAGCATGTATTCAGAGTACAATACAGACATTAGATGGATCAGAAGCATGTATTCAGAGTACAATACAGACATTAGATGGAACAGAAGCATGTATTCAGAGTACACTACATACATTAGATGGAACAGAAGCATGTATTCAGAGTACAATACAGACATTAGATGGAACAGAAGCATGTATTCAGAGTACACTACATACATTAGATGGAACAGAAGCATGTATTCAGAGTACAATACAGACATTAGATGGAACAGAAGCATGTATTCAGAGTACACTACATACATTAGATGGAACAGAAGCATGTATTCAGAGTACAATACAGACATTAGATGGAACAGAAGCATGTATTCAGAGTACACTACATACATTAGATGGAACAGAAGCATGTATTCAGAGTACACTACATACATTAGATGGATCAGAAGCATGCCTTCAGAGTACACTACATACATTAGATGGAACAGAAGCATGTATTCAGAGTACAATACAGACATTAGATGGAACAGAAGCATGTATTCAGAGTACAATACAGACATTAGATGGAACAGGAGCATGTATTCAGAGTACAATACAGACATTAGATGGAACAGAAGCATGTACTCAGAGTACAATACAGACATTAGATGGAACAGAAGCATGTATTCAGAGTACACTACAGACATTAGATGGAACAGAAGCATGTATTCAGAGTACAATACAGACATTAGATGGATCAGAAGCATGTATTCAGAGTACACTACATACATTAGATGGAACAGAAGCATGTATTCAGAGTACACTACAGACATTAGATGGAACAGAAGCATGTATTCAGAGTACAATACAGACATTAGATGGATCAGAAGCATGTATTCAGAGTACAATACAGACATTAGATGGAACAGAAGCATGTATTCAGAGTACACTACAGACATTAGATGGAACAGAAGCATGTATTCAGAGTACACTACAGACATTAGATGGAACAGAAGCATGTATTCAGAGTACAATACAGACATTAGATGGATCAGAAGCATGTATTCAGAGTACAATACAGACATTAGATGGAACAGAAGCATGTACTCAGAGTACACTACATACATTAGATGGAACAGAACCATGTACTCAGAGTACACTACATACATTAGATGGAACAGAAGCATGTATTCAGAGTACAATACAGACATTAGATGGATCAGAAGCATGCCTTCAGAGTACACTACATACATTAGATGGAACAGAAGCATGTATTCAGAGTACAATACAGACATTAGATGGAACAGAAGCATGTATTCAGAGTACACTACAGACATTAGATGGATCAGAAGCATGTATTCAGAGTACACTACAGACATTAGATGGAACAGAAGCATGTATTCAGAGTACAATACAGACATTAGATGGATCAGAAGCATGCCTTCAGAGTACACTACAGACATTAGATGGAACAGAAGCATGTATTCAGAGTACAATACAGACATTAGATGGAACAGAAGCATGTATTCAGAGTACACTACATACATTAGATGGAACAGAAGCATGTATTCAGAGTACAATACAGACATTAGATGGAACAGAAGCATGTATTCAGAGTACACTACATACATTAGATGGAACAGAAGCATGTATTCAGAGTACACTACATACATTAGATGGAACAGAAGCATGTATTCAGAGTACAATACAGACATTAGATGGAACAGGAGCATGTATTCAGAGTACAATACAGACATTAGATGGAACAGGAGCATGTATTCAGAGTACACTACATACATTAGATGGAACAGAAGCATGTATTCAGAGTACAATACAGACATTAGATGGAACAGAAGCATGTATTCAGAGTACACTACATACATTAGATGGAACAGAAGCATGTATTCAGAGTACAATACAGACATTAGATGGATCAGAAGCATGTATTCAGAGTACACTACATACATTAGATGGAACGGAAGCATGCATTCAGTGAACACTACCGACATTAGATGGAACAGGAGCATGTATTCAGAGTACAATACAGACATTAGATGGAACAGAAGCATGTATTCAGAGTACACTACATACATTAGATGGAACAGGAGCATGTATTCAGAGTACACTACATACATTAGATGGAACAGAAGCATGTATTCAGAGTACACTACATACATTAGATGGAACAGGAGCATGTATTCAGAGTACACTACATACATTAGATGGAACAGAAGCATGTATTCAGAGTACACTACATACATTAGATGGAACAGGAGCATGTATTCAGAGTACACTACATACATTAGATGGAACAGAAGCATGTATTCAGAGTACACTACATACATTAGATGGAACAGAAGCATGTATTCAGAGTACAATACAGACATTAGATGGAACAGGAGCATGTATTCAGAGTACAATACAGACATTAGATGGAACAGAAGCATGTATTCAGAGTACAATACAGACATTAGATGGAACAGAAGCATGTATTCAGAGTACAATACAGACATTAGATGGAACAGGAGCATGTATTCAGAGTACAATACAGACATTAGATGGAACAGAAGCATGTATTCAGAGTACAATACAGACATTAGATGGAACAGGAGCATGTATTCAGAGTACAATACAGACATTAGATGGAACAGAAGCATGTATTCAGAGTACACTACAGACATTAGATGGAACAGAAGCATGTATTCAGAGTACACTACATACATTAGATGGAACAGAAGCATGTATTCAGAGTACAATACAGACATTAGATGGAACAGGAGCATGTATTCAGAGTACAATACAGACATTAGATGGAACAGGAGCATGTATTCAGAGTACACTACATACATTAGATGGAACAGAAGCATGTATTCAGAGTACAATACAGACATTAGATGGAACAGAAGCATGTATTCAGAGTACAATACAGACATTAGATGGAACAGAAGCATGTATTCAGAGTACAATACAGACATTAGATGGAACAGGAGCATGTATTCAGAGTACAATACAGACATTAGATGGAACAGAAGCATGTATTCAGAGTACACAAAAGACATTAGATGGAACGGAAGCATGCCTTCAGAGTACACTACATACATTAGATGGAACAGGAGCATGTATTCAGAGTACACTACATACATTAGATGGAACAGAAGCATGTATTCAGAGTACAATACAGACATTAGATGGAACAGGAGCATGTATTCAGAGTACAATACAGACATTAGATGGAACAGGAGCATGTATTCAGAGTACAATACAGACATTAGATGGAACAGGAGCATGTATTCAGAGTACAATACAGACATTAGATGGAACAGGAGCATGTATTCAGAGTACAATACAGACATTAGATGGAACAGAAGCATGTATTCAGAGTACAATACAGACATTAGATGGAACAGAAGCATGTATTCAGAGTACAATACAGACATTAGATGGAACAGGAGCATGTATTCAGAGTACAATACAGACATTAGATGGAACAGGAGCATGTATTCAGAGTACACTACATACATTAGATGGAACAGAAGCATGTATTCAGAGTACACTACATACATTAGATGGAACAGGAGCATGTATTCAGAGTACACTACATACATTAGATGGAACAGAAGCATGTATTCAGAGTACACTACATACATTAGATGGAACAGAAGCATGTATTCAGAGTACAATACAGACATTAGATGGAACAGGAGCATGTATTCAGAGTACAATACAGACATTAGATGGAACAGAAGCATGTATTCAGAGTACAATACAGACATTAGATGGAACAGAAGCATGTATTCAGAGTACACTACATACATTAGATGGAACAGAAGCATGTATTCAGAGTACAATACAGACATTAGATGGAACAGGAGCATGTATTCAGAGTACAATACAGACATTAGATGGAACAGGAGCATGTATTCAGAGTACACTACATACATTAGATGGAACAGAAGCATGTATTCAGAGTACAATACAGACATTAGATGGAACAGGAGCATGTATTCAGAGTACAATACAGACATTAGATGGAACAGGAGCATGTATTCAGAGTACAATACAGACATTAGATGGAACAGGAGCATGTATTCAGAGTACACTACATACATTAGATGGAACAGAAGCATGTATTCAGAGTACAATACAGACATTAGATGGAACAGAAGCATGTATTCAGAGTACAATACAGACATTAGATGGAACAGAAGCATGTATTCAGAGTACAATACAGACATTAGATGGAACAGGAGCATGTATTCAGAGTACAATACAGACATTAGATGGAACAGGAGCATGTATTCAGAGTACAATACAGACATTAGATGGAACAGAAGCATGTATTCAGAGTACACTACATACATTAGATGGAACAGAAGCATGTATTCAGAGTACAATACAGACATTAGATGGAACAGGAGCATGTATTCAGAGTACAATACAGACATTAGATGGAACAGGAGCATGTATTCAGAGTACAATACAGACATTAGATGGAACAGGAGCATGTATTCAGAGTACACTACATACATTAGATGGAACAGAAGCATGTATTCAGAGTGCAATACAGACATTAGATGGAACAGAAGCATGTATTCAGAGTACAATACAGACATTAGATGGAACAGAAGCATGTATTCAGAGTACAATACAGACATTAGATGGAACAGGAGCATGTATTCAGAGTACAATACAGACATTAGATGGAACAGAAGCATGTACTCAGAGTACAATACAGACATTAGATGGAACAGAAGCATGTATTCAGAGTACACTACAGACATTAGATGGAACAGGAGCATGTATTCAGAGTACAATACAGACATTAGATGGAACAGGAGCATGTATTCAGAGTACAATACAGACATTAGATGGAACAGGAGCATGTATTCAGAGTACAATACAGACATTAGATGGAACAGGAGCATGTATTCAGAGTACAATACAGACATTAGATGGAACAGAAGCATGTACTCAGAGTACAATACATACATTAGATGGAACAGAAGCATGTATTCAGAGTACACAAAAGACATTAGATGGAACGGAAGCATGCCTTCAGAGTACACTACATACATTAGATGGAACAGGAGCATGTATTCAGAGTACACTACATACATTAGATGGAACAGAAGCATGTATTCAGAGTACAATACAGACATTAGATGGAACAGGAGCATGTATTCAGAGTACAATACAGACATTAGATGGAACAGGAGCATGTATTCAGAGTACAATACAGACATTAGATGGAACAGGAGCATGTATTCAGAGTACAATACAGACATTAGATGGAACAGGAGCATGTATTCAGAGTACAATACAGACATTAGATGGAACAGAAGCATGTATTTAGAGTACACTACATACATTAGATGGAACAGAAGCATGTATTCAGAGTACAATACAGACATTAGATGGAACAGGAGCATGTATTCAGAGTACAATACAGACATTAGATGGAACAGGAGCATGTATTCAGAGTACACTACATACATTAGATGGAACAGAAGCATGTATTCAGAGTACAATACAGACATTAGATGGAACAGGAGCATGTATTCAGAGTACAATACAGACATTAGATGGAACAGGAGCATGTATTCAGAGTACAATACAGACATTAGATGGAACAGGAGCATGTATTCAGAGTACAATACAGACATTAGATGGAACAGGAGCATTATAATTAGAAAATTGTTCGACCTTAAATCAATACAAGTTACAAGATATTGAGCAAAAGCTACGAGTTACACCGTCTCAGAATCCACCTTCCTTCATTCACAATAAACCCACAATTTGCCATTGACAGAAATGGTAGAAAACAAGAAAAAATTAAACAAAATTAAAATGTAAAAATGTCACTCAACTTGGAAGGAAATGTCTGAAAAAGTATATTCTAGAAATCCAGTAATAACAACAAGTAATTTCAATGACTAAAATTTTGGCTTGCAAACTATTATATTTTCACACATTTTCATGATAACCTCTTTTTATTCTGTAATGTAGAAACTACAACCCTAAGTTTGCTGTAACCACTGTATCTATTTCTGTCAAATGTACAAACCTAATGCCACTATAATGATTTTACTGTAAGTTCAAGCCTGTGCTACAATATCGATGTGTATTTATTTTATCAGAACATGTACATGTACATAATAAATATTTAAACACAACCCGTCAGAATATTGCTTCATTTCCTGTCGTTATTTAATCACGTAGGTAATGCCTTGTGGACGAGTTGTGGACAAGTTGTGGACGAGTTGTGGCATCGTTGGGTCATTCACGTGACTGATTACACACATTCTTTCAAGTGACACCGGTGATATCGAGAGATATCGCACTTATCAAGAATGTATCAATTAGGTTAACACTAATGATAATTACATGTTTGAAAAATGCAGTGCAATATACAAGAGAACATGGCACTCTAACACGTACTACTACTACTACTACTACTACTACTACTACTAATAATAATAATAATAATAATAATAATAATAATAATAATAAAAATAGTTAAAAAAGAAAATAATAATAGTTATGAGGGCCCTTTCCTTGTATAATTAAGTATTTCCGGTTTGGCTCAGTTACAGGTTCGAGGTCGTTTGTATTGGCACGAGGCGAAGTCGAGAGTCAATACAACTGACAAGAAATACTTTATTAATAACAATTGACTAACCTCTATGCCTTCTACTTGCACAGCAGTAAACATCTTAGTTCAATTGAAATCATTTCACATCAAAGTACCACATGTCTCTTTGTGGAGCAGCGACTCAATCAACCCTTCAAACTCTCAGATAACCCAGCCATAAAGCAAATCACCCACACTACGAGTCAGACTCTTTTGTTGCTGAACTTTTCTGAGTGTCCACAGAACCGCGTTGCGTTCCACCACGTTATGTGTTATGTTTTATAATAAAAGAGTAAATGAAAATCTCAACATCGATGTTTGTGCTTCCATAGCTCTCCACTATCTGAGCACCGGAAAGCAAGGGGAACACCGCAAGACTAAAATCAGCTAATGATGGACACTGGCAAGAGTTTTGCCTTTGCATTGGGAAATTGATATTAAACCTTTATTGGTAAGATAACTTTTTTGATTTGGGAAAACGGTCCATTCATTAATGGCGCTTATTTGTGCAATCTGTTCTAGAGATTAATGAAGCAATTGGGTCATTGAGAACCAGGACCCATATTTTCGAAGCTCTCTTAGCGTAAAGATAGTCGTAAGTGCCATACATTAACATTGACTTACGACTATCTTCGCACTGAGACAGCTTCGAAAATATGGGCCCATGATGGTAAATGATTAGACATCGTAAGTAAACGCTGTATATTGTGACGTCCGCACTAGGGTACATCGGGTAGGTGGAGTCTCGATAACCTTTTTAGATCTCATGCGTGTTGCTATCCAAACTGAATAGTCCGGATCCTCTAATCCAATGGAACGTCGTAATTGAGACAAATGTATTTACTCAAGTTTGATAAACACGTACTTGATGCATTCTTCCCGACAACAGGATATTGTGTTATTATATATGTATATCTCTGGAGATAACCCCTACAATATCTAAGTGAGTCACTGATGTTTCGTAACACCGTGACACAGTCTGGACAAAGTTTATTCTTATGCAAATGTCTGTTTCCGACTTTAGTAGTTTAGTATTTACATCTTTTACAAGTAAGGAGTTTGTATCAATAACTTTTTCACATGAAAGCCATAGTGTAGAAACATTTGTATATTTCTGAAGTCAAGTGTCACGTGAGTCAAGTACCATAACCCATAGCTCAAAGTGTTCATACAAATATACTATGTTTGATGGGTAGTGAGGTATTTAAAGGTGCAGAAGCACTTTTTTACGCTCAAATAAGTCGATTAAATGTATTTGAAAAATAATGTCACCAATCGTAAAACACCCTTCTCTCTTCAGAAAATCAAGTTAAAAATGAGTGTACATGGTTCGGTAAAGCCATGGAAATCATTTTTGTATTTCGAAATAATAAAATCTGTTCATATTTAAATGGCCGCCATGCATTTTTCTGTATACGCAATAAAATTATTACCACTCGGATAATTGGTTTATATAATAAGATGTTTTACCTTCTAAAGGAAATATTAATGACATAAACTACCATCATAAATGGGATATTTAAAACAGAAACGAGCTGCAGTACCTTTAAAGGGGCAGTAGCACGTTTTTTGCTCAAATAAGTCGATTAAATGTATTTGAAAAATAATTTCACCAATCGTAAAACACCCTTCTCTCTTCAGAAAATCAAGTTAAAAATGAGTGTACATGGCTCAGTAAAGCCATGGAAATCATTTTTGTATTTCGAAATAATAAAATCTGTTCATATTTAAATGGCCGCCATGCATTTTTCTGTATACGCAATAAAATTATTACCACTCGGATACTTGGTTTATATAATAAGATGTTTTACCTTCTAAAGTAAATATAAATGACATAAACTACCATCATAAATGGGATATTTAAAACAGAAACGAGCTGCAGTACCTTTAAAGGGGCAGTAGCACGTTTTTTTGCTCAAATAAGTCGATTAAATGTATTTGAAAAATAATTTCACCAATCGTAAAACACCCTTCTCTCTTCAGAAAATCAAGTTAAAAATGAGTGTACATGGCTCAGTAAAGCCATGGGGATCGTTTTTGTCATTCCAAAATAATAAAATGTGTTCACAATAAAATGGTCGCCATGCAATTTTTGCTTTATACACAACACCGTTATTGCTACTACGGATAACTGGTTTGTGTTATAGGATGTTTTACCATCTAAAGTAAATTTAAATGGCACAAACTATCATTATAAATAGAAAATTTGAAAAAATAAATTTTGCAAAAAACGTGCTACTGCCCCTTTAAGATCTTGTGAAGAGTACCAACAGACCACATGTGTGGGTGCTAACAGTATGGTTGGACATGCATAGCCAGTGTTATCAACTGAACTTTATCTAAGTAAGTCACTGTTGTTTCGTAACACCGTGACACTGTCCCGACACTGTTTATACTCGTTCGCGTATACATGTATGCTTGGTTGTCCTTGTTCTCTGTATACTAACAGATTGAGCGCAGTAGTGTATATACACTGGATGATTTGATGTAAATCACTGATGTCAGAACTATTTCAGTGAACTAAATGCTGTAATTTGTTTGAATTTAGTAAGTTATCTTGTAACTTTCTTAAACCGAAACATCATGTAAATTACTTTCATTTCAATTAGAATAATTTTGTGAAAGACATGTGTTTTTGGCCCCAGACAAATAAATCAATATTGAAAGCGAAAGTCAGAATTGTTTGTACGTAAAACATGAAGCCCAAATGTTCATGTATAGTTAAGCGGGAAGGAATAGTTTGTGCATCAATATATCGTTTGATTAAAATAAATACAAAAGGGGTGGTGTTAACAGTATGAATGAATGAAACTTCTTGCGAAGTTCGACTATTGGAATATTTACTCCAGTATGTTCGTGAGGTGCCATCTTAAGTTCAGAATATCCTGAGCCTAGATTTTCGAAGCTCTCTTAGCACTAAGATAGTCGTAAGTCAATGCTAAAGTATGGTACATACGACTTTCTTGGCGCTAAGAGATTCTTGAAAATATAGGCCCTGGTTCTTAGCTAGGAGGTGTATTGACGTATTATTTATAATAAAATATAATTCGTCTTGTGAACTAACCACGCGTTCACATCGTGAATGAAGACTATTGGTATGCATGGTATGACCTGCATATGTATAACATACAACATACATACAGCTTATCAATGATTACATTAACAAAAACACATTACCCTTGTTGAGTGCCATTCACTGTGATGAATAATGATAAATAGAGAATACTAAACGATGTCCTGTTTAATAACATATTTATATATACCAATACCATCTCACGAGTTTCATAAATATGTTATTAAACAGGACAGAGTTTAGTATTTTATTTATTAATCACCCAACATTAACAAAATAATGCGCAAACGAAAGGCCGGTTCGAGTGCATTATGCCAGCATAACTAGGTCAGGCGTATGAATACATTGTAATGAGGCTGCTGTCATTCCGTTTTACGTTAACACTGAACAACGATCTAAATCAATTAAAGATCAACACGATTTTACGAACCACACATCATATTTAATGAAAAAACAACAACTTGACATAACTTTTTGAATCACAAATTTCAATTCTCGGGAATATTTTTTAAGTTCTAGGTATCATAGCTTTCAAGTTGTGCACCGCCTCAAAGAAGCGTGGCTGTTCGTGTGGCACGAACGTTTGAAACAGTTTGAAAAGTTTTAAGAAGTATGAAAGTTAACATGGATAACTGGGTTGTTTATTGGTCCTGCAAAGATAGGACCAAGGGACTGCATTTGAGAACGGCTAACATTTAGAGTGTTTGTGTTTGTATGCAAATTTGAAACACTTGCTCGATTTGGACCAATGTCAACAACAGTGCACTCCCGTGACCCCGCATCAGCTGGACGGTTGATCAAGTCGCTGATTTGACGATGTTGATTGTCAGAGATGTGAGAATAATTGTTGATACTCTGCAAGTTCTTGTGACCACTAATTTGTATAATTATTTATTATTTAGATATCAATGCTGCGATAGTCATTTAAAAGGATATTGTAAAAGTAAAAATGTCTGAAATAATGCTACTTCGAGATGTTGTGATTGACAGCTGACATTGTTTTGGTCATGTGACCAAGTGCAAGTAGTTCCGACAGCACGCGATGTTATTACACTAAGTGTAATAACACGGTAGATTTATTACACTGCGATATCTTCAACGGGTGATTAATAAATGATTTTATGATATACAGTCAGGCCTCGATAATCCGAACGCTTCCGTTTTTCATCAAAAACGTTCGGATTGTGAATTGTTCGGACTACTGAGTACTGAGGACTACTATAGAGAATTTAGTTTGGTAACATATTCCTACCGTTCGGAAAGTGCGAGATTCGGATTATCGGTGGCCGGATTATCGCGGGTTGACTTTATTCTTTGGATAAGTTTCGACATATATACCAATGAGGAACGACATTAGAATTTATGTCGAAACGTATCCCTCAAAGAATAAAGAAGTTGTATATACATAAATTGTCTCTATTCTATACACATTACTTATCTTACCTTACAGTAAAATACGACTTTTCATTGGTTGAGATCGATACATTTCTAATTTGTATCCCGTGGGTCTCATAAAGTACAGATTCATGTTATCTGCAGTCATAGTTGCAGTTACATTTTGTATGCCATATAGTTGCAGCCAGGATGCGGTGTCGCTTAAAGACCAGATTATGTTATATAATGACGCAACGGATCTATGGATCTATGGATGTTTTCGAGTTCGTTATTTTCATTATTTACGTATTTATTGTGCCAACAGAATGCTTCATTCTTTGCTGCTACACATTTGCCTTGTGTGGACATATATTTAAGTCACGGTTAACCCGTTCAAAACAATGTATAGCTCCAACGTATCGTGATTTATATTATTTCAGTGGTAGCGGACTACGCCATTTTCTCTCCAGGATAAAACAGCCTGATGTAACATTATAAAGTTGCAGCAGTGTCTCCGAAGCCGTCAGTCGAGGGGTGTCACGGGTATAAAGATGGTACCGTATTACCCGAGGGAGAAGCATACACTATATTTATCTTACCATAATGCCAATAAAATATAACTCAGCAATAAAGACTACACTGTAAAAATGGTGTTTAGGATGTAAACATAATACTAAGCGCGTATCTTGTCCTGTTTTTTTTACACGTTTAGACCCCTAAACACGTTTAGCTACATGAATGTGTTTAGGAATGTGTTTAGCAACTAATCACGTTTAGCTACATAAACACGTTTAATAATGTGCTTAGCAACTAAACACATTCCTTAACACATTCATGTAGCTAAACGTGTTTAGGGGTCTAAACGTGTAAAAAAAAAACAGGACAAGATACGCGCTTAGTATTATGTTTAGGATTAAGTTTAGCTTTCAACCAAAACAAAACCATACAATCCAACACGCCTGAAAATGAAAGCATTGCAAATGTACAAAATATTTAAATCAATGAAGACCAATTGTATATCATGTAAATTAAAATGCTAGATCAAATCACCAAAGGCTGTTGAAAACAGTTACAAGTTTCAATGTTACACAGTCATCGCCAAAATATTCTACTACTAATGTAGTACTACTACTGAAAAGTATATCAAACAAGACATAAATTTGGTCTGCATTAACCCCTTTTAAGAAAATAATGACTCAAAATAGGAATTCCTCGAAAAGGTTTATTAAAAATAATATTATAAATAAAATAGCCATATACACCAAGAAAACTCCTCCAAATTACCAAATATTGTATTTATAAGATAATCATTATTCTCATAATATACATGGATAAAAGGTATCTAAAGATAAAATATATGCCTTGACAATGTTCACTTGGCAGTTAAATTGTCAGACACAAATATTTTAAAATTGGTTTAATTTTAGAATCAAGGCAATATAGCGACATTGTTTAACAAATGATTTTCTGTACATGAATTAATAACTAAATAAATCCTTTAAAATAGGTTCGGGTGCTTTCTGGATTTTTTCCAACATAACATTTTCACAACAAGTATTTTGTAGTTTACTCCCTTCAAAACATCTGTATTACATCCAAGGATTTGGAAGGTATTTGAGATTCAGGAAGGTCGTTTGTAAACTGCATTTTATTTCCTTTGGCATCCTTCACCTGTAACATGAATGAAGAAACGTTTAGTTTACCGCCGTAAATACATGACAAAAAATAACATATTTTATGAACATATCGTGTCTCCTGAAAACAGTTTTATAAAGGAAGTAAAGTGAACATGTCATTGAGTTAACTCATTTGGGTATATGCAAATGGTTGTACAAAATTAACTGACATCAAATCCAGTGATGAAATCAGTTAAAATAAACTTTAATGTATTTTAGTGGGACTTCAACGTTTTGTAATAGCTGATTCTGTCAGTTCTTGTTTCTTACACAAAGGGCAAAAATTATTCTAAAATTACCAAAGCATATTTATACAATAGTTGGTCTTTATAATGAAAAGTAATAGTCTATATATTACTTAAATACAGTTCATTTGTGAAAGTCTTTACATAAAGGAATTTAGTTTAATATTTACTCACCACAACTGAGTGAATGCTTACAGTTTCTCCTATTTCTCCATCACAGCATCTTTCTTGTCAAGGCAGAATGTCATAAGGAAAACTTCTTCTCCAACTGCATACCATAGATACATCTAAATATACTGGTCTGGTCCTAAATGAGCCTATGAGCATCAACCAAGTATTTAATGAACATATTGTCATATGCTTCTTTCAGAACTTATTTAGTAAATACAATTGTTAAACGTCTATACCCTTATTACACATCTTAATTCAAGTAATTCAACACAACCAGTTACACTAATCAAACCTCACTACACTGGAATGTGATAGTAACATGTGGTTTATGGATAATAATTTATTTTAGATCTATAAACATTATCACAACCCTCATATATATCATTTATATAAATAACAAATGTTACTTAAATATTTATGTTACTGTTGGTGCTAAGCATATAATAAACGTACGTTAAATGACTTGTTACAAACTCCATAGACAAATGAAAACAACATAGAAAGAAATCGGACGACGTTGTGAAATCTCAAATGAACCTACCTTACGAAGTCTTGTAATTGTGTCGTTCAGGGAACATAGAGACATATATTCTTAGTAGCATCAACTTTTGGCTTCATGTGCACTTCGAATGACCAGAAACGTGTGCATCAACAACGTGTAAATAGACAAGAGGATGCTGGCGAAATATGGCGGCCACAGGGATACACATCTGTTCTTAATTAACTCTCCCGCCCAAACTGACCAATGTAATCCGACCCATTGGGGAAATTCTCAAACATGTTTAGGAAAGTGTTTAGCCACTGGTGCAATGTCTTCTGAACACGTTTAGAAATGTGTTTAAAAGCTATTCATGTTTTAATAACAGATGTAATATCGTTCTTGTGTTTAGCTATTAAGCACTATCCTAAACATGTATAGCATTAAACATGTAACGGTGGTGTTTAATTGCTAAACGCGATTTTTACAGTGTAGTTATGGAATTGTATTTTGACCGATACGAATAAGCATAGTAAACGATAACTACATGAAGTAATCCGTTTAAATTGTAATGTTAGAAGTCGTGTAACCTTTACTACAAGCTTTAACAGGCTAAATGATCAAGTTAAATTCCGTGTTCAAGCAATCTAATGTCAAATTTGTTTCCAAATACAGCAAAACTTCTTTAAAAAATAAGTCTGTTATAAATATACCTGAACATGAGATATATGCTTTCCTATGAGATTTGTTTTGACATCAGATATTGCACAATGCCTTGTTACCACATGATATTATACTGCTTTAATTTACATCATCCAGCAACGAAACACAATGATGAACATAAAAACTACACTGACGGGCAAAAGAAAGTATATTACTTCATATAATATCATGCATTTCATATGTATACTTCTCAAAGTCAAATATCTCGAGTTTTCGACGTCGTAATAAAAAAAAACTGACAAATTTGGGAACGCAGTTTAAAAATAAATTCAAATTACATTTCAAAATGTAACCAAATTAATGTTGATAGACACAACTGTTCATCGACATATAACACATACCCTATGTGAAAATCAATAATTGTGCCTCGTCCTGCACGCACTTTAAACATGATATGGGTCATTTTGATGTAAATTCCATTTCTTGATCAAATAATATTTTATAATGATATTTAGTTAAAAAATAAAACAGTCACCAATTAAGTCATTCAAAGTACTGTCGAAATGTGTTATCGTATCATGCCATTAGCAAATGCATCTTATTTCTTTAAAATATTGAATTAATCGAAAACAAGTGAGTGTTATACTAATTATTTTGCCTGTCAGTTTGTGATGACGTCATAATGTCATGACTTAATAAACACGATGACGACACACTGCTATGGCATCACCGCATTGAAAGTGTAATGACTGTGTTGTGTTCAGAACGTTATTTTGGATGATAAATATATTCTAACCCTCTTGTCTTCTGGTAACAAATATTTGAGATAGGAAAACACTTGAGAGTGAGATTCTCTATTTTCCCATTTTGATAAAGGCTCATATCTTTTCGAATGAAGAATCAGTTTCATTACATTTCAGGAACGATTCAAGCCGTAACAAATATCGACGTAATCATATTGTATTTATACCCAGACCCTCGAATAACACCAACATGCATGTAATGTTCCATGTGTGACAGGATTATTGAATTGGCTGGATAATAAGGAATCTCGAGACGTGGGACCGTCAAAGTGCATCCAATGTTAGACAATACGTCCCATGCGAGGATGAATAATGTAACATCAATTTGTCAGTCACGTATTGGCATCGGGTCATCCATATTACACGAATTGCAAATAATTTTCGTCCCATGTTGAGTGGAAATTTGATAAGAAATGTAGACAGCAGGCGCAATTCTGACTTAATTAAGGCATATAATCATGACGCGGTCCCTGTCCATGTGGAGAATTATCGATGTTCAGAAATGCACGCATGGAATATTAAGAAACTGTATACGTGTATCCCTGGACTTGTCAAAAATATGATAACATTGTTATCACACCATTTTGGCAAGTTGTTAACTCATGTAATAAGTCGTGTACAACTGAACAGTAAACACAGATTTTTCAAAATGTTAAAATCTGACAAATTGTGAATATATATGCCAATCAAATTCTCTTAGATTTCAACTTCAAACATATTCATATTCGATCTCGAATTCAATCTGTTGGTGAATTACTTTCATCAAAACAATATTTTATCAACTATTGAACCGACATCATATCTGACTTTAACAATATTTACGTTGCATGCTCTGAAATTGACATTGGCAACAAATATCAGATCATTATTTTCCCTTCTGTCGAATCAATGAAATAAGAACACTATCCGTGTAAGTACAATTTATTTATGCATCAGAGGTATATTGATTCACGTTCATAAAATACAAATTCAAAATCGGATTTAATAATGTTGAAAGTGACTTACTTCTTGATTGCTTTGTTGTAATGTGGTGATTGTCTAGAACCAATATCAGAACTAACATTTCAGCTGCATACCGAAAGTTTGTTCACCTACATTGGTGTCTTAGTACAAATATCATGTAATTGACGTTCATTGTACTGTCAATAAAATTGCATCACAAAGAATTACAATGAATCAATGAGTCCATGAGTACAATAATTATTCTCAAACGTATTTTGTGATCGCCACGTCAGTGGTGCATGTTGATGAAATTTGGCAAAATGAAATAGACAGAAGGGGTCAAAATTTTAAATTTTAAATTTCATTTATTTTCGAATATGAGTGTTCATATCGACTAAAGGAGAACAATTTCATCACAAATAAATCGAATGAGTATAAGACGATATATATAATGTATGTTTGACCCAATGGATCACTCACTGAATATTTCACAGAGGAATATAAAACTGTAGTTTTGAAAAAAAAGGGTTCTTGGACATTTCAAAGAGCTGCTAAAACTGTAACTGTATATGCTATGAGGCGTCAAATCAGATTATGTTATGGAAACCTCAACTTTCTTCTTAAAGGGGCAGTAGCACGTTTTTTGCAAATTTAATTTTCTAAAATTTCCCATTTATAATGATAGTTTATGTCATTTATATTTACTTTAGAGGGTAAAACATCATTACCCAAACCAATTATCCGTAGTGGTAATAATGGTGATGCATATAAAGCAAAAATTGCAAGGCGGCCATTTTATTGTGAACACATTTTATTATTGTGAATGACGATTCCCGTGGCTTTAGGGAACCATGTACACTAATTTTGTAACTTGATTTTCCGAAGAGAGAAGGGTGTTTTACAATTGGTGACATTGTTTTTCAATTAAATTTCATGGACTTATTTCAGCGAAAAAACGTGCTACTGCCCCTTTAATGCAAAGTGATATGTTTAGTTTTCGCGTTAAGATGCTTCAAAGACATGCCAAATTACACGATATTTGCACTGAAACACATTGTATGCAGCTATACATGTAGATGGTATTAAATGAGCTTTGATTTAAACATGTTTTGTTCACACTGAAATAGATTAGGAACAAGTTATCAACATTAAATCCGTCAACTTAAATAAAGTTTTATTTTACATTCGTTGTGGTAGGTCTGCTCTTCTTTCTAACAACAGTTTAGGGTTAACTCTTATACATGCTGAAGTACCTGCGCTTCACAGATGACTTGAATTTGTCTCGCTTTTGTTTATACAATGGAAACTCAAACAAATAATGATAAGAATTATCCACAGGATTACCATATTCAATGTTAGGAACAGTATTAATTCCAACTCTGTATAAATAAAAGTTCAAACCAATTACTGAAAAACGTAACAACATTAAAGCTTGACCGTACGAATAAATGGAAAAATAAAATGAGAAAGAAAACTTGATGATAAAAAATGAAAAAATGATACTGAATGAAAAAATGAACCACTTAAATCTGACGTGTAGACAAAAATGTTTGGAAAATAATTGGGAGAAGTTTTCAGAAATGGAATTGATAATGTGAAAACTTGTATCAACAATATTTTCTCATTTAACAAAACCATTAACCCAGTGACCGAACATTTACAAATAAGTCAAATTAAGACAAACATTTGATCAAAACCTTACACATAAACGCCATAGCAGAAACATATTGTGGCAACTATTATACCGCTACTCTCCTACTCATAGGAAAATATTGTCGTATTTGAATTTCTCACTCGATATTCCATTCTTTGTCAAACGCGAAGGTTAAGAATCGCTGTTTGTAAAGTGTGTTAACCGTGTTATTCTATGTGGTAAGAAGATAAATAGGGGCAATCATATCCAATCAATAAACTGTCGTGGTCAGGCCCAAGTATTACAAGACCAGTGATCAACGCGTTCTGTTAAGGAACCAGGTTAGATAATTGCATTTGCAATGGTATTACCTAGTACAAGTGGGTCAAAGTAAATATTGTGTTACAACGACAGTGGTCGGAAGTAATCTACCATCGTGAAACTGTCTCTAAACACATGCTAACACCATTTTATAGAAAAGAGTGCACGTATTTTTCGTTTCATTTCCATTTAACGGTTCATACAATGTCCTGCTGAAAGATTAAATTTGATGTATGTGCGCGTTTGAAACACGGACTGAATTATAAAAACTATAGACCTTCTGTGAATTCATGAGGTCGGGCATGTACCAGAATAATATTAAGGTCATGTTTAAATTATTTACAATAAAACATTTTCCCCCTGAATGTTCTACTGGACACCATTTTACTGGATTGATAGTAAACTACGAAATTCTAATTACATTCTGAATAAATAAAACGAACCATCAACAAGGTTGGTAATTTGGTAATGCTGGCACATATCTAATTTATTTCTAAATGATCTGCGCCACCAAATCTTCCAATCCATACTTAAAGAGTTCAGTACCCGATTTGCTATATCAGGATTATTGTGGTCATTGTGATCCTTCATTTTACGCTGATTCAGCCAGAACAGCCATCCTGTCTCAGTGTAAGACGTATATACGCCCCGCTCCACTTATATACCCTGGGTTAAAACCGCACATAAACCTTCGCGCTGTGACCTGTGAGATAGGAACTATCTAAACATAGACGACCAATGACCGCGCTTAAAAGGCGAGTCGGCAATATCGAGATGGATCACAGCGGAAATTATAAAGTTTCCCGAAAAGATTCATCAAAAGTTTACCGCACCTACTTTGATGAATGCAAATATTATTTCAGGATAAAATATGCATGATCTGCTATAATAAATCAACCTGATAGCTAACTCGTATATGATAACCATTGCCTATCGCTTGAGGAAGGGCGGAAAAGCGGAAGAGCGGAAGCCAACTGCAGCTTAAAAGGCTCTCGATCTGTGGTTGGCTGAAATTTTATCGCAAACCATGCCGTGTATACACCCTATCTATGTACATAGTGTAGTATTGTATCTACGTAGTGTAGTATTGTTTGTACGTAGTATAGTATTGTAGTTACGTAGTTACAGTAGTATTGTATGTACGTAGTGTAGTATTATATCTACGAAAGGGGTATATGAGTGTCGACCAAAATACAATCAATCAAAACGATGCCACTTCAGGAAATTGTTCCCCTGACTCTCCCCTACAGATTCCGGGTACAACTATTAATCTATGAGACACTTTATTTCCCAGCACCTACATCAACCAATATGTACGCTTAGTGGAGAATGAACCTCAGAAGGTTTCCGGTTCAGTCATGACACCGTCGACCATACTCACCCCTCATTCAAAGTTATAGTAAAGGTTTCAGTCCCCGATGCAGATAGGACAGTCATAAATATAGCCATTTGTCTCACAAGAAATATCAAGTTAACCTATGTTATCAGAGACTAAACGTCACCTCTACGCCATCATTCTATTCCACCCTAGAGGCCCAGTCCACAGTTTCTCCGAGTCATACTCATGTCATGTAGAGGTTCCCCCTGTTCAACTGTGTGTACGAGATGACCCACCCAAGCTGACGGATCAGACGTTTGGACAAATCCTCATGGGTCGTCACTAATTGCCCGGACTAATGTCTTCTTGAGGCACTCTTGAAGTTACGGAATTAACCTTCCGTTGATTGATATATGTCAATCTTGGGGCTCGTATCTATGTAAATAGCTATTGATTTGACATTGCAGAAGAACTATATTACTTGGTCGTGTGATAACAACAAGTGGGCAATGATTTATATGACTGTATGAACCAGTGGTGCAGAGGCTGGACCAGGGCGAGGAATTGTTAGCAGGGACTTTTAAACACGAATACACTCTGAACAGTCTGGATAGGGCAGATTTCATTACCAATAAGTAGCTTCTCTAACGACGCTCGCTATGTAACACACACCAGAACAATCAGGCAATAATTACTAATTGTCTACTCAGAAGGGCTTAATGCGATATTGGAACGTAGCCCCAGGCTTATCGACGTATTTGCTTGATTGAGATCATTATCTCCAGCATCATAGTCACTTTATATTGAACAAGGTGTGTTCTGCTTCCTAATACTCATTAAGGTGAATGTTTTTGAAAGTCAATATTTTCAAAACGAAAGACCAAACCCTGTTCAGTTTTCTGAGGTCATTTCTTTTTTCTTACATATCGATATGTAGGGTCATTTATGAAATAAGTGCATATGATCACATTGATTGATCAGTATATGTGATCGCAATCATCCATCTGTGGTGCCTCTTTGAATATATAGCTAAAGTGAATAAATTCAAACGGCAAAATAAACGACACCATCCACAAACATTTAAATCCAGGAAGTGAAAAATACGAGACAGAGTTACACCATGTGTTCATGGGCCAACCAAAATAACTTAAACAGTTTTCTAAAACGATTATCTGTTCTGGAAATAGGGATTTTTAAAAGTTTAAGAAATCGTTGTAGACGAGATAGGAGAGTCAAAAAGGGATTTTAAAAAGTTATTTCATAACGTCCTACAGTAATGCTACGTCAATAAATTTAAATCTAAAAAGATTATTTTTGTCTGCAACATTGTTACTACATTTCATAATTTTTGGGGACTTATATGACAAGGTTTCTGACCAAGTACCATTGTTGAAAATACGATTTCAGCGCCCCAAATGCAAGTGTATTTGAACTAACATGAAAATAAAAGCATAATACTGTGATGTAGGAAATTGAGAGTATATCTTTACACAACAATTCATGTCAAAGATATTCAAAATATTATTTCTCCAACAGAAATATTTCGTGTTTTATGCTGCTGAAAATGAGCTGACTGGTTTAATATATATAATCAGATAGAGTGCAGCAAGATTGACTACGCTTTATCATCAGATGGGAGGCCCAGTTTTGGCTGGCTTTTCTCCTACCCCGTCTACATGGACATAATTTAAACAACCGTATAGTGTTGTTGTCAATGAATTATTTCCGTCTTGGCCCAGTTGCAAACCCGATGTCATTGTATTGGCACGAGACGAATATCCCTATATATGTTATTTGCACCACAGGAAAGATGTACTTTTCATCTCAACAATACTTATAAACACGTTCGGTGAACGGCTGTCGAATGTTTTGAAATGACAGCACAGTCAATATGAGACTTATATGGCTCTAACAGGTAGGAAAAATCCCGTGGCACAATACTCGTCCAGGAATCGAGTACCCGTAGAAACAGCGTCAATTCTGTAAACACATATTCTATGTCTGAGCTACGCATGTTTAAAGGGGAAGTAGCACGTGTTTTGCAAAAAAAAATGTCTTTCAAATATTCCCATTTATAATGATAGTTAATGCAATTTATATAACTTAAAGGGTAAAGCATCTTATTACACAAACCAATTATCCGTAGTGGTAATAACGGTGTTGCGTATAAAGGAAATGGCCTTGTGGCACGTGGTCCTGTGCATAGCTCAGTCGACCGCTATGAGTGAAGTTAAGAAAATTGGGCGCGGCTCGCCGCATGGGTGGGTTACCCGCTACATTGCTAGATAAACTGAGAGTTGAAGGGTTATTCCCAGCCCCACACTGAGACTTACGTTGAGAGACTTATGGTGTCACCCTTGGTAAGTGACTTAGTTGCCTCTGTCCACCAAGCAGTAAATTGGTACCTGGTATGAAACGATGGTAGTCTGAATTTGATCGGTTGTGTTCTCCTAGTGTTCTGTACTCGTTGACCATGAGTAATATGTCGAGCAACGTTTTGAGCATGCAATATGCATGGATATATGGGCTAAACAAATGTACTATTATTATTATTTATTATGGCGGTCATTTAAATATAAACACATTTTATTATTTCGAATTACAAACAAGATTCCCATTGCCTTACCGAAACTCATTCACTCACTTCTAAACTTGATTTTCCGAAGAGAGAAGGGTATTTTACTATTGGTGATATTATTTTTCAATTACATTTCATCAACTTACCTGAGCCAAAAAACGTACTTCTGCCCCTATAAAGTCAAATTGTGTTCCAACAACATATATTCTGAAAAGCGTGGTTATGAACTTACGATGAATTGAATAATATGCATTGCAACTATTCACAATAAAGTAGAAATCAATGTTAGTTGTCGTTGATGACATTATTTATACATCATGTATATATATGATGTCGATTGTTTTGTTGTGTCTCTTGACGTCCGTATACAGAAATGTATTATAGTTTCAAATTTGCAACGGTGAAATTAGAAAATGGTGTCTGCTAAACATTCAGTTTGTTGTATTGAAATACTTCCCAACAACTTGTCTCATATGTGCAGGTAACGTACGGTCTTTGTTTGTCAAAACACGACTTACTGAACATTTTTATAGTTTTAAAATACAAACATCAGATTTAAATATCACATCAGCCAAGTGCACAATGTTGTTTTTATATAACAGTAATCCAACACAATATTTATGAGGCCGTATACATTGCAACTCATTGACGTTTTAACTGACTAAGTGAGTACTGTTCAAATACTTATCCTGTTCAAAATCCCACTTCCGTGGTGAACAGTGGTTAACAGATTAAATTCTGGCAAACGAAGTAAAAAATTCCGCGCAAAAGAAGTAAAACATTCCGCGCAAACGTCATCTTTTTTCCGCGCAAATGATATGCCGATCCGCGCAAACGTAGAACGCAGATTTCAACGTTTCGTTTTTCACCCCAGCCCTACCCATAACTTTAAGCTTTTATCCTCCATGGCTAAACACACGTGGGTCACAACAATCATTTTTTAGTCGTCGGGTGCTCGAGTCCTTAATGTTGGACTCGAGTCCCTATCGTACCCGACCAAATGCCGGGTACACAGTAATTAACCCAGTTTGTTTCGTACTGCGATTCCAGTATTGGCCCCGCTGTGCTGGACTACATGAGCTCCGTCATCTACACACTGATTTGAACTGAAGGAAATACAAAAGGTAACAAATGGAATGGTACTTTGATTTGTATACCCCCCCCCCCCCCCCCCCCCCCCAGTTTCTGCGCATGCATAATGATGTTACTCAATTTTAATTGGAAACTATATGTAGTAATTATGCTATATTTGGCGATTGGGGATAAATATGCAAGCTGAGTGAATGAAATTGATTCCATTGTAGACAACACATGTGGTGAGTTGGAACGTATCAAAGCCAAATACAATTTTATGAAACACAATGGATGCACCTTTAAACTCACCAATATTACTTCCTGCTAAGTCTTGGATCAATGAAAACAGCAGCTAGTATTGTTATGGTGTAGTTTATGGTTCAAAGTGGTGCTGTGACGTCAAGGGAAATCCGTATCCGTGTTTCCTGGAAAATGTAAGATAGTATGTTTGCAAGGACTTAACTACAGTAATTAATCATTAAGAGAAGAATTTGAAATAAAAAAATTACATTCGATATAATGAGAAAAAACTTCGTAATTAAGTTTTGACTGGTTTTCTGCTTATACATTGTAAATGAAACTATGTAAATGGATTTTTTTATTTATCCATTGTTATATTAATAGTTATTTTCGTTTCCATAGAATACCTACATGTTTCTTGTTGTATGTGATAGGCGTCAGTGAAACGTTCGGGGAAAGGTTTCTTATTGCCCCATTTCAAAATTGCTCGCTATTAGCGTATGGATTCAGTGCTTGAGAGATAGTTCTGTCAGAGTGTCTACACTTTGTTTCCGTGCATCACACGAAATGACACAACGCTTTATTTGTAAGTTTAATTTTTTAAGATGATGATTTAAAAAAAATGTATCATTATACTGATCAACATTTTCTTGTTATGGTTACAAACAAGTCCACACTAGTAGCGTGTAGCTACTGTCTTCACTTCTCAAGAACATGCGCTCTTCTTTGTCAACCTGTCAATCTAAAGTCACCAAACATACAGTGACATCCAAACGCATTGGCAACATCGTTGTTGGTCGACCCAAGCTGCAACATCCCCAGAGCTCTTTCTCTTTCTCCACTGGTCAATCGCGGCATGATTTCGTACATGTGTGCCATATAATGCAAAGTAGGCACCTTTTATACCCGGTAGAAGCATTCAGTTCATGCAAATGCTGTTTGAATTTTGCTACATTTGAGTGATAATGCGTTTGGGTGATAGACAAAAAAATGAAAAGTTTTCATTTTCAAGCAAAAATGTTCACATCAATAATCGTCTGTGTTCCTAAATAGTATTAAGTCATTTGACAACACAGTAAACTCGTTTTCACTAAGATAAATTACGAGAAAAGATCTTTAATGACTAGAAAAATATATTTCATAAGTTTCACACTTAAACTTACTCAATAACAGTATTTTCATCGTTTAGGGGTTATGATGTAAAGCATACAACCTTTTTGTCTAGTCACAAACGTAAAAGTTTACTTTCAACTTCTTCTGGACATCTAAATCACATTTATTGGTCACTACCAGCCTGGTCGAAAACCGGACAATTTTAAACTTCTTAAACAAGCTGCATTTCGCCGCAATATGAATCCATCAGGATTGTTAAACGTGTCATTAGCATAAAGCTACGTTATTCAGCTTTCTTTTGAACCATTCATTTCTCAAATAGCTTTGATACTTAGAAAATCAGCTAAACTATCAGCTTAAGTATCGGTGGTTGATTTCTTGTCGGGCCCGTGGTCGAGTGGTAAGCGGTCAGTGCTGGCGATTGTTGCCGTACTCTGAGGGTGTGGGTTCGAATCCAGCATGGGACTCGGCCCGTAAAAAAGGTACAAGAATTTTACTATTGAAAGTAGTGTCATCCCAAATGTAATGAAGTTATAGAAATGCAAATGTTGTCAACACTTTCAAATAGACCCCCCCCCCCCCCCCCCCCACACACACACACCCCAGACATACTCCCAGACGTAAGTGCAACGCCGCCGTCACGTTATTTACAGACATGATAACATATGTAAGTACGACGTCACCGTCACATTATTTACAGACATGCTCACAGGCGTACGTATGACGTCGTCGTCACGTTATTTACATGCACGCTCACAGACGTAAGTGCGACGCCGCCGTCGCGTTATTTACATACATGCTTACAGACGTAAGTGCGACGCCGCCGTCACGTTATTTACAGACATGCTTACAGACGTAAGTGCGACGCCGCCGTCACGTTATTTACAGACATGCTTACAGACGTAAGTGCGACGCCACGTTATTTACAGACATGCTTACAGACGTATGTGCGACGCCACGTTATTTACAGATATGCTTACAGACGTGAGTGCGACGCCGCCGTCACGTTATTTACAGACATGCTTACAGACGTAAGTGCGACGCCACGTTATTTACAGACATGCTTACAGACGTATGTGCGACGCCACGTTATTTACAGACATGCTTACATACGTAAGTGCGACGCCGCCGTCACGTTATTTACAGACATGCTTACAGACGTAAGTGCGACGCCACGTTATTTACAGACATGCTTACAGACGTAAGTGCGACGCCACGTTATTTACAGACATGCTTACAGACGTATGTGCGACGCCGCCGTCACGTTATTTACATACATGCTTACAGACGTAAGTGCGACGCCACGTTATTTACAGATATGCTTACAGACGTAAGTGCAACGCAACCACAACGTTATTTACAGACATGCTTACAGACGTAAGTGCGACGCCACGTTATTTACATACATGCTTACAGACGTAAGTGCGACGCCACGTTATTTACAGATATGCTTACAGGCGTACGTGCGACGCCGCCGTCACGTTATTTACAAACATACTTACAGAGGTAAGTGCGACGCCGCCATCACGTTATTTACAGACTGTTTACAGACGTATGTGCGACGCCGCCGTCACGTTATTTACAGACATGCTTACAGACGTAAGTGCGACGCCACGTTATTTACAGACATGTTTACAGCCGTAAGTGCGACGCCACGTTATTCACAGACATGCTTACAGACGTACGTGCGACGCCGACGTCACGTTATTTACAGACATGCTTACAGACGTAAGTGCGACGCCACGTTATTTACAGACATGCTTACAGACGTAAGTGCAACGCCACCACCACGTTATTTACAGATATGCTTACAGACGTAAGTGCGACGCCACGTTATTTACAGATATGCTTACAGACGTAAGTGCAACGCCACCACAACGTTATTTACAGACATGCTTACAGACGTAAGTGCGACGCCACGTTATTTACAGATATGCTTACAGACGTAAGTGCAACGCCACCACAACGTTATTTACAGACATGCTTACAGACGTATGTGCGACGCCGCCGTCACATTATTTACAGACATGCTTACAGACGTAAGTGCGACGCCACGTTATTTAGAGACATGCTTACAGACGTAAGTGCAACGCCACCACCACGTTATTTACAGACATGCTTACAGACGTAAGTGCGACGCCACGTTATTTACAGATATGCTTACAGACGTAAGTGCAACGCCACCACAACGTTATTTACAGACATGCTTACAGACGTAAGTGCGACGCCACGTTATTTACATACATCCTTACAGACGTATGTGCGACGCCGTCGTCACGTTATTTACAGACATGCTTACAGACGTATGTGCGACGCCGCCGTCACGTTATTTACAGACATGCTTACAGACGTAAGTGCGACGTCACATTATTTACAGACATGCTTACAGACGTAAGTGCGACGCCGCCGTCACGTTATTTACAGACATGCTTACAGACGTAAGTGCGACGTCACGTTATTTACAGACATGTTTACAGACGTAAGTGCGACACCGCCGTCACGTTATTTACAGACATACTCACAGACGTAAGTGCGACGTCACGTTATTTACAGACATGCTTACAGACGTAAGTGCGACGCCGCCGTCACGTTATTTACATACATGCTTACAGACGTAAGTGCGACGTCACATTATTTACAGACATGCTTACAGACGTAAGTGCGACGCAGCCGTCACGTTATTTACATACATGCTTACAGACGTAAGTGCGACGTCACATTATTTACAGACATGCTTACAGACGTAAGTGCGACGCCACGTTATTTACAGACATGCTTACAGACGTAAGTGCGACGCCGCCGTCACGTTATTTACATACATGCTTACAGACGTAAGTGCGACGTCACGTTATTTACAGACATGCTTACAGACGTAAGTACGACGCCACGTTATTTACAGACATGCTTACATACGTAAGTACGACGCCACCGTCACGTTATTTGCAGACATGCTTACAGGCGTACGTGCGACGCCGCCGTCACGTTATTTACAGACATGCATACAGACGTAAGTGCGACGTCACATTATTTACAGACATGCTTACAGACGTAAGTGCGACGCCACGTTATTTACAGACATGCTTACAGACGTAAGTGCGACGCCGCCGTCACGTTATTTACATACATGCTTACAGACGTAAGTGCGACGTCACGTTATTTACAGACATGCTTACAGACGTAAGTGCGACGCCGCCTTCACGTTATTTACAGACATGATTACATACGTAAGTACGACGCCACCGTCACATTATTTGCAGACATGCTTACAGGCGTACGTGCGACGCCGCCGTCACGTTATTTACAGACATGCATACAGACGTAAGTGCGACGCCACGTTATTCACAGACATGCTTACAGACGTAAGTGCGACGCCGCCGTCACGTTATTTACATATATTTACATGCTTACAGGCGTACGTTTCTTCGGACCACAGTATCACACGTGTTTATTTATACGTTCAGGTCCCGGACAACCGTCTGCAGAAGCCTATGTGAGCAAAGAATGTAATTGATAAATATTATCTTCAGACTCGTCGCGCTAATGTCAAACATTTATAACGAGGTTTGAAGGTGATCCGGTGCTCTGTTTATTGACATGTCCCGTGTCAACATTGAAACCCTTGAGTAATATCTTATCGTGTTACACCGAGTCACGTGGTCGCTATCAGGAGCTAGTTCCCCTATATAGCTTCTCGACGTGGCAAGATTACACGCGATGTCTGGATCAGGGACATCCGTCTTAACAATAGACTTGCCATGTACATTTCCTCCTGTCACTCTCAGCTTTCTACTGCTACGGTCACACTTACACGATGTCATCCGCGGTGTACCACGTGCAACTTCATCTTGATATGCACCTGTATGTTCTGGATACACACACCATTCACACTAACAACGAACTTGTTGTGCACGTGGCTTTTTGCGCGAAGATCGTATTGAGCTACGATTGGGTAAAATGGACATGAATATCCTGGTATGCATATGGAAGGGCGGTTTGGGTGATGGGACGTCGATAAGCATCCTTATACATTTTTGTACCATAAATAAAAAAATAAAATAAGTTTATTAATATATAGTAACATTTCAGAATGATTTCGCATCTCATATATACATTCTTTGATGCACATACATCGTCTTTAATATTTAATTTTTCAAATAGGTCATGGTGTACATTGGTCAAGTGCAGCCATATCTAAGGGCAACTGGTACGATGACCTCTGGAGTGTGTCAACCTGAAAAAAGTCAGTGACACTCTACTGATAGGTATCTCTGTTGAACCTTGTTGAATGTAAATAGACAAAGCAATGAATGGACTGTTAAGCAGATGTGTACTCGTGGTTTTAGTGTGATCTTGCATTTGAAACTTGAGTATTACTGATTAATATCAATCCAGTTGAGTTGAATATTTTGTATGTATTCAACATAATAATACTTCCATTTATAAAGCGCATATATATGTATCCAATCACATTGCATGCTCTTAGCGCTGGTTAACATTATTAACCTGGTGGAGAATAAGAGGAGAATACAACCACTCGCCTGTCATCGTATCATACAAGGTACCCTATTTACTGCTGGTTGGACATAGGCCCACTTCGAACTACTAAATCACGTTGTTGCTGAAATTCCCTGATAACTGTCGGCTGAGCTATGGAGCTGAGGACCTGCGTGCCTACACACAACATGAACATTTAATTTATTGAGTGACATTAAAGCCACTAACATTTAATGATAATAATGTTTATTGTATTATTACCTCTTATTTTTTATTTTTTTTATTATTTTTTATTGCCTTTCTAGAAAGTTCTAATTGTTTACGTCGATATTTTCTTTGTAACAGGAACATATTTCAAAAGTCAAAGTCAAAGTCAGCTTGGGAGGGCTCAAGACCAAGATAACAAACAGTGCTGAAACGGTATGAGAGTGTTGTGAAATATGTAAAAACAAACCACTGGAATTTATCGATAGTCAATGATTGCCACTTTTTTACAAAACTGTTTGTTCTCAGTTACACACACGGTTCTTTGTATCTTATCTAACGTTTGTGATAAGTTAGTATTTAAAACGTTTGGCCATAGAATTAAAGTCGAGATAAACTGTTGTTTATATCGGTAAAACCTTTTGTTTCAAATTAATTGCAAACCTTATCGTTGATTCTTACGCACAGTCAGTGAAAGGCTTACGTTTAAGGGGCAGTAGCACGTTTTTTGCATTTTCTTTCAAATTTGATTTTTTTTTTCAAATTTCCCATTTATAATGATAGTTTATGCCATTTATATCTACTTTAGAGGGTAAAACATCTTTTTTCACAAACCAATTACCCGAAGTGGTAATAACAGTGATGTGTATAAAGCAATTATTGCATGGCCTTGTCAGGCTTGTGGTGGCACGTGGTCCTGTGCATAGCTCAGTCGAACACATTTTATTATTTCGAATGACAAAAACGATTCCCGTTGCTTTACGGAACCATGTACACTCCTTTTTGCAAATTGATTTTCCGAAGAGAGAAGTGTGTTTTACTATTGGTGACATTATTTTTCAAATACATTTCATCGACTCATTTCAGCGAAAAAAACGTACTACTGCCCCTTTAAATGTATGCTAGTTATTGTTATCATTAAATTGTCCGTATGCAGTGAAATCATATGCTTATCACAATGTTTGAAAGGAACAACTTGACATAGCCATCTCGACCATTATCTTTATTTAACATAATACAAATACATTTTCTTTTCAAACAAATATATAACGAAGAGCCAAAGATAATATGATAAACTCCTTCTCAAACTGAGATTACAAGAAGCCTTGAAAACTACATGAACACGCGCTCATAAAAAATTTTCATCAATATTTTAAGAAACTCGGCCCAGTATTACAAAAGACATGTTGATATGAATCTAGTACACAGGTTCAGTCACGTGACTGTCTCGTACCTCTATGTACCCGTAGAGCTATCTAATGACTCAAGTATTTACCACGCAAAAAATATATCAAGTGTAAACTTCAGCCTACCCCCAATCCACCACCACCTACCCCTTCCCCTATAGACTGAAGTGCAGACAAATACTCTTTGTTTTCTATACTACTAGCCTTACTCACGGTCTCCTTATCACCCAGAACAGTGACTCAAACTAAAATTAACCTTTATCAAGTTTATAATACTTTCGGTATCCAAGTCTGTAATTTCCATTTAGACCTCTTTCAAATCTATTTCATTGAAATCTTGAAAAATTGAAAATTGAAAACAGGTTATATTTTAGTATATTTTGTTCCAGGCACAATGTCAGTCTACTCCGGAATTCACACAGATTACACTGTCCTCTCTCCAAGCTACCCCGGGTACGCTACCCCATGTGACTACCCGGGAGCTTTGTATGTACAGAGGATTATCTCTTTCCGGTACATGTCATGTTTATCAACACTATCCCACTGACCTATATTGTGGGTCATGTCTCACACAGAAATGTTTTCGTTGCGACTGACCTGATAAAAATATATAAGCGCAAAGTTTAAAGGCGCTGTGGCAAGGTTTTTGGGCATATTATTTTTTGGGAAATTTTCCATTTATTATTTAATTTTTTTATAATGTTACGTTAGAAGGTAAAACATCTCATTACAAGAAACGATAAGCCGTATCCATAGAAAACGGTTATCCGAATTGTCCGAAAAAGAAAAAGTCGCGACGTATAAAGCAGTGTGAGAGGTAGATATGTAGGTCTCCTGCTAGTTTGAGAGTTCAGACAGCAAGATGGTTGACCATTCCATGACCATACCATATTTAAAACTCTACGCTGAGTGTTAAGGTATCACTACATCAGTCAGATCACCTGAACCACCTTCGAGCGGCCATTTTAATGTGAACACCTTAAAATAGCCACTCGATGGGAAATGGACTCGCATGAATTACCGAACCATGACGTTTATTTTGGAACTCTTTTTTTATATTGTTTTAGGAGTATTATTTAGTCATTGGTAACAATTATTTACCTTTATTCCAGTAAGAACGGAGTCTACAGAACCTTTAAAGGGGCAGAATGTAAATACATTGATAATCGAAGTCAAATGTCTAATGATCTGTCACGAAATTCAAAGAAAGATGTCACCAGATCCCACTTATCCAATGTAGCTTCTCTGGGATTTATGTTTTGTGGTGCATTCTTATCAGACAACTTTACTTTTTTCATCAAATACATACAAATTAACGAAACAATAAAAAGTAAACGAGAGTATGAAGTCGAAAAAGAATTACAAACATGATAACATATCACCTATAGCAGAGATTAGTCCTGTTATTCTTGTACAACGTAAAGTGTCTGCGCTAAACATGCACATGTAGGATTCGTGTACAAGGTTAAACCAAAACTGTTTAAAGGGGCAGTAGCACGTTTCAAATAAGTTGAGGAAATGTGTTTGAAAATAATTTCACTAATAGTAAAACATCCTTCTCTGTTCGGAAAATAAAGTTGAAAATGAGTGTACATGCTTCGGTAAAGCCATGGGAATCGTTTTTGTAATACAAAATAATAAATTGTGTTCACAATAAAATGGCCGCCATGCATTTTTTTCTTTATACGCAACATAGTTTTTACCCCTACAGATAATTGGTTTGTGTAATAAGAATGTTTTACCCTCTAAAGTTAATTTAAATGACATAAACTATCATTATAAATGGGAAATTTGAAAAAAATAAATTTTGTAAAAATAGTGCTACTGCCCCTTTAAGATTCTTTCTGCAACTATTAATATTCCTGATTATTCTGGAATCTAGATATCTCTCAATATTGGCACTATATCCTTTGAAGTATCGACGTCCTGTTTAACTTTAATGTTGTTGCTGGGGTTTGAGGAATTGGGTCAAACAAGCTGCTGATGCAATTCAGCGCTGAAGTAGGTGTGTTTACATACAGACTGAATCCTTGACCTGAACAGAGGTTCATGTGCTACACTGACACGTGTGTACACTTGGAAACTGCGCTTCTCTTTTAGCCACTACACTATTATTCTTACATAATCACGGTTAACTATATAATTTCATTTATTATCTAGTTCAATAGATAAAGATTTATAGTTGTTATCATATTCTAATGAGAAACAACTCACCTATATCTGTCTTAATATGTTAGAAGTGTGACAATAAGACTTTCAGTTGTTTTACACTTCATTTTGAATTATTCATGTCAGTAGAAATAAATGTATTCCGTAATATTTTCACCATTATTTTGCCTGGGTTAAACTGCAGCAACGTATGTCTTCAAATAATATCAATGTTTTGAAAGGGCTTGTCAAGTATTTGAAAATAAATCTATAATGTATTTGTAAAATGATTCAGGGCCGTGTTCAAGAGAGGTTTCAAAGTAATCGCTCAATTAGCGATTACTTTTAAACCTCTCTTGAACGCGTTTGCTCAATGTAGCGCTACATAGCAAGGCGAGCAAACTTCGAGAAATTTGCACTGTGTCGTTCAAGAGAGAATGAGCGCTACTTGAGCGCTACTTGAGCGCTACTTGAGCGCTACATTGAGCGATCCATGAGCAATTTAAGCGCTCGCTGTTATGGAACGGAGCCCTGATGTTTGATCATGGCATTCTACTGACTATCATCCATTGTACAACATAAATATGCAGTCATCCGCACGTGTTTTCAGCTCTGTTGTACTACGGCCTCGATCGCCTCTAATAGTGAATAAAGATTTTGACTTTGACGAGTGTAATTTTCTTTTTAAAGAACACATGATTGATGTGTTATAAAGAACAGGACCCGTATTTTCGAAGCTCTCTTAGCGTTAAGATAGTCGTAAGAACTATACATTAACATTGACTTACGACTATATTAGCACTAAGACAGCTTTGAAAATATGGGTCCGGGTCTGTAGGATAATTATCATTATCAAAGATAGTAATAACGGCTGGATCTTGGAGATAAACATTATGTCCAATGATTAAACTGATGGAAAATCTAGATGGTTTCTCAATACTCAATATTAAACAAGGTAAATGCCCATCCACATATTAAATGATCAAGCATTATATTGACTAAAGCCATGAACTATTGGATAACTTTAATGTTGATTACGGTATACTTATTACATGGTTATATTGGGGATAACACTTACTTTAATAGTACAGAATATTGTACTTTTTCTGGGCCGAGTCCCATGCAGGATTCGAACCCACACCCTCAGAGTAAGGTAACTATCGCCAGCATTGACTGTACCAACAGCTTACCACACGACCACTTCGCCTAAAAATCGAGGTCCAACAATCGATAGTTAAGCTAATTTTACATTCAATACCCCTCTGATAGACGTAAATTGGCGCAGCTCCTAGGCTGAATGCATTAGAAATACTTGCCATTTAGATTGTGACAAATATAACACGGTTATATTTGGGATAACACTACCTTTAACAGTACACATTCTTGTATAACCATGTTATATTAGTTCACTATGGGATGCTTGTTAAAAGGTAATACTCCTCTGATTGTGACATGTTTGTTTTTTTTACTTTGTGACCAGTTTTCATACTATGAAATTAAGTCTATTTCAACAACTAATAGGGATGTGGAATATTATAGTATAACATTCACTTTGTTCATCAAACATTTGCAAATGTCAATTTTGTGGGATAAAAGATGATAAAATGACATTCGTTTTTAGAAAATCTACTGGCGATGGCCGCAGTGTCTCGTAAACTATACAGACGGATGCTGCTTTAAAAAATATGGTATTTCAATGTAAAACTTCCTTGATAAAACATTTCAGGCTTCCTCTTATAACGTCATTTTCTTCTCCCCATCACTACTCGAGTCATTACGTTTCCAAGCGTCAAACATATACAGTTATAAAGCATCAACTCACAAACGTAAGCCAGAATGCGTGAAACATGTATCGTTGAAAAAAATTCAAATGGAAGAGTGTCTAATGGACAAACAATTAATTATACAAGGGTTTCGAATATTCGGCATTCGTGGCCTTTCGGTTGCGATTGTAGTTTACAAAATATAAATGCAAAGAGCACAAGCGGCGACTGTGCGACGGGGTTGTTTATGGAGAAACTCGGGGGATTATGCAAATAGTAATACTATGCATCTTCCTACAACATATATAGGCAAAACCTGCTTGTGAAATATGCAAACATCCGACGTTATAATTCTAGAGAGAACATTGGCCTCAACGCTGTAAACGTACTTGCATAACCCCTGGTGGTAAAACAACCTTAAAGAACGGGAAGATATTCAAATCTGACCAATGATACTTCCTCTGTAGATGCATTTTCTCACCCTTATAAAAGTACGGGTTGGTTTCATTATTTTTCTGACTGCTTAATAGTCAATATGAAATATAAAGTTATCAAAACTCCATTTGCACATGTCTCTTGACATTCTCTTCCCACAGACGTGAATTCCTTTCGAATACGGATCCTAACCTCTCGTCTACATGGCCTGAATCCGAGGAAACTGAGTGTCCTGATTGGTTGCAATTGAATCTAGTTGTGCAATAAGCGACGCCGCTGTAAAAGTGACATTTTCCAATGACACGTCATAATGACAAAATAACGTAAAATAAATGTTTTCTCGTTAATGTGTTTTCCTCGAAAGATGCTATTTGATTTTGTAAAAACCATTCGAAGGACATATACTAATTAGCAAAACTCTTAAGAGTCAAATGCGTTTATTTTTTAAGTCATTGTTTCCATTGTTTAAGAAGCTGGGATACAGTATGAGGTTCTCCTTTTCCCCGCTAGGGGATTTTGTTAGAGCCTTGAATTCCAGGCCATGTAGAACATAGGTTAAGATCGGAAATCTGAAAGGAGAAGCCTCTTTGGGAAGAGAATGGTCACTTGATTAAATATAGCGATTCATAAAACATTCTTACTTTATGGTTATAACATCTTTTATTTTTTAAATTTTAACGTGTTTCATTGTATTTGCGTTGATTAAACTTGTGAACTCATATTTGATTGGATTATTTGTTTTATCAATGGCCAATTTGCTGTCAGGGACAAGCATTCGAGGGTAAATGCGATATGATTGTTTATTATTGGTATAGACTTAATCATAATCGATTGATCATCATATCTATGCTCATTCCATATGGCATGTGTTAAATGTTTAAATATATAGTTTAATATAACAAATGTACGCTCTTCACAAAACTAGCCCGGCCATATACGTCCATTATTATACGATCACTATGTTGTTGGTTGACATTACGGGAACCAGGTGCAAGGTAAGACGATCATATTTAACCTCAAAATGTTCTCGAACGTGACACCAACAATACATAATGTTCCTATGCTCGATATAAGTTCTCTAAGTGTTATGAACCTTCACAAGTATTTTTACATATATTGTTACCACAACCAAACTACATACTGATGCAATGCTTAAATAACGCTGCAATTTGTTTTTTGCCAGTTTAATTTTCGAATTTTCGAAGATAGTCGTACACCAATAGTAATGTGTGGTACGTTCGTCTTATCGCTAAGAGTGATTTGAAACTGTGGGTCCTCGCGCTGTAATTACATGTTGTGATTTTAAAGGGGCAGTAGCATGTTATTTCGCTCATATAAGTTGATGACATGTATTTGAAAAATAATGTCTCCAACAGTAAAACACGCTTCTCTCTTCGGTAAAAACAAGTTAAAAATGAGTGCAAATGGTTTGGTAAAGTCATGGGAATCGTTTTTGCAATACGAAATAATAAAATGTGTTCGCAATAAAATAGTCATCATGACATTTTTGCTTTATACGCAAAACCGTTTTTACCACTACGGATAATTGGTTTGTGTGAAAAGTTGTTTTATCCTCTAAAGTTAACTTAAATGACATAAACTAACATTATAAATAAATAAATACATTTTGCAATAAACGTGCTACTGCCCCTTTAAGGGCCGACTATTTTTTTTTATTTAGGATAGACGTAGTATGCGAAAGTACCAACAAACAGTTAGAAGCCGACATGCATGATCCACTTTGTAAGATAGTAATAGTACATGTTCTGAATGACACTTATTTAACTTAATATTCATGCTCATTTAAATGATATATCTCTTTAATTCCTTATGTACGTTTAACCTTTATCCAATTAGAGGTATTGCAGTTTGTGTAAGTTAAGTAAAGAATTCGCTTAAGACCATAGTGCAAAAATGTCACTTTCCTAAAGCCCAAGAGGCGAATACTAAATTTATATAATAAGGTTATGGTTGAATTAATCCAAACCATCAAACGCTTAGCACCCCTCACCACCCGTCGTTACAACGAGTTCACACCAAGGTGTTTCGCGAATGTTGAGAGTTCATTGGACAATTTTAAAGGATTGGCAAATGTTTTGCATGAAAGAGGCTCAAAGCAAGATCACCTGTGGTATTTATTGGATAAAAGCTTGTTGATGTTATCTACTGCTCCAGTGACCCAGTGTCCCATCTATAGACAGGTGTGGTGGGACTTCAGACCAACTCACTGAATATCCTGTGGGACTTTGCGTCCGGCCCATCCCATGTATTACTGGGTCCTATTAATGAACAAAGGACTAGATCTGTATCATACACCAACAAAAAGACATGGTTATAATGTTGCAAAAATGACACTGTACGCCTTAGTGCAAGCCCTACTTACATGTAATGCCATATCCGACTTGACTGCACCTGAAATATGTTATAATAGGGCATTCACATGTAAGTTCAAATAAAGCTCTACTGTTCATGATGCAATTATACATTGTAACATCATTTTTTAAATGAAATTAAAATGACTTTTAATTTGTTGACTTTAAATGTTTTTATTGATAATTCCAATAATCAACAGTGATTATAAAGCTGCATATAAGCTGCGAGTGGATATTTTAAATTCCTCATAGAAACAAAATATTAATTCCAAATTTATATTGTCTCATCGTCGAAAGATTTGTTCAATGTGCGAACGAAAAGGGATACAAACATGTTGGGTTTATTTTTTTAAAAGTGTTCTTAAATTATTTTTTTTGATTTTCGAAACTAATACTTGCTTTCAAATAATCATATGTGATTAAAGAATATATCTAAATATATTGTTTCTTTTATGTACAGTGCAGGTTTCTTTAATCATAACAAATTTATTTACGACAATCATGTCATCCTGACTCTTAAACTTGTTCAGTGACTCTCTCTGATTTCTTACTATATCAGCTTTGCAAACTAGTTTATTAAAATAATCAACTTAATTATTTAAATTGAAGCATGACATATATATGTGGACTAAGAGATGTGAAATTACTTAAAATTTACTTAGGTTGGGTTTTCCTGTGAGCAAGAATGAATCAAGCTAAAAGCACACATTAGAGTGAAGCAGTGTACGCACAATAGCTACAAAACATCATGTATTTCATTGCATGTAAGTTCTTTCAAAGTATCTATGCATTTGCCCAAAATGAAACAGTTCATTAATTAATCATTTCTTAATTAATTGAAAAGTGTTATTCATATAATGTTTAATGTGGTGCTATTCTAATATACCATGTCAATAGTGCAAATTGGTACTGTTATCAAGACTGAATCGGATATGTTAATAAATTAGGTTTTTAATAAAACATGAACAATATTTGTCATTTGATAAACTGTGCTGTGCAACCGTTTATTCACTTACATCGTCTTTATTGAAATGACTTGGGATTGTATGGCGCTTCACTAACTTTCTCATAAAATAACAACGACTTTAAAATATTTCGTCCTCCACAGATAAACAAAATCAACATTCCACATTATATCTTTTTGTAATAACAACTCCATGAAACGCTACACTTGCACGACACTATCTTTGCAATTTACTTTGAAGTCATATGCCTATATGGATACGTTATTGCAGAATCGTGTCTGAGTTGTCCTTTTATAATATACATGGAACGATAAGCGGCCAGGACAGTCCCTCTCGCTACCTTCTTCCAGTTTAACGCTTGGGTAGTTGGAGACCCACCCCTGACGTCAACAAAATAACACAATACATTAACAAGCTAAAACATGTTATGAGTGAATCGTGTGTGAAACTGTACCACACCCTTCGATAAATAACACTGATAGCTATATCGGAACCTTTTGTACACCCTAACTTTAAAGTTTAAATTAGAAAAACAAATGTTATACAACAACATATTGCAGATATCAACGAAATTTTAAGAGTATGTTGTACAAATACAAGTCACATGCCAGCGAATGGCAATCAGTCAAACGTCATAGAAGGACATGTAGTGTTAAACTTGTTGTTGCTTGTCAAGCCTGTTTAGGATATAGTGGTTTCAATACATGGTGTCTAAATTAAGATGCTCATGGTGATACATATTATATACATGTAATTATTCATGATTTTTTAACGTGCTGATTGAGAGTTGCTTCACTTCATATTGTTTTTATTTCTTAACCTAATCTTTATCAAATTGTCAAAGAGAAAGTCGTCAACGTTTTTATATTTTGTCAGTTTCAACTGAATTGTGAAATAATCATGTATCAATGATATATATGTGTGAACAAGAATGTCCTCTCGAACTTCCTCTCCACAAATATTCCCCTGAAACATGATTTGCATATCACAAACAACATTACATTATTGTTTGCTTGATTTTTACTTATAAAGGAAATAAATGTTTATAGTATATGGAGCAGTTTAGGATACATATGATATACGTACTGAATGCTACCGTTGACATTATTGTAAATTTATTGTTAGGGCTAAACTAGCGTCCCTTTCTCTATCTCTTCATTGTCATATTGCAATATTTGGAATATTATATTAACATTAAGTAGTACAAATGTTATAATTGTGATGACAGTTATTGTTGAGGGTAGTTTATAGACTAGTTTTATGGAAAGTCCTTATTAATACTTATAGATTTAAGTAATGTAACATTTTATTGTTCTTGATGAATATTTTGACACCTGCGTTATCACAATGCATATCTGGTAAGTTTTTTTTAAGCTCGTGCAATATATGTTTGATAATAAAAGCATTTTGAGGTAATGGCCTTTTACTGAATAATATGTCTGTCTGTAATTGCGGTTGCATACCAAATGTCTGTTGATATTCATGTACAAACAGCACACATCGAGGATTACGATTTGTGTTTTCATTTGTTGCATTGGTGCAATCCCTCATTTCGACATGAATTGTTTTAAACATATTTATTTCACAATAGTGAACATATTGTGAAAGTGATTGGCCAACAAGCTTACAACGTTTATGCTAAGGCCGCTCCCTTGAACATAATATCAATACGTGTTTAATACAATCAAAATAGAACAAAGTAAATATAAATATGCGACATGGTTTTCATTTCTACCAGCATCATGATATATCACCCAAACGTAAAAGACATGAATTGAGTTTTTAAAATACTAAAGTTGTCAAAGAATTGATGGATAAAAACAGCAATCAAGGTCTAGATCAAGAAATGAGTATCAAACGTACAGACAAGTATGTTTAGATATTCACTATATTCAAGATCTCACAGTATTAAAATGAAAATATTCATACACGTTTGCCGTCCCATTGTTTTCCCGTTTGGCCATTCTTCATTTGTAATGATAACTAATAAGCTATCTTAGCTAAGCTAAGCTGTCTTAGTGTTTAGATAGTCGTAAACCAATGTTAATGTATGGCACTTACGACCATCTTAGCGCTTAGAGGGCTTCGAAGATATGGGTCCAGACTGTCAAGTTCCCTGTATTGTCACTCCATGTGTTGATGGCATTTCTATCCAAACGTAGCCAAGCGCTTTCCGAGTCCCGACTATGCCGTCAAAGACCACAATGCTTGACCATGACTTCATCAAGCTTGAAATTATAACTTGTCAACCGGAATAAAATCATTACGTAGTCGAATTGTACAGCACGACATTGAGCACTGTTTATCATCCAGGGAGAAAATTGTCTGACGAAGTTATATCTCATACTGTCGTCAGATAATTTGGATTATGAATACTGTTAGTTTTATCCCTGAAATAGTTTCGATTTGACAGGTTTTTTATTCGGATTCTAATCTTGGCATATTAACGTTTGTGGTTTGCTTTTTATTCGTTGATGAAGTGGGTAGGGGAAAAGGTTTCAAAATCATCTTGACAGGAACAGATTTTCTAGCCTCAAATTGTATATTTATTGGCCGACTAGATGTTCTATTTCAATTTGAGTTACTTTAGAAAATAATATGATATTTTCTAGATAACAACTTCTTTAATTTATTGTGAATATTCACTGGGTTTCGGGGTATAAACGTACTCACAATCGCGCTTTGGATTTGAAGGAAAATCTTGCTGCAACCTATTTTAAATTCTCATCATCATTACTGATCTTACCACAGTGTGAAAGCAGTGACCCTTCTTAAGGAGAATAACCTCGATCTACTACAGAAAGCTAGTATGCTTGGTGAAATTGATAATGCCGTTATTGTACACGGTTCTACATATTATTTAAGTACATAAGCATACATTATATCCTTGGACCAAAGTGCCCTGCAATATGTTTATTCTAACTAAAACATCCATATATAAGGTAACAACCGCCAACCATTTGTACATCATAACATATATGTTGGTGCTCCTCACATGTTGTATAATATTATAGGGGGCGTTGAAAAGTTTGACATTTTTGTATTACAGCTGTATACGTCTTGGAATGTGTTCATCAATTTTGTGATATTTATACGAGTGTGGATAACCACAGGGGCGTGTATCGCTAAGAAACATCGTTTGAAAGACATATATACCCTACCCTATCACTATATAAAAGGAAAGGGATGTAACGACGAAACCACCCCATGCTCATTCAAAGTCAACATTTACTTTTTGAAATAATGATTTGATTGTGATCATTTATAGCTCATTTTGTAGGGAAATCTAGCTTTTGTATCGTAGTCATCGACTGTGCCAAAAAACTGTTTTGATGCGAAATATGACTGTGTGGATAACTACATACCCAAACATTGTTGATTAGTATAACGATAAGTTATGCGTTACTTTGTTGATTTATTGATATATATGTATGTGGTTTATCATTACACAGTTGTGAACGTTCTCAGCACAGAAAGCAACAGTGCGTATAGTCCGATAGAACATTCTCTTCACAAGTCTCCTATAGACTCTCGATCACCTATGTTAGACATATAGCTCGTGTAATCTAAGTAGTCCGTCTCTTGAGAAATCTTAAATATACGTGATCAAAAGAGTTGAGTCCAGATCCGGAAACACGGGATTACCGCTGGATGGTTTGCGGCTAAAACTTCAATACATTTGGTGGTTGTTAATCGATGTCATGACAAACTATTACGTACACATGTACTTTAAATTTCTTATATAAGGCCTAAAATACAAATAAATGTTTCTGGTCTTTACAGGCTGACAAAAGTGATGCGATGACGTGACTTTCTTTATTTCTTTACGACATTTTATTTTTAAGGAAAAGATTTTCCGGTTTTAGATCATGAATAGAGAGTTTTATCTTCATATTGTCACGATACTTAATGAACTAGAATTGGATTTTAAATGGTCAGCAACAGACTGACAGTATTTCTAACACAATTTAGGCCTAAATAATTCTGGTATTTACATGCTGACAAAAATGATGCAATGACGCGATTTTAACTTTTTTACGACATTTTTTGGGGGGAATGAAGAGTTTAACAAACAAAAATTATACAATTATTTTTATAAATAAAGCACAAACCCTCTTAAGTATGTGTTACTATTCCAAATAGTCAATAATCTCACCCTACACTCCATCTCAACAGAAACGAATGACATTTTTTACGTCCAATGTTTTCAGAGGCTGTTAAGGGGCAGATACGAGCCTGTTGGGCCTAATACGAAGAACATACAAAGTTCAAAAGTGACACAAATCCCAGTCTGATTAAATCGAATAACATTCTGCAAAATTTGTTATAAGGGGTTACAAACTGGTTCTATAGATTCCTCGTCACAAGGTCTAAGAACATCCCGTATAGGCACGTCTTCCGTACAAGTTTAGCGCAGACAAAACCCAGTCAAATAGTTGACCAAAAAAGCAATCATATCATTGTTCTTTAAACTGTCGACGTTTTGAAAGCATTCGGAACAGACGAAACGAAAGCTGTTTGGAGTTAGCTGCCCCTGGCTTTTCGCTCAGAAAGCTTTTGTTGGAGGTCTTGTGATTGGTTAAGTAAATTGCGTCAGAACATGCCAGCATACAAATATGGGCTGTTACAAGACGATTTTGCGAGTTCGTATCCGATAAATGTATTTTTTGCAATTTTTATGCCTAGGAAAACTGTCTATGGTAATCAGACCGACACAAGCCCATGTAAATTATGGTGTGGTAAACACAATTATTGGAAATCAAGCTTGCTGTTTATAACCATTCCTATATATACAGTGGGCAAAATTGCAGGTTAAATTTACTGATTCTATGTACTATAATTTAACGTTGATAATGACAACATTATGTTCCGTTCGGACTATAGTCATTCTAGCAATTACATCAAAATATATATAAAAAAGAAACATAGAAAAAGTCGGGTATGAAGTTGTGACTGGTTTTCAGATAACAATATTTTGATATAAACAAAAGACATGTACATGTATATTGGAAATATTATAAATTTCGGACATTGAACTTAAAACTTACGAACATTAAAGATTGACCATGGCTAAGAAAGATTATATAATTTATATACGGATTTATGGAGATTAACAATAACAACATCTTTATACTCAAATTAGTCTACTAGATATCAGATTCCTTTAATGAATATGGGGGGGGGGGGGGGGGGGGGGGGGGGAGTATCAATCAAAGGGATGCGATCAGGGTTTTATTGTTCACTGACATTCAACACTCAAACACTTCATCGTGTCACTAAATTGAAATTATTATTGAATGATTATTTTTTGTAAAATGATTAACAATAGGAACTTAAATGCAAAATAGCCATCCTTGTGAATCCACAGAAGAATGTACGTTCATTTAATGCATGACTACGTAGTACCATCTAGATTAGCTTTTGCGGGATATCGTACAAGCAGAACAGCCCTGAAACTCAAGGTCTCGTTCTTGTTCGCCTTCTCCATAGCCATAATTAAATGGGCAAAAGACAAATGAACATAACATTCAAGAGTTGGCATTTACAACAATATAGTACCATTGAGATCTCATGACTATCTCTGGGCAAACTTCATACAAATTTGAGTTACATTGGAGTCAGATGAAACAAGTTGGTGTACACGGTACATGGTATGGAGGAAAAGAAGCATTATACATGTGCAGGAACCGAAACTAGACGTCCCAAGTTCATGCACAGTACGTAGATCTAAGACCTATTGAACATTATCAACTCTAACTTGTCTTTTTGTCTGTTGTAAATAAGTTTGACAAATTGACGCGCGCCACACGCGAAGCATTGTCCGGTTTTCGATCAGAAATCGACACTTTTACCTTTATATCGCCGGTATACTGAGTCGACTATCATCAAAACGGCAATTTTCAATAAAAGCCAATCCTTCTCGGTAAATTAACACAATTTATCACGTTTGGCAAATGTGACCCCAAACAACACATTGGATATACCTTTAATGAAATCTAAATATATGTCTCCATCAACATTACTGTATGGAGTATGTTTGTATTTTAGACTTCACCAAAGTAGTTCTTATTATATCGTTCAATAAATCACCTTGTAAATATTCGCTGTATACATCCATCCATCCTCCTTTATCCAGTGATGATAAAAAAGTAATGGTATTAGTCAAGAAGAAAGCTGCTCCATCTTTCTTACCAGACTCTTTGTCGGAATATTGATCTGGAGACGCTCGTAACTCAGGTTTGAAAGTACAAGCTGAAATTAGATGTCAGTGCGGTGAGTCGAGAATAGCCTGTGAATCTCTTGTGGATTCTTCTATCCTGGCATTATCCTTTGAGACCAGTTTGCCAATACTGACCCAGTGACCCTCGAGATAAAAGTATTTGCCAAAAAAGGAAACCTATTCATTTAATCAGAATCAATTGACCTACATAGTGACATACGAGGCCCCCACCAATTGGTTCAATGAAAGCATTCGTTTAACCATTTAAAAAGCATGTTAGGTTCTAGAAGTAAATGGCGTTTACGATTACAAAGATTTTCGTTGAGGGCCATTTTGAAGAGAAGAACTGCAAGAACTTTCTGCACTAGTAGATTACATAATATCAGAAATGTTAATCGGTTGACATGAGAAAATGCAGTATTGGCGATAGATTCTTGAACCATTGGAATAGGTGCTTTGGGGTTGTTTCCATTAGTGGGCCATGAGGTCGCTTGGCAAGCACTAACCTTTGTGCCATCGTTTCACATTGCAGTAAGGCAAGCTAAGTGCTAGTGAGTTGTGCAACCATTGTACATCCGGGTGCGTACTGCTGTTCTCTATTGCTGATTTACTGTTCAGGTAAAATATCTCTGTTGCATCACTTATTGGAATGGATCAAATGTAAAACCAGAGACCATAATATAAAGGTATCTGGTAAAACGGAAATAAATTTAGAATCCAATTATTTTGGGGCTATAATGAAACGAAAATGGCGTTCTAAAGTTGATTTGTATTGTATTGCGAAACGTTGTAAATTGTGTTATGTTATAGGGAAGTACTGACTGTTGCCGAAAATTGCCATTTTGATCTTTGTATCGACTTAGTATATTTACGATATGAAGGTAAAAGTAGTGATTTCTGATCGAAAACGGGACAATGTGGCGCACGCCAATGAATCAAACGTAATTTTGGAAGTGAATTAACTTGCTCTGTAAAGAGCACATATGGTGAGTCGGAACGTATTAAAGCCTAATAAAAGTTTATGAAACACAATGGGTGCACCTTTAAACTCTTCTGATTTTCTACTAGGTTGAAGTAAAAAATCATAACACGTTAATCCAAAAATGCTGATTACTAAGCTGTTATAATGTAATGTTATATATGTTGAAAATGATTGATGTTTGCATGTGTACCTTAAAAAAGAAATAAACTGAAGTAACTATTGCTTTGATATGAATATGAGGCTACGGTTTGAAAAAATACAACTAAATACTTGGCGTATTTATTTGTCTCCATAATAGTTAGACTGAAACAAAAGTTCACAATAAACATTGCAAGTTAAAGATATGGCACAAAATTAGGAAACTCGACATGAAATGTCCCAGTGAGGACAAATGCTACGTGCTTCAGAGAGTCGGTCTGTGAGCTGTCGCTGGGAGACTTCTTACACGTCGGGGATTCTTTCCGTTACTCAACTCATTCAGATGAACGTATCTTTTTGTCTTTTGTTTTAATTCAACCGTATGTTTTGCATATGTCCGAATGATTTTAAGTCCATATATACTGGTAAAACTACACGTATTAATCGGCCGTTCTTGTAAAACGTGCTTAAAGAACATATATGTTTTGTTTTCAAATAGTTTTCCCGTCAACCTCATCTCATACCATTCAAAGAGCTTTTCAGTATCTGAATATATTTTCTGAACTCAACAAGTTTTAAATGCACTTTCATGTTAAACCACACCGCCAAAATACACGTATATGGAGTAACTGAATTATTTTGCACATGTATGCTGGTAAATAGGTAAAGATGACCCAAACAAGCTGTATAAAATCGAGTAACTGCATGTATGATATGAAAATAACTCGTCAATCAGCTGCTGCTACACTTTAATTATGGATTATTAGAAGAAAATCCGCTCGTAATGCAAACACTGACGGAGAGTGTGGGGGCTGTATTAATACGAGTAATGTCCTTCAGTGATTAGTGTCTTATCTCTTTGCTTGGACTCATCCCAAGCATAGCATCATAACATCTTGAAGATCATATATCAATGCTCCTAATAAAATGTTTATATCGGCAAAATAATAACATTCCAAAATTTCAAAGGATTTTGTTTTTTAATTTACTCGCTTCGTGTATTTGTTGCTGATTTAAAGAGTGATTGAGTATTTTTAATAATATTTTATTTGGCTTTCATACGTGATGAAAGATCACATGTGCTGATTAAAGTTCAAATAATTTCACTTGACACCACCCCCAAATATATGATATTATACTTGTTTCAAATAAAGATCAAGCCACAGCTTTTAAATGTGCACAAACCGAAATTACACACGTCTAAAATATATGCACAGTACATGTATATGTCGTTATATGACCTTTTAATCATTAGAACCCGTTTACGTCTTGTAATAAGTCTATGTTATAAGGTACACTTCCAAAATTACTTACGTTTGACCAAATGGCGCGCGTCATTTTCCGGTTTTAGATCATGAATAGAGAGTTTTATCTTCATATTGTCACGATACTTAATGAACTAGAATTGGATTTTAAATGGTCAGCAACAGACTGACGGTATATCTAACACCATTTAGGCCTAAACAAAATTCTGGTCTTGACATGCTGACAAAAATGATGCGATGACGCGATTTTTTTTATTTTTTTGACGACATTTTACTTTTTTTTTTGGAATGATGAGTTTAACAAACAAAATTTATACAATTATTTATACAAATAAAGCACAAACCCTCTTTAATATGTGTTACTATTCCAAATAGTCAATAATCTCACCCCTCCACTCCATCTAAAAAGAAACGAGTGACATTTTCTATGTCCAATGTTATCTGCCCCTTACTTTTGAAAACCTGGAAAAAAGACCTGAGGCGTGGGTTTGAAACTGATGCGGGCGGAAACCAGAAACAAATTCTTTTTTTTTGGGCCTTATACTGTTTGACATAATGAAGCTCCAAAAACATACTCAATGGCCACAAGCATGACAAGTGAGGGCAAAACTGTTCTAACTGAAGATGTTCTTGCTTTGGACTTTCCTGTTTTAAGTTATCTCTCAAGTCAGGCGACAATTTTATTTATTTTTTGGACAAATCGTTTTCAATGTATGGCACCTGTGAGAGCCTTGTATAAATATGAAATACTCAGTTATTACTTTCGACATTATCAAACGTCTCAAATATCCTCAGTTCAAATGATAATAACTGTATTATATACGGGATATATAACCCCTGGTATATTGGAAGTCATTGATTTTCTTATAATAAAATTCGATATTTTACAAAGAAAAGTAAAGGACATATAAGTTTACGACTATTTGAAATTGACTGTTTTGATTTGTAGGTAAATGAAATGAAACATTGCCGGTCACGGTATTGATATCCTCATCATTCTTTTCAATTAACCTAGATCATTTACTGTATATTCAGATTCGCTGCATCTAATTCCCAACGTGATGTATTAATCATCTACTGAACTTTTCACCCAACATAGCTTCATTATAGTACTTGGCCTTGGATAACATTTTGGGAACTCTTTTTTTTCAGTGTGTTAGACTAACCTTGATATTGGATAAAATTATACATGAAAGTGATGAACCTTGATATCCTTTTTCTTTTTAAGATTTTATCAAGACGGGAAATGTACATATGTTGTATTGGGTTACTTTGAGTAGCTATCAACATGATTTTAGATGAGGGTAGATGGCCTGCTATAACCCCTTCCGAGTAAAAGTAAAACTCAGTGGACAATTTGTAACATGAGTAATTTTAAAATGATATCACCTATAAGTGCATAAACGCAATAGCATTGCAGCGTTGTCACATACTATGACGTAGTTCCTCTTTTCAATATTTGTATTAATATTGTTTATTTCATGAAGTTTCAGGCCACTGGCCCATTGAACATAGGATTTTAACAATGTGTACATTTTGATTGAAAATATATATTTTTATTTAGATATACAATGACAGAATTGTTTTCATAAGGGTTAAATCTTCTGATATCAATATTGTCTACGTCTCGTTCCTTAAAACAATCAACGCATGTATTTAAAGCAAATCTAAGAAATACTACATTGCTGTCTCGGAATACGGTGATTACATCATAAACAAAATAACTGATAAAACGTTTTTATTGCATAAAATTGTAAAAAACTATCCGAGTACAACTTTACCTCCATTATTAAATTGAAACACACATTATAGAACTGCGCTGAGGGCACAGTTTCACCCAATGAGTGTATATCCATATCACGACGAACTACTCTGAGTGTTTACACGATCTTAGACATTTTGTTGTGAAACTCTATAGGTTATTAAACATTGATTTCTTTTTCAGGTGTACTTTTCAAAATAAGAAAGAATTTAGTCGGTTATATTACAAATCTTATGTGTTGAAACATACTTGAAATTTGATGTACTTCCGGCAAATAAGTCCTTCACAATTTCGTTTGTGGAATCATTTTAATCCGCTGTATCATCTATCTTAGATCCAAAAAACCTCCATTAAATTCAATTGTTTTCAGGAAGTTTATGATAACTCGAAATATAGACAAAAATATACACATAGTAACATGTATTTTACCAATTATACATGTCAAATCTCTCGGGTTCTATTTCCTAAACCAGCTTAAATATAAGAAGTATTGTCTATCTGTTAAAGTATACTTCAGTTCCATGTTTCTTACATTAACTCAGGTACCATCTGTTTTGATTTTATTTCAAGAGCATTTGTAATTGACTCACATTCAGCATTATGATCCGGTTCTGAATTATAGTTTTTCGAAAAACATCTTAGCGACTTTTATAGATTACCTGTTCCTACGATAATCCACCTCTAAACGTCCGCACCAAAATAACACAGATGGTAGCTTGGTGGTAAATACTTCGGAACATGTTGGATTAGACCAGATAATCTTCTTACTTTCGTGTAATCCCTTCCTGTCCTCACCCAAATGAACATTGCACGCATATGTATTTACTGAGGGTCAAAGTGAATTTATTATAAGATATTCGCACTTTTGTTTTCCCGATGTTTGCCGTGGGTGACTAGTTTGAGTGATAAAGCGTTTCATTATTCCAATGCTGGACCTTTCACTGTTCTGAATTATTTCGTGAATTCATCAAGGGATCGTAGGCTCATCATAATGAATGGTATAAAGATAGACATACTGATTAATACACTGCTTAAAGTATTATTTGCTATTTTTAACGTTGAAAAATAATTGTTAATAGAAATAGTAAAGGTTTCGCCCGATATACATTGTAACCTTTTAACTCAAATGATTTCGAGTGGTTCATCATGCTTGTATGCATCTTTTCACTTTCTATCTGATATTCAAGGATGTAGTACATACAGTGTAGATATAAATGCATGCATGATTAACAATCATTATAAGTTTTAACATTAGTTCATGATATATACAGTTGTGCTTCTAAACTATATCTTAACATCAGCAAGAGTGTAAAATTGACCAAAAACGAGAAAGTGTTTACGGTGAGTGTCTAGATACACCAGCAAACCTCATCCTATCCCATTTATTGCCTCACCACTCGTTTACTGCTCAATACCATCCACCGTCGCCCAGACATAGGCATAGCAGGGAGTACATATACACCGAGGAAGAAAAGAAACGTCACCTGATTATTTATGCATTTAGCTAACAGATGTCACACACATTTGAAATATATATGTATAAACGTTTCTAAAACACTTCCAAAACATGATTTTCCAAAACCTGCAAGGGATAATTGTGATAATGTCAACTTTCTGAACTTTGCATGATTGTTTGCATAACAAGTAAATAATTATAAGACGAATTTGGTATTTGGTCGTATTCCAATGTGAAATGTTCGTTGGCAGTGACGAAGTCAGTAATTAACAGGAAACCTTTATCGTTCAACTCCACCGCAGAGAGAAAATGCTATAGGTATGTTACACCTTACATCAGACTTGTAAGTCTTTGCAGACAGCGGTTGGTCATCAGACAAGATGAGGCATGGACGAGCAGAGAAACGATACCCACGAAAACCGTCAGTTATGGGTGTTTCATTTGTTTACCTTGACGTCATCAGCATTGACAGAGCTTTGCCACCGATACAGTAGAATGTAGCAAAGAATTACATGAACATTTATTCAGAGTGTACTGAATACCCAAGGGCATGGCGTTAACATGCAGACATCAACCAGGATACCGGACAATCGTCTAGCTGGGAACAAATTGCTTATTGAACGAACATCGTGAATTGGATTTGCTAATCAACTTTAACACATTCATGTATTATCCTTTTTGAAAATTAAATACTTCTCTTTCAATAATATGTATTTGGTTTCGGTTATTTTTAAATGTTCGTCAGTTCGTCAGATGAATTCATGAACCAAAGGAAGGAGATGTGAAAACGTATTCACATGACAAACTTTAAAGTCTTTAAATGACTCTCTTCTTGAAACTACTATGTATTTGAATAGTCAATGGAATCAAATGAATGTAATATGGTGTCCTATGGAAATGAAAATTTGATGGCTTAGTATGGCTTGTATAATCTTGAAATGTTAATTCAAATCTATTGTCTTACCACGTTGAAAGGAAAACTAGCTCGAATATCCAGCTCACCTAGTTCGTGCAAGAGTCTTGATAAAACTGTGGAACTTCAAGATGAACATATCATGTGAATCTTTATAAACTCGGCTAACAAACTATCAAACTCATTTCATACCTTGATATAAAAATGGATTCAATGATATCTTTGGAATTCCGGACTAGTCCTTAATTTTTTGCCATATAAACTGTCCCTTAGAACCTATTTTACAAGTTCATTTTAACAGGCCTGCAATGTAGCATAAATTCTTTATTTAAGAATTTCAAATTTATAAAGGAAAATCCAATTATATTATTTTCAATGGAATTTCTTTTCTCCAAAGAGATCGTTGTGTGTTCCATGTTATCAACCCAACATACATGTATATCTATGAGAGATGGAAAGTTCGTTTGTTTGATCTAAATTCAATTGTGGTTAATTCCGCTCACCAATTATATCTAATTCATCTTCAAGACAGACAGCATTGCTGCAGTCAAAGCTATCCGGTTTGATTTCAATGGAATAAGCTTCCCATCCGGTCTGAGGGACTTGTCTCCACATTTGTCTAATCAAATAGCTCTTCAGTTTCAGAGTTCAAGGACCATCTACATGAAAATAAATAGGAATGTAAAAATAGGAAATTACTAGGCTTTCACGTATAACTGAGTGATTATTGGAAACAAATAATTCATTTTATGTAAGTTGTTATATGGCAACCCATTATTATCTGATATGCATTGTATTCGTTTTATGACTTATTAATGAGAGAATGCTAGCTTGCAGCTCACACATCTTATTAGTCAATAAACTGTCTCTTCAAGGAAACATTATAATACATGGCCTTGTGAAGTCGGTTTGTTTTGTCATTGCATAGAAATGTAAGGTAAACAATTCTTCTTGATCTATTCACTGATATTGGTATCAACACATGATCAGTCATTAAAAACTCAATGTTTCAAATGTCACTTTTCTCAATCTATCTTCAAGTTCAACTATGAAAAATAATAGCAGAACGCAGTTGATGTCGTCATTCAACATGTAGTATTCGTATAAAAAGGTCCCATCACTGTGACATCCCACAATCATCTATTAGTCAAACATCCCAGTCTGCTTATTGAGTGGCATTTAATTTTTTTTTAAATCCAATTAATAGCTGATGTCAGCAATTTGTTCATGCTTATGTCACCACAGTAGTGAAATATATCTTCCTCATTGAGTTGGTCATGGTCCTTGGAATAATACTTTTTACCTTAACTACATGGATACACTGTCCAGTGAAAGCTGGAAGAACGCGAAGTTATGTCCCAATCTACTGCCCCATTAAAGATAATTGATCTGGATCTGATATAACGAAAATCAATATTTCAAAACATGTCACACTTATACTATTCGCATGTAACAACAGAATCCTAAATAACTCTACAAAAAGAACTAATCACTACCATTTTGCTGGTTTCATGTGTCAACATATAAACATATTTTAACTGGATATATTACTTTTTTAATACTAAATTGTATCTATGTTTTGTTTAACCATAACCTCTTGTTGCTTTTGAAGTTCATAATTGTGTATTTCTTTATGACATCTTTGATGTTACCAATAAAAAATGTATTCTCTCTCCGACTCACGTGACAATAGTGAACGTGCTGATTGGTCAGTAACGATGTACAACATTTGAACTAACATGAGCAGCATCATAAAATTATATCCCTGATCAGGAACAGATAATGTTTCAAAATTTACAATATCAGTGTAGTAAGACAATTAGGGATGTGATGTAACCATGTTTGAGTCGTAAATATCACCAAAAGATTAAGATACATCGCATTCGGTAGGTATAGTTGTTTTGCTGGATAGTTTATAATAACCTAACAATTTTATTTACGAGTAATTTGGGTAATTTTCATATTAATATAATCAATTAGTGAAAAGTGTAGGTGTAATGTTGTTGATGTATCTCGGTGGTATGTGATCACGGCTTCAGAAATACACCTGACAAGCATCAACATGTCTTTCGATGGTGGATGTAGCAGTAACAATGTTAAGAAATAAACTGAAGTAACTATTGCTTTGATATGAATATGAGGCTACGGTTTGAAAAAATACAACTAAATACTTGGCGTATTTATTTGTCTCCACAATAGCTAGACTGAAACAAAAGTTCACAATAAACATTACAAGTTAAAGATATGGCACTAAATTAGGAAACTCGACATGAAATGTCCCAGTGAGGACAAATGCTACGTGCTTCAGAGCGTCGGTCAATGAGCTGTCGCTGGAAGACTTCTTACACGTCGGTGATTCTTTCCGTTACTCAACTCATTCAGCTGAACGTATCTTTTTGTCTTAAGTTTTAATTCAACCGAATGTTTTGCATAGATCCGAATGATTTTAAGTCCATCTATACTGGTAAAACTACACGTATTAATCGGCCGTTCTTGTAAAACGTGCTAAAAGAACAAAAATGTTTTGTTTTCAAATATTTTTCCCGTCAACCTCATCTCATACCATTCAAAGAACTTTTCAGTATCTGCATATATTTTCTGAACTCAACAAGTTTTAAATGCACTTTCATGTTAAATCACACCGCCAAAATACACGTATATGCGAATAACTGAATTATTTTGCACATTGTATGCTGGTAAATAGGTAAAGATGACCCAAACAAGCTGTATAAAATCGAGTAACTGCATGCATGATATGAAAATAACTCGTCAATGAGCTGCTGCTACACTTTAATTATGGATTATTAGAAGAAAATCCGCTCCTATGCAAACACTGACGGAGAGTGTGGGGGCTGTATTAATACGAGTAATGTCCTTCAGTGATTAGTGTCTTATCTCTTTGCTTGGACTCATCCCACGCATAGCATCATAACATCTTGAAGATCATATATCAATGCTCCTAATAAAATGTTTATATCGGCAAAATAATAACATTCCAAAATTTCAAAGGATTTTGTTTTTTAATTTACTCACTTCGTGTATTTGTTGCTGATTTAAAGAGTGATTGAGTATTTTTAATAATATTTTATTTGGCTTTCATACGTGATGAAAAATCACATGTGCTGATTAAAGTTCAAATAATTTCATTTGACACCACCCCCAAATATATGATATTATACTTGTTTCAAATAAAGATCAAGCCACAGCTTTTAAATGTGCACAAACCGAAATTACACACGTCCAAAATATATGCACAGTACATGTATATGTCGTTATATGACCTTTTAATCATTAGAACCCGTTTACGTCTTGTGTATGTTATTAGGTAGACTTCCAAAATTACTTACGTTTGACCAAATGGCGCGCGTCATTTTCCGGTTTTAGATCATGAAAAGAGAGTTTTATCTTCATATTGTCACGATACTTAATGAACTAGAATTGGATTTTAAATGGTCAGCAACAGACTAACGGTATATCTAACACCATTTAGGCCTAAACAAAATTCTGGTCTTTACATGCTGACAAAAATGATGCGATGACGCGATTTTTTTTGATTTTTTTGACGACATTTTTTATTTTTTTGGAATGATGAGTTTAACAAACAAAATTTATACAATTATTTATACAAATAAAGCACAAACCCTCTTTAATATGTGTTGCTATTCCAAATAGTCAATAATCTCACCCCTCCACTCCATCTAAAAAGAAACGAGTGACATTTTATATGTCCAATGTTATCTGCCCCTTACTTTTGAAAACCTAGAAAAAAAGACCTGAGGCGTGGGTTCGAAACCAGAAACAAATTCTCTTTTTTTGGCCTATAATGCTACGGTCACACTTACACGATGTCATCCACGATGTATCACGTGCAACTTCATCTTGATATGCACCTATATGTTCTGGATACACACGCCATTCACACTTACAACGAACTTGATGTGCACGTGGCTTTTCGGCGAAGGTCGTATTGAGCTACGATTGGGTAAAATGTTTTGAACATGCTCAAAACTTTCGCGATCATCGGGAAACATCGTGAAATACACGCACTATGCACGTGGTGCATAAGTGTTACATCGTACTTTACTCTTGTTTATCGTAGCATTATCGTGAGTAAATTGGTATTACGATGCTCCCGTCAACTGTACGAATAGGAAGTGCTAATTGCGAATGTGTTACGTACGTTCACTAAAAGAGTTGATTCCGAGCATAAGGCGTATTTAACAAGACACCATTAAGTGTTTACCACGATATTCAAGTGCTCTTTACAAACAATGTCTTTTTTGGCATGTTTGGTATGTAATTAATCTTTATTTCATACTGAAAAGGCCACAGGTCTATAGCACATACATGATGGATAAATGCACACATAAATACGGGTTACATCGATAATACGTTGTTTCTATACAGCATTGCATAATGGATGAACATGGCAAGATTTTGTAATATAGTTTGACTTCTAATGCTGAGAAGAGTTGATCATTTAATTGTATTTGGATGGACATAGTAATATTTTCAAATATATTTACTACGTAATGTATAATACGACGGGACAATGAGAAGGAAATGATAGGTCGTGAGACGCACATCTAAATCGTGCTAATGAACGTCTAAATTTCATTATGTTAACACATGATAAATATAATTCATCGATTAGATCATTTTTGAACATGGAATAATACAAACATTTGCTTGATAACGAAATGTGTTCACTCTATGTTTGAGGATAGATATATTTAAGTCTTGTAGTTAATGACTGACTGAACGGTGTGCGAAATTCTTCATATTGTGCATTCGGTGTAGACCCGGGAAGTATAAAATATAAATTTCAGAAGTCCCGCCAAATATAATTTCAGTTTGGGGCAAAGTGCCGTTTAGTATAATAATAGCTGTAAAAGGGTATTTACTTGTCAAAACACAACCCGCGAAGGGGGGTGCTTATCAAAACAAACTTGTTTAATTGAGAAGTTGCAGTTAACAGAGTAAGCATGCATGTGTTCTATTAAGAATACAGTTTCTTCATACACATCTCTTGTTGTATGAACACGTGTATATTTTAGTTGTATAGTCTCTCATAACCCTAAATGGGTGGCTCGGATACTCCTTTTATTGTACTGTATATATGTTTTAATGTACGAGGTGAGACTTTAATAAATAATCTGTCTGTCTGTCTCTTGTTGAAAAAAATTGTATAGTGCCTTTAAAGATTTTCAAAAAATGAGTTACACCATAAATGTATTGAGAAAATATTGTGTAATGTGGAGGTTAAAAGAGAATATTGATAAGACTAAAGTAGTTGTGTTTGGATCCGGAACTGCAAGGGTGAATTTTCGACAATATTTTGTTGGTGACGTTATTTTAAAAAATTCCGATAGTTATACTTACCTAGGAATACAATGTCATAAGAATAGGAAATTTAATACTGCCATAAAAGCCATAAGAGATCAAGGCCTGATAGCAATGTATTGGTTGTTATTAAAATCACGAAATCTAGATTTACCACTTTGTAAATAATGTAAAATATTATTAACCCGTGACTTGATGGTTTAGACAAATGAGTGCATATATGAGAATATGTTATCTGAAAAGCAGAACTAAAAGCTCAGTTGAATCATATGAGAAGAGACGAAGTAAACACACAAGTGTATTCTTTCTATTTGGTGAAAATCAGTCAATCCCCAAATTTCTGCTCAATAAGTCAAAATTGGATTTATTTTTGCATCAAATATTTTGAAGAAGGTTTTATAATTCATATAGTGTATTGATTGTTATCAGTATACGAATTAGTGTTTTATGCGCCCGAAGCGCAGCATATTTGACATGCATCGTCCAGGAAAGCCCATTGGTGAACAACAATCCCAAATTCTTATAACAGCTAACACATTCTAGGCGTATATCCTTAAATGTCCATTTTTCTATTTTAGAGATTTTACCCCCTTATTCAAAGACGACGTTTTTTTTTTTATCTCCCTGTTAATTTCCATGTATCACAGTATTGTTCAAGTTCATTTAATTGATTTCGGAGGCCACGTATGGGGCTTGAAAATAAAACAACGTCGTCTGCAAACAAGAGAAAGAATATTTAGACAATTTCTGGATGGAGTTGGATGCCGTTTGAGCATTTAGTTTCCATGTGGGTAGCAAGTTCATTTATGAAGAATGAAAAAAGAAATGGGCTAAGAATACATCCCTGTCTGACACCTAGTTGCAGTTCGAACGTTTCCGAAAATCTTTGGTTACTTTTAACGCATGCCTTTACGTTATTACATATTCAATAGAAGTTTACACATTTTGTCACTAAGACAATCATATAATCATATTGTCAATGGTGGTATATCCATGTCTAAAGCTAGCTTGTGATTCCTTTATTGTATCCATTGTATACCCCCAGTTTACAAGTCTCTTACATGTCAAAGGGTCTGTTCATGAAATTTGAGTCTATTAATATACTTTACACAATACCAGCGGCACATTCTGGTATTGCCCAAGAAGCGAACAAGAGAGCGAGAATGTTAGGTCGTAGAAAAAGAGTGCTCAGGTAAGATATGTGGTTATCATTAGTTCAAAGTTATAAACCTCTCTCGAGGTCAATACATTCTGGTGTTATCGTCAGTGCAGCTGTATAGCCCGAGCCGAAGGCGAGGGCATTCACTGCAACGAAAATGCGTACATTGCGTAATGTGTCTGAAACCAAAATTGATAAGGAGATATTACATGTATGTCGTATTAAACACGGATACATCGTAATATCAACGTTTTAAGCACGTAGCAGCTCTTACATCACACGTTGTGAACACGCCCCTTTCTTGACAAACACGCACGCAAATCTGAGTAATAACGTAGGTCTCACTTGATGTGAACGTAATGTGTTAGTGATACACTCGCGGTACATCGTATCTTGTTCTTGTAAACAGTATAAAATACCTTTTACTACGATAATCCCCACCTCGTAATAAGCACGTCTATGACATCGTGTAAGTGTGACCGTAGCATACTGTTTGACATAATGAAGCTCCAAAAACATACTCAATGGCCACAAGCATGACAAGTGAGGGCAAGACTGTTCTAACTGAAGATGTTCTTGCTTTGGACTTTCCTGTTTTAAGTTATCTCTCAAGTCAGGCGACCATTTTATTTATTTTTTGGACAAATCGTTTTCAATGTATGGCACCTGTGAGAGCCTTGTATAAATATGAAATACTCAGTTATTACTTTCGACATTATCAAACGTCTCAAATATCCTCAGTTCAAATGACAATAACTGTATTATATACGGGATATATAATCCCTGGTATATTGGAAGTCATTGATTTTCTAATAATAAAATTCGATATTTACAAAGAAAAGTAAAGGACATATAAGTTTACGACTATTTGAAATTGACCGTTTTGATTTGTAGGTAAATGAAATGAAACATTGCCGGTCACGGTATTGATATCCTCATCATTCTTTTCAATTAACCTAGATCATTTACTGTATATTCAGATTCGCTGCATCTAATTCCCAACGTGATGTATTAATCATCTACTGAACTTTTCACCCAACATAGCTTCATTATAGTACTTGGCCTTGGATTACATTTTGGGAACTCTTTTTTTTTCAGTGTGTTAGACTAACCTTGATATTGGATAAAATTATACATGAAAGTGATGAACCTTGATATCCTTTTTCTTTTTAAGATTTTATCAAGACGGGAAATGTACATATGTTGTATTGGGTTACTTTGAGTAGCTATCAACATGATTTTAGATGAGGGTAGATGGCCTGCTATAACCCCTTCCGAGTAAAAGTAAAACTCAGTGGACAATTTGTAACATGAGTAATTTTAAAATGATATCACCTATAATTGCATAAACGCAATAGCATTGCAGCGTTGTCACATACTATGACGTAGTTCCTCTTTTCAATATTTGTATTAATATTGTTTATTTCATGAAGTTTCAGGCCACTGGCCCATTGAACATAGGATTTTAACAATGTGTACATTTTGATTGAAAATATATATTTTTATTTAGATATACAATGACAGAATTGTTTTCATAAGGGTTAAATCTTCTGATATCAATATTGTCTACGTCTCGTTCCTTAAAACAATCAACGCATGTATTTAAAGCAAATCTAAGAAATACTACATTGCTGTCTCGGAATACCTGATTACGTCATAAACAAAATAACTGATAAAACGTTTTTATTGCATAAAAGTGTAAAAACTATCCGAGTACAACTTTACCTCCATTATTAAATTGAAACACACATTATAGAACTGCGCTGAGGGCACAGTTTCACCCTAATCGATGAGTGTATATCCATATCACGACGAACTACTCTGAGTGTTTACACGATCTTAGACAATTTGTTGTGAAACTCTATAGGTTATTAAACATTGATTTCTTTTTCAGGTGTACTTTTCAAAATAAGAAAGAATTTAGTCGGTTATATTACAAATCTTATATGTTGAAATTAATTTGAAATTTGATGTATTTCCGGCAAATAAGTCCTTCACAATTTCGTTTGTGGAATCATTTTAATCCGCTATATCATCTATCTTAGATCCAAAAACACCATTAAATTCAATTGTTTTTAAAAAAAACTCGAAATATAGACATAAATATAGTAACATGTATTTTACCAATTTTACATGTCAAATCTCTCGGGTTCTATTTCCTAAACCAGCTTAAATATAAGAAGTATTGTCTATCTGTTAAGTATACTTCAGTTCCATGTTTCTTACATTAACTCAGGTACCATCTGTTTTGATTTTATTTCAAGAGCATTTGTAATTGACTCGCATTCAGCATTATGATCCGGTTCTGAATTATAGTTTTTCGAAAAACATCTTAGCGACTTTTATAGATTACTTTTTCCTACGATAATCCCCCCCTAAACGTCCGCACCAAAATAATACAGATGGTAGCTTGGTGGTAAATACTTCGGAACATGTTGGATTAGATCAGATAATCTTCTTACTTTCGTGTAATCCATTCCTGTCCTCACCCAAATGAACATTGCACGCACATGTATTTACTGACGGTTAAATTGAATTTATTATAAGATATTCGCACTTTTGTTTTCCCGATGTTTGCCGTGGGTGAACGTTTTCATGACTAGTTTGAGTGATAAAGTGTTTCATTATTCCAATGCTGGACCTTTCAATGTTCTGAATTATTTCGTTAATTCATCAAGGGATCGTACCATAATGAATGGTATAAAGATAGACATACTGATGAAAACACTGCTTAAAGTATTATTTGCTATTTTTAACGTTGAAATATAAGTGTTAATAGAAATAGTAAAGGTTTCGCCCGATATACATTGTAACCTTTAACTCAAATGATTTCGAGTGGTTCATCATGCTTGTATGCATCTTTTCCCTTTCTATCTGGTATTCAAGGATGTAGTACATACATTGTAGATATAAATACATGCACGATTTACAATCATTATAAGTTTTAACATCAGTTCATGATATATACAGTTGTGCTTCTAAACTATATCTTAACATCAGCAAGAGTGTAAAAATTGACCAAAAACGAGAAAGCGTTTACGGTGAGTGTCTAGATACACCAGCAAACCTCATCCTATCCCATCTATTACAGATGCCTCACTACTCGTTTACTGCTCAATACCATCCTCCGTCGCCCAGACATGGGTATAGCAGGGAGTACATATACACCGAGGAAGAAAAGAAACGTGACCTGAGTATTTATGTATTTAGCTAACAGATATCACAAACATTTGAAATATATATGTAAAAACGTTTCTAAAACACTTCCAAAACATGATTTTCCAAAACCTGCAAGGGATAATTGTGATAATGTCAACTTTCTGAACTTTGCATGATTGTTTGCATAACAAGTAAATAATTATAAGAAAAATTTGGTATTTGGTCGTATTCCAATGTGAAATGTTCGTTTGCAGTGACGAAGTCAGTAATTAACAGGAAACCTTCCTCGTAATCTCCACAGCAGAGAGAAAATGCTATGAGAGGTATGTTAGATCTTGACTTGTAAGTCTTTGCAGATAGACTGATTGAACCACCAGACAAGATGAGGCATGGACGAGCAGAAAAACGATAGCCACGAAAACCGTCAGTTATGGGTGTTTCATTTGTTTTACCTTGACGTCATCAGCATTGACAGAGCTTTGCCACCGATACAGTAGAATGTAGCAAAGAATTACATGAACATTTATTCAGAGTGTACCGAATACCCAAGGGCATGGCGTTAACATGCAGACATCAACCAGGATACCGGACAATCCTCTAGCTGGGAACAAAATGCTTATTGAACGAACATCGTGAATTGGATTTGCTAATCAACTTTAACACATTCATGTATTATCCTTTTTGAAAATTAAATACTTCTCTTTCAATAATATATATTTGGTTTCGGTTATTTTTAAATGTTCGTCAGTTCGTCAGATGAATTCATGAACCAAAGGAAGGAGATGTGAAAACGTATTCACATGACAAACTTTAAAGTCTTTAAATGAAACTTGAAACTACTATTTATTTGAATAGTCAATGGAATCAAATGGGTGTAATATGGTGTCCTATGGAAATGAAAATTTGATGGCTTAGTATGGCTTGTATAATCTTGAAATGTTAAATTCAAATCTATTGTCTTACCACGTTGAAAGGAAAACTAGCTCGAATATCCAGCTCACCTAGTTCGTGCAAGAGTCCTGATAAAACTGTGGAACTTCAAGATGAACATATCATGTGCATCTTTATCAACTCGGCTAACAAACTATCAAACTCATTTCATACCTTGACATAAAAATGGCTTCAATGATATCTTTGGAATTCCGGACTAGTCCTTAATTTGTTGCCATATAAAATGTCCCTTAGAACCTATTTTTCAAGTTCATTTTAACAGCCTGCAATGTAGCATACATTCTTTATTTAAGAATTTCCAATTTATAAAGGAAAATCCAATTATATTATTTTCAATGGAATTTCTTTTCTCCAAAGAGATCGTTGTATGTTCCATGTTATCAACCCAACATACATGTACATGTATATCTATGAGAGATGGAAAGTTCGTTTGTTTGATCTAAATTCAATTGTGGTTAATTCCGCTCACCAATTATATCCAATTCATCTTCAAGACAAACAGCATTGCTGCAGTCAAAGCTACGCATCCGGTTTGATTCCAATGAAATAAGCTTCCCATCCGGTCTGAGGGACTTGTCTCCACATTTGTCTAATCAAATAGCTCTTCAGTTTCAGAGTTCAAGGACCATCTACATGAAAATAAATAGGAATGTAAAAATAGGAAATTACTAGGCTTTCACGTATAATTGAGTGATTATTGGAAACAAATCATTCATTTTATGTATGTTGTTATATGGCAACCCATTATTATCTGATATGCATTGTATTCGTTTTATGACTTATTAATGAGAGAATGCTAGCTTGCAGCTCACACATCTTATTAGTCAATAAACTGTCTCTTCAAGGAAACATTATAATACATGGCCTTGTGAAGTCGGTTTGTTTTGTATCAACACAGGATCAGTCATTAAAAACTCAATGTTTCAAATGTCACTTTTCTCAATCTATCTCCAAGTTCAACTATGAAAAATAATAGCAGAACGCAGTTGATGTCGTCATTCAACATGTAGTATTCGTATAAAACGGTTCTATCACTGTGACATCCCACAATCATCTATTAGTCAAACATCCCAGTCTACTTATTGAGTATTTACTTTTTTTAAAATGCAATGAATGCAATGTCAGCAATTTGTTCATTCTTATGTCACCATTTGATTAGTAGTGAAATCTATCTTCCTAATTGAGTTGGTCATGGTCCTTGGAATAAGCTGTCTACTATATACTTTTTACCTTGACTACATGGATACACTTTCCAGTGAAAGCTGGAAGAGGTTATGTCCCAAACTACTGGCCCTTTAAAGATACTTGATCTGGATCTGATATTACGAAAATCAATATTTTAAAACATGTCACACTTACACTATTCGCATGTAACAACAACATCCTAAATAACTCTATAAAAAGAACTAATCACTACCATTTTGCTGGTTTCATGTGTCAACATATAAACATATTTTAACTGGATATATTACTTTTTTAATACTAAATTGTATCTCTGTTTTGTTTAACCATAACCTCTTGTTGCTTTTGAAGTTCATAATGGTGTATTCTTTATGACATCTTTGATGTTACCAATAAAACATGTATTCTCTCTCCGACTCACGTGACAATAGTGAAAGTACTGATTGGTCAGTAACGATGTACAACATTTGAACTAACATGAGCAGCATCATACAATTATATCCCTGATCAGGAACAGATAATGTTTCAAAATTTACAATATCAGTGTAGTAAGACAATTAGGGATGTGATGTAACCATGTTTGAGTCGTAAATATCACCAAAAGATTAAGATACATCGCATTCGGTAGGTATAGTTGTTTTGCTGGATAGTTTATAATAACCTAACAATTTTATTTACGAGTAATTTGGGTAATTTTCATATTAATATAATCAATAAGTGAAATGCGTAGGTGTAATGTTGTTGATGTATCTCGGTGGTATGTGATCACGGCTTCAGAAATTCACGTGACAAGCATCAACATGTCTTTCGATGGTGGATGTAGCAGTAACAATGTTATACAGACATCAAGGTCATTTGTCATCCGTTAATTATTCTCGAGAGACACGACTGCATCCACATAATGGCGCTATCAGTAGCTCTCTTCTACATAAGCTTCTTCATTATCTGGAAGAATGTGTTGCTTCTTCAATGAAAAGAGAAAAGGAAGACATTGTGTCAAAAACAATAATTTCGTTTCGTTTTCAGTTTCGTTTTTGTCGCATTTCAAGTTATTGTAACCAATCCAATTTTAGTAGTTTCAGTAAATACGTGAAAAATAAACTCATCGGCAAAAGAAACATATCACCTCAGTTGATTTTATCGTATTTATTATTTTCAATTGCAAATATCTCAAGTTTTCGAAATGATAATCTAAAACTGAAAAGTACAGGTGTTTAGGCAGCAGTCAAAGAATACTTCTACATGTCTTTTTAATTTAAAAAAATGAAATTTTAAATTTTAAACTTCTTCAAAAACATGACACATGATCACACACATTTGTACATTGACATATAAGACATATTCTATGTGAAAATTGATAAATGTGCCTGATTCAGCACACATTTACAACATTTTAAACATTTGGTGGAAATTTCATTTCTTACCCCATGTCTTCAAACAAATTTTAACTAAAATTTAATCACAGTCACAAATTAATTCATCCAAAGTACTGCAGATACGTATTATTGTTTCTCTTCACAGTCAAATGCATCTGATTTCTTTTAAATATTGCATTAATCAAAACCAACTGAGGTGATAAGTTTATTTTGCCGATGAGTTTAACAATGTGTGTTTGCTCGTTCATCATACATTGTCAACAACAATTTATGCGTTACAATTTGGTAAATTGGTAAAGAGTATTACATGTTTCTGACATATATGTATATGTTTCCATGACATGGTCTTGGATAAAATCGTATCAAGAATGACCATATTAGAATGTTAGCAAAAGTAACAGATTTTTTAAAAATACCATTACGAACAACTCCTTTCAAATAATCAACGAATACTTGCTTTCAAAGAAGTGTTTTTATCATTTACACTGTATGCCTACATTTCCTGCCTACATTATATATTTCTTTATGTTCGCTATATCTTTAAATATCTTGATAATATAATCATGTGTATATAGGAGAAGGCCTTGTGATGTTTCACTTGTACCTGATCCGTTTGTCACCAAAAACAAAAAAGAAAAGAAATAGTAATTTAAAATGTTCCTATAACTGTGAGTATCTGTTACAAATGTTTAACTCTCAGTTCTAAGGAAAAGATAAACGATAAGAGAAATGGATGAACAAGTATATACATTTACATTGTTGGTTATAGAATTTAATTACAATGTTTGTTCGACTGGTATTGTCTTACTAGTGTTTGCATACTCGAAATGCCTTTTAATAGTTTGAAAGAAAAACTGACCCAAAGTACAAACGATTAATTCTTAAATTTCAGCTTTGATACTGAATATGGTTATCTTTGCATTCTCACTTGTGAAACAAATGTGGTAATTTGTTCATATGGATCAAAATGCTTATGAAACTGAAAAGTATATAATCGTTTCTTAAAAGTCGTAAGACACACTTACTTGTACACTTATATCTATGCTCCTTTAACTCAAGCTTTTAAATATTTCGCCAGTGATTATTATGCAGGATCAATGAAAACTGAAAAGTATACAATCGTTTCATAAAAGTCGTAAGACACACTTACTTGTACACTTATATGTATGCTCCTTTAACTCAAGCTTTTAAATATTTCGCCAGTGATTATTATGCAGGATCAATGAAAACTGAAAAGTATATAATCGTTTCATAAAAGTCGTAAGACACACTTACTTGTACACTTATATGTATGCTCCTTTAACTCAAGCTTTTAAATATTTCGCCAGTGATTATTATGCAGGATCAATGAAAACTGAAAAGTATACAATCGTTTCGTAAAAGTCGTAAGACACATTTATGTGAATCCCTTGACTCAAGCTTTTAAATATAACGCCAGTGATAATGCATTATTAATCCCTATTCCGGATTTCTAGCCACGTATACACTTAAAGACAGTCTAAGAGTCGTCTGTGCAGAGGAAATTGCGTGTGTGCTGTTTCATACGATGCCCCACTCATCAGAACCTTGTCACCAAATACAATGGACATTGCATGGCGCCATTCAATATACCCGAACTCATCGTGATCAGAATATATGCTGCCATGTTATGAAAGCACAGATTATGAGAGGACCCTAAAACAAAACATCTGGAATCACAGAACCGTAAGAACCTAATGATAAATGAGGAATTGATGGTACGCGAAGACATTAAAAAAACTATTATGTGAAAAACTAAGATTGATTAATAACTGCAGATAAACATTGTGACTAAAATGTGAAACTCCACGAAGGAATGTGGTTTGGAATTAAAATATACCATCAAGTAAGTGTGTGCTCTTTAATGTTAAAAACTGAAATAAATACTTTTGCAGATTAAGCACTATACCTTGCCATTGCCGAAAAACCCACAGTAACCAACATTGTTCAGTGCCAGTGCATAACAAATCCATTACTTAAGAAAATCGGTTGCCTTGTCATGAAATGCTCTTGGTGACCGATCTTATGGTGTCGACAATTTCCCAAAATCTTTATATAAAATGGTATAATATTTACAACTCATCTTTTACTTTCAGTACACTTAAATGTATATATTTAGAGAAGTAATTCACACAAAAACCTGCATCTCCAAGTTTTAACCTCCTACTTCTCCGCCTGAATACTCCCATCCAACCACAGACTCCCTCTCCTACTCCACTGGTTGCGCCTGCATATGTTCGAACTAATTAACGTATTAGCGACTGCCCCAATGTCAAGAAAGGTACAGAAGCTAAACAAAATACCCTGCTATAAATTTCATATCAGTCTTCTGGTGGTCATCTAATAAATTTAGTATTGTCAAAATATAAGGTTTGATATTACCACAAAATGGCGACCCCCATATTTGATTTGGGACAAAATGAAGACCTTAAGTCTTATACATGTACGAATATGCTATCCTGGAAAGTTTATGTTTCTGTGTGAACTTGTTTCTGAGAAGACGTCGTTCAAAGGTTAATTGGTTGATTCCAATTCAAACAAAGAGTACGCTAGTAAACTTGACTAGTAAGCCCATAAAGAAATGTTCGTATGCCTTGGGCAAAAATAAATCACACGTGTAACTCACAATTTTAATCACTTGACTTGACATGTCTGATGTGTACCATATAACATGATTTGTATATAAGTTGAACATACTGAATCACTTGTGTTATGCACTATGTCACAGAACTACATGAATGTCAGGAAGAAAATTTGCCGCAGCATTTGGACAGTTATTGCACTAAAGCCTCCAAATGTCGACTTGAAATGGCGACTCGTTGGTGACACTGAACATATTTCTTAAATGTTGAAGTACATCAAATATTCAACCAGGTGTCCTCTCATTCTGAATACATCTCATTCTGCCTACAGCTTAAAAATGTCAAGGTCGATTGGCCACAGGAGTGTTGGCAGAGTGAGACATCTATAGATACTAAACCCTACCTACCCACAGCAAATTTGGAACAGTTTCATGTTAGACTGCTTCTCCACAAAAACGCTTAAACTTGTACATAGTACATTATTATAAAATGATGATATTATGAGGCAATATCATAATAGTTTTGAAACGTTGCCATAGATACTGAACCACTGAGGTACCCAAAACGCGTCATACATTGCAATAATTGTATCTGTAAATAGATTACTAGCTTGTCAAGTAGTTCGAAAAACTATCCACAAGAAAAATAAAAGACATAAAAATAAGACACTAGTTTCTTCATTTTATAACGATCAGAAAAATATATGTTTAGGTTTGGTATTACGGATATATTCAAATAAAATTGTCATATAATTCGAATAGTTTTTATCATCTTCTTAAATGAATGTGCAGTAGGATCTCGTGTTCACTTGAATTTAAAAGAAATTTGCTTTAAATGTCATCATTGTATTTTAAAAGTCAGACTTGAATTGAATATATATATAGCATTAAAACTAGTTCAATGAAACTCCCACACATATTCCTTACATATTGTATAAAAATAACGAGCTTGCCAAGTGATTTTGAAGTAATTGAAAGCTAGCATAAACATCTTACTTTGCAATATAAAAGTGATATTTTTACTGAAAGAAGATCAATTCAAATTTTATACCAATTAAAGACGTAGTCGTTTATTACATACAGAGTATCTTATCATTCAACTTTTCAAACTGGATACATAATTGATCAAACGATAATTGATCACATTATCACTTTGTCATTGTAACATCATTAAGAATTCTTGGACTTGTTATTGCTCAATGACGTTACCTTGTGTTGTAGGTAACCAGCATATGCTGAAACGTTGATGTTTGCGTATTTTCCTCAATTTCATGACACAAGTCATTAATAGAAACTTATATTCGTGTTCTTGGCACACTTAGTTTATGACACTCGTGCCTGATTATCGCTTTATCACATGCTCTTGTTCGTGAAATACTAGTGTCGTAAACACACATTGTAGTATGACATGTACTCTCGTACACTATTCTCTGTATAACAGTTTATAAAATTTCATTTAGTTTCCTTGCTCAGGCTGATATGCTCCAATATTTCTTATCAAATTTACAATTTCTGGGTTTTTCAATATCATAAAGGTTTCTTGTGGTATATGTGTAGCAAACTGTCGGTAATTTCGTTTGATTAGCTTGGGCAAGTAATAAACAGAATACTTACATATAATACCATAGTTATTAAACTAGTAAATACTTTGCTATCAAATTCGCTTTCGCTCCTTTAATACCGAATCATTAACTCTTTTATTTAACATGATCATATTAATTTAGTATATTCTATATATGTCATCAGTTTGGAAGTAAATGTAATTCCTAGCTCATATCAACAGATCACATCGACAGGAAATAAGAGGACGACGACATAGATGTACACAATAACCTTATTTCTTCAATTCTAACAACCAACAGTTATCTTTACAATTTACACTGTATCCATTGAACAAGAGTAATTTTGATTCTTTCATACGTTTGCTTAATTCGGTTTAGTCTGTAGCTACCACAGAATTAAAATAGCTACTCAGAAACACTGCATTGTTAGTTTAAGCTCACTGCGGAAACAAGGGCCAAGAGTAGGTCAGCCTAAGAAAACAGAGCGCTACGTACTGAAAGATATTCGAGACAAAGGTTATTATTCTATGTAAATATAGTTAATAAAATCACTACAATTCAAACTGAATCATCCTTTGAAAGTATCAGTGATATTCGTTTCTTAAATTCTATCATTAACATAAAAAGGGACTTTGAAAAATCTCTAAATATTGAGTGCAAATAATCATTGTTAATATTGCTTGAGAAAGGTGCATTAGAACTCTGTTGCAATTATATTTACACCATTTACTCCAGAACTCCAACTAATGACAACAGTGAAACTGATTCAATAAATCCTTTCTGCATGGTTAGTGTATCTCTGAAGACTTGATGTCATCCGCTCCATAAGGATATTTATATCCGCATCGCTCCAACAATCCCTTGATTTTGTAATCAATTGTTCGCTGAAGGTTAGTAACTCGCTAAATAAAGCATTGTGTTGCCATTTGACGGATTTCTCATCAGGGCACTGCCAATTTTGCTCCATTTAAAGTTATTTATTTTGTTGGTTATTTATAGAGTGATACTAGGCGAAGCTGGAAACATAGTCAGGGAGTTGTTGGAGCCAAGCAAATAGAAATACCCTTGCGGACGAGGCTGAGTGGATATCCGACTCGTCAGTTTGGCATTACATTCAGTTTACTTTTTCTGAATGTTGTCACTTGGAAACAATATACGTAGGCAGATCAAGCTTTTGAAGTGAAATACAAAAGTAAAGTAAGCATTTCTGTATACGAACTTGGATATTGTGACCATACACGACGTTTCGGTATAGGTGCTTACTCTTTCATCAGGAGGAACACAGATAATTTAGATTAAACACAAACTTCGAGACGGCGAGTCTGTCCGCAGTAGTATAGTTGTTCTCGAAGCTTAACTTACCTAAACAGTTTTGACTGTCTATACTTTGGGTCGAATTGCTGTCTGTTTAAGTAGTGTTTTGACTGTCCTGTAAGCAGTAACATACACAGATGTTTTTGTTTGTTTTTGAGTTACTTTGATTATTCCGTTTTCCCCTCCTACAGCTTTGTGTAAATGATTTCCCCAAAAAGCAAGGATATTAATTCGTTTTTTGGCATATAAACACATATATGACATATATTTGTCAATGGTACTTCTTTGTCTCATTACACATTATATGTATATGTTTTAGGGCAAGTGTGTAAATGATTTTGACAAAGCTTGAAACTGTTGAATTAGAAATTTCATTTTGATAGTTTCCTTTGGTAAAGAGCACATTGCTATAACCAACTATAACCAACAATGACTTCAATCAATATTTCACTGAATGGTTCATCTGTTGATATTAACACAGATTGATCACGGATCCCAGCTGGGTTAGGATTGATACCCTGTATTATATTCAAACTTTCGATGGCTGTGAAATCCTTTTTTTGGAAAATTAGGATTTCTAAATGAATATTATACAGTAAGTGAATTTCCCATAAGACTACAACCCATTGTAACTGACTACATGTATATAACGTTTCCTCAACAAGTGGACTAATACTCGGCATGCGTTGCTGTTTTGAAAACTTTGTTACGTTAAAGAGGGCAATTGCTTCAGATGATAATGTCACATTGAGGTCAAATGGTCAGTTATGCAGTATTTTGTTTATATGTCATTGGTATTGATATGATTTCCTTTATGAAAATTTATTCATGTTTACCATAACGTGCCATGTGGAAATATCTGTAATTAAAAAAGTGTTCATATTACATGAACATTTGATTTATATCACATAGTATAAGAATAAAATGTATCATTTGGAACCAAACACTTATATTATTTCAAAAAAATGATTTATCCATTTAGTTTCATAATATTTTATTCGGCTTTAATTACGGCCAAAATACAATATGTGCTAATTTGAGTTCAAATAAGTTCACTCAACATTCATATGCATCCCCAATTGCCAAATATATCATAATTACTAGTTTTCAATGAACATATACATTGTAGTAACATCATTATGCATGTGAAGACACCGAAATTACACACCACATTGTCATGCACAGTAATTATATGACCTATTGAATATCATTAACCCAAATTTTTCTTTCTGTTTGTTCCAAACCTATTTATTACTGTTTGACGCGCGCCAATCGCGATATATTGTCCGGTTTTGGATCAGACATCACTTTTTACCTTTCAAACCTTTATATCGCCACTATACTGAAACGATAACCATTAAAATGGTATTTTTCGGCATCAGTCATTACTTCTCGATAAAACAGTAACGCTTATAACGTTTTGTATATTTCGTATAGGTATAGGACTGAATATTAAAAACATTTTATATAGCAGACAATAAATAAAATGTAATACTTGATGCTCATAATAGTAACACAATATATATATAAATACTACATCCTCTCCAACTGCATTGTCCACCGCGGAATGTCAAATACTATCAATAATGTCAATGGGATGTTCTGCCATTCCTGAAGCAGAGTATTATCGATGTCACGAAGCATGACAGGTCGCGAAGCATGGCAGGTCGCGAAGCATGACAGGTCGTGATAGCTAGACGTTCCTGCATACACTTGACATCCAGGCATGTGCCAAACATGGTCGATCGGATTATATATATATATAGAAAAGAGTAAACATCATATGGGTTTGACTGGATCAATCTTCTTTAATACGATGAGCTCATTTCGACCAGTATATCGGTCTTTTCAAGTATGTTTAGACAAGTGGAAGATCGCATATATATATATACATGAACAAGAACAATAAATAATTACAACATCAATATCCTTACATGGTATTAAGACATTCTAACACAAGACAAAAGGCTTAAAGCTATGCTTGATAAAACCACTATAATCAAAAGTAAACGACAGCCAAATAACTTGAAAAAAATACTCACAAGAGCAAAATACAGCAATAATGAAACTCAGCCCGAAGTTTCAAAATGTCAAGATAAGAGATGTGGTACCTGCCCACTGATTATGGAAGGCCAAGAATTCCAATTTGAAAATGGACAAACTTTTAAAGTTAAACACCAAATGAGTTGCAAATCTAAAAATGTAATTTATGCAATCCTCTGTCCCAAATGTAATCTCACTTATATTGGCCAAACAAGCAATCTTCAAGCTAGGGTAAGGATCCTCAAACAACAAATAAATGACCCTAATCTCCGTCACCTAAAAATAAGCAAACATATAGCAGATTGCAACAATGGACAATTTATCATCTTCCCGTTCTATAAAGTATTTTCCAAATCAGACAATTCAAGCTTAACTTTAGAAACCAAAGAAGCATTTTTTATTAAAAAAAATACTGCCCCTCACTTAACAGTTAGTTCACAGAATGAAGTGATTACATGTAAATTCATGCTTGTGTCTACCTTGTGATTAATGAGACAGACTCATTAATCCTCACAAAGCTACATTGTTCTAGAGTCACACCCAATTAGTGTGCTCGAGGCAATTATGACGTGCGTGATTATCAAACAATGACCATGTCTTAATACCATGTAAGGATATTGATGTTGTAATTATTTATTGTTCTTGTTCATGTATACATTGTGTATATATATATATGCGATCTTCCACTTGTCTAAACATACTTGAAAAGACCGATATACTGGTCGAAATGAGCTCATCGTATTAAAGAAGATTGATCCAGTCAAACCCATCTGATGTTTACTCTTTTCTATATATAACCTTACTTACGTGAGAAACGACTCATTTTTATGTTTATATATATATATATATATATATATATTCTTTTCATATGAATTTGTTCTTCCATACATACCTAGTTTAAACTTTTGAGAAGAAGTAAATATGCCAGCACAAAGTATTTGAACATTATTGAAAATGTCAGGGTTGTAGACAAAATGCTGTAACAATGCCATTGAGAACGTGAATGAAACATATCTGATTTAGATTGAGTAGGAGGACAAACCCATCTGATGTTTACTCTTTTCTATATATAACCTTACTTACGTGAGAAACGACTCATTTTTATGTTTATATATATATATATATATATATATATATTCTTTTCATATGAATTTGTTCTTCCATACATACCTAGTTTAAACTTTTGAGAAGAAGTAAATATGCCAGCACAAAGTATTTGAACATTATTGAAAATGTCAGGGTTGTAGACAAAATGCTGTAACAATGCCATTGAGAACGTGAATGAAACATATCTGATTTAGATTGAGTAGGAGGACATTTACATCGCCTGGATGGATTGATACGATTATATCAAAGGTCTATTTTGGTAAAGCTTCTCAAGGAGACATCACGAAGCTAAATGTATCCATTCAATAACGTCTTCAGCATCTGGGCCCAAATGATTCAATGAATCCATATTGTCGAGACAGATGCACCCCATGTTTTGACAAAATAGCTTCCTAAAATCTTGAGACAAATGTTCTTGATCATCACATATATATCTGACTACATGGTGACTATTTGTAACACAGAAACAAGACATGTTGGCTGAAATTATCTCCCCTAAGATGTTAACTTACTCAGGTCAATTCCCTCTGTTGTAATGTGGGAAGAACTAACACCAGTTAGGGAGAATGCTACAGAATCTTAAGAAAGACATCTGTTTTAGTGTACATGTATCTTATTTAATGAAAAAATGCGAAAATTTTTGAAATATTATAACACTGTATCAAAACAAATTTAATGAGCAACAAATGTATGATATAGTATCGATAATATGTTGTTGACATTCTCCTTTGGGTTTGTTTCATATGTCATATCTTTGCTTCTGGTCGGGCTCCCTTGGCGTCACGTTTTCCATAAACAATATCAACTCAGGCAATTTATTTTTTTAATTGACGAGGTTAGTGGGACTTCCTGTCTCTTATTTGTTTGATCGGTCAAATCAGGTCAAAGGTCAGGTGAGACTGACCTCAATCAGTAGATCCCCAGACATAATGGTGGACTAATGGGGCGTATAAAATTACAGATAGTTTAAACGAGATGGGTGTAATGCAATATTCATGAAACTCCTGAATGGTATCAGTATTTAATTCGTTTTTTTCTTGTGGGATACCAACTGTTTCACTACTCTCATAATGATGGCATTACACTTGGAGGGGATAAGAATTTCTCTATGAAAATTTTAGTAATTAAAACGATTACCATACAAAGTTGACATAAACAAGATAACCTCGCACAGTGACATTGTAATATTTGGGATACCACATACACAAATACATAGACACACTGTTTGAGTCCATTACGGGTTTCAAACCGACTCCCTCGGAGCCGGCAATGACTGTCCCAAGAGCGTATCCCCCAGCCACCAATACTTCACAAAAACGAGGTCAAACAACCTGTAGGAAAGCTAGTTTTATCAGCCAGCTAGCCAGTATCTCTCTGAATGCATTAGAAATACATACATTGTGATATAATCTAGATCCAATTATTTGCAATAGTGCACATTGATTTTTTTCTGAAAGAGCCACCTGATGATTGATGTTCACGGGAGTTTGAATAACACTTTGACATCGTTCATTTTCCAGTGCAAACACACATACTGACATTCAATTCTTAAGTGAACAAATCGACATTGTACTATTTGGGATTGCATCTGGAATAGCACACATTCTTATAATGTCCCAGGGCGGGATTTCCTAGCTAAATCAAAGATAAGGAATGTTACTGAATAATGTTGGTGAATTATGAGCTTTGGAATCAATGATAAGGACTATTACTGAATAATGTTGGTAAATTATGAGCTTTGGAATCAGTGATAAGGCATCTAATACCCATCTTGCTTTCATTCATTCTAACCCAGACCCCCTTCTATCACGTATGAAAACACCCCTGAATGGCAACAAGCAATATGTTGTATTGTATTCCATAACAAAAGACTTGCTTAAAGGGATTATGTTGGAACGAATCTCCCTTCTTCAACGCCTTCCTGTGTGTAGTTTGAGTGGGAGCATCAGAAGACGAAAACAACTCTTCAGTTGTATTTATGTCAGCATTAACCTGAAGAATAAGTAAAAACTGTGATAATTATGTCCGGAACATCCAGTCACGATACTATTAACTGGTAAAGAATGTCTTTACTTTATTAAGCTAAATATGTCAATTAATGGACCAATATGTTAGAAATTGGATGTTAGTAACATGATTATTTCTAATGCGTCTGAATATGAACTGTCTGAAATGAATATGTCTGGATAGAAATGATGTATTGTATATGATCATCCGGATATGTTTATATGTTCATGACAATTAGGGATTGAGGCCCTGTACAATTATCTGGTGTTTCAATATAAAAAAGAGTATACAAACAAAAGATTACCGACAGAAATGTTAAGGGTTATGGCTATTTAGATGTAAGAATGTGTGAATATATCCACACATTAAGCAAACTAGACATCTCTAAAATAAATAAATAAATAAATAGATAAATGTTCTATTCAAATATTTGTTTCAGAGCTGATATGTATGCTTCTTCGCAAACATTTACGTCGTTTGGCACAATTTGAATTTCTAAAAATCGTAGGAAAACGAAAATATATGTTTGAAAGTGTACCCTATTCAAGATGAAACAGTTCAAGTACATTAATTTGAGAGCAGCACAGAGCATAATACCTTCGTAAAAGTAATGTAAGATTCATGACAGGCCATTATTATTCTCTCGTAATAGCTTTCAAAAATGCATGTCTCATTAGTTTCAAAACACCCACACATAACTTTCAAAATAGAGAATTTGAAATGGTGTTTTGTCATACTTTCAAGAATTTCAATTTGTGTCAGCTAAGGAAAACCTTTTTTAACCAGCTGAAGTTATTCAGTATAAAACATATAACAATTTAAAACCAGTAAATCATCTTTATCTCCGTGATGTTATTGAGAGAAACAAAATAACGAGGAACAAAAAGGCAAAAGCATATCCCCTGATTTTATTTGTAAAATGAACTTAATGGAAAGGAAACATGACGCAAAACATGAGAAGTTGATTTATTCAAGGTTTCTTATTCGGTGACATTTGGTAAAGGTTAACTTAACTTAAAGCTGTAGTTACATCGTTGTATGGACACAATTAAATTCCTATAGTTTTTATATATCATAAAATCTATGGCTTATCTGAAACTGGATTATACGCGCTAACCTTTGATTATAGTGATGTTATCTAAGATATGCTAAATTGTTGTGTTGACTGTCTCAGTCAACAGTTTCTGCCGTATAGACTCTCGGAATTAATCTGAATGGTTGAAATAGAATTTTGAATGTAATCAATGTCAAATGAAACCAAATTAATGATGGTATATGGAATGCTACACATTCACTGATACATACCACATGATAAAATAGTAACCCCTTGATACGAAAGCACAGTGGATGATGTCATTGAAATTTAGTGGATGTGTGTTTCAAAATGAGAAGTGTCATAACAGCGAAAGCATATATACGCAACATGTCAACATTGAATTCTAATAATGAATTATTAACAATGAAGGTATGGATATGATGGTGATATTGTTCTGATGAACATCACGTTCTAGGTATCTGAATCACTACTCAACGATGGATTCATTATCAACAAGATACTTACCAAACTTAAATAGATTTTTTGGTTAAAGGTTAGAATGGCGACACAGGGTAGGTGACTATTTGTCAATGCAATTAGATTATGACAGCGTTGGCTGTTGATGATATCAGTACAGAGCTCCAGTGTGGTATACTTTCGCATTTAAACTAAATAATTCATGTGGGGAAAGGCCAGTGGAGTTTTAGCCACGATTAGTTTAATTCTCCGTTTAATTATATCTGCTTTTGAGGATGCACATTTCACTCGAGTGATTTTACTTTAGACTTTCAGACCATCACCATTTTCCTCTAATACATGTAGTACGACAATCTCATGAAAATAAGATCATAGATTCGTTCCTTAGGCTTATTTGCTAATTTGGGTTGTGTCTCATTTATGATCTGATGGAATCCCGTAGATATCCGTGATATATATAGTTTATATATATTTTCATGCATGACATTATTTTCAGGATTGAGCTCAACTTTTAGAGTCATCTCGTATGTTTCAAAATATACTTATGAAATTTGAAAACATAAATTAAATTGATTTAATAGAATTAATTAGATATGTTTAGTGACAATTCTTGAGACATGGCTGCTTTTGCAAATTAATGACAAACAAAACATCGTTAGACCAAAGCGATTTATTGGTTTGATTTATTCATCAAAGTTTAGATGTTATTACAATAGAAATGTGTCTGGATGACTGGCACATTTTCGAGTCCCTTTAAACTCTTTCTTGTGTTGTCTCTTAATATTCATTAACCACGTTACGATTGGTGATATGATAGTGCGAATCGGCAAATAATATAAACATGTTTTTGTCTCTAACAATATAACCAAACACATTATACATGGATTAACTATCAGAGTTGAAATGACAGTGTCAATATGCTGATAGTTTACCCTTGAGGATTTTAAATGAATACAAATTTGTTATTAATGCAGTGTCTAATATTTGATAACGATTAATTATCTTGCATTAATATGTGGAGCGTAAACCCCTTTGTCAATATTTTACTGATCAGTTTCTTGTTTTCCTTCAGTAGAGAATATATTGTTTTCATGTTTGTGTGGTGCATTTTTGCTCATCACGTTTATTTGATAAAACATATTGTAATGATAATGAACTGTTGTTTCCTGTTACCCCAATAGTATTATCTCATAGCAAATCTAGGCATTGGCTTACAGCATTGATGGTCACAATATCAGAACACTCGTTGGACAATTCCCCAAACTCCGTCGTTTGAATCACTGCTAGAAAATATATATTTGAACACATGTTTTAATCCCTGGTACATATATTCCTTTTATGAGTGTTCAGTTGTGTTAAATTGTCTTAACGGATATGTTGGTTTGATATTTTTCAAACGTGAAACACAATTAAAACAATGTAAAATGGGATTGAAGAATGACAGATTACTTTTGAACTAAAAAAAAATCTCCAATGAAAGATCAGTAGAAGTGAGATGTATTCTAGAACATTGGAATTATTATTCAAAACATATACATCTAACAGTGTAGTTCGGCTTGAATGAAAGAGTGATCCCCAAATAGCCACATCATTAATGTACTCTTTGTTTTCTACCAGGAGGTTTCGTTAGACCACCTTGGCACCGAACATGTCCAGAATGTTGTTAAAGCAGTTATTATAGCAGGGTCTTTCAAATAAAGCTGAAACAGTTACCTTTCCTTATCGCAGTAATTATAGATTTAATTTGTTTCTTATACATTGGAGGATAAAAAGTGTGTTAACAGTATTTTTTATTTGTATACATTATGCAATCTAATGTGTATGCCTGCCACACCATCCTGTCTATCAGTAATTAAGTCAAATACATCTCTAACGTCTTTATCTTGTAAGAAATATGTGCGAGTCGCACAGGTAAAGGATCAACGCTAACTGGAACAGACAACATGCTCAGTTTAAAGAGGCAGTAGCACGTTTTTTTGCAAAAACCTAAACTATCATTAAAAATGTGAAATTTGAAGAAAAAAAACGAAATTTCCAGAAAACGTGCTACTGCCCCTTTAAAACAACGTCACAAAACTAAATTGTAGTACATCGGGAAATTAAATTTCTAGCCACAGGAGAGCTTCATTTGTAACAGAGCCTACGTGGGAAGAAATAACTTTTGTGAAGAGAGTATGTTTCTTCGTCTGCTTTATGTTTAGTGCTGAACACAAATTAAAGTCTTTTTTTCAATTAAGGTTCACCTAAATCTATATTATTATGGGCATAATATCCAAAGATGTTTATATCAAAATAACTGTCTGTCTATTCTTTACTTTTTTAATTATTTGTTTGTAAACTAAATGAATTAAACATATTTCATTAATTTCACTAATACAGAAAGTAATTTTATTTCTAAAACAGTCGTTATCTTAACTTCTTTGATAGGCTTTTAAGAAGTTGGAAGTCTTAAGATAAGTATTTATGAATAGCAACTTCTTTATACGGAGAGCATATGCACCCATAAGTATGTTTCCTTAATCATAATTTTGTGTTGAAGGCAACAAGTTTACAAGGAATAGGTTCAAATAGAACGTATAGTAAATGAAGCCACACAAGAAATACAACCACCAAAAAGCATTGAGTTTTCATCCACGGGTGATATTACCGACTGAAACAAGGCAACATTTCTACGGGATCAATGTTTAGGTTTCTACTTTTTCTACATGATGGTAGCATAATTCGTTATAAAGTTTAGTTTCATGCATATGTCTTTAGCTGCAGCACAGTGACCTAGAAAGCCACCAGTCCCAGATCCACATCCAATGTGTTGTTGTACACACTAACGTTGATATAACCTGCCGCACATGTTCAACTTCAGGTCGTCGTGCACGGAGTCCTGGCTCTCTCAAACGATTCTTGATCATCTTTGCACCTTGGCAAGGGTGTAAAAATCTGGTATACATTGCCGGGTCAATCCTGTGTTGCATTGAAGCAATCCGCTAAACGACATATATGGTAAACCTGGAAATGTCATGCTATGGCAGTATGGGATTTTTTCTCCAGCTTCAAGACTTTTTGTATCGATCCTTTAATCATCAACATTCAACATTATTCTTTGATCGGTCCACAGAGATGTTTTACCTTCTAATGTGACAATATAAATAATTGAGTAAACTTAAATAATAAATGGAAAATTGGAGAAAAAAATTACCAAAAAATGTGCTACAGGGCCTTTAAGTAGAATAATAATTGAGTAAATATTACTGTTTCGTTAGATTGATAATCCTCTACGAATTACAACAATTTTAAAGGACCATCTCTCAAAATTACAAAAATATTTGAACACTGATATCCATATCCTTTTAAGTTTATTTTGACAATATTATCTTCTTCATTTAAATAATCTGCTAATTGCTGACATCTAAGACTTCTATCTCGCACTACTCTCAACAGAGATACTATATTGATCGACCAATTTTACTTCAAGAAACGTTATTTCTTATCCTCAGAGAGGGATTTAATTGCAGTATCATTTACGTTTTAATGAATGTCTAATTGTTGAACATCAAAGATGAGTAACAAACACCCTCTCATAATTTACTGTTAGAGAGGCATTCTAGAAGTTGGTGAGATGAAGAAGACAAATGTTTTATGGATGATCAACTTATTTATTAACAATAGCGACGTTTCGGTATAGATCCTTATACTTGATAACGGTATAAGGATCTATAGCGAAACGTCGCTATTGTTAATAAAGAAGTTGATCATCCATAAAATATTTTTCTTCCTCTCATAATTTGCTCTTCACAAACACAATGGACATCTACACTGTCACTTGATGTGGAAAAGATTGAAACAAATTACACCCTAGTCATTAGCGACAAATGCCAAAACCATCATAACATATAAAACCCTCTTCAACAATCACGTTGAGTTTAAGTCAGGTCAAACGAAGTTCATTAGCAAACCAGTGACACTTTGTCCGAAATTAGTCAGCATTGTCAAGATAAGATATTATTTCCTTTTAAACTCAATGCCTAATTGTTGAACATATAAAAATGACAAACGCTTTCTCGCAAATGCTCTTAACAAACACAATACACCATAAACTGTCACATAATGTGGGAAATATTGAAATAAATTAACACGAGAAGTGATTTAATTGAGATCATTTTCGTTAAGGGATTGATATAAAAGTGCTACTACAAGTAGTATTGTAGATATAGATGTACTGTTTTTCAATAATGATGTTCTGAACACTAACCACTAAATGCATTGCAGTATATAAATATACACATGAATGTTTAAATCTGTCATTTGTGTCATTATAGATGGCATGGCTTTGAGGACAATTGTGTTAATAATATTGTCCAAACTTGAAACTGTTGAATTCGAAAATTCATTTTTATACAGTTTTCTTTTGGAAATAGTGCTATACTTGCTATACTTTTGTACTATACTGATTTCAATCAATATTTCACTGAAGGATTCATGATGGCTGCAAAATCACCTTATCTGGAAGATAGTTTCAGAATCAATATTATACAGTAACTGCATTTCCCATGAGACTACAACCTAGTGTAACTGACTTAATAACGTTTCCTCAACAAATGGACTAATACCTGTCATACGTTGCTATTTTGAAAACCTTGTTAGGTTAAAGAGGGCAATTACTTCAGATGATAATGTCACATTGAGGTCAATTGATCAGATATGCATCATTTCGTTACATATTGTCATTGGTATTGGCCAAAAAGGGGATGATTTCCAATGTATAACTGTATCTATTTGCACCTTAACCCTTCCATGCACAAAAAATATACAAAGTTACAAATAGTTTAATATTAGATTTACGTTTCTTTTATATCACTTGGTATAAAAAGTATAATGTATCAATTTGGAACTAAACACTTATATTTCATGATAAGTTTTGTATCTTATAATTCCCTTAACATTACAACAAACACTTCACACCTGCATTCTATGCATAATGCATATCACGACTCATCCCTTAACATTACAGACAACCTTGTTATATTGGATATTAGAGATTATTTTCCAGTGTGTCATAGGTATAAGACTGAATCTGTAAAACATTTTATATAGCAGATTTAAGTTTCATGATTGGTGATCATGGTAGTAATATCGTAATGTTATATACTACAGCTTCTCGACGAACATTCTTTTCATAATAATAACGTTTTTTATTGTTAGAGTATGTGTGTGTCCAACTGCATTGCCCACCGCAGAATGTCAGATACCATCAATAATATCAATGGGATGTTCTGCCATTCCTGAAGCAAAACATTATCGATGTCATGAAGCATGACAGGTCGCGACACATGGCAGGTCGTGACAGACGTCCATACACTTGACATCCAGGCATGTGCCAAACATGGTCGATCGGATTGAGGTCTGGGGACAGTGCTGTCTTTATCATGAAGCTGATCCGATGAGTTGTCAGCAGTCATTTGTACTCTTTGCCTGATGTGGACGTGCGTTCGTTTTATTTTCTGTGAAGCGCCAAGTCTTCTGGCAACATATCTCTGAGATATAACAAAGCAGAGCAATTGCTTGATACTAGTGATATGTCCAACTGTTTACAATATTACAATCAACATAGCCATATCACTTATGTTTGAACAATGTATTTGTTCTGATCTTTCATACATACTGAGTTCAATCTTTTAAAAAGAAGTATAGATGTCAGCACAATTGAATCGACCATTATTGAAAATGTCAGGGTTGTAGACAACATGATGTAACAATAGCATTGAGAATGTGAATGTAACATATCTTATATAGATTGAGTGGGAAGATTTCATAATACAACATTTTGCACTGACATTAACATCACCTGCAATGTTACGATACAACTATATCAAAGGACTATTTTGGTAAAGCTTTTCAAAGAGACATCACGAAGCTAATTGTATGCATTCAATAACGTCTTCAGCATGTGCCCCCACATGTATACTTTTATATGTCATTAAATGAAAAAAATGTGAAAAGGTGGCACATATTCTCAAATCCGTAATCCGCACTTCATAAATTTGAATTAGCAATATAAATAGCACAAAATAAATTGAATGAGCAACAAAAGTATGATCAAGTATCAAGTTTACATTTTGACATTCTGCTGTGGGTTTGTTTCATGTCATATCTTTGCTTCGGCTGGGCTCACTTGACTTCACCTTCGTTAGAGCTGCAAAACGATATCAACTCTGGCAATTTATTTGTTAGACTGATCAAGTCAGTGGGACTTTATGTTCCTTATTTCATTGGCCGGTCAAAGTAGGTCAAAGGTCAACTAAGACTGACCTCAATCAGTGGATCCCCAGACGTAATGGCGGACTAATGGGGCGTATAAAATTACAAGATTGGTTTAATGCAATATTCATGAATGGTATCAGTATTTAATTCGCTTTTTCTCGTTGGAAATTATCTATTTCACTAGTGTCATAATGATGGCATTACACTTAGCGGGGTTAAGTATTCTAAATATAACATTTTGTATTAATAAATTAATAATACCAACATTGTGACATTAATAACAACACCCGCTGTAAACGTACTGTAAGTCAATATGACCTATCCAAACCTACTCATACGCGTTTATTCAACGTGATATTTACGTTCTTGAATGGTTACTATACAGCTCATCATATACTTTAAGCGTTTTTCATATTTACGTTTTTTTAATTATAATTTTTTAAGAGATTATAAGCACTATGTCCACTTTGGCAGATTGAAATTTGATTTTCGTTACATGTAAAAATGTGAGTCATTAAACCAGCAACAATACAGGGTTGACTTAAGCAAGATAACCTCGCACATTTATCTTCTAGAGTTTATCATGGATCGTTAAGAGAGAAAGTATGTTTCTATTTAATGATCTACTATTCTTTCTTATTTTCATAAAATTAAACACAAATTTATACAAAGAAAAGTGTTCAATTATATTGCAAGTTTCGTTAGAAGGCTGATAAGCTTGTTATAGCCCTTTGTGTAAGTAAACTAATTACTGTTTTAGCAGCCTCAATACACATCGCGGGTTTCATGCGGATAAGGAAATTAGTATCTGTAGTGCTTACATTGATCAAATTGTACAGTAATCGTTTGATGATAAGTGAGCTTTCACATATTATCAATCTCTTTACATAAGGCAATAGCGCGTTAATTTCCAGCAGTCATTGTTGTTTCTGTGACGGCCTTTCGTAATGTCAAGGCGACTGTTCCTGATAAACTACTTTACTAACAATTAAGTTGATTTAAAACAGAGCTCCTTACACCGCGTCAACTTTTATTAGTTTATGTTTCTGGAAATGTAAATGAATATTTAAGATATATAAAAGAACATCACACGAGTTAGTAATTTCTTTATTGTGTGTCATTGCTATATTTGGAATACCACATACTCACATACATAGACCCACATTTTCTGTTTGAGTTCATAACGGGATTCAAACCCACACCCTCGCCAGTCGCCAGCAATGACTGTCCTAAAAGCTTATCCACTCAGCCACCAAAACCTCCTCCAAGAACTGGTCAGCTATGTTTACATTCAGTGTCCCTTTGAATGCATTAGCAATACAAACAGTTTAGATAGTGAATATATGTGTGACATTGTGATATATTTTGGATAACATTGTCTGCAATAGTAAACATTTTTTTCTGGTAGAGCCAATTGAGGAATTAATGTATTATTAACCTGAATATCCAAATCGACATATTACCAATTACATATTTCTTTAACGTAATGTTATGTCAAGTATTGCATCGAACAGGCTGTTATTTATAAGAATATTACTTTTATATCATTTCTCTCAAGGCATTAAGTATATTCCATTTAGACAGTGAACAATTCAACATTGTTATATTTGGGATCGCATCTGCAAAAGTAAAACTTCTTATAATTTTCCATGGTGGGATTTCCGTGCTAAATTAAACATAAAGGAATATTACTAAACAATGATGGTAAACTATGACTGTATCAATGACAAGACATCTAATTATACCATCTTGCTTTCATTCATTCCAACCCAGTTCCCCTTCTATCATGAACACATCTTAAAATGGCAACAAGTTATTTTCTGTATTGTATTTCTTGAATAATCCAGAACAAAAGGACTTGTCTGAAGGGATTATGAAAATGATCCTTCCTTCTTCAATGGCTTCCTGTGTTTAGTTTGAGTAGGAGCATCGGAAGACGAAAACTCTCCAGGTTTATCTATTTCAGCATTAATCCAACGAAATAAGTCAAAACTGTGATAATAATTACGTCCGGAACATCTGAATATAATTAAGTCCAGTCACGATACTATGAAATGGTTAAGAATGCCTGTACTGTATTAAGATGTTCAATAATGGACCAAAATGTTAGAAACTAAAACTCATGATTATTTCTAATGCGTCTGAATATGAATGGTCTGAAATGAATATGTCTGGATAGGAATTACGTATTGCTTATGATCATTCGGATATGTTTATCTGTTCATGGCAAATAGAGATAGGCCTTTAAATAAAAAATGTTTACATTTCTCTAGTGTTTCAATATAAAACATATACGAACAAAAGATTGCTCACAGAAAGGGTTTAGGCTATTTAGATGTAAGAATGCGTGAATATATCCACACATAAAAGCAAAAAAGACATCTCTAAAATAAATTTTCTATTCAAACCAATTTTTCAGAAGTGATATATTTGCTTCTTCGTAAACATTTTAAAGGAGAGTTCTATCGGGGTAATTTTTTGTGGAAACGAAATTCAAGAGGATATTCCTCTTTACAAATATATGTTATTAATACATAGTCAAATTTGGTTATAGTAATGAAGGTAATATTATCACAACGGTATAAACACAAGCGCTCATTTGTTGAAAAATAAAACAATGAGAACTGAAGCCATTCATCGGCGCATCGAGCGGGGAAAACTTCGCTGTACAGCGTAATAGCAAAGTGTTTATTAGTTTTATGACATGCTATGTGTTACTGTATGAATACTCTATCAGTGTATGTCTTTAGTGATTAAAAAGTTTTAAAATTAGGTACACTATAGCGTGTTTTCATTTCATGTAATGCATTAAAATCCAATATGGCGACAGAACCATCCCTTTATGCGTTATGGCACAATTTGAATTTCTGATTGTCGTAGGAAATCTTCGCAAAAATTGTTTTACAGTGTATTTTATTCAAGATGAAACAATTATAGTACATTGAACTTTGAGAGCAGCACAGAGCACACTACCTTCGTAAAAGTATGACTCATGACATGTTATTTCTCGTAATAGCTTGCAAAAATGTATGTCTCACCAGTTTCAAAACACCCACACATAACTAAGATAATTTGAAATGGATTTTTTGTCGTACTTTCAAGGATTTTAAAATTTGAATTAAATTTTTGTCAGCTAAAGACTTTTGTTAACCCACTGAAGTTATTCAGTATAAAACATATAACAATTTAAAACCAGTAAATCATCTTTGTCTGTGTGATGTTATCGAAAGAAAACAAATAATGAGGGACAAAAAGCCAAAAGCATCTTTCCTGATTTTCTATGAAAAGTGAACTTAATGGAAAGAAATACTAAAGCAAAACATAATAGGTTGATTTATGCAAGGTTTCTTATTCGGTGACATTTGGTAAAGGTTAACTCAACTTGACGCTGTAGTAACATCGTTTCATTATTACAACTAAATTCCTATAGTTTTTATATGTCATAAAATCTATGGCTTATCTGAAGCTGGATTATACGATTTAACCTTTGAATATAGTGATGTTATCTAAGATATGCTAAAATATGTGTGTTGTCTTTCTCAGTGAACAGTTTCTGTCCTATACACTCTCGGACTAAATCTTAAAGGGTAAAAATAAACATTTAGAATTTGACCAATTTCTAATGAGACCACATGATACTACATGTAATGCTACTCATTCACTTATCAGTCAGGGACACGTCGGCTTTCCGTCCTTGATTTTCGACGGCATGCCGTCTTAAACACGATAAGATAGCTTAACCATTCATTCAAGCATATAGAAAAAACAGGATCAGACAAAGCTTAATATTTTGGAAACAATAAATGCCCCCTTCCCTCTGACGATGTGAACTACAAAAAGATAGGTAATCTATTTCAGACCAGAGAAAATGACAAAAACATTGAAAAGCAGAGTGAGGAGTGGTAGTGATTTTATCGAAATATCTTAATATCTGTGCCAAGGATTTAACTCAAATAGTGCATACTCAAAGATAAGATATTATAGCATACGGATATGCAAAAACATTTATATCATTTCTTTTATTAAGAGAATCATTTCTTTTAGTAAATGGGGATATTTTGGCATATGTTGTGATATCAAACGGCATGCCGTCTAATAAAAACATAATTCTGGACGACATGCCATCTTTAAATAATTTGGACGGCATGCCGTCTTTATTGTCAGAAGGGAGACATCATTATTTGAAATTTAAATATTAAAGATGGCATGCCGTCTGAAAAATATTGTCTTACAAAGATGGCATGCCGTCTTAAACATATTGTCTTATAAAGACGGCATGCCGTCTAATATCCTTTGTCTTAGAAAGACGGCATGCCGTCGAAAGAAAGGCCGGTGACATTGCATGGTTCGAAATCTGAAATATTGTGTTTAGACTCTTTGGCCATTGGAATTATAAACTGTAGATTTGTTGATTCTGTGACCCCAAGCAAGGACTACAGGTAAAACAATCATCATAAGTCGTCTTCGTCGACAGCTTGGCATATGGGGATTATAAGTTGTAGATCTGGTGTTGCCCCCCAAATAAGTGTACAGTCGTCTTGGCAAATTTGGCCGGCGATGGGTTATAAATTGGCGATTTGGAAAATGTAAGTTTTCAACCTCATTTTTTTTTATTATTTAAGGTCTGATCAGTTATAGAGCCAAGTATGTTTGGACAGTATGTCAGCAAAGAGCTACATTTTCGTTTTAAAAGTTTTGATGATATTTTAGTTTTGATAATTGTAAGCTACAATGTATCTTAACATTGTTTATATGGTGTGGTGAACCAAGTTCTCCACAATCGAATATATAGAGATTCATATTCAAGTTGGGATGTCATAATGTTTTTACCTCTTTTTCCGAGGAAAAGTAAGGGAAACATAATTTTACTGGCACGAGTGTTGTAAAACAACATGAATGACATCCCTGAGAGTGGGTTAATGTCTTTATTTATATATGTTAATTATCTTTACAACTGAAAGCCTTCATTACAAAAAAAACATCAATGATCAATGGTGAATTTTATTCGTGTCTACACAATGGAAACATCTCTTACACTGTTGCTATTGACTATCAAAACGCTAATGATAGAGGCTATTTTGAAACAACATAATTTAAACTCAGGAAGATCATTGTTGTTATGTAATAACTCGATTTCCACAGACAAAAATGTTAATATTTCGATGTAAAATTTTAATACTGTTACAATCTTCCTCATTTGACATCAAACTTTTGTATAAGATGGCAGATGAATTGGCACTTTCACACTGATCAGAAATACGTTCGGGGAAATGTGGGATCGAACCGGCAATCTGTTACCGCTCCGTGACGTCACTAATATACTACCGTAGAGCCAATCGGAGGGAGAGCGCCCTGACTTGGAGGTTGGGTTTCTGGGCGAGTGAACTAACACTGCAACCAGATGACATGCATATGAGAAGGACATTTCTAAGCAATTGAAAAGAGTATTAGATTTTATTTCATCACAACGGTTATAAGTTTGCATAGTAGTTTTATTTTTGTAACGTTAAAGGAACTGTGGCACGCTGTTCTTTCTAAAATACATAGCTCTCATGAAAAGAAACATACAATTTAAGTGTTACCAATGGCGAAATAAGACCCCCGAAACAATAAAATAATCTTAAAACGAATGTTTCCCTTAGCGGCCATTTTAAGGTGTTCACACTAAACATTCGAAAGTAGTTCAAGCGTTCAGACTGATATAGCTATTTCTGTAAAAGCCATTGATTATGTTAATAGACATTTCTAAAAACCAATCGTATTGAAATATATACTCTTAATTTTTCGCAAATTTAGTTTTTCGACCAAAATAAGCAGAGAATTCGCACTTAAATAATAAAGATGTTTTCAAGTCTACATATAGATCATGTGTATTATTTTCAAGCGCAACACATTGTGGTTTACTCCCACAATGTAAACAAACAAATAAAAGAGACCATTTATGATTACTCTACAAAATATAAAAATACAGTTTTTGGCGTGTATTTATTTATTTATTTACCATGCATTTCTTTCAATTATGTAGTTTCTACAGATATTAAAATAAATGTATTACCCAACAAGGTACGTTGCTTGAATTGTATAATCAATGATAATATATACATACTATATCTATCATAGTTTGCTGGTATAATCACAATAAAGTACCATTTAACAGGTAAAAAGTCAATAATTTGTATATTCACAGGGTATTTTGAAACATTATAATATAACAATTGTCACATTCAGTAATGTGTGAGAAGGGACGAAAACAGTTGAAAAAACGAGCTTCGTGAAATTGATAAGCCAACACGCCTAGGAAATCCCTGTTACTCTGTGGTACTTTTATGCAGAAAAGGAAAGGCTGTTAATATGACGTTAAATTCTATAGACGCGTTTTAATCTAAGGCCAACTTGTCTTTAAAACCAAATTTCATCGGATAGTGATATGAAAATTATTTATCATATGTTTTGTAGTTGTCTCTAGCGATTGATGTAATAAGTATGTTTTCCAAAACATAATGTTGTATTTAAAACACTAAATTACTCGATGGCTCTTAAACGCTCAGAGTGGATTTTAAATTATGACATGATGGCATTGTCATCTTGCTGTCTTACCTCTCCAAATTGCATGAGACCAAGCAAACAGATCGCACCATTATAAATCAATACGGATAACCATTTTCTACTGATACGGCTTGGGTCGGGTAATGAGATGTTTTACCCTCTAAACGTAATATATTGTATAAACTTTAATAGATAAATAAACGACACAATTGAGAATGACTTAAAACAGAATTGCAATTTTTTTACAATATGTTGTATTTTTTTTTATTGTATGTAAGCTGACGATATTGACATTGACAGTACCAACTTGTACATTTCCACGTGTTCAACGTGCATCACGATTAGTTCATGCTTTGTGTGAGCTGCCTAATATAGACATATTTTTCTAACAAGGACACGATTTCTTTTACCCTATTATGTTAAACAAACGTAAACTGAAATTAAAACTAAACTTGTGTCAATTCTGTTTGTGGTATGATGTAGTGTTGAGCTATGGTTCAAGTCGGATGAACCATCGAGCACGTGAAACATGAACATCTCGGCCTTATGATTCACGTGCGCGACGGTTCTAACTGGCACACCTCGATCTCAGTCGGTAGGAACCACGCAAGATCAAGACAGTCACGCTGCTATATTTTAAAATATGAGACAGCATGCCGTCTTGTTTAATATGAAGCTGGCATGCCGTCTTAATTTTAGCATTTTGACACAATGAACTCTCCCTGAATCATTAAGACGGGATACCGCCGAATACGTTTTATAGACGGCATGCCATCGTCATAAGACAATAATTTCATGATAATTTTTAGACGGCATACCGTCTCTTTGTAACGAGACGGAAAGCCGTGAGGTCCCTGACTGTCAACATAGGATTCATTATGAACAACTTCGATGCAAACCAAACCGTAATACATGTGTGGGTTATATTCACTTAAATGTTAAACACACAATGTTTGGTATAATTTCGAACCTGAATATAATAATTTTAAAAAAGCGTTGTTATTCGGTGTGGTTGAGATTTTGTATCCATTAATAGATATTCAAAGAGCGATAATTCACACCGTTACATGATCAGGGCTCTTATATTTCCAATATTCTATTCATGTTTTTTACATTGATGTTCATCCAAACTGCTTATATTGAAGATATGATGCTTAACTCTATAAAGGTTAACGAAATTTTAAAATGCAAATGTTTTATCTTAATTTTCATAATTTAGTTATGTTTAATACATTTAATATGTGTTGTGACATGCTTGCTTGTGCCATATTGACAAGAAGAAAAACAAAAATCATCCTTTAGATCACAGTCATTTTAATTTCCTTTAAATTCTGTCTTTGGTTGTCGGCTTAATATTCATTGATCACTTTACCGTAATACGATTGTGCGAATGGTCAACCACGAATTAAATAATTAAAATAATTAAAATTAATTAATTAAAATATGCCCAAAGTGTAGCCTTGAGTATTTTAGTGCTTATTATTTGTTATCAATGAAGTATCTCATAACGATTTATTATCTGAATGGGTATCAATGACAGTTGGCAAATTGTGTTGAATGAGGGTTTGCAATTGACTGTCTGTGTTTATCTTTCGATCAAATAGCTATGATACATCTTTGAACGGTTTCTTGTTTTGCTTCATTATATCAAACTCTGTTTTAATGTTTGTGTAGTGCATTTTTGCTCATCAAGTTTATTTGAAAAGGATTGTTGTAACATGTAACCCCAATAGTATCAGAGTAATTCGAAGCATTGGGTTAAAGCATTGATGTTCAGGGTATATGCACATTGTTGAACAGTTAACCACACTTTGGTGATTTGACTCTCGCTAGAAAATATATTTTAACAAATATTTTAATCCTTGGTGCATGTTCTGACAGGAAACACTATCAAAAATTAAATTATTTTGGGTCACTATTAAAATAAATACAATTTGTTGTGAACAATGACAGATATGTTAGCTTAATATATATAAACTAGCGGGCAAAAAGAAACGATATCAAGTATAATTGACCAATAATGACAACAAATTAATGACACATCTTTTTTTTCATTTCCATTATGAAAACAGATAACAAGTTTATCAAACAATAACATATTGAGGTATTTCAGGTCAGTGTGTTATGAAGTACAACTCCTTAAAGTTCACTCATGAAATTGTCCTGAATTCGATCAGCACCTAAGAATACAACACACACAACAAGTTTGTCAGTATCTTGATGCATGCCCGAAGTCGACGTCGTGCTGAGAATACCAGACGCAAGATGACACGGTCTGGTATTCTCTGCCATTCCTCTCTCAGGGCTTGGGCAAGGTCTTGGAGGTTTCCTGGAACCACAGCTCTTTGACGGACTTGACGATCCAAATGGTCCCATAAATGTTCGATGGGAAACAAGTCAGGTGAACTGGCAGGCCATGGCAACACGTTGATGTTGTTTCTTTGCAAGAAATCCCTGACAATACGGGCTGTATGGAGACGGGCGTTATCCTGCTGGAAGAGGGTTCTGTTGTTGTGCTGTTGCAGGAATGGTAGGAGCACTGGGCGGAGAATCTGATCGATGTACCTCTCTGCATTGAGGTTCCCATCAACCACAACGAGATCAGTCTTCCCTTGTCCGCTAATTCCGCCCACACCATGACGCTGTCACCGCCAAAGGGTACCACAGTCTGAACACAACAACGTCGCCAACGTTCACCGCGACGTATAAACACCCTCGCTCTTCCATCATTTCTGAATAGTTGGAAGCGACTCTCATCCGAAAAGATGACCCTTCGCCAATTCCGGGCCTGCCACTGCCGAACGTTACGTGCCCACTGGAGACGATGACGTCGATGTTGACGCGTCAGGTGAACGCCACGGTTGGGTCTGTAGGCGCGAATACCATGTTGTCTCAGACGTCCGGCCACTGTTCTTCGACTGACAGCATGTCCAAGGCCATTCGTCGCAGATTCCGTCACTGACAGGAAGCGGTTCCGCAGATGAAGAATTCGCAAATGGCGGTCTTCGTTGGCGGTTGTTACGCGGGGTCTTCCACTCCCCGACAAGTCTACTGTCCTCCCCGTCTGCCTGTACCGTCTCAAAAGCCTGGTGATAGTAATACGGCTGCATCCAAACGTCGTAGCCACGTGTGCATGCGTTGCACCCATCTGCACCATTCCGACGGCTCTCTCTATCTCTTCTGGTGATAATCTTGCCATGTTTTCCCGTACAGTTGAAGAAGTGGTGTGTCGTTGAATGATAAGACACATCTTTTATACTCAAATGATGCACGTGCAGCATGTGATTTTGATGTAACAAATTCTCGCTTTAATACAATTTCCCGGAAACGCTACGCCAAAACGCAACAATTTACGTGACACATATGATTACTGAAAAAGGGAAATCATTTCAATGTCGTGTATTTTCATTTTCAACAGTTTCGTAAAAAAATATAAGATCTGAAAGTTTGGTATCGTTTCTTTCGCCCGTTAGTTTATATAAAGTATATATAAGTTTATATAAAGTATATATAAGTATTAAAGAAGATTGATCCAGTCAAACCCATCTGATGTTTACTCAGATTACTTTATATATATAGTACAGACATTAACGCAGTTCAGAAGTGTATGACTTCTCTGATGGAGGACCAGTACACAACTAACATCAAATAATCAGATTTTCGTATTCCAGGGCACTAAAATTACAATTCAAAACATGACAGCTTGAATGAAAGACTGATCTCTAAATAGCCACATTATTAACATCCGCTTTGTTTTCTACCAGAAGGTTTTGTTGGGCCACCTTGGCAGGGAAACATGTCCAGAATGTTGTTATATTAGTCTACCATACAACTGCCTTGAGCTGAACACAAATGAGAATGTTTCAAATACATTTTAAAAAGTGAACTTTCCTTATGACAGTAATAGTACATTTAATTAGTTTCCAATATATTGGAGGATAAACGGATTGTAAGCTGTATATCACCTTGTATAAATTACGGAACGAAAGTTGTATAAACGTATTGCCTCTAACTATTCTGGAATTGAGGTTACACAAGTCATTTTCCCCACGAAACGTCTGTTACAAATATAATATATGCATGTCGACCTTTCTTGAGTAAATGCTATATTTATTTCATCGAGTGAGGTAGAACGTTTATATTTATATTTATATCAACAAAATATATAACTTTTCTACCTCACGAGATGAGATAAACATGGTATTTGTCAAGAATTGACCGATATTCTATTTATTATATGACGCTATAATTACGCAACAACAGGGTCGTTTTCATGTTGAGTGGCCGCACTATAGAGTAACAAATTAACAATGTCACTTGTAATAGAGATAACGTGGGAAGAATTAGCCTTTTTGAAGAAAGAGTTTTCTTTCTACTTAATCTGCTTTAGCAACTTTATATGTGTTGAACAGTGAGATCTCATTTCATTAAAGGCTAAACGAGAAGTAAGATAGTCTAATGGTCTAATTTGTCATTGCCACGGGCATAATCTTCATAGATGTTTATATATTAAGATAGTGGTCAGTCCATCCAACGGGAATTAAAACCTTTCCCTCTTTCCTTGTCAGTCCAGATTATGCCCGCATTGGTAACATTCGTGTTTGGGATTCTAATAGAAACATTTATTCAGTTACAAACGACTGTGCACAGAAGATTACGCATATTGACTCTTTGTAGGTGACAGAACACTGAGAATAAGCTTGAGATGCATCTCTCTAGAAGGTTTGTGTATACGGATTTGAATAACATGAATACCTTGCAGTATGTAAATGAAACGTATGTGTGTGATGAAACATCCTTGTAGGAAACGGAAATGCAGAGAGACACTCAACCGCGAAAGAAATGTCACCATACAAAATACAATATACACTAAACGCCAAAAGAAACGTTACCCCACTTATTTTTAAAGAACTTTTTAAGTATCAAAGATATTTGAGAAATGAATGGTTAAAAAGAAAGCTGGATAACGTAGCTTTATGCTAATAACACGTTTACAAATCCTGATGGATTCATATTGTGGCAAAATGCAGCTTGTTTAAGAAGTTTAAAATTGTCCGGTCCAGAAGAAGTTGAAAGTAAACTTTTACGTTTGTAACTAGACAAAAAGGTTGTATGCTTTACATCATAACCCCTAAACGATGAAAATACTGTTATTGAGTAAGTTTAAGTGTGAAACTTATGAAATATATTTTAAAGATCTTTTCTCGTAATTTACCTTAGTGAAAACGAGTTTACTGTGTTGTCAAATGACTTAATAGTATTAAGGAACACAGACGATTATTTATGTGAACATTTTTGCTTGGAAATGAAAACTTTTTATTTTTTACCCAAACGCATTATCCCTCAAATTTAGAAAAATTCAAGCAGCATTTGCATGAACTGCATGCTTCTACAGGGTATAAAAGGTACCTACTTTGCATGATATCGCACACATGTACGAAATCATGCCGCGATTGACCATTGGAGAAAGAGAAAGAGCTCTGGAAATGTTGCAGCTTGGGTCGACCAACAACGATGTTGCCAATGCCTTTGGATGTCACCGTATGACCATCATTAGGCCTATCATGCCTATCAGACCTATCAGCGGTGACTCCGGAGTCGTATAATGGTCATACAGTGACAAGTGACAAGGCCTACAGAAAAAAAATTGTTCTGGTTTCAGCCCGCGTCAGTTTCAAACCCAAGCCTCAGGTCTTTTTTCTAGGTTTTAACAAAAGGGAGGGACAGACTACTGAAAATGTCACTCGTATCTGTTGAGATTAAGTGTAGGGGTGAGAGTATTGACCATTTGGAATAGTAACACATATTTAAGAGGGTTTGTGCTTTATTTATAGAAATAATTTTATACATTTTGTATGTTTAATTCTTCCTTCAAACAAATCTCGTAAATTAATAAAGATGTCGCGTCATCGCATCACTTTTGAAGACCAGAAACATTTATTTGTATTTTTTAGGCCTTATATAAGAAATTAATAGTATCAAAGTACACATGTACGTAATAGTTTGTCATGACATCGATTAACAACCACCAAATGTATAAAAGTTTAGCCCTAAACCATCCAGCGGTAATCCCGTGTTTCCGGATCTGGACTCAACTCTTTTGATCACGTATATTTAAGATTTCTCAAGAGACGGACTACTTAGATTACACAAGCTATATGTCTAACATAGGTGATCGAGAGTCTAGGAGACTTGTGAAGAGAATGTTCTATCGGACTATACGCACTGTTGCTTTCTGTGCTGAGAACGTTCACAACTGTGTAATAATAAATCACATACCGGTACATATATATCATTAAATCAACAAAGTAAAACAAAACTAATCATTTTACTAATCAACAATGTTCGCTTATGTAGTTATCCACACTCGTATAAATATCACAAAATCGATGAACATATTCCAAGACGTATACAACTGAAATAAAAAAAATTGTCTCAACTTTTCAACGCCCCATGTAATATCATACACCATGTGAGTGTCTGTGCGTTATTTATATGAATAATTGTGTAATTTTGTTTGTCTTACCGGTGAGAAGTTTCTATAAAATGGAAAATATCTCTTCATTCGAAAAAGTCATCGCATCGTTTTGGTCAGGCTGTAACGACAAGAAACAATTTTTTAGTGAGTGACAAACACGACTGCGTAGACAACCCTCATGCCATCGGAAAACAACTGAACTACATTTAAAATTTCAAAACATTTCCTGTGAATATTTCAAGCAAAAACACATGGTTTAGGTATCGTCGTTTTCTAATCTCTTAAACTAGATGAGATAGGAGAGTCAAACAAATTTTTGGCCTAGTTTTATGACGTTCTACTGTATGACGCATAAACAAATTCAAGTCCAATAAAGTTGTTAATGTCGACAACATTTTTTATTTATTAAATTTCCATATTTTATGCATGTTCAAGTTAAACGCCAAACATTCTCGAAAATGCCATTTTGATAAAGGATTTTAACACCCCAAGTGTACTTAAAGAGACATAAAAATAAAAGTATTATGTTCTGATTTATGAATTGTGGGTTCTCCTTTACAAATCTTGTCCCAACAAAAAGCATTCAAAATCGACTTTCTCCGGAAGCAGTTTTTCGTTTTTACACTGTTGAAAATGTGGTGACGTGTCATTTGAGGTTGAGTGTATATGACCAAGTTTCTTGACTTTTGTAAATTGTTCGATATTCAGGGGAAAATGTCTTTTTTAATTAGATAAACAATTAACAGACACTTCAGAATAGAAACAAAATATGTCATGAAGGCCAAATGAAGCTAAGACAGTACAACGTTACCTTAACATTGCAAGTTTTGGAGCTATTCTTTACTTCTTCAGAAGTTGCTTGTAATTATTGGTTATCAAACTAAACTATATGGAGTAGATTTCATGAATGTCACAAATATTATGAGTAATTCTATGAAAACACAGTCATTGAAATTTAAGAAGCTGGAAGTCAAATAAGACAATTTATCTGTGATACCTAGGAAGTCACACCCGCTGATTAAAACGGAATTAGAAAGTGTAGTTTTTAATAGAAGGGATAACAGTTCACAGTAAAAATTTATGTCTTTAGCCTAAACAGACATTTACTAAAAGCAACATGCAATCTACAAACCTAGTTTCAGGTGATCATGTAGAAACATCTGTCATGTGTTTCTGATTTAACCATCATGATAACTTAATAACGTACCAGATGATTTCACTATAAAGTTTACCCTCAGGCGGCATTGTGTAGACATGTTCATAGGAAAATATTGTTATCCATTTTATGTCGAGTTGGATCTGATTTCATTATCTGAAGCATGAAACGTCAATTCGAGATTTTGTGCAAATATGAAATGACAAATACGTTCGATACAAAGATAAACAGACAAAGCTTAGAAGCAAGTTAATGTGAATCAAAGTACAATACAACTATCTACGGTTGTAGGATATACCCCTCACACCATCACGCCACCTCCAGCGAATCTGTCGATCTGTCCAACGCAGTTTGATGCGCAAAGTTCGTTTTGGTGTCGGTACACGCGTTGACATACATCTTGACCTTGGAACGGATAAGGAATCATCGATGAACTAGACAAGCCACCAATCCCCAAGATCCCAATCCAGTGTTTTGTCTTACACACTAACGTTGATGTAACCGTTGTAGTACATGCTAATCTTCAGACGCTGGGTACCGTTCCACTAATCGATCTTAGCCCTTTAATTAATTTAGCCAATGATAAAAGATAGACTAACGATTGATTTGAGGTTCAAGATCGGTAAGTAGAACGGCCCACATCATGATGGGGGTGAAGCATGAGAATGGTATACAATGAGGATTTGCAATACAAACATGAGGGGGAGTAAGTAGATAAACAATGGCCTTTAGGCTTTATTGAAGATGTAAATAAACACACATGATGAGACGAGGGAGGCGAATTGGCTTTTTATTCAACAATTTCAATAAAGCCAATTGGCCTCCCTCGCTTCGCTTCACCCCCATCACGTTGATTAAGTAAATATATCCTCGGCAAGCCTCGGATATTTGTAACTTTTGATTTCATTTTGATATCAGAAGACACTTTGGTGAGATTCTCTCTATAGGAGCATTTACACGTAATTGTAAGTTGATATCTGTGGAAACATGATTTACTTTTTCCTTAGATTGAGGTTCCTCTACAAAATTGGTTTGTAAAATCACGATTTAAAAAATATACAAAAATACTTGAACAATGATATCCATATCCTTGTAAGTTTATATTGGTATATATATTAATTGCTTACATTTGATATCCTTAGAGCGATTTTATTGCAGTATCATTTACGTTTTTATGAATGTCTAATTGTTGGACATCAAAGATGAGTAACAAACGCCCTGAGGCTACTATAATTTGCTCTTCACATACACAATACACACCTACACACTGTCACTTGATGTGGAAATGATTGAAACAAATTACAACCTAGTCATTAGAGATAAATGCCAAGGTCGACATAACACATATGGCTCTTTTAACAATCGAGTTAAGGTGACGTCAGAACAAATGATGTTCATTACCAAATCAGTGACACCTTGTCCGAATTCGTCATCATTGGCAAGATGAAAAGTTATCCGGAAGCCTAATATAGTTTTAATGGCCATAATTTCAGTAGTTGTTCACTATATGAGTTAACGGTTCCCTTATTCATTTCCGTCAGTTCATTTGCGATCTATCTTTTTTAAAAGGAACATCTAGATTTCAATGCATTATTGTTTCCTTTTAAATGGAAATCCTATTGTTGACATCAAAGATGAGTCACAAAAGTGTTCTCTCAAATGCTCTTAACATACACATTACATACCTACACGTTGCCACTTGATGTGGAAACGATTGAACAAATTACTCCCTCGTTATAAGCACCAGATGCGATCGAATTGTGACATTTTTCATTCCTATTGAAGGTCCTTTCATATATAGATACAAGTACTTTTTACCTTGCACAATTACGCACTTGGGAATCTTTTTACTGATCATATGTGCAGCACATCACAAACGTGATTATAATGGACAACATGATGTACAACGCTGAACGCTAAACGACAAGCATCACAATGAACACGTGCATTGCACTGCAACACCACGGTGGTGAACTTTAAAGACATCTTTAAAAATACACCATTAAAGTCAGTCTGTGATTCTTAAATTCGGTTTTAGACTGAGTAATTGAAGGTTAAGAAATGGAATAATTTATCACATTTTGAATATAAATGCCTTAACACATTCACTGGAATTGACAGTAATTCCGGGCACCTCCAGCTTCACCTTACCTCCAGTACTGCTAAAGCGTGGATTCACTCGCATTTTCATGGAGAAGACACATCTCATTAAAATTAAAAATGTTGTTTTATGTCCTTTTTCAAGATTCGTAATTATATAAATATATGTAACAATCCCACCGATGAAAATGTCCATAGTATACCGCTCCGGTTTAAATTTAAACGGAATGAGTTTTTCTTAGACGTACATAATGCAGAGCTCAACGCTATTGTACATATGATTTCAATCAATTGAAATAAAACCAGAACCGAAAACCGTGTATATCCTGCAATGCATTCAGTGTATATGAACATGCATTCAGCAATGATGCCTTGACGTTTGACCACAGCAGATATAATTTCTTCAGATGTCAGATGATATATCGTGAATAACCTGCTTCTTTTAACACGTCAAATACCTACCTTTGTCTAATTTAGCGCAACTTTGACACCATTGTCAATGATATCCTAGCGCTCTCAACTGTCCATTGTTCAAGTAGTGTGGGCCTTCATACGTCGGCGAGGGTTGACAGTTGTGTGTATTAATACATGTTGCGTTTGCCACTTCATGTCCGTTGGTTGAGGTCCATTCTCATAGTCTTTTTCTTGCGATAGAAAAGGATAGGATAGAATTGAATGGGAAAGAATATGATAGAATAGAATAGGATAGAATAGAATGTAATATGATAGGTTAGGATAGGATAGAATAGGATAGAATAGGATCGATTTCTTCTTAAGAACAAATACAAATGTACGTCACAGAACTTCCTATTTGTAATCAGTCACTAACCACGAAGTCACGAAATACAGACTACCTCACGATATTTTTCAAAGTATTTTCTCACAGCATCACAAGGGCAAACAGCTACACACGATGGTAATATATTTTTACGTAGAACGACACATAAATAGAAGTCACGAATTGTCAAATGCAATATCAGGTAACAAATAGAGATCACGACTAATGAAACTGCCGTCTATTTCAAACATACATGATTAAAGTCAATTATTACCAACGTGGTACATCGTAAAGGGTTTTTTTAACAATCTGTTATGACACACATATGTGTCATTACACCTTCGAGTGATTTGATTGGCTAAAGCGTGACCTTTGACATTATCGGTACTACTTTCATCACCTTTTCCATTCATGATTTTCATTCATAACTTTTCGATCATAAACAAACGAGAACATTCATATGTGATTAAATAAAATTTATCATGGTTTATTGTGGTTTCAAGCATAAGTTGTCAACTCTAAACCAACTTAAGTTTCTGTATATTAAAACGCAAACAATAAAATCGAAATAAAAAGACAAATGCATCTGCTACTGCATCTTCCAAACGCAAGGCATAACTCTTGCCAGTCTGCATTACTGGCTGATTTAAGCCTTGCGGTATTTCCCTCGCTTTGTTGTTCCTAGATAGTGAATCGCTGCTCCAGAAATGCATTGCGGGCCTGGATCTCTAAGCACAGATTTCTTAAGGAAATACTGCAAGGCTTAAATCAGCCAGTAATGGAGACTGGCAAGAGTTTTGCCTTGCATTTGGCAGTTGCTGCTACTGTGTCTTGGTCTATCGTGACAGATGTAAACAAACATAGCCGTTAATAGCTAATGATTTGGCCAAAATTGACGGGAAACTGGTTGGATGAATTGTGAACATTACCAGGCCATTGAATACTTTCAGCGTGTATTAGGAGAGGGTATGATAAGTTGGATAACTTGTTCCCAATCCGTTTCATCATGAATAAAATATGTTTAAACTAAGACTAGTACTGCACAGGGGCAAAAGCAAGTACCAAGATGCAGACTCAAGGTATAACCCGAGACTGTTTCGCTGGTCCCTTCCCCCAAATCAGCCGATTGCCGATGATTTTGATCTGTCACAAGAAATGATTCACGAATTGTTTAGAGAAGATGAGAATGATGTTAATCTAGATGCGGTTTTCGATGACGCAACTGACGATGTTTAGGACAAGGAAATAAAGAACATTTTTAGCAAAATGAAAATGAAAACTCGGCTAAGAAAACAAAATATGATTTGAAAACTATCTCAAATTATTTCCAAAATGCCCTGAAGGAAGACAGATCTCTTGAAAAGATTCCCCCACATGGATTGAATCAGTTACGTTATATACCTCAAGGCCCATTTAACACTCTTTGAACTCTTTTTTCCGGGTGAACATCCCTGAGAAAGGGAGCAGGGCCTTACAAATCCTATCGAGAGGGCCTTACACAGGATAATACCCCGCTGGGAGGGCCTTGTACAGTATTTACCCTTCCAGGGTATTATACAGTAGAAGGCCTGCTAAATGGAATTCATATTGAGTGCAAGGAATCCTAAGTCCCATTGAGGGAAGATACTCTATCTACAAAATTGCCAAGTTTAAAATGTTCAAAGCAGACAATGTGGGAATCGAACACGCAAACTTTCACTTTGTAGCCCAAGACCTTGCCACTAGACTACAGGGGATTGATGACTAGGAAGGGTTGATTGTTGGTCCCTACTTTGCTGTCCGAAACTTCGATGATATTTTATGTGCGCTTTATTTGACTTCAATCACCTGCATTGCAGTTAAAACATTTAGAAAATTTCACCCACACATTAGTATTTTTTTCGGTATATAAAATAGATAACACCCGCATCCCTGGGCGTTCTAGCAAAGAGAGGCCTTTGCCTACGGGAACACCCTCGGGCAATGGCCTCGCATTCAGGTGTTATCCATTACGTGTAAATTGTTCATGGATGCCAAAATAAACAGAGATGGGTATGAGCCATCGCCTCTATGCGGTTTTTGATCAAGTTCAATACTACTTGACCCCTAATTTGTCCGATCAAGGGAAGTATCTACATGTAAACTAAAGCATGTCAAAGAAAATGGAAACTTACCTAGGGATTTGATTTCAGAACACAAGTACCCTTTTCGGGACGGACGGCTGAGATGGCAGTTTCTCAGTAATAGTAAATAATACCTTACCGTGGTGTGTCAATGGCGTGTGTATTTAATACTAAAAAGCATTCATTAAGAAACCAAAGATTACTCAAAATCATTCTGTTCCGCAGTTTTACCCAAAACCATGCGAGAAGTACCGAATGTATTTAGTCTTCATACAGCGAGAAGTACAGAATGTATTTAGTCTTCATACAAATTTGAAGACCAATAGTTGCGTTTGTAAAATTTCCGGGATTCATTGTTATTTAACTGAATTCTAACAAACGCAACTATTTATCGATATTAAAAATTGACTTGAATTTATTTAGTTCATGGGGGTATAAACTTACAAAACGTTGTGTAAATCCGCGTACCTATGTTTGAGTGGATCAGACTATTCCGTTTTTGTTAAAAAGAAATATGAATACTCGGCATAATATATACATTAGCAACAAATTACATGTTGCCCTGAACAGTGTCACACATATAACTATTGTCACTACATTATTTACCTTATTAGATGACAATACACAATTATCTTCGGTATCAACTAACCCAGTAACAACCCAAGAAACAAATATTAAACTTTTCCTAGACCATTGTGACAGAGAGGATAACATTGTGACGTCAGAACGATTGATCATCTTAACGTCATACCATTGCAACGGCATTTGAAAAACCCGACCGCATAAAAGAAGGCAGGTGGCAAACTTGAACAAGTTTTACCAGTTGAAAACATTTTTGTTACTTGAAACCTATTGATATTGAGAGAAATGTGTAATATCTACGGGTATACGTCAAGTTTGAAAAAAACAAGAACACTTGTCAAATTTTACTAAGGCACGAATATTAAGAGAAACAGTGCGCTACTCGTGAATATGTACTTTTCTACCTCACTCGATGAGATAAACATGGTATTTGTCAAGTAAAGACAGATTTCCTCTGTCATAGTCTATGTATCAGTTCGCGGCGAGTCGTCCTTGCGAATCTGCGATTATTCGTTGTTAATCAACATAGGGAAATCAACCAATCAGAATCAAGGCTACACCGAAGTTATATTACAATTAGCATAGAATGTCCAAGTGCGAGTTTCGTCTATAACTGAATTTCGATTATTCTGGTTTCAAGGTAAAATGAAAACATCACACGTGACAAGAATGTTGACAGTAACTTAATTAAACAACACGTTCACATACGTCAGTGATGAACAACGAACACACTGCTTCTAAACTGGAGACTCGCGAACAGCTACGTATGCATGCTAATCTGGCGTCGATGACGTCACATTGACTATTTCTGTATATTTGACGTCACGTGGTCTGAGAAATAACCAACGGCACATGAACACACACGCGCAAATAAATCGTATAATTGTTAAACGGGAATGACATCAGTTTCCTCCGAAAAGAGTACGGTAATGTAAGAATATCTTAATGCATGTCCTTCTAATTTGATGATAATACATACTGTCATACTAGTACGAATATGTTGTCAAATGATGTGTGTTTCTCTGTATTAATGAATGAATATTGTATATTCTTTTGTATTTGAGAGTTATTTACATAATTGATAATAAATGTACTCACGGCGTCATTAGGGGTGAAAACGAAAATTGACTGTCTTTGAAATTCATCCTATAACATTGAACAGGGAGAATAGCTTGTGATGTTATTATTTAACGTTGCTATTACATCACTCAAGTGTCCAACATATAGTCGTGACGTGACGTTTTTTGAGAGTTGATGGTTTTTGTTTTCCATCTTTGCAGTAAATTATATCTACAGTGATCATGTGAAACAGAAAACCGGTTGTCTTTTCCGGAACCATAAAAACTTTGATCTCAACACCAATCTGCAAACTATATGATTCTATTCATTCTCTTCACACAGCTGTTTACTCCCTTCAGATTTCCTATCTTAACCTCTGTTCTATTATAATCACTGTAGTGATGAGTTGCATGTAAATCTAGTTGTGCAATCAGCGACGCCGTTGTGAAAGGGACACTTGCTGATGTTACGTCATGGACATCAGAGACAAAACCCGAAAATTGTTTATGTGCGTTATTGACATCAGACATATTTGAAGGGCATGTGCTAATTAGCTAGACCCTTTACAGTCAAATGCACATCAGTCACTCACATCACTCAGTCGACCATGCGGATGGAAGCTGTGTTTTCATTGGATAAGAAGCAGGGATACATTATGAGGTACCCCTTTTCCCCCTAAAGGATTTTGCTGGAACCGAGATAAATGGCTTAATATAACAGAGGTTGTGATCGGAAATCTGAAGGGAGTAATCTCTGTTGGAAGAGAATGGATTCTACTGTACTGTACTGTGATTATTCCCGGGAGGATTATTGTAATGTGATTTTATTTCATCATCTCATTCCTGCGCTCATTCCTAAATCATATACACACACACACACATATATATATATATATATATATATATATATATATATATATATATATATATATATAAATTATATATATATATATATATATATATATACCTAACTCTCCTTTCTCTGTAAATCATTTTGCGGAAGACATTTTACATATACATGTACGGCTTGAAGGTAATGGTGATTCAAACGAACGGCAATGACGAAATTTTCCTTTTAAAGTTGCCATAAAAAATAGCCAATCTTCTTGCTCTCAGATCATACATTTGCGGACATGATCTTTTTTCAATTCTAAAAATGAATTACCGGAATGTTTTTTGTTTATTTTGACATTAGAGGTTTTTGCATGTGAACGAATTACTTGAACGACAGTGTGGAATTGTATTAATAGATTTGACATTTGCCACTCGAAACCAATGTCCACTCATGAAATCAGTTACAAATATGGAAACACTTCAACTCTGGTTACTACACCTGGTCCTCTTACGTTATGACATTAAAAACACATACAAGATTACATGAGATCTGAATATTTGAGGTTTGCGAAAAGGTAAATATTCCTAAACTTAGGCAAAATTTCAAAATTTGACATTATGTTAAACAATCACTCAGTTAGTCAAAAACAAGGGGGAAAATAGACTTGGTAAAATATTAGTTCGTTCTTTCTGTAGTACTGTTTTCATTCCTCTTATTGATGAACTCACGGCCCCATGATTTCGTTTTTTAATGATTCACTGAATGACAAATTCGAGAAATAATTACTCACTTCCTCTTAATTACCATATAACAACACAACAAAAATCCCCCGAGCAATCAACAATATTGCATTGGTGGTTTTCACTGGATTTGCTGATAAATTAGACATTGTTTAAACCATTCAATAGTGTATGTTTGACAATATCATGTCACCATTGTTTATCCACAATTTCTTTAATACTATAATCATTCCTCACTCAAAAGCAGTAATCTTCATAAGTCAGTCTTGACGAAAATTATGAGAACACGACATAATAGTAGCGTAGAAGGATTGATATGATATACTGAGAGTTGTCTTAACGTAATCCTTCCCATGTTTAGTATTTGGATTACGACAGATCTAACAGAGGTAAACGACAACCATTCTTGAACCCATCTGATTCTGCGTATTCGCGGATCTGACCACGAAGACAGCCGGACTGTTATACCACGTCTACTGAACATGACGAGTGACCATTAATAACCCCCGCCAGTCTTTCATTATCGAAATATTTATTTCACTACAATACTTGAAAACGAAGAATAAAACTTAACAGATTTAGTCTGTTGAAGGGAATGGCGGAATTCAACATACTACAGGAATTCAGCATAAAACACTCTTCGCAAACCACATGTACTATTTTTCAACCGATAGTCTAACCAAACAGACAGCCACAAAGTAGGACCATTTAGTACTCGTGTCACGCCTTTGTGATCAGAACAAGAACCTGAAGGCTGTATCAACATGGATCATTACTTCACTTCAAATATTTGTTTTTTTTTATTCTATCAACGTTTAGTCTGGTAATTTGCATGAAAATAAACTGCTTCTGTTGATTTATCATATATATGAATTTCAATTGCAAATTTTTCGATTTTTCGATGTCATAATCTAAAACTGTAAAATACAGGTGTTTAGTCAGCAGTCAAAGAATACTTCTTCATTTTTTTAAAATAAAAAAAATGAAATTTTCAATTTTCAATTTCTTCAAAAATAATGTTTGATAATACATAACTGTTCATCGACATATAAGACTAATTTTATGTGAAAATTATAAATAAAATTATATAAATAATAATATAATAAATGTACCTGATTCTGCACACCTATACAACATTTTAAACATGGTATGGGTCATTTTGGTATACATTTCATTTCTTACCCCTGTCTTCATTAAACAAAGATATTTTAACTAAACTTTAACCACAATCACCAATTAATTCATTCAAACTACTGCAAATAAGTATTTTTGTCTCGTGCCATAGTCAAATGCATCTGATTTCTTTTAAATATTGAATTAATCGAAACCAACTGAAAACAACTCAAAATGGACTGGACAATCAACAGGTTCATTTGTTCATTTAACAGTCATGACAAGTATTTTGAACCGTTCCTCAACCTGTTGCAAGTTGACATGTACATGTGTGACTGTGAAGACAGAAGGGTTATAGGATCACGTTTAGACACATGCGTATAAACTCACGTGAAAAGAAACCTCCCCAAAAATAGTAATACAAGATATTTCAAACCACCGGCGATAAATACATGTACGACTGTCTTCAGAAACCAACAATACTAAATATGAATTTTCAAAATCTGTTCATATTTCTGAGAAAGACGCTTTTTAAGAAATCGTCGTTTTGGAATCTCCTTAACTAGACGAGATAGAAGCGTCAAAAATGATTTTGGGCTTGTTTTGTTACGTCCTACAGTAATGATGCGTGATGGTTATTTATGTTGATGACATCTTTTATTAATTAAATTTTTACTTTTTAATTGTTTTTAACTTACTTACCAATTATTGTGACCAAAGAATATCTTGAAAAAGCGATTTTTGCACTCAATGTGTATTTTAACATTCTTATGAATGAAATTGTTAGTGCATCTTTCGAAAGCAGGTGTCTATCAAATACATTCAAAATCTAGTCTCCGACATTAATATTTCTTTTAAATATGTGGGGACTTTTCTTTTGTACGTAAGTATATTACAACATAATTCTTTCAGCAAACGTTCGTCTGCCTATCTTATCAAATTGATATACTTGGGCTCACTATGACATGCACGAAGACAAATGGTAGGTTTGTAGATTATAGGACAACGCCAACGAGACAAACATGATATGACTACACATCTTTAAAATCGCTATTCAACGAAATGATCCTGTTGACACGTTACGTAGACTGATTGTAGGACTGCTCTAGACATACATGACATGACGCGTCTTTCAGCAACCGTTCTTCGATCTATCTGATGCTGTTAAAGGGACTGTAGCACTTTTTTTTCTTTTTTCTTTTTTTCAAATTTCCCATTTATAATGATAGTTTATGCCATTTATATTTACTTAAGAGGGTAAAACATATTATCACACAAACCATATCCGTTATCCGTAGTGGTAATAACGGTGTTGCGTATAAAGCAAAAATTGCATGGCGGCCATTTTAATGTGAACACATTTTATTATTTCGAATTACAAAAACCATTCCCATGGTTTTGCAGAACCATGAACAGTCATTTTTTAACTTGATTTTCCGAAGAGAGAAGGGTGTTTTACCATTGGTGATACTATTTTTTACTACATTTCATCAACTTATAATGGAGCGACAAAAACATGTTACTGCTCCTTTAACATGAGTTGTCTGACCATGAAGACAGTAGGGGTAGGAAGCTAGTCTATTGTACATTACACGCGAGCACTTAGAACCCTTGACACGTCCTTGTAGTCAGAGTAATGTGTCTCTACAATAGGGATCTGATCGCGTTGATCATGAAGCCACTGACCACTAAGAAACATCCTCAAGTCTTGACCCGTGATTGGAATAAATACCAGACTACAGGACTTTGACACAACTCTTTAACTGATACTTAATGGCAATAAATGTGCTACTAGGAAACTAAAACGCAGAATTGGTTATGGTGGCTATTGCTTCATTTGATAATTAAGAGATGATTGGCTTGTGAATGCTTATAATTAAACTACAACTATTTGGTTGATTTATTTCACTTTTCACTTATTTCGTTTTGTTCATAAGTCTTCAAATGATTCTTGAAGGCAATAAATGTCTTACCCACCCATACCTGATAGTCATTATGCAGTCAATCTAAATGTTAATGAATCATCTTTTACGATATTCAAAATGAGTTATTTTAAGTAGCCTAAAGTTGACTCAATGTCCTTTGTTCTGTTATGAACCTGCCAACTTCAAAGAATTCAGTTAATATACCAACATTGCATTCATTCCCGACTAAATGTCAAATATGTATTGTACCCAATGAAGGTTCATTAGACTGCAGAAGACGTCGTCCTTTGGATCTTTTAGAAATGACATACGCCTACTGTGGACCAGAAGAAATATCAGACTACAAGACATGTTCTTACAGCATGCCATGCTCGGACTACAGATCTGTCAACGGGTGACTTATTTGGAGCTTAATTCGTTTGATATTTTAGAGTATTTTGTATATTTCTTTGGCCCAATGTTCTATTTATGGCAGAGATAAGTCAGCTGGTTTAAACTTCGCTCTCTTAAATTGCACCCATTCTAAATGTAGACCCTGTTGAACCTGGGTCCTGTTTAGACGTGACGCTGTGTCTACTAGATATGACATGAGACCACCTACTATTCTTCATGATCGGAATGGATGCCCGAGAAACATATTCTCTACTAGTAACTGTCCAGTGATCTGATGCGTTGGTGTCAATGGTGTCAATTACCTTACGAATTACCTTAACTCGATGCTAGAAGCACAACTTTTATAAGCGTATCAGGGTTTCACATTTAACATTATTCAATTACGAAGTACGAAATTGTACAAAATGACTAATTTAGTATGCACTTTATCCACCCAAAGTGAGCAGATGTTCGATTTGTAGTGTTTACTTGAGAGCTTTTGAAGTTATAATGAATAATAATAATAATAATAATAATAATAATAATAATAATAATAATAATAATAATAATAATAGTAATAATAATAATAATAATAATAATTAATAATAATAATAATAATTAATAATAATAATAATAATTACAATGTAAATTCGGAAATTCGGTTTGTGTCTTGTCACCCGGCACACAGTGAGTTCAGGCGTTGTTTTATCCCTATAATGCTGAACAACAAGCAAGGGAGCAACGGACCAACGACTTCCATCATTTAACGTATTTTCGAATGACACGGCCGGGAACCGAACCCTGACCTCCTGGATGATGAGCGGGCGCTGTATCAACTGAGCTACATTAATTCAACTTCAGTCTCAACTCATGCAAAATTCACCGCTGAACCAAAAGTGTCAGGTTTCTGATTATGCTTCATTACCATGGTTTTGTTTCAAATCCTCGTGTATTTGTAGGTTAAAATTGGGTGATTACTATGTGTTGTATACATCACGTATTACGTATATCTTCAGATATGTTCAATGTACATGCCATTCCTCATTTTATTGTTTCCATTCCTATCAAGCAGCGAGAGTTACCAATAGGGTTCACATTAGCGACATTAATTTACTGTTGCTACGCGGGATCCGTCGATTAGTATCAGTTGGGTGTCATTAGAAGACAATAAGAACTAATTTGGTTTGCTGTCTCAGCGAGAGATCCGTTATAATTATACAGGTGTGTAACACTGTTCAGAAGTGGTGACATGTTAAGAGAAGATTTAGGACACTGGAATACTCATATTGACATTTTTTCTGATTTATCAACTAGCATTTAAACCAGTTATTACCCAAATGGTGATAAAAACGTCCTAGTTATATTTTGAATTTGTGGACATGTGCATATACCACATTTCTCTAGCAATCGTTGTTTCAGCGCAAAGTTAAAACATTTGTGCTCTCTGAAGTAAAAAAACAAATGATCCCATTCGTGTGCCCTTTTATCCTATTTGTGTGCTCATATAACAACTTTATGTACACTTCTATATCCTCTTAATAAGCTATTCTATCCTACATGTGGAATTCAACACACACATTTGACACTGACCAACTGTTGCCTTTTATGAAGCAAATCCCACTCAATATTCCGAGACCCAAATAGCATTACAGATCCGTTCCAAACATAAAGACTTATAAATAGGATCTTCAACTCACTAACATTAATATATTATCCGCAGACTCAGTACGATGGGTAGAGAACATGAAGTCCTAAATGAACAAACAACAATGTACAACAGATTGGTCCAGTAATAACTTCTGTAATAGTCATACCTCAAAGAACTAGACATTCCAACCGAGCTTTTTGTCCTGAACTAATTAAACCCAAGGCAAATACAGCTGTAATCAAACTGCTACTATATATCATGTTTGCCTCCAAAATGTCTTTGAAGGACGTTCACAAGTGAATGCGTGAAGAGCAATACTTGTTGATAATAACCTCTATGTTAGAAATCCATGATTGTTGTGGATAGGCTTACTAATATACAATGTGAATATGCATACACACGTGCCATATACATATATCCCCTTTATCTTTCCTGCTATTTCGCTATTTACGAAATGTCGCTTTTGTAACTGATGGAAACAATGTTTGGGATGTTCAACAACTATTTGTTATTTGAACGATCGATGGTACATCACTAAGATATGAAGTGAAAGTCTGTCAGATAAGACACTACGCGTCCGTGAAATGGTGATCATCTCTGGTCCTCACATTCTGTGTCTGTGATATTGCTGGTTAAGAATCAGAAAAAAAATAAATCAACCACTGGTTGAGACGTGTACTTGGTAAGCATTTCTGAATGTCTACAAGTGTTTAGTTAGCACGTTGTTGTAAATTTTACCAACGAGGGCATTCATATCGGGGTTCATATTGTCCATACGATTCCCGTTTCGTTTATGATGTTGCATTCTTAACGATGCGAGGGTTAAAAGTGGAGTTTATCTATTTTCATTAATGTCATTATTTTGGTTCCCGAATATCGGTATCTCCCTCGCTCTCGCTCGGGAAATACTAATATTCAAGCACTCGTGTCGTAAACATACTATGACATAGACATTCATATAATATCCTCTATATATGGTAATATCAAGTAAAACGTATTTGTCTCTAATGTTGGAATGAATGATAATTGTTGTAACCATATGATCAGTTGTAAAGTATGTAGCTTAAAGCAGTGTTCTCCAACCTGCGTTTGTTAACTTCTGTGTCTTGTTTCATATACAGCCTGAATGAAATATGTCAATCTGGACCTCAAACAGTGAACACCAGACGAAACTTGAAATTGTGAGTTCTATTTTATTTCAGGATTCAATTGAAGAACAGTACACCATGATATAAGGGATGAGCTCGCTCGCGCTGAAATAGAAAGAAACAATATTCAAATTCAAACAATATAGATATGTAGAATCACTTTGCACTGTTACATATTTTGCATATATTCATTCTAACCTTTACTGATTGAAAATCACAACCGTTCCAAATTATGTTAATTTGTATTATTTCCTGACTTCAGAAATCGCTCCTTAATTTGATTTCAAATGTGCCTGATTGACCCTCTTATGTTATTTTTAAATGACTATTCTCGAGGTAAACTTGCAAATTACATGTCTTTATCTTCTTAAGTAGTGAGTAATAGGGATAATCTCAAAGGGGACATAACATTCAGATGATACAAGTAGACCACTGTAAATCCATGAATAAAATACTCACAGGTAAACTTTACTGACAGACAATTAAACAAAGTCCATAGCTTCAAGAGTGGCGTATCTCTGGTAGTTTCTCATCCAGTTTGGTGTCCTCTGTCCTCGGGTTTGTCTGTTTCCATTTCTCCCTCCTCGGGTTTGTCTGTTTCCAGTTCTTCCTCCTCGTGTCTGTCTGTTTCCGGTACTCTGTCCTCTGTTGTATGCTCTGCGCATCATGTACATATACATGGGGTCCTCCATATAATCGGGGGTGTCATAGTCTTGACCATAATAAGCAATTCTCCTCAAGTAGTTGTTCCTGGATCCGTAAGTGTTGGCGCTGGAGACGGCCACAGTGACGACAAGCAGGGCGATGACGATCTTGAGATTCATTCTGAGGTGATTGGAGGGTGCCTGAGAATAAAGTAAAATGAGTATGATAGGAAATACTTCAATATATGGATTCAATTGATTCATTGTTTAAACAAATTATTTGTATAAATAAGGGCACAATAAAGCACACAACAAATACAATGATGTTTACATGTCAGTGGAAATTATTTCATTTCCTGCCAGATTCAGCAAAACGTGTCCACAATCAACTTTTAGATATCCTTGTTACATTATAGTTGTAATTATCCCACAGAAATCTTGTTTGTCTAACATTGATATTGATATAAACATTTTAAAGTTTGAAGTTGTTCTCTTTGTATGTCTCATTAAAGTTAGACAAAAGAAACTTCTGCTTACCTTGAATCTGCTGTAAATGCTAACTTTTAGTTACTGAAAACGTGGTCTCTTATTGAGGCGTTATCTCCTTTTATACTCAAGAGCGTCCCATCCATCACAGACGCACAGCAGAGTGACAACAATGTCAATCATTACAGGTCAGCCCGGGTAACAGTGCTGTTCTAACACTGATTAGCTAATCGTTACAACAAGTCATCCAACCATGACGTAACGTTGCAGGTCTTACAGCGATACTTACAATTAACACTTACAGCTCAACATCAACTGTGATTTAACGCTGTTATTATGACATACCTTGGAAGATTTTATAGCATTGATGTCGTATATTGCACAGCATATACTACAACGTTCATCCAAAGGGCATTTTTCAAGATATATATGGCCCTAGCAATCATGCATTTCGACATCAGTGGATATCGATCAATAACCAAGTGATAATTCTGTCACTTCTACCTTTTCATTATGATCTTAAACTGTAAATCAAAACGCTAAAACTAGACCCTTATAAATAAATAACTAGTTTCAGCAACATGGTACATGTAAATATACGAATGATTGTAATATTGTCGTAATTAAATGAGTTTTTAAATATCTTAAACATGTAATGATTACAGTTTTAATGTAATTATGTACTTGTGTTTACTTGTCTGTTTTGACTTTGTGTTTGGAAATCGGTAACAATACCATTGGTGCATGTGTTGCATTGTTGTAAGTTGCACCATGAAAATTGTTGAAATAATGTCAGCCAAAATTAGCAATAGATCAATACAACTGTTTATTAAACTTGGAAAAATGTTTTTATTTATAATTTTTATAATAATTATTAAAAAGTTTATTACTTAATACCAGTGAAATAGGTATCACGGGGACTATTATCCAAAGATGAATTTATGGCTTATTTGGAATAATTCATACAGCATTAGTCTCATACAGTGTTTTTAACGGGACGCGCGTTCCATCAACTGTAGCATCAACGTACATATTGTATGTTGATTGTTACATTTTTCACATATTGACCACTACTATAGTACAATTATTGTGAGATACAGTCAATCTTTTTTTACAGTAGAAAGGCCTACGGCCCACGTACAAGATCAACAAATGAAATGTATATATAACAGAGTTGCTTGTGGTCGAATAAAATAATTTCGTACAATCAAGGCAGATGTCACATTATTTGAGATAGCTATGAAATGTGTGTTAAGTTTTAATCTTGGAGGTTATGGATCATTATCTCTTTATTGATGTACAAAGATATAATTTCAAAATACTTATCACGTTAACCATAATGCACTGGACATTTGTAAAGAAAGTGAAATTCATCGTCAGTCTGCATAATTGGATTTACATATTTTACAGTTTCGACATTCACTTGGAACACCACATATTTTATTCTAGAATATAAATGCATTATTGAACATTCGTTAATTTCAGTCATTAAAGTTTGAGCATGACAGTTCTAAATCCTAGTTTTGAAATTGGAAAGAAAGGCCTCCTTGAAACCCACACCTTTATTTTCCCACAGAAACCCGAAAACGTAAGTATTACTATATAAAATAGTTCTGACATGCTGCACCCACATTTTACGTCCAACTTTATCTAAATTACACAAAATAAGATAAGCCTGTTTTTGATTCCCAACAACTGACCTTTCAAGCAATCTAATCCACAATGTTAATTACTCTCAACAAAGAATCAACTCAAATATAATGTCTGCCATATTCAACTAAAACAGCAACATTAGTACTCTTATAACTCACACCCAATACACACTTGCAAAACCTTACTTGAAACTGTTGAAACTTGAAACTGTTCAACTACAGGTCACTTTTGATTACCCCATATTTCCGACTCATATAATATCATTGGTTTTATCTGAATATTGTGATGAAAATTAACATGTGTCTAACAATATAACAGCAATATCAGAACAGATTGTATTTCGTAGTTTTGGCCAGGATATGAATGATACAGCGGGCATAAGGTTATCATAAAGAACTATCAGTGAGCTTAGGTCTTTAGGAGCTTAGGAATTTCATAACTTAAAAAGTTGTTTACACAAAATACCTAGCCTATATAATCAACCATCATTTTGTGTGAAATAAGCTACGTGAATATATAATAGGTGATATAAGTTCACAAACGCTAAAACAATATGAAATGTTGTCTCACTTAACGGTTATTCAAAATATCACACATGTTACTCAAGCTTCTGTCAAATATTACCCTTTTGACGAAGATCAATCTTGGTTACATGTCATGATGTAATTATTGGCTAATCGATGTGAAGTGTACCTTTTGTGTTACCTGATTTACCTGCACACCTGTCATTGAGATGTAAGACTGTGATGTGTAGCTCACACTATATATAAATACACCTAACTGTGCATTCACATATCAACATCGTCTCCAAGTTACCACAATACTTAAAACAACTTTGTGTGAGTATTTTTCTAATTTAAGAGATTCAGTCTCTGTAAATGTAAAGCTTTAAGAGATATTTTTCAACAGATATTTTTTCAACAGATATTTTTCAACAGATATTTTTAACTTTTAAGTTTCTAACATTTATCATTATGTGTTGAGTGCCTTAAAAGGATAAAACAATGCTTCAAGTTTATGTGGTTAACTTTCTTAGAACTTTTAAAGATTAAGTATCTATGTTTGATCTTGTGTATATAATACTTTATCACCCAAAACTGTGTTCCGAGATATCGTTTTGGCAGTAGATTTTCCACAATGCCCTATCACCATCGACAAATGACATCACACTGTTCTTACATAATCAAAAAATATCATCACAATGCTATGCCGTCATAAACACGAGGACGTCACAATGCTATGACCTGACTGCACTGGAAGTCAAACGGCAAGGATGTGCTCAGAGATGTACACTATTTTCACTTAAACGTAATAAGAATGATTTTGGATGATAAATAGAATCTCACCCAAGTGTCTTCTTATATCAAATATATCAACACTCGTTGATAAAAGTAAAAATATCCTCAGTAACTTTTATCAACTCGTGTTGATATATTTGATATAAGAAGAAACTTGGGTGAGATTCTCTATTCACTAAATGTTAACTACCATATTTTGGATTAACAACAATTCTATCTATTTTGCCCTCATAAGATCTCAGCTTTTCAAAATGAATCTGAAAATGGTCATCGTCCTGCTTGTCGTCACTGTGGCCGTCTCCAGCGCCAACACTTATGGATCCAGGAACAACTACTTGAGGAGAATGGCTTATTATGGTCAAGACTATGACACCCCCGATTATATGGAGGACCCCATGTATATGTATATGATGCGCAGAGCATACAACAGAGAACAGAGAACCGGAAACAGACAGGCACGAGGAGGAAGAACTGGAAACAGGCAAACCCGAGGACAGAGGACACCAAACTGGATGAGAAACTACCAGAGATACGCCACTCTTGAAGCTATGGACCTTGTTTAATTGTCTGTCAGTAAAGTTTACTTGTGAGTATTTTATACATGGATTTACAGTGGTCTACTTGTATCATCTAAATGTTATGTCCCCTTTGAGATTATCCCTATAACTAGATAAAGACATGTAATTTGCAAGTTTACCTCGAGAATAGTCATTTAAAAATAACATAAGGGGATCAATCAGGCACATTTGAAATCAAATTAAGGAGCGATTTCTGAAGTCAGGAAATAATACAAATTAACATAATTTGGAACGGTTGTGATTTTCAATCAGTAAAGGTTAGAATGAATATATGCAAAATATGTAACAGTGCAAAGTGATTCTACATATCTATATTGTTTGAATTTGAATATTGTTTCTTTCTATTTCAGCGCGAGCGAGCTCATCCCTTATATCATGGTGTACTGTTCTTCAATTGAATCCTGAAATAAAATAGAACTCACAATTTCAAGTTTCGTCTGGTGTTCACTGTTTGAGGTCCAGATTGACATATTTCATTCAGGCTGTATATGAAACAAGACACAGAAGTTAACAAACGCAGGAACTAATACAAAATAACATAATTTGGAACGGTTGTGATTTTCAATCAGTAAAGGTTAGACTGAATATATGCCAAAGATGTAATGATGCAAAGTGCTCTTGAAGATCTGGACTACGTGTAATAAAAGCATTATCTATTGTAAGTGTGCTGACATTTTAAATCAAGCGAGTTTACATAGTTCATGAGCTTTATAGACTTTATTAACATTACAAATTCCATTTATCATACATTGTCTGGCGGACTAGCATCCACTTCAAAGATTTCACAGAGAAAAAACGTCAATAAAATGCGAATAAAATATGCTGATTATCTAAATATTTAAATGTCGATTTTAAAATAATTACTAAAAGTTTTTTTACTAAAGAAATGAAGTTATATATTAAAGGGTAATTATATACTTCTTTGTCATATGATGATGAAAATCAGCGTCACAACCAAATTGGTTACGTCTCCTAAGACAACATCAGTAGTTTTTTATATTTAAACTGTTTATTCATATGTCTTTTAATTTCAACTTTCAGGAATAACGATCGACCTTGGACTACTCATCAATGCATGTTTGTACATTCCAGCATCAGTATTTATTTTATTCCAATCTGTAATAAATTATTCTCTTCTATTTCTTTGTTGTTGTTGATCGTTTCAATTTTTATGAACCTCTCTCTGAACAAATATCGCATTAAATTAGTAAAAATGTCTGTTTAGAGGGATTATGATTTTTCAAGAGACACGTTTAGTATCAAACAAATATGTTGTTTTACCGGGAATATCGGACAGGAGATATGTCGGTTTGGAGGGAGTGGACTGTACATCAAATGAATGCACATGAGGGCGAGGTATATTTGATTTAGTCAAAATCATCTGATCTGTATGCCTTAGATTGAATACCATATCAAAGCAGATAGACAATATATCTATTCTTCTAATCTGGTAATGCTTTACTCCAATGCAAGCAACCATTGCTTCGTCTGAGAAGTCATTTCCAATATTTCCTGTGAGCATAATAGGAATTCAATTATTCCAGTTGGTGAAACATTTCCAATTAGTGTCCGTCCTGTGATAGAGAAGCTGCTGTCCACTTCTATACACATCAGATGAGAACTGCGTGCTTTATCATATCTGGTAGATGCATGTGTACACCAATACATTAGTATCTGAAGGGATTAACGAGAGAGAGAGAGAGAGAGAGAGAGAGAGAGAGAGAGAGAGAGAGATAGATAGAGAGAGAGAGACATAGAGAGAGAGACAGAGAGAGAGAGAGAGAGACAGAGAGAGAGAGAGACAGAGAGAGAGACAGAGAGAGAGAGGAGGAAGAGACACAGAAAGAAATATCGAGAGACAGAGAGAGAGACAGAGAGGGAGGCAGAGAGAGACAGAGACAGACAATGAGTGAGACACAGAGAGAGACAGAGAGAGAGTGAGAGAGAGAGAGAGAGACAGACAGAGAGAGAGAGAGAGAGAGAGAGAGAGAGAGAGAGAGAGAGAGAGAGAGAGAGATAGAGAGAGAGGGAGGCAGAGAGAGACAGGGAGAGAGAGAGAGAGAGAGTGTGAGAGAGAGAGAGAGAGAGAGAGAGAGAGAGAGAGAGAGAGAGAGAGAGAGACAGAGACAGAGAGAGGGAGAGCCAGACAGAGAGAGAGAGGGGGAGAGTGAGCGAGACAGACAGAGAGACAAACACACACTTGAGATCACTTGTGAGAGTTTAATTTGACTGTTTGGATTACCTATAGTTTTAAATTCAACTGAATGATCTATTTCATCAGTATTTACATGAACTCTCAAGCCCCCTTAGTGTGAATGATCTCACTTTGTACTTTTTTCATAAGCTTTCAGTTTTTGACTAATTATCCTCAAATGCAAGGCTATAAATGGTAATTATGCTCTAGAGAAATGATGGCCTTCAAATTTCTACATGCATTGTAAAGACACTTTGTCCATATGAGCAAATAACGATGTCCCCGTTGATTTCCCATTGGAATCAGCATTTTAGAAAATGGTAAATGCTAAATACATCACTTGGATGTTGCAAACGAATTAGCCATGTTTGGAGTAAAACCTAGCTAGACGTTGTTCAATTAAACAATTCCCGATAATGTAAGGAGTACAAGTTTTGAATCTAGTAAAATATTAATGACAAAGATCTTGACATCATTAATTTATAACAAACTTACATTGTATTTGAAAGTGAAGAAGAAGTTTTACGAGCTCGTATTTATTAATTTGAAAATCTATGGGTAGGGAAGTTGTTATTCTTAGTTTTTGCTAAAAGAAAACCAGGTTCCAGTAACTATATCTATATATATTATCTATATGAACCAATAACGGTTTCCCCGGGGAATCCATTTGGAATCAACATTTATGAAGTGGTATATGATTATTGACATTGACCTCGACCTCGGCTAGATACAGAACAGAGCCTGCATGACATTGGTTTAACATTGAGGTACATTATACATTCATGAAGCTGCATTTATGTATTTTTCTTCCTAACTGAATGTAACTGTATGTCATTGACAATACTTCATCCTGGTGCAATATTTGTGACCATTCATCATAAGCGTAAAAGGAGCAGTCAGCTTATTTATTTGTCACGTGTCATCAGTTTTGAAAATATAACCCTGTATGTATGGTAATTGCATCAGATATTGGCTTCACTGGTAGGCTTCATGAACCCAGAACACATGTACACATTTATGTCATAATTTTAGAGTAGATCTAAACATTTATCATTTATAACATTCCAATACTTTCGTCAGATGCAATTTGTTACGTGTACTTAAGCTATGGTCAGGAGAAAGTGTGTCAGGTAAAAGGTCAATGGTAAAAATGTATCGCATTCATTAAACTGAAAAGAATCTTCGTAAAACCATCTTTGATACAAAAAGGTCATGTTTCAGCGTATTGTGTCTCAAGATGTTCATGCTCAAACTTCCCAGGTGAATGAACTCAATACATTATCAATAGACCTTATACAATGATTATCGACCGTGGTCCATTTTCAAGAAACAATGAGAGTTGGTCAATCTGACAAGATCAAATTACGGGTGACTTCCGGGAAGACAGGAAGTTGACCAGTTGCAGCATCACGGCTACATTATGTCTTACACTATTTCAGCAACAACCGACTTCCTGTCGCCATTACCGGGACCAGATATTGTCAGCAGGCTAACAATTAGCGTAAATACATACACTAAACGCCAAAAGAAACGTTACCCCACTTATTTTTTTAATAACTTTTTAAGTATCAAAGATACTTGAGAAATGAATGGTTCAAAAGAAAGCTGAATAACGTAGCTTTATGCTAATAACACGTTTGAAAATCCTGATGGATTCATATTGTGGAAAAATGGAGCTTGTTTAAGAAGCTTAAAATTGTCAGGTTTTCGACCAGGCTGGTAGTAACCAATAAATGTGATTTAGATGTCCAGAAGAAGTTGAAAGTAAACTTTTACGTTCGTGATTAGACAAAAAGATTGTATGCTTTACATCATAACCCCTAAACGATGAAAATACTGTTATTGAGTAAGTTTAAGTGTGAAACTTATGAAATATATTTTTCTAGTCATTAAAGATCTTTTTTCGTAATTTACCTTAGTGAAAACGAGTTTACTGTGTTGTCAAATTTTCATATTTTGTCTATCACCCAAACGCATTATCACTCCACGTGATATTTTAAGTAACTATGTGTCTGCGAGTATGATCTTATTACACAAACCAATTGTCCGTAGTGGTAATAACCGTGTTGCGTAAGTAGCAAAAAATTGCACGGCGGCCATTTTAACCTTTTAATTATTTCGAATTACAAAAACGACTCCCATGGCTTTACCGAACCATGTACACTAATTTTAACTTGATTTTAAGAGAGAGGATGTTTTACTATTTGTGACATTATTTTCCAAATACATTTAATCAACGAATTTGATATAAAAAAAAAAACGTGCTACTGCTCCTTTATATCACAAATTTTTAAATCCTGGAAAAATATTATAATCAATTTATCTCAAATAGCACCATCTCGACTAATAGAATGGTCCCAATGGCCCCTGATGTATATTCCTTGTACAAGTAATTTGACTTAGTGGGTTTTCTAATAAGATTTCTATTATTAATGTCATTGAACCTGTGGTGGTGCCGCAAAGCAGCGTTACGTAGCCTTTGTTTCCTGCACAGTCAAACAAAGGAGGTAACTCTTGGCAGTCAATCATTACTGTGGAAACCATTGACCTAGTTTATAATAGAATAATATACCTGACACGTGACCGGTTCCGACCAATCAGCAGCATACATTGCTATGCATGTCGAAATAAAGACTGATACTAGTGAAAACTTTTTAACCTTTTTACTGATGAATATATATATATACTAGTGTGTTTTGGTGCAACATATACGGCTCTGCTTTGCCACAGAAATAATTAGCACAATATACAGATAAATAAAAGTATACAATGCCTCCAAAGCAATAAAGGAAAATGGCGAACTGATTATGCAACATGGACAAATTATCCACTTCTGAAGCAAGCAGTTCTCGTCCTGCTTAAAGAGAGTTGACAGAAGCTCCTACATCACAGGGCGACCAATAATTGGAAATGGTTCAACAACTGGAATGATTGAATTCCGCTTTCACTCTGTATGCGGTCTTGTTGAATGTCACTTGTCAGGAGGACAATGGTCTCGATTGATTGTTCTACTGGGATAATAAGGATATCAGAATACAAAAAACATCTGTCTACGTGATTTTACGAGGTATAAAATACCGAAAAAGCTGTAGACATGGACATATTTAAAGAGGCGTGTCCATTCTGTCTCTCGGTCTGTCTATGATACACATTAGCTTTAGGTCTGATTGTCTGATAGTCGCATAGACCGCAGTGGATATACTTCAACAGTGTCAAACAATCCGACTTCTTTTCATGTATCAGACATTTTACTAGACTATTAGCAAACAGTTGTCACGAATTAACGTTGTCACAAATTAATTGTATGAGAATTTGTCAGACACTACATCGTAGTTATCTGTGAAGACAGTTTTACTGCCCATCAAGTGCTTGAGGATATTACCCTCGATCAACCATTCAAACACTTTGTTTTTAAGTTAAGAAATACTGTTAACCTCGGTAAACTTCTTGAAAGCGATCATGAACCGCGGTTTACCTTGGAACTCACTATCACCGGCGGTCAACAGCAAGTACACATTAATATTCTTGCTGACCTGAAGAACATTTTACTGCCGTAGGTTAACATTAAGAACATAGAACTACCCTCGGCCGATCTAAAGAACACAGTATTACCATCAGTTAATCTCTGGAACACATTAATACCCTCGGTTAACTTCTGAAACACAATTTCAACACAAGAATGTTCAATGATATTTTGTCAATGTTTGCAAGGCAGATCATGCTGCACAGAGCTAAAGCAAGTGGGTCGCCATCTAACTCGCATTTGTGTTTGTGTTTGTGAAGAGATAGCTTCAGAAATTATCTTGCATCCTGGTTCACTCCTCAGAGAGAAGGATAACATGCATGTCCGTGTTGATTAACTGCCTAACAATTTTCGGATTAGTCATTACAATGGATGATTTACAGATAAACAAGAAACATAATCCTGGCACCTATGATACTATGAGGCCATCTTCTAAGGAAACTATGTTATGGTAACATGCTAATTTATGTCACGATTTCAGAGGTATCCTTTTAGCATATGTAAAAGTGAAAATAAGAAATACAAAAATAATACATCCTATCTTTCTATACCTTAATAACATGTTTCTTTAAACTGTTATATGTAAAGAACACTGATGAAATAACAATTACCTAAATGGTCAGTTAAATATGAAATCATAGTCGTTAAAGTCAAATGTATGTATCAGTGTCACAATGTCCATGTGCCATTCACTGTATATACATGTACATGTATTGCGCTGGAGTGTCCACTAAAATAAATTATTCTATTCATTTTGTTCGGTAAGATGAAAAGAATAGAATAGAAAAGAAAGCAATAGCTTTGAAAGGGATACTTTTTAATGTAAATTTGACTCAAATAAATAGCGATGAAGTAATGTACAGAAAATGTATCGATGTGACATCCGCTGTCAGTGTTTCTGAAATGAAAGAAATACTATGATCAGCCAAACGTTGAAATAATACAAATACAAGGTATCTTTAAAGGGGCAGTAGCACGATTACTTCGCTCAAATAAGTAGATGAAATGTATTTGAAAAATCATGTCTCCAATAGTGAAACACCCTTCTGTCATCGGAAAATCAAGTTTAAAATGAGTTTACATGGTTAAGTAAAGCCAAGGGAATCGTTTTTGTAATTCGAAATAATAAATTGTGTTCACAATAATATGGCCGCCATGCAATAATTGCTTTATACGCAACATTACCATTGCGGATAATTGGGGTGTGTAATAAGATGTTTTACCCTATTAAGTTCATTTAAATGACATAAACTATCATTATACATAGGAAATTTGAAAAAATAAAATTTGCAAAAAAACGTGCTACTGTCCCTTTAAAGGGGCAGTAGCACGTTTTTGTGGTGAAATAAGTCGATAAAATATATTTGAAAAATAATGTCAACAGTTAAAAAATGAGTGTACATGGTTCTGTAACGCCATGGGAATAGTTTTTGTTACTCAAAATAATAAATTGTGTTCACAATATAATGGTCACCATGCAATTTTTGCTTTATACGCAAAACCGTTACCACCACTACGGATAATTGTTTTGTGTAATAGACTGTTTTATCCTCTAAAGTAAACATAAATGACATAAACTATCATTATAAATGGGAATTTGAAAAAATAAAATTTGCAAAAAACGTGCTACTGCTCCTTTAAGTAGCGAGTATGGCAGCTGATGTACAGTATGAATCCCCACACATTCAATATTCGTTTCTTGCGACGTTTAAATGAAGTATGAAGTAAACACAATTTAAAAATATTTAATATTATTTTACAATTATAATTGAATTATCTGAAATTTCAGTATACAACCAAATGTTTCATACTCACATTGGGTGATGATCATATTATACATAGTCCCCAGCTTCAAGAGCGGCGTATCTCTGGTAGTTTCTCATCCAGTTTGGTGTCCTCTGTCCTCGGGTTTGTGTGTGTCCGGTCCTCTGTTCTCTGTTGTATGCTCTGCGCATCATGTACATATAAATGGGGTCCTCCATATAATCCGGGTGTCATATTAAGCCTTTCTCTAGTAATCATTGTTTCAGCGCAAAGTTTCAAAATTTTTGCTCTCTGACGTCATAAAACAAATGATCCCATTCATGTGCCCTTTTATCCTATTTGTGTGCTCATATATCCTCTTCATGTACACTTCTATCCTGTTAATAAGCTATTCTATCGTACATGTGGAATTCAACATACACATTTGACACTGACCAACTGTTGCCTTTTATGAAGCAAATCCCACTCAATATTCCGAGACCATAAATAGCATTACAGATCCGTTCCAAACATACAGACTTATAAATATGAACTTCAACTCACTAACATCAATATATTATCCACAGACTCAGTACGATGGGTAGAGAACATGAAGCCCTAAATGAACAAACAACAATGTACAAAAGATTGGTCCAGTAATAACTGCTCTAATAGTCATACCTCAAACAACTAGACATTCCAATCGAGCTTTTTATCCTGAACTAATTGAACCCAAGGCAAATACAGCTGTAATCAAACTGCTGCTATATATCATGTTTGCCTTCAAAATGTCTTTGAAGGATGTTTACAAGTGAATGCGTGAAGAGTAATACATGTTGATAATAACCTCTATGTTAGAAATCCATGATTGTTGTGGATAGGCTTACTAATATACAACGTGCATGTGCATACACACGTGCCATTTACATGTATCCCCTTTATCTTTCCTGCTATTTCGCTATTTACGAAATGCCGCTTTTCTTAATTATATTTTGTTTTTTGAACTGATGGAGACAATGTTTGGGATGTTCAACAACTATTTGTGATTTGAACGATCGATGGTACATCACTAAGATTTGAAGTGAGAGTCTATCAGATAAGACACTACGCGTCCGTGAAATGGTGATCATCTCTGGTCATGACACTCTGTGTCTGTGTCATTGTCGGTTAAGAATCAGATCAAATAAGTCAACCACTGGTTAAGACGTGTACTTGGTTAGCATTTCTGAATGTCTACAAGTGTATAGTTAGCACGTTGTTGCATTTATTACCTACGAGGGCAATCATATCGGGGTTCATATTCTCCATACGATTCCCGTTTCGTCTATGATGTTGCATTCTAAACGATGTGAGGGTTGGTCGCAAGCCTAGGGTTAAAAGTGGATTTTATCTATTTTCATTAATGTCATGATTTCGGTTTCTGAGTATCGGTATCTCCCTCGCTCTCGCTCGAGAAATACTAATATTCAAGCACTCGTGTCGTAAACAGAGTATGACATAGACATTTATATAATATCATCTATATGGTATAATGAAGTAAAACGTGTTTTTCTCTAATGTTGGAATGAATGATAATTGTTGTAAACATCTGACCAATTGTAAAGTATGTAGCTTAAAGCAGTGTTCTCCAACCTGCGTTTTTTAACTTCCGTGTCTTGTTTCATTTACAGCCTGAATGATACATGTCAATCTGGACCTCAAATAGTAAACACCTGACGAAACTTGAAATTGTGAATTCTATTTTATTTCAAGATTCAATTGAATAACAGTACACCATGATGTAAGGGATGAGCTCGCTCGCGCTAAAATAGAAAGAAACAATATTCAAATTCAAACAATATAGATATGTAGAATCACTTTGCACTGTTACACCTTTGGCATCTATTCATTCTAACCTTTACTGATTGAAAATCACAACCGTTCCAAAGTATGTTATTTTGTACTATTTCCTGAATTCAGAAATCGCTCCTTAATTTGATTTCAAATCCCTGATTGACCCTCTTATGTTATTTTTATATGACTATTCGCGGGGTAAAGCACACTTACAATAGATAATGCTTTGTTTACAGGTAGCCCAGATCTTCAAGAGTGGCGTATCTCTAGTAGTTTCTCATCCAGTTACCGCGAGGTAAACTTGCAAATTACATGTCTTTATCTTCTTAAGTAGTTAGTAATAGGGATAATCTTAAAGGGGACATAACATTCAGATGATACAAGTAGACCACTGTAAATCCATGTATACAATACTCACAGGTAAACTTAACTGACAGACAATTAAACAAGGTCCATAGCTTCAAGAGTGGCGTATCTCTGGTAGTTTCTCATCCAGTTTGGTGTCCTCTGTCCTCGGGTTTGCCTGTTTCCAGTTCTCCCTCCTCGGGTTTGTCTGTTTCCAGTTCTTCCTCCTCGTGTCTGTCTGTTTCCGGTACTCTGTCCTCTGTTGTATGCTCTGTGCATCATGTACATATACATGGGGTCCTCCATATAATCGGGGGTGTCATAGTCTTGACCATAATAAGCCATTCTCCTCAAGTAGTTGTTCCTGGATCCGTAAGTGTTGGCGCTGGAGACGGCCACAGTGACGACAAGCAGGGCGATGACGATCTTGAGATTCATTCTGAGGTGATTGGAGGGTGCCTGAGAATAAAGTAAAATGAGTATGATAGGAAATACTTCAATATATGGATTCAATTGATTCATTGTTTAAACAAATTATTTGTATAAATAAGGGCACAATAAAGCACACAACAAATACAATGATGTTTACATGTCAGTGGAAATTATTTCATTTCCTGCCAGATTCAGCAAAACGTGTCCACAATCAACTTTTAGATATCCTTGTTACATTATAGTTGTAATTATCCCACAGAAATCTTGTTTGTCTAACATTGATATTGATATAAACATTTTAAAGTTTGAAGTTGTTCTCTTTGTATGTCTCATTAAAGTTAGACAAAAGAAACTTCTGCTTACCTTGAATCTGCTGTAAATGCTAACTTTTAGTTACTGAAAACGTGGTCTCTTATTGAGGCTTTATCTCCTTTTATACAGGAGAGAATCCCGTCCATCAAAGACGCACAGCAGAGTGACAACAATGTCAATCATTACAGGTAATCCGGGTAACAGTGCTGTTGTAACACTGATTAGCTAATCATTACAACAAGTCATCCAACCATGACGTAAAGTTGCAGGTCTTACAGCGATCAACTGTGATTTAACGCTGTTATTATGACAAACCTTGGAATATTTTATAGCATTGATGTCGTATATTGCACAGCATATACTTCAACGTTCATGCAAAAGAACATGTTTCAAGATATATATGGCTCTAGCAATCATGCATTTCGACATCAGTGGATATCGATCAATAACCAAGTGATAATTCTGTCAGTTCTTCCTTTTCATTATGATCTTAAACTGTGAAACAAAAACCCTTATAAATAAATAACTACCGTATTCATCTTAATAAACGCCCTCTCCTAATAAACGCCCCCCCTAAGCCATTTTTGACTCGCGGAAAATGATTCCTAATAAACGCCCCTCTTTTGTATCGACTTATCTTACTGATATTTCATTGAAGAAGAGTTTTCAATCTTGCTATCAACCTCTTATGTCCAGTAAAGTGTAAGGTACATGGTATTTCCAGTCCCCTGGCGACTGTCGAATTTCTGTAACGATCAGTCACTACACATTTTATGCAAACGCCATGTTTTAAGAAACAGGAAAATGTCTTGCTCAACTCTCTTGGAAGATTTCCCACTTATTTAAATTACATATTATTTATCATGAAAGTTATTTTGTTCACGTGTAGTTGTCAATGTGATATAAATAAACAATATCATGACCCGATAATAGTGTCTACATAATCGTTCTGCAACATGTGCTTATCAGCTGATTGTGTTTATGATGCCGTTCATTGGTGGTTATATTTAGATTCCTAGCAAACTAAAGTTTCATTGTATAAGAGTAACGGTGCGACAAGATGGCGGATTCAATTACTCAATGTATCTTCGTGAGTTTAATTAGTTTCCATTGCCATTGCAAATTGTGTATCAGTATTGGTTGAAATTTGATACAAATAATATACTGCGACATTCAACCCTTCTTTACATTTATTTGATACACTTATTTTGATTAAAACTCTGAAATAAAATCAATGTTTCTTTTTCTTTTGGACATCAACAGACATTTTTTGATAAACGCCCCCTTTTTATGATTTTTAAAAGTCATTTTAATAAACGCCCCCTTTTCCCAATTTTTTAAACGCCCAGGGCTTCTATTACGGCGAATACGGTAGTTACAGCAACATGGTACATGTAAATATGCGAATGTTTGTAATATTGTCGTAATTAAATGAGTTTTTAAATATCTTAAACATGTAATGATTAAAGTTTTAATGTAATTATGTACTTGTGTTTAATTGTCTGTTTTGACTTTGTGTTTGGAAATCGGTAACAATACCATTGTGCATGTGTTGCATTGCTGTAAGTTGCACTAAGACAAATACCATGAAAATTGTTGAAATAATGTCAGCCAAAATCAGCAAAAGATCAATACAACTGTTTATTAAACTTTGGAAAAATATTTTTATTTATATTTTTTTATATTTTTAAAAAGTTTATTTCATAATACCAATGAAATAGGTATCACGAGGGCTTTTATCCAAAGATGAATTTATGACTTATTTGGAATAATTCATAAAGCATTAGTCTCATACAGTGTTTTTAACGGGACGCGCGTTCCATCAACGTACATATTTTATGTTGATTGTTACATTTTTCACATATTTACCACTTCTATAGTACAATTATTGTGAGATTCAATCAATCTTTTTTTCAGTAGAAAGGCCTACGGCCCACGTACAAGATCAACAAATATATATATAACAGAGCTGCTTGTGGTCGAATAAAATAATTTCGTACAATCAAGGCATCTGTCACACAATTTGAGATAACTATCAAATGTGTGTAAAGTTTTAATCTTGGAGGTTATGGATCATTATCTCTTTATTGATGTACAAAGATAAAAAAAATTCAAAATATTTATCACGTTAACCATAATGAACTGGACATTTGTAAAGAAAGTGAAATTCATCCTCAGTCTACATAATTGGATTTACATATCTTACAGTTTCGACATTTACTTGGAACACCACGTATTTTATTCTAGAATATAAATGCATATTATTGAATATTCGTTAATTTCAGTCATTAAAGTTTGAGCATGACAGTTCTAAATCCTAGTTTTGAAATTGGAAAGAAAAGCCTCCTTGAAACCCACTCCTTGATGTTCCCACACAAAACCAAAAACGTAAGTTTTACTATATAAAATAGTTCTGACATACTGCACCCACGTTTTACGACCAACTTTATCTAAATAACACAAAATAAGATAAGCATGTTTTTGATACCTATCAACTGACTTTTCAAGCAATCTAATCCACAATTTAGTTACTCTCAACATATAATCAAAACAAATATAATGTCTGCCATATTCAACTAAAACAGCAACATTAGTACTCTTATAACTCACAACCAATACAAACTTGCAAAACCTTACTTGAAACTGTTGAAACTTGAAACTGTTCAACTACAGGCCACTTTTGATAACCCCATATTTCCGACCCATATAATATTATCGGTTTTTCTGAATATTGTGATGAAAAATAACATGTGTCTAACAATATAACAGCAATATCAGAACAGATTGTATTTCGTATTTTTGGCCAGGATATGAATGATACATCGGACATAAGGTTATCGTAAAAACTATCAGAGAGCTTAGGTCTTTAGGAGCTAAGGAATTTCATAACTTAAAAAGTTGGTTACACAAAATACCTAGCCTATATAATCAACCATCATTTTGTGTGAAATAAGCTACATGAATATATAATAGGTGATATAAGCTCACAGACGCTGTAAAAATATGAAATGTTGTTTCACTTAACGGTTATTCAAAATATCACACGTGTTACTCATGCTTATGTCAAATATTACCCTTCTAACGAAGATCAATCTCGGTTACATGTCATGCTGTAATTATTGGCTAATCGATGTGAAGTGTACCTGTGTTGTTACCTGATTTACCTGCACACCTGTCATTGAGATGTAAGACTGTGATGTGTAGCACACACTATATATAAATACACGTAACTGTGCATTCACATATCAACATCGTCTCAAATTTACCACAAGACTTAAAACAACTTTGTGTGAGTATTTTTCTAATTTAAGAGATTCAGTCTTTGTAAATGTAAAGCTTTAACAGATATTTTTAACTTTTAAGTTTCATGATGTGTTGAAGGCCTTAAATGGATAAAACAATGCTTCAAGTTTATGTGGTTAACTTTCTTAGAACTGTTATAGAACTGTGATTATTATTCAATTAAGTATCTATGTTTGATCTTGTGGTATATAATACTTTATCACCCAAAACTGTGTTCCGAGATATCGTTTTGGCAGTAGATTTTCGACAATGCCCTATCACCGTCGACTACATGACATCACACTGTTCTTACATAATCACGAAATAACATCACAATGCTATGAAGTCATAAACATGATGACGTCACAATGCTATGACCTCACTGCACTGGAAGTCAAACGGCAAGGATGTGCTCAGAGATGTACACTATTTTCACTTAAACGTAATAAGAATGATTTTGGATGATAAATAGAATCTCACCCAAGTGTCTTCTTATATCAAATATATCAACACTCGTTGATAAAAGTAAAAATATCCTCGGTAACTTTTATCAACTCGTGTTGATATATTTGATATAAGAAGACACTTGGGTGAGATTCTCTATTAACTAAATGTTATCTACCAGAGTTTGGATTAACAACAATTCTATCTATTTTGCCCTCATAAGATCTCAGCTTTTCAAAATGAATCTGAAAGTGGTCATCGTCCTGTTTGTCGTCACTGTGGCCGTCTCCAGCGCCAACACTTATGGATCCAGGAACAACTACTTGAGGAGAATGGCTTATTATGGTCAAGACTATGACACCCCCGATTACATGGAGGACCCCATGTATATTTACATGATGCGCAGAGCATACAACAGAGAACAGAGGACCGGAAACAGACAGACACGAGGAGGAAGAACTGGAAACAGACAAACCCAAGGAGGGAGAACCGGAAACAGGCAACCCCGAGGACAGAGGACACCAAACTGGATGAGAAACTACCAGAGATACGCCACTCTTGAAGCTATGGACCTTGTTTACTTGTCTGTCAGTAAAGTTTACTTGTGAGTATTTTATACATGGATTTACAGTGGTCTACTTGTATCATCTAAATGTTATGTCCCCTTTGAGATTATCCCTAATACTAACTACTTAAGAAGATAAAGACATGTAATTTGCACGTTTACCTCGAGAACAGTCATATACAAATAACATAAGAGGGTCAATCAGGCACATTTGAAATCAAATTAAGGGGCGATTTCTGAATTCAGGAACTAATACAAACTAACATCATTTGGAATGGTTGTGATTTTCAATCAGTAAAGGTTAGACTGAATATATGCCAAAGATGTAATAATGCACGAGAAACTACTAGAGATACGCCAGTCTTGAAGATCTGGACTACGTGTAATAAAAGCATTATCTATTGTAAGTGTGCTGACATTTTAAATCAAGCGAGTTTACATAGTTCATGAGCTTTTATAGACTTGATTAACATTACAAACTCCATTTATTCCACATTGTCTGGCTGACTAGCATCCACTTCAAAGATTTCTCAGAGACAAAACGTCAATAAAACTCGAATAAAATATGCTGAATATCAAAATATTTAAATGTCGATTTTAAAATAATTACTAAAAGGTTTTTTTTTTACTAAAGAAATGAAGTTATATATTAAAGGGTAATTATATACTTCTTTGTCATATGATGATGAAAATCAGCGTCACAACCAAATTTGTTACGTCTCCTAAGACAACATCAGTAGTTTTTTATATTTAAACTGTTTATTCATATGTCTTTTAATTTCAACTTTCAGGAATAACGATCGATCTTGGACGTCTCATCAATGCAGGTTTGTACATTCCCGCATCAGTATTTATTTTATTCCAATCTATAATAAATTCTTCTCTTCTATTTCTTTGTTGTTGTTCTGAACAAACATCGCATTAAGTTGGTAAAAATGTCTGTTTAGAGGGATTATGATTTTTCAAAAACACGTTTATTATCAAACAAATATGTTGTTTTACCGGGAATATCGGACAGGAGATATGTCGGATTAGAGGGAGTGGACTGTACATCAAATGAATGCACATGAAGGCGAGGTATATTTAAGTTAGTCAAAATTATCTGTGTGCCTCAGATTGAATACCATATCAAAGCAGATAGACAATATATCTATTCTTCTAATATGGTAATGCTTTACCCTAATGCAAGCAGCAATTGCTTCGTCTGAGAAGTCATATCCAATATTTCCTGTGAGCATAATAGGAATTCAATTATTCCAGTTGGTGAAACATTTCCAATTAGTGATAGAGGAGCTGCTGTCCACTCCTATACACATCAGATGAGAACTGCGTGCTATATCATATCTGGTAGATGCATGTTTACACCAATACATTATTATCTAAAGGGATTAACGAGAGAGAGAGAGAGAGAGAGAGAGAGAGAGAGAGAGAGAGAGAGAGAGAGAGAGACAGACAGACAGACAGAGAGAGAGAGACAGACAGACAGACAGAGAGAGAGAGACAGACAGACAGACAGACAGAGACAGATAGAGTGAGAGAGAGACAGAGATAGAGAGAAAGGGACAGACAGAGAGAGTGAGCGGAAGAGACACAGAAAGAAATATCGAGAGACAGAGAGAGACAGAGAGGGAGACAGAGACAGACAGACAGACAGACAGAGAGAGAGACAGAGAGAAAGAGAGAGAGAGAGAGAGAGAGAGAGAGAGAGAGAGAGAGAGAGAGAGAGAGAGAGAGAGCCAGACAGAGAGAGAGAGCCAGAGAGAGAGAGAGCCATACAGAGAGAGGGGGAGAGTGAGCGAGAGAGACAGAGCGAGACAGAACGAGAGACACACACTCAGAGTTCACTTGTTAGAGTTTAATTTGACTGTTTTGATAACCTAAAGCTTTAAATTCAACTGAATGATTTATTTCATCATTATTTACATGAACTCTCAAGCCCACTTAGTGTGAATGATCTCACTTTGTACTTTTTTCAGAAGCTATCAGTTGGTGACTAATTATCCTAAAATGCAAGGCTATAAATGGTAATTAAGCTCTAGAGAAATCATGGCCTTCAAATTTCTACATGCATTGTAAAGACACTTTGTCCATATGAGCAAATAACGATTTCCCCGTTGATTTCCCCTTGGAATCAGCATTTTTGAAAATGGTAAATACTAAATACATTACTTGGATGTTGCAAACGAATGAGCCATGTATGGAGTAAAACCTAGCTAGAGGTTGTTCAATTAAACAATTCCCGATAATGTTAGGAGTTTTGAATCTAGTAAAATATTAATGACAAAGATCTTGACATATCATTAACTTATAACAAACTTACATTGTTTTTGAAAGTGAAGGAGAAGAGTAGCCATCACAGCAACCATTTTACGAGCTCGTATTTATTAATTTGAAAATCTATTGGTAGGGAAGTTGTTATTCTTAGTTTTTGCTTTAAAAAAACCAGGTTCAAGTAAGTATATCTCTATATATTATCTATATGAACCAATAACGGTTTCCCCGGGGAATCCATTTGGAATCAACATTAATGAAGTGGTATATGATAAGTGACATTGACCTCGACCTCGGCTAGATACAGAACAGAGCCTGCATGACATTGGTTTAACATTGAGGTACATGATAAATTCATGAAGCTGCATTTATGTATTTTTCTTCCTAACTGAATGTAACTATATGTCATTGACAATACTTCATCCTGGTGCAATATTTGTGACCCTTCATCAAAAGCGTAAACGGAGCAGTCAGCTTATTTATTTGTCACGTGTCATCAGTTTTAAAAATACAATACCGTATGCATGGTAATTGCAACAGATATTGGCTTCATTGGTAGGCTTCATGAAACAAGAACACATGTGCACATTTATTATTTTGTTTTGTTTGAAAAACAGTCATCATAATTTTCTAGGAGTAGATCTAAACATCTATCATTTATAACATTCCATTACGTTAGTCAGATTAAACTTGTTGTTTGTACTATGGTCAGGAGAAAGTGTGTCAATGATGAAAATTATCGCATTCATTCAAATGAAAAGAATCTTCGTTAAACCATCTTTGATATAAACAGTTTGAGAGGCATTCTAGATATACAAATGTCATGCTTCAGCGTATTGTGTCTCAAGATGTTCACTCTCAAACTTCGCTGGTGAATGAACTCATTACAATATCAATAGACCTTATACAATGATAATCGACCGTGGTCCATTTTCAAGAAACAATGAGAGTTGGTCAATCTGACAAGATCAAATTACGGGTGACTTCCGGGAAGACAGGAAGTTGTCCAGTTGCAGCATCACGGCTGCATTATGTCTTACACTATTTCAGCAACAACCGACTTCCTGTCGCCATTACCGGGACCAGATATTGTCAGCAGGCTAACACTTAGCGTCATCACATATATAAGATGAAGAGTGAAAGGAGGTGAGAGAGAACAACACCTGGGAATGTTCCTTAATAAGTCACCCATAGCCAGGGTAATGATGAATTTCGCATTATGTTATCAGATAATTCCATAGCAATTGGAAAGGAGTCACCGTGTGTAAACTAGACACGATTATGCTGTTTCTGGCTACTGACTGTCTGTGGATAAATAAGGATTCATTAACAGGGAGGATGATATTTGTATAGACACCCCTTTCAACATTTCACGTTGTCTGGGTTCATCCTGTAAACTGGCATCCCTCTGAACAGATAGGTATGTCTGGTCAGCAACTTTCTTGTCATATATTTTACACATGTTGTACTGTTGACCTCATGGCCATTTATACGGAATAAATGATTGATTGATTGTCTACCTGGTCAAAATCAATGTTTGAAGGGAATCTCCTGTATCTACTATTGACGTCTTATTTTTATCAATGCAAATGACTAAAGAGTGCAACAAGCAATGGTCAATCATTTGTTATGATGGTTGCATACATTTAAACAAGTCTAACAATGTTGTCTTTAAATAATTCATTATTTATTGAATTGCAAAAAAAATCATGTTGGCCATTTCAATGTGAACACCTTTTATTATTTCGAATTATAAGAACGACTCAAATGGCTTTACTGAAACATGTACATTAATTTCAACTTGATTTTAAGAAGAGAGGGGATGCTTTACGATTTGTGACATTATTTTCCAAATACTTTGCAGCGACAAAACGTGCTACTGCTCCTTTATATCACTCATTTTAAAAATCCGGGGGAAAAAACGATAATCAATTTAACTCAAATAGCACCATCTCGACTAAAAGATTGGTCCCAATGGCCGCTGATGTGTATTTTACCTCTTTTTTTTTTGGAAATTATGACATTGAGTCATACCACCGTATTATTGATGAAACATAGAGTCTAGTATTGTCTTCAAGAAAATGTCCTTTTTCAAAGCTTATGGCAAAAATGTTATTATAAACGAACAGTTTTCACCAGAAACACTTGATATGATCTTATCTGAATCTTAGGATCAACTCTCAAAACCAGGTCAACTGTAAGTCTCCCCCATTCCATACAATAGACACTGTGAAGCGGCCCTATAATCTTAGTAACTTTCATCGTCAATCATGAAAGGAGGGAGTGGAATACTAGCAAGTGACATACACTTTGAACTTGTATCACAAGATATAAATACAGAAAAGAAAGGGGGGAGAGATATAAGTACATAGTGAGTGAATACTTCAATGTTGTTTTGATATAGCTATTTTATATGATCTGCACCACCAGTTCAGCGAAAGACAAAAGAGCCTCATCAGCTTACGAATTCATGAACGGGTCCGATAGACAAGTCTTGTGAGAGGTTTTCTGCGGATGATTAAAGTTGATTTGAATAACAGTTTATTCCTTGTACAAGTTATTTGACTAAGTGGGTTTTCTACCGATCAATGTCATTGAACCGCAAAGCAGCGTTACGTAGCCTTTGTTTCCCGTAAGGTCGAACAAGGGAGGTAACTCTTGGCAGTCAGTCATTACTGTGGAAACCATTGACCTAGTTTATAATAGAATAATATACCTGACACGTGACTGGTTCCGACCAATAAGCAGCATACATTGCTATGCATGTGGAAATAAAGACTGATACTAGTGAACACTTTTGAACCTTTTTACTGATGAATAAAAATGTATATATATATACACTAGTGTGTTTTGGTTCTACATATACGACTCTGCTTTGCCACAGAAATAATTAGCACAATATACAGATAAATAAAAGTATACAATGCCTCCAAATCAATAAAGGAAAATGGCGAACTGGTTATGCAACAGGGACAAATTATCCACTTCTGAAGCAAGCAGCTCTCGTCCTGCTTAAAGGGAGTTGACAGAAGCTCCTACATCACAGGGCGAGCAATAATTGGAAATGGTTCACCAACTGGAATGATTGAATTCCGCTTTCACTGTGTATGCGGTCTTGTTGAATGTCACTTGTCAGGAGTAATATGGTCTCGATTGATTGTTCTACTGGGATTATACGGATATCAGAATACAAACAAAATCTGTCTACGTGGTTTTACTAGTTATAACATACCGAAAAAGCTGTAGATATGGACATAGAGGTGGTGTCCATTCTGTCTCTCGGTCTGTCTATGATACAAATTAGCTTTAGGTATGATTGTCTGATAGTCCGCAGTTGATATACTTCAACAGTGTCAAACAATCCGACTTTTTTCATGTATCAGACATTTTAATTTGGAAAATTCTCAAAATTTAATGTTCGTTCATGACCACTACTAATTTTACCTGGCTCTTTTTAATATTTTCGTCATAAATTTACAAGGTGTTATTAGTATAAGTTTTTAAAAAACTTACATGATAATATTGTGATTACAATATACATAATAGGTATATAAATTCTAATCAAAACTGATGACGTTTTATCCACTCGTAGATCTTTTCATTTTACATGTCACTGGAATCATCCATGCATACATTAAAACGAATTTTTGATTATATTAGCAAATAGATGTCACGAATTAACGTTGTCACAAATTAATTGTATGAGAATTTGTCAGACACTTCATCGTTGTAATCTGTGAAGACAGTTTTACTGCCCATCAAGTGCTAGTGCATATTACCCTCGATCAACCATTCAAACACTTTGTTTTTAGCTTTTTTAGCTTTAACCTTACGCCAGCCATTGAACTACTATTAACCTCGGTCAACATCTGGAAAACAATCATGAACCTTGGAACCCACTATCATCCGCGGTCAAGTACACATTAATATTATTGCTGACCTGAATAACATTTTACTGCCGTAGGTTAACATTAAGAACAGAGAACTACCCTAGACCGATCTAAAGAACACAGTATTACCATCAGTTAATCTCTGGAACACATTAATACCCTCGGTTAACTTCTGAAACACAATTTCAACACCAGAATGTTCAATGATATTTTGTCAATGTTTGCTAGGCAGATCATGTTACACAGAGCTAAAGCAAGTGGATCGCCATCTACTCGCGTTTGTCTTTGTGTTTGTGAAGAGATAGCTTCAGATATTATCTTGCATATCCAATGAGAGTGGTTCACTCCTCAGAGAGAAGGATAACAAGCATGTCCGTGTTGATCAACTGCCTAACAATTTACGGATTAGTCATTACAATGGATAATTTACAGATAAACAAGAAACATAATCCTGGCACCTATGACACTATGAGGCCATCTTCTAAGGAAACTTTGTTATGGTAACATGCTAATTTATGTCACGATTTCAGAGGTATCCTTTTAGCATATGTAAAAGTGAAAATAAGAAATACAAAAATAATACATCCTATCTTTCTATGCCTTAATAACATGTTTCTTTAAACTGTAATATGTAAAGAACACTGATGAAAGAACAATTACCTAAATGGTCAGTTAAATATGAAATCATAGTCGTTAAAGTCAAATGTATGTATCAGTGTCACAATGTATGTGCGCCATTCACTGTATATACATGTTTTGCACTGGATTGTCCACTAAAATACATTATTCTATTCATTTTGTTTGGTAAGATGAAAAGATTAGAATAGAAAAGAAAACAATAGCTTTGAAAGGGATACTTTTTAATGTAAATTTGACTCAAATAAATAACGATGAAAGTAATGTACAGAAAGTGAATCGATGTGACATCCGCTGTCAGTGTTTCTGAAATGAAAGAAATACTATGATCAGCCAAACGTTGAAATAATACAAATACAAGGTATCTTTAAAGGGGCAGTAGCACGACTATTTCGCTCAAATAAGTAGATGAAATGTATTTGAAAAATAATGTCTCCAATAGTGAAACACCCTTCTCACATCGGAAAATCAAGTTTAAAATGGGTTTCGTGGTTGAGTAAAGCCAAGTGAATCGTTTTTGTAATTCGAAATAATAGATTGTGTTCACAATAAAATCTTTATTACCATTGCGGATAATTGGGGTGTGTAAAAAGATGTTTTACCCTCTAAAGTTCATTTAAATGACATAAACTATCATTATACATAGGAAATTTGAAAAATAAAATTTGCAAAAAAAGGTTGGCAGCTGATGTACAGTATGAATCCCCACACATTCAATATTCGTTTCTTGCGACGTTTAAATGAAGTAAGAAGTAAACACAATTTAAAATTATTTAATATTATTTTACAATTATAATTGAATTATCTACAATTTAAGTATACAACCAAAAATTTCATACTCACATTGGGTGATGATCATATTATACATAGTCCCTCGCTTCAAGAGCGGCGTATCTCAGGTAGTTTCTCATCCAGTTTGTTGTCCTCTGTCCTCGGGTTTGTCTGTTTTCAGTTCTCCCTCCTCGGGTTTGTGTGTTTCAAGTCCTCTGTCCTCTGTATATGCTCTGCGCATCATGTAGATATACAAGGGATCCTCCCATATAATCGGGGATGTCATAGTAAGCCTTTCTCTAGAAATCGTTCTCAGCGCAATTTTTTGCTCTCTAACGTCATAAAACAAATGATCCCTTCATGTGCCCTTTTATCATATTTGTGTGCTCATATATCCTCTTTATGTACACTTCTATATCCTCTTAATAAGCTTTTCTATCGTACATGTTGAATTCAACATACACATTTGACACTGACCAACTGTTGCCATTTATGAAGCAAATAGCATTACAGATCCGTTCCAAACACAAAGATTTATAAATATGAACTTCAACTCACTAACATCAATATATTATCCACAGACTCATTACGATGGGTAGAGAACATGAAGTCCTAAATGAACAAACAACAATGTACAACAGATTGGTCCAGTAATAACTGCTGTAATAGTCATACCTCAAACAACTAGACATTCCAACCGAGCTTTTTATCCTGAACTAATTGAACCCAAGGCAAATACAGCTGTAATCAAACTGCTGCTATACATCATGTTTGCCTCCAAACTGTCTTTGAAGGACGTTTACAAGTGAATGTGTGAAAAGCAATACTTGTTGATAATAACCTCTGTATTAGAAATCCATGATTGTTGTGGATAGGCTTACTAATATACAATGTGCATATGCATACACACGGGTCATATACATATATCCCCTTTATCTTTCCTGCTATGTCGCTATTTACGAAATGTCGATTTGTAACTGATGGAAACAATGTTTGGTATGTTCAACAACTATTTGTTATTTGAACGATCGATGGTACCTCACTAAGATTTGAAGTGAAAGTCTGTCAGATAAGACACTACGCGTCCGTGAAATGGTGATCATCTCTGGTCCTCACATTCTGTGTCTGTGATATTGCCGGTTAAGAATCAGAAAAAATAAATCAACCACTGGTTGAGACGTGTACTTGGTAAGCATTTCTGAATGTCTACAAGTGTATAGTTAGCACGTTGTTGTAAATTTTACCTACGAGGGCAATCATATCGGGGTTCATATTGTCCATACGATTCCCGTTTCGTTTATGATGTTGCATTCTTAATGATGCGAGGGTTAAAAGTGGATTTTATCTATTTTAATTAATGTCATTATTTTGGTTCCCGAGTATCGGTATCTCCCTCGCTCTCGCTCGGGAAATACTAATATTCAAGCACTCGTGTCGTAAACATACTATGACATAGACATTCATATAATATCCTCTATATATGGTAATATCAAATAAAACGTATTTGTCTCTACTGTTGAAATGAATGATAATTGTTGTAAACATCTGACCAATTGTAAAGTATGTAGCTTAAAGCAGTGTTCTCCAACCTGCGTTTTTTAACTTCTGTGTCTTGTTTCATTTACAGCCTGAATGATACATGTCAATCTGGACCTCAAATAGTGAACACCTGACGAAACTTGAAATTGTGAGTTCTATTTTATTTCAAGATTCAATTGAATAACAGTACACTATGATGTAAGGGATGAGCTCGCTCGCGCTGAAATAGAAAGAAACAATATTCAAATTCAAACAATATAGATATGTCGAATCACTTTGCACTGTTACATCTTTGGCATCTATTCATTCTAACCTTTACTGATAGAAAATCACAACCGTTCCAAATTATGTTATTTTGTATTATTTCCTGCATTTAGAAATCGCTCCTTAATTTGATTTCAAATGTGCCTGATTGACCCTCTTATGTTATTTTCATAAGACTATTCGCGAGGTAAACTTGCAAATTACATGTCTTTATCTTCTTCAATAGTTAGTAATAGGGATAGTCTCAAAGGGGACATAACATTCAGATGATACAAGTAGACCACTGTAAATCCATGAATAAAATACTCACAGGTAAACTTTACTGACAGACAATTAAACAAGGTCCATAGCTTCAAGAGTGGCGTATCTCTGGTAGTTTCTCATCCAGTTTGGTGTCCTCTGTCCTCGGGTTTGTCTGTTTCCAGTTCTCCCTCCTTGGGTTTGTCTGTTTCCAGTTCTTCCTCCCCGTGTCTGTCTGTTTCCGGTCCTCTGTCCTCTGTTGTTTGCTCTGCGCATCATGTACATATACATGGGGTCCTCCATATAATCGGGGGTGTCATAGTCTTGACCATAATAAGCCATTCTCCTCAAGTAGTTGTTCCTGGATCCGTAAGTGTTGGCGCTGGAGACGGCCACAGTGACGACAAGCAGGGCGATGACGATCTTGAGATTCATTCTGAGGTGATTTGAGGGTGCCTGAGAATAAAGTAAAATGAATATGTTAGGAAATACTTCAATATATGGATTCAATTGATTCATTGTTTAAACAAATTATTTGTATAAGAAAGGGCACAATAAAGCACACAACAAATACAATGATGTTTGCATGTCAGTGGAAATTATTTCAATTCCTGCCAGATTCAGCAAAACGTGTCCACAATCAACTTTTAGATATCCTTGTCACATTATAGTTGTAATTATCCCACAGAAATCTTGTTTGTCTAACATTGATATTGATATAAACATTTTAAAGTTTGAAGTTGTTCTCTTTGTATGTCTCATTAAAGTTGGACAAAAGAAACTTCTGCTTACCTTGAATCTGCTGTAAATGCTAACTTTTAGTTACTGAAAACGTGGTCTCTTATTGAGGCGTTATCTCCTTTTATACTCAAGAGCGTCCCATCCATCACAGACGCACAGCAGAGTGACAACAATGTCAATCATTACAAGTAAGTCCAGGTAACAGTGCTGTTCTAACACTGATTAGCTAATCGTTACAACAAGTCATCCAACCATGACGTAACGTTGCAGGTCTTACAGCGATACTTACAATTAACACTTACAGCTCAACATCAACTGTGATTTAACGCTGTTATTATGACATACCTTGGAAGATTGTATAGCATTGATGTCGTATATTGCACAGCATATACTACAACGTTCATCCAAAGGGCATTTTTCAAGATATATATGGCCCTAGCAATCATGCATTTCGACATCAGTGGATATCGATCAATAACCAAGTGATAATTCTGTCACTTCTACCTTTTCATTATGATCTTAAACTGTAAATCAAAACGCTAAAACTAGACCCTTATCAATTAATAACTAGTTACAGCAACATGGTACATGTAAATATGCGAATGATTGTAATATTGTCGTAATTAAATGAGTTTTTAAATATCTTAAACATGTACTGATTAAAGTTTTAATGTAATTATGTACTTGTGTTTACTTGTCTGTTTTGACTTTGTGTTTGGAAATCGGTAACAATACCATTGGTGCATGTGTTGCATTGTTGTAAGTTGCACCATGAAAATTGTTGAAATAATGTCAGCCAAAATTAGCAATAGATCAATACAACTGTTTATTAAACTTTGGAAAAATGTTTTTATTTATAATTTTTCATAATAATTATTAAAAAGTTTATTTCATAATACCAGTGAAATAGGTATCACGAGGACTATTATCCAAAGATGAATTTATGGCTTATTTGGAATAATTCATACAGCATTAGTCTCATACAGTGTTTTTAACGGGACGCGCGTTCCATCAACTGTAGCATCAACGTACATATTGTATGTTGATTGTTACATTTTTCACATATTGACCACTACTATAGTACAATTATTGTGAGATACAGTCAATCTTTTTTTTACAATAGAAAGGCCTACGGCCCACGTACAAGATCAACAAATGAAATGTATATATAACAGAGTTGCTTGTGGTCGAATAAAATAATTTCGTACAATCAAGGCAGATGTCACATTATTTGAGATAGCTATGAAATGTGTGTTAAGTTTTAATCTTGGAGGTTATGGATCATTATCTCTTTATTGATGTACAAAGATATAATTTCAAAATACTTATCACGTTAACCATAATGCACTGGACATTTGTAAAGAAAGTGAAATTCATCCTCAGTCTACATAATTGGATTTACATATTTTACAGGTTCGACATTCACTTGGAACACCACATATTTTATTCTAGAATATAAATGCATTATTGAACATTCGTTAATTTCAGTCATTAAAGTTTGAGCATGACAGTTCTAAATCCTAGTTTTGAAATTGGAAAGAAAGGCCTCCTTGAAACCCACACCTTGATTTTCCCACAGAAACCCGAAAACGTAAGTATTACTATATAAAATAGTTCTGACATGCTGCACCCACATTTTACGTCCAACTTTATCTAAATTACACAAAATAAGATAAACCTGTTTTTGATTCCCAACAACTGACCTTTCAAGCAATCTAATCCACAATGTTAATTACTCTCAACAAAGAATCAACACAAATATAATGTCTGCCATATTCAACTAAAACAGCAACATAAGTACTCATAACTCACACCCAATACACACTTGCAAAACCTTACTTGAAACTGTTGAAACTTGAAACTGTTCAACTACAGGTCACTTTTGATAACCCCATATTTCCGACTCATATGATATATTTGGTTTTATCTGAATATTGTGATGAAAAATAACATGTGTCTAACAATATAACAGCAATATCAGAACAGATTGTATTTCGTAGTTTTGGCCAGGATATGAATGATACAGCGGACATAAGGTTATCATAAAGAACTATCAGTGAGCTTAGGTCTTTAGGAGCTTAGGAATTTCATAACTTAAAAAGTTGTTTACACAAAATACCTAGCCTATATAATCAACCATCATTTTGTGTGAAATAAGCTACGTGAATATATAATAGGTGATATAAGTTCACAAACGCTAAAACAATATGAAATGTTATCTCACTTAACGGTTATTCAAAATATCACACATATTACTCAAGCTTCTGTCAAATATTACCCTTTTGACGAAGATCAATCTTGGTTCCATGTCATGATGTAATTATTGGCTAATCGATGTAGAGTGTACCTTTTGTGTTACCTGATTTACCTGCACACCTGTCATTGAGATGTAAGACTGTGATGTGTAGCTCACACTATATATAAATACACCTAACCGTGCATTCACATATCAACATCGTCTCCAAGTTACCACAACACTTAAAACAACTTTGTGTGAGTATTTTTCTAATTTAAAAGATTCAGTCTCTGTAAATGTAAAGCTTTAACAGATATTTTTCAACAGATATTTTTTCAACAGATATTTTTCAACAGACATTTTTCACTTTTAAGTTTCTAACATTTATCATTATGTGTTGAGTGCCTTAAAAGGATAAAACAATGCTTATTTGTTTATGTGGTTAACTTTCTTAGAACTTTTATAGATTAAGTATCTGTGTATATAATACTTTATCACCCAAAACTGTGTTCCGAGATATCGTTTTGGCAGTAGATTTTCCACAATGCCCTATCACCGTCGACAAATGACATCACACTGTTCTTACATAATCAAAAAATATCATCACAATGCTATGCCGTCATAAACATGATGACGTCACAATGATATGACCTGACTGCACTGGAAGTCAAACGGCTAGGATGTGCTCAGAGATGTACACTATTTTCACTTAAACGTAATAAGAATGATTTTGGATGATAAATAGAATCTCACCCAAGTGTCTTCTTATATCAAATATATCAACACTCGTTGATAAAAGAAAAAATATCCTCGGTAACTTTTATCAACTCGTGTTGATATATTTGATATAAGAAGACACTTGGGTGAGATTCTCTATTTACTAAATGTTAACTACCATATTTTGGATTAACAACAATTCTATCTATTTTGCCCTCATCAGATCTCAGCTTTTCAAAATGAATCTGAAAATGGTCATCGTCCTGCTTGTCGTCACTGTGGCCGTCTCCAGCGCCAACACTTATGGATCCAGGAACAACTACTTGAGGAGAATGGCTTATTATGGTCAAGACTATGACATCCCCGATTATATGGAGGACCCCATGTATATGTATATGATGCGCAGAGCATACAACAGAGAACAGAGAACCGGAAACAGACAGACACGAGGAGGAAGAACTGGAAACAGACAAACCCAAGGAGGGAGAACTGGAAACAGACAAACCCGAGGACAGAGGACACCAAACTGGATGAAAAACTACCAGAGATACGCCACTCTTGAAGCTATGGACCTTGTTTAATCGTCTGTCAGTAAAGTTTACCTGTGAGTATTTTATACATGGATTAACAGTGGTCTACTTGTATCATCTAAATGTTATGTCCCCTTTGAGATTATCCCTAATACTAACTACTTAAGAAGATAAAGACATGTAATTTGCAAGTTTACCTCGCGGTAACTGGACGAGAAACTACTAGAGATACGCCAGTCTTGAAGATCTGGGCTACCTGTAATCAAAGTATTATCTATTGTAAGTGTGCTGACATTTTAAATCAAGCGAGTTTACATTGTTCATGAGCTTTTATAGACTTTATTAACATTCCATTTATCATACATTGTCTGGCTGACTAGCATCCACTTCAAAGATTTCACAGAGACAAAACGTCAATAAAACGCGAATAAAATATGCTGAATATCTAAATATTTAAATGTCGATTTTAAAATAATTACTAAAAGTTTTTTTTACTAAAGAAATGAAGTTATATATTAAAGGGTAATTATATACTTCTTTGTCATATGATGATGAAAATCAGCGTCAAAATCCAAATTGGTTACGTCTCCTAAGACAACATCAGTAGTTTTTTTTATATTTAAACTGTTTATTCATAGTTTTTTTAATTTCAACTTTCAGGAATAACGATCGACCTTGGACTACTCATCAATGCATGTTTGTACATTCCAGCATCAGTATTTATTTTATTCAAATCTGTAATAAATTCTTCTCTTCTATTTCTTTGTTGTTGTTGATCGTTTCAATGTTTATGAACCTCTCTCTGAACAAATATCGCATTAAATTAGTAAAAATGTCTGTTTAGAGGGATTATGATTTTTCAAGAGACACGTTTAGTATCAAACAAATATGTTGTTTTACCGGGAATATCGGACAGGAGATATGTCGGTTTGGAGGGAGTGGACTGTACATCAAATGAATGCACATGAGGGCGAGGAATATTTAAGTTAGTTAAAATCATCTGATCTGTGTGCCTTAGATTGAATACCATATCAAAGCAGATAGACAATATATCTATTCTTCTAATCTGGTAATGCTTTACTCCAATGCAAGCAACCATTGCTTCGTCTGAGAAGTCATATCCAATATTTCCTGTGAGCATAATAGGAATTCAATTATTCCAGTTGGTGAAACATTTCCAATTAGTGTCCGTCCTGTGATAGAGAAGCTGCTGTCCACTTCTATACACATCAGATGAGAACTGCGTGCTTTATCATATCGGGTAGATGCATGTGTACACCAATACATTATTATCTGAAGGGATTAACGAGAGAGAGAGAGAGAGAGAGAGAGAGAGAGAGAGAGAGAGAGAGAGAGAGACCAGAGACAGAGAGAGAGAGAGACAGAGAGAGACAGAGAGAGAGAGAGACAGAGAGAGAGACAGAGAGAGAGGGGAGGAAGAGACACAGAAAGAAATATCGAGAGACAGAGAGAGAGACAGAGCGGGAGGCAGAGAGAGACAGGGAGAGAGTGTGACAGAGACAGACAGAGAGTGAGACACAGAGAGAGAGAGAGACAGAGAGAGAGAGAGAGAGAGTGAGAGAGAGAGACAGAGAGAGAGAGAAAGAGAGAGAGAGAGAGAGAGAGAGAGAGAGAGAGAGAGAGAGAGAGAGAGAGAGAGAGAGATGGAGGCAGAGAGAGACAGGGAGAGAGAGAGTGAGACAGAGAGAGAGAGAGAGAGAGAGAGAGAGAGAGAGAGAGAGAGAGAGAGAGAGACAAGAGACAGAGAGATAGACCAGACAGAGAGAGAGAGAGACCAGACAGAGAGAGAGAGGGGGAGAGTGAGCGAGACAGACAGAGAGACAAACACACAGACATCACTTGTGAGAGTTTAATTTGACTGTTTGGATTACTTATAGTTTTAAATTCAACTGAATGATCTATTTCATCAGTATTTACGTGAACTCTCAAGCCGCCTTAGTGTGAATGATCTCACTTTGTACTTTTTTTCAGAAGCTTTCAGTTCGTGACTAATTATCCTAAAATGCAAGGCTATAAATGGTAATTAAGCTCTAGAGAAATCATGGCCTTCAAATTTCTACACGCATTGTAAAGACACTTTGTCCATATGAGCAAATAACGATGTCCCCGTTGATTTCCCATTGGAATCAGCATTTTTGAAAATGGTAAATGCTAAATACATCACTTGGATGTTGCAAACGAATTAGCCATGTTTGGAGTAAAACCTAGCTAGACGTTGTTCAATTAAACAATTCCCGATAATGTAAGGAGTACAAGTTTTGAATCTAGTAAAATATTAATGACAAAGATCTTGACATCATTAATTTATAACAAACTTACATTGTATTTGAAAGTGAAGAAGAATTTTTACGAGCTCGTATTTATTAATAAAAATAAATAATGGCCTTCAAATTTCTACATGCATTGTAAAGACACTTTGTCCATATGAGCAAATAACGAATTCCCCGTTGATTTCCCCTTACAGTCAGCATTTGACTACATCATTTTACGAGCTCGTATTTATTAATTTGAAAATCTATTGGTAGGGAAGTTGTTATTCTTAGTTTTTGCTAAAAGAAAACCAGGTTCAAGTAACTGTATCTATATATATTATCTATATGAACCAATAACGGTTTCCCCGGGGAATCCATTTGGAATCAACATTAATGAAGTGGTATATGATTATTGACATTGACCTCGACCTCGGCTAGATACAGAACAGAGCCTGCATGACATTGGTTTAACATTGAGGTACATTATACATTCATGAAGCTGCATTTATGTATTTTTCTTCCTAACTGAATGTAACTGTATGTCATTGACAATACTTCATCCTGGTGTAATATTTGTGACCATTCATCAAAAGCGTAAAAGGAGCAGTCAGCTTATTTATTTGTCACGTGTCATCAGTTTTGAAAATATAACCCTGTATGTATGGTAATTGCATCAGATATTGGCTTCCCTGGTAGGCTTCATGAACCCAGAACACATGTACACATTTATGTCATAATTTTAGAGTAGATCTAAACATTTATCATTTATAACATTCCAATACTTTCGTCAGATGCAATTTGTTACGTGTACTTAAGCTATGGTCAGGAGAAAGTGTGTCAGGTAAAAGGTATAGGTAAAAATGTATCGCATTCATTAAAATGAAAAGAATCTTCGTTAAACCATCTTTGATACAAAAATGTCATGCTTCAGTGTATTGTGTCTCAAGATGTTCATGCTCAATCTTCCCAGGTGAATGAACTCAATACATTATCAATAGACCTTATACAATGATTATCGACCGTGGTCCATTTTCAAGAAACAATGAGAGTTGGTCAATCTGACAAGATCAAATTACGGGTGACTTCCGGGAAGACAGGAAGTTGTCCAGTTGCAGCATCACGGCTACATTATGTCTTACACTATTTCAGCAACAACCGACTTCATGTCGCCATTACCGGGGCCAGATATTGTCAGCAGGCTAACACTTAGCGTAAATACATACACTAAACGCCAAAAGAAACGTTACCCCACTTATTTTTTTAATAACTTTTTAAGTATCAAAGATACTTGAGAAATGAATGGTTCAAAAGATAGCTGAATAACGTAGCTTTATGCTAATAACACGTTTAAAAATCCTGATGGATTCATATTGTGGCAAAATGCAGCTTGTTTAAGAAGCTTAAAATTGTCAGGTTTTCGACCAGGCTTGTAGTAACCAATAAATTTGATTTAGATGTCCAGAAGAAGTTGAAAGTAAACTTTTACGTTCGTGACTAGACAAAAAGATTGTATGCTTTACATCATAACCCTTAAACGATGAAAATACTGTAATTGAGTAAGTTTAAGTGTGAAACTTATGAAATATATTTTTCTAGTCATTAAAGATCTTTTTTCGTAATTTACCTTAGTGAAAACGAGTTTACTGTGTTGTCAAATTTTCATATTTTGTCTATCACCCAAACGCATTATCACTCCACATGATATTTTAAGTAACTATGTGTCTGTGAGTATGATCTTATTACACAAACCAATTGTCCGTAGTGGTAATAACCGTGTTGCGTAAGTAGCAAAAAATTGCACGGCGGCCATTTTAACCTTTTAATTATTTCGAATTACAAAAACGACTCCCATGGCTTTACCGTACCATGTACACTAATTTTAACTTGATTTTAAGAGAGAGGATGTTTTACTATTTGGGACATTATTTTCCAAATACATTTTATCAACGAATTTGATATAAAAAAAACGTGCTACTGCTCCTTTATATCACACATTTTTAAATCCTGGAAAAATATTATAATCAATTTATCTCAAATAGCACCATCTCGACTAAAAGAATGGTCACAATGGCCCCTGATGTATAGTCCTTGTACAAGTAATTTGAGTTAGTGGGTTTTCTAATAAGATTTCTATTATTAATGTCCTGTTAATTGAACCTGTGGTGGTGCCGCAAAGCAGCGTTACGTAGCCTTTGTTTCCTGCACAGTCAAACACGGGAGGTAACTCTTGGCAGTCAATCATTACTGTGGAAACCATTGACCTAGTTTATAATAGAATAATATACCTGACACGTGACCGGTGTCGACCAATCAGCAGCAGACATTGCTATGCATGTCGAAATAAAGACTGATACTAGTGAAAACTTTTGAACCTTTTTACTGATGAATATATATATATACTAGTTAGCACAATATACAGATAAATAAAAGTATACAATGCCTCCAAAGCAATAAAGGAAAATGGCGAACTGATTATGCAACATGGACAAATTATCCACTTCTGAAGCAAGCAATTCTCGTCTTGCTTAAAGAGAGTTGACAGAAGCTCCTACATCACAGGGCGACCAATAATTGGAAATGGTTCACCAACTGGAATGATTGAATTCTGCTTTCACTCTGTATGCGGTCTTGTTGAATGTCACTTGTCAGGGGGACAATGGTCTCGATTGATTGTTCTACTGGGATTATAAGGATATCAGAATACAAAAAACATCTGTCTACGTGATTTAACGAGGTATAAAATACCGAAAAAGCTGTAGACATGGACATATTTAAAGAGGCGTGTCCATTCTGTCTCTTGGTCTGTCTATGATACACATTAGCTTTAGGTCTGATTGTCTGATAGTCGCATAGACCGCAGTGGATATATTTCAACAGTGTCAAACAATCCGACTTCTTTTCATGTATCAGACATTTTACTAGACTATTAGCAAACAGTTGTCACGAATTAACGTTGTCACAAATTAATTGTATGATAATTTGTCAGACACTACATCGTAGTAATCTGTGAAGACAGTTTTACTGCCCCTCAAGTGCTTGAGGATATTACCCTCGATCAACCATTCAAACACTTTGTTTTTAATTTAGGTTAACCTTTTAACCTTACGTCAACCACTGAAATACTATTAACCTCCGTCAACTTCTGGAAAACAATCATGAACCGCGGTCTACCTTGGAACCCACTATCACCCGCTGTCAACCGCAAGTACACATTAATATTCTTGCTGACCTGAAGAACATTTTACTGCCATAGGTTAACATTAAGAGAAATACCCTCGACCGATCTAAAGAACACAGTATTACCATCAGTTAATCTCTGGGACACATTAATAGTTTACCCTCGGTTAACTTCTGAAACACAATTTCAACACCAGAATGTTCAATGATATTTTGTCAATGTTTGCAATGCAGATCATGCTGCACAGAGCTAAAGCAAGTGGGCTGCCATTTAACTCGCGTTTGTCTTTGTGTTTGTGAAGAGATAGCTTCAGAAAGTATCTTGCATATCCAATGAGAGTGGTTCACTCCTCAGAGAGAAGGATAACAAGCATGTCCGTGTTGATCAACTGCCTAACAATTTACGGATTTGTCATTACAATGGATAATTTACAGATAAACATGAAACATAATCCTGGCACCTATGATAGTGTGAGGCCATCTTCTAAGGAAACTATGTTATGGTGACATGCTAATTTATGTCATGATTTCAGAGGTATCATTTTAGCATATGTAAAAGTGAAAATAAGAAATACAAAAATAATAATCCTATCTTTCTATACCTTAATAACATGTTTCTTTAAACTGTAATATGTAAAGAACACTGATGAAAGAACAATTACCTAAATGGTCAGTTAAATATGAAATCATAGTCGTTAAAGTCAAATGTATGTATCAGTGTCACAATGTATGTGCGCCATTCACTGTATATACATGTTTTGCACTGGATTGTCCACTAAAATACATTATTCTATTCATTTTGTTTGGTAAGATGAAAAGAATAGAATAGAAAAGAAAACAATAGCTTTGAAAGGGATACTTTTTAATGTAAATTTGACTCAAATAAATAACGATGAAAGTAATGTACAGAAAGTGTATCGATGTGACATCCGCTGTCAGTGTTTCTGAAATGAAAGAAATACTATGATCAGCCAAACGTTGAAATAATACAAATACAAGGTATCTTTAAAGGGGCAGTAGCACCACTATTTCGCTCAAATAAGTAGATTTGAAAATTGAAAAATAATGTCTCCAATAGTGAAACACCCTTCTCACATCGGAAAATCAAGTTTAAAATGGGTTTCGTGGTTAAGTAAAGCCAAGGGAATCGTTTTTGTAATTCGAAATAATAAATTGTGTTCACAATAAAATCATTATTACCATTGCGGATAATTGGGGTGTGTAATAAGATGTTTTACCCTCTAAAGTTCATTTAAATGACATAAACTATCATTATACATAGGAAATTTAAAAAAATAAAATTTGCAAAAAAAGTATGGCAGCTGATGTACATGTGTATGAATCCCCACACATTCAATATTCGTTTCTTGTGACGTTTAAATGAAGTACTAAGTAAACACAATTTAAAATTATTTAATATTATTTTACAATCATAATTGAATTATCTACAATTTAAGTATACAACCAAAAATTTCATACTCACATTGGGTGATGATCATATTATACATAGTCCCTCGCTTCAAGAGCGGCGTATCTCAGGTAGTTTCTCATCCAGTTTGTTGTCCTCTGCCCTCGGGTTTGTCTGTTTTCAGTTCTCCCTCCTCGGGTTTGTGTGTTTCAAGTCCTCTGTCCTCTGTATATGCTCTGCGCATCATGTAGATATACAAGGGATCCTCCAATATAATCGGGGATGTCATAGTAAGCCTTTCTCTAGAAATCGTTCTCAGCGCAATTTTTTGCTCTCTGACGTCATAAAACAAATGATCCCTTCATGTGCCCTTTTATCATATTTGTGTGCTCATATATCCTCTTTATGTACACTTCTATATCCTCTTAATAAGCTTTTCTATCGTACATGGAATTCAACATACACATTTGACACTGACCAACATTTATGAAGCAAAAAGCATTACAGATCCGTTCCAAACAAAAGATTAATAAATAGGATCTTCAACTCACTAACATCAATTATATATTATCCACAGACTCAGTACGATGGGTAGAGAATATGAAGTCCTAAATGAACAAACAACAATGTACAACTGATTGGTCCAGTAATAACTGCTGTAATAGTCATACCTCAAAGAACTAGACATTCCAATCGAGCTTTTTGTCCTGAACTAATTGAACCCAAGGCAAATACAGCTGTAATCAAACGGCTACTATACATCATGTTTGCCTCCAAAATGTCGTTGAAGGACGTTTACAAGTGAATGCGTGAAGAGCAATACTTGTTGATAATAACCTCTATGTTAGAAATCCATGATTGTTGTGGATAGGCTTACTAATATACAATGTGCATATGCATACACACGTGCCATTTACATGTATCCCCTTTATCTTTCCTGCTATTTCGCTATTTACGAAATGCCGCTTTTCTTAACTAATTTTGTTTTTGGAACTGATGGAAACAATGTTTGGGATGTTTGACATCACCACCTTGGAGGTCAACCGTTCAGACTACAAAATCAGAAAACTCCTTGAAGCCATAAAAATCCAGCGCTTCCACCCTGCCATGAACCGCGACCAAGGCTACTTCATCCCTTCGGCTTATCATCACCTTATCAAAGACAGTCTTTAGTACTTTATCTGGCTTCATGCTCTTAGAGTATCTACAACAACTTTTCCTGTTATTATCACTTGTATACATCTGGCCACTCTCTTAAAATCACATTGTACATCAGGCCACTCTCTTGTAATCACTAAGCTAATCACTAATTAACATCTCAGTGTACATCAACCTCTTCAAGGGTACAAACGCTTGTTAATCTGTTTATTCAACCAATCCCCTGTACATCAACCTAATCTTCTTATCCCCTAAATATATAATTGGGAATCCGGTGTACATCAACTTGTTAATTGTACATACTCACTATACTATATAAATTCTCCTCCTACCATATACATGTATCACTTGCTTGATAACGGTGTTAGTATCTACACCGAAACGTCGCATTCATTGCAATAAAGAAGTTGACGATCCATATATCTTGGTTTTCTTCATGTTCAACAACTATTTGTTATTTGAACGATCGATGGTACATCACTAAGGTTTGAAGTGAGAGTCTATCTGATAAAACACTACGCGTCCGTGAAATGGTGATCATCTCTGGTCATGACACTCTGTGTCTGTGTCATTGTCGGTTAAGAATCAGATCAAATAAGTCAACCACTGGTTAAGACGTGTACTTGGTTAGCATTGCTGAATGTCTACAAGTGTATAGTTAGCACGTTGTTGCATTTATTACCTACGAGGGCAATCATATCGGGGTTCATATTCTCCATACGATTCCCGTTTCGTTTATGATGTTGCATTCTAAACGATGTGAGGGTTGGTCGCAAGCCTAGGGTTAAAAGTGGATTTTATCTATTTTCACTAATGTCATGATTTCGGTTTCTGAGTATCGGTATCTCCCTCGCTCTCGCTCGAGAAATACTAATATTCAAGCCCTCGTGTCGTAAACATAGTATGACATAGACATTTATATAATATCCTCTATATATGGTATAATGAAGTAAAACTTGTTTTTCTCTAATGTTGGAATGAATGATAATTGTTGTAAACATCTGACCAATTGTAAAGTATGTAGCTTAAAGCAGTGTTCTCCAACCTGCGTGTATTAACTTCTGTGTCTTGTTTCATATACAGCCTGAATGATACATGTCAATCTGGACCTCAAATAGTGAACACCTGACGAAACTTGAAATTGTGAATTCTATTTTATTTCAAGATTCAATTGAATAACAGTACACCATGATGTAAGGGATGAGCTCGCTCGCGCTAAAATAGAAAGAAACAATATTCAAATTCAAACAATATAGATATGTAGAATCACTTTGCACTGTTACACCTTTGGCATCTATTCATTCTAACCTTTACTGATTGAAAATCACAACCGTTCCAAATTATGTTATTTTGTATTATTTCCTCAATTCAGAAATCGCTCCTTAATTTGATTTCAAATGTGCCTGATTGACCCTCTTATGTTATTTTTAAATGACTATTCGCGAGGTAAAGCACACTTACAATAGATAATGCTTTGTTTACAGGTAGCCCAGATCTTCAAGAGTGGCGTATCTCTAGTAGTTTCTCATCCAGATACCGCGAGGTAAACTTGCAAATTACATGTCTTTATCTTCTTAATTAGTTAGTAATAGGGATAATCTCAAAGGGGACATAACATTCAGATGATACAAGTAGACCACTGTAAATCCATGTATAAAATACTCACAGGTAAACTTAACTGACAGACAATTAAACAAGGTCCATAGCTTCAAGAGTGGCGTATCTCTGGTAGTTTCTCATCCAGTTTGGTGTCCTCTGTCCTCGGGTTTGCCTGTTTCCAGTTCTCCCTCCTCGGGTTTGTCTGTTTCCAGTTCTTCCTCCTCGTGTCTGTCTGTTTCCGGTACTCTGTCCTCTGTTGTATGCTCTGCGCATCATGTACATATACATGGGGTCCTCCATATAATCGGGGGTGTCATAGTCTTGACCATAATAAGCCATTCTCCTCAAGTAGTTGTTCCTGGATCCATAAGTGTTGGCGCTGGAGACGGCCACAGTGACGACAAGCAGGGCGATGACAATATTGAGATTCATTCTGAGGTGCTTGGATGGTGCCTGAGAATAAAGTAAAACGAGTATGATAGGAAATACTTCAATATATGGATTCAATTGATTCATTGTTTAAACAAATTATTTGTATAAATAAGGGCACAATAAAGCACACAACAAATACAATGATGTTTACATGTCAGTGGAAATTATTTCATTTCCTGCCAGATTCAGCAAAACGTGTCCACAATCAACTTTTAGATATCCTTGTCACATTATATTTGTAATTATCCCACAGAAATCTTGTTGTCTAACATTGATATTGATATAAACATTTTAAAGTTTAAAGTTGTTCTCTTTGTATGTCTCATTAAAGTTAGACAAAAGAAACTTCTGCTTACCTTGAATCTGCTGTAAATGCTAACTTTTAGTTACTGAAAACGTGGTCTCTTATTGAGGCTTTATCTCCTTTTATACAGGGGAGAATCCCGTCCATCAAAGACGCACAGCAGAGTGACAACAATGTCAATCATTACAGGTAATCCGGATAACAGTGCTGTTCTAACACTGATTAGCTAATCATTACAACAAGTCATCCAACCATGACGTAACGTTGCAGGTCTTACAGCGATCAACTGCGATTTAACGCTGTTATTATGACAAACCTTGGAAGATTGTATAGCATTGATGTCGTATATTGCACAGCATATACTTCAACGTTCATGCAAAAGAACATGTTTCAAGATATATATGGCTCTAGCAATCATGCATTTCGACATCAGTGGATATCGATCAATAACCAAGTGATAATTCTGTCAGTTCTTCCTTTTCATTATGATCTTAAACTGTAAATCAAAACGCTAAAACTAGACCCTTATAAATAAATAACTAGTTTCAGCAACATGGTACATGTAAATATGCGAATGTTTGTAATATTGTCGTAATTAAATGAGTTTTTAAATATCTTTAACATGTAATGATTAAAGTTTTAATGTAATTATGTACTTGTGTTTACTTGTCTGTTTTGACTTTGTGTTTGGAAATCGGTAACAATACCATTGTGCATGTGTTGCATTGCTGTAAGTTGCACTAAGACAAATACCATGAAAATTGTTGAAATAATGTCAGCCAAAATCAGCAAAAGATCAATACAACTGTTTATTAAACTTTGGAAAAATATTTTTATTTATATTTTTTTATATTTTTAAAAAGTTTATTTCATAATACCAATGAAATAGGTATCACGAGGGCTTTTATCCAAAGATGAATTTATGACTTTTTTGGAATAATTCATAAAGCATTAGTCTCATACAGTGTTTTTAACGGGACACGCGTTCCATCAACGTACATATTTTATGTTGATTGTTACATTTTTCACATATTTACCACTTCTATAGTACAATTATTGTGAGATTCAATCAATCTTTTTTTCAGTAGAAAGGCCTACGGCCCACGTACAAGATCAACAAATGAAATATATATATAACAGAGCTGCTTGTGGTCGAATAAAATAATTTCGTACAATCAAGGCATCTGTCACATAATTTGAGATAACTATCAAATGTGTGTAAAGTTTTAATCTTGGAGGTTATGGATCATTATTTCTTTATTGATGTACAAAGATAAAAAATTCAAAATATTTATCACGTTAACCATAATGAACTGGACATTTGTAAAGAAAGTGAAATTCATCCTCAGTCTACATAATTGGATTTACATATCTTACAGTTTCGACATTTACTTGGAACACCACATATTTTATTCTAGAATATAAATGCATATTATTGAACATTCGTTAATTTCAGTCATTAAAGTTTGAGCATGACAGTTCTAAATCCTAGTTTTGAAATTGGAAAGAAAAGCCTCCTTGAAACCCACCCCTTGATGTTCCCACACAAAACCAAAAACGTAAGTTTTACTATATAAAATAGTTCTGACATACTGCACCCACGTTTTACGACCAACTTTATCTAAATAACACAAAATAAGATAAGCATGTTTTTGATACCTATCAACTGACTTTTCAAGCAATCTAATCCACAATTTAATTACTCTCAACATATAATCAAAACAAATATAATGTCTGCCATATTCAACTAAAACAGCAACATTAGTACTCTTATAACTCACAACCAATACAAACTTGCAAAACCTTACTTGAAACTGTTGAAACTTGAAACTGTTCAACTACAGGCCACTTTTGATAACCCCATATTTCCGACCCATATAATATTATCGGTTTTTCTGAATATTGTGATGAAAAATAACATGTGTCTAACAATATAACAGCAATATCAGAACAGATTGTATTTCGTATTTTTGGCCAGGATATGAATGATACATCGGACATAAGGTTATCGTAAAAACTATCAGAGAGCTTAGGTCTTTAGGAGCTAAGGAATTTCATAACTTAAAAAGTTGGTTACACAAAATACCTAGCCTATATAATCAACCATCATTTTGTGTGAAATAAGCTACATGAATATATAATAGGTGATATAAGCTCACAGACGCTGAAAAAATATGAAATGTTGTTTCACTTAACGGTTATTCAAAATATCACACGTGTTACTCATGCTTATGTCAAATATTACCCTTCTAACGAAGATCAATCTCGGTTACATGTCATGCTGTAATTATTGGCTAATCGATGTGAAGTACTAGTGTACCTGTGTTGTTACCTGATTTACCTGCACACCTGTCATTGAGATGTAAGACTGTGATGTGTAGCACACACTATATATAAATACACGTAACTGTGCATTCACATATCAACATCGTCTCAAATTTACCACAAGACTTAAAACAACTTTGTGTGAGTATTTTTCTAGTTTAAGAGATTCAGTCTTTGTAAATGTAAAGCTTTAACAGATATTTTTAACTTTTAAGTTTCATGATGTGTTGAAGGCCTTAAATGGATAAAACAATGCTTCAAGTTTATGTGGTTAACTTTCTTAGAACTGTTATAGAACTGTGATTATTATTCAATTAAGTATCTATGTTTGATCTTGTGTATATAATACTTTATACCCAAAACTGTGTTCCGAGATATCGTTTTGGCAGTAGATTTTCAACAATGCCCTATCACCGTCGACTACATGACATCACACTGTTCTTACATAATCAAGAAATAACATCACAATGCTATGCCGTCATAAACATGATGACGTCACAATGCTATGACCTCACTGCACTGGAAGTCAAACGGCAAGGATGTGCTCAGAGATGTACACTATTTTTACTTAAACGTAATAAGAATGATTTTGGATGTTAAATAGAATCTCACCCAAGTGTCTTCTTATATCAAATATATCAACACTCGTTGATAAAGATAAAATATCCTCGGTAACTTTTATTTTGATATATTTGATATAAGAAGACACTTTGGTGAGATTCATATTAACTAAATGTTATCTACCAGATTTTGGATTAACAACAATTCTATCTATTTTGTCCTCATAAGATCTCAGCTTTTCAAAATGAATCTGAAAGTGGTCATCGTCCTGTTTGTCGTCACTGTGGCCGTCTCCAGCGCCAACACTTATGGATCCAGGAACAACTACTTGAGGAGAATGGCTTATTATGGTCAAGACTATGACACCCCCGATTATATGGAGGACCCCATGTATATGTACATGATGCGCAGAGCATACAACAGAGGACAGAGTACCGGAAACAGACAGACACGAGGAGGAAGAACTGGAAACAGGCAAACCCGAGGAGGGAGAAATGGAAACAGACAAACCCGAGGACAGAGGACACCAAACTGGATGAGAAACTACCAGAGATACGCCACTCTTGAAACTATGGACCTTGTTTAATTGTCTGTCAGTTAAGTTTACCTGTGAGTATTTTATACATGGATTTACAGTGGTCTACTTGTATCATCTGAATGTTATGTCCCCTTTGAGATTATCCCTATTACTAACTACTTGTAGCAATAAGTTAAGAAGATAAAGCCATGTAATTTGCAAGTTTACCTCGCGAATAGTCATATAAAAATAACAATAACAGGCAATCAGGCACATTTGAAATCAAATTAAGGGGCGATTTCTGAATTCAGGAGCTAATACAAAATAACATAATTGGAACGGTTGTGATTTTCAATCAGTAAAGGTTAGACTGAATATATGCCAAAGATGTAATAATGCAAAGTGCTCTGGAAGATCTGGACTATGTGTAATAAAAGCATTATCTATTGTAAGTGTGCTGACATTTTAAATCAAGCGAGTTTACATAATTCATGAGCTTTTATAGACTTTATTAACATTACAAATTCCATTTATTATACATTGTCTGGCTGACTAGTATCCACTTCAAAGATTTCACAGAGAAAAAACGTCAATAAAATGCGAATAAAATATGCTGAATATCTAAATATTCAAATGTCGATTTTTAAATAATTACTAAAGGTTTTTTTACTAAAGAAATGAAGTTATATATTAAAGGGTAATTATATACTTCTTTGTCATATGATGATGAAAATCAGCATCACAACCAAATTTGTTACGTCTCCTAAGACAACATCAGTAGTTTTTTTATATATAAACTGTTTATTCATATGTCTTTTAATTTCAACTTTCAGGAATAACGATCGACCTTGGACTACTCATCAATGCATGTTTGTACATTCCAGCATCAGTATTTATTTTATTCAAATCTGTAATAAATTCTTCTTTTCTATTTCTTTGTTGTTGTTGATCGTTCCATTGTTTATGAACCTCTCTCTGAACAAACATTAAATTGGTAAAAATGTCTGTTTAGAGGGATTATGATTTTTGAAGAGACACGGTTAGTATCAAACAAATATGTTGTTTTACCGGGAATATCGGACAGGAGATATGTCGGATTAGAGGGAGGGGACTGTACATCAAATGAATGCACATGAGGGCGAGGTTAGTCAAAATCATCTGTGTGCCTTAGATTGAATACCATATCAAAGCAGATAGACAATATATCTAGTCTTCTAATATTGTAATGCTTTACTCCAATGCAAGCAGCAATTGCTTCGTCTGAGAAGTCAAATCCAATATTTCCTGTGAGTATAAGAGGAATTCAATTATTCCAGTTGGCGAAACATTTCCAATTAGTGTCCGTCCTGTGATAGAGGAGCTGATGTCCACTCCTATACAGATCAGATGAGAACTGCGTGCTATATCATATCTGGTAGATGCATGTGTACACCAATACATTATTATCTAAAGGGATTAACGAGAGAGAGAGAGAGAGAGAGAGAGAGAGAGAGAGAGAGAGAGAGAGAGAGAGACAGAGAGACAGACAGACAGACAGAGAGACAGACAGAGAGAGACAGAGAGAGTGAGACAGAGAGACAGAGATAGAGAGACAGAGAGAGACAGAGAGAGTGAGCGGAAGAGACACATAAATAAATATCGAGAGACAGAGAGGGAGACAGAGAGACATAGAGAGACAGGTAGAGAGAGAGAGAGCGAGAGAGAGAGAGAGAGAGAGAGAGAGAGAAAGAGAAAGAGAGAGAACGAGAGAGAGAGAGAGAGACAGACAGCCAGACAGAGAGAGAGGGGGAGAGAGGTGGAGAGTGAGCGAGAGAGACAGAGCGAAACAGACAGAGATCACTTGTTAAGAGTTTAATTTGACTGGTCTATAGCTTTAAATTCAACTGAATGATTTATTTCATCGTTATTTACATGAACTCTCAAGCCCCCTTAGTGTGAATGATCTCACTTTGTACTTTTTTCAGAAGCTTTCAGTTCGTGACTAATTATCCTTAAATGCAAGGCTATAAATGGTAATTAAGCTCTAGAGAAATCATGGCCTTCAAATGTCTACATGCATTGTAAATACACTTTGTCCATATGAGCAAATAACGATTTACCCGTTGATTTCCCCTTGGAATCAGCATTTTAGAAAATGTAAATACTAAATACATTACTTGGATGTTGCAAACGAATTAGCCATGTATGGAGTAAAACCTAGCTAGACGTTGTTCAATTAAACAATTTTCGATAATGTTAGGAGTACAAGTTTTGAATCTAGTAAAATATTAATGACAAAGATCTTGACATATCATTAACTTATAACAAACTTACATTGTCTTTGAAAGTGAAGGAGAAGTGTAGTCATCACAGACACCATTTTACGAGCTCGTATTTATTAATTTGAAAATCTATTGGTAGGGAAGTGGTTATTCTTAGTTTTTGCTTTAAAAAAAACAGGTTCCAGAAACTATATCTATATATATATATATATATATTCTTTATGAATCAATAACGGTTTCACCGGGGAATCCATTTGGAATCAACATTTATGAAGTGGTATATGATAAGTGACATTGACCTCGACCTCGGCTGGATACAGAACAGAGCCTGCATGACGTTGGTTTAACATTGAGGTACATGATAAATTCATGAAGCTGCATTTATGTATTTCTTCCTAACTGAATGTAATTGTATGTCATTGACAATACTTCATCCTGGTGCAATATTTGTGAACCATTCATCAAAAGCGTAAAAGGAGCAGTCAGCTTATTTATTTGTCACGTGTCATCAGTTTTAAAAATACAACCCTGTATGTATGGTAATTGCATCAGATATTGGCTTCATTGGTAGGCTTTATGACACCAGAACCCATGTACATTTAGGATTTTGTTTTGGTTTGAAAAACAGTCATAATTTTAGAGTTGATCTAAACATTCATCAATTATAACATTTCATTACTTTCGTCAGATTCAATTTGTTACGTGCGTGTACTTAAGCTATGGTCAGTAGAAAGTGTGTCAGGTAAAAGGTCAATGGTAAAAATGTATCGCATTCATTAAAATGATAAGAATCTTCGTTAAACCATCTTTGATATACAAATGTCATGTTTCAGGGTATTGTGTCTCAAGATGTTCATGCTCAAACATCACAGGTGAATGAACTCATTACATTATCAATAGACCTTATACAATGATTATCAACTGCGGTCCATTTTCAAGAAACAATGAGATTTGGTCAATCTGACAAGATCAAATTACGGGTGACTTCCGGGAAGACAGGAAGTTGTCCAGTTGCAGCATCACGGCTACATTATGTCTTACACTATTTCAGCAACAACCGACTTCCTGTCGCCATTACCGGGACCAGATATTGTCAGCAGGCTATACTAACACTTAGCATGATCACATATATAAGATTAAGAGTGAAAGGATGTGAGGGAGAACAACACCTGTTCCTTAATAATTCACCCATAGCCAAGGTAATCATGAATTTCGCATTATGTTATCAGATAATTCCATAGCAATTGGAAAGGAGTCACCGTGTGTAAACTAGACACGATTATGCTGTTTCTGGCTACTGACGGTCTGTGGATAAATAAGGATTCATTAACTGGGATGATATTTGTATAGACACCCCTTTCAACATTTCACGTTGTCTGGCTTCATCCTGTAAACTGGCATCCCTCTAAACAGATACGTCTGTCTGGTCAGCAACTTTCTTGTCATATATTTTACACATGTTGTACTGTTGACCTCATGGCCACTTATACGGAATAAATGATTGATTGATTGTTTGCCTATTCAAAATCAATGTTTGAAGGGAATCTCCTGTATCTACTATTGACGTCTTATTTTTATCATAGCAAATGACTATTATAATGAGTGCAACATGAAATGGTCAATCATTTGTTATGATGGTTGCATACATTTAAAAAAGTCTAACAATGTTGTCCTTAAATAATTCATTTTTTTATTTATTTATTTTTTTATTTATTAGTTTTTAGATTGAGCAGTTTACTTTAACTAACGATATTGACATGATATTTAAAGTTACTATGTGTCTGCGAATGTGATCTTATTACACAAACGTATTGTCCGTAGTGGTAATAACGGTTATGCGTAAATAGCAAAAAATTGCATGGCGGCCATTTTTAATGGGAACACCTTTTCATCATTTCGAATTACAAAAACGACTCCCATGGCTTTACCGAACCATGTACACTAATTTTAACTTGATTTTAAGAGAGAGAATGTTTTACTGTTTGTGACATTATTTTCCAAATACATTTTATCAACGAATTTGAGGGGGAAAAAAAAACTTGCTACTGCTCCTTTATATCACACATTTTTAAATCCTGGAAAATATTATAATCAATTTATCTCAAATAGCAGCATCTCGACTAAAAGAATGGCCACAATGGCCACTGGTGTATATTCCTTGTACAAGTAATTTGACTAAGTGGGTTTTCTAATAAGATTTGTATTATTAATGTCATTGAACCTGTGGTGGTACCGCAAACCAGCGTTACGTAGCCTTTGTTTCCTGCTCAGTCGAACACGGGAGGTATCTCTTGGCAGTCAATTATTACTGTGGAAACCATTGACCTAGTTTATAATAGAATAATATACCTGACACGTGACCGGTTCCGACCAATCAGCAGCATACATTGCTATGCATGTGCAAATAAAGACTGATACTAGTGAAAACCTTTTAACCTTTTTACTGATGAATTAAACTGTTTATATATATAAATATATATACTAGTGTGTTTTGGTGCTACATGCATTTATATACGGCTCTGCTTTGCCACAAATTAGCACAATATACAGATAAATAAAAGTATTCAATGCCTCCAAAGCAATAAAGGAAAATATCGAACTGATTATGCAACATGGACAAATTATCCACTTCTGAAGCAAGCAGTTCTCGTCCTGCTTAAAGAGAGTTGACAGAAGCTCCTACATCACAGGGCGAGCAATAATTGGAAATGGTTCACCAACTGGAATGATTGAATTCGGCTTTCACTCTGTATGCTGTATTGTTAAATGTCACTTGTCAGGAGGACAATGGTCTCGATTGATTGTTCTACTGGGATTATAAGGATATCAGAATACAGAAAAATATCTGTCTACGTGATTTTAAGAGGTATAAAATACCGAAAAAGCTGTAGATATGGACATAGAGGTGGTGTCAATTATGTCTCTCGGTCTGTCTATGATACAAATTAGGTCTGATTGTCTGATAGTCGCATAGTCCGCAGTAGATATACTTCAACAGTGTCAAAAAATCCGACCTTATTTTTTAATGTATCAGACATTTTTAAGGAAATGTGGAAAATCCTCAAATTTAATGTTCGTTCATGACCACTAATAATTTTACCTGGCTATTTTTAATATTTTCGTCAAACATTAACAAGATGTTATTATTATAAGTTAAAAAAAAACTTACATGATAATATTGTGATTACAATATACATAATAGTAATATAAATCCTAATCAAAACTGGTGACAATTTATCCACTCGTAGATGTGGATCTTTTCATTTTACATGTCACTGGAATCGTCCATGCATACATTAAAATGAATGTTTGATTATCTTAGCAAATTGTTGTCACGAATTAACGTTGTCACAAATTAATTGTATGAGAATGTGTCAGACACTACATCGTAGTTATCTGTGAAGACAGTTTTACTGCCCATCAAGTGTTTGAGGATATTACCCTCGATCAACCATTCAAACAGTTTGTTTTTAATTTAGGTTAACCTCTTAACCTTACGTCAGCCACTGAAATACTATTAACCTCGGTCAAGTTCTGGTAAACAATCATGAACCGCGGTCTACCTTGGAACCCACTATCACCCGCGGTCAACCGCAAATACACATTAATACTCTTGCTGACCTGAAGAACATTTTACATTTAGAACAGAAAACTACCCTCGGCCGATCTAAAGAACACAGTTTTACCATCAGTTAATCTCTGGGACACATTAATACCCTCGGTTTACTTCTGAAACATAATTTCAACACCAGAATGTTCAATGATATTTTGTCAATGTTTGCTAGGCAGATCATGCTGCACAGAGATAAAGCAAGTGGGTCGCCATCTAACTCGCTTTTTTGTTTGTGTTTGTGAAGAGATACCTTAAGAAATTATCCTGCATCCTTGTTCACTCCTCAGAGAGAAGGATAACAAGCATGTCCGTGTTGATTAACTGCCTAACAATTTACAGATTTGTCATTACAATGGATAATTTACAGATAAACAAGAAACATAATCCTGGCACCTATGATACTATGAGGCCATCTTCTAAGGAAACTATGTTATGGTAACATGCTAATTTATGTCACGATTTCAGAGGTATCCTTTAAGCATATGTAAAAGTGAAAATAAGAAATACACAAATAATACATCTTATCTTTCTATACCTTAATAACATGTTTCTTTAAACTGTAATATGTATAGAACACTGATGAAATAACAATTACCTAAGTGGTCAGTTAAATATGAAATCATAGTCGTTAAAGTCAAATGTATGTATCAGTGTAACACTGTTCATGCGCCATTCACTGTATATACATGTTTTGCACTGGAGTGTCCACTAAAATAAATTATTCATATCAAACTGTTCGGTAAGATGAAAAGAATAGAATAGAAAAGAAAACAATAGCTTTGAAAGGGATACTTTTTAATGTAAATTTGACTCAAATAAATAACGATGAAGTAATGTACAGAAAGTGTATCGATGTGACATCCGCTGTCAGTGTTTCTGAAATGAAAGAAATACTATGATCAGCCACACGTTGAAATAATACAAATATCAAGGTATCTTTAAAGAGGCAGTAGCACGATTATTTCGCTCAAATAAGTAAATGAAATGTATTTGAAAAATAATGTCTCCAATAGTGAAACACCCTTCTCTCATCGGAAAATCAAGTTTAACATGAGTTTACATAGTTGAATAAAACCAAGGGAATCGTTTTTGTAATTCGAAATAATAAATTGTGTTCACAATAAAATGGCCGCCATGCAATAATTGCTTTATACGCAACATCATTATTACCATTGCGGATAATTGGTGTTTGTAATAAGATATTTTACCCTCTAAAGTTCATTTAAATGACATAAACTATCATTATAAATGGGAAATTTGAAAAAATAAAAATTGAAAAAAAACGTGCTACTGCCCCTTTAAGTAGTGAGTATGGCAGCTTATGTACAGTACTACTGATGTACTGTATTAGTTCCTGAATTCAGAAATCGCTCCTTAATTTGACTTCAAATGTGCCTGATTGACCCTCTTGTTTTATTTTATATGACTATTCACGAGGTAAACTTGCAAATCACATGTCTTTATCTTCTTAAGTAGTTAGTTATAGGGATAATCTCAACATGTTTCTTTAAACTGTAATATGTATAGAACACTGATGAAATAACACTTACCTAAGTGGTCAGTTAAATATGAAATCATAGTCGTTAAAGTCAAATGTATGTATCAGTGTAACACTGTTCATGCGCCATTCACTGTATATACATGTTTTGCACTGGAGTGTCCACTTAAATAAATTATTCAAATCAAATTGTTCGGTAAGATGAAAAGAATAGAATAGAAAAGAAAACAATAGCTTTGAAAGGGATACTTTTTAATGTAAATTTGACTCAAATAGATAACGATGAAGTAATGTACAGAAAGTGTATCGATGTGACATCCGCTGTCAGTGTTTCTGAAATGAAAGAAATACTATGATCAGCCACACGTTGAAATAATACAAATACAAGGTATCTTTAAAGGGGCAGTAGCACGATTATTTCGCTCAAATAAGTAAATGAAATGTATTTGAAAAATAATGTCTCCAATAGTGAAACACCCTTCTCTCATCGGAAAATCAAGTTTAAAATGAGTTTACATGGTTAACTAAAGCCAAGCGAATCGTTTTTGTAATTCTAAATAATAAATTGTGTTCACAATAAAATGGCCGCCATGCAATAATTGCTTTATACGCAACATCATTATTACCATTGCGGATAATTGGTGTTTGTAATAAGATGGTTTACCCTCTAAAGTTCATTTAAATGACATAAACTATCATTATACATAGGAAATTTTAAAAAATAAAATTTGCAAAAAAAAACGTGCTACTGCCCCTTTAAGTAGTGAGTATGGCAGCTGATCTACAGTATGAATCCCCACACATTCAATATTCGTTTCTTGCGACGTTTAAATGAAGTATGAAGTAAACGCAATTTAAAAATATTTAATATTTTTTTACAATTATAATTGAATTATCTGAAATTTCAGTATACAGCCAAATATTTCATACTCACATTGGGTAGTCATAGTCCCTCTCTTCAAGAGCGGCATATCTCAGGTAGTTTCTCATCCAGTTTGTTCTCCTCTGTCCTCGGGTTTGTCAGATTGCAGTTTTCCCTCCTCGGGTTTGTGTGTTTCCTGTCCTCTATCCTCTGTTGTATGCTCTGCGCATCATGTACATATACATGGGGTCCTTCATATAATCGGGGGTGTCATAGTAAGCCTTTCTCTAGCAATCGTTGTTTCAGCGCAAAGTTCTAAAATTGTTGGTCTCTGACGCCATAAAACAAATGATCCCATTCATGTGCCCTTTTATCCTATTTGTGTGCTCATATATCCTCTTTATGTACACTTCTATCCTGTCAATAAGCTATTCTATCGTACATGTGGAATTCAACATACACATTTGACACTGACCAACTGTTGCCATTTATGAGTCAAATAGCATTACAGATCCGTTCCAAACACAAAGATTTATAAATAACAGGAACTTCAACTCACTAACATCAATATATTGTCCACAGACTCAGTACGATGGGTAGAGAACATGTAGCCCTAAATGAACAAACAACAATGTACAACAGATTGGTCCAGTAATAACTGCTGTAATAGTCATACCTCAAACAACTAGACATTCCAACCGAGCTTTTTGTCCTGAACTAATTGAACCCAAGGCAAATACAGCTGTAATCAAACGGCTACTATACATCATGTTTGCCTCCAAAATGATTTTGAAGGATGTTTACAAGTGAATGCGTGAAGAGCAATACTTGTTGATAATAACCTCTATGTTAGAAATCCATGATTGTTGTGGATAGGCTTACTAATATACAATGTGCATACACTAAACGCCAAAAGAAACGTTACCTCATTTCTTTTTTTAATAACTTTTTAAGTATCAAAGATATTTGAGAAATGAATGGTTCAACAGAAAGCTGAATAACGTAGCTTTATGCTAATAACACGTTTAAAAATCCTGATGGTTTCATATTGTGGCAAAATGCAGCTTGTTTAAGAAGTTTAAAATTGTCCGGTTTTCGACCAGGCTGGTAGTACCAATAAATGTGATTTAGATGTCCAGAAGAAGTTGAAAGTAAACTTTTACGTTTGTGACTAGACAAACAGGATGTATGCTTTACATCATAACCCCTAAACGATGAAAATACTGTTATTGAGTAAGTTTAAGTGTGAAAATGATGAAATATACTTTTCTAGTCATTAAAGATCTTTTTTCGTAATTTACCTTAGTGAAAACGAGTTTACTGTGTTGTCAAATGACTTAATAGTATTTAGGAACACAGACGATTATTTATATGAACATTTTCGCTTGAAAATCAAAACTTTTAATTTTTTTTTTCTCATCACCCAAACGCATTATCACTCAAATGTAGCAAAATTCAAGCAGCATTTACATGAACTGAATGCTTCTACAGGGTATAAAAGGTGCCTACTTTGCATTATATGGCACACATGTACGAAATCATGCTGCGATTGACCAGTGGAGAAAGAGAAAAGCACTCGGGATGTTGCAGCTTGGGTCGACCAACAACGATGTTGCCAATGCCTTTGGATGTCACCGTATGACCATCATTAGGCCTATCATGCCTATCAGGCCTATCAGCGGTGACTCTGGAGTCGTATAATGGTCATACAGTGACATCCAAAGACATTGGCAACATCATTGTTGGTCGACCAAAGCTGCAACATCCCCAGAGCTCTTTCTCTTTCTCCACTGGTCAATCGCGGCATGATTTCGTACATGTGTGCCATATCATGCAAAGTAGGCACATTTTATACCCTGTAGAAGCATTCAGTTAATGCAAATGCTGCTTGAATTTTGCTACATTTGAGTGATAATGCGTTTGGGTGATGGACAAAAAAATTAAAAGTTTTCATTTTCAAGCGAAAATGTTCACATAAATTATCGTCTGTGTTCCTGAATACTATTAAGTCATTTGACAACACAGTAAACTCGTTTTCACTAAGGTAAATTACGAGAAAAGATCTTTAATGACTAGAAAAGTATATTTCATCATTTTCACACTTAAACTTACTCAATAACAGTATTTTCATCGTTTAGGGGTTATGATGTAAAGCATACAACCTTTTTGTCTAGTCACAAACGTACAAGTTTACTTTCAACTTCTTCTGGACATCTAAATCACATTTATTGGTTACTACCAGCCTGGTCGAAAACCGGACAATTTTAAACTTCTTAAACAAGCTGCATTTTGCCACAATATGAAACCATCAGGATTTTTAAACGTGTTATTAGCATAAAGCTACGTTATTTAGCTTTCTGTTGAACCATTCATTTCTCAAATATCTTTGATACTTAAAAAGTTATTTAAAAAAGAAATGAGGTAACGTTTCTTTTGGCGTTTAGTGTATGCATACACACGTGCCATATAGGTTAAGAATCAGATAAAATAAGTCAACCACTGTTTAAGACGTGTCTACAATGTTTACAAGTGTATAGTTGGCACGTTGTTGTAATTTTTAGCTACAAGGGCAATCATATCGTGGTTCATATTGTCCATACGATTCCCGTTTCGTCTATGATCTTGCATTCTAAACGATGTGAGGGTTGGTCGCAAGCCTAGGGTTAAAAGTGGATTTTATCTATTTTCATTAATGTCATGATTTCGGTTTCTGAGTATCGGTATCTCCCTCGCTCTCGCTCGAGAAATACTAATATTCAAGCACTCGTGTCGTAAACATAGTATGACATAGACATTTATATAATATCATCTATATATGGTATAATGAAGTAAAACTTATTTGTCTCTAATGTTGGAATGAATGATAATTGTTGTAAACATCTGATCAATTGTAAAGTATGTAGCTTAAAGCAGTGTTCTCCAACCTGCGTGTATTAACTTCTGTGTCTTGTTTCATATACAGCCTGAATGATACATGTCAATCTGGACCTCAAATAGTGAACACCTGACGAAACTTGAAATTGTGAATTCTATTTTATTTCAAGATTCAATTGAATAACAGTACACCATGATATAAGGGATGAGCTCGCTCGCGCTGAAATAGAAAGAAACAATATTCAAATTCAAACAATATAGATATGTAGAATCACTTTGCACTGTTACATCTTTGGCATATATTCATTTTAACCTTTACTGATTGAAAATCACAACCGTTCCAAATTATGTTATTTTGTTTTAGTTCCTCAATTCAGAAATCGCTCCTTAATTTGATTTCAAATGTGCCTGATTGACCCTCTTATGTTATTTTTATATGACTATTCGCGAGGTAAACTTGCAAATTACATGTCTTTATCTTCTTAAGTTGTTAGTAATAAGGACGATCTCAAAGGGGACATAACATTCAGATGATACAAGTAGACCACTGTAAATCCATGTATAAAATACTCACAGGTAAACTTTACTGACAGATAATTAAACAAGGTCCATAGCTTCAAGAGTGGCGTATCTCTGGTAGTTTCTCATCCAGTTTGGTGTCCTCTGTCCTCGGGTTTGTCTGTTTCCAGTTCTCCCTCCTCGGGTTTGTCTGTTTCCAGTTCTTCCTCCTCGTGTCTGTCTGTTTCCGGTACTCTGTCCTCTGTTGTATGCTCTGCGCATCATGTACATATACATGGGGTCCTCCATATAATCGGGGGTGTCATAGTCTTGACCATAATAAGCCATTCTCCTCAAGTAGTTGTTCCTGGATCCATAAGTGTTGGCGCTGGAGACGGCCACAGTGACGACAAGCAGGGTGATGACGATCTTCAGATTCATTGTGAGATGAGGTGTTCCTGAGAGCGAAGCGATTTTGTCTTTGAAATTAGAATGACTTCTTATAACATATTATTTACTTTGTGATATCAAGATCTTTTGAAAAAGGCTTAGTACATATTTAGGTCTTCAGACGAAAGTCTGGAAGACCTACTGTTATTATCCTGATTATTAGGTCTTCAGACTTTAGTCTGAAAGACCTATTGTTATTATCCGATTTTCCTTATTATTATTATTATTATACTTTTTCTGACCGATTTTGTTACGCCTGTACAGCCTAAACTACTCATGCAAATTCCGTGACACTTTCAGGAATGATAGCCTCTGCGCTGAAATTAATACATATCACAAAAAATCTTGACTTCCGGCTTCGGTTTTGGTGTTACGGCCCCTTTAAATTTCGAATTTTAACATGGGATTTTTTTTCAAAATGCACTTAGAGACTTGCAACTTTTTCTAAAAGATGCGCAATCATCCTCTAAGCAAAAAAGTAAATCATGAGAAAGTCGTATGTCACGTGACTTAGACGCCATTTTGATTTTAGTGCATTTTTTAGCATTCTCAGCCTTTCCGATCGTACCGATCTTAAAAAATCTTCTTCTCTGAACATACTGGTACTACAAAGCTGAAACTTTCACAGAATGTAGCGGATGCATTGAACTAAAAACGATACTGAAAAGCAAATGTGTAATGTTAATACTTTTGGCACAGTGCCCATTGAAATTTGTCTGAAAATGCGAAAATATGAAAAATCGCAAACTTCAAGGGCAGATAATTCGAATCTTTACCAAGCGAACTTTATCAGTTTTTCAGAGAAGGAGGACACATATGTCATGTACAATAATCAATAATAAAATTTCTTGCGTACAGTCATTTATCGTTGGTAGAAATGTCGAAAGATTGTCATTTTTCGAAATTTAAATTTTTAACATGGGCAAAATTTTCAAAATAGAACTAGCGACTTGCAACTTAGTTTAAACGATAGCTAGTGTCCTTGTGACAAAAAAAGTAAATCAAGACGAAATCGTAGGTCACGTGGTTTCTATAGTATAATGCATTTCCTTTTTTTCCCTTTGAAGGTCTGCTTTTGGCGGCATGCTCCTTAGCAAGCGGTTGCGGGAACAATGCATCTTTTCACTATTTTCATTGTATCTTTTCTAAATATCCACTTAGAAACTTGCAACTTGTTTTAAAAGGTACACAATAACCTTGCCTGCAAATAAATAAAGCTTACAATATGTGTAGCAGGAGTAATTATTTTATAATTCAACATTTCCACCGTTCTACAGCCTGGTCTGCTTTTGGCGACATGCACCTTGTCAGGAGCTAGCGGGAAGCTCTGATCTCTTCAACATTATGTAAAACGTGGACAAGAAGGAAAGTTTGCTCTAGCTACAATGCAGCAGTCTGAAGACCGTCAGTACTGCCCTGGCAGTCCTAGTTATTATTATTATTATTTGTACCAATTTTGTGTCAACAGTACAGCCTAAACTACTCATGCAAATTCCATGAAACTTTCAGGGACTATAGCCTCTGGTCTGAAATTTATACATATCACAAAAAATCCTGACTTCCGGCTTCTGTTTCTGTGTTACAGCCCCTTTAAGTTTCGAATTTTAACATGGGAATTTTTTTCAAAATGCACTTAGAGACTTGCAACTTTTTCTAAAAGATGCGCAATCATCTACTTACCAAAAAAGTAAATCATGAAAAAGTGGTATGTCACGTGACTTAGACGCCATTTTGATTTTAGTGCATTTTTTTCCATTTTCAGCCTCTCCGATCGTACCGATCTTAAAAAATCTTCTCCTCTGAACATACTGGTACTACAAAGCTGAAACTTTCACAGAATGCAGCTGATGCATTGAACTAAAAACGATACTGAACAGCAAATGTGAAATGTTAATACTTTTGTCACAGTGGCCATTGAAAGTTGTCTGAAAATGCGAACATATGAAAAATCGCAAACTTCAAGGGCAGATAATTCGACTATTTACCAAGCGAACTTTATTAGTTTTTCAGGAAAGGAAGACACATATGTCATGTACAGGTATCAATAATAAAACCGCTCGTGAACAGTAATTTCCGGTCACAAGTAAGGCTGACACATGCCGAAAATCAGGCTTTTTGAGAAGGGGTATTTTCTGTGTAGAATTTTTGCTCGGAAACTACTGAAGATAAATCAAGTTTGATAGCTAATATTAAAGCTGACCAGCTGATTAATTCAGTACAAACAAGCAGACTAACAACTTGAGCCTTCATAAAGCCATATATATATGGGAGTCTTTTTACTTTTTTTTTTTTTTTTTTTTTTTTTAGAGTCCAAAGCGCAACCTGGATTTCTCAACTTTCTAATACCGCAAGGATCCCAGAAATCTTGGTTTGAACCCAATCGGAGCAAAACGCGTTTTTTTTTTCCTGGTGTTAAAAAAAATTCCAAAACTGTTTCCTTAGTTCTTATTGAGAGGTACAAACTCCAGAAACGCGTTTTCCTCTATTGCCATGTCTCTACCACCATGTTACACCGAAAAATTATGGCTTGAGCCCAAACAAATTTTGGAGTCCAAAAAATGTTTTTTTCGCTTTTTGGACAAATTGCTACAAATCGGTTCCCGTAGTTGTTACTGACAAGTGCAAAGTCCAAAAACGTAGTTAGCATAGGTCCAATGCTCCAAGGTCAAAAGCCGGAAACTGAAGACCTAAGTACTGCCGCGGCAGTCCTAGTAGTCTTGAAGAACTGCTGTATATCCTCATTATTAGGTCTTCAGACTTTAGTCTGAAAGACCTATTGTTATTATCCGATTTTCCTTATTAGGTCTTCAGACTTTAGTCTGAAAGACCTATTGTTATTATCCGATTTTCCTTATTATTATTATTATTATTATTATTTGTACCAATTTTGTGTCAACAGTACAGCCTAAACTACTCATGCAAATTCCATGACACTTTCAGGGATGATAGCTTCTGGGCTGAAATCTATACATATCACAAAAAATCCTGACTTGCGGCTTCTGTTTTAGTGCAACAGCCCCTTTAAATTTCGAATTTTAACATGGGAATTTTTTTCATAATGCACTCAGAGACTTGCAACTTTTTCTAAAAGATGCGCAATCATCCTTTGAGCAATAAAGTAAATGATGAGAAAGTCGTATGTCACGTGACTTAGACGCCATTGTGATTTTAGTGCATTTTTAAGCATTTTCAGCCTCTCCGATAGTACCAATCTTAAAAAATCTTCTCCTCTGAACTTACTGGTACTATAAAGCTGAAACTTTCACAGCATGTAGCTGATGCATTGATCTAAAAACGATACTGAAAAGCAAATGTGTAATATTAATACTTGTGTCATTCTGCCCATTGAAAGTTGTCTGAAAATACGAATATATGAAAAATCGCAAACTTCAAGGGCAGATTATTCGAATACTTAACAAGCAAACTTTATCAGTTTTTCAGGGAAGGAGGACACATATGTCATGTACAGAAATCAATAATAAAATTTCTTGCGTACAGTAATTTACGGTCTGTCGAAATGTCGTAAAATTGTCATTTTTCGAAATTTATATTTTTAACATGGGCAAAATTTTCAAAATAGAACTAGCGACTTGCAACTTAGTTTAAACGATAGCTAATGTCCTTGTGACAAAAAAAGTAAATCAAGACGAAATCGTAGGTCACGTGGTTTCTATAGTATAATGCATTTCCTTTTTTTCCATTCGAAGGTCTGATTTTGGCGGCATGCTCCTTAGCAAGAGGTTGCGGGAACCTTGCATCTTTTCACTATTTTCATTGTATCTTTTCTAAATATCCATTTAGAGACTTGCAACTTGTTTTAAAAGATGGACAATAACCTTGCCTGTAAATGAATAAAGCTTATAATATTCGTAGCAGGGGTAAAACAATTATAATTCAACATTTCCATAGTCCTACAGCCTGGTCTGCTTTTGGCGACATGCACCTTATCAGGAGCTAGTGGAAAGCTCTGATCGCGTGGACAAGAAGGAAAGATTGCTCTGGCTACAATGCAGCAGTCTGAAGACCGTCAGTACTGCCCTGGCAGTCCTAGTTATTATTATTATTAGGTCTTCAGACTTTAGTCTTAGGTCTTCAGACTTTAGTCTGAAAGACCTATTGTTATTATCCGATTTTCCTTATTATACTTTTTTTTATTATTATTATTATTATTATTATTTGTACCAATTTTGTGTCAAAGGTACAGCCTAAACTACTTATGCAAATTCCATGAAACTTTCAGGGATGATAGCTTCTGGGCTGAAATCTATACATATCACAAAAAATCCTGACTTGCGGCTTCTGTTTTAGTGCAACAGCCCCTTTAAATTTCGAATTTTAACATGGGAATTTTTTTCATAATGCACTCAGAGACTTGCAACTTTTTCTAAAAGATGCGCAATCATCCTTTGAGCAATAAAGTAAATGATGAGAAAGTCGTATGTCACGTGACTTAGACGCCATTGTGATTTTAGTGCATTTTTAAGCATTTTCAGCCTCTCCGATAGTACCAATCTTAAAAAATCTTCTCCTCTGAACTTACTGGTACTATAAAGCTGAAACTTTCACAGCATGTAGCTGATGCATTGATCTAAAAACGATACTGAAAAGCAAATGTGTAATATTAATACTTGTGTCATTCTGCCCATTGAAAGTTGTCTGAAAATACGAATATATGAAAAATCGCAAACTTCAAGGGCAGATTATTCGAATACTTAACAAGCAAACTTTATCAGTTTTTCAGGGAAGGAGGACACATATGTCATGTACAGAAATCAATAATAAAATTTCTTGCGTACAGTAATTTACGGTCTGTCGAAATGTCGTAAAATTGTCATTTTTCGAAATTTATATTTTTAACATGGGCAAAATTTTCAAAATAGAACTAGCGACTTGCAACTTAGTTTAAACGATAGCTAATGTCCTTGTGACAAAAAAAGTAAATCAAGACGAAATCGTAGGTCACGTGGTTTCTATAGTATAATGCATTTCCTTTTTTTCCATTCGAAGGTCTGATTTTGGCGGCATGCTCCTTAGCAAGAGGTTGCGGGAACCTTGCATCTTTTCACTATTTTCATTGTATCTTTTCTAAATATCCATTTAGAGACTTGCAACTTGTTTTAAAAGATGGACAATAACCTTGCCTGTAAATGAATAAAGCTTATAATATTCGTAGCAGGGGTAAAACAATTATAATTCAACATTTCCATAGTCCTACAGCCTGGTCTGCTTTTGGCGACATGCACCTTATCAGGAGCTAGTGGAAAGCTCTGATCGCGTGGACAAGAAGGAAAGATTGCTCTGGCTACAATGCAGCAGTCTGAAGACCGTCAGTACTGCCCTGGCAGTCCTAGTTATTATTATTATTATTTGTACCAATTTTGTGTCAAAGGTACAGCCTAAACTACTTATACAAATTCCATGAAACTTTCAGGGATGATAGCTTCTGGGCTGAAATCTATACATATCACAAAAAATCCTGACTTGCGGCTTCTGTTTTAGTGCAACAGCCCCTTTAAATTTCGAATTTTTAACATGGGAATTTTTTTCATAATGCACTCAGAGACTTGCAACTTTTTCTAAAAGATGCGCAATCATCCTTTGAGCAATAAAGTAAATCATGAGAAAGTCGTATGTCACGTGACTTAGACGCCATTGTGATTTTAGTGCATTTTTAAGCATTTTCAGCCTCTCCGGTAGTACCAATCTTAAAAAATCTTCTCCTCTGAACTTACTGGTACTATAAAGCTGAAACTTTCACAGCATGTAGCTGATGCATTGATCTAAAAACGATACTGAAAAGCAAATGTGTAATATTAATACTTGTGTCATTCTGCCCATTGAAAGTTGTCTGAAAATACGAATATATGAAAAATCGCAAACTTCAAGGGCAGATTATTCGAATACTTAACAAGCAAACTTTATCAGTTTTTCAGGGAAGGAGGACACATATGTCATGTACAGAAATAAATAAAAAAAATTCTTGCGTACAGTCATTTACGGTCTGTTGAAATGTCGTAAAATTGTCATTTTTCGAAATTTATATTTTTAACATGGGCAAAATTTTCAAAATAGAACTAGCGACTTGCAACTTAGTTTAAACGATAGCTAATGTCCTTCTGACAAAAAAAGTAAATCAAGACGAAATCGTAGGTCACGTGGTTTCTTTATTATAATGCATTTCCTATGTTTCCCTTCAAAGGTCTGCTTTTGGCGGCATGCTCCTTGGCAAGAGGTTGCGGGAACCTTGCATCTTTTCACTATTTTCATTGTATCCTTTGAGCAATAAAGTAAATCATGAGAAAGTCGTATGTCACGTGACTTAGACGCCATTGTGATTTTAGTGCATTTTTAAGCATTTTCAGCCTCTCCGGTAGTACCAATCTTAAAAAATCTTCTCCTCTGAACTTACTGGTACTATAAAGCTGAAACTTTCACAGCATGTAGCTGATGCATTGATCTAAAAACGATACTGAAAAGCAAATGTGTAATATTAATACTTGTGTCATTCTGCCCATTGAAAGTTGTCTGAAAATACGAATATATGAAAAATCGCAAACTTCAAGGGCAGATTATTCGAATACTTAACAAGCAAACTTTATCAGTTTTTCAGGGAAGGAGGACACATATGTCATGTACAGAAATAAATAAAAAAAATTCTTGCGTACAGTCATTAACGGTCTGTTGAAATGTCGTAAAATTGTCATTTTTCGAAATTTATATTTTTAACATGGGCAAAATTTTCAAAATAGAACTAGCGACTTGCAACTTAGTTTAAACGATAGCTAATGTCCTTCTGACAAAAAAAGTAAATCAAGACGAAATCGTAGGTCACGTGGTTTCTTTATTATAATGCATTTCCTATGTTTCCCTTCAAAGGTCTGCTTTTGGCGGCATGCTCCTTGGCAAGAGGTTGCGGGAACCTTGCATCTTTTCACTATTTTCATTGTATCTTTTTTAAATATCCACTTAGAGACTTGCAACTTGTTTTAAAAGATTCACAATAACCTTGCCTGCAAATAAATAAAGCTTATGATATTCGTAGCATTGGTAAAATTTGTATAATTCAAAATTTTCATCGTTCTACAGCCTGGTCTGCTTTTGGCGACATGCACCTTGTCAGGAGCTAGCGGAAATCTCTGATATCTTCAACATTATGTAAAACGTGGACAAGAAGGAAAGATTGCTCAGGCTACAATGCAGCAGTCTGAAGACCGTCAGTACTGCCATGGCAGTCCTAGTTAGGTCTTCAGACTTTCAGACTTTAGTCTGAAAGACCTATTGTTATTATCCGATTTTCCTTATTATACTTTTTTTTATTATTAGGTCTTCAGACTTTAGTCTGAAAGACCTATTGTTATTACCCGATTTTCCTTATTATTATTATTAGGTCTTCAGACTTTAGTCTGAAAGACCTATTGTTATTATCCGATTTTCCTTATTAGGTCTTCAGACTTTAGTCTGAAAGACCTATTGTTATTATCCGATTTTCCTTATTATTATTATTATTATTTTCGGTAATTTTGTGTCAACTGTGCAGTCTAAACTACGCATGCTTATTACATGAAACTTTCAGGGGTAATAGCCTTTGGTCTGAAATTGATACATATCACAAAAAATCCTGACTTCCGGCTTCCTTTATTGTGCTACAGGCCCTTTAAATTTCGATTTTTAACATGGCAATTTTTTTCAAAATGCACTTAGAGGCTTGCAACTTTTTGCAAAAGATGCATAATCATCTTCCAAGCAAAAAAGTAAATCATGAAAAAGTCGTACGTCACTTAATTTAGACGCCATTTGGATTTTAGTGCATTTTTTGGCATTTTCAGCCTTTCCGACACTGCCGATCTTAAAAAATCTTCTTCTCTGAACATACTGGTACTACAGAGCTGAAACTTTCACAGAACGTAGCTGATGCATTGTACTGAAAATGTATCGAAACAGAAATTGCGATTTGTTTTTACTTTTTGGACAGTGCCCATTCAAATTTGTCCGAAAATTGAAAAACATGAAACATCGCAAACTTCAAGGTCAGATAACTCGAATACCTACCAAGGGAACTTTATCAGTTTTTCAGGTCAGGAGGACACATATGCCATGTACAGGTATCAGTAATAAAAGTGCTTGCGTACAGTCATTCTTTGTCTGTAGAAATGTCGTAAAATCGTCATTTTTCACAATTTAAAATTTTAACATGGGCTAAATTTTCAAAATACAACTAGAGACTTGCAACTTAGTTTAAACGATAGCTAATGTCCTTGTGACAAAAAAAGTAAATCAAGACGAAATCGTAGGTCACATGGTTTCTATAGTATAACGCATTTCCTTTGTTTCCCTTTGAAGGTCTGCTTTTGGCGGCATGCTCCTTAGCAAGAGGTTGCAGGAAACTTGCATCTTTTCACTATTTTCATTGTATCTTTTTTAAATATCCACTTACAGACTTGCAACTTGTTTTCAAAGATGCACAATAACCTTGCCTGCTTAATGCTTATAGTATTCGTTGCAGGGATAAAATTTGTACAATTCAACATTTCCATCGTTCTACAGTCTGGTCTGCTTTTGGCGACATGCACCTTGTCAGGAGCTAGCGGAAAGCTCTGATCTCTTCAACATTATGTAGAACGTGGACAAGGAGGAAATATTGCTCTGGCTACAATGCAGCAGTCTGAAGACCGTCAGTACTGACCTGGCAGTCCTAGTTATTATTATTATTATTTGTACCAATTTTGTGTCAACAGTACAGCCTAAACTACTCATGCAAATTCCATGAAACTTTCAGGGACTATAGCCTCTGGTCTGAAATTTATACATATCACAAAAAATCCTGACTTCCGGCTTCTGTTTCTGTGTTACAGCCCCTTTAAGTTTCGAATTTTAACATGGGAATTTTTTTCAAAATGCACTTAGAGACTTGCAACTTTTTCTAAAAGATGCGCAATCATCTACTTACCAAAAAAGTAAATCATGAAAAAGTGGTATGTCACGTGACTTAGACGCCATTTTGATTTTAGTGCATTTTTTTCCATTTTCAGCCTCTCCGATCGTACCGATCTTAAAAAATCTTCTCCTCTGAACATACTGGTACTACAAAGCTGAAACTTTCACAGAATGCAGCTGATGCATTGAACTAAAAACGATACTGAACAGCAAATGTGAAATGTTAATACTTTTGTCACAGTGGCCATTGAAAGTTGTCTGAAAATGCGAACATATGAAAAATCGCAAACTTCAAGGGCAGATAATTCGACTATTTACCAAGCGAACTTTATTAGTTTTTCAGGAAAGGAAGACACATATGTCATGTACAGGTATCAATAATAAAACCGCTCGTGAACAGTAATTTCCGGTCACAAGTAAGGCTGACACATGCCGAAAATCAGGCTTTTTGAGAAGGGGTATTTTCTGTGTAGAATTTTTGCTCGGAAACTACTGAAGATAAATCAAGTTTGATAGCTAATATTAAAGCTGACCAGCTGATTAATTCAGTACAAACAAGCAGACTAACAACTTGAGCCTTCATAAAGCCATATATATATGGGAGTCTTTTTACTTCTTTTTTTTTTTTTTTTTTTTTTTTTTAGAGTCCAAAGCGCAACCTGGATTTCTCAACTTTCTAATACCGCAAGGATCCCAAAAATCTTGGTTTGAACCCAATCGGAGCAAAACGCGTTTTTTTTTTCCTGGTGTTAAAAAAAATTCCAAAACTGTTTCCTTAGTTCTTATTGAGAGGTACAAACTCCAGAAACGCGTTTTCCTCTATTGCCATGTCTCTACCACCATGTTACACCGAAAAATTATGGCTTGAGCCCAAACAAATTTTGGAGTCCAAAAAATGTTTTTTTCGCTTTTTGGACAAATTGCTACAAATCGGTTCCCGTAGTTGTTACTGACAAGTGCAAAGTCCAAAAACGTAGTTAGCATAGGTCCAATGCTCCAAGGTCAAAAGCCGGAAACTGAAGACCTAAGTACTGCCGCGGCAGTCCTAGTAGTCTTGAAGAACTGCTGTATATCCTCATTATTAGGTCTTCAGACTTTAGTCTGAAAGACCTATTGTTATTATCCGATTTTCCTTATTAGGTCTTCAGACTTTAGTCTGAAAGACCTATTGTTATTATCCGATTTTCCTTATTATACTTTTTATTATTATTATTTGTACCAATTTTGTGTCAAAGGTACAGCCTAAACTACTTATGCAAATTCCATGAAACTTTCAGGGATGATAGCTTCTGGGCTGAAATCTATACATATCACAAAAAATCCTGACTTGCGGCTTCTGTTTTAGTGCAACAGCCCCTTTAAATTTCGAATTTTAACATGGGAATTTTTTTCATAATGCACTCAGAGACTTGCAACTTTTTCTAAAAGATGCGCAATCATCCTTTGAGCAATAAAGTAAATCATGAGAAAGTCGTATGTCACGTGACTTAGACGCCATTGTGATTTTAGTGCATTTTTAAGCATTTTCAGCCTCTCCGATAGTACCAATCTTAAAAAATCTTCTCCTCTGAACATACTGGTACTACATAGCTGAAACTTTCACAGAATGTAGCGGATGCATTGAACTAAAAATGATACTGAAAAGCAAATGTTTAATGTTAATACTTTTCTCACAGTGCCCATTGAAATTTGTCTGAAAATGCGAAAATATGAAAAATCGCAAACTTCAAGGGCAGATAATTCGAATATTTAAAAAGCGAACATTATCAGTTTTGTAGGGAAGGAGGACACATATGTCATGTACAATAATCAATAATAACATTTCTTGCGTACAGTCATTTATGGTCTGTAGAAATGTCGAAAAATGGTCATTTTTCGAAATTTAAATTTTTAACATGGACAAAATTTTCAAAATAGAACTAGAGACTTGCAACTTCGTTTAAACGATAGCTAATGTCCTTGTGACACAAAAAGTAAATCAAGACGAAATCGTAGGTCACATGGTTTCTATAGTATAACGCATTTCCTTTGTTTCCCTTCGAAGGTCTGCTTTTGGCGGCATGCTCCTTAGCAAGAGGTTGCGGGAACCTTGCATCTTTTCACTATTTTCATTGTATCTTTTCTAAATATCCACTTAGAGACTTGCAACTTGTTTTAAAAGATGCACAATAACCTTGCCTGTAAATGAATAAAGCTTTTAATATTCGTAGCAGGGGTAAAAAAAACTTATAATTCAACATTTCCATCGTTCTACAGCCTGGTCTGCTTTTGGCGACATGCACCTTATCAGGAGCCAGTGGAAAGCTCTGATCGCGTGGACAAGAAGGAAAGATTGCTATGGCTACAATGCAGCAGTCTGAAGACCGTCAGTACTGCCCTGGCAGTCCTAGTTAGGTCTTCAGACTTTAGTCTGAAAGACCTATTGTTATTATCCGATTTTCCTTATTATACTTCTTTTTATTATTATTAGGTCTTCAGACTTTAGTCTGAAAGACCTATTGTTATTATCCGATTTTCCTTATACTTTTTATTATTATTTGTACCAATTTTGTGTCAAAGGTACAGCCTAAACTACTTATGCAAATTCCATGAAACTTTCAGGGATGATAGCCTCTGGGCTGAAATCTATACATATCACAAAAAATCCTGACTTCCGGCTTCTCTTTTTGTGCTACAGCCGCTTTAAATTTCGAATTTTAACATGGGATTTTTTTTCAAAATGCACTCAGAGACTTGCAACTTTTTCTAAAAGATGCGCAATCATCCTCTGAGCAAAAAAGTAAATCATGAGAAAGTCGTATGTCACGTGACTTAGACGCCATTGTGATTTTAGTGCATTTTTAAGCATTTTCAGCCTCTCCGATAGTACCAATCTTAAAAAATCTTCTCCTCTGAACATACTGGTACTATAAAGCTGAAACTTTCACAGCATGTAGCTGATGCATTGATCTAAAAACGATACTGAAAAGCAAATGTGTAATATTAATACTTGTGTCACTCTGCCCATTGAAATTTGTCTGAAAATACGAATATATGAAAAATCGCAAACTTCAAGGGCAGATAATTCGAATACTTAACAAGCAAACTTTATCAGTTTTTCAGGGAAGGAGGACACATATGTCATGTACAGAAATCAATAATAATATTTCTTGCGTACAGTCATTTACGGTCTGTAGAAATGTCGAAAAATTGTCATTTTTCGAAATTTATATTTTTAACATGGGCAAAATTTTCAAAATAGAACTAGCGACTTGCAACTTAGTTTAAACGATAGCTAATGTCCTTCTGACAAAAAAAGTAAATCAAGACGAAATCGTAGGTCACGTGGTTTCTATATTATAATGCATTTCCTATGTTTCCCTTCAAAGGTCTGCTTTTGGCGGCATGCTCCTTGGCAAGAGGTTGCGGGAACCTTGCATCTTTTCACTATTTTCATTGTATCTTTTTTAAATATCCACTTAGAGACTTGCAACTTGTTTTAAAAGATTCACAATAACCTTGCCTGCAAATAAATAAAGCTTATGATATTCGTAGCATTGGTAAAAATTTTATAATTCAACATTTCCATCGTTCTACAGCCTGGTCTGCTTTTGGCGACATGCACCTTGTCAGGAGCTAGCGGAAATCTCTGATATCTTCAACATTATGTAAAACGTGGACAAGAAGGAAAGATTGCTCAGGCTACAATGCAGCAGTCTGAAGACCGTCAGTACTGCCATGGCAGTCCTAGTTATTATTATTATTATTATTATTATTTGTACCAATTTTGTGTCAACAGTACAGCCTAAACTACTCATGCAAATTCCATGAAACTTTCAGGGACTATAGCCTCTGGTCTGAAATTTATACATATCACAAAAAATCCTGACTTCCGGCTTCTGTTTCTGTGTTACAGCCCCTTTAAGTTTCGAATTTTAACATGGGAATTTTTTTCAAAATGCACTTAGAGACTTGCAACTTTTTCTAAAAGATGCGCAATCATCTACTTACCAAAAAAGTAAATCATGAAAAAGTGGTATGTCACGTGACTTAGACGCCATTTTGATTTTAGTGCATTTTTTTCCATTTTCAGCCTCTCCGATCGTACCGATCTTAAAAAATCTTCTCCTCTGAACATACTGGTACTACAAAGCTGAAACTTTCACAGAATGCAGCTGATGCATTGAACTAAAAACGATACTGAACAGCAAATGTGAAATGTTAATACTTTTGTCACAGTGGCCATTGAAAGTTGTCTGAAAATGCGAACATATGAAAAATCGCAAACTTCAAGGGCAGATAATTCGACTATTTACCAAGCGAACTTTATTAGTTTTTCAGGAAAGGAAGACACATATGTCATGTACAGGTATCAATAATAAAACCGCTCGTGAACAGTAATTTCCGGTCACAAGTAAGGCTGACACATGCCGAAAATCAGGCTTTTTGAGAAGGGGTATTTTCTGTGTAGAATTTTTGCTCGGAAACTACTGAAGATAAATCAAGTTTGATAGCTAATATTAAAGCTGACCAGCTGATTAATTCAGTACAAACAAGCAGACTAACAACTTGAGCCTTCATAAAGCCATATATATATGGGAGTCTTTTTATTTTTTTTTTTTTTTTTTTTTTTTTTTAGAGTCCAAAGCGCAACCTGGATTTCTCAACTTTCTAATACCGCAAGGATCCCAAAAATCTTGGTTTGAACCCAATCGGAGCAAAACGCGGTTTTTTTTTCCTGGTGTTAAAAAAAATTCCAAAACTGTTTCCTTAGTTCTTATTGAGAGGTACAAACTCCAGAAACGCGTTTTCCTCTATTGCCATGTCTCTACCACCATGTTACACCGAAAAATTATGGCTTGAGCCCAAACAAATTTTGGAGTCCAAAAAATGTTTTTTTCGCTTTTTGGACAAATTGCTACAAATCGGTTCCCGTAGTTGTTACTGACAAGTGCAAAGTCCAAAAACGTAGTTAGCATAGGTCCAATGCTCCAAGGTCAAAAGCCGGAAACTGAAGACCTAAGTACTGCCGCGGCAGTCCTAGTAGTCTTGAAGAACTGCTGTATATCCTCATTATTAGGTCTTCAGACTTTAGTCTGAAAGACCTATTGTTATTATCCGATTTTCCTTATTATTATTATTAGGTCTTCAGACTTTAGTCTGAAAGACCTATTGTTATTATCCGATTTTCCTTATTATTATTATTATTATACTTTTTCTGACCGATTTTGTTACGCCTGTACAGCCTAAACTACTCATGCAAATTCCGTGACACTTTCAGGAATGATAGCCTCTGCGCTGAAATTAATACATATCACAAAAAATCTTGACTTCCGGCTTCGGTTTTGGTGTTACGGCCCCTTTAAATTTCGAATTTTAACATGGGATTTTTTTTCAAAATGCACTTAGAGACTTGCAACTTTTTCTAAAAGATGCGCAATCATCCTCTAAGCAAAAAAGTAAATCATGAGAAAGTCGTATGTCACGTGACTTAGACGCCATTTTGATTTTAGTGCATTTTTTAGCATTCTCAGCCTTTCCGATCGTACCGATCTTAAAAAATCTTCTTCTCTGAACATACTGGTACTACAAAGCTGAAACTTTCACAGAATGTAGCGGATGCATTGAACTAAAAACGATACTGAAAAGCAAATGTGTAATGTTAATACTTTTGGCACAGTGCCCATTGAAATTTGTCTGAAAATGCGAAAATATGAAAAATCGCAAACTTCAAGGGCAGATAATTCGAATCTTTACCAAGCGAACTTTATCAGTTTTTCAGAGAAGGAGGCCACATATGTCATGTACAATAATCAATAATAAAATTTCTTGCGTACAGTCATTTATCGTTGGTAGAAATGTCGAAAGATTGTCATTTTTCGAAATTTAAATTTTTAACATGGGCAAAATTTTCAAAATAGAACTAGCGACTTGCAACTTAGTTTAAACGATAGCTAGTGTCCTTGTGACAAAAAAAGTAAATCAAGACGAAATCGTAGGTCACGTGGTTTCTATAGTATAATGCATTTCCTTTTTTTCCCTTTGAAGGTCTGCTTTTGGCGGCATGCTCCTTAGCAAGCGGTTGCGGGAACAATGCATCTTTTCACTATTTTCATTGTATCTTTTCTAAATATCCACTTAGAAACTTGCAACTTGTTTTAAAAGGTACACAATAACCTTGCCTGCAAATAAATAAAGCTTACAATATGTGTAGCAGGAGTAATTATTTTATAATTCAACATTTCCACCGTTCTACAGCCTGGTCTGCTTTTGGCGACATGCACCTTGTCAGGAGCTAGCGGGAAGCTCTGATCTCTTCAACATTATGTAAAACGTGGACAAGAAGGAAAGTTTGCTCTAGCTACAATGCAGCAGTCTGAAGACCGTCAGTACTGCCCTGGCAGTCCTAGTTAGGTCTTCAGACTTTAGTCTGAAAGACCTATTGTTATTATCCGATTTTCCTTATTATTATTATTATTATACTTTTTATTTGTGTTAATTTTGTGGCCACTGTACAGCCTAAACTACTTACGCTAATTACATGAAACTTTCAGGCATGATAGCCTCTGGGCTGAAATTGATACATATCACAAAAAAATCTGACTTCCGGCTTTCAATTGTATGCTACAGCTCCTTTAAATTTCGATTTTTAACATGGGAAATTTTTTTCAAATGTACTTAGAGACTTGCAACTTGTTCCAAAAGATGCACAATCATCTATCAAGAAAAAAAGTCAATCATGAAAAACTTGTACAGCACGTGACTAAGCCGCCATTTTGATTTTAGTGCATATTTGTGCATTTTCAGCCTTTCCGACACTACCGATCTTAACAAATCTTCTCCTCTGAACATACTGGTACTACAGAGCTGAAACTTTCACATAATGTAGCTGGTGCATTGTACTAAAAACGATATGAAACAGATTTTGCAAAATCGATCGATTTATTTCACAGTGCCCATTCAAAAATGTCTGAAAATGAAAAAAAGTTACAAAGTGCAAACTTCAAGGGCAGATTACTCAGACATTTAAGACGGGAACTTTATGATTCTTTCAGGGATCGAAGATACATATGTCGTGTACAAGAATCAATAATAAAATAGCATGCGTACACTCATTTCCGGTCTGTAGAAATGTCGAAAAATCGTCATTTTTCACAGAATAGATTTTTAACATGGGCAAAATTTTCAAAATAGAACTAGCGACTTGCAATTTTGTTCAAACGATAGCTTATGTCCTTGTGACAAAAAAAGTAAATCATGACGAAATCGTAGGTCACTTGGTTTCTATAGTATAACGCATTTCCTTTGTTTCCCTTCGAAGGTCTGCTTTTGGCGGCATGCTCCTTGGCAAGAGGTTGCAGGAACCTTGCATCTTTTCACTATTTTCATTGTATCTTTTCTAAATATCAACTTAGAGACTTGCAACTTGTTTTAAAAGATAAACAATGACCTTGCCTACAAATAAATAAAGCTTATAATATTCTTTGCAGGGGTAACATTTTTATTTTTCAACATTTCCACCGTTCTACAGCCTGGTCTGCTTTTGGCGACATGCACCTTGTCAGGAGCTAGCGGAAATATCTGATTTCTTCAACATTATGTAAAAGGTGGACTAGAAGGAAAGATTGCTCTGGCTACAATGCAGCAGTCTGAAGACCGTCAGTACTGCCATGGCAGTCCTAGTTATTATTATTATTATTTCCGAGATTTTTGTGACAGCTGTACTGAAAAAACGGGCCACCCGATTTTCATGAAATTAACAGGGATGTTAGCCTCTGGGCTGAAGTTGATACAGATGAAAAAAAATCCCGACTTCCGGTTCCGGTTTCTGAGTTACGGCCCTTCGAAAATTCGAATTTTAACATGGGAAATTTTTTCAAAATGCATCTAGAGACTTTAAACTTTTTCCAAAAGATGCGCAATAAGATTGTGAACAAAAAAGTAAATCATGACGAAGTCGTGGGTCAAATGACTTAGACGTCATTTCGTTTTTAGTGAATTTTCAGCGTTTTTGACCCCACCCATCTTCAAAAATCTTCTCCTCTGAACATTCTGGCACTACAGATCTGAAACTTTCACACAAAGTAGCTGATGCATTGTACTCAAAACGATACGAATCAGAATTTGCGAAATCTTTATACTTTTTCCACAGTGAGCTTTCAAATTTGTCTGAAATCGGAAAAAAGTGAAAAATGGCCAACTTCAAGGGCATATAACTAAAAGACCTAGGACGGGAACGTTATGATTTTTTCAGGGAAGTAAGATACATATGTCGTGTACAAGAATCAATAATAAAATGGCGTGCGAACAGTCATTTCCGGTCTGTAGGAATTTTGAATAAATTACATTTTTCAAAATTTAAATTTTAACATGGGCAAAAATTTCAAAATAGACCTAGAGACTTGCAACTCCATTTAAACGATAGGTTATATCGTTGTGACCAAAATTGTAAATCATGACGACTTCGTAGCTCACATGGTTTAGCCGCCATTTACATTTTCTGTATTATAATGTTTTTTTTACATACACCTGCCTATGCATAAATTCGAGAAGAACAACTTTTATGTTGACCACTTTCATCAAAAAGTTGATAGTTAAGCCTCGAACATCGCAAATGATGTCTAGGGGTCCTAATTTAAGCATTTTTGAGTATTTTCTTTAATGTTCAGCACAGCATAACGCATTAATTATCTTTGCAATCTAAATGATGATTACATCTTCTTAAGTGGAAATTAAAGCACAGCATTTTCTATGTTGCACCTTAGTATGGATATATTAACCATTTTGTCTTAATCGTGAAAAATGTAATGTAGGGGTCCATTAATATGTGATTTTTCCGTTTTCAGAGGGGTACCTTCTTTGGAGAATTTTTGTAAAAAAACTACTGAAGATAGAGATATGTTTGATAGCTCATTTTAAAGCGGAGAAACAGACGAATAACCCTGAGTCCAACATGGAGTTCTAGGTCAAGCAGAAGTCTTGAAGACCTAAGTATTGACGCGTCAATCCTAGTTAGGTCTTCAAGACGTATGTCGTGAAGACCTATTGTTTTTATCCTGATTTTTTCCTTATTAGGTCTTCAGACGAAAGTCTGGAAGACCTACTGTTATTATCCTGATTATTAGGTCTTCAGACGAAAGTCTGGGAGACCTATTGTTATTATCCTGATTATTATTAGGTCTTCAGACGAAAGTCTGGAAGACCTACTGTTATTATCCTGATTATTAGGTCTTCAGACTTTAGTCTGAAAGACCTATTGTTATTATCCGATTTTCCTTATTATTATTTTCGGTAATTTTGTGTCACCTGCACAGTCTAAACTACGTATGCTAATTACATGAAACTTTCAGGAGTGATAGCCTGTGGTCTGAAATTGATACATATCACAAAAAATCCTGACTTCCGGCTTCCGTTCTTATGCTACAGCTCCTTTAAATTTCGATTTTTAACATGGGAAAATTCTTCAAAATGCACTTAGAGACTTGCAACCTTTTGCAAAAGATGCACAATCATCTTCCAAGCAAAAAAGTAAATCATGAAAAACTTATAACTCACGTGACTTAGGCGCCATTTTGCTTTTAGTGCATTTTCAACGTTTTCGACCCTACCCATCTTAAAAAATCTTCTCCTCTGAACATACTGGTACTACAGAGCTGAAACTTTCACAAGATGTAGCTGATGCATTGTGCTAAAAATGATATTGATCAGACAATGCAAAATCTTTAAACTTTTTTCACGGTGAGCATTCAAAGTTTCCTGAAAATGAGAAAATATGAAAAAAAGCAAACTTCAAGGTCAGATAACTCTAATGCCTACCCAGGGAACTTTATCAGTTTTTCAGGGAAGGAAGACACATATGTCATATACAGGAATCAATAATAACATCGCTCCTGAACAGTCATTTCCTGTCTGTAGAAAGTATGTAGAATTGTCAATTTTCAAATTAGCCAGCATTTTGAAATTCTGTTAAATAAGTAAATTTTAAAATGAGGTCAATTAATCAAAGTGCACCTAGAGACTTGAAAATAGTTCCAAATGATAGGTTATGTCATTGTGACAAAAAAAGTAATCGATGATGACTTCGTATTGTTAGTGGTTTACCCACATTATTAGGTCTTCAGACTTTAGTCTGAAAGACCTATTGTTATTATCCGATTTTCCTTATTATTATTTTCGGTAATTTTGTGTCACCTGCACAGTCTAAACTACGTATGCTAATTACATGAAACTTTCAGGAGTGATAGCCTGTGGTCTGAAATTGATACATATCACAAAAAATCCTGACTTCCGGCTTCCGTTCTTATGCTACAGCTCCTTTAAATTTCGATTTTTAACATGGGAAAATTCTTCAAAATGCACTTAGAGACTTGCAACCTTTACGAAACAGACAACTGGAAGCTCTCTTTACAGGGAGCCTAACGACGTCTCTCTATATTAAGTATTAAAAGTTGTCTAACGGCGATCAGAAAAAGGGACTCTTTGGCCCCCATTTATAACCTTGGAACTGTTGGCCTCTTCACCTCACTGAAATTATGAATCCGCATTAGCTTTTTTCCTACGCTGAATACCTCATGCTGAAATAACCTACACAGTTGCTTTTCACTGTATGTTGACGTAATTGCATCAATAGATAATACTTCATCCAAGAGCAAAGAAGTGGTTAGGGACAAAATAGCAACAAGTGTTACATTTATTCCTTTAATTTCCATAAATATTATCGAAACAAAGCAGTGGTTGCACGTCTTAAAGATGTATCAAATATTATCACTAAATTGACTGATTGAAATGAGAGGATTCGCTGGTGTAGTGGTTAACGTCTTGGACTACAAATCCGGCAGCTTGAGTTCAAATCCATATGAGGAAATTTTTTGTATTTTCAATGTTCTAAGTTTAATTTGTTTTGTATGTTAAACTTTATTTCATTTCTGTTTTCGCTTTTGTTCGTCTAAAAAATTCATATTGGCAACATTGTCCAGATTAGTGTGCTGGTTTCTTTTTTCAGTTAAATTCTTTGTATATTTCTTTACATGTAACCAATAAGCTGATGTCATGAATCTTTCAGGTGCGTTAGCCTGTTTACAAACTTAGTCTATGACATCGGCCGATTTTGAATTTTCAACTTCTTTCATGAGATTTCTGTCCAACAAGTTAAAAATTGAAATCTCATTATCTCGGAAAAACTAGGAAGTCAATTTCACAAAACCTTCACCGAGCTAAGTACAGTAAGAACAGGTTGCTGTGTCAACTGTACAGCAGGCTGAAAAATTATTTTTAACATGGGGAAAAATTCAAAATCAACATGGACACTTCAAACATTTTCAAAAAGATGTGCAATAGTAATACAAACAAACAAGTTAATCATGGTGAAGTGTAAGGTCACCTGCTTGAGTAGTTTTTTTTATTTACAATGAATTTTCGGGATTTTCAGTTTTGTTGATATGAGAGATACATGTTACATTGGTAGTTTTGACAGAACAGTATCAGTGACATTTTTTTTGATCAGCCATGAAAGATTGCTCTGGCTACAATGCAGCAGTCTGAAGACCGTCAGTACTGCCCTGGCAGTCCTAGTTATTATTATTATTATTTCCGAGATTTTTGTGACAGCTGTACTGAAAAAACGGGTGACCCGATTTTCATGAAATTAACAGGGATGTTAGCCTCTGGGCTGAAATTGATACAGATGAAAAAAAATCCCGACTTCCGGTTCCGGTTTCTGAGTTACGGCCCTTCGAAAATTCGAATTTTAACATGGGAAATTTTTTCAAAATGCATCTAGAGACTTGAAACTTTTTCTAAAAGATGCGCAATAAGATTGGGAACAAAAAAGTAAATCATGACGAAGTCGTGGATCAAATGAATTAGACGTCATTTCGTTTTTAGTGAATTTTCAGCGTTTTTGACCCCACCCATCTTCAAAAATCTTCTCCTCTGAAGATTCTGGCACTACAGATCTGAAACTTTCACACAAAGTAGCTGATGCATTGTACTCAAAACGATACGAATCAGAATTTGCGAAATCTTTATACTTTTTTCACAGTGAGCTTTCAAATTTGTCTGAAATCGGAAAAAAGTGGAAAATGGCCAACTTCAAGGGCATATAACTAAAAGACCTATGACGGGAACGTTATGACTTTTTCAGGGAAGGAAGATACATATGTCGTGTACAAGAATCAATAATAAAATGGCGTGCGAACAGTCATTTCCGGTCTGTAGGAATTTTGAAAAAAGTCTGGAAGACCTACTGTTATTATCCTGATTATTAGGTCTTCAGACTTTAGTCTGAAAGACCTATTGTTATTACCCGAGTTTTCCTTATTATTATACTTATTATTATTATTTGTACCGATTTTGTGGCAGCTGCACAGCCTAAACTACTTACGCCAATTCCATGACACTTTCAGAGATCATAGGCTCTGGGCTGAAGTTGATACAGAAGAAAACAAATCCTCATTTCCGGCTTCCGTTCTTGTTCTACAGGCCCTTTAACTTTCGATTTTTAACATGGGAATTTTTTTCAAAATGCACTTAGAGACTTACAACTTTTTGCAAAAGATGCACAATCATCTTTCAAGCAAAAGAGTAAATCATGAAAAAGTCGTACGTCACGTGGCTTAGACGCCATTTTGATTTTAGTGCATATTTGTGCATTTTCAGCCTTTCCGACACTACCAATCTTAAAAAATCTTCTCCTCTGAACATACTGGTACTACAAAGCCGAAACTTTTACAGAATGTAGCTGATGCATTGTACTTCAAACGATACGAGCCAGATTTTGCAAAATCGATCTATTTATTTCACAGTGCCCATTCAAAAATGTCTGAAAATGAAAAAAAGTTCAAAAGTGCAAACTTCAAGGGCAGATTACTCAGACATTTAAGACGGGAACTTTATGATTCTTTCAGGGATCGAAGATACATATGTCGTGTACAAGAATCAATAATAAAATAGCATGCGTACAGTCATTTCCGGTCTGTAGAAATGTCGAAAAATCGTAATTTTTCACAAAATAGATTTTTAACATGGGCAAAATTTTCAAAATAGAACTAGCGACTTGCAATTTTTCTCAAACGATAGCTTATGTCCTTGTGACAAAAAAAGTAAATCATGACGAAATCGTAGGTCACATGGTTTCTATAGTATAACGCATTTCCTTTGTTTCCCTTCGAAGGTCTGCTTTTGGCGGCATGCTCCTTGGCAAGAGGTTGCAGGAACCTTGCATCTTTTCACTATTTTCATTGTATCTTTTCTAAATATCAACTTAGAGACATGCAACTTGTTTTAAAAGATACACAATGACCTTGCCTACAAATAAATAAAGCTTATAATATTCTTTGCAGGGGTAACATTTTTATTTTTCAACATTTCCATCGTTCTACAGCCTGGTCTGCTTTTGGCGACATGCACCTTGTCAGGAGCTAGCGGAAATATCTGATCTCTTCAACATTATGTAAAACGTGGACTAGAAGGAAAGATTGCTCTGGCTACAATGCAGCAGTCTGAAGACCGTCAGTACTGCCATGGCAGTCCTAGTTAGGTCTTCAGACGAAAGTCTGGAAGACCTACTGTTATTATCCTGATTATTATTATTATTATTATTTCCGAGATTTTTGTGACAGCTGTACTGAAAAAACGGGCGACCCGATTTTCATGAAATTAACAGGGATGTTAGCCTCTGGGCTGAAATTGATACAGATGAAAAAAAATCCCGACTTCCGGTTCCGGTTTCTGAGTTACGGCCCTTCGAAAATTCGAATTTTAACATGGGAAATTTTTTCAAAATGCATCTAGAGACTTAAAACTTTTTCTCAAAGATGCGCAATAAGATTGTGAACAAAAAAGTAAATCATGACGAAGTCGTGGGTCAAATGACTTAGACGTCATTTCGTTTTTAGTGAATTTTCAGCGTTTTTGACCCCACCCATCTTAAAAAATCTTCTCCTCTGAACATTCTGGCACTACAGATCTGAAACTTTCACACAAAGTAGCTGATGCATTGTACTCAAAACGATACGAATCAGAATTTGCGAAATCTTTATACTTTTTCCACAGTGAGCTTTCAAATTTGTCTGAAATCGGAAAAAAGTGAAAAATGGCCAACTTCAAGGGCATATAACTAAAAGACCTAGGACGGGAACGTTATGATTTTTTCAGGGAAGTAAGATACATATGTCGTGTACAAGAATCAATAATAAAATGGCGTGCGAACAGTCATTTCCGGTCTGTAGGAATTTTGAAAAAAATGACATTTTTCAAAATTTAAATTTTAACATGGGCAAAAATTTCAAAATAGACCTAGAGACTTGCGACTCCATTTAAACGATAGGTTATATCGTTGTGACCAAAATTGTAAATCATGACGACTTCGTAGCTCACATGGTTTAGCCGCCATTTACATTTTCTGTATTATAATGTTTTTTCATCGGTTAACTTGGAAGCCCTGCCTTTGGATGCTCCTTGGCAAGAGGTTGCGGGAAACTGGCATCTCATCTCATGAGTGTTATTGTCATTGTATTATTTCTAAATATCTACTTTCAGACTTGCAACTTGTTTTAAAGGAATCAAAATGAAGTTCATTGCAAATAAATAAAGCTGATATGTTCGTTGTAGTTCACAAATAATTAAAATTCAATATTTCCTTCATTTTGACGCCTGGTTTGCTTATGGCAGCATGCACCTTGGCAGGAGCTTGTGGAAGAGTCTTCTCTTCAACCGAATTTCAATTTTCAAAAAAGAACAAGAGACTTGTAATTTAATTTAAAGATAGCTAATATCGCTGAGATCAAAATTGTAAATCAGAGCGAATTCGTTGCTCATATGGTTCAGCCACTATTTATAATTTCTTTATTTTAATGTATTATCATCATTTCACTTCGAGGCCATGCCTTTGGCAGCATGCTCATTGGCAAGAGGTTGCGGGAACCTGGCATCTTATCTATTTAGTGTAATTGTCATCGTATTGTTTCTAAATATCTACTTAAAGACATGCAACTTGTTTTAAAAGAATCACAATAGTATGTCATGCAAATAAATAATGCTGATGTATTCGTAGTAGTTTACAAATATTTAAAATTCAACATTTCCTTCCTTTTGACGCTTGGTCTGCTTATGGCTGCATGCACCTTGGCAGGAGCTTGCGGAAATTGTAATTTCTTCTTAGGACACTGCAGGCATCGGTGAAAGATTTTAAAACAAATTTTTTATTTTAAACAAGGGTAAAATTTCCAAATGGAATTAGAGACTGTCTTATTGTATAGTATTATTTTTTTAAATCCACTTACAGATTACCAACTTGTTGTAAAAGATTGACAGTATACCGGTTCTATAAAAACATAAAGCTGATAAATTCGTTGGAAAGGGCAAATTTTAAATATCAACCTAGAGACTTAATTTTTTTTAAGATGCACAGTACAAATAAAAACAAAAAGTAAATCATGGCAAATATGAAGGTCACGTGGTTTTCTTGATATTTTGATTAATATATAAGTTGGGAATTTTCAAAGTTTTGCTTGTATGAGGGGGGATACATGTAACATTAGTAGTTTTGACAGAATAGTATAAGTGACATTCTTCGATCAAACATGGAGGTGAAGGTCAAGCAGAAGTCTGAAGACCTAAGTACTGCCGCGGCAGTCCTAGTTATTATTATTATTATTTCCGAGATTTTTGTGACAGCTGTACTGAAAAAACGGGTGACCCGATTTTCATGAAATTAACAGGGATGTTAGCCTCTGGGCTGAAATTGATACAGATGAAAAAAAATCCCGACTTCCGGTTCCGGTTTCTGAGTTACGGCCCTTCGAAAATTCGAATTTTAACATGGGAAATTTTTTCAAAATGCATCTAGAGACTTGAAACTTTTTCTAAAAGATGCGCAATAAGATTGGGAACAAAAAAGTAAATCATGACGAAGTCGTGGGTCAAATGAATTAGACGTCATTTCGTTTTTAGTGAATTTTCAGCGTTTTTGACCCCACCCATCTTCAAAAATCTTCTCCTCTGAAGATTCTGGCACTACAGATCTGAAACTTTCACACAAAGTAGCTGATGCATTGTACTCAAAACGATACGAATCAGAATTTGCGAAATCTTTATACTTTTTTCACAGTGAGCTTTCAAATTTGTCTGAAATCGGAAAAAAGTGGAAAATGGCCAACTTCAAGGGCATATAACTAAAAGACCTATGACGGGAACGTTATGACTTTTTCAGGGAAGGAAGATACATATGTCGTGTACAAGAATCAATAATAAAATGGCGTGCGAACAGTCATTTCCGGTCTGTAGGAATTTTGAAAAAAATTACATTTTTCAAAATTTAAAATTTAACATGGGCAAAAATTTCAAAATAGACCTAGAGACTTGCAACTCCATTTAAACGATAGGTTATATCGTTGTGACCAAAATTGTAAATCATGACGACTTCGTAGCTCACATGGTTTAGCCGCCATTTACATTTTCTGTATTATAATGTTTTTTCATCGGTTAACTTGGAAGCCCTGCCTTTGGATGCTCCTTGGCAAGAGGTTGCGGGAAACTGGCATCTCATCTCATGAGTGTTATTGTCATTGTATTATTTCTAAATATCTACTTTCAGACTTGCAACTTGTTTTAAAGGAATCAAAATGAAGCTCATTGCAAATAAATAAAGCTGATATGTTCGTTGTAGTTCACAAATAATTAAAATTCAATATTTCCTTCATTTTGACGCCTGGTTTGCTTATGGCAGCATGCACCTTGGCAGGAGCTTGTGGAAGAGTCTTCTCTTTAACCGAATTTCAATTTTAAAAAAAGAACAAGAGACTTGTAATTTAATTTAAAGATAGCTAATATCGCTGTGATCAAAATTGTAAATCAGGGCGAATTCGTTGCTCATATGGTTCATCCACTATTTATAATTTCTTTATTTTAATGTATTATCATCATTTCACTTCGAGGCCATGCCTTTGGCAGCATGCTCATTGGCAAGAGGTTGCGGGAACCTGGCATCTTATCTATTTAGTGTAATTGTCATCGTATTGTTTCTAAATATCTACTTAAAGACATGCAACTTGTTTTAAAAGAATCACAATAGTATTTCATGCAAATAAATAATGCTGATGTATTCGTAGTAGTTTACAAATATTTAAAATTCAACATTTCCTTCCTTTTGACGCTTGGTCTGCTTATGGCTGCATGCACCTTGGCAGGAGCTTGCGGAAATTGTAATTTCTTCTTAGGACACTGCAGGCATCGGTGAAAGATTTTAAAACAAATTTTTTATTTTAAACAAGGGTAAAATTTCCAAATGGAACTAGAGACTGTCTTATTGTATAGTATTATTTTCTAAATTCCACTTACAGATTACCAACTTGTTGTAAAAGATTGACAGTATACTGGTTCTATAAAAACATAAAGCTGATAAATTCGTTGGAAAGGGCAAATTTTAAATATCAACCTAGAGACTTAATTTTTTTAAAGATGCACAGTACAAATAAAAACAAGAAGTAAATCATTGCAAATATGAAGGTCACGTGGTTTTCTTGATATTTTGATTAATAATATAAGTTGGGAATTTTCAAAGTTTTGCTGGTATGAGGGGGGATACATGTAACATCAGTAGTTTTGACAGAATAGTATAAGTGACATTCTTCGATCAAACATGGAGGTGAAGGTCAAGCAGAAGTCTGAAGACCTAAGTACTGCCGCGGCAGTCCTAGTATTATTATTATTATTATTATTATTATTATTATTATTATTATTATTATTATTATTATTATGAATATTATTCAAATATTAAAATAGAAACCAAACTCTATACTTACAGAAGGTTTCTGTGGACTGTGATGTGACTCGGAGATGATGTTGAGATACAGATGTGTGTGCTATAGTATATATAGTCGCCTGGTTTGGGCATTACATCATTATTTTACACCAATACAACATAAGTACTGGTAAGTAACAGGTAATACGAGGTAGTATCACCTGTTCACATCAAAGATGATGAGCTATCAACATAGTAGGTTATGCAATGGTGTCACATTTGATATATCTGCTATAAGATAAGGTTGATGCTCATTCATAGTTCATATCTGTATTTCTTATTTCTATATTTTATATACAATGTACACAATGAATTTATGGCATTTTATCAATTCTGGCTGCAGGTGGACTTCCTAATACAATCATAATTATTATTTATAATCTAGATCATTATTTATTATGGTGAATTTTTTGGGATTAATCATGGAATTACCAACAAGAATGAATTTAAGTGCCTAAATTTCAAGCGTATCGCCTGAATTCTACCTCTCTGAAGTAACACTTAAGCTGATAGTATATTATCTATGTCAGCATATAACTATCAAAGGTGGTTCAAGTTTACTTTCTGATACTAATGTCACTCAAGCAATATTTACTGTAAGAGGTTTGGGGTTTTATGTACATTTGTATTGTGATAGGGGTTCAATTGTATCTTCCATTTTTATATAAAGGAATCAAATACAGAGAAATGATTTGAAGAAACAAATATGATTGATAATATTAATATGCAAAGATAAGATTAGATGCCACGTTAAGTGTCAATTATAGTTCAAAATTTCTGGACTTTTGAAGTGCTGACACGATTGTGTATCAGAGGCATACCGTTTTTAAAAGCATATTTTAGTAGTTGTTTATTCATCATTTAAGGCCTCATGGCCAAAAGAACAATTATTTTTAAAAAACATTTTAGGATGGAAGGATGTTATACAATTGTAGTATTCCATTTCATACAGGCAGGTTGCGTTTCAGAAAGATTGCAACAGCTTTCAATATTGTACATTTGTTGTTGTTAAAATTTGTTTCTATTTCAATTCTGATGGAAACGTATGAATAGAGTAAAAATACGAGTAAAAAATCAAATTCATCCTGTATTCAACATTCAACTTACATTTGACACAAATGAGGACATTTCTATGTATAACAACATTATGTCGTTGTTGTTAAATGTTCCATGCCACATGTGGCTTAAACAGCGATATTTGCATAAAATACGCATATAATCCAAACATATGTAAATCCTCTACGGAATAATTTTAGACAGTTTATTTGATGATTAGAGTCATTGACCATTGTAATCTTTGATTTATTTGACACACACAACACATAAAACTTTAAAAGTACAAGCAGAGAACTAAATGATGGTAAATAAAACTGAAAGAGAAATTTAAAACTCTCTATATAAAGCTGAAAGTGAAACTGTTTGGTCTTGACTGTTACAGACATTATTTCAGTAAATAGCAACAAGAACCCTTTACGTACGGCATATTATTTCTATCATTGCTTTCATTTACCAAAATCTGAAATAAGAAATCCCAAACCTTTCTAGTCAAAAGTCAAAAGTACCCAATTTAAAATTGGTCTCTTGACCTAATGGAATTCTAATGAACTATCTAACAACGCTCTCTTAAGAGCCGATTCACGAAAGACTATCATATGAATAATAGTATTTTTCATGCAACGATGTGCCTTTCAATTTCAAAGACACCAGAGTACATGTATACATTTAAGAGTACATACACATAACGTATGTGCATAAAATAGTGAAAAAGGAATTCATATTTTCATTTGGACACCACGTCTGCTTTTATGAGGTGATAAAATCCCATAGCTTTGTCGGACATTGTTTACGGGGAATTGCGTTCAAGGTCAAAGAGAACGGCACCAATGAACGCATAATTATATCTCAAGCAGATGGGGATTTCGGTAGATCGAGGGTGTTTATTATCGTAAGCAGATTAGAATTCGAAGTTAATTAGCCACAGAACGATTATACAGGAGATGCCAATTAAAAAGAAACAGATGTATATCTATTTGCTTGAGGCATGGTTTTACACATGGTTATCCATTTGCAAGAAGATGACACAATGGGTAAATTGCAAAACTTATAATTACATGAATCAATATATTCTCTTTCACCTATTTACAATGTATTACAATTAGACTGACTTACATTCATTGACAATTAATCCTTTTTACAATAAATTCAAATGTGTGCGTTTTTTAAGTGTATATTTTAAATCAGAATAAGGCATGTATTCAGACGTGTAATACTTGTTTGAAAACAATATGTCACCATTTATATACCATAATAATCATTATTTTACACCAATACAACATAAGTATCATTAATCAAGTCAAAGGAGCCTGTTGTATTATTAGTTATTTATTAAGTGATTTAATTATCTACTGTTGAAATGCAAACTGCAAGCCCAAGTGAAATATAAAAGGTGATCAGCGTAACCCCTTTTTAACATTTTCTAAAATGTATGTATTGATAGGAGATGCATAATTACTATTTTGATGATAAACAAAGACAATGTATTGCAATTATACGTTTCAACAATTATGTGTTCAAACCACATTGCAGGCTTTATGTAAGGACTAACACACCTAAGGAAATATTATTACCCAAGCTTACTTAGATAAACAACTTCGAGTATACCTATTCAAAGTCACTTGTCAGTAAAACATAGAAAATTATATTCAATCTATGTTTCCGCGACTGCAATTACAGTACTCAATTTGCAAGATGTAGCAGCATGCAGTAGCCGGCTTGACTGCCGGGACGTCAAGGCGTTGTGACCTCATTAACCAAGACGTCATTACATTCCTATTTTGCATTGCAACTGAGCGTTTTCTAGTTCATGTTTGACTAATTTCTCTCTTTCTGCGATAATATTTACATTTAAAAAGAGTTGTTTATTATGTCAGAAATTCCTTTGGGGAATAAAGTTCAGTACTGAAGAAAAAAGAGTTAGTAGCCAACTATTGGATGCGTGCATCTTGAAGGTGTGAGAAAGTTATGAATGGCATATGAATATATAATTGGTATTTTACAGTCTGATCTAAGATGGTGATGTCGCGTCTTGTTTTTTTTTTAATTTATGCATTTAAATGAACTTGGGTAAGAAAGAAAATAACCAACTATTTCCTCGGAATGGCGAATTGTCTTTCCCTCGTGAATTATTATTTCAAACTCTTTGCTAAAACTCGTAGTATCACACTAATTAACTCAAGACAGATAATCCGTAAATCTTCGCAACTGTTGATTATTATTATGATAACCAATATACTTATGACTCCTATTGTCATTTACAGAGGAAATAACACTGCAATATTCAAAAGATGGTTGATCTTGGTGATCTCGATTTCTGGTCACACATTCCACCTGATGAAGGAGTGAGCATATACTGCAAAACGTCGTGTTTTTCACAGTAAGAAGTTGTTATCCAGAACATATTCCTGTTCTTATGTATACCACTTCTAAATGCCCTTCAAAGATCTATCTTCAAAACTTTGCTCTGAGCTTGGTGTCTCATTGTGCATGTAACAAGAATGCTATTACATCATGCATCGATGTAAATTGAAACAGCAATAATTGCTTAATGGGATTTGAATTACATTTAAATTACTAACAGTTATGGAAACGTCTATTCATATCTACTGATTTATAGAAAATGTACAAAGCCCTTTCCTAAATGTTAAACATCACAATTCAACGTTACTTACATTGACAGGTCTGTAAGGTTGCAACACTGATCCATTAAGTCAAAAGTCACGGTTGGGTGACCTGTTGAAATGATTAGCTAATCAGCGTTAACAAGTGCCTCGTTACCTTAACTTACCTGTACAGGTGTAAGTGACTGACACTAGTGTCAGACTTTGATGCAAGAGGCAAACGGAATCTCTATAAAAGAAAACCTCATCGTAATGGTTAAACATTGTTCTCTATAGCATAGAAGCATTTGCAGCAGTTTCAAGGTAACTATAGATGTCAGATAATACTTAAGATAAGACATTAATAGTGTATATAACACCGTTGAAATCTTGAAAGGTGATCCGGAAGTGGAATACAGTTTCTAAAAGGTTTTTGCCCTTAGATTTCTTTCGTCTTTAGATGTTAAAAAAGACATGAATCAGTGGATGAAATAAGACCCGACCGGAACCTGGGAACTTTTAGTCAAGGCTTGTAATTTTTAAGTTTTTTTACAATCAAAATAACATTTTTGTATGACTACTTGTTCAGTTTATTCGTACACTGCTTGAACCTTATATCTACTTCAACATGTTGTATCTTGTTCAATATGTTGTATCTTGTTCAATATGTTGTATCTTGTTTAATATGTTGTATCTTGTTCAATATGTTGTATCTTGTTCAATATGTTGTATCTTGTTCAATATGTTGTATCTTGTTCAATATTGTGAAACTAGTGACATATCATAAGCAGACATTCAAAGTTAAAAGGCTTAACTTGTATATGTAATGATATTATTAATATTTACTTCGCTTTCAGGAACACCTAATCTCACAATGAATCTGAAGATTGTCATCGCCCTGCTTGTCGTCACTGTCGCCGCCTCCAACGCCAACACTTACGGCTTCAGGAACAACTACCTGAGAAGTGTGTCTCCCTTTGGTCTCGACTTCGATGTACCTGAGTACATGGAGGATCCGATGTTCATGTACATGATGCAGAGAGGAGGAAACAACAGAGGACAGAGGACAGGGAACAGACACAGCCGAGGACAGAAGACACCAAACTGGATGAGAAACTACCAGAGATACGCTGTTCTGGAAGCTATGGACTACGTGTAATACAAGCACTATCTATTGTAAGTATATTTACAATTCAATAAAAAAAAATGTTATCGTATTTAAAAAATATCTTTTGTCAACTTGATCAAATTATATTTGCACTGTGAAAATATGTTTTACAGACTAGTCTTTAAATTAAATATATCTTATTGAAGAAACAATATTTTGTGCAAGAGATTACAAAATTACGCTTAATTTCTCTTTTCTTTCAGACGGATCGAATACATCAACCCATTACTTGTACATTTCCCATTTCTATTTATTTAACTTGAAATAAAAAGTTTTACTTTCAAGAAAAGTCTGTCTTTCATTCTCGTGTACTGCTGAATACGTTTTCCTTAAGAGCTACTTTGTATCAATATATCAAGAAGACACATATCTGCTTTGTATATGTCATTATGGATCGACACCCACACATTGTATTTAAAATCAACGACTTTAGAGTGAGAAATAAAAACCTGGAAAACTGAATCTATGAAAAATTGAAAGAAAAAAAAACCTGTGACATGATGGTTGGTTAGTCAATTGATATAAGAATACATATAATGTCGGTCGGTACAACTTAGGATTGGATCACGGAGTTCTAAGTCCTAAGTTTATACGCCAACTGTTGTAATGTTATAAGGTCAAAATATATATTTTACCATGGTCAACATTATTTGAAGGCCGAATGAGCTACAACATGTACATCACTACACCACGTCAATCGTTGATCAGCATCATATGAAGGTCAAGTTAGCCATACACAATAAGATCATGCCAGTGTGCCAGTCATTGAACAACATCATCTGAAACTCAAATGAGCTATACAAAATATCTACATGACACCACGCCAGTCATTGAACAACATCATCTGAGACTCAAATGAGCTATACACAATAACCTCAAACAACCACGCCAATCGTTTATTAACATTATCTGATCGTCAACTCAGCTACATACAATTACGTCATGACACCACGCCAATCGCTGAACAACATCATCTGAAGGTCGAGTGAGCTACATGTATACACAATAACCTCAAGCCACCACGCCAATCGTTGATCAACATCATCAAGGTCAATGTAGCTATACGAAATAACCCCAAGCCACCACGTCAATCGTTGATCAACATTATCAAGGTGAATTTTAGTTATACAAAATAACATCATGACACCACGCCAATCGTTGATCAACATCATCAGGGTCAAGTGAACTGTACACAATAACATTCTGCCATTCCGTTGCCTAATCAATCTTTGAAGAGAGAATTTGGTTTGCAAAATGCAGATATCATAAATACCTGTATATTATTTGACAGATGAGACCCTACAGTAGCAAGCATACCTGCTTCTGTGATAGGGAGTCAAGTCAACTTAGTTCCTGTGCAAGTGGGTATTTTGAAAGCATTGCATCATCGACTTCACCTGAGCTAATACACGTCAATATAACAACAACTGAGCACCAATTTTGTCCGGGTGCGAGTCCTACCACATATACGGCAAACGTGTCTGCAGTAGGGAAATGTTCAACACGTAGTAAGGTTTGGGTGAAATGGTTCAGTGAATTTCTGCATAGTACCACCATTGTTCGCTAGTTCCAGGCGATGGCAGGTTTCACAGCAATGCATAGCCATATTGGCATTGCTGGCTTTCTCACTGCCATAGTACTAATACCTGATATAACTGAACTACTCTTGAAAGCGGCGTTCAACCCCAAATCACCTCATCTCATTTTGAATACTGCATTATCAACTCTGAAAGGTTATAAACATTGGTTCAATATTTCATCTTTAATAAGTATTGTTCACTTGAAATGTTATGGAGGGAATATTGTCTTTCCGTTACTGCTCCCTTAGTTGCCATTTCGTTAGTGATAGTTTACGAATATACTGTTACCGTTAGTTTCAAATTATTATAATCATTTGCACATTATTTTTTTAATAGATTTGCCATTTATTATTAAAGATTGTACAATATTGTGTTACGTTAGAGGGTAAAACATCCTATTACACGACCCGACCGCATGTATAGAAAACGGTTATCCGTATTGGTAGAAAATGGGGCGACGTATAAAGGGAACATTTTATGGAACTCTTTAGTGTGAGAGATAGATTTGTAGGTGTCAACTGACAACATAAAACTTTGTTAGGCATTGAAAGGGGTCCTGGCATAGGATTGAACATATGACAAAAGTTATATTTTTTGCTTAAATGAGGCACATTCTTATCTATTTGATATGTTTATTTGTCTTGTGTACTTTGTCTCAGATTGTTTTACAAAAAGTTTGCTTTGAAATCGAATAAGCATATATTTCAGACGGAAAGGAGAAAGCAAATACTACGAGTCGAGTCGCCATTCCTGTTCACATTTACGAAGTTCTTATTTAGAAGTCTTACTTCATTTCACTTCATTAAAAATTTGATTGGAATTATATGTAATTAAATGAAAGTCAAATAAGTTGGATAAACAACCTCATTTATTGAAAATTAATTTTTCTTATTTCACTTCAAACCTACAAAATACCACTCAAATAAGTTATATGTAATTAGATGTATACACCTCATATCAGCATTAGTTCTACTGTCGTTCTAATGACGACATGCTATAAATGACAATAAGAACACTTAACAACTGAGGTAGATTTTAAAATTCGTCACTTCAGATGGTTAATTTACCCATATGGTAAATATACTTGTCAAAATAGGTTAGGTATATTGGAAGTTTATTATTGATATTAATTCAGTGTGTAAATGTGCAAATAAATCAATATAAAAAAATTCAAAATTAATTTTTTTTACATTTATCGCAATTTATTCTTCTCCAGTACATTCATAACATCAAGAGTACAGAAATTCATTAACGGTAATCAATTATGGAAGCTGAGATCCTTTATTGTTGAGTAATGTTATGAGTGGCGTCGTGTAACAAATGTCCAACAACACGTTCAAAGTGTAATTATGTCGCTTGTATTGGCAATGACCGTGGATTTTCATTTCACGGAAATATTGACTGTACTTGAATTATTGAAGGAGTTTAAAACTGATATTCCAAAACATAAATATGGAAACCGCAATCATATCGTGTTTTGCAACAATGTAGAGATCTACTGTGAACTATTGAATTAATATCAGTTTATTAAATATAATCGTTCAGTGCAAAACTATACTGGATTGCATAACACATGATGGCTCAATCAATTCTACTTCTATAGATATACCAATATATAAAGTACTTAAAGGCGCTCTAGCACGTTTTTCTTAATGAAACAATTGATCTCACGAAAAGGTAAATAAGTCTTACCAATGGCTAAATAATACCTCCGAATCAATAAAAAGAGTTCTATAACGAATGTACATTTTTCGGTTGAGCCATGCGAGTCCATTTCCCTTCGAGTGGCCATCGGCTGTAGCGATACCTAAGCACTCAAAGTAGAGTTTTGAATATGGAACCATGATAGAATGGTCAATTATCTTATTGTCTTAACTCTCAAATGACCTACAAATCTACCCATCACACTGAAGAGTTCCACACCACTGTCGCTTTATACGTCGCACCATTTTATTTCAATAGGGATAACTTTTTTCTATGGATGCAGGCTTATCGGATCGTGTAACGCGATGTCTTACCCTCTAACATAATAATATATTGTTTAAATTGTAAAGTATATGGCAAATTTGAGAAAACAAAATACAGCTACATCGTCTTTAAAGCTTTTTATACTACCATATACTTATACATCATATCATATACACAATATTTTTTATGGGCATTCTAGAAAGTGGGGTGATGAAGAATGAAGAACAATTTTAGGCATACACAACGTCTTTATTCTATGTCGAAACGTCTCCTACATGGAATAAATAAGTTGGGTATCCATAAAATTGTTCTTCATTCTTCATATACACGAGAGTTTACATACACTATACGCGGATACATGTGTTTAATACAATTGTGAAAAACGCTAGATGTGAAAAAGTGGTCCAGGCTTTATAGAAGTTATCTCCTACGTACGAGATACTATCTCCTACGTAGGAGATACTAAGTCCTACGAAGAAGATACTATCTCCTACGTAGGAGATACTATGTCCTACGTAGGAGATACTAACTCCTACGTAGGAGATACCATGTCCTACGTAGGAGATAGTATCACAATTTGTTTCATCGTGACACTAATACGCTTCCGTAGAAAGGAAAGTGATTTCAACAGCGATGTTAATCTAAAACTTACATTTAAGGAGGTTGCTGTGACAGGGTTTATATCAATCCGCAGTTCCATTCCTTCATAGGGACAACACAAATATATTTTAAACCACAATAAATACAAGTGAAATAGAAGTTGGTGATAAATAGGATACGTAACTCGTTCCCCTTTCATATCAAGTTTATGTCCCTCGTGAAATAAGTTTGATCTGTCTCTCGCCAAAGCTAGAGACAAAGCAAAATTATATCACGAGGGACATACACTTGATATGAAAGGGAAAGTTCCTCAGATAATATACAAAATAAACAAACTATATGAATGTTCAAGTTACCTAAATACATGTATTGAAAATCCAAACGATTTTAATCCTATTTAGCAGCCACCTCCAGTTTCCGTGAAGGGACAGCCTAGCTAAAAAGCTGACCGACTCTTCCAAAATTATACTAGCCTTAAGCCTTCTAATTCGACAAGAGATATAAGATTTTCGTAAAACGAATGTCAATTGCTAAATGTAATTAAAATTAAATTGAATAATTGAAACGTATCTTCTGGTTAATAGAAAGTGGTCAAAGCATCTGCATGAGTGTTAAACATCACAATCCAGCGTCACCTACATTGCGAGATTTGTCAAGTTATAACACTGATCCGTAGAGTCCAAGTCATGGTTGAGTGACATGTTGCAATGATTAGCTAATCAGCGTGAACAAGTGTATTGTTACCTGAACTTACCTGTAAGTGATTGACACTCCTGTCACTCTTATGTCAGACTTAGATGCATGTAGCAAACGAAATCTCTATAAAAGAAAACCTCTTAACAATGGTTAAACATTGTCCTCTAGACTATAGAAGCATTTGCAGCAGTTTCAAGGTAAGAATAGTGCTCACACACCAACCTTGAACAAGATATTACTTAGAATTTACGTTACCGTCGAAATCTTGAAAGGGAAAGTGGAACTTTCTAAAAGTTTTTTTCCCCTTAAATTTCTTTCATTTTGAGATGTGAAAAGGACTTGAGTGTATGAAATAAGGCCAGACCGGGGCCTATGCGCTTTTGGTGCGGACTTGTAACTTTTTGAGGTTTTCTTAATTTTACATTTAAACTTTACGAAGTAACACTTTCGAACTGGCTGCTTTTCAAGCTTACTTCGTACAATCCTTGAAAATTTGTATCCATTATTTACTTCTACTTTCAGTCACAAAACGGCTCAAAATGAATCTGAAGATTGTCATCGCTCTATTTGTCGTCACTGTCGCCGTCACCAACGCCAACACTTACGGCTTCAGGAACAACTACCTGAGGAGCATGTCTCCCTTTGGTCTCGACTACGACGTACCTGAGTACATGGAGGATCCGATGTTCATGTACATGATGCAGAGAGGAGGATACAACAGAGGACAGAGGACAGGGAACAGACACAGCCGAGGACAGAGGACACCAAACTGGATGAAAAACTACCAGAGATACGCATTTCTGGAAGCTATGGACTATGTTTAATCGAGATGTAAGATATTGTAAGTATACTGACTTTTATTTTGGGTTATTTTATGGTGATATGAGATTTATATTGCACTTTCACAATATCTTCATAAAAAAAATTTTAAAAAAAATATAAATTAATAACATACTTTAAAAAAATAATACTTTGCGAAGTATATAAACATTTGTTTTCTTTTTTTTTCAGACGGATCGAATACATCAATCCATTACTTGTATATTTCCCATTTCTATCTATTTTATTTGAATTAAAAAAAATTCTCCACAGTTTAACAAAAGTCTGTTTTACATTCTCGTGTCCTGACATATACGTTCAATAATGGCTTTTTGATATAAGAACACAAAGAAGATAACAAAAAAATGTTGTGTAAATGCCATTATCGATCAACATCCACAAAGCTAGTGTATTATCCACTACGTAACACAGAGAAATTAAACGCTAGAACGAAGAATGAAAAAACATATTTCAAACGCATGTATCCTACCGTAATGGTTAGTTATCAAGAGTTTTAACTCTTCTTTGCGTGTCTGTCTGGAGAGAACAATGAGTTTATACCAAGTTTTATAGAAATATATTGTGGTCAACACATCTTGAAATATTTGTTTTCTTTATTAGAAATTTAAGCAATACAGAAGAGCAGCACATATGGCTATGAACTCCTGCGATAGTCACGTGACCTTTCAAAAGAAGGAAAACATGTATATATCATCAAACATGCAGATTCTCTTAGAACAAACGTCTAAAACTGCCATTACGTACGTAAAATTGGTTGACGGTTTTGATGTTTCATGAAAACAGAATTGGCTTAATAAAAGGGGAACGTAAATTCGATCAAAGTGAGGCACTTGAAACTGTTTCATCCTTTTAAGCTGCATGCTGTTGAAAGCAACGGGTTGTCCATGAAGATACAGTGTACTACATGGTTGGGACACCTATGAGATATAAAGCCACGAGTGAAAGAGGAACAGAATTATCAAATATTGAAGCGGACTGACTAAGTGAACAACATCCATCAAGTTAACGTGTTAGATATTTACTTTAACAAAACAAGGAATTAATTTGTTTCAATCGTAATCAGGAAAACATCAACGTTATTTTACGATATACATATAAGAATATGTTTCTGGTAAAACAGATACTGATGAAGCCAGGTTCCCTTAGAGCAATGTGATTGTAATAGTTCCTTCCTGTGAAATTCGCTTATTAACGACTAATGGAATATTAATTGAATACGTCTATCTGCAAGTTAACCATCTTATGCATATGACATTTACTAGTTTGAACATGGTGAAATTATGACAAGCAATAATGAAATATGATTGTTCATAGGAATATATGAAAATCGATTACATTTTTCTAAAAATTTAATTAATTAAAAACATGGCGACATTTTGACAAGCAAGAATAAAATATGTTTGTTAATAGGAATATATGTAAATCGATTACATTTTTCTAAAAAAATAATTTCATTACCATTTCAATAAGATTTAAGGCGGCAGAGAAGATAGTTGACGACTATCACTTGAATTGATCAATGTCATACCAAATCGGCAACTCTTTACCATTGAAAGAGTAATCGTTCTGTGTGAAGGGTGAACAAATCTCATAATATATACGGGGTAATTCTTCGTCTTCAATCAGGCTCTTTTCTAATTCTTAACTAATTCCTTCATCCTCTGTAATACAAGCACGAGTTGTATGGCGACCGATCTGACTCCATCTGTTTTCAACATGGTCTGCATTGAATAACTTAAGAATCTCTTCCTTTAAATCGGTTAATGTGAATAATCAACCTAGATTTCGCCACTTCAAGACTTTCTGACATATACTTGTACAATACACTCTACATAGCACATAATGTGTTCATGGTAATGTATCGATGCATGAAGTATGACTTGTCATCAAGGAGTTCACATTGAGTTGGTTGTGTGACAATCTCAACCAACTATTTTAATTTAATAGTGATTAATAGACCCATTTTACTGCAATAGATTGAAGAACAACTTACTATGAACATGAAAAATAAATGTGTCTCTTGTATAATGGTATTACAATTATCGTAAGTTGATTAATGTTTGAAAAGCGTCACACTTAGATGGTCAGAGTTGACGATACAATGGCACAACCCCACCTATAATCTACACATTGAAGCGTATTGTGCGGATTTATATTTGTTAAAATACACATTTAGATATTAATCCATAACGATATGTGATGATAACAATACTTTCAAATGTTCATCCGCTGATACACCACGCCAATCGATGATCAACATCATTTGAATGTTAAGTGAGCTATACACAATAATCCCATTACATCAAGTCCTTGATAAGAATTCGGTTTGCTAAATGCAGAAATCAATGAACGTATTTTTCTTATGTGGCTGATGTGGTTAATGTCAATTATAGCAGCAACCATTTTCAAACACATGTCTCTGCGATAGGGGAGTCTAGTTAGTTCTATATAAGTGATTCAAACTGTACGCTGTGAAACAAGGTCATTGCATCATCGTCTCCAAACTATCGTTATTTGCTTAATTGAATTATTAAACGTCCATTAAAAAAAATACTGAATACCATTCTTGTAAATGTTGTATGACATTTGCTGTAGCGAACGTTAATTTGAATAATACATCATCAGATCGGAGAGGTTATCAACTTGCTTTAACAATGTCCCTGTTCCACCTGATGAAGGAGTGAGCATATACTCCGAAACGTCGCGTATCTGCACGACAAAGACGTTGTTTCCATCTCTTAATAGCTAAAGTGCACAGGTATATACGCTGGTGAAAATTCTAAAATGTCTTCTCTCTGACTAAGCTGAGTATCTTTCATTCCTCCACAGAGGGGACCAATATTCTGTTTGTATATATTTGTATATATTCTACATTACTCCACGTTTGTTCACCTACCCTGCTACTCAAAATGGGAAAGAATTTTAAATTGTCAATTCACTGAATCGGAATGGAAAATATTTAACATTATTAGTAATAAATGCACTCCTTGCACAGACCTTAAATGGTTCCAATTTAAGATTATTCATAACATTCTGCCTACGAAACAATTTCTACATAAGTTAAGCTATATAGAATCGCCATTTTGTTGTTTTTGCAAAAGTGAAGTTGAAACGTTAGATCATCTGTTTTGGAAATGTGATATTATTTTAAACTTATGGAAGGGTTTAGAAGCATGGCTACATTCTGTACAGATTCCTATCAATCTTACTATTGAAAAGGTTATACTTGGCATCAAAGGTAAAAACAATAACCCTTTAAATGCCATAATCTTACTGACTAAACAAATAAAAAGCAAGCAGCAAAAAAGGCTTTACTTCATCCATTACTTATATCAAAAAGGAAATCAATTAAATACTACAATATCACAAAATGTATTTACTTCACCGATCAAAATGAAGATAAATTTATAAAATTTTGGTCAACACTTCATCTACTTTTCCGATAACGTGATCTATAATATCTTTAATCATATATAAACTCGACTGAATAATTCCAGTGTATATTCCAAACTTGTATATTTAAAACTTCTATGATTTCCAACACTTTTATAAGGGGCTTGTGTCAATCATATTTTTGTCGGTCTTCTTTTTGTAATGGTTTCGACCTACTTATCATGTACATGTATATTTGTGTTTATCATTAGACATGTGCTGTACAATATATATGAAGTGTATATTTCCTCTTATTTATGTGCTATCAGCAGATTGTATTGATGGCATGCCTGTATAAAAAAATATGGAAATAAAACAAAAATTTAAAAAAAAAATATTCTGTTTGTGAATTGTTTCTAGAAACAACTCGTAAAGCCTCGTCTTCATTGTCGATGTTTAAGCGATGTTTCAATAAAAAAAATAGCTCTTGGTTCAACAGGAACACATCTATCAGAACAGGTGTCTAATTTGTACATAATAATGTTAGTTTACTCTGATACCAAAATATGATTAATAATAAGTTCAGCATTCCTTTCAGAAAACTTGAGTGTAGATACATATTTAAGAATATTAGACAAGGAGATGACACACTTTAGAATAACAAACATATTCTTAACTTCTAAAACTTCTCTATTTATTATATATATTAGTGATTCAATGTTTTGACGACAGACTAATCCACTGTTAACAAATCTGCCGTGACTCATCTCGGAAAACAATGATTAGTTTATGATAAGAGGGAAGATTTTAGTAACATTATGCACGAAGGCTGACAGGAAGTTGGATGTTGTTTAGGTTTGTGCAGGTCATAATGAGGCCGTGATGTCGCAACTGGACGACTTCCTGTGTAACCGGAAGTCACATGTAACATCATCCGACCAGATTGAGGGAACTCCATTATCGGGGATTATTTGGAAGAGAATTGTCGTTTTCACTTACGATGGGACTATTTGATAAACGCGTTGCAAAATACTTTCATATGTAAACCATATCATGTTTCATCATTATACTTATCCGTAGCATATAAATGTACTCTCTAAAGCGTTCAGGCCAAAAGCTTGAATCAAGTTCTGAATAGCATAAAGCTTTGTCAGACTTAAACGAAGGGTGGGTATCATTGATTCGATTGATCTGATCTTGATAACCTTCCCATCATGAAATGCATGAAAGGATATACATTTACTTGCTAAATGTTTTTCGTGGAGCTGGGATATTTTTCTGAAAGCAATGATTGTACTTTATCAAGCTTAAATTATTGTGTCTCTGTCAGAAACAATATGCGTCTGACACACAATGCCACTTACAAAACACTTATCAAGCTTGGTGATAGGCAATTATGGTATCTCTGCTAGTAATAATATGTGTCTGACACAAAATGCCTTATACAAATAATATCTTGTGAAAAACGTAATTAGTGGTTTTCCCAAATGTGCATGTTGTCACGGTATCATACACAGTAACAGGTTAGGTACATACATGTATTGTCGACATAATGGGACTAGAAAGTCGAGGATCAAACCCCTTACGCTATTTTAAAAGACATTTATTTATTATTGTATAATAGCTTGATCGTCGAGTGCTCTTAAGAATTGAATTCGATGTGGTTAATATCAAAACTCACTGTTAAAGGTAAATAATGATAAAATGACGTAATGTAATCGACGGTGGAATTATTTCTGTTTTGGTATAGATTAATGTACATTAGTCTCATGATTAATATAAGTTTCAAATAAATAAAACTAAAACTGTTATCAATGTTTATTTATTTGAACAAGATACATGCATGTAGTACACTGTCAGGGGTTCGAATCAGTAGGCATAGTTGATTGCTGTATAAATCTGTAATGAAGTCCAGTTCAAAGTATATGAAGGTGTCTCATAGTGTATTGCAGTTTTCTCTCACACTAATGCTTCTACACTGTCGGCCAAAAGAAACGCCTACTTGATTTTCCTTAAAATGAAAGATGAAATAATTTCTGAAATATAATTAATGGTGGTTTCCACGTTATGCTGAAACAATAATAAATATGAATGTCAATTGAAATCGTGGGAAAACTGTCACTCGAGTCAATAACTTTCATGAAAACCACGCCCAATGAAGACTGCTATTTCCGGTTGATTCGAATTCACTTGCGCACCATAACCACGTACATATGCAGCGTCATCCATCACTTTAATGCACATGTGTGCCTAACTGTCGCATGTGGTTGTATAACGTATGTTTCAAATGTTTTACTGTACAAGTACTGAGCGAAAATTGAACAATTTCTGTTGTCTCATTTCAACAATCGCCATTCTTTTGGACATGACAACTTCTGAAATTTAAATATATTATGCAAAAACGGTGCAACTTCAAAATACTGTAATATTGCTAAACTGTTCATTATAGTCTTTACGATATCTGATAAGATATCTGGTACATAGGCCGACAGTACCAGAAGCCATGATAGACTAATTAGACAGTCGATGCTACATAACTGCATATATGCCAACAGATAGGGGAAAAGATATGAACAGATATTATGTCACAGTCACATTTGTTTTGTCGCAATCAATGGGAACGAATATTGACGTCTCTGCACCAGGTATACATCAATTACAACTTCTTCAAAGTTACCTTACACATTTAACTTTCTGCATTTAGATTCGTAATACAAATACCTGTTTTCATAACATTTCATATATCTCAACCAATTCGCCTTACTTCAACTGTATCAACAGGTGAATGGATAAATCAAACCCGTAACATTACAGGCTTGTTGTTGCAAGTCCTTCTGTAATCAGCTAATGAATGTGCTGTGCTATTTTGACTAGCTTGTCTGCAATTGACACTGCCGCCTGATCTATGTAACGTTTTGATGTATTGATGTCATCGGTTGGTCCGCCAGTAGCCCCTCAGAGTAAGTTTTATTTTCGCTTTGCAAAATCGATTATTGCCTTGCTCGTTAGGTTACCATAGCCACAGCTTTTTGGTGTTATAATTAAGGTTACGTGAGAGACATACCATGATACATGTATTGTTCATATGTCACGGTTGTTAGAATTATTGCAGGGAGAAAACCTGCAAAACGATTTTATTGTATTGTAGAGTAACTAAGTCTTGCAAACAATGGTTGCTATGGAGCCATTCATGACACTTCACTGTGTGTCAACGCAACGTTTCACCCAAACATTACGGCATGTGGATGAGTTCTCCAAATCAAGTAGGGTAGCTGAACCGCCTGCAGGATGTGTCCAGTAAAACAAACTTCCTCCTCAATCCATAACTCGTAGTAACCTTTCTGTGATATACAAGCAGCGCGCACTGTGAAGTTCAGGTTGCTAGACTAGCACTGTAAAGTTCATGAACTGTAGCAAGGTTTGAATTAGTCAGTGATTGAAATTGTAGCGACTTCTGACTTACGGCATGTAACATGTCAAACATACATAATTCTTTTGATGCACTTTCGTTGTTATTATTTTATCACCAGGTCAGCAATCTCCCACCATGAATCTGAAGATTGTCATCGCCCTGTTTGTCGTCACTGTGGTCGTCTCCAGCGCCAACACTGGATCTACTACTTGGGGAAGATGGCTTATTATGGACAAGACTATGACACCCCCATCATATGGAGGACCCAATGTATACATGTATGTACATGATGCGCAGAGCATACAACAGAGGACAGAGGACCGGAAACAGACAGACACGAGGAGGAAGAACTGACTTCTAAGTACTTCTAAGTACCGAAATAAAGATTGATATATATCCGTACTCAAAGGTTAAGTCCAGTGGTCTGTAGTAACGAATTATCTTCTGACGTAATACTATTACAGTACCGTCGAGGTTTCCCAAGAGGCCGTCACAACATGGAAATCTCGATGAGATAACATAGTATTATATATATATATATATATATATATATATATATATATATATATATATATATATATATATATATATATATATATATATATATATAGAAAAACAGTTTAAAACATCTTCCAACTCCCAGGTCTCATATAGAAAAAATAAAATGTTCGAAGAAATTACGATGATTTAATCAGATTCACAAGCATGCTTTCGACCATTACGGGTCTCATCAGGTGAATGACGTTGAGTCGGTTGATGCGTCATAAAGTGTATTATGACGTCACAATACATTGCATAGATACATTGTTAGATACAATGCATAGAAACAGATGTACATTGAGAATGAAATTACATTTTAGAATTGAGTCTTGGCTTATATTTATTAATAAACAATAATTCTTTTTCTGCCAAGCAATTAGATTCAGTTGAATCAACTTTGTATATTGGAAAAACAGAATATTTATTTTTTCCACATAGTTCAAGATGTGCACTAAGAGGGATAGTACGATTGTGTTTTTGTTTAATTTGAGAACGATGAAGATTCATTCTTCTTTTTAATTTTAATTCTGTTTTCCCGATGTATATTTCTTGACATCCATGACAAACAATCATATAAACAACATTTTTTGAATCACATGTCATGTTTCTTTTTACAAAAAACATTTTATTTGGTGGGATACTAACCGATGTGCCCTCAATCAAAATGTTACATGTCGCGCATCGTTTATCACCACATTTTCTAACCTGGGGGGTTTCTGTAATGGAGTCAAATTTGGAATTAGTCAACATTTTCCTTAAATTTCGGGGTTGCCTTTGACTATTAATAATCCGATAATTTTTCAAAATTCGTGCCATCTTTTGGCTTTGATATAAAACAGGCATATGTTGATTAACCAATTTCATCGCATTATTATGACTTGGATTAAACGTAGTGATCAATGGGAGACAACTCTTATCTGAAATTGGAATTTCAGTTTCACTGGTTCCTGGATTGGGAGCGTTTGCGCTATTGTTAGCAGGAGAACTGTCTCGTTTATTATCAGCGGCTTCTCTTAGTTTTATTTGGTCTAGACTCAGTGCCCTAGTAATACTGTCATCTATTAAGTTAATTGGATAGTTTTGATTGGTCAAAAACACCTTTAACTCCTTAAGACGCTGTTCTTTGATGTTATTTTCTGAGACTATAGTACAGATTCTCCTTGCTAAACAATATGGAATATTACGTTTAGTATGTCGGGGATGGCAAGATCTAAAATCCAAATATTGATGTGTATCAGTACTTTTGTAAAATATATCAGTATTTACAATGCCTTCAGAATCTAATTTGACTTTAACATCAAGAAAATTGATTTCACACTTACTTTTTTCCATAGTAAATGTAAGGGAAGGATTAAGAGAGTTAAGGATATTGTGAATGTCATGTAGATTTTCTGCCGAGACATTCAATATTGCAAAACAATCATCTAAAAATCTTTTCCACATATTTTCTACGTGTTCTTTTGTTTCCTGTCCAAGTTTATTACCCACTTTTTCATAAAATAACTTTTCTAGATATCCCAGAACTAAGGTTGCATAAGTAGGCGCAACTTTGGTACCCATGGCAACTCCCTTTTCTTGTGAAAAATAGCAACCATCAAAGTAGAAAACATTATTGTTCAGAATTAACTTTAAAGCATCTATTATAAAGTTTTCTGAAAATCTATCCAATACGTCCTGTCTAAATTCTTTTATCCAATATGTAATGGCTTCAATGCCAAGTGAAGTATCAATGTTGCTGTATAAACTAACTACATCAAAACTGACTATAGTAGAATCTTTGGCTACTTGTGTTGGTAGATTACATAGGAAATCTATATCATCTCTGAGGTAACTTTTGACATGTTTGCACAAAGGTTTAAGAATTATATCTAAATAATTGCTTAGACGTTGAGTACAACTTTCGGGTCCCCCAACTATCGGCCTAAATGTTAAATCTTCTGGATTAACAATATTTATTACTTCTTTGTTTTCACTTAATACTTTTTCTTGAATAAGTTTACTTTTGTGTACCTTGGGTAGCCCGTAAAAGTTAGCAGTTTTGGATTCAAAATTGGTTAAGTAATCCTTTTCCTTATCTAAAATTTCATTAGAGTAATGTTCAATTAACTTCTTAACTTTGTTACAAACAGCCTTTTCTTTAGTTGCAGATGATTTTTGATAATATTCTGTATTATTCAAAATGGACATGACTTTGTCGCAATAATAAGGACTGTTCATTATAACTATAGCCCCTCCTTTATCCGCTTCCTTAATTATAATATCTGTATTATTAGAAAGGTCGCGGAGAGCTTTCAATTCCCCTTTAGTTAAATTAGAATTCTTTTTGTTAACATGAACAGGATTGTTTTCAATCCTTTGACAAAATTCATCTAGATATTTATCTCTGTTGTAAGGCGGGTTAAATTTAGATTTATTTCTGACTAAATAAAAGATTGCAATATAAGGGATGAAAATTTAGTCAGAAATAAATCTAAATTTAACCCGCCTTACAACAGAGATAAATATCTAGATGAATTTTGTCAAAGGATTGAAAACAATCCTGTTCATGTTAACAAAAAGAATTCTAATTTAACTAAAGGGGAATTGAAAGCTCTCCGCGACCTTTCTAATAATACAGATATTATAATTAAGGAAGCGGATAAAGGAGGGGCTATAGTTATAATGAACAGTCCTTATTATTGCGACAAAGTCATGTCCATTTTGAATAATACAGAATATTATCAAAAATCATCTGCAACTAAAGAAAAGGCTGTTTGTAACAAAGTTAAGAAGTTAATTGAACATTACTCTAATGAAATTTTAGATAAGGAAAAGGATTACTTAACCAATTTTGAATCCAAAACTGCTAACTTTTACGGGCTACCCAAGGTACACAAAAGTAAACTTATTCAAGAAAAAGTATTAAGTGAAAACAAAGAAGTAATAAATATTGTTAATCCAGAAGATTTAACATTTAGGCCGATAGTTGGGGGACCCGAAAGTTGTACTCAACGTCTAAGCAATTATTTAGATATAATTCTTAAACCTTTGTGCAAACATGTCAAAAGTTACCTCAGAGATGATATAGATTTCCTATGTAATCTACCAACACAAGTAGCCAAAGATTCTACTATAGTCAGTTTTGATGTAGTTAGTTTATACAGCAACATTGATACTTCACTTGGCATTGAAGCCATTACATATTGGATAAAAGAATTTAGACAGGACGTATTGGATAGATTTTCAGAAAACTTTATAATAGATGCTTTAAAGTTAATTCTGAACAATAATGTTTTCTACTTTGATGGTTGCTATTTTTCACAAGAAAAGGGAGTTGCCATGGGTACCAAAGTTGCGCCTACTTATGCAACCTTAGTTCTGGGATATCTAGAAAAGTTATTTTATGAAAAAGTGGGTAATAAACTTGGACAGGAAACAAAAGAACACGTAGAAAATATGTGGAAAAGATTTTTAGATGATTGTTTTGCAATATTGAATGTCTCGGCAGAAAATCTACATGACATTCACAATATCCTTAACTCTCTTAATCCTTCCCTTACATTTACTATGGAAAAAAGTAAGTGTGAAATCAATTTTCTTGATGTTAAAGTCAAATTAGATTCTGAAGGCATTGTAAATACTGATATATTTTACAAAAGTACTGATACACATCAATATTTGGATTTTAGATCTTGCCATCCCCGACATACTAAACGTAATATTCCATATTGTTTAGCAAGGAGAATCTGTACTATAGTCTCAGAAAATAACATCAAAGAACAGCGTCTTAAGGAGTTAAAGGTGTTTTTGACCAATCAAAACTATCCAATTAACTTAATAGATGACAGTATTACTAGGGCACTGAGTCTAGACCAAATAAAACTAAGAGAAGCCGCTGATAATAAACGAGACAGTTCTCCTGCTAACAATAGCGCAAACGCTCCCAATCCAGGAACCAGTGAAACTGAAATTCCAATTTCAGATAAGAGTTGTCTCCCATTGATCACTACGTTTAATCCAAGTCATAATAATGCGATGAAATTGGTTAATCAACATATGCCTGTTTTATATCAAAGCCAAAAGATGGCACGAATTTTGAAAAATTATCGGATTATTAATAGTCAAAGGCAACCCCGAAATTTAAGGAAAATGTTGACTAATTCCAAATTTGACTCCATTACAGAAACCCCCCAGGTTAGAAAATGTGGTGATAAACGATGCGCGACATGTAACATTTTGATTGAGGGCACATCGGTTAGTATCCCACCAAATAAAATGTTTTTTGTAAAAAGAAACATGACATGTGATTCAAAAAATGTTGTTTATATGATTGTTTGTCATGGATGTCAAGAAATATACATCGGGAAAACAGAATTAAAATTAAAAAGAAGAATGAATCTTCATCGTTCTCAAATTAAACAAAAACACAATCGTACTATCCCTCTTAGTGCACATCTTGAACTATGTGGAAAAAATAAATATTCTGTTTTTCCAATATACAAAGTTGATTCAACTGAATCTAATTGCTTGGCAGAAAAAGAATTATTGTTTATTAATAAATATAAGCCAAGACTCAATTCTAAAATGTAATTTCATTCTCAATGTACATCTGTTTCTATGCATTGTATCTAACAATGTATCTATGCAATGTATTGTGACGTCATAATACACTTTATGACGCATCAACCGACTCAACGTCATTCACCTGATGAGACCCGTAATGGTCGAAAGCATGCTTGTGAATCTGATTAAATCATCGTAATTTCTTCGAACATTTTATTTTTTCTATATATATATATATATATATAATGACATCTGATGTTTACTCTTTTCTATATATATATATATGTATAGAGAAGTGTGCCATATGACTTTTACGAAACAAGTGTAAACTTTTGTATTGACCGAGCGATGGTTAAATACACATTTGCCAGAGTTTCGTAGAAGTCATATGACACACTTTCAGGTGTTTTACCCATTCTATTCGATTTGAATCGCGTAAAAGTAGTCAGAAATGGTCTACTTTTCTTTCAAAGGCATGTTCGAGTTAGTTCATGACGTCACAGACGATGAATTACGGGAGAAGTCGCGCTGAAACATTGACTGCTAGGCAAACGGTTTAATCATACAATTTCACACGGAAAATAAGGTAAATTGATCGAAACTCATATTCGTCTTAAGATCTGAATATTCTATTTCTTCTTCTGGGAATATTTTGTTTTACCTCGGGAGGATCTTCATTTCAATTACAGACAAATTGAATACAAATGATGAATAATAAGCTTATTATCCTACTTATAAGAGAACCACGCCATTTCTTAAGAACATTTTATAAATCAAAGCTCTACAGTAACTCTTCAGTTTAACCAAAGCACGTGGAAGTCGCACTTAATCGTACAATGTCTCTGCTATGTGGGTTATTACTATGCCCCGTCTTCCTACGACAAATCTCAAGGCAATTACCCAATATCAGTAATGTCCATTGAGAAAACGAGTCGCCTCAGGTTATTTACTGTAAAGGATCAGTTGCTACGATTTAGCTGTCCTAACTTAGAATAATGAGCTCACTATCTTGCCATCGAGCTCCAGGCAGGCAGAGTTCAAGATTTACTCCAAATGTGCTACTTACTAAACAGCTTTGGGAGTTTGTAGACAGTACTTGTTAGTGGATCAGGGCAAATATTGTGAATAATCAACCCACTTTATTGTTGAATGACTTAAGCACTTCGGGAAGTAGGTAATGTTAATACTGATATTATCTATTCTTAGATGGTGATCTGTCACACTGTCTCATTGAATGTTGCATCATTTCAAAATGTGAATAATTAACCAACTTGTGTATTGTATGACTGAAGTCCAGGGGAAAGTAGACATTGCTTATACTACTCAGTTCTCCATCATCATCATCATCATCATCATCATCATCATCTATTGCAGTTATTGCAAATGAAGAAACGGATGATAGATATTTAATATATGAATAAATATCTTATTTCCTTCAAAATTGAAGATACTTATGCATGAAACAGTAGATTTTGCAGTTTTCAAAGTACATATTCAGAGAGTTAATACCACAAAAACATTAAAGATTATAATTTGGATGCATGTATATACACATGTGAATGCATAATTGGGGTCACTGATATTACCGATACCGTATCCTTTGACTCATTTAATGATGTTTAAACTCTAAATGGTCAATCCATCATAATGCTGTATGGGTTATGTTCTGATGCATGTGCAAGACTTTAGGCCATCAGTAAGGAAGCAATTGCAATGATAATATTAAGACCAGTTTTTATGAATGGAATGACTACTGCCCACAATGTCTTCGTGTATGTAAATCATCACAAAATGCTCCATATTTGAATAATCAACCCACTTTCTTACTGCATGAGTAACATATGAAGGTAGACAATGCTAATAGTGATATATACATTCGTGAATGCTGCGAGCTATGTGTACAGAGTCGCCGTATAGACTGCACCATTTACCATCTATTGCCGACGATGTGCATACACAGATGTAATCCCCCCACGCTATTGTAGTTCGACATATCGTCATCGTCAGAAGATGAAACCAACTTTCAGGATGCAGTTTGAATCGTAGAAATTTCAAATAGTTATTGTAATCGGCTATTCATGAATGGTTTGGCATATGCCTAACGTCTCTTTGTATATGTAGAATATGTCAGTATTCATTGAATGTTCAGTCAAGTTCTTAGGAAATACAATGGAAAGAGGATCTAGTTCATATATCTTCACTTATTTATGTAATATGCGTAAAACGTTTGTTCAGTATGTAATGTTACTAATGTCATTTCATGAAATGTCATTTTTCATAACAACCGTATAAAATTACATTTACAATAATTACTGCGCATAACATATACACTAACCTGTACTTAAATCATATATATTAGTGCACGTATTATTTTTATTTTTATGTTTCGGTTTAACAAATGTTTCACGTACAACAAGTTTATGCCGGCATACTTTAAGACTGGTTTCATTTCAGTTGGAGATTGGAATAGTTAAATAATAATAATAATAATAATAATAATAATAATAATAATAATAATAATAATAATAATAACACTTTATTGTCCGCAATACAAAGTACATAGGAAATTTGGATTGTGCCTTTTACACCCGGCTGCCACAGTGCAGCGCCAGTTCAAGCGTTGTTCTATCCTTATAATGCTGAGCGCCAAGAAAGGAAGCAACAACTCCCATCTTTTAATGCTTTTGGTATGACGCGGCCGGGAATCGAACCCTGACCTACCGGGTGATGAGCAGACGGTCTACCAACTGAGCTACGTCCATTTGAGCAAACCTTTCAAACAATCATTCATTCATTCATTCGTTCGTTCGTTCATTCATTCATTTTATTTTATTTTATTTTATTTTATTTTATTTTATTTTATTTTATTTTATTTTATTTTATTTTATTTTATTTTATTTTATTTTATTTTATTTTATTTTATTTTTATTTTGTTTATTCTACTTTATTATATTTTTTTATTATTTTATTTCATCTATTTAATATATTCTTTTAACGTGTAATTTTGTTTGGCATAAACAAAAAACAAAAGTTAAGACCCGCCATCCAGTGAAAAACATTTAAACAAAACTTTAACGAAATGATATCACAATCCATTTATGCACATATTTTCTCTTATATCATTGTGTATGACAGTTAATGATATCAAATGTCGCTCTCACACTTCTGTGCGGGAATCTTATTATTCCAGGTGGTTGATCAACTCCCATCAGATATCCTCCCTGATTGAAGAGCTTTTGTCGCCTCATTTATAAGCAATATGTGCTTTCTTTTGCAATGATTTGTAGATATGTCATCACGCTATCAGAAATTTCCTAAATACCTCTGAATTCAATCATTCCCTTTATTTCTGATCATTCGTTTCATTTTTAGAAGCAGAATTCTTATCAATAGGACCGAAACGGGTGTACATTGTATTTAAGTAATCTTATAAGTAATATTGCTAACTCGACAACTTTTAAATTTAAAAAATATGATGGCCGTGTTTTAGTTTCGCATTTTATTTGTGCCCATTTCACTTGTTTCAAAGTTCAGCTCATTTTCTACGGCAACTGTCGATTCAATGATTGTGTCAAGCCACAAAACCGAACTGCAAATCACTGCAGCGTTTTCAGCGGTCCGCCATGTTGAACGTACGCTGTAGAAAGGGAGACAGTCCTAATTTCCTCTATTTATCTCTTACGTTACCTTGGGTTCGAGGTTCAAATCCCGGGCTGACACCATGACTCCGTTCCATAACAGCGAGCACTTATAATCGCCCATTGATTGCTCAAAGTAGCGCTCATTCTCTCTTGAACGACACAGTGCAAATTCCTCGAAGTTTGCTCGCCTTGCTACGTAGTGTTTCATTGAGCAATCGCGTTCAAGAGAGGTTTAAAAGTAATAGCTAATTGAGCGATTACTTTGAAACCTCTCTTGAACACGGCCCTGGTTTTTCAATTGACGACGGGCAGATGAGGTTATCTGCCCGCCGGGCTGATACATAGTGCTTTATGAGCGTCTCTCATACATGCAGAATCTTCGTAGTTATAAACAAGTATATGATAATACCTTAAAAGCATCTGATCACCTGCCGGTTTAACGCACGTCTATTATTAAATGCTGTATTAGTTTACAATGATAATACTGTATGCCAGCCAGATCATTCTAAACACTGAACCAGAATCATTTAAATTTCCTTGTCGGTGTAATGGAAAATGTAACCACTTCATTTTCAAGAAGCCCTGTATCATACATGTATGTATGCATGTATACAGTCGTTGTGTAGACCGATGATGCAAGGTATTTACTGGAGTAATATGAATTAAACGCTATCCTTTGTATAAAATGATTGCTTGTCTATCTTTTCGTTCCTAAACAAGAGTGCAATAAAAAAAAGCAATCTTTCTGAACGAGTTTATTTCTACACAACAGTGTACAACAACAGTTTACAACAGTGCATAACAACAGCGCATAACAACACAGCATAACAACCCTGCATAAGAGCACTGCATAACAACACTGCATAACAAAAGTGCATTACAACAGTTCTTAAGAAAAGTGCATTACAACAGTAACAACAGTGCAGTGATGTAACAGCCGTGATGTAAAAGCAGTATTTAACAGCAGTGTATAACAAGAACAGAGCGTAACGGGAGTGCATAATAGCTCTGTACTACACAACCGCTGCATGGCATAACAACAATGCATAACATCACTGCATTGCAAGACAACAATGCATAACATCACTGCATTGCAAGACAACAATGCATAACATCACTGCATTGCAAGACAACAATGCATAACATCACTGCATTGCATAGCACCTATACATAGCGGAACTATATAACAACAAGGCAAATGGAATTGAATAAAGCCTTCTCATCAATTATCACTAATCCCAATTTTATATCGTTTTATTGTCAGGAAAAACACCTTTAAAACAATTTATCTCTTAAGCAGACACGTGACATATTCAATTGAGGTCGGTTGTTCTCTGTAATCACACATTATAAACTGAAAGTGACTTGTAATGGGTTTGTAATTTGGTTCTTTCAAAATTATGTCTTTTGCTGAAATGATCGAGGGACGTTGTTTCGCAAATACATTTCAGACATTAGATATTCATTTTTGAATTAATGTCCTTTGACTATTTAAATATTAATTGGATGTTTTCACTCTCTCCAGACAAGAATGATCTAGATTCGTTTGTTCTGGAATTTCAAAACGCTAGAAGTAAATGTTTATTTATGTGAAACGTGTCATTTCAATCTTACACACGCAATATAATACATGTAATATTTATGAGGTAAAAACATTATCTGTACAAAAATGTTAAAATCGAAAGCAAGAAAAGCATTGGTGAAAGTGATAACATGGCAGAGTTTGCAGCAAGTGATGATAACATCGTGTACTTGACATAGCGCCCTCTGCCGGCTAAACGTCCGACCATGTGAATCCACGATTGTTCTCATCAAACTGTATAGATAGTTGCTACCTTCCACATTATTCATCTACTTTCCCTTTTGTTACGATTCTTCAGCATTAAGAAAAAAAGGTTTGATAATTATTTGTGTTGATCAACCATTGTTTCAACACGGAATCGCTCATTTCATCGTTCGTGACGTCATAACGCAAGTAAACGTGACTTCACTGTTGACGGCCATCAACATTGCTTACATGTACATTGTCTTTTTCCAGAATATTGATTAAATCAACTTAAAATTTTGGCTGTATTTGAATATATAAATATATATGAATATATAGGGCCCACTGAGATATCTCAAGTTTTCCCTTTATGTACGTTGACGTTGGTTGATATTTGGTACAAAGGTGTATACTACAGATATGTTCTCAAACGTATGTAAATGCAAAGGGATACTATCAAAATGGACACACATTATTAATGACAATTTCTTCTGACATGCATATTCTGGTGTCAGGCAGGTAGGATCTGGCTGCCACACTAAAGACGACGTTATTAATAGGGGCGGGATAGCGCAGTGGTTAGCGCGTTCGGCTTTGGATCAAGAGGTCCCGAGTTCGAATCCCGCCAGGGTCACGGCCACTTTGTCTGTAGTAGCGAGCTGTTCTACACGCAGTAAGGTTTGGGTGCAATGCTACACTGATTTTTAGCGTAGTACCAACCATGGTTCACTAGTTCCAGCCGATGCTCGCAGGTTTCACCGCAAGGCATGGCGTTGCGGGCTTTCTTCCTGCCATAATACTAGCAGCCGCGATGTAAGTGAAATACTCTTGAAAGCGGCGTTAAACTCCAACTCACCTCACCTCACCTCACGTTATTCTTCTGGCTTCCACTTTCCGTAGCGCCATTCAGAGGAGAATGTGAAGAAACTGCAAAGTAAATCAATGAGTGTCTATCAAGCTGGACGTTCACCCTGTTTCTAGTCTATTTGTTGGCTTAATAATAACTGTAACACAGCAACGACAGGAACCATACTGAGACGTCCAGTGGTGGGAGACACTTGTCTAAAAGCAATCAACCACTGTCAACGGCACATTCTTTCCCAGACAGCGACAGATCTATAGGGATTTCTGCCCACAGAATCACATCGTCGTTATCATCCGATTGCTCACTGAAACCTGTGAGTGGAGTCTCCTTGCTCCCTTGACACTCACAGATGAACATTAATAAATGTATTTCTGAAATATATTCCGATATTGGTCCATCTTTTAAAACTGCCAATGATGTCTTCTTGCTTCAATGAAAACCAAAGATGATCATTGGCATTTTATTTTAAAATATATAACAGTATACCATAAACTTAGACTTTTGTAGATTGTTTAGATCTTAAATTTGGCAATTGTTTCAAAACTAGATTTATTACACATCAGATTGAAAAAACGAATGTATACTGGTAAAGCAACGTTGATATTCAAATGCAACTTGCAATTATTTAGTAATCAAGCATTCCCATATCTTAAATCACAAACAGTTCTAAGAGGCGACCTAGGATAAGGCATAGTTATCTTACTCTAGTTAATTGTGCAATAAATAAACATGAATCTATCATTCTGCACATCGAGAGTCCAATCGCATATCAAGCATTTAACAAAACAAAAGGAAAACAATATTTGCGTTAATACTAAGTTATTCTTTCGCCCATTTGCTCTAAGAAACATGGTGTAATTCAAGTCACGATTCAGCACTCAGAGATTCGGGATCCATCCTGAGTGATGACATATTGAGCCGCATCCGTGGAGCCAGTGCCGTCAGTGATAGCGGTGCCAGATTACTGAAGCAACCAGTAGACAGCTTTGTAATAGGCCTGTTTATTACTCCCGTGTCAGTGAACACATATACGTGAATTAGTAAGTCTCTTGTTCTCTTAAATATAGATATCAATATATGAACGTATAAACTGCGATGAAGTGAAGGATTTGTATATATACAATACCCTGTACTCGCTGTTGTTAAGTAACATATAACAACCAACAGGCTGTTTAAATAGTGTTCTTCATTTGAGGTGAGGTGAGTTGTGGTTTAAAGCCGTTTTTAAGAGTATTTCACCTATGTCTCGGCTGCTAGCATTATTGCAAGGCGAGAGCCTGCACCGTCAAGGCACGTGGCTATGTTTTGCCGTGAAACTTGCGAACATCGGCTTGATCTAGCGACCCATGGGTGGTACTGTACTGATTTCCAGTGTAGCATTTCAGCTAAACTGTACTGCACTGCAGAGTCCCTAGGGAGGTTTCTTCTTCATTTGAGATCTGTATATAGTGTCAGTGAACATATAACACTGCATCAAACCGTCTATTCAGATAGTAGGAAGAAGAATTAACAGCCAGAAGTCTTAAAGGGAATGTCTAAGCTTCATAATACCTGTTCTTACCATCGACCTTAAAGGTCATTATTCTACGTGTATGATCGTCGTTTGCATTGGTAAAGATATCAAATTTATTGGCGGTTGGCGGTATATATTATTTCAAATAAAAGCTTAATATGAGTTAATTACATGTTATGTTAGAAGAAACACGAGTATGATGAAATGAGATCAAACGAGCCGATTAAGATTCTCTATTCATAAAATGAACGCCATTTACGAACGTGTTTCATTTTAGAAACATATATGTCAACATATACGCCAAGTTTGTCAAAGAATCCATGCAATGTCCGATCCAATCGTAAGTTGACCGTCATTTATAAATCTTTGCTCTGTTTTTTAAATGAATTTATCCACCATTCTTTCTTAATACCAAGAATTGGATAAGAACAGGAAGATTTTCTGGATAACAACTTCTTTAATGTGAAAATACACGACGTTTATGTACACATGTTCATACGATATAATGCATCAAGAGAATTGACTCTATCATTTATTCTTATTTGATAGAAACTGGCTACTGATATCCTGTATATATGTACACATGTTCATACGATATAAAGCATCAAGAGAATTGACTCTATCATTTCTTCTTATTTGATAGAAACTTGCTACTGATAGCCTGTATATCTGTACACATGTTCATACGATATAAAGCATCAAGAGAATTGACTCAATCATTTATTCTTATTTGATAGAAATTGGCTACTGATATCCTGTATATCTGTACACATGTTCATACGATATAATGCACCAAGAGAATTGACACAATAATTTATTCTTATTTGATAGAAATTGGCTACTGATCTCCTGTATATCTGTACACATGTTCATACGATATAAAGCATCAAGAGAATTGGCTCAATTATTGCATTGGAAGCACGTCCGACCGGTGTTACCCGATAGTCCAACAACTGACAACTGGCGTACAGCAGCTTAGAGATAATACGATTGGAAAGCCGTGGATTCTGCTCGCTGATCGGTTCCAATTACCTATCAGAGTAGCTCCCTTCAACTTCTTGCCGTGACCGAAGAGCTGTCTTCCCCTTGATAGCAGAGTTGTGGTATTGCATCATCAACTCCTAGCTTATACTATCCCCAAAAGGAAACGTAAGAGAAAACGATAACATCTGTTGAAAAATATCTATTGAGTGTTTGTATTTTGTGTTCTAATGACACAAACATTGATTATGCAACATGAAGCCTTTAATCCCATGTTCCGAACCGCACTGAACTACACGCTTAGAACGATCAAAATAGGTAATGCCCTTTGCAAATTGGCGGTGTTATGCTCCACAACGAACGAAGGAAGTGCAATACATCATCATCACGTATTAGCCTCATGTAACTTTTCAGATGTAATAAGTAGTTTCAAGATTTTTTGTGAAATATGAAAATATCGCAAACGGACATTTGAATATCTGAATATCAAATTTGCAAACCAGTTTAACATTGATAAAAACACAATCGTTTTAGTTCCAGAAAGCCAACCAAGGAAAATTTCATTTTAAATCTTTTTAAAAAGCATATCGTTTCTCATAATACACTTATTACAAATTTTAACATATAGAGATTCAGTAATATACGAAAACAATGTGATCACCTGCCATTTTTTGTGAAATTTGTTTTTCAATTTTGAGGTTCAAAAACACTTTTTTCGGCTTGGTATCCTATATTTTCGTAATCAGCAACCTTTAAATGTGTAAGATAGACTGGGTACCAAATACTTCTAAAAAAATGCCTCTTGCTTTCATCTTATCCATAATCTGCCCTAGTCTATAAGTTGTTATACCTATCTGCGCATGCTCAAATCCGCCCAAGTAAAGTGATTTCCCTCTTACGGCATTTAGAACTAACTCCATTCGAGACTTGTTGGAAAGTCGACATCTGCGATAAAAACAGTTAGTCACCGATTGAAACGTTACACATATACATGTAACTTACATATATATGATATTAACACATCATTAAAACAAAGTCAAATTAAAAGATATTAACAAAGGTAATAGTTTAGTTTATATTTCGTAACTTGACAAATATAAACGCATATTTGTTGAAAGAAAAAAACAATGAGAACTGAATCCATTCATCGGCGCTGCGCGTGGGGAAAACTTCGCTAAGGCATAGAATCAAATTTATTAGTTTTATGTTGGTTTGTAAGGAGTAGTCAAATTAGAAATAGCGCTCTGCCCGGGTTTAAGGATATGGGATTGGAGAAGGACCAACGAAAAACCAATCTAGTGATCTAAATTATATGTTAACTTCTAAGACACTGCCACGGGCGAGATGAATATCTCTTCGCATTTTAAGCTTATGAAGGAAACACTCAAAGTTTAGCTATATGAACTACAGCTTCTGGTAACAGTGGGTCTCCTTTCATCATTTAGAGCTTCACATTAGTAATATTAATTAAAAGGACATATATGTATATGTCTATGTTCCCTCTAAGAGGAGCTGATGTTAGATGGTATCGTGTCTGTGATATATACATCTCTGTGGTTGATCAAAGGTAAGTTTCACTTAACCGATAAGTCTCTTCCATTATCTACATTAAAGAAACTCTGTGGTTTGAAGCTCGTCATTTATGCCATTTTGATACCTTCGTTGTCCAAATCACCATCACCATTATGCTACAGGGAATACAGACATATGTCACATATCCTTTTCAATGCTATTTGGGGGGGGGGGGGGGGGGGAGAGGAGGTGTTTGGGAGTTCGAACACTCGATAACCTTCATGTAATACTGTCCCTTAGATTCATATGCATGTGCATCCAATAAGTTTGTTCAACAGCTATCAATGTTTTAATACTCGTTGGGTTTTTTTTTCGTCTCCTGGCTTTGTTTCTTAAACAGAAGTCTTTTCAATAAGTTTTCAATAAAAAAATAAAATGATGTATTTCGACGTACAACGGGATATTTTTATTTAAAAAAATACCAACATTTCTTTTTACAAAAAATGTAAAATATCAACGAAATGTGTACGTTGTCTTCAAAACTGTTAATAAGATAAGATTAGGTTTTGCTTTGGTTGGACGTACACATTCACACAAACAGTTATTATGTTTAAAACTGATCATTGAATTTCACATTTGTTTGAAGCACACATGTGTTTCAGCTTGAACTGTACGCTGTATCTCCATGCATATATGTTATGTCGCGATCTTTCATCAGTGTTTGATAGTTAAATAGGGAATGAGAAGCACAACGTAGATTTCTCAAACTATCCTGGTCTTATTTGCATTTGCTTAGAGTTTGGTCAACAAAACTGCATTGTTTTCAATATAATATGTCATGTGTACGGAACTGAATTAACGATTTCAGTATTCACGACCATTAAATGAATATTAGATTTAATACAATATAAGTATTGTTTGATTCACTAATTTAAATTACAGTTACAGAGCTGTCCAAATTGTTATACAGTGAGGTGTAACATAACTTTTTGAATTTCCCTTTTGAAACGAATAAAACAAACAGGTCAGCTTAGGCAGTGTAAAACTCCTTGAAATGTGTACCTAAACGACCATAATTAAGGATGTTAACAACATTCCGGTATACAGCTGCACGCCAATCAGAAAGGCGATCGTGATTAACGGCTATTCTGGTTTCATGAGTGATGAAGATAAGGGGAGTTAAGTCCCTTGTTCGCTTTATTTGATTGAGGAGTTAAGGGAGTCGTTGTTTGCATATTAAACGTAATGAACACTCACGCACACACTTCGAAACATAACGTTTTCTCATAATACAGAAGTTGTCATTCATAATTTCCTTTTGTTATGTATTCCACTTCTAAATCCGCTTCAAAAGCTTCAGTTGACATTTATTCATCAAGATTGAAATGGCAACAAGAGGCACAGCGTGCTCTCTATGATAAACCGACAGATATTTGTCAAACTTTGACAAAATTATTATATAATTGATAATATTTATAACGATTATTATCAAACCAATGTTCTGATGATCTCATAATTGGTAACAGTTTTATAATTCATAGAGTAAATCACACGGATAAAGTGTATTCCTCATAATTATAATGAATCCAACATCATATATACGTCTCTGTCGTGTCATTCGTATGATAATTTGTTATGCAATAAAGCGTTTAATCAGTATGCCTTTCGGCCATCTAACACGCTAGGTGGGTACAAATCTAGGCTGGGTGACATATCTTGTCTTTTATGTAACAATGATTCATTAGCACTACTTGTGTGAACCTGTTTCATTGTTATTGACATGGGCAATAGGGAGGGTGGTGGGATGGGGGATGGGGGATATAATTCAAATAAATTCAAATAACAACATACATGTACAACCCACGGTATGCATTTAAGTAGAGAAGGTATGTATGGCTGTTAAATTGACATTTTATATAGTCATATACCACCAATGATTTACAAAACTCGTAAATAATGTCATAGTCCTTGTGATGGACAGAAGATAAATGTTGCTTATAAACTCTAGTATTCCTTTGGTATAAATGGTTTAATCATAACAAGCAGGATGATATTTTTCAAATTACAAGTGTACATTTCATACAAAGTAACTAAGAATAATCCAACACACCTTATGAATGCATTCAGAGAAGCGGCTGTAAAATCACCATATAACTGTAATGCCAATCAGTAAGGTACACACATATCACATTACTATGTAGATGTCAAATAAATGGTTAACACCTTAATTTATGTTTTAAACAGAACACATTTTGTAAAAAATCCAATAATCTGCAAATCGGGACTATTGTGTTTTATTTGAGTACATGAAATGAGAATTCATAATTGAATATTCATATTCACCGTCTTCTTATTCATCCCGGCGATACAAGACCTGAAACCGTGACAATTGGTGCATTTGGTGCATTCGTATAGCTCTTTATTCATTAACTACCACACGCATGGCATGTATACACTATTGACTGATTGATTGTATGGGTCGGTAACTCCACCAACTACAGGGAAAAATGGGCCAATACGATACAAACCATCTTCACAAGGTCACGGCCTTAACGAAAAGATTTCCAACTTTTAAAGGGGCAGTAACACGTGTTTCCAACTCTTTTTTTTTTTCAAATTTCCCATTTATAATGATAGTTTATGTCATTTATATTTACTTCAGGGGGTAAAATATCTTATAACACAAACCAATTATCCGTAGTGGTAATAACGGTGTTGCGTATAAAGCAAAAATTGCATGGCGGCCATTTTATCGTGAACACATTTTTTTTATTTGGAATAACAAAAACGATTATCATGTCTTTACGGAACCATGTACACTAATTCTTTAACTTGATTTTCCGAAGAGAGAAGGGTGTTTTACTTTTAGTGACATTGTTTTTCAAATACATTTAATTAACTTATTTGATCGAAAAAAACGTGCTACTGCCCCTTTAATATATAGAGTTTATCTCGATACGTTTTCACATTGTCCCGGGAAGATGGATACAGACATGCTGAGTAACACAATTTGTATTAATCTCTGTCTTACAGTTTTCAAAATCTGTTCTGGAAGCGAAATTGTAAACTGCATTTTGAGTTTTGCTACGGAATCAAGATGAAGATGTTTCTACATGGATATGGCTATGCCTTAAACAATTTTAGTTCTGGGTCCATATTTTATAAGCTGTCTTAGTGCTAAGATAGTCGTAAACCAATGTTAATGTATGGCACTTACGACTATCTTAGCGCTAAGAGAGCTTCGAAAATATCCGGAAACAAAATTGTTGGTTATGTTTCCATGAATATATAATATAATATATAATTCCAGAGAAGTTGAAAATCCCATAATTCACACCTACATGATTATGTTCTCCGCTGTGCCTTACGGTATTTTAGTTCCGTCCCGGAAACGAAACAAGGACGCACAGACAGACGGACGGAGATCATATCTATATCCCCCGACAACCTAGTTGTGGCAGGGAGTAGTAACCGAATTTAACGGACTCAAAGGTACAGAAATGATCAGGCTACTTGAGATCTATTGTTACAACTTGCAGTTATAACCCGTAGAGTCGACTTTGTTACTTGTACTTCAGTTGTTGTAGAGGCGATACGATCAGCATGTTCTCACGGTGCAACTAGATTTGAATTATACAAGTCATAACTACAAATCCTACCGTAATACGGGCCGTTAGTTACTCTAATTATCTGCTGTCGATATCCTTTGCATTTGGGATTGTAACTATGTACATTGTGTACCATTTGTCCCGCATTCACACAACTGAATAATGACCATCAGGTTCGAATACACCCCATGGTTCACGGTGAGGCTGAACATGTTTGTGCTGCCCTACTGCACTTGGCAACAGCACGTGTTCATATGACAACCATCTAATCAGCTTCCGGTTTCTCATACGTGCACCAGGGCTCCGTTCCATAACAGCGAGGCTTATAATCGCTCACTGAGCGCTCAATCTAGCGCTCAATGTGGCGCTCATTCTCTCTTGAACGACACGGTGCGATTCCTCGAGGTTTGCCCGCTTTGCTCCGTAGCGCTACATTGAGCAATCGCGTTCAAGAGAGGTCACAGGTGGGCTCGATCTTGGGACTTACATACAATACGTTCACTGTATCGTCTGTCTAGTGTCGCAGACGTCTCAAAGATCGAGTTCTTAATAACAAATACAACTGTCTCAATGAAAATAAAGCCACTTATCTTCATCTGCAGTGTTACATTCTATGTGTAATTCCTGTAGCAGTTATGTGCGTCACTTTTGCAATTTGTATCACGTTTTACTATTCATATCACATGTTACGTTGTTACAACATTTAAGGTTTGTATTATGGTGTTATCAGTTAAGTATTTCGGTATTCGCCTAGTCACAGGCCCGAGGTTCGTCATTCAGGCACCAGACAATGTGCAGGGGCTAATACAACGCACCTGGCACCTGTAACTCGCTAAATACAGGACTAAGTAATTAATAGTATTACCATTCCGTTATAATCCTCTTTATTTTGACCACAGTAAAGTCTTCATTTCGCCGGAATCAAAATTAATAAGGAGGTTGGTCAACGCATATAACTGTTGAAAGGTTTAAAGCAATGACTTTCACTGTTTGGTTTTCTGCGCATTCTGATACTCGCACTGTTTGTTTCATATTGGTCGTGTTTTCCTGTGTTGGCCGAGTTGCCCAACCATAAGATCAAGGCCGTGAATACTGTTTAAATACCATACATTGATAATTTATTAATACAACTGGGGAGAGACTGTTGTATTGTCGATAACATGTCGTTATTATACTCTGTATCATTTTGCAAGAATATCAAATCATTGTGATGTCTGTAGTAATTACCTTTTCATACAAAAAATGCATAACACAAATATATCACGTTGATTTTTCAAATAGTTTTATTGAAACCTCATGAAGAGCCATCAGAGATTGAGAGAACTGAAAATGAAATGAAAATATATGCATTAATATTATAATATAAGCAATATGTGTCTTGATATTGATAAAATATATGTAATGAAACCTAATTTACTGTTACTGTTTACTGTTACTGCTTATTTGAGAAAAACCTTGTTAAAATTCAAAGTCCCTATCGTAAAGGATATATATCAACCAGTAAGTAGCCAGAATATGCAAATTTGATGCGATAATTTACAGTAACTTTTTATAACGATACGCTTCCATAACTGAAGTCCAAATTGAAAATGACAAATTGAAAATGACAAATGGAAAATGACAAATTCCTGCGGCATTCATTGTTCAAATACGAAATTGCCATTCATATCAGATAAAAACGTATTAATAAAACCTTTAGTTCAAACTAAAATGACATCTGCATAAATTGCCAAGCTTGAATGTTGATAATAAAAATAATTCATAAACAAACCTTTTAAAAGCCAAAGTCGTAACCAAAATCCATGTCAAACATCCAAGGAAAACGGAACATTCCTGGAAATCCGCCCATTCCTGGAAATCCGCTCATTCCTGGAAATCCGCCTATTCTTGGAAAACCTCCCATTCCTGACATCCCAGACATTCCTGCCATTCCCATGTTCATCATGCTACCCGGCATTTGTATTGACATCGCAAGACTCATAGTGACCATGGAGACAACGACCAGGGCAATCTTCATATTCGTCATTGTGGAGACTGCAATATAAACATCCACTTTTAGATTGAATATAGTTTATATGAAATTTGGAATCTAGAAACAGAAGTATACTCAACTTAACATTCAATATACACCTAATATATATATATATATAACACAAAAATGTGTTAACTCTTAAACCATAATCTTGGCATAGCTGAAAGCCCAACCATGTTCCACACATATCATGCTGCTAAGGTCCGGAAGACCTAAACAACTGGCTCTCCATGGTGATATATATCAACTATTACTATAAATTTGTCCACATTAAAATAAAGGTTGTCCTTCCCTCCGTTTGTTGTGTGTTGTATCTTGTCATTGTAACAATTGCATACAGTTTTAGTATGAAACGACATGACAAACCACAAGGTAATTATTACACAATTCTAAATCATCAAATTACAACCATTGTTTTATCAACATTTATAGCAAGTCTAAAAGCAGCAACGGTGAAGATGCAAACAGGAAGATTAACTTACCTGATAAAGCGAAACTTCCAAGTGGTGTACTACAAGGTGTTTGATTTCAGTTATACCTCCACCGCTTTTCACTCGGTATATATAGGCGTTTAACAACAACAAAAACAAGCTCATCAACGTTTTTCGAGTGTCATTTTAAAAGTGAGAAGGCCAATAAGGAACGTTATTTATGGAAGACAATTTTTATTGCAACTTCTTTAAGACAAATTATTTGTTTCGACATAGACTCTCCCATTTAAGCTGTCACTTTCAAATAAACGACATCAGTTACTTTACAATAAGCTTAACACCTCGCTCAAACCAAATTGTTTTCTAAAGCAATAAAACATCATTTTAGAGTAGATTGTTTTCTTCTTTGCTAAGGTCATTTCTTGACCAGTGGTTGACCGGTCATTTCATATATATTTAGACAATTTTAGTAAATGTCATCGCGGTGAAAATGATGTGATGATAAACAAAGAAGTATTAATCGCAGCGGTCACTGACGGTCGTATTATTTCAACTCCCATTTCTAATTTGAACTCGTCAACTGTAAAAGTGAATTTTTGTTTTGTCACCATTATCGCAATAGAATATATCTTATAAATGGTTCAACATGTGTAAAAATATTAAACATCATATTTCTGCGTCGGTGACACGATCAAGTTACATCTCATCAATGAAAATACGAAGTTTAATTAGCTTATAATAATCAAAGCTCATCATCTATATTAGTGTATACATACACATACACATTTTGTATCGGGCGTTTATAATATGTTTAAGAATTCTTAGTAAAATTTATTTCAACGTATTTTCGACATCTCCTTAAACCTATATTTTGGATGGAGAAGATTGTTCAGGAGAGAATGCAATCTACATAGAATACACTTTAAGCGACCTTGACATGGATATAACCTAGCTCAACCTAATAGAAATACATATTCACATCGTTGCTGAACCATGATCTGTGTTTTCATTAAAGGGAGAGATCTATGTAAAACAGTTACTGCATTACTCAAATCAGTCTTTAGAAACCCTGTTTTTAGCACCTGATTCGTCACATCTTTTAACATTCAAAGCACACCAGGGCTCTGTTCCATAACAGTGAGCGCTCATAATCGCTCATTGAACGCTACATTGAGCGCTACATTCTCTTCTACTTTCTACATGCTCATTCTCTCCTGAACGGCACTGTGCATTCCACGAGGTTTCTCGTTTTGCTACGTAGCGCTACATTGAGCAATCATTGAACGATTACTTTTAAATCTCTCTTGAACGCGGCCCTTGTGTATCTAGAAAGTGGCTTGCAAAGTATCTTCATTAAAAAGGTACTCTGACATGACATAAAATAAAAGGTTTGTCGTCCGCATCCAGATAGCCTTGCTTTACCTCTGGAGCCAACTTTAGGAACATGTTTATAAATGTTTGTGTGGACCTTTTCAGGTTGTTCACGAGTTCGTCAACCCCGTAATTAAGTTTATGTCGTGTAACAGATCAATTTGCCTAACATACAGCTTGAATTAATAGGCAATTGCTTTAATTTATTCGTGAAAAGTTTGATTGCTGTTAATTTTACTTTTACGATCTGGTGAGATATGGTCTCGCATGTTTTATGCTGCAGGAAAGACCTTTGATGTAATTTTTAATATTTGTCCTTGCCATTCCTCGTTTTGTAACAGGCTTCCAGAACTTTGGAATACCACAATTTTAATTCGTATTCTTGAAATTCATTAGTTATTTCAATTTCCCATACATTATGTCACAGGAATATTCATTTTGCTCTAAAGATTCGAAAAAGTTTCTGCAAATATTGCTTAATCATTTGCGAAAAACAGTAAAGAATTTTTTACTGCAGAATGTCCTCAGTAACTGCCGTAGTATCGGGTCTCAATAAGAGTTGACAAGTTCATTGTAAAAAGTGCCGTCGACAATATGCACCCCTGAAACTCTTCACGTGTTTAATGAATCAGTCATAGTAAATGTATTACTCTCGTCATATACGTTCTGATATATAGCAAATTGGTTTTGTTCAGTTCCTCACGATGATACATGTCGATGATGGGTTTTTGTTCTCTCTGAAGTCTTGTGACATGTTTCCTCGAAAGCGCAGAATATGTTTAGTGTTGCTGACTTTGGTCAAGTTTGTAACTGATTCACCTATTCTTGAATGAGACTTTTTAATAATGTGTCCACTTGTCACATGAGCATTCGTTTAAATATTCTCTTCGGATCAATATTTTGATATAAACAGTTTTGATACGACGTTTAAGAATGAAAGTTTAAGTTTGATGATGTTTGTTTTGAAATTCTGGAGAAATTTTTTTTTATTCATAATATACATTTTCTAGTCATCTTAGTAGATATACTGAAGAACAAAAGAAACGTCACCATATTTTCAACAGAGTACAAACTAAATATTTATGTATCGTGCTTTTATTTTTCGATCTGTTTTAATACACTTTGGATGCTGATATCGCTTTTCTTTCTTGAGATTTTTGGACACAATGTTAAAGGTTAAATTGTTTTTAAAAGTAGAAATTTAATTAACAAAGGATGTCGTCGACATAAACAACCTTTTAAAATTTGTTGGCGCATCATTACTGTAAGACGTCATAAAATAAGCCAAAATTGCTTTTAGACGCTCCTATCGCGTCTAGTGAAGGAGATTCCAAAACGACGATTTCTTAACACGTGTGGTATTAAGAAATATGAACAGATACATTTTATAATGTTTTTACAATTCAAATTTAGCTTAGTTGGCTTCTGAAAAGATGATATAAACAATCGTTTTTTCGTGAGATGAGTTTTTCTGTTTACATTCAAATGTTCTTGTCTTATGAACGTATTCTTTTTTAGAATAAAAGTGTTAACTTATTCGTATTTGTCTAAATAGGTTGTGTGGTTATAGTCGTTACGTGAAGAGGTTGTCACTTTACATGCATATTCAATGACTTTTGTGTATACAATGGCATGTGTGAATTCAATTACGTTCCAAAACTTCTAATTTAAAGTTAATGGATATAACATAATATTCATAGTTATTTATATTTTAAATATAATTGTAAATATACATTAATGACATCGTGATGATGTGAGTAATAACTACATTTGTATATATTAACTTTAACATAACGTGAGCTTGGTGCAGAAAGGCATTTTTTAACATTTTCATGTTCTTAGAAATAATTGATCGCTTCAATGTTCTTTATGTTTCGTATAAATTTGGAGACTTAATAACTGAAATATGAAAAATGTATTAAAGATTATGTAAAAAGTTACCAAGTGAATACACATTTTGCAGAATGGGACCGTGTGTCACTTGATTCCTTTCTGCCCCAACCGATTGCACAACACGGCAGTACCATCTACAATAATCAATTACTATTTATGGTTTTATTTGAACAGATACGTTTTATTTTTTAAAAGGACTTCATTTAAAATCCTTGAAGTGGCAATGTTAACATATTCAGTGCAAAAGATTTAAAACTAAAAATGCGATTTTCTCAAAATGACGATATATTCACTGGATACCCTCGGTAAAAAAATCTCGATATTTGGTTCTTATAACCTTTATGTCTATAGTATGATGTGTTAATGGTCTCACTTATGTAGTGTTTTAAAAGTATTCGTTGTAGATATACAGAAAAACAAAAGGATCAGTTTCCTTATATTGATATTTATTCAAGTATATGTAATATATTTCACAGTGCCCTCACTTAAACATTCCAAAAATGTCAATATCGAACATGTTCTCCAGAAACATGCTTTGGAATGGGTTGAAGCCGAACATGTTTCCGAATCCTCTACCTCTGTTACCAAACAATTGGTTTCCCATTCCAGAGCTTCCAAACAATTGGTTTCCAATTCCAGAGCTTCCAAACAATTGGTTTCCAATTCCAGAGCTCCCAAACAATTGGTTTCCCATTCCAGAGCCGCCAAGCGTAGGGTTCCCCATTCCAGAACTGCCAAGCGTAGGGTTTCCCATTCCGAATGATGTAAGCGACGGGTTTCCCATCACAGTGTCTCCCATTCCAGAAGCACCAGCCATCGAGCTACCCATTCCTGGATTTCCTGGATTTTCGGCCCCTAATGCTGGATTTCCTGGATTTGGCATTCCAGAAACCATAGCAACGGAAGAAACTACCAGAAGGATAAGTGTCGTCATATTGCTTGTTTCGTCAGCTGAAAATGACACCCAGCATGAAAGATTTTATTACGCAGTGTTTGAATATAGGACATTTTCTATTAAATTTTGTTCAGATGACATTTACACGAAAATCCTTAGAGACAGATAGGCATTTCGCTATGAAACAGATGTTACAAGCAGTTATCAGAGAAATTTTTCACAGCACTACCTACCTGTTTACAGAGTGCACTGTTGAAGGAACGAATGATACTGTGACTATCTTACCCTTACTTTATATAGTATCCCTGGTATTGAAGATAACATATTTTCTATCTGAACTCAAGGTTCAAGCAGGTGATGAAAATGGTCGTTTAACAATAGGTTTAAATTTCAGTTTCGTTTTGACATAAACAAAATAAAGAGATTGATGATTGGTGTCACGTTAAGGTCATTTATAAAAATGATATATTTCCCCTTGAATTCAAAGTTCAGAAACCTTGTTTACAAACACATACACATGAACGGCGTACAATGACGAATATTGTTTGCTTCCTGTGACCGTATAAGGTCATTGCTTGACCAGTTAATGACCGATAAATAATACATTTAATGACGGTTAGTCGTGACAACGTTAAGAACGGTTTATCTTCATCTAACCTTCTGACTTTCAATGCAAAATAACAACATATTTTAGAATAAGAATCATGTTTTTATTTAGATTTAATTCACTTTCTATGTAAATTATATGTATATTTACTTTAAAATGTCATACCATATTATTGAATGCATTATGTATTGAAATAAAGATTAGATGTACAAAGTATTTATCAAAAGCTATGGTGAATGAGTATAGAAATATTAATTTTCTGATCACTGGGCAACTGTTTGGAAACGTTGAATGGTGAATACGAGTTTTACCTTTTATATTGAAAACGAGTTAGAAATACATTTTAATATTATTGTTGTTAGAATTGTCACGCCTTTCAAATGAAGATGGTCAACGGAGACTCGAAGCTGGTCGGTCTATGATCGACGTTGCAAAGCCTTTAATTGCTCTCGACAAACAATGTATTGTCTTGTCATGAGTGCATCAAACTGGAACGGTTGTTGATCGCCCGACGTTCATCACGTGTAACGTTATTCAGTTATGACATAGATAACAGGACAAGAAACAGATGCGTTACGGCAACCTCCACAAGTAGGGAAGAATGTTTTGGAGGAGATAAGTGCACAAACTGTAAACCGTTGCCTTTACGAACTAGGAGGCCCCATAACGGACCAAACTTTACGCCTCTCCATCGCCGCAACGGACTACTGTGGGTTACAAGACACGTGTGGTTTCATCAAGATAATAATGGAATTTTGTTGTGTTCAGTGATGAATCTCGTATCACAATGAGGTTTGTCGACGGCGAGGCCCTAGTATACGTTAGTAAAGGTTAACGTCATCCTCAAGACTGCGTCCGTGAGGTTGACATGATTGGTGGTGGGAGCATCATGGTTTCGGGCTCTTTTCGTGCATACAGACATTCTCCTCGTGTTTGAACTTGAACTGCTGCCGAGTAAACTCAGTACAGGATAAGATTTACAGCCTGTTTTCCTCCCTAAAAAGTGTTCCTAGATAGACGTTCCAACAAGATTACGCTAGATTGACCTTCTCGTAGCCCCGATCTCATTGAACACATCTTGGATGAGAACTTCAACATCATCTTGTAAAGCAATAGCGACGTCAACAACGTCTTGTGTTCACAAACGTTCTGGGGTCAATGAGGAGATGGTATCGGCTGAGACGCACAACTGCTAGCATGTGTGTGTGTCTGTTCGTCCTCAAGAATTTTTTTCTTGAAATAAATTAGTTACAAAAGTGCTATTTTTCTGTTGAAAGGGATAAATTCAATCAATGAATCTTAATACTCCCACATTACTGCATTTTAGATAGAAAATGTTGGGGTGCAACATATTTTTACTGTGTATATTTGCACTACACATAAATGTGGTTGTGTATACGTCAATGTTGAGGTATATATATTTATGCACGTCTATTGGTTCGAGGAAGAAGAAAAAGGCTCAGAATATTTTTTTTTTAATTAATTCAAATACATTTTTAAAGTGTATCAATGTATGTACTTGTTGAAGTTTGTATTTGATAGCAAATGAATTGAGTTAGTGTCGAAATCATATGAAGATACTGAAACAAATAGCATTCTTTTATGTAGCCGAGTAATAATGCTGTTCACAAAATATCAATATAAGGAACAGGAAATCATGATTTTCTGGATAACAACGTTTTTGCTGCAAACATATACGGTGTTTCGGAGTATATGCTTACCCCTTCATCAGGTGGAATGTGAGGTATAACAAAGTTGGATACATTTATACAGATAATTACGATTTGTAAAGGAACCGAAACAAATGTATTCCACCCTGTTATACACCACAGTTGTACACAATAAAACAACTTGCAGTTGTCAACCAGGAAATAAATCTTGTTTTCTGTATTCCACTTATAAATGCCCATAAGGGTCCTTGGTTATTCAAAACTATTAGAAACAATGGACATTGTTTCTGCTTTTCTTTGCAATTGTATGAAAACTATGTTGTCATCAATTGTAAAAGTCATTTGTTGAATACTTCACTTCGTAAGCCAAAGTATTTAGTCTAAACGAGTTCATCAAACTCCTGAAGAACGATGAAAACTCCTATGTAAGTGTACACATTGTGTACATGTTACGAACCATCTAGGGAAAATCAAAATCTGCAGATTGTGAGCTCACAATCTAGGAATATTTCACCATTCCTAGATTGTTTAAACAATCTGCAGATTGTTCGACTCTAACAATCTGAGGATGATCACAATCTAAGAATTTGTTTGTAAGGCTATCTAACAGTCTGTACGAGTCGATTCCTAGATTGTAAAGGGTTCTCAAATAGTTATTATATCTTATCTAACGACTACAGATTGTTCAGGTCTCACAATCTGCAGATTGTTTAATCAATCTAGGAATGGTGAAACATTCCTAGATTGTTCGAACAATCTGCAGATTGTGATGATTCCTAGATTGCACGGAACATACACACTGCAGAGAGCGGTCATTAACGAAAAAAGGACAAAACATCTAAGAACAAACCTGAAACTTTGACATATAATTACCCTATTACATGTACAATTTTACGAAAAGCCTGTCTGTTGTATATTTACCCGAGAGAATGAGGAATATACTCTCGTTTGTGACGCAACTTTAACTGCATGTCATCACAATTACATTAGTAAAGAGGTATTTGACATGGGCACAGTACATGTACCTGTTTATCAATCCATTTATTTTTCTTGAATGAATATTGTTTAAACCACATAAATGTCATAAATATTAAATTGCTGTTCATGTATCATAATTCCTAAATATTAAAATCAGTTTTCACGGTTTCAGAGTGTACCTACATGTACAAATGTACATGACTTCTAAACTATTTGAATAACAAATGCTATCAGAATGTTATAATAAACATGCGGTATAAGTTCATTACTATTCATTACTGTTTGAAAGTTTGTGTATTTTATTGTTTTAGAACAAATTAACGACGTTACTTGTTGTGTATGTAACATCAAAATGAGGATGTGTGAACATATTTTAATTTTAAAGCTTAAATGTTTCCTTTTCATTCACTGGTAGGATTGTCGAAATTAATTACTCACGGTAGCACACTAGATACATTCTCTTTTAAATATGACTTTAGGTTATCATGCAACACAATCGGGTGATGATTATTATAAACTCTCGTGCAAAAGAAACATCCCCATACAAAATACAAGATATTTTAATCGACGGGCTATAAATACGACTGAAACATCGTTACGTCATGTCTTGAGAAACAATACTAAATATAAATGTTCAACAATTATCTGTTCCTACTTCTGAGAAACACACGTTATAAGAAATCGCCGTTCTGTAATATCCTTAATCAGACGAGATGTATATATAGAAGCGTTAAAAAGTGATTTTTTTGGCCTGTTTTGCGACGTCCTACAGTAATGATGCGTAATGATATTTATTTCGATGACATCTTTTATCAATAAACTACTTTTTTATTTATTAAACTTAAATACCAAACAGTGTGGCCAAACAAAATCTTACAAAAACGAGTTTAGCACCCCATGTGTATTTGAACAGACAAAACAAATTAAATGATGTATGAAATTGTGAATACTACTTTACACAACATGCGTTTATAAAATACATTCAAAATCTACTTTCTTCGACATCAATATTACATTTCATACTCTTTTAAAACTGTAGGGACGTTTCTTTTGCACGTGAGTATATATATTTCGCAAACAAGCGAACCATGGGTGATTTTAAATTTCAAATCAAGTTAATCTTCTTAAAACAGCGATTCTTTCACAAAGCAGCCTTTAGTAAAGGTTAAACTTTACTGTTTGCTATCACGCCGATGTTACCTTCATATTGACATGTATACTGTCGGCCAAAAGAAACGCCTACTTGATTTTCCTTAAAATGAAAGCTGAAATGATTTCTGAAATTTAATTAATGGTGGTCTCCACGTTATGCTGAAATAATAATTAATATGAGAGTCCATTGAAATCGTGGAAAAACTGTGATTTGAGTCAATAACATTCAATGCTATTTCCGGTTGATTCAATTGCGCACCGTTACCACGTGCATATGTAGCGTCACCACCACTTTAATGCGAATGTGTGCCTGTATTGTTGCTCGTGTTTGTATAAAAAAATATGTTTCAAATGTTTTTTCTGAACAAGAACTGATCGAAAACTGAACAATGTCTGTTGTCTCATTTCAACAATCGCCATTCTTTTGGACATGACAACTTCTGAAATTTAAATATATTATGCAGCAATGGAGCAACTTCATAATGCTTTAATATTGCTAAACTGTTTATTACAGTTTTCACGATATCTGAACAGATATTTGGTAGGCGTTCCTTTTGGCCGACAGTGTTCAATCACCTCAGGGATGTGTACAGAGTGTCGCCGTGCTGTGTAGTAGACTTGGTGTAATTCATGTGGCATATTTCAGACCCTACCTAACTGTTAATGGTAGTTATGAACGTCTATCAAAGCATTTTATCCAACTTCCGGTCTCGTTGCTATGGTTTCTTGCGTTACAAGTGTACATGTAGGTGTATTAGCCGATACACCTACACTTTTTCTGATATACCTATACTTTTTTTCTGATATACCTACACTTTTTTTAATATACCTACACTTTTGAACGACTGAGAAACAATGGAGTCAATTTTCTAAATATCCAAATCTAAGTGATGATACTTTATAAAATGTCAGATTATAAATGAACATATAAGGCACCTGGGATCGAACCCGTGTCCTGTTGCTTTCTGGCCGAACGACCTAACCATTACACCACGAAGCCAGTTTAAATGAATAAGGTTCTTATAATGCGTGAACTAATATCACAAATTTATGTATTTCTTTTTATATAAGAATGTAATTTAATTGTTGGTGCAAAATGTCTTAACATACTGAAAGTTGCTTCAGTTTTCTCTAAACTGTGGCCACGTTGACATTAGCCATGCAGTTTATAGCGTAAGCTGTACATTTCAGCAAGATGCAAGTGCATCTGCGTTGACAATACCGCCAATGGGCCATATCAATTTAATTTATATTTCGAGCCCCAAACATGGGCAATAAGGCCGTATTTGGGTTGTGCGTTTCATACACAAGCTTGTTTACAGCTGTATTGTTAAGAAATATTATGAAATAGCATCCGCTTACACTCGACCGTAAGTGGGGTATAAGACAGTTTTTCCCGTTGGAGCCTTACTCGGCTCCGCCTCGTAAGGGCCCCAAGGGGAAAGTGTAGGGTATCATTTGATACACGAGGAAAAGTATGGGTATATCTCTCACTTACACCAACTCTTTAGTCAAGACAGATAAGTATCCACGTCTCCAAATGACAAATGAAACATGTTGATACATCCACAGTATTTATTATCAAAAAAATTCTTTGTAGATCTCTGGGACCTGAAATGAAAAGAAATAATATTCATTTACGTATTGGACATTTTTTATCACTCAACAGAATTCCTATCCTAGGTATGTCTGTGTAGTGACGTCATCAATCAAACCAAGTTTGAAGATGATTACATTTGTAAAGTTTTCACAGAATTATGTTATGGTCATAACAGTTAACATACGCGTTAATGTTTATATGAATGTGTCAATGGTCCCACTGAAGTTGTGATTTTAAAGAATACGTATTTATCGATGATCAACGCCAAACTTGATAAATATCATTATACCGTTATAAACAAAAATGGATGTAATTAGATGAAACAATATACAATTATATGTATGTTTTAACAACAAATACATTTAATAATGAAAACAATACAAACAAGATGCACATTCTCTTTGCCCTTTTTCATAGAAATGTTTACAGAAACGTCCAAAAAAGTGAATCAAGAAGCAGACTATCCATAAAATTATTGCACGCTACTCACTTAAACAATCACCAAAGTCCGCCCATATCGAAGTCGTAGACGTTTTCATAGATCCAACGCTGGTAAGGGTTGAAGAACATGTTCCCGAAAAATGAGTTGCGCCCCATCGAGTTCCCAAACATTGGAATGCCCATTGATCCCATTGACCCCATTGATCCCATTGATCTTCCAAATAATCCTCCTAATGGGTTCATCGAACCTCCGACCATAGGATTCCCTTGTGTCCCGGATGATGGTGGCGTTTGAAGAGGCATGGAATACACCATTGCAAACATCATAACGACAAGTACTGCAACCTTCATCTTTGATCTACATAGAAAAATAGAAAATGCAATTCATACTCTCATATTTTATCATTTGAACGTTTGTAGTTTTTTTTATATTTAAAAATAAACCTTTAAATTAAATACATGCTTATTATATTTATTTCAGTACTAAAAATGAAGAATATATTATTTTAATAAGTCCTTTCACACCTTGAACATTTCAATTAAAGACAGCATTTCCTAAAATGTGGAATGTATTAAGTAACTGATAACGAATTCCCCCGTAACAATGATAAATGTTCTATGAAATTGATCCTTTAATACACTTTACAAATATCATATTTTTACGTTATAATATCACATTGTTAGAGCACAGTAACCCTTACCTGACGTGTCTTCGAAATGAAATGGGAGTATTGAGACAAACTTGTCCTTCATATTTATAAGCACAACATATTTCCAAATTTAGTAAATTGAAAAGAACAAAGACGGTTAAAGTCAATCATATACTAGCTGACACTTGAATTTTTCATCGTACCTGGATGATTGATGTATGGAAGTGTCAACCACATTTGAAAATATGTTCTCGAAAATGACCGCTCATAAATCTTGTAGTAAGTACATATGGCACATAAGACATTGTCTACAAACGGTTAATAAAACCACATCTTGAATGAGCGGGGTTGTCGTTGCAAGAACTTCAACGTCATCTCGAAAAGCAATGACGACGTCCACCTCGTCTTGTGTTCATAAACGTTCTTGGGTCAATGAGGAGATGGTAACAGTTGAGACGCCTGAAGAGGCCCCAACTGCTAGGATATATGTTTGTCTGTTCGTCGTCAATAATTATTTTCTTGAATTAAATTAGTTACAAAATAGCTATTATTCTGTTGAAAGGGATAAATACAGTCAATGAATCTGAATACTCCAACAGTACTGCATTTGAGTCAGAAAATGTTGGAGTGAAACACATTTTTACTGTGTAAAAATACATAAATAAAGACAAAAATTGGTTGTGTATACGTCAATGCTCAGGTATATATATCTATGCACGTCTATATTGGTTCGAGGAGGAAGAAAAAGGCTCAGAATGTTTTTAAAAATTCAAATAAAATAAAATAAATTGTATGTATATGTTTAAGTTTGAATTTGATAACAAATGAATTCAGTTAGTGTCAAAATCATATCAAGACAATGGAACAAATAGTATTTGTGTATGTAGCCGAGGAATACTGCTGTTCACAAAATATCAATATAAGGAACAGGAAATCACGATTTTCTGGATAACAACGTTTTTGATGCAAACATACACGGTGTTTCGGAGTAAATGCTTACCCCTTCATCAGTTTGAATCAGTTTGGAGTTATAACAAGGTCGGATACATTTATAAAGATAATAACCATTTGTGAAGAAACCGAAACAAATGTATTCCACCCTGTTATACACTACAGTTGTACACAATAAAACAACTTGTCACCCAGGAAATAAATCGTGTTTTCTGTATTCCACTTATAAATGCCCATAAGGGTCCTTGGTTATTCGAAATTATTAGAAACAATGGACATATTTTCTGTTTTTCTTTGCAATTGTAAGAAAACTAGTTAGTATTGTCATCAATTGCCAAAGTCATTTGTTGAATACTTCGCTTCGTAAGCCAAAGTATTTAGTCTAAACGAGTTCATCAACTCCTGAAGAACGATGAAAACTCCTATGTAAGTGTACACATTGTGTACATGTTACGAACCATCTAGGGTATATCACAATCTGCAGATTGTTCGAACAATCTGCAAGATTGTGAGCTCACAATCTAGGAATATTTCACCATTCCTAGATTGTTTAAACAATCTGCAGATTGTTCGACTCTAACAATCTGAGGATGATCACAATCTAAGAATTTGTTTGTAAGGCTATCTAACAGTCTGTACGAGTCGATTCCTAGATTGTAAAGGGTTCTCAAATAGTTATTCTATCTTATCTAACGACAACAGATTGTTCAAGTCTCACAATCTGCAGATTGTTTAAACAATCTAGGAATGGTGAAACATTCTTAGATTGTTCGAACAATCTGCAGATTGTGATGATTCCTCGATTGCACGGAACATACACACTGCAGAGAGCGGTCATTAACGAAAAAAGGACAAAACATCTAAGCACAAACCTGAAACTTTGACATATAATTACCCTATTACATGTACAATATCACGAAAAGCCTGTGTGCTTTATATTTGCCCGAGAGAGTGAGTATACAACTTTAAGCGTCATGTCATCACAATTACATTAGTAAAGAGGTATTTGACATGGGCATAGTACATGTACCTGTTTATCAATCCATTTATTTTTCTTGAATTAATATTGTTTAAACCACATACATGTCATAAATATTAAATTGCTGTACATGTATCATAATTCTTAAATATAAACGGTATATATATTCACGGTTTCAGAGTGTACCTACATGTACAAATGTACATGACTTGTGTATACCTCTAAACTATTTGAATAACAATACATACAATAGATACATTCTCTTTTAAATATGACTTTAGGTTATCATGCAACACAATCGGGTGATGATTATTATAAACTCTCGTGCAAAAGAAACATCCCCATACAAAATACAAGATATTTTAATCGACGGGCTATAAATACGACTGAAACATCGTTACGTCATGTCTTGAGAAACAATACTAAATATAAATTTTCAACAATTATCTGTTCCTACTTCTGAGAAACACACGTTATAAGAAATCGCCGTTCTGTAATATCCTCAATCAGACGAGATGTATATATAGAAGTGTTAAACAGTGATTTTTTTTGGCTTGTTTTGTGACGTCCTACAGTACTGTTGCGTAATGATCAATACACTACTTTTTTATTTATTAAACTTAAATACCAAACAGTGTGGCCAAACAAAATCTTACAAAAACGAGTTTAGCACCCCATGTGTATTTGAACAGACAAAACAATTAAATGATGTATGAAAATGTGAATACTACTTTACACAACATGCGTTTATAAAATACATTCAAAATCTACTTTCTTCGACATCAATATAACATTTCATACTCTTTTAAAACTGTAGGGACGGTTCTTTTGCACGTGAGTATATATATTTCGCAAACAAGCCAACTATTATATGGATGATTTCAAATCAAGTTAATCTTCTTAAAACAGCGATTCTTTCACAAAGCAGCCTTTAGTAAAGGTTAAACTTTACTGTTTGCTATCACGCCGATGCTTTTGTTACCTTCATATTGACATGTACACTGTCGGCCAAAAGAAACGCCTACTTAATTTTCCTTAAAATGAAAGCTGAAATGATTTCTGAAATTTAATTAATGGTGGTCTCCACGTTATGCTGAAACAATAATTAATATGAGAGTCCATTGAAATCGTGGAAAAACTGTGATTTGAGTCAATAACATTCAATGCTATTTCCGGTTGATTCAATTGCGCACCGTTACCACGTGCATATGTAGCGTCACCACCACTTTAATGCGAATGTGTGCCTGTATTGTTGCTCGTGTTTGTATAAAAGCTATGTTTCAAATGTTTTTTTTCTGAACAAGCACTGATCGAAAACTGAACAATGTCTGTTGTCTCATTTCAACAATCGCCATTCTTTTGGACATAATAAATGAATAATAAATAATTGCGTACTTATATTGCCCCTTTTCCACACCCTAATGCTCAAAGCGCTCAAAGCGCTACACTTATTACCCTGAAGGAATTTTACTTTCATAGCTGCTACTAAGCGCTTCATCAGTACCTCCCATATTCAGGTACACATTTGTACAGCTGGGTAGACTGAGTGCAATGTGGATTAAGAACACAACACAGTATTCGACCCAAGTCACAAATCTTTGGTGTCTCCACCGGGATTCGAACCCGGGTCGTCGGCGTGAGAGGCCAGCGTGCTAACCACTACACCACCGTGCTCCACCGTGTCACTTCTGAAATTTAAATATATTATGCAGCAATGGAGCAATGGAGCAATGGAGCAATGGAGCAACTTCATAATGCTTTAATATTGCTAAACTGTTCATTACAGTTTTCACGATATCTGAAAAGATATATGGAAGGCGTTCCTTTTGGCCGACAGTGTTCAATCACCTCAGGGATGTGTACAGAGTGTCGCCGTGCTCTGTAGTAGACTTGGTGTAATTCCTGTGGCATATTTCAGACCCTACCTAACTGTTAATGATAGTTATGAACGTCTATCAAAGCATTTTATCCAACTTCCGGTCTCGTTGCTATGGTTTCTTGCGTTACAAGTGTACATGTAGGTGTATTAGCCGATACACCTACACTTTTTCTGATATACCTATACTTTTTCTGATATACCTACACTTATTCTGATATACCTACACTTTTTTAATATACCTACACTTTTGAACGACTGAGAAACAATAGAGTCAATTTTCTAAATTTCCAAATCTAAGTGATGATACTTTATAAAATGTCAGAGTATAAATGAACATATAAGGCACCTGGGATCGAACCCGTGTCCTGTTGTTTCTGGTGCAGAATGTCTTAACATACTGAAAGTTGCTTCAGTTTTCTCTAAACTGTGGCCACGTTGACATTAGCCTTGCAGTTTATAGCGTAAGCTGTACATTTCAGCAAGATGCACGTGCATCTGCGTTGACAATACGGTCATTGGGCCATATCAATTTAATTTATATTTCGAGCCCCAAACATGGGTAATGAGGCCGTATTTGGGTTGTGCGTTTCATACACAAGCTTGTTTACAGCTGTATTGTTAAGAAATATTATGAAATAGCATCCGCTTACACTCGACCGTAAGTGAGGTATAAGACAGATATACCCATACTTTCCTTGTGTATCAAATGATACCCAACAGTTTGCCCCCTTGTACCCTTACTCGGCTTCCCCTCGTAAGGGCCCCAAGGGGAAAGTGTAGGGTATTATTTGATACACGAGGAAAAGTATGGGTATATCTCTCACTTACACCAACTCTTTAGCCAAGACAGATAAGCATCCACGTGGCTCACGTCTCCAAATGACAAATGAAACATTTTGATACATCCACAGTGTTTATTATCAAAGAAATTCTTTGTAGATCTCTGGGACCTGAAATGAAAAGAAATAATATTCATTTACGTGTTGGACATTTTTTATCACTCAACAGAATTCCTATCCTAGGTATGTCTGTGTAGTGACGTCATCAATCAAACCAAGTTTAAAGATGATTACATTTGTAAAGTTTTCACAGAATTATGTTATGTTCATAACAGTTAACATACGCGTTAATGTTTTATGAATGTGTCAATGGTCCCACTGAAGTTGTGATTTTAAAGAATACGTATTTATCGATGATCAACGCCAAACTTGATAAATATCATTATACCGTTATAAACAAAAATGGATATAATTAGATGAAACAATATACAATTAAATGTATGGTTAAACAACAAATAAATTTAATAATGAAAACAATACAAACAAGATGCACATTCTCTTTGCCCTTTTTCATAGAAATGTTTACAGAAACGACCAAATAAGTGAACCAAGAAGGAGACTATCCATACATTCGTGCACCTTACTCACTTAAACAATCACCAAAGTCCGCCCATATCGAAGTCGTAGACGTTCTCATAGATCCAACGCTGGTAAGGGTTGAAGAACATGTTCCCGAAAAATGAGTTGCGCCCCATCGAGTTCCCAAACATTGGAATGCCCATTGATCCCATTGATCCCATTGATCCTAATGATCTTCCAAATAATCCTCCTAATGAGCTCATCGAACCTCCGACCATAGGATTCCCCTGTGTCCCGGATGATGTTGTCGTTTGAGGCATTGAATACACCATTGCAAACATCATAACGACAAGTACTGCAACCTTCATCATCGTGTGCATTTGATCTAAATAGAAACATAGAAAATTATTCTCTCATATTTTATCAATTGAACGTTTGTAGTTTTTTACATTTAAAACTAAACCTATAAATTATATACATGCTTATTATATTTATTTCACTACTTAAAATGAAGAATATATTATTTTAATAAGTCTTTTCACACCTTGAACATTTCAATTAAAGACAGCAATTCCATAAAATGTGGAATATATTAAGTAACTGATAACGAATCCCCCCCCCCCCCCCCCCCCCCCCCCCCCCCCTTAAAAATGATAAATCTTTTATGAAATTGGTCCTTTAATACACTTTACAAATATCATATTTTTACGTTATAATATCACATTGTGAGAGCACAGTAACCCTTACCTGACGTGTCTTCGAAATGAAATGGGAGTATTGAGACAAACTTGTCCTTCATATTTATAAGCACAACATATTTCCAAAATTAGTAAAATGAATAGAACAAAGACGGTTAAAGTCAATCATATATAGCTGACACTTGAATTTGTCATCGTACCTGGATGATTGATGTATGGAAGTGTCAACCACATTTGAAAATATGTTCTCGAAAATGACCGCTCATAAATTTGACGGGCAAAAGAAAGTATATCACTAAGTTGTGTTTATTATATTATAATTTTCAAAGTCAAATAGTTTTCGACGTCGTATTCCAAAACTTCTTTTTTTTTAAATTCCCCCAAATTAATTTTGACAAATCACAACTGTTCATCGACATATAACACATACTCTGTGTGAAAATCAATAAAAGTGCCTCATCCTGCACACCTTTACATCATTTTGACCATGGTAGGGGTCATGTTGGTGTAATGGTCTTTTTCTGTAACTACAATTCAAGGAATATGTATAACGTCTCTCAACCTAAGTTTATTATCATACATTTTTTAAAATACTATTAAAGACGATATGTCATAATATAGGCAGTATTTAGTGAATAGTAAGAAATTCGGCCCGAAAAAAAAATCAATAATTTGTACTATTGTAGGTAGTGTCATCCCAATCATCTAAATGGCATGTTTGTCTAATACATTCAGAAGGGTACTGAATGTAAAAATAGCTTCATTATCGATTGTTGGAACTCAATCTTTGTGGCGGCCCCGTGGTCGTGTGGTGAGCTGTTGGTACGGTCAGTGCTTGGGTAAAGTCTAAGGATGTGGGTTCGAATCCCGAAAGGGACTGGGCAAAAAAGAGTACAAGAAGTTGCACTATTCAAAATAATGTTATCTAAAATGTATAAAGATTTGTTCACTATGTAAATGACAATGTTATGTATTTCAAGTAAATAGTAGTTACATGTATGGGTTTTTTTTAAAAAGCTTGTCAATAATGCTTATATCCCGCTAGTTTCATATTATGCATGACATTTGTTAAATGATATTTGGATGAGTGAAATAAAGGTCCAGTGTTATGTTTTTTCTGTCCATTATTGAAAAGTGCCTCTGTACATTCTGTGTTTTTCTTAGTTTTTATATGAAAAGCATGCCCTACATTGTATATTGAATATTGAAAACATCTAAATGACATAATTTGCCGACGCCAATGTCATTGGCTTTTTCTATGACACTTAGTTTGTTTTGTAAAAAATACATAAAAGAGATCATAAATGTGTTATTCTGATAAAATAAAATCAAAGATATTTATTTTTGCATTACTGGTTCGAGACAACATGTAGTAATGAAGTGCAGTTTTCAATGTTCTCTCCAAGTCCAGTCATAAGTAACAATAGGGTTGGGATCAAAGGGTGCAATGTACAGGTAAGAGAACACTGCAGATATCATGTAAACACGACTCAGGTGTATCAAGCTAATTCATTCCGCTCAAGCATAAGGTATAAAGCCAATAAAGAAAGTGATGTAGGTACAAAGTTTGGGAGGCTGAGCATCACGAGGTATGTACAATTAGATGTTTATTTTGCCGAAATGCTATATCAACGATTAATTTCATAAAATATATAGATTCAGGTTGGAAACATGTACTTCGAATTACTGAAAAGTTCTAGGTTTGATTAATTCATTGGTAATGACGATTTTATATTTGTTTTTAATCTTAGGATGGGAATGGCTATGGGTTTTCCCATTCAGGTTACATCTGTGTGCCAAATCGAACAATTTGGCTGTGTCTCGATCTTCATCAAGTGAATTAATGTGTATTTTATGGACTTCCGAGTTTTCATCAATGGGATGTGAATACTTAACTTCAACAGCAATCAATTCAAACACCGTGATTACTTCGTCAATTCATGTCTTGAAATTAGTTAAGACTGTATATATCTGATTATTCTTTGGTGCTTAAAACGTTATTACTCTTGCGGATTTTTAAGCTGGTAGTACCAATTAAGATCAGATCTATGACGATAGTATTCGCTATCTTCTGTGAAACATCTGGAACAAAGAACTATCCTTCAAACTTCAAATTTACTCTAAAATTGCATTTTTAAGTAATGCAACGACTTATGATTTCAGGGTGTAGACTTACTAAATGAAGACTGTATAAAAGGCTCTTATACATGTGTATATTATACACAGTCATGGATCTGGACTATCCGTCCACTGTTCCTAGGTCATTTTTATTCCTGAATATGTTTCTTTCAAAATATGTTTTTGTAATACAAGACAATATAATGGATAAGAACTTCTTCATTTGTTTCTCAAAACGTTTCTGGGTTACTTCTTGCCCCTTTTTCAGGAGGATTTGAGACGTTGTGAGAACCAAGTTGGTGTCCATAATAGTGTATTGTTTCTCACAAACTCTTAAATGTCTTTGAAGAATTCCTTATATTTGTACTAAAACATTCAAATCCAAAAGCTGTCATAACATCATCATATATATTGACAGTAAGTTCTTCTGTTTCAGTCAACAACAAGTGAATGATGTCATCCAAACTCGTGTTCTTTATACTGGTAGTTGCTCTACATTCTGGTACCCATGCATTCAGGAGAGCCAATCGTGGAGGCTCGGAGTATGATGCCCCAGACGCTTCAGAAATGTCCAGTCTTTATGGGATGTTTCAACCAAATATGTTTCAACAGTACCGAAACCCAGCGCCTCTTCAGAATAGCGGGAACACGCTCCTGGCAGCCCTGATCAACCTTCTCAGTAGACGGACAAATTCTTTTGGATCCAATAGATTTGGTGGTCAAAATGGTTTCAGTGGACTTTCTGGATTGACTGGATTTGGAAACATGGGCATGAACATGCTGAGTAGCCGCCTTGAAGCAATGGATCTCATATGATCATGGTTAATAAGTGATGAAAACCGGGTTAATTTGCATTGTATATCGACCAGTAAGTTTCGTTTCAAACATATTTTATTCATAAGAAAAGGATTGGGTACAAGTTATCAACTTAGAACAACCTCTCCTTAGACCAGTAAGTGATTTTGATGTAACAGTATAGCGTTTTCATAAATGCATACGTTGGTGACTATCGATGTTGAAAGTTTTGACATGGATAATTCCTCGTCTGAACAAAATTAACGTTCACTCGTGGGCAAAAGAAAGTACAACAACGCAAGATAGTTTAATCAACGAGTAATGGTCACGTCTAAAACATAGTGACACCATGTCTCTAAAGACGACTAAATTAATCTGTAATTGTTTAAACATTATCTGAAAAAAACCCGGCTTTTTTCAAAATAGTCGTTATACAATCTCCTTAAGCTGGCGAGATAGGAGAGTGAAATATGGCTTTCTGGTTTGTTTTATGACATCCTACATCAACGATGCGTCTTTAATTTAAAAAGCTATTTAAGCATCCCCTTATGTGTTTGAAAAGATTAAGTATCATACCCCATGAATTAAACTGTATATATCTTAAGGAGATCCTCATCTCGACCATTCAAAATCGACTTTTCCCGGCAGAAATGTTTTGTGTTTTATTGAAAAGAATGTATACTTTATTTTGCCCGTGAGTGTAGTTTACATGTATAGGACGAGCAATGTAACTTTGTAGCTTTGTATAATAGCTCATCAATGCAATGAATTAATTGAAAATTGTCATTTGTATGCATATATTTTGACACAGAATTTGCCAAATGAAACTATAAAGAATTTTATGTAGAATTGATGCTGTTCATTTTCATTTGTATGTTTATATATTTAAATAGAATATGCCAAAGTATACTATTCATTTTCATTTTTTGACAATAGGATATAAACTGTAAGCTATGTATGAATGGAAAAAGAGAGAAATGTTTTAAAAGCTGACAAGGCAATTGAATTGGAAAATGTTTTAAAATGAACTCTCGCCATGTCCCCCTTAGTCGATCATTCAACGACTACCTTGTCATTCTTCATTCCAGCAAGAACAAGATTTGGAATGAACCTTTTTTTAAACAATTAGAATTTTTCATTATCTATTCTTATAGCTATGCATCACTGGTCATGAATCATCACTATTATGACACTTGCATTTTATTAGTTATTAGTTAGTTATTTCATTTTTTTCGATGAAAACAATAACAAGATTGAAATGGTCGTGTACAGTTCGCACAAAAATTACAATTTGGAAATGTACCTGTTTCATTTAAACATCATATAAAATGCTTCCCAAATAGAAGATAAATCTAGATAAATAGAAGAGAACATGATGACCCTCTAGGGTCATACTTGACATACAGAAACTTAAGAAACTCATTAATCATACAAGTTGGGGCATAGACCTTTATCCTGTGAATAACCCTTAAACTCAGATACACGACAACAACCTCTGTGTATATGGTTACAGAGAGGCCTTCTTTGCCTTTGAAATTCCTTCTCGTGTGTGTACATATTGTAAGAAAGTCGACCTTAACCTTAGATACTTGATGTTGCGTTAAAACATAGAACTATTACTGACAGCTTTGTTTTGTATCTAATTACACGCTTGTCGGAATATGTGACGATCCCTTTGGTGATGAGCCACATTGAGACATGAGTTGTAAGACTCGTGATGTTAATTTCGGCAAGGGACTAATTCTAAATCAGCCCTGTTTACCAGCAGTCGGTATCTGGTTTGAAGGTGATGGTGCAGTGATCGTTACCCTGGTAGCCTCTCACATGACGGTTTGGTGGACACTGTTAGAAGACTTAAGGAGTAACACAGTACTCGTTAGAATAATGATGATGGTAGAAGTATGCTAATGATATAATTGATAATGATAATAATATTATTGGGTAATGAGAAATGTTATTATTATTATTATTAAGGTATTATCATTAAGGTATTATCATTATAATTATCATTAGCAGTAGCAGTAGTAGTAGTAGTAGCAGCAGCAGCAGTAGTAGTAGTAGTAGTAGTAGTAGAAGTAGTAGTAGTAGTAGTAGTAGTAGTAGTAGTAGTAGTAGTAGTAGTAGTAGTAGTAGTAGTAGTAGTAGTAGTAGTAGTAGCAGTAGTATCATCGAGCCTAAGTCCTGTACAATGAAGTATTGAACAATGACTGTGTATCAAATATGAGATCATCGCTTACAGTCGAGATATTTCATTCAGTAAATCTGGCTACCTGAATATGGTAAGCACGAGAATATACAATGAAGAAAGTGGTAAAATTGCTGCCTTCGTTAGGACGTATTTTTCATTAACGTGAACTGAAGCGAAATGTTGAAGGGAAGTTATGCATTTAATTTCATTGTATTTGTAAAATGCATGAATTTTACATAATTTTATATTCTATCTCAATATGTAAAATTTACTGGCTTTTATTGTAGATCCTATGAATTTAACCAACAATTCTCTAATCAGTGAACGAGCTAGTAAATGAAGAAACTTAATCATGTAAAAAAAAATCATTTTCCATATCGTATAAATAAAAACAAATAAAGAATCAACAAAGAAAAGAAGAAATATAATATTAAATCAATTAGAACTTAAGCTAAATTGATAAATAGCCAACTGTCATTATGAAATGGGCATATATTGCTCATGTACGGCTATAGGTCAAGGCTTCTTGTAACGGCATGTTATGAGTTGTACACATAAGCCACTGCCTCAGGGTAAGCAAACACTGCATGACATTATCACCCGACAGGTATATCAAAATCCTGTAATGTACGTGTAACTATACATTATTCCTTTAGTGAGATAGCATATACAACGACAGCCCATACATGAAGTCGTGATGTAATCGTTTCGAGTTACGTGTTTCTTTCTTTGGCTAGTTGTAAGTATGTGTGTTAGGAATGTCATGAACGATCTCAATGTCTTTTTTGGTTTTTGAGGGGTTTATTCAAATGTTTTTATTGCTCCCAAGAGTACATGGTCATACATCAGTTCAAAGAGTTGTCAATCTCATCTGGAAAGTTGAACGTTATACGAACGATCTCGATATAAAAGGATGAACAGCAAGCTTTCTGTGGATGACAACTTCTTTATTGACAAAATGTTAATTGTGTTCAAGGCCTTCGGTCTACAGAGTTTACATAAGTATCTTTACAACAAGTGAAACTCTTTATAACTAAGTATTCAACCATTCGTCTTTTTGTTTACTTACTGTTTTATAGATAACGACACATTACTGGTTATTTTGTTCATCACATCAAATGATTTAAAAGCTGAATCTGCTCTTTAAATACTTGCTATAACAACCAAGAGATGTGTTATTATTCAGATTTTATTGCCAATGCTGATGAAACATAATACATGTGTATAGCTCGATAATGAAAAGAGTTTATACAAGCGTGGTGTTTACGAACGATTTAATTTAAGCAGAGGAAAACATAGCCATGAGAAACTAGAAAATATCTAACGTTTGATGCCCATGTTATTTTCCAATATTATCTCAGGAGAGCTTCATGTTATATGATTCCTTTGTAATGCTATGCTAGAGCACGTTAAGTTTTATTGTGAATATACATCCCGTTTCGTGTATAAGTCGTGTATATGCTTACTCCATATTCAAAATGTATCGTTATATTGCTGTACTTCATACCTGCATTCCACTTCTATAGATGCCCTTAAAAATAGGTAGATGTTTTCACATCTGTGTTCGTAATTCAGTGCAGTTTTTCACGATTCTGAGAGTATGAGCATTATTTTTTAAAAGAAATGGCACCGTGTTAGAAAAAAACAAGACATGAACATAATAGATATATATTACAGACGTAATCAAATAAGTTATTCCGATTGAACCAGGAACGAACTATAAGTAAATAATAATAATTAAAAAGCTGAAACAAGATAAATATGTTTAACAAAATCAGTATCGTAAAGGCAGAGCTGTGCTTGTAAATTATATATACACTTTGAAATAAACAATCCCTATATGACCTGGTGAGGTAAAATATACAGAAAATAATATATTCTAAAATCTAAGTTCAAACCAGAGGACAAACACACTATAAATATAAATAACATAATTAAATAGACTATTAAAATTCACCACATGAAGGTGAGTGATGATGAGTGTATATCAAGGTGAGATAGGTGACAGGTGTGTTACTTACCGTATGTCATTCTAACCTGCTCTGACCTCGCCAGGCCTCATTTGACCTTCTTAACTTCATTTTGCCTCATCTGACGTTCACTTCTTTGAGCACATTTTCCACCGGTTTCAATGAGTTCGCATGGTCGTTATTGTCTTCAAGAGCCATAAAGGATGTTAGTGTTTCAAATACAATTATTTTGTGGAAAATATACTTATAACGTCGATCGCCAGAGAAACATGTTATCTCCAACATGACATGTGATAGATAATTTTCATACGATGTATCACGACAATGTAATGCAATTTGGTTTCAAAGAGAAAAACTCATTCGAGTAACACGCGTTAAGGGTATCTGACGTCATATAAACAGAATTCCCTTTATTGCATAAAACATAGTTCACAGCAGCAAGCGTTTCCGAAGCGTGAAGGCTCGTCTCTAGCGCAAGTCGCCATAACAACCCATGTGCTGCACATGCTACACGTGGTTCTCTTGCAAGTTACCATTGTCACACATTACTGAATGTAACGATTGCTTTATAAACAATGTTTCTAAATGTCCTGAGAATATACAAATTATTGCCTGTTTAATGTACTTTTTATTGAAATAAGACCGGCAAATTATGACAACCTTTTACTTTCATTAATTATAAAACTCATAAACTTGTTATTCTTTCGTGTCTTTGTATACATTGTGTTAGTAAGACCACAATGTTTTGCGCTTGAAAATAGTAGACTGGATCTTTATTTAGACTGGAAAACACCTTTACTAATAAGTTGCAATTTCTCGGCTTATTTTGGGTCGAAAAAATCTGTGAAAAATTAAGTGTATATATTTCACGGAGATAGATGTTCAGCAATTTACATCAACATCCTTGATGGCTCTTTAAAATAACACACTTATTTCTTGATTCAGATGGGATAACTTTCGGTGTCTTTTGTCAATGTTCATATCGTCTGTTCACCAATTAAAGGGCAAAAGAAACACTACAAAATTTTCTACTGAGTCGAAAACAAAACACTGTTAAATGCACTGAAGTCTACTTTGAATGTCTTTGATATTTTAAGCATATTTGAGAAAGTATTAGATTATATTTATAAGATAACCATGTGTTTTGTAAAGAACTACATGTATCCACAATATAATTCGATTTAAGGATTTGAAATTTTTAATTTGCATGCTTTACATTAAAGTGATATTGTCTTTATAAGTATGGAAATGAAGTTCATTATATAAGGATGTTGTCAACTTCTTGAACTTCAATTCGTTGACGCATCTAAAAAGTCAAATTTCACTATCATATCTCGCCAAGTTAAAGAGATTCCACAATAGCGATTTTTAAATGCGTGATTTACAGAAGATTTAACAGTTAATATTTCAAAAGCAAACCATTCGTTTAGTTGAATATCTTAAGAGTCTGTTATTAGCGTTTCTCACACAATGGTTTATTTCTATTTCACACAGACCTAACAACAAAAATACAAGTTTCACCTTACCAACAATATAAAAAAAAGTTTTTAGACTCTCCAAGATAATCGATTACCTTTGAAGGCAATGTTCAAACTACAGCTAAATATACCGACACCTTCACAGAACTGTCATGCACACTCATTACCTACATTTGTACTTAACTTTCCTTACAGTAAAATACTCGTTTTTGATTGGCTAACGATCGTTACTTTTTTTTCTTATGTACCCCGTCAATCTTATGGTGTACAAATTTCATGTACCCCGCTGCCATAGTAACAGCTCCTAGCTGAGTGTAGGTGTCGCATTATGGTCAGATGACGTTACAAAATGACGCACGCGGTGTACGGAGTTTTGAACAGTTCGATCAGCTGTTTACGAGTCTATTAATTACAAACTTATTTTCGCCTTATCTGCTTGGTTTGGAAACGAATCTTATTTGGCATTGCTTTTACACTCCATTAAACTAACAGTAACTCGTTTTAAGGCATTGAAAAGCTTGTAGTAATACGTTATACGACTTTTAACATTTCAGTCGAGATGGATGACGCCATTTTGTTTACGTTTAGGGCCAAGCTAGGGTAATTCAATCGATATCACTGGTGGGACACTGGTACAAAGATGGTACATGAGACCGTATTACCCTCGTGAGAAGCATACAACTTAAATTAAAGAGCCATCACGGATGTTAGTGTTTCAAATTTTTTGAAAATATACTTATAACGTCATTCGCCAGAGAATTTGTTTATCTACAACATGGCATATGTTAAATAATTTTCATATCACGACAATGTATTGCAATTTGGTTTCAAAGAGAAGTATCACTTCGACTAGCGCGCGCTACGGGTATCTGACGTATATAAACAGAGTCCCCTTTTTTGCGTAATACGTACTACACAAACAGCAAGCGCTTCCGAAGCGTGAAGGCTCGTCTCTAGCGCAAGTCGCCATAACAACCCATGTGCTGCACGTGCTTCACGCGTCGCTCTTGCAAAGTACCCTTGTCACACATTACTGAATGTGACGATTGATTTACAAACTATGTTTCTAAATGTCCTGAGAATATACAAATTATTTCCTGTTTAATGTTCTTTTTATTCAGATAAGACCAGCAAATTATGACAAATTTTTACTCTCATTAATTATAAAATTCAAGCAAAATACCTAGTTGGGTAAAACAATTATTCCAATATATGTAGCAAATACATAATTAAATGAAATGGTTAATAAATAACCGCCAAAAAATTATATATTTCGATTTCTTTCATTGCTCATATTTTTTTTTATTCTTTCGTGTGTTTGTTTACTGTGTGTGAGCTAGACCATAATGCTTTGCGCTTGAAAATAATAGACTGGATCTATATTTAGACTGGAAAACACCTTTACTAATTAATGCAATTTCTGGGCTTATTTTAAGTTGGAAAAATTAGGGGAAAATTAAGTGTATTTATTTCACGGAGATAGATTTTTGGAGAAATTTTGATATTTTCATCAACATCCGTAATGAATCAGTCTTCTGGACAATTGTCTTGAACTTTGACGTGGATGATAGCAGTACTAGTTTAGTATCTACACCGAACCGTAACACTCTTTTTTTTTAAAAGTAGTTGTCAACCAATACAAATTGTGTCTATTTAACATAACACAGATGTTTATTTAAATCCAAATACGTTTCCCTTGCATTTTATTTGCACAATATTAATTTTTGTCTCGTTCTCTGTTCTTGTTATCTCAGAAAACAGAAGCTTCAGTAATCCAGCTTAGGACATAACAGAGCAGGTGTCAAGTCGTTTTTTCTAGGTAATAACTCTACATGTAAATACTACTTGAGTAATATATCGTTTACAAAGCGTGACATGAACATAAATACTTCACTATAAAGAGGAGGAATTCCTGCTAATCCCCATTACACAATCTGGACATATACCGAGGTAGGTGAGGGAACGCATCAGTTACCTTGATTCAAATATCTTTATTTATTTATTACAAAAAACATTCTTTCTACACCATTTTCTTAAAACACAAAAACTAAGGTTACCAGAAACCAGTACCAATTTATCAACTAATGATGTCAATTATAACATTTGAATGTTATACTATATTAGAATAATTTATAGTCAAACAAAATAGTTTATTTTTTGGATTATATGAATTATTACATTTGCATAACCGTAACTATAATAAACGTATATGAGCTTTGGGATTTTGTTTTTAGTTTACTTTTATTATTTCTTACATATGTTAATCATTCATTTAATTGTGGCTTTCGTTATATTGTCTACAGTGAAAGGTTTATGCTATGTCCATGTTCTTTACACAAATGTAATTTCTGTTAGTGAATATTTCAGCTTAGTATAGCATAATTCTCATTTATTTATTCTTAGTTGGCCAAGATGTCACCAAGAATCGTGTGCTTGTTGGTGATGATGACCGTGGCAAAGGCGTACAACTACGGACGTCCAACCTTCCTCTTTAGCATGGCAAATGCAGTACCATCGAATGTGCCAGTTAACCCCAGACAGAATGTGGCAAGTTCCAGACAAAGCACTGGGTCAAACCAAATGTACATGGGTAATTCAATGCCCAATTACATTCAAAGGAGTGCACATCCAATGTACATGAGAAATCCAATGTTTATGCCAAGTTATATGCAGAGGGGTATGCCAACTTATGTTAAAATGATGCCAAATTCAATGTATGTTGGTTATCCAAATTACATGCCAAGTTTCATGCCGATGAGGATGCCAATGAACAGAAGAAGCTCCCGTCAACGCGGTGCCGATGTTGACAGACCAGATGGAGTGTTCGACCTTGACTACCCCATGGGAATGAGAGGGGGACAGGGGTGGGGGTGGGGAGGACCAATGGGGGGACAGACACCCGGCTTTATGATGCGATACAACCAGCTGGAGAACATGGATCTCATTTAAGGTATTTCGGGTTAGTCTTTCATTTTTGTTTTACATTTTCCAAGTCTTGTTTGTTTATTAGCACTTTTATCCTAATAAAAAGCGTGCAGAAAACGCAATAAGAGTTTCTGGTAGTTAATTAAGTTAATTGAATATTATGAAAGGTGGCAGGTCAGTGCTGACATCGAGCACTTAAGTTATATGAAACCATCAGACAAAACAATTTAACAGCTTGTAGCTAATTGAGGTAATGCTCAGTTGATGTCTGTATTGTATTTTACAACAGCGATTTGTTCATGAATAATTGAGAATCTTTGACTCGCAGCAACTATTTTACGGAAACTTACGGAATCCGTTTGGTTATATTATCTCTCGTTATTACACTTTAAGAGAAAATAAAGTAACAGAATAGTTTACATGTCAAATTTACATGTAAATTTGCAAGTAACCAATGTTCTAATGCGATAGTGTATCAGTATCAGCTATAGATAATTTTGATTGTTTTTAAACTTCGTTAGCGACGTTTATTTAAACTGGCCATTGAAACTGTTCCAATCACCGGCGGATATGAGACTTCATAAGCAAGAATTTATTTTAAAGTTATATGATAAGCGTGTATTTATAATTATCTTCATCCGTTAATTATGCCATGTGCAGACTACTGCTAATTCATTATGTTAATGTTTATAATGTTTATATTATTAAAGGTGCAGTAGCAGTTTTTTTCGCAAATTTTATTTTTTCAAATTTCCCATTTACAATGATAGTTTATGTCATTTATATTTAATTTAGAAGGTAAAATATATTATTACACAAACCAATTATCTGTAGTTGTAGTGCTACTGCCCCTTTAAATACAAACAAAATCTCATTTAGTTTGCCCATTCAATAAAACTGAAGAATTTGTTTTTCACTTTCAGCCGTATGACCATCGACACGACGGAACTGCTGTGTACGTACATGTATTGGTATTGGACTTGTATTCATCATAAACTTATACACAGTTCGAATTCATACTGGGAAAATATGCCAGCGTAAAAACTGTGGATACCCTAACATTTGATAAACATGATGCGCATATTGATACTATACATAGACATGACATGATGCATACATGTAATTGTATATACATATCAACATTGAATTATTACAAATGAATAGATTGTACCGTAACCATTTTCTTGATATAAAACATGCTTATTACCACGCTCTTGTGTTCTGTAAGTATACTTTGCGCTAAAAACACTGGCTCTTCAGTCATTGTGAACGACTTCACATCATATCTTGAATTCAAATTATGATGTATGTTGGTTTTAAAATAACGAGGACATTTCGGCTTAAAACGATCAAATTAAAACTAATGGATATGATATATGAAGAAGGCAATGACATATATTCATGTGTGGTATAAGAATGTTACTTGATGTGATAATGTGCTTTGAAATATGTTTAATATGTAGAGGATATATGTCTTTTCATGACTAATACGAGCATGTTTATCTCATCAAGTGAGGTAGAAAGTTTATTTTTTCACGAGTGGCACAGTTCCTTTCGCCCAGTTTCTTTCCTCACGAGATGAGATAGACATGCCTTTGGTATTTCCCAAAATTGACAGATATTATACTTATTATATGATGTTATCCTTGTAATTGCGCCATAAAAGTGTCGTTTTCATGTTGAGCGGCCGATAGAGACACCCCGTCACCACCCTTACAGTGTCGTCAAAGTATATATATCAATCACCGGTCAGAATGAAAATAGTGAAAGTTATTTTCGTTGTTAGATGTGTTATCAGTTTTCTTGTAATACATTATTTAGTTTCCAAAACAATTATTCACTTGGTTTTTGGTCGAAGCCGTACTGATCACTGTTGGAGTCAAATATCTATTTTTCAACAAAAAGATTCAAAGTGACATAATTTTCATTTTCATGTGGTTGTTCGAAACTTGAATAATGATTTTAGATCTTTTAATCTGATATGTGATAAGTGTGCAGTGCGGACATTCGTCTTCTAAAAATGTGCAAATATTAGCTAGATGTGTGTACGTTTTGTGATGATAGTCACAGTACAGTAAGTTTGAATTTGTGAGTATGATTCAATGAATAATAATTTCAACAAATATATGAGATAAACAATTTATTTATTCCTCTGTATAATATACCATGATCCCTCGTTCATTCTTGTCCATTCTTGTTCTTTCTTTTCGTTCTTGACGCAGCTCATCAGCAAAGTACTATGACTCCTGAAATGTAAATTAATCAGTAAACTATTGTTTCAATATGTCATACTTCACATCATCCTTATAGTAATGTTTTAAAAAAGTATTGTGGAAAAGAATAAATGTTACTATTTTTTACTTATGATTGCACCATCTTAGAACAGCATCAAGCACATGTGTGCGAGTTGAACGTTTAAGCCTTCAGTAGTTGAATTTTAACCTCTTAGTTTTTGACGTTCAGGATACACATAAATTCAGTGGTTATCATCAGTGGTAACCAATGGTTATAATACCTTAAACAAGGTCCATAGCTTCAAGAGTGGCGTATCTCTGGTAGTTTCTCATCCAGTTTGGTGTCCTCTGTCCTCGGGTTTGTCTGTTTCCAGTTCTCCCTCCTTGGGTTTGTCTGTTTCCAGTTCTTCCTCCTCGTGTCTGTCTGTTTCCGGTCCCCTGTCCTCTGTTGTATGCTCTGCGCATCATGTACATATACATGGGGTCCTCCATATAATCGGGGGTGTCATAGTCTTGACCATAATAAGCCATTCTCCTCAAGTAGTTGTTCCTGGATCCATAAGTGTTGGCGCTGGAGACGGCCACAGTGACGACAAGCAGGGTGATGACAATCTTCAGATTCATGATGCAGGGCAAGAACCTAAAGAAGCAAAAGGCTTTTAGGTCTACTTACAAATATATATATCGTATATCGTATAGATTCATTAGGAGCCACACATCCTAAGTGCATGAAACTAAATTACTTAATGTTTTTAATTTATTCGTTTTGCAATGTATATCATCATATTTCTGTTACATTATCACCTCACACAATATTCACAATACAAATAAATAGTAATCCCCATATTCACATGACAATGTAATTTAAATATCAATCAGCATGACGACATTTTCAAATATTGATCAAATGTTATTTAAATTTCAATACTTTTTTACATTTTTAGTGTACATAATAATGCACAGAAATGCTTTTGATTGCAGGTCATTTCATAATTCTATAAAATATTTAATGGATACAAACGTATGAATCTATATCAGAAGGAGTAGTACATTGCACTTGGTATAGACTCGTATATAAACAAACCTACAAGGTTAGTGAAGTAGCTAAACTGTTGTATACCGATGTGCCTAAACGCATGGAATGTTAAACTTACGTGTTGTGTCTCTAAAGCAGAACAACTCGATGTGATATGCAGTGAAAAGGTAGCGAGTCTTATATAGGATTAAGTGTGCTAATATGATTCAACCAATATATGTCTAATATATGTATGTCATTAGAATGTACCAATGACAATGATTAACGCCAGGTGTTACATAACAAAGCTGTTATTGCCGCATTTGAGTAATTGATGGCCTCATATGTCATGGGATAACGTCAGTTATCTGTCCGAAGATTTTACACTGATAATTTCATACAAATTCGTTTTAAAATGATATGGTCGATAGTGTACATAATACGTGAATTGTAAATGCAGATATTTATATGAATGTAACTTTTCTCATATGTTCTTTTTAATTAAAAGATCAAACATAGGTGTGTAACTTGAAGTTAAAGTATAAAATTAAAAGTGAATTTACAAAGACAACAGCATTTGTTTCTTGAGTTTGATATAAAAGTATTGAAAGTATGAATGTTTTAGTTTGTGTGTATTTGTATGAATCAATAAATTTAGAAAACATTTTGTCCTATTACAAACATGTACCTGTACGAATAGATGTGTCATCAGTAAAAAAAAAAGGCTAATATGGGACAAACTAATTGTATTTGTTTTGTGCATTTCAAACTAAATGTGTTATTATAAAATTTAATTGTAGAAAAGGCCAAATCAATATATCAAAATAGCACTCTTATCGTATATTTCGTATTGGGAATAATAATAATGTGGGTATTTATAATGCGCTACCTCCAGGTACTAATACAAGATCATGGCGCGAATGCCAAATTTGAATTACAAGAGAAATATTTCCGCATGTAAAATTTCTTGGATTTATCGTTGATCAACATGTAAGATGTTGTAACATGACCGTTACTTATTAAGAATTTAATTTCATGGCGAACGCTCTTCTTGTGTACATATTTCTGACTGGTGAAAACTTGGCGGCTACTCTATACATGTAGTTAGAGATAATCAATACAAATGTGAATTCCTGACACAATATACAATAGCAACTTGACTCAATGTTGATGTTTGCATTAGAACCGAGTGTGTTTCATTGATTTTCTATATTAAGAATATTTTAACGTTGACTGTAAAGTCATAAACCCCAAAACAATTCTTAACCCCCAAAGTGGGGAAGTGGGTTCATGTCGTTGCGCAATATGTCTGTCAGTCTGTCCCTAATGAACTCCTCCCACAGGTTCTTACCAATATTCCATTAACCTTAGACATGATTTTGATATACATCATTGATACGAATGTTAGTTCGGGGCCGAATAGGATACATACATAATGAGTTATTATGGAAGGGGATTTGTGCCGAAAATGAAGACATGTTGACTTGTAACTTGTAAAGTGTAACATGTCGTTCTCAACCATACAAGTCTCGAAAAGACAAGTCCAATCATACAAAACTAACATTTTAATTCTGTCAATCGTAACTTCGCATTCTCAACTTTACAAAGTTGAAATGTAATTCTAGAAATCGTCAAAGTCGAAAAGTCAACTTGTCATTTTTAATTATTAAATCTAAATAATATGCACATTTAGTAATGTTACAATTTACGTTTGACAATTGAAAAATGGAAAATGAGGAGTTGCAAAGTCAGCTTTGTAAAACCGACTTCAGCATTTCGAGACTGACACGACTTGCAAAGTTAACATTTCGAGACTGACACGACTTGCATAGTTACGATTGCAATGTTTCAAATCACATCTCTGCACGATTTCGCATTGACCATATTTGGAATATTACGGAAATTAGCGGAAAGGAACGAATAATCCCGATCCGATAAACACAATGTTCAACAATGACTTCTCCCTTGGCAAGCATCTCCCAGCAACTATTAACACATATTTGAAAGTTGCATACTAGTTTTCCCATTATTAGCTAGCATACTGTTGACAAAAGCACATTGACTAAAACATTATAGGAGACCGTCGCTTTTTTCTGTGGAGGAACTAACTGCCCACCCGAACGCTCGTTATTTCTGTTGCGAGCCCGGATGGTCGGCCACATATTTAATGTGTAATCATGACCTCCAATGGTAAAGTAATCCAAATATACGACATCGGAGTTTCAGCAAATGTGTTTGTTATATGAGGAAGGCAAATCTACATTTTCACGTGGGGGAAGGTACTGGTCAAACACAAATTGGAAAATAAAACATTTGTTTCTCTACATTATTTCCAGGGTGACAATAAAAATAAGTATACAGTTCAAAATGCAAGCAGAATCAACATAAATAATTGAACACATTTAGAGAAAAGTTGTGTCTGTTGTGTTGTGTTGTCTATTCATTTTTCTAAATAACATAGGAATAGTTAGACCACATTTTAAAGAAATATGCTTCCTAGTCAAGATTAATATATATGTATTTTGTGATATTATAGTATTGTATGTATGTATGATTTTTTTTTTTTTTAGTATACAATATAGTTGGAGTATATCGTTTCTTGCTACATGCAGTTTTATATGTATAAGCTAAAACACTCCCAATCCAGATCAGTGTATTTCGAATCAGTGACGTATTCCCATTTATGATAGTAAGTTAGTTTATCAAAATGTGTGAGTCAAGTAATAAATCTTACATTTTTTTGTGACCCAGAAGGGTGTTGAATTTATTTTTATTTTGCATTTGATTGTAAAAGGGTATACAGGATTGCACAGTTTACACTCGGGTATAATGATACCTATAAAGAGTTGGCATAATATAAAACTACATGTTTAATGCCTTCATAAGGAAGACACTCTGTATCAATTGGGTATAAAGAAAACATTGCGTCTTTTGTATAAAAAAAAACCAAAAAAAAACTAAAAAACAGTTGGTCGGGACATTTTTTCATATTCGATTTTTGTTAGATAATTTATCGACATTTTAAAAATAAATACATGATGGTAAATACTTGTAACTTTTCAAACCTTACGTAATTTCAAGTGGTTTCGAAACATAAATTACTGTCAGTGTCACGGACTGCTTTGATTTGGGTCTACAAAATGATTGTCATTTTCCTGTCTCAGCTTTTGGATCGACGCAACACTGGTCACAGTTCGGTATTTGTTTAGGCAGAACTAAAAATCCGTAAGGTATAGCTCAATGAAACATTATTTTCAAATGTTTTCTTAAGTTTCACAGGTATACAGACAAAAGTGAAACAAACATAAAGGATGTGCAGAGCTAAGGAACAATTTTTAAACCTGGAAATATTGTTAAAAAATTCTATTTCGCATGGAAAGAAGGCGTTGTTTTTAATATACGAGCGAATAATGTTTGCAACATTAGATACATCCTTGACAATATTTACAACACTTTCTATGGATATTTTAATTTGTTGGAGGTACTGTAATGATATGATAATATCAGAGTATATATCGAGAATTTCACCCAAATGTCTTCTGATATCAAATATATCAACACGAGTTCATTAAAGTTACACATTAACTGCCATTAACTGATTATATAATAGGATTATGAAGATTTGATTTAAGCGTTATTTACATTGTAGATATCGCTTGTCGATGTCGCTTGATCTCACACAAGCACCATCTACTTAGGGAGCCAGTTTTGGGTGATAAAAGACGAATGTTCATGGAACTTTCGATTCCCCCAAATTCATTTACGTGATTACATTTATGAAAACATATTGGAAACTTTCTGGTTCAGATTTACAGAAAGAACAAATATTTGAATGACTTATTTTCATTTTCAGCAGCTCTCTTGTGTAGATCGCTCTATTTATAAATATAAACTGAATATCTAAAATGTCACACTCTTAGTACAGTTTCTGGACTTTTCAAACACACTAATCCTTGAAATATGTGTATAAAGAAGCCCATTCTGCAACTTCTAGCCGGATTGTGTTGTGTTTTTCCTTGACAACACATTAATTGAATTAACATTTCTTTTCTTTGAACTTTTAAATTAATAATTTGATATACATTTCTACTACAAAGAGTTTGTTACATTAATGACTAACAAACAAAAGTATTGATAGACACGGTAAAGACGTATGTTTAGGGAAGACATTTTGTTGTAAAACATAAATTATCGGAACTACTATCTAAATAAAAATTATCATCGTTTCATATATGAATTAATAAAACACATATTTGATTTATTGAAAACAATACGCATGTGACGGCAATGTATTCATGAATGGCCATTTTAGTGAAAAAAATATGTTTATATCCTGTATATGTTACAGTCGATTACATTTTTAAATTCAACAGTGCAATTATATTTTTGAAATTACCAGTGATACAATTCTATTTTCAGTTTGCATTCTATATTCATAATTATTTTCATATTTTGGCATGTAGAAGTTGAATGTTTATTGTTTAAAGTGTGAAACAACAGATCTAGGCTAATGATTTACATTTTATACTTGAATTCAGTAATGTGATTCTTTATATAGAATTAATGGAATATTAATCATCGACAAATATATTTCTGTCCCACAACAATACACTTTTCACTGCTTCAATTACTAAAAAATATAGTTTGCTTGATAAGTAAACGAAAATAGATAAATTAACATATTCAAAACCAATAAAAAATTTAAACTAGTTGAGAAAAGTTTGTAAAATAATTAAAAGAGATAAATCCAACTCAGCTAAAGAACATTTCCCCTTGATTATTTGTCTGTAAGAATAAGACGTATTGACATTCAGAACAGTTTTCAGTTGTATTTAAAGTGCAATGCATTCTAAAAAAAATGTTTAAACAAGTATATGAAGTTCCCTGATTTAATTGCTTTGTGGTACATTTAAAATATTCTAAAATTAATAATAAAGTTATCAACACTGGCTTATGTATTTCTTTCAATTTCTTCCCCACTAACGTTTATTTACTTTCAATATCAGGATTTTCTTTATCAAAACTTGGATATTCATTTCTGAATGCAGAAGACTTTACTGAATACACGTAAAATTGGAGTATAAAAAAGTGAATGTTGACATGATTGAACTGAGAGAAGATAATGTGTAAATGATCGCACAGAAAGTAATTATTTTTTCGGGTGTAGGATGTCTATATAAGGTTTGTAAATCTGCAGTTTTATATGTAAGTGAAATAAGTTTTATGATAACGGATCGGATACATTTATCATAGCTTCAATGCATTCAAGCTATGCTATCCTTTATGTCTGTCAGTGTCATCCCACATTTACATTACTTAATTCCGCATTCGTTTTGCGTTGCAAAAAAAAATAATTGTTTGTCAAATTTCCTTAAAAATATATTGAAATAATAATTAGAATACCTAAGAATTAATTTTCAATTGGCATTTTCGTTTGACATTTAATTACTAAGCGAATCTATCAAACGGAATGTAAGTGACAGTAGCGCTCCTTGAACTAACAACGTGCGTTTGTTTGTAGGACATAACAAGAGTTACGTCCCTTGATTTTCAGGGGGCGTGGTCAATTCGTCCAGCGTTGGGCTCAAAATAGACCAAGGGATTCCCCATCTGGGACAGCGGCAAGGGAGGTCTAGTTTTTTCGCAAATGCCTCTCGTCCTCGGAAAACATCGGCAATGTTCGGGAAACTTTCAAATATGGTCAATGCGAATTCATGTAGAGATGTAATTTGAAACATTGCATTCGCAACTATGCAAGTCATGTCAGTCTCGAAATGCAAAAGTCCTTTTTACAAAGCTGACTTTGCAACTCCTCATTTTCCATTTTTCATTTGTCAAACGTAACTTGTTACATGACAAAATGTGCATATTATTTAGATTTAATAATTAAAAATGACAAGTTGACTTTTCGACTTTGACAATTTCTAGAATAACATTTCAACTTTGTAAAGTTGAGCATGCGAAGTTACGATTGACAGAATTAAAATGTTAGTTTTGCATGATTGGACTTGTCTTTTCGAGACATGTATGGTTGGGAACGACATGTTACACTTTACAAGTTACAAGTCAACATGTCTTCATTTTTGGCACAAAATCCCTTCCATAAGTTATGACCATTGACTTAGATCACTTGACTTTCCTCTTTCAGACAGAGGGTTAAACTTTAACCTAACCTAGTTCTGACTTGTTTGATGATTTGATGATTTGATGATGTCTTTGAAACTTGATATATGTTTCCCTTGGCATTACATTGGAATATTTTTTACCTATATGTGATCTTGATGAAAGAAGCACATGGACCTTTAACATTACCTTAACTTTTAATTTATCAGAAGAGGCCTCTGGAAATGACTTGCCCATGCCACATGCGGGGTCAAAACCTTTGACCTCTTGTAAGAAGCAGAACCAGCTGATTTTTCGTAGGCTTACATTTAAACTGCTTATTTAGAGGATAATTTGTGCATCAATAAGACAAACCCGAGGGACTCTTGTTCTACTTGTGAAGGTGAAGATTGTTAATTAGACATAGATATATCAACACGAGTTGATAAAAGTAACAAATATCCGAGGCTTGCTATCCAAATCATTCTTCATATCGTTTCAATGAAAAAGTGTACATCTGTGAGCACAGCGCTGCCAGTTGCGGTGATGTCATAGCATTGTGACGTTATCATGTTTATGAAGTCATAGCATTGTGAAGTCATTACTCGATTAAAATCTTTGCGATGTCATATAGATGACGGTGACAGGGCATTGTGCAATATCTACTGCCAAATCGATATATCCTAGGAGATGTTATGCTCATAACATAAGGGACATCTTCTGTCAGACACAGTTTTGGATGATAAATTAATGTATCCCTTCAATACAAACACATGTTTAACCAAGACTGTCTAAACCATGGTGTTAAAGTGGCAGGCCATTGCATATTGCCTTTTTTATATCCTGTTTTTCATAAATGATTAGATGCCCACATTTCCTTACACGTGATATATAGGTCGTATTGGTATTCGTAACTTACTTTACGGCCAAGTCAAACATAACATATTTTCTGTTACACTCCATTACCAAAACAAGCAAAATAAAATAATAGGTATGTTAGGAATGTTAGGGGTGGAATATAGAATGACAGTTTTGAAGCTACACTTCTACATTCTTTAATAACCTTCCCACAGTAGCTCACTTTTTTGTGTTGAAAATCTTTGAAAAATTTATTTTATGATTAATTCAAAATCTACATGATGAATGTTCGACATACCAAGTGTTATTGTGTCCAGCTCAGGAAAACGGATATCAAAACAGGAATCGGCCAAAAATAAAAATTCCATGAAATATATTAACCTACACATAATTGAGCCACGTACAACGTTTCTTTGAGCTGCGCCTTATGGATTTTAAGTTATGCTCTGGAAATAATTCGGGACATATAAACGGACGGGCTGACGGACGATTCCTGTTTAAAAATCCCTCGTCAAATATGTGTGTGAAGTTGTGTTGTGCGTAAATTTATAGTCTTTACGAATGAAAAATATTGATTAACTCTGGAAGACCTACGTAAATTCTAGTGTTCATCTGTTTTCACCATCACCAGTCTATCCATTGTACATGTATGTGAACAATAGCCTTACTTTATATTGCCAATGACTATAAACACTCTAGGGCACAATTCAAATAGTTCAAGTTTAATAACAATCAGAATTATACAATTGCAATGTATATTGTACATGTACATAATTCTGTAAAACATTTTCAAGTTTAACTTTACATTGATCCAATATCATATGTGAAAATCAGATTGTTAACATTATAATCAAATTCATTTCGTATTTAAAACTGAGTCCGAAAATAAGTATCGAACCTGTAAGAGTAAGATTAGCTTGTATTTAATAAGAAAAATGTCGTTAAATATCACAGTAAACAAGCTACACACTCGCAAACTATACTTACATCAATCTAAGCTACATCTAATCATCAAATAAATCCCTTTCTTCTACATCTACATATCCTCAAAGTTCATCAACATGTTACAATTTATTTAATTCAAACAACGCATCAGTGAGGTTTTCAATTACAAAGGTTTTGAGGATGAATTTACTTCATTGAGAAATGCCACAATTTATCTAACACTTTATTTTTACGTTGTTTAAACAGTGTTTATCTGACTGTCATATTTGGGGCTATATGCAATATAGTTACTCTGAATATTAACTTAAAAGCACAGCTTTTATTTAACTAACAAAGTGAAAATAGAATTTGCACGGTCGCCTTTGTTCTTTAAGTTCTTTAAGAGAGTGAGAAAAGAGGAAAGATGGATATAGATATTGTACACAGATAGGGAGAGAGTAGTTAAAGGGGGAAGGGGAGAGGAGTGGGGAAGGAAAGGGGGGGGGGGAAGGAAAGGGGGGGGGGGGGGGAGGAAGGGGATAGAGGAGGTAGAGGGAGATGGCGAGAAGGGGATAGGTGGGCAGAGAAAGGGATCTAGAGAGAGAGAGAGATCTAGAGAGAGAGATCTAGAGAGAGAGAGAGAGAGAGAGAGAGAGAGAGAGAGAGAGAGAGAGAGAGAGAGAGAGAGAGAGAGAGAGAGAGAGAGAGAGAGAGAGAGAGAGAGAGAGAGAGAGAGAGAGAGAGAGAGAGAGAGAGAGAGAGAGAGAGAGAGAGATACTTCTTACAAGATTCCATATTTTGTAATGTTCTGGGAAAACATAAAACTACTCCTAAGCGCAGTGGCTGACACCGTTGTGCCCACAGTTGAATGCGGCAGACAGAAGTCCATCACAAAAGTTTGACCAATAATACAATATGTCTTGAACTGTCGCATCTAAAACTGGTCATTCAGTCACTTCTCCTGTCGTTCCAGTAGTCAATTCCACTCAGGGAAATGATCTACATTGTATATATTCTTGAGCAAGACCCTCCATGAATCTCAAGATGCTTCATATCCGTTGTACTGAGTCAGGAGGGGCATTCAGTGGGTATATGACGAAGTCCTTGAGCAGCGCATGCGCATCAATGTTCTTCTCGTATTAGTGGCAGTGATTGTGCATGCGACAGACTGAGAGTCATGTCTGCAAAGTCCAGCACCACAGTTTGACCAGGGAAGTGGAGAGGAAGTGACCTTTGACCTTTAGTGAACGCTTTCTCTATACACATGTTACTAAAAGACGTGAAAGGATATTTAATGTTGGATGGATTCTTGTAGAACCACTGGATCTTTGTCTGAATATCTTTTGCAATAACTTTCTGAACCTCCAAGAATTCAGTCTTTTTTATGATCTCCTCGATACTCTTGCGAGCAGCATACACGTCAGTCTTTATGCCATGGAGTTGTAGTTTTCCGCCGTTAAGATCCAGTTTAACATCAACGTCAAGTTCCTGACACACAGACATCACTTCACCAATCTGTAGGCGGTGAGAACATTTTATTTAATACATTGTGTAGTTATTTGTCAAAATATCTAATATATACTGGGCAAAATAAGTTTGGGATATTGGATGTTTTATTTTTAATATGTATGTCAAGTAAAAATACCTAATTCATAATTTCAAAATATCCCTAACTATTTTTGTCCAGTAAAATAGCATCCCAAACGTGGTTGGTTATATTGGATGACATAAATGCATTCATTTTTGTTGTACTGTATATAGTGCTAAAGTGTGAGATTGTACCTAAAAAACATGTTAACAAACAAACAAGTCGATGCCTGTCAAAGGCAAACAAACTAACCAAAGAATGATAATCAGTTACGTTTATGAATAATAACCAGATACTCACATTCCTTCACGTGACATTTGAGAAGAACTTTGCTATCTAAACGGTGATCATTTAAAATTTATGCTGCAATTTGCGAGCTAATTTATATAATGAGTCGGTTTTGTCTCTACTTAACTGTTACAGAACACGCGCATATACATTTGTACGGGGTGTCATCAGACAGAGAGGGATTCCCCATGGGATAGACTTATTTGCAGATTGTATTATTCGTAACAGTGTCGATTTCAATCATTCCGATACGACTCAAAACATCAAACATTCGGGCTCACCTCTTTTTGTTTCAAGGACTTCAGTGAATTGTTAGTCATTGTTTCATCTGCACTGTTTTCTGATATAACAAACTTCATTTTCTCTTCACATTGTTGCAGGGATGTTTCATCCATTCCGAGCATGCGCAGATGAGGTCCATCAGACACGGACATTACTTCCGATTTGGTATAATACACAGATGTTCGTTTTCCTGCAGACAAAGTTATCAATGTCATATTAATTTTCCTTAACCTTCTAAAAACGAAATTACCAGAGGTACAACAAAAACAAAAATAGTTATAGTATAATGGTTTGTTGGTTAGAATATTCATTCATAAAGAATGTAACCCATAATTATGCTTTTAATTGTGCACAGGAACTGTCTGTGCAAAAATAGTTTAGCTATCATTCAAGGCCGATGTGATTTAATTTGTTATCTAAAATCTTTCTTTAAATTCGAACTTCAAATCATTTCCTCGAATTTCTATCTTCAACATAATAGCTATCCGCAGAAGAGCACTGTATACGAATATTTTACTACAGCTTCTTTGAATTTGTAATCTTGCTGATAAAACTCATTATGTTAACAACTGAATTGATATTCTAAGGATTTTTTTCAGTAAGACATGATAACAGAAGGGATACTAACGTGCATCGGTCTTCTTTTCACCGATCATAAACGAACGCCGTTTCGAAGGATTTCTAAAATGAGGTCTTAACAAAGATATGCAGGAATTCATGGGAGGCTGTGACGTCATCACGATGTTGACGGTCTTGATACCTCTGAAGGCGGACTTGTGGTGTGTGAGTGTAGACTCTAGCGCTTTAGCGAACATCCCTCCCTCTGTATCAATTGCTGAAACACGATTAATCAGTTAGTTTGCAATAAACAACGTTGTTTCAAATTTAGCATTCAAACTATTCCCGTAACCGACGAAAACACAAGACGCCTTACAGGGCCAAAAGCATAATGCAAATGTATGAAACTAGCCTAAAGTGTTATTTTGTCAATTTAAGTAAGAACATTTAAGAAAAGCCTAAAGATTTTCACCCGGACCACAAGTTACCAGGTTAAGGGCTGCCCGACGGGCCTTATTTCATACACTGTAATGGCATATCACTCCTCAAAAATCTAAAACCCTTCTACCACCAGACCACGAATGATTGGTGACTCAGAAGGGTTGATTGTTGCTCAATATTCTGCCGTCAGAGAACTTCCATGATATTTTATGTACGCTTTATTTTACTTGGACCACCTGCAGTAAGACATTTAGACAACTGCACTTAGTTTGTTCGGTTAATGAAATAGATAACACCCTCATCCTCGGGCGTTCTACGGACAAAGGCCTCTCTTTGCTAGAACGCCCTCGCATGCAGGTGTTATCCATTACGTACAAACTTAAGAGCGAAAATGGAAGAACCGTACAGTAACAGATTAATCATCGATATCAGAGAAGTCGTATGGTTTGAAGAATCTATTATTACATTAATAGGGACATAAAGAAAGTCTATATGCGTCAGCAATATGAGATGTGTAATAGTAATAGCCTGTAATATTGAACGTATAGAAAGGTTTATTTGTACTGAATCCTTAACAGAGCCACACATTTCTTAAGCCACTACATAATCGATGGTGATGTCATTTAACAGGGTGCTGTTAAATGTCAAAATGCCCAAGTGACTTTGTACATAAACACTAAAGATGTTAAATAAAATCAGTCAATGTTTAAATTCAGTAAAAGGTAAAATGGACTATAGTTACTCATTGACAATAAACTGTATCATACGTATACTTGTATACCGGTATTCTGACCACATCTAAACAACATAAATTGCTCAAGTAAAAGGCACCATTTCATTTAATAATTATCATTTCATATCTATACCACTGTTTATTATCTTAAACCAGTTGCACGTGATAGTTCACAGTAAGGAAACACTCCTCCTCTACCCCCTTCTACTTCCTTATGGTTGATTAGCATGATTCCGTGTGGTAAAACATATCCATGGTAATACAATCATTGATAATTGATCTTATGCGATTACCATTCCACATGTTTGCAAATCGAATACATACGTGTACATTGAAACTGAAATACTACAAGCATTGATATTTGGGATATATATGTACAGACTATATTCCTTCTCGCCTTTCTGAAGAACTTCTGGACACTTTCATCCATGTCTTTCTCATAGAACTTAATTTTGAAATGTGTGGAATGCATAAGTTGAAAACTATATTACTTACCAGCATTGATATGTGGGATTGAAAGGGTGTAGACGCCATTCTTTCTCGCCTTTCTGAAGACCTTCTGGACAATTGCATCCATGTTGTTCTTGAAGAACTCTGCTGAGACGAACAATATCCTCTTCGCTGGGAGAGGTTTAGCAGAGACTAGGACAGCTCCCGACTTCTTGATATTCACACCTTAATACATTAAAATAATCATTGAACAGTCCCCTAATTCTAAACCACTAGCTTCTGCCTTGCTGTATTTGTCAATTATTCCCGGTGATTATGAGTTATCTCCTTGGGAAAATGTATCAAAAGGGTTGACAAAGGTATGTTCATTTTAATGCTATACATTGGATTCTACAGGTTCAAGAACATTAATTGTTTCATTACATATATTCCTAGGCAATGTATAAATTGGAGTTTTAAACTTATATGAAATTCATGATATTGTCTCTCGGCTTTAATTTTATACTGTTTACATATATTTGTTATTTTTCAGTCGATGAATTAATATAATTTCAAATATGAATAGTTGATTATCTACCGATGAACAGTTAATGTCATTCACTTTAAATTTGTCAAATCAAAAGTATTGTTTTATCTTGCTAGTATTTTATTTACCAGATATCAAGATAATTGATACAAACAAAGAATCAAAAGCGATTTTCAACCAGGGTAGTGTGTTAGTTACCAGATATCATGATAATAATTGACGCATGCAATCAATGAAACTCAACTCAACAGTTGATATAATGTCAAGAACTAAGGGGATGGGCACTTTTGATATAATATGGTTTAGAGTATTTATTTACATAAATACTTACGTTGTGTTTCCTGCATTAGGGACTGGCCACACGTTTTGATCAACTTCTTCCCATATTCATCTAGAAAAACATAAGCATATAAGGTAAACATAACTACGGCGATGCGATGTATACCATATACGCACGTATACATATATGACATTGACATACATTGTAGTATCCGTTGTCTCTGCCTTAGTTCCCGTGTCTGTGGCGTATTGAAATAATTGAAAAATGTCTGTAACACTTTGATCACTGTGTCTTTGTGGACAATACTTCACATATGACAAGCATAGTAATTTTTTTCTTAAGTGTGTGAGAATTACGTAACGCGTAAGGTTTTGTACTTTCTTCGTACTAGTTCGGATTCACAATCGTTTTGTGAACATCGTATGGTACACTTTCTCGTGTAATAATCCTCGTAAATGCATATATATGTATATACACGATGATTTATGTGTGTGTATGGAAATAGAAAAAAACAACCAGATTAGCAATCATTTTAATATACTCATATCGACTGGAAAATGTTCAATTTACAATATAGGTGTTTTTTACAAGACGCAAAGATTAGAGTACAGTTATTGGTTATCGTTCTTTCAAATTTATATTTGAAGTCGATGGAGCGACTTGTTATCAAATACGTGTATGAACACTTTTGAAACTAGAATAACTTGAAAACATTAACAAAGATAAAGGACAAAACAATTCGTTCTATGTTTCCTTACCCGTGAGAGAGATGGTATTATCAGTAGGAACCACTATGGCGTCCATCTTCTCATCTAGCAGGTCTCCTCTTTTGACATTGAACAAAACTGGCCCAACTTGAAATTCTAGAAAAGAAAAATGCTATAAAATAACTATTTGAGAAGCATTTAAGAAGATGAAGGTACATAGAAGACAGGGATTGTATAGATAGAAAACGTCTGTAATTTCACAAAGGCGGCGTCTCGGTACATATTATCATACCGGTTTCAATAATGACCAAGTAGTGAGTTCGAACCAAGTGTTAATGAAAACGAAATTAGATATAGTGTTTGATTATACTGGTTCTCAATGGTACGAACAGCATTCGCCAGTCTTCAACCCATCTGGAAGTCCAGCAACATCACTAAGGCAAAGCTAAAGATACACAACAGCAATATGTAAAATCTCTTTTGCTGCATGGCTCAAAATGCTGGAGGGCCACACAGAGCGACCTACACAAAGTAGAAGTGTTTCATAACACCATGGCTTGAGATCCATAGTAGATGTATTTCCATCTTCAAAAATGGTCCTTAAGTGGCCCAACACGATTCCAAATGCAAGCAGTTTTAATCAAACGATTCAGATGGCTTGACCATGTTATGAGAATGCCCAGAGTGAGTATTCCAAAAGTTGCACTGAACTGGACACCACCAAGAAGGCACACTTGGCACCACCTGGAAGAGACTGGATTCACCTGGGGCCAAGCCCAGCACACGGCAGAGGAGAGAGTAAAGTTGCGATCGTTTGTTGGGAATGAAAATTGTGAGTAAGTAAGCATGTTTTCAAAGTGTCATTTACTTCAGCTTAGTACAACAAATAACGATTTGTTAGTGACATATTTTTCTTAAGAGCTGTACGACCTGGGACATTTTTTAGAATAGTATACATGTACATGTATACAGTATGGTATTACACAAATGAACTTACCTTCTGTTTTCTGTTTCTCTAGGGTTTTGGCTTCTTTCAACTCTGGATCGTGCTCAAAAACTTCACTGAACGCCTGTAAAATTAAAATCCCATTTAATCTAAATTATTTCATTCGGGTTAATGGTTTCTACATGAGATATGTGTTCAGTCATCATCCTAATAACTAATATAAACAAATGATATAAAAATATAATAATACGTAACAATGATACAGAATTTAGATAATACTGACCAATGATATTGAAATACAATAATACTGACCAATGATATTGAAACAGTAATACTGACCAATAATATTGAAACACAATAATACTGACCAATGATATTGAAACACAATAATACTGACCAATGATATTGAAACACAATTATACTGACCAATGATATTGAAACACAATAATACTGACCAATGATATTGAAACAATAATACTTACCAATAATATTGAAAGACAATAATACTGACCAATGATATTGAAACAAAATAATACTGACCAATGATATTGAAACACCATTATACTGACCAATGATATTGAAACACAATAATACTGACCAATGATATTGAAACAATAATACTGACCAATAATATTGAAACACAATATTACTGACCAATGATATTGAAACACAATAATACTGACCAATGATATTGAAACACCATACTACCGACCAATGATATTGAAATACAATAATACTGACCAATGATATTGAAACACAATAATACTGACCAATGATATTGAAACACAATAATACTGACCAATGATATTGAAACAATAATACTGACCAATAATATTGAAACAAAATAATACTGACCAATGATATTGAAACACAATAATACTGACCAATGATATTGAAACACAATAATACTGACCAATGATATTGAAACACCATTGTACTGACCAATGATATTGAAATACAATAATACTGACCAATGATATTGAAACACAATAATACTGACCAATGATATAATACAATTATACTGACCAATGATATTGAAACACAATAATACTGACCAATGATATTGAAACACCATACTACTGACCAATGATATTGAAATACAATAATACTGACCAATGATATTTAAACACCATACTACCGACCAATGATATTGAAATACAATAATACTGACCAATGATATTGAAACACAATTATACTGACCAATGATATTGAAACACAATAATACTGACCAATGATATTGAAACACAATAATACTGACCAAAAATATTGAAACACAATAATACTGACCAATGAAATTGAAACACAATAATACTGACCAATGATATTGAAACACCATACTACCGACCACTGATATTGAAACACAATTATACTGACCAATAATATTGAAACACAATAAGACTGACCAATGATATTGAAACACAATAATACTGACCAATGATATTGAAACACCATACTACCGACCAATGATATTGAAATACAAAAATACTGACCAATGATATTGAAACACAATAATACTGACCAATGATATTGAAATACAATAATACTGACCAATGATAATGAAACAATAATACTGACCAATAATATTGAAATACAATAATACTGACCAATGATATTGAAACACAATATACTGACCAATGATATTGAAACACCATTGTACTGACCAATGATATTGAAATACAATAATACTGACCAATGATATTGAAACACAATAATACTGACCAATGATATTGAAATACAATAATACTGACCAATGATATTGAAACAATAAAACTGACCAATAATATTGAAACACAATAATACTGACCAATGATATTGAAACACAATAATACTGACCAATGATATTGAAACACAATAATACTGACCAATGATATTGAAACACAATAATACTGACCAATGATATTGAAACACCATTGTACTGACCAATGATATTGAAATACAATAATACTGACCAATGATATTGAAACACAATAATACTGACCAATGATATTGAAATACAATAATACTGACCAATGATATTGAAACACAATAATACTGACCAATGATATTGAAACACCATACTACTGACCAATGATATTGAAATACAATAATACTGACCAATGATATTGAAACACCATACTACCGACCAATGATATTGAAATACAATAATACTGACCAATGATATTGAAACACAATTATACTGACCAATGATATTGAAACACAATAATACTGACCAATGATATTGAAATACAATAATACTGACCAATAATATTGAAACACAATAATACTGACCAATGATATTGAAACACAATAATACTGACCAATGATATTGAAACACAATAATACTGACCAATGATATTGAAACACAATTATACTGACCAATAATATTGAAACACAATTATACTGACCAATGATATTGAAACAATAATACTGACCAATAATATTGAAACACAATAATACTGACCAATGATATTGAAACACAATAATACTGACCAATGATTTTGAAATACAATAATACTGACCAATGATATTGAAACACAATAATACTGACCAATGATATTGAAACACAATAATACTGACCAATGATATTGAAACACAATTATACTGACCAATATTATTGAAACACAATTATACTGACCAATAATATTGAAACACAATTATACTGACCAATAATATTGAAACACAATAATACTGACCAACGATATTGAAACATAATAATACTGACCAATGATATTGAAACACAATAATACTGACGAATGATATTGAAACACAATTATACTGACCAATAATATTGAAACACAATTATACTGACCAATAATATTGAAACACAATTATACTGACCAATGATATTGAAACAATAATACTGACCAATGATATTGAAACACAATAATACTGACCAATGATATTGAAACACAATAATACTGACCAATGATATTGAAACACAATAATACTGACCAATGATATTGAAACACCATTGTACTGACCAATGATATTGAAATACAATAATACTGACCAATGATATTGAAACACAATAATACTGACCAATGATATTGAAATACAATAATACTGACCAATGATATTGAAACACAATAATACTGACCAATGATATTGAAACACCATACTACTGACCAATGATATTGAAATACAATAATACTGACCAATGATATTGAAACACCATACTACCGACCAATGATATTGAAATACAATAATACTGACCAATGATATTGAAACACAATTATACTGACCAATGATATTGAAACACAATTATACTGACCAATGATATTGAAACACAATAATACTGACCAATGATATTGAAATACAATAATACTGACCAATAATATTGAAACACAATAATACTGACCAATGATATTGAAACACAATAATACTGACCAATGATATTGAAACACAATAATACTGACCAATAATATTGAAACACAATTATACTGACCAATAATATTGAAACACAATTATACTGACCAATGATATTGAAACAATAATACTGACCAATAATATTGAAACACAATAATACTGACCAATGATATTGAAACACAATAATACTGACCAATGATATTGAAATACAATAATACTGACCAATGATATTGAAACACAATAATACTGACCAATGATATTGAAACACAATAATACTGACCAATGATATTGAAACACAATTATACTGACCAATATTATTGAAACACAATTATACTGACCAATAATATTGAAACACAATTATACTGACCAATAATATTGAAACACAATAATACTGACCAACGATATTGAAACATAATAATACTGACCAATGATATTGAAACACAATAATACTGACGAATGATATTGAAACACAATTATACTGACCAATAATATTGAAACACAATTATACTGACCAATAATATTGAAACACAATTATACTGACCAATGATATTGAAACAATAATACTGACCAATGATATTGAAACACAATAATACTGACCAATGATATTGAAACACAATAATACTGACCAATAATATTGAAACACAATAATACTGACCAATGATATTGAAACACCATTGTACTGACCAATGATATTGAAATACAATAATACTGACCAATGATATTGAAACACAATAATACTGACCAATGATATTGAAATACAATAATACTGACCAATGATATTGAAACACAATAATACTGACCAATGATATTGAAACACCATACTACTGCCCAATGATATTGAAATACAATAATACTGACCAATGATATTGAAACACCATACTACCGACCAATGATATTGAAATACAATAATACTGACCAATGATATTGAAACACAATTATACTGACCAATGATATTGAAACACAATAATACTGACCAATGATATTGAAATACAATAATACTGACCAATAATATTGAAACACAATAATACTGACCAATGATATTGAAACACAATAATACTGACCAATGATATTGAAACACAATAATACTGACCAATGATATTGAAACACAATTATACTGACCAATAATATTGAAACACAATTATACTGACCAATGATATTGAAACAATAATACTGACCAATAATATTGAAACACAATAATACTGACCAATGATATTGAAACACAATAATACTGACCAATGATATTGAAATACAATAATACTGACCAATGATATTGAAACACAATAATACTGACCAATGATATTGAAACACAATAATACTGACCAATGATATTGAAACACAATTATACTGACCAATATTATTGAAACACAATTATACTGACCAATAATATTGAAACACAATTATACTGACCAATAATATTGAAACACAATAATACTGACCAACGATATTGAAACATAATAATACTGACCAATGATATTGAAACACAATAATACTGACGAATGATATTGAAACACAATTATACTGACCAATAATATTGAAACACAATTATACTGACCAATAATATTGAAACACAATTATACTGACCAATGATATTGAAACAATAATACTGACCAATAATATTGAAACACAATAATACTGACCAATGATATTGAAACACAATAATACTGACCAATGATATTGAAATACAATAATACTGACCAATGATATTGAAACACAATAATACTGACCAATGATATTGAAACACAATAATACTGACCAATGATATTGAAACACAATAATACTGACCAATGATATTGAAACACAATAATACTGACCAATGATATTGAAACACAATAATACTGATCAATGACATTGAAACACAATAATACTGATCGATGATATTGAAACACAATTATACTGACCAATGATATTGAAACACAATTATACTGACCAATGATATTGAAACACAACGCTATGACTTTCCTGACCGCCTACGATTCTACCTCTGACCGACGAAACTGAAAACACTGTCTCTAACTGTACCGCTGACCTCGGTAACAAAAGACTGGCGAACAGGATTACACTTGTGACGTCATCATCTTGTTCCCCATCCCCATCGAGTTCCTCCATTTTTCAATATGGTATCGATACATACATGTATGTTCATTGTTACTTAGAATTAGAATCTTTTGGAGTTCAACTTTGAATGTGTTAGATAAGAATTGGTTGGATGTATTTAAAGTAGATTTAAGTAGGCCTATCCGTCTCTTTTACCATGGAACATGTCCCGGCCCAGCGGGCCTCAGTTCCATTAAATATAAAGAATGTAGAGTTACTCTGACATTAAAACCTAGAACAAACATAAAACATAAATTCTTTATATTCCAACATTATTGACTGATTCAATTTGATCCAAAAAGGTTTAACAATTGTATGTTTGCTGTTATTATGATAATAAGAACGACCGCGGGTTAGCGCGTTCATCTTCGGAACAGGAGGTCCGGGTTTCGAATCCCGCCAGTGGCACGGCAACTTTGTCTGCAGTAGAGAACTGTTCTACACGCAGTAAGGTTTTGGTGCAATGCTAAACTGAATTTCAGTGCATTTTTTTTACCAGCCCTGGTTCACTAGTCTCAGCCGTTGCCCGCAGGTTTCACTCGCAATGCATAGCCACGTGATGTTGCGGGTTTTCTCCCTGCAATAATACTAGCAGCTGTGATATAAGTGAAATACTCTATGAAAGCCGCGTTATGGAACGGAGTCAAGTGCCGTGTTCAAGATAGGTTTCATAGTGATCGCTCAAAGAGCGATTACTTTTAAACCTATCTTGAACGCGATTTCTCAATGTAGCGCTACGTAGCAAGGCGAGCAAACTTTGAGGAATTTGCACTGTGTCGTTCAAGAGAGAAGAAGCGCTCATTGAGCGCTACATTGAGCGCTACATTGAGCGCTACATTGAGCGCTACATTGAGCAATTTAAGCGCTCGCTGCTATTGAACGGGGCGCATGTCTCACCTTGCACGTCAGTTCATCCTTGTGGTAAAGTACGATGATTATCTCCCTTAGACAGCTGAGCGGGTTATCTAGGGAGAAGACCGCAACTCGATCCTTGAAGACAGCCGCCACGACATCAGCCGGATACTTCAGTATCCCAGTGCCCAGTGCAGGAAACGCCAGGGTCTCGTATCCTTCTGATGAAGCCAGCTCCAGACACGTGTCTATGATACGCTCCAGAGACTGCAGACACAAGTTGTCAGAGTATTTGATTGAGTTTAAACTTGCTGTCCCGTAAGTCAGTAATATCATAAACGGAAGCATCGGACATACATTTAATTGAAAAGGGAATATAAAGTAGTTGAAGTTGACGAGCCATAGATCTTAGTGTTCCTTTATCTCGTTAACTTCCCAAATGCCTCTTAAATAGTTTTAACTTTATTGTTAATGTAAACTGCATCCCGAAGGTTTGTTTCCCAGCTATATTGAAATGCAAATATCATGCTACTTGTTATGTATTTGATGCGGGTAAGAACAAAAACAAATCGTGTTCAACTATCGTATATCGCAGCTAACAGAAACAGTTTATTAGCTCTTTGAAGTGACGAGTAGTTATGCTATAGCCCTGATACATATTCAATATTCGTATTAGTTCAAGTAATATATACATAAAAAAAACAAAGGCTGAATATGTTTTGGATTCTCGAGAATCCCGAGAGGGAATCCAAAATATATTCAGCCTTTGTTTTTTATGTATATATATCATTATTATTATTATCATCATCATCAAAGGACTTTCACTTTACCGTGTTATACATTTAAGTTGTAACTGTGTAAATACGTGACTGTCAACACATAATGTACTATATTTAAGCTCTGTTTCGATTAAAAATATTCTAATTTTTGGTGATAAAGTGTTATCTTATCTTTGAAGATCTATTTGCTGGGTGTGTTTTAATTTGAGTATTTTAAAACATATTGATCATTTCATATCAACACGACGTTCAAGAAGGCACGTACACCAGCAGGAAGCTAACAGGAAACTACACACTAGACAACTAGTAATATACAAGTGATTATATAAACCGTTTCGGGGATTGCAATAAGGATATATTAACTTGATTTATATATAAGTGTGTATGTAAAGTGTTTCGGCGAATAAAAGTAGAGTGCATACATGTACGTATTAAAATACAAGTCTGTATGTGAAAGGGTGTTACAATATTAAAATGCATTTGTGTCTATGTAAATTTCAGGGACTGAATAAGGTTGTTTAATAAATGCAAAATTACAAAACTGTTTTCGAAACGTTTCGGAGACTTAAATAAAGGTGTTACTCAGGGTGTAGCAACATTAGTATACATTTGAGCAGGATTGAAAAGGACGTAACAAGACTAACATTCTAATGTCTACGTGAAACGTTTCAGGGCCTTCCACAATCAAATAATGTATTCCAGGGACTGAAACAGCGGGTAATACTGAATGGGTATAGAAAAGAAAAAAATGTCAGCGTGTCCTTATTATGCTCCTACTTTCATCTCGCCTTATAAATCCTATAACATTTCGGAAAGTTCACTCTAGAAGTTGGTAATGTTTATATTAAGGACTTGAAAGAGCAAATAGTATTTCTTTTCCTCTTATCTTCTCATTAAAGAAAAGTAAAGGGATTATAAGCATTCATTTGGAATTGGTGGTAGTAATAGGTACATGTATGACATATTTCGTTCTTATTATAAAGTGTTATCATAAATGTCTAAAAGGGAAGATAACTTATTTCAAAATGAAAATCATTCTTTTTTTATTGTTAATTTCAAAAATTGAAATATGTTTATAAATTTATGTACATTGTATTTGTATACCTCACACCCTTATGTATCACATGCTGCATGTACTTCCTTAACAACAAAAGCTTTTAGTTTAACTTACATGACTGTAAATGATTCTGGTCGTTTTAAATCTTATGATTTGTTTATTCATACACCCTTAGATGAAAATCCGATATCTCTAACTTATTTTATACATTTATTAAAGAGCCATCGAGTATGTTACTATTTCATTTACAACATTCATGGAAAACAGTGTTTTTTTATGCTTGTAACTTGTATCTTCTACAACATGGCATATGATAAATTCTTTTTATATCATATATATCCGATGAAATTTGGTCCCCTTTGAATAAAAGAATCTGAAACAGATTTCCCATTAATGCATACTGCGTACTACACAGCAACAATCGTTTCCGAGACAAATAGACTTGTCAATTACATAAGTCGCAATAGTAATCAAACTCGTCCTTCTCCACTGTTTTCGTCCCTTGTCACACATTACTGAATGTGACGATTGTTATATTAACATGTCCTGTGAATATACAAATTATTGACTTTTTACCTGTTAAATGATATTATTATTGCAATTATACCACCAAGCTATGACAGATATATTATGTGTATATTCTCATTGAATTATAATTCAAACAAAATCCCTCGGTGAGTATACATTTATGTCAATACCTGTATTGATATACACAATTAAAGTAGATGGTAAATAGAAACAAAAACTATATATTTCAAGTTCTAAAAGTACTCCTTATTTTGTTTGTCTACAGTATGGGCGTAAACCATAATGCTATGCGCTTGAAAATAATAAACTCGATCTATATTTAAACTGGAAAGCATCTTTACAAATTTTAGAAATTCTCCGCTTATTTTGGGTAAAAAAAAATTGCGAAAAATTTAGTGTACATATTTCAATGAAATAGATGGCAATGGCTCAATGGCACTTTAAGAGATTACAAGAGAATGTCTTACCTCCTGTGCCCCCGGGTTGCCCATCCACTTGGGTAGATGACAGTGGTAGATGTTCTTGCAAGCCAGTTTCCATCCCCCAGACATAGCCAGCTGACCAGGCAGGAGCCCCTGGGGATATCTGATTCTACACTCTCTCTGCAGACCACTCCCAGCCGCCTTCAGAATTGAAGCTGACACAGCGCCGTAGGACAAGTCGAGAACCTGGTTGGTTGTGTTTACCATGGCGTCTGCCTGTTTGAGAAATTACATTCATCGTTCATTGCTTAGTAATGTGAAGCTTAAAGGGGCAGTAACACGTTTTTTGCAAATTTAATTTTTGCAAATTTCACATTTATAATGATAGTTTATGTCATTTATATTCACCTTAGAGGGTAAAACATTGTATTAAACAAATCAATTAAACGTAGTTGTAAAAACGATGTTGCGTATAAAGCAAAAATTACATGGCGGCCATTTTATTGTGAACACAATTTATTATTTCGAATGACAAAAACGATTCCCATGGCTTTACGGAACCATGTACACTCATGTTTAACTTAATTTTCCGAAGAGAGAAGGATGTTTTACTATTGGTGACATTATTTTTCTAATTCATTTCATCGACTTATTTCATCCAAAAAACGTGCTACTGCCCCTTTAATACCCTGAATAAATATTTTTGGCACATGTTTCGGTTAAGGTGATAAACGTTTCCTCTTGTCCAAGGAACATATTCTGTGGAAAAATGGGTTAATATAATCCTCATAACTCTTAGGTTAGACTTTCATCGGTTACTGCTATGAAAGCTAGTGTTGTGTCACCATTCTTCAGAAAATGTCAGTATAATCATTTAATCGGAATACGGAACCGTGTACAAGGGAAGCAGGACAGACGAAGACATAGTCCAAAAATCATTCAAGTACTTGTTTATGTTCACCCGAAATCGACCTTTTATAGAATGATCAAGAATATGCAATGAATTCTAATACCTTGGTAGTAGCAAGTTCTCCAACTTGGACCACAATTCGGATACCAGCCACCATTGTCGTCACGTCATCAGTCCCATCATCTGTCACAGACACCATATTGTAGAGGTATTGATATACTAACAAAAGCTAGTTTCATATCAAAGTAAAATCAATTTTGATACAATAAAAGTATATATCAATACGCTTAGAAGGTACTCATCTGTGTAAATTATTTTGATTTATTGCCGTTTTTGCTTTATTTAACACTACTGCAGTAAAGCATAAATTGGATGAAATACGTACATTCTTCAAAGTGTTTTGTTCCAGTTATCCTGTTGTTTCTTTCGTTGTTGAAAACCTGTAATGTTCGAATGTAAATAATATTACTTACGAAGCAATTAATCTTTTTCAATAAATATTATACATCATGAAACAGTAGAACCATTGCCCTTACTCGATACACAAAAACGATTATGTTTGTTATTTATTTTAATTAACGATCCTTTGCTTGATTAATAATCATAATGTGATGATCAACGTGACAGCTGAATAGTAAATGACCTTCAATTTAATACCATTTATATAAATGATTTGGTTTAAAAGAGCGAAAGCGAGCTGGATACCAAATAATTTACGAGTTGAATAAATGCGGTATTTTATGGAAGAGAGTTTAGTATTCTGTTTATTACTTGCCCAATTTTATCAAACGAGATTGCCAACAGCGTACTGAAAACGCGACTCAAGTGCCATTGTGATAGCGGTACAACCATTGAGAATTCCACTCTCTATGGTGATGTCATATTTGCAGTGGTTTTACACTAGTTCAGTATTGTGGTATAGATATTACACTGCAGTATCTTCACCGGGCGAGTAATAAAGTCTATATCAAATCTAAACACCTATCCCAGATCCAAATTTTAAAAACTTACGTCATACGTCTCACCATCCTTGGCATCAACAACAATGTTGACAAGTTTTATTCCACTGTTGGTGGTCTCTTCGTAAGCAAGTATGGCATCCAGGAAGGCCGATGCTGCAGTCAGTCGAGGAAAGCCACCGACTTCGCAGCCAAGAGCTGGGAAAGCTATAGACGAATAGTTCGAGACGTCCGTCTTGTCCAAACACTGCTTTATCAACTCTTGGTAGTCCTGGAAAAAAGTTAGTAGAATATTTTAAGAATATATATTTTTTTTTTTATATATCTGATCACCGCTATCAGTGAGGTGATCAGTACGGGTTATAGGCTACACTAGCGGGGTATGGGGTATTCTTAAACCTTACTTCGAATTTGATTGCATCAGAATGATGTGGGATCCAAGCTGCATGCGCTTTTTCAATCTAATATAGTCAGATTGTCAGATCGTAAATAAGTAAACTTTTATTAGTATGATAATCATGTAACAATGGCATGTAGGAGAGATAGTATTGAAAATGTACCTTCCAAATCAAATATAAAGGTGTAACCTTCATAAACCTCTATTAAAACACCTACTTACCCAGAAATGCCCAACAGGATATTGATGATATGTTTCACTTTTCATTCAAATGTGTTGTATTTAAACAAGCCTATGTCCCCCTATTTTCTTTCATTTTGTAAGAATAATGCCATGTTCTGTGCCCATTATACTAAGTAATGTTTGAATGAGGACTACGAGTAATGGTCCTACCTCTATACTGCTGTTATCAGAGGACCACTGGGGGACACAGCAGTGGAAGATGCTCTTACATCTGAGTTTGCCCCCTGAAGTTACAGCCACCTCCCCTGTCTGCAGACCTCCTGAGAAGTGTGTGTCTAAGTGCCTCTCTATCAGGCTACCAGCTTCACAGAGCACACTGTATACAGACTTCCTGCCAAGGTTGTCGATGTTTGGAACTGGGTTCACGATCACGTCCACCTAGAATGTAGTCAGTTCACCATGTAGCACAAAACAAATAATACTTATATAATACTTACAAATAAAACTCATTGAATATAAAGAAACACGTCGAGTTAATATACTACGAGAATAACAATTATGTCAACCTACCATGTCGTTAACTTATAAATTCAAAACACGCTTAAAATTATGTACAAGTTACATCCACAAAATCCGTTCGCAAGGGGTCAAAAGTGAATGAGTGAGTTATAACACCGCTTCGGTAGTATCGCATGTTCCGCCAAAGCGGACGCACCCGTAATTTAAGTTTCTAAAACACTTTGAGCCAGTTAGTGTTTTGTTAGGATCTCTTAATTACGAAACAATGGATTATTTATTGTAACCCAAAGTTGAGTATCCAGGATTTTGTCTTGACAGTTGGAAAAGTTTCACAATTTTCATTTATTACTTGTAGCTGTTTACATGAAATTGTAAAACTTTAGCTCTTATGATGTATGATATAGGGAGCCCAATATGGGTCAACGTTGAATTACATGAAACATATTTCCATATACAGGTTTCGTATTACTGAATGGTATTTGAAAGGATATTTAACTGTCTAGTTTAAAAGGTATATAACTTGCCAACTGTCTAATTTAAAAGGTATATGACTTGCCAACTGTTTATGTGACAAAGGGCAAGGATTTTCCAAATGTCTAAAAGACAAAAGATATGACTTACCAACAGTTAAAATGACAAGAAATATGACTTAACAACTGACTAAATGACAAAAAATATGACTTACCAACTGTCTAAGTGACAATAATATGACTTACTAACTGTCTAAATGACAAAAAATATGACGTACCAACTGTCTAAGTGACAATAATATGACTTACTGTCTAAATGACAAAAAATATGACGTACCAACTGTCTAAGTGACAAAAAATATGACTTACAAACTGTCTATAATGACAAGAGATATGACTTACCAACAGTCAAAATGACAAGAAATATGACTTTAAAACTAAATGACAAAGGCAATGATTTACAAACTGTCTATAATGACAAGAGATATGACTTACCAACTGTCAAAATGACAAGAAATATGACTTACAAACTGACTAAATGACAAAGGCAATGATTTACCAACTGACTAAATGACAAAAGATATGACTTACCAACAATCTAAGTGAGAAAATATATGACTTAGCAACTGTCTAAGTGACAAAAAATATGACTTACCAACCGTCTAAGTGACAAAGGGCAAGGATTTTCCAAATGTCTACATGACAAAGGCAATGACTTACCAACTGTCTGAATGACAAAAGATATGACTTATAAGTATCTAAATGACAGAAGATATGACTTACCAACTGTTGACGAATATCACCTTTGATGATGTTCACGTGCGCTTTCAATTTTTGGTTTTCTGTGGAAGATAAGTAAGTACATTGTAAGTAAAAATAAAAGTATTAGTAACACTTACAAATCAGTCCTCCCATAATCAGACTCAAGACACACGGTTAAACACGACTACTGAAACATTTTATAAAAACAAAATCATAATTTTTAACATATTTTAGGATATAGACTCCATAAGTCTTGCGTTTGATTTTGATGAAATGATCTTCCATTTTCATAATAAGCAATGCGTATGATAGTCCTATAACACGACTTCTTACAGCCACAGTTGCTTTTAGCTATTAACATAGAGATAGAGTAAATGGTTCTTGTACTCAATTTCACACCGACACTAACATTTATTAGAACATGACAGTGATATCACCTACCAAGGCTTTCATCACCCAGCTGTACCTCCATGACACAGTGAAGGTCTTTCTCTGTCTGTTTAATCGATGAATCTCCTTTGACAGACTGACAAAACTTAAAGGCCCCAGGTGTTGACAAGTCTAGGTTTCTTTGGACGACTCTGTCACTCAATGTTTTCACTTCTTCCAAAGCTGCAGAAGCGTGACCAGCTGGGCCTCTAATGGCCACCATACAATAGGCATGATCAAAGGTGATGTCAACTTCATATTTGGATTGGATTCCGTCCACTTCAGCAGCACATCTTTTCAGCATCAGAAATATCCCCCTTTCTAGCTGCACCCTCTGTGTCTGCAAGGCACTCTCTCTTGTCGCTTCCCTGAGTTTCCCCATGACGAACTCTTCGATACAAGGCGCACAGATGAGAGCTGCTTTGTGTCCCTCGCCAATGTCGTCAATGTAGAAAGGATCTTTTGTGGTCTGGTTCATGGAAAGAAGTACCTGTTTCCAAACCTTCACAGACAGTCCGTCGGTTTTGATGTACCTCATTGTCACAGACTCTTTGATGATTCGGGTTGCTTCATCAAGCATGGTATGGACTGCGAAGACCCAAAGCTCATCCGATAAGACCATAAACGTAGCCTCAATATGTTTCGCCTTCAAGACACCCTGTATGTATTCATGAAACTCATCCAATGTATAAGCTTGCAGAATACGCTTGGCCACATCTTCTACAATCCTGCGATCTACATTATTCAAAATTTGCTGAATGTCAAACTTTGCTTTAGTAATGTCCAAATCCTGACCAGACAAATCAACGGTCATTTTGTTGGTAATGACTTCAACAGTCAAACCTTCGTACTTCGCGGAAAGCTTTGCAGATATGTCAATAGCCAGCAAGTATTGAAGTTTCCAAGTTTCCAATTCATGCAAAGATGAACGGTGAATGCTAACTTGCTTACGATCCTCTTCCTCAGCGCCTCTCACCAGTTCGAAGATTTGTTCGGCTATGTTTGCTACCATGGGCAGGTCTCCCACAATGATGACACCTGGTAGAACATCAGAAGGAATCATTAGCAGCAAATCCTTGTCCAGATCTTTAAACTTAGTCAAAGCGTTCGTCTCCTTCAGTTGTGTCCAAACATTCGTCATCACTGTAACCTTCCTTATCATAATTGTCTGAAAGAACTTAACGACAGTAGCATCGGCCTCATCTCTCCATAGCATGACATCTTCTTGAGAACTTGGCCTGTGGTCAGATTTGATTTCAGTCACAGTGACTCTGTCCTCGTCGACCTCTGCCCAGTGTACCTCAGCCTTGGCTGCCTGTAACTCCTCACTCAGGTCGTTTTGGTACTTCCTGGAAGCCTTCAAGAAGGCAACTTTGTTTGTGTCTAGATTCCGTACGACAAGCACATTGACTTGCTCATCTACATCGAGTGACTCCTCTCTGCTCTTTTGTCGACGGTATATTGATGCTGTAAAGACCCATTTAAATTTCACACTTGTATATATTTAATTGTAAATTGTGATTAAAATTACTATGTAAATTAGTAGTATTTTTAAATTCAATTTAATTAGTAAAATTAGCTTTTGAGAGACTTGACCTAAGAACAAATCAGCTTTAGTTGCATTGTGAATATATTAGTTTTGTTTCTTTAGACCAGCGTAATGATTTAATTTAGAGTATTTATGTATATTTCCTTGCTATGGTATAACATGTGTGCATTATTATTATCATATATTCAGCACGTTGTTTAGAAACTGCCCCAAAAAATTGCAGATTTAAAAAGTATAATGACTTACACATAAGCATCGTCGTCTTCTTAAATGACGGTGTTTCTGTTTTGGTTTTCACTTTGGTTTTAATTTCACCGATATTAAAATTTTTAATCATATCAGCCATATCATCTTTAAACATATCAAGGACACAGTTCTTTAAAGACATATAGGGGTTCTCCTCTTCCTCAGGCTTGACAGGTTCCTGCTCGTCAGGGTCGATCAACTTTACGTCGGGAACATCAAAGTACAAGGAACTTTGAGGCTGGTCGGCCAAGGACCTCATGCCATCACCAAAGAGCGCCATGGATGGAAAGTCCTCTTCCATCTCAACACTGGCGCCCCCGGTCGCCATTATGTCAACTGATAAACTTTCTGTAACCATAAACAGTATAAATAAGTAGTTTTGTCTAATCCCCCATTAGGAGAACACTTATTATTTAGGAGGAATCAGAATTGTTGTTTGCTGTCGCCAGGTGCTGGAAGGTCAACAGGGGATTTCATAAACTCATAAGTCTCTTTTTATAGTTTTGGAAATCAAAATTGTCGTGAACTGCAGATAAAATATGTCAATGATAAAGATCTGATTAAATGAAACCATTATTGATTACCAACAAGAGCCGTAAGGCGAGGTGGCTTGTTACCCCGGCCCCACAGAAGTTGAATAATCAGTTTTAGTAGTATATAATTAAAACTATAAGGTGTTTTTGTTCGTAAAAACAGATGTCTCCTCTTCCCCCAAGTCAATACAAATAATTACCTTTCTAAAAGACAAAGTACAAAATGTTACTACGGAAAAAGATAAAGTTCAGAAAATAAAGTTAAAAAATGTCAAACCACCAAAAGGCACATCTACATAATATAAGGAGGTAGTATACAAAATTTGGTTAGGATTGGTCAAGCAGTTTTAAAAATCTGCTTCGGAAAAGAAACTCTTCCCTTCCAATAAACCAAGTCAAAATTTGATGAGGTACATGTATGGTCAAAAGGTTTTAGAGACGTGCTCCGGAAACAAACCCTACCCTTCAAATAGACAAAGTCCATGATTGTTACCATGGAAACAATGTAAAAATCTTAAAACCCAAAAGGCACATCTACATGATATTGGGAGGCTGCATAGCAAATTTGGTGAAGATTGATAAAGGAGTTTTCGAGTAACGTTGTGATCACGGACGGACGGACACAAAGACGGAGCCAACGACTATATCCCAGGGGATAGAAAGTGTACAAGTTAGCATTGACTATTTTACCCGTATACTTCTGAGTGACATGACATCATAGGGGATAATGTTATGTTATGACGTCATATTGTTATTGTCATTGTCACTGTCAGTTGCCTTGTTAAATGCAAAATCGTTCGCGGTTATCCATTTCATTACAACGGTAATACACGGCAGTAGTTGACGTGTATGCTTTAATAATGAATATGTCATACCATCAAATGGCTGTGTGTATATCTACAAAACAATATTAACGATGCGGTGTAGGGTTGGGTTGGGGAGTATTACTTTTTATATTATAATTTATAGACTGGCTTAAATAAAATAATATAGACTTACCGCATATTTGTGAGGATCTATACTATAAGGTGTAATTTCATAGATACAAACATCATGTCTTTCATACCAGCGAGATCTATCTAAATTTACGTAGTCCTACGGTGTTATATAATTGAGTACGTTACACGAATATCCCTACAGATCGATCCGTTGTTGCATTCCTTAGTAGTCAGATAATAAACAAGTATTGACGAGAAACGCAGGTCATCATGACCTTACCTCCACTCTAACAAAATAGTTTCACTGGCTTTCAATGTTAATGGAAATTCCGTTTGTACTTGCTTTGGAAAAGTTTATTCGAAACATAATATTTTTTAACATGTGTATTGATTGCATGTAACAAGGGAATTATTTTTCTTAGTTTGTTTTCACAAAAAGGTTTTGGTTGTATTGTACTTTTAAGGAAGAAGATGAGACATCAACATTAGATAATTTCATTACCACATGGTTTACATGCTTATAATCTTCGAAAACAAATATAATTAAAAAGTATTTAATATACAATGTAAGATGAACAGGTATGTTAATTCAAGGTGAACGGAATATATATCAAATAAGACGATCAAATTAATTACCAACTGTAACACATTTAAAAAACAAGATATTCTGGAGAAAAAAAAATTCTGTATCACAGTCTATACCTTATGAAGGAGTACACATGTACTCCGAAACGACTAGCATGTTCACAATAAATAAGTTGTTATCCATAAAATCGTGTTTTCTTTTAAAGTAACATTTAACTTCAACATGTAAAGGCGTTATTATCGAAAACATGTATTAGCGTACACAATTGTAACAAAACATGTTAAAAACTGAACCTGTCATATACTTCAGCAAAACGCGTTAATTCTAAATGGCATGTCTGTATCAGAAGAAAAGGAAGATTTCTGGATCGCAACTTCTTTAATTCGAAATATTTGCCACTTAGATAGTGAAGAAATCTAACATGGCTATATTTGAAATAACAATGGTAGTGTGGTTAGCTGTTGGTACAGTCAATGTTGGCAATAGTTGCCTTACTCTGAGGGCGTGTGCTCGAATCCCGCATGGGACTCGGCCCGAAAAAGTACAATAATTTGTACTATTGAAGGTAGTGTTATCCCAAATATAACTTTAACGTAAAAAATACACGACGATTCGGAGTATATGCTCACTCCTTCATCAGTGGAGAGTAAGAAAATAAGAAATGAGATACATTCATATAGCAAACAAAACAACGGTGAGGAAACTCAATCAGGGAGATTAACAAACATGAGAATGTTAAAGCATGAAAAAAGAACCTTACGTATACCACTTCTATATTCCCTTCAAAGACATGCCTGTATCAGTAAATGTATATGTATATTCTTAAAGCAAAACGTACGTTATATTATGGATATTCCTTTATTATATATTTACTCAATAAACCATCGTGTAACATCGCCTTCATTTCGGACAGACGTGATTTAAGTCTGTAAATGTGGTAAACCGATATTCTTAAAACCATGTCTTTGTTTGTATATCAGCATGTACTTGTTTCAATATTCACATGCGTATAATCAAATATTTACATGCGTATGATCAAATATTTACATGCGTATGATCAAATATGCACATGCGTATAATAGTACGTTTTTTATTAAACGTAATTATTTATACTTACCTGTTGACTAGACCTGCTATGCCTACCTCCTCTCTAGGTATGCTATTTCAACGTTTACACAGACGAAACTTAAAACAGTGGAGTAGGGGATGCGTAAAATCCCTCTCCCAAGGGCGGTAAGTCTGCATGGTCTCGTGACGTCACCACCGGAAATCTCCACTCTCCGAACAGGCCCAAAAAAGCAAGACAGACCAGGCGGGGAGGATGGGCGGGCCTAGCGCGTAGGTCTAGTCAACAGGTAAGTATAAATAATTACGTTTAATCAAAAACGTACTATTATTTAAATACCTATCTGTTGACTAGACCTACTATGCCTAGAATCCCACTGCATGGAGGCGGGTCAGTAGATATGTGGTAGAGACGAGACCAGCAACAAGCCATGAGTGTAAGCTAACCTACGAGTCCTCCACCCTGTGGTGAGGACAAGGTACAGCCCGGGAGACGCCATCTCTACCGCTAAGCGGATCGAAGAGACAACCCAGCCACACAATTTCTGATTAACACACTGCCCCCGAACCCAACGGGAAGGGGCGGGTTAAAAGCGAAGTTTAAGAAACAAAACAACAGACAAGGAGCAAACGATGCGAACCGAAGTTAATTTCAAGGAGCATCGTAAGACACGCGGGAACAACCTCCTAAGAGGACTGTCCCCTTCTCGGTCTGGTCGGGGAACCACCTTCGCCTGAGCGAACACCTGTGGACCCAGCCTAGAGATGCCTTCGAGATATGCTGTGGAGACATCTCGTAAGTAATGATTGGCGAAAACCTCTGAAGAACGCCAAAAACACCCCGCCATGACGTCTGAGACCGCGATGTTACAGTTGTAAGCCATCGTGGCTGAGACTGCTCGGATCTCATGCGGGTTGGAACGCGATGGAGGAGGCAGGTCAGCGGCCTTGTACGAATCAATGACTGCCGACCTCAGGTATACACCCAACGCTCGCTTGTCTAGCTCTTTGGTGCTCCTCGGCGAGTGAGGCAAGAACAGAAGACGCCTGCCATCTCTCAGCCTGCGAGTACGCTGCACGTACACCCTCAACGCCCTAACCGGACACAGAGAGATATCAATCTCTCCCGAGTCAGAGCCCAGAGCCGGATTAGAGAAGGTACGGCCAGCCTCATCAGCTGCCTGGTTTTTGCAGACAAAGTCGGGAGCTAAACCAAGTAAGGCTGGCCCTTGAGGCCCGGCACATCTAAACCTGGCGACCTCTTCCTGAGAACGGAGAGGATAGCAGACATGTTGGTATTGATTGATGACGCCTTAAGATGCCTGGTGTTGCGTAGGTACACTAAGTACTCCGCCACCTGAGGAACCTCGAGGACGTTAATGTGTGAGTTCTGCTCTGACTGAGACCAGACTCCCGCCACCTGCTCGTGACCCAGATGCACCCCCACCCCTGAGTGGAGGCATCTACGAACAGGTGAGCTTTAGGGGGGCGAGGCCGAAGTGGAGAGCAAACACTCTCGTCCACCCGCCACCAAGCTAGGAAGCGATGCAGATCTGGGGTCAGAGCTATGGCGTGACGACAACGAGTCTCCCTAATGTGGGGGTTCAGGAACACCTGTAATGGGCGGAGGAATAACCTCCCCCTGCGGGTCAGGTCCTGAGATGACGTTAGCAACCCCAACACTCTTCGCCACTGACGTAGGGAGAGCGACGCATCGAGGGCGCGATCCATTAAGTGATCGTAACGAGCCATCCGCTCCCTCGTGACGAACCCACGGAACAGCTGAGTGTCTAGGATAGCCTAAGAACTTCAGAACTTCTGGCGAGGCGAGTCACTGGCGAGACGAGTCGAGTCGAAAGGCCGTAGGCGAGTGACAGGCGAGTCACTGACGAGTCGAGTCGAAGGTGAAAGCCAACTGAAGCAGACGACGAGAAGAAGAAAGAAGACCCACCTGATTCTAGAAGACAAAGGGACTGGCGGAGGGCACGACCAAGGCTGTGCGAACCAAGCAGTCACCCAACGAAGGCGAGAGAAAACAAAAGACACGAATTGCACGTGCAGAGCCTGCAGCTACCAGCTTGGTAGAGCACACCTAGCACATGTCAACAAGGTCCCTTATTCACTCAACACCTACATAAAACAGGTTGTCTAAGACAACCTGTTAACGACGAGCGTACATAGAACGTTGATACAACCTCTTTAATGAATAAAAAGTAGCAGGTTAGCAAAAGTAGCGAAAAAAACGCTAAAAATACCCAGTGGCAGAGCGAAAACATACACGACTGTCTTGCTATGCAACTGAGAGGAGAGTGAAGATTTCCTGTGGTGACGTCACGAGACCATGCAGACTTACCGCCCTTGGGAGAGGGGTTTTACGCATCCCCTACTCCACTGTTTTAAGTTTCGTCTGTGTTAACGTTGAAATAGCGTACCTAGAGAGGAGGTAGGCACAGTAGGTCTAGTCAACAGATAGGTATTTAAATAATCAAATATTCACATGCGTATAATCAAATATGAATATGTGCATATTCGTTAGTGTTCACAGTATTATTATCACCGCAATATGTTTTCCATTTAAAAAATGCTGAAATATGCCACTTGGAAAATGTATATCCGTCGAATTCGGAAATATGCATGTCCAAATGAATCATCATATTATTAAAGAACAGTTTTAAAAATATATCCTTAGTAACGCATTCATTCATTCATATATAAACATAAATCAACATGGTTGTCAATTATGCATGTGTAAATGCCCATACCCATATTATACAAGTGAATCGCGTCTTTTAAGATCAATTATTCTTGTTTTTATATCACGACTGCTAGTAGTATTTCAGGGAGAAAGCCCGCAACACCAGCATGGCTATACTTTGCGGTGAAACCTCAAATCACCTCAACTCACTTTCTTCACTTTACATGTACAAGGTACAAAACACATTTGGTAAAATCCAGATGTTTTAACTACTATGGTACACCTTTCAGTTTCAATATGGCCTAATACGGAAAATTGACTTTAGCATGAAACAAGTTGTCACGAGAACCGTACAGAAAGTAGTGTTTAGTTACAATTAGGGAAGATTTTTACACACAATTTATTTGTGTGTACCTGTCTCAAAGTTGCACACAGCTATTACATTTTTTGCAAAACAAGTGACTGTAACATTAAATTTTCGTAGCGGGACCACGAGTGGTGTGAAAGAATATGAAATGTATGCGAGTGTGTGTTAATTTCTCAGTACCTACAGAACGATCCACTTGCAAATATTGCTGATTTTACAGGCATCGTCATTCGTCAACGGTGAATTCGATTTTAATAACCGTAATGGAATGAGTGCTTCTTTTTATCATTACACAGGAACAAAATAATGGCAATTAGCACCCAGGTATATGTTACGTACGGATAGAATAAATCACCTTACCAGCATGTGCAGGTTGGTGTCAAAGTTCACGGTATTTTAATATCAATGGCTCTAAACAATGCAACACTACTCCAATAGGACAATATAACGGTGCCTCTTTTTGTAACTGTCATACTACTTTAGTGCTACTGTACAAGGCCATGACATTCAAGGTAGATTCCGAATGAACTATACTTACCTATAAGCTGGTGTTAAGGTATGCAATATCACAACTCCAGTGGATCATATGCAAGGCTCTAGTTACAGTGAAAGACACTCTCTTTCGATCGCGACGTGTGATTTGCTACAGTGAATCCAGACACTGTCCCATTTAAATCATCTGACCTACCTTCATTGAAAGATCGGTTCAAGTCTCCACCGACAATAACAGACAGAGAGTGACACTCCATGTCTTATTGTAACATACCTAGACATTTTCCTAGTTAAGGTAACTTACCAATTCATAGTATATAGATACTTACCTTAAGCTGAATGTCAAAGTTCACAGTAAATGTAGTAACATGTAAACATCTCCTGATAGACTCTACTGGATTATATCGGCTGACACTCACTGCATTTCATGTGTGCTATGTTAGCATATCCCGACACTGTATCATCATTGACGGGTGGATCCCCTTCCTGATCAGTGGGGAGATAACGCGTATTAGTGTCGACGCAAGGTTTTACCCGCTAAGAATTTTGCCAGCGAAAAAGATCTATTTATATATTAAGATTTGTGCTGTGTTAGGCGTCGTCATTGTGTGTGTCCATTCCCGACTTTTATCTGTCATCTTTTATCGGTTATCTTTTATATGTTATTCACGATCACTAACAGCCCGTAGCAGTATCGTAGCAAATATATATTTGTGTGTGTGTATAGCAAAACAGTTCAAAACATTGCCCAACCCTCAGGTCCTATATAGAAAAATACAATTTGTGAAGAAAACACGATGATTTATTTATATCCATAGGTTAGTTTTCGACCAATCACGTGTGTGTATATATGATAGCGGCAATAAGGAGAATCCGGCAGTAGACGTAAGAAATAAGAAAGGTGAGAGTTATAGTGCCGTATTTCCCTTATTGCCTCTAATCTAAACATAATGCACGTGTGTATTTTAGATAGATATTTCCGATTTTAAAACTTTTCAAAGTAAATAAGTATATTACTTTTGATATTGCCTGTTTACTCTTTGACTCCAAAATATCACCGATTTTGAAGTTATTGAAGCTGTTCACTCGTCATATTTTAAGCGATTTCTTACAGTAGGCACATTTGCTTCTAATAAGGCCATACTTGGTGAAACTGGCCGTTACCATATGCATATTGAAAGTCAAATGTGAGTCATAAAATTTTGGATTAACCTTATAAGAATGCCGGAGTACAGATTGCCCTATCAATGTTATCAAATGTTACTGTCTATAGATAATCGTGGAAAGCACTCATGAGCTGCCACAGTAAGAAATATATTGTTTTAAATGGCTTTTCTTATGTGACACTGTGGATAAGTATGTGTCAAATATGTATTTCTGTCATTTCGTTTAAGCAACGTATAAAATACATTTTTATCCAGAAGTGGTCTGAATCAATTTCAACCACCTTCCTCAGCCATTATTCTCATTGTAAATCAGTTTTTGGGCCTGAAAAATACATCAGTGTCCTTAATGATAAATCACTTTTAAGAAGTTTCTGAAAGAATAGAATATCTCTACATGCCTTAAAAATTCAATGTTTTAGGAAAGATAATAATACTCTGAACGATTTAACATGTGCATACTGTTCTTCAGGTCATAATGAAGATGAATATCATATTCTGTTAATCTGTGAAGCCTTTTCCGAAAGCAGGAATAAGTTTTTTAAATGCGTTAATGTTAACCAACAAACGATGTACAATCTTCTAAATGCAAAAAATGCTGATGTCATTCAAAATGTTGCCATATTTATAAAACGTTTGATGTACCTTATGAAATCTCATGTGAAATCGTCTTTAAAGTCACGTGACTAGATTGCTTTTATATGGGTTGAACTGTACTATGGGCCACTGAGCCTTACATGCTGAATAAACATGTCTGTCTGTCTGTCTGATTGTTTATTACAGTTATATGTTGGTCATTAAACATAGTATACAGTTGACAAATACATTATGACATTAGTTCAACTGTGACTGTCATAGTACTGCTTATAGTAGTTAAAGTCAACACTATGTTAATGTAGTGCTTCAGAGTGAGAATACTGCATGCAGCAGTACCTGTAATGACAGAGGTGACAGTTCTAGTATTGTTCACTGTGAATATCGAATCCATCTTGTCTTTCAGCCATTAACTTTTCAACACGTGAATATTTGACAGCAGTATACTTTGTGTTATAGTATGTTGATTTCAGACAAATATACATAAGGCAGTTTGTTCTTGTTTGGCGCTTGGTAGTATTGCATTTATATCTGTTTTGATGTTTGTTTTATTCATTTATGCTGTAGCAAATAAACACAGTTTTATGGTTAGTTAAATTTTCTAAAACTAGTTTCATATATAAGATAAGTTTCCTTATCTGCTTCCAAATAACGGATGTGAAAGGGGTACGTTAATGTTGAAAATACCCAAGCTTCATAATCGCCTAATCAACCAGCCACACGCCTCTATTTGAGAGCTAGACACCGTGCCGAGCAAGCTAAAGTAGCATTGGATTGTAAACTAAAACGCACTGGTTCTTATTGAATCTAAAAATATTAGGACTTAGGAGAGCTCTTCAAATATACAAATATCCTCGTTTTATGCGTAACTGAAACTTCAATTGATTTGCAAGTGAATTGCCTACTCCAACTACTGAAGAAGTGGTTTTTGTTTCAAAACCGGTTTAACTGACACATCCTACAAGGAAGAGATGTTTAGATGTGATGAAAAACAACTTCGTTAAAGTTCATGTTTGATTTTGACGATATTACTCAAAGGCCTAGTTAATTTAGACTAAACTGTATCTCTGTCCCCTAAATCATACAATCGTCTTCCCTTCATTTTAAAGTGGATATATCTGTTTCATGGAAATCATGTCTAGATTAAATATTTAGGCTCATTTAATATTTGATGAAATAGCTTGATACGTCTCTCTATGCTCTTCGGTCGTCAGCTTCTTCTCATGGTGCGTTTTTATTGTATCAGTATTGCCTTGCAACTCACAATGCGCATACATGTACCATTTCAAAAATGTATTTTACTGTGATGTTATGTTTTAGTAGAAAGTTGTAAATTAGATATCACCTTAGTACCAGATTTCGAGATTATTCGAAGACAAAATATTTGTATCTTCAATTCTTGCACATCAATATCAATAAATTATATGGGAACAGCCAATGGCACAGGAGCACGGTAGTACAGTGGTTAATATCGCGGTAACAATATTTTAACAGTCTTTAATATTCAATAGGTTCAGTAGATTTGACTCACAGCAATATGAATACAACCGTTCATCCAACTGAAACAACATAACTTTAACCACACAGGAATATGTCAGTTTACTGACGAATCAATGAGAGATGTATATATAGAAAACCACTCACCCATGGGGAGTAAATGAAAGAATCGTCTATATGAAAAATTCAGAGTACAGTGTACTGACAAATCGATTAAGTATACAGCATGACAGTCTCCACCCGTTGTCCTGTGTCAGCATTTACAAGAGAATGCACCTGCACTTTTTGTTAAAGTTAAAAGCAATATTTACTCTACACAGTATGATAATTAACATGAACACGAAGTAATTTACCATGAGAAGGATTCCCTGCCTCCTGGAGATAATTAACACTGTGCAATTTATACACCTAAAAATATTCGTACGTTTCCTTAATTCTAATTATGCTGGTACCTGTTCCCGTGGTCAACAAACACATAATGTCCACCACTGAGCTTTAAGCATGGGTGATTATTCATCATAATTTGGGTCAAACATATAACGAATATTAATATTTTTCTGTCTGTTACATTTTCAAGGTAAAATGATAATATACTGGATCAAAAGTAGTTAGGGATATTTACAAATGTTTAAATTATGAGTAATGATCTATATATGTATTCATTGACACTTCAATAAAATATCAATCATAAAAATCAAAATATTATATATAAATATCCAGTATAATAATAGAATGCGTTTAATATGATATTTTCCAATTGAAACATGTCAAAGTGCAGACACATTCATTTATCAGATCAGATCATTCGTTTATTCATCGTAAAGCAAAACATTAATATGGATAGGTTTTCAATATTCGATCATTCTCAAAGGAGTATTTCAACAATAGTGAGTAGACACTCAACTGAGAAATCGATTATACACGTGGCAGGAAATAGTCTACATGTATTCTTTGTGCTGAAACCGGAACACATCTTGAAACAGCCGATCGACTAACCAAATAGAATTTACGATATCTGCATCCTAAAGTTTGTTCATCTACTCGGAAGATCTAATATAGTTCATTAGTGTGAGTTCATGTGTGTGAGTTCATGTACTTGATAATGAGGCCCCTGTATGCATCCTACGGTCGTTCCTTGCACACTCAGAATACAGTGTGATGGGATCACCTTCTGATGTCTGCTATCCATAGGACACTCGGGGACTGGCTTTCAAACGTTCTGAGCATTTAAACTCTGCAAAATCCAAAAGGATCTAAAGGTATGATATGTAAGTCCTCGTGTATTTTTTTAATGATTACCTCTGGATGCCGGTTAAACTACTTATAGACTACCATGTGCATGGGATTCACTGATCCAGAACTTCCATCTCCTGTCGGAGGAAATATCCGAGGAGAACTCAACCAAATCCAAGTATCCCTACCTTCCATCCACTCCTGTCGGAGCAAATTATCCGAGGAGTCCCCACCAATCAACGCCTATCAGATCCAATCACCATGCAACAACTTCAAAGCCACCCACATCAACAATTGGCCTTCTAAATGCCCTTCAAAGACCTACTTATAGACTAACGATCACCCTGTAGTTCACTGTTTCATTAAGTATCGTGAGAGCTTGGAGTCTACGGTCCCATCCAGCAGATACTGGCACGATCGAGTATAAGATGTGTATAACGTTTAACAACTCCACCAACATTGTTTTCAAAATATCAGACGTCCCATTAGTGTGACATGTACCCTAAACACTCACTTGTGTTGTGTGTTACTTCTGAGTTAATGAAGTTCACTTAAGTTAGTTAGGACAGGTCCATTATCACAGTAGGTGAGAGCTTGGTCTACCCCTACTCTTCTGTCTGCTATTGGGTCGTCTGTTAATGGGGTATTACCAACAACGAATACACGTACGTGTGGTTTGAAACAGTTGGTTACTAATTAGAATGTATGTTAACGGAAATATAAAATGAGTTTGTTGGATCCCAAGGTCCCTTTCTTATAATGAACATGTAAAAATACAAGATCAATGAAATACTGTATTTAATAATCAAAAGCATATTAGGGAATTATATAATCAGCAAATTTTACTTAAATGGCAATGTGTAGAGGAAACATGAACCTATCAGTTATTGCCACTTTTCACAGGAGATGAACAAACTTTTATGATGCAGTTGTATACATGTAATTATAAGTTGATGATCCAACCAACAACTTTCTATTATAAAATACTTAACTCTTTATTTTAAAACTTAAATTTAAAATATAAATAGCTTTCTATTACTGCCAACACGGAAGAAGCATGGCCATCTTTCGAAAGGATTTTATCTCTGCATCTGCATTAGATCGAGGCGCTGACTAGATAATAGAATGTTTGGGTTTCATTCATATATCATGTTCAGGCGGAAGTTTTTAAATATAGGTAAATCCAGGCCTCTTTTTTTTATCTCTTTCTTTACATTCATGCTTGGCCCGGGGCGTTGACGGTTATGTATTTGTCGCTGCTCTATTTCCAGTGATCTCTCAATAAGACATATGTGGAACTACAATGAACTGAACAGAGACTGTGTGGTGTTTTCAACGTGAACAGATCAAATCTCACGTAAGTGTTTTATGCTCTATAATCAGCGGACTGCATTATATACGTGATCATGTAATTTACAATGTCTGTTTTATCCACTGATGAGAATACACAGCGGGGAGAAGGATTCGTAGTCCTATAGACACCACCCAGTAAGTAAATGTCTATTTCCAACACTATTCAAAGCGATATAAGTCTATGTGGAGGAAGGGTCACCATGACCTTACCCAATTGGATCACACCTTAAAACATATCTTATATGTGTGGATCCCATTACTTTGGTGTTTGTACTTTCCACATTACCAACGAGCTAGTTAAGGTTAGTTGTTTCATTTATCTTATACTACAGAGCTCATAGGCTGACCTAATTTCCAACTATATATCTCCACATATTGATCTCGTGTCGCAGTGTATAATGACTCATGTTACAACCTTACGCGTAGATCATTACATTCTAAGAAATTCGTCAGTGTATGTTATATGGATATTGTAAACCTTAAATGGTGTTGATGTTTTAAATCGATTTGTATATATTTGTATATATATATTTCTATGTTATTATTGTATACTTCCGTACATAAATCAGAAATGTAAGTAATTAAAACAATAATTCCTCCTTACACGTATTGACAATGTTTAATAATGACTTATTTTTTAAGTATTTCCACGAACCTTGTTTAATGATGTAACGTGATTGTACATAACGGATAAGATTACATGATACCCTAAGTGAATTTCAAACGATATTAACCATATGGTTAATATGAACATGGTCTACTCCTGTAAGAGCGTAATGCTTCTACCTCGTCAGTGTCTCTTACCTAAAGTGTAATATGGTAATAAATAGAGATTATTACCCGAGGAAGTGTGGCATATGACTTTTACGAAACGAGTGTGAATTATGTTATTGCCCGAGCGAGAGCGAGGGTTATACACAAATTCGCACGAGTTTCGTAAAAGTCATATGGCACACTTTCGAGTGTAATAATTTCTTTATTACCCAATTATTCCATTTGGTTCGCGTTAAAATAGTCAGGAAACGGCCCACTTCCCTTGCGACGCCAAGCTATAGTGACGTCGTTTTATGACGTCACAGGCGATTTAATACGGGAAGCCGCGGTGAAACAGTACTAGTCGTTGCTAGGCAAACGTGATGTGTGCACATGTGCTCGTATCAAAAATATTAACTCGGTTATTTTCAACCGTATGGGTAATAAACGTTAATCGTTAGTAGGACACGAGTTCCAACAATGTATAGTCTGTCACACAGACCCTAGAGCAAAATATTCAATTTACGACCAGTCCACTCTAGAAAATTATAGCAAGTCTAGATAACTCAGCTTTAGTGTTAACTTTACTGATATTGTAATTGTTCACTAAAGTTTAGTCTATGAAATGTTTATACTTTCTGTATCTGCAACTAGTTCATTTTATTCCTCTCAGTTTTCAGTTCCATATATTCAGTTTGTCGAGACTGTTAGAATAAGGAACTAGACTGTATTGCAGCCTCTTATTTTATACACATTCATGGGGCAGAAGTATGGTAACTGTTAAATGTTTTACTAAGCAATAACTGATGATTAACTCGTGCAGGGCATTTTCATTTCAGTGCGTTATGTATGATTATAATAAAGTTATGTCATGGCACACTTCCTCGATATCGAATTGATAAGTGAGACACGATTTAGCTTTACTCGTCATTTACTGCTGTATAACATTTACCGACATAATCTTTATGTATGTATATGTACAATCATAAATATATATATATATATTGCAAACGCATGCTCCGTACAGTAAGCCAAGGTATACGTCTTACCTTGCATATATCAACAATATCGATATGAAAAATTTCTTTTTCTTTTTCAAACACATAAACATATACATATTTCATGCATAATTCATAAGGTCAACAATATAAACAAATAAATTCAGACTTTGAAATTTAAGCGATAGGCTCTCTGCTGATTGGATTAAACAAGGTCATGTGAACGGTATACATTCTCATAAACACGAGATTGACAGCTGAAAAGGATAACCTTCATAACCTGACGTTTACAAAAAATAACCTGCGGTACTACTTTATCACTGTATCATTGCGCAATTATAACACTGCTATCACGTGCTCTTTTCTTGATTAAACTTTTTTAAAACCTTACAACGTGAATTCTAATTGTAGTTTGATTTGAAAGTTTGATTAAAACAGCATTTTAGAACCAAAAATTAAATACTTTAATCATATTTCCTGTGAACTACGTTTGGGCGTGGTGACACGTAAGTGATGCGGTATGATTGTGGGCGGAACTTAGCGCATGATCTAAGTTTTATCATGCACTGTACACTTTTTGCTGAGATTTTTTATATTCAAAAGTTTATTTACTGGTTAGAAATCTCTTTAATTTCAAAGTTTGAATTCTTAATTACAAATATTGGTACAGTATGTATATCATGTTTAACGTGTACACGTCATAAACATTCATATAGTTGCATGTACTTCAGCGAGCAGAAAACATAATGGCAAAATTTGAATTCCACCTTGATATATCCCACTTTCAACCTGACGACGAGTCAGCATGTACACCGAAACGTGGTGTGTTTCCACAATAAAAGAATTCATATCCAGGAAATCGATGTATTTTACGTCTACATGTCATTCAGAGACAACAGTTTAACTCTTACCTGCATCGATGAATTACAAAGTATATACTACTTATACTTCTATTTCTTACGAATAAAAATTAAAGATACATCCATTGTGTTGTTTGGGGTCACATATGCTAAACGTTATAAATTATGTTATTTTATCGAGAAGTACTGACTGTCGCCATTTTGATCTTAGTCTGGCATGTGTTAAAGGCAAATACAATTTTATGAAACACAATGGATGCACCTTTAAAAAGTTCACCTGATTCAGCGTAATGTGTCCCATATTATATTACACGTTATGATCTCTATGTAACCTCACCTGTAGCCGAAGTTTACCTCTTGCAGTAAGCAATGCCTGCTGATAAGATTCCTGCGACGTAATTCCTTTTTTTTTATTCAGTGAACATAATAAGAAAATGTCAGATTGCTGATTGCCATACCTGTTCCTTAGATATGACTGGCTTCAGTGTTCGCGCCTCTATGCAGTACAATGCGTGTATATGTCAGTGAATATTTATTTATGAATGACAATATCTTGTATCATTATACAACCTAAAGTTATGCTAAGCTTTTGTGACCACAAAGAAAGCTGATACATGTTATACGGGCATTTCGAGTGATCGGAATACGTATGAAATCAAGATTTGTGGATAACAACTGTTGGGAACATTCACGGCATTAGATGCCGTGTTCAAGAGAGTTTTCAAAGTAATCGCTCAATAAGCGATTACTTTTAAACCTCTCTTGAACGCGATTGCTGCATTTGTAGCGCTACGTAGCAAAGCGAGCGAACTTTAAGGTTTTTGCACCGTGTCGTTCAGGAGAGAATGAGCGCTACTTGAGCGCTACTTGAGCGCTACTTGAGCGCTACATTGAGCAATAAATGAGCAATCAATGAGCGATTATAAGCGCTCACTGTTATGGAACGGAACCCTGGTGAAGAATTAAGTATATACCTGAGACGTAAATTAATGTATGTTACAATATATAGAAGATGTTACCCATATGTCTTGATTTGTTTGTGATATGAAGTTTATTACGACTTTGTTTTCTTGTCATAATCTGTGACGGAAATATGTTTATGACTAACGCTTTGGATTATTAAAACTGATATCATGTTGTGACGTCAACTGGTCGATGTCATTATTTACTATCGTATTTATCTACAATACACTCTCTTTACCTTACTCTGCACATGATCATATGTGTTTGTACGTTGTGATAAGTACCATTATACTTGAATCCAAACACTTTCTTAGATACTCGGGAATAATACAGTATCATTGAAATTGTTACAATGGTCGCCCTGGTGTTGGACTGAGCTAGGAACTAGTTGTGCATTGTGTCGATGTATGTCGCCCGATCAATGAGGCACTACTGTAGGGCGGTACAGTTAAATAATGATGCTTACTTTATCCGTTTCAACTTAAGCAGGAGATGCATATATAGTTAGTATTAAATAGATTGTAAAAAAATAGGCCGAATAATTAACACATTGACAACTTCTTTATTGCAATGATATGCGACGTTTTGTTGTAAATACTAAGACTCTTATTAATCAATTTAATACTAACTATAATGTACGCGAATGTACGTCACACACCCCCTGTCCATAGTTTAGTTTAAGTTTATTAACAATCTGTAATCATAAGTGTCATCGTCGACGTGATTTGTACTTACCCCAGCAGCGTTACGAGAAGGCAGTCTCATATAACTTCAATGTATATTGAGTATATGGAGGTGGGGGAGACAGTGAAATACTTAGTTCAAATGAAGTTACATGTGTTATTGCATTCTATTCACAGAAAAATATATTACGGCAACGTGCAGGTGCGTGTTGACCATAACTCGGGTGCAGTGTGAAGGGTAATGCGATGTATATACTTAGTCGACATAGAAACGACCTACAGTGGCCAGGTTGCTTCGAGGGGGATTTCCCGTTAATACCAACTATCTCATCATTGGTCGGTAAGAATAGAGTTTACACTATCTGTGTATTTGATAAGTGAACTGGGTCATTACTAACTTTCTTTTGTGACGTGTCAAGTGAACGCTTTCCACTTCCTGTTCGTGAGAAAAGTAAACACGTGAATTATAATGTATTTTGAACACTAAATGGACGTTTGCTATAACGTGAAGTTATAACTTTGCTGACAATTACAAGCTCCGCGTGTGTGTGATGTTTTATTTTGTATAAATTGTACATACATATATATCCATATATTCAGACGTATCAGCATATATAATTCTTTATTACCTACGGGGTCAATCATATCGGGGTTCATATTTTTCATACGATGCAAAATATCACTTTGTCATGGTGACGTGACGTCATAAACAATGCTATGACGTCATGTTTCGTCTATGACGTTGCGTTCTAAACGCGTGACGGCGGGTCGCCAGCCTATGGTTGAAAGTGGATTTTAGCGTGTTTTCGTTAATTTTACGACTTCGGTAATAAACAGAATATTATATTCGTGTCTATGCCATACTATGTTTACGACACTCGTACCTGAATATCGGTATATCCTTCGCTCTCGCTCGGGAAATACTAATATTCAGGCACTCGTGTCGTAAACATAGTATGACATAGACACTCATATAATATCCTCTATATAAGTACCTTTTGTATGTATATGCATATATATAAAGAAAGTCGTGTGGTCAAGCGAATCAACTTTTGAATAGAAATACATAGAGAGGATTTGAAATGTTTACAGTTGTACGGGATCCGGTTAAACAAGGTATGTCTATATATGTTTGGCCAGGGCTCCGTTCCATAACAGCGAGCGCTTATAATCGCACGTTGATTGCTCAATGTAGCGCTCAATTAGCGCTCAATGTAGCGCATTCTCTCCTGAACGACACGGTGCGATTCCTCGAGGTTTGCTCGCTTTGCTACGTAACGCTACATGGAGCAATCGCGTTCAAGAGAGGTTTAATGTAGCGCTCAATGAGCGATTAAAAGCGCTCGCTGTTATTGATGTTATGGAACAGAGCCCTGAAGAGTCTGTGTAGCTGAAAGCGCTCGCCATTAAAATGGATTATTTCAACTTCAAAATCCATTATTTTTTCCATAGATATTATACATTATTATATAATCAAGTTATATTCATTGCTTCACCGAACATAAATCTTAGTTAAATATTCATGTTGATACATTTATTTTCACCGACCATATACGATCGTACTTGTATTACGGTGTTAGATATACATTTTAATATAGTATTACGTCTACACGTATCCCCGAACATTTGCTCTTTGTGTTGTTTACACTTCAGAGGTTAATATATATTGCTCTGGTATTTAGAGTCTAAAGATTTACTGATCCCGAAATCGACCAATCACTAAATCTTACTGTTTAAACAACTGATCACATGACACAGCGCTAACATACCAACACACAATTCCGTGTACACACTTACATACTTACGCGTACACCTCGTGTGTACATTGACTACTGTGTTACGGATCAATGTGCATTTATGTAGGTTCTTTCGATAAACACCTTTACAACTCATAACATTGGAACATATAATAGAGAGAAAAACCGAAACTTGCCTAAAGAGAAACTTGTGACTCAAAGCCGTTTTAGACTATTCACATGAAGGGGGTCAAAGGTTTCTGTATTTCGCACACGGTATATATAGGAGGAGCATGTACGATGATATTTTTCAAGCATGATCATTGAAACATTTCCTGGATGAAAAACGAAGAATCTTTGCGAAATCAAATGTGTAATATTGTACCATCGTCTTGTGTAAACCGAATATTATTGCGTGAAAATTGCATAGGGATTTTGTATATACACGATATGGAGGCAAAGTATGACATTTCATAAATTAAAGCAGAGAGATATAAACAAAGTGAGAACGTCGAAACTTGGTTAAAGACATATATAATAATGTGCACTAAACCTATTGCCTTATATCTATTTTGTAATATTTCAGACCTGAACAAATATAATGGAGGAAAATAGACGAAGCTTGGTGGCGGACAGAATAAACAACATCAACAGATCTCAGGAATCGGCTGGTGCCACGCCCACTTCTAGAGATGAATCAGGTAAGATTATACATTATTATATATATATATATATATATATATATATATATATATATATATATATATATATATATATATATATATATATGTATAATACCATGTACACCATAACATCGTTATATTCATTAATAGTTAGGTAGTACTCATGAACAGAATACGTTGTATAGTTTATGTATGAACCATAAGTGTTATGTTATGAATATTCAGTATTTGACACACGGTGTTTCTATATGTACACTATTTGAAACTTATGCTATATTTGAGTTTCAATATCAGCTGAAGTGGTGATTTCGATACGTTTTAGGAAATTTATAATGTCTCATTGGGTGTTGGATTCTAACCTGCAAAGTGTAAATGTACTGTAAGAATCGGTAATGACAGACATACAGACAGACAGACAGACAGAGACCGTGGTAATGACAATGTCAACTTGCATTTAGTAATCACGATGTGTCCGTGAATGAAAGAGGTATTATATCTACGAAATTAAATATGTTTTACATAATTAAGTAGATATTACAGTATACCTAGTAAGAGCTGTATATCTATCAGGTAGCATGTAAAGGTGTTTAACTCATGGTGCTGTCTTGTAATTTACATTATCCAATAAAAAAAGTCAATAATGGTGAGTATCATACCTTTCCGGGGTCATCAGTATTATTAAATAGATCGTTTTTATTACTCACCCGTTGAAGATATTGCAGTTTTATAAACCTACAATGTTATTACACATTGTGTAATAACATCGCGTTATCGCTTTCGTTCGGTAAATACAAACCACTCACTCGTTTCATAAATATGTTATTAAACGGGACGTCGTTTAGTATTCTCTATATATTTAACATGAGGAGTAGTTATCATAGAGGGTCATTTCCTTCTCCTACATGAGTTTTCAAGAGTATTTAATAGATCACCAACATACAAAGCCAACTAAGCCAAGTTAAATGATTTAAAGGTTTTAAAATTTTCATTTAAACTTTATGTATATAGTGCTCGCCTACTAATATATTCGGAGAGCTCTTAATATAATTGTAATAATTAGCGATAATGACCGCCACTAGATAAAAATTAAGTCACTAACCGTTCATCATGATGTATCCACCAATGAGAGAATTCTACTCGGCTGACGTGTCGTGCCTCTCTCATGGATGCATTGTTGCATCCGTAGCATTGTTTTCTAAAATTAGTTCCTCTTGTCATATGAACTCTGACCTCGGATGGAAGGTTGATACCGGTTTCATAAATATCATCATGTCATGCCAAAACACAATGCACGGAAATTCGTCTGTGTGTGGGTGCATTGTAAGGCTTTTATTTCATCATAAATAAATGCATGGTATGCATCATGATATTTGGTTGATTGAGAACATTACGTTTTTACTTTTACCAACGAATGTTGATATATTTGACATCAGAAGACACAAGGGCGAGATATAAATAACCATTCGAAACCATTCTTCATTTCTTAAAAATGAGAAAAGTACATATTTAACACAGCACTGTTATTAGACTTCATGATATCATAGCATTGTGACGTCGTCATGCTAATGAAGTCATGGTAATGTGATGTCATTAGGTTTATTGTTATGAGTCATTACTTGATGATGTAAGTCAAATCATTGTGACGCTACCTAGTTGGTAATGGTAAGGCAGTGAGCAAATTCTGCTGTTAAAAACATATTTTCTTCTAGATATCACTGTCGTTTGATCTCAAGCCAAAATTCCTGTGGAACACCGTTTTGGGCGGTAAATGGGTTTTCAGGACGATATCTGATTACGAATACCACATTTATAAAAGAAAATATACAAATGAATGTTTTCATCACTTTGGTTAGTCACTATGCGGTGTATATCATAATTGTATTTTCAAATTAAATGTATGACTATATGCAGTAACAAAGTTATCATGTATATAACAGTATACACAGAGGCTTACTTCCTTAGAAACTGCGTCATAGTCATTTACACTGCACAGAGCCCGTCTACATTGTATTAACAGTTCATGGCCCAACCCTGTTAGTATATTTATATATAGTAATGGGGTAGGTGTGTCTATTTTTGTATTGTACATTTTACATCATAATTGAGTACAGAAGTTGGTGAAATACAGTGTATATCCTTTTGGGCAAAAACCTGAATGAATGGAAATGTTTACGCACGCAAGAGTTCTATTCATAGTTCCAACAAAATATGATATCCTAATTAGGACATCTGATCAACAACACACTGTGGCAAAATAATGCAACAAAACACGTCTGAATGACTGACTACAATGTATCGGCGTGCCAACAAACCTTTAAATTACCAATCCGAAACATAATTTAAAATCAATTGAAACTGGTCAAAATTATATGTTTTTAAACATCTGCATGTTATATACTCGAAAAAACTATTTTCTGTAAAATAGCTGCAAACGTCCCACGCAGAAAACCTCCCCCACCGCCTCGCCCTGAGAAACGCAGATCATCAGGTAACGGGATCCTTTCATATTCTTTAATCAATACAGTTCAACTCCTAATGTATTTTAGTTTATATTATGCATGTATAATTCATATTTAAAATGGTAATGATTTGTCTCATTTTGTACAGTTATTTGGAATAATCAGGGCACATACTATCATGGTACATATTATTCTTTGCTGCTGAAGAAAAAAGTCTATGGCGTTGCTTTCGCAAAGGTTGTAAATGATCTTACCTGTGTTTGAATCTATTGAATTGAATGTTAATGTTCAAGTGACTTTATTTAATAATCCTTTAACCTGAAAACAGTGTCAGATTCTATCAAAAAATCAAAATAAAGCAATATGTACATTCTTTAAAAATATAAATATCATATTCATTCCAAAAGTAATACCAAGAACTAGTTATTAATTAGATTAATATATTTAATTGTGTATTAACACATATATTAATTATAGTTAATACGTTATCAATAGCGCCACCGCCACTACCAGAAGTCAAGCCAAGGAAACAGCTCCCTGCAGTTAAAGGAAAAAGTACGCCAACTGTCATTTCCACTGGTAATAATCAACATGAATACAAACATATTGAATATTATTTTTATGTGTCTTTATATTGATGAACTAAGTGGGCTAGGTAATACTAGTGCTACGAAAATACATTTGTGAATTAACCTTATATATAACCATATAGCATTATTACAACCTCATTATTCTATTTCTTTCATTAACTTGTTAATCATGTTGGACTGATAGCTATTCATGACGATTCACGATATTTACTTTATTGATATGCTGCATTATTGTATTGCTTATACTATTATTCATTTCTTCATCGAAAACCGTAACAATAAAATATATTTGACTTTACGCTATACATAGAAAATGAAATTATCAATTCAATTTTAATGGGAACTAACTTTACTCAAGTGTTATAGGAAATCCCATTTTAGAAAATCACGTTGTAATGGCGCACCTTTAACATTACATCATCATTATCAATTGACAGTTTAATATGGGTGTGACTGAAGATATCTGCGTTTTTAAAACACATATCGTAGATCTTAACTTTGAGCTTATAACAGTGAAAGAATAATGATTGATGTTCATTATTTAAAATATGAAATTTACTCATGAGGAGCCCATTGCAGTATTATTGAGTTTAGATGTAGTGCGCATGATGTTTGAAGCAAGTTCAACGTAAATGATAATATGTAACTTTAAATTAAAGGCATTATGTTCTATTGAAGTATTTATGAGGTATTACGACGCTGGTGAGCTGGAGTAGAAACGAGTTTTATGGACTTATAAAACATCTTTAAAGTTACTTTTGTAATAATAAAAGTTTAAATCCATAGAACTCTTTTCTCATTCATTGAAGTCCTCATAACATTTTGAACAATTTGTATGAATCATCACGCTGTTTTTGTTCAGGTCTTTATACTAAATTAAAATATTGAAGCTAAAACAATATTTTGTTAAATACTTTTACTTTCGCTTAAAAAATAACATTAATTATGAAATTTAATTTCGGAGACTTAATTGACCCACTGAATGATTATGATCGAAAGTGTTTTAAATAAGAGAAGAACTTATTTCATTTAAAATAAAGTAAATTAGATAACTCCCCGCTTCAAAGTTATTTCAAGGTTTTAGAAGTCAACTGTTTTGAAAAAAAAAGTTTTCAAAAATGAAAAAATAGATGTATATTTTATTTACACAATACCAAACGATTTATTCCAAGGTTCGAATAAGTGGTGACTAAGATATGAAAACAGGTTCAAATACATACACCATGTATATATCTTATTATGAATAACTATAAAATTAAACTTGCGACGTTAACATAATCTTTTTCAATTACTTAAGATTCGAAGGAGGAGTGCACGGTGACATCCAACGACCCCGACTGTGAAGAACCGGAAGCGGAAGTAGACGAAGAATATGTGCACATGAGAGCTCCTGGAGTACTTGGGCATGGTATCTGATTTATTTGATAATAACAATTTATATAGCTCATTTATCAATGCACATAGACATCGATATTTCAATAAACTCCGAAGGTTACACAAAACCCTAAGATTTCAAAGAATTTGCATTACTAATAGAGGGAAATTGAATTTCAAAATAGATAACAGTAATCAATAACACTGTTATATATATTTGGCCATTTTGCAAAACAACTGAGATCTTCTTTTTCATTTTCTCAAATTAAAAAAAAAATGGTTTTGATTTACAAATATTGAGAAATGAAGTTGCTTGAAAACGTCCATGACTATGATTACTTGTATTTTCGTCTCAATGGGACGTTTACTTGCAATAAAATTGTAAAAAGAAATGTGTCACAAGTTGAGGTTCAATATTTGTAGATAATCAATGTTTTATCTTTGATGAACAATACTATATGATACGTTACACCTTTCTCTAAGATAGGGTGTACTATTAACGATTTTAAGAGGATGGCTTGTTATTCAAGTCATTACAGATATTGAATTGTACGATGCATAGCGTTTACAAACTCTCTCATCTTCCTCCAAGATGACGCGTGTATAGTGACAGTGACCGGCTTCGATAAGTCGTCCACAGAGGATGTTCTCCGGGACCACTTCCAGGACGTCCAGAGATCTGGAGGAGGACCTGTAGACCTCGTCAGTATCATCGATGGAACTGCAGCAATCTGCTTCAACAATTCGCAAGGTACTACAAGAAAGCAAGAATACTTGAAAAATCGACTTCATAAAGTATATGCTTCCATGTACGTGCATCGGATGAATAAGGTATTGACGCCAAAACGTCGACGTCGTGTTATTAACATAAAACAGTTGTTATATCTTAAGGCTACGGGGAATAATGGTAAAGGTTTTATCCAGAGTTCTTATTTTTATGCCCCAGAATAGGAGATTACGGGGGTATAGTGATTTTCACCTATCCGCCTGTCTGACTGTCCGTGTGTTTGTCCACAAAAACTTTAACCTTGGCCATAACTTTGGTTTATCCTGGGGCATCCGTGTTTAACAAACATATCTTGTTCTGATATGTTCGACTCCTAAATGTCCTTTGAGATTTGATCAGAAAGATGTTGACCAGTCCCCTCGACCACGCCAGGAAAAAGGGCTCATCCGGAAATTACAAAAAGATGATAATAAAAGGCAAATAAAATCGTAGAATGACTTTGACTTTGGCATTCTTGATAGATTGGTTTTATTTCAAAACACTTTCATTTGTTGATTTGTAAAAGTCCACAAATCGACTTGGACGAATCGTCGCGAAATGATACATGCACACATTTCTTGTTTCTACTTCTGTTAATATTTGCGCCTTGAAGGGCGATGGATCCCGCCTGTAACTCGACCACAAATGTTTTTAAAATGTTGCTATTGCAGTATGCTGGCATGTAATTCTAATTCACAAATCATGTTAAAGAGTTGGTCTTTTTGTCTTTTGAAAGACATGAAACAGAAATAAAAAAAATTTGTTTTCGGTCATACATCTTGCTCAGCTTTCTTCAGTCGGGTCTTAGCATCAACGACATAACATTTGTGTCGTATTTTACCCAATGTTCCTATACTTACAGATGCACAAAGAGTATTGGAAACACGCCAGGAGCTGGGTGGAGGAGCGTTGAGGCTGTGTCCTTTCTCCGAGAGTGTGATAAACCATGGTTTTGTCATCAGTGGCAAGAGTGCAGACACCAGTGAGGAAGCTCTCAAAGACTTCCTGGAAACTAAGACGGAACATCTGATCGAGTGCACCTCCAGTCTCTCTACTGACAGTGTAGTGGTGCTCTTTATGAGACAAACTTGTCCCGGTACGTATTGCTTTACACTATCTTTACATCTCCTTTACCTTTTACTCAAATTCTTAAGTGCTACTTGAAATACGTTGGCTAAATATCATGTGTTACTCTTTCTTAAACCTTAATCGTTAAGCTTGTCATTCTTGTTGATACTTAAGCTTATTACATTTGACCATGTTTATTCAACATATTGATGAAATAAAAAATAGGGTTCAAGGACGTCCTTATTGAGTTTCAAAACGTAGCTGCAATGGACCTTGTTCTTGTTTTTAAATCTTTCATGTGAGGTTTACATTTTTTCAAGGAAGTTTGAAATACTTATTAAAAGAAATATGATTTCCTTAATGGGAGATGTCATTGACGTCACATGACGTTTTGGATATGACTACAGTTACTCGTAGAAGAGTCAAATATTTTAGTGTCAGAGTTTCCTTTCTTTGTCTACAGACTTGGATCAGCTGCAGACCATCCTGAAATCCTCTCCACTGGACAAGAGAACCCTGACCGCCGCCCAGTACTTCATGATGAGCAACGACTACGATGAACCGGTACAGGAACACTCCATATACGCCACAGAAGAGAAAATCAGATTCTTCAAAAACTACAAAATGAAAGACCTCCAGGCAAAAATGAAGAAAAAAGGAATCGAATTGACTGTGGATACGGAAAATTTCCGGATCAAGCTGTCACGTAAAAGCGGAGACTTCCAGGAAGCAAGTCCATGTATTGAAGGGTTGATGAAAGATCTCCATGTCAACCAGTACAACGTCCTCATGCCTGGGGTGTACACCTTCCTCCGCAGTGAGGAGGGGCAGGGCGTCGTGTCCGGTCTGGAGAAGGAGGAGACGTGCACGGTGTTTGTGGAGGAAGATATCTACGAGGACGTGGAGTACAAGGAGGATACCAGCGGAGGTTCTGTAGGCGATGGTAAGCTTATTCAGTCAGCGGTACGTTTCATCCTCCATCACTAGAACTGGTCTCTTCACTGTATCAACCCTGGGATTTTTCATAAAGATATCCTTATAAAATTATGTTAATCCTCAATTCAATCAATCAACCCTATTCATCGATCGGTGCAAGGAACGTCTGAATTCACCAGTTTTGTTTCCATAGATGACTCCAGGCAGGTTAATATGAGAACGAGTTTCTTTTTAAACATCCCAGAGGTGCTATCGTGTTTAACCCTGAGTTACCGAGGTTGATTGCGATTACGTGTTTTGGAAATGAAAGAGTTAATATCACGGTTATTGTCATCTTTTTGGTTACGGTTATCTGTTGGTTCATCGTATTGTGTTGTTGCGTTGAGTATCCCCTGTTACCTTTATATGAAGTATGAAAAGTACGACTGACACATGATTACATTAACTAATAGATCTAGTAACACTAATTTCCGGCTTTCTCCACAATATCTTGATCGTTATTCATGTGTCCTGAAGTACAATCTAGATTTTGCCGGAATCTGACAAGTTCTCTGAAACTCATTTTCATTTAATGATAAATATTTATTTTCATTCCGGAAGATTTAAATTGTAACAATGATTTTAAAAGTTCGTGGAGCATTGCATTACATATATTGATTATTTCATAACTGGGTTATATTAACATTATAAAACAATTCAATAACATGTCGACTTAACCATATTTCTCATATTATTTTTTTCAGATTCTAATCCAAGCGCTGGTAGCTGTCAAAGTGACGAGGTATACATGTACATGTTTATTTAATGATAGCTGTATTTAAGATATTATACTTGACATGTAATTGTGATGAACTTCAACTCTCATTATACTAAAATTATGGTTATACATAAATTTGTCTTAAATGACCATAGAGATCATGAACTTGTTTTGGTTAATCTAAGAAAGCAGTTTAAATACGCTACATTTCAAAACAAGAAAATTTTAAGTTATCAGCAAATTATTCAATTAACTCCTTGATCTTTAATTTCATTCCTCTTCATAATAATAGTATAGTTACCTAGCTGTTAAATAATTAAATAAAGCTATACATGGTCCACAGTATATCTCAGTTGACTACTGTGGGTGAAGTGCAGCAACAATGAGCATGGTTTATCGCTGGATATATTTAATTCAGGTACCCGAGACGGGAATAAAGGAGCAGACACATCAGGAAGTGGTTATAAAGCCAGTATGCGGTGCGTGTCAATCGTAGACATTTTCCAGTTGTAAAAACAACATTAACATATTCTTAATTACATATTACGCAAAATCTATTGTCCTTCATACTTCATTAATGGTTGGTATTCAGTTAAAAGCTTGGTCTATATAGATCTATATAGTCTATATATATATATATATGTGTGTGTGTTGATATACCGGTAATCATGGACTAGAAATGACAAAATTTGAAACATAAACGTTTATTCACAAAGTGTTCATGTCTATTGTACAAATATTTCCACAAATGAATTCAAATAACTAAAAAGAGAGGGATCAATAAAGTCGTTCTATATCACAGAGTACGGTCTGGTCCAGAGGACTGACACAATGGGAAGGTTTCAAGTAGGCAAGTGTCAGTTTCTGGTGAAAGAAGGAAACGTGGAGAAGGAGGAAGTAGAGTGTGCAGTCAACATCACCCGGTCGGACATAGAACAAGGTGGGTTATAGTGTATCTCCTTGTTAACTTATCAGTGATATCTTGTATGTGGTGAACTTCCTTGTGTAAGATCACCGGTCGGACATAGAACAAGGTGGGTTATAGTGTATCTCCTTGTTAACTTATCAGTGATATCTGGTGTGTGGTGAACTTCCTTGTGTAAGATCACCCGGTCGGACATAGAACAAGGTTGATTATAGTGTATCTCCTTGTTAACTTATCAGTGATATCTTGTATGTGGTGAACTTCCTTGTGTAAGATCACCCGGTCGGACATAGAACAAGGTGGGTTATAGTGTATCTCCTTGTTAACTTATCAGTGATATCTTGTATGTGGTGAACTTCCTTGTGTAAGATCACCGGTCGGACATAGAACAAGGTGGGTTATAGTGTATCTCCTTGTTAACTTATCAGTGATATCTTGTATGTGGTGAACTTCCTTGTGTAAGATCACCGGTCGGACATAGAACAAGGTGGGTTATAGTGTATCTCCTTGTTAACTTATCAGTGATATCTGGTGTGTGGTGAACTTCCTTGGGTAAGATCACCCGGTCGGACATAGAACAAGGTGGGTTATAGTGTATCTCCTTGTTAACTTATCAGTGATATCTTGTATGTGGTGAACTTCCTTGTGTAAGATCACCCGGTCGGACATAGAACAAGGTGGGTTATAGTGTATCTCCTTGTTAACTTATCAGTGATATCTTGTATGTGGTGAACTTCCTTGTGTAAGATCACCGGTCGGACATAGAACAAGGTGGGTTATAGTGTATCTCCTTGTTAACTTATCAGTGATATCTGGTGTGTGGTGAACTTCCTTGTGTAAGATCTCCCGGTCGGACATAGAACAAGGTGGGTTATAGTGTATCTCCTTGTTAACTTATCAGTGATATCTGGTGTGTGGTGAACTTCCTTGTGTAAGATCACCCGGTCGGACATAGAACAAGGTGGGTTATAGTGTATCTCCTTGTTAACTTATCAGTGATATCTTGTATGTGGTGAACTTCCTTGTGTAAGATCACCCGGTCGGACATAGAACAAGGTGGGTTATAGTGTATCTCCTTGTTAACTTATCAGTGATATCTGGTATGTGGTGAACTTCCTTGTGTAAGATCACCCGGTCGGACATAGAACAAGGTGGGTTATAGTGTATCACCTTGTTAACTTATCAGTGATATCTTGTATGTGGTGAACTTCCTTGTGTAAGATCACCGGTCGGACATAGAACAAGGTTGGTTATAGTGTATCTCCTTGTTAACTTATCAGTGATATCTTGTATGTGATGAACTTCCTTGTGTAAGATCACCCGGTCGGACATAGAACAAGGTGGGTTATAGTGTATCTCCTTGTTAACTTATCAGTGATATCTTGTATGTGGTGAACTTCCTTGTGTAAGATCACCCGGTCGGACATAGAACAAGGTGGGTTATAGTGTATCTCCTTGTTAGCAAGGCTATCTGGTATGTGGTGAACTTCCTTGTGAAAGACCACCCGGTCGGACATAGAACAAGGTTGGTTATAGTGTATCTCCTTGTTAACTTATCAGTGATATCTGGTATGTGGTGAACTTCCTTGTGTAAGATCTCCCGGTCGGACATATAACAAGGTGGGTTATAGTGTATCTCCTTGTTACCTTATCAGTGATATCTAGTGTGTGGGGAACTTCCTTGTGTAAGATCACCCGGTCGGACATAGAACAAGGTGGGTTATAGTGTATCTCCTTGTTAACTTATCAGTGATATCTTGTATGTGGTGAACTTCCTTGTGTAAGATCTCCCGGTCGGACATATAACAAGGTGGGTTATAGTGTATCTCCTTGTTACCTTATCAGTGATATCTAGTGTGTGGGGAACTTCCTTGTGTAAGATCACCCGGTCGGACATAGAACAAGGTGGGTTATAGTGTATCTCCTTGTTACCTTATCAGTGATATCTTGTATGTGGTGAACTTCCTTGTGTAAGATCACCCGGTCGGACATAGAACAAGGTGGGTTATAATGTATCTCCTTGTTAGCAAGGCTATCTGGTATGTGGTGAACTTCCTTGTGTAAGATCTCCCGGTCGGACATATAACAAGGTGGGTTATAGTGTATCTCCTTGTTACCTTATCAGTGATATCTAGTGTGTGGTGAACTTCCTTGTGAAAGACCACCCGGTCGGACATAGAACAAGGTGGGTTATAGTGTATCTCCTTGTTAACTTATCAGTGATATCTGGTGTGTGGTGAACTTCCTTGGGTAAGATCTCCCGGTCGGACATAGAACAAGGTGGGTTATAGTGTATCTCCTTGTTAACTTATCAGTGATATCTGGTGTGTGGTGAACTTCCTTGTGTAAGATCACCCGGTCGGACATAGAACAAGGTGGGTTATAGTGTATCTCCTTGTTAACTTATCAGTGATATCTTGTATGTGGTGAACTTCCTTGTGTAAGATCACCCGGTCGGACATAGAACAAGGTGGGTTATAGTGTATCTCCTTGTTAACTTATCAGTGATATCTGGTATGTGGTGAACTTCCTTGTGTAAGATCACCCGGTCGGACATAGAACAAGGTGGGTTATAGTGTATCACCTTGTTAACTTATCAGTGATATCTTGTATGTGGTGAACTTCCTTGTGTAAGATCACCGGGTCGGACATAGAACAAGGTGGGTTATAGTGTATCTCCTTGTTAGCAAGGCTATCTGGAATGTGGTGAACTTCCTTGTGAAAGACCACCCGGTCGGACATAGAACAAGGTTGGTTATAGTGTATCTCCTTGTTAACTTATCAGTGATATCTTGTATGTGGTGAACTTCCTTGTGTAAGATCTCCCGGTCGGACATATAACAAGGTGGGTTATAGTGTATCTCCTTGTTACCTTATCAGTGATATCTAGTGTGTGGGGAACTTCCTTGTGTAAGATCACCCGGTCGGACATAGAACAAGGTGGGTTATAGTGTATCTCCTTGTTACCTTATCAGTGATATCTGGTGTGTGGTGAACTTCCTTGGGTAAGATCACCCGGTCGGACATAGAACAAGGTGGGTTATAGTGTATCTCCTTGTTAGCAAGGCTATCTGGTATGTGGTGAACTTCCTTGTGTAAGATCTCCCGGTCGGACATATAACAAGGTGGGTTATAGTGTATCTCCTTGTTACCTTATCAGTGATATCTAGTGTGTGGTGAACTTCCTTGTGAAAGACCACCCGGTCGGACATAGAACAAGGTTGGTTATAGTGTATCTCCTTGTTAACTTATCAGTGATATCTAGTGTGTGGTGAACTTCCTTGGGTAAGATCACCCGGTCGGACATAGAACAAGGTGGGTTATAGTGTATCTCCTTGTTAACTTATCAGTGATATCTTGTATGTGGTGAACTTCCTTATGTAAGATCACCCGGTCGGACATATAACAAGGTGGGTTATAGTGTATCTCCTTGTTAACTTATCAGTGATATCTTGTATGTGGTGAACTTCCTTGTGTAAGATCACCCGGTCGGACATAGAACAAGGTGGGTTATAGTGTATCTCCTTGTTAACTTATCAGTGATATCTGGTGTGTGGTGAACTTCCTTGTGTAAGATCACCCGGTCGGACATAGAACAAGGTGGGTTATAGTGTATCTCCTTGTTAACTTATCAGTGATATCTTGTATGTGGTGAACTTCCTTGTGTAAGATCACCCGGTCGGACATAGAACAAGGTGGGTTATAGTGTATCTCCTTGTTAACTTATCAGTGATATCTGGTATGTGGTGAACTTCCTTGTGTAAGATCACCCGGTCGGACATAGAACAAGGTGGGTTATAGTGTATCTCCTTGTTAACTTATCAGTGATATCTTGTATGTGGTGAACTTCCTTGTGTAAGATCACCCGGTCGGACATAGAACAAGGTGGGTTATAGTGTATCTCCTTGTTAACTTATCAGTGATATCTTGTATGTGGTGAACTTCCTTGTGTAAGATCACCCGGTCGGACATAGAACAAGGTGGGTTATAGTGTATCTCCTTGTTAACTTATCAGTGATATCTTGTATGTGGTGAACTTCCTTGTGTAAGATCACCCGGTCGGACATAGAACAAGGTGGGTTATAGTGTATCTCCTTGTTACCTTATCAGTGATATCTTGTATGTGGTGAACTTCCTTGGGTAAGATCACCCGGTCGGACATAGAACAAGGTGGGTTATAGTGTATCTCCTTGTTACCTTATCAGTGATATCTTGTATGTGGTGAACTTCCTTGGGTAAGATCACCCGGTCGGACATAGAACAAGGTGGGTTATAGTGTATCTCCTTGTTACCTTATCAGTGATATCTTGTATGTGGTGAACTTCCTTGGGTAAGATCACCCGGTCGGACATAGAACAAGGTGGGTTATAGTGTATCTCCTTGTTAGCAAGGCTATCTGGTATGTGGTGAACTTCCTTGTGAAAGACCACCCGGTCGGACATAGAACAAGGTTGGTTATAGTGTATCTCCTTGTTAACTTATCAGTGATATCTGGTATGTGGTGAACTTCCTTGTGTAAGATCTCCCGGTCGGACATAGAACAAGGTGGGTTATAGTGTATCTCCTTGTTAACTTATCAGTGATATCTGGTGTGTGGGGAACTTCCTTGTGTAAGATCACCCGGCCGGACATAGAACAAGGTTGATTATAGTGTATCCCCTTGTTACATTCCACTTAGACCTTGTTGTTCGTGGCAACCATTCATAAAAGTTTCATGTTCATTATCAATATCAGGACTCTTTTGAGTGAAATATTCCTGACATCTGATACACGGACACTTTTTGAAAACTATTTTTAACAAGGTTAAAGACTTCCCACGACAAAGACATCTACAATGAGCTGAATGTTTCATTGAATAAGATCATTACGCAAGAACACGAATATTAATTCAAAAAATAAAAGTATTTTAATCAACGTATTGAATTTGGCAGATATTACGCTGGAAAGAATTGAATGAATAAATAAACATACTGTGGCACTGATAAACCTTTATCCACAACATTCGTAATTTTAGTAAATCATATGTTAATCTAGAAATAAATGAATAAACTAGTTGTAAACATAAATCGTTTTAATGAATTATAGTTACTGTAATACATATCAGATAAAAAAATAAGAAGTTTCTGTTACCTACATAGTAACAGTCCGAGCAAATATTTCTAATAAGAATACACTTATGAACACAGATGTACGTAGGGTTCCTTCTAAGCCTTGCCAAGAAATGTACATATCGTGAAAATGGCAATGGATTGCATGTTTTGCACGAACATTTAGTTCGTGCATTCAATTTGACACGCGAAAAGCACGTGCTAAAATGCTCAGACTGAACGTCCATCGCACTACGCACTTAATTCATAACCTGGTGAAGGGGCCACAAAAGGTTGTGGACATTTTCATAATTTTAAAACTTATTTTATTTCACTCGGAATAAGAGAGATTAAGTCAGTTACTACCAAAGTTTCCTCGTTGCATCTGGAAATACCAGGTCAAGGCATCGGACAGGGTCTCTCGGACAAACTGTCCTGGTATTTCCCGATAAACCTCGGAAGCAATGGTAGTAAGTATTACATATCTGTGATATCTGCCGGCGGTTCAACAAAATGAAGCGCTTCGTAGCGCTCATTGTTCGCTCAATGAGCGCTTCTTCTCTCTTGAACGACACAATCGCGTTCAAGAGAGGTATTGAGCGATTACTTTGAAACCTATCTTGAACACGGCCCTGGTATGTGGTTAACTTCCTAGTATAACAGCACCCGGTCGGATATAGAACAAAGTGGGTTATAGTGTATCTCCTTGTTATCAGTTTTATCTGGTATGTGGTTAACTTCCTAGTGTAACATTATCACCTGGTATGATTTGGAACAATCCATTTCACATATGTGCAGACTGTTTCAGTTTTATCACAATTCTCCTCGGATATAAATGCACTACTCTTGCGCAGAACTACATAGCGTTGGTTTGAGCAGGTCCAAGTATGTGTCAACAACGTAAATATATCTTGTTCTAGGTATGCTGGACATTTTAACATTCAATTATAGAATGCGAATCGAACAATAGTAACTGACCTCCAATTCAGAAACTTCGAGTGTTAGTCAAACATTTCTACCATCATAGATGGTCATATTTGATTTTTTATTTTATGTAAAATCAGCACTCCTGTCCTGCTTCTCTTTGATAATAAACCCTCAATTTATGTCGTGGCCCATCAGAGTTATGAAGGCCTAAACATGAATAATGAATGTTATCAAAATAAAGTATTGATATTTTATTGTTGGTAATTTTCATCTCCTTAACCAATACTTCTTGTCCACCCAAAATCATTGTAACCAGTCACCAATGTATTCAACAGCTCTATACAATAAGGGTTTATCAATATGTATACTATGCATGTATGCCTGCAACCATTGGTCAATTCCAAAACGAGACTAATTTGCGTACATCCTCATATTTAATTGTCATGTGTTAGTTTCATTTTATCATCAAACTGTGTTACGCAGGATATATCGTTTGATAAAACTCGTTGAGCAGGCCTCTGATTACTTTTGTCAACTCGTGTGGTTATATCTGTTATACCACTAGGGTCGGTTATGTCTATTGTTCTCAGAGGGGTTATTTCACATAACCTTAACCAATTTTTTTCACTTGTAATGATCATTTTCTTTACATCTCATTCATTAAACGTACGTAAAAACAATATTCCCACGTGGTATAAGCCGTTTAATCACCCAAAACTGCGATAGTTATTTAGATTAACTCTGTGTTTATTTATGACAATTTACTGTAAATATTACTATTGAGCTATATATATATTCCCTTTCTACACTTTGGACACTGTAGTAAATGTGTTAGCTTTCAGTTTGTATGAATGTATGAATGTGGTAATAACTATGTATATGTTGTTGTTTTTCTTTTCTGTATTAATCCTGGTCATATAATCAACCAAATAAACGGTTCACTCATGCATTATGTGGTTCAAGGAATAAAAAGAATATTGACTGTGTATTTTCAGTGGAAGAATGGAAGAAGAAGCGTGGTACATCAAAAGCAACTCTTTCCAGAACACTTGCTTTAAAAGGTATATATATTAAAAGGATAACATTTATAATATCAATAGAAATAAAGACGAATATATTATAAGCATTTATGTATATCATCAATAAATTAAACATTTGAGGTTAGCTGATTTCTGTAAAAAAAAAACAAAGATCATGAATGATTGATTCAGACCATTCACACATCAACAATTTGAGAAAATAATATAAATTGAATATTGCATCCATCATACACACCACAAAGAAGGTGATACCATTAAAGTTAAATAACATAAAATAAAATGGGTTCTATACATTCATTCAGTTTAATTATTTATTTAGCATTTTTTGGGAAAACAATCACAATTTTCATGAAAAATTTCCTTTCCTGCAAGGCGCTGATTGGAGTAAGAAGGGTTTTATCGCCTCGGAAGTATCAGGACTACCTTGCAGCTACAGTATATTGGTGTCCTTGAAACATTCGGGAGGAAACGTTGCAAAGGCCATCAAACGTTGCATCAAAATAGCTGACATATTGAAAGTGACATCCATGGCCTTCTTCTATAAAGGAATTGACGGTAGGCTAAAATTATATTCGTTAATTAATAGTAGCATTCAACCAATCAACGATTATTAATGCAAATGAGTATAATTGTTTATACTTATGACAATTAACAATGAAATGTGTACATGTAAGGTAATGGCAATGCTACCTTGTATTGAAGTATGTACATAGCTGATCGTGACATTAAAATAGAAAATGAAATTATTTATTTTACACTTATCATCTATTTAAGTCTTTATGTCTTGGGCCTTGGTCTCATCTACTGGTATTCTTATATAGTTTACGTACCCTGAGTCTATATATTGATATACTACGTCTAGTACGATTACTTCCATGGCCGTATGAGAGGCATACTTAATGACCAAATGACTCCTTAAAATCTCCACAAACAATGATATTTAATCGGCAAATTAATAATATTTATTGGTTAGCGATGGCTTATCATTTTATATCGAAATAAATTCAGTATTTCAATTAAATAACTAAGCTACATTCTTTGATTAAGGTAAATTAAATTTTATCTTGTAAATACAAAGTACCAAATATCCTTACATGAATTTTGGTATATGTTCATTTAAGTTAAGTGACAGAGAGTTTTTGTGGCGGCCAAATAAAATTGTAATTGTGTTTATTTAAAGCCATTCAAAAAATGATTTCGTGCGTATATATACTTTTTAGGTATGTACTTTTTAACAATTAGATTAATTTCTTTAGATGTGAAAACATCTTAATCTAAATTTTCTTCATCTTTGAAGAGACGAGAGAGCAAATGTTGCAGCCTTTCCTCAAAGACTACGTGGAATCAGTATACAAGTACCAGAGAACCGAATCACCCTGTGTGACGGATATCAGGCTGGTGGTGGACCGGATGGCGGAGGAATACATTCCCGGGGTGCAACTGGGCATAGAGAGTTTGCTGGACGTGAAAAGGAAATCAGGCATCTGGCGTACGTAAAGAGCGAAATCTTAGGACCAAATTCATAGAGTAGATATTATGGCATATCGTGTAATTAATAACTCTTTTGGACTGCAATGAATGATATTTTGCATAAATATCTTTTTCTGTAAATTTATCACTTCAATATAGAAATTTTAATTCTAGTTTTAGTTTTAATAACTTTTTTGTAGTATATTTCCGTCAATAGCTTATATGCTGGTTTGTAGAAATATTTAAGGTTTAAGACGATTCACAAGTCAGTTACAATTCAAAATTGGTTACAGAAGTTATGAATTGGTTTACTCAATTAAAGTAATAATATTTTCATAAATTGTTAATTGTAAAATTATTCTTTTGTCTTCACATTTACCGAGGTTATTTTTCTAAGTTAGAATGTGTTCCTTATTTAATCTCTCTTCAGATTTTATATATTTTATATATTTATATTTCAATGTTGTTTCACAGATCATTTAATAAGGAAAGTCCGACTAAAGAGTTCGTCTTCCCAACTTACTCCGGGAACGGGATTTCAGACATACATTGTAAGATTTCTGGATTTTAACGTTAATTGTAGTCATAATGTCACACTTTTAACAAAAATACGTTTCATAGTTTTTTAGACCATAAACCGATATTATGACGATAAATTGACAATCTACTCGTATTATAAAACTGCAGAATAATGATCTCGTGGAATATCTCGTGAAAATTCACCTGATGAAATGAGTAAATAAACATAATCCAAAATGACATTTTTCAACAAAGAAGTCAGTTTATAAAATAACAAGAATCTTTCTTTTCTTCGAACATTTTGTGAATACTTTGTTCAATCAAAATCGAATATCTTTTTCACACTATTTGTCAATACTGTCGTTTTTCTGAATTAAAACAGTGATGATATACGGAAAATGAATAAAGGATATGACAAAAGCAACGGCATTCTCTGAAACATTCTTCATTTAATTATTTTCCTTTCACAGCCATTAGACTCTCCCAATGAAGAAACAAGCCCAGAACCAGTGAAAAACGACGACGGGGCTGATACCAAAGCCACAGAACTGACACATGATTCTGAAGATGATGAGGTTGATGACCTCGACAAGAATGGCCAACCAGAATATCTGTATAGCTCTGAAGCAGTTATATGTGTGTGTTCGAACAGTGAGGCCACTAACAACCGGGTGTACCAAAAACTTGAAGAACACTGTCATCAACATATTCAGCCCAGAACCATCCGGGACCACAGAATACAGAAGCTAACCAGAAAACAGGTGAGATGGTCTTTAATTAAACTAACCATGTAATGTGCACACATAATATATATACTCAACAGACAAGTTAAGAATTCAAAATGTGTACAAAAGCGTTTATACCGTCCATTTGAAACCGCCATATCAGAGGTTTGGCATTTTTTATAATGATGTTTTCGACACAATTTTAATGACACTATTGATTCGTCATCCAGATGTTTGAACTATACAGGCTTCAGACATCAACATAAAATTCAGAAGTTATTGTTATTTACCTCTGTATTTTATACAAACAATATATGCGTGGCCTGCCGAGAACACTATCGAATACTTTGTAATACACTTCTGTTACAGGTGAAAGGGTTGTTGAGACGGGCAGGACGGAAGGTAGAACTCCACGTGAACAGAGAGGATGGACTCATTGAGATGCGTGGGTACAGTCTTGAGGCTCAACACGTGTACGACAAATGCAAGATGACTATAGACGCCATCTCAGGTCAATTAATTAATTATCAATTGTTTTGATTTATATCGTATTAACTTGCTTTGACGTGAGTCGGAATTCGGGTCAATATAGTACAAACTGGCCAATAGATAAGTATTATAACATTCCCTCGTAGTCATAACCTTCACCAATGATGCCTATGTTTATTAAACATACTAATTCAAACTAACATACGTTAATCAAAACTTGGTTATTCTCACTTTATAAGTCAATTTGTAAATTAAGAATATTTTATTCGGAAAATAAAAAATACACGTTTTTTGCTATTGGCTTTCTCAAAATGGAGAAATGGAATATTTATGGTATGGTCAAGCAATATATTGTCAACTGTTTGAGAGGCACTCTAGAGGTTGGTGTTATAGAGAACACAGGGATGTGTATGGATATGAGTTTGTTAAATTGTTAAATAAAGAAGTTAATCATCCATGAATACATTTGTCTTTCTTCTCTATAACGCCAACTTCTCAATCAAATATTAGTTTTAAAAAGTGAAAATATTGCACGTTGTCACAATAAATTTAATAAATGTACATCTTGTTGGACCTAAAATAGAAATACAATGTCACGGTCAAGTAGTTTCGATAATCTCAATATTTTCTTGAAACAGATGACATACAAGACACTGCATCTGTATTAAACCCAGCGAAGGTGAGTGTTTTAATTTCTATATGCATATTTGTAAATATTTCAGTTTTATCATCTATATGAACGTAGTTGAAGCATTAAGTTATATTATCAATGCACTGAGTCCCACTATGTAAATTCAATTTATAACCCAAAAGTGGGTTCCACAGGAGATATCGCTTGTAAGAGATCAAACGATATCTCCTAGGAGATATCGTTTTGACAGTAGATTTTGAACAATGCCCTGTTGGCGTCAGCTACATGACATCACAATGACTTTGCATCATCAAGTAATGACATCACAATGCAATGACATCATAACCGCGACGACGTCCCAATGCTGTGACATCACATAACTGGAAGAAAAAAGGGCAGTTTTGTGTTCAAATATTTTAATTTTCCATGAAAAACTAATGAAGAATGATTTTGGATGATAAATAGAATCTCACCCTCGTGTCTTCTTATATCAAATATATCAACACTCGTTGTATCACTTGGGTGAGATTCTCTATATATCCTATGTGTGGTACGATACGATCCAGAAACATATTCCAGAATTCGATGCATTTTCTTAGGTGAATGTACATTTATGTCAATTGCAATTAATGGTATCTTAATCAAAATGTACAATCAGTAATGTGCATTAATCCAATTTGAATATCATATAAGAATAATATTCTTGTGTATTGTATTACACATTTAAGGGGATTTTTTAAATCTGAATGTGTGGGTGAGTGAGTGTTGTATATATGTTGAAAATCCCACTCCCTTAAGTTATATTATAGTCTATTCTCCCCACTTAACAGAAAATGACTTGAGAAACCCGTGTAGGAGAGAATGTATATGCACATGGTTATGGTTTTTCTTTTACATTGTTAATTGCATGATATTAAAGAAATTGTTTTAAAATTAAATAAAAAATGTATATTTTGCATATTTACATAATTATTATTTCAGAGTGAACCGACAACCCTTCAAGACGATACACCTGAAGCAGCCACTTCAAAGGAAGTCCCAAGTACTGAAGCAACCACTTCAAAGAAAGTCCCAAGTACTGAAGCAGTCACAACATCAGAGAGAAATCTAACAGCTCTATACTCCAGAACTACAGAAACAAATGTGCCAAGGGAACAATCTGATGCAAAGGAAACTTCACCACCTGCAGGCTCGTCTATAGTTAGCAAACAGGAGGACGAATTTGATGTTTTCGGAAAACACGTAGCTTATGAAGTGAGGGGGATAACTGATGTTGAAAAGAGAACAAAACTTAAGAGAGATATTCAGAAACTTATATTCATTGCGCAAGAATAATCTGAACTTTCTTCATGCGCATCCTGAAAATTTTGCTTTGCTATCAATGTTCCACAGACAACAATGAAGCCTTTTTTCATACGACATATCTGTTTTCACCAAAGGAAAGCATCCTCAGAACGAGTATTCATAAACATCTTGAAAATTGTGTTATTTAGATCTTTAAACGCTCCACAAACTGGACACTGGAGTTAGGCCTTCTATTCCGCCCATCATAGCTGCTTGCATAAATATAAAGCATTTTCACAACTTGCTTCAAACGGATCATGAAAAACAATAGTTTTGTACTACAAACAGCACCCTTGACTCAGACCTTTTATTTCATACCACATGCCATGATCCTGAAAGCCCGCCATCTTAGTGTGCTGAATACGTAATACGAACTACATTCTGACGTCAGGCATTCTGAGCGATGTCCCCTTTCGGCCACCATAGCCTTCTGTTTCATTATGATCCAAGGAAAGATAACCTTTCATTAGATAAGCTGAGTAATCTTTTATAGACAAGCGGTTTGGTTTTCTTTATTTAAATGTTCTATATGCAGCATGCCACATGAACTATCCAGCTGAACTATCCAGCTGAACTATCCACCTGAACCTGAACTATCCATCTGAACTATCCACCTGAACTCCAGGTTGGTTTGTATTAAATAAGCAAATGGGTATGATGACTACTCGATACCCTTAAACCGCAATACTCTTAAGACTTCTTTTCCATGACTCTATATCTGTAAACTGTGCCTTATACAGCGTCAAAAATAATTGACAGCACTTTGTTACTTATTATTTGTTATTGAATTAAATTTTATAGTTGAAATATAATTTCGTTTTGATATTATTCACAAAAGTCAGTGATTCTTCATATATTTATAGTGTGGTTTTGTTACTTCCATATATAGACGTTGTCGCACAAGCAAATGTGTCATACACGTATGACTTTTACGGAATGAGTGTTAATGTTTGTATTGTCCGAGTTTGTTGAGTTTCGTAAAAGACCTACGGCACACATTAGTGTATTTGCTAGAACATGCTGTGTGCCAACTTCCCTTGCTGAATACTGGCTAAATACTAATTTAGGTCTTGCCGTATTTCCTTAAGGTTTCCGTGCCAGAAATCAGAGCCCACTTTGCTTTTCAGGTGCAGCGATCCACTATCTTAGTACGGAAAAGCTGGGGAAATACTGCAAGGTTTAAATCCTCCAGTAATTGAGAGTTATGCCTTGCGTAGGGAAGTTGGCTATGTGGTAGAAAATACTGAATTAAACAAGATGAGTGAGAGGTTATTATCTCTAGTATATTTTGGTAAACCGTTCCATCAAACTGTAAAATTGAAATACACTCATGGCAAAAATGGTTGTCACCCCCAGCCTGAGAACGCTACGTCAAGTTTAACTGAGTGTGGACAAATAATCAAACATGCAATAACTGTCAGAATGATTTGTGTGATTGGGAAAAACATTCGTAAAACATACCAGCTTGTATTTTGGTCTTGTGCTGGCCAATTTAAGAAATTCTATCAGGATATGTATGGTCCCTGTGAAAAAGGGCATTTTTTTACAGTATCCATATAGTATCAATTGGATGGGTATCAATAAAACAAATTACATTTTCAAGTTCAATTGTCGGTTTTATTTCATTCTGCAGTCATGTATGAGTATATTTACAAGCCTAATATCGGGTAGCACCGCCTCTGGAATTTTCAAGGGCGATAATTCGGGCAGGCATACTGTCTATCAGTGTGTTGATGTTTGCAACAGCCAAATTGTTCCATTCATTCACAAGAGCAGCCCGCAATTGCTGTAAATTTGCAGGAGCAGGGTCCAGTCTTCTAATTGCACGGTCAAGCTGATCCCAAGCATGTTCTATCGGATTCATATCCGGACTTTTTGAAGGCCAGGGCAATCTTGTTACTCCTTGTGCCTGAATGAAAGCGTTCACTGTACGTGCACGATGGGCTGGTGCATTATCGTCCTGCAACAGGAAGTTGTTGCCATACACTCTTCTTGCATGTGGGAGGCAAACGGTTTCAAGAAGACGTCTGTACGACCTCTGGTTGACGTTTCCTTGAAGGACGACAAGATCCGTTTTACCGTTATGGTGTATTCCTGCCCATACGTGTACAGAACCGCCACCGTGGGCAACCTGATGCTGCAGACAGTCGTCATTGAACCTTTCCCCACGTAAACGTCGCACTCTCATTCTCCTGTCCACCTTATGCAGTAGGAAACGAGACTCATCAGTAAATATGACGTGACGCCAATGTCCAAGTTGGATTCTGCGGTGCTGCTGCGCCCAAGCAAGCCGTGCCCTGCGGTGGACCAGTGTCCAGAATGGTTTGATGGCAGGTCTTCTTGCCTTATATCCATGCTGGAGCAACCTGTTCTCCGGCAAATGGGCGTATTAATATGAGCCCCCCATCTCTGTGCAAGAGTCAAAGACGAAAGACGTCTATGACGTCGGGTCAAACGAAGAAGAATTCTATCCTGACGAACCGTAGTTTTCTTGGGACGGCCTGAAGACTTATTCGGAACAACATTTCCCTGTATGGCGTGCAGTCTTTTAATCCTTTGAACAGTTCTAACACTGACGTTACATGCTGCAGCAATGACACGATTCGAAGCGCCACCACGACTCATGCCAATGATTTCATGTCTGATTCCTGGTGGAGTGGGACCAGGCATGGTCTATGCTTTTCAGAAACTATAGTCGTGAAGCTGTATCTTATGAAAGAGGTCTATAGTAATCGATGGAAATGACAAACCTAAGGAGACAAATTTCAATCATTTCAATGAAATGCACGTGGTCTACATGAAACCGCTGAATCTGTTCATTGTAAAGTGTGAGTTAATGTAACTTCATGCCTGTAATGACATTTCCATGGAAAACCAACATTGCCATGCATACAATGTGATATAAACTCCAATTTAATTAAATATTAGGGGGTGACAACCATTTTTGCCATGAGTGTACATGGCTTGGAAATCCAACATTTGAGATATCATCATAATTTCCCTCTGCAACCGAATTTTGCCAAGACTGAAGTCTATACACTTATTTATGATAAACGTGTATTTTGATGGTTTAAACATGAGGTTGCAGTTGCCAGGGAAAATACAGAAATACGGAATTTCCGTGTAAATTTTAATTCTGCATCCACCATAAACTATTTCATGTAATTAATTCATGTTATAGATATTTACTTTTTTACTCAGCTATCAGGAAGACGTGAGCCATTTTTAAGAGTTTGATTGCGTTTTGCAGTCGTTAGATACCCCGTCATTCGGACCCCACAATTACGCTTTTCTAAATTATTCAGTCATTGTAGCTAAACATCATTGAGAGCGGTCAACTGAGCTACAAGGTGCATGCATGGAAAGGACTGAGAGTCGCCCCATGACAAATAACATTTTTCAGTAAAAAAGTTTTTTTACATACCGTAGCTGAAATCAAAAGTCCCCTTTACGCTACATGTAGTTATTTATCCTATTAATTGGAACCCGTCAAAATAAAATAAAAAGACAAACACAAACAAACATATCTTTAGAACAAACAAACCGTAAGTCAAACAGTGTACACTTATTCACGGTTTTGAGCCCGATTTATTCAAACAACCGCTATCAGAAACCTGCTGAATTTTTATCTATCCCTCAAACTAGTTACCACATGTACACATAAGCAAGCTATAGGATAACGAGCAAACAATTTTTATCGACCTGAGAAAACCTTTGTCAAAGTGCAAAAGACAATGACATGTCAAGACAGACAGGCAGGCAGACAGACACGTTATTATTAAGTGTAACCTCAACATGTTACAAGAATAAGATAAATGATTAAAAGCTTCACAATAATTTGAGTCAGTCAGTAAGGGTTTTTAGAGACAATTATACTATTTGTACAATAACATGTATGTATAATGGATACAGTAAATTGTAAATGGTAAAATATTAACTAATAAGCTATTTACTAATTTGCAGTACGCCTTTAAAGACTATTAAGAAATATTTTGACAGATGAAAACGAAAAAAACTGGATAAATGAGAATAAAACTAACTGTTCCAGCATCCTCAAAAGAAAATATAAGAAAACACCGAAAAGACTTTACTCATCGACATACAAATAACAATGCACTAAAACATGAAATTCATTTTCAATAAAATCTTGACACTGACAGTATAAACCAAACTCCTCACAGTGTTAATACGTCTCTCTTAGCACCTAGCCTTTCTTAATATGAGTTGATCAGTCCTTGAGACGAGGTCGAGAAAAAGGTTATAAAGAAGTTATACATGCACCTATACATGTACATAGAACCATATAAACTATGATATTGTTTCAGCTCTCGCGGTCATAAAAGTCGACAGCAATCTTAAATTATTTATTACATAAAAGGAAGTGTTACCCAATAATAAAATCTTAAAGGGACACCGCGTCGAGGATAAAAATCATATTATGCGTATCTACCTATGCTGATTAACATGTCTTCTAACCGACACATGTCTTCTAACAGACACAGACACCCAATTTCAGACAATTGACGTAATTGGTAATAAAAACTTCTGCATGTGGACAGTGAAGTGAAGCATAACTCGTTAGCAGAAAAACCCTGTGTCTATCTTAAGACCTTCAGAAGTGAACAACGAACTTCCGTGTTAGAAGAAGTATTGAATGTTTACCATTCAAACAATAATACACCAAGGTCTCTAACTGCATTTCCAGGCACACATGCAACAGGTGACTTCCCTTTTAGATCTTGAAGAGTGACACCCTGATTAGCATTATCGCTATCTGATATATGACATATAACTGTGCACAAAGACAAGTCCAAGCTACGTCCCTTGTCGTGTGTTGGCATGCAGTGTCACAAGACACCTGTATGTAATACCCGCACCTCCACCAGGTAAGTCTCTCAATTCATTGTAATGTTTAGTGAAAGCACAGGTACACTAGATGAGTTGAGTGTGTAGTAACACTGCAGATCAACTTGTCTTTTCGTTGATTTATTAACTTTATTGGAAAACGAAAATAGAAAAGGAGTGATTCACTGTCAGATAATCAGAGTAAATTATTTGTTAGTGTATTAAATGATTTATTGATTTGTGTAGAATTGTGTTAATAAATGGTCTTTAATGGGTTTACGCATTAACTTGAAGGGGTAGTGAAAACATTCACTCAGAGTTAGTCCGATAAGGGACTTCCTGGTTAGTGTCCATTGTATAAGAAACACTATAGACCTCTGGACGTGTATGTATATACATGTCACTTACAGTGTATATGATCCACTGCTACTAGTAAGATAGGGCTATCTGTTATCGACATTGAGCAGGTAGCTATCTACCTTGCAGTGCGTGAAATGTGTCATTAGGTTTTTAAATAACAGGAATGTGCCATATTGTAGACATTTATAGCTCAGGATATTCGTTGATCTAACATGCAATACCTTTTTCTATTAAGTGAGGTAAGGGTTCATACGGGGGGAAACGAAAAAGAAAATGGTATTAAATGGAAGGGAATTTAGTATCATTTTTATTACTCGCCCAGATTAATCCGGTTAGTAGACGACAGTGTGGTGATATTTAAATTTAGACACCTTTGGTACGTTGGCACCTACATTGTGACGTCATTATTACAAAGTAGTGTGACGTCATACGTGCAGCCGTGTACACAGGTACACTTATTAGCCAAATTCTGCTAAAAATCTATAAAGACAATCGGGTTAGTGTGAGCATCAGGTCGTGGTTTGGTCAAGATGTATAACTGCTTTACATGTATGGACACGTACATTTAAAAAGATCTTCGAAATATATAAACCTTCATACGCAGCAATGAGAAATGGTTTAATGTCAAAAAAAAAGTTCACGTATATAGGAGAATGGCAGGTACTGGTTTCTTTTGAAGGGCAGTACAGGTTAAATTACCAACAATATTTCAAATGATTGCCAAGAATTAACGTTGCATACATATAGACGATCGCCTAGGAAGAGTGTCACCATAGGTAATAAATACTTTATAATGAACTATTTACAGCTTCGTCACAATAGCAGTTTTATAATCAGTATAAATCTATACATTTGTAAGTACAAATGGAGGGCTGTTCAATGCGATGTATCCGTCAAATACCACATGCTGGTTCACTCCTGGTATCAGTCTGATTAAAATCGACTGTTTTCCGTGGAATAAAAATTGCAAAATATTGCATCTACCGGGATACGAACTCATATCAGTCGCTACAGAACCTGTTCGTATCCCGGTGGATATATTATTTTGCAAATTTTATTTCTCGGAAGAAGGTCGATTTTAATCAGACTGCTCCTGGTATTGTTGTTTGTCTAAAATTAATGACGTTTTTGAAAAGGGAAAAAATAGAAATTCGATAAGAGGTTCAGTGCAATGCAATTCATCTTGAATTAGCAGCCACTTTCATCATTAGAATGACATTTTTGGAAAGGGAAAATTAGAAATTCGATAAGAGGTACAATGCAATTCATCTGGAATAAGTAACAAATTTCTTAATTTTAAAATGAATTTTCATAATGATAGTGGGTACTCAGTGATGTTGATGTATAAATAGTTGATACACGTGTAGTAGATATATCCGATATAAACAAGGTTAATATGCACAGCTGACGTGCAAGCTCGTCATGATAATAGTTGTATTTAACGACACTATGTTTGTCATTCATAAACTGCAGTTCTTTGTGAGAGGGTGTCTAAGATTACAAGTACGCACGCCGTGGGCGAGTAACAATCAATGAAGCGCAACAAATATGGATTTCTAAGACTGGATAATGCAACTGCAACCTTCTCGATAATATTTCACTCATGATCGACACATGCTTGTATCGATTGACCTATTTACAGATCATATAAGACACGCAGATCACTTTGAGGCGACTTCCTGCTCGCCACCCCCTTCAATCTGTTCCTTGTAATAGATGTAAATAAGAAAAGAAAACATTACATTAAATAAAATGCTTTATCAGTTATAAGTGATGTTCCTATAAACTTCATTGTTAATAAAAAAAAATAATAATGCATACTTTGGACAGCTCGGTGTTTTCGATCTTTTTATCTATATCTACACTGACGGGCAAAAGAAATTATATCGCTCAGTTGTATTTATCATGATATGTTTAATTTTCAAAGTCGTTTTCGAGTTTTCGACGTCGTATTAAAAAACGGACTAGTTTGGGAAATTAGTCCAAAACATTTAATCAGTCAAAGAATACCTCTACACGTTTTTTTTTAAATTATTAAACACGGGTTTTTTTTTTAATTATTAAAATTCAAAATTTAAATTTTGAATTTCCCCCAAATTATTTTGAGTAAACACAACTGTTCATCGATATATAACAAATACTCTGTGTGAAAATCAATAAATGTGCCTCGTCCTGCACACATTTACAACATTTTGAACATGGTAGGGGTCGTGTTGGTGTAAATTCATTTCTTACCCCTGTCTACTTTAAATAATGATATTTTAGTTAAAATATAAAAACAGTCACCAATTAAGTCATTCAAACTAATGCCGAAAGGTGTAATTGTATCGTGCCATAATCAAATGCATCTCATTTCTTTAAAATATTGAATTAATCGAAAACAAGTGAGTGTTATACTTTCTTTTGCCCGTCATAGTATGGAGTTCAGATTGTGTATGCGTTTAAGAACACCATAATATTACTTAGATTGATTAAAGGGGCGGTAGCACGTTTTTTTCGCTCAACAAAGTCGATGAAATGTATTTGAAAAATAATGTCACCAATAATAAAACACCCTTCTTTCTTCGGAAAATCAAGTTAAAATAAATGTACATTGTTAGGTAAAGTCATGGGGATCGCTTTTGTAATTCGAAATAATAAAATGTGTTCACAATAAAATGGTAGTCATGCAATTTTGCTTTATGCGCAACATCGTTATTACCACTACGGATAATTAGTTTTTGTAATAAGATGTTTTACCCTCTAAAGTAAATTTATATATCATAAACTATCATCATTATAAATGGGAAATTTAAAAATTTAAAGTTTGCAATAAACGTGCTTCAGCGCCTTAAATGAGTAATGGTCAATATCAATAGACCATAACTTTAAAAGCTTTATGTGCAACCTGTATCTGTATTGGTAAAAGATGAACTTCAGAGGCGCTTACCGTTAAAACAGCAACATTTCACTCCTATTTTATTTTTGGCGATTTAACGGAAATCTATTATCGATCGATGCGACGTGTTATCATGTGCATGTAGAAACAGTTTTGTGAAATTATTTCGTAAAGATATCAAGTTTGAAGTGTTTCGCGCTGGATTTTCCCTTTGTAAGGTTAATTGTTGAACATCGGAATTAATGTTTTTGTTACTATCTAATCTTTGAAACCTTTGTGACCAAAGGCTCGTACTTATTTCAGAAGCGTCTACACAAAAATCGTTAACACACATAATAATAAAGAAAACCCTAATAATAGCACGAAGTTTTCAAAACTATTCATTGAAGACCTAATTATAGCAATAATGATAACTTGATAATGATATAATTGAAAAACCAGATAGCTAGATTGATATCTTCAGTTGTCATAGAAGATTTGAAATACCCACACTTTGTATTTTTAGATCTGATTAAGCGTCTAGAATTACCCGTTATGGTCGAGTTGGTTTCAGTGTAGTGTCTCGAAGTTTGATTACTCAGACTGATATGAACTTATCCTTTTCTGTGTAACGAATTGAGCACACCTTTCTACAGCTGTTTGGAAATGAAATTCTTTAGAAATATTGAATGACGTAGCTTGCTCGTTTCTTCATTCAGTGAAAGTATGTGTTGTCAATGGAATTTACTTCCCGATGCGTCATAAAAATTGCAAGGAAGGAACATATATCAAGGTGTCTCTTACGTAATATGAGATATCTGGACTCACCCATTCTTCTCGGCATTTCGTGTGGTTTTCCAAAGTAAAATGTGAACATAGAGGTTTTTTTATAAAAGTATGTAATGTATTATCATTATTTGCATATTTATTTCAATATTTTTAAATCTTCTATTTATCAGCATTTGTTTTTGTTCTCTACGAGACAGAGTGAGTGATGTTATAAATGAAATACATGTACTATATTTGTTATCATTTTGAGATTAATATTTCATTTACTTTTTTTATTGATGTAATTCCCCCCTTATAAGCCTTTGTTTTGTTTTGGGTTTTCAAGAAGACTGGTGTGAAAATGTTACAAGTGATAAATATATGTATTATGTTTTTATTCTTTCATTCATTCATATTTTATTTCAATATTTAAATAATGTAAATTTCCCCTTTCTCAGAATTTGTGTTGGTTTTCTAAAAAAACTGATTGCTATTTAAATGATAAATGTATGTATTATATTTGTCTGCTCTCATCTGTGTGATTTGTTATTAGAAGAATTTTCAAGTTCAATTCTATAGTTAACTTATTCACCAAAATCACTCACAGTGGTACGTACATAGTACATTCCTATATAACTGTTAGTGATACAGTGATAATACATCGAGGTAATACATTTTGAGAGTTTTCCATAGATACATTTGATATATACATAGCAAAATAAGTGTTGTACCCCAAACATATATACCGAAAATTTGATGAATTGGCAATGCTATCAAACACTTTTCTATGATTTATAGGTGTCATTACAGTCATAGAGACCGGATTTTGTCAGCAACTTTCAAATGCGTCTTTCTTGTTTTATAAATCTGTATCTGAAGGTTCATACTGCTGTAACTAGTGACGTTTTGTTGAAAACCACTTACTAAAGGTTCTATGTACCAAAACGTTTTCCTCGACACCAATATAGCAGAATTTTATGAATGCAAATATCACAAAGTAGTGAAACGTTTTATATCTGAATGAAATTTGCTTTGTTAATCTGGTAGATAATGCTTCTGTCATATCACATAGTAACTAAATTGTTTACTTTCTTATCAGACAACGTTTACTGTTGAAAAATCATAGGGTTGCAAAAATGTGTTTGCTATGCATATTTACTAAGCTAGTCAATGGTTGATTTCTGTATTTAAAAAAAACATTGACTTTAAAATAGTTATACCTTGTATAACAACACGTTAGTCATATGTTATTAGTAGTTATTTCTAATTTCTAGTAGCGATTACATTCAATACAGTGGTACGCCTCACCCACTTTGCCAATCACATATCAAACACTTTCTATCGGTATACGAGCAAGGGGCATGCTGCCAACGGCCAACTTTTATACCTAGTATTACTGGTTGTAAATTACATAAATTTTGTGAAACTTGAAGCAGGTAATAAAAGACATTTGTCAGCATAAAGAGGTTTTATAAGTCATATGGTTTCAACTTAGACGATAATGATTTTACGTATTGCTATTGTTTTATAAATAGATCAGTCAAAATTTTTTCGATTTTACAAAGGAGCCTTTTTTTATCAATAAAATTCTGATGAGACCAAATATACGACAAACCACAGTCATCTTAAATATATATTTAACACAATGGAGCCAATATGGCTCGTATTCAGTACAATAGGCTATACATATGCAGTATACATTTTTCACTTTTCAAATTGTAATATAATGTTTTGTAGATCATGTCAAGGACTTATATTAAATTCAAAGGTTGCGTCGGAAAATAAATGTATGGAACTTACTTATTGTTTTAAATGTATAATTAAACTAATTAAACCTCAGTTTGTAGCCTACTTTCTTTCCCCTTTTTCAGTCAGCCATAGCTTACCATCATGGCCTCAAAAAAAAAATTCACAATACAGGACAGAATTGCAATGCTGCCTAATGGAGAAAATAACACGAGAAAACCCAAAGGAGATAGTCCATCTGGTGACAGAGGTGAGATTTATAAGTGAGATTTAGTTGTGTGACACTTAGTATTTTTTCTCTAAATTTTATTCGTCCTCTGACGATGTATATAATAATATTAATGTACATTTTATTACCTAATATCAAGTGCAAGCACTGTTCAATGGCGGTACAATTTTTACCTTGAGGGAATTGTACTTTCCGTGCCGCTACAAAGCGCTCTGCGCGACCATATAGGTCCGTACCTCCCGTGTCCAGGTACCCAATTAAACAGCTGGGTGGACTGAGTGCAATGTGGGCACAACACAGTATAAGATGCAGGTCACAAATGTTTGGTTTCTCCACCGGGATTCGAACCCGGGCCGTTGGCTTGCATGCTAACCACTACACCATGTGTGACGATTGGGTTGTGATATCAATCCTTAGTTTTCAACGTCCAAGGTTGATGGTTTATCTTAAATGGAAATCATTGAATATGCTTATTTGTTGAACATAAATTTCTATGCTCTATATATTCGTCATGTGTTGATATACATTTGGTATGAATTGCTGTGTCATTTACAAAACGGCGTTCTGCCTAAGACGACTGTATTGCATATATTATGCAATTACCACTTTTTTAGTTCAAGATAAAGTTGAATATATTTCTTACAGTTGTTATTTTCATTATTTCTTACATTGTCTTGTCGCACCTATACACGTATCAAGACCAAATGGATTAAACATTGAACAATATTCGATGGTTTTTTATATTTTATGTCCGCTTCTATTAATAAACATTTTGCGTTACAATCAATAATTGTTAAATTGTGAATTCTAGTCTGAGTGTTCAGGTATCGCTACATCAGTCAGATCACATGAACACATTGAAATTGCCACTCGACGGGAAGTGCACTCGCATGGCTAAACCGAAAAATGTACATTTTCGTTTTCGAACTCTTTTTATTGATTCAGGAATATTTTCTAGCCATTGGTAACATTTATTTATATTTTTGTGGGAGCACTTTATATCAGTAAGAAAATCGTGCTACAACGCCTTTAAATAAGTTAGTAATACGTGTTTATTTCAAATATATTGTTCATTTATTTAGTTACTCAAATATTAATTGTTGTTGCACATATTTTTATTATTTTTGTTATTTTCAGTGTCTCATCAATTTTGTCTGTTTGTATATAACATCACCTATGAAAATGTTATCCTAGGTCATCGGGTCGTGTCAGTGGTTATCTTTGATATTTGCAAACATTACAGATACACCAGTAAAACCGGGCCGACGTCCTATGCCTCCCCTACCTGATGAAAACAAAGGTAAAATCTAACTTTCTTGTTTATTTTACATTTCCCTGGTAAATCAGACATGTTGATTTCCCTGGCGCATTATTATTGCTTTTTAAAATAATTTTACGTTATTGAAATGTCAACATAAGTCAGACAAGAAAACTCCATTCATATAAAGTATGATATAATATTTGAAGAACGTTTACATGTATATTGGTATACAAGAGTTAAATGACGTGCATTTATATTGATGCACATGGAGTTTAATATAGGTTTAAAATGCCAGGTATAGTATATATCTCTTTATATATGCAGTCTACAGTTTGTCAACCAGACCTCTATGTGCATACACAAGTGCCCTGTAACGGTAAAAATGAGTTTACGGCGACACATAATGCCGGGTTTGTTCAATAGCTAAACATAGAACACACAGAGTAACGCCTTTCTCGGTTCAAAAATTAAAGGAACAACATAAATAAAATCAACATATAGTTATTAAGTGTTTTATCAAATTATGAATATTATGTGTGTACTAAACGTTGCATATGACGTCACAACACGAGTCAGTTGATTTGCTAACCCCATTGTGGAATTCACAAGTCAAATGCAGCTATATAGTGTTCTATATATGGTTATTGTTTTCTTATTTTATTTCTTATATTATTTCTTATTCATCATCGTGGTTTCCTAATGGTGTAGTTTTTGTGATCGGTTGTGCTTTCAGAAGCAAATAATTAATTGAACTTTTTTATATAATTTCACAGACGAATCAATGAAATCCACGAGACCTCCTATTCCCCCTTTACCTGACGAAAACACAGGTAAGACAACGCACTGGGTGTGCTTATTCTCCTAAGTGGATATCTACTCTGTGGAGCTCTCTCATATAAGTTCTGATATAACATACAAGATTTGTATATGTAAGCTATAATCTTAAAATCTTTCGAGAGTTTGTTCGTAATGATTTTAGAAGCGTTTAGACTGGTCGAACGCCTTATCTGAAACCATCGATTTTCATCAAAATGTTAGGTTTTCCGGTTTATTATTTTTCAATGTTTGCCATCAAATGCCCTTGTTCTTATATATCTTGTTCTCAGTGATGTTTTATTCCTTGTATGAAACGTATTAATTGCAGAATATGTAGCCATGCAATAGACATTAAATATGAGCTAAAGGTCTTACATTACATGTTGGTTGGCATCACTGCTAGTAAAAGCAATTACGACTATGTCTTCTTTAATGGGTTCATCGTTTCTTGGTGTATTCGACATATACTGTAGTACAGAATTTGTCTTTGGTGACCTACTCTGCACATTCTTATTCTCTGTAATTACCAAATATATTTAAATGTATCATTTGAAATTAAGAAACACCAAAACTGCCATCGACGGATAAACGTAAACTTCCGCTTCCGCCATCACTTTCAGAAACAGGTGAGATACATGTTTGTATATGTTTGATAATAGTAATCTTAATTTAAACGCCAAGCCCCAAATGACCTAGGGTTCGTTGGATAACCTGACGTCAACCTTGACAGAATGAACTTATATCGTCTAATTTATTAACAGTTAAATAAGTAGTATGCATATATATACTTTCAGATGAACAGGTTAAGTCTACACGTCCTGCTATTCCTCCAATATCCGAAGACACCGCAGGTAATGATATATTCCTGTTGCATGATTCCGTAAACTCGCCCTCAAGGGATTCACCACGCTCACACTTTAACAACATTCAGTGTGGCAAACTTTTGATGAAATCAGATTACATATCATATAAAATCAAAGCACTTAAAACGTTTGTAAGATGAATCACATATGGTCCATTGATATGCAAGTTTGCAATATTAAAAAAGTTGTTTATCGATATTTATTTACTTATTTGTTTATTTTCCATCTTACACACATTTAAAATGCCTTTAAGCATTTGAGTAATAAAGAAATACATTATTTTAAATCCATGAAAGGTTTTCATTTCATTTTACGATTTTCTGAAATACCTCTATACCACTGTGCAAGAGGTCGTAAAATGAGATAAATTTCATTTATTTTATTAACAATATATTACGGCAGTAGCTATACTTTATTCTTCTAATACAGCACAGATTCAGCCTCCTCTTCCTCCTCTCTCGTCTCTTCCTCAAAATAGTGAGTGATTAACAACTTACTAACTTGCCAAGTACTACACTTTTCTCGATTCTCTATTTTTAAAATACATGTACTAACACCTTTACTCTTCATCTGTATTCAATAAGACCTCTATCTAGAAAAGCTTGTCTTCCTATGCATTCCACTTCTTAACTTCTTTCAAAGGCTTATTAGTTACCCTGGTTTTGTCAATGCTTTGTATGTCAAATTAATCGCACTTGATCAAGAGTATAAACACGCCCAGGACTATGATATCTTCCTCAACTGATTAAACAAACATCCAAGAATATATCTTACATAATCTACATGCAAAATATACTCGGTATATCTTTACCTAGTACAAATGAAAACAAATAACTTCTTCATTGTTTACAGACATGACATTTCGGAGTGTATGTTTATTTCTTCATCAGGTGGCATCAAGGTATAAGCTATACTCCCACCTGATCAAGGTATAAGCTATACTCCCACCTGATCAAGGTATAAGCTATACTCCCACCTGATCAAGGTATAAGCTATACTCCCACCTGATCAAGGTATAAGCTATACTCCCACCTGATCAAGGTATAAGCTATACTCCCACCTGATCAAGGTATAAGCTATACTCCCACCTGATCAATGTATAAGCTATACTCCAACCTGATCAAGGTATAAGCTATACTCCCACCTGATGAAGGTATAAGCTATACTCCCACCTGATCAAGGTATAAGCTATACTCCCACCTGATCAAGGTATAAGCTATACTCCCACCTGATCAAGGTATAAGCTATACTCCCACCTGATCAAGGTATAAGCTATACTCCAACCTGATCAAGGTATAAGCTATACTCCCACCTGATCAAGGTATAAGCTATACTCCCACCTGATCAATGTATAAGCTATACTCCCACCTGATCAAGGTATAAGCTATACTCCCACCTGATCAAGGTATAAGCTATACTCCAACCTGACCAATGTATAAGCTATACTCCCACCTGATCAAGGTATAAGCTATACTCCCACCTGATCAAGGTATAAGCTATACTCCCACCTGATCAAGGTATAAGCTATACTCCCACCTGATCAAGGTATAAGCTATACTCCCACCTGATCAAGGTATAAGCTATACTCCAACCTGATCAAGGTATAAGCTATACTCCCACCTGATGAAGGTATAAGCTATACTCCCACCTGATCAAGGTATAAGCTATACTCCCACCTGATCAAGGTATAAGCTATACTCCCACCTGATGAAGGTATAAGCTATACTCCCACCTGATGAAGGTATAAGCTATACTCCCGTCTGATCAAGGTATAAGCTATACTCCCACCTGATCAAGGTATAAGCTATACTCCCACCTGATCAAGGTATAAGCTATACTCCCACCTGATGAAGGTATAAGCTATACTCCCACCTGATCAAGGTATAAGCTATACTCCCACCTGATCAAGGTATAAGCTATACTCCCACCTGATCAATGTATAAGCTATACTCCCACCTGATCAAGGTATAAGCTATACTCCCACCTGATCAAGGTATAAGCTATACTCCCACCTGACCAATGTATAAGCTATACTCCCACCTGACCAAGGTATAAGCTATACTCCCACCTGATCAAGGTATAAGCTATACTCCCACCTGATCAATGTATAAGCTATACTCCCACCTGATGAAGGTATAAGCTATACTCCCACCTGATCAAGGTATAAGCTATACTCCCACCTGATCAAGGTATAAGCTATACTCCCACCTGATGAAGGTATAAGCTATACTCCCACCTGATCAAGGTATAAGCTATACTCCCGTCTGATCAAGGTATAAGCTATACTCCCACCTGATCAAGGTATAAGCTATACTCCCACCTGATCAAGGTATAAGCTATACTCCCACCTGATCAAGGTATAAGCTATACTCCCACCTGATGAAGGTATAAGCTATACTCCCACCTGATCAAGGTATAAGCTATACTCCCACCTGATCAAGGTATAAGCTATACTCCCACCTGATCAAGGTATAAGCTATACTCCCACCTGATCAATGTATAAGCTATACTCCCACCTGATGAAGGTATAAGCTATACTCCCACCTGATCAAGGTATAAGCTATACTCCCACCTGATCAAGGTATAAGCTATACTCCCACCTGATGAAGGTATAAGCTATACTCCCACCTGATGAAGGTATAAGCTATACTCCCGTCTGATCAAGGTATAAGCTATACTCCCACCTGATCAAGGTATAAGCTATACTCCCACCTGATCAAGGTATAAGCTATACTCCCACCTGATGAAGGTATAAGCTATACTCCCACCTGATCAAGGTATAAGCTATACTCCCACCTGATCAAGGTATAAGCTATACTCCCACCTGATCAATGTATAAGCTATACTCCCACCTGATCAAGGTATAAGCTATACTCCCACCTGATCAAGGTATAAGCTATACTCCCACCTGACCAATGTATAAGCTATACTCCCACCTGATCAAGGTATAAGCTATACTCCCACCTGATCAAGGTATAAGCTATACTCCCACCTGATCAATGTATAAGCTATACTCCCACCTGATGAAGGTATAAGCTATACTCCCACCTGATGAAGGTATAAGCTATACTCCCGTCTGATCAAGGTATAAGCTATACTCCCACCTGATCAAGGTATAAGCTATACTCCCACCTGATCAAGGTATAAGCTATACTCCCACCTGATGAAGGTATAAGCTATACTCCCACCTGATCAAGGTATAAGCTATACTCCCACCTGATCAAGGTATAAGCTATACTCCCACCTGATGAAGGTATAAGCTATACTCCCACCTGATCAAGGTATAAGCTATACTCCCACCTGATCAAGGTATAAGCTATACTCCCACCTGATCAAGGTATAAGCTATACTCCCACCTGATCAAGGTATATGCTATACTCCCACCTGATCAAGGTATAAGCTATACTCCAACCTGATCAATGTATAAGCTATACTCCCACCTGATCAAGGTATAAGCTATACTCCCACCTGATCAAGGTATAAGCTATACTCCAACCTGATCAATGTATAAGCTATACTCCAACCTGATCAAGGTATAAGCTATACTCCCACCTGATCAAGGTATAAGCTATACTCCCACCTGATGAAGGTATAAGCTATACTCCCACCTGATCAAGGTATAAGCTATACTCCCACCTGATCAAGGTATAAGCTATACTCCCACCTGATGAAGGTATAAGCTATACTCCCACCTGATAAAGGTATAAGCTATACTCCCACCTGATGAAGGTATAGCTATACTCCCACCTGATCAAGGTATAAGCTATACTCCCACATGATGAAGGTATAAGCTATACTCCCACCTGATGAAGGCATAAGCTATACTCCCATCTGATCAAGGTATAAGCTATACTCCCACCTGATCAAGGTATAAGCTATACTCCCACCTGATCAGGTTATACTCCCACCTGATCAAGGTATAAGCTATACTCCCACCTGATGAAGGTAGAAGCTATACTCCCACCTGATAAAGGTATAAGCTATACTCCCACCTGATCAAGGTATAAGCTATACTCCCACCTGATGAAGGTATAAGCTATACTCCCACCTGATCAAGGTATAAGCTATACTCCCACCTGATCAAGTTATACTCCCACCTGATCAAGGTATAAGCTATACTCCCACCTGATCAAGGTATAAGCTATACTCCAACCTGATCAAGGTATAAGCTATACTCCCACCTGATCAAGGTATAAGCTATACTCCCACCTGATCAAGGTATAAGCTATACTCCCACCTGATCAATGTATAAGCTATACTCCAACCTGATCAAGGTATAAGCTATACTCCCACCTGATGAAGGTATAAGCTATACTCCCACCTGATCAAGGTATAAGCTATACTCCCACCTGATGATGGTATAAGCTATACTCCCACCTGATGAAGGTATAAGCTATACTCCCACCTGATGAAGGTATAAGCTATACTCCCACCTGATCAAGGTATAAGCTATACTCCCACCTGATCAAGGTATAAGCTATACTCCCACCTGATAAAGGTATAAGCTATACTCCCACCTGATGAAGGTATAAGCTATACTCCCACCTGATGAAGGTATAAGCTATACTCCCACCTGATGATGGTATAAGCTATACTCCCACCTGATCAAGGTATAAGCTATACTCCCACCTGATGAAGGTATAAGCTATACTCCCACCTGATGAAGGTATAAGCTATACTCCCACCTGATCAAGGTATAAGCTATACTCCCACCTGATAAAGGTATAAGCTATACTCCCACCTGATGAAGGTATAAGCTATACTCCCACCTGATGAAGGTATAAGCTATACTCCCACCTGATCAAGGTATAAGCTATACTCCCACCTGATGATGGTATAAGCTATACTCCCACCTGATCAAGGTATAAGCTATACTCCCACCTGATGAAGGTATAAGCTATACTCCCACCTGATCAAGGTATAAGCTATACTCCCACCTGATCAAGGTATAAGCTATACTCCCACCTGATCAAGGTATAAGCTATACTCCCACCTGATCAAGGTATATGCTATACTCCCACCTGATCAAGGTATAAGCTATACTCCCACCTGATCAAGGTATAAGCTATACTCCCACCTGATCAAGGTATAAGCTATACTCCCACCTGATCAAGGTATAAGCTATACTCCAACCTGATCAATGTATAAGCTATACTCCAACCTGATCAAGGTATAAGCTATACTCCCACCTGATCAAGGTATAAGCTATACTCCCACCTGATCAAGGTATATGCTATGCTCCCACCTGATCAAGGTATAAGCTATATATACTCCCATCTGATGAAGGTATAAGCTATACTCCAACCTGATCAAGGTATAAGCTATACTCCCACCTGATCAAGGTATAAGCTATACTCCCACCTGATCAAGGTATAAGCTATACTCCCACCTGATCAAGGTATAAGCTATACTCCCACCTGATCAAGGTATAAGCTATACTCCCACCTGATCAAGGTATATGCTATACTCCCACCTGATCAAGGTATAAGCTATACTCCCACCTGATCAAGGTATAAGCTATACTCCCACCTGATCAAGGTATAAGCTATACTCCCACCTGATCAAGGTATAAGCTATACTCCCACCTGATCAAGGTATAAGCTATACTCCCACCTGATCAAGGTATAAGCTATACTCCCACCTGATCAAGTTATACTCCCACCTGATCAAGGTATAAGCTATACTCCGACCTGATCAAGGTATAAGCTATACTCCAACCTGATGAAGGTATAAGCTATACTCCAACCTGATCAAGGTATAAGCTATACTCCCACCTGATCAAGGTATAAGCTATACTCCCACCTGATCAAGGTATAAGCTATACTCCCACCTGATGAAGGTATAAGCTATACTCCCACCTGATGAAGGTATAAGCTATACTCCCACCTGATCAAGGTATAAGCTATACTCCCACCTGATGAAGGTATAAGCTATACTCCCACCTGATGAAGGTATAAGCTATACTCCCACCTGATAAAGGTATAAGATATACTCCCACCTGATGAAGGTATAGCTATACTCCCACCTGATCAAGGTATAAGCTATACTCCCACCTGATGAAGGTATAAGCTATACTCCCACCTGATCAAGGTATAAGCTATACTCCCACCTGATCAAGTTATACTCCCACCTGATGAAGGTATAAGCTATACTCCCACCTGATGAAGGTAGAAGCTATACTCCCACCTGATGAAGGTATAAGCTATACTCCCACCTGATCAAGGTATAAGCTATACTCCCACCTGATCAAGTTATACTCCCACCTGATCAAGGTATAAGCTATACTCCCACCTGATCAAGGTATAAGCTATACTCCAACCTGATCAAGGTATAAGCTATACTCCCACCTGATCAAGGTATAAGCTATACTCCCACCTGATCAAGGTATAAGCTATACTCCCACCTGATCAATGTATAAGCTATACTCCAACATGATCAAGGTATAAGCTATACTCCCACCTGATCAAGGTATAAGCTATACTCCCACCTGATCAATGTATAAGCTATACTCCAACCTGATCAAGGTATAAGCTATACTCCCACCTGATCAAGGTATAAGCTATACTCCCACCTGATCAAGGTATAAGCTATACTCCCACCTGATAAAGGTATAAGCTATACTCCCACCTGATAAAGGTATAAGCTATACTCCCACCTGATGATGGAATAAGCTATACTCCCACCTGATGAAGGTATAGCTATACTCCCACCTGATGAAGGTATAAGCTATACTCCCACCTGATGATGGTATAAGCTATACTCCCACCTGATGAAGGTATAAGCTATACTCCCACCTGATAAAGGTATAAGCTATACTCCCACCTGATGATGGTATAAGCTATACTCCCACCTGATGAAGGTATAAGCTATACTCCAACATGATCAAGGTATAAGCTATACTCCCACCTGATGAAGGTATATGCTTTACTCCCACCTGATGAAGGTATAAGCTATACTCCCACCTGATGAAGGTATAAGCTATACTCCCACCTGATGAAGGTATAAGCTATACTCCCACCTGATGAAGGTATAAGCTATACTCCCACCTGATGAAGGTATAAGCTATACTCCCACCTGATGAAGGTATAAGCTATACTCCCACCTGATGAAGGTATAAGCTATACTCCCACCTGATGAAGGTATAAGCTATACTCCCACCTGATGAAGGTATAGCTATACTCCCACCTGATGATGGTATAGCTATACTCCCACCTGATGATGGTATAAGCTATACTCCCACCTGATGAAGGTATAGCTATACTCCCACCTGATGATGGTATAAGCTATACTCCCACCTGATGATGGTATAAGCTATACTCCCACCTGATGAAGGTATAGCTATACTCCCACCTGATGAAGGTATAGCTATACTCCCACCTGATGAAGGTATAAGCTATACTCCCACCTGATGATGGTATAAGCTATACTCCCACCTGATGAAGGTATAAGCTATACTCCCACCTGATGAAGGTATAGCTATACTCCCACCTGATGATGGTATAAGCTATACTCCCACCTGATGAAGGTATAGCTATACTCCCACCTGATCAATGTATAAGCTATACTCCCACCTGATCAAGGTATAAGCTATACTCCCACCTGATGATGGTATAAGCTATACTCCCACCTGATGATGGTATAAGCTATACTCCCACCTGATGAAGGTATAGCTATACTCCCACCTGATGAAGGTATAGCTATACTCCCACCTGATCAAGGTATAAGCTATACTCCCACCTGATGAAGGTATAAGCTATACTCCCACCTGATCAAGGTATAAGCTATACTCCCACCTGATAAAGGAATAAGCTATACTCCCACCTGATGAAGGTATAGCTATACTCCCACCTGATCAATGTATAAGCTATACTCCCACCTGATGATGGTATAAGCTATACTCCCACCTGATAAAGGAATAAGCTATACTCCCACCTGATGATGGTATAGCTATACTCCCAAACGTCTTGTCTCCTTATGTACCCCACTTCTAAATGCCCTTCAAACACACCTGTACGTTGCAGTACAGATTCTGGTATTGAGGGGTCTCTCCTTAACTCTTATATAGTCCCATTGTATGGTTTTTCCGAATGTATGGTTTCAGAAGACAGAAGAGGAGAACCACCCAAACGGAGATCAAACCTTCCATTACCTCCTTCATTACAATGTAAGGTGACACAAACCAAGTCTGTAGGATTTGAATTATGTGCTTAAATCTTATAAGTAATATTACAGGACAAGGACACATTCTACGGATTCTTGTTGATTAAAACGTGTCTTACATACTACAAGTTCGAGTTATAAAACACAGTATCGATAATAAGGAAGTTGATTTCTATTTGGGGTTTCTTTATTCCCTTCATGCCTGTAGTTTGACTTTGTTTAAATCAGTCGGTATTTTAAAGGGGCAGTAGCACGTTTTTTCCCGGAAATAAGTTGATGAAATGTATTTGAAAAATAATGTCACTAATAGTGAAACAGCATTCTCTGTTCGGAAAATTAAGTTAAAAAATGAGTGTACATGGTTCCGTAAAGCCATGGGAATCGTTTTCGTCATTCGAAATAATAAAATGTGTTCACAATAAAATGGCCGCCATGCAAGTTTTGCTTTATGCGCAACAGCGTTATTACCACTACGGATAATTGGTTTGTGTAATAAGAGTATATGTATAAATGTGTATAATGTGTATAAAGTATATGTAAAACTATCATTATACATCGGAAATTTGTAAAAATAATATTTGCGAAAAACGTGCTACTGCCCCTTTAAAACTCTTAAACACAGACAGAATACAGAAAACGTCCTTCTAGAACAACACAAATCTACTAACAACAGAATCTACTAACAACAGAACCAACTAACAACTCTGATAACATTATCACTCAGTTTAACTAGAATAAGCTAGTCATTGTCCATAAATGTTTCGTATTCTTCAGCGTCAGAACTTCCATCTATCCCGTCTCGCATAACGGCTTCAAAGGAAAAGAAAGGTGACTTGAAACTTCCCCATGTATTTACAAATTAGAAATGTTTCTCTATATATATGTATACTTTACTTACTCTTGTTGATGTACTTGTTTTAATGCTCTAACCTGGCACCTTACCTGGCATGTATGATGAAATGAATTGTTTGTCAAACCATAATTCCCGGCAGTCACTATCACTGGCCTTGGTGTATTTCGTCGCCTTTTCTAATTCTACTTCCAAGTTAGGGTGCAGCCGGCTGATACACTGGCACAGAAAAGCTGACAAAAGTATCAAGGTTAAACTTACAGAACAGACATTTGTCAAAGATTTATAGCAAATATTTTCAGTTGTAATCATTTAACCTCAAAATTTATTTACGCGGTATTTATGAGGATTTTTTTGGAGCATATATTTGTCAAGGACTTTTTTCAGTTATGTAAAATAGTCCGCAACACAAACAAACAATCGAAACGAAATTCTTGATTCAAATTTGCAAAGCGTTCATCTTTACTGTAGTCGTTTAATTGTTGTAAAGGTTATCACTAGTGTAACTTATGACTTTTAAAATACATAAAGTTTTGTCCTATTCCATTTAGTGGTAAATACGTGTTTACTCTGTACTTCAAACAAAGCAAATTGCAGATTAATTATTGTCTCAACATAATCAGACCCCTCTCAGTGAATACTCAATGACAAATATGTATTTTATATGTTTACTTTACAACTTTTCACATGCAAGAGTTTTTTAACACTCCTTTGACAAAAACATGTCTGTTCCTCTAGTAATCGACAACTAATTCATATAATTCAGGTGAAGCAGACAAGCCTGTCCGTCCACCGATCCCACCAATATCTGATGGAAACACCGGTATACAACAATACAACTATGTCTATCACAGTTTTAATGGTTTATCTAGACGTGAAATACACAGGCCTTTCTTCAAGTTTATTAAACGTTTATTTGCAGCTCTGATCAGTGTTCAGTCACATTCTCTACACTTGCAGATCCTCTATTGATCAATTTGTAATTTTTTTTATCAAAGGCAATTTTTACATTTCGTTCTTTTATTTATCCACTTTGATTAACTACCATGACAATTTACCACTAATCTGGTTGACACTACTGTCAATGTGATAGCGATTTATGCATAAACTCATTGTCAGCTTTTTGCTCCCTATTTCTTTAACGGAGTTACATAATATTTATCATGTAATTGAATAACACATACCAACAAAACCAATGCATATACCATGCATGAATGGCAATATGTTTTTAGAATAACTAATACCGATTTTATTCTTCTTTTAGAGGAAATTCCCCCGCCAATTCCGCAAAGACCAAAGTCATCGGGAACTTCAGGTAAAGTTATTTTCTATTCCATTGATGCCCGTATATAGAACTGTCGTAAAAAAGAAAATGTTTATGGTCTTTACAGGCTGACAAAAATGATGCGATGACGCGATTTTTTGGGGGGAATGAAGAGTTAAACAAACAAAATTTATACAATTATGAATAAAGCACAAACCCTCTTAAACATGTGTTGCTATTGGAAATAGTCAATAATCTCACCCCTACACTCCATCTAAACAAAAACGAGTGACATTTTCTTTGTCCAATGTTTTCTGAGGCTAAAAAATTACAGTTATCTGCCCCTTACTTTTGTAAACCTAGAAAAAAAAGACCTGAGGCGTGGGTTTAAAACTGGTGCGGGCGGAAACCAGAAACCAAAATAATCATTAATTAATTTATGATTAATCATAAACCGAGAGGCTAAGAAACGATACAAGAGTTTCAATGGAGAGTCAAACACAAAAAAATTCTGCCGGATAAAGTCGATTTTGAATATCTATGATGAGGATATATCTCGTTAAGAGATATACAAGAATTAATTCATGGGAATATGATACCTAATATTTAATATCTGACCAAACACACATCGGGTGCTGAATTGCTATAATTTTAAAGGGTTTTATTATATAAATACAGTTATACAAGATGTAGTCGGCATAATGTACCTTCTTGGATTTTAAATGGATTACGTATCGTTGCTGTAGGATGTCGTAAAACAAACCAGAAACCATATCACACTCATCTATTTCACCTTGTTAAAGGCGCTGTAGGACGTTTGTTGCTCTCACGAAAATGTAAATAAGTGTTACCAATGGCTGAATAACGCTCCTGAATCAATTAAAGAGTTATAAAACGAATGTACATGGTCCGGTTATGCGAGTCATTTCCTTTCCAGCGGCCATTTTATGGTGTTCACATTGAAATGGCTGCTCGAAGGCAGTTCAAGTGATCTGACTGATGTAACGATACTTAAACACTCAGGGTAGAGTTTTAATTATGACAAGATTATGGAATGGTCAACAATATTGTTGTCTGAACTCTAAAATTACTTAAGACCTACAAATATACATCTCACACTTACAGCAGTATATTTCCATTTAAAGTAAGAAAGAACAAAATGGCGTATACCCCGGTAAGTCTAACAATTTGACTTTTGAAATTGTTTTTGAAAAGGAGCCTCTCTAATTCTTACAGTCGCCATAGTTGATAAAATGGTGATTTTTTTCAGAGTCTGAGGTAAGATTAACCCCCGGTAGATCTCACTCTCTAGATATCTTCTACGTTATGAAAAATATCCCGCTTATCGCTCCTGTCTTTCAGATGCCAAGCGTACAATAAAGGTTTCTGGATTCGACCGCTCTGTGTCTGAAGAGGCTCTTCGACTTCACTTCGAGAACCGGGTCAGGTCAGGAGGGGGTTCTGTGGAGATGGTGCGTATATCTGATGGAACAGCGCTGGTCCGCTTCAAGTTGGAGGAAGGTATGTCTCGAATATGTATTCACGTGCCCTGTGTAATCATTTGCATATTTCATTTTGGATGAACTGCTAACATGTGATTTTTCTGATTACAAAAATAACTTACACTCTAATTATCTTATACTTACTGTAAATAGGGTTTAGTTTATACTGAGTCAAACTAATATTTTTTGTGAGTAATTTCAATTGTAATGGAAAATTGTATAAACAAAATAAAGTGTAGTATAATATAAGGAGAAACCATGATACCGAGGATATGGTAAGGTTGTGGACCCTGATAGGAAGGAAAAACCCAGAGGATGCAACTATCAGGGTCTTCAACCTTACCATATTCAAGGTAGAATGGTTTCTCCTTATATTATCAACCATTTTTAAGAGTTAAACCGGCATTTTAATTGTTATCGCGTTATATTGAGAATCCCTGGTAAATAGAGTCGTTCATAAAATCCTTATTTGGAACCTGAAATCAGCCTGTTAACAGCAGCGGTATAAGAGTTATGAGACTAAAGCGCTAGCTCACGTACTACAGGAGTTAGTGGATACGGGTTCGAGACTCACTTTCTTCTTATTATGTCCCCCGAAATTTTTTTCGGGAGACATACTGTTTTCACCTCCGTCCCTTATTCCCTTATTCCGTTATTATGTTATTCCGAAATGCTTTCTTTTCCGGTCCATATCTAAAAAAAACGTTCAATACTTTTTCACGAAACTAGACCTAGTGGTGGAGTGGTGCCTTTTGCTACTTTTGCTATTCTGATTTTTTTCCCTGGTTTCCATGGACAAAATTTGAACTCAGTGCATATTGGGGGTAGGGACCTTTTCCGGCCTCTATCTCCAAAACAATTCAATATTTTTTCACCAAACTTTGTATTTGCTTAGACCTAGTGATAAGGTGGTGCCTTTTGCTACTTTGGCTATTCTGATTTTTTTATTTCTCGTTTTCCATGGACACAATTTCAACTTAGTGCAAATTGGGGGTAGGGACCTGCCTGATTAATTACCATCTATTTTGAAATATTTTTTTTATGTGCAGTTGATTTATGCTAATAGAGTAACCTTTTTCGATTAAAGTAAAGTTGTTGTTTTTTCCTCTGGCATTGTTAAGTAAGGGTTAGATGATTAGTTTTGATTGAAAATTGGAGCGGGGGACATCACAGTGCATCACATGCACATATTTCTAGTTCCGTCATAACTTTTTCAAAATTAGTCAAAGTTAGTTTATTCAGCTCTTTACTTTAAAGCCGTCATCTTAACAAATGTATCAGGATTTACAATCGTTGTAATTCCTTCTAACAGGGTCCGTGTAAACCCTCATGGAGGGGCTTGCAATGTTATAAGTCCCTCGTACCGGGTGATACGGTTTAAAAAGGTTGTTTCAAGTATCACGCTATCTGGTTAATAGGTTGATAAATAAGTTGGACATTCTTTGATAGGGACAAAAACCGAGGCGTTATTTTTTTCCAAAGTATATGCTTTTTGAAAGAGTTGAAGGTACCCAGAATAAATATAATATCCAACTTTAAACCATATATGAAAGAAACAAATAGTGACTTTACTAAACGTCCCATTATATGAGTGACACACTATGAACATCACCCCCTCACAGTTGCTGAAAGGGTCCTTGGCAAAGAACAAAAGCTCGGACATCAACAGCTGAAGGTTGAGTTCATCGCTGAACCGGCGACGAATGCCCGTCACTCTGATACTATGAAAGCAACATCGTTTGTCGTATCTGGGATGGCTCCATCAACAACCCACGAGATCCTCCAAGACTTCCTGGAGTCTGAAACAAAATACACAGTTGAAGGCCTCTTCGAGTTGTCAGAGGGACATGTGTCAGTCACCTTCTCTCAAGCTTCTAATCCTGGTATGTTACCCTTTATTTTTCCTAAAACCTAGATCCATATTTCATTGCCTGATGGGTATGGTATAATTGTTCAAGGTATCAAGGATATAACAAACAATAATTGACTTTTCCTACCGTTTCAAAGGTCGTCAGTAGCCAATTACTCTGGTATTAATATGTCCACTGGGATCTAAGATAGTTAGTTAACTGTTTGTGGATAGGATATAAAGCATAAATGGATTTATCTCCCAAAACTGTGTTCCACAGAAGATATCGCTTGTGAGAGATCAGGCGATATCTCCTAGGAGACATCTTTTTGGCAGTTGATTTTGCACAGTGCCCTGTCACCGTCAACTACATGACATCACAATGATTTGACATCATCGAGTAATGACAACACAATGTTATGACATCATAAACATATTGACGTCACAATGCTGTGACCTCACCACACTGGAAGTCAAATGGAAGAGATGTGATCTTAAACGTAATTGGAATGACTTAGGATGATAAGTAGAATCTCTCCCTCGTGTCTGCTGGTATCAAATATATCAACACTCGTTGATAAAAGTAAAAAGATGTAACTTTTATCAACTCGCGTTCATATATTTGATATCAGAAGACCCTTTGGATTGATTCTCTATATAACAAAATAATTTGTATAAGTCCCACTGATTCATTGGTTGGAAGTATCGCAATGCCCTGTATGTATATTCTCACTGCGACTTAATTAAAGGTAGTAAACAGGTTGCGTGTAAGAAACTACGGATATTACGAATAAATGGATATAAGGATCTGTTTCTAGGGTCGCTACCGTTACCCTGGAATGTGTATCCCTACTGAGAACTAAGGTAGTCAACAGGTCACGTATTATGAAATACGGATGTAACGAACGAATGGATAAAATTAACTTAGTCTAAATCCCCCAGGACTTCAGTGTCGAGAGAACTGCAGAGGCTTTGCTCTGTATCAATAATAAAAACTAATATGAATTATAAAAGTCGTTGAATTCTTTCCGATTTTACAGAACTGCAGATGTGTCTTCAAAATTTTGACTCCAGCTTGTATAATTCAACGAAGACATACATAAATAATTGGAATCTTTCAGATCTTGCAGAACTTCAGATGGTTCTTCAGAGTTTGGTTCCAGCTTTTATCATTTAATAAATATCAACATAAATAATTGGAATCTTTCAGATCTTACAGAACTTCAAATGGTTCTTCAGAGCTCCTCTGTTGGGGGTCGACACCTTCACATAGAGATAATGTCAGATGAAGATGAACAGACCGACTATCTGGAACCGTTGATGTTAAAAGACGTTTCCATTACCGGAGAAAAGTTCAAATACTTGGAGTTCTTCAAGAAAGACACTCTTCTAAACCGACTAAACAAAGTGCATGTCACTGCAACTTTCGACCCCGATAAATTTGAGATTAAGTTGAAAGGAAAGAAAGGTGATTTGGATCAAGGTGAGAGATGCCTTAAGAACATTTCTGAGAATTTGGTTGCGATAGAGAAGAACATTGAGAAACCAGGGATTGTAGCCTTCTTGGAGAGCGAAGAGGCGAAGAAAAGGATTTCTGAAATTGAGATGGAAGAAAGGTGTGCAATATTTGTGAGTGGGAGTATCTATGAAACGTTCGAGATGCGTCAGGAGGAGGAGGATGTCTTAACTGATTCAGGTTAGTCAAAATTTAGACTTAATAAATATAAAAGGAAACACATTTTATCACCAACAACATCTTTATTCTAAGAAGGCTACGTTTCGACATAAGCTACAAATGTAATAACGACTTCACGTGCTTGACAACGCCTTTAGATTCTATGTGGACACATCGCCTACGCAGGATAGAGGAGTTGATGACAACATTTGTCTTCATTCTTCTTCACCTTAATTTCAAGAATATCAATCAAATAAGTAAAACATTTTTTGTAATTCCACTCTAAAATGATTAAAATAAATGAACTGGTGAGAACAATATCGTCCAACGGATGCAGGTCTGTCCACGTGTATGTTCGATAACTAAGCTTAATCAATGTTCATGTTTAATGATATAAAGCATACACTGATAAATTATTAACAACATAACTATATAAATGTATGCATGCTTTATATCAAAATCTTTATATTTTATTTATTTCATTTATATTTATATTATTTTAATTGTCATTTAACAAGTGTGACGAAAATCATTATAAGTTCACGATATATACCTTAATATTATGAACAAGTGTCTTTTTTCAGATTCAAACCCGAGTGGTGGAAGTTTTCAATCCGCTGGTGTGGGTATTTTGCTTATTATTTCATACATAGAGGATACTAAACGACCTTCTATTTAATACCATTTTTATTAAACGAGTTAATGATTTTGTATAGAACGAGCGAAAGCGAGTTTGATACCAATCATTCACGAGTTTAATAAAAATGGTATTAAATAGAAGGAAGTTTAGTATTCTGTTTATTACTCGCCCACCAATAATCCAGCAAAATAGCCGACATGGCTCTCAAAACTATGATTCCCGCAAGCCCGGTGCCATTGTGACGATGTTACTCTCATTGTGACGTCATTGAACCGCAAACTATTGTGACGTCATATATGCGGCGGTATTACACTAGTTTAATATTGCCGTATAAATATTACACTGCAGTATCTTACACGGGCGAGTAATAAAACATTTTAATTAATTGCTTTCGTTAATAGGAATAACGATTTTACACATGATAAATATTGCTATATGTAGATGTGTGATGTCTTCAGCGAGATGTTTTAATGCGTTTAATGTACCATTTCTAGGTAAAGCTATTTCCTTAAAGGCGCTGTAGCACGTTTTTTGCATATTATATTTTTTCAAAGTTATCATTTATTATAAACGTGTATACAGTATAATGCTACGCTAATGGGTAAAAGATTGCATTACACGATCGGATAAGTAATATCCATAGAAAACAGTTGTCCGTATTCGAACAAAATGGTGCGACGTATAAAGCGACAGTGGTGTCGAACTCTTCAGTGTGAGAAGTAGATTTGTAGGTCTCATGAAAATTTCAGAATTCAGACAGCAAGATGTTTGGCCATTCCATGATAGTACCATATCTAAAACTATACTCTGGGTGTTTAGGCATCGCTACATCAGTCAGACCACTTGAATTTCCTTCGGGGTAATGTTAATGTGAACACATAAATATGGCTGCTCGATAGAAAATGGACTCGCATGGCTTAAATGAATCATGTACATTCGTATTAGAACTATTTTTATTGATTCAGGAATATTATCTAGCCATTGGTAACATTTATTTATATTTTAGAGCACTTTATTTCAGTATGAAAATCTTGCTACAGCGCATTTAAGCTAAATTGATGATTGTTAAAATATGATAATTCTGCCTTTCAATTGAAGTTCCGTGTTGCAATCATAATTTGTTTCTGGTACAGTTCAAATTATTTCAACCACCAGGTATCTGAAACAGGATCGAAAACATCAACTACAGAATCAACTCCAGAAGTCGTCCCTCCAGCCGAAGGTCGAATTTATTAATCTGTTTTCGCAAGGGCACTGATGCATTAAGCTCACATTGCAAAAAGGGTGGAATATTGAAACTTAGAGAACACTCGATTCTGAACCCTAATTTGACACTGGTTGAATTAAACATTAACTGATATCTTTGGATAAATGTTGACACGTTTGTAGTTTGAAACAATAACAACCAATTACATATAAACCAAATGAAACCAACTAATTGAGAGACATTCTGGAAATTGGCTTGATGAAGAAGAAAAGGGATATATGGATGATCAAGTTCTTTATTTAACAATGGCGACGTTTCGATCATCCATAAATTCCTCGTCTCCTTCAAATGAAACCAGAATGTGAACCAAGTTTTTGGAAGGCTATACAACTACGTATGTTAACAGTTCTTCTCAAATATAAAATGCCTAAAATGTGAATGTTTCGTGATTGTTTACTTTTACATTACTTAGCTTTTTATTGTTATCGATTCCGTGTGCAAATATAGTTCTTTATTCTTTCATTTCATTCTATTACTATTTCAGGAGATTACGTACTTCTCCAGTCTACAGAACACATGGCCAAGTTCCAGATTGGACTGTGTCAGTTCCAGATTAAGAAGGGTACCGTGGAGAAGGAAGACGTGCCGTGTGCAGTCAACGTCACTCATACAGATCTAGAACAAGGTACATATAGGTTGTGGATCCTGGCATGGCACCGGAAAACTTGAATCAGTTTGCGCATTTTAAAAGGCGTGTTTAGAAAGGATACCAGTTTAGCAATTTCTGGTCCCATGTCATCCTCGGTTACCCATGGTTTTCTATATGCTCCGTTACTCTCCACTATATCACCCATGGGAAACCTTATCAGGAGAATCTGTACTCAAATTACCCGCCCTTGGGCGGCGTGAGCCAATCAAACTGCTACGCAGCTTGGACCTGCGAGCCAATGTGAATTCATATATACTTCGTTTCAAAGCAAGCGAGGTCATTGTGTTAGCCTCCGTCACCGATTATCTCCCTTGACCATTTCCGTCTTATCCCATTGAGCATTTTCTTTGGTTACTTACTTCGTAGGTAATTTGAGAACATAATCCCTTGATAAGGTTTCCCATGGGTGATATAGTGGAGAGTAACGGAGCATATATAAAACCATGGGTAACCGAGGATGGTCCCATGTATGACCGACAGTGACCCGCCTTCTTTATTTACATTGTATCAGCCAAACCTTCCACAGGAGATATTGCTTGTGTGAGATAGGAGGTGGTGTGAGTACATTTATTTCGGTAAGAAGGCCATTCATCATTGTTCAGCATTATACTGGAAATATGATGACGGAAATTATATATCAACATGATCAATAAATATTGAATTACATTCGAATCATATTGGCGTAGATCATTAGCTTTTAAATTAAATGTGAGGGGTCCTATGCATCCAAAAAAGCTTTCATTGATGAAATCAGAGGGAAGAGAATACAACGAGGCGATAAACTAGTACAACAGGGTATTACCATGCATTACAAACCTCGACGTTTTAGTGTGACAAATACTACATATATAGAGTATGTGCATTTTCCTTTTTTATTAGCAAACAAGGGTCATTTCTCTTCATGAAATTTATTTACTCACAAATTATCAGAATGTTTCCTATTGTTCCAGGGGATTTGTGGTCTGTGCTGAAAGAATCGGATCAAAAAGAATTGCAGCGTCAGTTGAATATGAAAACTTTGCGTGAGTAACCCAGAATACATATGTGCCACCTATACGTTCCATTATAGACACGATATATTTTATTCGTTTAAATCTTTCAATTTTTCCTGGTAGATTGAGTGGCTATACATGTAAATCAAATATCAACATGGAAACCAAATATCAACATATAAAACAAATATCAATGTGTGACAAAAATATTAACATGTTAAACAAATATCAACATGTAAACCAAATATCAATATTTAAAACAAATATCAATATGTAAAACAAATATCAATATGTACGACACATTTCAACATGTACAACAAATACCAACATGTAAAACAAATATAAATATCAGCAAGTAAAATAAGTATCAACATATAAAACAAATACCGATAAGTAACTTATCAATATTATTTAATACTTTAATACTTATTTATATTAATACTTAACTAATATTAAAATATGAAACAAATAATCAGTATGTACAACAAATATTAAAATATGAAACAAATAATCAGTATGTAAAACATATATCAACACATAATCAATATGTATGATAAATTTCAACATGTAATATAAATATCAATGTGTGACACAAATATCAACGTGTAAAACAAATATCAACATGTAAAACAAATATCAACATGTAAAACAAATTTCAACATGTAAACAAATATCAATATTTTAAGATCATACATTTCAACATGTAAAATAGATAATCAATATTTAAAACAAATATCGACACATAACAAATATCAACATGTGAAACAAAGAATGAAGAACAATTTTATGGATACACAACTTCTTTATTCTGTGTAGGCGACGTTTCGACATAGATACTAGTGTCGTTGTCAAGCAGGTGGTCAACATAAAATTGTTCTTCATTCTTCATCACCTCAACTTCTAGAATGCCCATCAAAGATGTTATGTGAAACAAATATTATATTCTGAATATTCGTCGTTTTGAATAAATTAATCTACAGGGTACAATGATAAACAGGAACATATGTAAATGGTTCTGACATGATATCAATGTGTTATAACTCAGTCCACTTTTTTCAGTTTCCGAATGGGGCAAGAAAGGAATCGTGATGTCGACAACAAGCGGCCTGCAGTATCCGTTTATTATACACGTTTCGCTCAAGCACTGTGGGGGAGACCTACGGAAAGCCATTCGTAAAACACTCCAGATGGCGCAAAACTCACCTGAGATTACGTCCATCGCTTTCTACAAAAGGGTTGACCAAGGTAAACATATTCCAGTAGTGTCTACTGCGTGTCTTGATACCACCGGGATAACCTTACGTCAATAATATACATACTGAGCAAAAAAGTTAAGGACCATTGGATTTTCCACATATTTGGAAAATGTGTGTCATGAAAACAAGATTATGAATAATATTCTGATTCATAACGTCATTGAACGTCGCCTCGGAATCGCAATTGTTTAATCATTTTAAACTGGATTGAATCAACTTCATTGGCGGGTATGCCCACTTCGTGTATTATTTACGGATTAAGAACATCTTGAAAACCTAAGGAAAGGTTCTGAAACAGTTGATATGGAATCCGATGCCATTCATCAACAAGGGTGTTAGCGAGTTCATTTAAGGTTTTGACGCAGGACATTTTGAAATGTGACCTTAAAGCAGTGGTGGCAGAATGGGCTAAAATTGCAAAATTCCAACTTTTAAATATTACGTCAAAATAAACAAAAAATTAAAATGGTCCTTAAATTTTTTTGTGCTAAGTATATATTAGCCCTTTGGCTATTATATCGAATGCGTTCAGTGTGATACATTGGTTACTAAATATTTGTCCTTATGTGATGTTATTGACATTTAGACGACGGTGCATGTCCACGGTTCCTACGGTCCTACGTGGATGAGATCAATAGATACCAGAAAACGGGCCACCCAGGGGTCAAGGACATTCGACTGGTGATGGACACAATGAACGACAGTTACGTCACAGGCGTGAGACAAGAATTGGAAAATCTCCTAGCTTCAAGCAAGAAGTTAGGGTTTAAACGTATGGCTTTTTCGCATTATTTATTGCTTTTGACTTTTGTAATACATTACATTTAGAAATATAACAAGGCTGGTTTGTAAGGTTGTTGCAATATTCAGCGCTGGTCAGGGGTGCCTAGCCGTGAGGGTGTGATTCCGAATGTTACATAGTGTCGTCCCTAAAGGTAGACTGATTTAAGATATTATGTATAAGTTGATCTAAAATATAACAATATTATATTGATTTAACCATTACAAAGGGTCTCAAACTAAGTTGAGAATATAGAAAAATAGAGGTTTTGTGAATACTTCACATAATTCTTTATACTTATCTAATGACAACAATGCCTAAGATGTGAAATATCAAAAGTTAAATTCATCCTTTCAGACCTGATAGTTGTGTTGTAATAACAGCGCTGACAAATTCTAGAATGTTTGGTTTACATGCCGTTGTTGAATGACCTTGAGTTACTTTATCATGTAACACACAAGAGTTGTTTTATCAAGTAACACTCACACGAGTTGTTTTATCAAGTAACACTCACACGAGTTGTTTTGTCAAGTAACACACACGAGTTGTTTTGTCAAGTAACACACACGAGTTGTTTTGTCAAGTAACACACACGAGTTGTTTTGTCAAGTAACACACACGAGTTGTTTTGTCAAGTAACACACACGAGTTGTTTTGTCAAGTAACACACACGAGTTGTTTTGTCAAGTAACACACACGAGTTGTTTTGTCATGTAACACACACGAGTTGTTTTGTCATGTAACACACACGAGTTGTTTTGTCAAGTAACACACACGAGTTGTTTTGTCAAGTAACACACACGACTTGTTTTGTCAAGTAACACACACGACTTGTTTTGTCATGTAACACACACACACGACTTGTTTTGTCAAGTAACACACGCGAGTTGGACTCACGAAATATAATTCTCTGCTTCAGAAAACCTGTTGAACATGATTCCTAAACGACTGAGATCCTACTCCAGCCCTCTCCCGCATGAGACTGGGTCTGATAAGTTTAAAGCGTACATAGTAAGTCATTTTAAAATAATATGTTAGTAATACGGTACTGATTTTTTAAGTGAACTACTATAGTATGAATTGCGAAAGAGATTTATAAACATGAATCCAGAATCAGTAGATAATAAAATCAAAACAAGATGAGATAATCTTGACAAAATGAGTAAAATTTTCGATATTATTTGATTAAATTTTTTTTTTTAAAAAGGCATTGATTAATATCAATGCGATAAAGTCAAATGTCGACATATAAAAAGTATACCATGCCATTATTCGTGTATAAAGATCTCTTAAGCTTGTGCCCTTCATGTTCCCATAACACAATGAGTCGCCATAGAAACAAAGAGTAACTATAATACCTAGTCTGTCATCCAGACCCCTTAATTTTTTAAGCGTCTAGGCAAGTCTACAACCAGACTCTGAGCTCAACATATTTCAGAGGCTCCTTTTTATTTTTTTTATTTTTTTTTTCAATTTTAAATTTTATGAAATAATTCATTTCAGAGGCTAAATGTTAGACTATATTATACCCTCAACAACCAGTAGATGTTGTTATAAATCATATCCTCGTACCAATACAAATTATTTTATATATTTAAAAAACAGTTTGCATTACCATTCCATATATTCTTATCCTAAAGATTCTGAGTATTAGCAGCTAATGTCTTCACTACTTTCACACAAGGAGCCGCCAAAAGATGTAAAAGAACCACAAAAGCAACCACAATCCCCTTCCAAACCAGAAGCCGTGCAAATACCAATAGAAGATCAGCCGCTCGAGGGTACCGAGACGATGGTGCTCCTGTGTTCAGAGAGTGCAGATTGCAACGATAGAACACTGAAGAGATTCAAGGAGTACTACGAAACAAACATGCCACCAAAGATTGTGGAGAACCAGAAAATAAAACTTTTGTCAGAATCACAGGTAAGACCGAATTTTGTTTCCAAATTGATTCATATCCGCATATCTTTTCTTCTTGGCAGAAATATATAATAGCTATATACGTATTCTAGAAACAAAAAGGAAATTTCGCAATTTTGGCCTTTTACGTTTATGGCCTTTGTTGAAATTCAGAATCGTATTTGAATATTATGGATTCATCATTGAAATGTATTTATTCGTGAACTTGGAACTGTCAGGAGACTTTTGATTAAAATTGTAATTTCATGTTTGAAAGGAGGATTGCTTTAATTGGATTTTGTTAAGATATTTACCCTTGTTCCAGATAACGTTATTTCGAAGGAAGGCCGGTAGAAAAGTGGAATTAGAAATAGACAAGGACAACGGCCGCGTTCAGATCAATGGTTTCGCGAAACATGTTAACAGTGTGTACGCTACACTGAAGGTGGAACTAGAGCGGATTCCAGGTGAGCTAGGTTTGAAGTGTCAATAGATGTATATAAAGTAGAAGATGTGCAAACGACATTTTTAAGAATCCTTAATATACATTCAGTTACGTGAACCTGCACCATGTCATATGACATGTTCAATGTGGCATTATATTCTCAGAACATAAATAAAAGTAAAAACTCTGTGGCGAGGTAAAAAAAAAATAAGCGTAATATAAATGTGTATGCTGTTAAAGGGGCATTAGCACGTTTTTTCGCTCAAATAAGCCGATGAAATGTATTAAATTTGAAAAATAATGTCACCAATAATAAAACTACCTTCCCTCTTCGGAAAATCAAGTAAAAAATGAGTTTACATGGTTCCGTAAAGCCATTGGAATTGTTTTTGTCATTCGAAATAATAAAATGTGTTCACATTAAAAACGGCCGCCATACATTGTTTGCTTTATACGCAACACCGTTATTACCACTATGGATAATTATTTGTGAAGTAAGATGTTTTACCCTCTAAAGTAAATATAAATGACATAAACTATCATTATAAATGGGAAATTTGCAAAAGATAAAAGAAACGTGCTACTGCCCCTTTACTACGTAATGGGGTACACGATATATCACATACCAACTTTAAGACATATATACTCAGGTAAATTATCTACAACCATGGAGTGGTTTTTCATGGTATCGAGAATGGCATCACTGAACGATTCAATGTAATTACAGAACGCCAGTCAATAAACAGTGGATCTCAGAGATGCAATGACATCCCATCATCTTTGATAAATGCTATATTAGGAATTAACTTTGTAGTGATGACAGCAAGTTATCATTAACTATTTAGTATGTCTTTCCCTATAACCGGGTTCCCTACCAGACAGACAGACAGACAGACAATAGTTTTATGACAGTCTCACTTGTGTACATACAGTTGATAAATACATAGTTAAGAATAGTAGTTAACGCAGTAAAAGTACCAATCACTTAGTGATCTTTGAGAGACTAAAAGCGAAAATATACATTGCACGAGATATATATATATTTAGTGATCTTTGAGAGACTAAAAGCGAAAATATACATTGCACGAGATATATATATATATATATATATATATATATATATATATATATATATATATATATATATATATATATATATATATATATATATATATATATATATATATATATATATATAAACTAAAATCCGGGGAAAGCTATAGTGCTTTAAAAGCGTAAGGGTAAGGGTACCCTATCACAAGAACGCCGCAAGGTGACTCCGCTTGGTATGTATGTAGATCTGACGCCCCCTAGCGGCAAAGATCAGGGGCAGGGAACTCGAGTATCCTTCCGTACCGTTAGCACCATTCACATATATTCAATATATCATACTAACGTCTTTCCTTATCAGACCCTGTTGAACGAGAGCAAGATGACACACCAAAGAAAGATGTTTCAAAATCAAATGAGCCAGAGATCAAAGTGACGCTGAAGCAAGTGCCACACGACACAGTATGTATTTCTTTTTCCGGTTTCCTTCTAAGAATAAGATTATAAACATGTCGATCTAATAGGATTAGTTTCCCCTATTAAGTAGCCTTGCCTTTACTGAGTTAGCATAAGCAAATGGGAATCTGAGGGTAATGAATGATTAACATGTGTGAAAAAAAAGAATCCAAATTATGTCATCTATATATGTGATAAGTACTTTGGTAAGTACTTCCATCGCAAATAAAAAATATTTTCGATGCGAGTCGAGAGAAATTTCTCTCTGTTACGCAACCAGTTAGCGCTAACAGAATCCTGTGATTCAACATATAAAGTATTTCTATTCTTATTTTCGACAATCTAATTTTTTTCATAGTTTACAATATAATATTGCAATTGTCTAAATATAAACAAAATGACATACGTGAGATAAACAGGTTACAGTGACCTTAAACTATATACATTCAATGACATAGGCAGTATATTCAATTAAAGCTACATGTAAACATGACATGAAAAATGAGGTATATGTTGTATTTGGAGATGGCAAAGTTGTACAGATAAGTATAATCGTTAAGTCAGAAGATCTTAATTTTTCAATACAGCATGTAAAGATGACCAGAATTTAACAAATATATCATATTGAAATTTTGGAATATTCAGTCTTTTACTGTATCTATATATAATGTCTTTAACTAGTAAAATTATTGCATTAATTGGATTTCTTCCTTTGATTCCTAGCATAATCATTGAAATCGTAATTTGTATATATGTATATATTCTAACCATTTTTCTAAACTTTCCCAAACTTTGAAAACCGGATCACAATACCAAAAAATTGCAAAACCGGCAGAGAGGTGATTCCAATATCTTTATCCTGTATAGGTAGCAGTTTGTTGGAAGAATGTAATGAATAATTCTATACTGCAGCCATTTTAAGTCGGTACTACGACTACATTTGTGGGCTATCATATTGAAAACCATCCAGTCTTTTTCGGACAATTCACACCCTAAAATTCGCGCCAATTTACTATAACATGGTAATTGTACGTATTAAGAGTCAATTAATTTCGAATATATATATTTACTGCTTAAATTTGCACCAATATGAAATAAGTTAAAAGGATAGATTGGTATTTGGACTTACATTTTGTATAGGTATTTTTATATATCAAACTTATATGACAAAACGGCCCTTTTTATACCTTCATAAGTTACGAAAAAAATTCATTTCATATTTTCCTTCGAATTCATCAAAGTGTAACAATCTACCACCGTGGTGCATTATATCATTGATAAATATCACATTTTTATTGTGAATTGTGCATTAAAAAGCCATCAAGGATGTTAGTGTTTCAATTTTTTGGAAAATATACTTATAACGTCATTCGCCAGAGAAATATTTTATCTACAACATGGCATATGTTAAATAATTTTCATATCACGACAATGTATTGCAATTTGGTTTCAAAGAGAAGTACCACTTCGACTTCGATTATTTCCTGTTTAATGTACTTTTTATTGAGATAAGACCAGCAAATTATGACAAATTTTTACTCTCATTAATTATAAAGGGTTGGGTAAAACAATTATTCCAATATCAGTAGCAAATACATAATAAAATGAAATGGTAAATAAATAACCGCCAAAAAATTATATATTTCGATATCTTTCATTGCTCATCTTTTTTTTTATTCTTTCGTGTCTTTGTTTACTGTGTGTGAGCTAGACCATAATGCTTTGCGCTTGAAAATAATAGACTTGATCTATATTTAGACTGGAAACGCTTTTACTAATTAATGCAATTTCTCGGCTTATTTTAAGTTGAACAATTTGGGGAAAATTAAGTGTATTTATTTCACGGAAATAGATTTTTGGAAAATATTTGTTCATCAACATCCTTGATGGCTCTTTAACAGGTTTTCCAGCTATTTTTATTCCATCGTTATTCCACAAAGATTGACTAATTATAGGAAGTTCGCCTTCTGAAATTTTTGGCGTTGTACACTTATTGAGAAAGATTGTGTAAGACAGAAGAACATCTTTAAAAAAACATTAGTTATTTCTGGAATAACCTTATTTGTAATATAGTTGCTATCTGAAAGCCAAAGTACATTTATATCAATTGTTTGTAAATATAGTGCTCCATTTTTTTTCTCCACCTTGTAATCTACTTATCCACATTAGTTTTTGAGATGCAATAATTTCTTCGATATCCGGTGCTTTTATTCCTCCATGCTCAGGTTTGAAAACAAGAACATCTCGTTTAACTTTATCAGGGTTACCCCTCCTTATGAATTAGAAAAAAAATTGGGGAATTTTTCAATTATCTGTTTGTTATGGTGGATCTGGTAATGAAGAAAATAAATGGTTTAATTTAGGATGTACGAGGGATTTAAGTATAATATTTCTACCGAAAAGCGTAAGATTACGGGCTGACGAAATGTTCATTTGGTTTTCAATATATTTAGAATTGTCATCATAGCGGTTTTTTTTTATCATGCTGTCAAGGTCAATGTCAAAGTTGATTCCCAAAAGAGAGAAGTTCGTTTCGTTCCAATTAAATTTCCATTCTTTGCATAGTTTGTATCTTGATCGTTTCTTAGATCCGATCCATATCAATTTGGTCGTTTCTAAATTTAATTTTAATCCAGAAAAAACGTTGGAAAATTTATAAAGTATTCAGGGTTGCATAGAGGCATTTTCCAGATCCATCTAAAGTGAGAGTGGTATCGTCGGCAAATTGTGTAGGTACTCAATATTTCCTAAGTTTATTTCTTTAATGTCCTTATTACGTTTTAGCATTTTATCATGAAAAATTTCTTAACACAACATTTCACGTTCAACAGCATGAAAGAAAAGAAGTGCCTTTGCAATCTAAACCGGAAACTACCTACAGACAGGATGACGAGTATGACATCTTCGGGAAGCATGTCGCTTTTGAACTCAGGGGGATAAAGGACGATGCAAAGAGGTTAAAGGTCAAGAGAGATATCCAGAGGGTTTTATTTGATGCCCAGGAGTAATCCAATACTCAGATGAAAATAATTCTCACTGTATCATTCCTGACTTTATTCGTGATGCCAAAGAGAAGTCCTCGGTTATGTGAAAATAAGTTTTATTTATTTTGAATATCACAAAGAAATGTCATTTATTATAACGTACTTTTTTTAAATGTGGAGTGTGAATGAATTTGATATTACGGCTTTGGTTTGGTCACGGCTAACTCGTGGCTAAAATAGCATAAAGTGAAACTCTTGTAGTTATTTTATTCCCAAGACGTAAAGCAATACTTGACGTATGACTTTGTTGGCTTAAGGTGAGATTTGACCATCCAGATCCTTGTCCTAATTTAGAATGTGTCTTTGAACTAAGAAGGTTGTAGGTATTATACACCAAAAGTCTAACACTAAGAGGGATTCGAAAATGCAGACCCTGGCTTCCAGAAAGCCTGTTTAATTAAAGGGAGTTAATCATGTTGGTGCGGTCGTGTATAACGTGTATTATTTAACTGAGAATTATAAACTTTAATCGAAAATAACCAGTTTATGGTTAATGAGTTCAGTATAACGAAAATACAACAATTCAAAGTCGATCAAAAACCGGACAATTGACCTTGCCTTGCTGTAGCCACTAAGTCAAACGTAATTTTGGAAACTTTAATAAAGTAGATGGGAAGACAGATTTGCTTCTATAGCGTTTAATAGGTTTTATAACGAGTACATACGTGAGATAGAGCCATAATTGTAGGCTACTACACATGTATGAAACCGTTCCTTGGCTTTCAGTGAAACATATATATAAATATTTGATATATTAAGTTTTTTTTTATTCTAATCGTGAAAATTATTGATTAATTACACAATATGCTAGTACAAGTAATATCAGGAACTTTAATACATCAGAGAGTCCCTGGTAATATGAAGCAATGTTAATCACTTAAAAAATTTTAACCTTCAACTTTATCAGTTTTTAGTTACATATCTTTATATTAGTTATGTTATTTTGTTTTTGCGACTACATGAAGCTAAACAGTAAATATGGTATTGAAGGAATCGTTGTGCCAAATGTTTCACTGTTAATGATGTTGAATGTTTAAAGTACTTGGCATAGCAAATGTTTGCTAATATCATTTTTCATTATAGATATATTGACTGTTACCACATTTGTTTACTTGAAATGGCTGTATATGCATGTATATGACAACAAAAGCAAATCTTACTATTATTCCTTAGATATCTTGATTGGTGTCATTTCTTTCGAGCAGAAATTTATTGTTTTAAATGAAAGGATGCAATAGTAGACTTTGTTTCAGTCAACAATCAAAAATGTTTTCTTTATGTTTGGTTATATATGTAGATTTGTGTGTTTATATCTAAGTGTTTAATGATAGGTCCAAGACTTTTTTAAGCATTATATGTTTTACAATATTACACAATTAAACACTGCTAATGAGGTCAATATCTGTGTTATAGATCCTGGAAAACACAGGGGTTCTAGAATCTAGATCAATCATGTACTGTTTATATACGATATGATGAGCTTATATTCCAAATCTGAGCGAAATCGGTTAAGAAATAAAGATTTTAGATAAATATTTATGGGGATATTTATCTCAAATCATGATTGCAAAAATCTAGATTTTGACTTTTGAAAATATTGTCAAAACAGCGATTCGAACCCCTGTGCTGGAAAACATTATTATTGGCGAAGAACAAAGGTCTTTCTATCGATGGTCATGAAACCAGTCGTAAAACAAATTGATCGTTAACATGGCTTGCATAATAAAATGAGGATACCTAATGTAGTTTGTCTGATACTAGTTTTAGTTCATGGAGTGCCATCGGTTAAGTTGATATTATTAAGTCCGGAATCAAACGGTCCCGTTGCTTCTCCATTCCGTACCATGCTCCAGTTTTAAAAAGAATCCATTATACGGATTTGGATCTTAACTCAAAATGCACCAAAGCAGAATTAACATGAAACAAAGAACGTTTCATTGAATGGTATTATTTATTTGTAATCATATCATTCCAAACTGATAACAAATTAATCTCCAGCGCGCTCTGGTCAGGAACAAGAGACTAAAGATGTCACGGCAGGCCGGTTGTTATCTCCAGGTTGTCGAAGTCAGCCAGACCCCAGGAATCAGTTCCAATGCCAGCAAAGCCGGTACTCATGTTATAGGAGACCATTGCTTGCATCACCTGGTTCCCGTTCACAAAACCATAGGCAAATCGGCTCTGTAATAGAATTATTGACGGCTCTGTAAAATACAATGTACCGTAAATCCTTAATTAGACGCCTGCCTTGAATAAACGCCTGCCTCAAATAGACGCCCGTGTACAGAGCTTTTTGAAACAATAAACGCCTGCCTAAATTAAAGGCCGGGTAAACTAAATTTATATTCTTCAATCACTGCTCCCTAACGTAGTCTCCTGTCTCTACAAGCATTATGCGAAATAGACGCCTGTCTTGAATAGAAGCCTACCTCGATTACACGCCTATGATAGTTTTTGAACAAAATAGAAGCCCCGCGTCTAATTAAGGATTTACGGTATTCAAGGTTATTTAATACAATGTATTTACGGCCCGCGAATACAATATAGTGATGACTATCTAATGCAATGTATTGGTATTTTCCAAAGATATGTAGCCATTTTTTTTCTTGATCTTTCGCCTAAATCTATTTTAGTGTTGACTAATGTTTGTGAAGACATTCAACATTTAACAGCATAAAGTCAGTAACCTGAAAACAGTATTGTCAATCAGGTTAAGGCTTAAATATATTACAAATAAAAGATGATCATACAATGTGTTACTATGGGTTTGCAAAAGGAATATCGCGCATTCCCTTTAAACCAACACCACGGGACGTGGCAAACGATGTCGGAATAGATTGAGTTCTTCAAGTGATAAGAACATATAATAGACCAAAGAACTACTAAGATGTCTTTTTAAGAGGGAACGTTGGATATGATAATGCTGGATAAGAGGGACCAACTTTCTGATATCACATTACGTGTTAATCCGTCATCATGTTCAGTGACATTTGACACAAGCGTTCTTGCAACTGACGTTTCAGTGTGGTACATGATTAATGTATTGATGGAAATGTAATCTTTTTAAATTAACACAAAATCCAAACATTGATGACAAATGTCACGTTGTACCCAAAGAATAAGTTTGTAAGTATTCCATCCAGGTCTAGTCTTCCTCCAGATCCGCCCTGTTGATATCACCTCCATTCGATCTGAAACACACGGTCAGGTAAACATTAAGTTTAGTGTATTTTAAAGATTTGAAGTTTTAAAAAAACTACCTTTAACGTCTTTCTTTCAAACATTCTTTCAAAATGAAATAATTTAATATCTTCCTTTGCATTTCTCCCTTTACTGGTGCAAATATTCTCACTGATATGTACCACTAAATGGTCATTGCGTATTGGAATAATATCTGAGAACAACATGTGGCAAGTGTGGAACTTTAGGATTTTAACATATAAATGGTATTTGGTGTATTCATGGTTTCATTTCTACCGAAGTTCTTCGACATTATTATATTTTGACGAAATTAGAAATTTTAAGAGTATATTCATTCAAATCTGCTGAATGATCAAATCAATGAAAGCTAATTTATGAGACTAGTTACTGAAGTCCCGTGAGAGAATGTAGAAGTTGTCCTCGGGGAAGACGTAGAAGAACGTCCCGTTGATGTCCCCTGCATGACACCCCGCCGTGTCCACCCAGGCAGCCAGCAGGATACCCCGGGTACCGTTCACAGGACTGAGTCGGGCGTCAACACTGATAGAGATGTTACCCCTGGGGAGTGTTGAGGAAATACGTAGGTTAGAGGAATTGCCTGGTACTTTAGTTACAGACATCAAAATAAATCTTACAATGGAAAGTAGAATATAAGAAATGCTGAAACGTTTGATATTATGATATTCCCAAATGACATGTTTAAATCATGTATCATGTATATCTCTGAAACAAGACACTCAACGGTTTTCATGAAACGAGTTTGATATGATAGTAATAAAACTTCTCGCTAACCTTAAATATATAAAGATCATAAATGACTACTTTAAATTAAGTCATTTTTTAAAAAATGCATGTTATGTGCAAATGTATTTAAACATAGGAAAAGGCACGTGTAGTTCGTGTATCTATTAAATGGTTTGTGACCATGAATATACACTAGCACGCGGAAGCGTTATACATATGATTTATATTACCCGGAATATGTTTCCTGACATGGATGATAATACCAAGCATATACATATGATTTATATTACCCGGAATATGTTTCCTGACATGGATGATAATACCAAGCATATACATATGATTTATATTACCCGGAATATGTTTCCTGACATGGATGATAATACCAAGCATATACATATGATCTATATTACCCGGAATATGTTTCCTGACATGGATGATAATACCAAGCATATACATATGATTTATATTACCCGGAATATGTTTCCTGACATGGATGATAATACCAAGCATATACATATGATCTATATTACCCGGAATATGTTTCCTGACATGGATGATAATACCAAGCATATACATATGATCTATATTACCCGGAATATGTTTCCTGACATGGGTGATAATACCAAGCATATACATATGATTTATATTACCCGGAATATGTTTCCTGACATGGATGATAATACCAAGCATATACATATGATTTATATTACCCGGAATATGTTTCCTGACATGGATGATAATACCAAGCATATACATATGATTTATATTACCCGGAATATGTTTCCTGACATGGATGATAATACCAAGCATATACATATGATCTATATTACCCGGAATATGTTTCCTGACATGGATGATAATACCAAGCATATACATATGATTTATATTACCCGGAATATGTTTCCTGACATGGGTGATAATTCCAAGCATATACATATGATTTATATTACCCGGAATATGTTTCCTAACATGGGTGATAATACCAAGCATATACATATGATTTATATTACCCGGAATATGTTTCCCGACATGGATGATAATACCAAGCATATACATATGATCTATATTACCCGGATAAGGTTTCCTGACATGGATGATAATACCAAAAATATACATAAGATCTATATTACCCGGAATATGTTTCCTGACATGGATGATAATACCAAGCATATACATATGATCTATATTACCCGGAATATGTTTCCTGACATGGATGATAATACCAAGCATATACATATGATTTATATTACCCGGAATATGTTTCCTGACATGGGTGATAATACCAAGCATATACATATGATTTATATTACCCGGAATATGTTTCCCGACATGGATGATAATACCAAGCATATAAATATGATCTATATTACCCGGAATATGTTTCCTGACATGGATGATAATACCAAGCATATACATATGATCTATATTACCCGGAATATGTTTCCTGACATGGATGATAATACCAAGCATATACATATGATTTATATTACCCGGAATATGTTTCCTGACATGGATGATAATAATAAGCATATACATATGATCTATATTACCCGGAATATGTTTCCTGACATGGATGATAATACCAAGCATATACATATGATTTATATTACCCGGAATATGTTTCCTGACATGGGTGATAATACCAAGCATATACATATGATTTATATTACCCGGAATATGTTTCCTGACATGGGTGATAATACCAAGCATATACATATGATTTATATTACCCGGAATATGTTTCCTGACATGGGTGATAATACCAAGCATATACATATAACCTATTTTTCAATCAAAATATTGTGTGCACCTCCTTCGTTCTACTCCCTTGGGCATGCACAATTATTTTTATCAAATAAGGTTTGCTTAAGGTTTTAGATGCTTAAGGATATAATGCACATTGAATATTCACACATATAATAGTAACTCCATCGCCTATCGCCTGTCAAAACATAAATCATTTCTTCTCAAGTAACATGAATTACATGTCACGATTCCCGCCAAATCCCCTAGTGGCAAAATGGTTTTATATCTCCAAATGACTTCTGTATTGTAAGATATATTGCGTACCTAACAGGGGGAAGGAACGTCATTCTTCTCAAGGGTTACGGAAACAGCCGAATGCTTGAACAAGTTTGAAAACAACGTCGCTGATTGCACTGCTAACGTCGATTGCAACCAATCAGATTTTCTATTGCTAGCCGAGAACCGCTTGTACTGTAACAGAGGTTAAGTGGGAATTCGTGAGTTGAGTTACCCATGAGGGTTAGAGGTAGATGACCTGTCTACTCACCAACCATGGTCTCCGATGACAGCGAGAGTCTTGTTGGCGTTGTGCTCCAGGAAGGTGAAGCACCATGGTAACGGTTGTTGTTGAACTGTCTGTCTCAGGAACTTGTTGTTGGCTTCAGACAGCACTTCGAATGATCCCAGCTGCGGGGCCAGATTGTAGGGCTCCATATGTTCTACATACTCTTGGGTAAAATGAAAACTAGTTTATTCCATCAGTAATTATTTTGAGTATTTATACCAATAGTTCAACATACACAATATACGTGTTTACTTCAGTGTGTTTGAATTGATTCTTGAGTTATTTTTCTTAACCCTACATGTCCCTTTGGATAAAAACACGCATATCGTTTTATACTTATTTCGTTTCAATAACATTATTTTTATCGGTATCATTCTCCATCATACATATATCTCCGGAGATATTGCACATATGTGTTCATTTTTTAATACTGCATATATTGTACCTTCAAAATCATCCTTATACGGTAAGGGAAACGGTTCTGGTGATGGCGGTGTTGGATAGTCTCCCTTCTGACCTCGGGTCAAGGTCGTTAACGTCCAAATCTCGTCAACGCCGAGATTCAAGGTGACAGTTCCATCTTTCACCTTTATTGTTTATTGTCAATTTTCAAAATTGGAATTTAGAGAAAAATAATTGATTAACATGTTATTCACATAAATCGAATGCATGTTCAATTAATTTCCTTTAAGCGGTCAGTCATATGTTCACTTTAACCAAGCAATGTCCACAGCATCATAGAAACCGCCTCAGATCAGTAATACACACGTTATTATATTAGTTTTCTATCATGTGAACATATATTATAATTCACAATGTTTTAAAATTAATATGATTTAGTTTCAATCATTCTGTAGTATTACATCATGTACAGTAGATGGTGAAAATCAAGTCATCAGTAATGAAATATCCAATGACTTATATGTTAATTGATAGTTGCAAGAATATTTTAAATTCATTGACTAGAAATCACTTTTTGTCACTTTTTGCACAAAGTTAAGAAATCATCCGTGCTAAGTTTCCGTTAAGTTAATGAGTCATATGACCCTCCGTGATGTATATACCTTGATTGAATCCATTTTCTTGAATAACACAGATTCTTCTGAAGCAGAAAAACTCAGTTTGGTGTGCCATACTTGAAGACTGTCAATCTTGGACTGAATAATGAACAAAATAGATTGTCATAAATTGTGTTAAATTTGTTACATTTAAAGACGTCATCAAGATCGGTTAATTTAAAAATAATGAACGCACTTACTTGACAAAGAGATAACATGTTATTTATTCTTATATTAATACATAATACGAAATAATTTCAGATCGTACGTATATATGTTTATATTACATTAATAGACAATAATATATATATATATACATATATAAAAACATAACGCCGAGTTTCTTTCTTTTATATATATATATATATATATATATATATATATATATATATATATATATATATATATATATATATATATATATATATATATATATATATATATTAGTTCAGGAGAGACTAAAAGTATTTATTTATTGATTATTTATTCATTTATTGTGTAATCTGTGATAAGATTTTCTTAATTTACTTGAAGTTCCGTGACATATATAAACATTTATATACTGTACATAGTGCACTGTAAAATAATATATTGTCGTACTCACAAAACTTCCCTTCAAGTTCAATGTGATCTGAGCGCTTTGTACATCGTATGGCTCTATAGGGGGACGAAAACACACCGAGTGATTGTGAGCCTGAAAAGACATGAACACGATTGACGATGGCCGGATAATGATAATGTACCAGAAGATATTGGTGGTGTGTACTTTATCGTGCCAAGAATACATAGATTTCAAAATATTGGAAACGTATGTTATGAGGTGGCCGGATTGGCCTCATGTGTAAAGTTTGGCCTCATTTCAACCCCGGTATTAGTTTCGAGCATGCATTTGCAATCTTGTCAAACCCTTGAAATACATGTGAATCATATGTTAATTTGTTCAATCCATAGCCTTGTGATGAGAATGACCCAGATTCGATTGAATGTGAACCCAATTCCACATATCTTCATTTGGTCAATACCTTTAGTCCTGTACACGCAATATAAGAACGACGTTTCAAATTGATGAAAGTACTTATTATAATTGGAATTTTAAAGATATACCTATCATATCATCCGAATAACCTTGTTTTCTTATATACCTACCATAGTTTCAATAACAATCGTGAGGTCACTCTTGTCTGGACTGACGAGTCCCACATAACTCCCTCCAGATTCAAGATGGCCGACACCCTGGCCGTGCTTCAAGTACGTCCAACCAACTTCAGTGAACTGGGTCGTGTGTGCTGCATAGGTAGAAGGAATAGTTTCATAAAGTAGTAAACTTATCATAAAATGAAGCCCCTACCCTATTACTATATAAAAGGACTTTCCTTATATAGTAATAGGGTAGGGTCTATATAGGTATATGTCTTCCAAACACTGTCTCTAAGCGATACACGCCCCTGTGGTTGAAAGAACCTTTAGTGTGTATTATCAAGTTGTAATTGAAATAAATAAATGTACATACTTACACAGATGAAATTGGTATTTAATTATTTTTTAATTAAACTTGGGGCCAAAATTTCAGCAAAGTGTTGTGAATTATGCCCTACCCGAGACCCATATAGGGCTTTGTACCATGTAGTTGCCGCTCCAGGGTTGTATCGCCGTCATGAGACCAGACCGGTCGTAGTAGATGTGGTCGTAGTAACTCGTGATCAGGTTCCACGCTATGGTACTGCAGTGGAAATACACACCAGGGCCGTGTTCAAGAGAGGTTTCAAAGTAACCGCTCAATTAGCGATTACTTTTAAACCTCTCTTGAACGCGATTGCTCAATGTAGCGCTACGTAGCAAGGCGAGCAAACTTCGAGGAATTTGCACCATGTCGTTCAAGAGAGAATGAGCGCTACTTGAGCGCTACATTGAGCAATCAATGAGCGATTATAAGCGCTCGCTGTTATGGAACGGGGCCCTGGGGCTCCTTTCACAAAGCACTAAGGTGATCGTATGTCACTAAGGTAGCCTTAGTGCAATGTAAAAGAATGGGAGTTAAGGTTAACCTTAGTTACGGTTGCTTTGTGAAAGGAGGCAGAACAGTTCTCATTAACGGTATAACAAGAATCTGTACACATTGGATATTTAACTTCTTTTCTTTACAATAATACAGTGTCTATATCAGCGAGCGAGATCGAAAGTTTATATTTATATAAAGTGTATAAAATGTTGTATTATTATTTTTATATAGTTTATATAGATAAGTTGCATCTTTTATTTCATGAATACGTGTCGAGTATCACACTCCCATACTTCTCAGATTGTATAACTGTACCTTGTCATTTGACCATTCACGTAATTCTGGTTCAGTATCTGCAATTTAGAGAAAATAAAGAGCCGTTGGTTCCACAGCTCACCGGCCTTTAAATAATACATGATGTAAGGTTGAACATTTAGCAGTGGTAGTCAGAGGTTTTATGTATCTACAGTTTATTATCGACTACAAAATATTTCAGCTTCGTAAAATTTATGCATAGCTGACAATGCCCATTGGGCATTTATAGAAACACTATGATCGGTGACAAGGAACTACGGATACAGAGAAAAAATTTCTATGATTTCAAGATTACGTCATATACAAGGTCTACTGTAATCAAAACATGACATGAACGCTAAAGTTATTTATCGTACCCTGGCCCAACATCCACCTCCAACGTCATCGTTAGGGGCGTTGTAGTCTTCAGAAGCCCACAACGTCTTCCCTGTCTGGACAGCTGTTGGTGTCGACTGTGTACCAGGGTAGTGTACCCTGATACATATATTACGTAATGATTTTATATGCTATACATTCTGTAGCTTATAACGTCATAGAAAAAACGTGACGTCATACCATTGTTCAATACTTAACGTCACTATGCAAATATTAACTTATATCATAGTTTGCATCATGAACATTTTCTCGTTATTTGTTCTTCCACTCCTTTGTCGTTTTCTGAATTGTATTGTTTACACGTCCATAGTGTTATTGATTTTTCAATTGTGACTCCATTATATATGCTCATTCCAATTGAGTATTGCCTGTCACTATCCGTTGTAATTCTTTATTGTTAAATTAATGTCATAAAACATTCTAAACTGTCCAGATATGATACATAATATATGTGTTGTATATCATAATGACAGTACCCGATGGCTACAATGGCATCAGATAGATCCCTGTCTGTGAGAACATCCTCTGCAATCTTGAAGTCACCATCAGCAGCCACGATCTGGACGTGTTGGAAGCCATTACTGTCGAGCATCTGTCTCAGTAACTGAAGATATGGAGGATATTATACGAGTGTCCATGTCATACTATATTTACGACACGAGTACATGAATATCGGTACTGTATGGGCACGAATGTAATGTTTTAGTTATTACCAAATTCATGGAATTGAGAAAAACACACATAACCTACTTCCATGCTACCCGCTGTCACTACATTCAGTAAGAAACCTCATAATCGAAACGTGACCTCATTACATTGTTCATGACGATTGTATATGACGTCAAATGATATTGAAGTGATATTTTGTCCTAGGGCACCGTATCAATAATAGGAACCTCAACATGACTGCCCTCGTAGGTAATACATTTGTAGAAACACCATACGGATTGGTTAAAAGGGATTAAGTCGTAGAGTCAAGAGATACCAAGAAGGATCCTAACATAATATAACAAAATTTATTCTGACATAGATTTTAGAATACGAACATTTCATGATATTGTGTGAAATAGTTTTTGAATAATTACATAAGCTAAATATAACCAATGTCATATATAATTTCTGCTACAAATCACACATATCCAACATGCTTGACACAAATTGAAGGGTTAGTTATTGTATTTCAACGCAATTGACGAAGATAACCCTCATATTATGTCTGTCATATCGAAATATTAATGCAATTGCTATATTATATTGCTAGTTGTATTTCCGAAGAATAACTGCAGCCAATCAGATTGAACATGTCCAAAACAGCTGCTGGTATATCCAGTATCAAATGGTGGTTATAGCTTGTAATAAATTGCATGTCGTAAATAACGAATGGGTCACTGACAAAGAACGTTAGTAGACAATTAATATATAAACAAATGCAGTTTACCTTTATGTATTCCACGTCGTAATCATGTTCGTTCCATATCTAGCAGAAAGAAAACATATATCTCTTAAAAAATAACACTTCATTTCATTTCAAAATACTGAATAATATACTCTTTATATAGCTTTAGGGTTCTTAGGGTAACAACTTTTGTCCTTTGATCAGAAATAATTCGTTTGGAACTCGAGGATCCTTTATGAATAACATATATTAAAGGGGCAGTAGCACGTTTTTTCGGTAATATAAGTCTATGAAATGTATTTGAAAAATAATGTCACCGATAGTAAAACATCCTTCCCTCTTCGGAAAATCAATTTTAAAAATGAGTGTACGATTCCGTAAAGCCATGGGAATCGTTTTTGTCATTCGAAATAATAAAATGTATTCACAATAAAATGGCCGCCGTAATTTTTGCTTTAAACGCAACATCGTTTTAACCACGGCGGAAAATTGGTTATAATGGAAAATAATTATAAATGACATAAACCATTATTGTAAATGAGAATTTTTTTAAATAAAATTTGCAAAAAACGTGCTACTGCCCCTTTAAATATATAATAGTATGGCATTCATCACATGTTATCACATAATATGAACAGCAGTGTAACAGATAAGAAAAACAATTCACAATTTTGAATCAAGGACGACCGGTTAGATATGAGTGATACCATTTCGGGTTGTTTCTGGGGAAATCGTTCATTTGACATACTTTTTGAGGGAATACCAACCAAGTGGATTTGACGTATAAGAAACTTAGATTATTTTTTTACTAAATTCTGTAATTATAACCTGTATATTGTATATGGAAGTTACCCCGGAAGTCATTAATACTCTTGCAAACTATACAATATTGCTAAACTATATCCATACCCCTATGAGATCTACAGTGAGATTATGGTGTGTTTTCGCTCCCTGCAACCAGTTCAGGATGTATGTGGCCAGGTTCTGGCGATTTACATACGGGTCATTCGGTTGTCCGGCCAACCAGCCGGGGAATCCCCATGGTAGACCGTACAGCTTTATATTGGGGTTTCTCTGGAAGTAAAATAGTATTCAAAATATACTGGGAACAAATCACAACCGGCAAACCAGTTAATGAACCCCCCAATAGACAATATTTAAGACTTCGTCCTCGGTCAATATTGTTTTACTCGGGTCAAAACTGAGTTGTCTGTTTTTTAATATGTATATTGAACTAAATAATTAGGAACTGCAACTGCGGTTTGATGTTGGGCTTCCCTTGATAGAAGAAGAGTGAAGAACACCAAAAATCTATCCGTTATATGATATCACCCGCGGAGGACGAAAGAACACTTATTCGCATTTGGTGCTTTTTAAAAAAAATTGGTCCTATTCTTAATTCAACGATAGCGTCTCTATCGGTGAGCTTAAGTTGTCTCCCTTCCTATATCTATCAGAGGGAATGAGAAAATACATATTGACGTTATGTTATACTTGACGTTGCTTTCTTCTGTGAAGCCTTCAAGGTTTGTTTTGGAAATACAAAGATAATTGGTAAACCTAGTACGAAATTGACATTCACATATGTTATATACAGACATTTATTCATTGAATAGGACTGATAAATACGTACATATAAGTAACTTCCACCTAGATTTTCTGATAGCCCTACAATCATTCTTATAAATTACTTGTATGCAGTAAAGATCGTGAAACTGTTCTTAATGTTGCAAACTATGCTAAACATTGCCTTTCTCAACGCATTTAATACATAGTTTTTGTCACTTTCACTATGGGCATTTATGTATTATCTACGTTGTACATGGGCAGATGGCCTAAATAAACTATTGATAAATACCGACATCACCCTCCTCATACTATTACAACGTAAAATATTCACCTGTTTGGCCTCCTTCATTAGCCACCACTCGTATCCTCTGTTGTAGTTCTCGTCCCAGGGACTGTGCATGTGGGACGCCTCGGTGCCATCTACACGTGTATTTAGTGTACAAATATGTATAAAGATATCATTCACGTATTTACATTACATTTATCAAACTTGGAAATCTTATTTTTGATATCCAATCCAATATTTCATTTAGTATTACAGTTACTAAAATTGAATTGAATCTTCTTTTTTTTTAAACCGCTTTCAAACAAAATGTCATAATTTGAATATAAACATTTGAATTTAGTTGACTTCAGCTTGTGTCTCATTTTATTAAAGTTATCACCTCAACACTCTCCACCACAAATAGGAGAGATATTACAAACCGATCAAGGAACCTATCAGAAATGTTGTCTGTGATGAGGCCTATTGATTCCGTATGAACCCCACTTAGGATATTAACATTACTAAGACATTTGGTACTTTAGTTTGCGATGTTACAATCATGCTTTCCAAATGTAATACCTTGACGTAGGTGTAACTTCATAGTGTCCATGTTGTTGCCATATGTTAAGTTGTCAACGTATATTTCTTAAAACAATATCATGAAAATATATATAACATAACCAGTGCACAATTATTCGCCCAAGTATAGTGAAATTGAAACCGTAATTCTTCCTAGGGTCTTACATTTCCAACGTTTTTCTCGGTGTATTTTATCCTACACTTAACATCACATAAACTGCTGTAGATTTCTATAGTCACCTGTATTCTGCGCGTCTCCTCAATATTATGAAAAAATTATCTCGGTAACAGTGAACAACTGTTCACCCAAGTATAGTGAAATCGAAACTAGGGTCTTACATTTCCAACGTTTTTTCTCGATGTTGTGTTTTATCCTACACTTCACATCAAATCACATAGTGTAGATTTCTATACCCACCTGTACTCTGCGCGTCTCCTCCGATCTCCACCTTCAGAATCTGCAGACTCGCTCCGAACTCTGGCTGGAGGATTTCAATCCATTTTTATATTAATGAGTTTTATTTCAATAATCAACAATTATATATTATTCATTATTGAAGAAAGAGATTACTTCATTGATTTTCATTGAGTTTTGAGTGACGCTAAATCCACATACAGAAACGTTGATGAAGTTAGAATGTATGAAAAAAGGTCACAGTAAAATAAGTTACCAGTTAAATCTTTTCCTAAAATGTTCGTTTTCAGTGACTAAAACTCGGAAAAACAAGTACCGGTAAATGAATACTGTGTGAAGCGTTCGTAAAATATCTTCGACGGTCATGCAATGAAGGTTTTATCGACAAGTGTGTAAATGAATTTACCGAGGCAAAATGTTTACACAACCTATGGAAACAAAGGATACTCCTGTGAAATATGTGATGAAAGTTAAGAACTCACCATTAGAGAGTCATTGAGTATGTTGTGTAAGTCACAGTATGTGAAGTGTTATAAATGGAGTTATTTTATAATAAAGTGTGGACTGTTGCTGACACTTATCAATTAATTTCTAGTTTATTCAGTATAATGACAAAATAAGGCGAAAGTCGGAATTTATTATCTATTATCGGACAATGACTCGCGCAAATTGGTTACATTTGGTCAATTTTGGAAACTTACCTACAACAGACAAAGAGACATATGTGGGTTGGTAATGTGTGAAGGTCCTATGACTATACTGTGTAAATGTATGTGGCGGTTTCTGCATATGTAAAAGGCTGTTGCTCGATTATCACTGGAAACAAGTAATTCTCATTTATTTGGTGATAGGGTTGAATATGTAAGGCAAGTGAAATTATTTGAATCAGCATGTCGTCTTTCGGCACGTATTAAAGCCAACTAGAATATTACGAAAAATGTCCAATGATGCGTTTTTACAAACCTTGAAGAGAAAGTCTAGGATCTGGTCCCGGTATTGTTCTGGGTAGTTCACAAGCAGCTTAGAGGTTGCCTGGAAGATGACGTGTATCTCGTGATTTGTTTGGTAACATAAATTAACATGGCGTATGGTGATAAACGCTAACTTTTGTTTCTGAAGTAATATTCTTAGGAAAATGGAAATTTTTAAAAATAAAATGAAATTAATTTCTTGTGATACAAAAATCACTTAATTCTCTATGTTCTACCTATATTAAAATATGACAGACTATAGACAACCTACATGTCAATATGTCTGATTTAACAGTCAATATACCCTAAACATACATAATATCTAATCATCACTCGTGATAATTTACACCAGAACGTTATACATGGGTATTATCTGTCCAGCTTCACGCAAAAACACATCATGGAATCAGACCTTTCAATTAAGAACTTCCACAAAAAAGCATGTAACATTACAGGTTTATAATAAAAGATTTCACATTACCCCTCCACCACTGATCCCTCCAATGCCGTCGAATCTCCTCCCTATGCCAGAAGTGTCGTCAAAATCGTAAGTGACGCCTTGGATTCCGTGTATGAATAAGAAGTAGATCTGTATGAGTACAAGCTGACCCATATCTCTTCCTTCTTGTGACGTACCGGGTAGTGAAGGATAATGGTAACGATTGTTCCAAATTCGAGATTATGAGAAATGTTTTTATTATTAAGTATCTATACAGACTAAGGTTATGACCTGGTTACAGTTCCTTATCTTGAATCCTTGAAGACAAATTGCAGTGTCATTGCACTGGCATAATCTCCGTTGTTTGCCTTTTAATCTTTGCTAAAATTGATAGTACTTTTATTTTGTTTATTAAGCAAAATATTCATGCATTTTTCAAATCGTCCAACACATGTACTACGAGAATATGTTATAAAATCGTAGTTTGATTTTTAATCATATGCTTATCAGGCCTACTTTCTATTTCCCATGCAACTAAAATGATTTTTGGACATTGGTCGCCTTCATTGTAAGCTACAAACACTGTATGTATATTCAGTATCAATAGGCTTATACCACATTGATAATCATAAAACATATAACGTTAAAAAGCACACTGAAATAGATCATATGTGTAGGTTTTGGCGAAATACTTTTCGGCTAAATTGTTACAAAAGAAAGTCTTTGTAACATGTAAATTATGTTTTTTGATTGAAAACATATTTTATTCATTTAAGAAATAGATTGGGCACAAGTTGTGAAACTTATAGAAGCTCTCTCCACGTAATCAACAACTATTTGACAAGGCTAAAATACATAACAAGAAAGTAAGAAATCGACAAGTGACGAAGTGGGTAAACATGTAATATACATTATTAAGGCAAGACACAATTGGAAATGCACTTTGATTTTGGTAAATACGTACATTAGTATTAATGTATTATTTGAACCGTTGACTCTTTCAAATAAATTTATGAACATGGTGAAATATGTTTTCATTGACTGTTTGTTGAAGATTTGGGTTTCCATACAGGATTGTATTAAGATGTAAATAGAACGACGTTTTGTAAATGTTACAAAATTTGTAATTTATTGTAACATGTAAATAAAACGACTTTTTGTAAATGTTACAAAAGAACGTAATTTATTGTAACATGTAAATAGAACGACTTTTTGTAAATGTTACAAACGTCTGTAAATTATTGTAACATGTTTATAGAAAGTCTTTTAATAAATGTTACATAATTATGTAATTTATTGTAACATGTAAAGAGAGCGACTTTTTGTAAATGTAACAAAAGTCTGTAATTTATTATAACATGTAAATAAAACGACTTTTTTGCAAATGTTACAAAAGTCTGTAATTTATTGTAACATGTAAATAGGTCAACGTTTTGTAAATGGTTACACAATTCTGTAATAAATTGTTACATGTTAATAGAACGCCGTTTTGTAAATCCTACAAAATTCTGTAATGTATTGTTTCATATAAACAGAATGACTTTTTAAAAATGAGTAAACTTTCAAATAGATGTGTGGATTAAATGAAGCTCATAAAATTTTCGAATTTCTATTTTACACTGAAGTGGATTAGTTTCAATCCCCTTACCCAAATACGACATGGTTGGTACATGTATACCTTTCAAAAATAAGGGTAGAGTTAGATTTTTACTAACAACTTTTGATAATCTCTATTTCCATTACATTTGAATTGAAAAGCAGAAAGGGTGAGAGTCAAATGAGGTTAAGGAAAGCATTATGATATGAGGAATACATTTATTAATGTTGATAATCAATCGTTATTCAGGAATATTATTGAAGATTTTCTTTATATTTCAATATCTATTTTCAGATAAATGTTCGTATCTCTTCTTTCATCAACTATTCTAACTTATGTACGTACTTTACATAATTACTTTATATAAGTATACTAAATTGTATTTGATCAGTTAACCTAAGCATACTTATCGTGTAACTAAAATCACTGCATACCATAAAAATACGCATATAAAAGTAATGTACTAGTTCCAAACTTAGTACATCTCTGACTGTTAAAGGGACAGTTAACAGAAATTCGGTACCTTGTTCATTTCCCCCTCATCGTTTAGGTGAAATACATTATCCATTTAATTGAGAACGGTGTTCAATAAACTACATTTGATCAAATAACTTTAAATCAAATACGTTCCATTCAGTTATGTCAACTCTATAGTAAATCACTGATTTACACAATAGTAGGCCTAAGCATATAAAAGACGTGTGTGACTTTCAGAGCGAAATGTGTACATCTATTATGGGTACGGTTTGTTGTGAACTCTGGTGTACAGTAAAAGCCTTTCATGTCACAATCACCGATTACACAAATGCCTCGCTGGCCTATATCGTGTACATAAGCCTGGCTGTAATCCAAATACGCTGTGTTTGTCATATATGTGCTGAGTGATTAATCCTGAATTAAACTATCAAGAGATCGAGATAAAATCACTTTGCTTTAAACTCCACAGTGTTATGATATCACAGTACATTACAACTAAACGTTAGTTCTTCTAGGCTTGTCAATTATAACCAACACGCTGTACGCCTTCACCCGCGAAACTAGCCCGGTCTTTTGGACGTGTTCGGACAGGGATCATTGTTATCGGTTTTACCAATAACAAACGAGCTTGCATTCTCTCGACCGACAGTTGTATATTGTGGCTTCTGGGCTGAGACGTGTGGAGATTGTCTGGATATTTAAAACCTTGTTTGTAACTGTGTCGACTTGAAAAGATTGGATTGTTTAAAATAACGAATCAGTTGATGTGTCGTCTGCTTCATATACTTTACCGGAAGTGTAATTAGTATTGCAGTGAAGGTGAGAGTGTGAATTTATTGACGCGGAAATACGATATTGTGTCTAAGGTTGTCATATAGCGGGCTTTGTGAGTTAACGAGCAGACGACATAATTCTGATTTTATGTGTCACAACCTCCGAGTGAGTCTACGGTTGCTAGGCAGTTGATTGACAGCAAATATGATATTGACATGACATGTGTTCAGTGACCCAATACAAGCAGGCGACACTCCAGATTAAGGATTGTCAACGATCTGAGATTCTAAAATGAATTTCTCCAAGTTTCGAGAGAGCGGTGATCTGTCAGATCTGACAGTTGTCGTCGAAGGCAAAATCTTCAAGCTGCACAAATTTCCCCTCTTTGCGAAGTCGAATTATTTCTGTAATGTGACAAGGGGTAACATGGCCGACTCCCAGAAAGTTGACTTGGCAAATTTCCCCGGTGGACACGAGATATTCAGCTTAGTGGCAGATTTCTGTTATAGCATGACCTTTGACCTCACGAAGAACAATATTGTGCAAGTTCGTTGCGCGGCGGAATACTTACAGATGGAGGGCGCGGGAAACTTAATCGAAACTTCGGAAAAGTTTCTTCAGGATACCATCACTTCTGCCAAGATGAGCAGATCCAGTTCTGGGATTATCTCCCTTCTTTTATACTGTGCCAAGATAGGAACTCTCTCCGAGAGATCTGGGATAGTCGACCAATGCACAGATGCTCTAGTTGAGTGTTGGTTGAAACCACCCACAAGGTTCAGCAGCCCCACGTCGAGGAAATCTCCTGACGATAAGGCGGAGAAACCGGTACTAAGTTTATACACGCTTCCGGTGCAATGGTTTGTCAAAATCTTGAAACAAGCAAAAGAAAAGGGCATAAGTACGTCAGAATTAGGAGAAATGGCGATTAAATACGTCACCGCTGCTATGGAGAGAGACGAAGGCGACGATGGAAAGAGTGAGGCTAAAGTTCGTTCACCACAGAAGGATGATGAACTGAAATCTCCAGACAAGAAAGTTGATGTTGCCAAGGTTTTGGATTCAGTTCTGGTTGTTCTGCCAGAAGAAGCTTACACCGTCTCTGACGTCACTACAGAGTGGATTACCAAGGTCCTGAGAATCGCTACAGCGAGGGGCTGTACATGCCGCAAACTACTAGTCAAAATAGCAGGGGAGATGTTAAACAAACTTTCACCGGAAGATTTGTGCATTATCTCCCCTTCAGTCCTTCATGACATTGTAATAGAATCAACCAATGGGGACGCGGACAACGCCCAGAAAGCTTGCAAGCTCGTAGACACGTACATGTCTGAAATGGCGAAGAAAGGAGTTCTGACAGCCGAGACCTTCAAACTCCTGGCAGCTGCTGCCCCCTCTGGAAGCAGAGTGAATCATGATACGCTGTACGAAGTTCTCGAGTACATCCTTAAAACAGGTGAGTCGCCATTATGTCTAAGTTCATTTGGTAAGACATTGACAATGACATTAGGTACGATACTCAGTGCTATAAGTAATTAGTATTGCTTATTATCGTGTTGAGTATATGTCGTCAAAGTCTAATCATCAACAAATATATTTAGTGTTTGACTTTAAATTTGACATTACTTTCCATTGGTTCGTGCCTTAATTAATTTGCCTACACATGTCACTCAAGTTTTAAAAAAAGCGCAAACGTGTTGAGTAATATAGCACAACACGCACATTTAGTTTGAAATCAATAAGTGAGACTACCGACACTCCGCCGTTCGGTTCACAAATCATTCTTGTTCAACATTGATTGGTCAATGTGACATCCTTTGCAGTGACGATATAGGTGTGTGTTGATACTAAGCATATATGAAATGTTGTCATTTTGTCTTATCGTTCATATAAATCCTAGGATAGACATTTATGTTTGTTACACGAAAACATAACTTCTATTTACAGTTATTGTACCGTAAACATGATTTGACTTCATTTAAGAGGTATGTGCATCATGCAATATTCTCTGATTATACATACGTTTGTATAAAGAAGAGAAAAGAATGGAGAGAGAGTTCACCCTTGCCGTACACCTTTAACTCGTTTATTATCGATGAATACTGAACAACACAAGTATGCTCACAATTTTAAAAATTCTAGATCATTATGATAACTGGTAGCTCTCGCGAGGTACCCCAGGTATTAACAACGAAAGCTTAGTACCTAACCTAATTTTTTTTTAATAAATATTGGTAATCGACCGTCGAACATGGAAAGTATGGTTTGTATGGTACAGCTTCTTTAAATATTGTTTCAAATGAACACGTCTATTTTTGAATACATGTACTTGATATTTTTGGCTTTGCTTTTCCACTTATTTACGGTTGCACATGCCCTGAACTCAGATACAACTTTTACAACCAAATAAAAAGAGGGAGAAACATCGCCCTTGCAGCACACCTCTTTCGCATAACAATAGTAGCGATGTTGTTAGAAAATATTGAAAACGCACAACATTATTCAATTGAATGAGTGCTTGTTCATACATTTCACAGATGAGAATGAAATTTGTGTTACAATAGCTTTAGTAACGAAATATTTGTGATAGTATATAGCCTTAAGCTATACAAGCACCTATTATCAATATAAATACATTTTCTATGTTTGCTTTGCACTTAATGTTCGTAACACCACATTTTACTAATGGAAAGTATCCTCTATTAATGATACTATTGACAGACTCAGAGACCATTTATGCTTAGTAGCAGCTCTGAAAGTACAATTCCTTCAGGGTAATAATTGTAGGCTTTGAGCATACCTTAGGGTAATAACTTCGTATAGATTATCAACTTCTTCATTCAAAATGTACTTGTTGAATTTTGCAATACTTCTACAAGTAATGAAATATTATGTTGAAGTAATTTTGATAAAGTTAACCCTTGATGCTCTCTCATTACTAAGATATGTGCAATCCAATGTTATAATGTATGGTACTTACGACTATCTAAGCTTTACAAATCATATACCCATGTATACATAAACAATAATTCTAAATGTCTTTGTTCATGTTAAATACTGTTTCTTATAAATGCTTATATAATATTCAAGTGCAAATGACAATAATAGCGACAATTAATGTATGTAAATATATAGATATAAATATATGGATGAATAATTTCTTTATACGGGCCTTTTCCGATGGAGGCCCTAGGGATTAAATGCAATAAAATGTGTCTGTTGCATTCTACATAATCTTTGATCACATCAATGTTTTAGGGCAGCTGATTCTAATCACAAAGTTCTTGTTTATGACTGTTATTACCATTGTGATCTAGTCTCTTGTGACCTAGGCTTTTGCGTGGTAACACCAAATGACCAAAGCTACTGAATGATATATACCCTTGGGGTTAAAATCAAATTGTCTGCATGTCGTTATTTCACTGTTAGAATTCAACTTGTTCATCAAAGGTTGGATATACATTCTAGTTTCTGAGCGACATTTACTAATACGTAAATTACATAATACATAAGCTAAAGCAGCCTTCCAAATGCAGTAATTGACCATAGCGCTAGAGCAACGTGTGTTTCCCTGGATCGTCTGCAATCAAATACTTTATACAGTATGTCTGAAATCGGATTGTTAAATGAAAAAAATATTGGGAACAGATCAAAATGGCCATTCGAACAAATGGCCACACTGACCTCAGTCAAAATGGCCATACGAACAAATGGCCACACTGACCTCAGTCAAAATAGCCATACGAACAAATGGCCACACTGATCTCAGTCAAAATGGCCATACCAAAAAGTCAAAATGGCCATGGAAAATGTCAAAGGGGTCATACAGGAAAAACAATCATTTCAATACATCTCTTTATCATACAATGACTTTCTTAAAATGAGTTGAGATTATTTTTCTATTGGCTAATTTTCATTACTTTGAACTGAACTGCAACATTAAAGGATCTAATGGGGAGAAACTGGAAAAGATGATGGTAGAAAGTATATTTTGTCTCAGACTCAGACACTAATCTAAATAATTTGACATTTCGGTATAGCCATTTTGACAAAGGGTCTGTGGCCATTTTGACCTGCGCATAGTGTGGCCATTTTTTCTTGTGACCATTTTGACTAGGACCCGAAATATTTAATTCAATGAATTGTTAAACATTTCACATGTCCGACTGTCCTCGGTAATGCACGACAGTTTTCCCAGGAGTTGGTGATAAATCAAAGCAGAGCTCTCTGTAACAAGAAATTGTCCATGTGACTAAAATCAATACCTGCCCTTGGGCTATAAGCACTTAATCTTCAATGTGTACATTCTCTATAGTGTTTGCATGACCAGAGATTAAAGGTTGTCCCCTGTCACTGAATGTGAACAATAGTGTTGGTCCTCTGACAAAAATGTTTTCGTGCACTTATTAGCATAGATTATAGTAAAACATTATTTAGGGACACGAACTGATTACATAAGTAAGTAATGTATGTATATAGACACTCACGTGTACTTCATATATCCACAAATTGACAAACCTTGATATATTCAAATTGAACCACGTTGACACTCACATATTGACACAAATCTTTTGCAAAATGTGTCAAATAAATATTTAGAATCATTCTCTTCCCACAGAGGTTACTCCCTTCGGATCGGAAATCTGAAGGAAGTAACCTCTGTGGGAAGATAATGATTTAGAATGTAATGAAACTTGAATTTGTACTGTATTGTACTGACTGTTACGTTTAATCAATCATTTAACCCTTAAATATTTGACAGACATATCTTACACACTGACAGATATCTTTACATACAGACAGAGCTCTTAACACAATACATGACAAAGAAACGCTAAGAAACACAGGAGCGGATAAATTTAGGACAAGCGGATGGGTGGAAACTCCTCTATTCACGCCCTCCTAAAAAAGAAGTTGTCATCCATACACCTGTCCTTCTTTGACTTCCAACTTCCAAAATGACATAAATAAAGATCAGATTATAATAATCGAACGTGTTTATTCATAAACTGGGAGAGAGAGAGCGATAGTAACTATGCTGTTATGACTGCTGTTTTGGCTTTCCTTCAGATTGTTTCTTTCTCGTTATTCCTTTTGATTCATGGTGAAAGCTATCGCTTTCATTGACTATGTCGTTACTCTTATCACAGATCCAGTAAATAGTCAAGAACTAATTTGACACGTTTGACACCTAATTAGGACATCTAATATAACATATCTATATGAAGGTTAAATTTACAAACCTGAATATTGACAATACATTCTCAACGACACTTAGTGGTAAATGAAAATTACAACGCAACAAATGAAATATGTTTATGTAACAAATACATAAGAATGAACTTGTCAACACTAGTCATTAATGACATTATGCTTTGACAACGACACTGTGCTATAACTAACCAATCGGGATCGGAAGACGAGCTAAATTAGTCAAGCATTGTTGCTATCATAAATTACTTCAATCTCAACTACTGACTCTTCTCACGGCGCTGTAAGGTACCTGATTCGCGACAAGAGGCTATGGTTAAGTGCCAACAATGTACAGTCGAGAAGCCTATAATGACAAGCTATTATATGTCGATAACATGATATGAACATAGGTTGTGACCTTAATCCATACCTGCCACTAGCAATACCCGTACTATCATATGACTGGTATAATACCTTCTGACGTGCTGTCACACATTGAATCAATAACTACTATATCAAAATATCGTGTTTCTAATTTTAAATACACATGCTATACTAATATTCTTCAGTTGTATCTAGAAGTAAATATTCTTATACAAATAAGATAAATAATTTCTTATTTTATAACACAGCGTGTGTGTCCCCTTTAATAAACAAATTAACGAATAAATGTTTAGTTCGCAACAGTTATGTAAGAGTGTTGTTGAATATATTGAACTACATGTAATCCTAAACCTTATTTTCCTATGAAATATAAATCAAATGCCATACATAATATTTGTTTTGTATAGGTTTACACATAGAAATATATTAATGCATTTTATAGATTTAAGAACATAACCTTTATGAACTCTCTGAAGGGCATTAAGAAATGGAAGACGTAGGACAACAAGAAACTATTTGTTTGATAACAACTTCTTGTGTACAAACACCAGGTTTCGGAGTTTCTGCTTACTCCTTACTGTATTCCTCTGTTCTGGAGCGGTATTCGGATAAGCTTTTAGCTTGTTTCCTAATCCAGTTCTTCAAAAGAAATAAATATGTTTAAACCACTCTATTCCACCGGATGAGGTACATATCAGAAGCAAGGGACTAACCCCTAAAGACATAACCCTGAAAATGGTGGATTTGATAATATTTATTATCATATAATGGCGGGTGTTATCGATGCAATAAAGCAATCTGATAAACTTGGTATCCAAATCTGATAAATATGCAAAACAGGTCAAAGGTCAATTACACGAACTACTTTCGGAAAAATTCCACTCTTTCATGCGAATCCTAAAACTGTTTACGAATCACTGGAAAGCGTAACCGGGAGTTTATCCGTGTATTTCCGCTTGAAAGAATGGACATTCGAAAAAAAAATTCATCTGATATGAAACTGTGCATTTTCAGTTTTAACAAAGTAAAGATAATTGTAGATTTAATCTAAGAATCATTCAAAACTTCAGTGCGCTATTGGCCAACAGAATCAGCAAGTAGCTGCAGTGTCCTGTGTACAAAATGAATTTGATGTGTCAGCGTCAAACCGACACGCCTCGTCGATCGCACTAGCGTTTCGGCAGTTCTTGAGGGCTGAGCATACGGTATTAGATACATTTATAGGTACTTATTGTCATAAACGAAAGAAACAACCTCATCCCACAAATAATTACCGTTTAAGTGTGAAAGATACTGTTATGCAGCAATCCGAATCAACCCTGCAACGCAGCTTCCAAAACATTGAAACTAGAGTTACTTCCCTTGTTCTAGCGACGTGACCAAGTGATGAGTGCTTTTTAATTATTAGATAGGTGCATATGAATTGATTGAAAATATCTACATGAATAAGAAATCAGCGACCAATTGTTGATTTTTTAATAAACGCGCACATCGTGTTTTATTTTATTTTTTAATTAAGAACTATTTCTAGGCACTTCACAGCCGTTGTCGTGACCATCACTTTGATGTACCGTCTATAATATTACTACGCTAAAACTAGGTCAATTCTCTTTCCAATTTTACTACAAAAACACGCTTATTTTAATAATGACATAAATGATAAAGAGATTATTAACCTCGTGTGTTTCCGTATCATTAATATCATATATTTGGAATAAAAAATAATGTATTATGCTCGCCAAAGGCTCGCATAATACAATTTTTATTCCAAAAATATGATATTAATGATACGGAAACACACTTGGTTAATAATCTCTATCAGTTTCCAAAATGTTCAATGTATTGAATAAATGAGTAACGTTATTAGAAATACATGCAATTTACACAGTGAAGAAATATAACAGAGTTATATCTGTGATCACGTTATCTGCAATGGTACGAATTATTGTACTTTTCAAGTCCCTTACGGGATTCGAACCCACACCCTCAGAGTCAGGCACCAATCACCAGCACTGACTATCCCAACAGCTTATATCCACTCGATAAAGTAATGATAAGAATAAAATAAATTATAACAATCTTTTTTCTTTAGTTTACTTACCATATTGCTCACATAGGTATTCAAAGGAAAAATCTCGCAAATGTAGTACCAATATACCTATGCTTTATTAAAGGGAGACTACTCTATTACTCTGTATTCTTCACGTCCACTTCTAGTGTACTGATATGTTTATACCCATACACTTGACATATCTTAGCAGCGGGTAACGGTTCTGATAACCATTTGGCGACAGGACAAGTGTTATTACTAGTGTTATTTACAGCATGGCGGTACACTGATAAAACCAAACACTATAGGCTACCAACAGGTGAGATCGAGTAACTTCGAAGGTTTAATAAAAACGTAATAAAGAATAAATAGGTTTCGTCTTCTCCAGTCAACAATGAAACAAATACAAAAACAATCCAAATTAGCACTTCAAACAAGTGTTATAGTTTTTCTACTTATATGGGGCCCTTGAAATCGATTAAGTTTTGGACTCATCAATTATCTTCCAACAGAGGTAACTTAATTCATTTCTTCCCACATTACACATGCTATAATTGGGTCATATTTCACCAATTTCTCAATTCAAGCAAGAGAGCTTGCTACACGGAATAATGTCTGCCTTGTCCGAACTAAAACTATGTATAACTAACTTTGATTGCAATCAATTAAGAATTATTATTGCTAGCCAAGAAAGGGTTCTAATTCTTACATAGGTTACGTGGGAAGTTATGAGTTGAGAAACATCTTTGGGAGAGAATGGGACTCACTCTAACACGCAATATCATTACCAAACAAACATACACGGATTCTGTATACATGGCGGAAATGATGAACAGATAACTTGCCGGCTGCAAATGATGACCTTTCATCCAATCTTTAACGCGAGCTCACGACAGCCGCATGGCCTTTGGATCTTTCTGAACTTATATCCTATAGGGTATCGTTTTATCAATGTTAAACACTGGTACATGGGTACATGTACATTCCAGTAGGTAAATATATCTCAAGATATACATGTATATACATGTAGCTTAAAAAAAACAACAGAAACTGTCAATTGCACTCATCAGATGACTCTCTGATTCTGAAGCTTCAGGACTAACAAACATTGGGTGTTCTAAAACATGTTTACATTGCCGGATAATCCCCTTTTCTCTTGTCAGATTGTATTTAGGTTGAAAGAGAAAAGAAATTGGGCGCTTAATAGAACTAAAAAACATCTTAACTTGCTAAACTTTTCCTTTATGTCTGAAATATCTTTTGAGAAGGCGACCCTAACTATTTGTCCTTAGGTTATGTCTCGAGTCTCTGACCTATAGCAGGAACCTCTGGACCTGCTCAACTCCTGGGGTCTGACATGACCCTTCAGATACCCATTTGGCCAGTTTGCTTCTACCTACTAGTATATTAGTAAACAAAACGTTTATTTCTCTTTTTTCCTCAGAGAAAGACAAGATGAGTTCTGACCAGCAAAAAGAGCTTCTGAAACAACTGAACTTCTCTCTGATGTCTGAAACGACTCTGCAGAAGGCGTTCGACTCGGAGCTTGTTCCTCAAAGCTACATCTCGAAGGGAGCTCTGAGTCTCTGCCACAAACTGAGGTCCGAGCTGGACTCTGTGAAGTACATCGCGGAGATGCAGGAGGAGGAGCTACAGAAGTACCAGGCCAGGGCGTCCTCCTCTCCCTCTGCTCCTCCTGCTGCTCTGGCTTCCAGGAACTCCGACTCCGGTGGGTGTGCTACTAGAATAACAACTTTACCCCCAATGTATAACTGGCGCCAGTTTTGTTTATGTGTAGGATAAAACACGATACAGAGGTTATGCTTGGGATTGTAAAACCCGAGGTAAGAAAGCTGAGCGGGAAGTAAGACCGAAAGCGAAGCTTGAGGTCTTACTTCCGCGAAGCTTTCTTTCATAACCGAGGTAGAGTGTTTTATCTAACTTAGATACCGTAAAACATAAATGTAAGCGCTTATCGGGTAGTGTTTTTTATTTATTTTATAACTGTCAAATGTCAAAATTTACATTATATAATGTTTGATTCCCAAATTCTGCGTTATAAAGAGTCTCCCGGACTAGCGTTATATAGAGGCAGAGACAGTGTGACTGTAAATAGAGGAAATCCACACAGTTCTTTCGGCTTCCTCGGTAGCGTAGAGGTAGAGCGTCCGATTTAAAGACCAACGGGTATCGAGTTCGATTCCCGCCATCTACACTCTAAAAAAGTTATCTTTGTATACTTTTCGATAATAATTGTTATGAATTGAGTTGTGAAAAAAATCTTAGTCTCATTTAGGGTCTTACTATCAAAAGTAAAAACTTACTTTCACAATAAAAACCTCATACGTGGTTATTATCAGAAGAAATACCGAATGAAATAATAATGAGGGGTTATTACGAGAAAACAAGATACCTACGAAACAATAGACAAAATCCCTGATAGGTTTCTAACACCGGTTAATTTAAGTATCGTTGCATTCCGTCACCTTTCTGTGCGGGTGTGTCAGTGTGCCGCGCTTGTTCATGGTAGTGCAATCAGAAATTTCTTACACAAAAAGACTGGCGCGAGTTATGCTTTGCTGGGGAAGTTGGTAGGATAAGGACGTCAAAACCACTGGTTAACTTTCTGCTTTACAATTTTCTTAACCATCCACTGTGCCTTTTAATATAAATGATTCATTGAATATACCGATATTTTAATCAGAATGTTCCATATAAACCAGCTTATATGATTAACATGCCGATGACCTAATTATAATTTAAAAATATAAATTCAGCCAAGGACACTGTAGAAGTCATGTCTACATGGCGTGGAAGATAATCCAAGTCAGGGAGAGGTTGGGGTCTTGTGGGATTGTGACTGGACGTTAATTAGAGATTAAGATATGTCCTAGCTTACCTCAACGTTAGTCGATGTTCGTCTACGCTTATTAATAAGTAACATATCTGTTTAGGATTCTCTGACTCTCGCGAGAGTTTGAAGGCAAGCCCGGACACCACAGACGCAGTGAAAGCAGCGCAAGATGTCCTCTCAGCTGCCCGATCCAAACTGTCCGGTCCAGTTTATTCCAGCCGGACATCTCAGTTCCCATACACTTCCTCGTCCTCTTTCCACACTTCCGGTGTGGAGCACGACGTCCCTCACGAGGACGAACTTGAGTTCCGGTTTGACCGGACGTTCCGCAGTCTCGACCAACGAGCCAATCAGCGTCGACCAACCTACAACTCGTCCTCCAATCATTCTTCGCATAGGACTTACTTCCCATACTCACATAGGTACTAGCGGAATGACCTGGTCGGGATCACGTAAAACTCTTTGCTTAGCACGTCTTCCAATGAGACAAATATTTGGTATGTTTCTCAATGGCTCGTTAAGTCACTTCATGAGCCGGGACTCAGAAATCAAAGTATGGCACCTAGGGTTTATGGCCAAAACCATTGTATATTATTATAGAGGGTCTGCAAATTCATTCTGTATTACCAAATTGTAATTACCAAATATAGTAAGAAACCTGCTTCACCAGTGTATTTGTATCCTCCAATTCCCTGATTGTCTTCATAGGGTTTGCCTCGTATATCGCTATAAATAACCAGTCAATAAAATGACTTTCATTCGAGCAATATTGGCAGCGCGCGAATAAGAATGCCTATGAACGACCCTCCAATTTAAAATCATGACATTTCATTAACTGACAAAATACATGATATGAGTAACTAGCATTCCGCGAAGCGAGGAAGAATCCTAGAAGAGAACCAGGGGGATTGAATTAGCATTTCGGATATAAATACACCGACGGAACAGGATTGTAGGAAACCGAATATAATCATGGACACATTTACCAGCACCATGCTTTCTTGTATCAAGAAGGAAGCTGCCAATAGCTAAATAAGATTAAAGCAATCATTAAAATCATTCTCGTATTTGATGACTGTTTATTGAAGAATAGATTCTATAAGCGTAAACTAAGGAGAAAGTTTGGATTGATTGTATACGTCCACAAGACCAACAATGAATGTGGTTTGTCTTCATTGCCAATGTAATAGACCTTATATTTACTTAAAAAATTGTGCAGTTATTCTATGGATGATAAATGCAGCATATTCGCATAACTTGTATATTAGTGTATATTTAACTTCTCTCGGGGGAAAATGTTTTCCGAACAGTTCATTACATATTACTAATTACCATAAAGCTTTAAAGTGAAACAGTATTAATACAACAAAAGATTACAACATGAGGAATAGACGATCATTATACACAAGGGTTATCGAGAATTGAGAGTTATCATTTGTACATATCTGGTAACGAAATTTGTTTTACATGTGCATAGGTATAGATAGTTTAATATTTGTGGTGACTAGGTGGTGAGGGCTTCTATAAGTTGTATAACTTGTGCCCAATCTATTTCGTAAATGAATAAAATATATGTTCAATCAATAGTTTATATACCACCCTATAATTAAAGTAATGTCATCACAAGCATATAGACAAACATTGTATGTGCTGTTTGACAAAAATGCCAAGGAGTTATTTCATTGAAAAATATCAACCTGGGTGCTGTCCTGGAGATATTTACTGTATAAATGCTTTTAACTTTTCTTTTATATAAACATAAATGTCGTAAGCGTGTATATTTGCTATATACATGAACAAATACAGGTCAGACAGCTTCCTTGTCGGCCCCCAGTTTGTAATTGGAAAATCATTTATCAAGCTGATTTGTTAAAAACGTCAATTTTGAAACAATTGTAGATTTCTTTTAGACAGAGAGGGCAACCTTTTTCAACATTGGAGGATGTGTGGTCCAGAGAACAAATACAAAATACGGTATTAATGGTATTGTAGAGAGAATTTAACAATACCCTCTTGATTGTGTACTGATTGAGTTTTGAAGTACCGTGTAATGTAATGATAGGGATACGATGAGTTATTTATAGACAGACAGACAGACAGACATTTTATTCAGTATAAAGGCCAAAGGCCCAAAATACAATTACATTACAAATTTGAAACAAGTGCACATAAAAGATAACAGGTTTATGAATTAAAAATTGCAGCTCTAGTTTTACATATACATTTAAGTTAACAACAATCATGATAATACCTTTATCTTTACTGCTGAGAATGTAGATTTAATTATGTGTGTTTGATGTATTCTACAACAATGGAGCAATAAATTTATTTCTAGCATTTTCATACAATTTACAATAAAAAAAGAATGTGGATTTCATCTTCAATACAGTTAATATATACAATATTAACTGAGTTATTTATAGTAGCTATAGGAAATAAAGAATGCCATATTATCACTTTTACTTTCTTCAAGTATATTTATACAGCCATTATACTACATTGTCCATTCATGTAAATTAGAATATGATGCCTAAATGTCGATGATTATTTCTATTAAAGAATAAAGGCAATGAACTCGTTATCTATCGAAATGATGCAGTTCTTAATATCAATTTACGTGTATAAATATTCTTCTTGAGAGTCACGAAATATCAGTTTGTATAATATTTTATTAAACTATATGTATATATTAGTCCTAGAATTCAACACAATGTGTTTTGTATTTATTTTATTTATTTGACGATGTTACTTTATGACAATGTATTGATATACAAACTCCAATATGTAGAGTATTCTTTGTATTTTGTGCAGTATACCAAAAATAAACAGAATATTATACATAAATGTACTATCACTACTTCCGTATGGTAAGCATAATTGATGTTCATGCTATTTCGATATGTTGTAATGGAACAGACCACCAACAAATGTGAATAAACACTGAGAATATACGTTTTTCTTTTCGTTTTACATCAAGGAACCGGGAATACTGATTATATTGTAATAATTTCGTAAAAATGTCGTATCGCTTCTTAAAAGGAGGGTTCTATCGGGGGTATTTCTTGTGGAAACGAAATTTGAGAAAGTATTCATGTTTACACACATATATGTTATTAATACATGATTAAAACAGTCAAATTCAATGATACTAATGAAGGTAATATTTTGATAACTTTATATTTCACAACTTGATAAACAATAGTGCACATTTGTTGGGATAAAAAAAAAATGAGAATTGAAGCCATGTGTAAAATAAAACAGATGAGAATTCTTCAATATCGTCACCTAAGAATATTCAACAATTGAAACACTAACATTAAATACATGAAAATATGAGCTCGATAATTTATCCTGAGGGTAACAAAATGACAGATCAAAGACCATAAATAAATTTATTTTATGGTCTCTGGACAGATGTATATACATGTACTACCTTGAAAACGTCCACATAAATTTTGTACCTGGACAACAGCATATTATGTACAGATTTAGAACAAACATCGATATCCCGTCTGGTTGATAATGTTTACAACACTGTTCTACTCTATTAATTTAAAATATAATAAAAAAAACATTTGCTAAATCAAAAACGATTCAGAAAATGTTAATAAACATGTTAAATCTAAACTACATTGTTGTTCATTTTATTGTTATTACACACATTAACAGTCGTATGGCATTGTGGAATTGTGTATGACCCAGAGAAAGATTCAAACTTGGGTTGAACTATACCGGTTGTGGTCCGCATATATTTCCATCTGAATTACCTCCCTTGAATGAATCATCTTTGCATGACGGGAAATATTCGAACAGGCCAATCAAAAGAAAGTTTACATCGGAAAATTTCAAAACCCGGAGCGGCAACAGAAGTTAGAAGAAACAATGTCCTAAGGAATATTTGATATATTAGTTTTTTTACAGGTAAAACATCAACATGATGACGGGATCGAGGTAAGTTTTTGTTGTTTTTGACATATTTCGATAGTTTGGATATTTTGTAAGTTTGTGAAACAATATAAAATCCATTTGCCTATCGGCAGGCAGCAACTTCAAATCTGAGTCTGTTTAGAATCTTTACCGTTCACATAATATTGAAGCCAATGAAATGAAAATTATGATCACAAGAAACGCTACTGGTAATGATTTATATAGATTTAAGTCAACTGTTATTTGTAATATTTTTAATGTTATGGGAAATGTGTGTGAATGTAATTTAACAATATGCCTTCAATGGTTTTAGACATAAACATTGATTTTATTCTGTTCACATGAATGATATGAAAGTTTGATGTATTAATAATTTTCGAGATATTGACATCATTACTATGTTTCTGAGCAAAGTGTCAATGTCACTGATAAAAGTGGATTTTTTGTTGAGTAATCAAAATTTGCTAGGTAATAATTATTAATCAAAGTGAGACATCTTTTCATACTTAGAAGGTATGCACATTAAATTGTGAGTATCGCACTTCATTGCCATTGGGTGCACTGCCAACTAGATAAACTAACAATAAAAGATCTTGGACAGGGATCAAAGCATAAAAATAGTCTACAGGCATCCTTAGTTTAGAAAATCTTAATCTAAACGTTGGTTTCTGTGCGATGACTGCGCACCCGACATAGGAAGATGTCTAGAATACTGGACTACAGGCATCCTATGCACGAAAAAGACAGTTGAACAAATTCAAGGTATAAAAGGAAAATACAAAATAAACGAGGTCGTTGTGTGCGCGTTAAAATGTATTCTATTCAACCTCATCATTAGTTGCATAAAGAGTAGGTTTTTTGTAGTCAGAATGGGTTTGTAAGCGTCAATTTCATTACTTTCGCAAGCAGATCTAACGTTGGTTTTGAATACTTTCGTAAGATATGGAATAAGATCATTATTACCCAAATTACAAATAGTGGTAAATTATTATCTTTTGATGTTAATCTAAACGATAAAATTTATTAAATAGACATAAAAGGTTTTAATTGGCACTGTGTTGTGTTGTTTGCATTACTATCATTAATATCTTTCAGTTTGACTGTTTTAATTATGTATTGATTACATTAGTGTAAACGGGAAAATCCTCTCTAATTTCGTTTCTAAAATCAATACCCGATAGAATCCTCCAAATAATAATACATGTCATGAAAAACATGTCGCTTCAACCATTTTGTTCAATCCGTCTACAAAACCCACATCTACAAAGCCGATCTGTCTACGAATACGACTACGAACTTGTTCTGCCAACGAAATCACTGGTTCCCATCACCTACTTATCCTTGTTGTTTATTAAAATTGTTTATTGATAATATGCTCCAAACATGTTTTAAACCAATTATTTCTTGATGGGTAGTTAAATAAATTTTCATGTATACGTCATTGCTAACTGTTTTTGGTTATTTTGGAATTTTATGTATTTTGATAACTAAGTATCTTGCGAAATGTCTCAACAAAATGTGACAATGTTTTATTATACTTTTAAACTCTTGGTGCATTTCATAAGTACCGGTATGACTATGTATATGGCATGCATATCCTTACTTTGCAGTTGTATCTACAAATGGTCACTGATGCTTTAGAATTAGATTATTTTTATTTTTATTATACATGAATATCTTCCTTTTGTGCAATTAATTATAAAAACAAATATTCAATCAAAGAAAGAGATCCTTTGTGCCTGACAAAAGTATAAAAGCTAAAAGATTGATATAAAATTAGGACCCAAGTTTTACACTTACACTCTTTGTAATTACAGTAGCAAAGACATGATCAAGTCTGAGGTGACGGGGAGACTTGACGCAGCCCTCAACAAACTGTACCACATCTGGAATGAGATTGGAATATGTGAGTCGCAGATGTCGGAGCGGGCGGGCACTGTGTCACATCATCTGTGCAACCTCCTGGAGGAAATGGTTGAGGAGGAGTCGTCACTCAGGACACAGATCCAACAGAACATCGTCAGCTATACTGAGGACATGGTCAAGATATCAGGAGAGTTGGTCGTCTCTCCATTCAAGGTATGTACAATACTAGTTTAATATGGTACAAAATCACATGTATATGTTTATTCCGTTCAAGGTAGGAGTAATATAATATTTCCTTGACAAACATCTGATTTTGATCCTCTCATCAAAGTAAACAACAAATAAATTCTCTTAAACAGTTGTAGGCAAATACAGAATTAAGGAACCAGACCAAGTTTCAATGTTTTAATTGATAGCTTTAAGCATCAAGGCCTCCTTTCACAAAGCAACCTTGACTGAGGTAAACTTTTTAAACTCCCATTCTTAATATTACGCCAACGTCACTTACTGTCACCTTAAAGGAAGGCCGAAATGAAATATTTTCTATTGAATTCTAACCTGCATTTGGTTCATCAGACTAACATGTGAAAATGAGACCCAAAAAATAGGTAATAGGTTGTTGATTTATTAAACTCAAACTTTGCAAAAAACATTGTCTGCTTTTCGACGGCGAGCGACAAACGAAAAATGGGGCGGGGCTTAGTGAGTTGGGGTTAACCGGAAGTGACGTACGAGAAGGGACGGAATGTAAACATCCGCTTACTACTTATAATGGAAAACACTGGGGAACTGGTCAGCTGATCTGTATTATCTACGCTTTGCAACAATGCCACACCGCTGTTCTGCTGTAAACTGTTCAAGTAATGTTAGTTATCAAGTTTCACTTTACAAATGTCCCAAAATATCGGTATATATATCAAATATAATTGATATGAATAGTGAAAGATGGTGGATTCATAGACGTTCGTAGACATAGGATAAATCAATGCTAATGAGGGGATGAGATATATGATGACATATGAAACCAGGATATGATAATATGAACGAAGTAAAGTTGAGACAACAAAATCAGATATTCGGTGTTGTTGTTATTTTTTGTTGGAGAATGTTTGTTTATAAAATAAAACAACAAACGTGAAATTAGCAAACGCTGGCGAAGTAGGCCCTACGGTAAGCCATCGACAAACAAAGCACACCACAACATCCTGATTTTTTAACGTCGTTAATCTACCGACAACCTAATTTACTAACAGTACATTACAACAATCAATCAACTCACCACATATTTTAAAACACCAAAGGAAGTTGGTTATCAACGATAATAATACGTCTACGAATCCACCTATGAAAACACTGCATCCCAATGTTACATTTTACGATTTAGTTATCACTTATTAACACATTAAAACATTCAGAATCTAATAGATAATAAAAAAATGTTTCCAATAAAATGCTTGGTTAATCAAATAAACATCGTATTAAATTGACATTTCAGCAAGAGTGTCAATAATGTAAGAAACTTACCTTATAAACGTATCCAAACGGACAATATGAATATCCAAATGCACATAAGACAGAAATTGTAAACCTATAAATCCATCAATGACAGTACTTGGAAACAGAAGATGGTCAAATGCTAACCCGCTTTCAACAAAAGTCTTTTCGCAAATGGCAAGATAGAAAAACAAATAGACTGAATGTCGCGTTAAGTGTATTGTGTGTCACCAAGACAGGACGTTTGACAATAAACATATATGACATGCCGGTCACCGACATGCCACTTGTTATATAATTGAATCGGTCCAGTAAACTTGTTATCTGTACAAACATAATTACACTCCTTCCTTCTCACATACCCAGCTTCTTAATTGCGTAAACTAATATGATGTAACAACACCTCTCCCCTTTGATCTGGAAGTGAAACAAAACAAACATCTGTCTGGAAGATACATCTGTATGGTCCGCTAACCTGAGAATTGTGTGTTGGTGTGCTGAAGTGACACATACAGGCTATCAGACAATATTTTAAACCATTTCGTTTTCATTTAAAATGCTACTGGTAACATAATTCTTTAAATTCGATAATGTTCGTTGTCTATATCAATCTGTGTTATCATAATGTATATGTTTATCGTATACAATAGAGCAATCTTCATGTAAATTTCATTGAGCTTGTTGACCAATCCAGTTCATTTATTTATTCATGAAAGTGAAGTGAAAATGGTTTGCATTGCATTACATCATATGTAGAATATTTTAATTGACAAACTTAAAATACAGTAATCTTTTATATTAAATACTGAATGTTATTTATAAATCTGCAATATGTTGTCTCGGTTGTTTGAACAGTCAATCGTTCAGTGTATATGAAATTATACCTACCATATATATTTATTTATTAATACATACAAAACAAAATTAACATGCCGATTATTCAACATAATTTGATCGATTGATGCTACTTAATCTCTCTTCACTCGATTCCCGCGAGAGTCTTCTTCCCTTGTTTCAGTGTCACTTGAACTGTCATATGTTTCTTTCTAGTTCCGCGATTAATTGCTACAAACATACTATACAAAAGCGCCGAATGCACTCCAATTAAGCACGCCCCAGTTGTTGTAACCATATGAAATCGCTAGTTGAATAGTTAAGTAATCCGTTTATCGAAAATTGGGGTTGTTTTGATGACGTTTTCTGTCTTATATGAGCAGTTTAAAAGTTAGGAAAACGGGTTAAATTATGATTAGCGGCCATAATGAGGCTCCTTCACGTACGTCACAGCACGATACGCTTTAGTGACCACCTCCGCCCACTTTCATTCTGGTCTCCGGGGCTTAATTAGGCACTTATTTTAAAAAGCCGTATTTAAGTAATTTATGGGTCGATTTCATAAATTTAAAATCGAGCCTTTTCATCGAAATACGAATTTGACCATATGTCATTTCATCTAACCTTTAATGCTTTGTGCAAGAAGGCTTTGACAGACACTGTGACACTGTGGGACTGTTCATCTAGAATTTGGGTCACCTTGTGCAAAATTATTAGGTGACCTGATCTGAAGGAATCAAGGTTAACTCAAGTGTTTACTGTTTAGATTGTCTCAATGCAATAGCACTGACATACTCCTGTTTGTTTCTGCTACAGCCGAAGGAATCACTGACCATGCTCCAAAAGGAGAAAGAGTTGAGAGCGAAACTGGAGTGTCTCCAGCTAGAGAAGAAGACGCGCATGAAGAACCTGAAGACACTGAAGGACCAGGACCAACACCTGTGTGAGGTTCTCTGTTCCACCCCGTACTACATCGCATCTGGAACTGTCCCCACCAAGGAACAACTCAAGGAACTAGAGAAACACATCTTCACTCTCACAGCTGAAAAGGTAAAGTGCATATTATAGATTTGTGACATATTCTTAGTGGCCCAAATGATACAAAATGTACAAGATAAGTCCTGTACGAAAGCCCATAACATGGTTACAGTGTTGATTCTAGAGCGCGGCCTTGCGGGAATCCCGCTAATTTTATTAAAATGCCCCCAATTCAGAAAACAGTGCGTCACCAAGGCCGCAAAATATAAATAAAGGCCGCAAAATACATTTCTGTCCGCGGTATATCTTGCTGAATAATAGACGTTTAGTAGATTGAACTTGAAAGGATACTTTGAATGAATGAATGAAACATCGCGAGTGTCTGTGTGTCGACGTAAACAATCTTATTTTAGACCAATCACAGCTGGCCTTATAAAACACCTTTCTGCGGAGCTGCACTTCGACAGCATTCAACCAATCACAGGTCGCTAAACATTAGCATAAGCCTCGCATGAACTTAAATTCTTGTCGGCTGCTCGAGTTGTTTTTATGCCAAAATTATGAAGAGTTTAGTTTTAAAAAAAGAAGTTCAAGTCACAGAAACATGCAACAAGGATACATCAATTGTAGAACCATCGATGGATTCCACGGATCGCGATCATCCACATGCAGACAAAAGACAGCACTTGTATCGTAAATGCCGATCTCACGTGCTCCAAATACTTTCATTATGACAAGTTAACTTTATAACATTAAATACGTAATTTAGTTCGCTATTTCATGTTAACTGTGCAGGGAAATAGTTACTTTTTTACGCATTTATGTGCATAAACATTGAACAACGTTTTAAGAAAATATTATTGTAAAAATTAGGTAACTTTGTACTTCAACATATTTTAATGTTAATTGTCGTCAGGAGACAACAATGGCTGTTGTTATCACCAAAACATTCAGCTACCGGTAACTTGGATTTTATAAATTTTAATGCAATCAACATTTGAAATTTGTTATGAAAAATAATAATAAGTATTTGTAATGATGATAATTAAATTGACTTATTTAAATCAGCTCCATTCCAGTCAATTTCCCAAAGACGATATGTAATTTTTATTTTCCCAAACGTTTTTCGCATTTCATAGCGTATTGTAAGATTAAGGGCAATCTCTTTTTAATTACTTTGTGTTTGTCAGAATGATTTATCTTAGAAAATCAATACGAATATTACCTTAACATTCACAATCTATTCTGTTTGAATTATTGATTTGTTACGGCACATATATCCTTTGAATGTATCGGCCTTTACTAGCAAACATTCTAAGAAGTTGCATAAAATGCTTGTTTTTAAATATTCATATAAAAGGAAAGTAAGAAATGTTATCTTTTCTATTGAAATTACATGTTTTAAAAGATAGCATGGAAACATAGGTGTTGACACTAGTGACAGAAAGTAAAGGTAATCTTTACAATTTCTTTTTTGTTTTCATTTACCCCCTGTAAGTTAGTGGAGGCCCCCTATTTTGAAATGTGATGGGGCATTGGGCCCCCTTTTTTAAATTCCTAGAATCAGCACTGTGGTTACTTTTGTTTTGGGTCGGTAACTTCAGAATCTTTTTGTGTAATTTTACCGTGACAATTGACAAAATCAAACTTTCAGGCTGGCAGCTTTCTGATACCGCTAGTGGCTGCAATATTACCCATGTGGCATTAAACAATAACTCACTCAACTTTTCTGACATTTCATACACTGTGATTTATTTGTCACATGGACATCACTCCTTCACTGATCGTTACTGCTATTTTCTCAAATATATTTTTATTTAAATGAGTTTGTTTTAGCCACTTACTGCTATTTTCTCCTCAAGTTGCTTGATTTATGGTCATTAATAATATATTCCAATTTAATTTTTATGGATAATAAGGCTTCTGTTCAGAGAAACATTTGTTTCGTTATGTCTTGTAGAATCTGTTGTTATAACTTTTATGAATGTTTATACATGTATGTGCTGCTCCGTCAATACAGGAAACCAGACATCAAGAGTTCGTCCACCTAAAGAAAGATATCATAGATTTGTTTAACGAGATGGACCGTAGTCCAGACTCGTCATTCGAGCGAGACATCATGTGTGAAGACGACGACTCCTTCCAGCTGTCCACCCAGAACATGAGGACTCTGAAGTCTCTTCACCAAGAGGTACGTCTCTATACTGTATACATGTTCTATTGTTCAGGCAGTCATGTCAAGTCTGCAGGTGATAGATATATCCCTGTGTAAAAAAAAAGTTACAACCTATTATAACTCAAAAATAAGATTTCTTAGATCCCCTTCAAGGAATCTGCAACCTCTGCAGGTTGATTCGTATTTTTTCCCTGCTTAACATTTCTAGTTCAGATGTCTCCCCTTTCTTTTCTTACAGCCCTATTTAAAACTTTATATTATATATATTACTTTATATATCAAATTTATATTGTTTGTAAGATCTAATGGATTGTTATTCAGGGTCTTCAAAGATTTCCATGAATTTACATTATTTTACTAAAAGTTTATTTCAATCTTTCATGTAGACATAGACCTATTCATTCGTCACAAACTGAATCACTCATAATATATTACATTTTCAGCTGGAACAAAAGAAAGATGAAATGAAACAAACTACCCTAGATCTGTGGTATCAAGTACATTCACTGTGGGATCGACTGGAGCTGGAACAAAGTGAGCGGGATGCTTTTAAAAAGGATAAAGACAGTTTTAAACCAACAGTGATAAGTGCTCTTCGAGAAGAAATTTCACGTTGTGAAAAGCTTAAGTTTCAGAACATTCAGAGGTTTGTGGAAGGAATCAGACGAGAGTTGCTACATTGGTGGGATCAGTGTTTCTACAGCAAAGTGCAGAGGGATGAGTTTGAACACTTGACAGACGGTGAGTTGAAAGACGTGTACATCATGAGGATGCACAATCTCTTCTTGCTTCTGGAAAGATGAGATCACATGTCAGGTTTAGACAAAAAAATATTTCAATAATGATAATAATTTGATAAATTTACATGTCCCCTACTGTTTGTAATTGCTACATAGAATAGTAACTTTCGAAGTGATGACAAGTCAAAACTGGTCTGGCGACATGTTTCTGAGTTTAAAAACAATAGGTATCTCCTAAATCTCATGTTTGTAGAATCCATATCTGTATTATTGATTTTATTACAGGATTATAAAGCAGTTGCCTTACAAATTTACCAGTTTGTTATGAAAGCTAAAAATAGTACAATATAAGACAACTATGTGTTATAAAGGCAATGTTGGTGTTGAAGAAGAAACCAAGTTGACTGTATATTTCTGCTGACAGAGCACTACACAGAAGCATTGCTGGATCTGCACGAGCAGGAACTAGAACGTGTCAAGGTCTACTACAACGCCAACAAGGAGATGCTCTCCCAGATCGCTCGCAGAGAGGAGCTATTCCTCAAAATGGTAGAGTTTGAGGTGAGACACTTGGACAACTGATAAATAACTAATAAACAAAGATTGGTGATTTAACTCAAAGTATATCATATTGAGCTGATAGAAGTTATATCAAATTCTAAATCATCTTGTCTTGTAATTTAAAAAAAATTGTTTTGGTTGAGATTGAATCTTACACATCTCATAGTGAAATAAGAACTTTTTTCAAAGTTTATTTTGTTTGCATTACCTTCTGTTTTCATCTCAGAGAAAGGCAAACGACCCCAACAGATATAAGAACCGCAGACACAACTGTCTCCTCCAAGAAGAAAAAGAACGCAAAAAGCTTATGAAAGAACTACCAAAGGTACAGATTTTGTCTCTAAATTGTTCTGCCTAAACAACTGATACAGCTAATTATCTAATTTGTTGGCTTATGAAGTAAATTCAAATGTGAAACAAGGCCACTCACTTCAATGTAATATTGTAATTGTTGAAAAGGCTACTTACTAGTCAATCACTTTCAAACTCTTTCGTTATAAAGAAACTTATCCTGGGATCTACTGATATCATCGATTTTGTTTCCAGTACGTTGTCCTCCGTTGGTCTCCGCCCCATTTGGGGGTGTAATCATATAGCGTCAGTAATAGTCTAAGTTTCTTAAATAACAGATTTGATGCCCCAAGTCATAGAACCAAATTTAAAAGAACATCAATTTGGTAGTTATTTCAGTAAAGAGGCAAATCTCATGACATTATTTTTTTTTAATAGAATTTGGTAGTCTGAGTTTTAAAACTCTGCTGTTACTGTCAAACTATACACCTTGGTAAAATGAATCAACTTCTTCATTTGAAATTAATTCCCATCCCTGCTTGAACTCGATGTATTTTCACTAATGGTATCATGGGTTTCAGGTGGAGGAAGATGTCCGGGAGGCAGTCAAACTGTGGGAGAAAACACACAAGAGAGACTTCCTCGTGGACGGCGTCAAGTACGACAACTACATCGTCAAACAGAGGGAGGCGTACAATGAGCAGAAGATACGTGAAAAGGAGCAGAGGGTACGACGCTGTTCATGAATCAAATGTTCGACTTATCAGCTGTTTTCAGTTTTCTCAGACTTGTTCAGCTTAATCATTCTCTCCAAACCGGTTACTCAAACTCATTTTCTTCACATGTAACCTCGGTTACAAGTTTTGCACACACTAGGCAAGAAATAAGAGAATCCTAATTGGTTGCAATCAAAGTCAGTATGGGATGTATCACACTGTTTGATTGGAAAGAAATAAAAACATTACCAGATTGAACAATAATCATTAAAGAAGGCCCATCAGTCACAGAGGTTATGTGTGAAGGAATGACTAGGGTAATCTCTGTGGGGAGAGAATGAAGTTTGATAATACTTAATACCCTTCTTTTATACCCCTTTCCCCTCACTCCCTTGAATCACGTAGGTTAGCACGTTTTGCATTTGATCAAGATGTTTGGGGTTCGAATCTACCAAGGGTTGGAAACTTTGATGTAGAAATGTTTTAGTTCCAGGAAGGTTTGGGTGATATGCTACACTGAATTTCAATGCAGTACCACCCATGTTTCCTAGTTCCAGTAAATCCTCACAGGTTTCCCTTCAATTATTGCCATGAATACAGTATTAAACCATCAGGTTATCTCACTTTGAATTATGTTATTGCAAGGTCTTTTATTGCTATTTCAGTCAAAGTATTTACTTGGGATGAACCTAATGAGGCTCATTATCAAAGTATTGATGATGTGATTTATGTTTCAGCAAAAAGCGAAAGCAAAACAAATTCAGGAGGAAATGATTTATGGATCAAGACCAACAACACCGTCAAAGAGGGGAATAACGACCCCTCAAAAAACACCTAACAAAGTCAGAAAGGTAAGACCTTAACACATTATCATCTTTATGTTGAGGAATATTAAAGATTCATAAACAGAATATTTTATCTTACTTGTCCTATCTAAGATGTACAGTCGCCGCTAATGGCTGCAATACTGCCGAAGCGGCGTTAAACAATAACTCACTCACTCACTCACTCTAAGATGTACAGTGAAATTAACTTTCTATGTGAAACCTAAGCAATAATGATATAAATATTCACAATGAATGTCTTTTCTGCTGTAACAGATTGATAGTCAAATATCAATACAAGTGAGCGTTCGATGTAAGGTAATTAGAATGTCCCATTGGTCAGCTATGTTTATCTCAATAGTTATCTTCCTAGGTGAAATGCTCTTGCTTTGTACTGCTTCTTGTTATAACGGCTTCTTCATTCTCTTTCATATCATGCTAATTTCATGACTTCCACTATTTTCTAAATATTTTGAACTCATTGATCCAAAGGACAATGACACTTAACATATTAATGATAATAAAGCAAAACAGTACAATCATAAGACCATTTCATCTGATTATGTTTCACTTATATCTTCATAATTTTGCATTCAAGTTACCATATTCATTGCACTCGTTGACGAGAAACCCTGATTGACAGTTTGCCTTATTTTGCTATTTTGAAATTGATTTTTGTCTCATTGCTTATTCATATCTTTTATAATGATAACGTATATATGAAATTTGACAGCAGAACCAATTTAAACTCTTAAAAAATCTAAACCCTTTCTGTTGAACTGAATATTACATATCATTTCCAAACCGTTCCTGTGTAACTGATGTCAGGATTCATAATCCTGTTCAAGAGAACAATACAGTTTTGGTCATGTTATGTACTGCATCAGTAGGCAAAGGGTTAATAGGCATACAGTGAATGAGAATCTGTCAGTCGGTGGTATCTCTATCATCAATCAATCGCCCTTCACGCCCATCACTGTTGGCTGTATGCATGTTTCCCACAGTTGAATGACACGTCTAGAACCCCCTCCTCAGTAAGCAGAATACAACACACTAGTGTGTTTGCGTCTCCGTACAGGCGCGCTCCAGTGTCCGCCAGTAAGGTATGTATTGGTACTAGACAAAAGAGATGATGTTACTCATGACGCCACAATGAAAATTCATGAGGCACGGCTAGTGTATTTCTCATTTAGTCTTGTCTGAAGGCATTTTCATTTTCAATATGAATCTATATCATTATATGGAAAAGTTTGCTGTTTGCTCAAAGTAAATACGGTCCTCAGAATAGAAATAAAGTTTTCTAAGTAATATCTATAAACGTAAATTTTGAGTAAGAAATCAAGAGGACCCATATTTATCTTTCATGCTGTGGTGAAGGAGGTGTATGTTGAAGTATGTTCTTACACAAATCACAACCATGATAAATGTAACATTTGTTTTCACATTCCTTCATTGTTTGATTAATAATGTATTTGCTTCTCTTATCAACTAACATTACAATCAATTCATTACCAAAACAATTTTGAATCAAAAGCAATAATCTGTTAATTAACATTTTGTTTTCATTTTCTTGACATGTAAAAAGTGTAAATCATGTCACTTGATATAAATAAAGAAGTTGTAGATTATACATCATTCACATTTAAATGACATATAAAAACATAGGTTTTATCAGCTTTGATATTATCATCTGTAGTTTAAAATTGAGTGTTCAAACTAGTCCTTTTTCATGTTTTCCTCATTTCCTTTTTAGGTGCACAAATGATTACCCAATGTAAACTTGTCTCCTTTTGTTTACCTCTGAATGAATAAATAACTGTTATTTCTCCTCCTCTCAGACACCAAGCAATCGGTCACAGAAGCGCCGGTCCCTGCGGCTGGCACGAAAGGTGCTGTCAGAGCGTAACCACGGCGACAACGATTCAATGTTCAGTCAGACAACGGTAAGCAGCAAGGATGGCGGGTGTGGCCAAAGCAACTCAAGTCTGGCCTCCACGGGATCGTACCAAGATTTTGCTGTGTGTACCAATTTGAAGTCCTCTCCCGTTACTTACTGATGTTGTTTATGTACACATTGCATCCGAGTTCGCCTGCCATGCATCCGAGTTGATCATACCACACCCACCCCTGACCTGACCCTGTTTGACTAATACCTTGTTGGACTGCACTAGTAATTCTCATGTAATACGAGAATTGGGGGAATATCTAGCTGATTAAATATTATCGTTTCTACATCTTAACTACATTTTGGGGGAAATTTTCCTGTTCATGTAATATATCTATTTTTTTTGTTTCATTATCTTTATTTTCCAAAATGTAGTATACTATTTTGCATGCACATGTAATCATTATAGATAAAACCCAATTTAGTTCATCTTTCTTTGATGTATACACCCTGTTTTACTTTTTAAGTTTATTGGAACCTATCTATCTGCAAAATTAACCCTACTAACAAGTAGCAGCCCCTTCAGTCAAGAAAGTACTTGCATGTATCCAGTATCCATACCCACAATGAATGCTTTGTTTTCACCAATTAGACCACAAAATAGTAACTATTATATATCAATAAAATGTTGGTATAAATATACAGCTCCAATTTTCAAAAGTTGTAGATAAACAAAAGCAGTCATAAATTTGAAAGGATTTTCGAAATCAAAATTCTTAAAATGGAGTTGTTCCCCTTTGACTAAAATTGCTTGAATTGAAAGAGTTTGTCGTGTAGAGTTGTAGCACAAACTGACCCTACAACTTTGTTTATGCAGGGCAAGGAAGCACCAAAAGAGAGCAGTGAAGTTGCCACGCCTCAGTAGGAGGTAGTTGACTGACTGGCATGTTAAATATTAGAGCATGTTTGAAGTTACACATATCATTATATCATACTGATGCAATAACCTGTCTGCACATATTCAGTTCATATTTCTGCACTTATTTTGAATGTATGCATTACTATCAAGTATTTGATGCAAATTGAATGTTTTCATGTTTATTTTAAAGCTAAAAAGTATTATTTACAATCTTTTGATAATGAAGTTAGAAGATTTATTTTTTCAACAAAACAACCAAAATAATTTTCATTTATGGTCCCTTTTCCCCCTGTTGGTCCTGAATTATTCTAGGATAGCCTTGCTTTAACCAGTGACCAAAGCTTGGTTGTCCCTTTCTTAACGACATGTGATTCTTGTAAAATGACCACTCGGTATTGTTTCGGCACAAGTGATAATACCTTCAGCAACAACAGTGTTAGCATTTATCTTTTGTTTTCTAGAGCTGAAATATCAACACACTTTCAAAAAGTCATGAAGAGCATGGTGAAGTGGAATACATATATATTTATATATAATATAATTAGCTCAATACTCTTTATCTGATGATTGCCCATTTGGACATATATATCAAACAATAGTTGTAATCATATAGCTGTAGTTAGTTCAAATTATTGTTTGTATACCTGCATGTGTACGACAATATTTGTTTACAAGATAATGACCTAGGCATGCACTGTATGATATCATTTAACATTGCAGAAAGGCGCTCTCAGTAGCACTGGTAAGCACATGACACAATCTCGTTCAAACTCACCTCTTGTCTTATCTTCCTTAGGTCTCACTTCACATCTACAGTGATAAAACTGTCAAAGGCCAGTGATTTTGAGTTAAAGTAGAGGTTAGTGGCCAATTGAAGTGATTTTAGAGTTACTTCATTAATTTGGCCACTAACAAAATCTTTCTGTCTCTGCATCATATGAAATTGCCATCTCATTGTTGTATGAATATCAGCTGCTGGCTTGGTTTATTAAAGATTGAACTTCTTTGCAATAATTTAAACCAAGCTTCACAAAAAGTCAGCTTGACCTAATGGCAATTTCATTAGCTGTGAGGTTTGACTTTGGGAAGATTACTTTACAGCTGAGGTTTAACGAGATTGTTTACTCAAGATGACTCATTAGTTATTATCATATATCATTAGATAATGCTGCTTGCACGGTGCTTTTTTGCCCATCTCACTGTTAAAATTGTTTTACTTACAAATGTCAATATCGAGAAATATTACTTTCTTGACTGAAGATTGTGGTTGACACTCATTGCTTGCACTGATTCATTAATTTCACTTTTAGTTGTTTTTTCCCTGTTCTCTTGTTTTTCTTAATTTATTTCTCTTTTTTATTCTTTGGAATTTGAAGCAGGGGTCTTGAATATAAGTTCACTAATAGCTTGCGTTATAAGCAGTTCATTAGTTTGGAGGTGGGGTTAGTTTTAGAGGCAAAGTGTACGATCTGAGGTGCTGTATTTGCTGGCCTGTTAGATTTCACTCATCATTTATTGTATTGTAAACATATAGAATCATCAAATCATTTATGCATGATGTTTTTATATGCACTTTTGTTTTTGTTATGAATAAACACCAATTGTGCATGATTGCATTTGTACATGTATTTTGTATGAAGCATCACTTTTCAACTAAATAGCATGCTTTGTTAATAAAGTGATTTTAACTTTCGTGATAAATAATAAAAATTGCTACAGTTTCAGTGTCAATAAAAGTTTAAGTTTCTAATTTCTTATGATTGCGACCATTTAATATTCATTATTCAATCATAAAAGATACAATATTTAATGAAATCATATAAAAGATAATGAAATATGGACATTGAGAGCTCTTGCAAGAAATTTCATTCTATTTTCATGATTTCAGGTCGGTCTCAATCCCACTTCTCGTCCCTACTGTCGAAGTAGCAGTGTATTCGCCATACCGCCTCCCAGCCCCGGCAAGCTTCACTAGATAAACTTGCTTCAACAGCAAGATGCACGTCTTGTTTTAACATGTATAGAAGGACTTGTATACCCTGGGCGACTGAATCCGTGTTTGTGTGTCTGTCTTGAAATCTTAGACCAAATAACTTGGTTTACTTGAGGAAGATATTGGTGATACCTTTGTGCAATGTGGAGCTTTCTACTATATCAACCAAGGTGTTTACTTTGAGACATCTCTGATTTGTGACCTATTTGCTAAAGTGACATTCGTGACAGCGATTCATATTTTCAATCTTGAGGAAATGAATTAATTTATAAATGATTCAGCCCATATGTGAAAGGTATTATTGGAAATTCATAAATGTTAAGTGGCCTTCACAGTGGTGAAATGAAATATCTAAATGGGCAACCAAAATTGATGCAGGAATATAACAGCCATTGATCTGGCAGAGAGTGATGATCTCTCAACAATTCATCTGATGACGATGTCACAAAGTGACAATTATTCATCCAATACGAATAAGTCAGCAGTGTTTCTACTGGCTGACTGCTTCACACCACTCAGAACGTTGTTTCCATAGATTATTTTGCAGAGGGTAGCACGATTTACATCTAAAATATTTTAATTAGATGGGTGAATGTGTTGTGTGAAAGTGACATCTATTTTATTTAGGTCATCCTGTATCTGTTCTTATCTTCTCTGTCTTTCATTATCAACAAGTTTTTTTACGTCAAGTTGTTTGTTGTAATACATTTGTGTACATAGTGAGTGGGTGTGTGCAGTGCAGTAATGTGGTCGTGGATTAAATACAGGAATCAGATCGAATCTTTTGTACCATTTTTCAATGAAAATGTAAATATAACCATAACGTGATCTAAGAATGTAATGATTATGAAGAAAACTAAATTCATCACTACTGAGAGATAGATGTTGAAATGGTAATTGGGAAAACAATAAAAATGGTCAAAGACAGACAATGAAGATTTGAATGACATTATTAAGTGTATGTAGATCTTGAATAATCATACTATATGAAATTTTGCTTAGCAATTTTTCATTTCCTTGAATGGCTCTGTTGATACAGCCAGTTTGATACAAAGAAAATACATAATTTGTCTGTAATTTTGAATGACAAATCTTGAATTTCAAAGGTTATTTTGTCCAGGTGCTACTCAATGTTTTTATGGATATCAGGACAGATAATGTAGGATTGATCTGCTTGCATGTACAAAGCATTACAATTACTATTTATATCTTCATAGAACAACCCATATTCATTTATCATGTCATGAAAATACTTTTGACTGTATCACTCTTTCCGAACGGCTGTAATATTGGCCAAATGGTGTTGAACAATAACTCTTTTAAGTTTATCAATTTGAATCTGGGTGCCATTATACAAAACAACCTGCAACACTTACTAAGGTTTGTTCTAATCTTTAACACTGCAGTTTGGTGATCTAGCTATTTTCTAATCTCTCTTAGTGCTAAGATTATCTACAATTATACAATTGGAACTGTTAGCAAGTGAAGAGGTTAGAAATCCTAGACTCTGAATGCTTAAATTTGTGGGTCACTTCCATAAGTCTAATGAAATATTTAATTGGCCCTGGCCCAAATCTTCTTGTAGTTTCATTTTTCAATATCAAAATTAAACCAACATATTTTAATCAAAATATGTTAAATGTTTATTTTGATAGGTTTTCTTATTGGTTTCAATGAAATAATTGATATAATATGTATGTAATCTACTTTTTACAGATACCCTTTCTTGAAGATGGGAAGACATAACTATATCTGTCAAATACATATCTTACGCTACACATATTAGACTAAGTGATGATTTCAGCTTCTGTTCATATGTTCCATACCATCATATACCATTTTATTAATATTTAGTTTTTAATCACAGTTTTAAGTATCAGTTAAAGGTTTTAGAGGAATAGATGTACATATGCTTCTGTATATAGTGTAATAAACTGCTAACATAATAAGAAATTTGTTGTGTAATTATTGTTTGAAATTTTGATATGCTTAATTTCCAAAGAAAGAAAATGCTACCTAATTACTTGCAATGCTTTGCATTCTGATTGACTTGTTTCATCACAATTTCATTAAAATCGGATCAAACATAACACTCCTACCTTGTGTTCCTGACCAGAGTAATGGTTGGTGGGGGACCTATCATTACCTGTCTATCACCTTTAATTTTCTTTAAATTCAAACAATCAGAGCTCTATTGAGATATCAAATCAGTCTGACAACTTCCTAGTCTTATCACTGATTGGCTAGAGTGAAAGGCCACAAGACATGACCCCAGCCAAGCAGTAGTCCGATCCAGATCATAGGTATGAGTGTTGCGTTTGATTTGATGTTGATGAGATGGAACACCTGATTATCTCCTGCCGCGTGTTTAGTGTTAAGCAGGGGATTATAGTATTCAGCTCTCTCCGTCTGTACATACATAATGTTCCAACAGAATGTTTTTACGTTGACCTTCATTTCAAGGTTAAAGGTCAGCGGGATGTCAAGACCTGTGTACTGGATTCTCTTTATATCTTACACAAAGCTTCTAGGGAAGATAAAGAGCTGATTAGATTTTGGTGACCTTGACATTATTTTCAAGGTCACAGCGGAACTTTGAATTTTCCGCATGTAACATTGCATGTTAAGCTTGTCAACAGGACATCCCTAGAACTGTTGACTGGATTCTCATCATATATTACCAATATGGGAAGGCGGACACAGTTATATTTTTCTGTAAGTCACATGGGACTTACACATTTTTCTGGCTTTTGATTGGCCGTTTCAGAAAAAAAAATTCATTTGTTGCCGGAACTACTTCCTTCATCTTTCTAACTTTTCCCAACTGGTGACATTAGAAATTATCTTCTGCATTTAAACATGCTTCATTTGTTTCCCGTAGTTGCAATTAGCGTTTTCTTACATGTACCGACGCATCAAATATCAGAGAAAGCAGTATTTCAGTTTGAGCTGACTTGCTTTTGAGCTTCACAGACCTCTTGATATGAATGTTGCAATAACTGATATCGTATGATCATGGATTGATAGTAATGAGCAGAAATGCAAAACTTTCAACTAAAACCAAATCTATCTCTTATTGTGAAAGACTTTTTCACAGGGGACATTTTAATCGCGCGTAGTAAACAAGGATAGGTATGTAAGAAATGAATCCACATCCCACTCGTATGGATATGGAGAATCGTCCTCCGTGCCTATAGGAAAACTTTTGCCTTTTAATATTTGCCAAGGCTCAAGTTACGCAATTAATTTAACTCGGGGAAAGATAATGTCATTACCCGTCACTCGTTAGTTATTGTCTAAATCTTACACATAGCTTCTAGGGAAGCTAGTTCCAGTCGCAGGTTTCACCACAATGCATAGCCACATGGTGTTGCGGGCTTTCTCCCTACCATAATACGAGGAGCCCTGATAAAAGTGAAATACTCTTGAAAGCGACGTTAAACCCCAACTCGCATAACACATCCTAGGGAAGACCAAGAGCTGATAAGATTTCGTGACTTCTTGAAGATCCCGTGAAATGCATTTTTCTCAAGAATCACAGGTTATTACCTCTACGTATACTGTATATGGGAATCAATTGAGCATAAAATCAGGACAATATACACTTGCAATTAATTATTAAGACGATTTTAATTTACCCATTTTAACAATACCGCGATTACCGCAGCGAAACGTTTTGAAAAGAATCATTGAGGCGTAACTGATAACCACAGACCATGGGTCGTCTGTGACCCGCTACGTTGAGCCTCATTAATTAATTAATGGTGATTATCACTGCTGCTAGATGAATTTATGAGATGTTTTAAATTGCCAAAAACACGTTGATGCAATAATTATGTAATTGTCATCTGCGGTTATCTACCGTAGTTGGATATCTAAACATTGGATATATGGAAAATTTAAGTTGTTTGATTGAAGATTTGTTAGTGACATTAACAATCAAAATGTTGCGAAATTATGTTGTATTATGACTATCGGCGATAATGAGATTACTCCAGTGACGTCACAGAAGTCATCATTTCAGGGGCTACACCCCCGCAGACTTTCATACTGGTCGCCGGGGTAAATTAGGCGTTTTTTTAAAAGCTGTATATAAGTAATTTATGGACCGATTTCAGAAATTCAAATTCGAGCAATTGACATCCCATTTTAAGCTCATCTGGCCTGAAAGGCCCGATGGGCTTATGGCATGGCGTCCGTCCGTAAACTTTTCGCTTTTTCAACTTCTTCTCCAGAACTACTGGGTCTAGTGAGCTGAAATTTTGTATACAGACTCTTTGGGCAATATGGATTCTAAATTGTAGATTTGGTGATCCAGTGACCCCAAATAAGGGCCTCACAGGCCATAACCTAAAATTCTATTTTCATCTTCTTCTCCAGAACGAAAAGACCTAGAAGGCTGTCATGTTGTGTAAAGAGTCTTTAGCCAATGGAGATTCTAAATTATAGATTTGGTGACCCTGCGGTCTCAAATAAGGGCCTCACAGGCCATTACCTAAAATCCTGTTTTCATCTTTTTCTACGGAACAAAAAGACCTAGAAGGCTGTAATATTGTGTGCACACTGTTTAGCCAATGGGGATTCTAACTTGTAAATTTGGTGACCCCACATATGGGCCACAGCCTAAAAAACATTTGAAATGAATTTTGAACTGATATTTTATGGCACTTCAATCACTATTTAGTTTATCCCTAATAAAATACCTGAGGGAGAGTCATCTCATCTTTCAGATATGTGAGTCCTAACTTGGGTTTGAGAAATGCAGAATTGAGAACAAAAGTAACTTTGCATTTAATCTTATTCAGTAGGAATGTGAAATATATGTTGAAGATCAAGTCTCCATTATGGACATGTTTGTCAAATTGATGCAATCAATGTGAATGAGACCTATTGAATAGCTTTTGAACTGAATATTGTGGATATTATAAAAAAATAGAGCCATGGGCTCTGTAGCTCATCAGGATTTCATTGATTTACTATCTAAAGTTGAATATTTAAGTTATTTAAGTTATTGTTTACAAGCAAAAGATAGGTTCTTAGATCATGACCACTGTGACCCCATTTGGGGTCACGGGTTCACATAATCTACAATTTAGAATCCCAAATGGCAAAGGAGTCTGCACACAACTTTTCAGCTCTCTAGACCTTTTGGAACTGGAGAAGAAGATGAAAATAGGTTTTTAAGAATGTGACCCCTGTGACCCCATTTGGGGTCATGGGGTCACATAATCTACAATTTAGAATCCCCATTGGCCAAGGAGTCTGCACACAACTTTTCAGCTCTCTAGACCTTTTGGAACTGAAGAAGATGATGAAAATAGGTTTTTAAGGATGTGACCCCTGTGACCCCATTTGGGGTCATGGGGTCACGAAATTTACAATTTAGAATCCCCATTGGCCAAGGAGTCTGCACATAAAATTTCAGCTCTGTGGAGTCATTGGTTCTGGAGAAGAAGTCAAAAAGCGAAAAGTTTACGGATGGACGGACGCCGGACACCATGCCATGCCATAAGCCCATCGGGCCTTTCAGGCCTGATGAGCTAAAAAAGGCCCTTACAGGTCAAAACATAAAATCTTTTTTGATCTTCTTCTCAAGAACAAACTAGAAGGAATATTGCGTTCAGAATGTTTAGATGTTTGGATAAAAAGGCTTAGAACCATTAAAATTGTGCAGAGATTATTTAGCCAAGGGTGATTCTAAATTGTACTACAAGGGGCGTTCAATAAGTGTTGCAAGCGGGGCATTGGTGTTTACATAAACAGTGTCAGCTTATAGCAGGTGTTACTATAGTCAAAACATAACATTGACACATGTCAAAACAATTTCTAGACATAACAATTATTTAGATATAATAGCTGCGCTGACCTAGGGGTCTCCATAATCATGGATTCTCTCAAACATGAACAACGCGCTGTGATCAAGTTCCTTACTAAAGAGGGATGCAAAGCTACAGAAATACATAATCGTATGTGTAATGTGATGGGTAAGGATGCTCCTAACTTTTCAACAGTTTGTCGCTGGTCTCTTCAGTTCAAGCGGGGCAGGGAGTCCTTAGACGATGACCCACGGTCAGGCAGGCCATCTGAAGTCACCCGACCGGAAGTTATTGCCGCTATCGAAAGACAAATTTTAGCTGACCACCGTGTTAAAGTTTCTGAACTGTCTTTGGAATTCCAGATATCAGTTGGAAGTGTTGACAAAATAATTCATGACTACTTGGTATGTCCAAGGTATCTGCAAGATGGGTACCCAGAAACCTCACAGCACAAGATCGCCAGAAAAGAACTGAAAGTTGCATGGAGCTCCTGGATTGGTTTAATGCGGATGAAGCCAGGTTTTTGTCTCGTCTGGTGACAGGTGACGAAACCTGGATCCACCACTGGGACCCGGAAACTAAACTGGAATCCAAGCAATGGAAGCACCCGAGGTCACCGCCTCCCCTGAAGTTTCGCACTCAACCATCAGCTGGCAAGGTTATGGCGACAATCTTTTGGGATGCAAAAGGCATATTATTAATTGATTACTTGCCAACCAAAACTACAATGAATGGTCAATATTATGCCAACCTAATGCAAGAATTGCGAAAGACAATTCGACAGAAATGCCGTGGAATGTTGACACGTGGTGTTCTGATTTTGCATGACAACGCTCCAGTCCACAAGTCAAGAGTTGCACAGGCCGCTATACGTGATTGTGGATTCGAACAGCTTAACCACCCACCCTACAGCCCAGACCTAGCCCCCAGTGACTACTTCCTGTTCAGAAACCTGAAATCCGCCCTACGTGGAAGGCACTTCCGGGACCCCCCCCCCCCCCTTTTTCAAATCCATGTATAAGATTTGGGTCTTGCCCCCCCCCCCCCCCCCCCACTGAGTGGGAAAAATTTTTTTGGGACCCCCCCCTTTCAAAAATCCTGGATCCGCCCTTGAATTGTATGTTGGTAGAGTTGACAAGCGACAGTAGACGGGTTTCATATCTAATACTGAATGTTACGCTTTTTCATAAGGTAAAATAAATGCATTGTGTAATTATTTCGGTATATTTTTGAAATAAAAAGGCAATAATCGAAATCTTATATCACTACATAATAATGATCATGACACCGACATATGAGGTAAAATAGTCCATGTCAAGTGTATGGTCAAATCACTAGGGTATAACCAATCAAAATGCGAGAATTTAGCTTGGAGGTAACTCAATCCAAATGTGGTATATGAAACCGGTTACAGATCTAGAAGGAATGTAAATCTATAAGCAGTCCATTTCTTAGTAGGGATTTGAATTTGTCTACGAATTGTTGACATTGAATAAATAGTATCTTTCTAAACCTATGTACAAGTAAGATACTATTTTTATTATAAATTTTGTTTGTTTATTATGTCTTAACTTAAGACATAATAAACAAACAAAATTTATAATAAAAATAGTATCTTACTTGTTTGTTTATTATGTCTTAACTTAACTTAACAAATAAAAAGCCTAAATAAATAACTTCGTGGTATATCAATGTTCCACTGTATGCATATATAAAACCTCAAAGACTAACAAAATGTTATTGTGACATGCTGCCACTTAGCTGAAAGGTATTAATTTCAAGTACTCGAGTCCGAGTCCAGTCCAACCCCTCGAGTACTCGAGTCCAATATTTTGGACCCGTGGAAGCCCTAAGTGCTACCAGTGTTTAGTGCAAGGCAGAGGCTGTTACATACTATGGCTGTAAAAGCACAGCTGGCTTGTAACCAGAGCCAAGGGTTCAGAATATTGCATAATCTCCTGTGTGTTGACCTTGCTGAGTGCTCTCTCTCAATTTCAAGACTAAGATTTGTCAGGGCTAGGGATTGTGCATTATATTGAGACAATATATTTCTGTCTTCATCATCAAACAATATAAACCCTGATGAGCTACAGAGCCCATAGCTCTATTTTTGATTAATCCAATTTTGACCACATGTCATTGTATCTATTCTTTAAGGTCACTGCGGAACTTTGAATTTCATGGGATCGTATCTAAAGAACTAATCGATTGTTTTATGATGCCTTTATTTTTTAATTTCAAAGTATTAATTTTCGGCCGGGAATAATGTCACCTTAATGACAATTACTTGTTATTTGTATATGTTCGCGGATAAAAGAATTGAAGCACTGAAACATCAGACTGTACCTGTTATTGGCAATATCAATAAATGTGTTCAGAGCATTCAAGGTTGCAGACCCAAATTTGCCTAAAATGTGTGTTTTTGAGTTTATTACGTCTTCTCTGAACAATAAAGAGACAAATGTATTACAGTAAGCATGCACATGCTTGACATGGTTCTATTGAAACATTTGAGTAGACGGTTTAAGGATTTGGACATCTGCAAGATTGTCAATATGATGGACCAGTGATGGAATTTTTTTAGGTTGTTCTGAAGTCTCTAGAAGCAGCTCACGAATGGAATCCTGGTTCCATTTTATTCACATCCCTCTTCAAGAACTCAAGAGTTGTCGCATTGTGCCAGTGACAATATCATTAATTACAATCTTACAAATGTACAACTCCTTACAATGTCTTCTCCAATGTCTTAATTGGACCAAGTCAAGCAGACAGAGTTTTAATTAACGGATCCAACATGGCGGCATCTCTCCTTTAGACTATTGGTGTAGAGGGTATCACGAGAATGTGTATTTGTTCAATATTCTGCATTAGGAATAAACAGTGTATATTGATGGACTTGGATTTTGTTCAGAAAGCTGCAGCCAGGTTATGCCAACCGATTTTGGAGAAGTTTCACTTATATTGCCTGCACCAATATTTGAGTAGGGGTGAAGAACAAATGAAAACAAACTTTTGCCCTGTAAGTGCAAGGATGACCCCGAACCATGCCCATAAGCTAATCTCGTCTTGAGAGGCCTGACAAGCTTAAAAATTTGGAATGCATCTGAATAATTCACGAACACATTCCTTATATAACAGAAATACATAGCTCACACTGTAGGAACGTGTACGCCTGGAAATTGTTACTACACGGAAGTGTTTTCTTTAGGAACGTGTTCACCACAATATTATACCAGCATTCATTGAATGTAAATATCTCAGTAACTATTCTTTGGATTTTGACTAAATTTTATAGTTTTGATAAATATGTATCAGCCTTTTTGGACATATACTTGAGAAAAAAAATTATGTTTGTTTTAAAACAATATATGGACCGTGTTTGTGTGCAAATATATTTTTTCGGCATGCAGCCTCACATAAAACTGTCTCTTTTAAGCTAGTTCTGCTCAGCTACTCATTTCTAAAACCAACTTTGTGTTTACTAATGTCTACTATTTTACAGCCTGAAATATCTTTTGTCATAAGAACCTGAAAACCGATTTATCAAACAAATTCCTACATCAAATGAACAAAAACATACTGGACTCTCGCAGAGAAATTCACTCACTTCCTTGAGTAACAATTTCCAGGCATACACGTTCCTACGGTGTGTAGCTGAAAGGATCGCTGCCTGGAGTGATTTGCCCCTAGATTCTCACAGAGAAAGGTTTTGTTAGAGAACCAACAAACCTGTGTTTGGCAAACTGAAAATACGAGGGAAAAGTACCATCATATCATTTGTAGAGGAAACCCCAATATGCCACAGAAGTTCATATCCTGGGAGATGTGCGGTTTTGTTTCTCACAATATAGTTGGATTTTGATCAGACTGCTCACCAGTTAGATGGCAGCTTCATCCCAAACAAATTGACGGCTAGGAAAAGAGTGTAAACACATAACTCACATAAGCCTGTTTTCACAGACAGAATGAAATAGAGAATCTCACCCCAAGTGTCTTCTGATATCAAAATATATTAACACAAGTTGATATAAGTCAAAATATCCTCGGATATTTGTAACAACGAGTGTTGATATATCAGATGGCACGAGGGTGAGTTCTATTTATCATTCAAAATAATTCTTAATCGTGTTTCAATGAACCTTGTACATCGGACACATTTGACTTTCAATGGGGGGGGGGGGGGGGGGGGATATCATATCTATGACGTCATAGGTTTGTGATGTCATTACTTGATTATGTAAAAGCATTGTGATGTCACGTAGTTGACGGCGACAGGGCATTGTGCAAAATCTACTGTCAAAACTATCTCCTAGGAGATATCGCTTGATCTCACACAAGCAATATCTTCTCTGGAACGCAGTTTTGGATGATAAAGCAATATACATCTCTGTTACTGCGTAAACGGGTATAATTATACTCATGAGTCATTTGAATAAAGAGGAGCCGCCAAAACACATGAACTTATCCGCAGAAGGATTCTGATGAAGGGGGTCAAACCCCTAAAATGTGCAATTTTATTATCACAAACATTCTGTAGTTCCTCCTGCAGTCTATAACTTTATGTGTTTTGGCGGGTCTCTCCTCTTTATTTTTACCAACTCCTGTTTGTTCTGTCAAAGTATCCTACAGTTGATCCTCATCATGTTATCTCAACACACATTTTTAGATCAGTCGTCAAGCACCTCACCAAATGTCATTTGAGTGAGTGAGTGAGTAATTGTTTAACGCCGCTTCGGCAGTATTGCAGCCATTAGCGGCGACAAATGTCATTTGAATAAATAACAGATATATAATCTTCATTTCAGAAACAATTTTATTAAGACTTTGGCTTCATAAATTACAGACTGGCACATTCAAATGGCCCTGTAAATTGTCTTCAGCCATAAAAGGACTATGAATTGACAATTGTTAAGCATTACTTTTAAACTAAAATGCACAGAGTGAATTTCAGTATCTTAATTCCCACTAACCTAATTCCTATTTTCCAGAAATAAAACCTATAAAGGGCTTTCTGCATTGAGAAAAGGCACAGGTTTAAATGAACAAATCTACCATACATCATTTATAAAAGCAGCCTCAGAAACATTGGCCAATAATTGAAAAGAATTGTCAAGGATTTTTATCATAACAAACTAAATCATAATTGTGACCTTTTCAAATCAGAAAACCCTTTCAGAGGTCGTCGGATTATTGCTTGAGAAATAAAGTAATATAAAGTAGAAAAGATATTCCACAAAAATTGGAAACAAAGGAAGTCGAGAATATTTAGTTATCCCGATCTTAACATTAAATCACTGACGGAAATTTGATAAACAGTTTTCAAACATGCAAAAACAAATTAAGAATTAAGCCGGATGTCCAAATGTCTCAGTTAAACATAGCTCGAGAAAATTAATTGCTTTACTGTTAAATTACCAACACAAGAACCGCACAATGTTAACGAAAGATAGTTCAGGGATATTCTAATCTTAATTTTGAATAGATTAGTAAAGTAAAACAAAGTTGATAGTTTATCAAAACATGATATGAACATCCCTGATCAAATATTGACTACACCTCTCCCACTTGACAGACCACACTATAATTGTTTCTTTTTCAATTTCAAAAGTTAAAATTTCTTTTTTTGAAGGAGGAAAATATGTTCTGAAGAAACCTCATGTAACTCATGTCAAAGAATCAAAAAGTGTGGTCGAATTTTGACTTTTCCTCCTTCGACCAAACATGACTTATCAAGGAAGATTATGAAATGGAGGACTGCCAAAAGATTTGACTGTTCGCGATGTAAAAAAGTTTTGATACCTCTCTCATTCCATTCTTCCTCGATATTGAATACTTAAGTTCACATGGTTGAACTTTAGCATTACTACACACACAAAAAGTGGTGTTAAAATGTCATCGCCTTTGAAAAACGAAATGACTTCCATTGGATCTCTGAACACATTCTTAACAGAATATTATAAATACTTCTTCATAATATACACAGTCATCTTGGCACCATTATTGCAAAACAAAATTTCAATTGAAAAGATCATTACATTGGAGACACTGCATGTCCAAGAATTATGAAGATATTTTCTTTCCATGACTAGCAAAAAAATATTTTCACAATTCCAAATATCCACCTTGAATCTTACAAATACAATATGTACCACAATTGATAATTTCATTAATCAAAGATGAAAGCTATCACAAAGTCATTGTAAATGTGTCAGTAGCACTGAATCTTTGGCGAAAACAATAGATATCTTAACACATGGCACAAATTAACCAAAGACATAAATATAAACTTTTCAATGGTTTTTGGGTGTGCTAATATGGTTTAGATATTGTGTATTACAATCATCAAGAATTTAAGTTTACTTTAAATAATCATAAGTAGGAAAATAATTTACCTTTCAGGTAATATTATAGCCAATTCCATATACTTTGATATTAAATAATATTAATAATCTCTTCTCTAAAAATCAAATTACTGTTTGTAACACAGAATCTTGTGACTTAGACCAACCCATACATTGGTACAAATAGAATGTTTGCATAAAATAGGTTATTCAAACCCAAGTACATTCAAAAGAATGTAGTGCAGTTACAGCAGAACATTAATGCACTGAAGGTATTTCCCAGTCATATTTGAGGCTAAAAATATTTTACCAGAAGACTCTCAATCTTCACGACGTTAGCTTCTTCGAAGGAAACTGGTAGTGAAAAAACTACCTGGATTTAAAAATTAACTTCACTGAGGGAATATAATCTTTGAAAAGTTCCGAGGCAAACCGCCACAACATGACAATCATTCATAAACTTTAAGTTAAAAATATTTGTCAAATATCACAAGAAACATGATCTCCCTTTTTCAAGTTGAGAAAAAAAGTTGTTAGCGAAGGGGATCAACAACTGCTAGCAAAGGAGATCTTACCTTAGATAGTAACTTCACTTATCTCTTTCAATTCCGTCACAGCTTAAACTTGTTCAAGGCTTTGTTAAGTAACAGGTTAACATTCATTGATGGTATATTGTTTTTGATTAATCTGCTTGTACACCATTAACTTCAAATTTTTCAAGACTTTGTATTCATTGTCAAAACATTTGAAATGTTTTAATTTCAATCTGGCAAGGTCTAGAAAATAACATGTTTAAAATGTATTTTCATGCCATTAAAACACTTGGGGAAAGGTGGTAAAAATCTCCCAAGGAAAGATGTAAACATATAAACAATTTGATGCTTTTAAATAATATATATAGCACCAAAATGGTTATAAAGAGACAGCACAACACAAACATTCATACCAGCAAATATCCACTCATAACCAAGCACTCATCATTCAACCTGTCTTCATTGTTAAAAACCTCTGCTCAAGAAGATGGACACCCAAATAGGGACAAAAAAAAAATCTATGAGATGACATAAAATATAAAAATGATATAGCTAGATGATCGACAGAAAATTTAAGTAATACGTAGTGCAGTTCCGGTGTGCTCAGTTCATGTGATATACAACTATATAACATTTTCAAGTACATGACTGTATGATAATGCCTTCACCATACAGACTCCATCCTCTTCATTTACCCGTTCTTCATCTTGTCTTGATTGTAGACTGTCAATCTCGGTGTATTTGTTGTAGTTGTGGAATCTTCAATTCTTCTTGCATACCACACTTGATGTTCATGAAGTTTACATGTGATGTCCATGAAATTGTACCCTTTCAAACCAATGTCTTTCAATGTCACTGGCAAATTAGAGATAACATGATCATGGAATGTCAATTGTCAGAAGAGAGGTTCTTTCAAAATATAACAAACCGTAAAATCATCTGAAAAGAAATCCACAATTAACAATATAACAGCTTGTAATGAGGAACAATGAAATCAAGGAATAAAAACATGAAACGGAAATAGAGTGATAGAGTTAGCAAACTTCTTTTTTTTCTCATATAGCTTCTAACATTTTTTTCCCTTTTGCCTAGCATAAATTATACTGATATGTTTAACTATTAACTACTCCACAATGACCAATAACAGAAAAAAATTCTATCATAAGACAAAGAATTTGGATTTCCTCGACAGTCAATTATACAGAAACTGTATCACAACTTTTCCCGTTTCATGAGTTTAGCATGCAACATTGCAATATTGAGAATGTTAGAAACAATTCACAATGTCAAAATAGACAATACAACATTTGAACCTGACATAAAAAGCATCCAAGATTTCTACATCATGGCAATTTAAATAGTGATTCCATTTGAAAAAGGTGCATGAATATTTAACTACCGGTAAATGGCAACATTGAATACGTCCAAGGAAAGGGGTAAAAAATACTCCTGATATATGCAAATCCTGAGATCTATTCTGGTAAACATTGAAAATTAAATGCATTAAATCAAATTAGTTAGATTTACCAAATCGTCAACAAAACAATTTTCTTTAAACACATGAAGAGTCAAAACTGTAATGGGTTTACTTTACATCAATTTCATATGCATTTCATTTGACAAAAAAACATTTGAAAATCACAATGAAACATTAGATAGCAAAATATGGACCCACTGATCAACCACTCCTTTGTTGTTTTATACAACCATAAACATGCACCCTCCTCCATCAAATGGAAAATAAATCACATATTTAACACATCACAGAAAGTTGGCTCAAGACAGCACCTTAGAGCCTGGATGTCATAGAAGCACTTGATCAACATTAAAACCTGTGCTGTAGGTATTGCACTATTTTGCTCATAAGTTAGATGCAATTGTATCACATGAACTGAAGCATACAAATATATATATACAATAGGATGATACAGAACTGCACATGTATACATTTACCAAACCAGAGGGGCTATTGCTATTTAGATGTCTATTATAAAGATGCAGAGAATGAAATGGTACTCATTAAACCTCTGGTTTAGAAGACAGCAGTTCATGTTCAATGATATGTAAACATGTTCACAATTTTAAAAGTTAATGGTGTCATAAATTTAAACAATGAGTCCATGAAAATGCCATACAATGACAATACTGTTTCAAGCCTTTACAAAAATAAACCTGGAATGACTTTGATTGTGGGACCAGTAACGTTGGTCTCGAACAACAAAAATGTCGCCCTTTTGAAAAGTCTATGCTTGGACAGGTACTTTCAATAACATCTTCAGATGACTTGTCATATCATCACATCTTGGTATAGCATTTTCATTGTTCATCCAGTGAGATGGAGGCTTCGGCAGTACTTTAGGTGAGGGTGGGTCGCTAAACTTAGCACCAGCATAGGCATTTGCCTGTGCATCAAGGATTTCATCCAATTTCAATGACTGCACTTCACTTTCGGACGGGCATCGACTTCGCTTTTTCGCCCTGTCACTTTCCTTTCTCCTCTCGCAGTGGGTATTTGCGGTTAAACCATTTGGATAGGGCGTCAAATGCTGTGCATTTTTCAGTGTCCTTTTCTCTACTGTACCTTCCTTTGGTCCAGCAAACCTCTTTGGCACTTGCTTTCCATATTTCTGTGAAGTTTTCATCTGGTGTTCCATCTGGGGACTTGTTTTCCCGTTTGACCTTTTCGGTTTGTCCTTCATGTTAGACATGTCTAATGTTGACAAAACCATTTGCACGATCGTGTACCTCAAAAGACAACAACGTTTTTCTTCTGATATCACCAACACGAAGACTGCACAGTGTTACCTCTTTGACAGATAGAACTGAAAACAACCCTGTCAAAACAATAACTCGGTCAATGTTTGTTTACTTCAAGATGGCGCCCACAATGTTTCCAGCAGCGACCTTCTATTTTCGTGAAATTCTGGGATCTGTTCCTTTCTTCTAGTCTGAAGTATAGATATAAACTGCCTCCTCCTTACGACTGAATTGATTCTTCGAAATTTCACCTTTTTAAAGTCCGAATTTACTAACAAAAACAAGGGCTATTTGCCCACTTCTCCTTCCCTCTCTCCTCCTTGTTCGCGTCTCGTCTGAGCGTCGTGCCAATCAGGTGCTCTCCAGCTACCCATGTGACATATGCAGCCAATCAGCGCTCGATTATTTATATCGCTTGTCGTCATCGACCTCATTTCCCGTCTAAATCCATAATCAAAACAAACTAAACATATTTTTATTTATACATTTCATTGTAATTTTCAACTATTGTAATTAGGTATCAAGCCATTTTAAATACTTAAATATAAAAATATTTCAATTTGTATTAAAGGTTTCGCAGGAGGTATTTCCTTTGCAATCTGACGTCACTACTGTAGGCGGGGAATCCTTTATTTGATTATCATCTGAGTGAAGTGCCTGACTTTTCCACCTAAATCGAATGTGTTCTGTGCATTTTCAACAAAACGGAACTATTTGGTTATACCGACAGGTGAGATAGTGGCTGTTATTGTAAATAATAAATGTAAAATAGTGTATAAATTCCATATGTTTACTAAATGAGCTGCGTGAATATGAATCGTGTCGACCCACGGCCACTCTGGGCGCACGCAACTTAGAACACCGACTGAACTAAAGACTAGGCTAAAGGGTGTGACAGCCTTGATATTAGCCTTCTGTCTTTCCAATTATAAATAATATGAGACGTGTTTATATAGTCCTTTATTTTTCTTGTTTGTCGATATACATGTCATGCAAAAGAGTCTGAAGAGCACTGAAACAGGAAATTGATTTGTGTTCGTCCCGTATTTTCGTGTCAGACGCAAAGCAAAGTCACACACGCCTATCATAAATTTCGGTCAGGATAGCGTATTTCCTGTATCTGTATTTATTGCATGTCATACTTAAAATGAAATATAAACTAATGTGCATCATTCAGTAGAATCAATACCTATGTACATAATAATGTCAGCAAAAACTGCATTTTAAAACTATGGTCTACTTTCTATCTAACTTATGCACATAAAAAATACACTTTATAAAAACAAACTTGTGAGGAATTTGACTAAGGATGTTTCTTACACATGGAGAAGTAAACGATAGAATAGACATTTATTGGAAGCTCATAAAGGCTAATTGAAATTTCCTTTACCCTCTGTTTTGGAAAATTGTTTTGACAGTAGGTCTGGGTTATGCAATGACTTAGTTGATTAGTCACAGCTGAGCGAATTCATATTGTAGGATAGATCACCACCTAATTAAAGCATGGCAACAATTAAGACTCAGTAGCTTTATCTCCCTGTTATTTCATCTACTTAACCATCCTTTGTTTTCTTAATGTGCTAGGTGTAAGAGCTTTCAAGAGGCTAGACGACCAATTCAGTGTCATAATGCAGAGGCAGCTGGGAAGTAGAAAACTAGTGAAACCTGTAAGAATTTCTATAGACATGCTTTGAGGCATCTGTTGTCTTTGGATTTCTTAACCATTGTTTTCATTTATGCAATATTATTGGCATAGACAATGCTGAAATTGCCAGTAGGACGGTCAAATTTAAATTACAGCTTTTTGTTTGATGTTTACCGCTACAAATACAAATCCTTTTATTGTTTACCCTTTTGTATTAAAGAAATGTGTATTAACCTCAAATGCCCATTGTAACTTCCTATGAAAATATACTAACAAACACACTTACCGGTACTTAAAACTATAAACATTATGTTAGGGTTACTGGTAGTAAAAACACTGAGATTTATGTAACTATTAACCCTCAAAGGACTATTTAGTTTTTAAATATTTTTATAGGATTTTAACAGTCTTTTGCAACTTACTATTGCGATGCAAAACGTATATTACCGGTAGTTGAAATGGCTTAGAACTACTAGGTCTGTGAATTATTATCGGTATATATATTATACCAAAACGGATTGTACAATACAATTATTTTTATTTTTTTAAATTCGCAATATATCACACAAAACAATTTAAAGTAGAAATGTATGCATACATGATGAACAAGTATTTCTTGTTCTGAAGTAAAGTTGCAGGTTTTATATGCAATAAGATGCTCTTGATTTTTCAAGAACATTTTTAGGGCGCTGCTGTATTATAAGTCGTAGTTGCTAATTCAGAATCAAATATTAAGTCTTTTTGAGTTATATTGTGTGATTTGAAAGTTACACAAAACATTTTATCTATAATGTAATGTTAAACTGCATATAGAAGTATTAAATGTTGATAATAAAGTTTGTTCTATATATTGCCATATCTATTAAAGCTGAAATGTTGCGTACAGACTTCGTGGCCAAAGAAGATTCTCAATTGATGAGATTTTGTGACCGTGACCCCAAAATTTGGTCACAAGACTCTTGTCATGACCTATAAAAACCTATTTTCATCATTTCTCCAGTGTGAAAAGCCCTAGAACGCTGAAATGTTGTGTACAGACTCCCTAGCAAATGGTGATTCTAAATTGTAGATTTGGTGACACTGACCCGGTGACCCCAAATATGGGTCACAGGGGTCATGACCTAAAAACCTATTTCTATCTTTTTCTCCAGTACGTAAAGCAACAGAAAGCTGAAATTATGGGTTCAGCCTCTGTAGCCATTAAAAGCCAATGGGAATTCTAAATTGTATATTTGGTGACCCTGTGGCTCCACATATGTATCACAGGGACCACGACTTAAGGACGTATGTTCTTCTTTTCCATTTATATGTAAATTGAAATTTGTTATACCCCTAATAAATATTTCTGGAAAATTTACAGTTTAAAACTTATTTTGTTTCTTGTTTAAAACCTGATGAGCTACAGAGCCAAAGGCTGTTTTAAGCCTTGGTTCAGCATTATTTTCATATCACATCTCATCATTTTGACAAGTCATGGGCTAGCTGACAAGTGCTCATTTTGAACACTGAATAAAGTTTTAAATTCTGATGATTGGTCCTGAAGTTTACTTTACACACCTTTGTTAGAAATTAATTGCCGATAACCCATGGCAAGTTAACAAGATGTTTGGTGACTGATGTGAAATGACTGGAAGTTCAAATGACTTGTTATATTTTAAAGTAATACAACCATTTGGATTTATTTTACCATCTGTAATGTGTTTGGGCTACCACTCTCAGATATGCATGGGAAAGTACTTCCAACTACTACTTTCAACCTCTGATAGATGTCACACGCGTTTACGATGCTGAAATATATTGAATCATTTATGAGTTTAATCAATTTCCCTTTCTGAAAAAAGCACAAAGCTATTTTTCATGTGACAGTCGAAATGACTACTATGAATATTTAACTTAAAGGCTGTTGATTGTGTATAGTGTATTGAATAAAATAAATATTCCTGAAGAGTGTGTTCCAGAATGTCAAAGTCAGTCTGTCCATAAACGATTTGCTTCTTCAATGTCTTCTCATCACTCCTGAGAGAGATAAAAAAATCTTGTGTAAAAAAACTTTTGAGCCAATGGGGATTATAAATTGTATATTTGGTAACTCTGTGGCCCCTGACCAACCACGCCCAAAAAATGTGTCAAGCTGATATCGCATGTTGATCTTGGCAGATGGGGATTGTGAATTGTAGATGTGATTACTCTGTTATTCAGGGCCACAAAGGCTGCACCTTTGAAACCTATTTTCATCTTCATCTCGAGATCTAAAAGCTCTAGAAAGATGAAAAGTTGTGAAAAGACCCCTCGGACTTATAAATTGTAGATTTGTTACCATCTACTATTTTTTGAAAATTTAAATTTTCAACCTCATATTATGAATAATTGGCATTGACTACAGAGCCAACAGCTCCATTTTTTTCCCCGCGCCACGCGTCTAGCGCGAAGTGGGAGATATAGTTTTCGGCTGCGTCCGTCTGTACGTCCGTACGAAATTGAATAACTCAAATACTATTCACTGACAAGGGTAAAATGACAAAGTAGCTTTGTGACCTTGACCTTCATTTCAAGGTCATAACGAGACTTTGTCATTTTACCCTTGTCAGCAGGATATCTCAAGAACCATTCACTGGATTCTATTCATATCTTACATACAGACAAAGGGCTGATTAGATTCTGGTGACCTTGACATTATTCTCAAGGTCACAGTGGAGTTTGTGGACATGTTAAGCTTGTCAGGGGCATCAATATCAAAAGAACTGTTTATTGTATAATTCTCATCATTATCTTACACCAGTGGTTCTTTTACGGAAAATTCAGGGCTCAGTCCATTTTGCTGATCTTGACATTGTTTTTCAATTTTGAAGTATTAATTTGTATTAATCACCTTAGTGACAACTACTTGTTCTTCTTTATTTCGTTAGTCCAATCCAAGTTGATATTCTGTTGCAGGTGGCTCTCGCTTCCAGCATTAGGTGAGCGAAGAATGCCAGTGGCTTCATCCCAGAAAGACCCTCAAATCGTACAGTATCATCACCTCCTCCCCAAGCCACCACCCTGCCATGCCAGCCATATTACCTCAAACTATGCTCCAAATCCGGACAACATTTGTGGGGCCGAATCTTTAGCCCTCATGCCAGAAGGGGCCAGTCAGATCCAGTCGAGTCTTGAAGGTCAAGGTCACTACATAAGCACCCACAGTCCTCCGATCTTAAACCTCAGCCCAAATCTCAGCCCAACTGAGCCTCAGCGGACCTCGCCGTTTTACGATCTTCGCGAGAGCACACGCAGAAGGGGGATTCAAGGTAAGATACTTTTCTAATGCATTGTTTCACTTTCAGTTGAAATCACCTCTTTGAACTATCTTGAATGGAGAATGGATATCCTCGGTGTGGTAGCGACTGAATTTCTTTCCAAGATACAATTTTAGTACAACATTGTTTTAATTTTGCGATTATTTCTCTATCAAATTAAGTCTTTATTGATGTTCAAGTTTGTTTTCAGTTCATTGGGTCGAAATTAACCTTTTCAATGCTGTAGCCTTTCAGACTAGTGCATTTCTAAAAGTACTAGTCCAGACTTATTCCAGCTAGCCAAATACATCTCCATGATCATTTCAACTCAAATTTTAACTAGTCTTTTTAACCAGTTTTTACACTCTACTAGCCCAGTTTTTCACTAGCCATGGGCTACCGGACTAGTGCTAATTTCGAACCCTGGTTTATAGATTTCATTTTGATGTTTTGAAATAAAAAATAAAGTAAAAAAGATTAGTCTCTTGAAAACAACTAAAATGGCAGTCCCAGGAGCAAGGTAATGCACGATAGTTCAGTGAGGCTCAGAAACTTTGAGTGTAGTGCTATATTTAATTTACCATATTTCCTCGAATACAACCCCAGGGTGAAATATCGTTCAGCACCCCTTAACCCCGGGTTATATTCCAGGCTGTGGTATATTTTAGAAAATACAGTAGGTCTTAAATTAAATTATCTCAGCAACCATTGACCCCCGGCTTGTATTGGAAGGGAAATATGGTAGTCTAGTACTGCCTTTGGTTAGCTGGTTCTAAATGGTGCTCGCAGGTTTCACTGCTGTACATCACCTCAAATGTGTTAAAGGCCACTGTAATATATGAATCGTTTTCAAAATATGCCAAGATTTGGTGTTCATGAAATGACAAAATAAAATGTTTGAAAAGTTTGATATTTATTCAATATATGACATCATATATTAGTACTCTTTCTATATATATCAGAGCTGACCCTTAATTGCAATTAATTTTTGGTGAAAACACATGTTTTCTTGAATATAACATTTTTCATTTCTTTCCCATAATGATACTCAAATGATGTTATATACTATTAAAAAAACATGATTCTTAAAATATTTTATGACTGACATGAAGAGCAGATTAGATTTAAACTAAAACCATATACATATTTGAAGTTGCATTGTTCTATTTTGGTCAAATAGAATTGTATGGATCCTCCCTTTAAAACTCCACACAGAAGAAAGTTTCCATTTTGTAAATTTTAGAAAAACATCAGCGAAAAATACTTTTTATTTCATAAATGTATATGGTTACATTCCTACTTCTGTCAACAATGTTTTTATAGGACCTCGTGTCCTAGAAATCTTTTAAAAAAATACAATTATATATGCACATAAATAACCATATATATTACTAGATAATAACACAATGTCCTTATGAAGCACTAAAAAATAAATCATTTGAAACCATTACCGGTAATATTTTATTAGGCATAGACAAGAATTCCTGCATCTTTTGAAAACGACTCATATGTGAATAATCCATAAAAGAGTGTCCATTCTGTCCTCTCAGAGGTTACCCAAGTCTAGTCTCTGTACATAATCTCTGTTACAACGCAGCAGTTTTGTTGTATGATTCAACCGAGTTGCAATCCGTGCTCGCTGTGTGTTATCAGCACTGTTGTTTCATACAGAATGTTCCTCTCACTCATGATGCAAAGCACTTGTGTATAGACCTTAAAAGAGGAAAATACTTCGTCTAATAACAAATCAAAAGATCATTCTTATATGGATACACTTCAAATATGGGAGATAATCCATTTGCAAATTTTCACCTGTAGGCCGTGCACAAAAGACTCAGAAGTCCTAACTGTCAGTGGGGCCAGTGGTTGGAACAAGCAACCAGCCCTCCTCAAACTTTTACAGGCTCTGTTATGTGTAGATACAGTTTGTTTATCCTAAATCCAGACCACAAAGCTGTTCTTTCAGTAAACCAGCAATTGGCTGGCGGGAGGGATACCAGTGAGTGTATAGCAACAAATCTTATGTGGAGAGATATATAATGGCTTGAGTAACCTCTGTAGGAACATTTTTTTTGTCATATATCATCTTGTGACAATGGTCAGTCTTAGATGATATATAATATATGGGCCTGTGGCTTTCTTCAAGAAATTCTTGTATAAATTATGAACTGATTTTTAACAGGTGAGAGATTTTTTTTTACCATGAATAGGTCCAGTAATAATTATTAACCGTTTTAACACAACACAGGATAACAACTAACCAAGCTGACATCACCCAACAACAATCAATATTATCATCAGCTGGAACAGAGCCAATTTGTAATCCAAGGGAGATAATTCAGTCCTTGCTTTGTGTTCATTAAAGTGCACAATGTCTACTCGCACTTATTTTTTTTAAGACATCTGTTATGTGAGAAAATGCAGCTATGGTCAATATATTTTAATTCAAAAGACAATTTTTGGGGTTTTCTTTCATATGGTCGAGGTGTTTGAATTTGGGAGACAATAGTAAATTTAAGTAATTGTTTATTTTATTTCAATTTCAAAACAGTACTAACTACTGACAATATGCAAGGTAGGTCTAATAAATACATTTTGTCTATAAAATTCAATAATTAATCTACCTTCATTCATGTGATTTTATTTATTTAAGCTTTTAGTTCCAGATCTAGACTTGCTGAATAAGGATCTAGACTGTATTAAAGGCTCTTATTTTTATACACAATCATGGGGCCGGACTAAACATAACTAATCTGAAAGTAATCAGATTTATTTGTTTCATAAGTGGTATAAATATGTTCAGAAATGTTTCATAAAAAAAACCATTTCAAAGTTTTTTTGTAAATGTAGGTCAGAGAAGTGTAAACATTGAATGAGAAACATAAAAAATATAAACCTGACATTGTCTTTACATAGAAATAATTGATTCCCATAGAAAATAAGTTGCATTTTTCAATTGATGTAATCATGGTAACAACATATACATCAAACATAAACAGTTAATAAAAATAACATTATTAATTTAGTTTTTTATTTTATTCATGTATAGATAAATCAGGAAAAATCAATATTAGTTTGTACTTTATTGTTCCTGGGTTTTTTTAGAAAAAAATTCACGAAAAATAATGTTATCTAGGCATGCATCTTATATATAATTGATAGATATAACCTAACTTCTGTTATGATTTACAACAGTAAATGTAATTAAGGTAATTATTAATAGAAACACATATTCTGTGTTTGCATATTCTATAGGTACATAATCTTGATGTCAAACTAAATTAATAATTTACAACAATGATTTATTTGAGGAAATTAGATTTTTTATTAAGATAAATTATGGCACCTGTAAATAGCTGAACAACAATAGGCAGAGAGATCAAATATTTCAAATTTAATGACCCACAGTATATTTAGAGATTAAATTGACACACATCAATAAAAATCTCATCAATTCCATGCCTCAAGCTTAAAGCATATAAAATTAAACAGTGCATTGTCACCTATATATTTCAGATAGCAAACACCTACTTCTTAAGTGCAATGTGGTGCGGTCATCAATTACATCATGGTATTAATTATCCAGTAGAGAAGCTATGTGCTTTATTAGACGTTGCCTTTGGGTAAAGTGCCTGGAGCCTTCTGTCCTTCTGAAGTTTCTTCCAGGCTTTGTATTATATCTTCCTTTCTCGTTTATAAACCTTCATGCATGGCTGGCCAGTGCTCAAGGGATTTATGATTTGCTGAGGTGGACTTTGAATACAATAATAATGGGCTATTTAAGTGCAGAAACAGGTAAAGAATGTAGACGTATGTGACAATGGCACACTAAAGGTTTGACTTGTCTGCTCCCAAGTCATTTGTCATTACGTGGATGACGTTTAATAGTAGGTTCGTTTCTTGTTCACTGGTTGGTTCAAAGAACTGAATAGAATGTTCGTTACCTGAACTAAGTGGAAACACTTAATTGTCCTTGATTGTATGTTTACAGGTGCAGTTTGTTGATGTTAAAGTTTCAAATAAAAACATTCACAACTTGTACCAACATGTTGAGATCATTAATATTGTACTGTCAGAATACAACACATTACAAAACAGTCTGCAAAAAATAGTATTTTTTTAATCAAGACGGTTTCTGTGTGAACCTTAGATGCAAAACAGAGACCCAATGAATTACAGAATACAGCTATTTCGCAAGATGACAGTAACATAAGCAAAGAAACAATTTGCAAAACAGAGTGCACAAATGTTTATTTAAAATAACACTGTAAATGACTCCTGATAACAGATAAATTTGTCACATTGCAAATCTAATCTGTATTTTGTGTGACTATGTCTTTAATTATTTTTCCTTGCTTTTGTGTTGATAACAAAACAGGAAAACATTTTGTCAATTTGAGTAGGCATTAATATTCCCCTGCCGGGAGATATATGTTTGAGCTCTGTGCATGCATCCGTGGCCCAACCATGTGTCCATCCATGTGTCCACCCAAGATAAAGGGGACAGCCTTTCTCAGAAACTATTTAAGATAGGATAACCAAATTTGGTGTGGGGCTTGAGGGCATTAGCACCTTGATAGAGTTTGAAATTGAGAAGCATGCAATAATTTTTTCCGGAGTTATTGCCCTTGTTCCGTATTTTGTTCATGGTATCTCCAAAGGGAAAAGCTTTTCTCAAACTATTTAGGATAGGAAAACCAAATTTGGTATGTTGCTTCAGGACATTAATACCTTGATGGAACATGCTTCTGTTTTTACAAAGTGAGTTCAGATAACTTACTCCAGTGCACTAGATTTAGGACATTCAGGAGAAAGTTGCCAGGTTTATTGAGAACCTATATGGCGCGGGATGCTTATAACCATGCTTCTTGTTTTATCTATGATTAAATGTTTTACAAGATGATAACCAGTGGTTTCATTGATAAATAATTTGTATTAATTGTGGTTTCTAATGGGACTTCCAAAATTAACTACCGGTATAGATTTTCTCCAGATAAGTTATTGATGACATGTTTTTCTATTGGTTGCTTCCTACCCCAGGCCTTCAAATCATGTCCCAGCAATGTTACTTATACAGCCTCTTTATCAAACGTAACGTTAATGTTGTTTCATGGAGTTGCTTTTACAATAATTAAATTAGTATTTTTTTTCAAATTTACAAAGCTAAAGTGACACATTTTATTTATATCATTTTATTAGATGTAAAAGGTCTTCCCCAAGCAATGAATTTAGAATTTGTTGTAATCTTAATTCATAGTTAAAGCATACGAATCAGGCATCGACCGAAAACATTTTACATTGATTTTCTCCTGTAAAACTGCTGTATCCATACAGCTGAAATTACGTGGGGAAGTACCTTGCACCTAGGGGACCAACATTTTGTACATTTTTCATCTGGAGCGTATCCCCTAAACTAAACACATTAGTGTCACTAAAATTGGTATTCATATCAACCATGATCCCAAGATTTATGGGTAAGATTTATTTATGAATAATATTTTGAGCGGGTTCTGTAAGGTTGCCATCGTGCCACTTACATGGATCCACAATTCGTAAATCGTAATTGTAGATATTCAGTTGCTATTCAGTTAATAACAGCAAAGAGGGAAGTGGCGTATGTGACCAGTGCACAATTATACTCTTGTTAAATTATTGAATTATATTTTTATAAAATGAATAAAAATAAAAATACATTGAACTATTTATTATTTAAAAAATTCAGAGTGTAAAAGCTTCAGATAAAATAATGTACTTGCATCAGAGTACTTAAACAAAAATGAAATGTCAATTTCCTGTATATATTGATTAAATTATTTTATTACCACACTTGTTCCGACCAATGTTTATGATTTTTTGTATTCACTGCACATATGGGTACTTGGGTGCACTTAATGACAAGATGTTGCCAGGTAGAGTTGCCCTTTATTAGAGCCTTGTGTCAGTCACATGTGTCGCCGAAGACATCGACAACTTAATCTCGTGATGGATCTCTGACAAACCTAGTTAATCCCAAATCTTGTCTGCCCTTTACATATGGACTGTATACCTCTAGCATTATCTGTAAAGATGCATAGCCGGCAAACTGAAATCATCCACCAAGCAATTCAATATTCTTTTTTCTCTGTATTGAGAATAAATTATGCACACAGCTCCTGTATATCAGACAAACCCAAATCATCCACCAAGCTATTCAATATTCTTTTTTCTCTGTATTGAGAGTAAATTATGCATACAGCTCCTGTATATCGGACAAACCCAAATCATCAACCAAGCAATTCAATATTCTTTTTTCTCTGTATTGAGAGTAAATTATGCATACAGCTCCTGTATATCGGACAAACCCAAATCATCCACCAGCAGTACAGTTTTACTTTTCCTGTACCACCTACAGAGGTAGTGAAAATATGTTAAACAACAACTGTATATAACCAACAAACTCAAATCATCCACCAGCATTGTATTGATATAATTTTACTTTTCCTTTTCTATGCCACAGTAGCGAGAGTAAATTATGTATACAGCTCCAGGCCTAGCAGTATCAGCAAGAATGCACTTTACACGGGCGATGGGCGGACCCGGTCGGCCAGCTATGGATGAGGGTGATTAACGGGCAGCCGGGCGGCCGACAGCAGGGTGGGGCCGGGGAGGGGCTAGTACTAAAGTGGGCAGCAGATGGATGGAGTCTTCTCTATTGATCACATCGATCACCCATTGTAGCTGTCCGCTCTCACGTGTGCTGGCCGTGCTTCGCTCTGAATAATCCATACAGCATGTGTTGTTCCCTCTTCTTTCATTCTTTCCTCCGTTGGTTCGCTAGCTCGCCAGAGCTTGGAGTTTGGATTGATCCATAGTTTGTGATGTTCTGTCTTCTTTCATTCTTTCCATCGTTAGTTCGCTTGCTAGAGATTGGAGTTTGGAATTGGATTGATCCATATCTTGTGTTCTTCTCTCTTCTTTCGTTCTCTCGTTCATTTGTTCCTTCATTCACTTGCTCCCCGGAGCTGGAGCCAATCTGCCTCATCCTTGGTTCTGTGGGAACCTGGCTTCTGTGTATATGCGAGATGTTGCTCTGCAGAAAACTTTGATGTTGAAAAGGGAAATCTGATAGTATCTATGGTTTATGAATGTTCCAAAATTTCGCTTTATGGTTGGAATCATTATTGGGATGTGTTGTTTTCCACTTCTTTCATTCATTCATTGATTTGTTCTTCATTTGTTTGTACATAGCATTGATACAATAAAAATTCATAGAGTATGTGTTCTCTCTGTCTTAACTTTGTTCTTTTCATGGTTCATAAGGTCCTGGCTCTTTGCTTGCTTTATTTTGAAGAATCCATATTATTAACATTATTCTCTTCTTTCGTTCCTTCAATGGTTTGCGCTCTAGAACGTGGAGCCTACCTGGTTCTATCCTAGCTCTGACGATGATGTTGTTGTCTGCATGCAAGATGTTGCAGTCCTGTATCACTGAAGCAGATTGTAGTTACGCTTGAAAGATATCTTGAATATTGCATTATGATCAGGAACCAATGTGTTTGTCAATCAGAAGTTTGTTTCATTGAGGTTCAGGTTTTGTTGATGTGTTTTGTGTTAATATTCTGTTTTCTGGTATTGATCTGTTTTGTTTTCAGAAATGAAGTCAGGGGTCAAAATTAACCATTTCAATGCAGTAGCCACTCGGACTAGTGCATTTCTAAAAGTACTAGTCCAGACTTATTCCAGCTAGCCAAATGCATCTCCATGATCATTTCACCTCAAATTTTAACTAGTCCTTTGGACTACCAGTTTCTACACTCTACTTTCCCAGCTTCTTATTCACTAGCCCTAGGCTACCGAACTAGTGCTAATTTAGAACCCTGGAAGTTAGAGAGTTTATGTTCATGTAACATTTGCTATAAGACATTTATTTGTGATAAAAGATTAAATTTAAAAAATGAAAAACTACTACAATATTTTATTGTTTTCATTTACTGTTCAAGGATCTGGTTTTAGATGTTTAAATGGATGAGCATAAAGCGTAGGTAAAGTAAGAATTATTATCGTCTTTCTAAATTAAATATTGAAATTAAAACTGATGCTGAACTATTTTTTAGGAATTTTTCATATATTAAATTATGTTTCTATCATGTTATGCACTTTACTCAGTTTAAAAAACTTGAGTCAATTTCAAATGTCACGTGTAGATCAACCTATTAAATTTACCATATGTTATAAATTTGATGTTGTTAAAAGGAAGGTTTATCCAAGGATCATAAAGAGATAACTCTCGACCAATGAGCTGTTTTCATTTACACGATCAATAAATGTTATACAACATAATTGCAAAACAAAAAGAATATTAACTTCAACAATTTTTAAAACAAAATGAAAGACCCTTCAAATATCTGTACCAGACAATTTTTATCATATCACTTTGGCTATGGTTTACGAGGGGAGTATATATTGGTTTATCTCTCGGAGAGACAAAGCCGTTCTTTGTTCGTAGCGTTTATTATGCAGCCGATAGTGGGTGCTCTCATCAATAAGCGTTATTGATTGGACGCTTTGCAAGTTGCCTGCATTGGGCATGCGCTGTCGTGCCAGCCGGTCTTGGACATCGAGTGAAAATAATCCTTCATTGTCCTTGCTTAATAATATTGTTATCATCTTGGAATAAAGTAATGGCATTTAAAATTTTTCATTCATTAGTCCCACATTACCGGATTAAAATTATATTTTGTGGAAGAAATATCTCCTATGCGTTATCCCGTATTAAAAACGATTTTAATGTTAGAAGATAGATTTGGTTAACAATTTGAAATTTTCTTCCTACTTTCTGATGATTTTGTAATCTATAATTCAACCAAATGAAGGACAAGAATTTTGAAATGTGACTATAACATTTTGATAATAGTTCAAGTGTGTAATAAATTAAATATTGAATTTACAAAATTAATATGCAATTTTCATACTGCTGCATTGTTTTATTGAGTTTCAGTGTTAATTTGTTGACATTGATAAATGATGTTCATCTATTGCTTTTCTTGATTTAAGAACTTTCAAGTATAATTATTAACTACATAATTTGCTAATGTTTCCAGAATTGTGAATGAAAATGAGAATTTAGAATGCTAAAAAGTAATATTGTTCTGCTTTATCATGTCACATTTAGATTGATATACAACAGGGCACACTCTTGCAAAAATGTTAGTGTTAATATTCCCATAATGAGCAAAATGAAAAAAAATTGCTTAATTTGTTTCAAAATAATAAGAATTGTATCACATTTAAATTGATATTCTAATCTCACAAAAAAAAAAAAATTAACAAGCTTTTCATAAACATGTTCATTTCAAGTGAGTGGTTTGACAGAATGCGTGGCCTAGTTTGTGGAGTGAATGACTCTATTACAGTTAGGAAGGGGGTATTCAAGATGGAGAAATATGATCTAAGCATGCTGGGTGCAGAAAGCATGCACGTAATGTGATGCTATTGTCCTAACGACAATAGGGAGAAAGAGAGCTCCTTGCCAAAGGGATTATTATAATTTTTCCATAATTGTCTCATCTAAAATCAATAACGCACGTGAGAATTATGTTGGATTTCTGTCCATATGACTGCTGAGGCAATTAATGAAAATGAAATGAAAACATTTAGGTTTTTCAGGTAACGATTCAGTTATGTTAGGAAAGCAGTAGTCAGTAGTTGATATAATCACAATGATCGAAAAAATGTGCCGAGAAGCTATGGAGAAAATAAAAAGGTGACAAATTATTTAATATTTTAGTCAAAGAAAAAATAATTGTAAAGAAAAAATCCTTTTCAAATATTTGGTTGATACATACTCTTACCTCCAAGGATGGAGGGAATTCTGTTTATGAAACTTACCTTTGGAAAGAGAAAGAAGGTATTCTCAGGGGTCGAAATTAACCTTTTCAATGCGGTAGCCAATAGGACTAGTGCATTTTTAAAAGTACTAGTCCAGACTTATTCTCGCTAGCCAAATACATCTCCATGATCATTTCACCTCAAATTTTAATTAGTCCTTCGGACTACCAGTTTTTACACTCTACTAGCCCAGCTTCTTTTTCACTAGCCATGGACTACCGGACTAGTGCTAATTTCGAACCCTGAATTCTATCAGAATTGATGTGAGTGTTTCGAATCAAATGTACTCTTTGCATGTTTGAAACTTGATAACTTCTCTCTGGATCCGCCAATCAGTAATAACCTTCCTTGTGCTTAAACTTTCAAATAGAGTATTTATGGATATTGTTTCTTTAAGTATTATTGCTTGAATGTAGAAAGGCAGTTTTGAGCAAATCCCAACTTACTCAAGACGAAAGATGCAAAAGGTGAACTAGATTGAAGTTTGGCCAGATATTATTCACCATTTGCTTGCGGGAAATTGGTCAGGGCTTGTGGTCAGGTTTGGTATTCAGACCTTGTGATCTGAAAGCAAAAAGGAAATTGGCGCACATTTAGCTTTAAAGCCTTTCTCACACTTGATGTTGTCTGCCTGGTCAACTGGTGGCCAGGTGACCGGAGGGGACATTTCCCCTTTCTATGATCCTTCTCCCCATATTTGCTGACCAACCTCCCACCTCAGTAACCCCCCTCCCGTCAATTACCCTCCCCCCTCTGTCCTACCAGCCACCTCGGCTGGTTGAGGTCATAAACCAAACTATTGACGTTGTACACACCCCTAAACTTCACAATGGATTGGTCCATCACAGAGAGATGCCATTATGTAAGAATAGGGTGGAGTTCCATCAAGGTCTATGTATAGTTTTATATATATACTGTTTGTCAGAGTTAATGATGAATCTCTTATTTTTTCATTCTTTAATATTTGATTTCCTATTTCAATTTCTTCTGACGACAAATCCCAGCAGGCTAGGGACTACAATTCTAAATGCAGTAAAATATCTATGATAATAGAATGTACACAGGATGGAGACTCAACAACGTCATCAAGCACATTGTTTGCTGATTTCTTTGCCAATTTGTAATTTTGTATATGACATATGAACATATATATATCATTGTTTCATTGAGAAATACGAGTAACTACTGTGGTGCTAGTACTCTTACCTGGTCATCTTAGAATATAGAATTTCACAATATTCAAACAGGATTAGACAGACACCTAATTGCACAGAAAACTGAAGAGGGCAAATGTGAAAAGTCCTTCAAATATACAGATAAATTTTAAAAGGGACATTTTCCTTGGACATCAGCGAATCACTTTTAGTAGTGCAAGAAGTCATTTCGTTTTGTTTTAATTGTGTCTTTGCCAAAGCCATTCGTTTTTGTAAAAAAAATATGTGGTTGTAAGAGTATACTTCTGTTTAGTAAATGACGGTACTTCAGAGGCGTAATTCTGACGATGAAAATAAAATGTGTTGCTCTCTTGTCATCTCTTTTCCAACAAAAGACAATGTCCTATAGTCCACATCACTTTTGAAAAAAACTTTGCCTGAGAAACTTAGTTTCACAGCCTATATGTAATAACAGAAGCATGAGGACATTATAGAAATACAAATTAAAAAAAAAATTGGGTTAGATATAGCGTGTTTTCATTTCATGAAATGTCAAGGATCCAAGATGGCGGATGCTGCCGATAGATCGTTGATAGAACTTTCCCTTTAAGTTACCTAACAAGGATATCTTCATTATCGAGGACAGCACCACAGATGGAAATGTACACATACATGAAAACTTTCTTCTTGTCAAACATCATTGTTTCAAAAGTATGATATTTGACATGATTGAATATGTCTACCAGTATTTAAGTTACCAAGCAGGGATAACTTCATTATCGAGGACAGCACCTTACATGGAAATGTACACACACATGAAAACTTCTTGACAAACATCATTGTGTTCATCAAATGGGTTTTTGTACAGTTCAAACTGTAAGCCAATCCCCCTTTCTTTCCACATCCATGTACCTGACCTCAGGATTTTTGTTTTAAAAAGCCAAATAAAAACATCGATTTAAAAAAATGTCAATACAAAATAGAAACATCGATTTAACTCTGCTGCCCTCAGGGGAGTCAGAAAATCACTCATTTTGTACAATCCAAGTGACACAACTGATTGTAGTATCTTCAACTCATTTTCTGAACAATCTACGTAACCTCTAGACTAAAATTTAGTCTATTGAATTGTAATAGTTACTGTACCAACACACTTCCTCATCTAAATAGAGGATATTTGTCTTTTCTTGACTAATACCATGTTTATCTCATCAAAGTGAGTTAGAAAGGTTATATTTTCACGAGTGGCGCAGCCCGGGTGACGGTCGGAAATATATAACTTTTCTACCTCACGAGATGAGATAAACATGGTATTTGTCAAGAAAAGACAAATTTTCTATTTATTATATGACCAAATCCTTGCATATTCACCGAAATCGACTTGCATTTACGTTAAGTCAGCTCCAGAATGAGCCTTTTGCCTCAGCAACAATGTGACGACATGAACGTGTCATGACGTCGGAGCATTGTTTTATGACGTCAGGTCATTGTTATATCAGTCACTAGTGACTGATAACACGTTCCATTGTTATTTTCACTAGTGTCTGATAACACGGTTAATTTTCATTGATAGATCCCGGTATTTCACCTGCAATCATATAATAATTTTACTTATCTAAGCTTTGAGTGTGTATTCAGGACTAGGCAGGACTAGGTTACCTCCCCTGTTCCCAGTACAGTCCAGTGCAGGTGACCAGTCTGGAGTGTTGTATCCTCTGACCTCGTTCCGACCTCACGGGTCACTTTAGAACTGCAGTATTTTCCGTCCACTAAGTTAATTATGTAGTGGTAGATGGTGTTCGAGAAAGTATGAACCCTGACAGCGCCTTCCTACGTCTTCAAATACATCTCCACAAGAGGAGACTTGTAGCCAGGACTTCCTTCAATAAAACTTGAGTGCTTTCGGTGTTCACCCAGTACCCATTCTTCTAGCTATAGGAGATCTTTAATAGTATCATGTGCTTTTATATTGCTATCTAGCCCTGCTTTCATTTACACGAAATTACTGAGATATTCCGAGTATTCCTGAGCTTGCAGACATTTAATGCTTATACAGGATACCCACAATGAATGATACAGCATGATATGGTGTGCTTTTACATTGCTAACTAGCTCTGCTTTCATTTACAAGCTACAGAGATATTCTGGGTAACCTGAGCTCACACACATTTAATGCTAAATCAGGGGAATTTATTACAAAACCCCAAAAGTTTATTTATTAATAAATCATGCATCTTACCTGAATACTTTTTTTGAACTTTTTGATAAGTTATAATTTACACTAAGGAGAAACTGCTTTTCCCCCTTACCCACCATTAGGTATTTTGCCCTTAATCTGTAAAGCATGTAATCATGAGCAATTTTGTTTTTAAAATGAAACATTTTGTTTTTAAAATATGACAAAGACAAGTCAAGTGTTACCAAGCCAGGTGTTTTTATTATTTTGATGACGGGAACCTTAATTGACTGGCACATGACCTTTCAACCCCACAATCCGTAAGCACCTTACGAACTCAAAGCTTCAAACTCCCTCTTGACCATACAACCTCTCTGATTATCTCCCTTTGTACTTAGTGCAATTCATTTATTCCAATTTCTGCATTAGGTTGTGATGGATACATAAGGACCGTTTCTTCCATCCAAGTGCTTAAACATTCATCTGCATCTGATGGGGTTTTTTTTAAAGACATTTTTTTTTTTTTTTTTTAAAGTGAAACAAATTCTGTAAATCATTCTGTAAAAAACCCCATCTCTTTTTATGTTCTCGTTGACCTGAAAATAAAATGTAGAAAATTGGATCAATACTGATGGATAAGATCATTCACATTAAAGGGTAGTCCTATTCATCAATTTGAAAATTAAAAAAACAATTATTGGCCAATTTCGATTGGTTGATTGTCCACCCTTCACGAACATCAATTTCCTGCAATCAAGTTTCAATAAACCGTTGGTCCTTTTTACTGAAAACCATTAAGTTTTACTGTATTTTATAAGCAATACTTGCAATGAATTAATTCATTCTGACTTAGGAATTTAATTTTCTCGTTAATTATGAATTACCTTTTTTTAGTCAATTATCAGTTTGAAATTTGTTTCAAGAGTTGACTAGATAATGCATAATGTTTTACTGATTATCTGTGATATCTTTTGATGAAAATATCAAAGACCACCGTTTGAATTAAATTGTTAAAAAAACATGTCAGTCAATTGGTTGAAATAAATATCAATCAAAATTTCAGATAATTCATGATGTGTTAGATATATTTTTTTAAAACCTAATTTGCATTCTTGTGTGAATTATTTATTGATTTCAGTAGAATTGTAGTCTGAGTGTGACATATTTGTCCGTTCTTTATGAAAATATGATGGTTTGCATTTTGAATAATTTATATATATATATATAAATCTAATTTTGTCAAGATTATAATAGGAATTAGCAACCTAATGTTTCAAAATGACGTTTGAAAATTAAGTCAAGGCCATGCATACTGCTTGCTAATCATTGTAGAAATGTGCAGTTATTAATTCAGGGTAGTTTATAGTTAGTAAACACAAGTACACAATAAAATGATTGCAGCAAGTTTTATGAATACCGTTATCAACATTAATATCCCCTCCCTAAAAACGTATGACAAACTTACATATTCAAGTACAAAGAGGCCAAACTCAGCAATGTTAAACATTGTAACCCCCCTCCAAAATAACTTAAATATAAGCGCTAGCTATTACAAGTTAAAAAGTTAAAACAATGATTTAACAAGGGAATACACTACATCCTAAGAAACACACCACTTGATAATTACGCACTCATGCAACATTAAGATCAATCCATATTTCCTATAAAGTTTGTAATAAGCGAACACTCTAAAGGGTTAACCTTATCAGTAGACTTAAATTCAGTATCTGAAATTTGGTAATTAGTAATTCTGCCTTCATCATGTTATTTTATTTCTTTCAGATAGTCTAAGACTTGCTGAATAAAGAACTTGACTATTTTGAGGTTCTTATTTTATGTACAGTCAGGCAGGACTAAATACCTTTATACCACATGCTTTTGAATATTTATTTAAGCTCCAGGGTGATTTTTATGTCTATTACGGTAAATATGTTAGAAAAGTCAAAGTAATATAACTGCAGGTGACACATTAGCCTATCAAAGATAGAAATATGCAGTTATGAATTTCAAACAAGTTGTATGCATACACGAAAGCTGGAAGTTATAGCTGTAGGGCATGTTGACGGCGCAGACGGAAATGTATGTGTACATGCATGGTGCAACCTCTCACCCACCATCTCTCTATCTCTCTGTAATTGAAATTAGTTCATACAAACACTCCATACTGCAGCAAAACATCAAAGACACATTGATAAAAATATCGTCAAATTGTTGTTCAGTGAAGCAGAACTTGATCAAGGTGTTCAGGTGGGTTTTGTAACAAGCGTTGTCTCTCACTGACACCAGGTGTCGCCACCAGCAAAAACTGATGTGAAAGTTACGTGCTGCTTCATTTTGTGATAGCTATTGATTACCTATGTCGTTTGTTTCAATACATGTATCATCAATGAGGCCAGCGACTAATAGACTTGTCGTGAGTTCAACTTTGATGGATGCTAATTTGTTTCGTGATTTACAAAATTGCAGTGATAGTGGTGACAGGCTTGTTGAATATCTAACAATTTACCCTGAGTTTCACCACAGAAATTTGTGACCCGATGCATATTTTCAGCCACAATTATATGTAATTTGAATAATGCGAACCACCTTGCAACAAGAACAGATGCATGAATGCATTAACCTAAATTTTTACGGAATGAAAAATCACTCTTTGCGTCAAGCCTAAATACAAACTAAGTTGCAGTATTTGATTCAACCATTCTCTCAACCTCTGCATTTGCTTGACCTAAATTTAAATACATTTCTTCGGCGCAAAGAAATAAAATGGTGTTTAACCCTTAACTTAGGTTCCCAGGATGATCTGGGGATAGCCTAGCATCAGATGTAAATAATTTTCTATTCCTGTAATTTTTAGCTCATCTGGCCTGAAAGACCTGATGGGCTTATGGCATGGCATGGTGTCCGGCGTCCGTCTATAAACTTTTCGCTTTTTCGTTTTCTTTTCCAGAACCATTTGGTCTTGGGAGCTGATATTTGTGTACAGACTCTTTGGCCAATGGGGATTCTAAATTGTAAAATTGGTTAAAAAGCTTTTTTCATCTTCTTCTCCAGTTCCAAAAGGTCTAGAGAGCTGAAAAGTTGTCTGCATACTCCTTGGCCAATGAGGATTCTAATTTGTAAATTTTGTGACCTTGCGACCCCAAATATAGGTCACAGAGGTTATGACCTAAAAAGCTCTTTTCATTTTATGTGCTCTTCAAGCACTTGAAGAATAAATTCATCTCTGTCGTTTCCTTAAGAATAAATTCATCACTGTTGTTTTCTTTAAAATACCTTTTAAAGGAAACAACAGTGATGAATTTATTCTTCAACTGTGTCTTTATTTGTAGGGGATTTTTAGGGGATAGCGCAGTGGTTAGCGAGTTCGGCTTCGGATCAAGAGGTCCGGGGTTCGAATCCCGCCAGGGGCACGGCAACTTTGTCTTCAGTAGAGAACTGTTCTACACGCAGTCAGGTTTGGGTGCAATGCTACACTGAATTTCAGTGCAGTACCACCCATGGTTCGCTAGTTCCAGCCGATGCTCGCAGGTTTCACCGCAATGCATAGCCACATGGCGTTGCGGGCTTTCTCCCTGCCATAATACTAGCAGCCCGATATAAGTGAAATACTCTTGAAAGCGGCGTTAAACCCCAACTCACCTCACCTCACCTTAAAGATAGGTCAGAGGGGTCGGGACCTTAAGACCTATTTCATCTTCTCTGTTTAAAGTGCTTCCTATTTGTTGTACCTCTCACCTAGAAGTTGACATTTTGAATTAGTTATTGTGTATAAAGCCTGTTGAGCTACAGAGCCAGTGGCTCTATTTTTTAAGCATGATTCCTATAGCCGATGGTTTTCATCTTCACATGATTTGTCTCCAGGGCAACCATTATGTGGAAATTGTAAGGCCTATTTGCACTTAATTCTCATATAACTAACAAATGATAAAATATTTTGTAACGAGCCACATGTTTGAGATCATGTAGAGACCTTCATCAGGTGGTCTATCTTCAAATTGCAACATTAAAGATATCGGCACCAGTGAAGTGAAGGACCTAAATGTTAAAGTATATTTGTGTTTAAATGTTTTGTGACTTCTTTTTTTATTATTTCACGGGTTAAACAGTCTGTAAATCTAAGGTCACTTACTGAGCAAAATTTACCTTTGACTCATGAAAACAATCACCAAAACGTCAACGACTTGCTTCTATTTTTAAAATAATAAGTACTTGATTGGCTTGACTTTTGTACAGATCTTTTTGCCGGTGACCATTCACCTGTCTAATGGTCAAGGAGATGGCCAGCAACTAGATTCACACACTATACAGAAGTTGCAGTTTGTAATATTTGGCGGTTACTGGAATACAAACTTTTTTCTCTCTGAAGAGTGCTGGAACTAAAACCTGGTGGAAAAAAAACCTGGAGTTAGGAAATCTGTAAGTTTGAGGTCATTCACTTATTCATTTTTTTCTTGCCCAATAAAAGTCAGTGTTTAGTGTGTGTAACAGTTAGTTATCCTACAGGCTAAATGACCAATATCTTCCTATGTATTTACCATTTATTGAATTCTGAGTAATACATACCACAAGCTCTTTTGAATCCCAGCAGATATAAGTATAAAGTCCCTCAATAAGCAAGCAAATACAACATAAAAAACCGTTGGTGTCCTGGGGACCCACGGCTTCCATTTTTATGAGTATTTTCCAAATCATATGAGTATCTCATGCAGGACTCCATCGTGGGTAAATTAATCACTGATTCTGTTTTTAAAAGTTAGGAAAACAAATATTTGTACAAAAAAAACAACCTACAATGGGACTGCCCAGATTTATTAAAACTCAGTTCAATGTATTTCAAACAATATAAAGGAGCTACCTGTCATGAAGTGTATGTAATGGTGGTGTTCACTGTGCCTGTATAAAGTGGGGGGCGGGATAGCGCAGTGGTTAGCGCGTTCGGCTTCAAGAGGCCTGGGGTTCGAATCCCGCCAGGGGCACGGCAACTTTGTCTGCAGTAGAGAACTGTTCTACACGCAGTAAGGTTTGGGTGCAATGCTACACTGAATTTTAGCGTAGTACCACCAACGGTTCGCTAGTTCCAGCCGGTGCTCGCAGGTTTCACCGCAATGCATAGCCACATGGCGATGCAGGCTTTCTTTCTGCCGTAATACTAGCAGCCGCGATATAAGTGAAATACTCTTGAAAGCGGCGTTAAACACCAACTCAGATCACCTCACCTCACCTCACCTCACCTCACCTCACCTCACCTCACCTCACCTCACCTCACCTCACCTCACCTGTATAAAGTGAAAGTCATAGAGCAGGTGATGTGCAGAGTCACTCCACACTCCGTCAGCCTCTGAACACATCAACGACATGTCACCACTTTTGTTTGTCCACCTTCACGCTTTTGTCTACAGTTGCTGTTTACGTTCTTTATGTCAGGGCACAAATAAGCATGTTTTCGCCAAGTCAGACTCATAAGACAAAGATTTTAACCTACTTCTTCAAATATCTCTGAACTTTTTCACAATTAGACATTCATCATAGACGGAAGATATACTTGTGTTATTCTCTGAGGATCGTCTTTTTTCTCTGATTTTTCTCGTGGTTCGTACAAAAAGACTTTTTCACCTAATATTAACAATTCTTTTAATATCAAATATTTTTTAAAAAATTACGTATTTTATGATTTGATTTCAATACAATTTCAGTTTTGCATACTATATAGTTGAGTTTATGAAATATATTGACTATTGAAAACTTCTATATTTATTTTGAAAATAAAAACAAAAACACTTATGATACAGTAGAAAGTATTGGTGGCAAATACTTGTAAATTTGAAACCCAAAGTTTTGTTTTATATCTTCCATAAATCATAGGTCTGTATTGTTTAAGCTGTGACGATATAGACATGGCACAAGTATTGATATTCATGATACAAAAACTAACAATAAATATATAAATATTTTCCCTGTCTATTCACATCATGAACATTGACAGTTTGCTCAAATAATGGTTATTTGAAACTTTACACTGTTTACTAAAAAAATTTATTTTGTTAGAAAATAACTATAGTTAGCATTTTGTAATATGTATTGTAATGTATGAAATTTTTGCATCACCTGTCCACTTAAATTATTCATATCCTAAATGACATAATAGCTTATATCATAACAACACTATTGGTCAGGGGCTGTATAAGGGTTAAAGAATAAAATATAACAAGTGCTTCAGTTCCTATCAGATTCACTAATTCTAAATGCGTCTTGTAAGAGAAGCTGTACATTGATAGAAATGTATGCTTGAAGTCACTAGGTGATCTCATATAACATTCATCTATCAATATTCAGATTTCTACATTTACCATTGCCCTGTAGTGGTCACCTTAATGTGTCGAACCACTGCTCCAATTAAACTGATCTAAAAGATTATAATCCTTTACTTGCGGAATTGATTAAACCCAGACCATTCTTGAAGGCAGATTTACAGGAATCATTATTTTAAGATAACGAATCGGGTTTCACCATTTGATGAGCAGAATATTACTGTGATACCAAGTTTAACACTTTATTAACGGGTTTAAAATGCACAATGGCCTGCATGAAGTGTATTTATCCATAATAAAATATTGTGTATTTATAACCTTTCATAAAATTGTTTGTATCATCAGATACAGAAATATTGTTTGAATCTTGTCAGGGGGCCCGGGACTGAAGCCAAAATAGTTTGACATATCTCTTGATCACATATCAATGTTAGTGGTGTTTTCTGAAGTATTTGTCACATTCAAAAAGTAATTATGTTCAGGTCATGTAATGAAGTCTTAAAAATTTGTATGATTCATGTATATATGCACCTGCATAATACTTGTTATCACAATCGACACAATGTGGATAAAATTTTACCCAAAGATATCTGTCACTTTCATACAAGCAGTATATATGCCTTCAGAAGCAGGGGTCGAAATTAAACTTTTCAATGCAGTAGCCATTCGGACTAGTGCATTTCTAAAAGTACTAGTCCAGACTTTTTCCAGCTAGCCAAATACATCTCCATGACCAATTTAACTCAAATTTTAACTAGTCTTTCGGACTACCAGTTTTTACACTCTACTAGCCCAGTTTCTTTTTCACTAGCCATGGGCTGCTGGACTAGTGCTAATTTCGAACCCTGCTTCATGCTCAATTACTATCATTTTAATGGATTACTTTGTGATTGATATACTTCCACTTTCAGAACGAATATAGTTTGTGCTTCAAATTTATCCCTTTTCCTGCTAGGATCATGTCACCTTAGAGAAAATGGCTCGTTCTTTACAGACATAAATTCTGTAGATCCATTTTCTTGAAACATTTCATTTTGTTTCTTCTGAAGACAATTCTAGCAGAGAGATTAATAAATTTTGAAAATCAGGTTTGTTATTGTTGATGTCTTTTGTAAATATGTAGGTTATATTAAGTCCTTAGCCAATTATATAGACAGACACAAGTTAAATACATCTTATTATGTCCCCCGCAAAGCTTTGTGGGAGACATAATGTTTTCACCTCCATCCATCCTTCCGTAATTCTGTAATTCTGTCCTTCCAATATACTTACGTTTCAAGGCAATATTTTAAAAAAAATTCAATACTTTTACATTTTTACAAAACTTGGTAAGTGCTTAGACCAAGTGTCATAGTACTTATTTTCTTAATCAAAAAATTAAACCTCTAAAAGGTACCAGCCCGGACCAAACGTTACCAGGTTCCGGGGCTGGAGGATGTGCTTTACTTATTTCATACACTAAGTCAACCCTTGGATAATTATAAATGAAATTTCAGATTTCCACCTACACTGGTGAAATAACAGAATGGAGTCGTCGGTCAAAGAAGACACTCATTTGAATAAATTTTAAACAAAAAAAACCTGTGTTGGCTTGATAGCAAGTATACAGCCTGTATACTCCATATGTGACGTTTATCATCAAGAGGTGTATAGATATATATATTTACCTGAATGACAGGTGCTCTAATGTCATCAATGACTTCAGCAAGGTCACCAGGTACAGTGTAAATCATTGGACTCCCTGTTGCCTGTCTCACACTAAATAGGTCACTTTCACTAATTATCATGTGCCTTCAATGTTTCCTCAAGTATACATGTAGATCAAAGTTATTCTGGAAATTCTTTCAGGAAGCTCTTGAGCATGACTTGCATGTAAATATTAATTTGAAGTTTTAACCAAAACTTCCTTGCTTGATTATTGAGACTGAGGACATGAAAATATGTAAATTTCCTAAAGCAAACTTGTAATTAATATAATGTAGATGTCTTTTTAATAAAAAAAAAGTATATTCCCATATCCAGTATGGTTTGGGTGCAATACTGCATGACACTACATTTAGCCCCTCTGATGGTTTGCCGATTCAGTGATGCTTGCAGGTTTCAGCGCCATGCTTAACCAATCTGGTATTGTCGTCTTTTTCCTTGCGTTGATGTTAATTGCAGTGAATTTTAAAGTAAGATACGAACTCTAGACATATTTGCATAGTAACCTAAGCCTACATCATCTTACTCTTAGTTTAGACACCACTCATGAAACACCTTCAATGAATGAGTAAAAGTAAAAGTTTATCCTTTGAAGGAGAATTGTATATAAGATAGAATCTGCATCCATAAATGCAGTGGGCAAACATGAATACTATCTCAAACTGTGTTTCCAGTAAAAAAAACCTCAATAATCCAGTTGTCCCAATTACGGGATATTACAGAGGAAGGGGAACATTTTTAGATTATTTTGTGTTTCTATACTTTCTACACGGTTCTGAATTATGTGATTCAATTACATAGGTATTTTTACATAGGTAAGTAAAGGTCTAAACATGTATAAGGAATAACGTATATCCAGCTGAGTTTAGGTCAGCTAGAGCAGTTTAGTGGTGGTTGGAGAAATGATGGAAAATAGGTCAGTTGTACACCGTCAAGGCTGAAATAAAGTAAGAGTGTTTCATTGATTGTCTAGGCAACATGGAGAGTGTTGAGATCTAAAGGTGTGGGAGTCATGTGTCATCTCACCTACCCAGAGTGAAGAACTTATTGTTCCAGGCAGTTTTCATATTGTACATGCTAGAGTTGATGATTCGCTCCAACATGTCTGTTGATCTACTTTTATACAAGTTCTCTCTCTGTTTCTGTGTTCATGAAACTAATCACGACTAACTACAGTTGGTAAGGCACTTTATCTTCTTCTTTCAATTTCAGTCTTTATATTCATGTGTGTTGGCATTCTCTTCCCACAGAGTTTACTCCCTTCAGATTTTCTATCGTAACCTCTGTTACATTTAGGAGATATTTCGCTAGTCTCTCTTACTCCCCTGGTGGTGAAAGTTTACAACACCAGTAACATCTTCATCGTTGTCCAATCAAACATTGCCTTACATCTGTGACAGAATTCTTGTAAACAGTAAAAAAATAATGGCACAGATGAAGCAACTCTAACTTGTGGAATGCCAAGTTTGTTGCTGATTTCATAACCAACTTCTGATGCAACCATTCAGGCTTCTCTATTTCTAGTCAAGAAAGTGTTCAATATGTAACAGAGGTTATGATGGAAAATCTTACGGGAGTAACCTCTGTGGGAAGAGAATGATAATAATACTAGCCCCTGTGATAATGTGAAATGTAACTCCTGCAAGCTGCTTTCAGCCTAGTTAAATGTTCACTCGGAAGTTATTCCTGTGAAAAATGTTAAATTGAAAAGAAAAGTTGTCATGGAAACGTGAAACAAGCTGTGCAAAAATCTATACTTTGTATGTTTCAACAAGTAAAGCTGTAAATCATTTCAAAGTACAAAGGCTCAGGTACATTAACAAAAAAACCATTACACTCTGTAAACTTAGGGATATCATAATTTTCAGTACATTTCTCAGATGGAATATTCTCTATAGTAACTGATTAAAATTTCAGAATCAGATAGATGAATAACTTATAATTTGTCAGCTTATTGATTTTAACACAATTTACTACATGTATAATGACGTAAGTTAGACTCACGACACACTGATTAATAGAATGAGGGTTTTATGGAAATGCTATTATTAAAAACAAAGTTCTGTTTGAAACCCAAATCAAGGGGAACTATTATGAGGTAAGTAGCAGGTAAGGTTAGGTAGCAGACCAACATCGTTAAGACAGGTAGGTACTAGGTAGGGGGCTTTGTAGCTAGAGGAATACATAAAGAGATGCTTGAAATCTCCAACAGTATTGCGTCCGTTGCATGACTCACTCAGAGGATATACTTCCTTGTCACATATTCTCATCCTGAACAATGACATAATCTTAGCAACACTGTAGAAGGACCTTGAATGTTGTTCATACCTTAAACTACCTTCATATCTTTACCGCATGTCCCCTGGACTGTGTTGGACGAGGGGCGAGATGGCACAGGGGTTAGCACATTCAGCTCCAGATCAATAACTTCCCGGGTTTGATTCCCGTTAGAGGTCTAGTGTACATAGAGAATGCGCTACATGCATACATTTTGGTTGCCATAGTTTGGAGAAAACTGCAGTGGAAGTATGACATTTGGCTTCAGATCAAGGGGTTCTGGGGTTTCAATCTCAACAAGGGCTGAGCAGTTTCACTTGCTGAAGAGAGCTATTTTATGTCTAGAAGATACACATAGGAGGAGATAGGCTAGTATAGATGTAGGCAGATCAAGAAATTTTGGAAATCCATGTTCAAGAAAATATGTTTCAAGAGACCAGATGTGGGTCTAGGCCTTTGCTGAGATCCTAATATCGCATATATGTCAGACATATTCATAGACATTAAAGGTTCATAATATGTATTTAAAAAATAACTTTGTAGAGACTAGAAGTCAGTCTTGGCCTTCGTTTTACATCTTAAAAATCTCATATATCTCAGACATATTCATCAGAGTTCTTTCTCGATTCGATAAAATCTATTCAAGAAACGTTGTAAGGACTTAATGTCGGTCTTGGTCTTCGCTTAAAATCCTAAACATTCTAAAATCTCTTATTTCAGATATATTCAGTTACGTTTTTTCATTGTTCAATACATTTTGAGAAGGAAAATAAGTGTTAGAGACCAGTTGTCAGTCTATATTGCTTCACAGGGAAATGAGGGCTCAGTGGCCGTGGTGGCTGCGGGTTGTTTCCAACACAACATTTCTCTGCGACATTCTACACCGAACACTTGCGATTAGTTATTGCCAGTTTGGTCCTTCTCAAAGCAAGAGCTTCAAACGAAGCTGAACTGGAAATATTTGTAATTATCAGTTGACAATCCCTCATTATTGGAAAAATCTACTTCCTTAGCGTTATTTGCAGTTGTTCGATTCAAACATTTGCTGGTGAGGAAAAAATATGAAATTTTATCTCTGATTGCAGTGAAATGCAAAAAGTCCCTGATTGGGTGAAAAATGTTGACAGCTTGCAGTTGCCATGGTGATATTCCTCTGATTTCTCTCTTCGGGTTTCTTTCTCTCCAGTTGACACTATGCTTTGTTTCAAATTTCAAGTTCTAAACTTAGTCAGTTTGTCATTCAAGTTGAAAATGAAAGTTTTTGAATGATTCTTGAGATGCTTGACACTAATGCTTATTCTAAGTGGAAAAATTTTATATTTTCAAATGCATATTAATTTATTGTAATCTTATTTACTGCTATTGTTTTTACTTATATTTTATGTACACTTCACTTTGTAGACTCATGTATATTTCTGAATATCACTTGAAATTTTAAATGTCAAAGTTTTGCAAAATCATTTGATCCATAGAAATTGTTATAATAATATAAATTGTTTTAAATTTAAAAATTCAGAATTCAAGTTAATCATATCCAAATGTACTTTTATTTTATGTCACTGTGAAAATGTTGGGTTTTCATTCTAACTTGTCAACTATAAATTTTAAAACGAAAAGTTAAATATTTTGTTATTTCACAATTGAAATATCTACAGAAAAGTGTTAAACCTTGAAACAGACTCCTGATGAGATAATTTATTACCCAAATGTTAGTGTTATGGCACGTACATAAAACATTCATTTCATGTCAACATCAGATTTCAAAATGGTAGGAAATATTGCACCCATTCGCCAATGAAATATGGCCAGAAATCGTCAGAGCTGGAAACGGACTGTAGGTGAGCTAACTGATAACCCATGTTTTAGCTGGCACAGTTGACTTGGGGCTGAATCAGGAAAAACAGTCTTGATTTGTAGCCATGTGAACTATCAAATTTATACAAGAGAGCTGCTATTTCGGTAAAGATTTCAAATGCATCAGAGTTGTTGAAGGTACTCAAGCTCGAATAGCGGCTAGGCTGGCACAGTTCACCGGGACTCTGCAGACAAGCCAGATTGTTTTACTAGAAATATTGGACCTGGATGCATTGCAGAGAGAGAGTTTGAGAGAGGGAGATAGAGAGATATCAACAGACAGGGGGAGAGATTGATAGAGAGAGAGAGGGAGATAGCGAGAGATCAACAGACAGGGGAGGAGAGAGAGAGAGAGAGAGAGGGAGAGAGGGGGAAGGAGAGGGGGGGAGAGAGGGAGAGAGAGAGAGAGGGGGGGGGGTGGAGGAGAGGGGGGGGGGGGAGGGGGGAGAGAGAGAGAGAGAGAGAGAGAGAGAGAGAGAGAGAGAGAGAGAGAGAGAGAGAGAGAGAGAGAGAGAGAGACAGGGGAGAAGATTGATAGAGAGAGAGAGTTTAAGAGAGCGAGGGAAAGAGAAACAGACAGGGAGAGAGATTGATAGAGTGTTTGAGACAGACAGACAGACATATTTCTTACAATGCACAACTTGTTATTTTGTAAAATATGAAGATGGCGTCCATGCTACAAAGTTTCACCTCTAGGGGTGTTTTTAAGAAAGCAGATATATCAGCTGTATGATAGCAGAGGTTATGTGGGAAGTTATGACTTGAATAACATCTTTGGAGAGAGAATTTAGTTCCCTTTATTCATACTACCTGTAAGACATTGGTAGAACAAGCCAATACAGATTGACTCCTATGGGCGCCCATCAAGTTGAAGCTTCAACTCTAAATGGAAAGTAAACAAGAACATAGCTCGCTTGTTGTTCCTCGGTGGACAGCATGTCCAGATTAGAAATGTTTGATTGAAATAGAGGCAGCTGTTGACGCAAATTTAGGAATGTTTGTATAGAGATTTGTCAATTCGAGTTTTAATTTGTTGTGGGAAAGAGCTTTTGAAATGAAAATCTGAAAAAATATGGTTTTGGATTCAGGATGTTTGTGTTTTGTATATAGTAGGAAGTTGACCATTTGTTGATGTGGTGTTGGGTACTCTGCTGTTGTGGTACTTCCACGTTTTACTAGCTCTGGTGTTTGATTGAAATCAAGAAGAGAAATAGATAATTATACGATTTAATGTAAATTTATTTCATTCTTCAACTTTCTTTTTTAATTCTGAACCTAAATATCTGAGAAACACAATATCGAAATTACTTTTTTTATCATTCGCCTTTCAAGGTAAATCTAATTTTGTGTTGTTTGATTATATATTTGTAGACATGATTTAAAATGAATATCTAATAATATAATATCAAACTATCTATGTGTTTTCTTCAACACATATAATTTCTGGTATCTTTAATTGGTTTAATGATTTTTAATTGTTGGTCAAAAAAACATTTTTCCAAATTTAAAAGGCAGTTCTGTTTTGATGTCAATGTCTTGCATATGATAGTCTTAGTCCCGTCAGTATTCAATAAAATCAAATTCATGGTGTGGTTTCAAATTTCATAAAGGTCTGTTCCTTTCAAATGTCATGTTAAGATTAAAATATTGATTTGAAATATTTTGTTGTACATTTCAATGAGATGAAAATTTATCCATACATTCACAACTCAAAAGCAAACTTTCTTGTCATTGGTTATTCTGATGTTTGTTATCTTTCTATATTCACAGCAAGCAATTTTATTCAACTCTATTCTGTCATATCACCTACAGACTTCTCAAATTTGAATTTATTCTACGATCAAAGCCGGAGAAAAACTGGAGGGAGATAGGTTATCATGTGATAGTGACTAATGAGAGACGACTCTCCCAGTGTACAGCAGGATATCTACCACAACTATACTCGCTTTGGAAGATAGCTGTGGTTGTCGTGATCCTTCTCACTTACCTCCCTTTGCTCAGTCAGTCTTTGTTCTAGCTACCATTTCTGTTAGAATGTTGTGAAGCATATTAGTACTCATTGGGATAGAAATAGTATTGCTTTTGGGAATTATTTATTTATTAGATAATTAATTTGAATTAAAATCTATAGATCTATTTTCTGAAAACAAATCTTTGTTTGTGTACATTATTGATTTGTGGAACAAATTCTTTTTTCAAAGTTCAACCTTGTTTCTTCTGAAGACAATTCCAACAGAGAGAATAATAAACTTTGAAAAACAGATGAAGGTTCGTTATTGTTAATGTCTTTTGTAAATATGTAGGTTATATTGAGTCCTTAGCCAGTTATATAAAAGTTAAACATATCTTATTTTTGTATAGTTATTGTTCACAAGAGATGAAATTCGTCAAAGGCGTTTAGAAGTTGTAATGAGAGAAAAATGTTATGAATGTTATCCTTTTTTGTTTTACATGTTTCTGGGCTACATTTTCGTCTTCTTCTTTTTCTTTTTCTTCATCTGTCTGAAAAATGGGGCAAGAAGTAGCCCAGAAATATTGTGTGAAATAAATTAAGAAGTTGTCACCTATACATTTGTCTCTCTAGATCATTATTGTTCACTCAGGGTTTAGTAAAGACTCCTTTGACAATTGGCCATTTAGAGGGTTTTAAGTCATTATACCCCCGCTACGACGTAGTTGGGGGTATGAAGCGCTCCGAGTGTCCGTCCGTCTGAAATCATTTCCGGAGCATATCTCAAAAACTATTTGATTTGGAAACTTAAAATTTGGTATGGAAATAACCTTTATGGCGCTATTGTGTCCTTTAGGGGTCCCAAGGTCCAAATATAACTTGAAAACTTAAATATGGATGATGCCTACCTATGATATGATATTGTTGTGCCTTTCATTGGTTCCACGGTTCCAATAATGTTGAAAAAATATTTTCATTCAAAACAATTATTGTTATTCATTGACATGATTGACTAGATAATATTTTCCAATTTATTTATACTGCATGAAGGCGGGGATATGTGAGCTGCGCTAACTTTTGCCTTGTTTTTAGAAATTTTAAATGTGGCATTCCCCTTTGTAGCAATAGTAAAATCTAAAATTTTATAGGCCATTTTTTCGTCCGGTGTGCAAAAAAGCCCATGGCCCCTACCTTTCCCAATCCCCGATTCATTAGTTAACTCTTATTGCAAGTTTCAGTTTCACTGCAATGTATAGATAGGAATCATAGAACCATGTTACAGACCATGTAAAAACTGTTCTTGAAAGCAATTAAATCCAAAATTATCTTACCTGTTTTTAAAAAACAGGTCTTAATCGTGAGAGCCTTGACAGGGTTGATATTCTAATAATAATGGGGGCCTGTCAGCACATTTCTCAAAGATCAAGAGGTCTGTGGTTCGAATCCCACTCAGCAACTTTGTCAGCTGTTCTACATGCAGTAAGGTAATGGTGCAAAGCTACATTGAATTTCACCGCAATGCAAAGCCACAATGGCGTTGTGGGCTTCGATTCTCCCTGCAATCTAGCAGCCGTGATGTATGTGAAAAACTATTGAAAACGGTGTTAAACCTCAAACACGTCACTTCTAAAGATAATGAACTTTTACTTTAAATAAGTTATGTGACTAGAATCACAAGTACAAACGAGGTAATTGACATTAAAAACTTGCAGCATTAACCCTTAACTTGCGAATCCCGGAATTATCCGGGCGGGCTATAAGCGATTCCAAGGTGCCTGTATACGGATCCTGGATACAAGACTTAGAAAAATTACTAGCCCTGGCAACGGGTCCCGAGTCGATTGTGAGCCGCTCCATGAGAATGGCTGTATTTACGCTCCGCGGCCCGACATGAGAATGAAGTTTTGTTCAGTGTCTGGTCGGAATGTCAAGCAAAATTCACACCAATTTGCATGTGCATTGTTGTCAAAAAGAATAATCTTTTATTCTTTATAAAATGCGCATATTTATTCACAGAAATAAAGATACAATTTTACCTTTCTGAGAGACATGTGAAACCAAACAGCAAACAAACTAATCAACATATTTTCATCAGTTATGGTTCGAGGTTAGCTTTTATTTGAAAGGTCAAACAACATAACCATATTAGGGTTGACATGTGCTTATTTGTCAACTGGTTTGAGATTATGATTTCTTGGAAAAGTGCGATGAACGACCGTTCGCAATGCCGCATACATGTTGTAAGTATTTACGATTTGATAGGTGGAAATAAAGACAAACTTTACAAAGCTATAGAATTATAACCAAAGGTCGCATTCTAATAATTTTTATATCATTGTGAAGCTAGACATCTGGTCTTCAATTCCGTATATAAATGGAATTGTTTTCGTTTCGTATTTATGATGTTACGAGGCCCGAATTAAAGACAATCTTTCGAAAGTAATAGAATAAAAACGAAAAAACATAGAAAATTCATTCAAAGTTTCGGGTGTGAATTAGCCATTTGTGTACGGGTGTCGCTACTTGAATTTGTATTGAACGCCCGTATGTAGTCCTTATTCGCCATGTAGATGCGGTATATTTCGTAAAAACGGTACTGGAATCGCCGCCTGGAAATTCCGCCAGCAGAGCTAGTTAGTGCCAAAGCCCAAACTACTGCTGCGAGCTGCGAGCCTGTAAATTCCGCCACAGGAGCTAAAATTGGTAAAATATATATACGCAACGTAAGGGTTAAGAAAAAAATGTTGTAATATTGTAAACTTAATATACGTAGTTGAGTATTTTCCCCCTCACTCTGACAGTGAGCAGAACACGAGGCCAGTGTTAGTCGTGTAATCATTGTATACCAACGGACACCTTGAGCTACGTGGTTTACTCATAGACTGTCACACAGCCTCTAAATGATCAATGTTTCCTAGAAATAAGGACATACCGTATTTCCTCTAATACAACCCCGGGGTTCTATTTTATTCAGCACCCCCTTACCCCTGGGTTCTATTAGAGACCCGAGTTGTATTGAAGGCTGGGTTATATTTTTTCAGACATGAATTGACGTATATATTATCCTTGGGGTGACTTATTGTAAAAGGAGAATTAACTTAACAAGACGGATATTTGTTATCATGGACCTGTTATGCTGAATGTCACACGGTCACACCAATAATTCCCCCCAAAACGAGTGTATAACTATTTTAAATTGCAACACGGAGTATTCAGTTGTTACGTAAAACCCAAGTTCTAATATAGACCCGGGTTCTATTGAAGACCCGGGTTGTATTTACCTCAGCACCCCTTACCCCCCGGGTTGTATTGGAGGCCCGGGTTGTATTAGAGTAAATACGGTATGTGTTATGATGGCCATAGAGTATATTCCACAAAACTGTATTGGGCTTTCATAAATGGCCAAAAAACGTAGGGGTTGATTTAGTTCAAACCATTTTATTTCAACATGCATATACATCACCAAGTGCTAAATGTACATATGACAATGAAAATGGAGCAACAACCGTATGTATTTGCAGAGGTTGAAATTACACGTCCTTCTAACATGTACACTAGTAAAACGACCCAAGGCCAAAACTGTCTTTTTTTCTGTCTTTTTTTTTGGATAAGTTTCAAATATTATGTTTGTACCAAGCCACACTAATTAGTCATTGTCCAGTTTTCAATAAAATATCACTTTTCTACTGTCATTTTCACATAAAACTCTTGCAAAAGTATAAAACTAGGCAACCTCTAGGTAAACTATAAAACTAGTCTACTTCTAGCTAAACTATCAAACAAGTTTACCCCTAGCAAAACTATAAAACTAGTCTATGTCTAGCATGCCCTGTGATTGAGCTATGTATTTGAATCAAGTTGGAGTTTGACTGTTCTACCCCAACTGTCTCAAATGTTTACAGGAGTAGGTACAGGAATTGCAAAGGAAAGAATCAAAATGCATACAGAAAGAAACGAATTTGCATCGTAAATAAGCGATACGGAATGAAAATACGCGAATCCGCACACAAATGAGAAGATCGGCATATAAAATACACGAGGACGCAAAATGAAAGACGCGAAGCGCAACACTGTGACTACGCTGTCCAATTAAAACATGGCGGATGAAAGTTTGACCCCGTCGACTGGGAAGTTGAAATGCCTTTTCTGTTTCTTACATCTAATTTCATGATGTTTTATGAATTAAAGAAGGTTGGAAATGGTTTACTAAAATGTTCATGAAATAAATAACCATGCAGCCTTCATCACATCGGAGAAATATCATGTTTTGCTTCGCTTTGGTTACTGAGCATGCGCAGTCACAGTGTTGTGCTTCGCATCTTTCATTTCGTGTCCTCGTGTATTTATAATCGCTGATCGTCTCATTTGTGTGCAGATTCGCGTATTTTCATTCCGTATCGCTTATTTACGATGCAAATTCGTTTCTTTCTGTATGCATTTCGATTCTTTCCGTTGCAATTTGCTTTTTTCTTTGGTAGGCCTGAGGTAAGGACTACAAATGTTTGTCAAGAGAATCAAGGGACTATTATTCAACATCTGTAATCTGTTCCTCCCCTGTGATAACATGTGTAAGAACAATATTTCCTGCAAACACTTTCCTCATGAAATCGTAAACACTGGATAAAATGTCTGTGACTCTGTTACCCTGAGGAGAAAAGAAACAATAGCCTGTGACAGTCTACCATAAACCATATCTGTCTGCCCCTATGCTTGGCTCTTAGTAGAAATAATAATCAAGAGCCTACCACGTACACACTAGAAATGATTTCCCATATGTTATTGACCGAAACACAGTCTACCATAGAAAATGTGTTTGATACCACTATACATGGTCAAGGTAAGATGATAATTAAAAAAAGACTAGTGTCTACTAGTCCAAAGTCACATTAGGGTTTGTTAGTTCATCAGGCATTGACAGAAGTATATATTGGCAACAGAGAATAATGTAAACACGGGACTCTGACATAGTCTACCACATCATATTGCCAAATACTATAGTCTACCCTGTATCAGGTCCAGTAAATTAAGTCGCTATTACCTGCCCTTCTGCTTTTAAACAAACATTTTGAACGAGGAGACTTTTACAGAGTCTACAGAAGACGTTGTACATTATAACATAGTCTACCATACGTATTATTGGCTGCACTATACTGGGTCCTGTAAATTGCTAATGTTGTAAACAGAGAAAAATGATAAATAATGACTGTGACAGAGTCTACCATAGACATTGTTGATTGTCTACCACACCCTATTGCCAAGTAATGTGTGCTACCCTATGTCAGATCCTGTAATCTCTATTGTTGTAAGCAGAGAAAGTGATTATTAATGACTGTGACAGAGTCTACCATAGACATTGTTAGGTGCTCCTATACTTGTCCAAGGTAAAGTGATAATCAAGACTATGACATAGTCTACCACTGGCTCTTACTGACAACCCCTATAGTGGATCTAGTTAGTCACGTTTGTTACCTGCCCCTATGATATTGTATAGAGTATATTTCCTGTATTGAAGGATGCATGGCCTCCAGTACAAAAGCCAATATTACCTGCCCCTATGTTGTCAACGGAGATGATAAATGAGGAGACTATGACAGAGTCTACCACAGACATTGTTAGCTGCCCCTATACTTGTAAATAGAATAATGATAAATGAGTGGACAGTGACAGAGTCTACCATAGACCATTGTCAGTTGCCCCTATACTTGGCCAGGCAAAGTCCACTCAGAATGCAAATCACATTAGATAGCTTGCAGGCCCCTGTCTAGTTTATGGCCAATCCCTTATGCCAAGCCTTCAAGTTAGGCTTACAGAAGGTGAAGGTGGTGGTATATGGGCGGCACAGTGGTAGGGATGGATCTGGACACAGCTAGCAAGCCAGAGCTGGACCAGACCATCAATTATACCTGGACTCTCTCTCTAGTCCAACCAGCCCACCAGCCCTTGGCTCTGGAATAGAGACTAGCCTTGGTGCAAGTCTGAACTAGAAGGCCACTGTCCCGTGTTCAAGATAGCTAATTATAACTAAATCTTGCATGTGCTGCCTATGGTTAATCCTTGAACCATTAGCGGGTTCTCCCTAACACTAGCGATCTTGAACACGTCTGTTCTATCATGGTTTGCCAGTTCTAGACATACTCGCAGGTTTCACTGCAATGCCAAGTCAGAATGGTGTTGCAAGCTTTCTTCATGCAAATATACTTTAATCCCTCTCATGTTTGTATTGCAAATTCTGATAGGAGTAAATTCATATGTCATTTATGTTCACAAGTTGTTAACCAGGAAATCTTGTTTTCTGATATATTCCACTTCTTAATGCCTTTCATAGACTTTATTCTAGAGATGGAGATGTAATTGCAATAAGCTTAGGTATTTAAAATCTCAAACATCTAGAAAGAGCTGCACTTACAGGCTTTATTGCATAGGTTTTCTCTATATACAATGATACTAACCTCTGAAATACGATAGTAAAACTTCAAATCACATAGCTCTCCTTCACCTTTCTGGTCACAGCCTCCCTGTAGTTGTAAACTAGACTTGATGCCAGTCTATGAACTAGAAGCAGAGCTAGGTACGGGAGCTTCACCAGACTTCATCACACCTTATCTCTCTCCATTACCCAAGCACAACAGTCTGATGAACAATAGACTTGTCCTAGTCTCTGAAGTGCTTTGTAGAAAATAACGACAAATTGATCTGCAAACCATCATCTCACGCCTTTCATCATTATTCAAGGAAATATTGTTCATAACAGTGGCGGATCCAAGGGGGGGGTTCAGGGGGTCCGGACCCCCCCCCCCCCCCCCTTTTCAAATCCATGTATAAGTTGGGATATACATTTACACCCCCCCCCCCCCCCCCCCCCCCCCCCCACTGACTGAGTGGAGAAAAATTGTTTTGGGACCCCCCCCTTTCAAAAATCCTGGATCCGCCCCTGCATAAAATAGACTTTAGCTAGTCTTTGTTTCGTATACCGACAATGAAGCAGTTTTACTTTCCCTCTCTCCATCTTTCCAGTACCAGCTCACCTGTTCATACAAGACGAGATCAGTCTGTCTCTGAGTCGCTTTATTCTGTCCTTGGATAAACTAGACTTCTTTCAAATCTTGATATTCTGATGGGAAACTATATATATTCATTTTCGAGTGATTGATGTTTGCAAAAGGTGAAGAAAAAACAGAATATTTGACTGTAGACTGTTAGAGAGGCTAGAAGGAGACAGACAATGTGTATTGTGGAAAGCCACTGTGGTGTGTTGCTGGAAAGGAAATCGTTAGTTCTTCCAGAATAGGCAGGTCTTCTGAATGGCTGCTTCTCCCTGTTCACATTTACCTCAGTGTCAAGCTTCCTTCACTCCTTCAATCATTATTATCCCCCGTCACAAAGAGGGAGGGGGATATAGGTTTGGGCTCTGTCTGTCCATCCATCCTTTCCAGGTACAGGTGACAGATTTTCTCAGAAACCATTAAGATAGGAGAACCAAATTTTGTGTGTAATACCTTGATGGAGTTTGAAAGTAAGAATCGCACGATTATAATCTTTTCCATAGATTTATTGCCCTTAATTGTTTTGTTTTTTTTACTCTGTTCATGGTAACTACCAACTTCCCAATGCAAGGCATAACTCTTGCCAGTCTCCATTACTGGCTGATTTAGGCCTTGCAGTATTTCCTTAAGAAATCTGTGTTTAGAAATTCAGGCCCCCTATGCATTTCTGGTGCAGCGATTCACTATCTTGACACTACAGAGCGAGGGAAATACCGCAAGGGTTAAATCAGCCAGTAATGCAGACTGGCAAGAGAAATGCCTTGCGTTTAGAAGTTGGGTAACTAGTTATGGGACAGGGTTTCTCAAAACCGTTAAGATATGATAACCAAGTATATAAAGTTGGCTTGAGGGTAATAAATATCGTGATTGAGTTTAAAAATGAGGAGCAGTTAATTATTTTGTAAAAGTTTTTATAAGAATCAAAAGGTTTGGGGTGTTTAAAACCATGTCTTCTTGTTATAAATCATTTGGAACTGGGGATCAGGATTAGTGTACTATAGAATCTAGTACACGATTATGAACTATTATAGAGCTGGTGCTCTGTCATCTTGTCTGAAGCAGAGAACTTTTCTACATACAATTAGGTTATGGGCAATGGAGTAATGTAGTAAACTGTTCTACCTGCAATTCTGTTTCGGGGAGTGTTACATTTTAATTAAGTACAGTAACAACATCAACACGACTGCCACACACCGCTAGTGGCTGAAATACTACCCATGCAACACTAAACAATAACTCACTCACGCACCTGCATGTCCTAGTCAGTACTCCTAGGTTTTAAACTTGTCACAACTGTTTGGAGTTGCAGGCTTTCTTACTGCCATGATATTACTCTGATCAACTGTAGTGGCAGATCCGGGGGGGGGGGGGGGGGGGGGGAGGTTTTGGGAATTCGAACCCATAGTTTATTTGATAGTAGTCTGTAGAAACAATATATTGCAAGACTCTTAATGGTATATTTTTCTAACAAGTGAAACTCCAGTAATGCAAACAATGTCAATTAAGACACATTTGAAAGCAAGTTGAAGATAATGTTGCATTAACACATATTCAGTCGTGAGTTAATGGACTGGTTTTAACTGGATTGAGATCAGACTGACATGGCATAGTTTTCTGCCGAGTGTTAAAGTTTTAAAAATATATATAATTCTTAAGCAAAGTACCCACATTAATACAGATCAGGATAATGTTATGTTTGTTATGAAGGATTTTGTTATTATAGGCTATCACATGAAATGTCTTCGATTAATGTCAATATAAGTTGTAACTAAGGTAACAAGAGATCATTATTGCATTATAACTCAAATTTTATCTTCAAATACGATGTTTCTGATGCGTCTAGTTGCAACAGTTTCTTTGTAATGAATCATTATTGATCATGTCAATAGATGCATGGACATTTCAAATAAAAATACATACCGTATTTGACATATTAAGAGCCCTGGGCGTAAGGAAATTGGAATTGGGTAGCTTATTATAATGAACTTACCATTCAGTCCAGTAAGTAAAATGCTTTAATATTTTGTATCTTCATGCAGAAAAAAAGACAATTTTTATCAGCATACGTATTTCAAATAAGGGTCAGAATTGATTTTGCGATACCGTTGTTTTAAAATAAAATGTAACATATCAACTTAGTTCATTCTTTTACCATTGCAAAGGGTCCCACTTGTTTAGAATTGGCCAAAATGACCTCCTCAGCAGATCACCTAGGAACAACACTGGTATTATCATATTTCATACAGCAGTTCTTGGTACATGTGTACCAGTAGCAGCGTCACTGCTCCTCCAAGACTCCATTTAACTCATGAATCCCAAAAGGCCCAATGGGCTTATGGCATGACAGTGTCCTGCATCCATCTGTCCGTCCGTCTGTCCATCCTTCCTTGAATTTTTGACATTGGTCAAATTATAGATTAGGTAATCTTACACTCCTAAATAAGAGTTACAGAGGCCACTTTCTAAAATCCTATTTTCACTGTGTCACAAGATCACAATGCCCTAGAAAGTTTAAATCTTCCTTACAGAGTCTTCTACTCATAGCTTTTTAACAATCTGACAGCTACCTTTGAAAATTTATACTTGGACTTTTTAACCTTAAATGACCTTGCTGCAAAATCAGTATAAATTAAATCATTAACATAGCAGAATAACAGGATTAATTGAATAGACCTGCTTTGGTCCGGGGCTAATGAGAAGCATGCTTGGATATAACATCGTCAGCTAAATTGGTAAGGGATAGTCACACATTTTATGAGAATTTATGTACCAGTCAGTGTATGATAAGTTGTTGTAGAACAGATGCCAGCGTCAGCTGTGAACCCCTGCTGTATATTGTTCTAAAATCTAGATGCTTCGCATCAACATTTATGAGTTTCTATTTGAACCGCACATGGACAGACTTTAACACCAAATAAAATATTTCCACCCAAGTTAGGGTTAACGTTAGTATTTACGAGTTACTATTCTAATCATGGACGTCCACTATGATTAAAAATTTATCTGCCAAAGTTAAGAGTTGATGTCTATGAGTTGCTTTTCTAACCATATATATATCCACGCAAAAAAGAAATATATATATCTGCCCAAGTTTATATAGGGTTAATGTCAGTGTTTATGAGTTGCTATTCTAACCATGGACGTCCACTACGAATAAGGTTTTATATGCCCAAGTTAAGTTAATGTGAGTGTTTATGAGTTGCTATTCTAACCATAGATGTCAACGCAAAACAAACAAAAATATCTGCCCAAGTTTAGGGTTAATGTCAGTGTTTATGAGTTGCTATTCTAACCATGGACGTCAACTATGAATAAGGTTTTAAATTCCCAAGTTAAGATTTAATGTGAGTGTTTATGAGTTGCTATTCTAACCATGGACGTCCACTACGAATAGTGTTTTATATGCCCAAGTTAAGGTTTAATGTGAGTGTTTATGAGTTGCTATACTAACCATGGACGTCCACTGCGAATAAGGTTTTATATGCCCAAGTTAAGAGTTAATGTGTGTGTTTATGAGTTGCTATTCTGACCATGAACGTCCACTACGAATAATTTTGTATATGCCCAAGTTAAGAGTTAATGTGAGTGTTTATGAGTTGCTATTCTAACCATGGACGTCGCCACTGAATAATGCAAGACAACACCGACTCAAGTCACCTGTGTTTCTGACTGATGGACAGAAGAAAGAAGGGGATGAATAAATCATGAGCACTGTAGAGGGATGAATAAAGATTAGTACAGCTGGATTAGTTTTAAATTAATGTATTCTGTATGTGACAATTTCTGCATCTGTATACCGAACAGACCAAGTTGACCTTCCAGGGTAACATGAACGTCAAGCTTGCTGATTTTAGTTCACCATATTCATTTTGATGCATTGAAGATTTGAAATAATTGAATACGATTGATTAGAATTAAGATTTTGAGATTATGTGTTAAAGTAACATGTTTTAGGTTATAATTTAAAAGACACTCACATTACTATAAATATTTCCACGTTTTTGTGAAGATTGATATAATCATTCTTGAAATGAAAATGGTTACAGATCTCAGAAATGAATACTGGTAAACATTTCTTAGGGGAAATTCGCTTTGAATAATGAATATGGTCTCATTTGCTTTTGGTATCCATAGTTGGATCAATGAGGTCTCCAATGAGACTCATGCCTTTGTTCAAATTTCAGATCTTTCTCAATCTCATTGAAATCAGATTTTACTTACCGGTAACACTTGTACGTCGCTAGATAAATCTGACTAAAGTTTGGCAGGGGTCATGTCCTCTTTTCCATCCGTTGACCTTTATTTTCTACAAATCAATATCTGCATTCATATCGATTGTACTGACAATTTCCTAGTTTCAATTCCGATTGGCTGGAGTGAAACGACACGACACAAACCTTTGGGAGCAGCGGTCAGATCTTAACATGAGATAGTGCAAAGTAAGGTGGGATTTTATTAATTAAAATTAACATAAATATATGTTTGAAGACTTTAATATTAAATAATCAAATTGCTTGGGTTTTTTTTTTTTCAAATTAGTTTTAAAGAATTCATTTAAGTTCTTGTACCAACACTGAACCAGTAACCTGTGACCCTCTTTTAAGTGTTCTAGTGTACCAAGATTCAATGATAAAGGCTCTGTACATGAATGTGTATCCATGCTGAACTCAACTGTCAATGAGACTTTGTTTCATCTTCTTTCAATTTCATCATCCCACAAATGCTTTTGTGTCAGCATATGCTGGACAGATGGTCCGATGAAGTTCCAATTACCTAATTGCTCTGACGAGATAATTGATCAATAATTTTGAGTAACAGGTAACTTTTGATATTACTAATTTTGTTAATCAATTTGATAATATCTTGTCCAAGGCTTTATATAGTTTTTTTCAATTCTGGCTTCAGTAGATCTAGAGAAGTGATACAAATTTTCTTGCAGGGCAGTGCATATAGCAGGTTATTTAGCTGCAATATCCCTCCAATTGATAATCTTAAGTGTCTTATCTCAAATCATGTAATGTCATATCAATGCTTGATTTCTTTCATAATACTTATGCACACGTCTATCAGTCCATACACTTTCGACTTCTTCTCCACAATCAAATAGTAACTAGAGAGATATAATCTTGAGTGCAGACTCCTAACAAAAGGAGACAAAATAGACTTCTGAATCACATTGCTTGACAAAAATCTTAAGTTGAGAATTTAACTTTCCGGGGGTAAATAGCAAATCTAAAAAAGATATTTGAGACCTGAAATACACTGTGGAAAACATTTCTATAATATATATATAAAGTGTTTAATCTTTCTAAATTGAGCATTTATGACAGTTTGGTAACTGAATAATAACATGCCAATCCTTCTCACATCCGATGTGAAAAATAACAGATTTATCTGTGAGTTTTAATTAGTTTATTTCAAATAGGTGACATTTAAATATTTCATTCTGAAACGGAAAAGTATTTATGATAGCTTGTTTGTCATATGTATTTAATTTATAGACCAAAGCGGATTATTCACTGAGCTGAGATATACTATTTCTTACTTTCATTCCCAACACCTTTCCTAAGCTCAAGTAAAACAATTCTACTGAGAGTTAACCCCTTACCTATGAGTTCCACTATATTCCAGGAGAGCCAGCTTACCTTCACCCATCAACCAATCGTGATTGCTGTCTTTGGATTCCTATAAATTGGCCACTACAGAATCATATCCTTGATTTCCCATAGGACAGAGATAGGCTATCCGTGAATGTTCTCAAACCTCCGATAAAGGGCCTATATCATTGTTATAGTATAATAGTGGTGCTCTATTTCTTTGAATAAAACCCAAGGGTTCTATTTCCTTCAGCATCCCTGGGTTCTATTTGAGGCCCGGGCTGTCTACGAAGAAATGGTATGACTGCAAAAGTTATATTCCAAACCTGGGTTGTATTCAAGGAAATACAGTACTGATGATACTGAATGTGACGGTTTGCTACTTCCAGTCAAAGCTTGCAGGTTTCATCACATTCATAGCCACATTTGCATTGCATGCTTTCTTCCTGCAATAATACTAGCCACTGTGACATGAGTGAAATTATCTTGAAGGCTGTGTAAATTCTGCCAAACCTCACCAATAAGATGCAAGAACAAAGGAATGGCTGAAAAGTAGAAGTCTAATTGGCATCTATATGAGCGAATACGGCATATCGTTTTTATATTGCAGGGAAGGAGAGACAAGAGAAACTTTCTGTGTCATATCTATCTATATTATATATCTATATATATCTATGTTTCATCTGTTATAATCTAAGTACATGAAAATGTAATGAACAGCATCTGCTCATGTGTCTTATTAACCAATCAAATTTTAAGAGAATACACATGCATAATAAACAGATGAAACCTTTATGTGAAAAGTAATTCTCTTAAAAATATTGAAAATCATAACTGACCTAAATCATAGGAAAGATCCTTTTTAAAATCGCATTTTGAATCTTGTCACAGTGTTACATATTTTAGACTTCAATGCTCATGGCAACGGATTGTTTACATTCGTTGCTAGGTTTCATAGCCTACTAGAATGCATTGTTCACATTGCGTTTCAAATTTGCTAATAACATAATGAATTATGGAATCATTTCATGCTGACTCCATAGTGAACTTGCAGAAAGAATATAGATGGCCACTTTTGTGTGTGTTTTTGGACGAATAGATCCTTTTTATGCGATGATGGGTTCCTATAGCACTTGCTTGGTACTTACGTCAGGATATTCAAAGATGAATTTGTTTGAATTCATTTGCTTGATGACAAGGAGGACTGGTATTTGGTAATATGCTAAGCTGCAAAGTTTATGTTTAAAATGTTAATCAGAATTTATAGCATCATAGCCTTTATTAAAATGCACGCTGCACATGCGTAATATGCACCATGCTTCATCAAACAAATACGCAGATAATACATCCACATGGAAACCGAATAAGTTTTAAATATTCAGAATCTTGTGAAATGTGTCCTGGCCTTGAGCAAATGAACATATATCCTCGTCTATGAAACGTTAGTAGATATTTTGCATTAATATTAAAGGGTATCCTTGGTAGGGGCTGTAGATATTCAGTACAGAAAAGCAAAGTGGATATTGATCATGTATCTATAGATACAAGATGACACTAGCGATTTCCAGCTTGGGATTTTGAATATTTGATGTTGATAGTAAAGCTCAATTTTGATGACTGAAATATTGATATGATGGCACTTATAGTTCTTCAAGAACACAGTTAATGAATGGGTGATAATTGTGTTCTTGAGAGGCAAAGATAATACATAGATGATATATAACGGTGAATACCATGTATATCTCATCAAGTGAAGTAGAAGTGCTTATTTTCATGGACTGGCATGGCTATGAGTGTGAACATTTCTACTTCACAAGAACGGGTGATAATTGTGTTCTTGAGAGGCAAAGAGAATGTAGTAATTAATTACATGTAATTCATATGTCATTTGTGTTATATGTTTAAACTTAAAGGGAGATTGCTGACTAAAGTTTTGTAATACAGTGTTGTTCCTAAATAGCTCAGTGGTTAGCGTGTACGGCTTTGGATCAAGTGGCCTGGGGTTCGAATCCCGCCAGGGGCTCTGCAACTTTGTCTGCTGTTGAGAACTGTTAATGCATAGCCACCATGGCGTTGCGGGCTTTCTCACTTCAACACACCACACCTTGTTCCTAGAGGAGGTCCTAGGGATATTTGCCTACCCTTTTGGTTTGATGTTGCTTGAAAATATGAGAAGAATACCATTGCCATTGCAAAAGGGTCCTTCAGTTCAGAATTAGCCAAAATGATCCAGGGCTGTGATACTGTCTAACTCGCATACTCACAATTTATCATAAAAAAGGTATGATGTTATTGGTGTCATAGTTACCAATGTGCTGTGTACATATCACCATATCACCATATCACCATATCACCGTATCACCATATCACCATATCACCGTATCACCAAGCAACTATTGCTTCTGCTCAAGTGCCAGTATTTCAATGTCAGCGACATCATATAAGTTGACAATAAAACGTCATGTCAACAAAGAAGTTTGCCCCAGTTGCATATATGTCATGTCTTGTTTCTGAGAAATTACATGATTATATGTTTTAAACGATCATCATGTTCAAAAGTATGTCACACAGGACTTTTGCAAGTAATGAGCAAAACCATGCTGTCTCTCAAATAATAAAAAATTTCACAAATGTTTTGTAACAGCAATATAACGCATTTTCTTGTGTAATAATCTCTATGTTAAAAGTGTTTTTTTTTAAACCTTTAGTTAGGAAGTTCATTTTGTTCATGTATTACAAACATTTTAGAACCTCTGTCAGCGCTAAGATTGTATAAGTACCATTAATTAAATAACATTTGCTTGTAAGTATCTAAACACTAAGACTGCTTCGAAAATCTAGACCCAGTATTCCAGTATACATGTTGTAATCATGGCCTTGTGCTTCTCACTGTTGCATACTTTTAAAAACTTCTTGCAAATGGATGTTTGATGATGAACAGAAGCATATCAAATTCATAGCACAGTGATAAAGAGGAGATTTCATATATATGTTATCAATGGGAGTTGTGCTTTATGTCAAAAACAGCTGCAACGAGGGATGTCATTTTATGGAAATGTTCATAAATATTTCTTCAATGTGGCAAGAGGAAGTTGGGAATGCTTTGTGCACAGAGACGATTCTAATCCTGTAGCGCCATTTTGGCCTATTTAGATGAGTTTACTGACAAATATACCTACATGTATACGTTCTGTTCTGGCATTGTTTTGCCCGTGACGGGGCGGTACTTCCGTCTTTACGCAGGATCCTATAAACGTCCCTTGCAACCATGTCTATTTGCTCACCACAGCAATAATAGTTCACCGTATTTTTGCAATATTTGATATTTTGGTCTCGCTCGAACTTCTCGGCAGAGAGAGTACTTTATTTGCTTGGCAAATTTGCCAAGGACTAACACACTGACAGTCAGCCAGAATTTTGTAGATCAAATTTTCACGTAATAGATTAACCCAAGCTGAACAACCGTCCTGTTCAGCCAATCATTGTGCTTGCCTAAGAATGTTTTAAACAGGTTTTTCCTCGAATCTTCTTGATATATGTATACAGGTAGTCTGTGTATTACCAACTAAATGTCGCACCTGAATATAATTCAGCCCCCTTTCTCAGCCCCTACATCCTAATAAAAAAAAATTCTGTAAGTAAATACATTAGGGATTGACAAAGAGTTTAAATTTTCCTATATGTAAAGATCAAGCGTGAAAACAATGTGCCAATTCACTTCACATCTGTTTGCATACCGACTTGGTTTGTGCCCAAATAGTGTTTTGCAGAGGTTATTTTGCATCTATCAATGTCTGAACTGTACCTCTTTCATTTCAGATTCCGTCTAATACCTCACTTCTAAGGTTCATTCTTTACACAAAATCTTGGTAGAGATTTAAAAATGTCTTTTCCCCCCATTAGCATATCAATTTTTTACAAGTAATAATATTTCTACAAAATTTTAATATCATAGATTTCAAAATGCATTTCCCCCATCAGTATATCCTTCAAAGTTTAAAAGAAAATAATCTATCTACCTGTATTAAAAAATATGATCTTTTATTTCAAAAGCCTGTTACCCCAGGTGAAAGTGTCATCTTCCTATAATTAGCCCCTGTTACCTGCAGCCAATAATGCAAATCCCATTGTTTTTCACCTGCCCTGTGCTTTAATCTCTCCTCATAGCCTGGAGATGTTTAGATAGGTGTACTGTCAAGCTTTCATGTGACACTGACAATGCATCTTTCGTTGGCCGACCATCCGACCATCCGGCGGTCCATTCATCCGCCACAATTTTTTTACTCCTCTTATGGTTCATCCATAGTCCTCCCATATATTTTACTTGGTAAGTGCTTCGAGGTATTGATTCCTTGTATGCAATAAATACCACTGGCAGGCCATTTTCCTTATCAAAGATGAACGTTAGAATTTCTGATAGAAATTATTGATGAGTGCTTCATTCAGAATGGCTAATAGTATTGGTTGGTTTATAAATCCTATTTCAGCTATTTAAAAAATTTAATTGATTTTTAGATTTCTTGATTATTTTAGTTTGAAGGCTTTTCAAATAAATCTCAAATTGTCATTGAAATCAATATTGTTCTGTTTGTTCATATTTTGATCAATTGTTTATTTTTTTAAATCTTTAATATTTTCATTTTTAAAACAAAGACATGGCCACTTTCTTTGCTGGAAGGTATTGAAATGTTCAATTTCTCACATTTTTCTCTGAGTTATAACATTCTAGAAGAATTTTTCTAGTTTCTGAAAATTGGCAAAGCAAGTTTCCCACAAGGCATGTGATAGCGAGAGCTTGGTAAATTTATTCCCAATGGCCTCCCCACATGAACAGTTGATTACTGGTGAAGTGCGCTTGGATGCTGGCAAGGTTGCAGCTCTCTCCTATCTTTTTCCCATGACATGAAATGCTTCTGCTGAGAAGCAGACGGCAAATTTCCAGAGCAGCAGACGCCAACTTCCAGCCCAGCTGAGACCAGACGAACAATGTGACAGGCCTCTGATCTAAGATGGTGGTTTCCTTCATTTGTCCTTCACCTTGGCGCCAATTCGGAAATTTGGGATGAATTTCGGTGGTAATAACATTTGGACCGCATTTACTGCAGAAGCGTTTCTAGCAAGCAATGGAAATCAATGGAAGTCATCAAAGCTTTCATGGATTATTTCCCTTGCCGTTCTTGTGTTTGCAATCACTACCCCTTGCTTCGACTTTCTAGCACTTCTGATCGGTCCAAACTCGTTATATATTTTCCACCTAGCTTTATAGTGCTCTTAACCCATTACCTGCTGATGCTATAATATAGTGGGTATGTTTTTCATTATTTCCTGGGCAAATTTCAAATTTTCAGTCTTAGGATTCCTGAATAGTTTCTAACTTATTAATTAAACAGGTAAAGGGTTAACTACAATGGTGTCGTATATTGTCTTAAAGAACTTCGTAAGTTTTAGTTTATTCATCATTTATTTCAATTTGAACAGTGTCCTCTTGAAATAGTTTATGAAGGAGCTCCTCTTCTAATTTGTCACAAGGAAAACATTTAGTTTCTTGAAGCTATACCCACATGACAGAACAACACCAGCCCCAACTTCCTTGCCTCCAGGGAGACTAGCTCGCCCGCCCATCCGTCCTCCATCCATCCATCCATCCGTCTGCCCGCCAACCCGTCTGCTGGTCCTCCAACTATCCCCAGTGAGTGTTACCAGGAGAAGAGAAGAGACCTGGCTGCCTATCACCCACTATAGCTGGGTCAACCCTTGGTCAACCCATCTAGGTCAGGCAGGCTGATAAGAGAGTCAGGGAAACCCTGTGTGTGAGAAACACTGCACAGCCCGACTCCCTGTTCTACAGTCCAACCAGCTTAGCAGGGAAGGAAGGCCTGTAGAAATCCAGGGAGGACACACCCGGTAATCACCTTATCACAGGCAGGCAGTGCCGACTGCTGCTGCCCACCGATAGCACAGCACAGCACACAGCCCACTGACTAGCCAGCCAGTCAGCCAGCCAGCCTTCACTCAGTCAATGTTGGCCAAGCCGACTCAGTGGAACAGTACTTCCCTCTCTCCCTCTCTCTCTCACTCACACACTCACTGGATCGTGTTGGCACACCAAGCTTGACTGACTTATTCTAGTTCAGTCATAGCTGCGGAGCTTTACTTTTGGGTGAATGGAGGGACTAAGGTACGACTGCGGATTTTGCCTTTGTGAGTGTGATTTTTGCTTCATTTTTAGTTAGTCAACTTTATGCATATGTTCACTGCAGCCTCACTGCATGTGATAGTCCTGTGTCCACACACTATACAGTCTAGGTTGGCCTGCACTCCCAGCATGGTGGATAGAAGTGGGTGCTTGCTAGCTTGTGTGTGCACACAGTCGTCCTTGTGAAGTACTCAGTGTATGGAATACTTTCTCTCATCATGTTGTATGAATTTGTGGAATTATGTTATGTTTATATTTCTTCTTCTCTCCATCCAACATAACGTCCCCCTTTCTCTCCATTTGCTGTCGGCCCTCTTTGTAAAATTTACACCTTGTTACAGAAATTTGTACTGTTACTCTAGTATCAAAATGTTCTTATTCTTATTCTTCTCTCCATTTCACATCTTCACTTCTTCCTCCATCCTTTCCTCCCTCCCTTTGCTGTCTTACCTCCATGTAAAATCTACAGCTTATAGTCACTGAATTATATACAGTTGAACTCTAGTATCAGAGCAAAGGATTTATGTCTTCTCTCCATCCCACATAACATCCTTCTACTTTCCCTCCATTTACTTTCTTCCCTCTTTGTAAAATCTACAGCTTGCTGTTACTAAAATTATTCATTTGAACTCAACATTTAAGGATTTGTTTCTTCTCTCTTTCCCTCATAACTTCCTTCTACTTTCCCTCCATTTCCTGTCATCCCTCTTTGTAAAATCTACAGCTTATAGTCACTGAATTATATACAGTTGAACTCTAGCACCAGAGCAAAGGATTTATTTCTTCTCTCCCTCTCGCTTAACTTCCTGCCTTCTTTCCCTCCATTTACCGTGTTCCCTCCAAGTAAGTTGGACGACTTATAGTTGCTGGTTTTACTTTTCGTTGATCAGTAAATGATTCAAACGTATCAAGTAGAAACAATTTATTTACAGTGAGAAAAGGCCTGTTTCATACTTTCATTCGTTCAACCTGACCTCTTTCCTTCCATGCCATAACTATCAGCCATTCAGATCTTTCAAGAACAAGCACAACTTATACCAAATGTTTGTTAATTAGTTCATTCATTGCTCAAATTCTTTAAGATCACCCTTACTGTTAGAGATATTTTAATTTACTGATTACAGTTCAAGGTTATTTTGTAGCTTCATTCGTCCCCCATGTTCGTCTTCATTGTATTAACAGGCAATAGAGTAAACTTGATAGACATTATATTGAAAATGCCTGTAACACAGAGCTAGACTTTATGTTCTTCCAACTAGAGAATTCTGCTTGTTTCTGCACCAGGCGGTGCTTAGAGGAGAACACCACCGGTGCACCGTGAGATGAATGCTATGTCAGGTTTCACAGCTTTCTTCTCTTTGGACATTGCTGCGTTAGTTCTGTATTTTGAGCTTGCTTTGAACAAAACCGTTCACTTTATTAGAATATTATTCCCTATGCCCTGAGAGAGTTGTTCAGCCGAGCTCACGTGTGTTAGCCCATGTGCCTGTCGTTCGTCGGAGTCGCTGGCATGTGTCCGTTCATTATAGAAGTATTGATCTCAGGCACAGCATTTATCTTTACAGTCCGTTTCATTCATTTAATCCTCCCTCTTTCTTTCATGCTATTCCATGCGAATCCGAACTCATCAATATTTTCACTCACTCTGCCTGTCACTTTTCCATCTCCCTATCTCCAGCATTTCCTCTCCTGTCGTTTCTCTCTCATTCCGGCCTTCTCTCTATCTCTCCTGAGATCCAAGGCTTCAATTAACGGCCTCAAGATTGAACTGGAGCCGGTCCCAAGAGCGAACTTGTCATTTACCATCAGGCCTAATCATTAGGAGTTTCTTTCCTCAACGGGAATTTATTTTAATCAAGATTAACGGGAAATAAGTCTTGTAGCTTGCTAATTTGGAAACAACTTCTTGAAATTTTCGCTTTATTTCAGATGGATTCAATCTATATGTTAAATAATTTACCTTCAATGAAATTGGAGATATATTTGTGCAATTTGGAGTCCATTTTGCAATATATCCTTCAATCTCTGGGCGGTGTCCTAATTAGGGTGGTCAAACTGTTCTAACATTACTGTTCTCTAGGCAGCCGCTCCCATCTCACGTGTCGCGTATAGTCCAACTATACGGCTCTGCATTCTTTCCCTCATTCATCCATCTCTCACTCAATACCTCAGCATTTCCTCCCCATTGAGATGAGATTAACTCCCCCCATTACTCCCTCTGATCCTATTCCCAGTTTAATCCCCGCTGTACCGAAAGGGACACAATAATGGGTAAGGGATTCCCTTTCATGCATACCGTGTCATTCTTCCTATCCTTCCATGCATGCTTATTCCTTCCTTTCTTCAATTCAAACTTTAGCTTGTCTATTTTGAGCTTTGCCTTTCAGTGAAATGCTGACTTTCTTATTTCAATGCCGTTAGGTGAGCACTGAATTCATCTAAAGTGCTTTTGGACTTATCTGATAACAAGGGTAAATGTTTGATACTGAAATGGGCAGTCTTTGAAACATTAGGCCTGTAGGAGTATGAAACTCATATGTCTTTGGTTTATATGCTGTTGCATTCAGCGCAAAGTGCTTGTGTTCTGTGTTATTATATCTGCAAAATAGAAATATGAGTTGCATTATTTAATAACGACCTCCATCTGGAATTGCGTTTGACCTGTTTATATCTGATGTATCACTACTAGATATGGCAGGTGACCTTTTCAGTCTTAAGCAATGAGGTGAATGATGGATTGAAATATAAAGATTTCAAGATTTTTTCCATACACGTTTGTTGTTTTTCTCATAAATATGAGTTTCAATTCTTGAGACATTACACAAATATGATAAATTCTTTTAAAGTACAACCTCTGTTGAGATTGGTTGCTTTTCTGAATGCCTCTGTTACACTAATTCACATTGACATGCACTGTGTCTAAGCTAGTTCTCTGTCAATTTACTATCCAACTATGTTTTACCCTTTCTTTTCAAAGGGCTGATGTATTATTCATCAAAGAATTCCACCCTTGGTGTCTACCAATCGCAAATTCTACGAGGATCATCCTTTATTCATTCCTTTATTCCGGAGCAAGAAATGACTTTTATGACCTCTGCAGTATCCACCGAAGCTTTATTTTGATCTGTTTGTTCTTCTGACTCCCTTACATCCACAATTTTATGCAAAACTTTTATTCTTAACATCTGTTTGAAGTATTTTTCGTATGTTACATTCGTCTTTCATTTAATTCTTTTTTTCATTTCATTTCTTCTTTCTTTCATGCTTTTCTTCTACACATCCGCAATATCAATTGTATGGCTAAAAGGATTCATAACAAGGACTGTTTCGTTATTCAAATTTTATTTCCTCTTTCAGTCTTCCCCATACTTTCATATAGCATGTGCATTCACAAATCTTGATTATGTGAACCAGAAGATTTTCAAGGGTCCCATTCAGTCTCTTTGTTCCCCTTTCCTTCCTTCCCGCTCTCCTTTGAGTCAAACTTCCTTCTGACACAGTGTACATACACACTGCTTCTCTCTTGCCTTCCTCCTTGATGACGATTCATCTCAGTGTAGGCTTTATTATTGCTTTATTCTCATGCTCGTGAACCCTACAGAGTCCCACAACTAACTGCAAGATATCTCCTTCAAATTCTTTATCCCTTTTCCCTTCCTTTCCTCCACGGAGCAACACTTCCTGTGGAGTATATACATACGTCTGCTTCTCTCCACATGCAGTCAGTTGGGGCTGATTGCAGAGTTCTGGCACGGGGCCAGTTTAGCTTGAGGTGATTTCCAATGATTAGCTTTAATTGGGACTCGTCTGGATTGCCTGCACTGGAGTACACATGCCCCAATCATGCTTCTTTCTTTGAGAAACCGCAGCAAAACCTTAATCAAATGTCCTACCAGGAGATCTGGGTGGAGAGAGCCTGGATACCGATCATACCAGTCACAAACAGGCGTCCTCCAGTCCGGGTGTTTTTGTCAGAGCAAGATCAGATGATGGCCTGTTGTAGAAATATGGAGGTTGGGTGATAAGGTCACATGTCTCCCAGTCCCTGAATCATTAGTCGCCATCGCTATAAATCCCTGTAACTGCACTGATATCTTAAAAAGAATTGAGTTTTGATTATTATGCAGATGATAAAGTTGGTATTTCTCTCAATCCCTGTATCGTTAGTCAGTATCGCTATAAATCCTCAGTAGCTGTATGGATATCTCAGAAAAAACCCAGTCTAGATAATTATGCAGATGATAAAGTTGTTCTCTCAGTCCCTTAATCATTAGTTATCCCATCCATATTTATCCTCTGTAACTGATTATCATCTCTGAAAGCAAGTCTAGAATTTGCAAGTCATTCTGCAATTATTAGGCTCCTTTTTCATATAAGCACAATATCAGTATGTCATAGATACTTCTCATTATAAGAACTCTGTAACAGAAAACCCTCAAAAAGCAAGTCTAGACACTAATGTACTCTCCTTGCTCTGAGGTTAGGAGGTCACATGTCTCCATGATTTATTGAATCATTAGTCTCCCTTTGTCATAAATCCTCTTAAACTAGATATCCTCAAAGAGCAAGTCTAGATTTTAATGCATTCGCTGGGCTCCTAGCAATAGAAATAAGGAGGTCGGTTGATGAGGTCACATGTCTCACAACCCCTGATTTATTCAATCATTAGTCTCCCATTGTTTTAATCCTTTGAAACTAGATACCCTCAAATAGCAAGTCTAGATTAAATGCACTCTGTCAATAGAAATATGCACGTTGGTTGATGATATCACATTTCTCATAATCCCTGATTCATCATTCTCTCATTATAAATATTCTAAATCTGAACTCAAAAAGCAAGTCTAGATTTTAACCTCTCCCTAGGCTTCTATCATATAAATATGGAGCTTGAGTGAGGAGGTCCCATGTGTCACAGTCACTGTCCCAGTCAGCCATTTTTATAAGTCCTCACAAGGCAAGTCTAGAGTTTGCTGAAATTATCATGTATTTGCTCGAAACCTGTTCCTATTTCATCATAACCCAGTTGGTTGCAGTTAGAAAGCAGTCCTACTTGAACCTCAATATCAGGATCTAGCTGCATAGTCTAGGTCAGGCATATTAACAGACTAGAACTGAACTACAATACGGAGAAGACAGATCACACTTCCAGGGGGTTATTATTAACTTGAATCCGGGAGTCGCCCTTCCCAGTACTCTCCCATAGACACTGGAAAACAATACATGATGAATGATGAGACTCTACATTTTTTATGATGAAGTCTCTGTGTTGCTGGCTCCAGTTACAGATACAACAGACTAGGTGAACTTTTTACCTTCTGTAACCAAAATATCGGCGTGATCAATGTTTAACCCAAGATATAACAGACTAGGTGAACCTTTTATCTCCTATAACCAAAATATTGGCATAATCAATGTTTAACCCAAGATATAAGTCTAGGTTAACCTGTTACCTTCTGTAACCAAAATATCGGCGTGATCGATGTTTAACCCAAGATATATATAAGTCTAGGTTAACCTGTTACCTTTTGTAACCAAAATATTGGCATAGTGCTTAACCCTCATCAGCTGAATTAATTATTGCCACTTTTCCTGAGTGAATTTCAAAAGTCAAAATGGATAATCAAGGATTCACCAGAACTAAGGATAGAGATATTGCTGCCATGTACAACCAAATACTATTTGTAGATTTCCAGAGAACAATTCTCATTAAACTTTGGGTGTGAGATTGCTCTTCATTGAATGCTGCAATACCTATGTATTACCAGGTTTCATCACAATGAAAAGTCTCAATAGTTCTGCAGGCTTTTCCCCTACAATAATATATCTGGTATAAGTATGATACTATTGAAAATGTCTTACAAATATGTTTTATTTGGATTTTAATAATATAAAAAAAATGTTATATTCTCAATTTATTAGTGTCATCACAAATTAAACTATTAGTGTGTTTAAGTTTTACTTTACCAATTGGGTCAAGGAAATAAAGACATAGATATACTTAAATTCCCGCCCAGTAACAAATGATGATTGAATCTAAGTTTATGTATGTCAGTCGTTTACGTAACTCCACAAAGTTCCAAGGAAATTGGATATTTTGTTTCAAGTTCAAAAAGTTACCAGGGCTATCACAGATAGCACATTTTAATTAGTTGTGAAAATAAAAACGTACGTTTTGTTTCCAAGTTTGTCTCTGCAGATACCAATCCACACACTTTAGGTGCTGCAAATACCACATTTTGTGTTCGTGTAGATGGGACAAGATTCACTCCTTCCACTTCGCAATTGAATATCCTTAGGCCTCTTTTTCCCATGAAGTGGAAGTCAGGATATAAACAAAGGGAAATGGGAACTGGGAAACAACATTAGAGAATGGACTTAGGGACAGAAACTTAATTGAATAAAGAAAGTTTGGATGCCGATTCTAACAAATATTGCAGAGTTTGGTTTGTTAAACAAGTCAGCTGTTGAGAATTCATGGAATTTGTAATTCCGAGTTGACATTCACGATAAAAACATAACATTTGCCAGCAGGTATAATTATATGGGATATGTGCAATACTGGAACTAAAACCGCTTTCCGTGAAGTGATAATGAAGTTTTAAGGTGGTTGCTTTAACAAAAAATATTGGATTAAAACAAATTTGTTTTTAGTTCACTGTGCAGATTTAAAACTGAAATATGAATCTACAGTTTATTTGACAATGTATGGCTGATATAATGAGGTGATCCCATTAAAAAAATATAAGTTATTATATCAACATTTCTCAACTGAATCTTTGATAAGTAAATATTGTTTCCATGTTTATGTTAATGCAACGTCATAGACGAAGCTTGACGTCTTAGCATTGTTTATGACGTCACGTCACCATGACAAAGTGATATTTTGCCCTTGGGCATCGAATGAAAAATATGAACCCTGATATGATTGCCCTCATAGGTAATAAATATCTGTATATCCCTCCCTCAATCTGGAAATACTAATATTTAGACACTTGTATTGAAATAATTGTATGATATGGAGAGTAATATATTATCCTCTACGGTGGATCACAGAAGGCTCTTACAGCTTGCATGTCAGACAGGGGCGTGGCATATTTTATGAACATATAAGATATTGTAAGGCAGTTTATGAAGTCATGAGAAGGACTTGATAATGTCCTATTACGCCCAGCTTCTAATTGAAACCTTCTTGACTAGAATTGTCCGATCGAGACAATATTTTAGTCTCTCAAGTCGATGTCCATTCTCTTCAGCAGCGGTAATTGTCTTAAATGTAATTAGCATTGTGTAATTAGTTTTAATAAGTGACAGGCTGCCCATCACTTTGAAATATAACATAATTAGACATGAATTTCACCTTTGATTTTTCCGATCAGAGCTATCTTTATTGATTTTTATACCAAGATTTGAATGAGTTAAGGGCTGAACTTTTGAAAGTTGAATTACTCGTTATAGACGTTGCGAGATAATGGAATAAAGATTTGCCATTTTCTGAGTAGAGAGTTTTATATAGTGTGGTCAACCTGATGTTCAGTAATTGAGATATTAATATTGTTGTGTTCAGTCACTTCTTAAAATGTATATGTCATGATAATGAATACTACACAGTGTTGTTCCTAGGTGTTCTGCTGAGGGGGTCATTTTGGCCAATTCTGAACAAGTGGGACCCTTTGCAATGGTAAAAGTATCCTACTGCTCCAAATTTTAAGGGACACCAAGCCAAAAAGGTGGGCAAATGTCCCCAGGACCCCCTCTAGGAACAACATTGCTACATCATAATATTGAGAGAGTTACTCATTAACAATTGCAAGAGTTTCAAAAAGTTTTCATGTACAAATATCATCCTAACATTTGATAATTTGGCGACTAACAGGTCATTTAAAACAATTTAAACAGCAGGAAATATAATTTCCTTCATAACAGTATTAATAAGCATGTTTACAACATGAACATTCCAACATCTTTCAACTGAAACATAGTTTGTGTGTAATGTCCCAAAATGTTGATAATTAAGCAGGACTATATTGTAGTCTGAGCCTTGGTTACTGTGTCTTGAACCAGACATCAATGTTCGTACATCAATACACAGGTTTTTACTGGTTATGGGGGGCGGGATAGTGCAGTGGTTAGCACGTTCGGCTTCGGATCAAGAGGTCTGGGGTTCGAATCTCGCCACTTTGTCTGCAGTAGAGAACTGTTCTACACGCAGTAAGGTTTGGGTGCAATGCTACACTGAATTTCTGCGTAGTACCACCCATGGTTCACTAGTTCCAGCCGTCTTGCAGGTTTCACCGCAATCCATAGCCACACGGCGTTGCAGGCTTTCTCCCTGCCATAATACTAGCAGCATCAATGTAAGTGAAATACTCAACTCACTACCTGTACTGGTTATGAAGTGATTTCAATGTATTTTATGAAAATTACTTGTAGGAAATGCTTTTTAACCTGATGGTTTCCATTTGAAGTGAAATCTGTGTCTGAATAAGCGGAACTACCACAGCCTGTGCAATCTGTGCCGTGATTGAAGAGCACCAACTCTGCAGTGTCCAATCCGTGTCAGTCCATACCTCAGAGTTATCTCTACACAAGGTGTTGCTCTCATACTGACCACCTGGGCTGACCAGCAGACGAGACATGACCAGATGGAAGTGTCCATTACCAGGTCCAAATTGACATGGGCAAACTGTGACCTCATGTTAATGAATGAGAGTGTCGCTATTTCTGCTTCTATCAGATACTGCCCACCATCAACTCCTTGATTTATTTGAGCAGTTTGCGGAGGTCGAACAAACTGGTTCACAATATTCGAACAGACATGGTATAATATAATGAAATAAGTACTCTGTGACAAAATTCAACCAGTGTTTATTTTCAAATACAAAATGGCCGTGGAGAAACTCTGGCTATATAAAATGACTGTGCAGTGACTCACTATCGGCTGGAGTACCTGGCTCAACAAGCTGTTGAAATGTTCAGTGTTGTAGCAAGTTTAAAATGGACAGGTCAAAATTTATATTGTCAGACAGACAGAAATAACAATTTAGTCTCACCATCTGCATACAAGGCTTAGCAAGCTGTTTTAACTCTAGGTGTTTTTAGCAAGATCCAAATGGACAGGCTTTACTCGCAAATAGTTCATGGCCCTAAGAATATTTTAATTTGATCATAGTTCAACTTTCAGATATGGGCTTGAGAAATTAGTACAGCTTCACATGTTTCAAACATAGAGAGGGAAAACTTAAGTTTACAAGTGATGCAATAATTTTGTTTGAGAAAGGTAAAAAGTGGCAAACTAGGGTCACAGGTAAATAGCAAGACTGACACAGACAAAATAAACAGTGACAAGTCATTGATGCATCTTCTTCAGATATTATATATTATGCATCTCTGGATTTTGGTGGAACTTAAAAACACCAGGTATTGAGATATTTAGCTTTGGGTAATTGTGTCCCATGCAGCTCAAGACTATACCACTGTATTCCAAAATAACTCTATCTGATTCATGAAGCCCAACTTTCTAATTGACGTGGTTGAGCTGTTGGGAATGAGCAGATGTTGACAGAATCCAATTCTTCATGTGTGTCAGATTTATGCACCTCATGACTACCAGGTCAATCTGGGACTCAATTTATGTATGCAAATTGACATGAACGATCTAATCACACAGATATTGACGGAATCAAACTCTTAATGTGCATCAGATTTTTACATTCAGGTTCAAATTGGCATTGACCAGGTATTGAGAAAATCAATCTTCTACTGTGTACAACATGCACCATGGGACGACAACATCCAACTTGGACCCAAAGTAACCACCGGTATTGACCAAATCAAACTCCTCATCTGCATCAGCACTCTTTGAAATAGGGTCCGTCCAAGTGACCCGCCATAACCTGGTCACTTGGAGGATTTTGTTAGATTTTGCCATGAAAATTACAACAAGCATACTTTCAGTCTTATTCACTGCCTTCAAATGGATATTTTCAGGTTCAATTCATAATTGGCCAGATTTTGAGGGACTCAACATTTAATTAAAGACAATCACCTCAGGAAAACAGTACAATAGGATTTGAGGAAATTTATGCGTGCACAGGTTCAAATTGACATGTACATGCTATGGTCAGGCTCATCGGTTCAAATTGACATGTAGAGGGAATGGTCAGGCGTAAATGACCAGTGTAGAGGTCTTTGATTGATGGAAGACAGATTTGACCACTTGCACATGTGGGCAGGTGGGTCTGCTATAGAGTGCTAGCACAGTTTGATGGACACACACTGATGCCATGTTAAACTGTGATGATTACATCAACCATCCCACACAGGTGAACACATGTGACAGGAGACATGGAGGGAGCGAAACTTGAAGTGTTGCAATATTTTTTAACACGAAGCTGGTTTTTGATGTAAAATATGATAATTTCTCCAAATTATTGTTTTGAAAAGCAGCCCTCACTGTTCCTAAAAATGTAAAAGGCTAATTTGGCCACCGTTTTGGCTTGGTGTCCCTTAAAGGTTTTATAAGTAGGATACTTCATCATTGCATGGAGTCACATACGTTCAGAATTGACCAAAATGAAGGAACAACACTAGGCCCATAAATCAGAAGGTTTATCAATAGAAAATCTTCAAAAAAATGAAAATTATTTTGAAAACGTGCCTCTGTTGGACACATAGAGCAAAATGATATCTTCATCTTGTTCATCTTGGCATTTAGAATATAGAATGTGATAATCCAAGCAAATAAATTAGTATTATATCCAAAAGAATTTTCAGTAGACAAAATGTTAGTCTAGAATATAAACTACGCATCAGGGTTGGGAAAGGCAGCGGCCATCGGCCATTTTGCACATTGGATGAAAAAATGGCCCATTAAAATTTGAAATTTTACTATTGCTTCAAAGGGGAATGGCCCATTTGAAATTCTGAAAATGACTAAAATCCCTAAAAATGGCCCATTGTCAAAGGTGTCTTTCCCAATCCCTGCGCATAACATTTCTCTTCCATACACACAAACGCTGGACTACAGATGAATTATCACAACACAAACGCATGTCGTGACTGCTCCTCCGACCAGTCTGTTATTCGATCATTCGAGACTCATTGAACTCTGTCCGCAGATTTAAATTTTAGTTTAAGCTGAAACTCAGTTCCCCACGCTTAGGTCAAATATCGCAGCTTTAGCGGAGAACAATGGGTGGAAATTCCACGAGACAAAGTTCGTGGATTACCAAATATTATGTGTTGAGTTGGAATGTTTTGATAACACGGATGTATGTTATCAATGGGTTATATCACAGAGGGTTGATGTGACACTCCACCTGAGGGGAACACACTCCTCTCCACTCTAAACCATCAGATGAAACCAAACAGTGCTAGCTATTGTTCATGGTCATTGTCAAGAGATTAGCATGGTCTGAAGTTTTAAAATCTTAAATTTCTCTACTTAATGACTAAGATTGTTTATACAGAGGATGAATGTGTTTGAATTTCACTGGGGTGAATCTATGGTCAGAATTGTTTAGGTTCAGATGTTTTCTGCTGGATTACTTGCAGTATTTTTCAGTCATGGTTATCTGAAGTTGAAAGTTCAAACTTCATTCAGATGAAACTTATGTGGTCAGAAATTTTATATTTACCATAATACTTCTAAATTTGTGATCAAAGTTTTAGAGACAAGTGATTGTAATATTTGTTGTTCTCGGTTAAATGATTTGTTGGTATTTTACATCAACTGAAATTGAAAAAAATTGTGTACACTAGTTGTGCTTTATACTGTTTCATGTCACATTTACCTGAAACTAGCAATGTAAATATTTTGTATGACATTTAATGTTTCTCAACCCTTATTTTATATATGGTAAATCTTGTTCACAATACTGTTTTGATAGACGTCCTCTGTAATACAGTAATACTCTGATAAGCAATAATTTCAATCATAAAGTTATAGATCGACCCTTGAAGGTTTTGTCATCATATTTATTGATTATTTCCCATGATTATATTTTGTTTATTTTTCTTGCAGATCTCCATAGCAACTATAACCAGCAGATGCAGCACTCTCCACAGATTTATTCAGGAGTAATTTCAGATGATCCTGCAAGAAAAGTGAGTAAATTTGGTGTCATCGTCACAACCCTTTTTGTAACAAAAGTACAAAGGTTTCTTCAGTGGTTCACAGGTTCAATGCATCATACAGACCAACCCACACACACACCCAGACAGGAAAATGATAACTTTTCATATTTTCTCATCCTCCTTTCTTCCTCCTCCCACCCGCCCCTTTCCATAGAAAGTACATCCTTTTTGTAGACCCAATTTGTCAGGACAGTCCTGTAAGACGAGCAAATAATTGGATTCTCTCTCTCTCTCTCTCTCTCTCTCTCTCTCTCTCTCTCTCTCTCTCTCTCTCTCTCTCTCTCTCTCTCTCTCTCTCTCTCTCTCTCTCTCTCTCTCTCTCTCTCTCTCTCTCTCTCTCTCTCTCTCTCTCTCTCTCTCTCTCTCTCTCTCTCTCTCTCTCTCTCTCTCTCTCTCTCTCTCTCTCTCTCTCCCCCCCCTCTCTCTCTCCCTCTCTCCCCCCCTCTCCTTCCCCCTCTCTCCCTCTCTCTCCCTCTCCTTTCATCTCTCCTTCTTTCTTCTCTCCTTCTATGTTTTTTCTTGCTTTCTCCCTCCCTCCTTCCCTCTCCTCCCTCTCCTCCCCCTTCCTCCCGGAAATTGCCCCGCTGTTACAAGGGGGAAGGTGTAACATTGTTCTGCCTGTCTGCTTAATTAGGTCAGAGGAGAGAGAGCGGCAATATAGCCAGCCTTTGATGACACTCTGTGTATAACGGCCTCAGGCATCCAGGGCCAATTTTCCTGGCAAGGTTTTCTACACAGCCTCAAGCTAAAGCTGTCAATTTGGTCCAGTACAATGGCTGTGCCCCGAGTTAGTGTGACACTCATGCCAGCCTGACCTGTTGAGAGAGATGCATGTAGATATATATGTATATATAGATATAGGTAGACAGGGATGATAGGTAGGTGGAGGTGGAGATAAATGTCATATCTGATAGTTGATGTATTGATTTATAGCCCTGTGATCAATTGTGGAATATGTTAAGAGAAATGAGTTTACAGCGTTTTGGAAGAAAGAAAAATTTTTCACTAGATTTCCCAATGGCAATTAATGACAATCTTATAAAAGAGCCGTGCAGTGTTTAGGAAATTAGCTGAACACACCTTGGATTGGTGTGTGTATTACAAGAAAAAACTACAATTATACAATTTACATTTTACCCTCATATAAATTATTAAACATTGTGAACTGCTTCAATGGAAGGAAGGACTCTCCATATAACATATATAGTACTCCAAGTTAGCTGGACGACTTTGCCGAAATTGCAGCAAGTAGGTTATCCATAGAAGATAGGTAGACAAGTTTACTGGATAAGCCGAGGTTGCCCTGTCCCGGCCCGAGGCAACACAAGTCACCTGCCATAAACTTACATTAATCCTGCTGGCTGTAGGTTAACTAGATGTCCAGTACTATAGTGATAGAAGCTCTAGCTCAGTTACAGGGTCACCTGACAGTCAGATAGACAGGGATCTATTGGGTGGTATTACCTTACTGGAGGAACACAGCAAGGACTGGATGAATTACATACAGAGGATAGACAGAGTAATCCAGTGGGTGAATTAACAGTTAGACAGAAGGAGGGTTACAGAGTAGTGGAAGAGACATTCTATTGAATGAACTTGGAAAGAGGATGGACAGATTGAATGAATGAAGACTTGTTTAGTGAGACATGAACCGATAGAGTGAAGTATTAATTGGATGAACACGGGAAGAAGCAAGCTGGGTGGTAGAAAGTAACTTAATGGCCACAGGAAAGGTGAAAGGGATAAAAGAAGGGATAGAGAGAAGGAATGAAGATCTGGATCAATACACAAGAAGCTAGGTGGGTGATATAATCTGACTGAAAGGACAGAGGGTGGTAGGGTTTGACTGAATAGAGGTCCACAGTGGATGTTGTGTGGACAGATAGACAGAAGGATAGACTGGGTCTCACAGTGGATGTTGTGTGGACGGATAGACAGAAGGATAGACTGATGAATACAGAGGAAGCAGCTAGCTGGGTGGTATAGTCAAGCACGAGCAAGAGGGTGGACGAGTTGGATGAATAGAGGCCCACAGTGGATGTTGTGAATGGTTGGTGGGAGGTGTCTGCTTGGAGGAGAATGGAGACCCAGCATGTGCTGTAGCCATGTGTTGAGTTGATAGAAGACTGCACATGCTCTGTGATTAACACCTCCTGGGTGTGTGTATGTGTGTGTGTGTGTGTGCATGTGTGGTGGACTCCCTCAGACGTGCAGCGGTGCATATACTGACTGCACACCCTGACTACATACACTCTGGACTAGTAAGACATCCTGACCTGGATAGTGGATATTGGCAATACAGGCCTCCTCTTTCTTTATACACTGTATGTATGCTAAGGGTTCTGTATGGAGATAGGAAGCCTGGCTGTAGAGAGTTGTTGTTGAGAGTTGTTGGTTGTATGCCGAGGAGGATAAGCAACTCTCCATCTTGGTTATGGTGAAAGCTTTACATTACAAAAACGTATCTAGAACTATCTAAACTGAAGAAAAGTGTCATTTTCCAGTCTTCTTGGTTGTATTGGAAACTGTAGATTTAATCAATTTTGGATGTACTGGAAATCAGCTTTCAATATTGGACATCATAAGAAAACGTGGAAAGTGGATATATGGAAATCAAGTTACTGAACCAAATTGATCTTGACCAAGGGGTTTGACTGGATGACCAGCCATCACTTTGTTGTATAAGTCAACTCGAGCCTGAACACAGATCCCTATTGAACTGTTTGAGTTTGGAGACAAGCCCTGAAGGTAGAGCTCGATCTAACGACTTGCTAGTATTGAACAGATCCCAAGGTAGGAGAGAGTCAGTGTATGTCAGCTGCATTGGATATATATACAGCTGATGTGAGCTCTCTACACTCTGGCTTCATAGATCCACAGTTCACCCACAAATACAGCTGATGTTGGGAACGGATTGAATGATACATCTTTCTATATCCAGCTGTTTTGGTCCCAGACCTAGTCCTCAGTATATCTGTGAAACTGCTTGACAGACCTGGTTCGTTTATCTCTCTCCATACAGCCGACGTACAGAGACCATGTTCAGTATGGCTTGACAGATCTATCTCTCTGTCTATATCTGTACACCTGGTGTTGAGACATACAAACCATCTTTGTACAGCTGGTGTTAGCATACAAACCCTTTCAGACCCTTTCAAGAAACAGCCCTGGAGATGTGTGGCCTTGTTGTGTTGGGGGTAGGTGCATTTTCAAAAATTTGTGTATTTTCATCTTTTTCATGGGATCGTGTATCTCTACTGTAAGGTATACAGACATATTACAGCAGATTCCACACTGTGTGTCCTAGGTGCTTTCAAATCTTTAGAGTCTCAGTATTTGTCTCTTCGGTAGGAGACTTGTTCTTAGATACACACGATACCAATAGTTGTTTGAGATCGTTGTGATTTAGTACACTTAGCTTGTATCACATTCCCATTTTTCAAATGAATCCCAGCGAAAGTTCAGATCCAACCATTACACAAGTCATAAACTGAATTTACTCTTCAAAGGAGTCAAAAACAGGTGTTTATTTTCCCAGATCAATTATAAGATGTAATATTTTCAGATAGATTATTTACGTGAAAGAATGTTTTCATGATAGATTGTTTTCTTGACGTATTGTTTGTTGGTATCCTGGAGCATTTTCCACTCTATTGACATTCTCCATATAGATATTCATCCATGGAATCAGAGCTCTGGCTTCACCAAGTAACCCAAGTCTTTGATCTGTCAATCTGTTGTGTTCACTGTAGACAAACACTACATACCAGCTCTATCCATGTGCATTCAGACAGTCACTCTGATATTTAGAGTTTCAAGAGTCTATAATCCGAAATGTTTAAAACATTAGAATGGTTTTCGTTTAACCCCATCCTGTCTTATTTAAAGTTTTCAAGATACTGGTTGGCCTCGTTCGATGAAATCTCTAAGCAAACCAAAATATCGAGTTTCTTCCCTTCCTTATCCTATAGTTAACCAAATCTTCCATAAACCAAATTTCTAAATTTCATTGCTTTTCATTTTCATCATGTTCATTTAGAGAAAGACTTTCTACCAAGTTTTTATATTTTGTAAATATTTTCAGTTGAAAGAAGTCTTTAAGTCAATTTAAGTTTTGGAAATGTTCACTCCGAGTGATCATATTGAAAACCACCTTATCAGTTCATATGATTCAAGGATCATTTATGCAACACCTGTTATGAAGTCAATTCTGCAAAAGACTAATTTCCTGACCGCCTGTCGGTGCTGTGTGAGATCAAAGTGTTTTCTAATTCAAATATTTCCCCAGAGGAGGGGCAGGTCACAGCTGTGTCTATATACCTACACATATACCTACATAGATCCTTTCTCCAACGCTTACGCAGCTGTACAGATTCCCACCTTGGTAAAGTGATTCCCAATATCATGGATCCTTTCCGTGATAAAAAATACTCACCTTTCATATTTCATTATCTTACATCTTTATCAATTTTCATACTTCATTGTGTTACATCTTTATCGATTTTGATATTTCATTGTGTTACATTTTTTTTCACTTTTCATAAAATTTTAATTTAAGTATTTTGTCAAGTTTGTCAACATATTTCAGTTTCCTGATATTTTGTTATTACATATTATATATTAAAGATAAAATTTCTCTCAGTTTTGTTTTCATGACAAAAGATAATTAATAAATGAGTCTCACAAGGGTTAGTAGAGGACAGTTGCTTTTTTAGAGGAAATTTGGTATCTCAACCATTAACTCCTACCTGGTAAAAATGTGGTTAGCAACTTCAGCTGCTTTCAGCCCTTAGAGGGTTAAGCATTGTACATCTATATGCAAAGGAAGTAGTTTCAAGATTGGATCTCTGCAGATCAATGGGTGGCCATGACAAACACGATTGTCTTTTCCTAAAATTGTTGGCATAGTTTGTGAAACAGACATTGCCATGGAGAGAGCTGGTATAAGTGTTCTGTCTTATCATTGTATACTTTACTAGGTTATCCCAGGAAGGGGTTATATACCTTGTTTTTATAGTCCATGGTTTCAAGTGAATTTGAGACCTCAGGTTCCTTTCAAGCTTTTCACAAAGCCATTGATGTGGGAAGATCGGAAGGGTCGTAAAATTTTCACATGCTTGGCAAAATTGATTTTAACTTGAAAAACCTATTTTGGATATATATGGGTTGAATGTGGTCCTAAAATCAATTGGGGTATCATTGTTGTGTAATTTTGGTAATTCACTGCGGAACCTGTGTATACTCTACCATTGGGTCAAGCTAGTTAAATACAAATGAAGGACGTTCCAGTATTTGCATTTAGATCAGAAAATTCTGATTTTTGTTTAGCTTCTTTGTACATATATTTATATTTTGACACAAGGTAAAGCAGAAACAAATGCATTAAATTCCCAAAAGTGATTTCAACCAGTTTTTAGAATTGTGTTTGAATAATTTCTCCATTTTGAGTTTATGTTTAATTTCTGTAATTTGCAAAAGATGGTTTGTGATTCAAAATAGTTTCTACTATAGGTTGGAATGAAAAATATGATTTTAGTATTTTAGTCCCGATTAAAATAAGTTCATGTAAAGTTTATCTCAAGGAAGATATGATTTGTTTTTTATAGAGAGATCTGAGATAAACACTGTCACAAAGAAATATAAAGATTCTATTTATACCCGTAAAAATGTATTTTTATCAACAGTAATGAAATGCAAACCACAGGTTACTATTTGGATACAGTTGACTACTTTACAGATATCTTAATGAAAAAAAATTTTTATGTTTCCATTTTAACTAGCTCGACTGGAATCAATATATTTGTATGATCTTAAAATCGATAATGTAATCTTTCTAAAATACTTATGATAAATAATAAGCCTAATAATGTTTTTGATAACCTGATTAAGCTTTATTAATTAGTCAACGAAGTATATTTCAAGCTCATATATTGAAAACGTCAATTCATCTTTCCAGTTAATGAGCAAACAATAAGTATTTTTTATCATTTGTAGCTTTATACAGAATATTTCACCCTCATATATCTGAAAACAGCAAATTATCTTACCAGCGTAGAAAGCTGCTTCCAACTTAGAATAACAATTGAGCATCGACCAGGAGAAAACGACGGTGGAACGATACATTAACAGAACTTCTGGGGAAAATATCGAGAAATTGATAATTTCTCTTAATTTGTGTTATAATGAAAAAATACTGGGCTGGAGGCAGCATATGGTTACCGTGGGGATGTGGACGAGGCTATTGTTAGACGCACTACTCTCCTACCTGCGTACACGCACTGCACACACAATTGTGTAAGTGTGTTCTTTTCTCAACGTCCTGTCACGTGGGCGAACAATGGCGATGCATTCCGTCCCAACTATCAATGGGTTTCCCGCTGCATAGTCCATACAAAAAGAACCAATCAATGAAAGATGACAGCTTGCGTATGAGACGAGGTTATTTGCATAAAGACACCAACCGGCCGAGGGAAGACAATCGGCTTCATTTTTGGCCGGCTGGTCTTGGCGTTAGTTTGCATTGTTTTATGCTGTTTGGATGAAACAGACATTATGCCAACAAAAAACATTCTAACTTTGTCATGCGACATTTTTCAAATCCTTGTTTATAATTTCCAATTTTGAATCCGGTTGTTAGAATTCGTTTGGAATTTGGGAGTGTTCAAAGTCAAAACAATTTTCCAAATTGTAAGGTTTTTTAATTTTTTTTATAGAATTATCAATTATTTAAATGAATTATGACAATTTCATCAGGATTTTTGAGTTAAGGAAAGGTTAGAAATATTTAAATTGAGAGCCGAAATCAATTAAATGAATTTTTTGGGGGAATTAATATAAATATTATATAATATTTCTATCATTGATGGTTTCCTTATGAAAAATCATTAACACAAGAAATATTTATACCTAATATTTTTTATCAAATTCTATAAGGAGGATTCCTAGTTCCTCACAACCCTCAGTGCATCAACACAAGGGAGATGGTTGAGTCGGAGAACGGATGACTTTGTCGCTGCGTGTGAAATTAAGGAAGACGTTGCCGGTATGCACGGTTCCAGGTCTCTCTGAACTCGTCCCCTCGTCCTGCGTGTGTATTGACCCAGCATGAATTATTGATAATGGGAAAGAACCATGTTGACTTCTCTCAGGACAGTTTCGCTTTAATACGAGAGATTTCACAAATCCAGTCTGCGATTTGTCTCACTCAATTAGAATGTGTATTAGTTAAGCCAAATGAAAAGTTTAACCGATATGCAACTAAAACATCAACAAGGCTCTCGATCAGTTGGTCTTAGAACAAGAGGAGGAGTCGTGATGTCATGTTGTCTTGCTGCTAGGCAGTGCTTGTAGAAATCATGCTGTGAGTTATACATGAAGACAAGTGGAGTATAAATTCAAAGTAAAAAAGGTATGGAGATTGCTTGATTTATAATTCCTGACTGAAAGGGCAATCAGTTTAATGGCTTGTCATCAATCCTAAAGGCATTCATCTATCCAGAGTTTGGGCTTGGAGGTAGTTGTTTATGGCCCTGAACAGGAATATTGATTAAAGTCATGGTTCAGAAGCAGTGTCATTTCCTTGCCCAGTGCACTTTGTATTGTGGATGTAAATGAAGGTGCATCTTCTGAATTTAGTGTCGTGGGAATACTTACGGAAATATGCTGTGAAATTTAAAAGTTTTAACTTTCATGCCTAACAATCATATAGTAATTTGTGGCAAACAGTTTTGACGGTGGTTAACTTCTACTGTACTCAAAGTCATAAAAATCATGAAATTAAAATTTTTTAAGAAAGACTCAGAACACGCTGTAATTTTATTGCATTACATCCATCTGGCTATCCATGTGTTTTTTATGTGCGGCCATGATGTGGGGATGTTGTGGAGGGAAACAAAGCTGCATAATAAAACCCTGTTGTGCTCTAATCCTAATCTTCTTTGTGTTAACCTCTTTTGAACTCTCCTGCTTTAATGCTGTGACACAAATCCCCAATTTCGCCTCTTTAAGTCAGATGGGAAGATAACTCTCTTTCAAGGACACTAGGTCCATCCAAGTTGAATCTGAGTGAAAGAAGAAGGAATAAAGAGTTAGAACTTAATGATTGATTTAGTAAGAATTTATGACAAGTGATTACTTTTTACTGTTTGGATAATGGCATATGCACCTATACTGTGATCTCATTGTATGAAATGGACCCAGAGACCATGTGGATTTTATGACACTGCCTATTATTAAGGAATTTTTCACCCTGGTCAACCTTTAGTAATTCTCTCCCTTTACTTTGCCGACAACTATGCCAGCTTCACGGATGAATGATTGGATTCTGACAAACCCCTCCCCCTCGGGCCATGTGTCAACGTTTATCTTAGGTCACACTCCCTGGTAGACTTGCATTGTCTCCCCCTGAATGGACCCTCTATAGGTCCTCTATAGGCCGACAGATTCAATAGGTCTTGTCCTGAAGGCTACATCCATAGGCCGGCCCAGGAAAGCTGCCTGTCTGCTTCACTCAGATCGACTCACACTGAGGCAATGAGCCCTGAGCCAGGCGGGCAGCACGCTATGGACTCAATCTATCCGTGGCCTGCTTGCTTGGCTGTATAGTGTATAGAAACTGGGAGTGGTGATACTGCGAGGTGACCGATAAAACTAAATGAACCCGCCTGATAGACTGTGTGTATTTTAGAGTTGGTTGGTTGGTTGCCCGGGGTGTGTTTAGGAATGAACGAGGGTGAGGCTGGATAAATGTGGGTGGGAGAGAGAGAGGGAATTAACGGATGAACAGACAGAGGGAGGAAGGATGGGGAAGGCTGGTCGAGTCATACTCCACTAGGATGTTTGTGTCCTGAACATAAGTCACAATTACATAGTCCCAGCTGAGGCAATAACGCACTTAGATGACTGTTCAGCCCTCAGATAGCAGGCAGGCAGGCTGACTGTATGGTGTATATTGGGCCAGATAACTAGAACTGAGAGGAGAGATTACTTCTCCGATCTGGATCTATACCTTGTGAGAAAACCGACAGAAATTGTTCAGTCTTGAGGGGTGTATGAATCTGGTGGAATTAACCTGTGCTGAATTTATCACTGTGAGAACTTAGTGGTGTATCAGCCGCACTCTTCACTGAAAGGAATCTGTCAGCCTTGAGTTTTATTCCTTGTGGAAATTTGGGCCAGCCCTACAGGGATAACCCAATCCTGTGGAGTTATTTTTAACTGGAATATAACTACTGAATTTGCCTATACATCACTGACAGCATTGCTTATACTATACACTGTGAGCTACATATTGAACCTTGTTGAGAATACCTGTACTATACCCCTTTTGGGAGATACTGACATTGGTGATACGCTTAGTTGTACCATACGGTGTGGAGGATACAGTCCTGAATACTCCAGATACAGAGAACTACAAGTCTGGATCGTGAAGATGTGTGACTGTATGATCACAAAGGTTGAATATGAAATGGTAATATAATACATTTACACATGTCACTAGCTATTGGTCTTTAAAATTTCAAACAAGATATATGGAGTAAAGGATTCAACAAATTATCAACTAACATTCTCTACACTATTGGTGGTGGTATTTGAGAATTCTCTTGTTGTATAATAATTATTGATGACTTGTTTTTTGGGGGTTGAATGCTAGCTATTGAAATTATCATTTTGAGGGTTGAATTGCTTTACCTTGTATGTGACACTGATTTTTAATTTACTACAGTAGAACACAGATATAACGAACACAGATATGGCGAACAAACGGATATAGCGTACAGATATATAAGTCCTGTCAAAAGCCCTATATAATATGCCAAATGTGAATAGTGAACAGCAGATATAGTGAACTGAATTATTTGGTTCCTTGGAGTTGGTTATATCCGTGTTCTACTGTATATATATATATATATTAGTGGTCTTTTTTAACATAGAGTAATGCCTATCAATGGTTGAATCCATTGCAAAATTTGAGCCAGGAGACTCAATATTTATGAAGATTGTATATGAGAGTGCAAATCACTTGACACAGTTAGAGTTTACTTACATGAACGTGCAGTTGAACAATACATCCATACTATGTCTAGTGGACTTTGGTAATGTTTAATTGTCATTTGATCAACTTTTTAAACCCTCTTGTAACTATTTACTTGAATATTCCATTTATTATACCATGTAAAGTTTACTTATCAATTTAACTTTCTAAATTCAGTCCACTCAATTCCCAAGCAGTGCCATCTAAACTGATTGAACTTTGTTTTTCTTGGTATTGCGTTCATTGGTCCCGATTCTCTGATTTTAAATAATGTGTCTATGGAATAGGACACAGTGATTAATATTAAATGTTTGTGTGTTTCACATTACCTAGCTTTTATATATTATACTTCTATGCAAGATCTGACTAAAATGGTGTCCTCTTTGTTTATATCCCCCTCAGGTAAGGTTCTTTATTAGAAAAGAAAATAACATTCAGATCAAATATAAAACCTTGTTGAGTGATATTTGTTTTCTCTTCTTACATAAAGAATTGTGTATTAGATATCGTTTAAAGTCGACACTGTTCACTGAGCGACAAATTAAACAAGGGTTGTTCTTTTTAAATTGTGTTTTTAATCAAAGTTTACAATTTTTATGGTTCATTACATTGGTTTTATTGTCACACATTGAAACAAATTTGGCATACCTTTTGTAAATGGGGCATCATACGACGATGTTAGCTAAGAGGTTAGCTATCTTTGTAATTCATTCCACATTTTGTCTCACTTTGCCATACATACAAGCTATTCTTTGACATACATTGCCTAACTTTGACATTCATTGTTACTGTTGCCAAACTTTAACATACATTGCCACACTTTGACGTACATTGTTACACATTGCCATACTTTGACATACATTGCCTAACTTTGACAGACATTGTTACACATTGCCATACATTGCCACACTTTGACATACATTGTTTCACATTGACATACTTTGACATACATTGCCTAACTTTGACAGACATTGTTACACATTGCCATACATTGCCACACTTTGACATACATTGTTTCACATTGACATACATTGCCACACTTTGACAGACATTGTTACACATTGCCATACTTTGACATATATTGACTTACATTACCTTACTTGGACATACATTGCCATATCTTATTTCATACTTGGTCACACTTTGTGATGTTTTTCAAGGTAAATGAAGCAAGTCTCAAGACATTTGTTGTCATGATGTGTTTACCATGACCATCCAGTACTCCACTGCGTGGGAACCAGCAAAGTAACTGATACGTGTTCCATGGTGTCCATGCAAACCTTGATGTTTTTTCCTTCTTAGACTACTTCAGAATTTCAAGAGCTTTGAACGCCTGCTCAAGATTCTCATTGAGCTCTGATGGGATTTTGAAATTTGAAACACACTTGGTTCCAATAATCAACTTTTCAAAAAAGATTGTATTCTTGTAGACTTACAGGGAATTACTGTGACCGATTCTGTGATTTTGAAATTTAAAACCCACTCAACCTCTGTGTACTCCTTTTGGTTTGAAAAAGATTGTGTTGTAGTATAATGACGGCCATTAATTTCATTTTCAAAGTAATAGGGAATGTTCAAGAGCTGTCCTCTATCTCAAATATCACGTTTGCACCTTCCAAATTGCTCAACTAGGGTTACTGAAGGAGATCTGGTGGTTTTTCAAAAGCTGGGGACTAGGGGCTCCCTCCTAGTTTTTGTGGACTGTGTAAACAGGTACTACATGACTAGGTGGACCCAAGCTGATTTTACCCTACCCTGTGTCTATACACAACAAGCAGGCCCTATTTCCACATACATTTCTCCCCCATTTCACTCCTAAGCAATGTTTGCTTGCCGTTTCGACCAGCATGGCCAAATCTCCTTGACATTCCATGGCCGAAATAATGCAGTGGTCAAACGGGCAACGGAAAATGCGATGATGTAACAAGTACTTGTGTCCCCAGCTCTCTTCCTACTCATGTTTGCCTTCCTCTGTTCCTGCCTGCATGAAGACAAAGGGCTTTTCATGCTAATGGGAATGTAACAATCATCTTCGGAAATTGATTTCAACTACATTGATTATTTGTCGTTTACTTGGGGAATAAATATTTGCATGGCAAACAATATGCGATTCCAGTTCAGTTTAAGGACAGACATATTTCTGCATTGAGCCGTTCTTTGTCCGAAAGAATTTGTTGGATCTTCAATCTTGCTGAATGCTTAGCTATTTCAAATTCAAATTCAGATACCGTTGGTTGGAATTCAGAACAAGAACTTGAAACCTTCACTGTCATTTTTTAGATGTACAATTTATATCAAATGGACAGTCTTTTACTTATGTTTCCACTTGTATATCCTTAAGTGGATCAAATGATCTGTAAATACTGTTGAACTTTAATTTCTAATGTGCGTCTTTACATTTGTAGGCATATTTAGTGACTGAATCGTGAGAGCTGAGAACTGAAGATTTGAGTTCTGAAAGATTTGTTGCAATGTAGAAAAATCCAATGAAGAATAATAGAATATTTGGATAATCTTTTTCAATAATATTTCAATAAAGCTGTGAGTATATTTGTAGATTTTTAAACCCCAGAATGACATTATCAAATAATTGGTAAATAATGTATTTCCTCTAAGATAATTTTATTTTAGTTTCTTACTACCTGCAAATTCTTGTACTTCTTCCATTGGGACATTCAAACCTAAACCCTGATATTCTCAAAGTATTTCTACTTATTTCTGTACTTAACAAACCCCAACATGTCCAGATTTAACATGTATGAGTATTTCTGTGTGAACTAGCTGGAAAGATTGATGAAGTTAGTCCTCGAGGCACTGATGTTAGTGGGAGTGCAATGGACGGGGAGCCAGGCACCAGCAATTACTGCAGGAAATTCAGCTCCCGCATTCAGCCTTTTGATGTGACAACACCGATAGACACTTCCTCTCCCCTACAATAGTTCTCATCCTCTTTTGTGTTTTCTTTTCACGAGAACTAGCTCCCCAACTCTACCAGTTATCTTCTTTACTTTGAAGGTACCCTGTTGTGCTTGTATTGAAATTTATCATGGTGTCTTGTATGGTTCCCAGCAGTTTCTTTCTTTGAACAGACAACAATTGGAAATATGTAGTAATCAAATTTAGTTTTGCGATCTTGGTATACTAGGTTCTGCGTTGTTTCTTATTTTCAGATTTGATACTTTGGAATGTGAAAAACATGTTGGTCAAATGGTGATGGTCATATATGCTATGCGTCACATACATAGAACTTGCTGGAATCAAATACAACTGTCTCGTCTTACTCATAGCGTTGATAATGAAATGACACAATTTTATGTATTAGAAACATAAACATTTTATACATTAATTTATTAGGGGAGTGAAACATGAATCCAATGTTATCTTCATACCAAAGTAATCAATTGTACTCTACCCCAATTCTTTTCACATTACGTAGTCATCCAAAGTATTTTCCTTATCCGCAATGTATTTTTAGACTGATAAATACAAAGTTCAAGGTTCATTTGCACAGCCTAAATTAGCTTGGTGATTTCCCTGGCCATAGTTTATTCCCAGTTGGGACAAGGTAGCGCTATCTCATCCAGGGCTTTGAAAGCTCCCAACTCTTCATGCTTTCCTCAAACTCCGCACACAGAACCTATTGGCTCTACCATCGTGGCAGCCATTTTGGTTTTCCATGTTTGCCAATATGTGCTTTCTAAAGACTATATATGTCCCTTATTTATATACTTTTCCAGTTTGTATTAGTTTACTCAATTTTAAAATAAAATTTGCGTAATATTTTCTTTAAAATTGATAATGGTAAACTTCATTGAAACAAATGAAAATATTCTTTGATTTTGAAAATAGAAATTGGAATGGTAATTTTTTTTCCTTTTCCTTTTTTTAAGCTCTTTCCACTTCTAAAAACGTTAAAAGTGACTCTTATTAATCTTCAAATGCGATGACACATACAATCGATAGAAAAGTCTACAGCGCAGATTCGAAAGGAAACAGTACGTGTGACAATTAAACACCCAAGCTGTTGGTCCAATAGTGTATATATACACAGGAGTTCTGTCACAATCTCATAAAAAAAATCTTCCTTTGTCTGAAGAGATTCGTTGGTTCGAGGTTACAACTAAAGTTTCTTGTGATGAACGGGTCAGGTCCATCAACTATTGATTGTCAACCCATAAAGCCTTCATTTGTATATAGATATTTCCAGTCTTCTTCATTTTCTTTTTTTAATCATTCTTGTGTTCTTGTAAACTTTTTGTAGGTTTGTTTAATGCCACCATGACAGATCCTTGTTTCTTGTTGTACTATTTCATGAAATCACTTCAATTTTGCATTATTTCCTTTTCAAAATTTCAGATTTACTTTCAAATTTTGTGATGTTGATATTAAGAAATCTACTAGGTAACCCCAAACTTGTGTCAACCGTTTTATATACATGAACAAATTTCTCTAAATTTATTTTGATCTTTTCAGAGTGAAAGTCCTAGTCGAAAGAGACGAAAAACGTCTGGAAACATCGTGGATCTTTCCAACTCTCCGAGTCCTCCACCCACCAGGGATGCCATCTTGGATGCTGCTCGATCAGTGCGCAGACGAAGCTCGACACAGAGACGGCTGCCTGGCGAACGTTGTGTAACTCCAAGGGCGAGGCGCAGGTAGGCATTACTTCATTATTTTTTTCCAAAATGCATAGATACAAATTTGGTACAGGCTATTTGAGATGTTTGCTCCAGCCGATACTTGCTTTTCATTGCTTTGTATTGCTACAGTTCTGTTGTGAGCTTTCCTCCCACAGTAATAACTGCAAATATGTGTTCCAACACACTCCCACAGATCCAGCCTGAACCGTGTGATTGTGCTCTTAGTTTAACTAAAGTACCGGTAACTATCAGAGAATACAAGGGGTGAACCATCCAAACGAGAACACACTACTGACGTAAAATACAAATGAAATTTATTAAGTTACTTTTCAAACTCGAAAGTCTCATCCTCAAATCGGAACTTTCATTTGCTGTCCTATTGTTAAGATGATTTTAGCGATACAAATTATTGTTTTTAGGTATTTATTTCGTATACATTCTGTTTGGATTTTCAAATATTTTTTTAAATCCTTTATTTGTAAGTGTAGTTTCAGTTCATCATTTTATAAACTTGATTGAGTCCAAACAATTGGCATTTGGTTTTAGTCAAGGTTTTAAAAGTAGTGATGTTACGGGCATGTCAACTATAAACAGAAACAAGCAGGCTGTATAAATATAATCACAAAACATATTTATTCAAGTTCCTTTAAATAGTCAATGACATTTTACAATATTTCATGTGTGTGGCTGCCATAAACCCCTTGATTAACTGTATATCCTTGAAGATAGTAATGGAATCTCCCATGTGTTGTTAAGGGCAAGTCTGAAATGTATTTTAGGGGGGTTTAAAATTGCCTTTCAGATATACCCGGAGGCTAAAATGTTTGAGTAGATTTAAGACAATTTTTTCAAAAGGGAATGTTTCAGAGGGGCTATAGATGGCCTGTCCGCCTACCCCCAGGCTATCCGATTGAGAACAAATTCACTTGAAGTTTTTTCCTTGGGGAATGTTTCTTCAGCTCTTATTGTTTAGTGAACAAAGAAGATAAAAGCATTATGATGCAGATTTCTTGACTTAGATAGAAATTTAAATCCTAAAATCTAATCCACTTGTTGTTGAAAACAGCTTTATTTTGTTTGAGAAGTTTCACAGATACAACAAAAAGCTTTTGCTTGCAGTACAAAGGTTTTTTTGGGGAGGAATAGGTTTATTTTGTGAAATCCTTTCTCACATGCAGCCATAGTTTTATATACAAATTGTTTATGAGATTTATAGTAGGCAAGATTTATATTCACTATTAAGTGAATATTAATTTGATTTTGCCATCAATTGACGACCAGCCCTGTCTAGAAAAATATAGCAAGTCTAGATTCCTCACAAATCAAGGCATCTCTAGGGCTCCTTTTTGTATAACTATTTTACCAGTAAGTGTTTGTAAAAAGAATGTTGTTGATAAGCAAAAGTTATCTGTGAGAGTAAATGTCAATTTATCCCCTCCCCAGAATCAATATTCCATTTGTTTCATCTAAATGTGACATCTTTCCTGAACAGCACAACCTTATACCTCTAGATTTAAAAATCCCAAATGAGGATTATTATCCATATTTAATGAAAAGGCCTCTATTTGTCATATTTTGTCATAAAAAGTCAAACATACTTTAAAATCCATCAGTTTATCTAGCTAGCAAGATATTTATAGTTTTACATTTCTCCTTATTTTTTAACTCTTAACCTGTGAGACCGAGAAGTCTTCTAGGACCAGCGACCAATTGAGATTTTTCCCTTTGTTGACTGATGTGATTCCTGTACAATGGCTTCACAGAATGATTTATCAACAATTAATTCTTTAATGTTGAAATCCTGATTACCTAAAATTATTATCATAATTTGATAAAATATCTGTACATTATTTTTTTCATAAACCTCTAAAATAGTTTTAAGAGACTGACTCAGTCTAGTTCCCCTGGTATTGCCAGTACAGCTCTTCTTTGATAAAGCATAGACCTGATATGTGTTTGTGGAGATATTTATGAGTTCTGGGTCACAAATCCCTTGCAAGTCCCCAATCTTTTCAGCTACCCAGATTTTCCTTTGAGCTGTCTCTCTCTGCTCGAACCTCTGGTCCAGAAGGATGGATAAAACCCCCGTAGGAAAATAGGATGGAGACTGTATTCCATTAGAAACTTGCTCCAAGGAGATGTGACCCGTTTCTGTAAATAAATCGTGCTTCGTTGTGATTCACAGTGCTCCCTGATTGGTTGAATGCTTCAAGGGAAACTACTCCTCCGCCATTAGGCTACCTCCCCTAGCCATCAATCTCCCCGGCATTGACATTTTGAATTAATTCATGAACGAAATTTTCTTGAGCCAAAAGTTCACATCCTCCCTGAACACACTGTTATCTTGGTTCTGAAGTTTTCTTTGTGTTTTACTGTTAGCCAACATCTTTTTCGCTAAGATAAAATTCGAATTATCTTTGATAATTGAAATTTTGATAAAGCTTGAATTAAACATTTAAATTCTTTATTCTTCATCATTATGGTAGAATATCATATTTTTGTGTTGATATCAATTACTTTGAAACTGCTTCAAGATATTCTAGAACATTCGCCAATATATTTCAATTAGGTTTTAAAAAATTTGCACTAAAACTTGGTCAATGGTTTCCATGCCTGCTTCTGAAATTTGAAACCTCCCAAATGACATGTGTATTGATTTGCGTTGCATTTCGAAGCTAAATAAGTTTGAGTGTAATTGAAGCGACAATGTCCACGAAGGAATGGTGCAGAATATGCGCACAAGCTTCTTGATGTGCACCCGATGGCAAAAACTGAGCCTTCTTTGTTTGCGATAATTAAGCTGAAAGGCGTCCCCTCTCCACATCCAGGCTGACATTGCTAATGAGCTTTACTTTAGGCAATTTTGTAAGCTAAGGGTCATTGGAGTTTAGCTTGAGGTCACGAGGGCCTTTGAAATAAGAGTATGCGACCCCAGCTTATCTTAGTATACATTCTAGGCTGCAGAGGGGATTTCATTGAAGTGCCAGGCATCCTGTGGGGGCGAAGGAAGGGAGACCTACTTCTAGCTCATATACGCCACAATTACACTCCTTCAATTTATCTTCCACAATTTTCTACTGGCTTGAATTAAAAGTTTGCAATGTTTTTCCTGTGTTACTTAGTTACACAAAATAATACATTTAATAACTCCCACATTACAAATTGTTATTGATTTGGTGTTAGTGGTTAAGTGTTTAGTGTTTTACACCTACCAAATTACAGTGAACTGTCCAAGCACATTTTAGTTTTATGGGAATCTACCTTGTGTATGATTTCATTTATCAACAAAACTTAAAAACTTTCAAGTGGTTTTATAATTTATCTATTTTGCCCTCACGTTCAAATCCCTATATATCAAAAGTTTTTGTCATTTTTGAGGGTCCATACTTCATGACCCCTTCCAACCCGGTTACAAACTGTTATGAAAGTCATATTTCAAGAGGGAGATTTCATCTGTCGTCATTGTCTCCATGTAAATCCTGCCAGGCCTCAGATGGAGAGAGGACTTGCAAATGGATCACGGGAGAGCTGCTTTAATGAGTGCCCCCTGTTGAGCGATTGCTGAAAGGCTTGACAGGAGGCAATGACAGGACAGCGTTATAGCGAGGCAAGCGAGCTGTTACCACTAGCCGCATTATAACGAGGTCTCTGCTCAGCTGCTTGGCGACTCTTGTAAGATCAACTCTGACCGGGTTGATCATTTCTTCTCTCCCTTCAGTTCATGATGTTTTCAAGATGTTGGAGATTTGGGGCTCAGTCCAAAGTTTGCTCCGCTTCTTAAAATTAAGCGTTTTTTCTTATGACTCAGATAGATAAGTGTTGTGTTATCAGTCCGATTTGATTATGCCGCTGCTGATGAAATTTTCAAGTTTTGCACTCAGCTAACAATTGATGTAAATTTCATTACGAGGGTTTTATTCATGTTAAACAATGTGAGACGTTATGATCGATGAGCTCATCTTCATGTATTAATGCATTGTTTCGTGTAATGTTCCGAAGAAATGTTTAAGTTTATTAAGGCAAAGAATGTAAATGTCATTGTCTTCTCTCCTGCTATGCTACATCCGCCCAATGCAAGCCCTTATTAATCCATCAGCTTGATGGTGAGGTCAGGAAGAACAATCCTTGGGGCTAAGTCTCAAATCGGCTGTTGTATGAGAAACTGCATGTGTGCAGGTAGTTGCCAGCTAATATCAAACTGCGTACAACGCTAGGAGGGAAGGTGAAGGACGCTTGTCCTCGTAGCTGAAATGTGTCTGTGTGAAATATCTCGACACATGCAGCTTGACTAAATTGAATAGCCTCAATCTTGGCTGCTTGGCCAATATTCATTTCAATCCTTTGAAACAAGCTTTAGCACTTTTTTCCTTCAGTGAAGTAACCCACATTTCTGGCTCTCGGCCAAGTTGCTGGGTTATCCTGATAGGTTTATATGTGTAGGAAAATCGGGCATATGTTGAAAGATAAATCTGTTACTCTAAAATGGATAAATAGTCAATGCACCCATTGACATCTTTCATAGAGGCTTCAGTTGTGCTTTGAAATAAAATCACTATGATTATGCCTTTCCACTTCAATGGTCTTTGCCTCGTAATTGCATTGGTTGGACTTCTTCACAAAGAACATCGATCAGGGCTTGGTCACTGGGCAAAGGGAGCTAACTCCTGTTTGTGCAGGGAGTGGTTGCTTATTGTGAAGTCATTCATTGTGATGATGTCACTTGTAGAACTGAATCAGAGTAAAAACTGCTGTGATGTCATCTTTTTATTTTTGCATCATTTCAACATTTATAGTCTACATGATATCGGTTGTCAATCTCAAGATATTTTGCAAATGAAATTTCACAATAACCGGCATGGACAGCCTGCTGAGAAAATAGTTTTGGCATTTGTGTTGGTAATTTTCATAATTATATATTCTGAATAATGGCCATTGTTATGTAATTTTTGGGGGCCATATTTAATTCTGTAGATGACTGATAGAGTTTTGATATGGCATTTAGTGAATGTAGGCTCTGATTTGAGTTGAAGTGTTTCCCTCCGTGTGAAATTAGTCATGACGAGATACTAGCTGTTAATGACTCAGGATTGTTCCAGCTGATGTGGGGACATTAGCCAGATATAAGAGGTGTTCCACCGATGGAAAACTCCCGTGATTCAACTGTTTAAAGTGAATCCCAGCCTCTCTGAATCATGTGTTGTGAATCAGTGACTGAGAGTATTTCCCACTGCAGTAATCCATAAGCTCCAACAGTTAGCAAAAGGCTTTCAATCTCTCTAGTCCGAGCTGTCTCGTCTTGGAACAGCTTGTCAGGCCCGAATGACCACCCTATTGTTAAAATTTCCCTCATATGGAGATAATTTCAGCTCGTTTTGTCACTCCAACCGAATCTGAGATTTGGTCGAGTGCTTATTCCCAGGTTTCGACCATTGCAGCTGATATTGTATCAAGCCAGAGATCCAACATCACTGGGACATCTATCAGTGAAGAAAGGTTGCAGGAAATTGCTGAGAAAATTTATAATTTGTCCCGACCTCCTGTTTGTGAGAGACAGGCTGGGATAAATAATATTGACAACTTGTCGTTGAATATCGGGCGTAACGACAGGGTGGCCAGCTGTTACTGTGCGGAGACATGTTCTATTGATGAATACGGGAGAGACTCTACTTTGAAGGACACGACAAATAAAGGTTGGGGTCGAAGTCGCTCCCAGCAATATTCCGCACATGCCGAGAGCCGGGTACATGCTATCCCCGGAGATGGGGAGTCATCAACAAGCCTGAACATCTCTCACGATTCGCATGAGTTGCTTCCAGTTGCACCCTCCCGGGGCTGCCGGCAAATAGAGTATTGTTCCCCCTATTGTATCTTTCAGGGGAATCCCTTGTGTACTCTGTTTGAACTAAACGGGAGGACAAACGCCTGCCCCATTGTCCCGAGCCAGCCTGTGATGGCTGATCAAGCAGAGCCAAGTCGGGTGAATCGTGACGGGTCGGGGATATATCACCCTCCACAAAGGGATTTGGAGTTTGTTCACCATCTGAGAGAATTTGGCCTGCTCAGTGTCGATGGATCTGTAAATACCATGGTGTATGAACATCTCCACCGACTCTGCTCCGAGAGAAATCTCAGCCACTTCTACCAAGATCTACATTCTCAGTATGTGTTTGAGCTGTACCTATGGCTCTATGTCCGTGTGTGTATGGACAGGAAGATGCAGAAGGTTCGATACAAGATTCAAATGATCACCAGGATCCTTGGTCAGCCGTTTGAAAATGTTCTTGTATCCTCCCTGAGTAGCTTTGTGGAGAAACTGATATCAAAACAAAAACAGACGATGGACTCTGTATTGATCCTGCTAAGACAGGTCCAGGGAGGGGACGTAACTCCAGTGCTTGCGTCACGCTTCAGAGACCTAGCAATGAGCACCAACATCCAGCTGGACTCGAAACGTATTCAGCGCAAATTCTCCCACGAAGTCAGTCTCACTGCAAGGAGGATTTTGATGGAATATGAGCATTCACTTGTGTCCAAGATAACAAGGTAGTTTCACTGTATAGACAACCCTTTTGTTCTGATGAAATTATGCTTTGAATTAGATGTGGGTGAATTCATTCAATGAGGGATATCAGTATGTTAGATGTCAGTTTATAATATGTTGAAGGCCTCGCAATCTAGTATGTTGAAAGTGACTAGATTCTTTGTTACAATTGCGTCAACATCAATGTACCATTATCATGTTTGTATCCATCTAGCGTCCTCTTTCTAATGTACCTATTTTTTTTTATCAGCCCGATTCATGTGATATTTTCCTAATGATATTGTATTGAACCTCAACTATAACAACTCCCTTCTCTTTCAGTCCGGGAACTCGACGTCGGGCTACAAGAGAGCGGAACACGGCACGACAGTCAGAGTCCCCAGAACGCCGCGCCTTCCAGCCCCCTATACTTACAGGGAGACAACTCCATCCGGCTAGCATCCTACCTGGCCAGTCTCCACAACATCCTATGGTTATCGATGTAGATCAGGTACAGTACCTTGATTCAGTTTTACCATTTTAGATAGTTAACAACCGTAACAATGATATTTTGGGATCACACTATCTGTGAGTACAAATTCTTATCCTTTTTTGGTAGAGGTCCCATGTGGGGTTTGAACCCACACCGTAGAGTAAGGCACCAACAACCAGCACCGACTTTACCAACAGCTTACCTATTTGGACACCGTGATTTTACATTTCTACTCTTTGAAGAAGAACACAAATGTTCTTTTTATTTTAAAAAAAGCCAAACTTTTGTCAATATAGATATTCAACTAACACAAACGCCCAAGCAATACTGAGAAACAGAGAGGTTCATGCTGTTACTCTAAATGCTGCGTGTAACAGTTCACGACCAGGATTATTCTGAACAATATCATCGCCCATTATCAGAAGTTTTCCAAATTCAACTAACAATAATTAGGGGGTAATGGTTAATTGCATGTTTAGTTTAGTTCAGGCACAATTATGGAAATTAGTTCTGGTAGTAAAGGTCATCTGGGATCCACCATGGCCATGCTATAGCCTAGAGCTAACTTACAAATACAGAGGCCCCTTAGTCTAAACCGTCTATATAACATATTTATTACTCGCCCGTGACGTCACAATAGCTCGAGGTTATGACGTCACAATGGGAGTAACGTCGTCAAACTTGCGGGAATCATAGTTTCAGAGCTATGTCGACTATTTCGCTGGATTATAAGTGGGCGAGTAATAAACATAATACTAAACTTCCTTCTATTTAATACCATTTTTATTAAACTCGTGAATGATTGGTATCAAACTCGCTTTATAAAAAACTCGTTTTATACAAAATCACTAACTCGTTTAATAAAAATGGTATTAAATAGAAGGTCGTTTAGTATCCTCTATATATTTGGGATCAAACTCTGTAGAAATAATAATAGAAATGATAATAAACGAATAGCCTTCATGTATATGCTATGAAATGGCTGCAATATTGCTCAAGCAGCGTTCAGCAATAACTCACGCTTTCTTTTAACATTGCACCAAGGTAACCTTAGCCGAATGTTACAGAATTCAAGTTAGGTCAACCTTAGCAAAGGTTGCTTTGTGTATAGAGCTCTTTGATTATAATGATAATTCCTGGCAAGTTTTTCAGTTTTATTGTCAATTAATATTGTCAATTAATTTATAATTTGTAGAAACTGAAACAAATTCAGCATATTTTTTTGACAACTCGCTTAACATATAGTCTCTTGATGAACCGTAATGCCTGATGAAAACTGCCCTCCAGTGACCTGTGAATGCAGAAACACATCCAATAAGTGAACACTCGTTATGTCAGCTCAGTGAAGTGTTAATTATACTGCTATTGTTACGTTCAGTGGCCCTGAAAAACAGGTTTACGACTGAAAGATGTTACATGAGTAATTTACTGTTTAGCAGTTGTCCTTTGTCCAGTATGGAAGCCTTCAACAGACCAGTAAATGAGTGCTCTCTCTTCCGTGACAAAACTTTTAATATTCCAAGAATTGAAATTCAGAAATACTTTTTCTAATTACAACTTTTGGAAACATTCATTTTAAAGTAATAAGTTCATTTGTCTGCCATTTCAAACAATGAATATTGATCTGAAAACATTATTTCATTCTACATATTGAATTATTTATGTGTTTTTTCATTTATATTTTAATTTGTTTTACTATCATGCTCTCTAACAGTCACTTGTAAGATTGTTGCTTGTTACATTTCCCTATCTTTCAGTATACTGTATCAATTTCCTGAAAATAATTTCCTGAGCATAAAATGTTGATTTCCTGCTGTTACATATTAATTTTAATTTTAAGCATCAAGGATTGATTTTGTATTATTTATTTCTCTGCTGTTATTACATAATTTTGTTTAAATCCTGCAAAGTAATTATAATTCATTGATTTTATGCTATTATATACCAAGATAATTCCTATTACAGCCTACACAAAGATACCTGCAAACTGAATTTTTACTGCCAGATAAAGCCTAAATAATCATTATTGATTCTTTTCCTTCAGGTCCAAGTATCGGCACCTGTTACCATGACGCCCTACGCAATCCCAGTATGCACTGGGCCCCACCACATCCCAGTGTGCACTGCAGCACACATGCAGATGTGCAACACGCAACCCACGTGGTCCATTCCGGCGTGCACCGTGCAGCTGCCGTCGTGCAGCATACAGCACATTCCAGCATGCAGCCTGCAGCAGATGCCAGTGCCCCACTCCATACCCCCGATCCTACACCACTCCCACCATCCCCCGCCCCACCACCCTCTACCCCACCATCCCAACCTCAACCCCGCCGGGGCTCATCATCCTCCGTTTTCTCACCTCACACAACCTCATATAAGGGTGAGTAAAGAGCTTCCAATCTTTCTATATATACTGGACATAAATAGTTACGGATATTTTGAAATTTTGAATATTCAATAATTATGTGTTTATAACTTAACAGCCTAGTGAAATATTAATCATTAAACATCCAATATCCCTAATCTATTTTGTCCAGTCCAGAGCTTCTTTAATATATTGACTGAGTGTGAACTAAACTTTAAAAGTAGCAAACTCAAAAGTTTCTTTGTCGATCAACTATGGCAGTATTTCTCACAGAAATATTTTAAGTTGCCAACTGGAGTAAAAGATTGCTAGGTGCTGTTGGGCTGTACTTATTCAAAACACTGATATTGATCAATCTCCCATGGGATACTTTCCTTCAGTAACTTCATGTGTCATTGATAAATAGAAATTTGTAAATATTGATATATAAATATATAATAATTTGAGACAATGCTGATATTTTTTCTGCAATTTGTTTATTTAAAAATTATCTAAGATTTCAATCTTTTTGCTCTCTTGTTACAGGAAGATGAAGTGCCAATTCTGGGTGACCATCGGCCACACTACCCCCTCCCTCCCAGTATTCACCCCGGGGCCACACTCAACCCCTCCCCCCCAGTCATACTACAGGAGCCAACAGTACACCCCACGCCACATGACATCTACATGGTGAGTCTGTCCATCACAACATCAGTCTATCTCGTATTCTCGTCTTCTCTTCTCCTCGCCACCATGTTCAAAGTATGTCGTTGACGTACCAATCAACGCTTGTAGCTTCACTCAATTCATAGTGTCATTGATATTGTAGGCTTTCTAGCTAAATTTGATTCTTTTGTTCTGATTACAGTAAAGTACAGTAACTAAGTGTGTCTGATAACCAAACTATGACGATATGACCACAATGTGACATTTCTACGTGTCTAGCACATTCTAACAGCACTTGATTTTTTCAGGGTCCATATCATCGATACTACGCAAGAAGAGCGACAGGTCGCAGCCGATTACGTGGATCGTTACCACCGCCTCCCCCTCCCTACCCAGGGTTCCTCTTGCATTTCCTGTAAGTACTTCCACGTTCTTACACAAGGGAGATAATTTTAAGGGGAGACAATTAGTCCACAACTTGAAAAGTTTAACACTTTTGTGATGATGACATCCTTTGAACTTTTTTGTTTAAATACAGCATACAGTGTCTCTAATAATGTGGAAACTACTCCTCCATGTCCGAAAAATATTTAAGTAATTCTTATCAATTATGACAAATTTAAAGTTTACTCTATTCAAATCTCAACCCACTGATGCTTCTACTGATTATAATTAATCATTAACAGTCTAAACAGGTCATTCCTTGCTTACTGGATTTCATGAATCAAACCTGTCAACAGCGGAAATGATATCAACTAATGATGGCAAATTATCAGGTAAAGGGTGAAACAATAAATCTATATCGATTCTTTATCTCGTTTCACAGAGCAATGTTGGGCAACCCAACGATGCCGCCATACGGACGTGACCCCCCTGACGAGGCTACGGAGGAGAACTACGAGGTAGGTGTATGTGTATATTTTACTTATCTTTCTTTCATCATACATACAACCAAACATACATACATACATACATACATACATACATACATACATACATACATACATACATACATACATACATACATACATACATACACTCGCCGCTAATGGCTGCGATATGCCAAGTGGGGTTAAACAATAACTAACTCACTCACTCACATACATACATACATACATACATACATACATACATACATACATACATACATACATACATACATACATACATACATACATACATACATACTTACATACCTTACATACATACCTTACATACATATTTATAGAGACATATGCCCATTTTCATCTATTCCTCATGCTTAGTAACAAACAGTTCCAAGTTTTCAGTCACCAAGCAACTTGACTATCTCTGGGCTCCTCTTACTAAGATTGTCATAAATAGATGTTAAATATGAAATGGAATAGTGTATGTAAAATCTGGGCCTTGTAGTACTTACATCAGTGCTATTCAACACACATGTCATCTCAACATTCACATCCATATTTATATCATTTGTTGAATCAAGGAGGGCACTTGACCATGTTCAAACATGAAGTGTTATTATCAAACAAAATATCAATCAATAAATCAGAATATGATGATTCTAAATGATAATTTATTAAAATATTCAGCCATCTTTAAAAGATCACTCCCATCCCTGCATTACAACTTGCAGACCGTTTCATGCCCCTGTTACCAATCCTGTTCTTCTCTTCTCCAGGCTTTACTGAGTCTAGCTGAGAGACTGGGCGAGGCCAAGCCACGCGGTCTGTCCAAGGCGGACATCAAACAGCTGCCTGCGTACACCTTCAACAGTGAGACTCCTCGATCGGAAATGGACCAGACCTCATGCGTTGTGTGCATGTGTGACTTCGAGAGTCGGCAGTTGCTGCGAATCCTCCCCTGCAGTCACGAATTCCATTCAAAATGTGTCGACAAGTGGCTTAAGGTGAGTTTGGGAAACATTTCGTTGTCTAATTATTTCTCAAAAGTAATTCTCGTACTATCGCATCGTCTTTTCGTACAAAGTTTGTTTAGTGACTGTTAATTGGTTTTCTTTCACCTTTTAGTTATTGATATGTAATATTCCGGGATGGCAGCTCTTTAACAAGTAGTGATTCATGTAATTTGGTCATGAAAATGGTTTGGCATTAATTCAGCAGTTTACTGTTTACTTTGAATCATCAAAGAGTAATGCAGGACGTATATATCTCTCTGCGTGATACGAATACACTTGTTAAATATCTTTACATCTCACCTTGCATTTTGATTGGTCACTAAGCATACCACTCCTTCTTTCAGACCAATCGAACGTGCCCAATCTGCCGAGCAGATGCAACAGACCTGTCTGGGAGTCACTCGGACTAAACACTGGAGAATAAGTGGCCTCACTACATCAGCCGAATAATAGAAGAATTATATGTATCATGGACGATATACGTGCAAGCTCTAGCATAAACACTGAGAATTGTACATAGCTGTGACTCTGTCCTCTTTCTCTCGGCTCTAATGTCTGTCAAAACTCATTACCTCATTGTTCTCGTTTGCTGTACATAATGAGCTTGGCCATAGTTAATTAGTGACTGGAACAGTACCGACTTGGGCCCTTGAGGATTGGACTCAGAACTTGTGGTCTGCTTGTTGTGCCGAGCACGAGGCTACCAAATATTAAACGCTCAAGATCTAGTTGTCTTATATTGAAGCCATGAAAAACTGACCGCTCTGGGATTAGTGATAACATTACAGATGGCTTGAAGCTAAGACACAGACTGACCGCTCTGGGACTAGTGATAACACTGCAGATGGCTTGAAGCTAAGAAACAGACTGACCGCTCCAATTTTGGTTCCTGGAACTCGTGGTAACCTTGTGGTCAGAAGTCGAAAGTACCAAAAACTGACCGATTAATCATTACTGCTTGAAAGTGTGGTCAACTAATTGTCAGAAGTATGGACTTGTGGAGCAAGCAGGATGTATTATTTGGACATAATCAACCAGTTTACCTGTCCAGAACAAACTGTTACAGTAATCACACCAATACAGTTTCGGTTGTCTTACGAGAACTGTAAATTTGGGCATGGATTGCAACCAATGAAATACAAGCAAATTGAATATGGCCCAATCAGTCTTGAACACTCCACGTGACTTCCTCGCTACATGCGATGGGTCAACGTTATGTTTCTGTGAGAAAATGTTTTATTCTGCGGAAGGCATCTGCGGTCAACTATTGATGTCAAAATCATTTCAGGAAGTGACTATTTCTCTGCATATGGTGCTGTATATACGCTTATTGCTAAATGAGTAATAATCTGTCATTCTTTAATTGTCGGCCAGTCTTGGAATTTGTCTTTGTATGCAAGAAGAGCTATATCGGTTGTACAAATCTGTTAAAATCATCATAGTATTTTCCTACCGGTAGTATTTTGAAAATAACTATCCTGTGCTCAAGTAACCGTTTTCACATGAAACTTGTGGAATGTTTTAGCAATTAACATGCACCATAATACATCCAAGATTCTCAGCAATGTTATGAATAATAATCATAATAATACCTGCCTGATGATTGAGGCGGTTGGTACTTAGTTTTTGGTCAGGCTGTTCACAAAAACAGCTTACTTAGCCAAATTTCTTACTTCTATTAATTTCTTGCAGTTATTAATTCTTGTCCCATCTATAGACTTTTGTTATGGAATTGTATATTTCACAAATCTTGTATCCATGGAAACAGCACCCGTGCTTATTGTTACTTGTCCGCTCCGATTGGTTGTGGAAATTGTGAACTCTTATGGGTGTTTCAAAGGCAAATAAATTGATCCATTTTATACTTTTAATTTGAAAAATTAATTTTGAATTCAAGGGACATTATTATGAAAGAAAAACTTAAGAAATGTATGCTTTTTATTTGCCTTGGACACAATATAAAAGGGTTGAAACCATGTTTGCCTTAAATATCACTACATAGCTTATGAATAATATTTTTCAAATAATCTTAATCAAACCTGAAAATGTTCAAGTAATTACTAAAAAGTGCTTCCTTTTGTTTAATTTTTTTTCAAAATATTTGTTATTTCTTTGTTAGCGATGAAAAATTATGCATTTATTGAAAGTAAATTTTGTATGCATGAAATGAAAATATGATTTCTATTTGGAAAACCATGTAAGTCTCCAGGCCATCCACACAATTCCTTGATGACATTCTGGCGACGAAATGAAAACTGGACTGGATTCTGAGATGCTAGGAGACCTTATTGGTACATAGTTCAGTGTAACGCCGTCATTGTTTGTTTAAAGTCACACTTCAAAGTAACTGCCCTGTGAGATTATGTGAGTGCAGATGCCAAATGCTTCCAGCGTTCACTCGGCAGTTACTTCTGTGTGACTGTGTTGGTTCCTGGCAGACAAATGTAAAAATGTTTTGGTATGAAATTGAACAAATCAAATCTAGTCAAATATGTTGTCCTGACACTTCGATTCATGAGTATCTACTGTCATAATATGATTTTTGTAAGTTTTAATTTTGAAATACTGACTTTTAATGGCTGAGAATGTAGGTTTCAATTAATTGACTTATGAACATGCAATGACTGTAGACATTGGAGCGAGTGCATTAGCATTGCTGGCTTTAAGCTGGTGGAATTGAGAATGCTTTGTGGGCTCTCTTCAAAAGAAGGTGCTTTTCTTTGAAAACTAAACCAATCAAATGTCTCTTTGTAACAGGGTAATTGAAATACGTGTGCATTCTTTTGAAGAGTAACTACGCCTTCGGAAGCTTCTCGCCTCAACTACCTCGGATGGTCTTGTCTTATTATACAAATGCCTTTTTTCTTGAATATCAAATTCCAGATGTTGTGTAACCCGTCAATGTCTCTTAAATATAAAATGATTTTTTTTAATACAAATTAACTTTGTTTTTGGTATATACATGAACCTCTTGTAAATGACATGCAGATGCAAATCACTTTTAAAGTGTACCTTTCTAACTATATGGCAATAAACCATAGCTAAAATAAACTCTTCAAGGTGTGTGTGTTTTATGTCCAAAGTTTCTTTTATTTTGAAATATTATTTGTTTGTGCTTTATAGGGTAAACTTGATATTTTGTTTATCATATTTTCTTTTCTTACTCTTGACCATTAATTCTCTTCCCAGAGAGGTTGGGGGGAGTTCTTTTCTTCAACGTATCCTAGCTCTGTTTCTTGACCATTCTTGACCATTCTTGACAATTGGGAACATGTGCCTTTAACTGAAGTGACCTTGACAGTAACCCAATGACCTTAATATTGGACGTGAATGACCATGACTTTTCCCTCAAGAATTTGCCAAAAAGGCATTTATATCTATAAAGAAATATTTGTGAATGATTTTGAGTTAAATGTGAAAACATTTGCCACCCCATGTCAAAATTTGAATAAGCTAGAGATGTTCTAATGAAATGTATTTGTTAAGATTTTATGATTCAAAGAAAAAGTAGAAGTACTGCAATGAAGTCATATCCGACGTGAAGGAAGCCTTCACTTGATCCAGCGATGTTTTGGATCCTAAAGCAAAGCAAAGACTTCAGGGCCAACTTTGCAAGTTGTTAAAGTTAAAGATTGATGTGCAGGCAAGAAAAGAAAAATTCATGTTGTTAAATGTGAATTATTATCATTGGAATGTCTTTATATTGTTTTGGCCTGTTCAAAAATATGAAACAGTAATATTTAGCGGCTCTCTTATTGTGGTAAATTTATGAGAAGTTTATAGCTTGAATGATGTTCATACAAACACAACAGCTAGGGAGAAAACATTTCCACCATTACACCACAGACAACTGACAACTTCTCTCCGTACACCACCACATAGTTTGTGTTCTACATACAAGTTAATGACATTTGGGCACCCTTGGTTCAGTTGGTTTCAACTTATATTATTCATTTTGCAAAGGATTAGGAACAAGTCCTCTGAATGAAAAATCCCTTTCTGAACTTTGAAGATCCTCTATTTGACCCTTTGACATACATAAGAAAGACATGTGTGACCAAGTTTCGTAAATAAGATCATCTGAACTTTTTCTGCATAAAAAATCAATGGTCTTCAGTCAATGTAAATATACCATATAGAAATGATCAATTAAAATCTTGAGTAAATTCAATCACAAAACCATGTGCAAAGCAAATGTACTTATATGGTGCTAAAATTTTAATGTCAAATTACACAACTTTTACATCATTTTGTTCAGAATATCTAATCCTACCTTTTCAATTATGTATGCTCTCAGTTGAACCTTCACACCATCCAGCAATTTAAAGGCTAACTTATTTATGATTTTATGAAACTTCGTCACACACGTTTGTCGTACCGTATACATGTATCTATGTCAAAATAGCCAATGACATTGTTAAAGGGGTAGTAGCATGATTTTTCGGTGAAATAAGTCAGTGAAATGTATTTGAAAAATAATGTCACCAATAGTAAAACACCCTTCCCTCTTTGGAAAATCAAGTTAAAAAATGAGTGTACATGGTTCCGTAAAGCCATGGGAATCTTTTTTGTCATTCGAAATAATATTATGTGTTCACAATAAAATGGCCGCCATGCAATTTTTGCTTTATATGCAGCACTGTTTTTACCAAATTAGTTTGTGTAAAAATATGCTTTACCCTCTAAAGTAAATATAAATGAAATAACCTATCATTATGAATTGGACATTTAAAAATAAAATTTACAAAAAACGTGCTACTGCCCCTTTTATATACCAAAATTTATATGGCAGTATATATGCCACCTACAGCTGGGAGATGTTTCGGAAAGATTATAAATCCAATGTGTTTTCACAATAATGAATAGAGGATACAAAACCACCTCTTTTTACTACCATTTTTATTAAACGAGCTAATGATTTTGTATAAAACGAGCGAAACCGATACCATTGTGACATTACTCCCATTGTGATGTCATAACCACAAACTATTGTCATACATGCAGCAGTATCACACTTGTTTAATATTGCCCTATAAATATTACACTGCAGTATCTTACATGGGCGAGTAATAAATTGCTGTTATCTCATGCTCAGTGAAAACACAAAATTGATTATAAAGTTGTACAGAGACCATAACATAGTTATTTGATGGTCTCTGGGTAGTAGCGGAATAGGTTTTAGATAGCTCTGTACTCTCAGTTATAAAAGTTCTCCATCTTTTTCCTTCAAACACTTACTTTAAGAATCTAGCTTCTCTTTTGTAATTTGACTGAAATTTAACTGAAGAGTTGACATAAAACTTTTGACATTGAACAAAAAGCAACAAACAACAAAAATAATACCCTAATTCTTAAACCAATCAGTTTTGTCATTGCTGCTGTGGGGTTAAATAGTGCAGTGGTAAGTGCATTTGGCTTTGGATAAGACTACTGTAAAGAACTGTTCTAAATTCAGAATTTCACTGCAGTACCACCCATTGTTCCCTAGCTCAAGCCAATGCTCAGGGGTTTCATTACAATGCATAGCCACAGTGGATTTATGTAGCAGCCATGATACGAGTAAAATGTTCTTTAAAGCGAGGTTAAATCCCAACTCACCTCACCTCCCCACCATGAAATAGCTGTCACTTTAAAATTGGGACAATTGCAAAATTTATAAGGAAGGCTCTGTTGTAGGATTGTAACCAACTGACTACATATTGGTTAGTCAAAGTTGGACAAGGGCTGGTTCCTTTCAAAACCTAGAGCCCTACTATAGTCTAGGGTAGTTTATAATATATATACATCAATAAAGGTCACAAATATTAGTTAGACAAAGAGGCCTTGACATGTACTAATTGGTAATTTAGATAGAAGATTAGACCGAAAACTGTTCATTCAATTAAATGCAGTTTAAATGCTGTTAAATGATGGCTTTCACATAATAAGTTAAGGCACAAAGATGCACACGTTTGATTTCAAAACACAAATAAATAACATGTGTCAATGAAACAAACATGAGTCTGTAGCTATAAAATGCACCCAGCTCACATACCCGCCACCTCCATCACTACAGTCACGCCCATCATCACCCCACCATCCCCATCCCATCCCATCATCACCCCACCATCCCCGTACCAATCATCATCCCGACCCACCATCCCCATCCCATCATCACCCCGACCCACCATCAACACCCAGACCAACCATCCCCACTCCATCATCACCCCGACCCACCATCCCCACCCCATCATCACCCTGACCCACCATCCCCACCCCATCATCACCCCACCATCCCCACTCCATCATCACCCCGACCCACCATCCCCATCCCATCACCCCGACCCACCATCCCCACCCCATCATCACCCCACCATCCCCATCCCATTATCACCCAAACATCCCCATCCCATCATCACCCCACCATCCCCATCCCATCATCACCCCACCATCCCCATCCCATTATCACCCCAACATCCCCATCCCATCATCACCCCACCATCCCCACTCCATCATCACCCCGACCCACCATCCCCACCCCATCATCACCCTGACCCACCATCCCCACCCCATCATCACCCCACCATCCCCACTCCATCATCACCCCGACCCACCATCCCCATCCCATCACCCCGACCCACCATCCCCACCCCATCATCACCCCACCATCCCCATCCCATTATCACCCCAACATCCCCATCCCATCATCACCCCACCATCCCCATCCCATCATCACCCCACCATCCACAACCCATTATCACCCCACCATCCCCAACCCATCATCACCCGACCATCCCCAACCCATCATCACCCCACCATCCCCAACCCATCATCACCCCACCATCCCCAACCCATCATCACCCGACCATCCCCATCCCATCATCTCCCCACCATCCCCATCCCATCATCACCCCACCATCCCCATCCCATCATCACTACCATCCCCATCCCATCATCACCCCACCATCCCCAGCCCATCAACCCCTGACTCCACACTCACTTTCTGTAACCAATACCCCATCTCAGAGAGGCCTTGTTTCTACCAGTAATTACAACAACTAACACTATGGTTATGCAATCATATGCAGTTCACTGACTACACCTTGACCAGTCAGCTAGGGTAAGGGGAAAATACATGGATTTTATAATACTTTAAAATCTGTATTTTTTGGCGTAGAAGAATGAAACTTAAAAGTCTTGGTCTCCATCATACAAAGATGATATGCTCAAAATTTTAACTTCCTAGCATTACTATTTCTTAGAGTGAAATTTAAGATTTATAAGTTCAACACTCTGCCACACCCATATTTGAACGGGGTTTTTGACCGAGTCAGTTTACATGTTTTAAAGTTGTTATTCTGAAAATGTTGGCTTTCTGTATCAAATGGTTTTGTCACCGCTAATGGCTGCAATACTGCCGAAGCAGCGCTAAGCAATAATTCACTCACTCACTCAAATGGTTTTGGAGAAGAAGTCTTTTAAAGATTTTAGGGTGAAACCCCTGCCAGGCCCATATTTAAGTCAGGGTTAGGTTCAAATGAACAAACTTGAGTCTCCATGTAAGAAAGATATTATTATGAAATTTGGAGCTCCTTAGGCAACTGTTTTCTGAGAAGAAGTTGTTTAAAGGTTTCAAGAAACTGCCTGCCACGCCAATATTTGAGGAAGGTGTGAGGTCAAAATGAACAAACATTGATCCCCTGCAAGGTACATCCTCACATAATTTCAGCTTTGGTTCTGGAGAAGAAGTTGAAAATGTACAAAGTTTACGGATGTCGGACAACAGCCCATGCCATATATAAGCCTATCTGGCCTTTCAGACCTGAGGAGCAATATAAGCAATATTAGGAAAATTTTAGAACAAAACATAAGGCTTAGCCGCATCTCAAAATTTACAAATTATAATCAACAATGGTCAAGTTATGTCAACACAAAATTTAATTGTTCAGACCTTTACATTCTAAGGAAAAATAAGTATATTTTAAAGGTGTTATCTCTATTGTTATCCCTCCACACAAAGCAAGCTATATATATATATTCAACAGGTTACGTCCATCCTTCAGTACTTGCGTAACTCCGGTACTATTCACTGGATTATTTTCATATTTTGCATATAGGTTCACAATAATGAGACTAATGTTAAAAATAGTGTTTTGTGACCTTGACCTTCATTGGCGTTTTGACGTCAGCCGGACATGTCAAGAACCGTTGACTGGATTCTCTTGCATGCAGCTTCTCTTAGGGAAGACAAAGACTGATTAGCTTTTGGTATCAGTACTACCCAGGTCACAGAAGAACTTTGAATTATTTGCAATGTGACCTTGCATGTCAGCAGGATATTTCAAGAACCATACACTGGATTCTAATCATATCTTACAAAATGTTCTTAGGGAAGATTCAGGGCCCAATTGATTTTGGTGACCAAGACATATTTATTTTGAAATAATTGGCGTCGAGGGATCATGTCACCATCGTGACAATTACTTTTTTTGTCTCAATTAGAGGTGGTCTCTGCAGGTTTCTGATATTTTTGTCAATCAAAAAAACTTCCTGACATGGTATGTACAATCTATATGCGCCCTCTCTGACAAAAAAGATGTCTTGATTAGAGCTGTAATGTTATGTACAGACTTCTTGGCCGATAGTGATATAGAATTGATGACCCTGTGACCCCAAATATAGGTTACAGGGGTCAGAACCTAAAAAGCCTATTTTCTTCTCAATTACAAAAACCTCTAGAAAACTGAAATTTTTAGTACAAATTCCTTGGCCTTTGGGGATTCTAAATCATAGAATTGGTTACCTTGTGACCCCAAATATAGGTAACAGGGGTCATGATCTAAAAACTTACTATAATTTTCTTCTCCGGTAAGAAAAGCCATAAAAAGTTGTAATGTTATGTACAGACTCTTTTGCTAATGGTATTCTAAATTGTAGATTTGGTGACCCTTTGACCCTAAATATGGGTCACAGGGGTCATGACCACAAACAAACTATTTTAATTTTCTTCTCCAGTATGAAAAGACTACTTGACCAGCCATTGTCTGTCATCTGTCATCCATATACTTTTCAAATGTTCGACTTCTCAATCAAATCCTTTAAACCCCAAAAGCTGAAATTTTGTAGGGAGGTTTTGAAACCAGGGGATGAAAGTTTGTTCATTCAGTCCTGCCCCCCTCAAACATTTGCATGACAGGGTGTCTTGATCTTGATGGGTGTGGCACGGGGTCCATTCTTAAATTTTCTTAAACAACTTCCCCCAAGACCCACTAATGGTAGAGAACTCAGATTTTGGGAATATGATCTTTGTCATCTTCGTCAACGTCCATATCTTCTCCTTCCGCCCTTGACCTCAACCCTCGCATTTTCAGTGCTAATATTTTAACGTACTGCAGGCTAATCGGATAAGCCAATCAGAAGACAGTTGTATTGCCTATGTAAATGTGTCGATCGTCGCTTATTTTGAATTGGTTCCGAATGTAAACAGCGACTTCATTGGCTGTATGTTAGCAGATGGTAAGGTACGTAACTCGTGATCACAATAGGTGTCACTGATTCGTTTCACCACTTCTGCCTAGGTTGAAGGCAAGGTAAAAAATGCAGAGATCTCGATACATTTTCACCTTGCCGTGGGAAGATGGATCTTTGTTGGATGGAGAATAAGACTAAGACTAACCGGTAATCCCAAAAATAAGGGCGTGGCAAGGATGCACTTTAAGTTAACTAATTGGTCTTAATTATATCAACTTTCAAATGTGTTTCATGTGTGCAGCACAATAGATAAGTGGGGGACAGACACCTATGAAAATATAATTCACTGGCTGTGTATCCACTGAGCCTTCATAGATGTAGTTGTCTGTGTTGACCTCAACGGAGTGAGAGTGGATCAGTGTCTGGTAGACAGTACAGTGCATGAGCAGCTTTTACGGTCTTACCATGCCAACTGAGATTTGTAAGTTTTATTACACAACTCCCAAAAATAAGGGTGTGGCAGGGTGAACAAGTTGTTCAGCATTTTAGGGATATATTAAATCATTGAAGGTAATCATATATATCTTGTCGTATAATGCACAACGTTTATGACAATGACAATTTAATTTTAAGGAAAATATAACTTTTATTTCATTGCCACGAGGCATAACTGTCTCAGATTCTTACATAATCAAAGCTGACCTCACTTTGACCTTTGTATTGTATTGTATAAGAGGAGACAGTAAGACACATGTTTTTTACAGGGGGAGCTACAGAACCAATGACTCTTTTCTTTTACAAGCAATAATATAAAATGTGTAGGATTCTGTTAAATTGATGATGCTATTAGCTACTTATAAGCTTTAAATTAGTCAAATGAAGAATAATGTCGCCACCATTGCAACATCCAACTCCAACTACAACTACAACTACCATAACAGTTTGCACTGGTACGAGAAGATCTGAACATATCCTCTTCCCAAGGAGGTCCTATAAATAGGGATTGGCATAAAAGTCATGGCTTCCTGCTGAAGGAATCAGGATAGCATAGTGGTTAGCATCTTCAGCTTCGGATCAAGAGGCCAGGGTTCGAATCCCCCAGGGGCTCGGCATCTTCGTCTGCTGCAGAGAACAGTTCTACATGCAGTAAGGTTTGGGTGCAATGCTACACTGAATTTCAGCGCAGCACGGGTCCAATGATTCGAAAGTTTCAGACGTTTCACTATGGCATTGCAGGCTTTCTCCCTGAAATAATACTAGCAGCCGTGAAATACTGAAAACTCACAACTCACCTCTCCACCTCATCGCCCATGCAAACAGGATGGGTGTGAAGTGGATGATTGTAGAAGGTTGAAGGATGTTTTATATTGCCATGTATATCACCAGTTGGTGTACCAGAAATAGCCACAAGATCCATTTTACATCTGTAGGAAACACATCCCCATATCATTATAGAACTTCCCTCCAAGGATAGTTCGGTTGGATAATCTTAGGTGACTGTTTCTTTGCTTGCAGCTGTCAGTAACATGAAACATGCAATAGCATCCAATGTGTCATGCCACATCATGCCGTCAGAGTGACGAGTCGGCACCACATCGTTGATGTGCCTTTGTATCATTTTCAGATGGTTGAGTGGTCTAGAAGTCTGATATAAAGTGCTATAAAGTGCTATAAAGTGCTATAAAGTCTGTTCTCAACAGAAAGTTGGACAGTCGTATGAGTTGCACAAGGATACCGGTAGGTACTAATTCACGACTGCTAGAAGGGGGTGGCCTTATATATGAGATACATAATTTTTACCGGATTTTAGGGGTCTGAGAAAGGGGGTCGCCTTAGACACAGTAATATACGGTAGATGTCCAACACAGGCGCCAAGCCCTATGGCAGGATCCAAGATGGCGGACGATGTCTTACCTTTACATGTTATATAGATAGGTCGGTATACGTATATGTATATTTAAGGTCTGGCGCCTGTGGAGTTCAACCAGTCGTAGCAACATTCTCTCCTCTCGCATAAAGGTGTCGCTCGAGGTCGCCCTGATCTACCACCATCTTTGATGTCATTGTTTTGGACATGTTTTTGCACCATTTGGATGATGACAATATGGTGGTACCCCAATTGTCTGGATATAGCTCTATTCCGCTATCTCACACTCTAAATATCTCTCTGCTGCGGGTTATCTGTGGATCAACACAGTCACAATTTTAATCCAAATCGAAGATATCACCCTGATTGAATTTGTTACAAAATTTGGTTTTGAAGTATGCTATTCCACACATATTTACATTCCACAGGACATCTAGAAATTCGTGTGCGACTGAATTTGTCAATATTAATGTACGTATGGATGACTGTTCATAACATAACATCGTTTCTTTTTTCGTTAAATTTGAAGGGACTGGATCTAAAATATCCACCAGAATTCAAGAGATTTGTTTCCCTAGTTGTTGTCCTAACATTTGAGTCTTCCTCAAATTCATCAAAATCTTATCTTAAAGGTACATCCATTGTGTTGTTGGGGGTCAAATATGACAAACGTTATAAATGGTCTTATTTTATCGAGAAGTACCAACTGTTACTGAAAACAACCATTTTAATGATACTCGACTTAGTATATTGACGATATGAAGGTAAAAGTAGTGATTTCTGTTCAAAAACCGGACAATGCACTGCGTGTGGCACGCGCCAATGAGTCAAACGTAATTTTGGAATCTTATTTACACCAGACAAAATAACAAATTTGGGTTAATAATGTTCAATAGGTCATATAACTACTGTGCATGTAAATAGTACGTTCACTTTCGGTTTCTACATATGCATAATGATGTTACTCGATTTAAATTGGAAAATGGTAATTATGATATGTTTGGCGATTGGGGATGAATATGCAAGCTAAGTGAATTTATTTGTACTGTAAACAGCACATATGGTGTGTTGGAACGTATTAAAGCCAAATAAAATTTTATGAAACACAATGGATGCACCTTTAACCTAGCCGGATACACATTTTATCTAAGATCTGATTTTAATGAGAATTGGTTCTTCCTTAATTTGATAAATTATTTTATCATGAGTTTCACAATTGAAATCATACATTATTGACTATCATTTGTTTTGTTTGAGTGTTTTCAGCAAGCTCATTTTATTTGTTCTTGTTAAGTTCCAATGGAACAAAAAATATATTTTGTATATTTAGTTTGATTTTGTTCATTTGTTAAATTTTGCATTTATGTTTTGTTGTTTTTTCTTTTACATGTAAATATTGCAAATGTTAATATTGTCAGATGTAATAAAAATAGAGCCATGGGCTCTGTAGCTCATCAGGGTTTATATTGTTTGATGATGAAGACAGAAATGATATTGTCTCAATATAATGCACAATCCTTAGCCCTGAGAAATCGTAGTCTTGAAATTGAGAGAAAGCACTCAGCAAGGTCAACACACAGGAGATTATGCAATATGCTGACCCCTTGGCTCTGGTTACAAGGCAGCTGTGCTTTTACAGCCAAATTATGTAATAGCCTCTGCCTTGCACTAAACACTGCCAGCACTGATCTAACTGTATAAGGCTTAGAGAGAACAGGCAATGTGATGAATCTCATGGTACATAGTACAATTTAGAATCACCTTGGCTAAATAATCTTTGCACAATTTTAACGGTTCTAAGCCTTTTCATCTAAACATCTAAACATTCTGAACGCAATATTCCTTCTAGTTTGTTCTGGAGAAGAAGATGAAAATAGATTTTTATGTTTTGACCTGTGAGGGCCTTTTTTATAATATCCACAATATTCAGTTCATAGGCTATTTAACAGTTCTTAATTCACATTGATTACATCAATTTGACAAACATGTCCATAATCGAGACTTGATCTTCAAAATGTATTTCATATTCCTACTGAATAAGATTAACTGCAAAGTTACTTTTTTTCTCAATTCTGCATTTCTCAAACCCAAGTTAGGACTCACATATCTAAAAGATGAGATGACTCTTCCTCAGGTATTTTTTAGGGATAAATTGAATACTGGTTGAAGTGCACATAAAATATCAGTTCAAAATTCAATTTCAAAGGGTTTTTTTTAGGCTGTGGCCTATATTTGGGGTCACAGGGTCACCAAATTAACAAGTTAGAATCCCCATTGGCTTAAGAGTTTGCACCCAATATTACAGCCTTCTAGGTCTTTTTGTTCCAGAGGAAAGGATGAAAACATGATTTTAGGTAATGGCCTGTGAGGCCCTTATTTGGGGCCACAGGGTCACCAAATCAACAATTTAGAATCTCCATTGGCTAAAGACTCTTTACACAACATGACAGCCTTCTAGGTCTTTTTGTTCTGGAGAAGAAGATAGAAATAGTCTTATCTTATCATTCCAATACCAGTCATATGCAGTTCACATATCTCATGTAAAATAAAAGAATTCTTAACTCCTCTTCAATTAATTCCTTTGTGGCTTGTCACAATATTCAGTTCATAGGCTATTCAATAGTTCTCATTTCACATTGATTACATCAATTTGAGAAACATGTCCACAATGCAGATTGTAATCTTAAGTCGACATATATTTCACATTCCTACTGAATAAGATTAACTGCACAGTTTTTCTCAATTATACATTTCTCAAACCCAAGTTAGGACTCACATATCAACAAGATGAGATGACTCTCCCTCAGGTATTTTATTAGGGATAAATTGAAGACTGGTTGAAGTGCACATAAAATATCAGTCCAAAATTCAATTTCAAAGTTTTTTTTTAGGCTGTGGCCCATATTTGGAGTCACAGGGTCACCAAATTTACAAGGTAGAATCCCCATTGGCTAAAGAGTTTGCACACAATATTACAGCCTTCTAGGTCTATTTGTTCCGGAGAAACAGATAAAAACATGATTTTAGGTAATGGCCTGTGAGGCCCTTATTTGGGGCCACAGGGTCACCCAATCTACAATTTAGAATCTCCATTGGCTAAAGATTCTTTACACAACATGACAGCCTTCTAGGTCTTTTCGTTCTGGAGAAAAAGATTAAAACATGATTTTAGGTAATGGCCTGTGAGGCCCTTATTTGGGGCCACAGGGTCACCAAATCAATAATTTAGAATCTCCATTGGCTAAAGAGTCTGTACACAACATTTCAGTCTTCTAGGTCTTTTCGTTCTGGAGGAGAAGATGAAAATAGGTTTTTAGGTTATGGCCTGTGAGGCCCTTTTTTTGGGTCACTGGATCACTAAATCTACAATTTAGAAACCCCATTGCCCAAGGAGTCTGAAAAAAATTTTCAGCTACCTAGACCCAGTGGTTTTCGAGAAGAAGTCGAAAAAGCGAAAAGTTTACGGACGGACGGATGGACGGACGCCATCCCATGCCATAAGCCCATCGGGCCTTTCAGGCCTGATGAGCTAAAAAGTTGAAAATAGGATACAGGATTTTAGAAATTAATTTATTTATTAGAAGCAAAAAATTATCAACGAACAAATAATTTTCCCCAAAAAGGACCCTCCACTGGAGTAAGTGAGTGACAGAATCGTTTAAAGCCTCAATCTATAAATCAAGAGTTAAGATGCTGTCTTCGGTAATATTTATTTAATTAAACTCTAAATAAAATATTGAAATAGGGTCTCTTCTGAAATCCTATTTCTCATAGGCTCTTTTTCAATAGTTTATAAAATAGTGATATTTTACGAATAAATACTTTTTTCACAGTCATTGTAAGACTTCATGACCATGTTTTAAAACTTTGCGTACAGACTCTTTCAGGGTTGTCACAACCCCTAGTGCACAGTACACAGCCCTGAGGAACTGATAAATAGCAATTAACTTCTCTAGATATAGAGTCTGACATAAGTGCCTGAACATTTAAAGCTTAGATTTTATTGGTAATGTTGGTTTTGCTTTAGAAATACATGTCATTTAGATAGTGAACAAATACAACATAGTTATACTTGGGATAACACTACCTTCAATAGCCCAAATTTTTGGGCCGAGTCTCTTGCGGGATTCGAAACCACACCCTGAAAGTAAGGCAACTATCTTGAGCACTGACCATACCAACAGCTTACCACCGGGCCTCGACAGGTTGTGGTAAGCTGTTGGTACAGTCAGTGCTGGCGATAGTTGCCTTACTCTCAGGGTATGGGTTGTTGTTGCAACTTCAATTACACAAACATTTCAGAAACATATTTCCAATAAAACCCAAAATGAATAAGTAAATGATTAATTCAGATGGGGACAATATCAAAGAAATATCACAAAGGCAAAGAGTCATGTGTGTGATACATTTTTGTATGACTAATGTTAATATAATTATAAGATAGAATTTCCTTTCTTGAATAAACTGACTAAACGAATCAAGCATAGCTAGCCTATGATTGGGAAAAGGTAGGGGACATGCGCCATTTTGCACATTGGATGAAAAAATGGCCCATTAAAATTCGAAATTTTACTTTAGCTACACAGGGGAAAATGACTAAAAGGCTTATCAAATAATGGCCCATTCTCAAAGGGAGGCTTTCCCAATTCACTGAGATACTGTTTTACCACTGTTTTGGAAAAATAAGTTGAATAAGTATATACGTATGGCTGCTGAGGTCGTTACAACAAAAACAACAAGCAAAAAAGTGAGCGTGGCTCACTAATACCCCCGACTGTTTAAGTTTGACATTTTTATTCTACTTAAAGTGAGAGGTGTCTGCACACCTAAGGATTGATAAGCTATGAAATGTAATTGCTAAGATTAAACTGTTTGTGAAAATGGTAGGACAAGTCTTGAACTTCATGTAAAAAAGGAGGTTTAAGTCAAAATAGGAATTAAAGTAACTTGAAAAGGTATTGATAACATAATACACTACTGCTATTACCACTGAATTCAACTTTATTTTGGAAATTAATCCATCATAATGATTCATTCGAGTGACTTTAAACAACAGGTACAGGGAAGCACACCCCTGAAGGCACAGTGAGAGATATACAGCACATGCAGCAGTTTATGGCTGAAAGGAAAGAAAATTTAACTTTTCCCAAAATATAACCAGTGGAAATATAAAATAGTAAAATCAACAAGAACACAGAAGTAGCTTTTGATGAAAGTTACATGAAAAAGAAAATGATGAAGTCAACAAATCACAACACAGAAGTAGCTTCATTCATTCTAGCTATGATAGAGTAAAAAAATATAAAAAATCGCCAAAAAATTCAAAAATTCACCAAATCGTGTTACATTTTGCAATGCACCTCTCCTAGTGGTGAAGAAGACATGTACCAAATTTGAAAAAGGAGGAGATGAATAGTTTTTTTGTAATCGATCTGACAAAAAATGCTCAGAATTTGTCTAAGTTAAAAACTAAAAAACAATCGACAAAAATTCAAAAATTCACCAATTCGGTATAAACTTCGCACTGCACCTCTCCTTGTGGTGAAGAAGACATGTACCAAATTTAAAAAGGATGAGACGAATAGTTTTTCTGTAATCGATCAGATAAAAATTGTCTTCGGGCGGAAGGACGGACGGACGGAATTGTTGGTATTACTATATACCCCCAACTGTTGGTCGGGGGTATAAAAAATGCACTTTACAGAAATGTTAAAACACAGTATCAAGGTCCATATAATGACTGGTAAACTCAATATCTGGTGTAACCACCTCGCACTCGTATAACATTTTCTGAATGTCTGTTGGACATGGCATGCATGCACGTGCAGCTCGGAACAAGGAGTGTTTGTGATGTCATGTTGGCATATGATGTGGTATATTTGATATGTACTTGTGATGTCAACACTTTCAAAACTATTTCTGGTTTCAATTTCAAATTTCAAATGGGTGGTGATATATTATGAGAGTGTTCTGGCCAAGTCTGAACTCCACAGGTAAACGGTGGCATTTTCAGATAATACAGCATTAAATGAACACATTAATAATTACTGAAGCATCGAAAAAGAAAATAGTAAAAATATTACTTTTAAAATGCAATCATTGAAAATAACATGAAATACAAAAACAACAGACATTTTTGTAAGAGTATAATACTTTTATTTAACAAATTAATAATATAATAATAACAAAAATATAAAACATATTAACAAATTTACAAACAGACATTAAGTCAAAGGAATTACTCTAACACCATCCTCTTATTCTACTTCTTTAAAATTTCAGTTCCATTTGTATTCAGTTTATCTAGACTTGCTTAATATGACCTAGACTGTTTTAAATGTTATTATTTTAGGGCAAGACTAACATTTAAGAGAAAGAGACTTTTCTTTTTAATAAAAATCATAAGGAAAATGTTGAACCATGCACAGGTATTGCTTCAGCCCTATATAAATATATCAATCTGTTATTTGATTTCCATTGAGACCATTGTGAAAACCAATTTCATAAGAGATCACAGGAATCAAAATTGTATGTAATGTAACTTCAAAACCTTTAAATCTATAGCTCAAATGTGAAGAATTAAGAAACTTGGAGTTGAAGCAACCTTGGTTCCAGGACAATTGGATGCATGGCCCGTCAAACCGATAGCACTTGTCACTCAGAAATGAGACAGCCACTTTAATGATTAGAATTATAAATACTATAAACATAAATTTCTTCTTTAGCCTGATACTGTATTCTTGATAAGTTATAGCTATAAAAGAATCAAGACAAGTAAATAGGCATTGTTTACATAAAACTCAACAAGTCGATTTAATCGTCAAGGAAGTGCGTTCTCATTGGTCAATAATGGTCAAGTGAGGGAGGTAACTCTATGTTTTTAATAGAATTTGAGTTACCTCCCTTGCCCTATCACGAAAACAACTGTGTTTCACTTTCAACATGCGTTCTCTGAACCTAGTTTTTTTCAAACGTTTTTGTTTCTCATTACCACAAATAACCAAACAAATAAACAGACATTTTTTTTACAATTTACACTGGAGATCAGGGGCGGATCTAGAGGGGGGGTGCAGGGGTGCGCACCCCCCCTTTTCATTTGACATTTTAAAAAAAGACCAGTGAAACCAACCTCCAAACAGTGGTGCATCCCCCTTATTGCCACAGAGATAGTACATTTAGACATTCAAGATGAATGTATCACTAAGCAACCAGAACCCCCCCCCCCCCCCCCCCCCCCCCCCAGTCTGGAAAAGTGCACCCCCTGTGATATGAATTGAATATACCTCTGGTAAGTAGCCGTTACTACCCCTCCCCCCACCCCCCCCCCCCCCCTTGAAGGCAATTACGAGGTCTGGAAAAGTGCACCCCCTGTCACATACCCCAGCCTGTAGTTAAAATTGTTATCGCCTTCATACAGTAGGCCTATAAACAAGTAGTTGTCACTAGGGCGACATGATCCCCCGCCGCAAATTAATACTTCAAAATTTAAAAATAATGTCAAGATCAGCAAAATCGACTGGGCCCTGAATTTTCCCTAAAAGAACCACTGTTGTTGTTCCTAGAGGGACATTTGCCCACCTTTTCGGCTTGGTGTCCCTTAAAATTTGGAGAAGTAGGATACTTTTACCATTGCAAAGGGTCCCACTAGGGTAACCTAGGAACAACACTGCTGGTGTAAGATAATGATGAGAATCCAATAAACAGTTCTTTTGATACAAGCTTAACTGTGACCTTGAGAATAATGTTCTTGGTTCAGAACAAAGAATGCAACAAACTAAGATCACAGAAAAAAAAACACATTTTTTCATGAAAAAAAAATGCAATGAACATGAAAATGAAAAATGAAAATAATATGAAGAACATTTAATGAAATTAATAATGTAAAATGTGATTTGCGGTAAAAAAAAAACGAAAATGCAGTAGGAACCGAACAGAAAGCATAATACTGTGGTTCAGCTTTTAAAGTAATGTCTGTAAAACAAGTGATTACTTTTCCCTGCCATAATTTGAAGATGCAAAAACTAAATGAGTAACTAAACACATTTTCAAAAGTTCACAAAATAAACATAAATTCAAACTAGGATTGCCAAGGCAATACTTAGGTCTTCAAGACTTCTGCTTGACCTTGAACTCCATTTTGGACTCTCTGTTATTCATCAGTTTCTCTGCTTTAAAATGAGCTATAAAACATGTCTCTATCTTTAGTAGTTATTTTATAAAAAATATCCAAAGACAATGACCCTCAGAAAATGGAACAGTCGCTTATTAATGGACCCCTACATGACCTTTCTCACGATTAAGACAAAATGGTTAATATTTTCATACTAAGTTGCAACATAGACAATATTGTGCTTTAATTTCCACTTAAGTAGATGTAATCATCATTTAGATTGTATACATAATAAATGCGTTATATTTTTATGAATATTCAAGAAAATACTCTAAATTGCTTAAATTTTGACCCCTAGACAACCATTACGATGTTCATAGCTTAACTATCAACTTTTTGATGAAAGGGTTCAACAGAAAAGTTATCGTTCTTGAATTTGTGCATCCGAATATGTAACTATAATTTAATTATCTTTATTAGTTAAGCAGTTATGATCCTTTGAACTTTGCTGAAAATGCCGATTTTCGAAAAATGACAAAGTTCTATGATTTGTCACACGTAAAGTATGACAAATAAATGCTTGAAAATTATTGTCCTTAATAAAATGATATATCTGCTTTACAACGAGCTATTAAACATGTTGGTATCATTAGTGGTTCAATATAGAAAATTCTTCGAAAAATATGCCCCTCAAAAGTCCTCTAAATCACGAAATTTCATACATTTTGACAAATGCGATAACTGTGGCCTAACTATCGATTTTTACATGATATATATCTGTTATAGAAATGTTAAGTAACGTATTTGGGTCAGATGACAATAACATATATCCATTTCTTACAGAGTTATGCCCCTTTAAACATGAGGCCGAAAATTCGGTCTTTTTAAAATTGACCATGTTCAATGATGGATTATCAAAATTCTAGGATGAAATTAAAAAATCGACAACTACAACCCTTTGAAGAATTCATTTATCTTTAAAATAAGCTATCGTATTTATATATACTCATAAAATTGAAGGACGAGAAGGTTTTCTTAGACAGGTACCCTAAAAACTGCGAAAATCCACACACAATTCAGTTTTTTCGAAATAACAAAAAATTTATACATGAGTTCACAGAAGGACACTAGCACTGACAAGAGCAGCTGTTACCCAGATGAGCTGTTGCTGTATTCTGGCTGAAGAAGACGATGAACCAGTTCTCCCAAGGGCACTGTGGGGAGTTGTTGACACATCACCTGGGAGAGATAACAGACACAATAAAGTTGTACCGAAACATACTGATGACATTGTAAGAACATTCTTTTAGACATGATGTCGCAGGGATATTCCATTAAAATTTCATCAGCCATTAGACATTACATTATCGCAATTGACTAAATGGAACTAACTACTGATTAGATGAAACGTTTCATTTATTGCATAGTACCATTTCATCCAATCTGATTGAAATCAAGATCTAAACCTAATACCAGGGTATACAACAAAGTATAAGAGGCTAAGATCTAAATTTTTATTGCATTTAATTGCTCTACATCTCCATAACAAATATAGTGCTTCACTAAATAGTAAATATCCCCAAACTAACACATTACATGTAATGAGATCAAAACATTAACTGAGTCATGCTTTAGCCTACACATAAATGTTTATATATGAAAAGGAACTTTGGAAGCTACCTCTTGTAAAATACTTACAATTTACAATTTGCTAGGCCCTAACTTTTAAAAAATAACTGTAATAAATATCTTGTGACACAGATTATAAAAAATATAACAGACGTTAGAGAAAAGATTGTTTTGTGTGATGAAATATTTGCTTGGAATTAAAAATATTTGCCTTGTCAACATTATGCATACAAAATAAACACCTATAATTAATTGTCATCCTTACATATTAGATCAGAAGTTTACTGAAGGACACAGAGAATACTAAACGACGTTCCGTTTAAAAACATATTCATGAAACGAGCGAGTGGTTTGTATTTAACGAGCGAAAGCAAGTTAAATACAAATACCATCTCACGAGTTTCATAAATATGTTATTAAAGAGCCATCACGGATGTTAATGAAAATATAAAAAAATGTAAAAAATCCATCTCCGTGAAATAAATTCACTTAATTTTTCCCTAATTTTTCCAACTTAAAATAAGCCGAGAAATTGCATTAATTAGTAAAGGTGTTTTCCAGTCTAAATATAGATCCACTCTATTATTTTCAAGCGCAAAGCATTATGGTCTAGCTCACACACAGTAAACAAAGACACGAAAGAATAACACAAAATATGAGCAATGAAAGATATCGAAATATATATTTTTTTTGGCGGTGATTTATTTACTATTTCATTTAATTATGTATTTGCTACAGATATTGGAATAATTGTTTTACCCAACTAGGTATTTTTCTTGAATTTTATAATTGATGAGAGTAAAAATTTGTCATAATTTGCTGGTCTTATCTCAATAAAAAGAACATTAAACAAGAAATAATTTGTAAATTCTCATGACATTTAGAAACATTGTTTGTAAAGCAATCGTCACATTCAGTAATGTGTGACAAGGGTAATTTGAAAGAGAGACACGTGCACGACGTGCAGCATATGGGTTGTTATGGCGACTTGCGCTAGAGACGAGCCTTCACGCTTCGGAAGCGCTTGCTGTTTGTGTAGTACGTATTACGCAAAAAAGGGGATTCTGTTTATATCCGTCAGATACCCATAGCGCGCGCTAGTCGAAGTGGTACTTCTCTTTGAAACCAAATTGCAATACATTGTCGTGATATGAAAATTATTTAACATATGCCATGTTGTAGATAAAAGATTTCTCTGGCGAATGACGTCATAAGTATATTTTCCAAAAAATTGAAATACTAACATCCGTGATGGCTCTTTAAACGGAAACGAGTTTAGTATTTTATTTATTACTCACTGATTTAAATGCCACTTAATTCCACAAACTCGTCGATAAATGGGACACACTCCATTGCGACCGCGGCGCTGACATTGTGACGTCATATTTTTGTCATTATGACGTCACGTCAATCGGCAGCAAGCGATGTTATTACACAAGTGTAATAACACAATAGATTTATTAAACTGCGATATCTTCAACGGGTGAGTAATAAAATGCCTTACCCTTGAACTTGAGATTCACGGACAGAATGGGAATACCAGTTTTATTTGGTCTACAGATCCACTCCCCTGCGTGTCTCGACTCGTCCAGCTTGGAGAAGAGGAAGCATCGTCCAGGAGAAGAATAACAGTTGCAGCGACTAGACTGGACACCGCACGCAACGAAATTTATTGTACAATTTTTATGTTCTGCACAATATACTATAGTCAAACTTTGAGTGTTCCTTGTATATTCTTTCACGTCACAAGGTAGACCGTTAGTTGGCGCTGGACGGTCCAGGCTAACTCCCTCATGAGGACAATAGAGGAGTATGGGCTGGCCATGCTCAATCTCCACTGTAAATAAGAAAACAACTTAATGTCTTATAACAATTCTAGAATAATGTTAAAAAATGTACAAAAGGTATTCACATTTTGTCTAATAAACACAGAATGTGCAGGGTCTCCCATAAGTGCTGAATGTGACACATCTTTTAAATATAGGAGTAACATACTGCATCAGGGTATTAAATATAGGAGTTACATACTGCATCAGGGTATTAAATATAGGAGTTACATACTGCATCAGGGTATTAAATATACGAGTTACATACTGCATCAGGGTATTAAATATACGAGTTACATACTGCATCAGGGTATTAAATATACGAGTTACATACTGCATCAGGGTATTAAATATACGAGTTACATACTGCATCAGGGTATTAAATATACGAGTTACATACTGCATCAGGGTATTAAATATACGAGTTACATACTGCATCAGGGTATTAAATATACGAGTTACATACTGCATCAGGGTATTAAATATACGAGTTACATACTGCATCAGGGTATTAAATATACGAGTTACATACTGCATCAGGGTATTAAAAATAGGAGTTACATACTGCATCAGGGTATTAAAAATAGGAGTTACATACTGCATCAGGGTATTAAATATACGAGTTACATACTGCATCAGGGTATTAAATATACGAGTTACATACTGCATCAGGGTATTAAATATACGAGTTACATACTGCATCAGGGTATTAAATATACGAGTTACATACTGCATCAGGGTATTAAATATACGAGTTACATACTGCATCAGAGTATTAAATATAGGAGTTACATACTGCATCAGGGTATTAAATATACGAGTTACATACTGCATCAGGGTATTAAATATAGGAGTTACATACTGCTTCAGGGTATTAAATATAGGAGTTACATACTGCATCAGGGTATTAAATATAGGAGTTACATACTGCATCAGGGTATTAAATATACGAGTTACATACTGCATCAGGGTATTAAATATACGAGTTACATACTGCATCAGGGTATTAAATATACGAGTTACATACTGCATCAGGGTATTAAATAAACGAGTTACATACTGCATCAGGGTATTAAATATACGAGTTACATACTGCATCAGGGTATTAAATATAGGAGTTACATACTGCATCAGGGTATTAAATATAGGAGTTACATACTGCATCAGGGTATTAAATATACGAGTTACATACTGCATCAGGGTATTAAATATACGAGTTACATACTGCATCAGGGTATTAAATATACGAGTTACATACTGCATCAGGGTATTAAATATACGAGTTACATACTGCATCAGAGTATTAAATATAGGAGTTACATACTGCATCAGGGTATTAAATATACGAGTTACATACTGCATCAGGGTATTAAATATACGAGTTACATACTGCATCAGAGTATTAAATATAGGAGTTACATACTGCATCAGGGTATTAAATATACGAGTTACATACTGCATCAGGGTATTAAATATACGAGTTACATACTGCATCAGAGTATTAAATATAGGAGTTACATACTGCATCAGGGTATTAAATATACGAGTTACATACTGCATCAGGGTATTAACTATACGAGTTACATACTGCATCAGGGTATTAAATATAGGAGTTACATACTGCATCAGGGTATTAAATATACGAGTTACATACTGCATCAGGGTATTAAATATACGAGTTACATACTGCATCAGGGTATTAAATATACGAGTTACATACTGCATCAGGGTATTAAATATACGAGTTACATACTGCATCAGAGTATTAAATATAGGAGTTACATACTGCATCAGGGTATTAAATATAGGAGTTACATACTGCATCAGGGTATTAAATATAGGAGTTACATACTGCATCAGGGTATTAAATATAGGAGTTACATACTGCATCAGGGTATTAAATATACGAGTTACATACTGCATCAGGGTATTAAATATACGAGTTACATACTGCATCAGGGTATTAAATATACGAGTTACATACTGCATCAGGGTATTAAATATACGAGTTACATACTGCATCAGGGTATTAAATAAACGAGTTACATACTGCATCAGGGTATTAAATATACGAGTTACATACTGCATCAGGGTATTAAATATACGAGTTACATACTGCATCAGGGTATTAAATATAGGAGTTACATACTGCATCAGGGTATTAAATATACGAGTTACATACTGCATCAGGGTATTAAATATAGGAGTTACATACTGCATCAGGGTATTAAATATAGGAGTTACATACTGCATCAGGGTATTAAATATACGAGTTACATACTGCATCAGGGTATTAAATAAACGAGTTACATACTGCATCAGGGTATTAAATATACGAGTTACATACTGCATCAGGGTATTAAATATACGAGTTACATACTGCATCAGGGTATTAAATATAGGAGTTACATACTGCATCAGGGTATTAAATATACAAGTTACATACTGCATCAGGGTATTAAATATACAAGTTACATACTGCATCAGGGTATTAAATATACGAGTTACATACTGCATCAGGGTATTAAATATACGAGTTACATACTGCATCAGGGTATTAAATATACGAGTTACATACTGCATCAGGGTATTAAATATACGAGTTACATACTGCATCAGGGTATTAAATATACGAGTTACATACTGCATCAGGGTATTAAATATACGAGTTACATACTGCATCAGGGTATTAAATATACGAGTTACATACTGCATCAGGGTATTTGTATCCACAGGGCTGAAATTCTTAATTCCCCAAATTGTCTAAGCAGATTCATGTGTCATCTCTTTGGATCATAACAAAATAAGTTTGACATGATCACAGGGGCTTGTATTGTCGAAACTAGTGATTACAAAGAATATGAAGTCGACGATCCAGCCCCATATACTACTTTTTTTATAGTATATTGGGCTGGATCGTTGACTTTTTGTAATCGCTTGTTTCGACAATACAAGCCCCTGTGGACATGATTTCATATAGCTCCATCAGATTAATACATTTGTATAATGTGTTTCCATATGTAATTATGGGTGTTGGTTATATGATCATATTGAACAAAAAATTCACAAAATATAATTTGGCAGTGTACTATTTGTATATAAGATTTGTGCAAGGTTTGAAAAGAATCGAGGGAATGGTTCTTCTATCATCGGTCAGACAAAAAATGTCTTCAGACGGACGGAATCCTTGGTATACTGTATACCCTGGACCGATTTATCGAATATCCCAGGGGTTAACTGTGATCCCATGACAGGTGTCACTAGTTTACCAGTCATGCTTTAAAAGACCTGCATTCATGGAAATCTGTACTCTACATCCATATCTTGATGATGAAAATTAAAAGGAGCAGAACTATTGCATTAAATGAAATGGATAACTATATGAAACTAAAGTCAAATGTTGTAGAATTTTATGGAAATAACAAGTGAAAAAATTGTTTTACATTACAGTGATCTGCATTCTCTTCCAACACAGGTTGGTTCCGATCCTAACCTCTGTATTTTTATGCTTGAAATCGGGGGCACAAAGGGAGTGTCCTGATTCACTAGTGGTTGCAATTGAATCTAGTTGTGCACTCAGCGACGCTGTTGTAAAAGGGACATTTGCCAATATCACGTCATAATGATAAAATAAACGTAAGTCAAACGTTTCTTGTTTATTGTGTTTTCCTCGAAAAATCCTATTTTATTTTATCATAAACATGCTTATAAAAAAAGAAGACCAAATCAGAGACTTGTGTTATTTATATCAGACATATTGGAAGGACATATGCTAATGAGCAAGACCTTTAAGAGTAAAATGCCTAGATCTTTGAAGTCACTCGGTCGGTCATGGCCGGTGAAAGATCAGTTTTCATTGGTTAAGAAGCAGGGATACAGTATGGGATACAGCATTCCACCGCTAGGGGACTTTGGTTCTGCTTTCTATTTCATGCGATATAGAACAGAGGTTAGGATTGAAAATCTGAAGGGGGTATAACCTCTGTGGGAAGAGAATGAGTGAATTCATAAATACAGCAAATAAATACCTACGTGTTTGATTTCTAAAAAATACAACAGGAATAGAAAGGGTGTCAACAGAATTGGAAGGAGGTGCTGAAAATAAATGAAATGAAAAATATTAAATATGATAAAGATATCAAGCAAAACCATCAAGCATAATATTTTTCTCATATTTGCCGTTTAATATTAAGTTTATACAATATATTGGTATGTTAATGGGTAAAACATGTCATTACATGACCCGATCAGCCCTATCAACAGAAAACGGCTATCCTTTAACTTATTCGTAGAAAATTGTGCGATGGATAAAACAACAGTGGTGTGGAACTCTTCAGTGTGAGAGGTAGATTTGTAGGTTTCATGAGAATTTGGGAGTTTAGACAGCAAGATGGTTGAATGTTTAGGTATCGCTACATCATTCGGATTACTTGAACTACATTCGAGCGGCCATTTACATGTGAACACATTAAAATGGCTGCTCAATGGGAAATGGAATCGCATGCCTTAGCCGAACCATGTAAATTCATTTTACAACACTTTTTTATTGATTTAAGAAAGGTATTTATCCATTGGTAACACTTATTTATTTTGTGAGAGAACTTTATTTCAGTAAGAAAATCGTGCAACAGCGCCTTTAATTTGCTTATAAACAGTTGTCAACACTGATAGGTGCACTGCGAATCGATTCCAGAAAAGTATTACAATTTCAGCAAGGTAGAAAAGGTTTGCCTCGTTTTATTCTCATCGTGCTTACCATTACTGGTATCTTTGTTGGGCATGGGAAGGTTGAACTGCCCAACCCTTGTGTTGTTAAAGACATTCTCGTCTGTGCCCGCTCTGCAAAACTGTACAGTATGGGGGCACTCGTCGCTAGGAGCAGGGCATGTTTGACACTCTATCCTTGTCACGGCGGCTCCCCGATTGATCTGGGCTGCAGCCACCATTGCTGTGGGAGAAAGAGAGATGCATCACACTCACATATATAGTTGAGGTTATGCCCTCTCTGCAAAATTGTACATTTTTGTATAAGATTTTCTCAGCCCCTTGGTCACCTTCTTCCCCTAATACACACTTCATTCCACATACCCATCACCAATACATAGAGCTCTGCATCTTAACTACCAATTAATAGCTGTAGCAAATACACAATACTTGGCTATCACTGTGTAGACATGCCAGTAAATTATAATTGTATGCCTTTTTTCTTATTCATGGTACTGGAGACATGAAATTGGTCAAATGTCACGTAAGCCAATTTGGGCCCCAATTGCTTTTAGGACCTCTTCTCTTCTTTCTATTTGGGAGTTACTTCCCTTTGTTTTGGTTGAAGTTTAATATTGCTCCGGTCGCACGCATAGAGGATAAACATACCCCCATAGACTACTTTTTCTTTCTTTTATGTAATTTTTTACTAATGGAAATAGAAATCATGATGTTTAAGAGTATTTTTATCAGGCTTTAGGTTTAAAATTATTCCATGCCTTTCATAGTATTTCCCTCTTTCCATTTTTCTGCCTGAATTTTACTAAGCAAAGCATTTGTAATGAATTGGTACAGAATACATATTAAAATTTGAGGCATAAAATATACCATACACTTTTGCATCTCTACTTACCTGCAATTGTATTGATTCAATGTAGGTGCTTATCAATTTCATTTGTAATCATATCATTGGCATACAATGTTGGTATAGATCTCTAAGTCTTCAAAATAAAAACTAACTAATAAAGATTGTTAGCATTAGTTCCAAATTTGTCGTTACCATTTTAGACCATCCAATGTCAATAAATGATGAGAAAATTTTATTACATGCTCGGAAAATCACACAATTTATACTCAGAATATTCACTTCTGCCATCTGGAAAACGTTTTCATATGCCTTATCATAAGTCAAACAGAACCAGGAAATCCTTTGTACCTTGCAGTATTTCATCTCTGTACAAAAACTTTGAGGAATGTTAATAAAATCTGTAAATTTAAATTGTTGAAACTGTTTGTTTTGTATTGTAAACATATGTAATGTAATAATGTTTTTTATTATATGACGAGCAGTGAAATACTGGGATTTATCAGTGAAATAAACTGTCTATCAAGTTACAGTGAAAATAACTTATATTTTCACTGCGAACGGTGACTGATATAATTTGACGTCATAAAACAATGGTCTCACGCGGCGAATTGGCTTATGACGTCACAGTGTTACTGTGGTGACGGGCTGTTCCTAGCGGCCGCTCGGCGTGAAAATGACCCTCTTCGGACGTAATTACATGGATAATATCATATAAAAAATAGAATATCCGTCAATTCTTGACAAATACCATGTTTATCTCATCTCGTGAGGTAGAAAAGTTATATATTTTCACTCGTGGCTGCACCACTCGTGAAAATATTAACTTTCTACCTCACTCAATGAGATAAACATGGTATTAGTCAAGAAAAGACAGATATCCTCTATATATAAAGTATATCATGCCATGCTCTGATGTATGTACAAAGAATTCCCCTTTGGGTAATAAAGCGTTATCTTATGATATCTTATCTTATCTTATCTTATCTTATGATATCTTATCTTATCTTATCAGTGCATGTACATTGAGGAAAGTTTCACTGTTTACCTTTTACGCACGCTTCTATCACTATCAGTCACTCTATATTGTATCAGGCTCAATCGATGGTATTTCAGTAATCTGTATTATCTCACACTGCATCAGTATCATTAATGTTGCTATCAAACTTATTTTCATATAATGTCCATTGCAGATCTTCACCGTGAATTTATGAACCATCATAGTGTGGTATGATTGAGCGCTATAGACCTACATCCAATATGATTACACTGACCATGTCTATCAAATGGAGATTTCTAGTCGTCTCCATTCATCAAAGATGCTATTCTAAACAATTTCAGCGCAGCCTAGCTACTAGTATTACAGAACCAAATGTACACACTTTGATCACTTAGGTGCAAGCAGGGACCTTGTATATAATGTCCCTGGTGCAAGTCACCTCCCGACACAATTTCACTTTGGGGTGCAGTACTTCTGCAAGCGAAAATGTGAAAAGGTTGTGGGCACCGAGCGGACGACAGACGCCTGTCCATGGGATGGACCGATCGCGTCGGATGGACAGAGCTAGCGAAGGTACATAGCTCTGACAGATGTAATGTAGTGATAGGGAGAACAGAATACCGGTATGTTCTCTGAGCTAGGACAGAGCCCGGCACCTGCCTTGCTCTCTCCACACTGAGGATAAAAGAAGGTATCAAGATAAGTTTAAACCATTCAAAATAACATGGCAAACCATGGTGTACATACCAAAGAAGAAGGCGACTTTCAAAACCATTTTCGTAGACAATGCCATATTCATTACTAGTGTTAGTTTTGTTTTAGGTTCCTAATCGAACACGCAAATACCTAAATGCGTAGTGGAAAGTCCGAGCTATTTTTGAAAACACGTAGGTTCTATTTAAAGATACAGAGCGTAAAATACATTTGAGTTGGCAGAATAAACGTTGGGGGATACCATAGGTAGGCCTATAAAGATAACTGAAGCAGTGTACAAACATACATATTTAATTACTTAAATAAACACGCCCTTAATTCTTATTTTCTCAAAATATCAAAACATTTGGCATACATCTAAGCGTTACTCAGCGTGTTTATGTTATACTATAAAACTCTGTAGCGGCTGAATGGCATTGTATATGCAAGGAAATAAAACGACCTGTCAGTCGGACATGGGTGTGCTGTTGAAATAGCATTATATAACAAAACTAACACGTACAGATCATGATGTACATACCACTGAGGAAGGCGAGTTTCAACATCATTTTACTATAGACAATGCCGCAGTGACAATTGTCAATAGTAACCGCAACCAGAAACTCACTCAATGACGCGCCCATTGCAATCACGTGCTTCTATTAAAAGAAAATGAGTTGGCTGTTAAAAAAAACTCTTATAGCAAAGTGACCTTGAAGCCTTTACCCGGAGTCCATGCATTATGTCACTGCCTGCGTGTCCTAAATACTATATATCAGTGACGCATCAGTGACTTTCTGTATGAGATGGGGAGTTTGATTTGAGAGGGGCGGGGTCGATACTCGAACCTGCTTGTTTGAGGGTTTGCTTTACGCAAATGAGATAAACCCGATAGATTTACTAATTTGACATTTTAAAAACATAAATATTGACATACTATCCACGAAGTAACAAATGCTTTATATCATACGATTGATCAACGTTGTCTTATTATTATGACCGTAGCAAAGCTTTCCACAGATCGTACCGCCAATGAATGACTTTGCTTCTTTTAAATCTAAATTGTACACCAAAATATTAGTCTCAAAATCACAAGATCATTGTATATCATGACTGAAAATAATTTGTTTTCAAAATTTGGAATGTGGTCGAATTTTAAATTTGTCAATACTGAACTTCTGTTACACTGTCGTAATTTTGAAAGGTAGTTTGAAAAAAGGTTGTCAGATGATCTTACGTGGGCGAACTTATAGAGGGGCGAAATTATAGAAGAATTACGGTAAGCCAATTTTGGGCCCCGATTTCTTTTAGGGCCTCTTCTCTTCCTTCTAGTGGGGAGTTACTTCCTTTGTTTTGGTTGAAGTTGAATTGCTCCGGCCGCACGCATAGAGGATAAACATACCCCCATAGACTACTTTTTCTTTCTTTTATGTAATTTTTTACTAAGAATAAATCATGATGTTTAAGAGTATTTTTATCAGGCTTTAGGTGTAAAATTATTCCATGCCTTTCATAGTATTTCCCTGTTTCGATTTCCTGCCTGAATTTGACTAAGCAAAGCGTTTGTTATGAATTGGTACATAATACATATTAAAATTTGAGGCATATTTCTAGTTTCAATTAACCCTTTATTCAATACACTTTTGTTTCTCTACTTACCTGTAATTGTATTGATTTAATGTAGGTGCTTATCAATTTCATGTGTAATCATATCCTTGGCATACAATGTTGGTATAGATCTCAGGCTAAGTCTTGAAAATAAAAACAAGCTAATAAAGATTGTGAGCATTAGTTTCCAAAACACTTCTAAATGATCTTCAAAGAGAGGATTGTATTAGATCAAATTCTGCCTTTAAATTATAAAATCTTTGCTTTAATTCTAAACGGAAATTAGCATATCTTGGATATCTCAAGAAGAAGTGATAAAGCATCACACATGCCAGATTTACTTTCAGATAAATGAAATAATTTCTTAACTTACTGTGTATAATGTTCATCTTCCTTTCACCGAATAGAACATATTTTGGGATTTTACATACTTTTTTCAGATAATTTGGCTTTAAACGACGATAATGAATTTGAACATCTTATTGTCGAGGAAAGATTAATCCATAGATAAGCACAGTCATAAATGAAACACGTTTGAACGACTACAGTTAGAAATTTTGGAATAGATAAATTTTATTTGTTACGCAAGTTGTAATGAGAAATAGTTTCATTGACTGGTGGAAGTAAAGTAATCAGATAATCTGTAGCTTGTATATTACAACTTTTGTAAAAAGGACAAAGTTTCTTATTTTCACGTCTAATTTTTTAAGGAAACCAACCAGTTTCTTTGTATAAGCTATGCCTTTCAAGTTTGTCACACAAAACATCCGAACAGTTATCCAAGACCTCAGAAGCATATTCTAAAATGGGTCGAATATACATTTCATATACATACGTGATAAAATACTTCTATTCAAAACATACTTTAACACACGTAGAAAAGAGATTAGTTTTGAAGCCTTTTCTATGGTAAGATCAACATGATTGGACCATTTAGTATTGTCCGAGAAGATAAGGCCAAGATGTTTATGTTGATTTTAAATTTTAAAAATGTTAAATTTAACCAACCATTTGTTAGCCCATTCATGTAATTGGGCTAAGTCATTGTTAAGAAAAGTTTCAACAGAATATAAATCGTTTCCAGCAGCTCCGAGTGATGCATCATCCGCAAACAGTTACCTTTTTACCTCAGACAATTACATGAGGTTCCAATTAGAAAAAAGTGATAAGTGCGATCTAGCAATAAAGAAGTTGTGAATCAATAGAAAGCGATTATTACATAATTACCCAATTTAAATACCCCTGATGGGAATAGTCTGATTAAAAAAATAAAATAAAAAAATAACCTTATTCTGAGGAATATAATTTGCAAAATAATTTATCTACTGGAATACGAACATATAATTCTGCAGACTCGTCTTCCCGGTAGATGCACTTCCTATTTTGCAACTTGTGGTCCTCTGAAAACGGCCGATTTCAATCAGACTGTTAATTGAAGTTTTAACATATAAGTCCTAAACTTTCATGTATTTCACATCGATGTTTTACTACTAAATATATAAATGTGAACGTCTAAAATGAAATAATTTCAACTATGTGCTTTCCGTGGTTTTAAAATTTGGTTTATTTAAAAAGTTTTACACATTTTACATCCAGGGAGGGGGTGGTGGAAGTACAAATTTACAGATTTGCACTGTGTATAGACGACTGTAGACGCTAGCCAATATATGGTGATACCTACCTTCTTCTCCTGTGTTCATGGTTCACGGACCCACTTCTCTTTACAACCAACACTTTGTTTGATCTGGGAGCAAAGTGTACTGAACACGTTCTTGTGCATTCGAACATTCATCATCCATCGAGTATCACTCCCATTGCTATATATCTCTTCCCACCAAGTCAAATTTCTGTGCACTTTCCATATTTTTTTTTCATTATAGGGACCGAATACTAGTCCAAAACTTATTTCGTATGGAATATTCCTTCGCAAGCGGCGACGATGTGCCAACAGACTTTCCATTGTGGCAGATAACAATGGATGAGCGAATAACAAAATTAAAAGAATTATCATTTACCTTTCGACAAAAGAGTTTTCCCACACTCCTGCTAAAAACTCATGCGAACGCATAGTAAATTTGCTGTAACATACATGTGCAAATGTACACATGAGTAACATTGCATATATGCGTAAAAGTTGTGCATGCAAACAAAGCATTTAAGAGTATTAGAGTGCTTTTGTTGTTTACAGAGTTGCTCAGATTCTTTTAAATTTTCATAATTTTGTGTAGTAATAAGAGATTATGGGTAATTATAATAGAATGCAGTTTATTACATTATTCTAATTTGTTGATAAGAATGACATATTATAATTTTTAATTTGCAATTTTGAACGCATGTACGAAACAGACAGCAGTTATTTATGCAGCCAGCGCCCTGTATATCGCAGTGTGTTGTAATAAACATAGCTTAATTACAGCCCCGATTTTAATGCTGACATTACATATACAGTTGTAGCAATTAACAATTGATAAAATTACCTACTCAGTCTGATTAAAATCGACGGTTTTCCGTGGAATAAAAATTGCAAAATAGTGCATCTACCGGGATACGAACTCATTCGAGGGTTTCCACACCAAACCTGTGGCGAGGAATCTACAGAACCTGTTCGTATCCCGGCAGATGCAAAATTTTGCAAATTTTATTCCTCGGAACAAGGTCGATTTTAATCAGACTGGGGTTTAAACGCACGTTCCCATATGGTAACACTGGGAGGAAAATGGCTAAATTGATACCTGTTGAGACACATGTACAGTAAGAGATCACTGGAATCCAAATGCTATGCAATCCCATATTAACATATCTGAACATGAACATGAACATGAACATGAGCAAGACATTTTCAAATGAAGAAAAAACAAACTTATTTAATTGTTTCACGGAATCTCTTTCATGATTTTGACAATTGTTGGGTTGTTTTTGGGAGGGGGTGGGGTGCCACTTGCAGCTGACAACACATGGGCACGTATCGCTGAGAAATAACGTAAGAAGGACAGGTGTGCCTTTAGATATTACCCTTTTACCGAGAAAATCCTTTTATGTAGAAACATAATCAGATATATAAGCATACATGTGTATGTCTAACGCTATCTCTAAGCGACACATGCCATTTGCATTTAAATTAAATTAAAGTTGTAGGCTATTTCACTCCTCTTTTACCGCTCCTGACATTTTACTCAAAAGATCCGTGAAACATTTAATTTAGTTCATCTGTCCTAATTAGAAGATGAAAACAGTAAATGAGCAGCTAAAACATTTTCAGATTCACAAAAGCAAACTAAAAAATACAAAACATGAATTCATATTTTTTTAACGATTTCATATAGAACATAATTATAATGTGACCTTTAGAAGAAGGACTTGTTTAGATAAAAAAAAATATCACTTGCTGTATTCAAATCAAATGACGTTGTTTTACATTGTATGAATAATAAACATCTTGTAACAAAACATTTTAACAATGTACATTTACCATATGATTATTTTAATTTGTGTTTTTGAAATATAAACTTCGAAATTAATTAAGCAACACCCTAGTTTGAAAAAATGCGGTGTTCTGGGAATGTAAGGATAAATTGAACGAGTTTAACCCCAGACATAACAATTGTTTGTTTATTGACTAATATATTGTAATAAAAATCCACCAAACGCAAAACTTACGAAAAAATTAGGGAAAATGTGTTAGTACTGATTGTTTTACCCAAAACAACTATTGTCTCAGGAGAGAAACTATACTACAAAACTTTAGCCTGAATTGATTGATTGTAAACAACATTTTTAATACCAAGTTGACTTTTGTGCACTTTCGTGCACCAACACATGTTTTGCCATACATGATAAGAAGCTAGCCAGATAATAAACTTTCAGTCCTCTTTTGAACAATACTTGAGAAAACGCCTACAGCCATAGGATCCCCGAATAAATGTGAGATCACTTGGGTTCAATCTGTCGATTGAACACTTCTTCTCGCTTTAGGTAAGATAATACCGAAAATACTGACCTCCTTTCTTCATTAAAGCAATTTTATTGAAGTTGACAGTTTCATGATTTTGTGAGTTTAAAGGTTCATACTGCTTTAACGAGTGACTTTTGTTAAAAAGTTAGTTAGTAAAGTATCATCACTTCACTTGAAAGAATGAAACTAATCATATTACATCAACAAATATTGACTTTCATTTTCCATTATAATGGAACTTGAATGTAGACACCAAAATACCAAGCTATCGTAAAAGCCAATATCCAAAGACAGTGACCAGTTCGTTGAGTGAATCTTCGTTTCAACACAGCAAATGGATGACTCTACTGATATCACCAATCAATTTACTGACACCTTGTCCTTTATCTCATGGAAGCGGGTTTTCTGTAAACAATTGGGATTTTGCTTAATTAAATATTACAAAATAAAAACAAGGCAAAAATTGAGTACAGCTCGCATACCCCGCATATATAATTTGGCAGGCGTCAATACAGCATCACTTTGAACATAGTAAGAAATCATCTCATGACGATAACTTTCAATGAACATTTGGACATCACACCCATGCAAATTTCCCATTTCATATTGGTTTAGATTTTGAATTATGCTCCGAATGAAATGTTTTGGTCAAACTATCAAATTTTATTTGAACTAGAGTGAAAACAACCCTAGGTCGATGGGTTACTCTAATACCAAAACAGTTTAATCTTATAGTTTTCGAGGTTAGTTTCATATCAAAATGTAGTTTTCGAGAAACAATTTCCGACGGAGCATGTCACAAACAATTAACAAATCATCATTTATAACATTCTCTCCCCAAAGCCGTTAATCAAGTCATTTCTTGTTACGAAACCTATGTTACAGCTGAATCACTTTCTTGTTACTAATCCTATGTTACAGCTGCACCACTTTCTTGTTACGAAACCTATGTTACAGCTGAATCACTTTCTTGTTACGAAACCTATGTTACAGCTGCACCACTTTCTTGTTACGAAACCTATGTTACAGCTGAATCACTTTCTTGTTACGAAACCTATGTTACAGCTGCATCACTTTCTTGTTACGAAACCTATGTTACAGCTGCATCACTTTCTTGTTACCAAACGTATGTTACAGCCCTCACATTTCATGAAATTAAATTTTATAAATCTTGAACATGTTATTATAGTTAGTCAGTGTCCGTCGCGCGCATGTAGGCTGTTCTACGAAGATAACAAACCAGTGCGACGACACCAGCAGTGTGGACAGTACAGTTATTGTTGTCCCGATGAACTGTTGCGCTATGCTGGCTGAAGCTGAAGAAGAAGCAGATTTCTCTTGTCCAAGGACACTGTGGGGTGATTCTGAAACATCGTGTATGAGAGATAACAGACACGATACAGTTGTATTGAATCATCTTGATGTCATTATAACAACATTGTTTTGGACATTCTGTCCCAAGGACCTTCTACTGAAATTTAACGAACCATTTCATAATTTCACAATTGACTGAAAATATGAGTTACATGGTAAGTTCGATTAAACCTGAATACGTCTGATTCGAAATCAACATTTAAATCTTATAAACAACATACTATTATAGACTCAGATCTTGGTTTAAATTATATTTATATTTAATTTCCACAAGTATAATTGTGACACAGTCATGTGTGTTAAACCCTAGTGACCTATCCTTGGGATAATCCCAAGGCTGGTTTGTTACTAGTGGTTCCTATGTTGCGAATCATGATGTTGTGTGGCAACTGCTTCATGGTTGGCTATATAGAGGCCAGACCTAGACTGGAAGAAAGGATTGACTCGGCCTGGAGGGACATGTGAGCCCACAGGAGCAGAGGGGCCTGGTGAGGTCCCATCGGAGGTCTGCTAGACCACAGCCTGGACAGATGACCATGTGAGACGTCACCATGGATGTCCAGGATGATGTGAAGCTAGCAGACCCGATGATTGTAAATCTATATTGTATATATTGTATACAAGTGAATGTTGTCATAAATAAATGCTGGTCAACTTGACCAGAAGAAGCCGCCTGTCTTTGTTGGATCTACGGATCATAGATGATTGTGCTACATAATGCTTCACCAAATACATGTACACCCCCAATCTCAAAGTTACACAACATACTAATGAGGCCCAGAGACGTGCTTTAATCCTTCAAATATAAATAGTAGTAGTAGTTAAGTAACATTAGAAGTAGTAGAAATAGTAGTAGTAGTAGTAGTAGTAGTAGTAGTGGTAGTAGTAGTAGTAGTAGTAGTAGTAGCAGTAGTAGCAGCAGCACATATCTGTAAAATATGAATAACTCCATAATATCTTAAATGAGTCAAATGGACTCGGTATTCAAACTGACCTCTTGGTCCCTTTAACGGTTCGAAAAAAGGTATCTCTACATATTTGAGAAACTCGCCCTTTAACCTTGAATCCGAAATAACTTTTAACATGAAACAAAGTGGCGTGTGATTCAAGTACATACAAAACTCGATTTGGCCATCTCTAAACCAAGTATTTTTCCTTCATGATTTGGGGAACACAACGCATGAACGCCGTGTGCCAGCGCGTGCTACACGTGCAGTTCTGATGGTAATTTTACACTCAGACTATGAAACTAGGGCCGTGTTAAAGAGAGGTTTAAAACTAATCGCTCAATTGCCGATTACTTTTAAACCTCTCTTGAACGCGATTGCTCAATGTAGCGCTACGTAGCAAAGCGAGCGAACTTTGAGGGTTTGCACTGTGTAGTTCAGGAGAGAATGAGCGCTACTTGAGCGCAACTTGAGCGCTAATTGAGCGCTACATTGAGCAATCAATGCGGGATTATAATCGCTCGCTGTTATGGAACGGAACCCAGTACTTTATTAAATATTAAAAAGAAGGCTTTGAGATATGTAAATAGGATTCGGGGTCACCAACTATGACAAACTACGCTACTTGACAATGAGGTTGTCTGTCATATCGTTTAAAAAAGGTCACCATCCACGACAAACTACGCTACTTGACAATGAGGTTGTCTGTTATATCGTTTAAAAAAGGTCACCAACCACGACAAACTACGCTACTTGACAATGAGGTTGTCTGTCATATCGTTTAAAAAAGGTCACCAACCACGACAAACTACGCTACTTGACAATGAGGTTGTCTGTTATATCGTTTAAAAAAGGTCACCAACCACGACAAACTACGCTACTTGACAATGAGGTTGTCTGTCATATCGTTTAAAAAAGGTCACCAACCATGACAAACTACGCTACTTGACAATGAGGTTGTCTGTTATATCGTTTAAAAAAGGTCACCAACCACGACAAACTACGCTACTTGACAATGAGGTTGTCTGTCATATCGTTTAAAAAAGGTCACCAACCATGACAAACTACCCTACTTGACAATGAGGTTGTCTGTTATATCGTTTAAAAAAGGTCACCAACCACGACAAACTACGCTACTTGACAATGGGGTTGTCTGTCATATCGTTTAAAAAAGGTCACCAACCATGACAAACTACCCTACTTGACAATGAGGTTGTCTGTTATATCGTTTAAAAAAGGTCACCAACCACGACAAACTACGCTACTTGACAATGAGGTTGTCTGTCATATCGTTTAAAAAAGGTCACCATCCACGACAAACTACGCTAGTTGACATTGAGGTTGTCTGTTATATCGTTTTAAAAAGGTCACCAACCACGACAAACTACGCTAGTTGACAATGAGGTTGTCTGACATATCGTTTAAAAAAGGTCACCAACCACGACAAACTACGCTAGTTGACAATGAGGTTGTCTGTTATATCGTTTAAAAAAGGTCACCAACCACGACAAACTACGCTACTTGACAATGAGGTTGTCTGTCATATCGTTTAAAAAAGGTCACCATCCACGACAAACTACGCTACTTGACAATGAGGTTGTCTGTCATATCGTTTAAAAAAGGTCACCATCCACGACAAACTACGCTAGTTGACATTGAGGTTGTCTGTCATATCGTTTAAAAAAGGTCACCAACAACGACAATTAGGCTACTTGACAATTAAGTTGTCTGTCATACCGTTTAAAAATGTTACAGACATGTGACAAGAATGAATAACAACTTTGAAAAACTATCACAGAAAGTAACCACTCTCGAGAAAGATGTCGCAGGCTCGACAGAGAAACTCAGGAAAACAATAAATATTCTCTCTGAAACGGTCGAAATGATAGAAAACCAATCCCGAATGAACAACCTAATCATCCATAATGTTCTTGCAGAATCTGGAAACAACATTGAAGAGAGACTTATAGAGCGATCAGTGATAAGTGACAGTTTGGAAATTGACCTTAAAGGTAAATCCATTGTGTTTCATAAAATTTTATTTGACTTTAATACGTTCCAAGTCACCACATGTGATGTCTACAATAAAAATAATGTCACTCAGCTTGCATATGTATCCCCAACCGCCAAATATTTCATAATTACTAGTTTCCAATTAAAATTGAGTAACATCATTATGCATGTGCAGAAACCGAAACTGCACGTTCCATTTACATGCAAAGTAGTTATATGACCTATTCAACATTATCAACCCAAATTTGTTATTTTGTCTGTTTTAAATAAGATTCCAAAATTACGTTTGACTCATTGGCGCGCGCCACACGTGATGCATTGTCCGGTTTTCGATCAGAAATCACTACTTTTACCTTCATATCGTCAATATACTAAGTCGAATATCATCAAAATGGTAGTTTTCGGTAACAGTCGGTACTTCTCGAGAAAGTAAAACCATTTATAACTTTTGGAATATGTGACCCCAAACAACAGAATGGATGTACCTTTAACACTCTTTGAAGTGAGTTCCGGCTTTTTCAGGAGGGAAGAAGGGACTAACACCCTACTGAGAGGGTCACATTGGGCCCCTCTTCGAATAGTGATATTTTAACGCTGGGATGTTAAATTAAAGGGGCAGTATCACGTTGTTTTCGTCAACGTATTTGAAAATAATAGAAAAACACCCTTCTCTCTTCGGAAAATAAAGTTAAAAAAATAGGTGTACAAGGTGTTCGGTAAAGCCATTGGTATCGTTTTTGTAATTCGAAATAGTCGAACCCGAAATCTTCAATGTTCTTTACACCAAACCATCGATCACTGCACCACAATAGCTGAGCTGACATATGTAGGATTCATACGTCCCTTTATAGCTATATTTTACAGACGACTTAAGTTGGTTGGAGCTCGTTGGATGTTTCATGCCAAAACGGATACGCTGTAGGATTGTATCAAATGCGCATGACTAAAGGGAATGCTGGTATAGTTATTATCATGGTAACACAATATGGTATTCCGCTATTGGTTGCCCTGCAGAGCAGTATCAGACACTCCACACACCTCTCATTTAGCGAAGCAGACTCTTCTTTATCAGCGAGTGACAAATGACCCATTGTTCTCAGCATCCAGATATGTGTGGTCCTTTACATTATATGTTACTGTACCTTCATCCTTTTGATTACATATGTTTTATACTTCCAGTTCCATATGTGTGTTCAGTTTATCTAGACTTGCTGAATAAAATCTAGACTGTATTTTAGGCTCTTAATAATACACAGTCATGGAGCAGGACAACAATATATTATACATACATTGCATACAAATATAGATTGATTCTCACATTCAATGCTTAAAACAATATGCCTCAAAGCATGTTTACATATTTTACACAGTAATGTTAGTGTATTCCTAAATAATAGCTTATAACTTAGTTTAACTTATTCGTTTTTAATGTACTTATTTACATGCATGCAAATGCTTCAAGTTTTTATTTTATTTTGCTTTTCATATGCTTTTAACACTTTTTTTTTATCAATGTTAATCATTTGAAGTTAGTGAGTTTTCATGTATTGTATAAATAAAATTACAATTATTATAGTGCAACTTTATGAAAGACATATAATAACATATTTAACATATTATGATAAGAAGAACTTATATGAATTTGTTATTCATTTTCACAAATACAGCATCAATGTAATGTAAGCTGAATGTTTTCGCTGCATCTGTTTATAGTAACCAGGATTTCATACATAAGACAGATAATTGACACAGTTAAATGTTCACACTAAGGCTAATGTTTATATAAAGTTTAAGCACACGATCTTAGCACTTTCAGCATTGCCTACTAACTTAATATCCACATTGGAACAGAAATGATAGAGAACGATTGATTGATTGATTGATTGTATGCATTAAGAAAGCATATTCCTGGAGTCTGTATGTCTCATTATGATCCTTTTTTATTTACTGACAATATGTCCACATGTTTTAGGAGCTTTGAATGTAAAACCAAACCGACATTGATCAAATTGTTTTTCACAAACTGATGTGTGATGACATTACAATCAGGGCACTAAATTATTCAATTCCTTATCAACTTTCTCCTCGAGTATTGTATCAGAATAATCTATCAATTTGTCGCTGTCAACTGCTTCATATGGAAACATGCCCTAAATCCAGAAGAATATGCATATGATGACTGTCACGGTTTTGCAATTCTTTGCAAAGTGATCTGCTACTGTACCTAAAGATGCAAGGAGGCAAGAATGATTTTTTTAAAAAGTGATTTTATATCTCATTTCAAAAGGAATATAAAAGTTATTCAGTCAAATCGTATAATTTTTCCTTCACACAATTAACGTCATAAACATGTTAATACACACTTACTCATTATGCACACAGGAGTAGGTGCTACCATTGCAACCATTCGTCTGCTTTTTTATAAAGCAGCGAACTTGTTACAATTTTTAATCAGTTACGAAGTCATTTTTATTGTCAATTATTGAAGAAGGCTTGGCAGCCCTCAAAATGATTATCTGTGATGTTTGTCGGTATACAAAAAAGGAAACGTATTTATCCTCTGGCGTTCTAACAAAGAGAGGCCTCTGCCCATGAGATGGAAGATGATCCAGCGCTATCAGGGCTTCGGTTCTTCCCTGCAACATGCAAAGGTCTCTCGCCAGGGGATGAAGATGTTATCCATTACATAACGAATGTGAAGCAAATATCATCAACGTCTCAAGGAACACATCCTATTCAAATCAATCATAAGGATGTTAGTGTTTCAAATACAAAATTATTTGTGGATAATATACTTATAACGTATAACGTCAATCGCTAGAGAAATCTTTTATCTACAACATAACATGTGATAAATAATTTTCATATCACGGCAATGTGATGAAATTTGGTTTCAAAGGGTCAAGGGTATCTGACGTCATATTAACAGAATTCACTTTATTGCATAAAACGTAATACACAGCAGCAAGCGTTTCCGATGCGTGAAGGCTCGTCTTAAGCGCAAGTCGCCATAGCAACCCACGTGCTGCACATGCTTCTCTTGGATAGGCTACCCTTATCATAATTACTGAATGTGACTATTGCTTTATAAACTTACTTACTTACTTAATCCTTTTCGTTCCCGATGGAACATAAGGCTGCAACAAATTCAATCCGTTTGTGCCCCTGTCTTGTGCGAGTACTTGTGCCTCAGCTATTGTTGTATTCAACTGTTGCAGTTCTGAAGTTACTGTTCTTCTCAATATTGTTCTTTGCGTTCGGTCTGACTGTAAACCTCCCCAGCACTCTGATCCATACACACTGACAGGGTACAGACTTGACGTTGCTGTTGTAAAGTTTCAGCTTGGTCTTCAGGCTGTATTTCTTGCTCTTCAAGATCGGAAGAAGTCTTCTAAAAGCACCTCTTGCCTTGGTCAATCAATCAAACCTTTATTCCGTATGAAGGCCATCGGGCCCATATACATTTACAAAGTTCATACATTCAATTTATATTCAATATACAATGTATATATACACACGCCAATCTGCTAACATATATATTTAAACATTTTAATAGATATACAATACAAATCGGTATTGATGAAATGAACAAAGAATATGATAGACAAAATGTTATAGTAATCAGTGCTGTTATTATTCTTGTAATATATTAGATCTGCGTTCGTATGCGTGCATGATATAGAGACTGAACATTTTTAAGGTATGGTCAACCGGGCCTTAATGTATTTGTGGGCACCATTGTCGTTGCTAATGACACTGCCAAGGTATGTGAAGTCCTGGACAAATTTAGTTCTCCTTCATTGATGGTGAGTGGAGTGTTGGCAGAACTGTTGATGTTCATTGCCTTTGTATTATCTGTGTTGATATGCAGCCCAATGTCATTAGCAAATTTGTTGAGTCTTTTCTTGGAGATGCCGAGATGACAGCAATGTCGTCAGCAAAATCAAGATGGGAGAACGGTGTCCATTGGATACCACGAGGAAGATCTGAAGTGGTTTGATTAATTATTCAATCAATAGCTAGGATGAAAAGTAGTGGTGAAAGGATGCATCCTTGGCGAATTCCTGACTTGACCTGGAATGACGAGGAAAGGGCAGTGTTGTGGAATACATGGCATTCTCCATGATGCTGACTATCTTCTTTGGTAATCCATATAATGTTAAGATCTTTCAGAGACTCTCTCGGTGTATGTTGTCAAACGCCTTCTTGAAGTCGATGAAATTGAAATAAAGGGAAGCATTTCACTCAAGACGAAGATCTGGTCAATGCAGCTCTTGCCCTTCCAAAACCAGCCTGTTCTTTTCTGAGCCTCCTTTCCATTGTCCCATCATAGGTGTACAAGGTGTAGTGTTATTCCTCGCCAGTCATTATTTAGTGTTATTCCTTGCCGAGGTCACCCTTCTTTGGGATTATGACAATTAGACCTTTTTTTCCAGTCGGATGGTATGACTTGATTTTCCCAGATCTTACTGAAGAGATTTGTTGAAGACTCTTGTGGCTGTTGGTAGGTTTTTAGGTTTTTATTAGTTTTGCTTGAAGTTAGTCAACGCAAGGGGCTTTCCTGTTTTCCATTGCTCTGATGGCTGCCTCTACTTATTTTATTGTAGGTGGTTCTGTGCTGATGTTGATGTCAGGTTCGTGGTGAGAGTGTAGCTCTAATAAGGTTTTCAGGGTTTGGTCGGTATAGTACCTCTTCAAAATGTTGAAACCATCTCTCTGCTTGTTCCATCTAAGTTGTGAGTACTTCCCCGTCTTGTCTTTGATTGGAGATGCTGGTGTGTTTCGACCTTTACCTTTTAGTGATCTTATACACCCTTCCCATCTCTCCCTTGTTTGTTGAATTCTCTGCCTCTGCCGCGAGATCCTTCACATAGCATCTCTTGTCCTTTCTGAAACTTTTCTAGACCTGTTTGTCTTTGGCCCTGGACTCATATTGTGCTCTTGTTTGAAGTCTGGGGGGAATAGTGTTTAACAATCGCCTATTTGCATCTTTCCTTTCGTTGATTTTCTTCCACGCCTTGATGTTAGCCATTCTTTGTCTCTTCTTCTTTTGAAACCATCGATTTCGTGGGGACTGTCTTGGGTTTCCCACAGTGACGTACCACTTTTTTCACTATCATTCCCTTCTAACGCACTGAATCACACTGATTTTGAGTTCGGTGGCATATTCCTTCTTTACCTCAGGCAATTGGAGCTTGTTGAAATCAAATACCCTCTGTTGCTTCTTCTTGGTGCACTGTGCCTTCAGTTTCAGCTTGATCTTGGCTTCAACTTGATAGTGATCACTATTGGCATCTGCTTCACGTCTTGACATCCATTAGTGATCTTCTCCAATTCCTGTTGATGAGTACATACTCAATCTGATTGATCGTTTTTCCTGTTGGGGAACACCATGTCAGTTTGTGGATGTTTGAAGATTGTACCGCCTATGACGCAGCTGTTGTTCAGACAGAAATTCACAAGTCTCTCTCTCTCGTTGTCGTTGATGTTTCCACATCCATGTCGTCTGATTACTTCTTCCAGATCTTTATTTTCACTACCAACTTTGGCATTCATCTCTCCCATGATTACAAGCATGTCATGTTGAGGGACCTTGTTGATGGTTTTACTGAGCTGTTCGTAGAACTCATCTTTTCATTCCTCCTCTGGCTCATTGGTTGGAGTGTAACACTGTAACATTATGAGCTTGCAGTACTTTGAGTCAAACCTTGCCTTGATGATTCTATCGTTGATATGCTCCCATTCAAGTAGGCTTTTCCTGCTGTTCTTGCTTAGGATAATGGCAACATCGCTGGAGTGCCCGTCTGTCCTGTAAAGGATGTTATTTCCACAAGAGGTTCTTTTAGGAACCAGTACCAGTCCATCTGCACTCGCTGACACCAAGAATATCCAAGTTGTACCTGTCCATATCTCTAGTAACGTGTGCCGTCTCTGATGTTTCATACATGGTACGGACATTCCATGATCCAATTCGGATATTGGTTTGGGTATCAGAAGACTTCTTGTCAGGCTCCTGACTTCCCTCATTGAGCTTTGGCCTGAAGCCGTCATGGTACCAGCGGGCTGGTTGAAGTTTCCTGACAGATCCTGTGTTAATGAATTTGAAATATTTGTTTTTAGCTCATCAGGCCTGAAAGGCCCGATGGGCTAATGGCATGGCATGGCGTCCGGCATCCCGCCGGCCGTCCATCCGTCTGTAAACTTTTCGCTTTTTCGACTTCTTCTCCAGAACCAATGACTCTAGAGAGCTGAAAATTTATGTGCAGATCCTTGGCCAATGGGGATTCTAAATAGTAGATTTCGTGACCCCTTGACCTCAAATGGGGTCACAGGGGTCATATCCTTAAAAACCTTTTTCATCTTCTTCGCCAGTTCCAAAAGGTCTAAGGAGCTGAAGAGTTGTGTGCAGACTCCTTGGCCAATGGAGATTCAAAATTGTAGATTTCGTGACCCCGTAACCCCAAATGGGGTCACAGGGGTCACATCCTTAAAAACCTATTATATCTTCTTCTCAAGTTCCAAAAGGTCTAAGGAGCTTAAAAGTTATGTGCAGACTCCTTGGCCAATGGGGATTGAAAATTGTAGATTTCGTGACCCCGTGACACCAAATGGGGTCACAGGGGTCACATCCTTAAAAACCTATTATATCTTCTTCTCAAGTTCCAAAAGGTCTAGAGAGCTGAAATGTTGTGTGCAGACTCCTTGGTCAATTGGGATTCTAAATTGTAGATTTCGTGACCCCGTGACCCCAAAAGGGGTCACAGGGGTCACATCCTTAAAAAACCTATTTTCACCTTCTTCTCCAGTTCCAAAGGGTCGAGAGAGCTGAAAAGTTGTGTGCAGACTCCTTGGCCAATGGGGATTCTCAATTGTCGATTTCGTGACCCTGTGACCCAAAATGGGGTCACAGTGGTCATGATCTAAGAACCTTTCCTTTGCTTGTAAACAATAACTTAAATAACTTTAATATTCAACTTTAGATAGTAAATCAAAGAAATCCTGATGAGCTACAGAGACCATGGCTCTATTTTTTACAGGTTGGGATAGTTAGTCCCAAGCCCAACCTCCAGCCTGGAGGACCAGGTGCAATGCTTTGTCTGACCTCTCCCCAAAAACTGCCCGACTTGGTTGAACCTGCCAGGAGATTTGACCTCTGCCGGTATAGCATTTAGGATCTATAAGGTACACAAGCTTTCACGATAAGGCAATGACACAAGGAAAGATTGCTTTATAAACACTGATTCTAAATGTCATGAGAACATACAAATTATTGATATTTAATGTACTTTTTATTTAGATAAGACCAGCTAATTATGACACATGTATTCTCATTGATTATAAAATTCAAGCAAAGTACCTAGTTTGGTAAAACATGTATTCCAGTATATGCAGACAATACATAATTAAATTAAATGGTTAAAAAAAGTCTATGATACTTAAAATTTTGTGTTGACAAATGTTTTTAAAAAACCTTTCTTTTAACTGTCAAAGAAAAAAAAGTAAAATGTAGAACCGAATATATCTTCAGAAGGCCAATTCCAAAAAGTTTTACAGATGAATGATTGGGTGAGGGTCATGAAAAAAACATTTGTCAACACAAGATTTGAATTATCATAGACTTTTACATCATGTTTATTTCTAAAGTTCACCATTCTCCTGATGAGGAAGAAAGCAACCAGAAAATTTATATTATCATAAAAAGAAATTCATAATAATTTGTCTTACACATACAGCTGCTTAACACAAGTTTGTTTAACTGTTCCCCCAACTCAGTGCAAATATCATGTTATTCTGTGTTCATTTAAATTTGATATATTACCTAAATATGCCCGTGAAAGTTATGAATCTTTGTTTAGACGTTGAAAAATCATTTCTGTATCATAAACTTAAAGATGATACTAAAAATTTTACAGGAGCAAATATGGCAAGGATTTATATAACACCGGGGTAAAAAAGTCTCAAACTCAAAAATTTATATTGTTTTATAAAATTGTCATTTTTTAATCATTTCGAATTTTTAGGAAATCTTGCATAGTAAAACAAACTTTTGTTCAGCAGCTGTATATTTCAAAGGTGGGACCTCTAATGTTTTGAATTATATAGCCTCGTACCAGTACCACAATAATCTCTAAGATCTCATATTGGTTGCTATATCGAGCCCTGAACTGTCACCCAAATAATTATTTTTTTTAGAAAACATGCAAGTTTACTTTTGACCATTAGATTCCATTCATGTATTCCCTTTAAAGGTACATCCATTGTGTTTCATAAAATTTTATTTGGCTTTAATACGTTCCAACACACCATATGTGATGTTTACAATACAAACAAATGCATTCAGCTTGTATATTCATCCCCAATCGCCAAATATATCATAATAACAAGTTTCCAATTAAAATCGAGTAACATCATTATGCATGTGCAGAAATCGAAAGTGCACGTCCTATTTACACGCACAGTTGTTATATGACCTATTAAACATTATAAGCCCAAATTTGTTATTTTGTGTGGTTTAAATAAGAGTCTAAAATTACGTTTGACTCATTGGCGCGCGCCACACGCGGTGCATTGTCCGGTTTTCGATCAGAAATCACTACTTTGACCTTCATATAGTCACTATACTAAGTCGAGTATCATCAAAATGGTAGTTTTTGGTAACAGTTGGTACTTCTCGATAAAGTAAGACCATTTATAACGTTTGGCATATTTGACCCCAAACAGCACAATGGATGTACCTTTAACAGACAGTTGGTATATTGACAAAACAGTATTGGTACAGGGCAACACAAATTACAAATCTTAGTCTCCATCCAACAAAGTTGACATTCACAAAATTGTAGCTTTCTAACTTTACAAGAAGCTGAACAATAGTCAAAGGATGCTTTCAGTGTGGACCACTCTGCCCACCAATATTAGAGGGGGTCAATAACAAACTTTAAGATAATAGAATCTCTCTGTTTTTTTCGATGTTAATTCGTTTATTCATATAGACAATACTTTCAACTAAACAAAACCCAAAAGATTATTTCGAAGCGTCAACTACTTACTAAGATATGGCCATTCAAAGTGAGTAAAATTGGCCTGCTAATTATCCCAATCCTTAAACAGTCTGTCGGGCCGCCGTTAGCTTTCTTGAGCGATGTGACCTCATACACAGGAGTTGCTTAATGAAATACTTCGGCAAATTGTCGATGTTCGTCGATAAATCGTTTAAAACAGAATAAGAACGTTTCGACTCTACAAGTTTACGATAGAATGGGTATCTGTGCGTCTGTAGGGAGTATTTTCGGAGTTTTTGGAGCATTTTTCGGTATTCTATCGCTGATTTTAGATTTGTTCTTTCCCCAATCGGTTTAAGTGTTAGGTTATCTTATAGGCTATAGTATTTTTTAAATGAGTAACTTTCAATTCAAAAATAATAAAAGACCATGCATTTTTTAAAATTATGAACGTCATTATTTGTTACTTATTTTGTTGTGCTAGATTTTGTTTTTGAAGAGGCTTATCGTTTCAAATCTACTGCATCATTATTTCTCATGGTGACTTTATGTTGTGACTATAGAATAGGTGCATTATAACTAAGAAAATCATATAATTTTCATCATTGTTACTGGTTTACACTTTTTAGAAACAAATATTCGGGCTATTTTTAAATCTATAGTCGTGTACATTTACAATTACCCAGATTGAGTGTAATACCACTGACCTAACATAAACATTCATTAGATTATAGCATTGCATGAGCTTTACAAAAAACATTAGACTTTCTCATTTTCCAAGCATGATATAATAAAGGCCTTGCATTTTATATTGAATGTATTTTTGGTGGTCAATTCATGTGTTTTGGGATATAAAATACTGTTTAAATCACATCGGATAAAAATATGGAAAATATATCTTTCCCATTTTCAAATGAAAGAATTGGAACTATAGAACTTTGATCATCTCACCATGGCCTTGTGTTGTTTGGTTTGCATTTTAAAAAATATTACTGAGGTTATAGTTCAGTCGTGTAGATTTCCCCTCTTATTTAATATTTATCTAAGTTAGAGTGTCAATAACGCAACTACATCACATATTACACATCGTTACATTGATAAACAAAAATATGGACAATACATTTTGTTATTTCGCAAATGGACGAATGTGAAAACAACATACCCATGAGTCAATGAATGAGGCGTGTTAACACCGTTATAATCCGTATGAAATGTGTAATAGATCTCTGTAACGTTTGATAAACTGTCGTATACTGTTTTGAAATTCGGAACTCTCTAGTCAGTATACCTCAGGAAGTCCTATATTTTTCTCCTGTGACAACACAAGCACGTGTACCATCACACGTACATATATGTATACACATGCACACACATATGAATAGAAGGACACTGACACTGACGAGAGTAGCTGTTAACCAAACGAACTGTGGCTGTGTGCTGCCTGAAGATGAAGATGAAGATGAAGTAGTGTTCTCTGTTGTTAGGACACTGTGAGCAGTTGCTGAAACATCGTGTGGGAGAGATCACTAACATAATAAGTTTATCGGAATATACGGATAACATTAAAACAGCATTGTTTTAGAAATTTGGGTTCAAAAGTTTAATACCACCTGAATAAGTCCGATTTAAAAGATGCAAAGAACACAACAACACATAATATAAGTCTTAAAGGTGCATCCATTGTGTTTCATAAAATTTTAGTTGGCTTAAATGTGTTCCAGCACATCATATGTGCTGTTTACAATACAAACAAATTTACTCAGCTTGCATATTCATCCCCTATCGGCAAACATATCATAATTACTAGTTTCCAATTAAAATAGAGTAACATCATTATGCATGTGCAGAAACCGAAAATACACGTCCTATTCACATGCACAGTAGTCATATAACCTATTGAACATTACCAACCCAAATTTGTTATTTTGTCTGGTTTAAATAAGATTCCGAAATTACGTTTGACTCATTGGCGCGCGCCACACGCTGTGCATTGTCCGGTTTTCGATCAGAAATCTTTTAATTTTATTTTTTCAATTTTCCCATTTATAATGATAGATAATGACATTTCTATTTATTTAAGAGGGTAAAACATCTTATTACACAAACCAATTGTCCGTAGTGGTAATAACGGTGATGTGTGTAAAGCAACAATTGCATGGCGGCCATTTTATTGTGAACACATTTTATTATTTTGAATGACAAAAAACGATTCCCATGGCTTTACGGAATCATGTACACTCATTTTTAACTTGATTTTCCGAAAAGAGAAGAATGTTTTACTATTGGTGACATTATTTTTCAAATACATTTCATCGACTTATTTCAGCGAAAGAACATGCTACTGCCCCTTTAACAACCTTGAATTTACAAGTACGTAGAGCCATATGTATTCAATTGTTGTCATAGTTTTTCATTATTCCTTCACAAATTTCTTTAATAGCATTACCTGTGGTTGTTGTGATGTCTGCTGTATTGATGGGTGAACCTACAAACAAAAGTAAAGTGTCAATCTTACATATGTTCACAAGGAGTGTACTGCTCATATTCATCTCCACTGGTCTGTTATCTCCCAAGTAATGGTATTAACATATGTTCGATATTTGACTTATATGACACTTGTGATTATTGAGTGCCAGCCAGCCTGCTACAATCACTTTAATATTCCCTGAATTCCTTATTAGCTTAAAGGGACAGTAGCACGTGCCTGCCTTCACAAAGTATCAAGTTCCAAAATATAATCATTCCAAACCAACAATTAGAGTTGTCAGTAATAAAAACTGGTCCTTTTAGGGACTCAGAAATTGTTTAAGGTTGGTTTATAGTACAAAACTGTTTGGTCCAATCTGATTAAATCAAGTTCCTTACCTTTTGTAGAACATAGCATAAGAGGCTAAGATCTTATCAGATTGCATTAAATTTTGTTCTACAACTCCACAACAAATAAAGAGCAAACATTTACCTCGAAGCCATGATTTATCCTACACACACTTTTTTTTATCTATAAAATACTTTTCAATGAACTTCAGGATTATCAAACATCAGAATATGTTCATATAAAGAAATGTATTTGAAAAATAATTTCACCAATAGTAAAACATTCTTCTCCCTTCGGAAGTTAGTGTACATGTTTCGGTAAAGCCATGGGAATCATTTTTGTAATAAAAAACATAATAAATTGTGTTCACAATAAAATGGCCGCCATGCAATTTTTGCTTTATACGCAACATAGGTTTTACCACTACAGATAATTGGTTTGTGTAATAAGATGTTTTACCCTCTAAAGTTAATTTAAATGACATAAAATTTCATTATAAATGGGAAATTTGAAAAAATAAATTTTGAAAAAAAAAGTGCTACTGCCCCTTTAAGACATTCAATTTATGTCACTCGCTCTGAAACAAAATGGACACCAACAAATCATTTCATACATAAATAAAATAAAAGGCAAACGAAAGTATAGGTCGGGTTTAAAGGGTAATAATGACAACAAAACAATTAGCATCAGTATACTGTGTGGTTTATATCAAAGACGGTTTTCAGGTCATCATTGTGGCACATTATTATAAGCATACAAACAATACATGAAAAGTGGGAACTCATTGAACAGTGGCGGAGTCAAAATACGTACTGTTCAGCGATATCTGAATCCACATGATTGATTGCAAAAGCTATCAAACATTACAGCACAAGTTTCAGTGGCGTGTATCTCGACCCTGTGCATCAATGCAGGCAGTGAACAATCTGAAACAACTTTCATCCAAAAACAACACTCTGCGCCATTCCTGGGCCCCCTTTCACAAAGCACTAAGGTGATCGTAAGTCACTAAGGTAACCTTAGTGCAATGTTACAGAATGCGAGTTAAGGTTAACCTTAGTAAAGGTTGCTTTGACTTGCGAGATACGAACTCGTCTCGCCTATAGTAGTCTCTCACGTCCATGTTGAGTGGTCAAGAACATTCCTCTGAAGGGACGGTACGGTCTGATACTGCGGAACGTAGTCTCCGTAGTACTGTGCCTGGACTGTTGCGATGTCCGTGAGCCTTTGCCGCTGTTTACGCCACAGTTACGAATTTAACCGGTTACGCAAGTAAATGGTTTGTATATACCTGTTCTTCCGGTTCTGGGCCTGTCCTGAGCCCTGCCTGTCTACTGTTGTCGTTGGAGGAATCTGGCCTCCGTTAATGGCGTGCAACCGAACCTCCTTGCAATCTGGACCTGTGTTGCCCCAATCTCGTGCATATCAATAGCTCGTTCACGCTCCCCTACTGTTAATCTTGGTATTTTTTTTGTTTTTTGCTTTCATCAGCTATGTTTCCAACCTCTTGTATGGGCATATTTATACTCTACTTTAGCACTTTCATTTCGAGCTAATGGCTTAAAACGCGTTTTACCATTTTCTCGTGAGGTGGTACCATGAAAAAGGATCCGTTTCAGCGATGTGTTTCTCTCAATATCATACTCGGACAATGACTTTGTGAAGAAATTTTTTTCCCCTTTTAACACAATTCTTTTTCAGAAAATTGATTTTTCGAACCTATGCTTTCTTTTGCCTTTTAGTTTATTAGAACTTTGTTGGATTTACTGAAAGACAATGCCTTACCCTTGAACTTGAGATTCACTGACAACTCAGCGCCGCCACCGAGTGGTCTGCAGATCCACTCCCCCGCGTGTCTCGACTCGTCCAGCTGGGAGAAGAGGAAGCATCGTCCAGGAGAAGAGAAACAGTCGCAGGGACTAGACTGGACAGAGCAAGTGTCGACGTGTTTGCCCGTTGAACAGGTTTCATTCTCTATACAGAACGTTACAGTAAAACTGGCACTGTGCTCCTGATTTTCTGACGGGTTCCCTTCACAAGGCTCTTTGGTCTTTGGTGCATATCGTTCCAGATTAACGCCCTCATGGGGACAGAATAGAAGAATCGATTGGCCATGCTCAACCGGAACTGTAAATATCAAATGACGAAATTACCATTTATCTAATTTCAGACTTCTTGCATCAGAGGAATCGACCATTGCATATGTAAGTTGAATTTTATTCATTATTCAGTATTTGCTTGCGACAACGTTTTATAAGCCACTGATGCCTTTGTGAGGTCAAACTCTCGAGAGTTACAGTAAGCTACAGAATACAACTCGTGGGTGAGAAGACCCTGAAAGAACTGTTGTATTCGTGGTAATACATTACTGTCCGTTCATTTCTTTATGGTGTGACTACATATAGTGGTAATGTTGTATTTACATAACGTGATTAAAAAACATTATAAATAGTATACGTTACGTCTAATTTAAATGACGCAGTAGGCCAGGTAAATATTTACTGACAATCGTTTGTGACAATGTGATAGACACAATCAATAAATAAATTAAAAAAACAACCTGTTTGATTTTTGAAAACAACAACAGGAATAGATCGTCTGGCGTTCGAATTGAAAGATAGTCCTGAAAATCGAAAGTAAATAAAGTGAAAAATATCACATAGGATAAATACATATCTGCATAATCAATTGTAAACATAGTTATAGAGACAGAATGACAGTGATACAAAATATGTTGATAAATAAAATTTCACACTGCGTTTGTTAAGTGGCTTATTAACAGCTTTAAACATCGGGATCAGTAAATCAGTAAAAAAAAAATAGAGCCATGGGCTCTGTAGCTCATCAAGGTTTATTTTGTTTGATGATGATGATGATTGTCTCAATATAAAGCACAATCCCTAACCCTGACACATCTTAGTCTTGAAATTGAGAGAGAGCACTCAGCAAGGTCACCACACAGAAGATTATGCAATATTCTGACCCCTTGGCCAGCTGTGTTTTTTGTGGTTTACCGCCAAATTATGTAATAGACTCTGGCTTGCACTAAACACTGGCAGCAGTGATCTAACTGTATAAGGCTTAGAGAGAACAGGGAATGTGATGAATCCAATGGTACATAGTACAATTTAGAATCCCCTTGGCTAAAAAATCTCTGCACAATTTTAATAGTTCTAAGCCTTTTCATCCAAACATCTAAACATTCTGAACACAATATTCCTTCTAGTTTGTTCTGGAGAAGAAGATGAAAATAGTTTTTATGTTTTGAACTGTGAGGGCCTTTCTTTTTATAATATCCACAATTTTCAGTTCATAGGCTATTCAATAGTTCTCATTTCACATTGATTACATCAATTTGACAAACACACAATGTAGATGGTTATCTCAAGGCGTCATAGTGAGTGAAGTGTCATAAAATATCAGTACAAAATTCATTTTCAAAGGGTTTTTTAGGCTGTGGCCCATATTTTGGGTCACAGGGTCACCAAATTTACAAGTTAGAATCCCAATTGGCTAAAGAGTTTGCACACAATATTACAGCCTTCTAGGTCTTTTTGTTCCGGAGAAAAAGATGAAAACAGGATTTTAGGTAATGGCCTGTGAGGCCCTTATTTTGGGTCACAGGGTCACCTAATCTACAATTTAGAATCTCCATTGGCTAAAGAGTCTGTACACAACATTTCACTCTTCTAGGTCTTTTTTTATTCTGGAGAAGAAGATGAAAATAGGATTTTAGGTAATGGCCTGTGAGGCCCTTATTTGGGGTCACAGGGTTACCAAATCTACAGTTTAGAATCTCCATCGGCTAAAGACTCTTTACACAACATGACAGCCTTCTAGGTCTTTTAGTTCTGGAGAAAAAGATGAAAATAATTTTATCTTATCATTTCATAACCAGTCATATGCAGTTCACATATATATCATCTAAAATAAAAGAATTCTTCACTCCTCTTCAATTTAATCCTTTGTCGCTTGTCACAATTTTCAGTTCATAGGCTATTCAATAGTTCTCATTTCACATTGATTACATCAATTTGACAAACATGTCCACAATGTAGATGGTTATCTCAAGTCGACATAGTGAGTGAAGTGTCATAAAATATCTGTACAAAATTCATTTTCAAAGGGTTTTTTTAGGCTGTGGCCAATATTTGGGGTCACAGGGTCACCAAATTTACAAGTTAGAATCCCCATTGGTTAAAGAGTTTGCACACAATATTACAGCCTTCTAGGTCTTTTTGTACCGGAGAAAAAGATGAAAACAGGATTTTAGGTAATGGCCTGTGAGGCCCTTATTTGGGGTCACAGGGTCACCTCATCTACAATTTAGAATCTCCATTGGCTAAAGAGTCTGTACACAACATTTCACTCTTCTAGGTCTTTTCATTATGGAGGAGAAGATGAAAATAGGATTTTAGGTAATGGCCTGTGAGGCCCATATTTGGGGTCACAGGGTCACCTAATCTACAATTTAGAATCTCCATTGGCTAAAGAGTCTGTACACAAAATTTCAGTCTTCTGGGACTTTTCATTATGGAGGAGAAGATGAAAATAGGTTTTTAGGTTATGGCCTATGAGGCCCTTATTTGGGGTCACTTGATCACCAAATCTACAATTTAGAATCCCCATTGACCAAGGAGTCTGTACATAAAATTTCAGATCTCTAGTTTCATTGGTTCTGGAGAAGAAGTCGAAAAAGTGAAAAGTTTACGGACGGACGGACGCCATCCCATGCCATAAGCCCATCGGGCCTTTCAGGCCTGATGAGCTAAAAAAGTAACACAATCCTAGCAAGGTAGAAAAGGAGGTTGTCGCTGTTACCATAGATTTGCCTTGGCTTACCATTATCTCCGTTGGGCATGGAAAGGTTGAACTGCCCAACCCTTGCGTTGGTAAATGTCTCCTCTCTACAAAACTGTACAATATGGGGGCACTCGTCGGTAGGAGTGGGGCACTCATCTCTAGGAGAGGGGCACATTTGACACTTGGATGTTGCGGCTCCCAGGTAGATCTGGGTTACTACCACCAGTACTGAGGGAGAAAGAAAGAAGCATCATATAGTTGAGGTTATGAAACACGGCTGTGGTGTAGACCTGCCAAATTACCCGTGGTTTATTTTCACAGACCGAGACCAGCGTTTATTAATCTTTTAGCAACATTTATCATCTGACTGACACACACATAGAAATGCAATAATAAATATAGTTGAAACCGACGATAAAAGGATTCAGCGCATACATGATTCAATTATTTGAAATATAATGAATTAAGACATATTTCCAATGTTATTGCGCATCTTTAAAAACAAGTTGCAAGTTTCTAGCATGTCCCTGGGATTATTGATACCCAATATGTCTCTGTGTGGATTTTGACAATTTTCCCCATGTTTAAGTTTTTCTTTATTATAACCGGAAATGACTGTTCGCGAGCGATTTTATTATTGATTCATAAAGACCATAGTCCTGTCGTACTCTCCTGAAAAAATAGTTCAATTCAATTCAATTTATTTCAGGTACTGAAAGGCCACAGGCCTGTAGTACAATACATTTACAGCATTGAAAATACACGCACGTGTAACTGTCACGGTGCTGGTGAGGGGTATGATGTAATGGTACGTAGTACTTAGTACCTTTCACTAATAGTAGTCATCATGGCAAGAAGACAAAGTAAAATTAAATAAAATAGAGATTCCAAGTAGCCAAAAGATCACACAACCAAGCCATAAGCTATAGTATTTATTTCAATATATAACCTTATACTTATTAGACACAAACCAATACAATATTTAGAAAACGACCACCCAAGTAATAATCAAATAATTAAAGGTTACATCAATTACCTAGTTAAAGGTAACTATGAACCTGACAGTAATATGCTATACATATATTTGAATGTGCTAAAAAATACCTATTTCAAGGACACTTTTGAGCACAAGTCATATAATCAAATATGATCATGCAGTTGTTATAGAATTTAACAACTAGAAAAAACACACACGCCTAGGGTAAAGGAAAAAGTAAGGCTTACCCTAGTGCGTCTGTCCAGTGTGAGTCCTCCGTGGGAACTAACTCCTTACAGGATGTTCCACTGATATTCCTAGCTTGGAATTTTAACCATTACTATAAACTTACATGCCAACAATGGGGGAGACCTTCGTTAGAAAGCCCTAACGAAGTCACCCCTTGACATGTGTCTATAGTAATGTCAAGCTGGAACCATTCTGTGCCCTCCGGAATGTTATCAGGAGGCACAGAGGAAAACCTACAGATATGGTTACATTGATAAATTGTATGTACTCTAAGACGAGTATCGTCACAGTAACACACATGAAGATGATTCTAGTTACTTGTAACTTATATTGTTTTTTGACATATATTCTGTTCTAAATAACATTGCATGATAAATGAACATCGACAAATTTGGAAGAAATGCATTATTTTTGGTATTCAATATTTCTGTGAATTTATAAATGTTGGATGGACAATATAATATGTTTTAATATACAATTTTCTCAGGGAATCATAAACAGGGCAAATTAAAACAAAGTGATATTCATCTTCTATTTCATTAAGATCACAAAGTCTGCAAATTCGATGTTCTCTTTGGACTGAGTTGAATCGTCCATTTTCTACAAATACATCATGTGAAGTTCATCTCAGTCTGCTTAAAGCTGTTCGATGGGTAGGTTTTTTAATTATCGCCCCTGAAAGTTCACGGTTTTCAAAATTTTCTTTGAAAGGCCACTGTGAAAAAAGTATTACGAATTCGCAAAAACAAGAACAAACTTGTTATTCCCCAGTGTGTCAGCTATATATAAATAAAGTTTCGGCTCTTGGGTGCTAATATCTTCGGAGTGGTGTTTCCGCAAAAGTACATGGGGTCCGAAAATTTGAAAAAGTTAAAAAATCCAAAATGGCGGCTAAACCACGTGACTGACGATTCGCCATGATTTACTTTATTGCGGATCTTTTGGGAAAAGTTGCAAGTCTCTAGGTGCATTTTGAAAAATTTTCCATGTTAAAAATCGAAATCTGGATTCGACCTTGACCTTTAATGGCCCAAAAGCTTCGCCTATCGTGTGCTCAGTAAGGGCTATCAGACTGTAAAGTTTGGTTATATTATCTGTAGCCGTTTTCGCTAAAAGTTGTCAACAATATTGGTGCAAATAAAAATTAAAAAACACGCCAATAATAATAATAAGGATTCAGCCAAATGAATCCTTAATAAACGTTATTGAATATATATTTGTATTGGTGAACAGTTAATTATTTAACGTGAAAAATATCTGATTTTAGACGCATACGTGAACAACATATTGCTTGTTTTAAATCTTGGCTCATCTTATCTATTCGAGACCCAGTGTCTATTTCTTTCAAACGGTGAAAACGGTCGACATCTGGGGTCTATTTAAGGAAATACAGTATTTCTAATTTTATCACAGATTTTGAACATCAGGGACAGGGGTTATCATGAGAGTGTGTTTTGGGATGGTCAATATCCTGCTTTAGGAATAAACATTGTATTTTGTAAGCCTTGGTGAGCTAAATAAATATAGTGTTTATTCCTTAAGCAGGATATGTACACTGTCGGCCAAAAGAAACGCCTACTTGATTTTCCTTAAAATGAAAGATGAAATAATTTCTGAAATAAAATTAATGATGGTCTCCACGTTTTGGTGAAAACAAATCAATATGAAAGGCTCTTGAAATCGTGAAAAAACTATGATTTGAGTCAATTAAATTCATGAAAACCACGCCCAATGTAAACCGCTATTTCCGGTTGATTCACTTACGCACCATACCGATGTACATCTGTAGCATCATCATTTTATGCAAATGCGTGCCTGTATTGTTGCTCGTGGTTGTATGAAAATCGGTTTCAATTGTTTTTCTGACCAAGCACTGATCGAAAACTGAACAATTCATTTGTCTCATTCAACAATCGCCATTCTTGTATGAGAAGACAATTGCTGAAATTTGAATATATTATGCAGAACTGGTGCATCTTCATAAGGCTATAATATTGCTCAACTGTTCATTATAGTTTTTACAAAATCTGACAAGATATCTGGTAGGCGTTTCTTTTGGCCGACAGTGTATCATCCCAAAACGCACGAGCATGACATACAATGTCATTCTTCATTAATTTTGCGCAAACGGCTTGACAACATTAATATCAAAGCTGGACTTTTCTTATATTTTCTGATTTTTTTATATATGCAAATGAACAGCGTTCTATTTTCGCGGTAAAAAGACACAAAACAATGCCTCCTAAAAGATGATTTCAGTATGAGTGAAGACGGACAATATGTGACTCAAACTGCCTCTGTTACCTGTGAGTAAATGGTTTGTTCAGCAGATTTCAACTCGCGATTATCACCTTTATCATGATCAATTTTTCCGCTCTATGCATCAATGTTTGTTTTGTCATTTCTCAAATAATATTTTATGAAATAAAGCATGTATATTTAAATGAAGTTCTATCCGTAAGTACAGGCGTTCGACATGTTAATGCGTGTTACATCATTTTAATTTTCAAAAGATGTACCGTCACTTGGACTCTATAATTTGTATCTTTATAGCATATGATCCCAACGGATATTGTAAATATCCGTTGCCTTTATTCTGCCGAGAACACATCTATATTGAATGATAAATGGGGTACAAGGTAGCAAACAAGTTTTGCTTTTGGTATTAAAGAACACGATTTAAGAATCTTCACTCACACATGAAATGAAAGTGATAATTTGTTGGAAACGTCACGTCCCTTGGATAAAACCATTAGACGTAACAACGCGACACCATCAAAAAATTCAAATTCTCTGACAGCCTTTAAACTTTCACACAGTCTACCATGCAGTGGCTTTTTCAGTTTCAGAGATTGATGGAAATAGTGTGGTTCAGAAAGATAACCTTGCCGTCCGCCTCTCTTGTAATTTACATAAACGTACAACAATGGAGAAGTCATATTTTAAAAATAAATTTAAGTTAATATATATGCTAGCGTGCTTCCCGATCGGTTGGTTGTGCAGTCAGAAATTTTAAGCACAGAAAAGGCGACGGTATGTAGGAAAGCTTAAATTAGCCAGTGATGGACACTGGCGCGACGGGAGAAGTTGGAACGTATTTGACATTTCTCTTCCGCAAATCATTACAACGTTCAACCCTTAGGAAATTCTTAGGCGGGTTCATATTTCCACTGACATGACGGATTCCATCAAGTTATGTTTTGCATTGAATGTACTGATCGAACTCTCACCATACAGGAAATGTGTCAAAAGTCTTCTCGACAGGATGTTTATAATGCATCATCCCCAATGAAAAGATATGAATAATGATATCACTCGTAAACTAAGTTACGATTTTATGTGAAATGTCTCCCTTTGGCTCAAGACGAATGGCTCGAAGACGTATTATTTTTATCCTGATTTTTGCGTGGAGGGATTACCCTCCACGCATATATAGTGGCGACATTTAACTTCCGTCTATGGGCAGTTTAATGGTGTACTGCGCATGTCAATATACTCCCAGCTGTTCCGTTTCTAAGGAAGCTTCATGCGATGGAAAATGTAGGCCACGTGATATCAACTCCACTATAAACAATATCAACGCCACGCAATAACTGGCTTTGACAAAACTGGCTTTTACTGACGTATGTGATAGTGAAAAGGCTACATATCATGCTTACATTATTATCAAGAAAGAAATATATATTGACCTATATATCTGCTACACAGTTATAATTATATGTAAAATGCATTATATACTTTATGATATTATGTTATAATAAACATTTCTGCGCTGAGGAAGGAGGCTTACTAATTGTTTATATTCCAGGCCATGTCATTCACACGCTGAAGACAGGCTGATAACACTAGCTGACCTTGGAGCGATGCTAGCCGTAATGGCTCTGCCCAGTCGCTGTCGCAGACAAGTTTTAGAGGTGCCTACGTGATCTTTAACAGGGATGTGTTACTAAAATGTGAAAGCGCTCTACATAGTAATTATCCACGATTAGGGCTAATGTATGAAACTGTAAGAGCCCGAAGCTGGCATAGATCTACACACAATACATTTCCCGCGTATTTGAGTGATACAGATTGCGCGGACATTTCCTGAACAACTTGAGATTTGCTGCTTCCGAAGAAAGGTTCCTCAAACGTAAGTAGACAAAATTTATATATCATTTAGTTTAAATACAACAGCATGTTAGGACAAATACACCAGGGAAATACCATGTTTCGGCATGCTGGTATTCAATGTACTGGAATAGCATTTTTTGCTCTCATATTTTCCAAACTGTACATGCCGAGCACATGGCATTCAGATACGTTAGACCATGTTGTCATTTCGGGGAATAGACTGTTTGACGGAATTGTAGACAGTGTGAATCCTCAGCCTCTATTACATAGCGAATTGCCACATGATGTCAATGTAATGGGTCAACACATGCAACGATGTGAAGTTCCAATGTGACGAGCCCACTTGGTCCGTAGGAACGTTAACAGCAGTCTCGTATGTTGACGTATACTACGGCTGTCCCCAGCAAGGGTGCCATCAATCTAAGACCACCACCGAGATCACTGGACAGAATAATCCACCATCCCTTCGCTGTACCACCTGCAAGCAAACAACAACAGCTGCAGTGGCCGCTAAATGTTGCTTGGCTCGGATCCTCGTCATCCATGCGGATGACAGCATGGAACTGACATTTTTCACTGCACAACTGAAAGAACTTCTCAATATGTCCAATTCATCCATTGCTGACGAAGAGTTGAATATCTCTAACATTACGGACACTCTGATTGGCATCTTGCCAAAAAATGTTAAGTACACTGCAAACAAAAATGTTTGCTCGAATATCGAGCTCCAATAAACATCACTGGACAATCTTCCTGAAATCAAAGTCAAAGAGTTCACAGTTATATAATTTCAATTCCGTTACATGGTGCTTAATTAATATGTCCATTCCGTCAAATAATATTGCTCAAAATTCCAATTAAATAAAATTTCAACATTTGCTAATCCTAGTGTTGTGTTTTCACTCTAAATACTCAAGGGTTATAGGCTAGTCTATATTATTATGCGCGTTTATACCATCAGAGAAAATCAGGATCCTTGCCGTAAGTTTCACTGCTGTTACGGAAATTAGTTCATTCCGAGTAAAATATATATTTGACAATATCACATACATATGCAACATTATTGGATACGAATGAAATACTAATTGCTTACAAAGGTGATAAATATTGCGTACAATTGTGATATTTTTTGTTAGTATGCAGCAGTACATATGGAAGAAATGAATTTGCTTTACCGTGTTGGATCCTGTTATTATTAATACTCTAAATCATCAACAAACATTTAATGCTCCTGTTCGCTAGGTTGTCATTCACTACATCTATATTAAAGCTATTCTGTTTCTGTCATATCAACAATAATTGCCCTCCACGTATTGGATTCCTTTTTTGAAAGGCAGCCACTTGTTTCTTATCTTTTGTACTTTTCTTGTACGAAGTATGTTAAAAGTAACGGTTGGTCCGATTTGAATGACATCATTTTGGGGATGATAACCCGTGACCTCCTCTCAAAAATGACGTGTTATTTTCGACTTCTTTCTTGAGTTATCTCCCTTGAGGTCAAAACTTCAAACCTAAATAGCTCGAAAGCTATTCAATATATTTTCACAAAACTGTCACCAAACTGCGGGCAACTATATTCCCTAACCAATTAGGCTCATGACACCTATTACCGGTAGGCCTATATTCAAGATATATGACTTGTTAAGAGGGTTCTTTTGGTCGAATTTTGAATGATTGTCATGCCACGTCTGCCATTGAACATGGTAATTTTTAAAAGTGCGAATTTTGGTTTCATGTTCCAAGAAACATAATTATATAAAAAATGAAGATATGTCAAAGTCAACTATTGCAAACTAATCCAGATACATTACTTAACATTTCTTTTTCAGATCTATAGGCCTATCATGTAAAAGTTGAGGCCACAATTTAAACATTTCCTAAAAATATGAATTTCAAATTTCGTGATTTTAAGACTTTAGAAGGGTATTTTCATTAGAGAATTGTCCATCGTAAACAATTAAAGATACCAACATGCATGTTCTTCGTTGTGGGTCACATACATGCATACATACATACATATATACATACATACATACATACATACATATATACATACATACATCCATATATGCATACATACATACATACAAACATACATATATACATACATACATACATATATACATACATACATACATACATACATACATACATCCATATATGCATACATACATATATACATACATACAAACATACATATATACATACATACATACAAACATACATACATACATACATACATACATACATACATACAGACATATATACAGACATACATACATACATATATACATACATATATACATACACATGCATGCACACACAGAGGAATAGAGAGACAGACAGACAGAGAGACAGAAAGAGAGACAGACAGACAGGCAGACAGGCACAGATAGACAGGCACAGAGAGACAGACAGAGAGAGACAGACAGAGAGACAGAGGCCTAGAGAGACAGAGGCACAGAGAGAGAGGCACAGAGAGACAGTCACACAGAGAGAGGCACAGAGAGACAGACAGAGGCACAGAGAGACAGAGGCACAGAGAGACAGACACAGAGAGAGAGAGACAGACAGAGAGACAGACACAGAGAGACAGCTTAAATAACTTAATAGAGCATAATTATTGTAAAATGTGATTTATCTAGCGTTCTCAGCATCTGACTGCATGCTCTCTGTTCCAAGAAGATTTTGCCGCATCCTTTCTCTTGGAGGTCAGTGTTACTCACCGGGTCACTTCAACAGCATGTGCTTTGTTCATAAACATCCGCTGTTGAGGAATATGAGTGAATTTGGGTTAGTTTCACATTATCGGAAATATATATTCAGGGTTCCTCAAGAAACGTTTAACGACTAGTGCATTGCTGGGGAAGTTAACTGTGAACTCTCGCCTTTGAAATTTTATCCGATTCCGTTTTGACAGGATGTGTTTGATTACTCACGCAATGAGAGAATGTGGATCATGTATGATTCATTTTCGTTATCTTATAACACTGTCATTATACACTCACATGTGAAACCATAATTTTTTACCTCTGTATACTATATAACGCAGTATGTAAAACCTTAAGATATTGGCTTCGAATGAGTTTTAGAAATTCACGGCAATTAGATGACACTTAAAGGGGCAGTAGCACGTTTTTTCGCTGAAATAAGTCGGTGAAATGTATTTCAAAAGTAATGTCACCAATAGTGCAACATCCTTCTCTCTTCGGAAAATCAAGTTAATAAATGAGTGTTCATGGTTCCGTAAAGTCATGGAAATCTTTTTTTGTCATCCAAAATAATAAATTGTGTTCACATTAAAATGGCCGCCATGCGATTTATGCTTTATACGCATCATCGTTATTACCACTACAGATAATTGGTTTGTGTAATAAGATGTTTTACAATATAAAGTAAATATACATAACATAAACTATCATTATAAATGGGAAATTTAAAAAAATAAAATTTGCAAAAAACGTGCTACTGCCCCTTTAACACAATAATTGTATTTCAACTGTGGTTCTACTAGGCATACTGTAAAAGATGGAGTGGAGTCATGGAGTGGAGCTGATTCTATAAACAAGCATTACACAGTAGAATGTTTATAAACAGAATGTCCCTAGGACTCCATAAGTCTACGTGACAGACATCAGTTTGTATTAGGAACATATTTTATTTATTGCATTTCCACTCTGAAGCAACTACACCACCATTTGTAATTCTGTTTAAAATACATGTTCTGTTATTTTCCTTTGTTTAACAGTTTAACTTCTATTCTCTGCAATTATACATTGCTGAAGGATATACTTCATCAATGTCTAAATTTACATAGAGCAATGAAGAAAACTCTTCATGTATTAAATTGTAATGTGTAGTAGCTTTTAAAGATTTTTCTGAAAGTGAACATTTAGCGTCTGAGAGTGCATAGAGATTTACACACAGAGAGAGAGAGAGAGAGAGAGAGAGAGAGAGAGAGAGAGAGAGAGAGAGAGAGAGAGAGAGAGAGAGAGAGAGAGAGAGAGAGAGAGAGAGAGAGAGAGAGAGAGAGAGAGAGAGAGAGAGAGAGAGAGAGCACTGAAAGAATAAAATTGTCGTTTTGACAACCTTTTACATTGTCAGTCATGGTATGACAATGAGCATTGTCATATTGTACAACTTTATGTTGTTATCATGACAATGAGCGTTGTTAATTTGACAATGAAAGTAGTAAATGTGACATATCAGGCTCAATTGTAAATTTACATTGTCTTTCACTATTATACCAACAACGTGTTTGAAAGGCACGCATCGATGACATTACTTCATTACAGCTACATTTGATGATAAAATGTGCTTGATCCAAGTTGACAAGTGTTCGTTGTCATTCTGACAACCTAAAAGTTGTCAAATCGCTGACGCATGCGTCGTCGTTACTTCCTTTCGCTTCAAGGTCAACAGAAACGTAACGAACTCAACAACGGTAATCAGAAGATATCGAAGATCATAGTAAGTATTGTAATTGAAATTTCTTGCACCCATAATCAATATTGAACAAAGAATACATATGTAAAGTTTCATGAGTTTATTTCAAGCCTAAATAATGTTTATGAATGAAATACTCATGCATTTGACGTGTCCATTTCAAGTTTATGATATTACATCATTTTGGTTAGTTTAAAGGATAATTTCCCCTATATTTAGCCTTATTGAAACGATATTTATGTTTAGAAAACATTGAAGAGGTAAAATATACATTTAAAGTCGTAAAACACTGTCATACGCTTCCCACGATTCAATTGACAACCATGATTGTCGAATTGACAACCGTGATTGTCGAATTGACAACGTGATGACAACTTTTTAGAGTTATCTCCTTGTCTTCTCATAAGCTTGAATGCATGTCTTAACTCTTTCAAAGTGTAGGCCTTCTCTTGGGGTGAAACAAATTCAGGTTCAGGTGATTATGCATTTTGTTGTCAGATGATTATGATATGTTTAAAAAGTTCCAATTATTATCATAAATGTCTCAGTTATTTTCTTCTAATTTTCCACTTTTCACTGATAGGTGTTCTTGGAAGGTGAGCTTTCCGTGAGACCACTGCACTTTATAGAAGATTCTGAAGGAAGAACATAGAGATCTCTTGGTACTCACATCCAGGCTGTATCTATCGGGTGAGTTGTGATAATAAATTAATATAATAACTTTTTTTGTTTCTATCTGTTTATATATTTAAAGTATGTGTTTAGTCTTAGTAAGAATATTATAATTTAATAGATAAATAGTTTACATAATTTGTATTAAAAGATGTGATATGTAGGATAAACATTTACACGTTTTTACATCTAAATGCTTTCTATATTTCATTCTAAATTTCCAATACTAGGACTTCATTTCATTTTACAGGTACAAAGGAGCGATCAGACGCGACACACTGGAAATATTTCGATGATATATATTTGAAATATTTCGATGATAAATATTTCGATATTTCGACACAGCCCGTGGAACTATCGGGGCATGGCATGGGAGAGTAGTACAGTGAGAGATAACTTGTTTACTCGACCAGAAGAGGGTTTGAGGAAGCATGTTTCTTTGGAGTCACGTGTTTGCAAGATTTACATTGCTTAGGTCGAACTGATTATCTATATACTCACACCTCCAGTTGTGAATTCACCTTGGAATATGAACACTAACATGGACCATTCTGGATTATGACATAAGGATGTGATAATTTCGTTGATCAACTGTGTATGCAATTTTTATCATATAATTGATTTACTCTTTATCTCCTGCTGTTGTGAATAAACAGTCATCAACATCATATTTTGTTTATTATTTTTAAGCGTCAAGTAACTCCAATGGTTAATCAGGATTTGACAATTATGTAGGATCTATTCATGCTATTTATAAATAAATATTTTGATGAGTTTATTTAAAGTCAAGCTTAAAACAACTTGTCCATTGTCCTTTTATTATGTTTCCTTACAGGTTTGGCTTTTTTATTCGACGAAGTAAGATAGCAAAATTGCAATATATTGTCAACCATTTGACAATATATTGACAGCTATCTGACAATACACACACCTGAATGACAACCTAATCAGGTTGTCACTAGGTTGCCGGTTGTCAAATTGACATCTTGCATATTCATCTCAGGCACCGTAGGACTACAACTTTTTTATTGTCAAATTGACAACCTTCACAGTCCAGAATGACAACCTAAATGGGTTGTCAATATGTTGTCGATTGTCAAATTGACAACTTGCATATTCATCTCAGGCACCGTCCGACTACAACTTTTTAATTGTCAAATTGACAATTTTTTATTTACAGTGAGAGAGAGAGAGAGAGAGAGAGAGAGAGAGAGAGAGAGAGAGAGAGAGAGCAGTTGAAGACTCAAAGGTGAAGATCACTGATACGGAGTTGACAGGCCACTATACTGGTACTTCCTCGGTTACTGTTTATATCTGGTCTGTTGCTGTTTTGCATGGCGGCTGGGAATGGGTTTAATAAATATATCACATCACAGTATCAAATTCCATAACTCCAAGACTCCACTCCACGACTCCACTCCAGCTTTTACAGTATGCCGTTCGACTACTTATGCGTCATATATTTGTAGGCCTAATATTTTATTCTCACATGTATGGATGTTTTTTAGGAAATGTTTTGCCTGGCTTCCAATTTTGGACTTGAACTCTGACACCAAGCTCTATAGATATTGTATTTATCGAGAATATGTATACAAGCATTTAGCTCATAACAAACATTTAGCTTGTATAAATGATTAACGACTAAGAAACACACGAATGTCGGAAACTTAATTTTGAAACTGACAACATCACTTAGATGCCTTTACACAGACATAACGACCGCTGTGCGTCCTCTGTGCGACCAAAAAACATAACAGATCGACGTTGGACGCTCAAGGGAGGCAGAATGGTTGCTAAGGTCGTGAGGAGGTGGCACAAGGGATGTTGAGACATCGCAATTGATCGCCAAGAACGCGGAGGACGCCAACAAATTTTAAACATGCTCAAAACTTCCGCAGAGGGGTCGCCGACGATTCTAGTCGCTCAAGGGTTGCTCCCATGACGCAGAGAGGTCATACAATGGACGTTCTAAGGTCGCAAAGGACGCTCAATGATCGCCATGTAAGAAATTCGCTAAGGTTGGGCGATGCCTCTGCCTCCATTGTGCCTTCCCACTGCGTGTTGTACCTTCTTTCTGCATTCACTCAGCCTTCTGTGAGCGTCCTCGTAAATTCTCCAAAAAACAGATGGTCGATTCTCACATGTTTCCTTGTTTCTGTTGGCAAATCTTTGATAAGACTATGCCACCAAGACAACAGAAAGGTCAAGCAAATAAAGATGTATAAACTCACTTGTAAAGAAACGCCATCACATATTTAACGGAACGGAATGCTGCTGTCGGTCGATTGTAAATGTCTTTGATAATAACAAGTTTTGTAAAGAAGTACGCACACTTTCATTCATTCGGGTTTGATACTTTTATCATGATCTTTATTCAAACACATACGGGTGTTGGAATAGCTTTTTTTGTCCAGAATGTTGGGTTATTTTCTTTACAAATTACGAAATACCGAAAATAGGACATCGTAAAACAAGCCAAAATTCCCCTTTTTACTCTCTTTTTACTTTTTTTATCTCCCCGTTAAGAAGATTTAAAAAAGAGACTAGTTTTTACAAGGCATGATTTTCAGTATGAACAGATAATGTTTCATAAACTTAAATGTAACCTATTGGAATGATGAAGTCCTGTTTCATTCACATGTTTACCAGTGGATTGAATAATTTCATGTATTTTTGTATATTTACTTCTTTAGTGTTTTTTTTATCATATTTTTCTGCAAAAAAACACTTTTATTTGTATTTATTGCAGCTACAGAAGCTGATTGGTTGGTTTAGTTTGACTGTTGGAATGGGACTGAAACAATTGAGACTAATGCAGCTTATTATAGACCCTAGTCTATCCAGGTTGCCGAATGCTCCCAGGGATCACTGAAGCATTGTTCAGGTATCGCAAAGGAGGCAGAAGGGTTGCTTCATGGTCGGCCAACTGTCGCCATAGTCGTGAATGGAGACACAGCGAAGGCACATAGGAAGCACAGAGGAAGCACAGAGGAAGCACAGAGGAGGCACAGAGGAGGCACAGAGGAGGCACAGAGGTGGCTGACGGGTTGTACGGGGATCGCCCTTGATGCTGAAATGTTGTTAGGGTTGCACAGTGAACGCCGAGCGAAGGCAGTGTGGAGGCTCCGTAAACGTGCAGGTCGTTCAAAGATCGTATTACGTATTTCGTCAAAGATCGAATTACCGTTATTTGCATTTTAGGTCGTACAAAGGACGCACGAAGATAGTAGGAGCATTTACACAGAAACATGATTTCGCGAAATCAGCCGACCATTGAGCGTCCTGTCCATTTTTTTGGTCGCTCAATGGTCGTACGAAGGACGCGGCTCTGTGTAAAGGGGCCTTTAGGAAGTCGCTCACTGCTTGTTGAAGCGCCAACTGCTTTGCTCGTCTGTTGGTCTGTGATGTGGGGAGGATGTATTTGTGCTAGATTATGATCGGCTAGGCATGCCCCGGACTGTGTCAAAAGTAAGAGCCTTTAAAACAGTCTAAATCCTTATTCAACAAGTCTAGATAAACTGAAATTGAAAAGAAATAAAATCAATTTCAATGAATGAAGGTCGAGTAATTATTAAATTCCATTATCATAGACACAATTTTTGTTAGTAAATTTATAACAGAGTTATGCCGAATGGGTAAGCTGTTGGTACAGTCAGTGTTGGTGGTTAATTGCCTAGATCTTGGCAGCCTGAGGATGTGCTTTCGAATCCAGCAAGGGACTCGTCCCGATTTTTACTATTTATGACGAAGGAAATTACAAAGTAAAGAATCTGTAATAATCGCGGAATCAAGTTTTAAATGCGATAACTGTAGATTTCCTATAACTGATATGCTGTTATCAAATTAGCATAATTCAGGTGCACGTATTGTTGTTTATATGCGTCAACATGGAACATATACAGATGATTAGTGCCCCAGATACACGCATCAAGTACATATAACGTTTATAAGATGTGTGTCACATTTATCGTAACTGTTAACAACTTGATGATTTGTTGATCTCCGTTTCCTGAAAACATTCTATGAAAACATGGCATATTTTGATTATGACGTCATGATAGCATCGTGTTTGGTTTGGAAATGTTGATGGAAGCACGGTGGCAATTTGTCATTTAAACCAAATTGTAAACTTCCCCGCACTTAGAATTACATAATGGTGATGTCATGCACATTGGATATTATATGAGTGTCCATGTCATAGCATGTTTACGACACGTGTATCCACAGAGAGCCGATACCGAAACACCGATATTTAGGCGCGATTAAATATAGTACGATATTGACACGAATAAAATGGTTTGTTAATTACCGAGTCCTGAAATTGAGGAAAATACGCTAAAATCTACTTTCAAGCATAACCTGGCTAGCCGCCATCGTCGTCGCAACGTCATTGACATTACCATGACAAAGTGATATTAGCCTTAGGTCATCATGTGAGAAATATGAACTCCTATACGAATGTCCTAGTATATAATACACTCGTTTATTGCCTAAGAAGACAATCACTTTGGGGATACTATTTTTCATGCAACACCATAGGGGAAACTATGACTTTGTCATGGTAACTTGACGTCATTTACAATGGTATGACGTCATATTTTGTCTATGACGAGTTTGAGAAGTCTTCTTATTCAACTTCACCAATGAGATGCGAGCTTTGTTTGAGTTAACACCCCAGTACCGTTGTCAAGCGAGGGGTCGTGTCGTAACATTGAAAGTGTTATAACATTATCTGCTTTAGGGACGAATCTATAGCTACGGTAGATTCGCAAACGTCCTGTGATCAGTACGACTGGAGATAGGACTACACGTAGTTTGATCAGTATACATCAATGCTACATTTGTTCACAGTTAAAATGGCATTGTTTAAGTGATAATAATATTATATTTATAATGCGCACATACCAATGCTCAACGCATGCTCGGGGAGCTACACAATTATTGCCCTGAAGGAATCGTTCTTTCGGTGCCGCCTATGAAGCGCTCCGCGCGACCGTATAGGTCCATACATTCCCATGTTTAGGTACCCGTTTGTACAGCTGGGTGAACTGAGTGCAATGTAGATGAACACAGTATAAGACCGTAGTCACAAATGTTTGGTGTCTCCATCGGGATTCGAACCCGGGCCGTTGGTGTGAGAGGCAGAAATACTAACCACTACACCAATGTGCTGATATTGTCGTCATTCAAGCTAAGAGTTTTGAAAATGTTTCTCATAGACAGTGTACTGTAAGTTTCGGAGCCGTAACACTTTCCAATTATCAGAGGGCAACTAAATGTTACTCCTATGCATATAATACGGGGGATATATAGTCGTTGGCTCCGTCTGTTCGTGATCACATCGTTTCCGAGCAGTACTTGGCCAATCCTCACCAAATTTGGTATACAGCCTCCCCATATCATGTAGAAGATGTGCCTTTGAGGGGTTTAAACTTTTTGAAAAACAATTGTTTTGTTTCCATGGTTACAATTTGGACTTTGTCTATTTGAAGGGTACAGCAGATCTCTAAAACTATTTGACCATACCTCCCCAAATTTGGTGTACTGCCTCCCCATATCATGTAGATGTGCCTTTTGGGGGTTTCAACTTTTTTCAAATTTTATTTATTTTTGTTTCCATGGTAACAATTTTGATTTGGTTTATTGGAAGGGCAGAGTTTCTTTCCGAAGCGGATTTTGAAAACTGTTATAAACATAAAAATATATATTATAATGTCCCTGACTTTAACGTATTTCTAAATGCCCTGTGAATATACAATTTATATACTTTTACCTGTTAAATGGTATTTTTATTGTTAGTATAACAGCGAAAATGACACATATTCATGTATATATTCTCATTGATTATACGATTCATCAAAATACCTAGTTGGGTATAATATATATTTCATTGAATAGCTGTAGGAACTACATAATTGAACCAAATAGTAAATAAATAAATGCCCAAAACGATTTGTTTCAATTTCCTTGAGCAATCAACTGTGTTCTACGTGAATTTCGTTTGTTTGTTTATAGTGTGTGGATAGACCACACTGCCTGAATATAATAGACTTGATCTATATATATATATATATTTATCACCCAAAACTGTGTTCCACAGGAGATATCGCTAGTGTGAGATCAAGCGATATCTCCTAGGAGATATCGTTTGGGCAGTAGATTTTGCACAATGCCCTGTCACCGGTAACTACATGACATCACAATGCTTTTACATCATCAAGTAATGACATCACAATGCTATGACGTCATAAACATGATGACGTCACAATGCTATGACCTCACCGCACTGGAAGTCAAAATGCAGAAATGTGCTCAGAGATGTACACTATTTTCACTTAAACGTAATAAGAATGATTTTGGATGATAAATAGAATCTCACCCTCGTGTTTTCTGATATCAAATATATCAACACTCGTTGATAAAAATAAAAATATCCTCGGCAAGCCTCGGATATTTGTAACTTTTATCAACTCGTGTTGATATATTTGATATCAGAAGACACTTTGGTGAGATTCTCTATATATATATATATATATATATATAAGTAAATTTAAATAATACACTGAAGACGTATATCAACTTTCATAATCAATACTTTATATTCCGATATGCATATTTCGGCTTCTTGTTTCGAAGCCTCATCAGGGAATAATTGTTTGAAGCATAGCAGTAGTCTTATAGTCTCTGTAAAAATGTCTGTCTTGGCAACACAGGTTGCTAATAGCGTCAAAGCAATCAACAAGCGTCTTTGAGAGTTATCCCCACTATAATCTGATTGGTCTTAATTGGCCGTGATAGGATTAGGGATTATGGTGTTAACTGCTGTTATATATATTTAGACATGGACTTAAACTAGCTCAGGGTAACACACTTGACTTCATTCATTCTTTCATTCATTGGAAGTCACAATGTCTGCCGAAAATGTGTATGAACTAAACTGAAACTGTGTCTGTGCAATTCTAAAATTATTTATGTATTCATGAGGTTTGAAGACATGGGATAGGTATATAATTTACAGATAATAACAATGTTATCACAGTATTTTAGTCTGTGTCAAAACGCTAACAACTGCACACTTGTTGCTTGTTCCACATGTAGCCGAAGAGAGTTTTTTATGACATAATATATAATTAAGTCTCTTTTTTCTTGAAAACGATAATTTGGAATACTGATAAGTTTTAACCAAAGTTTTACACAACGAATAGAAACTATATATAATGTGAGTATCAACCACTTTCACCTTTCACGACTTCGTTGCCGACTTTCCACCCAAGACAAGTTTACAAGCTAGAACGTGCGCCGATTCAAATCAACCTGACATGACGTCATCGGAGGTTTATGGTTGAAATAATGACCGCAGACCGAGTGAATATCTGTGATAACCATCGAGCGGTACGCGAGATGGTTATCACAGATATTCACGAGGTCGAGGTCATTATTTCACATACACCACATGGTTATGATTGATAAAGTGTAAGGGCTATCAGACTGTAAAGTTTGGTTGAATTATCTGTAGCCGTTTTCGCTAAAAGTTGTCAACAAGATTGGTTCAAATAAAAATTAAAAAACACGCCAATAATAATACTAAGGATTCAGCCAAATGAATCCTTAATAAACGTTATTGAATATATATTTGTATTGGTGAACAGTTAATTATTTAACGTGAAAAATATCTGATTTTAGACGCATACGTGAAAACATATTGCATGTTTTAAATCTTGGCTCATCTTATCAATTCGAGACCCAGTGTCTATTTCTTTCAAACGGTGAAAACAGTCGAGATCTTGGGTCTATTTAAGGAAATACAGTATTTCTAATTTTATCACAGATTTTGAACATCAGGGACAGGGGTTATCATGAGAGTGTGTTTTGGGATGGTCAATATCCTGCTTTAGGAATAAACATTGTATTTTGTAAGCCTTGGTGAGCTAAATAAATATAGTGTTTATTCCTTAAGCAGGATATGTACACTGTCGGCCAAAAGAAACGCCTACTTGATTTTCCTTAAAATGAAAGATGAAATAATTTCTGAAATAAAATCAATGATGGTCTCCACGTTTTGGTGAAAACAAATTAATATGAAAGGCTCTTGAAATCGTGGAAAACTGTGATTTGAGTCAATAACATTCATGAAAACCACGCCCAATATAAACCGCTATTTCCGGTTGATTCACTTACGCACCATACCGACGTACATCTGTAGCATCATCATTTTATGCGAATGCGTGCCTGTATTGTTGCTCGTGGTTGTATGAAAATCGGTTTCAATTGTTTTTCTGACCAAGCACTGATCGAAAACTGAACAATTCATTTGTCTCATTCAACAATCGCCATTCTTGTATGAGAAGACAATTTCTGAAATTTGAATATATTATGCAGAACTGGTGCATCTTCATAAGGCTATAATGTTGCTAAACTGTTCATTATAGTTTTTACGAAATCTGATAAGATATCTGGTAGGCGTTTCTTTTGGCCGACAGAATCATCCCAAAACACACGAGCATGACATACAATGTCATTCTTCATTAATTTTGCGCAAACGGCTTGACAACATTAATATCAAAGCTGGACTTTTCTTATATTTTCTGATTTTTTTATATATGCAAATGAACAGCGTTCTATTTTCGCGGTAAAAAGACACAAAATAATGCCTCCTAAATGATGATTTCAGTATGAGTGAAGACGGACTTTCGGTAAATAAATATGTGACTTTAAACTGCCTCTGTTACCTGTGAGTAAAGTGTTTGTTCAGCAGATTTCAACTCTCGATTATCACCTTTATCATGATAAATTTTGCCGCTCTATGCATCAGTGTTTGTTTTGTCATTTCTCAAATAATATTTTATGAAATAAAGCATGTATATTTAAATGAAGTTCTATCCGTAAGTACAGGCGTTCAACATGTTAATGCGTGTTACATCATTTTAATTTTCAAAAGATGTACCGTCACTTGGACTCTATAATGTGTATCTTTATACGCATATGATCCCAACGGATATTGTAAATATCCGTTGCCTTTATTCTGCCGAGAACACATCTATATTGAATGATAAATGGGGTACAAGGTAGCAAACAAGTTTTGCTTTTGGTATTAAAGAACACGATTTAAGAATCTGCACTCACACATAAAATGAAAGTGATAATTTGTTGGAAACGTCACGTCCCTTGGATAAAACCATTAGACGTAACAACGAGACACCATCAAGAAATTCAAATTCTCTGAAAGCCTTTAAACTTTCACACAGTCTACCATGCAGTGGCTTTTTCAGTTTCAGAGATTGATGGAAATAGTGTGGTTCAGAAAGATAACCTTGCCGTCCGCCTCTCTTGTAATTTACATAAACGTACAACAATGGAGAAGTCTTATTTTTAAAATAAATTTTTAAGTTAATATATGCTAGCGTGCTTCCCGATCGGTTGGTTGTGCAGTCAGAAATCTTAAGCACAGAAAAGGCGACGGTATGTAGGAAAGCTTAAATTAGCCAGTGATGGACACTGGCGCGACGGGAGAAGTTGGAACGTATTTGACATTTCTCTTCCGCAAATCATTACAACGTTCAACACTTAAGAAATTCTTAGGCGGGTTCATATTTCCACTGACATGACGGATTCCATCAAGTTATGTTTTGCGTTGGTTGTACTGATCGAAGTCTCACCATACAGGAAATGTGTCAAAAGCCTTCTCGACAGGATGTTTATAATGCATCCCCAATGAAAAGATATGAATAATGATATCACTCGTAAACTAAGTTACGATTTTTTTTGTGAAATGTCTCCCTTTGGCTGAAGACGAATGTCTCGAAGACGTATTATTTTTATGCTGATTTCTTCTTATCTTTTGTACTTTTCTTGTACGAAATATGTTAAAAGTAACGGTTGGTCCGATTTGAATGACATAATTTTCGGGGATGATAACCCGTGACCTCCTCTCAAAAATGACGTGTTATTTTCGACTTCTTTCTTGAGTTATCTCCCTTGAAGTCAAAACTTCAAACCTAAATAGCTCGAAAGCTGTTCAATATATTTTCACAAAACTGTCACCAAACTGCGGGCAACTATATTCCCTAACCAATTAGGCTCATGACACCTATTACCGGTAGGCCTATTTTCAAGATATATGAATTGTTAAGAGGGCTCTTTTGGTCGAATTTTGAATGATTGTCATGCCACGTCTGCCCTTGAACATGATAATTTTTAAAAGTGCGAATTTTGGTTTCATGTTCCAAGAAACATAATTATATAAAAAATGAAGATATGTCAAAGTCAACTATTGCAAACTAATCCAGATACATTACTTAACATTTCTTTTTCAGATCTATAGGCCTATCATGTAAAAGTTGAGGCCACAATTTAAACATTTCCTAAAAATATGAATTTCAAATTTCGTGATTTTAAGACTTTTGAAGAGAATTTTAATAGAGAATTGTCCATCGTAAACAATTAAAGATACCAACATGCATGTTCTTCGTTGTGGGTCACATACATACATACATACATACATACATACATACATACATACATACATACATACACACATACACACATATATACATAAGCATGCATGCACACACAGGGAGAGAGAGAGAGAGAGAGAGAGAGAGAGAGAGAGAGAGAGAGAGAGAGAGAGAGAGAGAGAGAGAGAGAGAAAGAGAGACAGACAGACAGACAGAGAGACAGGCAGACAGACAGGCAGACAGACAGGCAGACAGGCACAGATAGACAGGCACAGAGAGAGAGGCACAGAGAGAGAGAGACAGACAGAGGCACAGAGAGACAGAGGCACAGAGAGACAGAGGCACAGAGAGACAGACAGAGAGAGAGGCACAGAGAGACAGACAGAGAGAGACAGACAGAGGCACAGAGAGACAGAGGCATAGAGAGACAGAGGCACAGAGAGACAGACAGAGAGAGAGAGGCACAGAGAGAGAGACACAGAGAGACAGCTTAAATAACTTAATAGAGCATAATTATTGTAAAATGTGATTTATCTCGCGTTCTCAGCATCTGACTGCATGCTCTCTGTTCCAAGAAGATTTTGCCGCATCCTTTCTCTTGGAGGTCAGTGTAACTCACCGGGTCACTTCAACAGCATGTGCTTTGTTCATAAACACCCGCTGTTGAGAGATATATGAGTGAATTTGGGTTTGTGTCACATTATCGGAAATATCTATTCAGTGTTCCTCAAGAGACGTTTAACGACTAGTGCATTGCTGGGGAAGTTAACTGTGAATTTTCGCCTTTGAAATTTTCTCCGAATCCGTTTTGACAGGATGTGTTTGATAACTCACGCAATGAGAGAATGTGGATAATTTAACATGAGGTTTGAAGACATGGGATAGGTATAGAATTCACAGATAATAACAATGTTATCACAGTATTTTAGTCTGTGGCAAAACGCTAACAACTGCACACTTGTTGCCTGTTCCACATGTAGCCGAAGATAGTTTTTTTATGACATAATATATAATTAAGTCCCTTTTTTCTTGAAAACGATAATTTGGAATACTGATAAGTTTTAACCAAAGTTTTACACAACGAATAGAAACTATATATAAAGTGAGTATCAACCACATTCACCTTTCACGACTTCGTTGCTGACTTTCCACCCAAGACAAGTCTACAAGCTAGAACGTGCGCCGATTCAAATCAACCTGACATGACGTCATCGGAGGTTTATATGTACATATCAACCTAGGGATGTCGCGATAACTGCAAAAATATATCCTCGTTTTCGGATACTGAAAATCCCGGTTCCGCCTCGTCTTACTAATGAATGAATGAATTGGTATGATTACTATACGATTTAGTAAGCGTGTAAAATGATTTAGTAAGCTAACTAAATGATTTAATAAGCTTACTTATTCATTAATATTTCCCCCATTTTTAGCCAATGAAAATATGTTCTCGTCACCCCAGTATTTCCAGATTTTAGTCTGAAGCCCAGACCCCGGTAAACGTCATATAGGAGTCCGAAAATTAGCATGTTCTAGTATTGTCTTGTATATTCAGAAGAACATAACGCAAGATTAATTATGTATGCAATCTAAATAATGCTTACATCTACTTAAGTGGAATTTATAGCACAAGATTTTCTATAGTATACCTTAGTATGAAAATATTAGCCATGCATGTTGTCGTCATCGTGAGAGACATAATAGCAGTAGACATAATAATGGATAGAAATTTTCATAAATTCCGTAATTGTTGAACATTCTGCTTTTCAAACAGGGCAGACATTTTATAATACATGTAGTTAGGCTTATTTACCAAATATGTTTTTAAATATACATTTCTAGTGTCTTCAAATTTGGTACAGTGAAATAGATAATGAAATTAATTTCCGACTTGCGAAGGGCATGATGGACAAAATCTTCCTTTTGAGTTAATATTTTCCCAGCGACCCGTTTCGATTGGTAATTTTTGATTAGCGGTTTTAAATTTGATTAAAATATTACAAAGCTTGGTTCCTAGTTTACGTTGAAGTGAAGAAATGTTGTAATGTGAGTTCATACATTCATAAATAAGTCCTTTAGAAGATAATGACATAAAGTTGTTAATCAATTGGAAGGATTGGTCTGATATTCTAAGTTTAACGGCATTTTTGAACCATGAAAAGGAATCTATATCTTGAGATTGCCATATATTGGACATACCAATATTATCTAATGTTGTTTTGATGAAGTCGAGCCATCAATTATTATGGTTATTTTTCACGAAAGTTGTCAATGATATCTGATATAATGCTGTAATCGTCACTGAGAATTACATTTTCCTGATAGGGTCTACTATTCTTGACCAGAAACACAACATGCGCAGTTTGATTTTATCAGCAAGTGCTGATCTTCCTGTTTCATGATATATCATATATGTCGGGGTACTGCGTCTAAGATTCAAAATATATCTTATGAAATCAGTTTGTATCCTTTCAATTGCTTTTATATTTTCAAATTTCGCTATACCATAGAGCAATATAGGGCAGATAGTACAATCCAATAGATAAAGTTTATGGACATGTCAATATTTCTCAAACGCTTATACAACAAGTGCATAGCTTTATTTGCCTGAGCAATATTAGATTTGCTGGAGTTAAGATAAGAGCGATTATTACTAAAAACAACACCAAGATATTTATATTGATTTACAAGCTCAATGTTATCTTGACCAATCATAAAGTTGTAATCTGTCGTGAGAATCGTCTTTCCGAAGATAACTATTTTTGTCCTTTGAGTATTTATTGTTAAGTTGTTTTTTAAACAATAGTCATAAAAACAATTTAGGGAAAGTTTGCAATTCTTTGGGGTCGTCTGATAATATGACGGTATCGTCGGCATATAATAATACAAGGAGGCGGACACATATGTACATATCATTATCATCAAGTGTTACGGTTACTCCTTCAATATTATTTCTAAGGAGGGAGTTTTCTAAATCATTTAAATACAATGCAAAAAGTAAAGGAGACAAATGTTCTCCTTGTCGCACACCATTTTTACACACAAAAAACTGGGAGCGGTGACCATTTTGTTCCACACAAGATCTGATGCCTTGATACATAGATTTGATTACATTAAATATATTACCGTTAATGTTGTAATTTAGGATTTTATTCCAAAGAATTGATCTGCTTACATTATCAAATGCCTTACTGAAATCTACAAAGGCGCAGAATAGCTTGCGCTTGCGTTTCTGTAATAAATCGGATAAAGTATGAAGTTGATCAATTAGCGATTACTTTTAAACCTCTCTTGAACGCTACATTGAGCGATCAATGAACGATTATAAGCGCTGGCTGTTATGGAACGGAGCCCTGAAGACTTACTTTAGAACGACGGAAATCTGCTTTATATAAGTGTTAACATATTTCATAATGTTTTTTACTTTGTCGGTATTTTATCTTATATATTATATCACTTATATCCCTAAATGGGTGGCTCTTAGCCTACCTTTTTTTATTGTGCATATGTATATATAAATGAAACTGTCAAAGAGGTGAGACTTGTATAATCATAAAATATCTGTCTGCAGTGTAACTAGTAATAATGATATATTTTGCGATTGTGAATGAATATGCAAGTTGATTGAAATTATTTGAACTGAAATCAACACGTATGATCCAAATCAAAATAAGATTTTATGAAACACAATGTATGCAACTGTAAACCTCGTACATTCTCACACAGAGCATATATATTGGACTAAATTTTAGTGTATGGAATCTAATAATTTGTCTGCCGACATCCATTGAATTTTATTTCTTTAAACTTGTATTTCCAATTAATTTATCTAGACTTGCTGAATAAAAAGTTTGAAAGTTCAGTAACTATAAAAAATCCATATTTTAGTCTACCTGACCATATTCTCTACTAGATTGGACTATGTTTATATGTCCAGGCAGGCCTGTACAGTGTGTGTGCAGTTAAATGATGAATGATAATGTCATTTCAAACCCTTGTGCAACAAGAAAAGCCTTTAAAAAGGCAAGCTTGGGGCACCTGGGTAGATGTAGTGTATGGAACGTGAGGCGGTGATTTGTTAGTGGGAGGTGATTCCAGGTGAATATGGGTGCTGGATATGGATTGGATGGATGTCCGACAATGTATGATGAAAGCGTTGAGGAAGAACATACAATTAAGGAAGGAAGTATTGCGTGAGGAAAAGCTGAAGGAGTAATTCTATATTCTATTCTATATTTCGGTTTAGCTAGTTTTGTATCGGAACCTTCAACAATTTTATGAAACCTTATCTTAATAATTTCACTTCAAGTAACATATGCAAATTTAATTTCATATTGTCATTAATAAGAGTTCCTCGCATAACTATATCGTTACATTTTGAGTTATTTTTGACATTACAAAGGTTGGCGTAAGACCTATTCGTGTAACATCTAACAGGTGACGTAAGCTTGCATACACATGTATTACCTGAGATAAGTTTTACTCACTCATTCTCAATGAAAGTCAGTGCACAAGTAAATATATCCATTTTACAAAATTCGAAAGTCTGCATAAGAAGTCCTGATTGGTGTTGTCCGATAGTCCTCTCCAAACATCATAACATGTCAATATGTCTTATTTTTGATGAATTTTTTGTAACAAATTAGAGCCTAATTAACATAGGATTTGAATGTTATATACGTGTATATTTGTCTTAATGTCTAGATCAAGTGTTATTTGTTAGAAATTTATAGACTGGTATTTTAATTGTTTTAAAACTTTTTATCTATTTTTTTTTATGATTTATTTTCTCTCCTTAGAATTACCCTTTGTATCCTACGCTTTGTATAAATAATGCAATATCACATGTTAACAGTCAATTATCACAAAGTCCTCGATCGGATGTATTATTCCAAAAAAGTATCACCGAAAGGATTCGGACTTGTTCTAACCCTAAGGACAAAATGTAACGGGAGTTCCAAGACAGCAACCAACGCACAACACAACACAATTCAACACAACACAACACCGTGTGTTATCATATCAATGTAAAGCTCTCAAACAAATATGTCAATTTACCGTGTGGCGATTATTCTTTTAATTTTTAGATTTTAATCTATGGAGATCAACTCTATAACATTGCCTTCGCTAACTCGACATCAGCAACATTTTGGAAAAGTAGGTCAGTGGCTATGTTTAATTCGTTTCATCGGCATATACACCGACCAAGTGACCGGAGTACATGCACCGTTCTTAAGCCAGGCTTAAAGTAAACAAGTGTATCGGCGTACAAACAGAAAGACGTCATCATCCCTCAAACTAGCTTAAATTAACATGTCATTTAAATGAGAAAACTTTTTAAAAAATTACTTCCAAATATGAATTGACATTTTTTAGCATGTTAGGCATTGTTTTAAAGAACCAGTATTATTCTTAAATAAATCACTTCGTCAAAGTATCTAGTTGTCAAATGCAAAGTCAAAGAAAATATAGTTATTAAATGTCGCATGGATAGCATTTGTAAGCCATTATACGCCACCTTCGCCTGTCATTTCAAACCGAAGCATTCAGATTACACCTTAGGCGTACGCCGGTTTCACCATTTTCGGCGGCGTATGACGGGTGTTGCGCCGGGTTCCGAATCAATCATAACCAGTAAAACTGTTAACCAAACGGAACGTAGTTTCCGATTCTGGAATGCCAAATAATGTACTTAACTTATAGAAAAGCGCTTTGTTACTTGTGATATTGATTTGAATTGCAGATTACAAGTTTTTCATTGATTCTAATGAAACATTGAAGAACAATTCTATCTATATGACAAATATTGATAATCAAAATCCACATTTGTTTGTGCCAATTATTTCGGATTACCCACAAACGTACGTGGTTCATAATTTGCTCCACCTTTGGTCATTGGTCAATAGAATTTCAAAGATACTAACACAACGCATATCATTGGCTGAAGGTTCTATTTCAAAATTCCAACAGTATATAGGGAGAAATTCACCTTATTACTGCTTGGGGCGTATGCGCACCAAGCAATAACCAGGCTATTGTTAGTAAAGGGGTTCCCCCAGTCTAAAAATAGATCATGCGTTGTCAGCTATGCGAGTGGTCAGGTAGTTGTAAATAGATATGATGAAATAATACAGTGTGATGATGATATATGTTCTTTCTGTATGGAAGAAAAAGAACATGTGGAACATGTGTATTACTATTGTAAGCATATCAAAAACTTTTGGCTTAGAAAGTTATTTAAAAGAAAAAATACCGGATTGTGCCTTAACTAAATTCATAGTCTTTTTTGGTTCCCAAAATTCAGATCATCTTACTAATCATATCATTCTCCTAGCCAAGAAACATATACATAATATGAGCATAAAAAGGAAAGTCACAACATTTAAACACTTTATAAAATATTTGACGGATATAATGAAAATAGATAAATATATTGCAACAAAGAACAACAAAAGTTTTATATTTGAACAAAAATGGAGACCAATGGTGAACGATATGCTTCAGTAGTTGAAATTGCAACTATCCCAGTCTACAGTCTATATGTAACTGAAAATTATGAATTAGTGTAAGACTTGAATGTATGTAAAGAACTTGTAAACAAAGAACTTTGAACTGAATAAAAAATATTTTTAAAAAACAAACAAACTAAAAACTATAAACAAAATTCCATAGACTTAATTTTAGTCTAGGAGTCTATGTGTTAGACCACATACTGCTACCAATACCTCAATCAGCTCTGAGAAACTGTCTACCTGTTTAAATCTTACATAAAACATATTTCCTTTTTTTAAAAAAAGGAAAAAATACTTATACCATGGGTATGACCTTAAATATGCATGCGTGAGTGAAGCTGTACTTACCATGGAGGAATCCGGCTTCTAAAACCAAGTCCCTGGATGATTCCATATTGCCTTGACAGTCAGAGTTCCAGTTGAAGCATTTACCTCTCGCTTACTGTTCTACGTAAACAATGCTTACAGGCCTATATGAACTCGTCTTGCCCACAAGAAACGCATTATTTGGGCTATAAATGGATTATGAGTTGTACATATAAATGCTTATTGAAGTATTATGTGGTGTGAATATATTTGACTCCCACGTGGATACCGGATGTATTCGCGTGATGTTCTCTAATTCCCCAAGACTGACGCTTTGTCTCCAAGACTGCTAGCTGCATCAGTTACAAGATAAGTTTTATTTTTTTAATAAGAGGCCTTATAGAAATGATAAATTTCTGAAGTGAATCCATGTTATTGAGTGTGGTACTGGTAATGAAGATAGGGCCGTGAGACAATCGTTCTCTGGGCTCGTGTGTTTGGTTATACGGACCTTGTAATTGCTGAAAACATTACGTTCTTGGTCAAAGATTCGTTCACCGACAATTACACCTACATGCATAGGAAGTATTATTTTCAGCAAAACATGCACTTGTGTGTGTGTATGTCATAAACTGACATGTGCTTAATCTTGGGAAACCCTTATATGTTTATTATTAAAATGAAAAAATACCTCTATGAAATGGGAATTTCCTTTAGATTAAAACTTAGATACGCTGTATCTGTGTCCACGTTTGTCTGCCTACGCCTGTGTGTCTCTAACATCGCGCCAGCCTCATTCACTGTGAAAGACAGAGGCACAGAGAGACAGAGGCACAGAGAGAGAGAGATAGAGAGAGGGATAGAGAGATAGAGAGAGAGAGAAAATGAGCATCCAGAGAGAGAGAGGGAGAGAGAGATAGAGAGAGAGAGAGAGAGAGAGAGAGAGCGCATCGAAAGAGAGAGAGAGAGAGAGAAATAGAGAGAGAGAGCGAGAGAGAGAGAGAGCGCATCGAGAGAGAGAGAGAGAGAGAGAGAGAGAGAGAATGAGCATCCAGAGAGAGAGAGAGAGAGAGAGAATGAGCATAGAGAGAGAGAGATAGATAGATAGATAGATAGATAGATAGATAGATAGATAGATAGATAGAGAGAATGAGCATCCAGAGAGAGAGAGAGAGATAGAGAGAAAGAGAGAGAATGAGCAGAGAGAGAGAGAGAGAGAGAGAGAGAGAGAGAGAGAGAGAGAGAGAGAGAGAGAGAGAGAGAGAGAGAGAGAGAGAGAGAGAGAGAGAGAGAGAGAGAGAGAGAGAGAGAGCATCGTTGAGTTCTGTAGCACAACAGAGCGCCGCTATTATACAATCATAGATTGGTGATGAGGTCAATACCTGTTTTTATGGACCCAAGAAAACAAGTTTGACCATATTGACAATATTCCGCGGTCAATATTGTTTTCTCGGGTCCATAAAAACAGGTATTGTTTTATTATGTATCTAATACAGAAACGAAAGAAAAACAATGAAATACAGTCAAAAATGTAATTTGGTTTGAACAGCTGGGACTACGGCCAGATGACCTCATGGTTACAATAGCATGACGTCATGCAACAATCGTCTGACGTCATGCAACAATCGTTTGACGTCACTCAAGTCAATACGGCTTTTGGTCGGTCTCGGCTGGATTCAATATGCTTTTCTGTCGACGGTCACGTGACCGTCTCTCGACCAATCAGATCTCTGGGAAAACATGCTAACATTATACAATTATAGACTGGTGATTCGGTCAATACCTGTTTTTATGGACCCGAGAAAACAATATTGTCCATATTGATATTGAAGTCCAAGTGACCGGAGTACATGCACCGTTCTTAAGCCAGGCTTAAAGTAAACAAGTGTATCGGCGTACAAACAGAAAGACGTCATCATCCCTCAAACTAGCTTAAATTAACATGTCATTTAAATGAGAAAACTTTTTAAAAAATTACTTCCAAATATGAATTGACATTTTTTAGCATGTTAGGCATTGTTTTAAAGAACCAGTATTATTCTTAAATAAATCACTTCGTCAAAGTATCTAGTTGTCAAATGCAAAGTCAAAGAAAATATAGTTATTAAATGTCGCATGGATAGCATTTGTAAGCCATTATACGCCACCTTCGCCTGTCATTTCAAACCGAAGCATTCAGATTACACCTTAGGCGTACGCCGGTTTCACCATTTTCGGCGGCGTATGACGGGTGTTGCGCCGGGTTCCGAATCAATCATAACCAGTAAAACTGTTAACCAAACGGAACGTAGTTTCCGATTCTGGAATGCCAAATAATGTACTTAACTTATAGAAAAGCGCTTTGTTACTTGTGATATTGATTTGAATTGCAGATTACAAGTTTTTCATTGATTCTAATGAAACATTGAAGAACAATTCTATCTATATGACAAATATTGATAATCAAAATCCACATTTGTTTGTGCCAATTATTTCGGATTACCCACAAACGTACGTGGTTCATAATTTGCTCCACCTTTGGTCATTGGTCAATAGAATTTCAAAGATACTAGCACAACGCATATCATTGGCTGAAGGTTCTATTTCAAAATTCCAACAGTATATAGGGAGAAATTCACCTTATTACTGCTTGGGGCGTATGCGCACCAAGCAATAACCAGGCTATTGTTAGTAAAGGGGTTCCCCCAGTCTAAAAATAGATCATGCGTTGTCAGCTATGCGAGTGGTCAGGTAGTTGTAAATAGATATGATGAAATAATACAGTGTGATGATGATATATGTTCTTTCTGTATGGAAGAAAAAGAACATGTGGAACATGTGTATTACTATTGTAAGCATATCAAAAACTTTTGGCTTAGAAAGTTATTTAAAAGAAAAAATACCGGATTGTGCCTTAACTAAATTCATAGTCTTTTTTGGTTCCCAAAATTCAGATCATCTTACTAATCATATCATTCTCCTAGCCAAGAAACATATACATAATATGAGCATAAAAAGGAAAGTCACAACATTTAAACACTTTATAAAATATTTGACGGATATAATGAAAATAGATAAATATATTGCAACAAAGAACAACAAAAGTTTTATATTTGAACAAAAATGGAGACCAATGGTGAACGATATGCTTCAGTAGTTGAAATTGCAACTATCCCAGTCTACAGTCTATATGTAACTGAAAATTATGAATTAGTGTAAGACTTGAATGTATGTAAAGAACTTGTAAACAAAGAACTTTGAACTGAATAAAAAATATTTTTAAAAAACAAACAAACTAAAAACTATAAACAAAATTCCATAGACTTAATTTTAGTCTAGGAGTCTATGTGTTAGACCACATACTGCTACCAATACCTCAATCAGCTCTGAGAAACTGTCTACCTGTTTAAATCTTACATAAAACATATTTCCTTTTTTTAAAAAAAGGAAAAAATACTTATACCATGGGTATGACCTTAAATATGCATGCGTGAGTGAAGCTGTACTTACCATGGAGGAATCCGGCTTCTAAAACCAAGTCCCTGGATGATTCCATATTGCCTTGACAGTCAGAGTTCCAGTTGAAGCATTTACCTCTCGCTTACTGTTCTACGTAAACAATGCTTACAGGCCTATATGAACTCGTCTTGCCCACAAGAAACGCATTATTTGGGCTATAAATGGATTATGAGTTGTACATATAAATGCTTATTGAAGTATTATGTGGTGTGAATATATTTGACTCCCACGTGGATACCGGATGTATTCGCGTGATGTTCTCTAATTCCCCAAGACTGACGCTTTGTCTCCAAGACTGCTAGCTGCATCAGTTACAAGATAAGTTTTATTTTTTTAATAAGAGGCCTTATAGAAATGATAAATTTCTGAAGTGAATCCATGTTATTGAGTGTGGTACTGGTAATGAAGATAGGGCCGTGAGACAATCGTTCTCTGGGCTCGTGTGTTTGGTTATACGGACCTTGTAATTGCTGAAAACATTACGTTCTTGGTCAAAGATTCGTTCACCGACAATTACACCTACATGCATAGGAAGTATTATTTTCAGCAAAACATGCACTTGTGTGTGTGTATGTCATAAACTGACATGTGCTTAATCTTGGGAAACCCTTATATGTTTATTATTAAAATGAAAAAATACCTCTATGAAATGGGAATTTCCTTTAGATTAAAACTTAGATACGCTGTATCTGTGTCCACGTTTGTCTGCCTACGCCTGTGTGTCTCTAACATCGCGCCAGCCTCATTCACTGTGAAAGACAGAGGCACAGAGAGACAGAGGCACAGAGAGAGAGAGATAGAGAGAGGGATAGAGAGATAGAGAGAGAGAGAAAATGAGCATCCAGAGAGAGAGAGGGAGAGAGAGATAGAGAGAGAGAGAGAGAGAGAGAGAGAGAGAGAGAGAGCGCATCGAAAGAGAGAGAGAGAGAGAAATAGAGAGAGAGAGCGAGAGAGAGAGAGAGCGCATCGAGAGAGAGAGAGAGAGAGAGAGAGAGAGAGAATGAGCATCCAGAGAGAGAGAGAGAGAGAGAGAGAATGAGCATAGAGAGAGAGAGATAGATAGATAGATAGATAGATAGATAGATAGATAGATAGATAGATAGATAGATAGAGAGAATGAGCATCCAGAGAGAGAGAGAGAGATAGAGAGAAAGAGAGAGAATGAGCAGAGAGAGAGAGAGAGAGAGAGAGAGAGAGAGAGAGAGAGAGAGAGAGAGAGAGAGAGAGAGAGAGAGAGAGAGAGAGAGAGAGAGAGAGAGAGAGAGAGAGAGAGAGAGAGAGAGAGCATCGTTGAGTTCTGTAGCACAACAGAGCGCCGCTATTATACAATCATAGATTGGTGATGAGGTCAATACCTGTTTTTATGGACCCAAGAAAACAAGTTTGACCATATTGACAATATTCCGCGGTCAATATTGTTTTCTCGGGTCCATAAAAACAGGTATTGTTTTATTATGTATCTAATACAGAAACGAAAGAAAAACAATGAAATACAGTCAAAAATGTAATTTGGTTTGAACAGCTGGGACTACGGCCAGATGACCTCATGGTTACAATAGCATGACGTCATGCAACAATCGTCTGACGTCATGCAACAATCGTTTGACGTCACTCAAGTCAATACGGCTTTTGGTCGGTCTCGGCTGGATTCAATATGCTTTTCTGTCGACGGTCACGTGACCGTCTCTCGACCAATCAGATCTCTGGGAAAACATGCTAACATTATACAATTATAGACTGGTGATTCGGTCAATACCTGTTTTTATGGACCCGAGAAAACAATATTGACCATATTGATATTGAAGTCCGCGGTCAATATTGTTTTCTCGGGTCCATAAAAACAGGTATTGACCGAATCACCAGTCCATAATTGTTTTATTATGTATTTGACAAAGGAACGAAAAGAAAACAACGAAATCGGTCAAAAATGTAATTTGTTTTGAACAGCTGGAACTACGATCAGATGACGTCATGCAACAATCGTTTGACGTCACTCAAGTCAATATTGCTTTTGGTCGGACTCGGGCTGGAGTCAATATGCTTTTCTGTCGACGGTCACGTGATGGCCTCTCGACCAATCAGATCATTGGAAAAATATGCTCACATAATAAAATAAATTATACTGATGACTAATGATTGACATGAAAGTTAGTAATATTTTCACAGTGTACCATTTTGCTCCGTACTCAGAGTTACCGTAAGTCCTCGAATAGGGGCCGTGTCTCGAAAAGACGCCGGGTGATAGGAGGTTGTTTTTAACGTATGTCTCTTAAAGAAAATATTGTTCCCGTACAGTAATGAATAAATATTTACCAAAACAAATCCATATTTAAGAAATAATCACATTCATAATTACATTTCTATGTGTTTGTAAGTCGGGCGATGTATAAGCCGAAAGGACGATGAAATCAAATATTTTAGAATTCGTTTATTTTTTTCAAAATAGCAAGTTTATTTTGTCTTTTATCCAAAAATGTAAGAAAATTTAGGGGTCACCGAACAATTTAAAGAGTTATCGGCATTAATAATTATACACCCGTCGGCAAATAACGTCATTTTTTACTGATTTTGTGTATTTAAATTAAGCGCCCGCTTTCAACGAATAAACTCTGAATCCTTTCAGATACATTTCAATCACATTCAATTTAGTCATGATGAGCCCTACATGCTACGGGGGAAGACGATATTCAAAACCCTTTCCGAAAACACTACCGCAGTCCGCACCATGTTCAACCGTTATCAGCGCCGAGGGTTAACAATGCACGTGCCATGCATCTCTCCTACTGACGCACGCACGATTAGGAAACACGCACTAATCGTAGTGCACGTCATACATGCACCCTTGAGGAAAACGACTCTTATAACTCAATATCCATAGACACGTAGATACTTAGGCCTAATAACCGTAAGCAGTCATATCCGAGAACTTCGTGATATGTGTATTTATCACCCAAAACTGTGTTCCACAGGAGATATCGCTGGTTGGAGATCAAGCGATATCTCCTAGGAGATATCTTTTTGGCAGTAGATTTTGCACAATGCCCTGTCACAGTCAACTACATGACATCACACTGCTTTTGCGTCATCGAGTAATGACATCACAATGCTATGACGTCATAAACATGATGACGTCACAATGCTATGACCTCACCGCACTGGAAGTCAAATAGCAGAAATGTACTCAGAGATGTACACTATTTTCACTTAAACGTGATAAGAATGATTTTGGATGATAAATAGAATCTCACCCTCGTGCCTTCTGATATCAAATATATCAACACTCGTTGATAAAAGTGAAAATATCCTCGGCAAGCCTCGGATATTTGTAACGTTAATCAACTCGTGTTGATATATTTGATATAAGAAGACACTTGGGTGAGATTCTCTTTAGGTCCAGCTTCCGCGGAAAGTCCGGTCCTTTTCTATTGACTCTTTGATAAATGATACCTGTTCATATTGCCCATGACGAGTTGGATGTATATTGTATGTACACACTGGCTCTCTATCAGCATCCAAGTAGATATATTACGTACTGACCGACCTTCATAGCTTTAAGCTCATGATCAGGTATTCATTGGATGAATACCTTACCATGATCCTTATTAAATCATGACAAAATGACATACAATTGCTTTTTTAGGTGGTTTTTCAATACATAGCACGTCATCTCGGGTACATGTTTTCAAACTTATTCTTTTAGATAATAGTTTACGCGTGTGACGTTTGAACAATTGAAGACAGGGGCGGTCCCTTCAGCGCTTGAACGAGAGGCGATTTTACTCTCTGAAACTCGTTCTTGATTCGTCTTAGGCAATTCTGCAGGCATCTGCAGAATTTCAGAAACTTTACGTTTCTGGGCATCACTTGTTCTTTTGTAAGCTTCAACTGCTAAACTACGATGTCCAGTTTGTTCCTTGATCACTTGTTCGCTCACGCCAGCCTGAAACAATCTTGTTGCAGTTGACGCTCTAAGCGAATGGTTGGTATAATTAATATCCATCAACACCAATTGATGACATAAGTCGTCTAACAGATCCCTCCAGTTGGTTGTGACCCACGGCCTGATATGCGTACCATACTTCGGTTAAACCAGAAGACGAAAGTAAACTACATCCGGGTCCCTGTTATCAGTCAGGGACATGTCGGCTTTCCGTCTCGTTACAATGGGACGGTATGCCGTCTAAAAATTATTGTCTTATAAAGATGGCATGCCGTCTATAAAACGTATTAGACGGTATCCCGTCTTAATGATTCAGGGAGAGTTCATTGTGTCAAATGTTAAAAAGACGGCATGCCATCTTCATATTTCACAAGACGGCATGCTGTCTCATATTTAAAAATATAACAGCATGGCTGTATTGAGCTTACTTGGGAGTTACCGACTGAGACCGAGGTGTTCCAGTTAGAGCCCTCGAGCACGTGAATCACGAGGCCGAGGTGTTCATGTTTCACGTGCTCGATGGTTCGTGTAACTTGAACCCAATATCAACACTACATCAAACCACAAACAGAATTGACAACATTTTAGTTTTATTTTCAGTTCTCGTTTGTTTGACATATTAGGGTAAAAGAGACGTGTCCTTGTCTGAAAAAAGTGTCTATATTAGGCAGCTCACAAAGCATGAACTAATCGTGATGCACGTGGAAATGTACAAGTCGGTATTGTCATTGTCAATATCGTCAGCTTACATAAAATAAAAACACAATATAAACATATGGTGTTTATAAAAATGTGCACTTCCATTTAAAGTTACTGCAGCGCGTTTATTTGCATACATTTTTTGCTCCATTGTGTCATTTTTTAAAATTTGTTTTTTTTTAAATTAAAGTTTATACAATATATTACGTTTAGAGGGTAAAACATCTCATAACCCGACCCAAGCCGTATCAGTAGAAAAATGTTTATCCCTATTGGTTTAGAATGGTGCGATCTGAAAAGCGACAATTTTGTGGAACTCTTCAGTGTGAGTAGTAGTTTGCTTGGTTTCATGCAATTCAATCTCATTGAAATCAGAACCTAACACTCGTACCTCGCTGCGTTAATGACGGACTAAGGGGGCGTATAACATTACAGCTAGTTTTAACTAGATTGCATGCAATTTGGAGAGGTTGACAGCAATATGGTTGGCCATTCCATCATGCCATATTTTAACTCCACTCTGAGTGTTAAAGAGCCATTGGGTATGTTAGTGTTTTAACTACAACATTATGTTTATGTGTATCAATCGCTAGTGAATTCTACAAAACTATGACACATAATTTTCATATCACGACAATCCCATGAAATTTGGTTTTTAAGACAAGCAAGCCGTAGATTAACGCGCGTCAATAGAATCTAACGTCATATTAACAACTTTTCCTTTTCTGTATAAAAACAGTATCACCCAGCAACATTTTCGAGGGGTGTTGGCTTATCAATTTTACAAGTCGCCACAATGTCAACCCATATGAAGATCGTTTTTCTCAAGTGTTTTCAACTGAATGTGACAATTGTTATATTATGTTTCAAAAGATCCTGTTTGTATACAAATTATTGACATTTTACCTGTTAAATGTATTTTATTGTGATTATACCAGCAAATTATGACAGATATAGTATCTGTAAAAACTACATAATTGAAATAAATGGTAAATAAATAAACGCCAAAAACATATATTTATATTTATTAAATACTCATAAACTGACCCTTGTATTCGTTTCTTTATTTTTATGTTTATTTGGGAGTAAACCACAATGTTTCGCGCTTGGAAATAATAGACTTAATCTATATGTAAACTGGAAACGTATCATACTTATTTTGGGTCGAAAAAAAGTAAATTTGCGAAAAACTATAAGAGTATATATTTCAATACGAAAATACGAAATGTCTTTTAACATACACAATGGCTCTTATCGGTATAGCTTAATCAGTCAGAATGCTTTAACTACTTTCGAGCAGGTAATTTAGTGTGAACACCTTAAAATGACAGGGCCGGAAATCATTCGTTATAGAATTCTTTAATTGTTTCAGGGGTCTTATTTAGCCATTGGTTACACTGTTTATGTTTCTTTTCGTGAGAGTAATGGATTTTTAGTTAGAACAGCGTGCTATAGTTCCTTTAAAGTGACAAAATAAGACTACTATGCAAACTTATAACCATTTTGGTCAAATAAAATCTAAGAACTCTAATCCATTGCTCAATCATTTGCATAGAAATGTCATTCTTATGTCATCTGGTTGTGGAGTTAGTTCACTCGACCAGAAACCATCAGGTTGCAGGTTCGATCCCACAGTTCCTCGAACGTATTGGTGATCAGTGTGAAAGTGCCAATTCATCTGCCATCTTATACAAACGTTTGGTGTAAAATGAAGATTGTCACAGCATTAACATTTTACATCGAAATATATAATATTTTTGTCTGTGGAAATCGAGTTATTACATAACAACAGTGATCTTTGAGTTTGAATTATGTTGCTTGAAATAAGCCTGCATCATTTGCGTTTTGATAGTCCAGCCGTTCAATAGTAACAGTGTAAGAGATGTTACTATATGTGTTGACACGATTAAATTCACCATTGATGATGCTGATACCTTTCTATTATTTGTAATAAATGCCTTCAGTGGTATCGATGATTAACATATATAGTTAAAGACATTAACACACTCTCATGGATGTCAAGTTTTACAACACTCGTGCCAGTAAAATTATGTTTCTCTTGCTCTTCCTCGGGACAAGATAATTGTACAGCCTTTCGTGTTGTAAAAACATTATGACCCAACTTGGATATGAATCTCTATTTATTCGATTGTGGAGAACTTGTTTCACCATACCATAAAACAAGGTTAAGAAAATTTACAATTACTAAAACTAAAATACCATAAAGACTTATAGCTGTTTGCTGACATACTGTCCAAACATACTTGGCTCTATAACTGATCAGACCTTAGATAAAACAATATATGAGGTTGAAACCTTACATTTCTAAATGGACAATTTATAACCCCTATTTGCCAAGACGACTGTACACATATTTTGGGGCCACACCAGATCTACAATTTATAATCCCCATCTGCCAAGCTGTCGACGAAGAAGACGACACATGTTGATTTTTTTACCTGTGGTCCTTGGTTGAGATCACAGATTCCAATGGGGAAAAGTCTGTACACACGATAAGACAATAAGACGGCATGCCATCTTTATAAGACAATATGTTTTAGACGGCATGCCATCTTTATAAGACAATATGTTTTAGACGGTATGCCATCTTTATAAGACAATATTTTAGACGGAATACTGTCTTTTTGTAAAGAGACGGAAAGCCGTCATTTATTCATAAAAAATATATTTATAATTTAAATTTCAAATAATGATGTCTCCCTTCTGACAATAAAGACGGCATGCCGTCCAAATTATTTAAAGATGGCATGCCGTCCAAAATTATGTTTTTATTAGACGGCATGCCGTCTGATATCACAAAATATGCCCAAAATATGCCCATTTACTAAAAGAAATGATTATCTTAATTAAAAAAATGATAAACATGTTTTTGCATATCCCTATGCTGTAATATCTTATCTTTGAGTATGCACTCTTTGAGTTAATTCCTAGGCACAGATATTGAGATATATCGATAAAATCACTACCACTCCTCACTCTGCTTTTCCATGTTTTTCGTCATTTTCTCTGGTCTGAAAGAGAGTATCCATCTTTTTGTAGTTCAGATCATCAGAGGGAAGGGGGCATTTATTGTTTCCAAAATATTATGGCTTTGTCTGATCCTGTGTTTTCTATATGCTTGAATGAATGGGTAAGCTATGTTATAGTGTTTTAGACGGTATGCCGTCTAAAATATAGGACGGAAAGCCGACGTGTCCCTGACTGGTTATGAGGCAAACGCATTTTGTACGTTTCAAACAGCAAAACAGGACATTTCTTCGTGTCACTTGGTTTAGCATAAGCCCGGGCACAATGTGGATCTGTATTCCGATGTTTCAGACCTCCTCGATAGGTCTTTGATACAGATTCTGTATATTCAAGGTATTTCTCTCCGGCACTATCAGATTTCACGTCAAAATTCCTGAATGTAAGACGCCTATGTTCATCTCCTACACGAAGACCAAAGTTAATTCCAATTGTCCAAAATATGGAGTCCAAGAGTGACTGGGAAGCATCCGTCCCCAATCTGTATCTGTCTCAAATATTAATGACAGTGGCAAGAATGTACCACCAATAAATCATCGCTGTTCTCACAGTATATCACATATATATGTTACTGAAAAGGAAGTATCAGATATGATTAAGACCTTACATGCCAATAAATCAGCTGGCCCAGATTGCATCCACATGAAGGTTTTAAAAAGAATTTGTCCATCGATAGCTGCACCGCTTTGTATGTTGTTTAATATTTCATTGAGCGAATGTGTATTTCCAACTCTCTGGAAAACGGCAAATGTTATTCCTGTTTTCAAGAAAGTAGATAAATCTCTCCCAAGTAATTACAGACCTATTAGTCTACTGTCTATACTTGGCAAAATACTAGAAAGAAAAATGTTAAAGCATTTGCATAACCATTTTTATAAGCATAGTATATTAAACAAATTCCAATCAGGTTTTACTGCAAATCATTCTACTACATCTCAACTCATTGAAATCTATCACAATATTTGTTCATCTCTAGATAGCCACCAATTTTACTGTATGGTATTTTGTGATATTTCTAAGGCTTTTGACAGAGTATGGCACAAGGGTTTATTGCACAAATTAGAACATTATGGTATTCGCGGTGGCATTCTGAATTGGTTAACGGATTATCTGTCCGATAGACGACAACGTGTATGTATCAACGGTACATTATCAAAAGAACTATATGTTACTGCAGGGGTTCCCCAGGGATCTGTCCTTGGTCCTTTTTTATTCCTTGTGTATATCAATGATTTACCCGATAACTTGCAAAACGTCACTAGATTGTTTGCTGATGATGCATCACTCGGAGCTGCTGGAAAAGATTTATATTCTGTTGAAACTTCTCTTAACAATGACTTAGTCCAATTACACGAATGGGCTAACAAATGGTTGGTTAACTTTAACCCAAATAAGACTAAATTCATGCTATTTAGCCATAGTAATAGTCATCAAGTACCTAGATTAGTATTCAATAATGATCAACTGGAACGTGTACATCAACATAAACATCTTGGCCTTATCTTCTCGGACAATACTAAATGGTCCAATCATGTTGATCTTTCCATAGAAAAGGCTTCAAAACTAATCTCTTCTCTACGTGTGTTAAAGTATGTTTTGAATAGAAGTATTTTATCACGTATGTATGAAATGTATATTCGACCCATTTTGGAATATGCTTCTGAGGTCTGGGATAACTGTTCGGATGTTGTGTGTGACAAACTTGAAAAGGTCCAACTTGAAGCTGCAAGAATTGTAACTGGCTTACCAAAGTTTGCTTCAAAAGATAGCTTATACAAAGAAACTGGTTGGTTGCCTTTAAAAAATAGACGTGGAAATAAGAAACTTTGTACTTTTTACAAAATTATTAATATACAAGCTCCAGATTATCTGATTAATTTACTTCCACCAGCCACTGAAACTATTTCTCATTACAACTTGCGTAACAAATCAAATTTATCTATTCCAAAATTTCGAACTGCAGTCCTTCAAAAGTCTTTTATTTATGACTGTGCTTATCTGTGGAATAATCTTTCCTCGAAAATAAGATGTTCAAATTCATTATCGTCATTTAAAGCAAAATTATCTGAAAAAGAATGTAAAATCCCAAAATATTTTCTATTCGCGCGATAGGAAGATGAACATTATACACAGTAAGTTAAGAAATTATTGTAGTTCCCTAAACGGTGATCTGTATCGTGTCAATTTATCTGAAAGTAAATCTTTCATTTGTGGTGCTTTAGTTGAAAATGTTTATCATTTCTTCTTGAGATGTCCAAGACATGCTGATCTTCGTTTAGAATTAAAGCAAAGATTTTATAATTTAAAGGCAGAATTTGACATTAATACAATCCTGTATGGAAACCCAAATCTTCCACAAACAGTCAATGAAAACATATTTCACCATGTTCATAAATTCATTGGAAAGAGTCAACGGTTCAAATAATACATTAATACTAATGTACGTATTTACCATATTCAAAGTGCATTTTGTCATAAGAATAACATTTCCAAGTGTGTGTTGCCTTAATAATGTATATTACATGTTTACCCACTTCGTCACTTGTAGATTTCTTACTTTCTTGTTATGTATTCTAGCCTTGTAAATTAGTTGTTGATTACCTGGAGAGGACCTCTATAAGTTTCACAACTTATGCCCAATTCATTTCTTAAATGAATAAAATATGTTTTCAATCAATTCAAAAACCCTTGTCCCACAGCATATTCTCACTGTCATCACTGATAACGGATGGTTGTCGGTGTTGAAGACCAATTCCTTTGGCACATATTCGCTGCATTCTGTTATCCAATGTAACTTTCAAATCAGAAAAGGTATCGTCATTGAAAAAATCAACGGCTCTATCACTATAACGCAAATCGCTGAATGCCGCATATGATATAGCCAAAACACTGTCACTTTTATATCCTTGGCCATCCTCTTTGCGTAACGCAATCACAAACATACACAAGATTCTGTCCGTCCGGAACACTTTTGGTTCCGCTCATAACTCAAATACTACTTGTTCAATTGTTATGAAACTTTATACATGTACACTTTATGGTCCCTAGATGTGCCTTTTCTATGTTTCCCTCAGATTCCATGATTATTTTTTCAGATTTTCCACTTTTAAGCGTCTTTGTGTGCGCGTCTATGGTCACACTTTTGGTTCCGCTCATAACTCAATACTACTTGTTCAATTGTTATGAAACTTTATACATGTACACTTTATGGTCCCTAGATGTGCCTTTTCTATGTTTCACTCAGATTCCATGATTATTTTTTCAGATTTTCCACTTTTAAGCGTCTTTGTGTGCGCGTCTATGCTTACACTTTTGGTTCCGCTCATAACTCAAATACTACTTGTTCAATTGTTATGAAACTTTATGTATGTACACTTTATGGTCCCCACATGTGCCTTTTGTATGTTTCGTACTCTAATTTGCATAATTTATTCAAATTTTCTCCGTTTTTCGACTTTGCCATTCAGTTTTTGTTCCACTCATAACTCAATTACTAATTGTTCAAATGTCTTGTTACTTGATACATATAATCATCACGATGTGTACATCTGCCTTTTGTATGTTTCATGCCCTCATTTGCATAATTTATGCAAATATTCTCCGTTTTCGACTTAACCATTCACACTTTTTGTTCCACTCATAACTCTGAAAGCAGTTGTCCAAATGTTAAGAAACTTGATATGTACAATCACCATGATGTGTACATCTGCCTTTTGTATGTTTCATACCCTCATTTGCAAAATTTATGCAAATTTTCTCCGTTTTTCATCCTCGCAATTCACACTTTTTGTTCCACTCATAACTCAGACACTAATTGTTCAAATGTTACGAAACCACTGATGTGTACATCTGTCATTTTTATATTTCATACCCTCATTTGCATATTTGTATGTTTCATACCCTCATTTGCATATTTAATGACATTTTTCAAATTTTTCTTACAAGTGTAATACTTACTCTGCTTTAATAATACTTATATATAATGGTCTGTTCATACAAAAGTTTAAATATTGATGCCCTTTTGCTATTTTCAAACATCCCTTTTTTACCAATGTTAAAAGCGGGGGTATCATGAGTGAGCTGTGCTCACTAATTCTCTTGTTCTTTAAGGGTGTTCTCTGGAATGATAGGTCTCTTGCTCTCATTGAGCAGTTCTTAACTCACTGGAACAAATCTCATGGTGACTGCAAAAAATAAGATTTGGTATTAAAATTTACTAACACAGACAACCACTAGGGATAGAGCGTTGGCTTAACTTTTTAACGAGAAGGAAATTCAATAGGGTTGTTGCAATGTATGTAATGTCGTTCTCGAATAGATTTTATATTTCGGATAAGGTTTTTGGCTGATGTCGCTATTTAAAATAACAGCTTTATGAAGGGGCAAATCAACAATGACAACAATCAGGCCAATATAACTGAAATGACCCCTCTATTGCAAACGGAAGTTCAGTAGCATAACAATTTAAGTCATGGTTTTTAAAAGGTTTTTAAAATGTTTTTAAAAAGATTTGTTTATAAAGAAATTTTAAAAAATACCATTGATTTAATGAATTTTTTGTTTTGTAATTTATACTATCCTCGCAGAATTGCATTAAGTTCATTATTTATCCGATTTGTTAATCATCCGCTTGTTACAACCGACTTGGTACGGTCCTCCATTGTCCATGAAGTCGGATATGTCTACCGGATCACGAAGAGCCCGCAACTCCGAACCTGCATATAAGATCGGTTACCGTACATGAAATATCAAATCAGTAGAAAGTATGGGCGAGTTAATTATAAAAGTGTTTTATAACTAATAGTATGCCTTACAATTACGATTACAAATATTGAAATGTAAAATGAATGATAAGACAATAGTAACTAAACAAAATATGTTCAAATTGATAAAACTTACCGGAGACGTTTTCGTTTTGTTTCTTCAGAAGATCCAAAAGAATGTCCTCATCCGAGCTCACGTCTGATATCGGTTCTGCAAGTTACAAAGTGCTCAAGTTATTTCTGTATGCAGATTGTTAAAACAGATTAAATGACAAGGTGCTAGATTCAACATATGAAAGTAAACAGTAAATATCTTAGCACCACTTTAGCAATATTTCAACCATTAAAATGTACAAGGAGTTACTAATTAAGCAATGAATTCAAAGGGGATACATACTCAATGGTTTAGATGTCGACTTTAACTTAACTGAAACGAGGTGAGGTGAGTTGGGGTTTAACGTCGCTTTCAAGAGTATTTCACTTATATCGCGGATGCTAGTATTATGGCGGGGAGAAAGCCTGCAGTGCCATGTGACTATGCATTGCGGTGCAACCTGCGAGCATCGGCTGGAACTAGCGAACCATGGGTGGTACTACGCTGAAATTCAGTGTAGCATTGCACCTTACTGCGTGTAGAACAGGGGCTCGTAACTCGAAGCAGATGTTAACTAGTCTATAACTAAGGATCGTCTTTAAGCATACTTTATTTTAACGTTGTGTAACTCGAAGCAATCCTTAAAGTTAGGACAATCCTTAAAATCTAATTTAGCGACTGTGTTTAAGGTGTACCCCTGACCAACCTTTAAGCAGTCCTTAACTGGTCGTAAAGCATGTAAACATGTGAAAATGGCGTTATATTTGTATGTGAGAGATGGAAACAAACGGAGAATCCATAACGTCAACCGTGTTTTCCGCGACAGAAATAATCCGTTGGATACTTTGAATGACATTGAATTACAAGCCCGATACAGACTCAGTAGACCACAGATATTTGAACTGTGTGATCTAATAAGAGATGATGTTACACGTTCTACATGTCGGTCAAATGCTCTCTCTGTATCACTTCAAGTGGTGACAGCACTCCGATACTACGCTACTGGCAGTTTCTTGTCCGTTTGTGCAACCGGATGAATACAAAACCACGTGGTCAATGGGGAATCCCATTGTCTTTAACCGTTCTTTAAGCTGTCTATGTTTCGTGTTACGCTTTCTTAAAGACCACCTAACGAACGGTTAAGGATTGGTTAGCGACTGCTTTGAGTTACACTCCTTAAAATATATAACGACGGTCCTTAAGTGTTCGTTAAGCATGCGTTAGCAACAAAATTAACGACTGATTCGAGTTACGAGCCCCAGATCTCTACTGCAGACAAATTTGCCGTGCCCCTGGCGGGATTCGAACCCCGGACCTCTTGATCCGAAGCCGAACGCGCTAACCATTGCGCTATCCCACCCCCTAACTGAAACGAAGGCTGAAGATGACCAAAACAAACCTGTCTCAACTGTATATTTTGTCTGAGTTAATGTAAATCCATCATCTGACGAGTCGCTGATCGGTTCTGTAAAACAAATTTTACACACTATAAATTCACATCAAAGCAAGAAATTGAAAATTGTACTGATATAAAATACTCTCTAAATGATTTTAGGTAATAAATCACAGCCTATGGCGTCAATCTTTACACTTGAAATTCGAAAACATTTACATATTTAGGACAGTTTCATAACTGCACATTTTTAAATTAACTGCCCCGAATATATTAATTTTAAGGAATTAAGTTAATTGGACATTACCCAATACGCAAACACCGGCCTTATCTGCTTTTAGCTCGGACCCGAACTATTCTATTTCATCATGTGTGATATAGGTTGATATGAAGGAAGTAGCAGTTTAATCGGGTAATACAAAAACTCACGTCGGAATAGGTTTTTAATAATGTATTAATAACTTTTCATCCCACCACGACTCATTAGTACATCTTGCTTCCATGTAACATGCAAGTGTATTAATGACCGGCCGGACCAACAATGTCTTTGATGTCAGTGCACATATAGGGTGGAGTCTACTAACGCCTACAGGGACAAACGCCTACAGTCTTAAACAACTTTATGCACCAGTGGTTTTGATTTTTACAGCCTTCAACCTTTCATCAAAGTGAAATGGCCCATTACTTTGTGCACTTATGCCTACAACCCGTTACTTTGTGCACTAATTTTCATTTCATTCATTTAACCATATATTCATTGCACCAATATAGTCATTGATAAAAGATAATATGATGTCACATCAATCTTAATAAATGTATGTCATAAGTACGGTAAGTGAATAAATTGAGAAGTGTGAACATAAATCATTGGTTTTGATCATTGTTATTGACAATGATCAGTCATGTAACTTGTTGACATTATCGGCAAATTTTGGACTAAACTTTACAACATTGAATGTGATTGACGTTAAATTTTTCACAATAGGCCTACTGTTTAATTTGATTAACAATTATAGAATTATGCAAGTTATTTCCACAGTAGCACATTTCCAATAGTATGTACTGTACACATATTTATTAATTAACTATCAATGTTATGGCATGTATACGGCATTTACGGCCTAGACCATATGATTCGACAACTGGGCCAATACGGGGAAACTGGGCCAATACGGGGAAAACTGGGCCAATACGAGACAAACTGGGCCAATATGAGTCTGAGCATGCGCAGTTGCACATTTGGTGAAAGCCCGAAGCTATCGCTTCACAACTTTGATCCGTGCTATTTATTCACAAATCTTGTTTAAAATTATTGTTTCAATATAAATGAGATGTCTATTGTTGTGCAAATAGAATGAAAAGAAGTTAATTAATAAAATTGTCATTAATTAAGTATTTCCGTATTGGCCGAGTTACAGGTCCTCGGTCCGTTGTATTGACCCTCGACTTCGTCTCGGGCCAATACAACATACCTCGGACCTGTAACTGGGCCAATACGGAAATACTTAATTAATGACATTATAATATTACACTTCTCATTTCAATAATGTATGAACTAAATGTGAGACACTGTCGTTTGGGTGTTATTGAACTATTATTGGCTAGTATTCTTGAATTCCTTATGTATCGTGATACGTATCGTATCGTGACATTTCTTGGGATACTCAGGTCTAGTAATTATTATGATTGAAAATTTAAAGTTTAAGAAAACTGGACCTCATTTGTGAAGGATGTATTGTACAAAAAAAATGTTTTATATCATTTTATTTCTTTTTCAAATACATAGACATGTAATACATATTTTATTCATAACACAAAGGAAAACAATATGTTGTTAGAAAATTGCGATATTAGATATTCAGTGTTGCCTATCGTTATTCCCTTTATATTCTCCGTAACATTATACTCAGCACCTTAGCACAAATTATGAAAATGTAAGGAGATAACTGGTCATTAGTGATATTTGTAACAGTTCTAAATTTAATGTATATTCAAATATTAAGCATAATTTCTCTTATGAACAGTATCTTAACAATATTCCTAGAAGTTTGTCATTTTACAAAACGTTTGCGGATATCATGTCATAAGTTAATAGAAATAAAAATTGGTAGTAAATTTAGATATTCCAATCTGGCTATAACATTGCGATTGTGTGATTATTGTTCTGAGCAAGGGTTTTCTGTAATTTAAAATAAATATAATTTCATTTGAGAGTGTCAAAAATATCATGTAAACAGAGTAAAATATTGATAGATATTATTGGGAACGTCCATCAAAATTTAAATTCCTCCACTTGTTACAACCTTCAAATAAAACTACTCAGTTTGTGTTATTACTTCTTAGTGTAGGCGTTAGTGCACACTGATGGGAACAGTTGACTACTGTGCAAGTAAACGTATTTGTCCATGTAGGCGCTATTACACCTAACCCACATATAGTGCATTATACAGCAGTGTTACGTGACGGCATCTGGTGCATTTCTTGTATGGCTGTGTGGGTTGATTCGTGGAAATGACATGTCACACATTGAAAAAGCAATGACTTGTTAATTATCACGTGCTGCAGGGTGACTTCAAAAGCTACAAACATTATTTCCGATTACATGATATTTTACTGTGAAATAAACATCATCGTTGTAAGTTGCATGTAATTTACATGTAAAAGATGCCATGAAGCATGCTTATTATGTAAGTGCAACAATAAAAGGGTGGTGAGTAAGGACGTTAATTGTCTTGTTATGTTTGTCACTGCGTCGGTGCCAATTGGTGATCCAGGGATAAAGGGGGATGCGGTGATTTCGTAGACCAGACCGGTTCGTAGATGCGGTGAATTCGTAGACGCGGTGGATTCGTAACAGTAGTATATATATAGTATATCCGTAAGATGCTTTACCCCTTTAGAGTGATTCATATCATTCCGTGATATGCGATAACGATGTACGAAAAGGAACAGGCCATGCCTATATACTCTGGTTTGAGCTCGGAAGTGGTCATTTTTCTTTAGGGATTTGTAATGAAAGTACTGACTTCCGAACTATTTGATTCCATGCTTTTTGTAACTCCCCATTTTCAGTATGCCACTTTCAAGAGTATTTCACTTATATCGCGGCTGCTAGTATTATGGTAGGGAGAAAGCCTGAACGCCATGTGGCAGTAAATGTTAAATGTATTTACAAGAAAAATACTGTTTTGAATTGTAATGCTTGTTATTCGTAATATATTCATCATATTTAATATTTCGCACGCATGTGTGTAATTAAACTAGTGTTTGTATTGCACAATTCCCCCTTTTTGTCCCAACAGGCATAATAGCCGGGCGTGACCTCATGTTGTCACGTGGTCCGGAATACCCTGAAATGATCCGGACCTGCCGTAACGGCGGAGGGTTTCACCCGGGTTTCACCCCCTGGAACCCTGTACTGCAGGGTTCCAGTGATAGTGATTTTGTACAGCGAGATTACGGACGTTAGTGTATCGGTTGATGGAAATATCTAAATCCATCAACGCAAACAAATCATTACTTCCATGTAAGTATAGTTCATGCATATGGAGGCATCATTGTATCCCTATATTTGTTCTAATGTAGGCAAGTTATAAATTGAGAAAGTTATCGGCAAGTTACTTTGGTATCATTATGTTAAACAGAGAAATATAGCCAGTTTAATGTAAATAATCGTGATCGTCTGACTGTACATGTTCTGTACAGGTCTCCAGTGATCGTGGTTTTCGGTTGCTGTGATCGGAATTAGGGTCACAGTTATATGCGTCAAGGGCTTCAAAATAATGAAAATAACTGACATTGAACTCCTGAATATGAGGTTCGTTAGCAAAGGAGGCGAAACAGGAGTTGATTCCTTTGAAGAGAACAAGTGTGAAGTACAATCTGTAACCATATATCACAAACATGTAACATGCATGAAAGTGCATTTGAGAAGTCACACCATAAGAAGCTATCATTTGTACTAAAACCATTCTAGTGCTATTACCATTTTGCCATCCTGTTAACAAATGTACTATTGAATAACGCAGCTTGTATTTGAGATTTGTCTATTTGACGTTTGTGTGACACAATATTCAACTCCAGCTACATAGTATACAGTCAAACACTTACCAACAACACAACAAAACTAAACTTAAGTCAATTGCCTATTACATGAACTAATTCCCACATAGTGTCCAAAACGATCTACAACAATTTATTCACAAATCAATACTTTAAACGCTTAAATTGTGTATTACCCAATTCAGTTGCAATTATCAAACCTTTACAATACGTTTAAGTCTAGCAAATTTCATTTTGGTAAAATTAATGTGGTAATAATAATGCGATGTTTATTCTGGGCATGTTGAGAAGAAAGGACATGCATTTAACATAAGTTTGACAACATAACCAGTTGACATGATTGTTGTTGAAAGATTGAAAGCTATAAGAAACACTATTAACGGTTCTACCCATCACGTGTCCCTATACAATGGCATCAGACAAGATGTTAGGAGGTGACAAATTAAGCATGCCATGATATCGCATTTGTTCATTTAATGAACTAGCACTTATAAAATGTCCATAAGATTAAATGTCAAAATCTCTTCAGTAAATAGTTTTGCTGACACTAACCGCCGAACCAACAGACCATTAAACCACTTTCAAATATGATTTTTATTTTATTTTGAGCAACTAGAAGAAAGAGTATGAGTAAATTGTGGATTTGGGTTCAATTGGGTTCGGTTTATACCATTTCGGGTTCTTTCAAATCAATCTTTCTTACGCGTAAAGAAAGAAATCATCAATTTGAGTGATAGTTTCTTTTAGTGATCATTTTGGCCGATTAAAAAACTTAATGTCATCTAAGATTTTTCAGGGTTTCATGGCACATTGTCTGTGAAGGAAGATTTAGGTATCTGCCTCTACTTTCATAATAGTTTACAGTCAGTATCTTAATTTTGGTCATTCTATGGAATTGTACATCAGTTTCTTTGAAAGTACCCAATACAGAACGATATCCACACCCTACAGTATCTTCCACGATGCCTGACTGGAAATTGATTACAAATTCCTCTTTTGAAATTCAATTAATCATCGATTCTGATGTTCAATTTGAATTATTTACTAATTCCGTACAGAAAATCACGATCACTGCACATTTATCCACACCACGATCACTGATCTGTACTGATCACTATCACTGCGAGGTATGTACAGTATACAATTTTAACCATAACTTTTCACAGAATAAGCACATATCTCCCAAAATTATACAATGTGGTCTCTGAAGGCTAAAGTTCGTGTTAATTCTATAATTTGGTCGATATGGTGCGTAGTATTTGCATACGTATTCAATTAAGGTTTTATTGTGACGGCCCCGACTAATAAACCACATAACCACAAACATATGCATCATTAAAAGGTTAAAGTAAATAATATACTTATGAATGGGCCATAGATTCAGCTTGCCATCAGTCACAATCATGCTTTACAGCTGAATTGTGTACACACAAACAGCAATTATCCTCGCAAATCCGATCACTATCACTGCATCTCTCGCTGTACAAAATCACTATCACTGGAGCCCTACAGTACAGGGCTCCAGTGATAGTGACAGACTATACATGAGTATCTTTAGTTATTTACTCGTTTTAGCAAATGTATCCATGTGAAAAGGGCTTTAGTCTTCCAAGACAACTTTGAGGGTCTGCAACAGTTACAAGATAATTTGTTTTTAAATAAGAGGCGTTATAGAAATGAGAAAACGCAGCTGGTTGGCTGGTGAGAAAACGAAGGCCAGCCAAGGGAGGTAATAAAGTTATCGGGGCGAGCTATGCAAGGATCCAAAGTATACCGAGTAGATTATCGGAGCGTATACTCTGGATTATCGAGAATGGACACAATATTTCTGACATTATACAATTATAGACTTCAGTTGAGGTGAATCAAATGGAACAGTTTATATGGTTCACCAAAAACATAACTAATTTCCTTGTTTACGAATGTGCATTCATTATCAAAGAAGACAAAGTTAGTTTGGTTAATTTACCAACCATTTTTACAAATTTCCCTTCAATTATTGCATGATCGGAAATAGGACAATTGACCCCATGCACCCATGAGGAACTGGCGATAACTTATTTACCATTCAAGTTACAGGTCTGCTATTTTAGCAAAAAACACTTAACTGATGGAGTGTTACAACACAACAAAGCAAATTCCTCTGAACACGTAACTTTTTATGATATTCAAATTCAAAGAGGTGTAACATTTCTTTTGGCGTTCAGTTTATAAAGCCCACGTCTCCACGCTCGCAAGCATGCTCAAGGCGCTAAACATCATAATGCTAATAAACAATAGTCATGCACATTTGTATGTGCTCAGTTCACACAAGTCAATGTATAGAATTGCTGCGACAATGAAAGTCCTTAAAAAAATAGAACTGAACAAAAAGATGGGTTTTTAGACTTGTATGTCTTGATTTGAATGACTCAAACGTTGGAGATAGTTTCAGATTTTTAGGAAGAGAGCTCCACATCAGTCAAACATCTCTGACCAAAGCACTTGAGGTTACATTTCGCCACAGTCAGTAGGCCTATAGATTATGATGTTGTGATCTAAGTTCCCGTACTGGGACATAGGTTGATATTAACTCTGATACGCAGGCCGGCGATTGATCATGCAGAGGTTTATACAAGATTCAAGATTCAAGATTCAAGATTTTGTATTGCACAGACACCCACATAGGGCAGAGTACAAATCTACAAACTATACATGGAATAAGGACATTAGAGTAATAATATGTATATTGATATAAGTTTAGTGATATGAGGTAGTATATCATAAAGGAGGCTTAAAACATTTAATGTTACTATAAGGTATTATGGTAATATTATGGTAACATGCATATAGAGACAAAAGTGGTTAATATGTATTTATGATGAGCTAAATCTAAGAGAGTACATGTCAAAAAGTAATTTCCCTATTGTATTTGCATTTTTAATGTCCGGACTCAAAACCAATCTCAGGAGGGTATCTGGCGAGGTGTTAGCAGCAGTTGATACTCCTACGGTCGACAATAGTAGGCTCATGATACTGGAATTGAGGGGACAGGAGAGAAGAAAGTGTTTCTCGTCTTCAACACTGCTTGAGTTGCAGTGTTGACAGATCCTCTGCTCTACTGGTTTACCGCTGTAGCGGCCTCGTTCGATCTGCAGGTTGTGCGCACTGAGGCGCAGCCTTGTCAGAGTGGACTGGTGTTGTCTGTTTTTGATGGCCGAGAGGTAGTTCTTCAGTCCATAGCCATCTTTCAAGGAGGCGAGGCACCGTAGCTTGTGAGTGTCTGATGTTCGAATTTGGTCTGTTTGGATTAGAAATAGATGTTCAAATTTATTTTGCAGAGCATTAGAAAATGTAGGGCTTGATATTTGATGACCGGTTTGGTTGGGAAGGATATGTTGGACAACGTCTTCCATGTTTGAGGTCCATGACGTCCGCAGCTTCTTGTCTTCTTGAAAGGCAGAGTATAGGAGTCGAGTATGGTCGAGGTTTAGCATCCTGGAATAGTAGCTGAACATGTTGGTATATATTGGAATGCTCAGTGGATATATCCCAAGTTCACTGAGCACACCAATGTTGGTGGTCTTCCTGGGCATTCCTAGGATTTGCTTTGATATTTTGATTGTGATGGTATTACACTGGCGTTTGCTCCAATTTTGAAAAGGGTCTTCAGATGCTCTCAATATTTGGCCACCCCAAACTTCAGAACCGTAGGAGGCAATCGGGACTATTAAAGCTTTGTATTGTCGTAACATAGTATCGACAGAATGGATAGTGCTAGTCCGCATGCAAGATAAGATACCATACCATCCTCTCATGGCTTTACCTTTTAGTGTAGAACTTGCCAACTTGAAAGAACCGTTTTTATGAAAAACTACACCTAGGTATGTGTACGAATCACAAATTGTTATTGGTTCTGAATCCAAAGAAAACGTTATATTCATATCATTCTTGTTGCCACCAAATATTACAACTTTTGTTTTTGATAAATTAATTCTGAGTTTCCAATCACTAGTGAAGTGTTTAAGGTTGTTGATACTGTTCTGGAGTCCCTGTGCCGAGTGTGAAAGTAGAATAAGGTCATCTGCAAACAGGAGATGAGTTAAGTCCGTAGCTTCAAGAGTAGGAGCATCACTATCCTCAGGACTCAGGTAGTCTTTCATGTCATTGACATAGATGTTGAAAAGTGTAGGACTACACACACATCCTTGTTTCACCCCTACAGATGATTTCACAGGTTCGGTGGTACCATTCTGGGTCTTTATAACATATGACACCTCAGAATACATGTTTGTAAGAAGGTTGAAAATTTTTCCTGTGATGTCATATTGTTGTAATTTGTACAATAAACCATCCCTCCATATTGAATCAAAGGCCTTACTAAAATCTACAAAACAGGCAAAGAGCTTTTTTTTTTGGATTTTTTACATTTATGAATAAGAGTTCGAAGTATGAAAATATTATCGGTTGTTCTGTAATCTGTCCAGCTTGTCTCACATCAAAAGCGTTGTTAATTTCCATATGATCTATCATTCTTCTGTTAATTATGGAAAGGAGCAATTTTGATAAGCAACTTCCAAGCGCGATCCCTCTGTAATTATTTACATCAGAGACATCGCCTTTCTTGTGAATGGGAACAATATAGGACGTTCTCCGTATGGAGGGATAGTAGCCACTGTCCAGAATATGATTTAAGAATAGTTATAATATTAGACGACACTGCAATAATTTCATTCAGTATAAGATCTGGACCTCCTGATTTCTTGAGTTTTAGCTTCCTTGCTGCAGACAGGAGTTCATTCACTGTTATTGGTTGGTTCATACTATCGAGATGAGTATCATTTAGACGTTGTGATTTCCAATCTGTAACTGTCTCAGTCACCCGTTGATGAAAGGCACTTCTGTCAGGTATATCTTTGTTCAGGTCAGTGAAATGGTTTTCCCACTCGGTTGGAGTGATGTTTTCACAGGTGTCAACCTGTTGACCAGACATTTCTTTAACCAGTCTCCAGTATTCCTGTGATTGGCTCATTGATAGATGGTCCAGTTTGTACACAAGCTTCTCTATATACTCCTTTTCAGCCTTTTTCCTACATCGCTTGTATTGCTTTCTTGCAATGTAGAACCTCTGTTGTCGAGATTTGTCAAATGGATTGCTGATGTGATCTAGCCATGCTGCATGCATATTCTGCTTCATAGCTTTACAATTGGTGTTATACCATTTCTTCTTTTTCGTTTATTTCCGTTTGACTCGCACCAGTTTGACTGCTCCTTGTGCTGCTGTGAGCAGGATGTTGTTGAAGTTAGATGTAGATTGGTCCACGCTACACTGGGAATGAGCAAAGGGAGATAATAAGAAGTTGTCAGAGGACAACCTGCACTCTGTGGAAAGGAGATTTGTTATTAGTGATGATTTAGAGTCCTCCTTCCATATGAATTTAAAGATTGGTTTCTGTTTAGCTTTAGTTCTTGCGTTATGGTTTTGTGGAGGATCCACTCTCGTCTGATTAGGGTATGACGGGAAGGAAACCTTTGTGGACAGAGCACAGTGATCTGATATTGGGGTGAGTGGTAGGATTTTGAGGTGGGGAAAAAGATGGTAATCAACACATTTTGTAATTATATAGTCCACTGTGCTACATCCATTGTACTGATAACAGGTGTAGTTCCCAAACAGGTCTCCAACTGATCTGCCATTAAGGATACACATCTCTGTATTTATACATGTCTGGATAAGATCCCTACCAAAAGTATTCACTGAGGTATCCGTATTGTTTCGAGATGATGGTAGGTGTGGAATTTCTTTAGTTGTTGGTAGAGGTGAGTTCGTACAATGCTCATCCGGAATTAGTAGATCAGGGAGGGTACCAGTCCTTGCATTGAAGTCACCACCTGCCATCACTAGGCTCTGAGAACTGTAAAGTGTTAGCCTTTCTTCCAGTAGAGCAAAAGGATCTGTTAATTTACTTGACCATATTGTGGAATGTGCAGGAGGGATATAAATAACACCTATGTACACATCCGTGGGGAGTCCTGCTTTTTCTGCACAAATTTTAACCCATAACATGTCTCCATCCTCCCTGGCGACAACTTCCACTGAAGAGCTGAATGATTTTTTGTACAACAATGCTGTTCCGCCTCGTACTGCATGGGAACTATTACCGCCAACTTTAATTCTTGGGTTATAGATTATATCATAATCTTGAAAACGATCCTTGAGTATATCACCTTCTTTATCCTCTTTACTTAGCCACGTTTCAGTCAGGCCAATAAAGTCTGGATATTCTATACTACTTAAGAAGTAGTGTGTCCGGTGTACATTGGTAATACCCTGGATGTTCCAGAAAACACATGAAATATTCTTAACCATTGTGGAAATAGATGAAAGAGATAGTGTACCTGGACAAGTACAAATGAGTAATACCTGTAATGGTAGCATGTGTATTAAACAACATATGAAAATATAACATAAAGAAAATACTGCAATAACAATAAAATGAAAATGCTATGCACATATTATTCAAAATGATTGTTGAATGAGTCAGGGAATTTTTAGTTGTATCCTTGCTCTTATTGGAAGTGAAAATGTGAGAGAAAGGGTGGGGGGGGGGGGGGGGGGGGGGGGGGGGGCGTTAGTGCAACCCTATTCTAGTCCTTTGTGTCACACGCCGCTCCCTCACTGAGTGCCATGTGTTCTAGTTTTGGATTCATGTTACACATCCTACACGACAAAGCTGCCATCATTAGCAGCAGTTGGAGGCTGACGATTGCAGATATTCGAAAAGCAGAGTTTGAATGAGAAATGAATCTGTCCACATTCAATTATTTAGAGTTTCAAGTGTATATATTTTATCTGAATCAAATAAACATTTTCTAATTCAATAATACAATATTTAAATAGTCACGGGCCTTGCTCCCCCTCTACAAACGATTAAGAGAAGAAATGAATAATTAAGACACTCAATATAATTATCTATCAGTCAAATTAGCAATGCACAAGTCATGATGAGCCCTACATGATACGGGGAAGACGATATTATTTTTCCGAAAACACTACCGCAGTCCGCACCATGCTCCCTACGAAACCGTTATCAGCGCCGAGGGTTAACAATGCATTTGCCATGCATCTCTCCTACTTACGCACGCATGATTAGGAAACACGCACTTATCGCAGTGCACATACATGCACCCTTGAGGAAAACGACTCTTATAACTCAATATCCATAGACACGTAGATACTTAGTAGGCCTAATAACCGTAAGCAGTCATATCCGTGTCATGTCCTTTTCTATTGACTCTTTGACATATGATACCTGTTCATATTGCCCATGTATATATATATATTTGTATATGTGTGTCACTCGTGATAGGGAGGGTTGGTCAGATGCGCCACCGGGCTATAATTGAGTCACCACGTTCTCTCTGGAATCCGCTCCTTCCTGTTGAACTTCAAAAATGAAATATGATCATTTTACCAATTGCATCATATTTGGAAGGGCATGTCATGACACTTCATTTCCTGTCATGGCTGACTGATATGTTATTTCACCTCTGTCTTGATGTATGCGAGAATACAACAAAACATTTAAAAATAGAGCCATGGGCTCTGTAGCTCATCACGGTTTTATTGATTTATTATCAAAGGTTGAATATCTAAGTTATCTCAAGTAATATATTGTTAACAAGCAAAATAATATTGATTTTAGATCATGACCCCTGTGACCCACATTTGGAGTCACAGGGTCACTAATCCAACAATTAAGAATCACCTTTGACCAAAGAATCTCTACACAACATTTCACCTCTCTAGAGCTTTACATATAAACTGGAGAAGAAGATGAAAATAGGTTTTTGGGTCATGACCCAAGACCTAGATTGGGGTCACAGGGTCACAAAATCTACAATTTAAAATCCACATTGGCCAAAGAGTCTGCACACAACTTTTCAGCTCTCTAGACCTTTAGGAACTGGAGAAGAAGATGAAAATAGGTTTTTAAGGATGTGACCCCTGTGACCCCATTTAGGGTCATGGGGTCACGAAATCTACAATTTAGAATCCCCATTAGCCAAGGAGTCTGCACACCACTTTTCAGCTCTCTAGACCTTTTCGAACTGGAGAAGAAGATGAAAATAGGTTTTTAAGGATGTGACCCCTGTGACCCCATTTGGGGTCAAGGGGTCATGAAATCTACAATTAAGAATCCCCATTGACAAAGGAGTCTGCACACAACATTTCAGCTCTCTAGACCTTTTGGAACTGGAGAAGAAGATGAAAATAGGTTTTTAAGGATGTGACCCCTGTGACCCCATTTGGGGTCATGGGGTCACGAAATCTACAATTTAGAATCCCCATTAGCCAAGGAGTCTGCACACAACTTTTCAGCTCTCTAAACCTTTTGGAACTGGAGAAGAAGATGAAAAAAAGTTTTTAAGGATGTAACCCCTGTGACCCCATTTGGGGTCATGGGGTCACAAACTCTACAATTTAGAATCCACATTGGCCAAGGAGTCTGCACACAACATGTCAGCTCTCTAGACCTTTTGGAACTGGAGAAGAAGATGAAAATAGGTTTTTAAGGATGTGACCCCTGTGACCCCATTTGGGGTCATGGGGTCACGAAATCTACAATTTAGAATCCCCATTAGCCAAGGAGTCTGCACACAACATTTCAGCTCTCTAGACCTTTTGGAACTGGAGAAGAAGATGAAAATAGGGTTTTTAAGGATGTGACCCCTATGACCCCATTTGGGGTCATGGGGTCACGAAATCTACAATTTAGAATCCACATTGGCCAAGGAGTCTGCACACAACATTTCAGCTCTCTAGACCTTTTGGAACTTGAGAAGAAGATGAAAATAGGTTTTTAAGGATGTAACCCCTGTGACCCCATTTGGGGTCATGGGGTCACGAAATCTACAATTTAGAATCCCCATTAGCCAAGGAGTCTGCACACCACTTTTCAGCTCTCTAGACCTTTTGGAACTGGAGAAGAAGATGAAAATAGGTTTTAAAGGATGTGACCCCTGTGACCCCATTTGGGGTCATGGGATCACGAAATCTACAATTTAGAATCCACATTGGCCAAGGAGTCTGCACACAACATTTCAGCTCTCTAGACCTTTTGGAACTTGAGAAGAAGATGAAAATAGGTTTTTAAGGATGTGACCCCTGTGACCCCATTTGGAGTCATGTGGTCACGAAATCTACAATTTAGAATCCCCATTAGCCAAGGAGTCTGCACACAACTTTTCAGCTCTCTAGACCTTTTGGAACTAGAGAAGAAGATGAAAATAGGTTTTTAAGGTTGTGACCCCTGTGACCCCATTTGGGGTCATGGGGTCACGAAATCTACAATTTAGAATCCCCATTGACAAAGGAGTCAGCACACAACATTTCAGCTCTATAGACCTTTTGGAACTGGAGAAGAAGATGAAAATAGGTTTTTAAGGATGTGACCCCTGTGACCCCATTTGGGGTCATTGGGTCACGAAATCTACAATTTAGAATCCCCATTAGCCAAGGAGTCTGCACACAACTTTTCAGCTCTCTAAACCTTTTGGAACTGGAGAAGAAGATGAAAAAAAGTTTTTAAGGATGTAACCCCTGTGACCCCATTTGGGGTCATGGGGTCACAAACTCTACAATTTAGAATCCACATTGGCCAAGGAGTCTGCACACAACAGTTCAGCTCTCTAGACCTTTTGGAACTGGAGAAGAAGATGAAAATAGGTTTTTAAGGATGTGACCCCTGTGACCCCATTTGGGGTCATGGGGTCACGAAATCTACAATTTAGAATCCCCATTAGCCAAGGAGTCTGCACACAACATTTCAGCTCTCTAGACCTTTTGGAACTGGAGAAGAAGATGAAAATAGGGTTTTTAAGGATGTGACCCCTATGACCCCATTTGGGGTCATGGGGTCACGAAATCTACAATTTAGAATCCACATTGGCCAAGGAGTCTGCACACAACATTTCAGCTCTCTAGACCTTTTGGAACTAGAGAAGAAGATGAAAATAGGTTTTTAAGGTTGTGACCCCTGTGACCCCATTTGGGGTCATGGGGTCACGAAATCTACAATTTAGAATCCCCATTAGCCAAGGAGTCTGCACATAAAATTTCAGCTCTGTGGAGTTATTGGTTCTGGAGAAGAAGTCGAAAAAGCGAAAAGTTTACGGACGGATGGACGGACGGACGGATGGACGGACGGACGGATGGACGGACGGACGCCGGACGCCATGCCATGCCATAAGCCCATCGGGCCTTTCAGGCCTGATGAGCTAAAAAGTACATTATGTATCAAGTATGTTGAATATAATAAATACAGTCGTAATGAATACTTCCGTGTCCTCATATATTATATGGGTGTCTATGTCATACTTTGTTTACAACACGAGTGCATGAAATTTAGTATTTCCCGAGCTAGAGCGAGGGATATATCGATATTCAGGCACGAGAGTAAATATAGTATGAGATGGACACGAATATAATATTCTGTTTATTACCTAAGTCGTGAATTTAATGAAAATACGCTAAAATCCATAGACTGGCGAACCGCCATCGCCGCATATACAACACAACGTCATAGACGAAGCGTGACGTCATAGCATTGTTTATGATGTCACATGACAAAGTGATATTTTGCTCTGGGGCATCGTATGAAAAATATGATTGCCCTCGTAGGTGATAATAAAGTTTATTACCTACGGGGGCAATCATATCGGGGTTCATATTTTTCATACGATGCCCTAGGGCAACATATCACTTTGTCATGGTGACGTGACGTCATAAACAATGCTATGACGTCACGTTTCGTCTATGACGTTGCATTCTAAATGCGTGACGGCGGGTCGCCAACATATGGTTGAACGTGGATTTTAGCGTGTTTTCGTTAATTTTACGACTTCGGTAATAAACAGAATATTATATTCGTGTCTATGCCATACTATGTTTACGACACTCGTGCCTGAATATCGGTATATCCCTTGCTCTCGCTCGGGAAATACTAATATTCAGGCACTCGTGTCGTAAACATAGTATGATATTGACACTCATATAATATCCTCTATTTATTATGTAAGCATATTTTCCAGCAATCTTATTGGTCGAGAGGCATATTGACTTCAGCCCGGGTCCGACCAAAATCAATATTGACTTGAGTGACGTCAAACGATTGTTGCATGACGTCAAACGATTGTTGCATGCTTTTCTGTCGACGGTCACGTGAAGGCCTCCCGACCAATCAGATCGCTGGAAAAATATGCTCACATAATAATGTCACATAGATTCTAACTGATATAATTGAAGACATTTTTGTTTCTGTTTATAGTAAGAAAGTGATAGATGGTGTTGTGTCAGCTATGGATCATCTTACCATACAGTTGTATTACAATATCTTTATTTATTCAGTTTACGTATCATGAGATATCAAAACGACTGCTTTGGATTACTTGTTCATTTGTTGTTGTTATTTGGCCTGTCAGACGTTTTTGGATACTAATGTCATTTTATTTTCGGATTGTATCCCGTGTAGAAATGATACGGATCTAAATGTGCATTTCTTTTGAGAATCTTCTGTGTGTTTACACACTTTTTAAATAGGGATCAATTTACACGGTCGAAGTGATGGGGTAAGTTGAGCAATTAAAAATTGTGTTCAAATTAATTTATTATCAAGATTATATATGACTGTATTAAATGAAGCATTAAATGTTTCATGTATTGGCCAAACTATCCTTATATTAATCAACATATTTTTAGAATTATACATCTGTAAGAAACAAAATTGACTCAGTTTGTTTCTATTTATGTCCGTCTGTGTTTATGTCTGTCTGCTTTTCTGTCCGTCATGTCTGTATTTCTGTCAGTATATGTCTGTCTGTCTATGGCTGTATGTCCGCTTATATGTGTCTGTCTGTACGCCTATTACTGTCTGTGCCTGTCTGTCTGTCTCCAGAATGTATTGGTAAAAAAACCGGTGCACATATTTGTAGTTGATAGCAAGACGTGTACACGTTCATTTTGTATACCCTGTTTCGTATTGATGTAAAGTCGATTCACAATTTTAGTTCTTTTAAAATGAAGAATTGCGAAATTTTCGGTTGACCTCTTTCCCCCCACATCTCAATTTCGCCTAAACAACTTAACTAGGTCATGCGTTATAAACCTCTATAATGATGAATTCACCCTCTTGGAAAACAATGTCTATATCTTTGTACAATTTCTGTACATGTTGATCCAGAGAACAATGAAAAGCGAAAATTATATGGATAACAACTTCTTGTTTTGACGTTTCGACACAGATTCTGACTACCTTTACTCACCTTTGTTATTGCATCACTCTACTTATTGTTACCTGTACATATATATTTGTTATTGCATCACTCTACTTATTGTTACCTGTACATATATATTTGTTATTGCATCACTCTACTTATTGTTACCTGTACATATATATTTGTTATTGCATCACTCTACTTATTGTTAACTGTACATATATATTTGTTATTGCATCACTCTACTTATTGTTAACTGTACATATATATTTGTTATTGCATCACTCTACTTATTGTTACCTGTACATATATATTTGTTATTGCATCACTCTACTTATTGTTACCTGTACATATATATTTGTTATTGCATCACTCTACTTATTGTTACCTGTACATATATATTTGTTATTGCATCACTCTACTTATTGTTACCTGTACATATATATTTGTTATTGCATCACTCTACTTATTGTTAACTGTACATATATATTTGTTATTGCATCACTCTACTTATTGTTAACTGTACATATATATTTGTTATTGCATCACTCTACTTATTGTTACCTGTACATATATATTTGTTATTGCATCACTCTACTCATTGTTAACTGTACATATATATTTGTTATTGCATCACTCTACTTATTGTTAACTGTACATATATATTTGTCATTGCATCACTCTACTTATTGTTACCTGTACATATATATTTGTTATTGCATCACTCTACTTATTGTTAACTGTACATATATATTTGTTATTGCATCACTCTACTTATTGTTACCTGTACATATATATTTGTTATTGCATCACTCTACTTATTGTTACCTGTACATATATATTTGTTATTGCATCACTCTACTTATTGTTAACTGTACATATATATTTGTTATTGCATCACTCTACTTATTGTTAACTGTACATATATATTTGTTATTGCATCACTCTACTTATTGTTACCTGTACATATATATTTGTTATTGCATCACTCTACTTATTGTTAACTGTACATATATATTTGTTATTGCATCACTCTACTTATTGTTAACTGTACATATATATTTGTCATTGCATCACTCTACTTATTGTTAACTGTACACATATATTTGTTATTGCATCACTCTACTTATTGTTACCTGTACATATATATTTGTTATTGCATCACTCTACTTATTGTTACCTGTACATATATATTTGTTATTGCATCACTCTACTTATTGTTAACTGTACATATATATTTGTTATTGCATCACTCTACTTATTGTTAACTGTACATATATATTTGTTATTGCATCACTCTACTTATTGTTAACTGTACATATATATTTGTTATTGCATCACTCTACTTATTGTTAACTGTACATATATATTTGTTATTGCATCACTCTACTTATTGTTACCTGTACATATATATTTGTTATTGCATCACTCTACTCATTGTTAACTGTACATATATATTTGTTATTGCATCACTCTACTTATTTTTAGCTGTACATATATTTGCTGACCACCACCATGTGTCCATAAGCTTGATAACGACAAGAGAATAGATGTCGAGAAACTGTGTTATCCAATTAATGTTCGGTATTCTAACCATTCCAATTTCTAAAGTGCCTCTCAAAGAGGCATAATGAATGTTATCTACCCGTTACGTCCACTGACTGTTTTTAAATCTGAACCCAAAACTCTTTTTATTTTCTAGTTATTACTCATAGACTGTTCTTCATCATTTCCCCAATAGACTTAATGTCTTGCCAATCTAATTCTGAAATTATTGATATGATATAATATAATATAATTATAATATTAGCTATGCTACTACTTCTAAATTTTATTTCGTTATATTTTATAATATTCTATGCGCTTTGAGCATGCATCTTGTGCATGGATCATGGACTTAAATCATAATTTAAGTCTGTGGTATGGATACAGCGCTTTATAAATGCCCATTATTATCATTACATGTTACACATTAATGTTTTGATGAGTTGGTCAGGAATCAGTGCTGATATCGATCTGATTTTATGAGCGCTTTGAGAACAAGTTGTGTCACTGCATAAACTATACCCCATAGCGTTGCAATCCCTCGTGTCCTCCTAGCTTGTTTTGAATACTGTGTACTTTGAACCGTGTCTTGTACTCAACGTGGCCATAGAAGTCTAACCGTTAAAGGTGCATCCATTGTGTTTCATAAAATTTTATTTGGCTTTAATACGTTCCAACACATCATATGTGCTGTTTACAATGCAAACAAATTCACTCAGCTTGCATATTCATCCCCAATCGCCAAACATATCATAATTACTAGTTTCCAATTAAAATCGAGTAACATCATTATGCATGTGCAGAAACCGAAAGTGCACTACCTACTTACATGCACAGTAGTTATATGACCTATTGAACATTATCAACCCAAATTTGTTATTTTGTCAGGTTTAAATAAGATTCCAAAATTACGTTCGACTCATTGGCGCGCGAGCCACACGCTGTGTATTGTCCGGTTTTCGATCAGAAATTTATACTTTTACCTTCATATCGTCAATATACTAAGTCGAGTATCATTAAAATGATAGTTTTCGGTAACAGTTGGTACTTCTCGATGAAATAAGACCATATATTACGTTTGCTATATTTTGACCCCAAACAACACAATGGATGTACCTTTAAGTTGTTCATCCTAATAGGGCGATACACAATGACTTTGGTTTTTACTGTACCTACTGCATATATTTCTATTACATTATTGTTATATAAATACAATGAGAATTTTTTTTACATATTATCACACTGCAATGTAAATTTGTTGCACATACCATGATGATACATATGTATTTATTCACATTCGTTATATATTTATATCTTGATAATATAATCAAGTGTATATAGGAGAAGGCCAAGGAAGTGTTTCGTTTGACCTTTATGTCACTAAATATGCTTCAATCAAACGAAACTTTGTTGACCAGACACGTGATTACAATTATACTATCGTATAATCTTGACGTCAAGTTACTTTATTTATGAATAAAAGTGGGGGACACTGCTTTTCAAAGCTTTAAATATTAACATATTGCTGAAGTGAGCCCAACCAATTGATATAAAAAATCACTTGAAGTTTTTAAAATATAAAATCGCTTAAAATATCCCATCAACTAGTGACCCAGTTTCAATGCCCCGTACTTGGTGCATCAGATAACGCAAGAATGATAACGTGACTGACATAACACAAACATGATAGATCTTTAACAACTATCTAAAACTCTAATAAATCTGGCCTTTTTCTATTAATTAACTTTGAAAAAGCCTTTGATACAATCTCCAAACCATACAGAGAACGAGAGCGTTTGGATTTTGACCTAATATCATTAAATGGGTTGAAATCATAACTGGTAACAACACACCAGCTGTTAAACAAAATGGCCATATTTCATCATTTTTTCCAGCAGGACCGGCTGTAGACAGGGTGATCCAGTCTCTCCTTATTTATTTATCCTTGCAGTGGAAATATTAGACATTATAATTAGATCAAATGCCGATACAAAGGGAATTATGCTTAATGAAATACAATGTAGAACAAAAACTGATATTTTATGGGCGCTTCAATCTATGGCAACATTTATCTGTTATAGTTGGTATAGATTGAAGCGCCCATAAAATATCAATACTCAACCCAGTGTGCAAATGATAGTCGCTGGCTTATCTAGCCTCACTAACTTTGCATGTATATTCTTATATTTGTTATAACAAAACGATCGTATAATCGCCGCCTTTGTTATATGAAATGAATGTATGAATTAGAAATGGAATGAAATAAACACAACAAAACAAAACAAAAACAACTATCAAAAACTCTTGGACAGCTTCATGCCTTCCAGTGAGTCTATATTCGTTCCAAAGCAGCTGCTGCCACTCTCGGTGCAATGCAGCCTCCAAACCAGCAATATTTCTTTGGATGTGTATTCATTCTACAGATTGGACGTCCAATGATGTCCCATACATATTCCAAGGGATTCAAATCTGGACTAGAATATATGCCTGAGCCCGAGTGTCTAAACTACTGCATGGATCAAAGTGATTTTTTACAGAGAAAGTTGAAAATTATGTAAAATTTGTATGGCAAAATCTCATCGATGTTTTAAAATGAGAAAATATGATAATGCAAAAGAAACGGAAAATAAATAACATGTGTTACTGAAACTTTCACAGAAAGGTTTGAAATCTGAAACTTGACAACTAAATCCTGAGAATGTTTGTAAACTAAATAATACCATTTCTCCTGCCCACTGGTTTAAACATAAATACGTACTTACTAAACTCTGAGAGTACAGTAACTTCTGTTTTCGTGTGTAATATCTGCACCGCACTAGCACTGCCAATTTGAGTGAACATGTACCACTACTGAAGATAACAAACACACTGAAGTGATGTGCTCAGAGATGTAAATTGACATTGAAATGTAATGAACAATGATTTGAAATACACCCATGTTTTGACTATGGTTTCATTGTCATTTACTATACTTTGAACTCACACCCCCGCAGCCAGAAAGATAATGTTACATGTGTTTATGAGTCGGTTGACTCAATCAGACGGAGTCAACCGACTCCAAAACAGGTAACATTATCTTTCAGGCTTTTTTTTTTTATGGCGGCTCTTTCCTCCTTTTAATTTTACCCAAATTCGGTTGGTCCCGCCTCAGTATCCTTCAGTGGATCCCCATGTTGCTATCCCCACACACCACTAATTAGACAGGTCGTTAAGTATCCTTCAGTGGATCCCCATGTTGCTATCCCTACACACCACTAATTAGACAGGTCGTCAAGTATCCTTCAGTGGATCCCCATGTTGCTATCCCTACACACAACAGTTAGACAGGTCGTCAAGTATCCTTCAGCGGATCCCCATGTTGCTATCCCTACACACCACTAATTAGACAGGTCGTCAAGTATCCTTCAGTGGATCCCCATGTTGCTATCCCTACACACCACTAATTAGACAGGTCGTCAAGTATCCTTCAGTGGATCCCCATGTTGCTATCCCTACACACCACAGTTAGACAGGTCGTCAAGTATCCTTCAGTGGATCCCCATGTTGCTATCCCTACACACCACAGTTAGACAGGTCGTCAAGTATCCTTCAGTGGATTCCCATGTTGCTATCTCTACACACCACAATTAGACAGGTCGTCAAGTATCCTTCAGCGGATCCCCATGTTGCTATCCCCACACACCACTAATTAGACAGGTCGTCAAGTATCCTTCAGTGGATCCCCATGTTGCTATCCCCACACACCACTAATTAGACAGGTCTTCAAGTATCCTTCAGTGGATCCCCATGTTGCTATCCCTACACACCACTAATTAGACAGGTCGTCAAATATCCTTCAGCGGATCCCCATGTTGCTATCTCTACACACCACAATTAGACAGGTGGTCAAGTATCCTTCAGCGGATCCCCATGTTGCTATCCCTACACACCACTAATTAGACAGGTCGTCAAGTATCCTTCAGTGGATCCCCATGTTGCTATCCCCACACACCACTAATTAGACAGGTCGTCAAGTATCCTACAGCGGATCCCCATGTTGCTATCCCTACACACCACAGTTAGACAGGTCGTCAAGTATCCTTCAGTGGATCCCCATGTTGCTATCCCTACACACCACAATTAGACAGGTCGTCAAGTATCCTTCAGTGGATCCCCATGTTGCTATCCCTACACACCACAATTAGAAAGGTCGTCAAGTATCCTTCAGTGGATCCCCATGTTGCTATCCCTACACACCACAGTTAGACAGGTCGTCAAGTATCCTTCAGTGGATCCCCATGTTGCTATCCCTACACACCACAATTAGACAGGTCGTCAAGTATCCTTCAGTGGATCCCCATGTTGCTATCCCTACACACCACAATTAGACAGGTCGTCAAGTATCCTTCAGTGGATCCCCATGTTGCTATCCCTACACACCACAATTAGACAGGTCGTCAAGTATCCTTCAGTGGATCCCCATGTTGCTATCCCTACACACCACAGTTAGAAAGGTGGTCAAGTATCCTACAGCGGATCCCCATGTTGCTATCCCTACACACCACTAATTAGACAGGTCGTCAAGTATCCTTCAGTGGATCCCCATGTTGCTATCCCTACACACCACAGTTAGACAGGTCGTCAAGTATCCTTCAGCGGATCCCCATGTTGCTATCCCTACACACCACAATTAGACAGGTCGTCAAGTATCCTACAGCGGATCCCCATGTTGCTATCCCTACACACCACAGTTAGACAGGTCGTCAAGTATCCTTCAGTGGATCCCCATGTTGCTATCCCTACACACCACTAATTAGACAGGTCGTCAAGTATCCTTCAGTGGATCCCCATGTTGCTATCCCTACACACCACAATTAGACAGGTCGTCAAGTATCCTTCAGTGGATCCCCATGTTGCTATCCCTACACACCACAATTAGACAGGTCGTCAAGTATCCTTCAGTGGATCCCCATGTTGCTATCCCTACACACCACAGTTAGAAAGGTCGTCAAGTATCCTTCAGTGGATCCACATGTTGCTATCCCTACACACCACAGTTAGACAGGTCGTCAAGTATCCTTCAGTGGATCCCCATGTTTCTATTCCCACACACCACTAATTAGACAGGTCGTCAAGTATCCTTCAGTGGATCCCCATGTTGCTATCCCTACACACCACAGTTAGACAGGTCGTCAAGTATCCTTCAGTTGATCCCCATGTTGCTATCCCCACACACCACTAATTAGACAGGTCGTCAAGTATCCTTCAGTGGATCCCCATGTTGCTATCCCTACACACCACAGTTAGACAGGTCGTCAAGTATCCTTCAGTGGATCCCCATGTTGCTATCTCTACACACCACAATTAGACAGGTCGTGAAGTATCCTTCAGTGGATCCCCATGTCGCTATCCCTACACACCACAATTAGACAGGTCGTCAAGTATCCTTCAGTGGATCCCCATGTTGCTATCCCTACACACCACAATTAGACAGGTCGTCAAGTATCCTTCAGTGGATCCCCATGTTGCTATCCCCACACACCACTAATTAGACAGGTCGTCAAGTATCCTTCAGTGGATCCCCATGTTGCTATCCCTACACACCACAGTTAGACAGGTCGTCAAGTATCCTTCAGTGGATCCCCATGTTGCTATCTCTACACACCACAATTAGACAGGTCGTGAAGTATCCTTCAGTGGATCCCCATGTCGCTATCCCTACACACCACAATTAGACAGGTCGTCAAGTATCCTTCAGTGGATCCCCATGTTGCTATCCCTACACACTACAATTAGACAGGTCGTCAAATATCCTTCAGTGGATCTCCATGTTGCTATCCCTACACGCCTCAATTTAGATAGGTTGTCAAGCGCCGCCTTTTAATATATCATGTCTAAATGCTTTTCATTTCTCCTGTATATTGCTCCTTGCATTTTCTCTGCATCTGAACTTGTCATTTTCGTTTATCAGACAGCAAAGTTTGCAGTTGTGCATTGTCCGATATATGTCCAATCAACAGACGAGTGTGCAATTGTCCCAATCTATGCTGAAAACTAGATGAACAGCGCAAAAGCAGAGCAGTCCCGAAACTTAGGGTCTTGCCTTTCCCAATAAAATGGGAAGTTTTTTAAACACAATTTTTTCATTATTTGAGTTATTAGTAACAAGTTGAATCATCACTGGGGTCACTTTTCACAAGTCATTGTGTAGAAAAATCATGTAATAATTCAAACTGGTAATAGTTGAAATAAGGCATGTTCGAAAATGCATGCTTAAGCTAATGCATGCTCGCTGTGACCTTGACTATTGACAGATTTTAGCGAAAACCTTTTCAAATCTAGGTCTTTCTCCATAGTTGATATATGCCAAGTAAGAGCCTGATAGCACAACATCTTTTGAAGTTATCGTGTTGACTTGAATGTGAGAATGTCAAAACAATTCCCAAAGTGTATAAGAAAAATGCCTTGTATATGAGGTGTTAATACCTTCTTGGAAATTGTTTTATTGATTTCAGAACTGGTGACCTTGACCCTATACTTTTCACCTATTTTTTTTCAAAATTGTCAAAACTTTTCTTCATGCAGGGTTGTTAAACCCTCTCCAATCTTGGTTCCTGATTGTTGTTTTACTTCTCACTACCCTAGTTTCAAATCATGTGTGCAAAAGCTTGGAAGCTTACCCAGCAGAAGTAGTTGATAAACTTTCCAGAGGTTTGAATCGTTGGGAAAAGTAAGAAAAACAAAAGATTAATTGACAAATTTTATTGTTGCTATTTCACCCACATACATAGTCAGGTTGCAACAGTTCATAGTGAAAGCTTTATGCTTTTTGATAAAACTTTTATGCATTCCATTTGCGTAAAATAAACCTGTCGTCAATAACATTTTATTCAGGGTGCTAAAATTGCAAAATAAGCGTTAATACAAAGCATTAAAGCCTAGCTGATTCTACGGTTGATCGCTATCTACATTATAGATAAAAGGTCAGTTCTTCCACTCTCTAGCACGCAACACAATTGTAATTTTGTCAAACTTGATTTTTAAAACATCACACGTACTTCACAAACAATAAATATACTTAAAAATCAACGCCTACCACAACAGCTACAGAACTCCTACAAGACTACTATAAATAAACCACTGTGCGGAGTGATTTCATTTAAAATTAAAGACGCTAAAACATTAAGAATTGTACTAATCCTTCATTGGGATGCTAAAAGATTATTTGATAAAAACTTGTACATCAAACCGGTCACTGATTCAGTATAATTGGGATAACGTTCACACTTGGTCCACATAGCACCGTCCTCAAAAATATGAATATTAAATAGTTTCATTCATATATACATACACACGCTGACACGTTTCACGCTGTTAAAGGTGGAAAGAAATTAGAAAAGAAAATGTCAACAATGAATTCATCCAAACTAAATATATGGTCCATACATGCAAGCGTTCAATGATATGGAATCATAACTTATTTATGAGTAATATATTTTACAATGTACTTTAGAGTTTGCAATATCTTAGCCATTAGTAACGTACTTTACAGAAGTATTTGTTTTTAAATATTTGGCTGCAAATTGCAATATATATTGTTTCTTTTTAAATGGATTCATTCTTATTCTTTTCATGGTATGATTGTTTTAATGAGAAGTACAAAATCAAGTATATTTATGGATACAAAACTTTTCTCACAAAATGTCCAAAACAAATCTTGCATATTCAAATTGAAATTCCTTCTGACTTGTCAGAAATTGATTTTCAAAATTTCAATCAGAATTCATAAACTCATTGCTTTTAAACCTCTATGAAGGTATCCTTTATTTTGGGATCTTTCTTATGCTCTTATTTGTGAATTAAATATCTTAAAGTGAAGGTATTTATATTGCAACTGACCCAATCCAAACAAGATCAATATAAACTTGTGTTAACAGTTGCAACTCTCCAAGCGTTACAAGAAAAATCTGTCTAGATAACTGAAGCTCTCTTGGAGTAAGATAGTTATAAGTACCATTCATTAACGGTTGGCTTATGGCTATCTTTGTTCTAAGAGAGCTGCCGGTATTATTGCAGGGAGAAAGTCTGGAAACCTGCGAGCAACAGCTGGAACTAGCGAACCATGGGTGGTACTTCACTGAAATTCAGTGTATCATTGCACCCAAACCTTACTGCATGTAGAACAGTTCTCTACAGCAGACAAAGTTGCCGTGCCCCTGGCGAGATTCGAACCCAGCTTGCTAGTAAGATGGATGAAGACCAGTGTCAGTTTATGTCAGAAGTGGCTAACTATGAAGCTATGATCTTGATTATGGAAACTTGCTTTTAACTAATGTGATTTTCAACTTGTCAGATGATGACAATAGGTTTGAATTTTTTAAGCTTTGTTAGTGCTAAGATCGTCATAAGTCAATGTTAATATGAAACTTACGACCATCTTACCACTAAGAGTGGGTAAGAAATATAAGCAATATATCCCCTTTATGTTACGTCTAGTAGAATTCATGGTTGACAAAATTCAGTTAATAAAAGTATCGACAGTGAGAGAAAGATGGAGCGATAGTAAGAGAGAAGAAAGCAAAAGATTTCCCGATGCTCATTTCATTCATTCAGCAAGCACGACGTACGTTTGCCACTATGTACAATACAATATCAATATCATCACAATGAGATGGACATCGGTGAGGTTGGATAGAAAGATTCCCTGATAGTTGGCTATGTACAAATAATGCTTTCACAATACATCACACCGATACATGAAACATAAAATCAGAGAAAACAACAAAAACAACATTAACAACGTACTGAGCACTTTCAATCGATGCAATCCTTCCATGGCTTGCATCATCTTAGCTTTTGGACAACATAATAAATTTGTTTCTTTTTCTTTGGAAAACAAATCTAAAAAATTTCAAGATCATGTAACAAACAAGGCGGATCAATAAATAAATTCTTCTAAGTCTACTGGATTTGTGTTTTGGTCTAAATGTTAGAATTTTAAAGATCGCAGGCCGGTTCGTTGTCCCTTTTCTCCGGCCCAGGATTTTGACTTGGCTCTGAAGTGACGTAGATCTAGATGGTGGTCTTTGTGGAGCATGGGTTTGTACGTCTCGGGTTCACATTGGTTCTGAAATTCAAACCAATCATGTTAATTTTTTTTAAAAACATCCATAGACTGTGGTTTTTGAAAAATTGCTAATTTACTAATTGAAGTCGATTCAATTGTAGTAATTGCTGCAGGGATTGGCAGACATGGGCCTATCTTAACCAGTGTTAAATGGGCTTAGGATTAATTGTAGGGTTTATATTTGTTACTAGAATAGTTCCTACTTTTATAAGATAGTTACTAAGCAGTCCGTTACAATTCAAGAGCCACATCTTTTTATTTCAAACCAGTTCCATTCAAAACAACCCCCACCCTGAGCTTGCACATCAAGGGCAATACCCAACACAGCTGTATTTTTTTAAGACATGGTTCTTTTGCTTCCATGATAAGCGTTCTATTAACAATGTTTCCCTGTGACCAAAGATGACAAGTGCACAATTTTTGTTAAAAAATAATTTGTACAAAGTGTTATTGTACATTTTCGTTAATTCGATTTTTCTTAAGTTTGACTGCATACAATTATCCGACTGTCACAGGATCAAATATCCAAAATTATGACCATGTGCAGCAATTTCACCATGATCTTAACATAATTGTTAACATAGCAAAAACCTAAATCAAATGAATAATAATTTATAATTTATACTGAAGCAATCCAACCCTCATCATCATTCCCCTCAAGACTGTAAGAACACGAACCTGATGTTGCTCGTAGAATGCCTTGTATCCACCTTCAAGCAGATAGATTTCTGGGTAGTGTAGACAGGGGTACGACTCCTTGTTCATCTGGCGATCTTGGTTTCTCAGAAATCTCGATCTAGATAAAGAAGGTACAAATTTTATCTATATGTAGATATAAGCTTAGTAAAGCCAACTTAAACTTTAAAAGACTAGTTTAAAGCGAGGTGAGATGAATTCAGGTTTAACCTTGCTTTCCAAGTACTTCACTATATATCAAGTCAGCTAGTATTATTGCTGGGAGAAAGCCCACAACACTTTAATGATTATGCCATGAATTGGAACCTGCAAACATCGACTGAACTAGCAAAACAAGGGCGGTACTGTGGACACTTGTTTGAGAGATTAGAAATTGATGGAGAAGTCTTCTTTATTTAACTATTATTGTTCTACATGATTTAATTTTTCATTATTAATGGTTATTAATGAGAGGAGTTTTACGTCGAATACTCTTTGTTAATATTTATATTATTTTTCTGCAAAACTTTGGAATCAACTTCCATTGAACATCAAGCAACTCCCTACTCTTGATACTTTCAAAGGATCCCTGAAAACATATCTTTTCAGAAAGTACTATTCAGCATATTGACACTATTTCGACATTATGTAGCGCTGTGAGCAATCACTGAGTGACTGGATACTGGCGCATGACAAATGGACTTATCATTATTATTATTATATTATTATTAATATACTTACAGATTAGGTCCTCTCTCCGAGGAGAATTCACAGTGGAAGATGATGATTTGCCTCTTGTCTGAGTCATTATGGGGGAGGGGTATGTTGATGAATTCTTCCAAGATTGCGTCCTTCGTGTACAGGTTCTTAGCGCCCTGAAAAAGCATTCATTCGCTCAGTATTGCAAACATAAACACTTTTCAGTTTTCTATTTGAAAGAGCAGCTGAGCTAAGAAAAAATCAGTTTGGAATTGGTATTACATGAATCCAAAAGGAAAGGGAAATATGGTATGGTGGCTAGAAAGTTAGAAAGTAGTTAGTATGGTAGAAATTAATGAATTTTCCACCTGTTCTATTGAAAGTATGAACTTGATTGACAATAAATTCTGCTAATAGGGTTTGAGATAAGGTCAAAACTTTTTTTTATCCAAGATCAAACGTAGTTAATGTGAACATTGCTAATTTATGAGCGGGCAGGGGTCAAAGGCTAACAAAGGTGTGTCATTACCTGTATATGACCACCCTGGTACTCGTAGGGGTATCGACAGTCGACGATGGAGTATCTGCTGACTTGGTCGTCAAACTCATTATTCAGGAGTCGGCTCATCTGAAACATAACCATGTTGCTATAAAAACAATATAAATGTAAATGATAAGACAAGACCTCATCATCTGAAACTGTCTGAAAATATCTTGGTTCAGTTATTGTCGTTCTTCTACTATTTCACCTTATATTTAGAATATTATGTTGTTCTATATGTGCTAATAAACAAATTACAACAGATAAATTCTTTTTTTTCGTGCCAAAAATGTGTTTACTTACAGTTAGTGGGGATATGCCTTTGAGATCTTGGTGTTTTCCAGGGATAGTTGGTAAAATGTAAGGCTGAAACAATGAAATGAGGATTAAGAATTTAGCCAACAACTTAATGTCTTTATGTAATTTGGGGTTAAACGCTGCTTGAGTGTGGTAAACTTAGTACGTCATCTTCCATTTATTGCCAAAATCATGAAATTTACAAAAATATATCAACATCTACTTGTCTACCCTCTATAGAGACTGAAATTAGAACTGTTATTGATAAAGTCATGTGAGAAAATTATAAGCCAGTATGTATAGGATTGCCCTGGTAGGTAATGAAATGAAGAAGGCATTATCCAAGAGAAAATGCAGATCAAGCATCTAACATGGATCTTAGGACAGCAGTATTTGAAGAATGTTTGGTGTTCATCATGTAAATATTTCTAAGTGTTTTACCTTAGAGAAGTCTCCGACAAGATCCCGGGGGTCAGGTTCCTCGTTTAGTCTGTTGAGGGCCGACTTGATCATGGCTTCTGTCTCTGAGTGACAGCGGTGCAGTTTGACAGACCCCTGTAATATGACAGCGTAATTTGGTTAATACATGATTAATGTAAAATGAGCTGGGGGTTGATACTGCTTTCAAGAACAATTCACTTGTATTATGACGGCTTGTATTATTGGCAAAAATATTAAACCTTTTAACTGACCACTGTCAAAACCAACCAGCACTTATTGAAGCTATGAGTGGGGGTACCAAACGAACAATTCCTTCAGGGCAATAATGTCCTAGTGAGTAGTGAAACCCAATTCAAGTTTATTCCCTAGGTTATCGATTCGTGTAAATATTTGCCACTCAAAATAGACAGGTGAGGTGAGTTGTGGTTTAACGCCGCTTTCAAGAGTATTTCACTTATATCACGGCTGCTAGTATTATGGCAGGGAGAAAGCCCACAACGCCATGTGGCTATGCTTTGCGGTGAAACCTGCGAGCAACAGCTGGAATTAGCAAACCATGGGTGATACTACGCTGAAATTCAGTGTAGCATTTCACCCAAACCTTACTGTGTGTAAAACAGTTCTCTACTGCAGACAAAGTTGCCGTGCCCCTGGCAGGATTCGAACCCCGGACCTCTTGATCCGAAGCCGAACGCACTAACCACTGCGCTATCGCGCCCCTCAAAATAGACAGAAACTAAGTGTAAACATCAATGCATGTCTACATACCTTGGGTACAGACATGATGTAGGGAGAGAAGTCTGGTTGACTCTCTGGTCTCCTCCTCTTGTTCTGTACGGGGGTCAGCTCGTCTCGGGGAGGCTCCAGTCTCTTGTGGGAGAAGGGTCGTGATCGCACGTCAAACGACTGTGATCGCTGGATGAGAGATCTGCGTGAGACTGTTCTACGAGACTGAAATATAAATTGTACCATGAAGTAGTGTTCCTAGGTAAAGAGTAGAGTGGGTCGTTTTGGTTGTTCTCTAACTTGTAGCGATATCTGCTTTTAAGATAAGAAAATTTCACTTATATACTGCAGTAATTTAGCACAACCACAAGATAAGTGATTATTCTTCCCTCTCAAAGGGACATAGAGTTTGAGTCATATAATGTCAAACGCTAAAAAAGATGAAACTCCAAAGAATAAAGCTATCTTACCACGGGTGTGTCGTCGTCTTGGACATGTGACTGCTGGTTGAGGACGGGAGCTCTGAAGAGACTCGCCATACTGTCTGGGACTGGGTCTGTGATCTGTAGCGGAAGAGACAGATTTCTTTATATACATCCACTCACTTCTATCAAATCTAATTTATTGATTTTTCTAATGCAAATTACTTTTTTGGAAGGCATCAAACAACTTATTCAATAGTTACATTCTAAGGCTTTGTGGAATACAAAGCAATAAGATAAATCTCAGAAAAAGATAGGCTTACAGTTGAGTGAGTGAGTGAGTTATTGTTTAACGCCGCTTCGGCAGTATTGCAGCCATTAGCAGCGAGGCTTACAGTTGATCTTAGAACCACAGTCAATTGGTCGGTAAAATGACCCCTATATCCTGTTTAAGTGAGCTGCTTAGCATCAGGTGGTACAGTGGAATCCATCAAGTGTCATTTTTTTAAGAATCACCATTTGTGAATCAACATTGTCTCATACCTGTGCAACCTCATTGTCAAATACATCGAGGAATCCGTCATCCACGTCATCATCAGTGCTAGCTAGTAGGGATGACTTCAGCTGAACTGGGCTGCTGGGGCCTTCTATCTGGGCTTCTTCTGAGTTGGACTAGAAACAAACGTTCAAATTTGATATAACTATTCAAGGTGCTCATTCAAATTTTTTTTAAATGTCTGTGTACATATAGGGTACAAGAGGTGTGGTGATTTGGATTTACCCCCGCTTTCAAGAATATTTCACTTATATCACAACTGATAGAATTATTGCAGGAAGAAAGCTTGCAACACAACTTTGGTTATGCATTGCATTGAAACCTGTTTGGACAAGCGAACCATTAGTGGTACTGCACTGAAAATGAGTGTAGCATTGCAACTTCACTGCATATAGAACAGATATCTACAACAGACAAAAATACCTAGCCCCTGGCAGGATTCTAACACAAGACCTCTTTAACCACAGTGTTCTCCCAGCCAAACCACTAGTGACTGATAGCAACAATGGTCTGACACCATGAGAATGATCTTGTGTCATGGCGGACATCGTGGTAACAAATTGTTGGTGAACCAACCTTCCTCCTGGTAACAATATTATTACAAGAGTACAGCCGTTTTTTTCCGAACAAATACAAATGTTGGCTTCTGGCTGCACCATTCAGAAAGTAAAATGTTCTACCTCGTTTGATGAGATAAACATGGTATGAGTTGGTCAAAATATTATTTCATATCATATCATACTGTTATTATGTAATACTGTGGAAACAATGGATTGCCTGTCATAATTTATGGGCTGATTTTTCAAACCACAAGCCTTGCTACCAGTTGATACTTATAAGACAAATATATCTATATAATACTGCTATATGTAAATAATCACCTGAAATGACTCTGAGAAGGATCTCTTTTTGGACGGAGATTTTACTGGGGAATATTTCTGTGGGGAGCAAGTGTCCTCATTGATGATCTTCAACTTTCTGGGGGGAACACCGACCGGCGCCGCAAACAGATGTTCATCCTGGGAGAAAATGTTTCATAAAATTATTTGTAATGTAAAGCAATACAAAGCAAAAGTCTATTGATTACACTTTGTAGGAACTTTTTCAACATTGTCCATTACAACATTACTTTAACATTACATTGTAACATGGCAACAGTTGACTGCTTTATTTGGATTGGTTGGAAAACAAGATCAAATTAGCAATGATTCCCATGTTAGGTTCAAATGAAACAGAGTTAAATACTCAATAACATCTCAGTCAATGGTAACACCCTAGAAATTGGCCAGTAACATGACTTCCATTTGCTAATTCAATCACAGATATTACATTCTATTATATTGAAAGATCTTGGTTATATCCACCTTTTCTCTGTCAAATCCGAGACCACTGTCTTGTGAACATGTGTCTTCAATAAAGAAGGAGACGGCGTCACTGTCAGACTCGGAATCAGATCTTTTAGGGGAGCAGGAGTTCTCTTTATCATGGAATTCAGTCGGGCTGTCAAGGCGCATAGTCGGCAACTGAAAGAGTTGGCAATAAAACATCTCATTCATCTATCAATATTTATTCATCAATAATTTTGAATATATTGAACTTATTATATATTTATTCTTGAATTTTACTTAATTAACTTGATAACAAAAACTGTTTTAAATGGCATTGTACCTTCTGTGAAATCAAATTGAAAAAAATCATTTTACTTTTTGCGATAAAACAAATATTATTATTTTCAGGTATTTGCATAAGGTTATGAAGTTAAAAAATGTTTAAACACTAACAAGACTTTCAACAAAACTATGCTCACCGGAAGAGAGTTTATTCTTCTAAAGGCTATCGTTTTCCTTCTGTGGAAAGAAGAATATGTGTAAATTAGCTTATAAGGAATGATCATGAATGATAAATATGGATAACTCAAAGTTGACATCGACATTAAGCGACACCTATCAATCAAGGGTAACCACCTTTAAATCCCTGTAAGTGTGTATTCTACAGCACAAGAGGCAACTATGACAATTATCATATTAATCAATGCACATGTCATACCCAGAGGGCATGCAAGAGCCTCATAACACTCCAGCCTTGTCTCATTACAATTATCATATTATATCCGCAGTATCATATTCAAGATATACAGCTCCTACACACTCGACATTGATGGATTATCATGAATGAAGGACCCAGTCTTACTTTGTGTACGCCTCCAGTGGAATCTCAGGGTTCACTTTCAACAGGCTTCCAAACTTGTTCAGGCTGAAAACAAGAAGAAAAGAGTGAGTAAAAGTGTCAAGAAATGAGGCAGTACGGAATGGATTGTGTCATGCCATCAGCACAAGGGTCCACTCATGTTAACAAGGCTGGGTCAGTAGTGGTCAGTGGCCGGAGCTGGACACAAAACCTGGTCCCATAAATCAACTAGCTGACCCCTAAGGGAGCTGGTGGTTGCTGGCCCTAGGACTGGCTGGCTGACTCTAGTGTTATCCTTAGTGTAAACTCCCAAAGGATTTTCAGTTTATCTCGCAGGTCCCCTTTGTTCTGGGAGAGGTGACTGGGTGTTTTCCTTGTGCTCTAATTATCATATTTTCATAAGGTATGACTGAGAACACTGTGGGAAAAAGATTTCACTGAAACAAATCTTCTTAGGAGGTTTTCTTTTACATTATGATTATGGGAGTAGAACAGGTCTTTGAGGGTGACCTCGTAAATTGTGACATTTGAAATGTTATACAGCAGTCTTTCAAGGTGTTTAATTTATAACCTTAGAAAACATAGAATGCCAAAAATGACTATATCATTATTATATTCATAAAATAGCACAACAATAACTGAAAACTTTTCAATAAAGTATTATATATAAATGCCATTTTTATGTACAAAAATAATTACTACAGTTGGTAGACATATATGAAAGGTAAAATATGAACAAATCTGTAGGTTTAAATCAGAAACTGAAAGATTTTACCTAATTGTTTCAATAAAAACCACATCCTCTTTTCTAAAAGAACTTACTACACCAAATTTGATTTACTTACAAGCCCTGTGTAAGTACAAAATCGTATTGTTGGACATGATTTATAGATACCAATAATATTTTAAAACCCTGGAAACAAAGTAAAACAAAAGCTCTATAAATGCAACAATAGAGACATTTGAATATAACAAAGGCTGAAACCTTGAACATATCTTCCAATAAATCTGAGGAGTAGAATTGAGCCAGCACAATGATAAGAATGTAATGAATGCACTCCAGTTGGTGAAATCAGATCTTGGAATCCGAGAACATGGAGCAAACATCCAATTGGAATGCTTGAGTGGGTTGCGGAGCATCATCAAGCTAGAGACGGGGAGGAACACCCCCTGCAGCTATTGCTATCTTCCATCAAGCGGAACCAAACATCATCCTCCCCTTGCCAGGTTGCTATGAGAAATAAATGTTTCTTCTACGATGCCAATCTAGTTAATCACTTGACGACAACACTACCACCAGCTAGGCTGTCTGCCCTGAAACAATACTGGGTCACTCCATAGACAAAACAACTGGTCCTTTCCAAGCAAACGACAGAATTAATTTCCTGGCATTGGCGTGAATGAATTGGGATGAGAAATGTCAAAGTTCTTTCCATGAAGTTCTTTCATGGGAATATTGGGCGGTTGCAGACACACAATTGACGTCTACTCAAATTAAAAACTGCCATCTTTCAATTTCTTAAAATTGACGATGTAGAACATTTTAGATGAAAAATCAAATATTTTCAAAGAATTTTTGAAGAAATGAATGAATAATTTCACAGATCACCTTCTTATAAACAAATCTCAAATAACAACCAAACAATATAATAAATGTATGAATTAATACATAACAATGTAATTTTTTTTAAAAACATTGATCAAGTCTAGATTCTGGTCTACCAAAAATAATATTGAAAATAAAAATCAAAGACAAAAGATCACAAACATGTTGTCCAAGTTTGACATTTGAACAAGATCACCGTCCATCAAAGACAGGTTATAAAAACAACTTACATTGTATACTCAATGTCAAACTCATCCATATCAAACCATGAAGGGCTGTTTCCTTGGAAGTCCATCGTCTTGAATGTCGTAACCGTCTGCTCAGCGAGGAACCTTACTCCATACATATATCATGTAACATAAACTTTGATAAGTCCATTAGCAGGAGTCCAATGAGAGTTCAGCAAATCATCAACACAGATCCTGACATTCTGGCATGTATGTCAAATGTAACAAGTCCCTCAAAGAATCCTTAAATCTGGTCAGCTGAAGGAGAAGTGTAATGTCAACACACAACCAGAATGTCCGAGAAAAAGTTTCAAAAGATCTTCGCAAGCTGCCACCTTGCTGCTTCCCACCTTCCTGAAAACAGTCTGCTTGTGATTCCAAATTCAAAAGAAGCTCAAATCTGGTCACAGCTCCTTCGAGAAATTTCCACAGGTTGCGAACCAGGTGAGAAACTTGCAACAAGTTGCGAGTCTGGGAAAGGGCAAGGTCACACCTCAACGACCATTCACGCTTCTCATTAACACCTTTAGCTTTAATCCAAGTTTACTTTGAAAATTCTCCCAGAAAATTAGTCCCCTGGACACCAGTGTGACTCGCTCAAGCAGAGTGTGGGCAGCAAGTCGTGAATGGAAGAAATTAGTCCATGCTGAGGTGAGAGAGAGACTTGGAGCTGAGAACGTCCCACTGAGATACTTTGTCCTCTGCACCTAGTTAATAGATAATTGTGGCCTTTGACTGCAGCCCCACTGCCACCAGGACAATAGATTACCTAGAGGAACAATAGATTATGCAGCAAATACCCTAAAGTCAAACAAAAAGGTAGCCAGTGTGAGAACTTGCTGTAGGAAAGCAGTACGATGGGGTACAAAGGTTAGCCAAGACCTACCAAGGCTTGCCCAGAGACAATCGAGAACATTTTTACAAGTGCATCAATGTTTTGGCTTGAGATCAAAGGAGGGAGAGTACTTGATGCTACAATTGCTTCATTGGCTTATACTTTTCAGAAAGTGTAATTAGTATTAAAGAGTAATGGAGCATAGGATAATTGATCAATTTGAGGCTAACTAACCGTTTCCTTTTTATGATTCCAGTGTTTGATGCAAACTATTTTTCTTTTGGTGTTGTGCAATTTTTGCATCACATCATTAGAGAAGATGAAAGAAATTTTGAAGTAGATACCTTAAGTAGATTTTGAATGACTCGATGGAATGTAACATTACATCCCCTCCTATCTTTTTCTCAAAGAACTATTGATAATCACTTGATACCAGCTTCACTCTTTGTCATAACATTTCACAAGAATTCTTCCCAAGTGGAAAATTACTCTCTTTTTTAACAAACGGAAAAGTTCTACCATATATCTGTCAAAATTAGGGAAAAGCTTCAAAAGCATATCAACTATATTTTGGAAGTTACATCAAAAGAATTGAACTAAAATATGCTTTTAACACTGATTTATTTTCAAACTTTGAAGATAAGACTACAATTATAAATAAATTTGAAAATTCAAAGACCTCATTAATTATAAGTTCATATGAAAGTATCGGAGTTGCCAAGCGTGAGGTTATCACCAGCAAAATGTAATTTGACATAAAACATTGTTCCCAGAGTTTTATTTGGTAATAAAATTAAAGATGTGACTTAACAAACAATGACTCAGATGAAATAAGACTTGTACTTGTAGATGCTTGCTTTGCTTGATCAAAATAGTCCAAGTGATTTCTCAATATCAAAATTTTTAATCTATGTTTGAAGTTTAATTTTTGTTTTTGAAATCTTTATTGCTAAAAGTGAGATGAAATTCAAACATTCTTTTCAAGATGTTAAATGTCATATAATAATGCTTTAAATAAATTTTAATAAATTGGAAATCTTCAAACAGGAAGTTAAATCTGGAGTTGAAGTTTATCCATGAACTCAGTGTGTCCAACTTTTATGTTCTTGGATACAAATGCATTACATAAGAAGTATAATTGTTATGATGGCTATCAAATCGAGTGGAAACAACAGGAGACCCAAACCCAGCTATTTGTCAAGTTAATAAAAAGACCCCCTTACTGGGAGTGGTGACACTTAAAAAATCTTGGCTGATCCTCATGGAGTTATCTGATTACGCAAGCCTATTGTCATGGAACCTATATACACTGAGTTAATCTGAGCCACACTTGCCTAGAGTCCCTTCTGAGATTAACCGAGGAGAGTCTGATGCTGAAGATTAACCAATGTTTCACTTCTCCCATCATTACTCCATGATTAAGGGGAACTTATCAAAAAGATCAGGAATAATTTGGGGTTTGTTGAAATCCCTGAAGACCTCAAGCCAGACCAGATACCAAGCTGTCTGCCAAGTCTACCTCCCACTGGTAGGGTTTGCCCTACTGGGGTTAGATAACTCGGCCTGGGAAGTTAGGCTTGTTGGTAAGAGCTGGGCTGGCCCAATGGCCCAGTGGCTGGTCGAGCCGGCCTACCCCATGTGGGGTCCTTTGTGTTACTTTGTCTTGATCCAACCCTGCTGAACTGGGCTGAAGTCATCATTGCATGACAAATGGCTTTTTGAAATGTCGTCTGCTCGTCCAAAAGGGTTCTCATGGGCCTTGATGGCTTCAGAATGAAGCAATGCAGGAGGCTGGATAAGCTTGTGCTCACATTTAGATTGGAGAAGGAGGCCTTCATTTGGCTGGGTGGCCGGCCCCACAATGTCATAAACTTGAATGGAACAATACCAGTGGCTGGAGAAAGGAAATGGAAATCTTAAGTACTTGTGGCCAAATCCCTGTTATTTGCATGGTGAGAGTCCCTGTAACCCAGTGTAATGTTGGACAAGAGATGAGGAAACCAATACCCATATATGAAGAAATAATTGCCCAAATCTGACATACAGTATAAAGAGTTTGCTAATGCTACTGTCCAAGAGCACAAGGCACTAAATAACGTCCACCAGTTATCCAATATGTATCAATCTTATATAGCTAATTTGGATTTTCAGTATACCACACTCATGATGACAGTTCTTGAGACAGAATAGAAGTGACCAATAACTGTCTCATTAGACAAACTTGGAGAAAATCATTAGCGTGAAGTAACATTACCTTGAAGTCGGTTCTCTTACAGAAAATCATTGGCATGAAGTAATATTATCATCAAAATTACTTGAAATCATTGGCGTGAAGTAACATTACCTTGAAGTCGGTTCTCTTACAGAAAATCATTACCATGAAGTAATATTATCATCAAAATGACTTGAAATCATTGGCGTAAAGTAACATTATCTTCAACTCAGACTAAATCCTATGAACTACCCTCACAGCTTTCCCTGGTGCGTTTATTATTTCAACTCACTCGGGTGTAGAAAATTACATAAGAAACATGAAACAGGCGATAAAGCAAGCAGGATTGTTTACACTATTGAGATAGGAAATCCCTATCAGAATATGCTACAGAAATGTTGCTGCTTTTACAACCCTACGATAATAAATCAGACCCAAGGATTAGAGATTAGCTGAAATTAGAGTCTGGTAAATCCAGCACAGCTAAATTGGACCCCATCTCCACTGGGGTCAGGTCAGCCCCTAATGAAGACCTGATTCTCTCTAGAAGGATCAAAAGGGGTCAGTTATCTAAGATTGTCTCTTTTATAGACTGGGTGTATTTGAAGCTTTATGGAGAGAAGTGTAAAAGACCCCATCAAATAGCCCTGGCTGATCAATTTCATTTATTGACGCCTAATCTAGCCCAACACTCTTGTGATAATTGGAGCAGACTGTTGTCGTATTCCTCACATGTGTCCACTTTTGTGTTTACCTACTAAATTCTTTATGACTCGATATTTTATTGTAGGTTTCGAACTTCTGATCCACAATTAGCTTATCGTTAATTAAAGTGAATAACAGTTTGCTTACATGCAGTTTATGATTGGGAGAGTAGAAAATGACTTAATGACTACTTTAAACTAATAGCTTAGCTGTTTTACTATTTCGACCAATAAAAATATTGATTGATTGAAGAAAGTTACCATTGAAATTGTGTTCCATATAACATGAAATGCAGTAACGTCTTAACAATGGCGAAGTTAAATACTTGGATTAGAAAGGTAAAGAAATCAGATTCAAAGTGGAGGGTGTGAATATAAGAAAGCCCTCAATAGGTCAAGTGAAGGAATCTTATTTGGAAATTTTCAAATCACAATCACCATAAATTAGACTAATTGAGATTGAATGACCTGAGGTCTATGAATAACCTCAGAGTGGACGTCCCATTGACCACTTTGACCATCTGGTAAAATTTAATCAGGACGAAATGGTATCTCAGAATGGAGGAGCAGAAGATGAGTCTGTCCAGACCTTTGTCAGTGACGCAAATAGCCAACACTGATAGTGGACAGTGGTCAGTGATAGTGGACACTGGTGTCCGAACAAGCACATCAAAGGGCACCTGCCACAATGACCTTTGACCGGTGTCCCCATACTAACATATGGATGTAAAATAGCCTCTTTCAGTGTTTCCTTTCACTGATCTAGAACCCTAACTGCAATTGTGCTGCAAGCAACTTGACTGCTGGAATGTATTGAAGAATTAATTCATCTCCGCTTGAAGAACGTTCAGTTCAAAGAGAAAAAAGTCACTGTTTTCTTTTCATCCAGACAGTTTAATAGATCCGGATAAGAAAATATAAACAATCCATGCTGGACAATTCACAGGGTGTTAATCTATGAAAATATACCATTGTTAAAGCGTAGGTGATTGATTTGTATAAGTCACAGGTGAAAATAATCCACGCACAGAGACCTTACAAGTGTTGGTGCTTTGTCTTACCACCAACAAAGAAGTTAAAAAGTGTTTTTTCTTTGTCTTAATGGTGGGAATTACAATACTTTAAAACTAATTCACAGAACAAATTAACATTGCTAATCACCTTAACCTATTTCTTTGGAGTAATAATTTACAATGTCAATCACCTAGGCTATTTTCTTAAATCCGTAATACATGTTTATACAATGCAATGTTTATACATCTTAATCTAATGCAAAGCTGATAGAAAACTGGAACAATTTAATTTAAAGCTTTAATTACTGCAGGTGTGCAATATGTGTAAATAGTTGATCGCTGACCATTTAAATACTTTAAGCTCTTAATATGAAAAAGTAATACTTTTACCTCATAAAACAATATTACAAGAACATATACCTTAATAAAGTTAGAAGTTGATCACATGAAACCTTATAAGAATTGTCATAAAATCTCAACTACGGTATACATAAAAACATAAAATTCATTACAATCTAATCATCAATAAAACAATGAATATTGACATTTTCACTTATTAGAGTGTGTATGTATAATTATAATAATAATATTCAGTATAAATATAGCATGGCTCTATCACAGTACATATATTTAGGGATCTTGCAGTCTAGATTTCATTAAAAGATAAATAGTTGCGTTTGTAAAATCTCCAGGATTCATTGTTATTCAACACACACAAATTTCTTTTAAAACTGACGTTAGCAAGTCTAAAACATTTTCATTCCAATTTCCAAAATTATTTCACAGACCTTTATCTACTTTAAACATAACTCACCATATTACTGAGAACGGAGAAAAATCCAAGTCCATCTTTCCTGAAGTTACACAATCAACTGAGCGGTGTTTGAGACAAGATGCACATATAGCACATCACAAACACTTATGAAAGGTCTTAACACTCAAGGAGATCATATCATCTTTGTTTCTGCCCCTGGCAAAATCGGACATAGCTTATAAAATACATCTTCTCTTTGTTGCTTGCGTTTCTTAGCTGCTTTAGGCAATGGAGCAATGCACTGACACAGTGACAGCGGGTGTATTGGGAATCAAGTGATAAAATCAGACACATTTATGCAGTAAAACACCTGCTCAAGCTTAGCTCTCTGCCAATTTTTTTAGTTGTCATAAATCACCAGAAATCAGCTGACCTGGTAATCAATTTCACTATCGATCATATCCCATATCTGACCTTTCCAAGTTTTCAACCTAGCGTATTGAAAACAGGGTCACCCAACCCTGTCCATTCAGCGTCATTGTTTACGAGAATCTAGGACTACATTTTACAACTAGTAATTTCAGGGAAGTAAAACTCTTTTCTCTGTAGGATCTCCCTAACGTGCATCCGGTAATCTGGTGGTATTTGATCTTGATGATAATATTTTAAGTTTCTCTTTAACCATTTTACCCATGGGATACCTGCTTCCATACATTCATCAAATTCAGGGGCAGTTGATACTTTAGTCCTACACTGGATACATTATTACAGTCATTATTGGATACAATACTCTGCGTACGTTTATGCTTGTAATAGTAGTATGGGAAAATTCTAAATTCATTGAAAATTCAATTATGGGAATCTTTATGGACAATTAATTCATAAATCTTTTTTTTTTTAAAGAATATCATTGAGAATTTTGAAGAATTTACAGTCCAAATTATTTATCATCAACAGTCCTTGCAAATTTGGATTATAATTAAAAAGTTGTAACTTTTTAAAGGAAACTTCTTATTACAAATTCCAAGTTCTGAGTTTTCAATATTAAAATGAAGAAAATAAAAGTTTTTTTAAATGGATATTTTGCAGAATTGATGAAAAACTGTTGAACATTTTCAATAAAATCAAACCTTAAGATTTAAACCATAAACATTCAAATACCTTCACTTGGCAAAGGAATGTGATTTACTTGGAAACTTGAGCAATACACAATTAGCAAAGAGAAAATATAAAGCTTACAAAAATCAGACCATTTTGTCATTGCAAAAACATACCAGTTTTAGATATGCAATCAATTGTAATTCATTGGAGTGTGTCAAAGGATTTAGCACCTCTCCAATAGCTGTTCGCTGGAGCATGACCAGCTATAAACACATCCTGGAGCAGTTTGCAGCTACCTGCATCAAAATTCACACCTTTCTAAATAGCAAAGCTTTGTGGAGGCATTTCTCGTGAATCAACTAAAGAGCTGAATCAGTCAACCAGAACCAATATGCATTTAAAAATGCAAGCAAGCCGTCTGGTATTCTCTGCTTGATGGACGTTCATTAGTTAATTGGTTGGTATTTAATATTTTATTACCTGTGGACATCAATTTCAAGGTAAAGAGAATGACCATATGTTTTGGATGTATTTAGTTCACAAACTGATACTTAGGATATCATTTGTCAGTGTCTGCTAACATCTTGAATATCAAATGAATGGTTGATGATTAAAAAAATATGGATACCTTGTCATGCATGACCGTAAGATTGAAAACAAAGAACTTAGATGAACTACACTATTAAACCTAGTCCTATCTTGACATGCACTGAAGACTAAGAAGAGTGCATAAATTTGCCCTTAGAAGCAGCTGATTGATAAAGAAATAATGGCTGTATTGATTTTTGTGAACTCCATTTTATACCTGAACTACCTAAACCCTGTAATGGGACCACATGAACCCTGAATAATGGAAATACAGCTGGCTCAGACAGCTGCCTCCCAACATTTCCCTTTGTTGCTGTCTATCCAGAAAAAATGAAGGGCTAAGGCATTCACCCTGTCTCACACCACCTGGCTTTAGTGTTTCAGCTTAGGTTGCAGATATTAAACAACATACTCAGCAAAGATTTGAAAAAGTAGAATATATTCAGAAAACATCAACTTAAAGAAATAGCATTACTTTTGAAATATTGTTGAATAATTTTGAGTAATGTTAAACAACTTACAAGTATAGGATTTAAAAGCTAATAACGTTTTAAAATCATCAAAAAACCCATCATTTAAAATGTAAATGCATCTTTGATAAAATGAAAGCTTCATTTAAATATATCCTTTAAAATATGCAATGATTAAAAACGATTTAAATGAAAACGGTCAAAGTCTATCATGAAATGAAATTGAAAAATAATGAGTTGAACATCAACTTAGAGGTCATTATATAGAGTGACATACGCCCCTTCTTGTGCCAAGAACTTTTATACAAATTTGATAACAACAAGTCGTTCACTACTTACATGAACACAAAAAAGGAACATCATTAAATTGATGTTTGTCAATTATATATGTACTTCTTTGTCAAGTGGTTTCAAACAGTGAACATCTTTAGCCAATTACTACGAAGCGCATAGAGGAAATAATTACTGGTTGACACTAAATGATGTATGAAGAACTCATCAGATGATTATAAGGTAATTAGACAGGGGATCAACAATAGATAAGCAATTAAAAGACATGTACATTCATTCAAAAACACATTTTAAGTAACACAGCGACATGTACCTTAATGACCTTGTAACTATCACCATTTAAATACTCAGAACTTAATAGGTTTTTAACTCAGTCAAGAAGTCTAATTTTTCCATAATTACTATGTTGTAAACAATTTAATTCATGTGGCTATATTTTAAATCTATTTAATGACAATGTAATTATCACCATTTAATTACTCAGGATTTAATGTAGGTCAGTTCAGAATGGTCTATTTTTTATGTAATTACTTTATTGTGATTAATTTCATGCAGGTGTGGTGATTTCATTACATTCTACTTAATAAGTTGATGGTACAAAATAATGATAGGTATTTTATTATGACAAATGACAACAACTTTGTAACAAGAGCAATTAATTATCCATGCCAAAACTTACAATTGTGTAATAAAATGTATTACATATTCATCACACATTTTGGATAATTTGAAGTTCAAAAATATTATCCAGATATCATAAAAAACCTATAACCATGAATCAACATGCCTAAACAGTCAAACCCCTCAAAGTTCAAAGACATTGAAACAGTAGCATTTACAGGGTCCTGAATAAACAATTGACCTTAATTGCTACCAGCCTAATTAACATCTCAATTACTCAGTAAACTATCAAGGTATCCATAAAACAACACACTGGACAATCAATTAAAATTAGGGCAAAACTACAGACTTTGTTTTTGAATTAACACCTTAGAAGGGGCAAACTCGTATTGTGGAGATGAAAGAGATTTTTACCTGGAGTAGTATTTTCAGTCATAGTATCCAGTAGAAGAAGCACAATGTTGTGACTGTTTTAATCAAATGCTAATGATAACAAAATATGACTTTGCTTCAAGCTCTTTTCTAATTAGTAATGACTCATTAAGAAGTATTGTATGTACCTTTAATTAAACAATTTTGAAGATTTTCTTTGATCCTATGTAAATATATAATAATACTAATTGTAGGTGTTTAGTTAGTCTTTGAAAGGCAATGAGAAGCGTTGTGTATTTTCACATTAAAAACATTGTCATCCTGAAAATCTGCCGGTTTTATATTTCTCATCATATATCCTAGAAATTGTAACTGCAACAGTTTTTAAATAAATTCATAATGAAAACTTCCTTCACAGTAACCTTGAAAATGAATTAATAAAGCTAACAGACACATTTTGCAAAGTTAGAATCCATTTGAAACTTGAGGATGGGATTCGTCATTTGCTATCATGTTAAAATTCCGAATGCAAAGTGTAAATATTCTGACAAGATATGAACTATTAGCCCCTCAATTCCAAATTTTTTGATAAAACTCTCGACCAGAACAGGATTAGAAAAGTTCAACTCCAACAAGATTTGGAGTGAAGGGCTGCTAGTTCAAACACATTGAGCCAAGGGCTAGCACATTAGATTTTTATGGGCCTGGATTGTTCTTGAGGTGCTTTAGAGTTGCTATACAAGCAAATACACCTGTTGCTACTGCCTCATCAAGAAACTTTAAAACCCTACTTGAACCAGCTTCTACCAACACGACTGTAATCACATTTATTGTCATTCACATTAAACCTTATTCTCCTAAAAATCATTAAAGCTCTTGAAGAACAAAAGTAGCCGTGAAATCTATCCCCAAAGGATGGATGGATGTGGTTCGGGCATTGGTCAATATATTGGTTGGAGAACAAAAGCAGACATGAAATGTAACCCCCAAAGCATGGATGGATTGATGGAAGGATTTGGTGTTCCAAACACTGGTTGAACAAAAGTAGCCTTGAAATGTATCCTCAAAAGGGTAACCGGACTGATGGAAGGATTTGGTCAGGATGTTCGGCAATGTAGTGCTTGAAGAACAAAAGTAGTTATAGAAAGTATCCCCGAAGGACGGAGGAACTGGCTGGGTTGCTGGTCAGGGTTGCTGGTCAAGATATTGGTCAAGGTAGAGTGGTCACACCTGTCATAACTTAAAATGACCACAAGCCGAGATAGGAGAGACAAGTATGACCGATCAATGTGTCATCAAGGTTGTTCGCAGGTCGAAGGACATGCTGCTGACCCAAGCTGACCATCTGTTGGTGCGGACAGCTTGTCCAGCTTGACCGGGACTCACACATGGCACACACTTGTCAGCACTTGCATTCTAATGGACTGACAGCCCATACCCCCAACAGTGCTACATCTCATTTACATACAAATCATTTGGATTAGACACGTAGATAAAGGCATACAATATTCTGTAACTTGGTAATTATTTACCAGCCTGGCTTAACTAGTGTAGATTATCGCAAGTACAACAGTTTGATAAGACAACGAAATTTCAGCTGCTGTCATGATTAAAGGTTACATGGGTTTGCAGAATCTCCCAAGTGACACATGCTCTTGCTTACAAAGCAGATATGAGGACTGATGTAAGCTGCTAAATTAAAGGATTCTTAATTAACCATACCCTTTGAAGGTATATATCAAGAAACATCTCGTCCTAAATTCCACTGAGATGTAAATAAGTTGATAGAATGTTGGGAAAATAAGAGACACATGCTATGATGAAAGTAGATATGATGTTAATGTTGAAATCAAAGGAGTCTTTTGGTACCTTTTGAAGGCATTCCTCATGTGTTGTGTTCTACTGAATGAAGTGTCTAATTAGAAAAGGAAAGTGCACATAAACAATTATAAAATCTCACCTCATTTCCAATGTCGGGGAGTCTATCGGTGTTGGGGAATCCATGAAGCATCCTAGAAGAAATATCATTTGAAAACTTTATTTTTTTCAAAATAGAAAAGTGATCCACAACATTATAGGCGAGCATCAAAATAAAAATCCCTACAATGAAATATACTATTCGGAAATTTAAATTCTTTGTTGACTAACTCCCTATTTTTTCTTTTCCTGTGAAACTTACAATATCTGTGGAGGATGTGTTTCCTTGACTCAAGCTTCTCTTCTAATGATCAACTTGAAGACAAGATTCACCTATATACCTCTCTAAGGTCTGAATGCTCCTAATTATGTCATTAGTCAGTCTTCAGTTTTATGGTTTAAATCTTTAACGTCCATAGTCTGTCCTCATTTGTAATTCCAATTAACAACACAAAACAAAACAGTGATAATGACTCTGTTGAAGATTCACCACAGTGTCAATGTAATTAGACTAATGATATTAAGTCAAAGACAATGGGGCAATAAACATTGAAACAATTGGATGTCAACAAAATAATTAAAACTTTAAAAGACACCCCATCCCTTGAGGCATTTAAACTTCCGAATCAAGCAAACAAGTGTGAAATAATGTCAGACATTAAATCCAGCAGACATGTGGATTAGGCTTTGGGATTTTTGGAGGATAATCCCATTGAAATTAATGATAACGAACGATACAAATATAAACATAGACTCTTCCCAAGAGTTCTCTCTGGGTCAGTAAGAGTGTAAACAATGAGCTTGTAAGACAGGTAACAATAATAAACAACAGAAGTTGCATCCAACTGTAAGAGACATGTTAACGACAATTTGGACAGTTTTTGTTTATTTTTTCTGTCTCCAGTGGACATTATATGGTCTGATGGGTAATATATCAGCCTGAATGACTGCATTGACTGATTGAAGATGCCTCAGTTGTATTTATGTTTCCTTTGAGAAAAGATGTTCTTGTGTTGCTCCTGTTTCTATTCAGTAAGTATTTCTATCCAGCTACTAAATTAATTTAATTTATTAGTGATAAATCAATTAATCAAATATTTTAGGATTATAAATTGAAATTCAAAAACATCTTCAGATGCCTCTAGTCTCTTAACTCTATTCCTACTGCATCATACTATTCAAGATATATAAAGCAGTCAAATGACAACTGACAAGTGTACATCTACAAAAGTTGTTGTTTATTAATATTCATTCCCAATATCTTAATTGAGATGAATATCAAACATATTTTGTGATTCTGCAATGTATGCAACTTATTTGGTTCTGTGAAAGTCACAGTTTGTTTTGTTTCCAGTTTGTAGAAAGACGCATTTATATAAGCATAATTTTGCTTGTTTGCGGATTCTGTCACTTTTTCAGTGAATAAATACGTTTAAATCATATCAAACACAGATAACATTTGTAATCTTAAACAAATTTCTTCTGAAGAACTCGAATGAGAGTGACATGTGAACCAAAAATGTAAAATGTTATGAAAAAATATTAATTCTAGATGGCAAAATGGGAACATCTTGTTTTTGTATCAGTATCCAATCAGGTATTGTGACACAATGAAACAATATGAATATCCTTAATTGTTTTCAGGTAGATTCATGTGAAAAGGAAAAACAAATGTTACAATTTTTTTTTATTTTAAGCCTTTACAATGAACATGTAACTTGCTAACAAGTTATCTTTTGATTTAAAAAAATGTTTGATCGTGTTATGCAAGATTGATAATAATGACTATAGTATAAATGATCCGACATCCGAAGTTCCTCTCAGTGAACCAAATCGTATGTGTTTCTATTTGAAGATTAATAGGAAAATGTACATGCAAGAACTAGCAGAAGAGGAGCCAACTTTTGGAGATAAATCCTGATACAGCTCACTTAATCATGCAGTATCATCATGCAAGAAAACTGATAATACTGCTAAAGAATCAACAAAGGGGTATGAAGTTAAGCTTTATAATTGCAGTATAAACACTAGGCAGATTATGACATATATTTTTTTGATAAGATAGATCTATAAGCAGTTAATCTCGGAGCTAAAGGTCTGTGGGAAACAGGAATTCATGTTTTACACATTTGTGATAAACATTTACAAGAATTTTGCAGATGTTCAATGGTGATACGTGTAAATCTAACAAAATCCCACTGACCCTTATCTGTAGTATGATATATATTCAAGATTTTAGTGACTTTCAATAAGAACTTGCCAGTGGATGGCCATTGCAGGGTTTGACATAGGAGTAGAAACCAACCATAACAAGGTTCAAGCTCATTGGGACTAGTACATTTCTGAAAAAACTACCTGCTTTCTAAATTCATTCCAAAGAGACGTAAACAATCATTCTGTTTTTTAATTTCAACTAGCAATTCATTTGAACAACCACGGACTGCGAGGATAATGCTAATTTGACCCTGGTGAATCTTCAGGCTTCTATCATGTATAAGGCTTTAAAGGGTACATTTAAAAAAATAAAATTCAAACTCAATCAAGAAAGAAGAATGCAGTTACATGATCAAATCACATCGAAGGTTTAACTTTTAATTAGTCCTTCAAGTTCAACATGTAAATGCATTTTACTAACTCAGCTAAGGTAATTCAAAAGCCTCTGTCACTGTGTCATGTATCTAGTTCATCTACCCGTAGTTCATCTTGTATTCCTGCTGTGGCCTTTACTGAAGGTTTGTATTGCAGGGATACATGTAAATCTTGATGAAGTATCATTTTCCATATCTAGGGATACACAACTACTTTATTGAATTATTATCTATATAATTAAAGTAGCTTATAACACCTTATATACATGCCTTTCAAAAGAAGTTATCCCTGTATACTGAACTGTTTTGAGGGGATATTTAGAATTTGTCTTTATTTATTCATCATTAAATCATCATTCTAGAAATTATCTAAGAAATAGTAATAGAAATGGCATCATTAATGTTAATTTAATGATATTGATGATATTTGATTCACAATAGTGACATTCCAGTAAATCCTTTAACTGAAATGTACCTTTGTAAACCAGTTGATCATCCATATTGAGATGCCATTTTCGATGATTACACAACATACCTTTTCACAGACTACAAGAAACTCAGCAGCTTAAAACATTGATATTTTAAAGTTTGTAACTGTCTCATATTTATATATAATATGATATTAGTGTTGATGTAACTGAACTATGGGGTGAGACTTTAATATATTTAGTCAGCAGTATAGACTTGATGTCACATGAAACTCTGTTGAAACTCTTGCTCATAACATATACCGGAATCTAATATCACATCAAATCAAACATATTAACTATATTTTAATATTAGCCATAACTAAGTTTATTTTTTAATAAAACAAAAACCCAAATACCTACAATTATATATATAAACACCCCCAACCCTGCAAGAAAAGAAAGAAAAACATAAACTTAGTTTAATTATTATTTATCAGACCATCAAATAACAACCCTTGTGACATCATAATTTATGATGTTACAATAAATGGTATTCAAGTGGTATCATGTTCAGCAACATAATTTGCCTGAAAATGTGCATGTGGTATTTTTCTGATCGACTTTCATTATCGTGGGGTATTAAATACAATAGAAACATATAACTATATATGCATGGTTATAATATAATTTATAACATTTAAAATTATGAATATTAAAACCAGTTTTTTAAATACAAATAATCTAGAGATAATTATATAAACAGACTGTTTTCATTTATTTCCAGAATCCATGTACTATTGGAGAAAATTATCAAATATTGTTTTAAAAAGAATTATACCTGATTCTGTTGAGGACATGCGTTCTGGTGTCACCTTAGTTGACCCTGTGGGCGTGTCCACACTGGACAATGATAAACGTCTCTTTGGTGTCCCTCTGAATATGAATAATTAATGATCAATAAGTCATTTTTGTGATATATGATTATTACATTAATTTTGTATTTTCAAATGATATATTGGCTAATTGGTGTTATTGTTTCATACAATATGTAATTTATCTAGAAAGTATTGACATATCAATTGGGACTAAAATAAAAAACATTTAATTTGTAGAGCATAAATATTATTTTAAAATGCAAAAGTCATTATTGCAAAATCATGTTTGTAAACATTATACATAGCAATGTTCTTCCATTGTTTTGAATCTTTGTGCTCTTCTTTTAACTTAATATTTGAATCTCTTTACACAGTACACACCCTTGTTTGTCAACATAAAACAAGGAAGTCGGTTTTGAAGCAGAATTTTAAAACATTTTTCAAAATATATGTTTATAAACAAGAATTATATGTATAACATATCAGCATATATATATACAAATCGTTACCTATGCAATTATAACATTTATTCCATGTTCTGTACTTTGTTATGAATCGTTTAATTCATTCCACCAATGGTAGACAACTCTGTATGAACATGTCGGAACATGAACGCGCAGACGTGGGAACTGTTACACTTACCTCCCAGTGGATAATTCACTTAAATTCAATGCCAGACTACTCATAGGTGATCCTACGGTTGCTTCTTTTCCAAAACTCATCGTGTTGCTTGTTGCTAAAGTCCGAAGTGGCAATAAAGAGCGTACACGTTCCGATGTCAGTGATTTGTACACCTTGGGATCCCTGTCATTCATCGTCCAAATGTGTGTTCACAGGCTAGCATAAATCGTCCTCGGTCCTCCACAAAACTGCATTAAATCAAGGTGTTGGTCTCGATTGGCAATAAGTTGAGACTGACCGAGATGTATGTGTATTCACAACAATATAAAGTGATGATTGTAAAAACAATGGACGTCACAGCAAATCCCAGGCTTGGACACTGACCCGATTGCACCTCTCTGTTGTCTTTGCAGAGCTTGCGATTGACGAATGAGGAAGCTTCTTAGATGACTGGAGTGTTATCCTGGCACCAACACATACTTTGGTACCCTTATATCTATTTACAAGCTTACCCCAGAAAAAAATATTAGGGTCACCTGGGATATGCCCAGGCAAAGCTACTGCCGCCTGTAAGTTTGAACGCTTTGCGATTACAGCCAATCAGCGCAAAGCATGTGGTGTTGCTGCCGACGCCTTCTTTGTCAGTTTTCGTAGCTAGGAGGAAACTTTTCACTTTTAGGGCAGGGGAAATCACTCATTTACCGAATAAAGGCTAAATGTGAAGTTCTAATCTAAACTGAACATAGGAAAAAGTTTGTAAACAACCCTAAAAAGTTTCTACGTCAAGTAATGTATTCATTACAGCATCTCACAATGAAATTATCACAAACGACTTCTGTTGAAAGGAAAATAATAACTCGGCAAATAGAAGATTGATCTTCCATAACTATGTTACCAAGTGTGAGCAATGAGATTCCATCGAAAGTTGACATTTTCATCACTTACAGTTTTTAATCCACTGTTCATAGATATATATTAATTTTTAAAATAAACTTTTATCAAATACCTTGATAGTTATACTTTTCTTGATGATTTAAGTTTTCTTGTCAATTTATTTCCATTAACTTATAGGGTGTCAAATTCAACTGGTTTTTAATTTGCTGACACGTTTTATATTAATATTAGTGTAATGTAATACGATATTGTACTTACTAATTATAATGACTTTTTGATATAATACTAAAATACCTATGTTCACTTTGCATTTCTTTAGTTCTTTTTTAGTGAAAGATACTTAATTGCACACCACAGGTACAGTTAATTTCGAAGAAAAATTCGAAGAAAATTACAAATAGAACGTTTGATTTGTTTGAATTTTGTTTCAATCTTGGTTAAATTGCTAAGCTTTGATAATTTACCACTTTGTTATTGTTATAATGTTTGTTGTGCAATGAGGCGTATATAGTCGTTTCAAATCTTTATCCGACAGAGGTTTGTTTACATGTGTAAGTGTTAACTAGTTGTACCAGGACCAGGAAATACTATAAAAACAAGTTGTACGCATGCGCAAAAACTTGGCGCGAAATTGGACACTACACTTTTGGCGACTTAGTAGTCAGGAAGCAAAACGAAAAAGACAAAACAATTTTTTTCCAGAAACGAGTTTTAAGAATATGTCTGACAGTCACAATTTACGCACAAGACGAAACAGAACATGGAGAGAGGAAAGGTTAGATCTTGAAACTTTTATACATTTTAAATTTTGTATTTTTCGAAATGTCAATCGTAAAATTCAGCGGGAAATATCTACCTTTGTTTCGGTTTGACTTCAGTATGACAGTAATAATATATGGAGGTACAGTCTTATATATGCAAATATAGACTTTTATTTGTACAATTTTGATAACATACACTTAAGTTATCATTGACACTGTGGCATGAGTTACATGAATTATACAAATTCAGTTCCCTCTGCATTCACTTCAGATAGGACTTTTCGAATTTGGAGTTTCCTTGGTGAAACTGATTTTGACGTAAGATATTGATTATTTTTTACGGTCTTTGCCGAGAATGTTATGTAAATATTTTCCTTTTTATCCAAAAATTGTATTCATGGATTAGGTATAATAACCTCCCAAATTACTTGTAGTTGATACATTAGCATTTATTTACATAATTCAACAAACATAAAATAATAAACATGATCGAACAACTTGTGTATGGAACATGAATCATTTATCAACAATTTATGAAAACATAATCTGTCTAGTGATGATGACCCGACAACAAACCACGGTTGATAATATAATATACCTCTGTCGTCCGAATGCTCTTATCTCACACAGCGAGCCTTTATTAACAATAGATCCAATAAGGTTGCAAGTAGGGCCTTTCGATCTACTTGTTAACATGCAAATGTTATTTATGCATAGTCTGTTGAAAACTAATGTCAGTTTGATATTTTGAAATTTGATGAAAATTAACAAAATTGGGTGAGATTCAAATCTGCAAATATGATATTTTCAAACATATCAAAGCCTAATAAAATGGCAAGAAAAACTGATAAATCTGTTATCACCATCAAATTATCAATTTTATAAGGCACCCAATCAACGACTAACCCATGTCATAATTGTTTAACTTGACACATTGATTTCCTTTCTTCGAAAACTGAAGTGAAGATAAACATGGAACTGTTTCTTGTATTTTTTGGCTTGAAATATAACTTTTTTACACCTATGCAGGACGTCTGAAAGTTCTGACCCATCAAGCAAATACAGGGAAGATGGTTTGGGAGCTCTGAGAAGTCCCATCAGATCCCAGGATGAGATGCAAAGTCAGAAGCGGTTTCGGATAGATAGGTAAGTAATTGTTTCATTGAACATGTGATAGTGTGAACAGTTGAATGTTCCCTTTGGTCCAGGACCTTGAATTTACAAGTAGACACAAACTATAAATTTCATGATTTTCCATCTTTTAAAAGTGTCATATCGGGTAATTGATTTATTTTTTTTAATCCATGTTTTCATAGACCATTGTTCTTGACATTGACAATAAATGTATTTGGATATCCAAATATTACAGTCTAAATTATAACATGAAAGAATGCATAATCAGACTTGATTGTTAACAGAAAAGCATTTGATATTGTTTGACGACTTGAAATCTTTTTGATGAATGTAATAATAACAATTAATTTCCCAATATTTATTTGTAGAACTGGCAGAATAGAGAGAAGACGTAAATCACCCCGGAAGTTACATCTGCATAATCTGTCACTGGAGTCGCACGAACAGTTCCCTCCCCTTGGTTCTGCATTGTGAGTTTTCTTAACCGTTGATTTTATTATTTTTCTACAAATTTGATTTTCCCCTCGCAAAGCAAGGGGTATAGTATTTAGGAGCTTATATTTGTAGCTAAAGACGAAATGGAATAATTCAAGTACTTTTCACTTGATTCTTTTCATATTTTACATACGGTTCACCATAAGTAGAGTAATGTTGCATCAGAGTTTGTGACCATGACCTTTATTTCAAGGTGACAACAAGACTTTGCCCTTTCACCCTTGTCAGCGGGATATCTCGAGAACCTTAGACTGGACTCCCTTTACATCTTACACATATATTGAAAAATGAAAATGATTTTGGTGACATTGTCATTAATCTATAAGATAAATTTAGAAGTATTAATTTGTGGCAAGAATCATGTCACCTTAGTGACAATTGCTTTTTTTATAAAATGACTTGTCATCTCATATCAAGTTCATAAACGTTTGGTGTCTTGACTGGATTTGAATCCAAGCTTTTTACACAAGACCAGCATGCCAACAGCTATCTCACATTAACACTGATGGAAGTTTTGTTTTAAAGATTATCCATTTAAATCTAATTTTCAGAACTCCTGAGACAAGTTTTAACCTGACCAAGAAATTCAACCTATCGAGCAGCTCATGGTCAGACAAAGTCGACGAGTTTGAGTCTCGCACTGAAATTGAGAGGGAAAATCTCAAGAGGTACCAATGAAACTTGTTTGTTGTTGTTGACATGCAAAATATTGTAGTGTTAATTTATGTGATTGGAACTTTTCATTCACTTGAAAAATAACGAGTGGTGAAAATTTGATTGAATTTGAGTTGAAGACCTGCAAGTCAAGGGTTACTTTCATACTTTGTAACTTATTTGTTGTCAACTTTGTACAAAATAATGAAGGATTGTCAGTTTATCTAAAATATGTTTCTTTTCAGATTCAGAAGAAAGCTTGATATGAACCCTCGTCAAGAAAAGAAAATGTAAGATTTTTACAGTTTGTAACGTTTTTCACCATCTGCTGAAGTCTAGAATTTCATCGTTCAAAGTTTGCTTGACATTAACCAACAAACTTGTAAACTTAGAATTCAGTTGATAGTCTTTTACCATTACAAGAAGTCTAAAGTCTCTACTCTGAAACTAAAGATACCCTAATGTATTAGTTGGTGGTAATATAAGAACAATCAGAAATACTTTCTGCAGTAAAAATAAGGGCAAAATGACAGATTAAAACCTGGTAATGTTGCTCCAGGCTTGTAAAGTTTATGAAACTGAGTCTTAATTAAATCTTTACTGGGGAATATACTATTTGAGCAATGAATTTGTCTAAATGTTCATGAAATATTATAATTCCTTTGAGTATAAAGAAAAAGTAAGGAATACATTGGTTACAAGCCAAGAGATGCAAGCCATGGACTTGCTGAAGAGTAAGGTAGATTGTATTTGACTGGCGTGGGAGGGGGATAGCATAGTGGTTAGCACATTCAGCTTCGGATCAAGGGGTCTGGGGTTCACGGCAGTAGAGAACTGTTCTTCACTCAGTAAGGTTTGGGTGCAATGGTATACAGAATTACAGAGTAGTACCACCCATAGTTCACTAGTTCCAGTTGATGCCAAGTATAAAGTTGTTTTATACTGTAACATTCTCTCTATTTTTACCACATTTAGACCTGTTCACTATTTGAATTTTCTTTTTGCAGATTTGACTTGGAATCTGATGAGGTTGTTCTTGCAAGAAGACAGAAGACAATCGATTATGGAAAGAACACAATTGGATATGATCGCTATGCTCAAGCTATACCAAAGTATGTGCACTTACATTCAAATTCCAAATAACAGTTGGCAATTTTAGTTGCAATGCCAAGAAGCGTTTTTATAATAGTAACTCGCTCAAAATAAGACATTTTACTATGAGATACATAAAATCTGAACATAACGTTTGAATTCAGAACAATATTGTTTTTATTCATTTTCTTTGATAGAAGTAGATTTACTTTATTCAGTTATGAATAATTTTCAATTTGATAAATTGTTTAAAAAGCTAGCTCCATTTTCATATTGTATCTGTTACAAACAAAATACACCCATTTCGGTTGATAGAACTTACTTTGGTGATGTTTGGTATACTTTAAAAAATATTTCATTACCTCTGAATGAGAGAATTTTCTTGAAATGATGTGCAGTAATACTCCGAGACAAACTATCCTCAACAATGAGCTCACTCAACCTTTGATTAGGTTTTCTGTAAATTTGTATTGAAGTAGACTGTCACTTTCTCAATCAGCAATTAAACTTTTAAGATTTAAATTATCTATGTGATTTTGAAATGTACTGTAATAAGTAAAAAGCATATTTAAGCTATGTTAGAAATAAAACTGATGGTTGTAACAAATAGCATATATGAAAGTTAAATGTGGCTTGTCCCCTCCAGGTACAAGAGACAGCGAGGTCACCCGAAGACCCCCAACAAGTACTGGAAAGTGAGCCGCAGGTCTTGGGATACGCAGGTTCGCACTTGGAGGAAACTGCTTCACGTGTGGGACCCTCCCTCCACCACCGGCAATCATAATAACAGGTAAGCTGTTTAGTTAATGCAAATCTTCATTTTCATTGCTGCTTATGTCTGCAAAACTGCTCAAGCTATAACTTACTCCCTCTTTGTTTTTCATTAGTCACCAGAGTGGTACAAAAGTGTAATTAATATAACTAAGTTTATTTTCCAACTAGGGAGGAAAGATTTACTTATATTTTGATAATGTTTGGTTTTTTGTTTGGCAGAATACACTAAAAGAAAATTCAAAGTTCATCCTATCAAAACTCAAATTTCAGACCAGTACGCTTCAGAAAATATTCGTCAAACCCATTAATGCTAAAGGATCATATCACTCATGAATCTTAATCAACAAGCCCTTTGAATTACTGTAAAGTAGATTTTCTTAGCCCAGCATTTTCCCCACTAGCCATGGACTTACGGGCTTGTGTGAACTTCTAAACCTGCAAAATTATCTTTACCTAAAAATTTATGGGAGTTGCTTTTATTTCTAGCACGGACGTGGCCCTAACCGACTGTTCCTCCGAAGGATCGTTGGAGGAATCGATCGAGCGCGACCTCACCCTTGACACCGATTCTGATAGTGAATCTGTTTCATCCGTCTCCTCCACAAAGCAGAAGAAAACCTCTGTATTCACAGTGCCCAAATCAGTACCCAAGGCAAAGAGAGACAACTCTAACAAATTCAAACAAAGCTCTCCCAAATCTGACGTAACGGACAAACAGTTGCTTCAGAAGTTTGATCTTGATGATTTTGAAATGGAAGACTGCAATGATATTGACAAGTGGGAATGAAGTCTCTAAAGTGCTCAGACTATTATGCATGTGACTAATTGCTAAGTCATTAACTGATTTCAGAGGTGTCAATTAAGATTATTTTTATAATAGCATTGTAGAAATGCTGCCAATTGACTGATATATTTTTGTACAAAATTAATTTGTCTGTTTCAGTATTGTCAGTTCTTTATATAATCATCAAAAAAGCAAAAATATGAAAGTCAAATATTTAATTTTAAGTTAAATTTTAAAGGTAAGTTAACATTGAATGTGGCTTTACGTATAATTTTAAAAAAAAGTATTTATTGTAATATAAAAACACACAAACCGCTATTATAGGTTCTATTATTTCCTTTAACAAATATATAATAACTGCATGTCAAACTGTATATTTTGTATGATCTTTTTTTTTAAATGAGCTTAAAAAAGCCACTTTAATTGTATTATCTGCACACATCTGCAAGTTGACAGTCTTGAGTTGCCAAAAGTTGTCAAAACTGTTAGATGGCCCTAATTTCATGTACGGTACTACTGTCAGACAATTAAACACTTACATTAACTCTTATACTTCCATGGTTTGCTAACTGGTCTATGAAATAAGGCCTGTCAGACAACCCGGAACCTGTTGGCTTCCCAATGCATGGTATGCGAAACTTCCATATGAACTAAACTAAAACTAAAGTATACATGTCAACTTGCTCATGGGTAAAAAAAACAGTGAGAGTTAATCTTTTAAAAATTTGAAAAATGTTGTTTCTAGGTTGTTTAGAATATGTGAAACATGCTGGAAATTCCGATGAAAAGGACAAATAAAAACATTGTTTACTGTCCACCGTTATAAGTAAACATTTTATTACATTATTTTGCTCAGTTTACAAATTACTTTGTCACTTTATGTAATGTAATTAAACTTGTATTATGAACAGGACTTGGAACTTTTTCCAGGAAGGCTGTATATGGCTAGCAGCTGAAGCACATTTACCTTCCTGTCTTAGAAAGTTCATGAAAAGTTTACTCGTGAAGTGTAATGTTCAAATATTGATGAGGGAAAATTTTGTGGCAATTTGATGCATTTACAGAAATCCATCTTTTCATTGTTGTTGTGCTTCTTCCTTGTATATTTACATTATTTCATATATATAGAACATGTTATCAATATTATCCTCATGTATCTCATAAAATATTATCTTGTTGAAATAAGATGAAAATGACAATACTCAGACTCGTTAATCATCTTTAGTTGAATGATAAAATATTCTGAAATTTAATGTATTAACATAAACATATTGATAACATTGGTGTTCCAGATCTGATGTTGAAATGAACAATCAATCAATAATATTTAAAATGGTTTTAGTCTGTAACAGTGTATGTATGGAAGTCAATTCAAGAATAAAGATTGAAAAAACTCCACTTTTATGTTTTGCTGTGAAATGGCTTTGAAATACTGTGTTTCCTCTAATAGGGGCTCGGTTTGTATTACATCAATGATTATTCTCAACAAGATATATTTATATATATAAGATACCCATGGCAAAAAACACAGGCGATCAATGGGACCGACAGCATGCTTTATGAGACAATAAAACATGCTCGTGATTTAGGGCGTCACTTAGCAAATGACGTCATATTTTACGTCACTCTGATGGTTCAGTTGCTAGTGAATGTGTTCTACGACGGGAGGCATTTAAAAAAATATTATTTCTAAATAGTTTATACAAGCAACACAATCTCTCCACGTTTTTTATATAAAAGCCCGTAATTGTTAAAGGGCATCTCGTATAAGAAATAGAAGACTCGTTCTTTATCGCAGAATAAAACATAGCAGAGAGCATAAAACACTCAGAGCTGCACCCTTCTTGTTTTATGCTCCCTGCTACCGGTATGATTTATTCAGCGATAAAGCACACCAACTCGTCTTCTATTTCTTAATTAAATGTTCCCTCCCTAAACTGCCAAGTTTCATGTCCACTTCATGTCAAATAGCATGGAGTTCGTTATTTTCAGAAATTTTTAATAACATCGCAGAGGCTATTATGTGTATCGGTCAAATCTAAAAATAAAATAAGGGCCAAGACCTCCAATAAGCGTCCTCAAATGTTAATCAGGACCCGGTCCCCTATTAGAGGAAATATGGTATATGAGAAAGTCCAAGATTAAGACAGAAAACCTGTTTCTAAACCTTTTCAATAAAAAGTTTTTCACAAGGCTGCATCAGAGATGGGCTAGGATTTGAAGCCAGTTGAGTTACTAGTTTCGTTCAGTGTGAACTTCTCAGACCAAGTGGAAATTACAGGAAGAGAGTGCTTATATAGTGTTGAAGAACCAACATTGCCGTGTTCCCAGTGACACCTGGTGATTGTTAGACGTTTGTAACGTCCATCGGTTAACCTTGTAACTTTGTTGACTAAAATTATCTTGTTTGGTCTTCTCAAAAGGTTCTAGGTTCGATTCAAGCCTGTCTGATACAAATTGACTCGGTTACGAGGAGTAAAATCTGCACATAGTGCATCTACCTGGAGACGAACTGGTTCTATAGATTCCTCTCCAGGTCTGAGGACATTCTGTATAAGTGCAGACAAAACCCAGCCATTGGCTGGCCAATCACATAGCATTTCAGAATAATTGGTCAACCCGTTTCATTTCCTAATTTTACTGAAAAAGACAATAGGATGGCTGCTTGGGAGCTACTTTACTTGCCCCTAGCTTCTCGCACAAAAAGCTTTTGTTGGAGCACTTGTGATTGGCTAACTGAACTTGCGGGTATACATAAAGTCTAACTGTATGAAGGGGAAACCCCCAAAGCAATACAAGTTCATATCCGGGTTTATTATATGACGAGCAGTGAAATACTGGGATTTATCAGTAAAATAAACTGTCTATCAAACTACAGTGAAAATAACTTATATTTTCACTGCAAACAGTGACTGATATAATTTGACGTCATAAATGGTCTCGCTCGGTGATTTGGTTTATGACGTCACAGTGTTACTGTGGTGACGGGCTGTTCCTTGCGGCCGCTTGGCGTGAAAACAACCCTTTTTTCGGACGTAATTACATGGATAATATCATATAATAAATAACAAATACAAATACCATGTTTATCTCATCTCGTGAGGTAGAAAAGTTATATATTTCACTCGTGGCTGCGCCACTTGTGAAAATATAACCTTTCTACCTCACTCGAGATAAACATGGTATTAGTCAAGAAAAGACAGATATCCTCTATATATTCATTATGTTGCAACTTTTATTCCTTGGAATATGATCAATTTGAATCAGATTGGAATGTAGATTTGTTCTTGGTAACTTGGTTCTTTGTCTAGTGTAGCTACTGCCCCTTTAATCCCTAGGCATGGCTTAACTCATTCCAGTCTCCATCACTGGCAAATTTTAAGCCTTGCAGCATTTCTTTCACCTCTGTACTAACAGCAGAGCGTTGACCTGGAATACCTTGTGGGCTCTGATTTGCTAGTACAGAAAAGTGAAGGAAATGCAGCAAGATTTAAATTTGTGTGAGTTATGCCTTGCAGAGTTCTTAACTGTTCTACTTGCATTAAGGTTTCAGTGCAAAGCTACGCTTAATTTCAGTTCAGGTTCACTGAAATAAATAACCACTGGTGGTGTGATTTTTCTTCCTGCAAATATTATCCGCTGTGATTAAGTGAAATATTCTTGAAAGTCTTGTAAAGATCACAAATCTACTTATCTCACCCAGGCTCCAAAGAAAACCTACCCTCTCAGCTCTGTGTAGAAAAAAATAGAGCCATGGGCATTGTAGCTCCTCAGGGTTTGCATTGTTTGAAGTAACAAAAACCATAATAAATTTTTCTCAGTTCTAGAGCTAAAGCTTTTAGGTCACAAACCCTGTGACCCACACTTGGAAAAGAAATAAAAAAAAAAGGTTTTTAAGGTTGTGACCCCGGTGACTATTTGGGGTCACGGGGTCACCAAATCTACAATTCAGTGTCCCATTGGCCAAGGAGTCTGCACACAACTGTTCAGCTCTCTAGACCTTTTGGAACTGGAGAAGAAGATGAAAATAGGTATCAAGGTTGTGACCCTATTCAAGTTACAGGGTCACTAAATGTATAATTTAGTATCACTATTGGCACCGGAGTCTGCACACACCATTTGAGCTTTCTAGACCTTTTGGTACTGGAGAAGAAGATACAAATAGGTTTTTAAGGTCGTGACCCCTGTGACCCTATTTGGGGTCATGGGGTCACGAAATCAACAATTTAGAAATCCCATTGGCCAATGAGTTTGCACATACAATTTCAGCTCTCTAGAGTTATTGGTTCTGGAGAAGACAAAAAGCGAAAAGTTTACAGACGGATGGACGGACAGACGTGGGACACCATGTCATGCCATAAGCCTATTGGGCCTTTCAGGCCTGATGAGCTAAAAACTGGAAAAGCCTTCATGAAATAGCAACCTTAATATGACACAGAGACAATGAAAGGTGGAATGTTAACCTGTCATCAGGCAGAAAACTCAATAATATTTTGGGTCTTGTAGAATATCCATGCGCAGTGAAGCCAAACTTAGTTCGGATTTAAATGTGGCAGTTTCCAAGGTTTATGTGTCCGATTTATAGATTTTGGTTCCATCTTTCAATGATTATGCATCTCATATTTTGGTTGCTATTTCCAAGATTAATGAAGGCTTTTCAAGGTTTTTCTGCACAGAGGGAAAGTTTCCTTGTCATCGATAAGAGATTATGGTCACCTTGCCCCATTGAGAGGTCAGAGTATAATACGTCTTATAATTGTGGATGTCAAATTTACAGATAATGCCTTACAATTCAGGATAAATCTGTTTGTTTACCTGATGGTAAAACAATGACGTGTACATGTTCAGTGTGACCTTTACTCAGATGTATTCCTTGTTGTAATCTTAATCCACTGTATTAACCTTTTCATTTTCTCTCTGTTCATGTGTGATAGGATGAACTTTGTTATCCCACCAGTATGTAATACCGTGGGATATAGTCTTCGCCAATTCTGTCTGTCCAATCATTTTGTTTCCGGAGCAAAGCTCCAAAACTCTTCATCGTATCTTCCTGTGTATTGCCCACTAACTGAAGTGGTGCCGTTTGATATTATCAGATTTCTGAACATTATTTTGTTTCGTTTCCATGTTGGACTTCCGGAATTATGTGGGACCAGTGGGATATGTCATCTTCTGATGACTCTTGTTTGATTGTTGTATGTGATGAAATATTTGCATGGCATATAAAAATATCTGTCTGGCATTTAAAATATTTGCCTTGCCAACATGACACAATCACTTCAAGAAGTCAAAGATTTGCAGGCATCAAATAATAAGACAAAAGTCGTAAATTCTTGCAGGTTTTGTTTTAATCACAGGAAACAAATCTGTTTACAATTGTTTACAAACAATTATTGTGCTTTGTTCTCCGTCAGCTGACAGGGAGGTTATTAGTGTGTTCATCACTGTAGTATTGCACAACTTTCAATATAGATGAGAGTGTTTGATGGCTCCAATACAAAAGTATAACAATACAGATATCCAAATAAACAGTGGTTTATGTCAAAATACCCAATGTTGCGAGAGAGAAAGCTGTCGTGAGGCAATAAACGATGATGTGATATTAACGGACATGATTTTGATAACATTTACACGATGTCACATTTGTAGACTTTCACACATTTTATATTGAACTAAAAAATATTTTGTAATTTATTATTGAAATACGAACTTGTACACAAATTTTAAGATTTGTAATCTTCTAAATTTACCCCCAAATAAGGCTTCATTATTTAATTCACCTCATGTAAACTTTATTAATTAATTTATTCTAAAAAAACTTCTCATTATTTTTGTGTGCTCTTCATTGCTCACTGGCCGTCTTCAGAGATATATATATACCAAGGGAGATAATTCATAGAAAGTCAAAAATTTTGGTTAAACTTTCAAAACAAAACCAACACTGGTAACGAATAATATCTATACATAATACAACGTGGGTAACATGTTAGAATATACATAACTCAGAGTAAATGAAATACTACTAATAGAGAATGAAATGGAATAGTTATGATACTTTGGACTATACGTTCTACCAATGTGAGGACAAACTACAGGTAACCTTATGATAATTTATATGTAATTTGTTATACAACTCGTACCCTTTTGTTTTAATCCATAATAACATAAATCTTTTAAGGAAAATGCTAATTTAGCAAATATATCAGAATTGCTGATGTACTTGATAAAATAATTGTTGATTTGTTAATTTCTCTGAGACTGTTTTGTTAAGCCCAACATCTTAACCCAAAAAAAGGATCTTTGTTGATTGAATTCACTTAATTCAAAATAGTATTATCCCCATATTTAAAACTTCCTAAATAACAAAATCTCCACAAATTGGGTATACATAATAACCATATTCATTCATGTTTTGTTTTAAGCACAAGGCTTGATAACTTGTGAAATAAAGTTTGTCAATGATTTTGTAATAAAAATGAAACGAAATGAAAAATCTGAACATGAACGTGTAAATACATAAAAATACTGGTTTTACAAACAGAAAGTATACAAAAGAAATACACTTGTTTGTAAGAGAAAAAAAAAGAGATAGAAAAGAAAAATGCATGAGAAAAGATATACAAAATATTTGTTCATACAAAAATGCTAAACCGTAATAAGGATATAGTAAACACAACCTAGGTTCTAAATGCAAATGTACAAAATCCCTGAAACTTTCAAACACTTGTTTCAACTGATAGGCATAACAAAGTGACTATGATCATAGTAACAGATTTTTCTTCATAAACCGTGCATTGCTATTCAAGAGAGATTGCCAACAACGAACATAGCCATATATCACTTATTCACGTAATTCTAGAGTGCCAAGGTTAATAAAATAAAAGTTTCAAATATTTAGTGTATGAAGCAAGACTGAAATATTACCAGCCCGAAACTATGATTTTGTCAATTTTCGTGGTATCAAGGTTAAACAAAACTCTCAAAAAGTTACCAGCTCATACCAAAAACGGACTTTATTTCATACACTGAAATATTTTTACGACTAAACACCACAGAACTCGGGGTACAGAGCATTCTCAGTTAATGATTAAATATAACAGGTTATCGTTTCATATTCTGAAAAAACATGGTAAAATCATCATTGGTTTATAACCATACCAATTATCCCATTATCTTTATGTTGTCTTTCCCCTAATGGAGTGCAATGGAGAATAATTTAGTTTGTCATAGCAGTCAGGAACAGATTTTGTAAATTGAAATTAATCCTTTAATCCTAGAGATTAATTATTTTATTTCCAATGCCAATGATATTTACTATTTTCTGTAGGTAGAGAGACTCTACTTGCAACCCCATTGGTTAGTATGCAGCTCCCTGTGTGAGATAAAGACTTCGGCTGATAGAAGTTCTGATCTGTATTTCTGTTACTAGATAAAGGGAGATAATTCACAAATTACCTGATCTGGCATATCACAAGAAAAATTTCTACAGGGTAATCTAATACAATACATTGCTTTGAAAAGAGAGTAAAAATAAATATATCATTGCTAACGATTATAGTGAGACCTGATTTACCTGGACCCCCATATACTCAGTCATTGGTACAGTAGTATTATAAATTTTCTCTATGCATTTCTATGCAAATGATGATTTGCTTAACCCCAAGATTAGCTTTCTGGGCGATTTTCAACTGTAGCCAAATCATGTAGGGGTCTCACTATATGAAACTATGGAATAATTCATTTTCATTATTATTTCCTTCTTCAGTTGCAGTAACAATGACTGAGATGTCAAATCCAGGTGTGACACAATTGTCAGGTTTAATCTGTATGCCCTATAAATTATCCTGAATAGTTTCCTCGACACACGCTGCGGCACCATTGTACCGGTATCACACATTTACTAACTAGAAAGCTCCAGAAAATGAATTGAAAACAATTGATAAAATCTGCTAATTTTTGTCCAACAACAACCACTCGTCCACATAATTATATCAAAGTTCTAACAATAACATTTATACAGTATTTACACGCTATATATCCCTGATAGTTATAACATATGGATAATTTATCAACGAAACTTTACTAGCTTTGTAAAAAGCATAATATAGTTGTTAAATTAGTTTAAATCTTGTGATACCTGACAAAAAAGGTCACTCAAAGGCAAGAGTTGAAATGAATTAAATACACTTAAGTGAAGTACAAACTTCGCAAATACAAGAAAGAAATTCAGATATGGTAAATGGGACTGTATTAGCCAAGGTGTTTTTTTATGGAAACATAATTTGAGGGTCCACGGACACTGGACTCCACTCCCTTTTGCATATTAATACGATTAGAGCCAATTGCAATTACATCATGAGGAGAAACAAAGTTACTTTCTTGTTTTACGCAATCTCCTACTAAGATTTTGACAAAATTTAAAATAGAACAAAAATGCTTCTCGGAATCCCTCCCCATAAAATTTATTACCTAATTTACTGACATAGTAAAAACTAAAAGGAAAAACTATGATATTTATTTACTTAATTCTGTGCATGATTTGCTAAACCTGAAAACCTTAGGTAATTTTTAACTCCGACTCGATCAAAGTGACTTCTCCCTAGCTGTACATTTTACCTACAAATTCTGTAAAACAATTAATTTGCAATAGATTTCAAATGAACTTAAATAATGCAATGGCATAAATAGCACAAATTATCCTCCAAAATTGTATTTTCACAAAAAATCACTCTGACTAACTGTCCCTTTAACTCTAGAAAACTCAGATACTTGTGGTAGTTTTAATACCTCAGGTTACTTCACATGAATTGATTCTAATTATTAATTCTGTCTCAAAGCTAAAAAGTGTGGGAAGCTGCTAAAATGTGTCAATGTCTTGTAGAAAAGGATTTCAGTTTGGTGTTGAAGATATGAGAAGATATTATGCTAAAACATTGTCAATGATCAAATGTGGCTATACATAATTATAGCATCAAAATATTTTGGAACATATTTTAGTAAAAGATAAATTCTATTTAACTAAACAGGTCATCCAATTTTAAACATTTAAGACATGATTGACATGAAAAAATTTTCAGGAAAGCATTTCGCAAATTATTTTTTCAGCATTTATTATTTATTTGGTCAAATAACTTATTTAACTATACTGGACAAAATGAGGAAAGTAAAATTTTTATGATTGATATTTTAACTGTGTTGCAATGAATAAAAAGATAATTATTTTTAATTTAAAAACTTAAATATTGCTAACTATTATATTATATTACCAACTGAAGTTTCTGTTGAAAATATGACCAAACAGTACTAAAACAATCAAATTGTATGGTATGTTAGAATAATAATGTTTACAGAATGTAGGCACTGAGACTGACATTCCTTGTATTATTTCACTCAAAAATAACGTAAATATTCATTCAAAGAAAACTTCAAAAAATCTGACAGAAGAATATATTGAAACAGAGTGACGAAGGCACAGTACATGGACGTATAAGAGGAAAGAAGAGGAAACCCTTGCTACAGTCTCTCATAATCTACATCATCGCTAGTTTCAGATCTCTGGATAGGCTTAAATACGTAAATAACAAAGAATTCCACAAAATGAACTGAAATAAATTTCGAGCATCCCAAATACACAAAGACAATTAAATGAAACACTTGAATGGGCGTGTGTTTCCTGAAGGAACATTAAATATGTATTTGTAAGTAGTTATGTAAACTGACAATGCATTTCATTCTGATGTTTCATAAATCCTGAACAAAATGTTTCTGAAAACATTTGCAATATGTGCTATTCATGTCTTAGTTTTCTGGGATTTTTACTCAGAAGAAATTTTTTTTCACATTTGTTTATATGTACTATTAAACAATGGCTTCAGTAGTTTTCAAAGTACAATAATAAGTTAAAGACATTTTGTTGAAGAATTATCAATTTAACAAGATAGAAAATACTCCTATTTCATTTTGCTTGGTATAGAACTATAATAGCACTCACTGAAGATCTACTTCCCTCGCAAATCTCCATCATTCTTGTAATTCGTTAACTTTTCTGTTCTCGCCAAGCAGCAAGCTGCACCTGAATTTCATGGGGCAAATTGCTATGCTAGCACAGAAAAGTTAGCGAAATGCTGCAAGACTTAAATTAGTCAGCCAACTGGAACGATTTATGATTTGCAGGGGAAGTTGACTGAAGATGAACATTTCTATTTGAAGCAAAACTTTGTGAAAATACCAGAATCGTAAACATCTATCGCGAACTCAGTATCTTCCATACAACATATAACCATCATTTGAGTATTTGAATCAGGTAAGTAATCAACATAAACATCTCTGATGACAAGAGAATTATAAAAAAAACATAATTAGTAATCTTATGGGACACAACAATACCTACAGTTTTACCTAGGTTTGACAGATAGACAAGAATGGGAATTTCTTTGGAATTGCAGAACTTTGTTTTACAAGGTCGAAGCTAGGAGATTTTTTGATTGGGTTTGAAGTTTGAAGGCCAGAGGTGTGTGATATATTTTATTTTATTTTTTTATAACACTTTATTGTCCTCAATACAAAGTACATCGGAAATTCATTTTGTGCTTTTTTAGCACCCGGCAGCCACAGTGCAGCGCCAGTTCAAGCGTTGTTCTGTCCTTATAATGCTGAGTGTCAAGCAAGGCAGCAACAACTCCCATCTTTTAACGTCTTTTGGTATGACGCGACCGGGAATCGAACCCCGGTCTTCCGGGTGATGAGCGGACACTCTACCAACTGAGCTACATCCCCGGTTAATTGATACGGAACAATTAAGTATTAATCTATTCATCATCAGAAACGGTAAAATGATATTATCAATGCTAAGAACTATTGTCAAAACTCTAACCTTGCCAAAAAGTCAAAATCATTTTTCTTTGATCTGTTAAAATTAAAACTTTTCTTTGCAATGTTTATTCCCATTCCTGTATATATATTTCAAGAAAGTTTTTTATAACTGAGAATAGTGAAACATTTTGCAGGGGAAAGATAGATTAATGATTACGTAAGAAAATTTCTACGAATGGCAAAATTTACCTCAAGATTGAGAGAAAATATGAGTATAATTTTTCAATATATTCTAATATATAACTCTACTTTTCACTAAACACAGTAAGTTACACTCTAAGATAATGCTGAGAAAATAATCAGAATATCAGTGAAAACGTTTAAATCATAATATCACAAATCACAAATATAAAACTGTTATGATATCTGGCATAATATTGTCAGATTCACTGACCATCAACGGGTGATATATGATTGTTTATCTCACTAAACAGTGAGATTTAATTATGAGATATGATCATTTATCGCACGGCTTGTATGAGATACTGAGATATGAGTTTATATCTCACATTTTGTATGAATTTTAAAGTACAAACATTCATCTCTTGCTGTGAAGGAGATATTTGTGAGATATGATGGTTAACCCCACATTTCCATGAGATACACACATAATCTCAAAAAAGACATCTCACAAGCTAAAATCTGCTTTGTCACAGCTTTCTAGATCCATCATAACTTCTATATATATACTATGTGAACTACCAAATACAAGAAAAAACTATATATCTCAACTACCCTCGTATGTCTGTTATGATGAAATGATCTCACATGCACAGTAAACTGGGCCATACAGTCAAACAACTTCAACAACAAATATTAACAACATAAGTAGCAAAAAAAACAGCATGGTTACGCTCGTTTCCTAAAACTCATATGTTTGACGATTATGACTTTGAGGCACTGAATTTTTGCGAGTCTTTGTACACATTCGGGAAAAGTTGGGTGGGTGAGAGTAAGATTGGAGACGGAGCCCCGACCTGGGTGATAACCTGCTGTCTCATCAGATCTTCATAGGCGGCCATTTGTATATTGGCGTACTGTGCGGCGTAAATCTGCTGAAGATGAACAGGCGAGGGGACGACATTGTTGGGGGAGATCTGAGGAGGCATGTAGGGGGCAGGGAAGGCAGGATGCAAGTTAGGGGAGACAACTTCGCAGTAGGGAGCAGACGCCATGGATGCTGGTTTTGCAGACAACTGAAAAGAGAGGTTAAACCGAGTTGAAATTAGTTTGAATTGGATGAAATGTTATGAATAGGAAATGAGAGAGTGTTTATCATGGATGTGAGGTGAACAAATTGTTAATTTAATACGTTGTTAGTCAATTGTTAGGAGGAAGGCAATTATTATTCATAAACATGTCTAAAATGGAAGTTTATGGACTTGTATCATAGATGTCTTCAAAATCAAAGAAAGTTCTCTCAGGAAATACACATAACCTATCTAATTAGGCTTGGAACCAGGACCCATATTTTCGAAGCTCTCTTAGCGCTAAGATAGTCGTAAGTGCCATACATTTACATTGACTTACGACTATCTTCGAGAGCTTCGAAAATATGGGCCCTGACATATTGTTGTACAATGACCATGACATCGTTGATTCAATGAGATCTGAAGGTTGGTTAGGAAACAGACAAAATACTTATTTGTAAGACAGTGAGCATCAAAATGCTGCATGGCGGTATGAATAACATGATTTTTATTTACAGCAATAGATCATCTATTAAGAAGCAGACTAATATTTATACGCTAGATGGCGCCACCCACCTTGTTATTATTAAGTGGAGTGCTGGTCGCTGATCTCGACCCGGTTGACGCGGGAGACACACTTCCGTGATCGTGAGATCTCACCAGGGGCAGTGGGCTCGCTCGACTAACTGACCTTGACCTTTCACCCTCCTTGTTGAAATTAGCTCTAGAAGCTGAGGTAGTAAATTCTTGAGGAAATAGAGCACATTTGAATGTCTTTGGGGTGAAGTCTTTTGCTTCCGAGATTATTTCTCTTCTAGGTTCAGGCTTTGAATCCTTGGCACGCATGGTCTTCATGCTAAGGTCAAACGGCTGATCCTGATCTGAATCTGATGGCTTTGTGATTGATGAGAGCAGGGGAGCCCGATGACTTGATGGCGGCTCGGTTCGGACACGTTTCACATTGCTAAAGAAAGGATCATTTGCGAGCACAGGATTCAAATGAGCTTTTGGACTGTCTCTTGCCTTCATTGGCATACTGTTCATGATGTGAGCCGACTTTTGCGGCAGAGAGTTTGAGTATGGGTACGCTCGCTTGAGATGATTAGAGTGAGCAGGAACGCTGTTTGTGTGGCCGGGGACGACTGATTTTGAGCTGTACGTTGATGGTGACTGGGAACGGGAGTTGGTTGAGCTGAAGTATTTTACAGCATCTTCAACTTTCGGTTTCGGGGTATGTTGAATCACAGATGGCCGCAAGCTCGGAATGACCTGTTTTGATTGGTTTTCGTTGACTTGTGAAGCATTGTGGGTAACAAAAAGAGATGATTTGGGGAAATGGGGATGATTCTTTTCACTGGCATGTGACGTGACGTCGATAGATGACGATGATGGATGTGCGATGAAATGGGATGCGGGCAAGGGGAAATTGCTTGCATAGTAGAGAGCATGAGTCGATATCACAGGAGAGGGGAGGGGAGGCGGAGCTTGATGCACAGGTGCATGCTGGGATATTGACGTCGGATGCTGCGGAGATTGTGACTTCACATGATTCTGGATCTTCCGTTGTACGAGTGGCGACAAAATACTTGGCCTTGTTCGCGTTTTGACGGAGGGCACTTCGAGTTTTGTTTTCGGATTCTGTGGAAGTGATGGAGCTATTTGGACAGGCTTGGGCTGGAGCTGGACTTTGCTTTCTATACTGGCCACTTTGGAAATCTGGATTTTGAGTTCTTTTGGAAACTCCATGATTGCTTCCTGAGATTTGTTCTCCTTGGATGAAACTTTGTCCAACATTTTCTTCACTGTCTGTCGCACAGGACCTTTCTTCATCTGCAATTAGTGGACAAAGAGTTTAAACATTTACTCTGTATAAATACTTAAACTTAACTGTAAACTGAGATTCTACAACAACTGAATATCATTTTATTGTTTCTATTTGAACATTTTGCCAAATAAACTTGGCGATGGTGGAAATGAAGTGAGAGAGTTGCAGTTGACACTGCTTTGTCAATATTCATGTTGCAGCCATTAGTGATGAGGGTGGAAATGAACAGATGAACAAACTCTATGTGTAAACGAAGGCTTTCATATTTCTAAATTGCATAAGCATCTTGACAATAATTTTAAAGATTCAGAACGCATCTTACTATGAAGTGATTCATATTTGTTTTACTTTTCCTATTGAGAGAAAACAATCATACTGTAGAACCGTTTGAGGAGACAGATATATTTTGGAACTATACTTTCATTAAAATTATTTTGTAAATAAATAAATATTGAAAGTGACATCCTTACCAAAGTCGGTCTCACCTGGTCTCTCTCAATCGCCTTTTGTTTTCGGATTTCGTTCCATTTTCGAACTTTCTCTTCAACTGAGACATCGATGGCTTGCATCTGTAGTGACAAAATTATTGGAAATGTCTTGATTAATAAGTAAAGATGCTCAAAATGCTTTGAACACATACAAAATACTTATTTCATAAAATGTTTATGGGCATTATAGTTAGATGATGAAAGAAGTGAAATGTTTATGGATACATAACTTCTTTAATATGTTAAAGGAGATGCTTCGACATAAGAACAAAAACATTAGAACCTAATCTATTATTGGCTAATGACATCAAATTCTTTGTCCAAATGTCACATGTCTCAGATTAAGAAATTGTAAACCTGCCTTTTTCCCCCTTTTTGCACAGCGAAATTACAAATTATTTTCCATGATCGGCAAAAGGAGGTAAGTTTACTGGTACAACTGTACTTACTAATAAATCTTTCTTTTCTTCAAGGTCAGATCTATTGTTTATTTTGTCTTGACCTCTGTGACCTGTGATCATGGCCTTGACCCTTGATTTGACTTTGTTCTTCTGATCACTTCCTTTCTCGTAACGTTCAAATGCCAAGAGCAGTCTGAAATCAAAGATAATGTTATAAGGAAAACTTATTTTACTACAGTCCAAGATACAGATCTAAAAGAAGATTGTTTTCTTTTGTTAACTTTTGGCATATAGGTGATTTCAAAGAAGTAATATCATGAGCAACTAGCACTATAATACCACTCACAATAAAGGAGTTGTTCTGCACATGTCTTGCTTTCAAAACTATTTAAAAAAATGTTTGGATGCCAGCATTTCAGAAAGTATATATGATATTTATCATCCTCTGATTTGACTAACATCTTGACATGGCACAATCTCATTCAAATCAGGTCGAACCTAACACTTAGGGGAGGATAGCACCTCCTTCAACATAGCTGTTCTTTAAGCTCCTGCACGCTAGAGGCCACATTTGCGCCCACAGGATTATAATATATTGACACGTCACTGACGTTTGACCCTTTGACATGCATACGACATAAGTGTGTGACAAAGTTCTGTGATACATGAAAAAGTTCACATTTTCCGAATCAGAAATCAATGGACTTTCACGTGTTGTAATTAGTATATCTGTAAAATTTTATTTTATTGAGAAATGACGAATTAAAAATCTTGAACGTATTTTCAATCACAAAATTGCCTGCAGGTGCGTGTTTGACGTCGTTATGAACTTGTTACCTATTCGATTCAAAGGGTTGAAATTCTATAGTAAGTGCATGCCAAATGCATAAATTTTACATCATTATGTTCAGAATATTGTTACCTAGCTTATTAAAAAAATTAGACATTGAATATAATCTTGTTAAAAAATAATGACAAATTTGCGAAAATAACGGCAAATGAAAACATCAATCGATTACTTTTTGTAAAATCCATGAAAATAAATACAGAACTTCACTTACACTTTTTGAATCTCACAATCTTCCACAAATAAATAAAAATGTATCTGTGCATTGTTTGTCAATTCTTGTTTCCAAATATAGTAATATATCCAATGTGTCATCAATAGCAGTGCCAAATCGGCCTTTTTTCAATGCACCCCATGAAATATTCCCGCGATTTTCTCATGTGACGCGACTCAAAGTGAACGTCAAGCAAACAGTAGCTGTATCTATTTTTAGAAATGGTCGTCGATCTAACCATAGAGTGTTATTAATTGTTTAAATTAAACAAATTGACACCCAAAACGATGTTGTTTTATAAAAATCGATCTAAAAACAAAAAAATGAGGTTGTAATAATTATTTCATCAGTTCGTAGAGTCAGTGTCCTTGACCCGATAAATTTGCATAAGTTCACCAACCCCCCGGATGTAACATTGTTTTTACGATTAAAATCACTGTGAGTAAATTTGCATTTTGATTATAATTTATACATATATGAAAAATAAATGTCATATCCTACCATTATCACAAATCGTGATCATGTATGAGTTTACATTCGAAGTACGAAATGTGTTTGACATGACATGGACCGACTTTCTGGTCTGCGATTTCACAAGTTGAAATGGAGCCGTGAAACAGTAGCAGTAACCCTATCTCGCTAAAAAGTAAATTACGAATTAACAAGTCTCGTCTATGTGAAATAATTGTATGAATACAATTGCTAAATGATTCATGTTGATTATTTTAAAGTTTTCATTTGGAATTTGATAGAAATTATACCCGTTTTCAAACGAAATCATAGATAGACGTCCCAGCTAACACACAACGTAATCCTGACGTTGTGGGATGGTCGTATTTTGGTAACGTAATTTCTTGACGTTGCTGCGACGTTTATAGTACGTAAAACCTAACGTAAATTCCCAACGTTGTGACTACGTTGTAGATTACGTACTTATCACGTCACTAAAACGTAATAATGTAACGTTGTGCCGTACGTCCTTGCAACGTCATAATTACGTACTTCATTCAGAATATAAAATGATAAAATTATCTAATATCTATTCACAGTCGTTCTTTAAATACACAAATATATCAGTATAAACAGTAAGTCAAGACCAAACAGTCGTTAAATGTTGTTTTCTGGTAATGTGATTTCTGGACGTTGCTACGACGTAGTAATTACGTAAGCTCTAACGTAATTTCTCAACGTTGTGACAACGTTGTAGTTAACGTACTTATCACGTCATTAAAACGCAGTAATGTTACGTTGGGCCTTACGTCCTTACAACGTCATAAACACGTACTTCATTCAGAATACAGAATGATAAAAGTAAGTAAAAAATATCAAACATCTATTCACAGTTGTTCTTTAAATACACACATATCAGTATAAACAGTTAGTAAAGACCAAACAGTCGTTAAATGTTGTTTTTTTCTGGTAATGTGATTTCTGGACGTTGCTACGACGTAGTAATTACGTAAGCCCTAACGTAATTTCTCAACGTTGTGATAACGTTGTAGTTAACGTACTTATCACGTCATTACAATGCAGTAATGTTACGTTGTACCTTACGTCCTGACAACGTCATAAACACGTACTTCATTCAGAATACAAAATGATAAAAGTAAGTAAAAAATATCAAACATCTATTCACAGTCGTTCTTTAAATACACACATATATCAGTATAAACAGTTAGTAAAGACCAAACACTCGTTAAATGTTGTTTTTCTGGTAATGTGATTTCTGGACGTTGCTACGACGTAGTAATTACGTAAGCCCTAACGTAATTTCTCAATGTTGTGACAACGTTGTAGTTAACGTACTTATCACGTCATTAAAATGCAGTAATGTTACGTTGTACCTTACGTCCGGACAACGTCATAAACACGCACTTCATTCAGAATACAAAATGATAAAAGTAAGTAAAAAATATCAAACATCTATTCACAGTCGTTCTTTAAATACACACATATATCAGTATAAACAGTTAGTAAAGACCAAACACTCGTTAAATGTTGTTTTTCTGGTAATGTGATTTCTGGACGTTGCTACGACGTAGTAATTACGTAAGCCCTAACGTAATTTCTCAATGTTGTGACAACGTTGTAGTTAACGTACTTATCACGTCATTAAAATGCAGTAATGTTACGTTGTACCTTACGTCCGGACAACGTCATAAACACGCACTTCATTCAGAATACAAAATGATAAAAGTAAGTAAAAAATATCAAACATCTATTGACAGCCGTTCTTTAAATACACAAATATATCAGTATAAACAGTTAGTAAAGACCAAACAGTCGTTAAATGTTGTTTTTCTGGTAATGTGATTTCTGGACGTTGCTACGACGTAGTAATTACGTAATTTCTAACGTAATTTCTCAACGTTGTGACAACGTTGTAGTTAACGTACTTATAACGTCATTAAAATGCAGTAATGTTACGTTGTAACTTACGTCCTGACAACGTCATAAACACGTACTTCATTCAGAATACAAAATGATAAAAGTAAGTAAAAAATATCAAAAATCTATTCACAGTCGTTCTTTAAATACACACATTTATCAGTATAAACAGTTAGTAAAGACCAAACAGTCGTTAAATGTTGTTTTTCTGGTAATGTGATTTATGGACGTTGCTACGACGTAGTAATTACGTAAGCCCTAACGTAATTTCTCAACGTTGTGACAACGTTGTAGTTAACGTACTTATCACGTCATTAAAATGCAGTAATGTTACGTTGTGCCTTCTGTCCTGACAACGTCATAAACACGTACTTCATTCAGAATACAAAATGATAAAAGTAAGCAAAAAATATCAAACATCTATTCACAGTCATTATTTAAATACACACGAGAATCATTATGAATATTTAGTAGAGACCAAACGGTCGGTGGAGCCTTCATTTTTGTAACGCAATTTCTTGACGTCGCTACGACGTTGTTGTTACGTAACATCTTACGTAAATTCCAAACGTTGTGACAATGTTATGTTTACATACCTACCAACGTAGAATTGTAACGTTGAACCTTACATCACCACAACGTCATAAACATGTACTTATTTCAGAACATAACATTTTAACAGTAAGTCAATTGTATCAAACATATACACATGGGAAAATTTAGCGTGGTCGCACCCCCTGCGTTTTTTAACAGCAAAAGTAAGAGAACGGTATGAATCGTATTCTAGCAAATTAAGGAAGATGATTTAATTCAGATAACGTTTGGCTTCTTTTGGTTATTTGCATTTATAGGAATGTTGGTATTTTGTCCTCCAAAAAACCTGTTAGGTTATTCTGAGAAATGTAAGTGAATATTGGTTGCTCTAATGTGAGCAATTCATTCTTTCAAGTCAACTGGTCAAAATAAGTCATTAGTTAAAGCACTATGAACTATCAAAATCACGAATTTTGGAAAATACAATTTCAATAAAAATAGCGTACTGACGAAATCTTGTCAGTGTTTACTGTAATAGCCTACAGCATTGAAATGCGCTTTATTGACAGATTGAACCGGAAAGAATCCAATATGTATTAAAAAACATATGAATACGGCAATTTTGTCAATGATAGTTCAAACAATTTGCACGAAGAAATCTTTCATTTAACCTAAGTTTCTCGTATCGAAAGTGATTAATTCAATTCAAGTACAGTAACGCTCTCACAACATCACATTTCACTTTAGAATACGGAGGTGCTTGATTATTTCCATGTGTATATATGCATATTGATCATTCTTCAAATACAGACAAGGTTCAGAATAAACAGTTTGTATAGCCCACATGATGGATAAACTCTTTATTCTTGTAATGTTATTACTCAACATTGTGGCGACATTGTAGATTGTGTACTTATCATAATTATGTACTTTTAATGTAACGTTGGGCCTCACGTCCTTACAACGTCATAATAACGTACTTATCTCAGAATATATAAGATAACTCATTCCCAATGAAATTACTCAATTACTAACAATTAAGTATGTCATCTCCATCAAAATCTCCATCAAATTTTCTGTGAAATCTTTGATTCAATGCCACACTTAATTTATTCCATTTAAAGTAATGCAAGTAACTCGAGCATTAGTGAGAAGAAAGGTAATTCAATAATATATCAAACATATATTCATGGTCATTCTTTAGATATACATAGGAATCACTATAAACGGTTACTATAGATCAAACCGCCGTGTAAAGCCTTTATACTGGTAACTTGATATCTGGACGTCGCTGCAACGTATTTAGTACGTAAACCCTAACGTAATTTCTCAACGTTGTGACGACGCTGTAGTTAACGTACTTGTCACGTCACTAAAACGTAGTAAAGAAACGCTGGCCATTACGTCCTCGAACCATCATAATAACGTTCTTTCTTAGAATATATAATGAGAAAAATAATATATTATATTATATTATATTATAATATAATTATTGTGAATACATTTCCACGTGTACCTCATATATATATGCTTAATGATAAGGAAAAGAGGCTCATGTTGATTAATTATGAAATCCCGAAATTTGTCTAGAGCATGTCATTGCGAATTTAATCTTTTAACAATGTAATTTTCTTAATATTTAGAGTTTACGCAAAATTGAGAGTTGTAGTTACTTTTATGTAAGCTGTGAACACGAATAGAATGTTGAAATTACCCTCATTATGAATTTGTTTTAAAGAACATTCTTTTGAATGCCGTTTCCATGGTCTGATGTCATAATATGGTCAGTTGTTTTGACATCACAAAATTGGAGCCATTTTCACATTTAATGGTTCAGGGAAATGTCGATGATTTAGAAATTGTTTAACTCAGTTTTCACTTCTTTATCTCAGAATATACAATATGAAACGAGCTAAATGTGTTTCTTTGCAATAAACTAGATTTCGATCGTTCGTTCTGTACAAATCAACTATTTCATAAAAAATGCCATTGAACATGACACCGTTTAGTATTATCTCTGAGTTAACATGAGCTAACTGAGTTGACATTTATAATACGAGCACAAACACAAATATCACGTTTTCCATTGTAACCTTGTAACAAAACAAATAAAATCCCACTTGTTTCGTACCAGTCGTGTAAAGTATATGATAATATAGCATACTTTCTAGGGTAAAAATCTGTATAAATACTACACACAACGACCAGTGTCTTTACGAATCTCGTATGTATTCTATTATAGGTTATGTTTCCTCAAATACCGAAGGAATATCTTCGTTATGTGTAATTGGAAAACAATGAGATCTCATACAACATGTCTTCTGTGACAGGTATATGTATATTTCAACGTCAAACACATAAAACAGATATTGTCATAATACTTTATCATATACTTTGGTGTGAGAAACTCAGTGAAATAAACCTTTACCTTCTACAGTGATGATTACCTTTATCGACACTCAGCAGAGTGACGTGTATTTGCTAAAGTCGTACATTTACCATTGCAATCATTCATTTTCAACATAAAACACAAAACTTATATGATAAATGGAATGTCTGTTGTACTATGTTTGCAAAATACCATGTTTATCTGATCTCCTGATGTAAAAAAGTATGTATTTCACTCGTGGCTTCGCCCCTGAAATAAACATGGTATGTGGCAAGGGAAGACAGATATCATCTACATACTATAGAATATAGATCATCAATGAATGACTTGACAATACTATTCCATCGCTGAGGGCACAACTATAACACTGCTGCAAAGTTATAATGTAAAACATGATTGTATTGCCAATATGATATTTACACATAACATGCGTTTGACAAGAATGCTTTCCTCCTTGTGAATGGTTGGGTATCAAAACGAACGAAAGTGGTACGTATTGTCCAGAGTATTGTTCGTAACCATTGTACTGATCTTATATCATTATGTTTAAATGGTTTCTCATTTGTTTGGAATAGCTTGCTTGTTGCAAACTCGCGTTATTAACGCGTTCACATGCGTCAGAATATATGGCAGAATAATTACACGACACATAAAACTAATTTGTCATTTTCCTCAAGTCCAACCCCCACAACGATTTAATAGTTGATTATTGCAAAACTAGTTGTAATTCTATATTTCGGTGCCATAGTTTTCTATCATCCTAATATATTTGAAGAAAATACTTGGAACACATATTCTGGTCATGGCATATGTAATGATTATTATTAAAATGAACTTAAAATGAATCTCAGCGAAAACACTTATGTGAAACAAAGTTTCTAAGATCTATTTTACAATGTGTTTTCCTTAGGACGTCAATTGGTAAAATACAACATTGTTTTAATTTGTTATCAGAAAGGTAACTTTGAATCAATGTGTGTGATTTCAGTGCAAAATTACTGTTGTTTTCAAAAGAAATATTAAGTACGAACAATCAGCGTATTATCTTAATTTCATAACGAGATGAATATTAAATGCATTCAATTCGTCATCAATTATCGCTGCAGGAATTTCAGCATGATGTAATAACACTAGCTTATATACATTCAAAGAATTCACTGAATGATGGCTTTAAGATACACATGTATTTTGATTTGATTGCAATCAATGATAGTGATGTTTTTTGTTAAAAACTGGATACGATTTCTTGTTTTGGTGTAATATTTATTGTTCTATCCTCTGACAATTTTAGTAAATACAAATGTTGGTTTCTTTCTGTTATATCTCAATTACCCTACATTCGGCAGTGCAGGGCATCGCATTTTCACAACACCAAAAATATACACATTGAGTTGCAGTGAATGGCTTTACTTTGAAGATATTTCCAAATAAACGCAACAATTTAGATACATGATGGTGAAATACAATATTTATGAAAATCAACAATACTTTACACACAATAAACGGATATGTTTAATATGTGAGTAGACAATTTTCAAGCAATATGCCGTCATCTTCCTTCAATTAATATTTCTGATGGTTTTTAGGTTTTAGTAAACACCTTTCACATGACATACGTATATCATCTGATACATGATGGCTTTAAATATAGATCCATTGTTCTTATCGTATCGGGATATCCAAACGGACTCCACATGTCCTATCTGATTTTTCAGACATTGATTAATGAATTTTGAAAACAAATAATTGTATATATATATATATATATATATATATATAAATTCAAAATGTGATTTAAATATTAGTTTTTAAATATAGATCGTTAGAATGACGTAATATCAGTTCGAATTAAGTTCAATATACCGTCGAATCACGTTAATCACACATATTTTCACTGTGGTAAGAAAGTTATAGTTCACTAAAATCTCAATCATTATTTCATTACTCATTACACACTAGCGGTCATATCTGCTTTTTTTATAATATCATGTTTATCTCATCGAGTGCGCTATTTGTCAACAACTGACAGATATTTTATTTATCATATGTAAAGAGTGCAGATTTGTGTATTTCATGTATCTGAATGTAACACAGCTCTGTCCAGTTTACTCGTGAGAAATGGGTCATGCAGTAACACAGGTCACAGGGTCACATCTGTTGCACTCATCAGCCTCATGTCAGCTGGCCCTTCGGGATGGCTGGGGGATAACCTGGTCACCATAGACCAATCACAGTGTATTCACGTGACTAAAACATGCAGCACTTTGGAGGAAAGACAATACTGGCGCCAAATCTGCTAGTGCAGTTGATCAACGCCATTTTCGTTTTCGACGCCGTATATGATATCATTTAGGTAAGAATTTATTTCCTCATTGTCTATCTCTTTAAATTTTTTCTCGTTTACTTCAGAATGCTATAAGGCATCTACTAACACCAACAGGGATACGCCTACAGTCTTAGTCGTTAGTAGACCTAGCCATTTCTTTTACCTAATGGTGTATGTAAATATTTGTGGAGCGAGTCTCTAAGTCCAGTGTGTAATTGAACGATTACTTACGACCGTATACATCATTACTAATATCATATTAACCTATGACCTATATTATAATAACATGCTATTTTGAATGAAGACAAAGGTTCAATTTTGCTATTGTATTGTTTATAGCTCCGGTTGCTAACGACTTTGGAGGCGATCGTGTTCGCCGCGTGATGAAGAAACTGGGGACAAATCACCTGATGTCGGCAAGCTGCTTAAAAGGTAAAAGAAAAGATTTCCAAACTACACATTTAATGTCTTCACAATTACTTATGACCCATTAGCTTTATGACAATTCAATTGACACAATATATGGAAAATAGATATCGCTTGATGTCATGCAATTGATATCTAATATGATTGCCAATTCATAAACATAATTATCTTACGGTTCTGCTTGTTTTTCCCAAATCCAATTCAATTATTTCATCATATATGTATAACCTTAGTTAAATGTATAAAGTTTTTTGGTTTACGTTTTTTGAAGGCAATAACTTTCATCATAAAAAGCAATATACTTGTGTTTTCAAACTCATAGTTTTTTATTCCTGTTTTAACATTAAGACATGTTGATTTTTTTCAGAAGCCTACATGAAAAACATGACTGCAAAGGAAGTGATGTCGAGGGGGAAGTTTCTGAAAGCTTAATACATGCTCCATCTAAACATGCCGGGCCTCGATTTCACCAGGTAACTTTTTTTTGTCGTACTATTTTTGCAATAATTTACACGATCATACCTCCCTGTAACATTCATAGTTATCACATTATTCAATTAAACCTCTGTTGTTTATTTATCATGCTCAAACGTTAGTTAAATAAGTGCTACATTGTTGTAATGAGGTATCGCCTTAAATTAAGTTAATGTAATATAAAATAATAAAATAATACAAAATTTGTGTATGAGAAAGAAGAATTATTATATAAACGTAGATGCATACTTACATCAATATGCTTGCTACAGGATATTACTGATTTCCCTTACCTCTTTTGTTTTAAAATATTCAATGTTTATAAATGTGTATTATTTGTTTGCAGAGAGCAGCATCCAACAAGGAAACAAGCTCACGAAGCGAGAAATAAACCAAAGACAAGGAAACAAACTAATGGACAAGGAAACAAGCTAATGGACAAGGGAACAAGATAATGGACAGGGAAACAAGCTAATCGGAGGAAAAAGCTAACTTTTTAAGTTCAATCAAATTAAAAGTATAATCACAGTTTCATCTCTCTGTTATCTTTGTGTTCTCGAACTTATAGACAAGAACACTGAAAACATAGCTTTTCATACTGTCATGCATGTTCAATCATTCAGTGAAGAACATTATCACAAATGACAAACGATTTTACCATTTAAAAATGAAATGCCTTATAATAAGCAGTCTGTCAACTCAAAATTCATGTTACTAGTTGGCAAAAGTAGAAAGCACTATTTCATAATATGTTTTTTATAACTTATTTTATAGCGGTGGTTAACTTAAAGAAATGTTACTAAATGTTTTTGACAATATGAGTTGATAGACTGTTTATGTACATCGTCTGAATTGGGGAGTCTACAAATGGAATCTGTAAGGACGTTATTGCAACGTCGTAATGCGTTTGAGAGACAACAAAACTACGTGAGATAGACGGCATTTTCGTGTTCTCACATCATCGTATGTAAGTAGAAAAACAACGTTGTAGCAACCATTTCTGGGTGTCTACAGATTGACGTTGTGACAACGTCAGGATCAACGTTAACATAGACGTCGTTACAACGTTCTCACAACGTAGTAATTACGTAGAAAATCAACGTTGTAGCAACCTGTTTGGGAGTCTACAAACTGACGTTGTCACAACGTCAGGATCTACGTAGGGACAACGTAAAAATAGACGTCGTTACAACGTCCTCACAACGTCGTAATTACGTAGCAACACAACGTTGTGGCAACCTTTCTGAGAGTCTACAGAATGACGTTGTGACAACGTCAGAATCTACGTAAGGACAACGTAAACATAGACGTCGTTACAACGTTCTCACAACGTAGTAATTACGTAGAAAATCAACGTTGTAGCAACCTGTTTGGGAGTCTACAAACTGACGTTGTCACAACGTCAGGATCTACTTAAGGACAACGTAAATATAGACGTCGTTACAACGTCCTCACAACGTAGTAATTACGTAGAAAATCAACGTTGTAGCAACCTGTTTGGGAGTCTACAAACTGACGTTGTCACAACGTCAGGATCTACGTAAGGACAACGTAAAGCTGACGTTGTCACAACGTTATCACTACGTAGATTTGTTAGCTGGGGTGTCAGTTCGAATTCATTGCAAATGGAGGCCATTGTGTCGTCTCGGCTTTTTCACACAATATTTTGTTCTGATACGAATTAAATGAATGCACATGTTATAACATCCATGAAATTAACAAGAATGACAAACAAATACATTTCAAAGAATAAATGTGAATAACTAATGTTTGAATCGGCGAATTTACAGTGAAATGACAAACGAAACATAGATGGTCACATGATCAATTTTGTACAACCAAGCTAATCACGTGACATTGTTTACAAATACGACAACGCTACCCGAACGAAATTTTGATTGTATTTTTCAACTTTTCAAGACCATGTTTACATTAAATATTCAACAGACATTTGGAAAAATGTGTTCTTACTTTGGTTTTAAATGGATTCTTTACAAAATGATTTAGATCATTAGATTTGTTGATTTGAACAAATCTGTAATCGGCGAAGGAAATGCTTAACAATGGCGAGCGCCGAGTGTTTGTTGACTGTCATGTTTCGAGATATCGATGACTGATTAACGTCGGAATATATAAAAACTGTAATGTCATATGTTTATATTTGGAACACAGAAAAGTAAATAGATGTGTTAACCTTTTGTGTAAATTTTATTACGATTGATGCATTATTTTACAAATATTTCTCACGGAAGTAAATGCATTGTTCATTGAAGAATATCCATTGTTACAAATTACGTCGAAATTTTATAAATACAACGGAGATCGTTTATGACGGGCTCTTGTTTTCTGAAAGGTAAACACATACCATCAACATTATTTTTTTCTGGTATAAAATTTAATTCTGAACAAAATGGTGTAAAAATTGGGCTGCATAAATAATTATTGACAAAATAATTCGAGTTTGAAAATGTAGTACAATTCTAGAACTACTGTATTATTTCATTTTTCCCATAGACAAGTGTAAAAATAATTGATATTTGAAAAATATTACACTAATTAATATTTTTTTATGACAATAATAAGTTAGAAAAATATGTGACTCAGATATTTATTTTAATTATTTTAAGATTATGTTAATTACTAAGGCGAGAAAAACTTTAAATGAAGGATACCCATGTGACGTAATTGTGACACATTTACAAATCTGACGCTCTCTGCAAAAACCTGAAAACAATCCAGCAGGCTAAAGGTTAACACTTGTACCACACCGTGTTGTCTGTCTGAGAACTGCTCTGTTGGGGTCATGTCTTGTGACCTCTTACTCTAGCCAATCAGCAACAAAGCTAGGATGTCATTGGACTGATTCGATCTCTAAGCAAGTTGTGATTGGTTGAATATTAAGAAGCAAATAGTCAGAGTCAAGGTTATAAGACACGACATCCGTCCAGAAGAATTCAAATCAAGAATGCGGTAAGGTACCAGTGTTACAAACAATCTTATTTTAATGAGATTGAACGATGGTGAAAACTGCATGATGGACTGATAAAGCGATGATGACCCATATTCACTGGAAGCCATCTTGATGATGACCCATATTCACTGGAAGCCATCTTGATGACTGTGCAAACAACAAAATTGGAACAAGAATGCAAAATGTATGCAAACAAAAGATTCTGTCAAATATGTTGGAGTCTGATTCACTCTATCGACAGCCAAGATGAATGGCCAAATGACTTCAAATTCACGTTTCCATCTTATTCCGAAATGATGTATTAAAGTATGACGCCTGTACAAAGGACCTACTTCTCATAATGTCTGCGGGTACAGGTGGCAGCACTAGTACTTCCTGGGTGGCCCCCCAGTTTGTCGTATAACTGCTTCCATAACCGCTTCTCTGTGATCTGCCATAGAAAAAAAACACTTAAAAAGTGTCACAAATACATTATATTTATCATAGTTACAACACAATGAAGTTTTAAAAATCTATTCCATTAAAAAAATTCCATGATGAGATTTATGAAGTTCTCTTAGCACCAAGCAGTCAACCTGGCAGTTCAACCATTTCCGAACTAGCATAGCATTAGTTGAACATGTATATAAACTAGGGGTGTAACAATACATCGAACTATCGATGCATCGCAATAGTTGGCTTGGCAATAGTACTATATCGATAGTATATACAAAAACACTATCGCTATCGCAATAGTAAGCTTACGGTAACTATCGATACTATCGAAACTATTAAATTTCCCTTAATTATGAATGATTTACACAACCCTCACCTCAATTCAAGACTTTTCATTTAGAATGTCAAAAGGGAAAACTAGAGATAGGAAATAGCAAAAAGACAAAAAGTCTTTTCATTTATGATTTCTTTACTGATTTTGGTTCCACAGTTCATACATCAATTAAACATTTCTACTAAAACCTATAAGAAATCTAGCTGATTATTGCATATTTGTAAAAAAAAAACTATCGCAATAGTAATTGCAATAGTGAGTTACAATAGTCTATCGCTATCGCAATAGTAAGTGGCAATTAGACTATCGCTATCGCAATAGTCTCTTTGGGTCAATAGTCACCCCTAATATAAACTGATAACATTTGGTGCCAATTCCTTCTGCTACGCAGCTGGAAGTCTCTACCATCAGATCTAAAGACTGAGTCATCGTTATCAGTTTTAAACGTAATCTCAAAACCTTCCATTTCAAGAAATATGTCTCAACTCCACAATTACTCTCTTGTAAATAGTGACTGTACGTTGTGTGCTAAGAGCGTGTACCTTGGTGATGTTGATGAAACGCTTTACAAGTACTCTTAAAGGTACATCCATTGTGTTGTTGGGGGTCACATATTGCAAACGTTATAAATCATGTTACTTTATCGAGAAGTACCGACTGTTACCGAAAACTACCATTTTGATGATAGACGACTTAATATATTGACGATATGAAAGTAAAAGTGGTGATTTCTGATCGAAAACCGGACAATGCATAGCGTGTGGCGCGTCAATGAGTCAAACGTAATTTTGGAATCTTATTTATAACAGACAAAAAGACAAATGTGAGTTGTTAATGTTAAATAGGTCACATAACTACTGTGCATATAAATGGGACGTGCAGTTTCGGTTTCTGCACATGCATAATGATGTACTCAATTTTAATTTAAAACTAGTAATTATGATATATTTGGCGAATGGGGATAAATATGCAAATTGAGTGAATTTATTTGTATTGTAGACAGCACATGTGGTGAGTTGGAACGTATTAATGTCAAATAAAATTTTATGAAACACGATGGATGCACCTTTAATATCATTATTACAAAAACTTTTATATTTTTCGCCCGGAAAATCAATTGTAAATAACTATTATCAATTCAAATATATGACATAACTTTTTTCTTTATAACCTTCCCTGCTAAATGCTGAAATTGATAAGTAGATTTCGGAGTAGTTTCCACAATAAAACGACTTTGGTAATAAATAGAACATTATATTAATGGTCATGTCACAATTACTTTACGAAACTTATGCGTAAACATCTTGCTTTCTCTTGCTCAGAAAGTACCAATATAAGGCACTTATCTCATAAACATAGTATGACATTCTCATTTAAAATGTCCTTTATATATGAATAAAAAAGAAAACTCACCACATCATAGCCGCCGAGTTTCTTGGCTAGAGTGTAGAAGTAGTATAGATCTACTGGAAGAAAACACAGTGACACTTGAAAAGGGTCAGGAATATGTCAAAATATCATCTTGTGAGCTCTGCGTTCCAAACATGATAAAACAAACAGAGATAGTGAGTCAGTGAGTGAATTATTGCTTAACGCCGCTTCGGCAGTATTGCAGCCACAAACAGAGATACCATTGAATAATCTACAAATAGTACTATCTACTTAACGAGCAGCTATGTTATAACCAAATAGGACACAGATTTCTACGGGATTCCGTCAGATCATAGACGAGTGACAACCCAAAGTAGCAAATAGGCCTAAGGAATGAATCAATGATCTGATTTTAATGAGATTGCTTATTATTAAAAATAACTAAATTTATTGATTAATAAGTTTAATTTATATAAGTTATATCAAACACTCGGGGAAAAAAACACACCACCTGAAGGAGTGTCAACCTACTCTGTTTGAAACCAAGGGAGGGAACTCTGTCGATGGGAGTTTGTCGTTCCTTCATGAACTTTCGTAAATTGCTCATAAACATTTGTTCTTCTTTTGATGTCTTTCCATTGCCTTTCTCCCAGGTGAATCCATTCTGACTGGACCTTCTGCGGGGCTGCAAAATAATTATATTGAAATTTATTATATGATTGCAGGTGAAATATCGGGATCTATCAATGAAAATAAACCGTGTTATCAGTCACTAGTGAAAATAACAATGGAATGTATTATCAGTCAATAGCGACTGATATAACAATGACCTGACGTCATAAAACAATGCTCCGACGTCATGACGTCACATTGTTGCTGAGGCGAAAGACTCATTCTGGAGCCTATCTATGCAAGTCGATTTCGGTGAATATGCAAGGATTTGACAAATACCATGTTTATCTCATCTCGTGAGGTAGAAAGTTTATATTATCACAAGTGGCGCACCAAAATAATTATATTGAAATTTATTATATGTTTCACAAATTACATAATCAAATATATGATATATAGCGTCATTATTATTTTCATACCTCACATGTTCCGGGTACATCATGTAAGGAGTGAGTGAGTGAGTTACTGTTTAATGCTGCTTCGGCAGTATCACAGCCATTAGCGGCGATCATGTAAGGAGAAGCACTGAGGACACGTGTTGATCTTAGTGTCACATAAAATGGAATGATCCAATTACCATTCACGTTACCAAAGTCGTCTTTGACAATATCATTTTGATAAAACTATTATTATACCCTGGATTCATCTAATACTTTCATGCTTAACCAATCAGGTGTCTACACTGAGAAATTCAGTCTTTCCTCATAACTCACTATCGCTTCTTCTTTTGCCTGAGATGCCACAAACTAACAAGTTTATCTGTTTTGTTACTGTGAGAAGGCTTAGCCAGGAAAGGTCGAACCAGAGATGCATCCAGGTAAGATATATAGAGATGTATCGAAACAAATATCTAGGACAAAACTTGTAGGAAGTAAGATTATGGCCAAAGTTTAAATAATGCAAGTGACAGGATTCAAACTCCAGACCTAAAAAATACTAAACTCTGTGCTGCCCTACTGATATTGGTTTAACATCCACCGACTTACCCTGGACGATGAAGCTGATGAGTTCTGTGAGACTGATGCCAACGATGATGTGTCGGACCCATCCTCGTAGCTGTCGGAATCCTGAGAACACTCCCGCTTCATCATCTTCTTCTTCCTCGGCCGACCCTTCAGGTTTGGGGCTGAAACAGGATAGATTTCTTTGTAAAGGTGCAAAAGGATGAATGATAAAAGGATAATGATGGCAAACAAATTTGTGCCAAATGTTGCCACATTTCCTTACAAAGTTTTTATCTACTTATAACTACAAGGATTTCAAAACATTTTAAATCGGCTGACATGGATTCTACTTACAACCTGAGAACAACTGTTCATCATGTACATCTTTATCAAGGCAGTCATAATTCAATATTTCACTTGTTTAGCAATATTCATCTGACACATTTTGGTAATGATCTATATATATCCTCCACGTATTTTCACGAAATAAAGAATCATTTGAGAAGCATACCTAAGTGATCCATCCTGAGCTCAAACTCCTCCAGCTCCGGGTGGTAGAAGGTGTCTCTACAGAACATGATCTTGCAGTTCCTTGTTTTCACAGAGAAGCCACCGATGGCGCTAACAATGGCATTCTTGAGCCACTTGTCTGAGACGGTCTCCAGACGCTTGAGGATTGTGCGGTACCGACAGTATTGGGGGTAACTCATAATCTCCACCTGGAGGTGGTCGTCTGTCGGACCAACATCACCTGTAACGTAGAATATTAACATACAGGTACTTCATATGCAAGGTTAAGTTAGAAAGATCAAATCACATATAGCCATTGTAATATATTCAAGTATTTTATTACACTTAGACTCGAACAAAAAAATATTGAAAAGGAGCCTCTGCAATTTCCTATGTCTCATTTTCAATATTTGATAAATGGTGATTATTATCAGAATAAATACTTTTAGTCTGAGTATAAGTTTTTTTTTATATACATGGGTCAAAATTAGAATGATCAATTGTATATGAATATATTAGTTAATGAATGGTGAAGGCAGATTGAATTATGGCAGAGGGTACTGCTATATAAAAGCCCATTGAAAAGCAATTCTCTTGAAATTTTAAAATTTTGTAGTAATCTAAGATGTTATTAGGGAAGACCAATTACTCAGGGAGCAGGAAAATGCTGGTTCTTTTTAAATTGGGTACTCTTCAACGGTTCGTACTAAATTTTATTAAAACTTATTTACCAATTAATCTTTTTTCTTTGAGGACATCATTGAACTGTAGTCCATAGTTGTTGCTCTTGAAGGCTTCAACCAAACTCTCGTTGTTGGCATCATTGGTCAATCCTTCCACGCTGCCTATTGCCGACAGACCATGTTGCCAAGGAACGTTCTCAGTAATAAGGGTCACAAGGTCATCCAATCGTAAAATTAATTTTTCCGACAAAGCGAGAATTTCATCCTGAAAATAAATTAAAACAGTTTTATTCACAATCAATTACCTTTCAATTAACATTTAGGCTATGAAGAAAGATGAATTCATCATGTATTTAGTCATAAAAAGGAGACAAGTCATATTAGGGCATTTGTCGATTTTCCAAAACAGAAATCTTTGTCAGATTTACTGCTCCTGAAAACAAAAGAGAATTATTATTATGTGAGAGCATGATCCACCGCTAACGTAAAATGATTGATATTCAAGCGTAACCATGGTGATGATCAAAATTTATTGGGGTTAAAAGCCTTCCACTTGTTGTAAATTATCTTACATCGCTTCATATTTATGCTAATGAACTTTATCCAATCAATAGAAACACCAAACTGACAAAAAATGCATTTTTATTCACAAATATTAAAATATCTTGAATTGATCATTTGTTTATTCAACCTTTATGTTCAACTCCATAACTATGTTACATTCTGAGGGGCCAATTTGAAGGAGTCACAACTCGTTAAAATAGGGAATAATTCTACAATGGTGACTAGCTAAGATATAGGTGAGGTGAGTTGATTTGGGGTTTTATTCTGTTTTCAAGAGCATTTCACCTTTATCACGGCTGCTAGTATTATGGCAGGGAGAAAGCCAGCAACACCATGTTGCTATGCATTGCAGTGAAACCTACGAGCATTGACTGTAACTAATGAACCATGGGTTGCACCAAAACCTTACTGCGTGTAGAACAGTTCTCTACTGCAGACAAAGTTGCCGTGCCCTTGGTGAGATTCAAACCCCGGACCCTTTGATCCGAAGCTGAATGCGCTTACCACTGCACTATCCCGCTCCAGCTAAGTTATATCATACTGGCAGGTTTAGTACCACAGTGAATGGTTAACTAAATGTCAAAGTCTTTCATCATTGTGCAATATGACAACCAGAAGTTATATCATACTTCAGTATTCAATATTTTGTATAAATATAATTAACTAATCAACCTTACACGCAATTAATTCTCTTTCTGAACAGACTGAAGAGTTTCCACAAAAGGCCTCATTCAACAAGCTCCATTAGAATGCAACACACAACCCTTTTACAACCATTTGCATTTCTTGGTGCTCTTAAAACATTTCTATAAAAAACGATATTGAATAAATTGTGGCGGCACACTCAGCTGTTTGTATAGGCTTGCTTTGTTCTTCATGAAATCAAAGAAATCTTTGAGGGTAACAACCTTAGCTCTAGGATATAACGCCTCTTGCTTTACGTCTTACTGTGGGTACTTGAAAATTTGAAGGGATAATATGAATATTTTGTGGAAAATTCAAGCGATATTCCCACATTTATGTTATTAATATATGATAAAAAAAAAATATTTACCTCTCAATGATGAGCATTTTTCATGGAAACAAAAATCAAGGGATATTCCTATTTTTGTTTTTATTTTATTAATACGTGATAAAATAAGTCCATTTTAACCTAAATATTGCTCAAGACGATGAGTGTTTGCAGACCAAACATCAAAGAGGAATGTCCCCATCAAGTAATGTTTCCACAAACAATTCTCATGTAGCACTTTTGCTTTAATTTGTAGCAAGGGGTCGTTAACCAATTTTGACTACTAAAATATTTTAAAAAATTATTTCCATTTTCTGTTGGGGTTTGGATGGTCTTTTAAAATAAAGATTATCTCACAAAACATCTCTAGATCAAGTTTGGAGAGGATTTAACTAATTAAAATAATATTTAATTTATAATTTAAAAAATATTTATTCTTAAATAAATACCATTTGATCATACATTGCAATGGCGTCTCTGAGAAAGAGAAATTTCAGTTAAACTTACTTAGAGAAAACCAAGATATATGGATAGTCAACTTCTTTATTTCAATGAGTGCACTATCCATATATCTTGGTTTTCTTCATCTCTACAACTTCTTAAATGACTCTCAAAGAAACTTACTTAGACTTGCTTTTCAAGTGAGGACAATTTTCGAGAGAGGTGATGTTAAGGTTAAAATATTATGATCTACCCACTTTGAGAAAGACTAATGTATCTGATGAATGTTTTAATCTACTTTTCTTATATTACAAAACTTTCTGCATCAAAATCTTGGGTTAAAAATTACAAACTTTTTACACAGAGCATCCATAGACTGATATTTGTTACATTTGAAAAAGAAAATTGCAGGGGGAAAAAAAAAAATCGTTATGATAATGATCTTTAAACATCAGAGATATTATTTTGGGTAATATTGTTAGCTTATCATTGCATTTGTGATTCATTAACATCACGATTTCTTTTAAATTCGAAATAAACATGACAAAAATCCATTAGAAGCTCATGATCAGTATTCTCTCATACGATAACCAACCATATTGATTATGGATTGGCAAAAAACATTAATATATTTTCTTAAAAAATATCTTCCTGATCACAGCATAGAAAAAAACCCCAGATAAACCATTTTTTCCATCAGTATAAAATGTGATTATATAGTAGCGTAATTCATGGCAACAATCCATAATTTTGATACAAGAAATGGTGAAGTCAATTCGATTAAAAACTCCACTAGTGCATTATGGGAAGAAATAATTGAGTCTCGGATGAAACGCACAGCTGGAGTGGAGTCAATCAATAAAAGCCTGTTGTCATATGACAAACCTCTCGGCCATATCAAAGATCCTTCGATGTCAAATCTATTTCATTTTTACATTAAACAACCAATCAGGATTTGATTACATCATCTGAATAAGACGCAATAAAAGCTAAATTTGAAGAATCTTTAATAGTAACTAGAAATTGATATACAGCAATTAAAAAGAAGACTGCTATAATAATTGTTGGCCAAATGTACTGCAGAATGATCGATGAAGAGTTATGTCCCTTTCACTGAAAAATCTTTGCTTCATTTAATGAGAATTTTATTGATTGTTTCTGGATCATTTTCTTAAAAATGAGGGTTATTTGTGTCGTTAATATATAGCAAGAATGAGTTAATAACTCAAACCATTTGAAAAATAGAGTTTGTAAAATAACATTAGGATGTAAATCATATAAAAGAGAAAAATAATGTTATCATGGTTTGGCAATCAACCAAGCCTGTCCGATGCTATATTTCTACAGAATAATGAACCCTGTCGGTTGTATTTAGCATTCACTGCAAACAATGGACATATTTCTTCAAATTAATACATTTTTATAAGAGGTTTTTCAATAATTATATAATTAGATGGTAAGTATATATAGATGGTAATTTTTGTTCTATGAATTATGTTTTATCAGAATTTGTATGTAAGATCATTTATTCAAATACAACTTAAATGTAAATGTTCTGCAACAAAAAATATCACTAAAAAGTTTAAATAATTTCACTTTATTACAGAAATTAGCCCCTAAATCATTTTTACTTCATTTATTTGAATTTAAGTATTTACCAGCTTCAATATTATAAATAAATATTTCATTATCTAAATAACTTGATGTAATATATGTAAGAAGAATCATATCACTTAATTTTTCTTGTTTATTGTCAACTTATCCATATTTATTTGTTGGCCTTATCAAATATGTTCAACATGAGAATAAAAACTAAAATCAATTTAACATTTCATACATAAAATATTTATAACATAATGGGAAATATTAGATTTAATCGATTATTTTTTTTATTCAGTTGTTTTCTGACAATGGCAATTTTTTCTTCTTGAATAAATAATAAAATGAGAACTTTCCTTAGCATATATCTAAAAACATATAAATCCTTAACGATTACTTTCCTTTCTGGAGGAAAAGGTCAATGATATCACAGCATGTGTGCCTATTCACAAAATTTTCCATTTTATCCTTGCCAACAAATTTAACATGTATTCAGCCAAATAAATAAATCCCAAATAAAAATCAAGTTCAGAATTAAAAAATCATTTCCATAAAATTTTCAAATGAAGCTTTAGCTTATAAAGCTGGATTGAATAAACTGGAAGATGGAATACAAAACAGTTTAGACTCAACTGGGCTAAGAATACACAAGCCTGTCCATCTTGTTTGTAATCTACAACCATGTAAATATCAAACCTCTTTATAACGCCCTCACTATAACAAACCTGTTATGGTTTATCAGCATGATATATTTCGTATCTTACATCACCTCTTATGTAAGGACAATATTATGAGTAATTCCTACAAACATGCAGCTTGATACTATTATGTATCCCATTGCGCGTTATAATGAGGTGAATTCTGTATTATAGGGAAGAGCAAGCTGTCCATTATGGGGGTTTATGGATTATTGCCTCTTTTGGCGGAAACATAATGAAAGGCATTTGTATGGGTTCATTTTCTGACAAATATTTATCATACACTTCAGAAGTTGTGAATCTGTACCTAAAATTTAATTACAGTATATTCGTGTTTTATGTATCAATTGTTCATAGGGCCAATATCACGCACAATATAATTCTCTTAGATTGTCACTGTTAAAGTATTGTTATCTTTAGCAATGTTGTAAATCATTTATAAACACTGTACATTTAATGGTATATCTGTAACACACATACATTGAATTCACATTGGTGAAAGTATGTTTCACTGGTGAAAGTACCGGTATGTTTTGGTGCGTGCATAATCTTCAAATAAGGAAAGTTTTGCTTTCAAATCTGATATTTTAAAAATATTGTCATAAGTCTGGAGTCTATTAAAAACTTTCAACAAATGACTGTAGCTGAAGGTGAAAATAAAAGGTGGCCCTATATCTGCTGGAATCTCTCTGTAGAAAATAAAATAAAAAACAATTCCTCCTAAAAGTAAAAAAACATTTGAAACATTTTACTTACTTTCCAGAGCACCAAACCGGAAGACACTCAATTAGTCAGCTTTGATGTCACATCACTTTACAGCAATATCACATTATATAATGTATGGATTGCTTTTGGAAGTTCCCAGATGATATAGGATATTGTAAGACTCTTTTTTATGTCGGTCATCAATTTTATCTGAACTTTGTCCTTTTTAAATGAATTTTTTTTTTTTCGTGAAATTCTTGGGTACTATTCTTGTAACTTGTTAAGATAACAAACTCAAGGTTACATTAATGATAAATTTGAGATTTTAATAAAAGGTTTGACAGAACTATTTGATAAGAAATTTTTGCATTTACTTACAAAATTATAATTATATAAGAAATTTCTTGGCCCTATTAATCATATATCTTTTACAACTTAAACATCTATTAAAAGATATCAGCAAAGTTTGTTCATATTATGTTTTTTTATTCCAAATATAAGATGACAAAGATTTTTGTCTTAAGCAATTATATTTTAAGAATTTGACATGAAAAATAATCATTAAATCACATTTCTTATATTTGGTAGTTTTGCCATCTTACAAGATAACAGAAACCAAATGTAACTAGGGCAATTCATTTTTCAAATTGTAAACCATATTACAGTAATTAATTCACAACAATACTTAGTCATCAATCTTAAATCCAAGAAAGTGCAATTTACAGAAATATATCATGTGAAAAAATAATCATGTGGAATATTCATTTCAATTATTAAGATTATTCATTTAAAAACATTTGTTGAGAGCATCCTTAGTAGGGTTGCCAATTTCTCATCTATGTAAACAGATACCAATTCTCTAGTTATGTCTAGCCAGTCACAGACAGAAGCTAGTTCATTGCTTTCCTGAAGCCATCTTGGGGCAGATGTTAAACAATATATCAGATCTCTTATAGACCATCACAAATTGTGAGCAGGGCAGTGTGACTTCTTGGACTTGTTCAACCACAGCATTTCCTACAGTCTCTATATCATTATTATAAGGATGTTCTCTGCAGCTTAGATTTGTATAAAGATAGCACATTTTTCTTTCTGAAATACAATTATCTCACGAAAAGGTAAATAAGTGTTACCAATGGCCAAATAATACTCCTGAATCATATAAAATGAATATGAAAATATGTATATATGTATATTGTTCGGTTAAGCCATGCGAAATCCATTTCCATTTGAGCGACAATTTAAAGTGTTCACATTAAATTGGCTGCTCGAAGGTAGTTCAAGTGATCTGACTGCTGTAGCGTTACCTAAACACTCAGAGTAGAGTTTTAAATATGGTACCATGATAGAATGGTCAATTATTTTCTCTCAGAACTCTCAAATTCCACGAGATCTACAAATCTCAATCTCACTCTGAGTTCCACACCACTCTCGCCGTATACGTCGCACCATTTTCTTTCAATACGAAAAACCGTTTTCTATGGATAGGGCTTATCGAGTCGTCTGATGAGATGTTTTACCCTCTAACATAACAATATATTGCATAACCTTTAATGATAAATAGCAAATTTGAAAAAATAAAATATGCAAAAACTTGCTACAGTGCCTTTAAAGTCTCTTACAGTCTCTATATCATCATTATAAGAATGTTTTCTGCAACTTATCTATATTGGTATAGAAGACTATATAAAAGCTTATCCGTATTCTAGGGAAAATATTGAAAAAATAAATTTTGGCTCTCTTGACTTGTATAACTTTAGCCTGTCTTATGTTCTCCCTCATGTTATTTACAATATCATATCCGTTTCCTGTTTTGTTGTTGGGTTTTTTTTGGGGGGGGAGGGGGGTGTGCTTGTATTATAGATAATATTTTCATTGAATCCATGGTTTTGAAAATTCAATAAACAAAGAGTTTTTTATTTAATATTTCTTTTGACATTTAACAGCTGTTTCTGACTTTGAGATAAGAGAGATCTCTTTATTAGAGTAATATAATATAATCCTTGCATAAATAAAATTTACTTTTAATCAGTGAATATGAGCACACTGTTAAAGTGGCATCTAAAGGGTTAAATAGCTTTATAAAAACAGGAAAAACAAATTGAATTTTTTTTATAAACATTTAAAAGTTTTGTAGCCTGGTTCTGATGTATTTGTCATGAGAATGACACACAGTCAAATCTCTGATATTAGAGAAGACATTTATTTTAATACGAGACCATTTAGCCTTTGGTATACACTTTACATAAACATTGTAACTTCTGGAGCTTCTGTAGATGTAATAGTTATTCTTGTTAATATTGTTAAAATTTGTATATTCTGTTGGTGAATATAAGCAATAAGGGAATACATATAAAGGGGAAACGGAAAAGCGCCTTGCTACAAGTCTAGCCTCTTGACCAGAGGTCAGCAATTCCCACTGAGCAAACCGGACAATAGGTTGATTTCTTAGTTACCTGGTGCAAGTTCGTTTACTCACGTACAGGTAAGCATACAGGTGAACGTTGTTTGATCTTACTGGTTACACACTGACCTGTCACAGTGTCGTAGATAGTGTCACAGTGTTGCTGACAGTGTCACAGTGTCATAGATAGTGTCACAGTTTTGCTGACAGTGTCACAGAAGTAACACAGTGTTAAGTGATAGAATCATAATATATACTTAACAAAGTAACTTATGGATATTTTTATTATTCGTATTTCATCAATAAGTAAAAAAAATAAAATGATCACTAATTATATGCTTTGTCACACATTTTCAACCAACATGGGTAGTTTCTCATACCACAAAAAGAAATTAACATCTTAATATATCTTCTATTGATGTATTCATTTTAGGAGCTGATTCCATGAAGGAGAACAAGTTCTAGGGATAGTAAACTTCTTTATTAATAATAATTATCAATAAATATTACATACATTTTATTACATATCAAAAAGGATGATTAAGAAATATGTATTTCAAAGGTTGTTAATATCATTTGAATGGGCCCCAAAACAATTAATTTTCAAATCCTACCATCAGTGTATGAAATAAGTCCTGACAGACAGCTCTTTGTATAATTACTCCAGGTTGGTCACTTCTAAAAGCTTTTACATAATGTTTCCGTGAAAATGGGCAAGATCTTACTTTAGGGCTGGAAACTTTTCAAGCTTATTACACTGTAAAGTAAAGTAAGTTGTTAAATATAATATGTTGGTCTGAATTTTAAGTATATTTTTAATTGAAAAGCCTCCAAAGTCTAAAATGATAATTCATATATAGAATAGAATGCACTAGAAATGCTGTTTATATTCATGTTATGTTTTAGAGATTTGAGATTTATGTAAATTTTATGTAAACCGATTTTAATATGCCATAACATAAAAGTAGACTCGTTTTATAAATCTCATAAAGTTCATAACATTTTAAGAATTTAAGTCGGCTTGAACAAAGCTGAAGGGAGATTATCAGCTAACTCCAGTACACGTTAGGCTTATAGAAAAAGAACTCAAAATTATCATGTACATTTCCCTGCATCGTAGATATCGGAGAAATTGACGACCTTTTTATGATGCTATGCTACAGCAGTATTCTGAGTCAGCGTGTTTGAATTGGAAACACATAACACGATAAGAACGTCAATTTATAACAGATCATATCCTCCGTGTTATCAGAGAGCGGAACAGTAAAATAGAGCCTAATATGAATAGTGTGTACATATCTTTCATAAAAGTTTAATATGCACAAATGTATTCAGAGACAGATCCAGCCCTGGGGGAGGGGGAGTGTCTCTCCCCCCCCCCCCCATATATGCCCCCACACTGAAAAATTCAGGGCCCCGCCACTGCATATTGGCTATAACCTAAGAGAATATTTTGTCTATTTATTTGCAGGTTGTGATCAAAATTCCTGAAAGGAAATACTTTTAAGAACCCCCCCCCCCCCCCCCCCCTTTCAACAGGCCGAATATTACTTTAGAGCTAGAAGTAATATGTAATTTTTGATATACAATATGTTTTATAATCAACCCTTTATGTTTTCCCAACACTAAGCACCATGTGTAGTCAGGGCAGCATTACATAAAGGATTTTTAAGCATTGTTTTTTGCCTACTGAGAAGGCAATTTCTGTATTCATAACAAAATTTATTTAAATATCTAGACCACAATACTGTATAAAATATGGCTGCCATGTCATTCTTATGTAATGATATCATGGATCCCATCTCCTGTAGATAGCTTCACAACAAGTGTATAACATAAATAGTTTGAAGCAAGAACCGGATGAATAAAAGCCTTCCGGAGAATAACTGAACCAAGCATAACTATCACTCTGTCATATTTATAATCGCATTAACAGCATTTTTCAGTTTGCTAAAACAACATGTTCGGTTTCGACTCTCATCACAAACAGGAAATGAATTTCTTGGTTTAGTTATCCAATCAGATTGCACGCTGACGTGGTTATCAAGTTGATCGATCTAACATCAATACACACTCTAACAATCGTCAAAAGATATTCACTTCAATTATGCGTGTCAATTCAGCTCTTATCAGTGACAATCTCATTATAATATTTCTCCTGTACTCGGTCAAGTCAAACTGTAATTGACCTCAAGCTACAGGTGCTCTTTGTTATTCCCTTGTCTGTTACGCTATTTACAACCTTTCTAGGATATACGACTCATTTACATATGTACATTCATGGTGCAATTGACATTACAGAGCTTCTGGCTTGTGAAATACACAACTTGTTATTACGCTGCATTCAATATTTAAATGAATGACAGTTCTTTTGTGCATGAAATCTCGGCTGAGTAATAGAATTGCTCGTTGAGTTAAAAATTATTTTAATCAAGAGATATAATTATAAACTTGGATTTGTAACATACTACATTACTCAAGTGTGTATTTTTTATGTTTTTTCCCTCTAGAGATACCACTTAAACAACTGATAGGATTCTGGATGTGAATTTGCGCAAATTGTCGTTTTATAAAATTTTGATTTATAGAAGTCTTCCTAAATCTAATTCTAATAGCTCTAAAAGCGGTACATGATTAATTATTGACAAGAGGTAATGAATCACATAATTATTTTCTGGTTTAAAGCCTGCAGAAACATTTTGTAATCATTTTCAGTTCGTCAAACTTTTAAGGCTAACTAAAAACTTAGAACAACAATATTTCAATCTGAATAAGCAAATCAAATCTCCGATCATTGAATCATTTTTCATACACTTGTTGACCAAGATTGGATTCTGATGAATAAACGCGATTAAACATCAGTTTTAATTTTTAATTTTCATATCCTACAGATACAATTATACACCAGTTTATACAATTTAAAGCTAACCACAATACTGATTAAGAATGGTTAAAACTATCAAAACTATATGATTGCCCACTCAAATAAAATTCAATTTCTCAAAAACACCACCAACGGTAGTACATGATATAACATAATTATCAAACAAAAATTATTTCCAAAATTCTAATTTCTAAATACATGCTATAGTTATCATAGACATTAGAGTCTAATATTCCATCAAGTTAACCATAAACATGTCAAAATTTTGACATGCGGTGAGAAATTGAAAATATATGTCAAATTTTCAACATATGCCAGAGGAAAATTTGAGAGGTAAAATTTGTAAAGGGGAAAGAATGTGTGAATGTTGTTTGTCACAGGTGAGTTGTTTTATCAGGTACAAAAGACCCACCCTACTGGGTAGGTAAGTATACAATGGGCAGAGAGACTTACCTTTATGTATTTACATATACACCTGAGTCAAAACCTCCAATATACATAAATAGGGTCACAAGGAACAATCAGCTTTTGTTTATCAAAATTTGTGAAAACCAAATAATGTTTTTACAACGGCAGCAAATTTCGAGGTTTGGTGATGGAAGTCCTATGAGGATTTATTGAAGCACTCACTGACATTACCTGCTAATTTTGAGTAAAAACATTTGTTTTGATAAACACAAGTATCAATGAATATAGGTTAGGTTGATTAATGTTTTAACAATGGCAGGCGAAGTCCGAAGTTGGTGATGGGACTCATACAAGTATTCATTGAAATACTCAACACCATTCAATTTTTAGTATTTATAATTAAATTATTGTTACGGATGAAAAGAAGAATTGATTGATCTAACAAGACAGTTTCTTGATATGTTTGAAGTTTATAACATATATCACATGTATACATTATGTTATCTTTTTTTTAAAGAATTAAGGAATAACGTATCTTGTTGATATCATTAGCATAATTGTGTTTTTGGGTGGTATGTAATATTATTTTTTCATCAAAATTAAATTGCTATTGTATGCATGCATTATGAAAATGGTAAAAAATGATGCTAAGTTCAGTTGTCCAATGCTTCTCAATTTGAAAACAAATTTTAATTTAGATTTATTCACCTCACAAGGATATAACAATCAATATTTCAAGTTAAATTCAAATTCAAAGCAGGAAATTGAACACAAAGAAGATTTTAATTTAACTTGAACATTTAAATGCAAAAGTTGACTTGAACTTCCATTTTTATATGATTTATAATAGACACCCTTTATTGTTATTAAACATCATTTATAAACAACAAGCTTTTTTTCTTTTTCAGGCCATTTTTATTCAAGGTATTCCAAGAGCAATGTACGCAGCGCACATGTATGCGAATCCCATTTGCTGTGCAGTGCTCTGCAGTGATTCTTTCAGCCGAAGGGTACGAGGCACATTCACGCTGAACAAATATCTTCAACTGATAACGCCATCAGCAGGGCAAGAGCACAGAACAGAATTGAAAATGTTATGGCCTAAATTCTCTAATTGAAAAATCTTCCACACCTCCATGTCACACTGAGAAGAAAAAGATTTTTTTTAAATCCAGCATCAGAAAGTAATGAAAGATGAAACAAATTTATTAGCCAATTTCTTTTTAAAGGATTCCCTATTCGTAACACTGAGATTTGGTAAACAAATTAACTTTTAAATATCTGTCTATTTAATTCTTAATTTGTATTTTAAAATATCATGAGTATACTAATGACGTTGAACTTTTTAATAACTTATGTTTATTTTCCGAAATAAACATGAAGTATTTAGTGAGTTGATATGTACTTTAATGACAGAGATGCTTGACAACGTCGTTAGCGTCAACATCGAACACAAGCACTCCGGCAATAAAGAAGTTGTAAATCCATAAAATTGTTTCTTCTTCATCTAACCAACTTCTTAAACAAACCAATGACTTTAATGTCATTTCAAACAATGTCATGAATGCCTTTTGTTCTATGTTGAAGGTAAGTCTTTTCTCATGAATACAACAGAAAACATCACTGAGATCCCAGTCCAGTAAATAATTAAAAGTCTTGTTTGACTTTGAATAAATTTTGCATTATCTTCCTCTGAAAATAAGCAACATAGCAACGGCAGAACGTAATAAGTTTTCGTCTAACTTCTCATTAAATTTTGAAAAAAACAAACAACTTAGACCTTATATTTAAAAGGGACAAAAAGGAGGTCTAGTTTGAGGAAAATGTTTTCATTTTAAACATTGTATTTTGAAACAAATCTATATCTTAAGTTCGCTTTTCTTAAGAAAGACTTCATTGCATTTGAGGAAAAACTTCCACATCTGCACAACATGTAACTCTGGGATATTGAAATGTTCTTTGAGGACAAAAGATAATTTAATTCTTTTTAATTCCAGTTTATTGTATTTTGCAAATTCTCATTTATTTTGGACTGTAATGTAATTCTATGCCCTATCTCCGGGGAGAGATGGTTTTGAATTTGCCTTTTATCATTACATAATGGAGCTCTTTCCTTGGAGGCATTACCATAGGGAGAATATTGGCTCTACCTAATAGATTTATCTCAACAATAAGTCCTTCCAATACATTATCTATTTAAAAAACGATACGTCTTTTCAAGATATTTCTTACACGATATATTGCATTGCTTTAAATAATGGAGAGAAATAATATTTCATTCCAAAGAAATTGATTTTCTCAAATGAATAGACGCAATGAATATCAAACAAATTATTGTAGCTGTAAAGTGTGGAAATTGATTTTGAAAATAAATATGAAAATATAGCAAATGAATTTAGTCCAGATTTGAAAATTGACAAAAATTTGAGCTTTTTATGCAAAGTATTTCAAAACTTCTCTTTTGAAAATAACTTAAATCGAAATAAGAAATATGAATTTTATTTTTTTTTTAAATGTTTTTTATTCATCATCCCTAGTGTGAAAGATGAAATCTCAAAACACATGTATACATCTCAGGCGACAATTTACATTGATTATGCAGAAAATCTTATTTAAATGTGTTCATGAATTTGATGACTCAAGCTGAACCAGTTGAACTCATAAATTACATAAATTGACAGTGGAGGGAAAACAAGATTTTATTTCCCCGACATTACATCAGCTAACCAACATAATCAATCACGCAATATTACAAGTTAGCTATATAGTGATTGATTTGCAACTTTGTCCACTACAACTAAACGATAATTGATTCGCAATTTTGTCTACTTCAACTGAACGATAATTGATTTTTATCAGTATTGACAAGTGTGTGCTATTGCATGACAAATAGACATGAATGTTCGATTCACCTCAAAGTTGCCTGTCATCCATCCTTTGCATTTAGTAGTTATAAAAATGATTGAAACAATTTTCACTTAAATACTGTAAACAACCTACAACCGCTGCCCTAATTATTGGCCCCTTCTTTTCAATTTAAGCAGCCTCCTCTCAAACCTTTTGATAACAGTGAATCGTGAGGAAAGGTGAGTTGAGTTGAGTTGAGTTGAGTTGAGTTGAGTTGAGTTGAGTTGAGGTGAGGTGAGGTGAGGTGAGGTGAGGTGAGGTGAGGTGAGGTGAGGTGAGGTGAGGTATATATATATATATATATATTCAACATAGATGACAGAATTAAATTAATTGTTTTTAATTATTGTCACACTTAGGGGAATTCCTCATTAGTGTCCCGTTTAATTATTTTTAGGTCAGCATCTGGAGCATTTATTAGGTTAAACTTTTTTGGAGGCCGGCGCTTATAAGTGAAAATATGGTACATATCAAGAGTTAATTGCAGTGAAATAATTTTCATAATGTTAATCACTCAATTCTTCCAGTGTAAAACCAACATATATGTACAGGAGCTTTGAATGTAACGAAATACAAATGGAATAAACAAATATATAAATCAATCAATCGATGGTGGATATTGTGTCACAAATATTCAACCATAAACCTAGATCTACATGAAACAGAGACAGGTATGAGAAATAATGAAATGTCACACCTATCATTATGAAAACAATTTAACGTATAAACCTTTTCTTAGGATGTAAAGACTAACCATCGAGGAAATTGATACTGATTCTGTCGGTGACACGGTATTTTGTTCAAGCAGCTGATACGGCTATATTGCATGACACGGCGGCCATTGATTTTGTGCCTCTTGGGAAACGATGGGCTAAAAATAGACTGTCATCGTAATTAACACGTCCCGCAGAGGAGAGAGAGAATGTAGAAAATTAATTACATTCAGTGACATACAAGGTTCTCATAATGTATCAAATATGTATAAACCCACGTTTGAAATTATTATATTATTATCATATACATTAGATTATATCAGAATATTAAAAGTTGAATTTGCATTTTATTATTTTATTTTTTTCCCCCAAATAGTAACTATTTGATTCTTCATTGCAGCGAAATAATCAATTCTCCAACTGAATGACAAAATATAAAAGTTGATATTTTAATTCTTCAAATGGTATTCAGAGATGACATTTATCTGAAAATCAAAACCTTGATTTTTGTAAATGAAAATTCAAAGGATATAAAATTGATGATTATAATTAAATTTCTTGAGGAAAATCACTCTTTATAAATGACATTTCCTAAAGGTACATGTCACCACTGATATTTACATACTAGTTCTTGACCATTCTTAGATTACGCTGACCGATATCCTCCCTTTTGTAACGGTAAAAGAAACATTCGCATATTGTTAATTAGAAACACTGATCCATAAATTTAATTCCATCTTTGCCCTCAGAGGTGAAATATACGAGTGTTACCTAGCAACTGCAAAACATATGTAGCTACTCGTATCACTGTTGTATGTATTTTGTATATGGGAGCTAAACAAAGCCCAGATTAGATTCTGGGTCAATGTGGACTTGAGTATTAAAATTGCTATTTACATACTGCTAGTAACAATAACACTGCTATTTATATGAAACATTGACATCATTTTGGAAAAAAATTTGACTTAAATATTGAAATCAATCATGCAGAATCCATGTTTATTCCTGTAATTGGGCTATTTTTAATAAAGTGATGAAAAAGATACTGTAGCTATATGATACAAATGACAATATTTTATGTCATTTTCGAAATTAATAAAAAAAAATTAAATTGAATATGTCATTTTGTAATTTAAAAACTTTTACATCAAATTTTCAATTAACCTTGACAGAATTAATGTCTTAATGTTGGAATTAATGGAGATTTAGGTGTACATGAGATGATAAAAAATATTTCTCTCATTTTAAACTGACTTTAACTTTATATTGAATTTCAAATAACATAAATGTAAAAATGACAATCATTCTTACATAAAGGTCAATGAAAGCTTATTCAAAGCAATCAATTAACATAAGATAAATGTCAGGCAAGGTGCTTACTTAGGTCAGTGTTTTTGACATTTAAATGTCAAAGATAGAATTTCAAATGATTAAATTCTGCAAGCAAAAATAAGAGGTTCAAATATCATCTTTTTATTGTTTTATATTCATTATTTGTATAATATTCAAAATTGCATCACAAATAACTATCCATTGTTCATGAATTATAAAATATGATATAGACTGATAATGAACAAGGCTAATAAAATTTTGGAAAAAAAATATGTTGAAATGTGTTAATACACTTTGATATCTCGACGTGAATATGCAAGTGTTAGTGTATAATCAGCCTCCACGAAACAGGTTCAGGCTTGAAAACCGATAAAATAACAACATCTCTACAACGGGAGCACTGTAATTTTTCCTCATTTCTTGGCCGGATTCCATTATTTCCCTATCATTTTGTCTAGTGCAGCTATTAATGAGAGACTTGTAAACAGATGTACATATCGACATCCCATAATCCTTTGTTCTGTTTAGCAGGCCGACAAATATTGACATTTGTTACTCCCAACCATGAAAACCGTTGCTGACTTTCACTGCACACAGCACTGAGAAGGTTAACTCTTATCATCATGATTTGTTTCTTAACCCTCTACCTGCCAATATAGCAATTACCGGTAAAACACATGTCTATCATAACTACTGACCTATCAGATTATCTTTGTTTAAAGCTTCGGTAGCTCGTTTTTGGGCATAATATTTGTTCTCAAATTTGCCATTTATAAATAAAGTTTACAGCCATAAGCCTAGGAAAGCATTCAAAGCAACTATCCGTATTGGAAGAAAATAGTGCTACGTATGAAGCAACAATTTTGTAGGTCTAATGCAATTTTAAGAGTTCAGACAGCAAGATGATTGACCATTCAATCATGATGCCATATTTAAAACTCTACTTTGATTGTTTAGGTATTGCTACATCAGTCAGATCACTTTAACTACCTTTGAGCGACCATTTTAATGTGAACACCTTAAAATGGCCGCTCAAAGGGAAATGGACTAGCATTGCTTAACCGAACCATGAATATTGTTTAAAAATTATTTTTATTGATTCAGGAGTATTATTTAGCCATATTTAACACTTATTTACATTTCAGTGAGTGCACTTAAAAATTTCAGTAAGGAACTCCTAATTCCTGTAATTTAGCCTCTCAGAATGGTTGGCACTGATAAACTCAAGAGTTCAAGAGTTAACTATATAGCTGTCAATGCAATCATAGTGTATCTACCACAGCCCCTAGCAAAACATGGTTTATTTCCTCGTTAACCCTTTCACCACTAAGTTAGGTGAAGCGAGGTGATTTTGGGTTAAACACCACTTTCAAGAGTATTTCACTTATATCACGGCTGCCAGTATTATTGCAGGGAAAAAGCCCGCAACACCATGTGGCTATGTATTGCAGTGAAACCTGCGGGCAATGGCTGGAACTCGCGAACCATGGGTGGTACTGCGATTGAATTCAGTGTAGCATTGCGCCCAAACCTTACTGCATGTAGAACAGTTCTCTACTGCAGACAAAGTTGCCGTGCCCCTGGCTGGATTCAAACCCTGGACCTCTTGATTTGAGGCCGAAGGTGCTAACCACTGCGCTATCCCGCCCCGCCCTGCCAATACAATCATAGTGTATCACAGCCCCTAGCATAGCCCCATGTAACCCTTTCACCACTGAGAAACCTGCAGGTAAGGTGCAAACTGTAAGTTTAAACCAATTTCGATAAAATGAATACTACCTTACACGCATACGAAATTAAATAAACTTCCAAGGCTATGTTGATTAAAACTTGTGTAGTTGATAAGTTTAACAAATTAAAAATGACTTTGTCTACTGAGGCGTTAGTTTGCTATCTCAAATAAATGACATTCATTTTCCGAAAGATAAAACAATGTAATGAGAGGGATATGGTGTGGGTGTTGAGATATAGGACAGATTTTCAAGCTAATTTACTTCCTGATAAGATTTGGTTTCGCTTAATTAAAACAAATCGAACAAATTTCAAATTAAATTGCGCCGTTGTTTGCTTCATTACATTTTCACTTAATGACTGTAACTTAATAAGTTATATACACAATACAAAGAAATAGTTTGTTATTAACTGTGTCAAGTTATATCTACTCAAATAGTGAATATCGTTGTCTTGTATATAATCATAATGAAGGAGTTATTGCTTTCAACCATATAATCCCAATGTTCCTCAATGAAAACCTATATATTGCAATTTATTAATTCGTAGAAGGCATTTGAGATTTTTTTTAAAACATAAAAATGATTCTTTTTTCTCAATTTCAGAGCCATTGGCTCTTTAGTTCATCAGGACTTCCATGAATTTGTCTCTAATGTTTAAGATCTAGAAATAGTAATCCAAATCAAGTAATACATTAAACTCGATGTCAAAATGCCATAAGCCCATCTGACCTTTCAGGCCTGGTCGTTGAGCTAAAGACTTAAATTCAAAATGAAGACAAAAGCACAAAACCGTAATACATGTATTTTTTCTATTGCAAAGCTATCACAACTGTCATAATAAAAATAAAATTAATCATTTTCAGTGTTTAATTACATTAAAATATCACATTTAATCAATGTTCAAAGCCAACACAAAACATCACAAATTTTAAATTTTGATGTTATTCATAATTTAGAAAAATCATGAAAACATTATCAAAACCAAGACTAAATCTCCATTTATCAAGTCGTAGTACATCAACCCAAAGTATTGACACTATATCCTGACTCTCCAGATGATAAACACAAACGCTTTATAGGGCAGGAAGGCTGAATAACAAAGGACTAGTCACTTGTGAATAGGAAAGAAACTTGTATTTAATCTGAGCCCTTACTCAACCCCCCTTGTGCTGTGGTATGAAAGAAATCTGAGCTCTCAAGTGAAACCCAATAGGCTCCAAGTGTATTTGTAGAATAATACATTTCATGTACATTTATACATGGATCTGTTTATAGAACTTGGTATTTCACTGCTCCCTTGGCTTGCAAACTCTTTCATCTTTGAATAATGTTTTCCAAAACGGTGAATAATGTTTTACAAAATGATGAATGTGTTTGAAACTGACAGAAGATTTTGTAATGCAAAATATTGTGTTTAAAAGGTGTTTTTTATTCTGATATCTATTTATCTTTTATAGATTTTAAAAATAATTTTCAAATTTAAAACCATGATATTATAAGTAAATCTTTATAGTTCTGTCACAATAAATATTTGTAAATTTGGCATATCTCAAGTGACATATCTTTTAAATTATTTGACTTCGCATGAATTTCATAAAAGCAAACACCTCTTTAAAATAGACATTTAATATACTTTGAACATTTTACTTATGTTAATTATTCTTCATTTACGTTCATCCACTAAATGGCGAGCATCATCTCATACCATTTGACATTTTAAAATTAAATTTTAAAATTTCAAAGAGGCGTGAAAAGAAGTTTTGAATATGTTTTTACTTATATATTTCATCTATTGCGTCAAGAGTAATCTCTGTCGACATAAATCTATCTTGTGGTTGGTTAGTGTCACTTACACATAATAAATCAAATTTTAACGCACCAGGGGTCACAAAGACATACAAACACAGCGTGTAATGTTGGAAAGTACGTACAGATATACATACAACATACAGCTTGCCATGATAAATTTAGCCATAATGAAGTTATTCTATCATCGATTTTTCCTCTTCGCGTCACGCTTGAGTTAATTCTGATAATTGTCGTTGATAAGCCGTCATCCCGAAACACTTCACATAACAGTAATTTATTTCATTTTTTTTTTATAAATTCCCGCTTAATGTTAATGTTGTAATTTTTACAATAAAGCTTATGATGGCTATATTATACTTTATATTATATTCATGTAAGAGCTGAGAAATGTCAAAATTAAAGAAAAAAAACTTTATTCTGAAGTAATTTAACTCCTACAATATGCCAATGTTTTGTTTTAAAAAAAATATCTACTAACTATTTCTTCATTGAACATTTTTGTTCCCAAAACATTTTTCAAAATTTCATTTCGCTTAAAAAGGTTAATATTTTTATTATAGGTAGATATACTGTATTAACACAGGCGACTTAAGTCAACGATTAGCCTATATATTTTACAGAGTATCAAATATCTAGGTACATTAGGACAAATGGAGTGGTATACAGAGAATATTCAACCATGCGATAAGTGTGACGATCTTGTAATAAATATATAACCTACATTTTGCAGAAGTATATTATAAAGAAAACCACATAACTACAAAACCGACTTTTAACTTAAATCAACATTATAAATTGATATTGATATAAAAGGAAAAGTACATTATCAAAAGAAAGGTTAAGTAAAATGATTATAATCATCTTGATTAGTAAAAGGTCACAATTCTAATAATTCCTGATTCAGATGGTAACAGTTGTGAAAACAATTTTGTTGATCAAAATTAATGTTTAAAGTACAGAAAATAAAATTCATTTCATTAATTTTATACTGACCAAGCAAAAAAACAATCATTAAAACAAAAGGAAAACCCAAACCCTTACTCCAAATACCAACCTAAAGCCAGAAATTCATCTTATGGAAGAAGAATTTGCTATTCACGCCATTTTCAAGAGGAAAGCACTAGTGTTAGTGAGAGGCAACCTATAAATAATTCTTCTGCCCATCAACTGAGAAAATGAAGTCTAGCTTAGACTTCTTCAGACAACAGAATCTGTATTAGCGCCATCGGTGCCAAGCTCTCTGTCTTTCAGAATTTGGTCGCAGCAATCGTTTTTCTTTATCAAAAGTTGCTAAACATTATTAGGCTGCAATTTCAATTCGCTGTGAAATTCTAATTTGATCTTACGTAAAATGAACTACGTTTAATTTGGAAGATTTTGACTTGGTATTTGATAGACTATTGTCAGATGGTCTTGACTAATATGAAACTTATTAGTACTAATCTAGAATATGAAAATGTCAATAAGGTATTGGCATTAAGCATCATAGAATTTCCGATCGTAAGATATATACCGTCATGTAATCTAATCTACTATCTTAATACACAACTAATTATCATTAATTATCATTACGCACATTCGTTTTGACTTTAAAACACACTGTGATAAAATAATGCTAATGTCATTGTTCAGATTAAACATTAAACATTAAATCTGTTTTAAATTATACACGTTTTATCCTAAAAAGAGATATTTAAAAGAATATTTTTTCAAGTTGAAATGACAACAAATGAAGCTATGGTTCGAATTGTGTCCTGAAGCCATGAGAGATTTCAATCATTTTTCCAATATTTCCCGCAAAAGTTGATAAAAACAGTCCAGGAAGACAACTCCATATTTCCAAATGCAATTACATTAATTGATTAGTCAGAATTGATTAGGTGACAGTTAATCAATAGATAATTAATTAAAGCCATTATGCTTGTTCATGGTTCGTTCATAACTTTGGCTGATTGATTTTTTAATCATAAATAATTAAAACATTTCCCTTTTTATCCATGAAATAATAAATCTTTGATAAACACTGGATATAATCTTGTTCAGAATTTCAAGCACCAAATATGCCTCTTCGGCGATAATGTGAATATTCCATTTTTGATGAGTATTTTTTTTGAGTGGATGTTCGTATCAAAGAGACGACATCTTCCTCAAATTTGAGACTTTGAAATCCAATTATTTTCCACTTTTTTCAACGTACATTTTGAGATAAGAAAGAGGATACAATCTCAAAGGATACGATTTTTTAATATGTTGAGAATAACATTTGATAAATAATGTTCTTTTTTTGCAGACATAGCTTTGTTTCAAGATATCTTTCACACCATAATGAATCCAAATATTATCCTTGAACATATTAAAAAATTTCAGACAAGGTTTGGGTAAATATCCTTAAACAAGAAAACATTAATCAATGACAGCAAACATGGGTACTCATATGAAAGAGAATTAAATTTCCTTTCAGATGAGCCTAAATTTTAAAAGAATTGCCAAAAAAAAAAAAAGTTAGTTAAAATTTCTGCCTTGAAATGTTTTGATGTATTAGTGCACATGTTAATGATGTTGTAGTGATGATAGGTTTATGGAGGCAGAGGAGTCTGGTCCCTTGGTGTACAAGGTAGCCACTTCACTTCCAATACATCTGGTTTTTTAGCTTCAAGATTCCCCTAGGCTAAGGAAACGTCCCCCCCACCTAATCCCTATTCTCCATCTACTCCCTATCCCCCCTCGAGATATCCCTCGCTATACAGCGGTATCAGATAGCAATGCAGAGGAAGTCTAATTGATGGAACAAGTGTATATGTACAGCCTAACGTTCCATGATTCCTCATATTTCTCTTACCACCATGGTCAATCAATTCTGAAAGACTGTGCCATTTCTTTGGAGAATTTCTAACACGAAAATATCAATTTATTTTCATTTCGGCCAATCAAGGGATGTAATCAAAATTGATGCGATACTTTTTTCTTATATATGTTGTCACGGTCATTGACATTGAAGAAGTACTATGCAAAAAGTACTTGTGATGTGACAAGATTATTGATTCTTGTTCATTTCCTGTGAGTTTTTTTTAACTAATCAATTGCTCGACCATACGATTTCATCATACCGTAGAAATCCTTGTTCATGTAAATGTAAAAGGTAACAATTTTACATGATATATAAAGCTTTTATTTTATGACTAAACTACAGATTGTGTAGCAAGACTTAAGAGAAACACTAACAATTCCATCGGTAGCTGCTAAAAAGCAAGTCAATCTAATCAGTGATGAAGAAATGAAATGCCAAAACAACAAAGAAATTATACTTCTGACTCTCATACACAAAGCTCAATTTGTCAACTATATGTAGATATGGGCCCACATTTTCTTAGCGCTAAGATAGTCATAAGTGCCATATATTAACATTGACTTACTACTTAGCGCTAAGAGAGCTTCGAAAATATGAGTCCTGCATTATTTATATGGAATTATAAGAATTGGCGAGCTATTCTTCAGTCAGTGCATGGCCAGACTCTGATTATCCCTTTGTTAAAGGGACACTGCGTCGAGGATAAAAATGAGATCCCTTTAATCTGGTTATGCTGGTTAACAGGTCTGCTAACGAGTTACGCTTCACTTCACTGTGTACATGGAGTAGTTTTATTACGAATTACTTCAACTGTCTGAAATTTGGGGTTTGTGACTCGTTACCAGACACGTTAATCAGCATAGGTAGATAAATCTGATCTCATAGTTATCCTCGACGCGGGGTCCCTTTAAGGAGTTGTGATGCCTGTAAATCGCCCCCTCTGAATGGTCACTCGTTACTTAAGCAGCTAGAGTATAACATAGACACAAAGGTTTAATGTCAGCATGTCGTATTCCTCATATATTCTGTAGATATGTTCCTATTTCAAAATGATATAGTCCTGTCTATATTGACATTCAGAACTGAATATTCACAATAACAAAACCCATTGCTTTTAACAGAACCTTATTCTCAATTTATTCCAACATAGTTTTTTTTATACTTTCAATGAATTTCAAAATGATTGAATATTCATCTGCAACAACATCGCAAAAATAATTTTTCTGGCATCATGTCGGAACCATATGTTAAATTTATTCCAATTATTTTCACATAATTCTTGAAATTATCAGTGAAATTCCTGAATGACTGAGATATACAATATGTAACAACACTGTAATTGGAATGAGTACAAAATAGTATTCACAACTTAAATTGCTTACAATTTCTGAGATCATATCGCAAATCATTTCAATAATTTCGGGCGGTTATTTCCATCAAATTATGCAAAAACGATGTTGAGCTTAGATACGCATTCGTTATGATATCCGCTTTTTCAGTGTCAGTGTTTTCATGTAGCGAGGTTTATAGCAAATCAACTATCCATTTTTTAATCAATAGTTTTCTGGGAGATGCATCAGGAAATTGACATAATTAATACAAGGCAAAATCAGCCATTTTGTCCACAATTTATTCTCCCATAGAGCTGATTTATAGACTGTTCATGCCCGGTTTTGTTTGCATTTACTATAAATTGAGAAATTCTAATTAGCAATGCTAATAAAGGCTTCAAATTGCTTCAAAGATTGTTGAAATAACTGTTCATAGCTTGAATAATAAATAAATGATGTTAATAATTCACAAAATGAATCACATTTACTCCAAATTTGTAATATTTTGGATATAGACACAAATTTCCCTCAATCATTTCTCTCTCTCCCTCTCGATTCTTTCATAATCCCCCTCTGAAATTTATTAAAAGAGTTTACTGTCAAGTCTGTATGAATGTAGATTTGTGAATTGATTATTCATAAACAAAAGACACTGGCTTAACCATGTATCTCTCAGTGGAGGACAGGAAATTGCTTTGAATAGCAGTTTAACCGATTATTGCTAACTAAAGATGCACAGATGCCAATACACCGGTGCATCTTGATTTATGTACAGTAGGATACACAATATATTTTTGCCAATGAAATGATACGATACGAAACTGTAAACAGTATTACAATGTCACTTAATTTCTTAAATACAAATACAGTAAGTGTTCACGTGTACCTAGTGAAACTTGTATCTTGAAACATGACATGGCTGATTAAAATATGGCATATATATATATGTCAACACAATGTATGTTATAATTGTTTGTTTTTGTTTATATTGTATTCATGTATTGTTATTTTGTATTGTATAATACCAAAGACTCTTTGAATATAAGACGAATTTCCCATCTGGGATAATAAAGTTTATCTTATCTTATCTTATCTTAACTAGTGGATTATTTGTGTTGAATTGAAAAAAAGCACAAATTGTGTATCACGATACATATCATATCAGGGCGGTATTGAGATATGTGCTATATCATATTGTGGCAGTATTGAGATATGTGCTATATCATATTGTGGCAGTATTGAGATATGTGCTATATCATATTGTGGCAGTATTGAGATATGTGCTATATCATATTGTGGCAGTATTGAGATATGTGCTATATCATATTGTGGCAGTATTGAGATATGTGCTATATCATATTGTGGCAGTATTGAGATATGTGCTATATCATATTGTGGCAGTATTGAGATATGTGCTATATCATATTGTGGCAGTATTGAGATATGTGCTATATCATATTGTGGCAGTATTGAGATATGTGCTATATCATATCGTGGCAGTATTGAGATATGTGCTATATCATATCAGGGCGGTATTGAGATATGTGCTATATCATATTGTGGCAGTATTGAGATATGTGCTATATCATATCGTGGCAGTATTGAGATATGTGCTATATCATATCGTGGCAATATTGAGATATGTACTATATCATGGCCAACCTGATCGGAGTTCCCAACTTACAGGAACCGTTAACAAAGGAAATAACCAGGGATCGGCCACTGGCTAAAGATTAATCAAAGGACATTTTAGGACCAACAGCTTTATAGGGGTTAACACGTTACACATACAGAACATCCTCATAACTTTTATTAACATTGTAAGTAAAAGCAACAATGGAATGAACCATCACAACCTTTTCCTGGTTTCATTTTCAGGACTTATTGAAAGATAATCTTGGAAGCCTGGTCGATTATTCGCAGATGAGGACTCCAAATATACAGATATTTCCAACCCTCGTTGCGGCAGTATTGCTGGAACACGTGGTGAAGACATTTGTATTTTTTGTGTACCTAAGTAAGAGCCTGTATATACCAGAGAACCAAGATAAACATTTCCTTATTCACTGCCACAAATAGAATGTCACTTTTTTCCTTTCAAAAAGATTATTCTGAATATTTGAGATGTTACATTTTCTTAAATCTTTTTTCAATTTTATGTAGAATAGAAATGTCACTGAAATATATATAATTCCTGGATTATTTCTAAGGCTATTTACTTGTTTACTGAAATTTTGAGGATAATGTCTAATGGAAGGAAAAAATCAATCTTGTGTAGATGAAAAGTTTAAAATTTTCTTCCCAATTCTTATCAAAATTATGTTAAGAGATTCCATAAACAATAAAATAATAAAATTTCATCTAAATCTGTATACAAAATTAAACACTTCTGTATACAAAATTTAAAACTCCTTCTAAAAGCTGATCCATTTTAAAGTTTTTTTTTATCTTAAACACAAAGAATTGACAGATCTTTGAGTTTCTTTTTCTAAAGTTGAGTTGCCAGAAGCAAACAATGCAGCCTGCCTGTGAAGAAATGTTTATAAGAATATTCAGAGTATAAATATGAACACCTGTTTATGTTTTTTCTCTGTGAATTTCCTGTTGTTAACTCTTACACTGCTTAAGGTAAACTAGTGTACATTTCTATCATACAGCAGAGAGAGGGTTAATTTTAGTTCTAACCTTACTCCTATTTTACATTTTAAAACATACATACATACTTGCATACACATGCCTAATTATATTTTATCTGACGCTGAAAAGAAGCCTCACAGAAATGGAATCTCTGCAAGACAGACTTTTCAAGAGCTTATCATGTTTTGGTGGAGATATCTGACATGAATTTTCAGATGTAATTCCAATTATCCATAACATTTGACTGTATTGACTCCACATACCGGTAAACTAAACTAAACTTATTAATGTGAGGCATGCTTGATTGGAATAATCAACTGGCAAGTTCTGTGTTAGACCTACATTAAGTCTCTGAAATGAAAATGTGCAGTCAATAAAACAATTTCAGGAATGAAAATAGGATAAATATGAGCCTCTGAAATCTCTATTCTAGACTTGATTATAGACTAGCTTCAGCTGTTATTTGATACAAGGATCTCGATAAACAGATTAGAGCACTACTGAAAGAAGTCTTTAACCACACCAAAGGATATTGGGAGATTGGGTGTGCCAATGAGACTGGTCCAGCTCTTGTAACATAAAGTGCTGGCAACTGGTGTCTGACTCTGAGGGTGTGAGCTTGAATAAAACAAAGTATTCTTTTTTTCAGATAGTGATCACGAATATAACAATGTTACATTAAGTCACTATCTAAATGGCATGTATTTCTAATGGTTACATGTAATTTAAGACATATTCTACTTCTCACGCCTGGTCTAAGGTTTCAAAGCAGGGAGACGCTTTGATAACAGTTTTGCTGTTGTCCAAAATAATGTCAACCAGCTTGTCCAAAAACATCAGAGAAGTCAAGCATGTCTGATGCCACTCCAAGACGACATACTTGACCGAATCACGTATTTGAACGAGCAGGAAGTCCATGGCATTGTCCAAGAAGGTAGGTGTTAAATATATATGAGAGCTGTGGCTTTTCTATTGATTTGAAAATTGTCCAAGGAAACATATTGACCGCTCATCGGTTTGTTAATTAAGTATCCAGTTTGGTGATGGCCTACTAATTGGAATGGTTCCTGATAATGAAGACCACATGTCCAAGAGCCATAATCCACTCAGCATCCACTTGCTATAGGTTAACTAGATTAACACATGATGCTACGTGGGATTCTACATACGAAACTAACTCCAAATAAATCTTTAAAAAAAATTCTTTGAAGTGACATTGTTCATGAAGAGATATAGAATAATAATTTGACCTCTTTTTGAATTTTCAATTTCAACACACTGTCACACTTTCAACCCTTTCATGTAAACATTTAGTGTATGAAAGAAAATGGAATATAAAGACAATTCTATATAAAATACTTTTTTAAGCGTAATGTTTTTTTTAGTGGTTGATTTTTATAAATATCACAATCTGAAAATGTCTCTTGAAAAGATTAATGCATCTTCTTAAGAATTGGAAGACAAAAAAGTTTATATATTTCACTTACTTTGTATTTAAATTAACCGCAACAGCTTTTTATAAGAGTTTCTTGTATCTAAGATAAAACCTCAACTAGAGAGATCAACCTCAACACAACATGACATGGTTCTTGGCATTTTTATTATTGAGAAATTAAAAAAAATAATTACACTGAAAAGAATTTGACAATGTTTGAATCAGGGATGCAGATTCAAATTTTTGCCAGTCGGACATTTCATCTTTGACCCAAAAAGACGAACCCGGAAGTAAAAAATTTTTATGAATAAAGTATCAGAAAATATTACTATTTGTTGGTTCTTCAATTCATTGCATACTATTAAACATAACACGAAAGCAATTAACGATAACTATTTATTTATCATTAACATGCATAAAATGGTTCATAATTTAAAATCAATGTTTACCAACTACGATTTACCGACAGTGCTAGTTTGAGCGAGTTTACACAAGTGAGTTTACAAGCGAATTTGCGTCAAGATAGACGAGAAAATTCTAATAATTTAATTGCACATAGTTCATCAAAAGTTCAAATCATGGACCAAATGATATGTACCTTCTAAATAATCATTTTAAATTCAAAGGAACTCGTTTTCAATAGCGATATAATTTACGTAAACTCACAACTCGGCAGAGCACGTGGTCCAACTATATTCCATACGACTATTTTCCTATTCAAGATGTAGTTACGAATTTGAACTTATTCTAATAAGATTACTTTTATATTTTATTTGGAGACATATTTCGCAATTGTAAATGAATAATTATAAACTAAAAAGAAGTAATGTAAACGCAAGAGAAATTGGAGTTTTTAAATTAGCATACCTCTTTATAACGTGTGTCATCATGTAAATGCGATGGGCAATGCGATCGCGTCTTCGTAGCGTCATACAAACGGTGTTTGACTACATAACGTCTCGTGAAATATTATTGCTAATTATTCGTTTTTGATAGGTTTATTTATTTTGAATTTGTATAATAGCTTTACCATACATCGATATTGATCTATCATATTTGTTGAAATATGTTACCTTTGTTTTATGACCGAGATATTATTAAATTTATCGAGATTCAAATAGCAAAATCTCAATCTGTAACAAATTCATGAATCACCGGTACGGTGAAGCCACACGTTCATGCAAAGTTTATCTTTGACAAAATTTGTTTACAATGCGATTTTAATGAAATCTTTTTCGTAAATAATGTTGTGAAATGGGTCACATCTTTCAGTCACTAAATGACACTGGAAATTTCAATTAAATAACAAACGGTAAGTCTTTTTTCTGCCGACAATTCTAATTTACTGAAGATAATGATGATTGACGTTGTGCCTCGTGCTGTGAAGAATAAATGTGACTTCTTGACTGGATCAACATATTTCAATTTCATGAACAATTATGACCGACACAAGCAGGGCCGTTTGCCTTTATTTAATGCTTGTAAATTTAGTTTTTCCTTTTATTTTCTGCAATCGGTCAACTGATGTCCGATAGGTCAATTTTCCATTCGGTCAAACTGGATTTACAATCGGACATGTCCGGCAAATAGACCGATTTCTGCATCCCTGGTTTGAATATATGACAAGCTCTCACCAAAGGATATCTTGAATCAAAGTCCTCTTACTATGTTCACCAAACTTCACCCAAAGCAGTGGTAAGGTGATTTGGGGTTTTAACACCACTTAAGTATTTCACTTATATCACGGCTACTAGTATTATGGCAGGGAGAAAGCCTGCAACACCATGCCGCTATGCATTGTGGTGAAACCTGAAGGCATCAGCTGGAACTAACGGACCATGGGTGATACTATGAAATTCAGTGTAGCATTGCACTCAAACTTTACTGTGTGTACAACAGTTCTCTACTGCAGACAAAGTTGCCGTGCCTCTGGCGGGATTCGAACCCCGGACCTCCTGATCCGAATCCAACACACTAACCACTGCACAGAGACATGATACCCTCAGAAAAGCAAGTCTAGATGTTTGCTCTAAATTCCTATATCTCAGGCTCCTTTCTTATTTTTTCATGGATGAATTTAAATTTATAGGTTTTTGACAGACAAGTGCCAGCCTCACCCAGAATATGGTACACACACAGAGAACAAATCTAAAAGTTGTCCTAAAGGTCACAAAACATTGCTTACTTTCAAGCTTTCTCATTAAATACAAGATAATAAAAACTAAACACATAAAGATATATTGTTTGAAAACCTAAAGCAAAAACTAGTTGGATTTATGAGATTCAAGAAACGTACTTTCCAACTTGACCTTAAAGAATTAAAGACAATATTCCGATTTCTTCAGGAGCTAATCTTTAACAACAGCTTCAAAATCAAACGATAAAAATAATTAGGGTCGCTTGGTGTTATCCTCCACAAATATCAAATACTAACATTCAACGAAAAGATATTTCAAAGTTTCCACTCAGACAAACGCAACAAGCTTTTAATGTGCATTTCGACTTAACCTTTAAACATTTACAGATAAATATCATATGTCTTCAGTGTTTTCTGTCTCAGCCACAGCGTCACATTCATAAAAATTATACTTCACTGTCACTTAATCGGAATTATTAGGCTATATGAAAGATATTAGCAATCAATGTATATGACAGGATTTATTATGATAAAGCATCAAAAGGGATGACTATTTTCCTCATAATCCTAAAATTTTGAGGGTCGTAGAGTTGAAAGGTCAAAGTTGAAGACAGAAAACCACTGGTGGTTAACCTTGTTGTATTCCCTAGTGACAGCTTGGAAAGTCCTTAATTATCTGAGCTATATTGAATTTCTCTGCTTTCAATGTGTTGTCCCAGACCAACAATGACAAAATTGATTTAGAAAGCATAGATTTTATCTCTGTGTTTGATAATGTCAATATTTGTTACAGTTATATCAGAATGAATTAATAAATGAAGTTGAGAGATTCTTTTTAAATAGGTGATAAACTTGGTTTTTACTGCAGAATTAATTTACAAAATTAATATTATGATTTGTTAAACTTTCTTATAATTATAGATGGCAGAAATAATGACTACATTTATTAATTTCTTATTACATAATGATGCAAAAAGTTCATACATGCTTGTCGTATTATTAATATGACGGACAAACTATATATATATATATATATATATATATATATATATATATATATATATATATATACACATATATAAACAAAATATATTAACAATATTTTCAGATCAAAGTTAAACAATCCTTAATTCAAAATATTTAGGAAACAAAATGTATTTTAAAGTTGTTTCTATTCGATTCTTGTTTCCATGGTGACTGGTTTTGATATCATAAACAATATACGATAAACGTCAAGTCCTAAAATTTTGAATCTAAGCATTCCATATTGAATAAAAACAAATCTCTCATTTGGAACCTTTTTTTAAATCCCCATCATTTATAAGATAACTGAAAAGGCTGAAACGCCTCAATAGAAAATAATTACAGAAATTTAAAAAAAAAGAAAATCGCTGTTTGAAATATTAGTAAATTTAAAAAAGCTTCATAATCAAAGTTAATTTTTCTCTAAAAATAAACTTCCATGATGAGGTTCGGCCTCCATGGCAACGCGGCCATATGCTTCAGCGATATCCATGATAAATACAGTGCTCTGTGTTTCTAAAAGTCTCCATCATTTCTTGCTTCTCTGCCTGGCAAACTATTACTTTCATCTCCAAACAGCTGTAGATTCACTGCGATAATAACCTATGAAATTGGAACAAACCTTTAAGGACCATCTTTGGGCAAATTTGTTTATAATGTTCTTGTTACAACCAAAGAGAATTATTTTGAAATTTTTTGTATTCGGGTCATATAATTATTTGTCATCATTGTATTGTATAATGGGTCGTGGCCCCTTTACGAAATAAACTATCCCACATATATAAAAGCATACATTGAAAGAAGCAATGTATAACACAAATTATAAAAAATTTCATGCAACCAATACAAATGATAAGGTTCCTAACACTGCTCATCTGCATAAATTTGCATAAGATATGCAACAACATTTGTGTTGCATTTTCTTTTTATCATATTACATATCATGTCAACATTTAAAGGAACAAATCATAAGTCTACATAAATATATATTTGAAATTTGAAATTCATAAGCACCAACAATGGTAACTACTATTCAATAAACTATCTCGCACACATTCACATAAATTTGCATATCATATGAATGAACAGCAGTATGATTTCGTCGACAAATAGGTGTAAGAGGAGAATGGTGGAAGCCATGAATATTTCATTTCACCTCGTCTTCATAATGAATTGACAGCATTGACAACAAATTGACAATTGTGATCAATAACAGTGACTATTTGCAACACTAGTTGAATGGGACCTGCTACATTTTTCATTACTTAGAACGATAAATAATGCACTGTCGATTCGACAGGAGACGTATGCCACACGAGAAATTAACATCGTAGGTGGTCGAGTTAATGTGGAAAGTATTTGTTAATATTAGATTTTTGATTTCCAAAAATATTACTCATTTTACATTTGGTTTTTGACCTTAATAGGGCATTTATTAAAAGATGATCAAGTAAATTTGATTAGAGTAATGAAACTTAAATATTGAATATTTTTTTCTTTAAACTTTGCTACAAACCTCTCATTAGTTATTGACTTCAGCTGATAAAGTCGTTAGAGTAATTAATAGAAAGTAAGATTCAAACCGCGGATCCCTTGATCCGAAGCCAAACGCGCTAACCACTGCGCTATCCCGCCCTCTTACTAGATAGAGATATAGCAATGTTATATTTGGAATCTCACTATCTACTCTAGTACTTTTTTGGGTCAAGTCCCATTAAAATATACATGTATGCATGCCAGAGCTGTATTTGTAACTCATATATTTACAATGTTAAAACACTTATTCATTTTATCTTACCGTACAGTATCTCTGATTGTATATAAAATCAATGTTCTGCAAACTAAAAACACTTATTCATCCTATCTTCTCTCACAGCATCTCTGTATGTAGCTAATGCTAATATCACTTGTTCATTTCCATAGCTGAGGAATCGATTACCGAGTATGATGTTTTGGGGATAGGACACTGTATTGCTTTCACGAGAAATCCATTTGACCCATCTCTTTGATCTTTCGGAGGAAATTAGCATTACACCTTCGAGAGAAGCACATAATCCTTATAGTTTATTATTCAACTTTCGCGTTTTTGTGTGTCGACAAATTTAGTTTGTGCATCATTTCAAATCTCCTTTCTCTATACATCTAGTTACTTAGCCATGATATTTGAATATTGATAACATTGCGGCGGATTCTCTCTTATTCAATATCAAAGCAATATTGATTTACAAGCAACTTTCATAGCCAGGAGAGTCTGTCTCAAGTTTAAGCTGAATTGCATGAATAAAAACATCAATAACACCACACGAGCTTCTTTTTTCATAGGCAAAATATATTTTCAAAAATTTATTTTTGATTTCCTTCTAATAATGTAAGATTTTATCAAATTGATATTTTGACCATGGCTATAACTATTATATACAAGGTAAATTAATGATATTTCATTTTCAATACTGAAAATAACAATTTGATGTCAAATGAATAAAACAATGATGAGTGTAAGTTTAATATGTCTATATCTTTGTTTTACTATTTTTTCTTCAGATTATGGATGTATCTTCACAAAATATCTTCAGTTTTCAAATCTTTTTGACATTATGTGATATATGTCGAAAATTCCATATTCATTTCAAACAAAAATTAATTTTCACACTCATAAACAAAGTTTTATTGAAGAAAATATTTTCTTTTATTATTTACTACATCATAAACTCACATTTCACCATATCCAAAAATGTTAACACTTACGGTTTTCAAAATTGGATTTCATAAATACTTTCCATTTTATGTTATTTTTATCATGAAATGACATCATATATATTCAATTTGAAAATTAAAATGAAATTCTCGAGACTTCTACTATCAGGAGGATAAACTAGATTGTTTTCCTTGTGGGGAAATGAGAGCAAAAGAGATACTAATATTCATACACACTAAATAGAACTATTTTTTTTCCATTAAAACTTTTAAAAAACTAAAAACTAAAGATGAGCTTACTTTCTCTAAATACAAACTTAGAATAATTTATTCTCTACAAAAATGGAATATGTAAGAGAGAATCTATTTCATTTATGTGGGCAATAAACATGATAAACTGCAAGCTTTCAAGGCCCTTTATCTGCTCTGCAAACATAATTGCTGTTACTCTAACAACAAACCGGGCTTGCATAGTTTACCCTATCTTTGGAGCATGTAACCCGATACCTGATGGGAAACAGTTGTACATTTCATCTGTCTTTGTGTCATTTCCTGTGCCAGTCCCAGATTTAACCCTTGTTTGGCCACCATGTTGACCATGGCAGCGAGAGGGTTAACCCGTTACTAGTCATATTGTGGGTTTCCTAGTTACGATTAAGTATGGATTATTGCCCTTGTTAATTATCATTCTTGAAAGTCATCCACAATGGAATTCAACAGTGAAGTGTTAAAAGATACATAAATTGATATTTGTTTTTAAATCTAATATTTATTGAAATGTATTACAATAAAGCTTAAATATTCACAGATATATATTCAAAGTTTCTCAACCATACAGAAAGAGAAAATGTTTACACATTGAGTTTAAAAAGGTTAAAAAGATGAATTTGACATTTAAGATTAATGAAAAAAATATTTCAAAGTTTGTCTACCATAGAGAAAGAGAAAATGTTTAAACATTAGTTAAACAATTTAAAGAGATATATTTGACAATTACAATGAATTAAAGTAGAATGATTTGTAATAATGATTGAATAACTAAATATAAAATCTAAGTTTGTCAACCAAAGTCCATACAAAAAGAGAAAATGCTTACAAATTGAGCTGTAATTCAAACAGGATGCGAGGTATTAAAAAGGAATGTGTTGAAAAACTTTTTATTTATCTGAATGTTAAAAGAAATGTATGATTCACAGATATCTGTGTACAAGAAGTTTATTATCTTCGTAAACAAGACAGGGATTTTATTTCAAACTTTGACTAGAACAGGAAGTCAACATCATAACTAGGATTATACTTCAAACTTTTATTCAAATTACGACATTATTTTGTTCATTCAAATATCAATCAGCAGTTTATGATGCATGAATATTACTTTTCAACAATCATTTGATTGTCTTCCAAGTGAGGTTGGATTTGTTTTAAATCTGGGCCTGTAACAGGAAATATAACAACACGACTAGAAAAGCCATTTTAGATTTCCTTTGATTCATGTGAATATCATTCCACTGTTTATGTGGCATGAATTCTTTTTTTAAATTTGTTATTTCTTTCATCGGAAGTGTGCAGTTTGATTGCTTTTTCCACATAAATCAAACTGTAAATTGGTTATCTCAAATTTCTAATTAACTTAATCAACCAAGTATGTTTTATGACAACTTGGGGTATAACATATTCTGAACATTGTTGAATATGCTTAAATTTCTATCCTCTACATGGTAAATACAATTATTATCAACATGTGTTATAATACAGTCAACCCGCGATAATCCGGCCACCGATAATCCGAATCTCGCAGTTTCCGAACGGTAGGAAGATGTAACCAAACTAGTATCTTTAGTAGTCCTCAGTACTCAGTAATCTGAACATTTCACTATCCGAACGTTTTTGATGAAAAACAGAAATGTTTGGATTATCGAGGCCTGATTGTACATAGGTTATGACATACCCAATTGTGAATATATAGAGATTATTATCATGGAAGTGTGTCAAATTTGCATAAGTTTCATAAAAGTCATATGGCACATTTCATTACCCATTCTGTTTCATTTGCAGCCTGTAAAAATAGCCAGGTGACAACCAACTTCTCTTGTGACAGGCAACTTCTCTTGTGACGGCAAGCTAAAGTGATGTCACGAACAACTGTTTTATGACATCACAGACGACTAAATATAGGAAACAGTGATGAAACAATGGCTGCTCGGCTATCTTGATAGGTGCACATGTGCTCATATAAAAAATATTAACTCGGTTATTTTGAACCATATGGGTAATAATGTTCAATAAATAATACCAAGATGATAAAAACACTATTGTAATATGTTTTATATGTAAACACAAACAGTATAACAACCTAAAAGCATGAATACCGTATGTGTATTTTAACTATAGGCCTCATAGCAGGCCAGCATCTGTGTATAAAGAGTTGCAGTCTGAGAGAAAGAGTAAAACAGAATGTTGAGAATTACGCTAACATATGACACAAAGTAATGAATACAATTATTGGAAATGTTGTTTACATAACTCAAAGCAGTAAATACAATTATATAAATAAAGTTTGAAACATATTACAAACATAAAGAGACATTATTGCATACAAGAATCCTATCAAACAAGATTTAGAAAAATATTAGATTATAACATATAACAATCCTATCAAACAAGATTTAGAAAAATATTAGATTATAACATATAACTTTTACGAGTCAAGCAGCAATGAATATTTACAAGCTATAGATGATTATCGAACAATATATGTACATTGCAATATAGTTGAATTACTATATCGATCGATGTAGGTTCCGACAGTTGCATTGTTCTGTGCAAACAGAGTGATTCCCTGTTAATTATGAAATGGTATTTATGGATTAATGAACAAATTTACTGTTAAAGCAAACTTGATTGTAACAACAGCTCTTTAGTTATATCATTTTAAACTATAACATCACAATATACTAAAAGCATCCCAACCAAAGATTGTAGCATACCAACATATTAAAATCTAATTAGCCAGGCAAATGAAAACTTGTCACAATATTTGGAGGAAACTTAATGCCAGGGCAAGTCTATCTTAATTTAGCAAGTCTAGATTTAACATCATATAGACAGTGTACAAAATGAATCTTTACTGGCAGTGCAGGGCTTGTGGTTAGAATTTTAAACAGCTCTTTTCAGACTCTGCTAGACCCAATAATGTTTAGACAGTCAGTTTATTAAAAATCAAACACGCCAGAGGGGCTTGATGGCCAAGTTTTAACTGGTTCGATATGCATAAAAACTAACAAGCATTTGGCCACGGTCAGGCAGCCATTTCAAACACTGCATAAACAAAGTTTAAGTTTATCAGTGAAACTATAGTTTTCAATTTAGGCTCACGGAGCCTAATTTTGACATCTTCATTAATATATTTCTAGACTTGCTATAAAGTGATAGACTTGATATGGTTTTTATTCAATATAGCCCGGGTGACAGAGCAAGTTTTCCCTTATATAGTTGCACATACACGCAATTTCCTGGAGTATATTTGCATCAATCAATGGTAATATGTTGGCACGTCCACAAAGAAACATGTATTACAAATTGAATGGACCTAGCAGGCTTATGTGGCAAGTCCATGAATTAAACAATAGGCGGAAAACAAGACAAATCAATAGTCTTATACCACGCTTGTTTGTTAAATGCACTTTTATTTTCTCTGTTGTTTTATTTACTTTTTTAGTTTAGTTTTTAGATAATTTGTTTGTTTATGACATTATATGCAATTTCCAACCAATTTGAATTTTGTACCTCATATTTTGTTCTTTGCAACCAGAAAACAAGTATATTGAAATATGTGAATTCATAATATACTGAATTCTAAGATAATTGTAGCATTCCATGTTGTTATTTAAAAAAATAACAAATATTATTACTCAATGATGATATCCACAAATTTAAGAACCAAAATAAAAAGTGTTTTTGCACATGTTTTTAGAAAGTTACACTTCCTAACCTTAACATCAAATTAAAACTGGAATTTAAAAAAAAATTGTTATCAAAAAGGAAACACATGATAACAACACTCAAAAACATAATGTGTTACACGGCAAATTCAACATGTACTAGTTCTAATGTCTTCTTGTGTATGAATGAAATAAATAGTGATGTATGTTCTGTTCCTGATCTTTGCCCTATTCATTATACGCGAGTAATATACACAAATTCCAACAAAACTACTTTAATCATTTGTAAAACTGTAAGCAGAATATACAGAACTCTGACAACACTAATACCATAATTTGTTATGCTAGGAGCGAACTATACACAAATACAAGAGATACATCTTTATTGAATAATTTGATACCGTACTCAAACAAGGTACAAATTTGATAAAGGAAATTGTTCTACAGAGGTGAACGGCATAATATTGAAAATAATCTGACAGGAACGGCCAAGATTTGTCTGACAACCTCCGCCTAAACTTGTTACAGAGCGTCACCGGCTGACGATCAATGGCCGTTAATTACAATGCGGCTTCTCGGGTCCACCGAAATTGACAGGTCCAAGTCTTTAATCTTTCCTCCTGGACATCGCAATCAACAATGAAAGAAGAAATTGCATGTGATTTTTCCGAGCAATTGTTAACCTTTTTTTTATTGACGTAGTTATCTGTAGTAAATATTGTTGTAGTACTTGAACATGTTTTCGTTTCATCATTTGATTTTTATCATCTAATATTAAATGAAAATATCTTTGTGCTACCATTTGGTTATTTCATCTATAATTTGGAAAGGAAGTAGGTATATATTTTTTTTTTATAATAAGCAAAAATGTCATTGTTTTCTAATTGTGTTATTTTATCAAACGTTGCTGTTTGTGATAATTCATTTACAACGAGCAGGGTTATTACTGAAAACATTTCTTGTTGTCTGTGTGATTTTTATTAAGTAAACGCTATTTTATGTGGTGATAATCAGAATAAGAACAAGAATAAGAATTAACTGATCTTAATTAAGATTCCTAACTAATTACAAATGAGTTTTCATCAAAACTTGTATCAACTTCAAAGGAAATATAATTAAACAATCTTTAATTCTAAAAACAACATTTACATTCCTTTTATAAAAAGGTTATTCTTCAAATGCTAAGAGCTCCCGTTTTGAAAGATCTGAAAACTGAAATTGGTTTCTGCTAACAAAAAATGTTATTGAATGGTTTCCATTTCCATCGAAACAGCAACAGAAAAGGATTTCCAGTCAGAGCTATGGCAGACATTGCCAGTTCCCTTTGAAAGAAACATCTTGAATATTCACGAGGGGCTAGTTTCTCCTCTCCAGCCTCGAAACATGAATAAAAGAATTTATTTGAGATAAAACATGTTTTGACTCAATCAAATGTTAAAACTCTTGAAAGTTGGATCATCTGAAATTTCAGATGTTGACATTTTTACGGCGCTTGTCATGATAAATTTGATAAAATATTTACAAAGGAATTTGATATGCAGATTGTTTAAACTGGATATTTTAATCTCTGCAAATATTCTATTTGCTGTTTTAAAAATTATTTTCATTCAAAAACTGAAAATGAGTTAATTATCGTTTAGCTAAATCAAAGACATTATTTCAATCCTCTCTTCAATCCTAATTGACATAGCCAAATTGATTAAATAAATTTTGACTAAATACGAACAAAACTTATTTTAGTAAAGGGGAACAATAAATATTAGAAACAATAAATGACATTTAAATTCCTTTTGAAAAAAAATCCTATATAACAGTACATTTTATTGAAGCTGCCATCTAAATTGAAGATCAGAGTTTCAAACTGAATACCTAGATAACAGACCATCTCACCCAGCCAACTCTTTGCAGCTGGTATTGCAGATAAACTGGGGGGTAGAGAGGGGGGTTAGAGAGGGGGGTTAGAGAGGGAGAGAGGAGAAGAGGAAAGGAGAGAGGTTGGATGTAGTCAGTCATCCTTAAGTAAAAGTCAAGAACATTTTAAAAATTTGTTTTATTTCACCTCGGTGAAATTAAGAATCGTAAGAGATCCTTTTATTCTTCTTAAATGATAAGCAAAATGAAGAATGACTTTTAAGTTGGAAGAGAGCCAATAAACTGTACACATCTATTATAAATTAGAAAGAATTATATATTGAAAAGAAAGTACCATATTTCCTCAAATAAATGCTCGGGCGCTTATATCTTTAGCACCCCTTGACCCCAGGCCCTTATTAGAGGCCCGGTGCTTATTCAAGACTCGGCGCTTATTTCTTTAATAGAACATTGACGTTAACTAGGAAGCATTAATCTAATGGTTTAGACCCAGGCACTTATTAGAGACCCGGCGCTTATTGGAGGCCCGGCGCTTATTTTCTCAACTACCCTTGACCCCCAACGTTTATTGGAGACCATGCGCTTATTAGAGGAAATACGGTCAAAATACACATTATGTTTTTACTAAGGGGGAATGACAATAGGCATGGAAGAAATGGTGAGGAAGCCTTTGACTCAATTCTTCTACAATTATTTCATCATGTTTTAATACAATTTTAAGAAATACTTTATCAACGCTATAACTGCTAAATAAACAAGTACCAAACCATTCTGATAGGTCAATCTACAGGAACAACAACTTATAACAAAGGGGAATAATCAAGGAGTGCCAAGAGGAAAGTTTGCCTATCCCAAATATTCCGAACCTAAGGTAGAGGCTTAAAATCTTAGTTTGTTATAAATACATCCAGATAGCTAGACTTGGTCTATATGGCATCTAGACTGTATACAAGGCCCCTAAATATTCAAATAGAGACAAGATATAGACTTTAGGATCTAACAATAGATCAAACCATTTACTTATTGCACTTGGACTGTGTATGGGCCTATGGCCTTTCATGCAATAAAGCTTTTGACTTTGACTTATTGTAATAGTTGCCGTGCCAATGGTACTTTATTGATAGTAATTCTGAAAAACAATATATAGTATTGATAGTATGGGATAATCGAGGAGTGGTCACAGATGAAAGATTGCCTAACCTTGAATATTCCAGAACTGTCAAGTAGAGGCTTAAAATATTGGCTTCATAATTCAGAAATCTAGACTTGGTTTACATGGAATCTAGACTGTACATAAGTCCTCTAAATATTCAAATAGAGACAAGATGTAGGCTACGGTACATGGATATTGCCTCCAGCCACTCGTCTCAGCAAGGACATGCATTCTCCTGTTTTTATTTCTATCTCTCTTCGTCGTAAAAAGAGCAATGGTGAAAGGGCAGCAGCCTCAAGCTATAAACTGTACAACTACATGCATTCTTCCATATTTATATTTATATCTTGAAATAGAAAATAAATTCAAGATATGTTGAGAAAGAAATGCATCTTTATGATATTGTAGTCCTTTTAATAGTGATGTTTGAACTTGAATATTTCTTTCTTCGACTCAAGTAAAAAAATTATTTACAAAAAATTACATACGTTTTTTTTATCAAGTGCATCTTGTATGTATATGAATATTACTTTATGAAATAATGATTCATCATTATATTACGCCAACATTGAGGAAAAGGGAGGTTTTTATCAGATTAACAGATTTTCTTAAAAACATTAATTTGTTTATAATTTTTATCATATAAATTCATTAAATATCAGTAATCTGAATTCAAATTTGAATCACTGAATTCAAAATGATGTCTTGTCAATTCTATATTTATAGAAAATCACCTTAATTTTGTATTTGGATCAAAGAGTTTGTAAAATAACTAAAATCAACATTTATGGTGTACTTAAAGGCGCTGTAGCACGTTTTTTGCAAATTTTATTTTTTCAAATTTCCCATTTATAATGATACTTTATGTCATTTATATTTACTTCAGAGGGTAAAACATCTTATTACACAAACCAATTATCCGTAGTGGTAATAACGGTGTTGCGTATAAAGCAAAAATTGCATGGCGGCCATTTTATTGTGAACACAATTTATTATTTCGAATGACAAAAACGATTCCCGTGGCTTTACGGAACCATGTACACTCATTTGTAACTTGTCTTTTCGAAGAGAGAAGGGTGTTTTACTATTGGTGACATTATTTTTCAAATACATTTCATCGACTTATTTGAGCGAAAAAACGTGCTACAGCGCCTTTAAGGCAATAAAGACAAAAGACTAGAGTCAAAATAAAAGAGTAGAACTTCATTCAATCATTTTCAAAGATTTGATTAAAAATAACATTCATGATACTCTAGAAGGCAATCAAGATAATAGAATTGATCAAACATAAAATAATGTTGTCCTTAATGAAAAAAACAGAAATAAATTTGAGGAAATTCTATCCTATGAAATAAAGATTTGTATTATCCAATGCAGCCATTTCTGTAATGAGAGCAAACAGGCTAATCAAAACCAGAATAATCCCACATGGAAACCCAAGGTTCTCCCTCGTTATAACACAGTTCTGTGTAGCACTATCCATCCTCATTATAACACTTCCGCATCATCAAGCAATATCAAATATATGAGTTTGCAAAAAGTCAATTTGATATTCATCCATTTCACTAAAAAATTCACCCGCGTTATAACGAGGGACGTTATATTGAAGGATAATATAAGAGATTGGGCAGCTGTCACATCAAGATAAAACTAGATGGGTTTACCAGCTAGAATTTTTTCATTAGGGAGGAGAAATGTCCATCATACCCCTCAGGCAATTCTCAGTGACCACTGGTCAAGCCTTTGTGGTCATTTGTCCCTTATCTCCGATCTTGCTATGTAATTGACGGCTGTACTTTCATTATCTAACACATCGTATTTGGACATGTTTACTAAAAGTTACTCAACTGGTGTTATTTCTTCATTACTATATTGTTATTTTGCGCGTTATTATAATCTTATTGAATTATTATTGTGTATTATGAATTATACTTTGATCTTGTAAACATTATTTGTACATATTACCTCACTATTGTATTTGTCATGAAGTATTAGTGTGTACAAGGAATTGTTGTGTATATTCACAACAAAGTATTTGTTAATCCAGAAATCTTACTTTTCTTATTTATTCCATAAAAATATATATAAATGTTTCCAGTTTTCATTCATCATCGATGACTAACCTTGAAATATAAATTCAATAACAATGAATCAAATAAAATCAATTCAATGTCAATCCTAAAGAAAATGATGAAGTACACACAAAAAATAGCCCTGTAAAACATAAACCACTCGTATCTTCCTAATTGAATTCTCCATATAAGGGTAAATATTCTGACAATGATGAGAGAATTTTCTATTAATAGCATATAAAATAGATATTTGCGAATCAAATTTCACCATCATAGCGTACATTACAGAGTTGATAAGGAATATGTAATGTATTTTAGTGACGGAGCCACAATCCGACGATCTATCCACTAATCATATCAAAGTGACATCGCGGGATGATCTATGACAAATGATATTGATTATTATAAAGCCATAGCGGCTTGTTAGGTATTCATTATATCATAACAATCGTCCATTTCATTCTTAGTTCAGGCAGTGCTTGCTTAGCAGAGATTGTTAACGGTCGGATATTTTATATATGCAACAAGGGTGTAAATATCACTCAATATCACATCCTTCTCTACCAATGCTACTTATATCCCAATCCATTAGGTTGTATATTGCATGTTTATCCTGGTCGAGCATGTACATATCAATCTATTTCACATGCATATTGATCATGCCTAGTTTTATCCACTAACACGATGGCAATGCATTTCTTCGTTTTTTGTTGAGCAATTATCTATTTTTGGTGCATAAAACTGTTGCTTTTCTGGGAAAACTGTTTCAGAATTTTTTTTCCCTTCTTCTTGTTATTGAAGTCTCTGCCATTCTGCTATAATTGAGAAAAGCTTCGGAAACCTGCCATGTTGAAAGTTATCAAATTTCTGACGTCTCGTAAACAAATTAATGTTCTATGGGTTTTCTTGACTTGAATTTAATTTACATTCATAAAACATTTTGGAATCGAAATTATTCATAACTATTCTGAAAAATATTTGTTTCAACTTCTGTAATCGTGTTGTGAGTCTTATCACCATGGCAACACTTACATAGAAAACCATTTTCCAAGGCATTACCGACAAACAAACTCAATTAATTTCACATAAAAATTTCATGAACCCTTCCTAGTATGAAAAAGTTAATAATCAGATGTTCATCACAAAATATGTAATTCATCATATTGTACAAGAAATAAGATGTATTTTTGTTACAAAACTTTTTTCTTTTTTTCCGAAGACTTCCTCTTTGACAAATATTCAACAATTTTTTTTTATTATTACATAACATCTTGAATTAATAATTTGCTCTATTTCTTCACGACATATGATGTTTAAAGAAAGAGGAATACTCATTCAAGAAGGCAGCGAAGGTCATTACAATCTTGTCTCGTCATATTTTTATGTTAAGATATTAACTGTCACCAACAACAAATCAGGAAAGCAGAAAACTTATTTTTCCTATATAAGTGTCATTCCTGAGTTACAAGGGACAACATATTACAGTGAATTACTATTAGTTAGTGGATTCAAGAAATAAATATATATTAAAAACCCTTTATTGTAGGTCCTAGAATATTAGACATTCAGCTTATATACTGGACAAAATATGTTTATCAGTGTGTTGATGAATAAATAGATAATTGTTTCAATATTTACATACATGTATATCCCTAACTTGTTTTGTTCAGTACAAAACCTGTGGCTAACCCTGGAACATTGCTTTTGTTAAAAGGGCAGTAGCACGTTTTTTCTCTGAAATAGTCAATGAAATGTATTTGAAAAATAATGTTACCAAAAGTAAAACACCATTCTCTCTTCGGAAAATCAAGTTTAAAACAATTGTACATGGTTCCGTAAAGCCATGGGAATCATTTTGGTCCTTCGAAATAATAAAATGTGTTCACAATAAAATGGCCGTCACGTAATTTTTGCTTATTACGCAACACTGTTTTTGTCACTGCGCATAATTGGTGTGTGTAATAAGATGTTTTACCCTCTAAAGTTAATATAATTGACATAAACTATCATTGTAAATGAGAAATTTGCAAAAATAAAATTGGCAAAAAACATGCTACTTCCCCTTTAACTACTCACAGTTCCTGTTAATTGCCCATTCAAAATTGTCGCATTTATAATTTCAGCAGGTACAGCAGTTCATATATTCAAATCTACGTTCTTAAAACATTCACAGTGAATTTTACAAAATAGAAGAAGAAAATGAAAAGAATATATATAATGAAAATTATAAACTTTTCAAAATATTGTCCGTGCATGAGTAGTATCAAAATGCTCTCAAACATTTCAATTATATTTTTTCTTTACATATTTGAGAAAATCAAAATAACCACAGAATTTGACCTGAATTTATGAAAGAAGGTTTAACAACTTCATTTTTATGTGTTTTTCAAATACCAAAATAAATGTTCTTGAAATTCAAATGAACTGTTTTATTGGGAATAATAATGGAAAAGCTGAACTGTATTATAAAGGTGATTATCCGAAAGTGCCAATCATAATTGGAAACGGTCTCCAATGAGTCAAAAGCTCTTCTTCAGCAGTTCCAGACAAAAATGAGCAGAAACAGGAATGGCTTCAAGCAATCAATGGATGAATAACGCCTAGACGGTCGGTGTACGTGGTAATTTTGTTAAACCGCTATCGGAATATTTCTCCCCCTTTTTGTTACACTTTCTCTCAATTTCAACTAAATATTTCTTGAATTATACATATATGCAAAGATGGATTGAAATTTTTAATTTTTTAACAGAAAATACCATATTAATGCTAGGTCATTTTAAAACAAATGAGAGACAAAACAAATGCCACCATTCCAAAAGCATTATCAGTATGTTTTGATATTTAGCAGAATTAAATTGAAAAGTAATACTTTACCTGTTTCTATTCATAGTTTTAATCACATAAATATTCCAAATTAATGAGATGGTTACCATAGTAACAATAACTGAGAGAATATTCAAATTAAAGCGGAATGAACAGAAACGAAACACAGAATGGGCATTTATGATCCAAATATTGTAATGGTCTCATTTCATATCAATATGAGATTATTGAATCATTATATGATTTGAATTGTCCTCCTGCAAACATTATTTTCAATACTTTCTCCTTAAAAATGGTTATCCAAACAGCTGAAATTCAAAACTTTAATCTAATCAATACTATTACTAGAACTTCAATTTCAGTTAATGAACTTGAACTTGAAAGGACTTGATAATTTGAAAATAAATACGAATTTGTCAATCACCATTGACTACCATCAAACTCAGACTATCGAAAACTTGTTGCACTATTGAGCAAATTTTGAAAGATGTTACATGAGTAATCATAACTACAAATCTTTAAAATCGCTCAATATTTTGAGAGAAAAAAATGTCAACCATCAAACAAAAACTTGTTTACTTTCGATAAAAACAAACAAAAGAGTGAAACTGATGTAAAGTAAGGCAATATTTCTGAGTTTCGGTTCAGCTGAATGGAATGTTAAATTAGTGTGTGACCTCATCACCTTATAGAATTTCCCCTCCACAAAGTCATTCAAGCGTGACCTTGCTTTCCTCTCCCTCCCATAACAGAAAATTAGATCCATTCACCTAAATCTACATTGTGTCCTTCCCCAATCACATGCCAACATGCTTGGTCAGTGCCGTCTGCTCTTGGGGACTGGCGGCCATTTTGGATCTTTTAATGAAAATTTCAGTAATTAAGGAATATGTGATGAGATTGCAAATTTATTACATAGCAAAAATTTACAATATTTCAATCTTTAATGCTGATATTGACAATTTTCAAACTTTCTTTCAGTTAATGAGTATTTCAGCAGCTATAAAATATTGAAATCTTTACTTTGATATTGTTCATGTTATAGGATTGTTAATGCGACTTTGAAAACAGTATATTTTTGGTTCAACATATCAACATAAAACCTCAATCATATCATTTATAAAACAATCTTGCAATTGGACAAGACGTTGCCTTTCGAATATCGATCGAGTATAGGCATCCATCTTGGATTTAGTTAATGAAAAACTCACATCAATAAATTATCATACATAAATATTTTTAAACATTTACACAAATATTGCAACAAATACCTGGAGCTACAAAAAAAACCTTAAAGAATGATATTATTTGGAATATTCTGGAATCAGCTATTGTAATATTGGCGACAAAATCATTCGAATATAAAGCCAGTCCTTCTATTCATCATCAAGACTGTAACAATAATCAATACCATGTGTGAAAAATCGTGTTAATTATACATAGTGCTGTTTTCAATTAACATTCAGCAGTACTAAAAATACACAATTTCTTGATATCAACTTATTTTTGAGATATTTAATATTAGATAAAGTTCATGTATCAGATTCATAATGGTGACTTGAAACTTGAGAATTACGGACAGCAATCAGCAATGTTAAATAATTAATAAAATATAAAATACGTACCAAAACCAACTGGTAACATAATACAATTTAATTCTAATGAAAGATATGAAAATTAAACTTGACAAAAAAAAACAAAAAAAACAAAGCTTCAAATCTATCATAATGAAACAACCAAATTGACCTTAGGACAACAAAAATATTAATTTAGAAAAAGGTAAATTGAATGTTAAAAAAAACCCAACAAAATTAATGAAAAGCACTCTTCATCTATTTAATCAGGGTCATGTGTGCGAAATTAACAGATCTTGTTGGAATTTCACTGCAGTAAATTACCAAGTGGGGATCATATTACTTTCTTGTACCTTGTGAACAGGCTGTATATCAGACATGTGGCCAGGCTCTCAACTTCTAGCATCTGTTGGAACCCGTATCTCATCAGGCTTTATAGACGGATATAGTCCAGTCGAGATGTATATTACACATAGTTTGATGTACATTGCACTGTGCTATTTTAGAAAATGACATTTCAAAGGGTCTTGATATACCAGTATTTTAAAAAAATTCCTTACCTATGTGGTGTACTTAAATGTGCTATTTTAATGCTAAATTGTTGAAATATTTAGTGCCACTATTCTAATTGCCATATTATAGGAATCGCAATCTAAATACATGGTGTATTTCAAATGCAATTTTGAATAGTTTGACAGACTTTATAATAGAATTTAAGAAATCAAACATATTTACAGTGGGGGGCACCTCCTGGACTCCTCAACCCCCAATCTGCCACTGACCGGTTAAGATAGGTTCCCAGAATATTCCAGTATCCATGGTTGAAGGGTTAGACATGATATTTCAGAACATTTGCAGTATTGTCGATTGAAGTTTACATAATAGAGAATATTGATAAATTTTCAAAGAAATAATTGAGGTTTTAACAAGTATATGGTTCGTATTGATCTAAACAAGGAATGCTTTATCGCAGGAAATGATGTTTTAGTAGTTCTGGAGCCTGTGTGATTGAATTTCTATAAATGTGGTCCATTGATTGGAGAATTATTTTTGCATTAAATACTTTAAATAGTTTGAAGACGATCAGACTGAATTTAACTTTATTTACGAAATCAAACACCGACATTATCTTTTGTAACTGTGGAAAGTATTTGAATTTGGATTGGCACTTAAATGACATTGCCATCATTTTTCGTAAAAACACATTTGTTACGATAGTGGCGTTTGTTTACATATTTGAAAGCATGGCATTCAAACATCAGAATTCTCCCATTGTATTATGTCCTTAGCCAAAATCAATATATCTGATGATGAGCCCTATAACTAAAAGCAGCTTAAAAGAATCAGTATTTATTTATGTTGCATAAGAGAAATTACGTCATGTAAATAAAATGTTTACTGGCATTGTATATGATAACTGCATTCAGTTTGTTGGTAAAATGCTAAGTAGATATGAAACAACAATTTATTGCACTGGTTTGAATTGAGCTACAATATCATTTCATAAAATTCAAATTTATGCAATGAATTCCTTATGTAATTTATAAAAGATTCCGCTTCAGCCTATTTAAGTATTACTTACAAAATAATAATTTCTTGTTTGACAAATAGATGTAACTATAACAGAAGTGTAAAATGTTATCACTGTTTAACTAAGGCAGTTACATAATGTAATGATGTCCTTACGATTTTTCAATCATTTTGCAAAGTGCATTATAAATAATAAAACTGTAAAATAAAAAAGAAATGTATACACATTTTAATGCATATGACAGCATAATAGAAGAATATAATTGTTGTATATTTATATCAACAGAGAGGAACTACCTTTTAAATCTTTTGCACTTTTTTAAAAATGATTTTGCTTAAAATAAATCTAGTGAAAAGAACATCAGATGATATCACATCTTTAGTTTTAGAAATTACTTCATCATAGGACATTAGAATAACATACATCCAACAAATATATATAACTTAAACACTAAACACTAAAAATAGATCGTAAAAAGGAAAGACTTAATTCTATTTGACAAATAACTGGTTTACTTCCTGCCTGTAATAATTTAAATGCAACAGGTTTTTAATCATTGATTTTCCTCAATTTTAGAAATATATGTTTTTGATTAATAAAATGAACAACATATTGGAAGAATAATACTTTGGAAGCTGACAATAATTTGAATTTTAATATATTGAGGAACTATGTAGGTGAATAAAATCAAAAACATGCATTTTGAAAATAATATTGTTACTTAGGGGGAAATTGGTAATAATTCGAGCAAAATTGATTAAGCATTCTTTGGAGTTTTAGAAGATAAAAGGACAAGTGAAATGTCACAAATGACAAGTTTAGCTTGCAAGGCTTGTCCAAGCGAAAACTCTGTAAACATTGAAGGCCATAGTGGAAAACCTAGCCTGATTATAAATAGAGTCCATTATCAACGATCCTGTCTCGTTATAACACAACTCATTAACGCCTCAAGACTAATTGATTTGACTGCAGGGAATTTTCAGTTATTGTCAATCCATATGTCACAATAAAAATGTCTTGATAATTAAGCTGGTTATGGCTTACAGTGACGTCTCCCGAAATGTGTGCTATAGTGAGGATGTGTGCTTCTTTCTATTGCCTCTCATAGTATGAATGGGTTTCTCTTTATTGTAATGTTATAACATAGGTTAAGAAACAAATATGTGTACATTTATACATGCAATAAAGTGTTAACCAGATAAAGTGAATACTTTTATTTGAAAATTTGTACCATAGTACGCTTAATATTAGTATTATGATTTTAATGAATATATGTATCTTTTGCAACGTCATTTTCACTCAGCATTCTTACTTCAAGAGTAAGTTATATAAATTCAATATGGCTCCACATTCTATTAAAAGTTTCCATTTCAATGAAATATTTTCCCAACAGTCTTTAATTTCACAAAGAGAAAGAAATATTTTTTCTTAGATTGGATCCACCAACTTCAAATTCACTTTTCATTCACCATACTATTCTCTACACAAATCAAGCTATTTAATGAATATTCTTAAAGTTCCACAAAACATATTTACTCTTAAAAAAAATTGTACATTAAACTGACAGAAATATATTTTCAATAAGATAACAAAAAAATATTTCCTCAAAGTTAAAAATAATCAAATGTGAATATTTAATTAATCATTTTATCGGTTTCCTTGTCATAACGAAAATACTGATACATAATAAATGTTGTTATCAGTCGAAATTAAATACACGCATTGACAATATTGATCACCATGATACTACAATGTAAGTATGCGGCAGGGTAAACAGTCATTCTCAAAGGCTGGGAGTCCTTTTATGTTGGTGCCTCGTTATAAAGCCGCTCTCCCTCGTTATAAGGCAGAAAGAGGAGAAGGATATTCACACTGGAAACTTCGCTTCACACTGACCTCCATTTGTCAATTATGCATCATGAAAAAGTTAAAAACAAAATTAAATGTTTTTAAAAAGTATTGCAGATTTGTTTATACTTTATTTACAGATTTGCAGAATGATGATATTTAATATGGTTTCATGAGCAATGGCTACATATTTATAAAACTAGAAGATTTGTTGTTATGCCAAGCCCTGGACTGGTTTGTTGTTAGAGAATAACCTTTAGAATCAAAGGATTTGAAGTGAACACACAATTGTTTGTTTCGTAAATACAACTTTCCCATGTCAAAACATTGAAACAAATGTAGAAAGGTGGATTCTTAAAAAGAAATGTTCATCAATATTAGACATTATCTTCTTTAAAACCATGTCATTACTCTAAATGCTTTATCTTTACTTTAGATATAATTTAACAAGAAAATATCTCAAACCATTTCAAATTTATCCGAATGAAGTTATCCTAAAAATATCATTTACTTATTGATGACTAAATCATGTATACATATTTTTTTTCAATATAATTTTTGTTATTGTAATTGATAAAGAAGATAGTTTCACAAAGTTTTTAAATTAGGAAAGATGTTAGTTGGGCTATTGACAGCATATTTACGAAAATTTACATGTTAACAAAAAATCTAAATACAGCCTTGAATTCTAATACTGTATTTAAAACAAAAAATATTCAAAGCTTTTAACAAATTTGTTTCAATCCATCCTTCAAGGGAAAAAAGGAGAAAACAATTAGAAGTTACTAAGTTTGGCTGTCATGATTTAGTACAGTAATCTTCTACAGCATCTTTAGTGGTTGTGATTACAGTTAGCTATGGCTGCCTAGAGCTGGGCTTGCCTTTCTCTTCTAGGCTGATTTCACATGGGGGAGAGGTCAGATATTCCACGCTGAATTCTCTCAAATAACTAAGCCTTGGCGTATAAAATGTAACAACAACATGTGATACATTATTTATCCCATATATAGATATTGATTAAAAACTTTAGGATTATTACACATTTTCAGAAAATTCATTTGAAAAATATATGTCAAATAATCATTTTGATATTTTCATACAAATGTTTTAATTTTGATATCTGATTTAGTTACACATAGCAATCAATGGAGTCAGAAATACGTTTCCAGTAAACAGGATTAAATAACTGTGATGTAGGTAATATGATATGCCCATATATAGGTCACCAAATAGAAATACTTCACACATGAATAAAATCATCAAAACAAAGTAAAAGTCAGGAAATAATGTTGTGAATGATAAATTAGTCCCTTTCCTGAAATTTGAAACTGAAAGATGAATAATAATGAAAAACATGTTTAAAAATCAATTAATTAATTAAAGATAATTACCTCTCCGTGGAAGTCGAGTTTTCCATCAGGTGTATGCTCCGGCAGAAAATAAAGTCGAACACTTGTTAGCAGTTGGTTGCTATTCTTATCCTGCCATAATAGTTGAAGTTCGCCAATGCTTACTGGTGCATCTCGTAATATTTCCACGAAGAAAAATTCACCCAACGACAAAATTTTCGGTTTCTTGTTCTTAAAATATTTGAAAGCCTTGTAGAACGTGTAGGGTCCATGTTGTCCACAAGATGCACCGACAAACTGCAAAAGAGACATTTTAAATTAAGAATTTCCCCATCTATCGGCATGTACACACGCACACCACTGACAAACCTAAAATCTGATATCGACACTCGCATCTAGGTCACTCTCTCAATAAATACTCGCCTAACAGAATAACATGTTTCATAAATAATTCAACAAGTGTCGTGTAAAATAATTCATCAAAATATTAGTATGATAATACTTCACACTCACCTGAGCGCCGGTTGAATCCATTCCATTAAAAAGTTGATTATCTGTGACGATCGCAACATGTACAAGTCTAACAATACAACTTTTATATTTGGCCCCTAATTAGTGACGTCACATCTTTGAAGCCGTGTCATTATCATAATCCATTCACGGAAATATTGACTGGCAAGTAGTGCAATATCCAGTCTACACAACTAGAAACAATAGACACATTTCTCTTGATACATATTTCTGCTATAATTCCCAGTATTTTCTTCTTCGTTATGATTCGCGAAACTGGCTTCGCATCCTCGGCTTTGCATCGCACTTGCTAAAAAAAGATTAGACGGTGTAGCGCCAACCAATGTTCCCTATGTAATAACATAAACTATGCAGCCCTTTCCGAAATACAATTAATTGATTTTTCCTCTAAAATATATCATTTGGAATTTTATAATTCCCAAAATGTTATATTTGAAGTATGAAGTGTGTTCTTGGTTGCATTAATATTTTATTTCAATTTGTTATTGACCTTCCGGAAATAAGCGGATCTTTTTTCACAGGGTACAAATTGCCGATGTCACACCACGCGCTTGGCAAAACATGGCGAGAGGCGTGCCGAAGTTTGTTATGATATTCAGGAAGTGATTGTGATTTGAAGAATATAGATCAAAGTAAGTATATGACAATACAGGTAAAGACAGTGCGTTAAACATTCACATGAAATACTGTTAATTGAAATATTGGGACATTTTTGCAATGTTTTACTGCAATGTTGACATATTTGGAGAACAATCTGTTCACCGATCTGACAGTGACAGTTCGATTACCTCAATTTTGAAAAGATGTCTTTATTTCAAATATATCATGGCGCAAACGTCTTCTTTTACCTGTGACAGTTGGAACTAGGATTAACGAAAATCCATTTTGGATAAGAGAACCCTCAAAATGAAGGTATCTTTTGACCTTAGCAACAGTCACATGATTGCTCAAGTGACGAAGTGTCACTCTCAGTCTCTCAACTGATTTCTGCACGTATTTAGGGAATTTTGGTCCAATCAACTGAGGTTTTATAGATTTGTATTGCCTCTATGTTGTCTCACCACTGAGAGTTCAGTAGTTCACAGTAAACCGCTTTAAAGTCAATTGATCACAATCCAAAATGAGAGTGACATGTAGACTAAATATAGAACATCAGGTTACACAGCTGTAGACAATCTGTGATGTACATGACATGTGTTGACAGTTGATTTTATAAATTAAAATATTTTTTAATATAGCAAATCAATAACTGATTTTTTTAATGTAGGGTGTTTTTTTTCTCTCAATTCAGCATTTATGGTGACTCCTCTGATGCTTCTGAAAAATATATGTATATTCATTGGCCACTAGTTAAATTCCAAATTGAGAGTTTTGACAGTACCACCTATGTTTGTTAGACACTTAATTTGCAGGTTTTATCACAAAGGTCTTAATGCTGTTGAAATGACCTTGAAGTCAATATTAAACCCTCATTCAGTTCATATTCTCTTTGTAAACTAATGTAAATATATATTTTATTACCCCATTTGGCCTGTAAGCCAGATTGGTTTATGTCATGGGCTGTCATCGGACATCTTTTGTTGTCCATAACTTTCCACATATTTGACTTCTGCAGAAGAACTGTTGCACCCTAAATTTGAAATGTTGTGGTGAGTTATTTTGCATTTAGGAGATCTAATGTGGTCCTGACAACACCCATTAATGTAATCATGTGGTTTTGCAAAAAGCTTTCAAATGCTTCCAATTTCATATCTGTAGCACCATATATAAGAAAAATAAATGCATTTTATTTCTAATTGGTTGGCTTCTCTTCAAAGTGACTGCAAAGCATTGTGTATTTGCTATTTTCTGTGTATTAAGTGCAGAGCTTCAGATGCCCTGCAGAATATCTGGTGTGTGTATTCTGCTGAGTTGTCAGGCTGAAGCGGTCACTAGCTAATTGGTAGAGGTTTAACAATAGATCGAACTGTCAATTTATCGTAATAGTTGCGGTGTCAATAGTACACTATTGATAGTAAATTTAAGAAACTATCAATAGGCTATTATAGCATCGATAGCATGTCTAACTATCGATAGTTTCAATAGTTTATTCAATCCAGTTGTTTACTTGAACCTAAAAGTAAATTTGCACACAAATGAGGCTTTTAGATTCGAAAAATGATGGAAGACTCCAAACAAGGACAGCTAAAAATAACAACAGGAAGATGTAAGAGTTACCCTTCTTTTTGCTTTTTCACTAAATTCTGTCATTTTCGAACAAGTAATTTCAAAGTAAAGACAATAAAACACTATTTATTCTAGAACTTGATCTGTTTTGTTTATTGATAAACTATCGCAATAGTTATTGCAATAGTAGGTCACAGTAGACTATCGCTATCGCAATAGTTAGTCACAATAGATTATCGCTATCGAAATAGTCCTTGTTGGTCAATAATCACCCCTAAGAGTTTGGGCCCTCAATCATTCTCCTGTCATGTATGTCAAATTATCTAGGGTTGCTTTATTTGTATTTATTCCATTCCACAGTAAATATAGCTTCACATTCTCAGATTAGCCAGGTATAATATGGGTCACCAATCCGTTGATGAACTTGGCTCATTTTTGCTGAACTTCACTGACAACAGTCAACTTAGAAATGCACAAAATTATGTCCCATCTTTGGGATGAATTGTTTTTAATATTATATTGAACAGCTGTAATACAGATCACCCATTCGATTATAAACATTGCCCATTGTTGCTTAACATTACTATGACATAACTTCAACTGAGAAATGCACAGGATCATGTCCTATTTGTAGGATGAATTGTCATAGAGATTACATTAGACAATTTGTCCATTAAGGTCAGCTGGATCAACCCTTCAAATTCCTAGATTTGTCAGCTGTAATACAGGTCACCCATTTGATGATAAACATTGCCCATTGTTGCTGAACGTCACTGATAACTTTATACTGAGCAATATACCGATATAGGATCATGTCCCTTCTGTGGGAAGAATTGTCATCAAGATTATATTGGACAGTTTGTCCAATAAGGCCAGCAGCATCAACCCTTCAAATTCTCAGATAAGCAAGCTATAATATGGGTCACCTATCCAATGATGAACAGAGACCATTGTTGCTGAACTTCACTGACAGCAGACAACTTGGCATTCATTGTACAGGATCACATCCTATTTGACAGTGGTACAAAAACATCATGGCAATTTCCTTAGATGTAATATTACTAATGCAGATAAAGAAATGGACCCCTTGTTCAAACAAAATTTACAGTTTATTATTTTTATTTAGAACATTTAGATGACTAAAACAGCCAAAAATTTCAACCTCCCAGCCCAATAATTTATTGCTTTAAATCTTACAATTTTGATGTTAGGTATCCACAAAACAGGTAACCTGTTGGGGTTAGGTTAGGGAATGAAGTAGCGTATAGGATACCCATTACCCAGGTAGAATATTTGACCTGCTCCCACCTACAATATCACAAAGAATTAGTATTTATCCAGGTAATGGTGAGGTTGTCATTGGATGAACAAATACATTTTAATCATACAGGTTTTAGTTAAAAGTGACTGCCATCATTAGTCAGCATTACATCGTCAATGACAACTGAAACTTGAGTTGTTGTAGATCTTGCTGATGACGTTGTTCTTGAAGACTATGGTCCTGTCAGTACTTTCTCTAAGTAGTCAATACTACTAGTCATGGTGCCAAGATATGAGTGGATGTCCCGAGATTATCTGATGAACTAGGATATTGAGGCTGTATGTTGCTATATGGTATACTTTCATTGGAATAACAAAAAGTACAAGTAGGTGAAATACAGTTACTGGACAAATTGGAGATTGAAATCCCACCTTGTAAAAGCATGGCCAAGATATCAGATTTAAAAAAAACAACATTTTCTTTAGCTGATCAGGCCTGAAAGGCCCGATGGGCTTATGGCATGGCATGGTGTCCGGCGTCCGTCCGTCCGTAAACTTTTCGCTTTTTCGACTTCTTCTCCAGAACCAATGACTCAACAGAGCTGAAATTTTATGTGCAGACTCCTTGGCCAATGGTGATTCTAAATTGTAGATTTCGTGACCCCATGACCCCATTTGGGGTCACAGGGGTCACATCCTTAAAAACCTATTTTCATTTTCTTCTCCAGTTCCAAAAGGTCTAGAGAGCTGAAAAGTTGTATGCAGACTCCTTGGCCAATGGGGATTATAAATTGTCAATTTTGTGACCCTGTGACCCGCAATGGGGTCACAGAGATCACATCCTTAAAAACCTATTTTCACCTTCTTCTCCAGTTCCAAAAGGCCTAGAGAGCTGAAAAGTAGTGTGCAGACTCCTTGGCCAATTGGGATTCAAAATTGTAGATTTTGTGACCCAGTGACCCCAATCTAGGTCACGGGTCATGACCCAAAAACCTATTTTCATCTTTATCTCAAGTATGTAAAGCTCTAGAAAGATGAAATTGTAATTGTAGGATTGACCCTGTGATTCCAAATGTGGGTCACAGGGGTCATGATCTAAAAGACCTATATTTTGCTTGTTAACAATGTATTACTTGAGATAACTTAGATATTCAACCTTAGATAATAAATCAATGAAATCCTGATGAGCTACAGAGCCCATGGCTCTATTTTCTGTGTTTTCTTTAATTCTTTGTCTTTTATGCTTGACCTTATTTTCAAGGTCACTGCTCAGCCTCTAGTTAATGCAATATTAAATGATGAACCAGATGTCTTCAAATATGGTGACAGCCTTTATTGACTAATTATGCAGAAACCAGTTCACTGTCGTGACCTTGATTTTAATTTCAATTTCAATTTCAAGAGCTCTTCCGAGACTCCGGTCTCAAAGGGGCCCGCTCAGGTCCAGTCCACAGACTCGGGTTCTGGGACAGCAGGCGGCAGCTGACAGGTCCTCTCGCCCAATGGTCCCCCTCAGTTCCTTTTCTCTGGTCGACTCCGACACTGGCTCTCAAGGAAGCTCATGTTGGCAGAGTGGACAGGAGTTGAGGATATGAAGGGAGGGTACAGTAATACCCAAAGTACTCCGGTCCCAGAGACGGGCATCTACTGCCTATTGGGGGACATCCCTGTTGGCGAACGGTTATCATGGTTTCTCGAAGCATGGTCCAAAGCCACACCTTGGTCCTGTTCACACTCAGGAATGGCCACATGCCACAGTGGAAGCGCGATCCGCCTTCATTCACCGGGGTAGGACATATTATGCTTGCTAGACAAGGCTGCGATCGAGCTAGTGCTCGAGGTCCAGGAGAAGAGTGGATTTTATTCCACCAACTTCTTGGTGACCAAGAAGGGCGGAGGTTTCAGGCCAATTCTGAACTTCAAAGTTATGAACGAACTCGTTCAAGATGGAGATCTGTCAAAGCATCAGTGCAGGTCAGGGAGTGACTATCCCCGATGGACCTCAGGGAAGTGTATTTGCATGTCCCGATGCAATGAGACTTCAGGAAGTTCCTCAGTACAAGGTGCTCCACTTCGGTATCTCAACAGCTCCAAGGGTGTTCACCAAGCTCATGATGGTGGCGGCTCAGGTGGACAGGTCTCAGGGCAGGTTCTGTCATTCCTACCTGGACGACTGGTTGATCAGAGCGCTCACTTAGGCTCAGAAACACAAATCCAAACAGGCCATTCTTCACACTTTGGTCTCTGTGGGTTGGATAGTGAACCTCAAGAAGTTCGGAGCCAGCCAGGTTTCAGACGGAGCCAGGAACTGTTTCCCTGGCTCCAGACTGTGTTCCGAAGATTCTAGGTGCGCCCTCTCACACGGCACAAGTCTGGCTCCAGCTCCTCGGAGTCATGCTGCGATAGTAGACGTGGTGTGGAGATCAAGAGATCAAGTTATACGGGTCATTGCACCTCAACGACGAACTTTCAAATCCCCCAGTTTTGATCTAGGATATCCCAGGACCTTTTGAACTGGACTGGACCGTCAGAGTACTGTGAGTCTTCCCATCAGTGCCTCTGATTCCCAATGTCCTCGCCCAATTAGCTGCTCAGCCTCCACGACTGCTAATGCTTCTGGCACCTTTGTGGGCAGTGCAGAGTTTTCCACAGGTACTCAGGGCTCTGTTACCGTGTTGACCAGGACTTCTGTCCCAGGACGGAGCCCCCATGCCAACCCCAGGGTTTAATGGTGGCATGGCCTCTGTCTGGAATTGCCAGCATTATTCCTGCACAAGTTGCAGAAACAATACTGGCTTCGAGGAGGGATTAAACAAAACTTCAGTTCGAAGATAGGTGGACCTGTTATATGCGCTGGTGTGCAGATAGGGATCCCTTTTCTGCAGATTTAGTTGTAGTCCTCGAGTTCTTTCAGTCTAGATTGGACACCGGCCTCGCCACATCAACTATCAGAGGATACTTGACCGCTATCTCAGCCTTTCACGTTCTGGTGGACCTGTTTTGGGTTCCAATCGACTGGTCCAGTTTTTTTTAAGCAGATGTGGACAGGATCCGGCCTCCTGTGAGGCAGATCAGCTCCATATGGGACCTATCAATTGTTTTGGACTGGCTCTCGGGTCCTAGGTTCAAGGACACCTCGAGCCTTTCATTGCAGTTGCTCTCATGGAAAACTGCTTTGCTTGTGGCGGTGGGGTCCGGCAGACGGGTAGGCGACATTCATGCCATGTCTGCCAATCCTGAGCTGATTGCCTTCAACAGAGACAGAGTCAACATGTATGAGGCTGCCAAGGTGGATCACACCTTTCACGTTACGGCCCCAATTGAATTTTAGGTTCACAGGCCTCGCACGCCCACATTCTAGACATGCGCATGACCACCTGCTCATTCTAGATATGAAAAGATAGAAAGATAGCCAGCTCTTCTGCTGCTACAAAGGAGGTGAGCCGGGTATGCCAGCCTCTAAGCAGACCATCTCCAGATGGATAGTTTCAGCTATTTGTCTCGCCTACGTTCACAAGGGCCTTGAGCCCCCTGGTGATATTAAGGCTCATTCAGTTAGGGCGGTTGCAATGTCTCAAGCGTTTGGTGCAGCCCTGCCCATTGAAGAGATTTGCTCCGCTTCTATCTGGAGCCAGCCTAGCATGTTCATTTGCCACTACCAACTCGACAGGCACTCGAGGGGGCGTGCTGTCTCATGCAATAAGTACCCCCAGGAGGATCCATTCTGAAAAAGAATCGAACAAACCTGTATAGGTTCCTGATTCTTTGAAGAGGATCCTCCATGGGGAAGGGCCTCCTTCTCGCCTTATTCTGTCTGACAATGATAAGATTGAAAAGTGGTGTGATTAGAGTTATTGCCCTTGGTTGCATGGCAAACACTAGGGTTGGGGCTCACTGAGGGTGGCCCACTCTTATGATTTTTTAGTTTTTAATAATTTTTTATTTGATATCTTAGCACCAAATATTTGTTAGTTCTTCATTGGGGAATTATTCAGACACGAGTCAACTTTAGTTTGTTTGTTTTTTTTGTTTTTTTGTTTGTTTTTTAAAAATTGTTTTTTTTTATAAAAAAATATTATTACTTAAAGTGTTGACCGCCACGATTACATACATATATCGCCCCTACATGACCCACGTGGCTAGGGGTTGGCAGGGATTTAATCAATTCATGTGTACATTTGCGGGTTCTTGTTTAGGTAACATTGTAACACTTTACCGTAATTACGTTTTATCCTAACAAAAAGGATGAGAGAGATTTAACGAAGACTGAAAAAGAAAGAGAAAAAAAAAAACGGGGGGGGGGGGGGGGAGTCAACTTTAGTGGCGTTGAGTTTATGTTCAAGGTCACTGCAATCAGGGTTCGATTTCATGTTAATCAAACTGCACCGAAACAGCCTAATATTGTATTGTGCAGCCTAGGTTTGTCATACGACTGCACGCCGTGCAGTGAGTTAGTTATAGCAAATATGTGCTAATTCTTATGCCTCAAAACTTTACATTATTAAAGTTATTGCAAAAATTTGAATCTGCATCCCTGTTTTAAAGTACCATCATGTGACATTGTTTTTAGAATTTGGTCTCTGGTTTTCTATGACAAAACTGGTGCAGTGAGTTTTACTGTGGTGCAGTCACTATTAAATGGCAAGCTGCACAAGGTGCAGTGTTTTGAAAAAAAATAAATCGAACCCTGCTGCAATACATTGACCACTTTTCAAAAAGTTGTTAATGCTGTATCTCATGAACCGTAGCACCAAATAACTTCAAATTTTGTGGTCATCATGACTCTTTTTTCCAGTATGAAGAACCACCTTTTGATCATCTCATTAAAATCAAAGATATGATTTTAATGAGATTGCACCTTTTGATTAAATGATAAGATCTAGTATAATATATTTTACTTCATTCAACAGGCAGGTGGTTGTGGGAGAGTATCCTGGGAGTAAAATGTACTATTTTGCCTATTTCAGGAATGTTTTCAGCTACTTAAGTGGTTTCTAGCGCTTTTGAAAGGCATTATCAATAATATATAACCTTTGAGTGCAAATTTGTGAGTGAATGGCATGGAGTCACTTTGTGCGAGTCATAGAGATAACTCCTAAAAGCTGTTTTTTTACAATAAATGAACAAAAAGCACTTGCATTCTGCAGTTTTTTGTAAACATACCTTGACAAGCACAATATAGTTGATCGCGAATAATGGATCCCAAAACATATAATAATTCATACAAAGGTGGATGAGCTACAGAGCCACTGACTCTATTTTTATGACACTGCATGTTTGGGCCATTGTTATTGATCAAACTGCTGAGTTTGCATTTATTGTATGACTATGTATTCAGCGGCATCTGTACGTCCATCCGTCTGTCCGTATGTCACATTTCTTGTTAACGCAATATCTCATGAAGGGTTTTTTCCAAAGTCTTCAAATTTGCTGTCAGCCCACATTGTGGGAAGACGTAGACACCAGTCGATTTTGGTGACCTTGACCTTATTTTCAAGGTCACCACGACTCTTCGACCACTTTATTGTCTCTTGTCAACGTGATATTTCATGACCGGTTAGACATAATGTCTTAACATTTGCTGACAGCCTATATTGGCAGGCTATGCAGACACCAGTCGATTTTGATGACCTTTACCTTATTTTCAAGGTCACCACAATGTTTCGGCCACTTTTCGAACATTGATTTAGTAAGACACATCATTTGGTCAAGTGTCATAGGCACCTTGAAAATAAGTTCATGTTCACCAAAATCGATTGGTGTCTGCGTCAACCCCCATTGTAGACTGACACCAAATTTGAAGACTTTGGGTGCTTGGGTTCAGGAGATATTGCATTAACAAGAGTTCGAAAAGTGGTCAAAGCATTGTGGTGACCTTGAAAATAAGACAAAGGTCACCAAAATCAACTGGTGTCTGCGTAATCCACCAATTTGGCTGTCAGAAAATATTAATCCATTATGTCCAAGCGGTCATGAGATATCACGTTAACAAGAGATAATAGAGTGGTCTAAGTGTCATGGTGACCTTGAAAATATGGTTCAGATCACCATAATAAACTGGTGTCTGCGTCTTCCCACAATGTAGCCTGGCACCAAATTTGAAGACTTTGGATGCAACGCTTCATGAGATATCGCGTTAACAAGAAATGTGACGTACGTACAGACGCCGCTGAATACATAGTCCCCCGTTGCGCGTTGGGGTCGGGGGACAATACCCACCTTTTGATGATAAAAACTAGTGTCTTGCTTGATTCAATGTTAGTGGTATGTACCGGTAGGCGAAGAATTGCACAGTGGTTTGGATTTCATCTGATCAAGAGGCTCAGGGATCCAAACCTTCCAAGATCTATGTATTTTATCTGTCTAGAAAGTTCTATAAGGTTTAAGGTTTGAATGCAAGTGATCATTGTAATTAAGTGTTTTACTTCCCATGTTGTACTGGTTCCAGGTGAGGGCAGGTGATTTGGGACTTAATGTAGGGAGAAAGCCTGCAACACCAGTTTGAGTATCTAATGCATTGAAACCTGCATGCATTGGCCGGAACTGGCGAGTGATGGATGGTACTGCACTGAAATTCAGTGTATCATTGCACCCAAACCTTACTGCATGTAGAACAATCCTCTACTGCAGACAAAATTGCCATGCCCCTGGTGGGATTCGAACCTCGGACCTCATGATCCTTAGATGGGTTTGAACCCAAAATCTCTTTATTTGAAGCCTAATATGCTAACCACTACACTAGCCCGCTCCAGCCTATGCTTGCAGGTTTCACTACAATGGTGTTGCAGGCTTTCTCCAAACAAACATGAATAAAAATATATTTCCGACATACTGATATAGAGTATAAGAACTCCTGAAAATATACAAAAATTGCAAATGAGCTCTCAATTTTTATTAACAAAATTGAACGTCATTTCCAAGTTTACAGCTGGGAGCCATTGAATGAACTCACTGTCTATTTTTAGCAGCAAATCATCATTCTGTGAAGAAAGCTGTACATAACAATGTGATTACATCACAGGCTGCTTATGTAACAGGTTCCAGTCATTAGATGTTGTCAGATCGATTTCCGCACACCTGTGTTAGTCTGTGAAATAATTATCAGATTATACAGGTAACGTACACAGAAATATCTGTTGATATTATCTATGTGGGCAATCATATAAATTAAAGGTTCATATTTTTCATAGGATGTCTTACAGCAAAATATGACTTTGTCTTAATCACATGACATCACAAACAATGTCATTGCATCACATTTTGACTATGACGATGCTATTTACCTGGTAGATTTCATCTCAAATAATGTTGCAAAATCTTCCCTTCAAATCAAGAATGTTGCCAAATTTTGTTTTTTTGCCTCCTGCCTGTAAACCAAGTTATTAATTTTGCCTGACCTAATATTCTTTTTATTAACAAAGTCATAATATTAAGAAAAATATTTGAAAATTATATTCAAAAACATTTAGAATGCATCGTAGCAGGTTGCCAGTCTATATACACTAATAGTGTACTTTCAGTTACATTTTTTCTGTTTAATAATTTCCTTGAATTTGATGGAATCGATTTAATTATTTAAGTCAGGATTTTTTGGACAATTGATAAATGTAAGTCAATCTTGAAAGCTATAAACTGATTATGGGATAAAAATGTTTCCTTATATTTCTCTTAATCATTACAAAGTTTGTCCTTAACAATGCGAATATAACAGTATGTATTATCAAAATTTTAGTATTTTAAAAAAAACACAACCAACTTCTGTAAATATAGTTAGTATTTTCAAGTAGATACTATAAGATAAAGTTGTGTATTTTCAAAATAACTTCCTGAATGAAAATCATATATACACAGTGAAATCTAACTAAAATGGCCCCATGTATAATACCCTTTTAATTTTCAATGTAGTAGAAAAATTAAGTCACTTCTCCAGAAATTAAACTTAAATTTTGTAACAACACCTTTTGAATATACATACATCCTTTGTAATGGATGTTGAAGTGATGGAAAAATTTCATACATGAAAACCAACGACATATATCAAAACAACAAAAAATGTCACGCATAACCTGTTTAACTGACATGGATGATGTGTCAGTAAATATTTTTATGTGTAAGCCAAATCTCCAAGCATAACAATGCCTTTAGCTCATGGTGTTGTATATTTAGAATGTACTTCCTCAATTTACAAGGTTTGGTTGGTAGACAGCCAGGGTGATAACACTGTTATCATGTCACTTTTTATCCCCAAGGCACATGTTATGAAAGATAAGAGGGACGTCATAAATTTTCCAAATCAAATTAATATCGGTTTTCAATATTTCCTAAAAATTATGTTTATTCATTAAATTGAAAGTTCAGACGATGAGTCACGCCATGTTAACATTGTCAAACCTATTTTCAGAACACTTAATTTCTTCTCAAGTAATTTTTATTCACATATTTTCCAATTTCTAAATTAATCTGTTCAATAATACTTGGTCATTAAACCCTGAATCAAACCTGAAGCCAAATAAAGTCTATAAGAGAAGCAAGTCTAGATTGTGTTTGGAAATTAAGAGATCACACTGGGTCCTTTTTCATTTTATTCTCTTTCATGAAAATTAAGATTTTCTGATATCTGGAGACTTTCAGAGAAGTTATATCTCTAGACCTATTTTGTAAAAACTCTCTAGACACTATATTTTTAAAACTCTCTTAACATTTAAAAGGAGCATATTTATTGATGTGAATAAGGCACACTTATAAATATACTTATTATCATTATTTGAAAGAACTTGAGTTCATCATTATGTAATTAATTTCTGGTATTGTGGTAGTTTTATGTTCTTATCTTTACAGTGAATTTAATATTACTATCAATATGGGAGATTATCAATGTAAAGAATAGTAATCATGTCTTATAAAAACATTATGAGTGTCAATATTAATATTACTTTGAATACTGAAATTATTATGAACGTGTAAATTGTAGAATATTTGGTTTATGATTTTTACCCTGTTTGAGATGTCTGATTCTTTGTTAATTATTTGTTTTCAATTTCTTTCAGAGCATAAGATAATTGGAATTTTATTTTTTGAATTCATCATAATGTATTGTTATGATTCAAACCACTGACAGCAATGGTGTATAGAATTATGATCTTAATCATTCATTGAGTGATTCTTGTTGCGGCTATTGATAGATATTGATTTTGTAAAATGTATTTATTTCAATATTTGAATTACTAACAAAAACTGGAATTGAGACGGTCTCCATCATTTCAGTGCTGTCGATTTCTCTGCGGTCAGCTGTTACTTGATTGGTGGTGTTAGACAGATGTCGCTGTATGTATCGCGTCAATAAACAGCTTCAAATGCATCACTTGTCGTTCAAGGGCATTAACATAATCATCATAAGCCATTTACGCACATTAACATAAGTTATTTGGCAAGTGGAGATAATAAACTGTAACACTGGTAAAAGTGAGGTCATTACTCATTAGTGATTTAACCATCATGATTTTGCTTGAATGTTGGATTTTGTTTTAAAATGTAATATGCTGATTTTATTTCTGGTAATGTTGATATGGATGAGTATTAATGGGTTTTTTTGATGAATATGAATGTTGAGTTTCGTCAGTATAAAATATATGTTTGATGTATAATTTCATTATTTCGAATTAGTAAATTATGTTAAACCACAAGTCTCATGTAAGACTGTGTAAGAATAAGAGTCAGGTTAATACAGTCTAGGTCCTTGTTCAGCAAGTCTAGACAAACTGAATATGGATCAAAGAGCTGATAGGAATAGGATTCCATGGAATAGAGTACCGTAAATCCTTGAACATTCGCCTGCCTTGAACAATCGCCTGCCTTGAATAATCGCCTGCCTTGAATAATCGCCTGCCTTGAATAATCGCTGGGTCTAAGCCCTCTTTGATATAAATAATCGCCTGCCTTAAATAATTGCTGCGTTATAAATTTAGAAAATGTAAATAAACTAATGCCTATCTCCTTTTAAAAATTACTTCCGGCATAAGCATATTTATGCGAAGTTTAACCTCATGACATGCACTTCGTTTACAATATTCATAATTAAAAACATACTGCAATACTACAAATTTCACATTTATATATGTCTTTGAAAAAAATAATCACCTGCCTTGAATAATCGCCGGGTCAAAACGGTGTTTGAAATTAATAATCGAGGGGCTTTTATTCAAGAATTTATGGTACTTCATAGATTATGTTTTAGTCTATAGGTCCCCAAATATTCAAGGATAGCTTGAATATTCCTTTGTTTTGAGCAGATGTGATTCCTATACATTTGCCGCTCAGAATGATTTTCACTAATTAATCAATCAGATATAGTGTTAATTCGTGTCTGTCATAATAACTTGTTTTTTTTTAATAATGGGTTACAGGCTAAAGATTTTGTGTATTTTCAAGATTGTCAAATTGTTATTATCGAACATATACCTCTTGGTAAAATCATCATTAAGACAATGTAACGTTTAGTATTTTTAGTTTCATTATCTTAGGCATTTACAATAATAATTAAAGTCCATTTATGTCATATATTTCATATTTTGATTTGTTGAAGTAAAGTCTTTTTTTACTTGTAAGAAAAACTTCATTAAAAGAAATTAATTGTCTTTGTTTGAATAACCTGTGACACAAAACAAAAATACCTGAGTAAATAATAAAGGATAGTATTTCTTTTGGTTAATTATCTTACCTCAATAGATATTTTTTATAGAAATAGGAACCCATGGCCTTTCAACATTTATTTCAAAGTTAAAAATTATCATTAAAAATTCACATAATTAAGCAACAGTCCCATGAGAATTATCGTCAATTATTTCCCAGCTGAATAATCGGATGCAGCAACATGTCACCAATTTCATTGATCCGGAGATCAGTTATATTATTTAGTCCAGCACAAGCACTGTTGATTTCAATCAATTTCATTTCACATTGCATTGCAGTGCAATAAATCATTAACCCCTGTTGAGCCGGAGGCTGCCAAATGTGCCCTGTTAGCTATGCTTACTGGAAAAGGGGAACCATCCTTTGGAGGGAGAGAAGAGGGGAGGGGGGTCAGGGAGGTATTATTTAATTCAAGATGTTGTCCTTCTCCCAATAATGAGCTAAATGGACATCAATCAACAGCCCCCCAAGTCAGTTCCCCCTGTTGCTATGGTTACAAGCTAAAAATAGCCAAAACATTGTGGACATTCTCCTTGGTCTTGCAGTGCCAATTTCCAAAATTAATCACTTGACCGTTGGCCTTCATTTTTTTATTGGCTAGAAATCATCTACAGTATTATTAAAAGAATTAGATTTATTTTTATGTTATTTATGTTTAGAATGAAAGTGATGTATTTGCTATTTGTTCTCATCACATTTCTGAAATTGATAATATTGTTTGTCATACATAATGTTGTTTGAGTGTTAATGTTTCCTTAGTTTCATTGACATTGATATTGAAATAGATTTTCTTCTTCCTCGTGTGACATAACATTTCACCATATAGTTCAATATTATAATGTTTTGGAAAATGTTACATTTTGAATATATTATATTTATGTAGATATCAATTTGAATGTATTCAGTAGAGTACGTCATATAGCATGGCAAAAATTATTGTGTCTGTTTTTTAAAAACCCAATAAATTAACATGCATAACATTGATCAAGTTAATATTTATGATGGACAGATATTTATAAAGGACTATTTCATCATAATTGTTTACACATAGTACCAGTTTCTGTTGTAGCATCATGAGCCCCAAACATGTATAGACATGTTATTCACCAGCTGATACCAACAATGATTTATTGATTGGCAGCTTATCTTGCTACTGGCCATACTGTGTAACAAGGCATAATTAGATATTGACAAGTGATACGGACATGAGTTTGTATCTTGTCGTAACGTAAATTTTCTCACATCTTAGAGGGAATTTTTGTGGGGAATTGTCAAAATGCATTTCAATATCTTATTAACGTTAATATTTTGTGATAATAAAAATCATATCTATTGATGTATGACTCAGTTATTCAGTGCAACAGAAAAATTATTTAAAATGTATCACTCATATCACTCTTTTCTCAATGTATTAAAAAAGTAGGCATAAAAAATCATAAATAATTCAGAGAAATAAGAACAAATAGATATTTAATTTATTAATAAAATGATATAGAATACGTATGGCTTTGTTGCATTTTCCTTGTTGAAATAGTAAAATTTGCTACTTGGATGATTACATCACAGCTTTTGTGACACCATGCACAAAGCGGTATTACACTAGTTTAATTTTGCAGTATAAATATTACACTGCAGTATCTTACACCGGAAAGTAATAATATTAAATATCTCACTGCACAAAATCCAGTCTCTCATGGAATACATATATTAATCCCCTGATCAATCCCAGATTATACCGTGCTTAACAAAGCTGTGACACCATGACAAAGTGATATGTTGCCCTAGGGCATCGTATGAAAAATATGAACCCCGATATGTTTGCCCTCGTAGGTAATAATAAAATTTGTTGAACTTGCATGGGTGAATTATCAGTGAGCCTCTAATAAAAAATTGTGATAATTTAGTGAGACCACTGAGCACAACTGCACATGCAGTTACAGTCTAACGATCAAGAGCATGTCTAGCTGTTTGAATACATAGTTCTAGTATTTTAGACAAAGGAACATTTGTAAGTATTTAGTTGTTAGACAAGAAAAAGAAACATGTACAAGTTTTTGCATTAATTTAAATTAATTGATTTTAAAGATAAAATTTGTTTAGCAGGTCCAGGGTTAATGTTGCCTTGGCAACTTTCTACTACTGCAGCAGGGCGAGATTTAACTCTGAAACTTGCTTTGTGTGATATTTGCTTTCAAATTTAGAATTGATAATGTTGGGTTCTTATTAAAATAACTGGGTAATGACTCATCGAGAGGTATTTCAACATACATGTTAAATGTTAACATTCGTTTTGTCAAATAACATTTCATGTTTTGAGTAGTGTCATATAGGATGTAAAAAAAATATTATGAAATAATTTTTGTTTTTAAATCCTTAAAAAATATATTTGTCGAAAGCCAATACTGTTAGAATTTGATTTACAATCAACAAATGCAACTTATTTTCAGACATTTAGAAATATTTACAGAAAATTAAATAAAAATATCAATGTTCCGTTAATCAATCATCCTTCGTCTTTACTCAAAATAGTTATACGACTTTACTTGTTCAAATTCATGTTTTCATTTAAATATGGGTATTTTTGTTAAAATTTTGATAATACATGTTCTGAATTAGTTTTTCTTTACAATGTATTCTTGAGTCGAGCTATTACCTGGTAAGAATGGATTTCTTCCTTTTCTTTGTTGCATATTTATTCTGTGCGTATTAACTTATATTACCGTTTCGTATTTTTTAGTAATCTCCAATCTTCCGTAATCTTTTTTGAGATTTGAAATGTTAAATATTAATCTAACATCTTTTTAAAAAATAAGTGTTGTTTGTGATATAAAGTGGATTTTGTTTTTCAAAATGTTTTTAATTGCATTGAATATTTGTGCGAAAGTAATTTTAAAAAATTCTTATAGAATGAGTAAGAAAAGATTAAAAACGATTTTGAACAAAATTGAAAGCAGATAGGGGTTGATTGTGTACTGTTATAAAACCCTAGAAACTGTTTACTGGAGCTGTCAGTCTTTTGCTTATTTGACCTCAATTGTTGGGTTCCAATTTCAAGGGCTCATGTTAAACAATCTTCATTATAAGGCAAATCCTCAAAAACAACTCAAAAAATAAATTAATGTATGTATTTTTTATTTCAAGCATGTTCAACATAAAAATAATCTCAAAATTATATTTGGTTGAAAATTGATTGATTGTGAGCTGAAAAGAAAATATTTATGTATGGCATTGTTGTATCCCAACTGTGTTCTTATAATGAGGAAATATATATATATACATACACTCAGTAAGCTTCTAGGCTATAATGTTTTGAATTCTTAGTCTTTGTATGTTGGCTTTCCTTGGCTTATTCATCCTCCATTTAACAGGAAATAATTTATATTTTAATCTTACGATTCAATAATCATATAGAGTGAATTACTCTTTTGAAAATGTACATATCACTGATAATGAAATTGATTGCCTCGTAAGGTCAGTTGTGGTATTCATTCATAGCAGTGGATTCACGCTGGAGGGAGCGGCCTTATACAAGTGGTTTTCATTACTTTGTTTAGGAATGACCTAATTTTTTTTTCATTTTGTATCGCATAAATATCTATTGTTGGCTTTCTTTACAAGTTGTTTATAAAGATTTTAATATTATAGAATTTAAAAATGATCAAGGATGCTTGAGAATAAAATTGTAAAAATTTCATTACACAATTGACATTTATGAGTCATGTTTGAAAATTAAAAGAGGAAAGTCTTCTCAATGGATTAAAACTTTGTTTTTGAAGGAAAATTTTAGTACTTTATATAAATATATATCTTAAAAGGTGATTTATGAGTTTGTTAAACGTTATTAATTTGATGAAATATAAACTTCAAGACAAAAATATTATTAATCATGAATTACATAAAGAATTAAGAACACAAACAGAATGCCATTATTTAAAATCCATGACATTCAAAATTGTTTTTAAAATAATTTCTTTCCATTGATTTAATGTCATGTTACATCTTGGCATCTTGCAGCCTAATTTAATAAAGAAATGAACTTTTGACCTGCTTGGAAACCGTGATGTCAAAATGAGGCTTGGTTTCGGCATTCCTCGGTAAAGCAAACAGTGTGTTGAAATTTATCTCGGTCCTATATGTATGAATAGGCCATCAGCATACTGCTCTATTGACGGGATGCATGACCGATCATGCACAAAGCCTATTAAAATGTCCATGCCTTCGATGGGTTTTCAACGGGCAGAAAGAATTTGTAGCTGTTCTATTGTAGTCTGTAACAGGTTTTAATTCAAGTTCCGTAACATTTTTTGTATGGGATCGTTTCAGAGAAACTCCAGCATTATTTAATCTATTGTATTGATTGGGTCTGGTATTAAGGTTTTTGTTGTCTTTGCATATTACATTTGTGGACATTCATTTTATTATTTTGGTCGGTTTGAAAATCAATGCAAATGTGCTTATATTTATATTTATCAAATAATTTTATTTTATTTTAATAGTTTATATATTAGTCCAATGTTTACTTACATATTAACTATGTTATTCAACATTGCTGTATTATTCAATTAAACAGCAGATATAAAAAGAATTTATTTGTAAAAGTTAAAAATCAAATTTCTAAGACGAAATACTAATAATAATGTTAATTAAAATTCATGAGAAAGTGACTCCCTATTTGTGTATATGTTTCAGTTATTGATCACAAATGAGACCAAAATAATCATAATTATTCATCTCGGCACTAATGACTTTATCCTCACTAGTCACACCCAAACATATAAGCCCAATCACCTTAATTATAGTTCTTAATTACCGGTAACAAGAAGTAAAACATATTATTTGTGTAAATACCATAAAAATATTGATTAAACCATGATTTTGATCATGCCTTAAGTAAAAGGTTGACAAATATTTTTTGGATTTGTAATGATTTGATTATAAACTTATAAACTTTAACATTGTCTCAACATTTTGAGGTAAAACTAAAAGCCAGAATAATTAAGATAGAAATTTAATTTTGAATCATAAAGAACTCGTATTATTAGACATCTTAAAAGAAATCGGAGGTTTAAACTAAAGCATTGCTTTATTAGTGGACAAGTAGATAGTATTTTCGTGAGATTCTTGGGTATCTATGACGATGAGACTTGTAACCCAGCAGATGTAAACACATTGATTTTCTATAAATCTCTCAGTTGTGTTTATTATTAATGGCGCTATTGTGTGACAACTGTAAAATGTTGGATTTCATCGTCAATTTTATCTCACTGGAGTTTTTGTGTCTTCAACTTCAAATATTGTCTTTAACATGTGTGTGAAATGACTGTAACTATATTATCAATTTCATTGTGAATAAACAATTATTACATTAATAGATAGGATTTTTATGGATGATAACAATGGCAACATTTTGGTATACTCAAAGAAACATCACCACATTAACATCAACAGTATAGAATTCAATGTCGGAGAAAGTTGATTTTAATGCATTTTATAGGGACATGATTTGTAAAGAGATACCCAGATCAAAATATAATACTTTTATTTTTATATCGGTTCAAGTACACTTCGGTGCTGAAATAAGTTTTTCACAATAGTTTTATGCCAGAATGTTTGCCATTTAACTTTAAAATTTCAGAAAATGCAGAATTTTAATTAATTAATGATGTAGTCGAAATAAATAACCTTCTTGGGCTTAAATTTGTTGACATGTCTTTACTGAAGGAAGTGACGAAACAAGCCAAAAATCCATTTCTGATTCTCCAATCTCCTCTAGTTAAGGAGATTCCAAAACAACGATTTTTAAAACCTGTGTTTCTCAGAAATTTGAACAGATAATGTTTTGAATTTTCAAATTTAGTTTAGTTGACTTCTGGAGACATGATGTATCTCTGTTTCAGTCATGTATATCACTCTTAGGTTGAAAAATCTTGTATTTTGTAGGGTGACGTTTCTTTTACGGCTGAGTGTAGATCCTTATTCTGTTGTCAAGAAAATCCTTGTTTTCTCAAAAATATCAACTTTTACAATGCCTCTGAAACGCTTCGTTACATTGAAATTTTTTAATCCAACAAATACAACACAAGTTTTCTTTTACCATATCTTTAGACCAATGAGGTCCAGATGGCCTTATGGCCAATTTTTCACAATTTCGACTTCTACTCGAAAACTGCTACAACCCCAAAGCTGAAGTTTTGTAGGGAGGTTCTTCATGTCATGTTTTTATTGAGAAGAAAAGTTTTACTTGTACAAGGCCAAGGATATCATATTAACCCTTACGATGCGTATATATATTTTACCAATTTTAGCTCCTGTGGCGGAATTTACAGGCTCGCAGCTCGCAGCAGTAGTTTGGGCTTTGACACTAACTAGCTCTGCTGGTGGAATTTCCAGGCGGTGATTCCGGTACCGTTTTTACGAAATATACCGCATCTACATGGCGAATAAGGACTATATACGGGCGTTCAATACAAATCCAAGTAGCGACACCCGTACACAAATGGCTAATTCACACCCGAAACTTTGAATGAATTTTCTATGTTTTTTCGTTTTTATTCTATTACTTTCGAAAGATTGTCTATAATTCGGGCCTCGTAACATCATAGATACGAAACGAAAAAAATTCCATTTATATACGGAATTGAAGACAAGATGTCTAGTTTCACAATGATATAAACATTATTAAAATGCGACCTTTGGTTATAATTCTATAGCTATGTAAAGTTTGTCTTTATTTCCACCAATAAAATCGTAAATACTTACAACATGTATGCGGCATTGCGAACGGTCGTTCATCGCACTTTTCCAAGAAATCATAATCTCGAACCAGTTGACAAATAAGCACATGTCACCCCTAATATGGTTATGTTGTTTTACCTTTTAAATAAAAGCTAACCTCGAACCATAACTGATGAAAATATGTTGATTAGTTTGTGTGCCGTTTGGTTTCACATGCCTCTCAGAAAGGTAAAATTGTATCTTTATTTCTGTGAATAAATATGCGCATTTTATATAGAATAAAAGATTATTCTTTTTGGTTTATTGTGATAAAATATAAAAAATCATGAAAATGCATTCAGTATTTTAGCCGTGATAAATGTTTAACAAGTTGTGAAAATCGCCGATTGTTAAAGGGATTGTCGTAGTAAACGTGCCCTTTTCCACGGCGCTTGCTGTGTCTTTATTAATTTTTTGACATTTGCTAATTTTATATGGGAATGTAGTCCATTGTTTCCCCTTTATTTTGTCGTATTATTCTTTTGAAAACAAACAATTCGCTCACATGATATGAAGTGCGGGAGTAAGGCGAGTTAGCGATTTTTTTCCCCGTCTCGCGAGATGCGAGGCAGATAGCAGTCTCGGGCGAGGCAAATCCGACACAATACAAACACGTGGGTGAAAATAGCCTCAAGCGAATTAATGCTTTGGGGGCTAAGCCTGACAAAATTGGCCTTTTGTAAAGCTAATTATCGATGCGTTACGGGTCAACAATGCACACGCAAATTGGTGTGAATTTTGCTTGATATTCCGACCACACACTGAACAAAACTTCATTCTCATGTCGGGTCGCGGAGCGTAAATACAGCCATTCTCATGGGTCGGGTCGCGGACACAATCGACTCGGGACTCGTTGACAGGGCTAGTAAAGTAGTGAGACAGCCGTGAATTATTCTAAGTCTTGTATTCGGGATCCGTATACAGACACCTCGGAATCGCTTATAGCCCGCCCGGATAATTCCGGGATTCACTAGTTAAGGGTTAAAGAGAAGAGATATGCTATGAAATGAAAAGCAGATATATACTAAAAACAATAAATAATACGTTAATAATATGCAGCGAAAGATTCCAATTAATCCAACAGAACCATGTTATATTGATGTCATTGGAAATTATATCATGAATTTTTATAATGGATTTTTATTGATGAAAACAATGATTTGTGAAACTTGTAAATAAAAAAATATGCCCAAATAAAGAGAACAATAATCTCCGATAAATTAATTAACAAAGTTTTACATACTGATAGTTGTATATATTATAATTTATAAGAGAATAGTTTTCTCTATTAAATATATTGCATTTCACGATTCTGTTATAAATGTGAATTACTTCACATTTTATGTATATTATACTTTGTAATAAAGATAGATCTATACCAGTAGAACTTATTCCTTTGATCTATGAGAGGTTATTAATATTTCCCTCAGAGTCCTATTTTTATGTCAACTTCAATTTCATAGTTCAGAATGTCTTTCTGTCTGTATTCTGGTAATAAAAAGGAAATCTTTCCACAGAGAGTATAACTAATTTTACCTATGCTCTTTACCAAGCAGCCCCATTATTGAGGTATTACATGTACACTTTGATATGAACTACTACTGTCATACTTATTATGTCCCCCAATAATTTTTTCGGGAGACATAATGTTTTCGCCTCCGTCCGTCATTCCGTTACTCCGTTATTCCGTTATTCCGTCATTCCGTCATTCCGTCATTCCGAAATGCTTTCTTTTCTGGGCCATATCTCAAAAACCGTTCAATATTTGTTCACGAAACTTGGTATGTGGTTAGACCGAGTGATGGAATGGTGCCTTTTGCTATTTTGGTTATTCTGAATTTTTTTATTTGTTCTGGTTTCCATGGAAACAATTTGAACTTAGTGCATATTGAGGGTAGGGTCCTTTTCCTACCTCTATCTCCAAAACCGTTCAATATTTTTTCACCAAACTTGGTATTTGCTTAGATCTAGTGATAGAGTTGTGCCTTTTGCTACTTTGGCTATTCTGATTTTTTTATTTTTACTGGTTTCCATGGCAACAATTTCAACTTAGTGCATATTGGGGGTAGGGACGTTTTCCAGCCTCTATTTCAAAATTTATCAAGTATTTCTTTACGAAAATTGGTAGGTGGTTAGACCGAGTGATGGAATGGTGCCTTTTGCTATTTTGGTTATTCTGAATTTTTTTTTTTTCTGGTTTCCATGGAAACAATTTGAACTTAGTGCATATTGAGGGTAGGGTCCTTTTCCGGCCTCTATCTCCAAAACCGTTCAATATTTTTTCACCAAACTTGGTATTTGCTTAGATCTAGTGATAGAGTGGTGCCTTTTGCTACTTTGGCTATTCTGATTTTTTATTTTTACTGGTTTCCATGGCAACAATTTCAACTTAGTGCATATTGGGGGTAGGGACGTTTTCCGGCCTCTATTTCAAAATTTATCAAGTATTTCTTTACGAAAATTGGTATGTGGTTAGACCTAGTGGTGGAGTGGTGCCTTTTGCTATTTTGGTTATTCTGAATTTTTTATTTTTTCTGGTTTCCATGGAAACAATTTGAACTTAGGGACCTTTTCCGGCCTCTATCTCCAAAACCGTTCAATATTTTTTCACCAAACTTTGTATTTGCTTTGACCTAGTGATAGAGTGGTGCCTTTTGCTACTTTGGCTATTCTGAATTTTTTATTTCTCGTTCTTAATGCAGTATTGAACTTAGTGCTTAGCATAAGTGAAAAATAAGGGTAATATGACTAGGTTGGATTGAAAGTTGGAGCGGGGGACATCACAGTGCATCACATGCACATATTTCTAGTGTTATTAATCATTTTATCATAGAAACTAATTATAAAAGTTTAAATTTGGATGTACAAATAAATTGTTGTTTGAATTGTACTTATTATATATGATTTTGCAATGTTTCCCTCTTATATATTAAAGGCGTTGTAGAAAAATGTTCTATCTGAAATAAAGTGATCTCATGAAAAGGTAAATAAGTGTTACCAATGGCTAAATGATACTCCGGAATCTATAAAAACAATTCTAAAACCAATATACATGTACAATTTGATATGATCTACATCTAATCATTTTATCATAGAAACTTATTATAAAAGTTTAAATTCGGATGTACAAATAAATTGTTGTTTGAATTGTACTTAAATAGTATGATTTCGTAATATATCACTCTTATATATATACAAAATGATTGTGTGTATATTCAGGTAAATTACCTTTAATTATTCAGGTAGAATTACCTTTAATTATTCAGGTAGAATTACCTTTAATTATTCAGGTAGAATTATTTAGAGTCATGATAAAACTTGTGATGTTACACATGCTCATAAAGTTGTAAATCGCCAACATATATTTTTAATAAGGAAACTGAATCTATATGGGACAGATTGAAAATATGCTCTACAATATTGTATTTCAATATGGCCCGGACTGATGGTGACTTTATTAAATCTAAGCATGGTGTTATGAAACATGAGTATGTATTTATATAGGTGTACATATTTTGTGATAATGAATTTGAAAATGTTTGTGAATGACAGTGTATTTATTAAACCTTCATGATATAGGGAATGTCATATGTTTTGTGATATTAAATTTCAATATGGCTTTGACTAACGATCGTTTTATTAATATGACAGGCTGTATTGGGGGAACATTGGCATGTAGTAATACAGGTATATGTCACATAAGTAATTAATACCAGCAGTGCCCTGGTAATGCTAAAACAACATGCAATGTGTATGTATACAGAATATTTATTAAAGTGTACAGCACATTTGGCGATAGAGTATTTATGAATAATTTATGATTTTGTCTTTGATTATTTTGTGCATTATTTCTGTAATTCTAATTTGTTTTTCTCAGTTTTCTGTATTTTTAGTCAATGAATATTTTGTTCTAAAATTTACGATAAGATTATCTTTGGAAAGACGAGGTTATTTTTGGATGATCAACTTCTTTATTTCACATTGAAATAAAGAAGTTGATCATCCATAAAATATGCTTGTCTTTCCACTACACCAACTTTTTTAGAATGCCTCTCAAACATTTGAAAATTATCTTTTATGTGATTTGTATATAAATGATGATGGATACATTAAGGAAAAGATTGTATTTGAAGAAGAAAACATTTTCTATCAAATATAACTGTCAGTTGTGCTCTGATTTATTTCATCTTAGAATAGATTAACAATTTGAAAAAATATAACAGGTAATTAATCTCTTGTTTGACACTTGGCACAATTTCAAGCATTGCATCATAACATACTGTCTGCTGCGCTGCCTTGTGTATAAACTGTTAACGGCACTCAGTTGCAGATTTCTTTTGGGGGGATACAGGGAATTTGAATTCCTTTTGTAAATTTTAATGTAAATTTTACTAGTCCCAATTTATTACTCCCAACATATGAACCTTACACACCTCACACCCTATTTGAAAATAACAAGATCTGACAATGGTTTCAATAATTCTTGTTCTGGTCAAAGGGAGGTAACTCTGTAAGAAATTGCATCTCTCTTAAAAACTGTCACATATTTTCCTATGATGCTTTTCTCCTGAGTTGTGTTAAGACAGAATAATTATGAGGAACTGTCAGTGGAGTTCAGTGTCATAAAGCTGGGTGTGAGGTGAGAGAAAAAATAATGCAATGGATAACACCTTTCCTTAGATTTTGAACAGTTTTCTCTCAAAAATTAAAATTTCTCCCTCTTGATGTAGAGGATTATTAGTATTTTGAAAATATACTGGTACCTATGTACATTAGAGAAGAGATAATGATCCATAACCTATTATAACTTATTGCTTTTGATAGCTATCTCATATAATGTTAAAGACGCCTTAATGTTGATTCTTCACAATTATTTTGTTTGGCCACAAGCAACTCTGTCATTAAAATGTTTTATTTGTTGATATTGTGCATTGGCTAAAGGGTTTTCTGCTGAAATAAAAGATTAAGATATAAGAAATTATACCAAAGTTAAGAAATGTGTTGTACCATACTTCTTATCGATAATCAGTGGATGATGACCTTAATAATCGATCATACACTTAATTGTCAATTCACAAATCTAGTGCTAATGTACAAAAAATTAGATAGTGAGAAACATGAAAGTTTTAGATCATAATCTATCTTTCATTTTGCTTATAAAAAATCGAACAATCAAACTAAAAAAATCAAGGTGCAGAACATAGTTTACACTTATCCTCCGACAATTAATGGAATAATCAACATAGCAAAGAAAAACTCAATCTTCTCCTGTTCCACAGTACTGAGAATTTAAATTCCGTTTACCCAGCTTTGAATTAAAGAGCCATCAAGGATGTTGATGAACATATCGAAAATTTTCCAACAATCTATCTCCGTGAAATAAATACACTTAATTTTCCCCAAATTTTTCCAACTTAAAATAAGCCGAGAAATTGCATTAATTAGTAAAGGTGTTTTCCAGCCTAAATATAGATTCAGTCTATTATTTTCAAGCACAAAGCATTATGGTCTAGATCACACACAGTAAACAAAGACACGAAAGAATAACAAAAATTATGACTGAGCAATGAAAGAAATCGAAATATATCATTTTTTAGGCGGTTATTTATTTACCATTTCATTTAATTATGTATGTGCTACAGATAATTGTTTGACCCAACTAGGTATTTTTCATAATTTTTATAATTAATGAGAGTAAAAATTTGTCATAATTTGCTGGTCTTATCTCAATAAAAAGTACATTAAACAGACGAATAATGTGTATATTCTCATGACATTTAGAAACATTGTTTGTAAAGCAATCATCACATTCAGTAATGTGTGACATGGGTAACTTGCAAGAGAGACACGTGCAGCACATGGGTTGTTATGGCGACTTGCGCTAGAGACGAGCCTTCACGTTTCGGAAGCGCTAACTGTTTGTGTAGTACGTATTACGCAAAAAAGGAGATTCTGTTTATATGACGTCAGATACCTTTAGCGCGCGCTAGTCGAAGTGGTACTTCTCTTTGAAACCAAATTTCATTACATTGTCGTGATATGAAAATTATATAACATTAAACAAATTATAGTTAAAAGATTTCTCTGGCGAATGACGTTATAAGTATATTTTCCAAAAATTTGAAACACTAACATCCTTGATGGCTCTTTAAGGCAGACGTTTAGTGTAAGGGCGTCTTTTCGAGGCAGGCGTCTATTTAAGGCAGGCGTTTAATGAAGGATTTACTTTATACAAAACTTAATCTTCACCTGTTCCACAGTAATTAGCGAACCAAAATGATGGAAGCTTCGGAAGATGAGATCGAGGTGATAGTTCAGAGTGTGCTGCCGTCGTCGGGGCCGCAGGGCAAGTTCCGCGTCAAGGTTCCTAGCAACTGCTCAGTGGAGGGGCTGATGAGGAGACTCTGCAAGGAAGCGAATGTTCCCCTCCTCCCTCACTATGTCTTCAAGAACGGCAAGAACCAGGTGTTACCGTCGCTGGAGACGCTAGACAATGTGGAGGTCACACACGGCAGTCTTCTACACTGGGCCGACGAACGTAAGTACATTTAACATATTGTGAAAATGTAAATATTACCTGTGTCATAAATAACATCTATGCACAGATGCAAATGATTTTTTCATGAATTTGTTGCTACATGAGTTGCCGTATTTTTATCTGTGACATCTTTAAAACGATGAGTATTGCTGATGGAAACTTCACACTAAGTGATGAACAAAATGATATGATGAAATATGCTGTGAAGAATAATTTTATTAAAATGTATTTAATTCAAATTAGAAATTAATTATTCTCATATCCAGAGCAAAATATCATAAAACAGTTTACGATCAAACATCGCTATTACCCGGTATGAAAATAATGATGTTGTTTAACAATAAATCTTTGTTGTCTCTATGTCGCCAACTTCAAGAACATAACAATGAATATCACTTCAAGCAAATGTCATCACGTCACAGACGGGGAATGTCACCCAAGTCTTCCAAAATCAAATATATCATCATGAGTTGATTAAAATGACAACTATAGAGACTTAATTATCTTATCTTTAAGTACACTAGATAATAGTCTATCAGCAATGTAAGATGATGCATCTAAAATGCTCTGATTCCCTCCAAGAACTAGTGGATTAATCTTGATTGGGTGAGGTGAGGTGAGTTGGGGTTTAACGCTGCTTTCAAGAGTATTCCACTTATATCACGGCTGCTAGTATTAAGGCTGGGAGAAAATCCGCAACGCCATGTGGCTATGCATTGCGGTGAAACCTGCGAGCAACAGCTGGAACTAGCGAACCATGGGTGGCACTACACTGAAATTCAGTGTAGCATTGCATCCAAACTTTACTGTGTGTAGAATAGTTCTCTATTGCAGACAAATTTGCCGTGCCCCTGGTAATCTTGATGGGAGGGCAATGCTTGATTTAATTTTGTGAAAATCTCAAAGTATTCTATTAAGTAAATGGTAAAGTTCTCAGTTTTTTAAATTGCATACAAAATATTGAATTATATAAAATACAATAGGCACGTATTATCAAGGAGACATTCACATAGTCTATAATTCTGACGAATGTCTCAGGCAGTCTAGAGCCACCTACCGGTACATGTGAAAGAGTATAATATTTTACTTGTAAACCTTTACAAACAACATTTTTTGGATAAAATTTATATAAGGTAATCCAAATCTAAATGAAAGTCCAATTTCCTTAAGCATTTGTCAAAAATATATTTTTGATATAAATAAACCAACACGCATATTACACAGGTTTCAAATTTAGACCTCAGATGATTGTTACAGAAACAACAACGTCTTATGTTGTTTCATCACAACATCCTGCCAAATGATTTGTAAAGCTATTGTATACAGAAGACCCTTGTCCCATTATAGAGAGCAGACTGGGTTTGTTTGCAATTACAAGCCGGTTGAACTCCAACATTTGAGCTATCTTCAAAGCCAGATCGCCTTATCGTTGTTTCGTGAGGCTGTTTGCTGAATAAACATGTGCAGCCGAGACGAAATAATGCAGAGACACTAAAATGTATTCGACCCATTTGGCAGGTGTTGCTTGATTAACTCTGAATCCTGGATCCTGAATTTATTATCTTGCATTTAGGTAACCGAAATATCAAGCATTTTTTTAACAGAAATTAAATAATTAGTATAAATAGAATCCACCTAATTATAGCCAAATAATGCAAACTATTGTTTTTTTTCAAGAATAAGCATATAATCTCTCTGTTTTATCTCATTACATAAAAATGAAGTAAGGGCCACTAGCTCGTCTGAAGCTAGCCCTTGTAAATTCCATTTTAATGTGAATTTAAATTTAGGAGAAGCTTTATATAAGTTTTTGTAGCCTCTTTGCTTATCCTTTTCCGTTGTACTTATCATAATTTCTTGTATGTTATATGTCTTTTGGAAATAAAATACTGTTTAAATCAATGTGAATTTCACAGTTTTAATTTAGACGCTATGTTTGTTGATTAAGAGCCTCTGAGATGACAAGTACTTGGTTGGAGGAGAGACAGCTATCTTCTATGCTTAGGACAGTGCTACTCAAAGCTACAATAACAGAACTTTGCATTAAAATGTTAAGGATACATGTTATTACTTTTTCCCCTGTTTCAGATGTGAAGGCGTCGACGACGGTTTCCTCGTTCTGCAATGTGTGGTGGTTTCTCTCCCTCATCTCATTCCTCATCGGAGCTGCCGGCCTCGTCGCTATCTGCGTCCTCAAGACCCGCGATGAGAACATCTCTTACAGCGTGAGTACCTAATTTATATAAATTGATTCAACCATAGCTGATATTTCCCTTGTAACCATTCACGAAGTTTGGCCATTTTATGCTTTCCTCATTTGGTTTTATATACATTGATATTTTATAACTCTTCATTCAATTTGTGATCGGAGACAGTATCATAGACTGATGCTCTCATGTTTCACCACAATACATAGCCACATTGATGTTGCAGGATTTATCCCTGCAATAATACTAGCAATAAGTGTAAGTCCTTTGGGTTATATTGTGATTAGGGACTTGATCATGAATTTAATATTCCTGTATATATATTTCCATATTTTATGATTCTGATTTGTAAATACTACCGGCAAAAAAATCATTGACTTTCCAATAACTTTTGTGAGATTTTTAAAACCCAGCATCATCCCTGAATTAGATTTTAAATGTTGCAAGTGTTTGACAAAATTGAGATTTATTTATCTGATAGATATTTTCAAACTAAGCTCCTCCTCATTTCAGTACGGCGTGGTTTTTGACGCTGGTTCCTCTCACACGTCCATGTATATCTACAAGTGGAACGGAGCCAAGCTTAATGAAACGGCCGTAGCGTCTCAGTTGGGAGACCCATTTACACTCAACAACTGTAAGTCATCTCAGACCTCCAATATCCTTATGCTTTATGTTACCAACCAACTTTATTAAAATCCGATTTTACGTGACAGCCATACCAAGTAACCACTGCTCGGTGGGATCATTCTCTTGCGCTTTTCTTTTTCTCCACCATGAAGTGGAAGGTGGATGTAAGTTCGAGATCCGTCCTTCCGTGCGTCGGTCAGACATAAAGGGAACAGCTTTTTTCAGAGACTGGATAACCAACTTTGGTGCGAGGCATGAGGGTATCAATACCTTGATGGAGTTCAAAAATGAGAAGCAGTCAATTATTTTTATCTCCTGTCGCCATTGAGGGAATGATTCAGAAACTAATTCTATCAATTCTGATTTTAAAAAAATTTCAATATCGTAATGATTCACAGTGTTTTACATTCATTACTTCTTCGTTAGAAAATCAAAATACGTAGTGGTGATCACGTTGCCAGATTGTGTTCCTTACGTCATCAGTCTTTATATATGACGTTATTATTTGAATATGTCCATAACCTTAGCCTTACAGGTGAATACTGAACACTACATCATATTTTCATTTACAAAAAGAAAGGCAGCCCAATTTTACTGAGTGAATAACTTCTCAAGGCTTTTGGTTCCTTTTGATTTGTACACAAGATTCAAGGATATATCGAAAGAATTTGGTTATTATCCCACCGGTATGTAATACCGTGGGATATAGTCATCGCCCCGTCCGTCTGTCCGTCCGTCCGTCCGTCTGTCCGTCCGTAATCATTTCGTTTCCGGAGCAGAACTCGAAAACCGTTCATGATATCTTTCTGAAACTTTGCATGTGTATTACCCACCAACTGAAGTGGTGCCTTTTGATATTTTCAGATTTCTGAAAATTTAATTTGTTTTCGTTTCCATAGAAACTTGTTGAATTTGGACTTTGTTCAGAGACAGGTTCGTTTCCAGAGCACAACTCCAAAACCGTGCATCATATCTTCCTGAAACTTTGCATGTGTATTATCCACTAACTGAAGTGGTGCCTTTTGAAATTTTCAGATTTCTGAAAATTTTATTTTTTTTCGTTTCCATAGAAACTTGTTGAATTTAGACTTTGTTCAGAGACAGGTTCGTTTCCGGAGCACAGCTCCAAAACCTTTCATCATATCTTCCTGAAACTTTGCATGTGTATTACCCACCAACTGAAGTGGTGCCTTTTGATATTTTTCAGATTTCTGAAAAAAAAAAAAAAAATTTGTTTCCTTAGAAACTTGTTGAATTTGGACTTTGTTCAGAGACAGGTTCTTTTCCGGAGCATAGCTCCAAAACCGTTCATCATATCTTCCTGAAACTTTGCATGTGTATTACCCACTAACTGAAGTGGTGCCTTTTGAAATTTTCAGATTTATGAATTTTTTCTTTCTTTTTCGTTTCCATAGAAACTTGTTGAATTTGGACTTTGTTCAGAGACAGGTTCGTTTCCAGAGCACAACTCCAAAACCGTACATCATATCTTCCTGAAACTTTGCATGTGTATTATCCACTAACTGAAGTGGTGCCTTTTGAAATTTTCAGATTTCTGAAAATTTTATTTGTTTTCATTTCCATAGAAACTTGTTGAATTTGGACTTTGTTCAGAGACAGGTTCGTTTCCGGAGCACAGCTCCAAAACCGTTCATCATATCTTCCTGAAACTTTCCATGTGTATTACCCATTAACTGAAGTAGTGCCTTTTGATATTTTCAGATTTCTGAAAAAAATTTTTTTTTTCGTTTCCATAAAAACTTGTTGAATTTGGACTTTGTTCAGAGACAGGTTGGTTTCCTGAGCACAGCTCCAAAACCGTTCATCATATCTTCCTGACACTTTGCATGTGTATTACCCACTAACTGAAGTGGTGCCTTTTGATATTTTCAGATTTTTTCTGAAAAATAATTTTTTTTCTTTTTCCATAGAAACATGAGAGGGATGTTGGTTGTTGTTGATTTTGACTGCTTCTGGAGCAGAAGTCTAAAACCCTTAACATACCTGAAACTCGGCATCTGGAATACCCACTAACTGAAATATGGTAGTAGATACACAAGATGTGTTTTACAAATTGTGTGGAACCGGTGGGATATGTCATCTTCTGATGACTCTTGTTATTTATACTCTTACCCTTCTCTTCATTCAGTTACTGGTATATCGGACTTCACGGACGACCCAAGTCAAGGAGAGGCTCTGATGAAGATGTCCCTTGGTAACGCCGAGAGCCGCATCCCGCAGAGCAACTGGAAACAAACACCCCTGTATCTCGGGGCAACCGCGGGCATGAGGATGTTAGAGTGAGTTTTCTCGTGTCAGTTATTCTAATGATTGATATTTTAGCTCTTGAATTAATTAGTCTCTAGTCATGCTGAATGGCCACTTAACGGGAATCAAATATTGTTAACTAAGGGAATAATTCGGAATTGGTCATTGGTTAAAGATACGATGATAACTATCCCAGAATATTTCAAGTTTCCGTATGTGAGTGGTTATAGAGGATATCTGTCTTTTCGTGACTAATACCATGTTTATCTCATCGAGTGAGGTAGAAATGTTATATTTTCACGAGTGGCGCAACCACCAGTGAAAATATATAACTTTTCTACCTCATGAGATGAGTTAAACATGGTATTTGTCAGGAATTGACGGATATTCTATTTATTATATGAGGTTATCTTTGTAATTTATACGTCCGAAAAGGGTCGTTTTCTCGCTGAACGGCCACTAGGAACATTCCGTAACCACAGCAACGCTGTGACATCATAAGCCAAATCGCGGCGTGAGATCATTGTTTTATGACATCAAATTATATCAGTCACTGTTCGCAGTTATTTTCACTGTAGCTTGATAGACAGTTTATTTCACTGATAAATCCTAGGATTTCATTGCTCGTCATATAATAAATATGTGTATTGTTGATGATGTTGATTGAGATAAGCAATCCATCATGGCTCGACCTCCATTTCAGCAAGGTGAATCACACAGTTGGAGAGGAGATTCTAGACGTCATCAGGAAGGAAATGTCGACGTACCCTTTCGTGTACAACGCAAGCAACGTGCGTATCATCAGCGGGGAGGAAGAGGGGGCATTCTCCTGGATCACCAGCAACTATATCTCTGGCATCTTCCATGTCGTGAGTTACCTCCCTGTCTCTGGTCTGTCAGATTTTAGCTTTGCTCGGAAATTGTAATAGCTATGTATTTAGAACCTTTGATAGAAACTTTATCATTATCACTAGTACTGGTATATCAAAGATTTATGGCTCTTGACTACACCTAGCCGTAAATAGGTATACCTCGTAAGGAAGACAACAATGCTTTAAGTTACTGCAACTATTGGTTGTAAACGTACATGCTCAATTGAGATTGAAAAAAGAGGGGTGAATAATGGGGACATTAAAAAATCAAGGGAAATGAAAGTGCCTTTAGCTGTTAATATATAATGTCACTTTACAAATATTTCTATTGATAATATTTGCATATAGCTCCACTAATGAGGAAATCTCTGCTAACAAAATTATATACAGTCAGGCCTCGATAATCCGAACGCTCCGTTTTTCATCAAAAACGTTCGGATAGTGAAATGTTCGGACTACTGAGTACTGAGGACTACTAAAGAGATTAGTTTGGTTACATCTTCCTACCGTTCAGAAACTGCGAGATTCGGATTATCGGTGGCCGGATTATCGCGGCTTGACTGTATGAGCTAGAAAATTTTACATATGCGCTACCATGTGTTACTTTCGAAATAAAATTTCTCATAAAATATTTGTATAGGTATGGCTATCGACTAGTTTTTTTAAATCATTCACATAATGACGTATCGTAGCATTTTTACTGTCGCTCCTTGCTGCATGACCTTTCTCCATCAGAAGAGACAGGTGCCCTTGTGAATCTGCTTTACTTTTGCTTAATATCTTCACTTTCACTTCAGCAACCAATGACAAACGTTCTGTCAGAAACAGTGGACAAAAAGACAAAAGGTGCTCTCGATATGGGCGGTGCGTCAGCACAGATAACCTTCATCCCGCAGGGAGATGTAGATATGCCTGCCAAGTACAGGTACTCCGTGGATCTGTACGGACGTCACTACACGCTCTACACACACAGCTTCCTCTGCTACGGTATCAACGAGGCACTGCGCAGATACAGGGCAGCTCTCGTACAGGTAGGTGATTAGAGTTAATTAACTCTCGTACAGGTAGGTGATTAGAGTTAATTAACTCTTCTACAGGTAGGTATTAGAGTTAATTAACTCTCGTACAGGTAGGTGATTAGAATTAATTAACTCTTCTACAGGTAGGTATTAGAGTTAATTAAATCTTGTACAGGTTAGATGTAATAACGCCTACAGTGACAATTGCCTACGGGGATTAATAGCTACAGTTTGAGTTGTGACAGCGATACGCTTACCTGCACACAAGTGAACTGTTCCGATCAGTGTGAACTAATGCCTACAGTAGAGAAGTAATAACACAAGCTGAGGGATTAGTGGAGCAAAGAGCAAAAAGCTTAAGAACAACTGTCATGAAACTGCTATAGAAATTTAATTTACTGTGTAGGTAAAGCTTTCTCAGTTATTCCATTATCAATACATCCACCTTTATCAAGACATTAGTGTTCAACTTTAAAAAAGTCATTAGATAGAAACTTATATCAACGCAATTATTATTTCAAGAGTCAACATTTCGAAAAGATTAATATTTTATAGGAGAGTATATTGTTGAAACATCTTTTTAAAAAAAATACTACATATCTATAATCTCAATATATGTTTAAGGGAAGGACACTTTTCAGAACACCAAAGTCAATATTTCACTAAATTCAAAATATCTTTTTCAAAACCAAAATGTCACCAAGTTCAACATTTTATATATTTTAAACTTCGCAATAGTCAATAAATAATTCAAAGTCATCATTTCACTAAAGTCAATATGTGATCAAAGTCAACATTTCACTAAGTTCAAAACAATCTTTTTCAAAGTCAACATTTAATTTAAATTAGACTTTCACAAAAGTCAATAAATATTTTCAAAGTCGACATTTCACAAAATAAATACTTGATCATAGTTAACATTTCACTAAATTCAGAATATCTTTTTCAAAGTCAACATTTTATTTAAGTTAAACTTTCACAAAAGTCAATAAAAATATCCAAAGTCAACATTTCATCAAAGTCAATACTTGATCAAAGTTAATATTTCACTTAATTCAAAATCCCTTTTTCAAAACCAACATGTCACCAAAGTCAACATTTTATATAAGTTAAACTTTCACAAAAGTCAATAAATATATTCAAAGTCATCATTTCACTAAATCAATATGTGATCAAAGTCAACATTTAACTTAATGCAAAATATATTTTTCAAAACCAAAAAGTTCAACATTTCACACATTTTTGTTTTAACTGTAGGTATTAGTCCACAAAATAACGGGTCATTCCACTTTGATGAAAGGTTGAAGGATGTTAAAATCAGAACCACTGGTGCATAAAGTTGTTTGTTTAAGACTGTAGGCGATTGTCCCTGTAGGCGTTAGTAGACTCCACCGTCCCGGTAGGCGTTAGTAGACTCCACCGTCCCGGTAGGCGTTAGTAGACTCCACCCTTGTACAGGTAGGTGGTTATAACTAATTAACTCTTGTACAGGTAGGTGATTGATGTTAATTAACTCTTGTACAGGTAGGTATTGGAGTTAATTAACTCTTGTACAGGTAGGTATTGGAGTTCATTAACTCTTGTACAGGTAGGTGTAAGAGTTAAGTAAATCTCGTACAGGTAGGTGATTGGTGTTAATTTACTCTTGTACAGGTAGGTGGAGAGACTACCTGTAATCAATCAAAGGGCACTACCCTTTATGAGGGAATGCCTGTTTTATCTTACTGTGAAGTGGGTTGACATCCACATGAACAGAGCACTTGTATATCAGGAGACATGTTTTTAAGATGAGGTTGCAAAATTTCTAACAGCGAGGGGGTGTTAATTTTGTTGATCACAGAAAGAATATAGGTCCTAAATCCAGGAATTAACTATACCCCACGATGTTCAGTTTCATCTAATAGCAGAGAACCGAGTTCTGCAGGTGTCCATATGAGCACATGTTCTTCTCTTAATCAACTTACATGTTACAGTTAGAGATGATCTGATGTCTGGTGAACATCCAAACTTTGGCGCCGCTAATGGCTGCAATACTGCCGAAGCGGCGTTAAACAATAACTCACTCACTCACTCCAAACTTTGAGAAACCGATTTCTCCCAATAATGGTGTAATGTTTCTTCCAGACCCAGAACTTCAGCTCCACTATAGAAGACCCCTGCGCCCCTCGTGATTGGACGACCACACTGAAATCGGCAGACATCTTTGAGGCGCCGTGTGTGAGCGGACATCACGCGGAACAGACGTTTGGGTCTCGGATTATTCATGATGAGGAGGAAACTCAGGCATGTGACGTTCAGTGTTTCTTGTGATCAGTTAACCCTTACCTAGATAGCCTATCTATAGCCAGTGCCCAATCCAGGATATACTCTCTTTGTTAAGGAGATGTACAAGCGTAATTCCTGTAAATTGGCCATTCAGAATGGTAGAGCACCTATAATAAAATTAAGAAAGATTCCAAGATCAGCAACTCTTTTACTCCCAAATGAATCTGAATGTATCACAATGTGTTATTTTTGCAGGTGTCAGAGTTCACATTCCACGGTACCAGCAACGTCAGTGAGTGTCAGAGTTTCGTCCCCGACATGTTGTTCAACTTCTCAGCTCCGTGTGCTCAACCCCCATGTTCCTTCAACGGAGTCTACCAGCCACCCGTCATGGGCGACTTCTACGTGAGTCTTTAACCCTTCTTTCCCTCATAGACTTTCTAGGATTGTTCCCTGTGTTGTGATTCCTGATTGGTCACTCAGAATACTTTGGAACTTAGTAATTGGACAGCTGAAGTGTTCATTTTCAGTATACATCACTGGACCATGTCTGTTTATCTTATAATGTCCCTTCAATTTGAAAATTGCATTTAGGTGTTGATATATGTTATACCCAGGGATGCATAAATCGGTCTATTTGCCAGACATGTCCGATTGTGAATCCAGTTTGTCCGAATTGAAAATTGACCTGTCAGACATTTGAAAAGTCAGCTGACCGATTGAAGAAAATCAAAGGAAAACTTAACAAACATGCCTAACAAGCATTAAATAAAGGCAAACCGCCCTGCTTGTGTCGGTCATAGATTCTAATTAATTGTTTATGAAATTGAAAACACATCGAAAGATGAAATGTTCGACTGGCAAAAATTTGAATCTGCAACCCTGGTTATACCAGAAGACATTTTTGTGAGATAAACATAATAAACATTTAACCTTTTATCTGAACACTATGAACATCAAAATCAACAGCCAATCAATCTAGAAATACATGCCATTTAGATAGAGAACAACTTGGGATCTCACTAGCTGCAATACTTTTCCAGTGTTGAGTCCATTAACGAATTCAAACCCACACCCTCAGAGTCAGACACCCATCACCAGCACTGACTGTCCAAACAGCTTATCTGCATATATATTTCTTTTCCAGGCGTTCTCCACCTTCTACTACGTGACCAACTTCCTCAACTTGACCGACCCAAAGACCGACACGTTCAACTTGACTGATTTTCAAGACGCAACCACCGAGTTCTGCAGTAAAGATTGGGACGAGGTTTGTATGACATACATAGATGTTTAGTAGAACATGTTATGAAGAGGAGTACCTAGAAGTTTTATTTAAAATATTATCTCTTCACCTGGAATATTCTCAGCCAGTATTCTACTATTTAATGTACGCAGCTGACATGGTAGACTCTGAACAATGTGCTAATAGCAAGTCGTATATTTTCACAATATTTTAAATTATACCATAAGTGAACTTCTTACTACAGTCCGTACAACTTTCTCTGTAGTGTGAATAAGATAAAAGAAGATATATGATATTTTATGATGGATTGCTGGTGAAAATCTTTTATCCATCAATGAACAATTCCCATTATAACTTATATTGGTAAACTGGGCTCTTCAGAGGACGATGTCATGACGTGGCAATGTTCTACTTTTGATGGAGGAGGGAGTACCAACCAAACAAGGACAAATCCATTGCTTAAACAATAAGAGGTTCAGTTATTTATGTTTTGAGCTGCTTTATTTGGCACCTCAGTCCTGTTATACTGTTTATGATGACGAGAATTGTCTATGATAAGTTGATTTCACACAGGTGAAGAACATGCCTGCTGGTAAGAAGTCGGCCATCCCGAGCTATTGTTTCCAGAGTAACTTTGTTGACGTCGTGCTCACTCGCGGCTACGGCTTCAACGAGACCAACTGGGACAACCTCCATTTCGTAGAGAAGGTAGGTAACTCATTCCCGCCCCACACTGAGCATGAGTTGAGAGACTTATTGTGTCACCCTGGGTAAGTGACCGTATTCAAAATGTGCCACTCTCCACCCAACTTATAAAATTTACTTACCCGGTAAAATTATTTCTGTATTAGCTGGATGAGGGTTAATTATCTCTGTCCCTGTCTGTGTAATAAGAAGACCCAAATTATTTCTGTACTAGCTGGATGAGGGTTAATTATCTCTGTCCCTGTCTGTGTAATAGGAAGACCCAAATTATTTCTGTATTAGCTGGATGAGGGTTAATTATCTCTGTCCCTGTCTGTGTAATAAGAAGACCCAAATTATTTCTGTACTAGCTGGTTGAGGGTTAATTACCTTGTTTCTGTTGCAGGTTGACAACACGAAGGTGGGCTGGTCCCTCGGCTTCATGCTCAGTAAAAGTAACGGACTTCCTGTCAACTTGCCGCAAATATCGTTATCAACGGTTACATTTGTTCTGCTGGCAGTTCTCTTTGCAGTGTTCATACTCACTGCTATAGGCTTCGCTTGTCACGCTAGACTTTACAAAGTTGCCAAGACGAAACGGAAGTATTCTCGTCTCAACGAGTACGGAAGCCTGTGAAGAGAATGATGTTGTAGTTGTTTGCTCTCTCAGTTTGCCAAGAATATCAGGTTGATTTTCCTTAAAGGATTTTCAGATAGTTTGATTGTTTTTAGGTTGATATGCCTGAAAGGTTTTTAGAATGACATTTTGTTTTTGAGTAACTATAGCTTTATACGTTGAATGTCAGACTGTTACAGTGTTCAGACAGAGATTTGGTTTTCTTTTGATGAGATTCAAAATGAATTCTAGATGATCGGATAAAATCATGCCAATTCATTTTCTAGTAGCCATTTAAGATTTGTGGTAAAAGTAATTGTTCAGTGATTGATTTCAGGAACAGGTTCCTGTGGAATTTCTGCTATCCTCTGAAAAATAATGATTTGCATCATTCATATCAGAGATTATTACCCGAGGAAGTGTTTCATATGACTTTAACAAAATGAGTGTGCATTTTTTTATTGCCCGAGTGAGAGAGAGGGTTATACATAAATTTGCAGGAGTTTCATAAAAGTCATATGACACACTTTCAAGTGTAATAATTTCTTTATTACTCATTCTATTCCAATTGATTCACATTAAAATGTTCAGGAAACGGCCCACTTCTCTTACGGAGACAAGCAAGAAATACGGGAAGTTGCGGTGAAAGAGTGGTTGCTTGGCAATCATGATATGTGCACATGTGCTCATATCAATAATATTAACTCAGTTATTTTCAACCATATGGGTAATAAAGGATTGTCACATGCCAGCTATAGCATTCCAATTGAAGATAGTGTTTCATCTTAAAGTCTAAAAAAATTTTGAACATATATTTATAAATGTGAATTAATATTACTGGTTGATTTACTTGTACCATTTGCGTATATCCAGTTTTAGAATTCCAATATTTCTTCACATATACATGGCACAGTGAGCTGCTGTCAAGATTATATTGTTAGTATTATTGAAGGAAGGCTGCAAAACAACTAAGCGCAAAGTGGAACAAGCTGACGATGGCTGGTACTGCATAGAATTGCGAGAATTTCATGCATGTAGAATATCTTGTCACAGCAGTCGGCAAGCTCTTTGTTGAATTCAACCTCTCCTCCAGGTTCTTGATTGAACACTCAACCCACTGAAGCCCTCTCTGGATCCGCCACTGTGTGTTGTGAACTTTCACCACTCGTAATACGCTTAGTACAGAGAATAATCCATGTATACCTGTGAATTGTGTATTCGCCATGTCTTTCAATGCTGTTATGTGTGTGTGAGAGAGAGTGAGTGTGAGTGTGACAGACTTTGCGTGATATATAGGCCTGCTCCTTTCAAAATATCGGTTCTTGTTCCGAATGTCCGACACATGCGCGAAGTGAAAGGAGTGACTCCGAACACTGTTCTGTGTGTGCGAAACATGTTCTATTGCTTGGCGGCTTGCACCTGCTTGTTGTTGGAATGTTCCGCATGCCTAGAACAGTGTTCGGAGCTACTCCTTTCAGTTCACACATGTACCGGACATTCGGAACAAGAACCTGGCAGTGAAAGGAGCAGCTCTTTTTTATTTATGTCATGTTTTTGCCATGATTTGTATTGAACGGTCACTGCTTCACTCGTTCAAATTATTTAGATTTTCCTCATTACTAATTATTGTGGATTCTATTCTTGTTAGTAGTTCTTTAAATTGCGTTCATTCAGGATGTACTTGTGCCAAGATTACGAGAGGTGATTGATACATAGTGAGCCCCAAATAGAAAATCGTGCAACTTCAGGTACAGTTTGGGAACTAAGGGGTATTCCTGCATAATTCTGAGTCATTTGATGAAAGCACATCAGTGCGACAGGTTACCACCATCAACAGATGATGTTTGTAAACAGAAATGGACAGCATCGAGGCACGGGAAGAAAAATGGGTTGAACACTGGCCATCGATGATGCTGTGGTTGAGACATTAGGTATCGAAGACGAACCACACCCAAGTCATCCTAAGAGGTCAACAAAGCTAAGATAGTAAAACAAATCCATGATCTGACGCTGATGCAGATACCAGAAGAGAGCTCATTCCATTATCACTAGGGAAATTTTGGCTCAATGGATGAAAAGTTTAAACTTCTTTACCTCCTACTGTAATCAACAGATCCAGCTTCATTAGACCCCCATCTAACTATGAAGATTTTACTCCTGTAGGCATTTTGATTCTGACAATCTCTATTTGTCGGACTAGCTGCATATCAATCACCCCTTGTACACTTATTTTATACATTTTCTTTAAAGTGTTTTCCTTACAACCCAGGTTTTTAAAAACAAATCTTGATATTTCTGATACGCAACTTTGTTTTATTTTTTGATGTGCCAATGCGTTTTGTCATCTCTACTTAATTTACAGAGCATGTCCTACAATGTATGTATTTGTTTTATCGGTTATTATGATTTTACTTACAACATTGATTCTTTCACAAGTGTATGTTATTTTTGTACTCTAGTTTTTCAAACATGGCTGATCATTGTTGAAAGTATCCTCAACTGAAGTCACAAATTTCATTTGAAATATTTCCATACATGTCTCCCTCCGGTATCTCAAAATTATCAACCCAGCTAGGAGAAACCTTCTAAATGAAAATCTTAACATCTGAAGAATACTATTTCCTCTCCACGTTGATAACTCAAGTCATATCTTCCCACAGAACTTCTGTTCTAACATGACAGTTTTCTTGTGAGCTAAAGAGAACCCTAATTGTTTGCCATCAAATCCAGCTGTGCAAACTGACAATTAGAACAGAAGTTACATGAAGAAATGACTTGATTAACCTCTGTGGGATGGAGGAATATAGAAAAACTGTTTTGAATTTATCCTGTTTGGAAATACAAAATTTAGTATGTGAGGTAAAATGGTTTTCGAAAGAAATGAACTTTGTTTGGGGTCAGACTGTAAAATTCATATAAGTATATAAATAAAAGACACACAGCTTTTTTTTTTTTTTAAAGTCTACACCAGAAAGAATGGAGTCAAGGTGAGGATGTGTCTTCGCTTGTTTGTCTTACATAGATGGTTAATATATTAACTTATATACGGTCTACTGAGGATTTTGTCGTCAAACATTTCTCCATAATAAAAGTACAATCACATGCTTATTGAATTTGTTCACCAGATGTCACAATTGTATTGTTGAAAAAATTATGTACAACGTCGGACATGAAGAGTACATTGCTCCTGAAAGATATGTACAACTGCGGAAGTTCAAGGAAATTAAACTATGAAAGGATGATGTATTGCTTTGTTTTCATTTCAATTGGCTTTAATTCCATGGAATCCATTCTCTGCATCCGACTGTTTGTGGGAGGAGAATGCCATTACTCCCTTTAAATTTTCTATCCTAACCTCTGTTCTACTCGACATTCGGTTGCAAAAATGAAGTGTCCTGATTGGTTGCAATCAGTCATAAACATGCTGATAAATAAAGACCAAATTGGAGACAAATACCAAAAATAGGATATATGCTAATCTTTGAAGCCACACAGTCGACATGGCTGCTGAAAGATGAGTTTTCATTGGTTAAGAAGCAGGAATACAGTATGAGTATGCTAGGGAATTTTGCTGGAGTCAAGAAATTAAGGAGATGTAAATGTTAGGATTGGAAATCTGAAAGGAAGAGAATGCTGCAGTGGCGGATCCTGAGGAACCCTCAGTGTTCGGTGTAATCTTATTGGTGATAAAAACACCTTTCAAACGATATTCGCTGTTGATTTTGTTAGGTCATGGTAGAATAAATATAAACCGAATGTTTGAAAATCAGAGACATATTACGCTGGATCAATCAAAATCTTGGTGACCTCCAGTACTGTTTTCATTTAATAGGTACTTGGGCGAATATCCAAGTGAAAACGGTATGTGATAAAAAGAACCAAAAAGAGTCTGATGACGAGGAATTTAATACAAAAGTGTATCACAAGCATAAATAGCACAGTAATGGAGCACATCTGGATTCACAAGAAGCAGACGTGAATATTTTGGGCACAAGTTGAAATGACAAATAAACATGGCCACCTCCGTCTATAGCAATTTGTTCTAAATAATCAAGTGAACAATTCTTCAATGATCAGCATAAATCATATCCACCAAACAAATCCTCAGACAGTGGCAGGAAGAGTTATGCCAAAATTCATTGAAAACTCTCGAATCATCTTTAGATTCAAGATGTCCGCCATATGTCAAGCAGCAGACGTGACAAGGGTTGAGATGTAAATAGATATTTAGAGCACTTTACGATGTCTATGATTGACGACCTCACATTGGTCGACCTCGACCACGTCCCATTGGTGGTCGACCACCTGGGGCGCCCCCTGCCTCGGAGCGTGGATTCCGGATTGTTTCATCTACAGACAGGATGAGACATGTGGCTTCGATTGCGGCTGTGATGGCGTTGATCTTGACGACAGAGGGTTCCCATACAAACTGTTCGAAGTTGTCCGATATGTCTTCTTGTAGGATATTCACTCCTTGCCACATGCCGCCTGCATTAGAAATAGTTGCATAAATTTCAGAATGTTAAAGCAATATGAATATTTGTCATTTAGAGCATATTGACCAAAATTGTTGCAAAGATATGAATAAAAACAGATATAGCTCAAGGCTTTGGGAATTTGAATTATTACAGTATCACATTAGGAAGACAACAACTGTTTTGTATACCTTAACACTATTCAAAGAAGACTAAGTCTAAATGTTTTCTTCAACGAAATAAAAATTTAATATATTAACCATTAAAGTGAGAGTTAATGTTTAACATTTTCCAAGCTGACACTTGAAACAAATGACAGAAGCAAAGAAGAAGAGCAACTTTTCAAGTGAACTAAAACCTACCCTGTGCATGGCACTGCCTGAGTTTGTTGAGGATGTTGGTAGCATCGAAGCCGGCGTTGTTACACAGTTGACGAGGGATGATCTCCAGAGCCTTGGCGAGGGCGGCTATCAGAAGCTGCTCCTTGCCGGCGATATTGTGAGACTGGTTGCGTAGGAACTTGCTCAGCTCCATCTCGATAGCACCCCCACCTGGTGGACAGAATCCAAACTTGTTTAAATTCAGTTGGCAAATGTTAAGAATAATTTCTGCTCTTAAGACTGAACTGAAGACGTAAACACAGTAATGTCAAGCATTAAGTGGGTGTAAAGGCTCTTCAGTCAGGGAATCAACAAAATAATTTTGTTGGACAGTTAACAGCATGATGCCACTGCAAACAATCCATAATGTCTGCATCCTTTTTTTCAATCAAGTCTTCATTTGTCAAAACTGGATGAATTTTATTCCTGATGACTCTCTTCAGTTGCAACAGCTTACTCAGTGCCTGGTAATTTCCTATCATGAAGACATCTGGGCCCTTTCAGAAGACTTTTATCCTAAGAATGCATAACTCAGCTTCAGAAGCATATGAGATGGTTTTTAGAGCAGCTAGCCTACATCAGTTGGAAGGATACTCATGTAGTTCTTTTCTCACCTCTATCCTTACATATGTGAGCAATGCAAACAAGAAAAAAGTGAGCATGGCTCACATACCCCCGTCATCCGCTATCCGTCCATTGGGAATTATAGATGTGAAGGTTACTATGTTTAAAAAAAAGCTTCAAGCATCATAAAAATAATTTTAGGAACTGACTGTTATTACAAAATTTAATTCACCCAGATGTAATATTTTTTAGGTAACTTAATTTTTCCCATTAGGGCATCACACCGTTAATTTGTACCAAGTTCAATTACAGATTCAAGGGCAAGGGCAAGGGCAAGATGTAATAGTTTCCGAGAAAACTTGTCCCCATTGGAGCATCACAGTTCTTTTGGTTCTAAGTTCAATTTCGGATTCAAGGGCCATAACTCCGAAAAAAATAATATTTCGGAACTGGTTTTCGAACTCGATGAAGAGTATCAACTGGACTACCTCCATATTAAATTTCATTCACCTAGATGTAATAGTTTCTGAGAAAACTTGTCCCCATTGGAGCATCACAGATCTTTTGGTTCTAAGTTCAATTTCGGATTCAAGGGCGATAACTCCGTAAAAAATAATATTTCGGAACTGGTTTTCGAACTCGATGAAGAGTATCATCTGGACTACCTCCATATTAAATTTCATTCGCCTAGATGTAACAGTTTCTGAGAAAACTTGTCCCTATTGGAGCATCACAGTTCTTCTGGTACGAAGTTCAATTTCGGTTTCAAGGGCCATAACTCTGTAAAAAATAATATTTCGGAACTGGTTTTCGAACTCGATAAAGAGTATGGTCATGAGTACTCACAACCAAAATTTCATTCACCTAGGTTGAACAGTATCCGAGAAAAGTCCAAAAAGTGACGTTTCCATGGAAACGACAAAAAATATCAATCTCAGAAAATTGAAAATTGTCTGTGCGCGATCGGAAGAACATGGTTAACATCTGTACAAAGTTTGGTTGATGTAGCTTAGACGGTTTTTGAGAAAATTGACCGGACGGAAGGACGGACGGAATGACCGCTATATACCCCCGCTTACTTCGTAACGGGGGTATAATAATCTTAAATGCATAGGGACTTTCAGAATTCTCATGGCATCTTACATTTCAAAGGATTATCAGAATTCTCATGGCATCTTACATTTCAAAGGATTATCAGAATTCTCATGGCATCTTACATTTCAAAGGATTATCAGAATTCTCATGGCATCTAACATTTCAAAGGACTATCAGAATTCTCATGGCATCTTACATTTCAAAGGACTTTCAGCATTCTCATGGCATCTAACATTTCAAGAAGAGCTAAAAGACAGATCTATTACCAGCTACTACAGCATCATTCTTCATGGCTCTCCTGACGATCATGATGGCGTCGTGTAGAGAACGCTCTGTCTCCTCCATGAACTGTTCCGCTCCTCCTCTCAGGATGATTGTACACGTCCTCGCCTGGGGGCAACCTTCGAACAGGTTGTATCTGCAACACAATGGTGTAGTGTTAGAACATTTGGTATACATGAGTGCTTAAAGCCTGGTGAAATTCCTTCACTCTCGGCCTTGTGCCACAATGAAATAAAGTGCATTAATTCTTACTTTATCCAATGTGTGATCACAAACATAACAAGCAGACAGAGTCGGCCATATCCCCCGCCATGTATGAATTTTGATTATATTTATGCATTTTGAATATATAATGCATTTACTTTCTATATAGCAAAAGGCACATCTAGACTACTTGGTTGATACTTGTACAAAGTTTCAGCAAAATATATTGAATAGTTTTGAAGTTTGAGGCCAGAATATAGTTTTCCCTCTTCTTGGTTCTAAGTCCTGACTGTTTGCATTCGTAAAAAAAAAAAAAAAATATTCTCAAATTTCTATATAGCAAAAGGCACATCTAGACTACTTGGTTGATACCTGTACAAAGTTTCAGCAAAATATATTGAATAGTTTTGAAGTTTGAGGCCGGAATGGAAAAGCCCGGACGGACAGACGGACGGAGCTCATTTCTATATCCCCCCGCTTACTTCGTTGTGGAGGGGGATAATTAATTCTTCACTATTTAAATGGCATGTACTTAAAAAGAATTTTTTCCTTATGTAATATCAATCACATCCTTGATATAACGCACCTTTCACCTCCGATCTGGACCTCTTCAAAGGTAGCACATGTACCAAGCACGTCCGCCGTCAGCTGCTGTACCGATGTCTGTATGGAACCTCCACACGCTTTCATCGTACGCTTGAGATCCTCGTCCGGTACCCGACCAGCACAGAACATGTCTCTGCAAAGATTCACGTACACATTTCTTGATAATACGTTAACTAAACCGCACAAATTTATTAAGCCCAATCTTAATACCTGGGCAACAATAGAAAGTTAAGTAGAGTTCCAAAGTTTACTTGCCACTGGGAAAGCATTTTATATTTTCACTTGCCTAGGATTTTTAACACTCTGCCATGAAAAAGCTTTAGTTATTGTCTTTATATTACATTAATTTTATTAATTTTTTACAAGGATTTTAATAAATATTTGTATCAATGGTAAGTTGTCCACAGAGAGACATGATTAGTATTGTAGCTGCCCTAAATAGAACGTTGACTGTACTCAACCATTTCAACTCAATTCATAAGCCCTGACTTCACAATTCCATTAGTTATCAGTATTTCACCTGTCGGCAAAGTACTGTGTAGCTACATCTCCGATGGGCAGTTTGGACAGCACAACTTTGGCTCCGCTCTTGTGAATCTTGTCTAGTTTGTCGTACAGTATGTTCCACTCTGCATCAACTATAGACTGGTACTCCTGAAAAATGTACATTAAACTCATAAAACTAGAACAGATCTGCAAGGCCTAAAGCAGTCAGTTATGGAGACTGGCAAGAGTTATGCCTGGCATTGGGAAGTTGTGGATTATAATGAAAATAGAGGAGTCTGTCAATACTACAGGTTGATACCAGAAGCTGTAACTACAAATTGCAGTGTGAACGATACAGCTAAAACTAATTGCAGATCTTTCTAACTGAATACCGTATCCTTGAAGCTCACCTCGACAGAGTCTACCCTGACTTCAGCATTGTCCTTCTCAGCCTTGAGCTCAAGCTCCACGTTGAGCAGAGCCAGTTTGGGGTTGAGGTACTTCTTCCTCTGCATCTCGAACCCAGCGTAGCTGAACGTCTTCTTGAAGGCGACACCCGACACAAGCATCGAGTCCTGAAGGGAGAAATCAGTCATACTTCACTGGTCTCCCGATTTTAAAAGCGCCTAGATCTTAACTCCCATTATGGCCCATTTAATTATTCACTCTAATTATTGCAATTTGACCGACATATCTCAGTGTTAAGGGAGTCTCTAGACATTGAAATTGATTTTATAAATAACTGGTCGACAAACTTATAAGAGGCCTTGTAATCAGGATAGTTTCAATTTCAGTTTTTTTTAAAAGTTTGCCCGACAGTAAATCTGGGTCGCACTTGATAGGCAGAAATTCAACTGAAAATTATTAACACTATACCTATTGTTTGCCATGTTTTATCTATAATACAAATAGCAGAACCTTCTATTGTTTATATTGTATGTTACTCAACCTACCCCAAGACCTCCACCCTGTACTTTCTTGATTCCGATCATGTTAAGGGGAAGTAACTCATCCAGATTCATGACAGCATCAACCACCATCTTGGAGAAGAAGTCTTTCTGCGCAGCCACTAGTTTGGAACTGAGAGATGTTGCGGCACATTTCTCTAGTAGACTTCTCTGTTCACTGAAAGCATAAATATTACAATTTATATATCAATATTACAAACACGTTTCACAAGATCCAGTCTAATTTGGGAATTTGATATAGCGACAGACCCATGGTAATCGAGAGAGGATAGAACCACAATCAACACATGGATTATCCAGGACAAAAAGCTTTAAGAAAAATGTTTTAAAGAGCATTTACTTTTGAAACAAGTCACTGAATTCTTGCTTTGATCTCTATTCTCTATTACAAACTGGAAAAGGTTTTGGTTTCAATATTTATAATTTTTGGCAATTGTCACAAATTGCATTCAACACCTCAGGAACATCCATGTTTAGTATCAGCACAAACACTCTGTACGGCTACCAGGTTGTCATCACAGGTGCTTTACATATCTTCAAATAAGATTTAATGAGACAAAATAGTAGTTTCTTTGACAACAATTTGAACAAGATTTTCATTTTTCTTTAACAGTAACGTCTTTGAGCTCTACAAGACTTGAGCTGCTGAGCGAGTTTCAATACCAATGTCAAATTATTATGTGAGACCATAAACAGAAATCCAATCTTGTCAAAAAGATAATTTAAGACTTGCTATTTACTAATAGACCATACATCGATATTGTGTTATCTGCACAAATAGGTTTCTATCATGCCACTTCTCAGTTCTGATATACAGATAAAATACTTTCATAGTAATGAAATCTCTTGAAAGTCAACAAGGGTTTAGTGAAAAGTCACTTTAAATTTCTGGAAATATCCATGTGGTCAAATACAAACAGATTTGTTGAAGGGATACACTAGGCACCTCAGGTACATCCAGTTTGGTATCAACACAGACACTCTGTACGGCTACCAGGTTGTCATCACAGGTGCTTTGGATATCTTACAAATAAGATTTAATGGACAAAAAAGTGGTTTCTTTGACTACAATTTGAACAATATTTTCATGCTTCTTCAACAGTAATTTCTTTGAGCTCTACAAGACTTGAGCTGCTGAGTGAATTATCATACAAAAGTCAAATCATTCTGTGTGACCAATTAACAGGAATTTGATATTGTGTTATCTGCACAAATAGGTTTCTATCATGCCATTTCTTACATACACTTAAACTATTTTCAAAGTAATCTATTAAAAGTCAACAAGGTATTGGTGAAAGGTCGCTTTCAATTTCTGGAAATATTCATGTGGACGAATACAAATAGATATGTTGAAGGGATACACTAGGCACCTCAGGTACATCCAGTTTAGTATCAACACAGACACTCTGTACGGCTACCAAGTTGTCATCACAGGTGTTTCCGATATCTTACAAATAAGATTTAATGGACAAAAAAGTGGTTTCTTTGACTACAATTTGAACAAGTGTTTGCCACTAACATGGCAATGTCCCCGGCACTAATACGAGTTTAGCAAGACACATCATTTATCAGATATTTTAAGACTTGCTATTGGCTAACAATAGACCATACATCGATATTGTGTTATCTGCACAAATAGGTTTCTATCATGCCAGTTCTCAGTTCTGATATATAGATAAAATACTTTCATAGTAATGAAATCTCTTGAAAGTCAACAAGGTATTAGTGAAAAGTCACTTTCAATTTCTGGAAATATTCATGTGGTCGAATACCAACAGTAGGGTTGGGTACCACGAACATTTCAGTACCGCGGTATACCTATTTTTTTGCTCAAGTACCACGGTATTTACCACGATATACCGTGCTTGAAATGAATAGGATTAGGTTATGTATAATATACAGGTAGAATTGTTCCAGATGTCTTTTTATTCAGAACTCAGTATAATAGAACACCAAAGATGAAAAATTCAAAAGTAGATAAAATCATAACTATCATTTCAAGTTTTTCTTAAGGAATATCAGGATATCAACATGCAACCAATCAGTTAGCAAATTGCAGACACTTTCATTAGAGATGTATTACATTCAAACTACATCAGATAACAACAGTTTAAAGAACCATTTAAAGAATAGTTACTTTTATTAGTAAGATATTAAATTTTCTGACAAATATCATTCTGTAAAAGGTAATTTTTTCTAATGATAAAAACCCCAGTTTTCTCCAACGTACCACGGTACGTACCACTTGATCGAAAAACCACGGTTTTCCGGTATACCGGTAAAACCACCCATCTCTAACCAACAGATTTGTTGAAGGGATACACTAGGCACCTCAGGTACATCCAGTTTGGTATCAACACGGACACTCTGTACGGCTACCAGGTTGTCATCACAGGTGCTTTATTATTCTTCTACAACTCAATTCACCAATACCTCCATTTGGTTCAATTCTAGCTTCTACCATTTGATCTATTTACATTTGATTCACAGATGTATTATTGAACAGTATGTAATAATAATTACTATAAATACTAAACAATCTCCCCCAAGAACTTAGACTCTTTTAAAACATATCTCTTCCACCAATTTTTTCTGATTTTGAATGTTGTCAATGAATTGTGAACAAAGCTGTTGGATACTTTAAAACACACATTTGATAAAATAAAGTTCAATGTTTGCCTTCAGATGAGAATTTAAGAATATTCCAGACAGCTTTATTTCTTAAATATCAAATTTTCATTTTGTAAGTGATGATTCTATACCCTCTCAGAATGGTTAGACATTAAATAATGAGGATAATGGATGCGAGTTATTATGAATAATGCTTATAAGTATGTAAGACAGTTCCCCATATAGTCTAAGTAATAAAACGTTCAAAGAAACGAATAATTGAAATTCGAGAGAAATTGGTACACCTCAGGTACATCCATGTTTAGTATCAGCACAGATTCTCTGTACGGCTACCAGGTTGTCATCACAGGTGATATATAATTATATTTCTCTAGCAGGTTGTCATCATAGGCGTTGTGGATTAACCCATTACACTCTAGCAATATTCCAGGATTGCCTTTTTATGCCAGTGGACCATCTTTGATTAAAATCTTTAACAACTTAGTGAGTTTAACGTTGCTTGGGCAATATTGCAACGATTGCCAGCAACTTATAGCGCTGAAATTTCTGTACACAGGCCACCAATAAAGATTTCTGTGAACTAGCCACCAAGAAAGTTGTCACTTATTAATTCAACAGTTTAAATCTTAATGAATGTGGGTATTTGAAAGAACACATACTTAACATCATCCTTCTTGATCCTGACAGCTATCTCTTTGATCTTGTTCACAGCCTGGAAGAAACAAGGCTCACTTTCAAAGCAGATCCAAGATTGGTAAATAATATCAATTAATTTCCGACATGTTAAATTAATGAGCATAAAACGGTTTCAAATCAGCATTGGTATGGCTAGATGCAGGGCTAGCAATATGAAAATAATACGAATTTGAAGGACCAATTAAAATTCCAAGACCTCATTATCAGATTATATTTGGCCTGCTGGAATCAGTTTCGGTTAAAGAATGCACTCGTCGGAATGGAAGGCACACTAATAATGTAAACTTTTACTTTCCCTCATTTAAATGAAGAATGATATTCATGACCCCTTCAAGAAAGTATTTTTTAAGAACATTCACCACTTACTTGTATGGAGGCCTTCCTGAAAGCCTTGATAATGATCTGTGGGTGGACGCCGTCCTCGATAAAGGGTTTGGCTTGTTTGAGGAACTCTCCGGCCAACAGAACCACACTGGTGGTACCATCTCCAACCTGGGGTTAAAATTAGTTATAAAGCTTGTGTTGAATGCAATTTCAACAATCTGAGTATGGTCATTTGGCTCAAATCCTATTTCATTCATTTCATCGAGATAATGCATCTATCAGTTTCCAATCTAGTATCAGTAAAAATTGCCACTCTTTTCTGCATGAAGGGGTGATAAATCTCTCCTTGAATTTTGGTTCTTGATTGGACACTGATGCATGCAAGTGATAAGGATATTCAAAGAATCCTTAAGCTCTTGTTAAAATTCTGTCTAATGTGTCATTTATATTTTCGTTGTATGTTTCATCAAGTTTTGTTTCCACCATGGCCCAAGAAGAAGAGCTGCTTCATTTCTTTCATTTTGAGGGGAAGCAAACCGTAACTAGAACTTACATGTCGAGTATAATATATACTTCAAGGAGATTATTTTATAAATAAACAAGCGTTGTCCTCTTACCTCTGCATCCTGCGACTTGGCGATGTCGACTAGAGTTCGTCCAGCTGGATGAACAACATCTAGATTCTGTAGAATTGTTGCTCCATCATTCGATATTGTCGCTTGGCCTGTTAAAGTTAAATTTTGGAAAATATAAATTATTACTGCAATCTTTGAAAATCACAATCATTTGCAATTGAGAATAAATCATACATGGTTCATGTAGGATATTGAAAACTGTCCAATATATTTGTGTCTGCTGGAATATAAATATTAGTTTATTTCATTTGGTCAATCTGTCCAACATTGGTTGTAGAAATGCTGCAAGAATTTATGAACTTCACAACAGTGGCTAAACAATGTTGATTAGTTTGTTAATGAAACAATCTGGGTTTGAGGTGAGGTGAGGTGAGGTGAGCTGGGGTTTAACGCCGCTTTCAAGAGTATTTCACTTATATTACGGTAGGGAGAAAGCCCGCAACACCATGTGGCCAATCTGGGTTTTACCATTTACTGAAGTAAACATATATTGAACTACAGATAAGGTATCTGGAAGTATTTCTGGACCTGCACGTTAGTTGATTTGAAAAAGAAAATAAACAAAGTCAAACCTCTGTCGTTGATAAGGAGCTTGTCCATGCCTCGAGGGCCGAGGGTGGTTCTGACGGCATCTGCAATGGTCTGACAGGCATTGATGTTACTGACAATCTGCGGAACTCCCTGTGAAGAGTCGGTCCCCTCCTTCAGCAGGATAATTGGCGCTTGCTGGAAAATTACAAGGATCATTAATCATTGATAGATGAAAACTTCTCAATTTTTTTTATTAATCTAAGTTTACTATAATCATAATAATAATAAGAAGATCTTAAACAATTGGATATGTCAGCAGAAAACTTGTTGTAGGAAATGTGAAATTTTTATTCAACAAGTATTCAATATTAAAATCAATTTTGGCCCAATTTGTATGATTGATGGCAAAACATTGTATTCCCAATTCCTTTTGGCAGAAGTCATGGTCTTAAGCAATACATTGATTTATTACGTACAAGGTGAGTCCAATGCGGTTCATATTCATTCATGGGGTTCATGTACATTGCCCTAGCGCAAAAAGTTACTTTACCATGGTGAAGAGATGTCACAAAGAACGTTATATCACGTTTAGTGAGTTGGGGTTTAACGCCGCTTTCAAGAGTATTTCACTTATATCGCGGCTGCTAGTATTATGGCAGGGAGAAAGCCCGCAATGCCATTTGGCTATGCACTGCAGTGAAACCTGCTAGCAGCGACTGGAACTAGCGAACCATAGGTGGTACTACGTTGAAATTCAGTGTAGCATTGCACCCAAACCTTACTGCGTGTAGAACAGTTCTCTACTGCAGACAAACTTGCCGTGCCCCTGGCGGGATTCCAACCTCGGACCTCTTGATCCGAAGCCGAATGCGCTATCCCGCCCCCCATATCACGTTTAGTCTATTATGTTGCATACAAACACCACATATGTATATTATGCTTGAATTTTCCTTGACTTTTGACTTTTTCATATGGCCATTTTGACTGGGGGTGTGTGGCCATTTTGACTTTTTTGTGGCCATTTTGACTTTTCAATCTGTGGCCATTTTGTCAGTGTGGCCATTTCGACTAGGACCCACAAAATATCCCCTGTCTTACTGTCAAACTTCCAGATACTAATTATCACGATTTTATGTCTAATTTTCTTATGGTACAGTGTGAGTACAGAGAGAGTGAGTTGTTGTTTAACATCGTTTGGGCATTAGCGATATGAATGCAAATGACAAACTTTTAAAATTGTGTGTCATAAGAAATTTTAATCAAAACCGTACTTTGATACAAAACTAAAGCTTATCAATTCTCTTTGTTTTTAATGAGTGAATGGTAGCATTTGATCTAACACCATGGTTGAGTCAATGCATGCACTTTCGATGTTCCTAATAAAACACCTCTACTGGAGTTTTAATCAAATAATTCCTGTCAGCATCCAAATCGCCCCTTAGATATCCGTTGAAAATAATTAAACAGACATCTAGATCACATTAAACATTTTTTTTAAATTCTCGTTTGTATTAATCACTGCTTTCTGATTGTCTTTGTAAACAAAACATTGAACAATGTTTACAATCAGTAGAACTTATTTTTTCTTTCCAAATGTAAATCTCTGTGTGAAGAATTTTGTGGCTATTTCAAAAATCATGTTCGACGTTTGGATATGTTTTCTTCACATTTCAAATAGACATGTCAAATCATGACTTATTCTATGACAACTGAAGTGTAAATCTGACAAATTTTGCAAAGTAAATATCGGAATCTATAGAGTGAAAAGATAATTCAAACTCAGCTATAATGTCATATAAATGTTACTTATGCATGAGACATAATATCATCGTTGAATCACATTTAGTGTTGCTATGACGCTTTGATTCTGGAAGATTCCACATGACCCATAGGATACCGGTCCTCTTTATTCGATTCTTTCGTCAACTATAATGCTAAAATCTGGTCAAAACAGCACTCATATATATCAATCAGTTAATATGATGTACATCTCACTATAGAAAAAGCTATGATGCCAACAGATGAAATGGATTTGTAAACTCAAAGCATTTGCTCACCATCGACATGTTGGATTCTACTGTTGACGGAAGAGTTAGGAAGGGTGGATAACTCTAACGTTCGGTTGTCTCAGGCGTACCGCTAAAAAAGAAATGATATCATTGAAATGAAACCAACGCACTTTACCAGAATAACAAAGACATTAGTATGAAGTAGAATGTGTTATGAACTATCAAATCTATAGTTCATGTACATTTATAAAACATTCATTGAATGAAATCAAATCAATTTAGTTAGAATTAATGTGTCTTCATGTACATTTATGTAAACAAAAAATGTACATTTAATTTAGAGCGATAGCAAAGTGTTGGTGTTGTTATTTTTTAAAAACGTTCAGCTTATCAATTACTAATTTTTTCCTTTGTAATTCATAATTCACAAACACCTAACATAAATTGCCAATGACAAACTACAGAAGTCAGAGATGAGACCAGGTAACTTGTGCCTGGTCTATTTTCAAGGTCTTTGCCCGGGCCCTTATTAACATTCAAGGGCTCTTACCCCCCAGCCCTTATTTTATTTTTAGGTTTGACCAATACACGCGATAACCTACGATAACTGACTAATATTCTGAGAATGACACAAAGTTCTCACCGGATAAAGTGGCTGGTACTTTAACCCTCTCAGTCCTGGAACTGTATCGAGTAGGGAGTAATAATCAACGGTTTATATCTCCAACACTAGCTTGCTCTTGTGGTTATATCTGTGAAGACTCTATTCATTATTTCCTTGTATGTCCTCTCTCTAGCGATATCAGTCAAAGTCTGTATTTTTATGCAAGGGGATTTGACCTTAAATCAATTTTGTTTGGAATTCACATTTCTTCCCCAGCTCTAAATATGGTACTCTTAAATTCAGTTCACTCGTTTATAAATTTTACAGGCAGATTTGATTTAAAGTAGTGCTTCTAAGGCATAGTCATAATTTGTATTTTATTGGCGTTCTTTTTCAGATTGTATTATTTATTTGTATTCATATTTATACTGTACATTCATCATGTCATGTTTTGTATTTGGTTGTATCCCGGAGCGGTATTTATATAAGCATTTGCTTGTTTACCAATCCGGTTTCTTCTTTTTTGGAAATAAATATGTTTAAACCATAATTGATGCGATATAAACCGGACCCGGTCCTTATTGGAGGCCCGGTCCTTATTGGCCTAAAGGTACCTTTACCCCCGGCTGCTATTAGAGGCAATACGGTACACAATGTGTTATGTGAATGTGGGACATACGAAATATATGTTTACAAGGTTACAAATTTATGCCTACACGCTATTTAAATACTGGTTAATTTTGTTCCCGCTTACTTTCGAATGTTCGCAAATGTTACTGTTTTATGTTATTTAACAAAACAAAAATGGACAAAGACGGACAAGCATATTTATAACCGGTGATGAATCATATGAAGCGGCCCATAAATACCTTTGTCATTTGTGTATCGCGATGCATGAAGGAACTCGGAAGATGAGATTCAAGAGAAGATGTTTAGTGTAGTATATGAAGCGGCCCATAAATACCTTTGTCATTTGTGTATCGCAATGCATGAAGGAACTCGGAAGATGAGATTCAAGAGAAGATGTTTAGTGTAGTATATGAAGCGGCCCATAGATACCTTTGAACCTCATGTGTTTTATCGCATGAATCATCTTCACAACGTCATGGGCGTAACGAAAAGATGGAAAGAATTTATTTCGATACGTTTTGCCGTGGGAAGATGCGCATGAATATAAGTAAGATAAATAAAATAAATTGCAACCACTCTGCAGAATTTCTCTAATTTAATATAGATGTTAAATAACGGAATATTTCATTTTTCAGAAATTAATTGTGAGTAGGCCTACGGCAGTTAAACATTGTTCTGTAAGTTTAATAATTGACACAGTTCACAGTATTACAATTCTAGTTCACGTTTTTGCATGGATTTTGTTGATCATAAGCTGCCTCAGTGGAGTGATACGTACTTGCAGTACTTGAAAGTAGAAGGTACTTGCGTTACAACATAAACAAAAGAGATTTGTTAGTGAAATATAAATTGGAATGGTGTTAATAGTCTGATTCGGGGTACACTAAGCACTCACATGAATTGAAAGTCCATTTATATGTGACACTTTATTTAAAAGTATAAATATGTTATCATTAACGAATGCAGTTAAACATTGTTCTGTAAGTTTAGTAAGTAGTCTGATTCGGGGTACACTAAGCACTCAAATGAATTGAAAGTCCATTTATATGTGACACTTTATTTAAAAGTATAAATATGTTATCATTAACGAATAAACACTTTATATAAACGTATCTCCCATCCTGTACACTGTACATAATTCAAGTGGACATTTCAGCTCCGCTACAATGGACACTGCGTAATTATATAATGTCACATTCAAGCGAACCTGGAAGAGATATCGTGCCAATCTTCCGAAATGTACAACAACTTCCTCATGAAGTTACTGTTATGACAGTTTTGACACGTGTCTGACGTGCGTGCTTGTCAATTCCTCATAATATCGGAAGTCATTAATTGTATTAACTAACCGTTATTGGTTGATTGGATGGTGACATAGATCTCCGTTGTTGTGTTGTCTACTAGCTAGAGAGATAGAGAGAGAGAGAGAGAGAGAGAGAGAGAGAGAGAGAGAGGGGGGGGGGGGGGGGGGGATATTTACGTAATGCAGTTGGATAATGATCAATCTAATCAATGACCAATCAATGACCAAGTTAAGTTAATTGCTTCTTTCGGAAAAGGAATGTATATTACAGTACGTACGTTTTAAGACGACGTGACATAGGCCTATGTATTTTTCTATATTTTGATATAAATACATCACAGTTGATATAATTATATATTTAGGATAATGACTGATAAACATTACAATAACAATCCCTTGACTGTTTTCAAAAACTTTTGAAAATATGTTTCAGTTACATAATTGTTCAGCATCTTGGAAGCCCATTTCTTCCCACAGAGGTAATTCTCTTCAGATTTGTGATATTTAGCTTGTCAACTTCATCATATAGGCTCATGTTTCAAAATTAATTAGATGGAATATTATTTACAAAACATCTTTCGTTCAAGATTTACAATTTCGATGAATCTCGGAAGCCAATGAGATACAGTTATTCCATTGTTTATCGTTGATTAGTGGGTCCAGTTGTTACGTCATTCAGTATACACGGACTTGAATGACAATATGTAATTTAAGTCCGTGATGTTATCAAACGGATTTTAGTCATAAAAAAACATGTCCTTCCCTGTTCTTGAATCTGAAATACCTGAGTCTTTCACGTGGACATGTATTCTTTGAAAACAAATTAACAGACGACGATGCATATGGTGACAACCTAGCTATAGCCCCTAATATCAAGTCCTTTATTTAAGAATGTTCCAAGTAAATGAAAATCCTCTAATCCTATTTTCTCTTAGTCTAACACTTAGACGCTTAAAAAAATATTTAAAAAGGAGCCTTTTTTTAATATATGGTGATATTTCCAGAATTAATACTTTTTTCATAGTCTGAGTGTAAGACTAATCTTGTCTCTATACTTTACGATAACATAAGCAGAAGAATCTGAATAATAAGTATTCAGTCAGAACACTTTGAAACAGCCTATATTTCTTTGAAGAAATTTCTCTCACAAACATCTCTTTATCTCTAATGGTCGTTCAAGGTCAAGCTGGTTCCCCGGCTATGTTACGAAAGAAACATTAACGCACAGAGACGGCCATGTTGTTTACCCAGTCTCATATCCTGGTTGGAACATGTGCACTGAACATGGTCACGGCTGAAAATACACATATACTTAAAATTGACATCTATAGATAATTAGGGAGTCTTCAGCTTATGCAAGTGTTTTACTGCAATGAATATAATAAAATACAGCCAACAATTCAAGGACAAACATGGCAGATGAGTTGTGACTTTCTATAATAGTATCTGCCGAATGTTTAGTGGAACAATGCAGTAAGCTGTCACCTTCAACCACATGACATCACAATATTTTTACATCATCAAGTAATGACTCACAATGTCACGACATAAAAAAACTCATGACGTCACAATAACATGACGCCATAAACATGATGACGTTACAGTGCGCACCCCCCCCCCCCCCCCCCCCCCCCCCCCCCCCCCCCCCCTTTGAAAATGTTCACATGTGCCTCTGTCTCTCTCTCTCTTACTCAATATTCCTCTCTGTCTCTCTGTCTCTCTGCCTGTCTCTGTCACTGTCTCTGTCTCTGTTCTCTCTCTGTCTCTGTCTCTATTTCTCTCTGTCTATGTCTCTGTCTCTTACTCTATATCCCTCTTTCTCTCACTGAAAAAACAACCCAGGAATCTAAATGTTTTTTAGATATCGACATATTTTGGCAACTGGGACGATCTATTCTTAGCTTGCATGTACGGTGCATCTGGGTCACATTCAAGTAGTGCATGGTGCGGAGAGGTAGGCCAAACTACTTAATAGACTTGCTGTTCGCCTCTAATGCCCCTAGTTCACTACGGCCCGAATCATTCCGAATATGATAGTGTAAATTTTTAAATGTTCTTGAATACTCGACAAATTTGGTGAACAACAATTACAGTTGTACGAAATGCTTACGAAAATCCGTAGCTTTTCATGTATATATATCTATGTCCGCGAATAAAATACGCCATCACGATTCATGTACGAATAGTCGTGATATATGTAGAATGGTGTTATGGTGTCGTGATATATGTAGAATGAGGTTATATTGTCGTGATATATGTAGAATGGTGTTATGGTGTCGTGATATATGCAGAATGATGTTATGATGTCGTGATATATGTAGAATGGTGTTATGGTGTCGTGATATATGTAGAATGGTGTTATGGTGTCGTGATATATGTAGAATGATGTTATGGTGTCGTGATATATGTAGAATGGTGTTATGGTTTCGTGATATATGTAGAATGGTGTTATGGTGTCGTGATATATGTAGAATGGTGTTATGGTGTCGTGATATATGTAGAATGGTGTTATGATGTGTAATATAAGTAGAATTGTGTTATGGTGTCGTGATATTTGAAGAATGGTGTTATGGTGTCGTGATATATGTAGAATGGTGTTATGATGTGTAATATAAGTAGAATGGTGTTATGGTGTCGTGATATATGTAGAATGATGTTATGATGTCGTGATACATGTAGAATGGTGTTGTGATGTCGTGATATATGTATAATGTTGTTATGGTGTCGTGATATATGCAGAATGGTGTTATGGTGTCGTGATATATGTAGAATGGTGTTATGGTGTCGTGATATATGCAGAATGGTGTTATGGTGTCGTGATATATGTAGAATGGTGTTATGGTGTCGTGATATATGTAGAATGGTGTTATGATGTGTAATATAAGTAGAATTGTGTTATGGTGTCGTGATATTTGAAGAATGGTGTCATGGTGTCGTGAGATATGTAGAATGTGTTATCGTTTTGTGATATATGTAGAAATGTGTTTTGGTGTCGTGATATATGATGTATGATATATGTTCTATTATATATTGTTGTGTAGTGTGGCCTGGTGGTGAGATGGTGTGATAGTGTTGTGTTATTTATTGTGGTGAAATATTGAGTCATTGTGTGTGTTATTTATTAGTGTTGTAGTTTACTAAGGTGACAATGTACTGCGGTATTATAAATTGTGATATGGTGTTATGTAGTGTGTTGTAAGTGAGTGTTATCGATATGTGACGAACTTTATGTGGTGTGATGTGGTGTGGTGTGATGTGATGTGCCATTCATACATATTATTTCTTTGTTTGTCAAGTCAGACGACCCCTAGGTGTTAGAAAACACGTATGCATTATTCAACACTGTCAGACCAAATACATTATTTTAATAACACAACGTCAAGTGTTTATTATGATTGATACCAGCATGGATTACATTGGTCGAAACTGCCTGTGACAGCTTTTTACCAGCTGGGTCTCCCTGTCGTCTATTTATAGAACAGCTGTGACGTCACGACAGCGCGACAATATCCATATATGAACAATTATATACCAGGCTAAAACACGTCAATAAAATAAAGGAAATGGAATGTTCAAACAACAATTTCCAAGGACGCATATTTATCAAAATGTTACTTCATGTGTGTTATTACATAGAATAAAGACAATTATACAATCATTTATAAACAAAAGTTACAATGTAAACGTGTATTCCCTATGACAGAATGTCAATGATATAATAATTTATCCCCAATGACAATACAGTATCATTGGCTATATCGAGTTTACGCTGTGTCACTGCCACTGTCACTGCCACTACTGTTAACACCCACCACTACTGTATTTCCTCGAATGTAACCAGAGTATCGAATATGAATTTAAGGCATATCTCGAACACAATTCGTTTGGGTTTGGGGATGGGTTCCTGAACCCTGAAGCCCGGTGAACCAACTTCTATTACCACCAACAATATCACTACTACTAATACCACCAACAGTATCACTACTACTATTACCACCAACAATATCACAAGTACTATTACCATTAACAATATCACAACCACTATTACGATCAACAATATCACTACTACTATTACCATTAACAATATCACAACCACTATTACCACCAACAATATCACTACTACTATTACCACTTACAATATCACTACTACTATTATCCCTAACACTATCACTACTACTATTACCACCAACAATATCACTACTACTATTATCACTTACAATATCACTACTACTATTACACTGCTGTCAATATCACTACTACTATTACCACTAACAATATCACTACTACTACTATTACCACCAACAATATCACTACTACTAATACCATTAACAATATCACAACTACTATTACCACTAACAATATCACTACTACTAATACCACTAATAATATCACTACTACCAATACCACTAACACTATAACTACTACCATTATCACTAACAATACCACTTCTATTATTATCACTAACAATATCACTATTTATATTACCACTAACAGTATCACTACTACTATTATCACTAACAATACCACTTTTATTATTATCACTAACAATATCACAACTACTAATATCACTAACAATATCACTACTACTATTATCACTAACAATATCACTACTTATATTACTACTAACAATATCACTTCTACTATTACCACCAACAATATCACAACTACTAATATCACTAACAATATCACTACTACTATTATCACTAACAATATCACTACTTATATTACCACTAACAATATCACTTCTACTATTACCACTAACAATATCACTACTACTAATATCACTTACAATATCACTACTACTATTATCACTAACAATATCACTACTTATATTACCACTAACAATATCACTTCTACTATTACCACTAACAATATCACTACTACTAATATCACTTACAATATCACTACTACTAATATCACTTACAATATCACTTCTACTATTACCACCAACAATATCACTTCTACTATTACCACTAACAATATCACTACTACTAATATCACTTACAATATCACTACTACTAATATCACTTACAATATCACTTCTACTATTACCACCAACAATATCACTTCTACTATTACCACTAACAATATCACTACTACTAATATCACTTACAATATAACTACTACTAATATCACTTACAATATCACTTCTACTATTACCACCAACAATATCACTTCTACTATTACCACTAACAATATCACTACTACTAATATCACTTACAATATCACTACTACTAATATCACTAACAATATCACTTCTACTATTACCACCAACAATATCACTTCTACTATTACCACTAACAATATCACTTCTACTATTACCACTAACAATATCACTACTACTAATATCACTTACAATATCACTACTACTATACCTGTCAACACCACTACTACTGACTACTATATATAGTTCTACTACAAGTGTCGTTAGTAATACACCATGCAACAATGATGTTCTTAAATGCACTCGTATACTTTATAATCAAGTTGACTGTCAAACTTAAGCACGGACTTCCCCTACATATCTTTTTATCTCACTGTACTGAATCCAATGTCCTAAACAACCCGAACCGTATCTGCTATATCAAGATAGTTGTTACTGTAACATGTTGACCTATCTAGACCAGCATTCCCACGTCTCCAGTCAATATATCACCTATGTTTATGAGGATATCAGTTCCGTTATGCGATCTCTGTTAAAGTCCAGGATACGATACGTGTCTCGTGTTTACTACACTGAGCGAATTGATAGTTGTTTATATTGAAATTCGGTTATTGCTCTTGACCCGTTTACAAGTTGGTATGTGTACGAGGTATGGAATATGTATTAAATAACACGGTACGTGGTATAATGTACGGCACAAACACTTTCAGTATTTTAAAATTATTATGTATCTATGTGCATGATATTAAAGTTAATATATGTTATTATATAACACATACACACACGCGCGTTTACACGTTCGGATGTACATGTTTTCATAGCGATACATTGAAGGAGGACAATGGAGCTTTAATGGGAAATATTGCATTGAGTCCCATCTTAGCTTTATTCAAAGGTAGGATATCGTAGATACAGCTACTCCGACCTTGACATTAGTTTTAAAAATGCACACCAATAAACAAGGTCAAGAATGACAATAGAGTTCGCCATTTGCATTTAGCCTTGCCTTATGTTTTTTTAAATTTGTATTTGTTCCCAAGGGTTGCAAAGTGCATTTTATAATAGTCAGCACAAGTCATTAAAACTTAATTTACGCTTTATACGAATGAATTTGATAAATGAGAGAAACAAACATTAAAAAAACACTAAAAAACCTGAAGGCAAACTTCAGAAGATTTGGATTTAGATAGTTAGATTTAATTATATCACCCTGCTTAACTATAGGCATTAAAGGAATATTCAAATTAATTACAATGAATTGAAGAAAAATCAAGATATAGGCCTATGGATAGTCAACTGCTTTATTTCAATGAATGCGTTGTTTCTGTGTAGACAATAACATCGTTATCACGCAAGTGATACACGAATATGACAGGAGGTGAATATATATAGCTGCAGTGAGTATATATAATTAACAAGGCCATGTACACTGGATTCCTAATTAAATATTGAGGGAATAAGGTACAACTTCTAGCATGCATCTCAAAGAAGTTATACAATGAATCGATTAATTAATAAACACTACGGTGTCATACAATATGCAATAAATAGTATTTATATCTATACAATCTATTATAACTATATTTATCGTGCACATCTTATTATGTCAACAGTTGCTTCACTGAAATTCGAGAACATTCTGTCAGTCGATGCACATGACAGAACACAAGATGTGCGTCACGTTCCAACAACTGTTGAATAACACTCACAGGAAACGTAACAGTTCATGATTGGCTGGTATCTGTGTTAGTGAATTCTCTCGACCAATCAAATTTACTTTACGTGTAACGCTAACCAATAAAACACGCGAATTATGAACGGAATGACCTGACCTATTTCGCACCGCTCACGATGTAAACAAGGCTAAATCCTATCACGTGGTTTTCTGATTAACAAGGGGGTGATGAAATATTTACAATACCACATATGAAATTAAGACAATCACTGAATAACGGTAGACCTCGTTAAAATTTGGTTCATTTATCGAACGTTTTTGTTAGATCTACTATTTCTATAATATGCACACAAATTATATAAATGTCACAACTGACCTGAATCATGCAAAATAACGGAATAATTAACGTTTATTTACAATAAAAAAAGGCCTAATGGTAAATCAACGCTGTGATAGGCCTATATAAATATGTCCCCAATTTTTAAAGGTAGTTTTCATTATTTAAACGACCTATAGAACATGATAAACAGCCACTGGATGACGAATAAGCTATATAAATTTAAGCTATGCAATTCAATAATTATACTGTCCCTTTATCCATGTGAGTTTGTCTTTTCATGGTACAATAAGCTTTCAATAAATATGCGTATGCAGTTTCTCTAGACTTGCTGAACTATATCAAAGGCTTTCATTTCATTTTCTACACAGTCAAGGTGCAGGACTAAATGACGATATGAACGCACATTTATTCAATGAAAACCAGTCAACATACCACACTATATCTACAACGGTTTCAACGAGTAAGGGTTAAACAAAGACGTATAGCACACCATCTAATTCATTGGGTTAAATAACCAGTGGCTCATATTGTAAACACCTATTCGATAACCTGAACCTTACTTATAAAACGCGCTTCTGACCTATTGTGTAATTATTCGGACAAGGTCTTCATTAATATTGAATACGGTCTTTACTGGTGCCGGTTAATTGGCTAGAATAAATAATAGGGTTTATTAGCTAGACCCAATAGTAGGGTTTAATCGCAGATGTAAAAAGGTTAAACAATGATAGTAAATACAAACCAAAATACAAAATAGCAGCCATTGCCTCTAGTCCATATGCACTATGATGTAAAATTCGGACAAGGTCACCAGCTGTCACCGACTGCAGGCATATATAGGGATTCTGTTTTTCGCGACTTCCGTTAATTTTGGGTCAATTCTTCGTGTAAATAGAAGCTCCAAAACATTTAACAGGTGGCCTCAATATAACCCACGGCCGTTTGAAGCACTTTAACTTGATTTGTTGTGTGCTGTGTAGTATTGGGGCAGACGGCGGTAGTACTAGTGTTGATAGTAGTAGTACATGTTGTTGTTGTTGTTGTTGTTGCAGTAATGTTAGTAGATTTAAAGGCGCTGTAGCATATCGCTCTTGTTGAAATACAGTGCTCTCACAAAATGTTAATAAATGTTACCAATCGCTAAATGATACTCCTGAATCAATAAAAAAATAGAGTTTAAAACGATATCCATGGTTCGGTTAAGCCATGCGATTCCATTTCCCATCGAGTGGCCATTTTAAGTTTAAATGACCGCTCGAAGTAAGTTCAAGTTGTAGCGATACCTAAACACTCAGAGTAAAGTTTTGGATATGATGCAATGATGGAATGGTTAACTATCTTTCTGTGTGAACTCTCAATATCGCATGAGACCTACAAATCGACCACTAGAAGAGTTCCACAACAGTGTCGCTTTATGCGTCGCACCATTTCCTTCCAATACGGATAACTGTTTTCTATTGATGGGGCTTATCTGTAATATCAGGTCGTGTAATGAGATGTTTTCCCCTCTAACGTAACAATATCTTTATAAGTATTAGTGGAGATTATACTACCATAAACTATATAGTTTATAGTAGTCGCAGTACTATAGTAGCGGTTTCAGCAATGTTAGAACATTTGGTTGTTCGGATCAAGAGGTCCGGGGTTCGAATCCCGCCAGGGCACGGCAAGTTTGTCTGCAGTAGAGAACTGTTTTACACGCAGTAGGGTTTGGGTGCAATGCTACACTGAATTTCAGCGTAGTACCACCCATGGTTCGTTAGTTCCAGTCGTTGCTCGCATAGCCACATGGCGTTGCGGGCTTTCTCCCTGTCATAATACTAGCAGCCGCGATATAAGTGAAATACTCTTGAAAACGGCGAGTATTTCTCACCTCGTTGTTGTGGCTGTTGAAGTAATAGCTTGTTGATGTTGTTGCTGCAGTAGTGTTAGTTGAATTGTTTTTAAGTGAAGTGATCATTGTTGCAGTATAGTGCTAGTCGTTACAGTAGTTGCAGTGGTAGTGATTGCTGTTGCAATTGATTAAGTTTATTCCGCTGTAGTCGTAATAGTTGAAATACTAGTAGATGTTGTAGTATCGGTAATGATAGAGAGTAGGCAAATGTGCTGGGGTAGAACCGAACTATTTATGTATGTGTAGTGTATATATAGTACATTATTAAGTAATTAAAGTGTAGCAACAGCAGTAGTACTAGTTGTAGTTATACCATCATTAGAAGCCACGATAGTAATAGTAGCAGAATAGATGTTTTAGTAGTAGTAGTAGTACTACTACTACTAATAGTAGTAGTAGCAGTAGAAGTATCAGCAGCAATAGTAGTAGTAGTGGTAGTAGTAGTAATAGTAGAAGAAGTAGTAGAAGTAGATGTAGTAGATGTAGTAGTAGTAGTAGTAGTAGTAGTAGCAGCAGCAGAAGTAGCAGCAGCGGTAGTAGAAGTAGATGTAATGGTAGTATTATTAGTATTAGAAGCAACAGCAGCCGTAGTAGTAGTAGTAGTAGTAGTAGTAGTAGTAGAAGAAGTATTAGTAGTAGCAGCCGTAGTAGTAGTAGTAGTAGTAGTAGTAGTAGTAGTAGTAGCAGCAGTATGAGTTGTGGTAGTTGTAGTAGTAGTAGTAGTAGTAGTAGCAGCAGCAGCAGTAGTAGTAGTAGTAGTAGTAGTAGTAGTAGTAGTAGTAGTAGTAGTAGTAGTAGTAGCAGTAGTAGTAGTAGAAGAGGAAGTAGCAGCAGCAGCGGTAGTAGAAGTGGATGTAGAAGTATTATTATTATTAGTAGTAGTAGAGCATTAGTAAAAGAAGAAGTATAATGATATGATAATAATAATGTATAAAGAACAGAAATTATAGGTATAGTATTTTTTACTGATATCTGATGAAGAATTATTGTATATGATAAATATAATTGCCCCCTCGTGCCATCTGACGTTAAGTGCACGTATACTCTGCAAACCTCGGATATGTGTTACTCAATGAACTCGGAAACAAACAAGAATGGTCAGGTCACATTAGTTGAAGCCATGGTACATTATCTGTATCTGTATCTGCAGGTGACAACCCACTCAGGGTTATTGTAAACAAACACAGATATACACTATCCGGGTACTGAAGTAATCAGGTCACAACACTAATGCTAAGCGGATGGATATATCATGGCTAAACAAGGAGGCCAATTATTCTGTTTGGCGGTCATGAGATGACATTGTTCATGGAGACTAGGGTTTTACTTGACTGACTTTGTCAATGCAGACTGAATAACTTTCATGGACTTAGATGTCCATAGGGACTGTATGATTTTACTTGACTGACTTTGTCAATGCAGACTGAATAACCTTCATGGACTTAGATGTCCATAGGGACCATATGATTTTATATAACTGACATTGTCAATGCAGACTGAATAACTTTCATGGACTGAAATGTCCATAGGGACCGTATGATTTAACTGGAGTGACATTGTCAATGCAGATGAATAACTTTCATGGACTGAAATGTCCATAGGGACTGTGTGATTTTACTTGACTGACTTTGTCAATGCAGACTGAATAACTTTCATGGACTGAAATGTCCATAGGGACCATATGATTTTACTTAACTGACTTTGTCAATGCAGACTGAATAACTTTCATGGACTGAAATGTCCATAGTGACTGTGTGATTTTACTTGACTGACATTGTCAATGCAGACTGAATAACTTTCATGGACTGAAATGTCCATTGGGACTGTGTGATTTTTACTTAACTGACTTTGTCAATGCAGACTGAATAACTTTCATGGACTGAAATGTCCATAGGGACCATATGATTTTACTTGACTGACTTTGTCAATGCAGACTGAATAACTTTCATGGACTGAAATGTCCATAGGGACTGTGTGATTTTACTTGACTGACTTTGTCAATGCAGACTGAATAACTTTCATGGACTGACATGTCCATAGGGACTGTATGATTTTACTTGACTGACACTGTCAATGCAGACTGAATAACTTTCATGGACTGAAATGTTCATAGGGACTGTGTGATTTTACTTGACTGGCATTGTCAATGCAGACTGAATAACTTTCATAGACTGAAATGTCCATAGGGACTGTATGATTTTACTTGACTGACACTGTCAATGCAGACTGAATAACTTTCATGGACTGAAATGTTCATAGGGACTGTGTGATTTTTACTTGACTGACATTGTCAATGCAGACTGAATAACTTTCATAGACTGAAATGTCCATAGGGACTGTATGATTTTACTTGACTGACACTGTCAATGCAGACTGAATAACTTTCATGGACTGAAATGTTCATAGGGACTGTGTGATTTTACTTGACTGGCATTGTAAATGCAGACTGAATAACTTTCATGGACTGAAATGTCCATAGGGGCTGTATGATTTTACTTACCTGACATTGTCAATGCAGACTGAATAACTTTCATGGACTGAAATGTCCATAGGGACTGTGTGATTTTTACTTGACTGACATTGTCAATGCAGACTGAATCACTTTCATGGACTGAAATGTTCATAGGGACTGTGTGATTTTTACTTGACTGACATTGTCAATGCAGACTGAATAACTTTCATAGACTGAAATGTCCATAGGGACTGTGTGATTTTACTGGACTGACATTGTGAATACAAACTGAATAACTTTCATGGACTGAAATATCCATAGGGACCATATGATTTTATATAACTGACATTGTCAATACAGACTGAATAACTTGCATGGACTGAAATGTCCATAAGGACTGTGTGATTTTACTTAACTGACATTGTCAATGCAGACTGAATAACTTTCATGGACTGAAATGTCCATAAGGACTGTGTGATTTTACTGGAGTGACATTGTGAATGCAGACTGAATAACTTTCATGGACTGAAATGTCCATAGGGACTGTATGATTTTACTTGACTGGCATTGTCAATGCAGACTGAATAACTTTCATGGACTGAAATGTCCATAGGGACTGTGTGATTTTACTTGACAGGCATTGTCAATGCAGACTGAATAACTTTCATGGACTGAAATGTCCATAAGGACTGTGTGATTTTACTGGAGTGACATTGTGAATGCAGACTGAATAACTTTCATGGACTGAAATGTCCATAGGGACTGTATGATTTTACTTGACTGGCATTGTCAATGCAGACTGAATAACTTTCATGGACTGAAATGTCCATAGGGACTGTGTGATTTTACTTGACAGGCATTGTCAATACAGATGAATAACTTTCATGGACTGAAATGTCCATAGGGACTGTATGATTTTACTTGACTGGCATTGTGAATGCAGACTGAATAACTTTCATGGACTGAAATGTCCATAGGGACTGTGTGATTTTACTGGGGTGGCATTGTCAATGCAGATGAATAACTTTCATGGACTGAAATGTCCATAGGGACTTATGATTTTACTTGACTGACATTGTCAATGCAGACTGAATAACTTTCATGGACTGAAATGTCCATAGGGACTGTATGATTTTACTGGAGTGACATTGTCAATGCAGACTGAATAACTTTCATGGACTGAAATGTCCATAGGAACTGTGTGATTTTACTTGGGTGGCATTGTCAATGCAGATGAATAACTTTCATGGACTGAAATGTCCATAGGGACTTATGATTTTACTTGACTGACATTGTCAATGCAGACTGAATAACTTTCATGGACTGAAATGTCCATAGGGACTGTATGATTTTACTTGACTGGCATTGTCAATGCAGACTGAATAACTTTCATGGACTGAAATTTCCATAGGGACTGTGTGATTTTACTGGAGTGGCATTGTCAATGCAGACTGAATAACTTTCATGGAATGAAATGTCCATAGGGACTGTGTGATTTTACTGGAGTGGCATTGTCAATGCAGACTGAATAACTTACATGGACTGAAATGTCCATTGGGACTGTATGATTTTACTGGAGTGGCATTGTCAATGCAGACTAAATAACGTACATGGACTGAAATGTCCATAGGGACTGTATGATTTTACTTGACTGACATTGTCAATGCAGACTGAATAACTTTCATGGACTGAAATGTCCATAGTGACTGTGTGATTTTACTTGACTGACATTGTCAATGCAGACTGAATAACTTTCATGGACTGAAATGTCCATTGGGACTGTGTGATTTTTACTTGACTGACTTTGTCAATGCAGACTGAATAACTTTCATGGACTGAAATGTCCATAGGGACTGTATGATTTTACTTGACTGACATTGTCATTGCAGACTGAATAACTTTCATGGACTGAAATGTCCATAGGGACTGTATGATTTTACTTGACTGGCATTATGAATGCAGATTGAATAACTTTCATGGACTGAAATGTCCATAGGGACTTATGGTTTTACTTGACTGGTATTGTCAATGCAGACTGAATAACTTTCATGGACTGAAATGTCCATAGGGACAGTGTGATTTTACTGGGGTGGCATTGTCAATGCAGACTGAATAACTTTCATGGACTGAAATGTCCATAGGAACTGTGTGATTTTACTTGGGTGGCATTGTCAATGCAGATGAATAACTTTCATGGACTGAAATGTCCATAGGGACTTATGATTTTACTTGACTGACATTGTCAATGCAGACTGAATAACTTTCATGGACTGAAATGTCCATAGGGACTGTATGATTTTACTTGACTGGCATTGTCAATGCAGACTGAATAACTTTCATGGACTGAAATTTCCATAGGGACTGTGTGATTTTACTGGAGTGACATTGTCAATGCAGACTGAATCACTTTCATGGACTGAAATGTTCATAGGGACTGTGTGATTTTTACTTGACTGACATTGTCAATGCAGACTGAATAACTTTCATAGACTGAAATGTCCATAGGGACTGTGTGATTTTACTGGACTGACATTGTGAATACAAACTGAATAACTTTCATGGACTGAAATATCCATAGGGACCATATGATTTTATATAACTGACATTGTCAATACAGACTGAATAACTTGCATGGACTGAAATGTCCATAAGGACTGTGTGATTTTACTTAACTGACATTGTCAATGCAGACTGAATAACTTTCATGGACTGAAATGTCCATAAGGACTGTGTGATTTTACTGGAGTGACATTGTGAATGCAGACTGAATAACTTTCATGGACTGAAATGTCCATAGGGACTGTATGATTTTACTTGACTGGCATTGTCAATGCAGACTGAATAACTTTCATGGACTGAAATGTCCATAGGGACTGTGTGATTTTACTTGACAGGCATTGTCAATGCAGACTGAATAACTTTCATGGACTGAAATGTCCATAGGGACTGTGTGATTTTAATTGACTGGCATTGTCAATGCAGACTGAATAACTTTCATGGCCTGAAATGTCCATAGGGACTGTATGATTTTACTTGACTGGCATTGTGAATGCAGACTGAATAACTTTCATGGACTGAAATGTCCATAGGGACTGTGTGATTTTACTGGGGTGGCATTGTCAATGCAGATGAATAACTTTCATGGACTGAAATGTCCATAGGGACTTATGATTTTACTTGACTGACATTGTCAATGCAGACTGAATAACTTTCATGGACTGAAATGTCCATAGGGACTGTATGATTTTACTGGAGTGACATTGTCAATGCAGACTGAATAACTTTCATGGACTGAAATGTCCATAGGGACCATATGATTTTACTTGACTGGCATTGTCAATACAGATGAATAACTTTCATGGACTGAAATGTCCATAGGGGCTGTATGATTTTACTTGACTGGCATTGTCAATGCAGACTGAATAACTTTCATGGACTGAAATGTCCATAGGAACTGTGTGATTTTACTTGGGTGGCATTGTCAATGCAGATGAATAACTTTCATGGACTGAAATGTCCATAGGGACTTATGATTTTACTTGACTGACATTGTCAATGCAGACTGAATAACTTTCATGGACTGAAATGTCCATAGGGACTGTATGATTTTACTTGACTGGCATTGTCAATGCAGACTGAATAACTTTCATGGACTGAAATTTCCATAGGGACTGTGTGATTTTACTGGAGTGGCATTGTCAATGCAGACTGAATAACTTTCATGGAATGAAATGTCCATAGGGACTGTGTGATTTTACTGGAGTGGCATTGTCAATGCAGACTGAATAACTTACATGGACTGAAATGTCCATAGAGACTGTATGATTTTACTGGAGTGGCATTGTCAATGCAGACTAAATAACATACATGGACTGAAATGTCCATAGGGACTGTATGATTTTACTTGACTGACATTGTCAATGCAGACTGAATAACTTTCATGGACTGAAATGTCCATAAGGACTGTGTGATTTTACTTGACTGACATTGTCAATGCAGACTGAATAACTTTCATGGACTGAAATGTCCATAGGGACTGTATGATTTTACTTGACTGACATTGTCAATGCAGACTGAATAACTTTCATGGACTGAAATGTCCATAAGGACTGTGTGATTTTACTTGACTGACATTGTCAATGCAGACTGAATAACTTTCATGGACTGAAATGTCCATTGGGACTGTGTGATTTTTACTTGACTGACTTTGTCAATGCAGACTGAATAACTTTCATGGACTGAAATGTCCATAGGGACTTATGGTTTTACTTGACTGGTATTGTCAATGCAGACTGAATAACTTTCATGGACTGAAATGTCCATAGGGACTGTGTGATTTTACTGGGGTGGCATTGTCAATGCAGATGAATAACTTTCATGGACTGAAATGTCCATAGGGACTTATGATTTTACTTGACTGACATTGTCAATGCAGACTGAATAACTTTCATGGACTGAAATGTCCATAGGGACTGTATGATTTTACTGGAGTGACATTGTCAATGCAGACTGAATAACTTTCATGGACTGAAATGTCCATAGGGACCATATGATTTTACTTGACTGGCATTGTCAATACAGATGAATAACTTTCATGGACTGAAATGTCCATAGGGACTGTATGATTTTACTTGACTGGCATTGTCAATGCAGACTGAATAACTTTCATGGACTGAAATGTCCATAGGGGCTGTATGATTTTACTTGACTGGCATTGTCAATGCAGATGAATAACTTTCATGGACTGAAATGTCCATAGGGACTTATGATTTTACTTGACTGACATTGTCAATGCAGACTGAATAACTTTCATGGACTGAAATGTCCATAGGGACTGTGTGATTTTACTGGACTGACATTGTGAATACAAACTGAATAACTTTCATGGACTGAAATATCCATAGGGACCATATGATTTTATATAACTGACATTGTCAATGCAGATGAATAACTTTCATGGACTGAAATGTCCATAGGGACTTATGATTTTACTTGACTGACATTGTCAATGCAGACTGAATAACTTTCATGGACTGAAATGTCCATAGGGACTGTATGATTTTACTGGAGTGACATTGTCAATGCAGACTGAATAACTTTCATGGACTGAAATGTCCATAGGGACCATATGATTTTACTTGACTGGCATTGTCAATACAGATGAATAACTTTCATGGACTGAAATGTCCATAGGGACTGTATGATTTTACTTGACTGGCATTGTCAATGCAGACTGAATAACTTTCATGGACTGAAATGTCCATAGGGACTGTGTGATTTTACTGGGGTGGCATTGTCAATGCAGATGAATAACTTTCATGGACTGAAATGTCCATAGGGACTTATGATTTTACTTGACTGACATTGTCAATGCAGACTGAATAACTTTCATGGACTGAAATGTCCATAGGGACTGTGTGATTTTACTGGACTGACATTGTGAATACAAACTGAATAACTTTCATGGACTGAAATATCCATAGGGACCATATGATTTTATATAACTGACATTGTCAATACAGACTGAATAACTTGCATGGACTGAAATGTCCATAAGGACTGTGTGATTTTACTTAACTGACATTGTCAATGCAGACTGAATAACTTTCATGAACTGAAATGTCCATAAGGACTGTGTGATTTTACTGGAGTGACATTGTGAATGCAGACTGAATAACTTTCATGGACTGAAATGTCCATAGGGACTGTATGATTTTACTTGACTGGCATTGTCAATGCAGACTGAATAACTTTCATGGACTGAAATGTCCATAGGGACTGTGTGATTTTACTTGACTGACATTGTCAATGCAGACTGAATAACTTTCATGGACTGAAATGTCCATAGGGACTGTATGATTTTACTTGACTGGCATTGTGAATGCAGACTGAATAACTTTCATGGACTGAAATGTCCATAGGGACTGTGTGATTTTACTGGGGTGGCATTGTCAATGCAGATGAATAACTTTCATGGACTGAAATGTCCATAGGGACTTATGATTTTACTTGACTGACATTGTCAATGCAGACTGAATAACTTTCATGGACTGAAATGTCCATAGGGACTGTATGATTTTACTGGAGTGACATTGTCAATGCAGACTGAATAACTTTCATGGACTGAAATGTCCATAGGGACCATATGATTTTACTTGACTGGCATTGTCAATACAGATGAATAACTTTCATGGACTGAAATGTCCATAGGGGCTGTATGATTTTACTTGACTGGCATTGTCAATGCAGACTGAATAACTTTCATGGACTGAAATGTCCATAGGAACTGTGTGATTTTACTTGGGTGGCATTGTCAATGCAGATGAATAACTTTCATGGACTGAAATGTCCATAGGGACCATATGATTTTACTTGACTGGCATTGTCAATACAGATGAATAACTTTCATGGACTGAAATGTCCATAGGGGCTGTATGATTTTACTTGACTGGCATTGTCAATGCAGACTGAATAACTTTCATGGACTGAAATGTCCATAGGGACTGTATGATTTTACTTGACTGGCATTGTGAATGCAGACTGAATAACTTTCATGGACTGAAATGTCCATAGGGACTGTGTGATTTTACTGGGGTGGCATTGTCAATGCAGATGAATAACTTTCATGGACTGAAATGTCCATAGGGACTTATGATTTTACTTGACTGACATTGTCAATGCAGACTGAATAACTTTCATGGACTGAAATGTCCATAGGGACTGTATGATTTTACTGGAGTGACATTGTCAATGCAGACTGAATAACTTTCATGGACTGAAATGTCCATAGGGACCATATGATTTTACTTGACTGGCATTGTCAATACAGATGAATAACTTTCATGGACTGAAATGTCCATAGGGGCTGTATGATTTTACTTGACTGGCATTGTCAATGCAGACTGAATAACTTTCATGGACTGAAATGTCCATAGGAACTGTGTGATTTTACTTGGGTGGCATTGTCAATGCAGATGAATAACTTTCATGGACTGAAATGTCCATAGGGACTTATGATTTTACTTGACTGACATTGTCAATGCAGACTGAATAACTTTCATGGACTGAAATGTCCATAGGGACTGTATGATTTTACTTGACTGGCATTGTCAATGCAGACTGAATAACTTTCATGGACTGAAATTTCCATAGGGACTGTGTGATTTTACTGGAGTGGCATTGTCAATGCAGACTGAATAACTTTCATGGAATGAAATGTCCATAGGGACTGTGTGATTTTACTGGAGTGGCATTGTCAATGCAGACTGAATAACTTACATGGACTGAAATGTCCATAGGGACTGTATGATTTTACTGTAGTGGCATTGTCAATGCAGACTAAATAACGTACATGGACTGAAATTTCCATAGGGACTGTATGATTTTACTTGACTGACATTGTCAATGCAGACTGAATAACTTTCATGGACTGAAATGTCCATAGGGACCATATGATTTTACTTGACTGGCATTGTCAATACAGATGAATAACTTTCATGGACTGAAATGTCCATAGGGGCTGTATGATTTTACTTGACTGGCATTGTCAATGCAGACTGAATAACTTTCATGGACTGAAATGTCCATAGGGACTGTATGATTTTACTTGACTGACATTGTCAATGCAGACTGAATAACTTTCATGGACTGAAATGTCCATTGGGACTGTGTGATTTTTACTTGACTGACTTTGTCAATGCAGACTGAATAACTTTCATGGACTGAAATGTCCATAGGGACTGTATGATTTTACTTGACTGACATTGTCAATGCAGACTGAATAACTTTCATGGACTGAAATGTCCATAGGGACTGTATGATTTTACTTGACTGGCATTATGAATGCAGATTGAATAACTTTCATGGACTGAAATGTCCATAGGGACTTATGGTTTTACTTGACTGGTATTGTCAATGCAGACTGAATAACTTTCATGGACTGAAATGTCCATAGGGACTGTGTGATTTTACTGGGGTGGCATTGTCAATGCAGATGAATAACTTTCATGGACTGAAATGTCCATAGGTACTTATGATTTTACTTGACTGACATTGTCAATGCAGACTGAATAACTTTCATGGACTGAAATGTCCATAGGGACTGTATGATTTTACTGGAGTGACATTGTCAATGCAGACTGAATAACTTTCATGGACTGAAATGTCCATAGGGACCATATGATTTTACTTGACTGGCATTGTCAATACAGATGAATAACTTTCATGGACTGAAATGTCCATAGGGACTGTATGATTTTACTTGACTGGCATTGTCAATGCAGACTGAATAACTTTCATGGACTGAAATGTCCATAGGGACTTATGATTTTACTTGACTGACATTGTCAATGCAGATGAATAACTTTCATGGACTGAAATGTCCATAGGGACTGTATGATTTTACTTGACTGGCATTGTCAATACAGATGAATAACTTTCATGGACTGAAATGTCCATAGGGACTGTGTGATTTTACTGGGGTGGCATTGTCAATGCAGATGAATAACTTTCATGGACTGAAATGTCCATAGGGACTTATGATTTTACTTGACTGACATTGTCAATGCAGACTGAATAACTTTCATGGACTGAAATGTCCATAGGGACTGTATGATTTTACTGGAGTGACATTGTCAATGCAGACTGAATAACTTTCATGGACTGAAATGTCCATAGGGACCATATGATTTTACTTGACTGGCATTGTCAATACAGATGAATAACTTTCATGGACTGAAATGTCCATAGGGGCTGTATGATTTTACTTGACTGGCATTGTCAATGCAGACTGAATAACTTTCATGGACTGAAATGTCCATAGGGACTGTGTGATTTTACTTGGGTGGCATTGTCAATGCAGATGAATAACTTTCATGGACTGAAATGTCCATAGGGACTTATGATTTTACTTGACTGACATTGTCAATGCAGACTGAATAACTTTCATGGACTGAAATGTCCATAGGGACTGTATGATTTTACTTGACTGGCATTGTCAATGCAGACTGAATAACTTTCATGGACTGAAATGTCCATAGGGACTGTGTGATTTTACTGGAGTGGCATTGTCAATGCAGACTGAATAACTTTCATGGACTGAAATGTCCATAGGGACTGTATGATTTTACTTGACTGTCATTGTCAATGCAGTCTTAATAACTTTCATGGACTGAAATGTCCATAGGGACTGTATGATTTTACTTGACTGACATTGTCACTGCAGACTGAATAACTTTCATGGACTGAAATGTCCATAGGGACCATATGATTTTACTTGACTGTCATTGTCAATGCAGTCTTAATAACTTTCATGGACTGAAATGTCCATAGGGACTGTATGATTTTACTTGACTGACATTGTCACTGCAGACTGAATAACTTTCATGGACTGAAATGTCCATAGGGACCATATGATTTTACTTGACTGGCATTGTCAATGCAGATGAATAACTTTCATGGACTGAAATGTCCATAGGGACTGTATGATTTTACTTGACTGGCATTGTGAATGCAGACTAAATAACTTTCATGGACTGAAATGTCCATAGGGACTGTGTGATTTTACTGGAGTGGCATTGTCAATGCAGACTGAATAACTTTCATGGACTGAAATGTCCATAGGGACCATATGATTTTACTTGACTGTCATTGTCAATGCAGTCTTAATAACTTTCATGGACTGAAATGTCCATAGGGACTGTATGATTTTACTTGACTGACATTGTCACTGCAGACTGAATAACTTTCATGGACTGAAATGTCCATAGGGACCATATGATTTTACTTGACTGGCATTGTCAATGCAGATGAATAACTTTCATGGACTGAAATGTCCATAGGGACTGTATGATTTTACTTGACTGGCATTGTGAATGCAGACTAAATAACTTTCATGGACTGAAATGTCCATAGGGACTGTATGATTTTACTTGACTGGCATTGTCAATGCAGTCTGAATAACTTTCATGGACTGAAATGTCCATAGGGAATGTGTGATTTTACTTGACTGGCATTGTCAATGCAGACTGAATAACTTTCATGGACTGTGATGACCATAGGGACTGTATGATTTAACTTAACTGCCATTGTCAATGCAGACTGAATAACTTTCATGGAGTGAAATGTCCATAGGGACCATATGATTTTACTTGACTGGCATTGTCAATGCAGATGAATAACTTTCATAGACTGAAAATATGATTTTACTTGACTGGCATTGTCAATGCAGATGAATAACTTATAATAGGGACTGTATGATTTTACTTGACTGGCATTGTGAATGCAGTCTGAATAACTTTCATGGACTGAGATGACCATAGGGACTGTATGATTTAACTTAACTGCCATTGTCAATGCAGACTGAATAACTTTCATGGATTGAAATGTCCATAGGGACTGTGTGATTTTACTGGAGTGGCATTGTCAATGCAGACTGAATAATTTTCATGGACTGAAATGTCCATAGGGACCATATGATTTTACTTATCTGACATAGTAGTAGAATTAGCAGCAGCAGCAGCAGTAGTAGTAGTGGTAGTAGTAGTAGTAGTAGTATCAGCAGCAGTAGTAGCAGTAGTAGTAGCAGCAGCAGTAGTAGGAGTAGGAGGAGGAGGAGGAGGAGGAGGAGGAGGAGGAGGAGGAGTAGTTGTTGTTGTTTTCGTAGTTACTGACATTACATAATGGACAAGTATCATGTACCATGAAACACACAAACATGTTATGTTGCCTTTCCGCAAATAATTATCTTCCATAAATATATTCTTAATACGTCATAAATAGGATGAGGTAGATAAGAGTGTAAGATATTCCATGTTTTCTTCAAAGACATTATCTAAGCATGGCTTGTTTGTTTTAAAAATTGAAATTCATCCAAGGAATTTGGGGCACATCCGGTCACGTGATTGTTGCGGAAACTGTAAAGAAACATCCCATTGATAAATACCCCTTGACACTCTGCACGTGTTTGGTCTCGTGCGTTATCGAGTAAATTTCCGTATATTTGAATATGTAGGAATTACTATCAAAACAATCCATTTATAACTCGATAAATAGTGATGAAGGCGATGATTAGCACAGCTCTGATGATATCCAGAGTTCTACCTTTAATAAGGTAGCTATATTTTACCTCCGGTTGAAGATATTACATGATAACAGAAATAAGTGTATTAAATAGATTATCTTACAGGAAATATGAAGCGTAACATGAATCATTTGAATATTTTGCTCAATTTAAATTTTATGAATAGCGTTTAGTGAAATTCCTTAAATTTCGTTTTCTTGGCTTCTGTTCTATAAATCTAATTTCAATCACCCCAGTTCCAACAACGCACCGAATCAGTATAATGCGTACCTGTAAAAGGATATGTAATGCACTCCATACGATTTATATTAGTTTACGGTCGCACACACTATATGAGAAACATCAAACGTTCTTTATATATACATGTATATACATACAATGGGTCCAGTTTTTGTTTCAAGTGTTGCCTATTTTACCCGCATTCTTTTAGATCTCGGGTATCTATGCCCCATTCAAGTGATTTATTTTTAGTGGTATGCGGAAAGCCTTAGTTTAATAGCATGATATTGTTGTTATGATACTAGGTCACCGTGACACTGATTAATGTGCGGATCATTCTTCGGGAGGATGGCTACAAATGTCCTGAAGGCATAGCTAATATACAGCATGACATCGACACTTTATATTCTCTAAAACGTGAGGCTAAACATTAGAGGAAACCTTTGAAGTAGAGAAGACTCTGGTCGGGTCACAGCGACACCGATGTAAGCGTGCGGGTCATTCCCATTCGGTACAAGTGTCCTGAAAAAAATAGTTATATGATATATACGTTTAATAATATTTATCACGTTTAATATATACTGTTTGTGTCAACCGTGTAATAAGTCTTATAGCCAAACTGATACTGTTGTAAACAAACATAATAGGAAGAGGAGCCGTCTCAAAGTTAAAGTTTTAAATCTTAAAAGTATCTAGATGCCCTCGCTCCGCGAAATTAATGTTCCTTCAGAATTCATGTTTCAATTAATGCGGGCCTAATGTTCATTCTTTAAATTTCAAGTGTTTATATCATATTTCTATTTCAGGGGCTATGCCAGTCTACCTTCTCCTCCTAAGTACGGAGGAACTAGACCAAGAAACGGCACTATGGGAACATGATGCATGTGTCATATGAACGTTTCCCATGAACTGCAATTAATGTGTCTGGTTTTAGACACTTGTACTGGTACATTTCTAAAGGATAAACACGTTATTTATACTTTATTATATGTATATTTTATTATTATACTTTATTGACCCTCCAATGTGGGAGAGGATATTGGGTATTTAAAAAAGAAAGTTATGTATTCACGTCTTCAGCAGGTTGATTAGATAAGTATAGCTGTAGATACCGATATGTCCGAGTTTATCTAATGGTGATATTGGCGGACTTGCTAATACCGTATTTCCTCGAATGCAACCCCGGGGTTCTATTTCGTTCAGCATACTTCCCGAGTACTATTCGATGCCCGGGTTGTATTCGAGGAAATACGGTAGGCCTTAAATTCATTCGAGATCCGCATTGCATTTACCTCAGCAGCCCATAACACCCCGGGTTATATTCGAGGCCGGGGTTATAATTACCTCAGCACCCCATAACCATGATAACACCCCGGGTTATATTCGAGGCCCGGGTTATAATTACCTCAGCACCCCATAACCATGATAACACCCCGGTTTATATTCGAGGCCCGGGTTATAATTACCTCAGCACCCCATAACCATGATAACACCCCGGGTTATATTCGAGGCCCGGGTTATAATTACCTCAGCACCCCATAACCATGATAACACCCTGGGTTATTTTCGAGGCCCGGGTTATAATTACCTCTACACCCCATAACACCCCGGGTTATATTAGAAGAGACATTGAGCACTTCTAACTTTTACCCTAGTTAAGAGTAACTCTAAGACCTAAACATTTTACAAATATGACTTATGACCCTCTTAGAATGTTTTTAATAAATACGGCCCCTGCATGGGCTGTATTCGAGGAATACGGTACATTGCACAGTCTGTGTGTGTGCCTCAACCCACAGAATATATTATCTTAGTGTCTCTTCCTTGTTAGGTCGCATACACAACTTTCTGAAATATTGCATAAGTGTCAGATGTTTCTCATACACTGCCATTAATGTGTCTGGTATTATAACAGTGACACTGGCACTAAAACATTTTAAAAGAAATGTTCTTATGGTTTTTTTCCCATTTTTTATTGTCTTAATTAATGTGCATGAATGTCAGTGTGTTGGTCTTTCGTCCGGATCTTTATATTTAATAAAAGGCAAAATAAGTATTGATTTAGAACATAAATTCTTTGAAATGTTTATTGCCGAGAGTCTCCAAATGTACATGCATGTGAAAAGCGTGTGCATTATAATGTGTTCAACTGAAGGTGAAGTTCACGAGACTCTCCATTCGGTATAGTTCTACTGAGCAAAACACCGTTATCAATTCTAAACAATAAATACTCTAATCTCGTTTTTCACAAAATAGTCTAATGAACCAATTGCAGTTAATAATTCAATAGAAAATAATATATTTCGGCCATCCTTCAACTATACTGAGAGTTAATTGCGGATCTAAGAGAAAACTGATTCAATCAAAAATATATGATAAAAACTAGAAAAATAAACCCATGTAACTATTTGATACTTCTACAAGGTACGGTAACGATATGAACATGAGATAATATAAACAATATGCAATCTGTACTATAAATGGGTAATTGACTGACCTTTGCACATGGCCTGTTAAGTTTTTGTTTCGCAAAATGCAATCACAACTTATCATCAGTCTTACCTGTATATTCATAATTTATTAATGTATTTGGATTTATATGTATTTCATTATAATGTGTAATAACTCTCATAACATGTGATCGATTTGTGTTTAAAAAGTGACGCAAACATGAAAGAATCTATACATCTGTCTGTCAATTTCTGTCAACTTGCGTCTGTCTCATTGGCTGATATAAAACTTGCTGCATTTCGTCGCCTTTTCTGTGACAGCACAGCACAGCACAGCAAGTTTTATATTAACCAGTGATAGAGACCGGCACTAGTTATACATTGTGGGAGATGTTGTAAGTCTATCTGAAACAGTATGATATATATATGGTTCAGATTCAAATTCAGATTCAGATTCAGATTCAGATTCAGACTCTGATTCTGACGCCCCTGTACGATAATAAATACATATAGGCATCTTTGAGCGATATTCTTGCAGTCGGATGATGCAAAATGTACCTTTCTAAACATCTAAAATCGCCTTTCTAAAATAGAGAAGTTGTATATCCATAAATATCGCCTTCATTCTAAAACTTATTTTGTGCGTACTGATTATTATATTATGGGGCAAACAAAAGTAGCAAAACTTGTAATAGAACTTAAATCTGGAGGACCCCGCGAAGTGGATTGTCAGTTAAAACATGGGGGTAATGAGAAACCCTCTTAACCCGGAGATTGGTGTTGAGCCAAGCAGCCTGCAGTTCGTCCGCCTGGCAGCAGGTGCGTCCTCCTTCAAATAGAACTTAATCTGAATTAAGGCCGTGAACTCTCTCAGTGGATGGGTTTATCACAGATCGTGGGCGTTAGGGGCATGTTTCATTCACTCTCACCTGCAGTTTTTGTTGTTGTTAACTAGATGTAGGGCATATATAATTTACAAGATGTAGTGTATATAATTAGTTTATACTTATTTCATCAGAAATAATAATTGCTTTATACGTAACCCAAGTTATCGTTGTCAAGGATAGCTTGTATAACATTTACAACGTTGATATTCAAGATATACAAGACTTTGTTGAGTATCACCACAAATAGATTTATTTTCATTAACGATTAATCAACGTTAGGTAGAATCCACAGCAGGAATATATATTATAGATCAAACTTGGCATTTACCATTACAAGTTTTCAAATAGCCAACATATTTAATATAAAGACTATTTACAGCGTCAAAAGTCCATAAAGTATAGCATGCTATTTATATATACAGATATACTCTCATGGACAGTCCAGAAATGAGACCGCGTCTATTCTGTGAAATGTAGCATGTCATTAATGCATTATTCAGTTGTCCATCTTTCCTAAGTTCTCATAAATAGAGATTATTACACGAGCAAATGTTTGATTTGTCTGTTACGACACGAATGTAGATGTCCGTACCGTCCGAGCGAAAGCGAGTACGACATACGTAATTGTGCAAGTTTCACTACATCGAATGGCACACTTTCGAGTGTACTGGTAAATTTACAGCCGCTTTTTATCAGTGGAAATATTCTACTACCAGGCAATATTAGTGAATTGAGCACATGTTATTATTACTGAGTAGAATGAACATAATATATTGTTCCTTTTCAAAAGTTAAAACTTTGACGTCATGAAACAATGGTCTGACGTAAAACAAGAACTGATTGCTTGACATTGTTACAACGTGCTCTTCAGTGTTGCCGTATTGCAGGCACGGCGTATTTAAAGGATTGAATGATATGATTAATAGCATATCTGTAGAATACTTGACGAATATGTATCAAAGTTTTATTAAACGATCAACAATTAACTTAGAGCTGACACCAACGACATCATGAACTTGAAACAAAATAATGATAAAAAGGATAGAATTACTCTTCCGTCGCAAAATTATTCGTCTAATTTTGTAGTAAAGATGACATTTTAAAAATAAATTAATGTTTCATTCAAACTATTTAATCAAGTATGCACAAGATTTGTCACTTTGTCACTTGTCACGCCCACACGAGAGTTGGAATAATAACTGGAGATTTAAGAGCTTAGCTTAGCTTAGCATGTGGGCTGAAAGGAAGATGCAGTAAGCTCGATCAGTCTGCTATAGATTATACAAGAGGTGGTCAAAATTTTCTAGGCCATGTAATCATGTAAGGTTAAACTAAAGCCATCGGGTGTTTCTCAAGATACCGTGAAAACTCGCGCTGTGAAAAACTTAAAGGTCTTAATTGACCTAACCGACAAGATGCATTGACATCAAATGTTTGTTCAGATATTGCGAGTGAGTGAGTTATTGTTAACGCCGCTTCGGCAATATCACATCCATTTGCGGCCAAAAATTTAGGTTAATTGATTAATTTTTAAAATAATTGCAAAAGCAAAAAATAACGACACGAAGGCCGTAAAAAACACCAGCAAATTTGGTTAAAAACTGGATTAGAATAGTTAAAAGTTAAAATTTGTCGAAAAGATTTACAGCTTTTGAAAAGTCTAAAACACGGTGTTCGCCAAATTGGCTAAAAACTTGAGATAAAGTAATATCTGGCAGATATTGCGAAACAACTCATTGTGACCTTGAACACATTCTGAAGGTCACTATCTGTGACTGATGTTAGCTTATCCGCAAATTCACCTCGTACAAATTTGAGTAATCTCCATGATCCAGTCGTTCTTCCTCAAGTTATCACACCTAACCTTTCTCGGTATTAAGGGTATCAAAACCTACTGTAAGTTATTCATGCAGAGTCAATGGTTTAAAGGTTATGGAGGTGCTCACAAATGGTTGTGTTGCTATTACTTGCTAAATACATTATTGTTGTGCTCGCCATGGGTTGGAGGTTTGAAAGAAAACAAATGATATTACTGCAAACAACTCTAAAAGAAACTCCTACCTCAACTGTGATTTGGCTCACCGCATTCAACAGCCTAGCTAGACTAAAATGTAGTCTAAGGAATCTTTTTAATCACTGAAAATTTCATCCTTCATTATATATGTTTCAATACTACCAGTTCTATACGTGTGTATTCAGTGTATCTAGACTTGCTGAATAAGGATCTAGACTGTATTAAAGGCTCTTATTCTTACATTTCATTAGCCAGGACTATCAACAGCCTTACTTTTGTATTTACAAAACTTATTTATATTACTTATTTTATATTACAGTATTCTGAACTTACTAACATCACTGTCTCTTAGAGAAAATAAAGTAATTATGGCCGGATAAGGGGTAGCCCTGTCGCACCCATATTTGACGTTCCACAAAGGCCTTTGTACAAACTAAAAATAGTATTCTGAAAGTTTTCTCATTGCTTTATCATGTTCTAATATGGGAAGATAGTTCTGGATGAGAAAGAAGTCAATGTGAAAAAAGTGGAACGCCTGACTAGGGAGAATGTCAAAAGTCTATGTTGCCTGATAAGTCTCATGGGTTGAAAATTAAATACTCCGTAGGAGTTAACATAGTTTTTTTTATTCAACGATGAACTTTCTTTGAATGAAGAAAAAAACCCATATGTGTCTCGTATTTTTTTCTTCTCGAGAAACATTTCAATTACACTTTCTAAATTTAGTTTAGTTAAATCCTAACAGCCGTATCCTATTTGGAGTATTGTCTATCCTTGATGTGGTTACCTGAGATTTTCCACTTATGTGATCAATACATAATAGTTTCATGTTCTAACTTTGGCTTTAATTTGCATGTGTTGCAGTAGTCTAGACAACACAATGTAAGTGATTCCTACAATTCTTGAAAAAATAGAGCCACTGGCTCTGTAGCTCATCGGTCTTTATATATCATTTAACAAATTCAAAATGTCAACTTCTAGGTGAAAGGTACAACAATTAGGAAGCACTTTAAATGGTGAAGATGTAATAGGTCTTAAGGTCCTTACCCCTCTGACCTATCTTTGTTCCTTAAAATTACCTCCCGCTGAAGAGCACATAAAATCTCAAGATGAAAATAGCTTTTCAGGTCATAATTTGGGGTCGCAGGATCACAAAATCTACAACTTAGAATCCCAAGGAGTCTGTGCATGAACTTTCAAGTCTCTAGGGTCATTGGTTCTTAAGAAGAAGAGAAAAATAGGTTTTCAAGTCAAGACCTCTGTGACCTATATTTTGGATCGCAGGTCACAAAATCTACAATTCAGGATCCCCATTGGCCAAGGAGTCTGTACACAACATTTCAGCTTTCTAAATCTTTTGGTACTGGAGAAGAAGATGAGATAGGTTTTAAGGCTCTTGATCCCTGTGACCCTATTTGGCGTCACAAGATCAAAGTTACAATTTAGAATCCCCATTGACCAAGGAGTCTGTACACAAAATTTCAGCTCCCTAGACCAAGTGGTTCCAGAATAGAAGACGAACAAGCGAAAAGTTTTCAGACGGATGGACGGACGGATGGACGGACGGACGGATGCCGGACACCATGCCATGCCATAAGCCGACCGAACCTTCCAGGCCAGATGAGCTAAAAGGTAAGTTAGGTGTAGCAGCCTCAAATGACTCGAGCACAAACGACTCCAGAGTCATGTAGAGGGTCGGCCATGAGAAGCTGTGTATTGTTGTTTTCTGAGTTATTTATTATTTATATTCGCCTTTCTTTGTTATATATTTTTTTCAAATTTACAATTTAATTCAATTTCAACTCCAATTTGGTGTATGGCTAGATGTACTACGGATGAATACAGTCATTTGTGACCGGACTCATTTGAGCAATTTGCGAGCACCACTTAGAGTCATTCGAGGTGGTAGAGTCATTCGAGGTGGTAGAGTCATTCGAGGTGGTAGAGTCATTCGAGGTGGTAGAGTCATTCGGGTGATGCCGAGGATATGGTACGGTTGTGGAACCTGATAGGAAGGTTGTGACGTATTTTCAAAATCAATCTAAGATAGTTTCTTCAGATCTATGCTTTCATATCATCATCTTAGCAAACATATCAGGGTTTACAATCATTGTAATTCCTCCTAAAAGGGTTTACAATTGACTCTGTAAACCCTCTGGAGGGACTTGCAACGTTGTAGGTCCCCCGTACCGAGTGATACAGAAATGTAACCAATGTTAACCATATGATACGATCTTGAAAAGACTGACTGAAATGAACGATAATACGGAGGTAGGTTGATAATAATAAATATTACCTATTGAATCACCTCTTTCACTTTCCACTTTGCAATACATTCAGATATCTACACTCTCTCGGTTATAACAAGGTTGAGTGGACAGTCTCAGCTTGTTAGACATCTCGGACACTCCTTGTGTGAATAATTTAATTTCAGCAGACACTCTCCAGCCAAACCCAAAAACCCCACCTAAGCGATATATCACCGCCCACATTACACCACCACCCTCTAAATAGACTGTCTGTTTGCTTCATATCACTTAACACATGTCTGAACGTCATCCGTCAGCCTAAATCAAATGATTAACACTGATCATTGTGCTAAATTGATAAACTTCATCATACAGATTCTGAAATAGTTAGGTCTATTCTGCTAATACGTTTAATAATGATTCTGATTCGCCAAGACGTTAATCAACACTACATGATCAGACACTGTCCTTCCGACTGAGCATCTATTTTCTGAGGGAACTCCTTACTATTATAATTTCCATACTTAAATAAGTTATCATTAATATGATAGCGAGACCACGCATATCACAGATTGTTGACCCTTCAAGACAGTCACTCCTAAATCTTCTAATACCAGTCTATTCTCATATTAACGAGAATGTAAAATACACGTGTTTTGGGTTCATGGGCCTTTCATAACTCTCTACACCCCTTGGGAAGTTATTTCATTTGTTTGAGTTGCAGGTTATATGCCATAAGCTTTTAAAAAATAGAGTATAACTCCATAACCGCTCGGCACCGGGTCATTATTTACTACATAACTCTTCACTTTGACAGGGTGAAATATAGTGTGCATTATGGACCCGTAATGTCGTTATGAAACAAGCCAGCCTGGACATTTTATAAATGTTTATAAAGGACGGACATCTTATTTAGCAGCAATACAAGATATTAAATCAAATTCAAAGATGGAAATTATTAAAGTCTATATGCCTGATAATTGGGATTTTCAGGAGAAATATCTTTCTATAAATATACTCTATTTTTTAAAAGCTTACTTTATCGGACTACTTTCAACAAATTTCCTTTCAAAATTATGCTCACGCACTAGTACGTTTTTAAAACAAGACTACCCTTTGTACTAATGTCGATATCATAAGCATATAAACCATGTCCTTTTGGCAGATATAAAATGTGACAAATCCTAATCTCAACTAATATAATTTGTACAGAAATAGAACTTTACTAATATACTAAGTCGTTAGATAATGTCTTCACAAAGAAATAGAGAATTAATAATAAACTAACGTGAATAGGTTATCCCTCAAGGCCGAACTATCTTATATCACACGGTTTAAGATAAGATTCCTTTTTAGAACAAGAATTGTAACCGTAGTTGATGGAAAGTACATTTCGAATACAATATCAGTGTTATCACCTATAAGGGCAATAACCCATATAGATATAATAAAAAAAAGATATTTAAAATATCCTCAAGGACGGCATATGCCTCGCTCTCGCTAGGCAGCTACCTCTTTTTTACTCACATGTCGTAAACATGTAATATGACAACGTACAATGTACACTGTCCATTATTTTGTAGGGTTTATTTGATCGTACTTCCAATCAGGTAAATAAAGGTGAGCAGTGGAAATTTCAGTTTCCTTTATTATCATTATTTGGCACTCATTAATTATATTGCTTGTGGTTTCTTCACTGCTTAACACTCATCGATACCTATTGCTTATGTTTGCTTCTGTGCTTGACACAAAGCACCTCCCATTGCTTATTGCTGCTTCCTTGCTGGGCGCTCTGCAACTCATATTGCTTAGTGATAGTTTCTAGCTTGCTTGGAGCTCTGCAACTCATATTGCTTATTGCCGCTTCCTTGCTTGGCGCTCTGTAACTCCTATTGCTTATTGGTGCTTCCTTGCTTTACGCTCTGTAACTCCCATTGCTTATTGGTGCTTCCTTGCTTGGCGCTCTGTAACTCCTATTGCTTATTGGTGCTTCCTTGCTTGGCGCTCTGCAACTCATATTGCTTATTGCCGCTTCCTTGCTTGGCGCTCTGCAACTCATATTGCTTATTGCTGCTTCTTTGCTAAGAATAATGCAACTCCCATTGCTTAGCTTGGTTCCTAACTTGGAGCCTGCAACTTCCATTGCTTATTGCTAATTCCTTGCTAACCAATATGCAACTGCTATTGCTTAGCTTGGTTCCCTGCTTGGCGTTCTGTAACTCCTGTTGCTTATAGTTGCTACCTTGCTAAACATCCTGCTACTCCTATTGCTTGATTTTGCCGGACACAAAGTAACTCCTATTGCTTATTGTTACTATATTGCTTACTCTATCGCTTATTTTCACTTCTTTGTCCGATAAAGAGCAACTCCTATAACATCATTGCTTCTTTGCTTGGCACAAGGCTACTTCAATACCTTGATCCCATAACCACCTTCTTTCTCTTGTACCACTGAAGGTTGATTACTCGCCACTATACATAAAATTATTTTTTCAGCCAATTATGTTTTGATTTGAAATTTGGTGGTTGCTGATCGGTCTTCCCACTCGGGAACTGACGCTATCGCTCGTTTCAGAGTAATCTTATTGGCTGGTTATTAATAGCGCGATACGACAGAAGGTGCTTATGTGATCAGGGGATTAAAGGTGCATCCATTGTGTTTCATAAATTTTTTATTTAATACGTTCCAACACACCATAATATGTGCTGTTTACGATACAAATAACTTCACTTAGCTTGCATATTCATCCCAAATCGCCAAACATATCATCATTACTAGTTTCCAATTAAAATCGAGTAACATCATTATGCATGTGTAGAAACCGAAATTGAACGTCCTATTTACATGCACAGAAGTTATATGACCTATTGAACATTATTAACCCAAATTTGTTATTTTGTCTGGTGTAAATAAGATTTCAAAATTACGTTTGACTCATTGGCGTGCGCCACACGATGTGCATTGTCCGGTTTTCGATCAGAAATCACGTCTTTTACCTTCACATCGTCAATATACTAAGTCGAGTATCATTTAAATGGTTGTTTCGGTAACAATTGGTACTTCTCGATGAAATAAGACCATTTATAACGTTTGTCATATTTGACCCCCAACAACACAATGGATGTACCTTTAATGAACAGGTTGATATCGAGTTCACGTGTTGATAATTTATCATAACCTAGGCTAGTTATGTATTGTGGTCAACAAGGATATGAGGTTATCTACAGATACTAACTCCTAAAAAATTTCTAATTATTGTATTACATAAGTATTATGAGGACACCCACATAGGGGTTTATATCTTTCATTCAATGCCAAAATAGCGTTGCTTGATGTCATGTTTCCTCAATGACGTTAAGTTGTAGGTCAACCTATACTTGAAAGTAAATTTTGTTTTCTTCAATGTATGACTTCTGTAATTAATAGAGCATTATATACTGATATTAGAGCACTCGTTTCATTATCATAGTTCGACATGAGACACATATGGATATCACCAATAAGTGACAAGCAGCGCACAGTCGCACTGTGTGCTCTTTCCTGGTCTAACTACATTCACTGAAGAACATTCCTGCTGATGATCATTGGCGCAAGCAAGACACTTCGTTTTGCTGTGCCCTGGAAAGTGTCCATCTCTTTCCCTTGACAGCCACTAGTCGGGTTATGTCAATGCTATATATAATGAACCAATTGGTTTTCTGGGTTTCGTAAGGCCACCCTGATGAATACTGATATACTGACAGGGGCACTTTATGTTGGTTGATTCACCACTCATGATTTAAGAGTATTTATTTCATGATCAATTTAATACACTAACTGGAATATTTAACATCAAGCGTGAAAGCCGCGATGGTCTTATGGCATGGCATGGCATGTCGTGTCATGGCTCTCTGTGTCGGTCCATTCATCCATTAACCTTTTATTTTTTCGACTACTTCTGCAGAACCAGTGGCTCTAGAGAGCTGAAATTTTATGTACTAGCTGGTCAATGAGGATTCCAAATTGTAGATTTGATGACCCTTTGACCCAGTTTTCGTTTGATATGAGTACAAGATATAGATAAACATAATTAACCTGATAAGCACCCCAATCTTCTAAAACACTTCCTCCCTAATTAACACCCCGCTCTGATAAACACCTCCGCCCCGATAAACACCCCCGACCCGATAAGCACCCCCACCTTCCTAAACACCTCCTCCCTAGTTAACAACCCGCTCTGATAAACACCTCCGCCCCGATAAGCACCCCCATGTTCCTAAACACCTCCTCCCAAGTTAACAACCCGCCCTGATAAACACCCCCGCCCCGACAAGCACCCCCACCTTCCTAAACACCTCCTCCCTAGTTAACAACCCGCTCTGATAAACACCTCCGCCCCGATAAGCACCCCCACGTTCCTAAACACCTCCTCCCAAGTTAACAACCCGCTCTGATAAACACCTCTGCTCTGATAAACACCCAAAACTTCATAAACACCTCCATCCTAATGAAGACCCTTGGTATTGGAATCCCAAAATTCAAACATGTACGACCCTACCTTCCCCAACAAGGCGTAACTTGAGCTAGTCTCTATCACTAGCACAGAAAGAGTGATGAAATGCAGCAAGGCTTATAATTAGCCTGTGACGGAGACTGACGGGAGTTATGCCTTGCGGGAAAGTTGGGATGCCCCCTACTTTCACCACCAACTCTTTATAGGTGACTGCAGTACTATAGCAGGTTATGGGTTAATGAAAACCAAGGTTCTAAATCCTTGATGAAAACAAATACAATGAAAAGGAAGAAACAAGTTTGTACTGTACACAAGTTTTATTCGGGTATCAATTGATTATAGAAATGTGGAGCGTTAACATTCTAAATATACACAAGACTAGAGATGAGGTCTAGAAATCTATGAAAATAGATGATATGTGATGAGAAACTTACAATCGTATTAAAACTGAACCGTAATAACGAAGGGATTTCATGCAGAAGTGTCTTTGGATGACAGTGGAAGAATACTATAAAATCTTGTTTCAATATTGCTTTCTTTTGTAATGAAAGTCGCAATATCTGCAAGAAGTGTCAGCCCCTAGCGAAAAAGAAATCTCTAATATCAAATTTTGAAGTTTTTATAAAATTTACATTCATGTATGTTACAAAAACGTAAAAGATACAATTGCCACATAATATACAAACAATGATAAAAACAATACTTTATCTACTTTTTTCAATCTCCCAGCACTAATATTTATACAGAAACATTTATATTTGTCAAAATATTTCCCCCAAGCACGTCCATTTTAAACAACATACGTAATTTGTAGAGCACTAAATACTTTCATATTTTTAATTTACAAACACAATTTTACAAACTGCTCCAAATCAACAGGGTATATTCATAAATGCACGATTTTCAACAGGAAATACATTAATACAAGCAAAGTAACAAATAAAATAGTTTAAATACAATCTCTGGCCCAAGATCCTCAAATCACAGTCATCTTTAGTTCATAAGTCTCTTCACAAATGAAAGCACTAATCTCATTGGCTGCAACAGATCACATAACCAATGGAATTCACTTTCACACAATGTCAAGGCCACCAGTAGCATCACCCTTCAGAAAGAAAGCATGGCCTCATTGGTTGAAATAAGTCACTATTCATCAATGGAGACCTCTTTCTCTAAATGTCAAGTTCCCAGTGGGATCTCCCATCAGAATGAAAGCACTAATCTCCTTGGTTGAAAAAGTCACATGTCACGTTGTTAACCAATGAAATTCACTTTCTCCGAATGTCAAGGCCACCAGTAGGATCACCTTTCTCATAGTTCGCGATCACCTTGTTCACATAATCTGTGGTGTGGCCTGCAATCATCTCTTCTGTAAACAAAAATGGTTATTGTTAGTTTTTAAAATCTCACCTAACTAATTTACAAATTATGTTTCACAAGAAAGTCATGTACTGAAAATCATAAGTGGCTTAATCAAGTGACATATATCTACATTTCATTATTTTTTTTTTAAATTAAATTTTTTTGCTGTTGAAAAGGTTACAAAATATCATTTGGCTATTATTATCTAAAGCATTATGAAACCCATCTTATATTCATACATTGTTCGATATTTGCAAAAATATAGAGACACTGAAAAGATAAAAAATAAATAGGAAAATGTCTCACAAAGAAGCATAGATATCGAACTAATTCTATCATCTGCATTTTTTTTTTAATATGAAGATATTAATATTAAATCGCCAAATTTTTAACCATGCAAATCTTCTTATTTCACTTTTGTTCGTATCTGTCACGATTACAAGAGATACAGTTATATGATAGTTTCAATGTACGCATATATCACGTTCACCCTCCTACATGAATTATGAAATCTAAGGACAGAGAATCATTATTGCTCAATTGCATCTTCTTATACACGAACTGAAGAACAAAATTTAATTGAAACATTATTCTATTTTTTATTCATGCATACCATTTATTATTGTTGTAAAAGTTTTTGTGTCTTGGTAGTTTTGTGCATTCGCAATCCACCCTCAACTCCCTTCGTGCTCTAAGAGTTTGCCCATGGAAGTTATTAATTACTGTACCTTCATCCTTATTAGACTTACTGAATGACGAACTAGATTGTATTAAGGCTTTTATTTTTTACACAGTCATGGGGCAGAACTAGATCCGTACATACATACTGAGGTAAGTAAAGCATGTAGATAAGCCTATGTATACTTACTGAGGTAGGTCGTGATGAGGTCCTCCAGCTTGTCCACCAGAGACTCCTTCCGTGTCTCGCCCTGCTCCAGCAGGTGCTTCTTCAGAGAGGCGCGGATTGATACCATCACATCCATCAGTCGCTCTGAAACCATGACAACAAACCGTTTTTAATAACAAATACATTTTAAAAGCTATTTATTTCTATTTTTTTAATTTCCAAAATAGTTCATTTTCTCTATGAATATTGTTGTTTTCCATTAAGAGATATGAGTGTCTTTAAAAGAATCAAATTTTGTGAAAAGAACGTTTTAAGGAGGATTTGATAAATTAATTGTAAATGATTACTCACTGTGTTCTTTCTCGAGACCGAAGAGTTTGACTTTGTTAGCCTCATGCTGAGCCTTCTTCTTCAGACGACATGCCCTGTAGAGAAAATGAAGTATCTATTGAAAAATTTGCTAAATATAATCAAATTTATGAAATATTGGTAATGCGTATGTATCTATGCTTAACATACTCACTGCTGAAGTCAACAAAAGCTGCCAACAACAGTGTTGCATATTAGTCAAGTTGAAAGCCATGAACGTTTAATAGAAAAGCTCTTAAACGATCGAAATAATTCAAATTGTTCACCCTACCTTGATGCCAACTTGTTCTTTTCTTTCCTGGACTGGTTCCGTGCTGAGGCAGTGCTTTCCCCAAGGGAGGTAACCTCGTTGATCTTCCTGTTCAGTCTCTTGATCTGCATTCCAATCTGGACAAGACGTTTCGGGTTCGGATGCACATCATTTCCATCCCCTTTCCTTGCCTTTCCTCCATGTCGGATTCCAGCCACCTGCGTATTTGATGGGTTGAACACTGGGTCTTCGAAATGTTTGAGTTCGTGTGGATTGGACCTGTCCAGTTCGAGTCTCAACCTTGTACCCTTCGGCCCCTTCGATTGCACGTTGTATTGCCAGAAATATTGCTTCTCTTTACGTTTGCCGGAGCCCACCCCCTCATCAAACTGACTGAGCGTTCCTTCCTCGTCGGACAAATCGTCATCGAGATCAGAGTCTCTGTCGCTGAACACATCGTTATCAGAATCAGGATCATCGTTAGACGGAAGTGTGGAATTCTCAGATTCTGCAAAAAGATTGAAGAATATATAAGAACTTTTAAGATGAGCCTTTAATGAATAATTTATATGATTTGATACATGTGTGTGTGTTTGTCAGTCATAATGATGTGTGAATTGCAAAATGAATATGTAAATAGCAAAATGCATAGTCATTGTTAAATGACAATAAATTCTCAGACCCTGATCAATTTGAAATGGGAAATTTGAAACACATCTTTTAATAGACCATAATCATTCACATTAATATCATACTTCTTATATTAGAAACTGTTCAGTGAAATCAAAACCTAGAAGACGTCAATTTCAATTTTGTTTTTATTAAATCCAAAATGCTTTTCCAGAACAAGGTTCATAGAAATTTAAAAACTTCTTAAAAAAACCTTTTTAAAAAAGTTCTAAAGAAAACATGTCAAGTAGTTTAAAATGAAATTTTAAAAAATAATTTCTCAAGACTCCAAGACAAAGCAACAAGGGCTGTGATATTGTTATGTTCTACAAGGATGTTTATGAGTAAGGTGACCTTCACCTTTATACTAGTTGAGTGTCTTTCACCTTCACGCTTTCAACAAACATCATGTGATCTTGAATTGTTTAAATGAATTGTAGCATGGAATGATTGATATTTATTTCTTTACTGCAGTTGAGACAATTGAAAATACAAAAACAAAATAAGGGAAAATATCCTGCTTTGCATGTAAAGAAATCTTGCATCAAATACATGGGAAAAAATATCAGTACACATCATATGTCAATATCTATATTTTGTATTATGGATTTTATTTCCAAGAAAATATCTATTTATATCATAACAGTTTGTTTCCTAAGTTGACTCTAATTGGGATCATGAGGTAGTTATCTGAGATGCTGGACTTATTTTTAGGCCTACTTTCACTTTCCTACCCAATTAATTTATTGATTTTTCCTAGAATACACCTTTCCCTGAAAATAACTGTTAACGGAATGTTACAAACATGAAATTTTGCAGCACTACTTAATTATGAGATTGATGATTATATAGATAACTGTTTGTCCTGTTTTTCTTAAGTGAAAATGAATTCAAATTAAGTAAATTTCAACTGAATTTTGTTGTTGTTGACAATATTATTTTATCATTTAGATTTAAAATGTTCTTGTATTTGGAATACAATAAGAATCAAACTTCGAACACTAAGTTTGAATTAAAAAATCTGTTTTTAATGAAAATATCTTACCATGGCGACTCCGCTTGCTTGATGAGGAAGTCGAAGATTTGTTTTCTTCCGTGGGCTCATGGATGTACTTTTCAATCTCTTTCCATTTTTCTTCAACCTCTTCCATCTTGGCAACGGTTGCCGTCCTCTTCACGCCTGCAGAGGGCGCTGTGCTGTTTGACACTTGTTGTGTCTGTGGGAGCATTGATTTACGCAACAACAGTTTATGCAAAGTAGGTTTCTCGTCCCTGGAGAAGTTCACGAGTGGTTTAGCAACACTCTGAAAGTTTGTGGACGCAGAAGACATGGGGACTGTTGACTGAACACTGGATGAGACATTTGTGGAGGAAGGGACCTTAGCTTGAGAGTTGCAGACACTCCAAGATGACAGCCCGGACTGCATCGTCGACGATGTTGAGAGGGACGTGGATTGCACAGGATGTTTTGGGAGCATAGCTTTCAAGTCTGTGACACTCTGGGTCACACTGCTGGGCTGGACCGAACTGAGGACTGACAACGACCTGGAGTTGTCTCCCTTTGAACACAACACACTTCCTGTGGAGGTAGCATATGCAGATTCCGCATTCACCAAACTCACAACCTCATCGATCAGCGATTCGTCCATATTCAACTCTGCGAGTGTGGGTCCGGTCGACATGTTGCTGTTGTCCAACTGAAACATTGTGTCCGAAGACATGTCCGAATCGAAAATGTTTTCCGATTTGATCCACTGATTTGTTGGCGTCTGATTGGTCGCAGAGTTCATAAGTGACTCGGCTAGTGACAAATCAAGGCTGTTAAGTTCGTACTGGGGTTTCAAATCAAACTCTTCCTTGACGGTGAACGTTGGCGGTGAGGGGTTGCAGAGAGCTCCGTTTATCGTGTTCTGCATGTCATGTTTCTCCTGCTCGTACATGTACAGAGAGTTGGGGCTGGCGGCGTACGCAGCGATGTCAGTTCCAGGGAGGGTGTGGTCACCATCTCTATAGAACTCACCACTCTGAACAAAATTGTCCATGCTTCCTGATATTTTTGCCTGAAAAACAAAAGAATATTGATAAATATTTAATTGCAACATTTATTCTTTAAATGAGAAGCTGAATTTGTAAAAAAAAAAAAATTTGATTTGAAATTTTATTGAATGATTTTGAAAATGTAAATTGAGAAAAGATCTATTCAAAACAGAAAAGGTTATAATGGCTTGAAGATTAATTAATCAAAGACATTATACCAAACTCAAAAGCTTTAAAAGAAAAGTATTTGCTTGAAAAATGAGTCAAAATTAAATAAAACATGATAAGTTCTTAACATAACATTATAATATACAAATAGGTTTACAAAACAAATACCAAATATACATCAATACAAATCAACAATTAAGAAGTAGGCACATATGTCAAAAGTTAAACATGAAAATCAAAAATACAGGAAACAATTTGTTCCTGAAGGCTCATGACCCTCTATAACAATGTAGGAAAATGACCCATCCCATATCCAACAAGAAGAAAACAACTTAACTCACATACCGCTCATAATCAACAACAAATAAGTACATAAATTAACAAAATTCTCAACATAAATCCATCAAAGACCAAAATTCATTAAGCCAAATCAAGATCTGAATAAAAAATCCTAAAATACCCTTTGAATAAGATTCCATTTTGAGCTGACAGACATGTGACATCCCCACCATGCTTGCTGACTAGCGAGGGATCCTGGTACTATAAATAGCTATGACATCACAAGCCATGTGTCAGAGGGGGCGGAGCTACACTCCCTACTTCTACAGTCCAGCTGGACTTGCTAAAAGTAGTGTATTATAAAAGTAAAGGTAAATTTTTTGTCAAAACAGAAATATAAATTCAGTTTAAAAGCCAAGGAGTGTCTAAAAGACTCATTTAGATTTATTAAAATTTAGAAAAATATGATTTGACCCACATTTAAGTTTTCACTATTTTAATGTACAATGACTTGAGTTACAAGACTCTGAAATCATTTTAAGAAGGAAAGGAGTTAAGAGAACAAAAATACAGTCTAGGTTCAGTGACAATCTGAGGTCAGAGTAAACTGACTTTGAGGAAATATCTCCAAGAGACAGTCTAAAGGTTAAACATGATATTAAGTAAGATAATAACTTATTTAATAGATTGTGAGATAGTCTAGAAAGAAATGAGGGTGGACTGCTGATTGTGAAACCTAGTATACAGTCTAGGTGAACGCTGAGTGGGTTGTTCATTCAAGGATGCAAGCTTGCCACTATCATATACTCTACATTTCTCTTTCACAGCCCTTTCCCAGAAGAGCCAAGCAATTCAGGATGTACTGATTTGAAAGGATATAATAAACAGTTTCAACACGGAAGACTTGTGTTTGAGTAGCAAGAATTCTGTGATTTTAAATATTTAACATAGGACCTATTATTTCTTGAAAATTCTGTTTTTGTAGAAATGTAACTACTTTGATATGCTGCAAAAATAACTTTTTCCCCAAAATGTCAAAACTAGTTAAATTGTTTACTCATAATAAACATTTACATTTTCAGAAAATAAACAAAATTAGGACATTGTCATATTTTTACAATTAAAATAGTTGGAACAAATTTCTTTCAATTAAATCATATTTCAGTATTTTAGAAATTCATTAAGGTTTTTTCAAATTCATCTGATACATAAAATGTTTTATGGATAACTTTAGTTTAGGGCTACACACAGAATATTTCCCTTATTCATGAGTTTTGATCAATTGATCCAGTGATGTTTATATTCCTGCAAATTGACCCCTGGGAATGGTTTACAGTTCAGCAGCTTAAAAGTTTCACCTCTGGAGAAGAATGACATGGCTAAAATCTGATATGAACTGACCTATTTTAGCCGACCCCTGTTTGTAGACAACTTCCTACTTGTATATATACACAAGGCTTCCTCGTTGATTTCTCAGAACCAGACATATCTCAATATATAACATGTGACATTGTTCTGGGTTACAGTTGAGTGACGTGACCTATTTGTCTCTTATACTGTCAACATGTTTATTGTATATCTCCTGTTTATATGCTGGTGTCTCGCCAATCAAAATGCAGCATGTCATCAAAACATATTATTTTATAGTGTTGATATTGTTGCTAATAACAATATCAGTGACTACAGAGAAAACATTTTATCATATAGTGTTGATATTGTTATTTATAACAATATTGGTTGCTATGGGCAACTTTATGTTGTTTTCCTCAAATCTTTCCAATAAATTATCAAAATAATGACATGTATCTTTACAGATTGTCAACTTCTTTATATATGTGAATGGCAATATTATATACTTACCAAACACAGTAAAAAAAGTTGTCATTATTTTCATGCCTACCATTTTCTATAATGCATTTGAAAGAGGTTAAATTGTCATGGTTTTGAGCAGGGCAATTGTTCACTTATTCCATGCACTAGTGTAACACTATTAAAGGTACATCCATTGTGTTGTTGGGGGTCAAATATGACAAACGTTATAAATGGTCTTATTTTATCGAGAAGTACCAACTGTTACCGAAAGCAACAATTTTAATGATACTCGACTTAGTATATTGACGATATGAAGGTAAAAGTAGTGATTTCTGATCGAAAACCGGACAGTGCACCGCGTGTGGCGTGCGCCAATGAGTCAAACGTAATTTTGGAATCTTATTTTCACCAGATAAAATAACCAATTTGGGTTGATAATGTTCAATAGGTCATATAACTACTGTGCATGTAAATAGGACGTGCACTTTCGGTTTCTGCACATGCATAATGATGTTACTCGATTTTAATTGGAAACTAGTAGGTATGATATGTTTGGCGATTGGGGATGAATATGCAAGCTAAGTGAATTTGTTTGTATTGTAAACAGCACATATGGTGTGTTAGAACATATTAAAGCCAAATGAAATTTTATGAAACACAATGGATGTACCTTTAAATTGTCATGGTTTTGAGCAGGGCAATTGTTCACTTATTCCATGCACTAGTGTAACACTATTAATCTAGAGATACCCATGCACTTGATGGTGCATGGTGTCATGACTGATGCACTTGACTGCAGCGATTGCACCAAGTGGGGAGCAGCACATGTGCAACCTATCGACAGCTCCTGCATCTTATCATAGGGAACTTTATCCTCGCTAATCTCCAGGGTGCAAGTTCAGATATAACTCTACTAGAACCCTAGATGCACCCACAAATCAGCTGAATAATTTTATTACCTCCCTTTGCAGGTCCTTTATCAAAGCAGCCATCTTTGTTAACACAGACAAAAAAAAAAGCTTTGTTACAAAAGCCTACTATAAGGAGGTCGAACTAGCCAAGGGAGATAAAATTATCGATGAAAGCTGTGAATGAACCCAGGGTAATAGTTGAGATTTATTCAAACATATATCAAGGATGAAAGGGACTGCACTAGCTGCTACCTTGATTCTGAACTATATAGAAATATTATATATATTGCACATGACAATTTTTTTTTGCTGAATACCCATTTTTAACCATGAAACAGTATATAAACACTTAGCTGCTAAATCCATTAATACCAAACCATTCTCAGTGGCCAGTTTACAGAAATCACAACTCATTAAAGGTGCAGTAGCACATTTTTTCGCTCAAATAAGTTGATATGAATATGAAAAATAATGTCACCAATAGTAAAACACCCTTCCCTTTTCGGAAAATCAAGTTAAAAATGTGTGTACATAGTTCCGTAAAGCCATAAGAATAGTTTTTGTAACTCAAAATAATAAAACGTGTTCACATTAAAATGGCCGCCATGCATTTTTTGCTTTATACGCAACATCATCATTACCACTACGGATAATTGGTTTGTGTAATAAGATGTTTTACCCTCTAAAGTGAATATAAACGTCATAAACTGTCATTATAAATGGGAAATTTGAAAAAATAAATTGTGCAAAAAATGTGCTACTGCCCCTTTAACATATCTTTATACCAAGACCAGACACAGGCTCAAAGTGGGCTAGCTTTATCAGAATATTCTCGAAGCCGTAGGTAGAGGGTCAACCCTACACAGTGGTGGGGTCAGAGGTCGGAGGTGGGTTGAGGGGGTTTGGACCAGACGATTCCTGTATCCCCCTATGCTACACCTTGAAAGATGAAACACTGCACACAACACAAGGACAGGTACATACCGAGCCATGCCTGTGACACTCACTATGTAAAGAATGCAAGGAATCCCAGCAGATTCATCGCCAACAAACAAAGTAAACGTTTGCTAGCTATTGAAATGTCAAGCCAGATCGAGGCCGCCTACATGATTTTAATGAGGGGGTGGACATATGAAATATTAGCCCGCTGGCCTGTGACATGTCACTTCATCTTGCAGACCAGACAATTGAGTGATTTCGTGATCATTTTTTAAAGCTTTTTACTGATTCTCTTTGTTGTTCTTTTCAGTGATTATTTTTAGAGATCATTTTCGTGATTTATTATAGAAAATGAAAATTAAATATTCTATGTTGAATATGTTCGAGGGCTCCTGATTAGTATGTAGTAGGTGAGGTTTTGATATAATAAGGCTTGTGAAATTTTATATTAGATAATTATGAATAGTTCATGTAATATTTGGACATTCATCCTCATAATTCTTTTTTCTTGCATATGCAATTTTGCTGAAAACTGCTGAAGTATATATTTAGACTGTAGACTGTTGCCCCTCTTTTTGAAATATTTTGCACAGAAATTTGTTAGACCCCTCCCCCTTCAATACCCATCCCCTCCCCCTGAAAATTCTGCCCCCGAGGATAGGTCAAAGTAACTTACTAAACACTGAAACAACTTATATACAAAACTTACCCTTGGGCCTTGAAGCTCGATTGTCATTGGGAAAGGATTTCTGGGAATCCTTGGAAACCGGTGGACGGGGTGGGCTTGAAAGCGCCTATTGGCCAGACAGAGGCTCGTTAAGTGTTTAGGCTGCACTTGTGTTCTCACTTGGCAATGGTTGTATTGGGACCTGGAATTGAAAAGTAAATTTGATAAAGAGTTTATTATTTTTAATATTTTTAGTGAAATATATTGCTGTGTTCTTTTATCATCTATTCTTAAGCTAATCAGAGAAACATAATATTTGAAACAAACATTAAACTATTATAGATTAACCATGAAAGCGCTTGTTTGAGCCATATATCCTAAATACATTTTGGGTAGTATGGAGAAGCGCCAAATTCTACCACATGAAACAAACTTTTGACAAAAATATCAGATTCGTAATATTCAACAAATTTCCTCTCTACCTGTTAGATTACACCTGAAATTTTATCACAGAAGTAATCAAGTACAGAATGCAGGTAAATTGTAGCTGTTAATATTAATTCTCGGAGAAATGCTTTTCAGTTCATGATCTCATGATGGGAAAGTCCCTCCACTACATTAAGTTCACCAAAGGTTAACCTCGGGAGATAATCTTATCACCTGACAAACAGCTGACACATCACAAATACTCACATCACATTATGACACATATCTTGTAACAAGTCTTTAAACAATACCTGGATAATACGTCCTCCAAACTTTTAGATGATATAACCGCAGTGTAATAAACCCAGTAACACGAAACAGCTGTTTTCACTGTTGTACCATAGGAAAAGTGGGCAAATTCCCAAAGTACAATATAGAGCTTACACTAGCACTAAATATATCTCTCTTTCTGAAAACAACCCAGCAATATTATTCAATGTACACCAGCATTATAACACTCTATTATCAAAAACCAGGTTCAAACGAAGGCAATGCACCTTTTGCTTCATAGGTGCTCGGAGCCAATCCTTAAATTCTAAAACCCTTCTTTCAACAAAGGCGAGAAAACTAGAAGGGGAATCCCCTAGCCCTACAGCACAACCAGCCCAGTGTGGACCAGCCTAACCAATGAGAAAGGAGGACTTGCTGTGTCAGCGAACTGTAGCTCTCTTACACAAGAGGGTGGCCAGTGCATTGATGCTTACCTAATCAGATGACTCGGTCACAGGAAATACTTAACTCAATTAAATCGTGTTTGCCAATTTACGTTAACAAAACCTAATTAATGTATTTCTGCTGATGTTGCAAGAGTATGTCACAATTACAGACGGACGTCACATTTGACTGCAATGGAGACAATCCTAGTTCCGTAAATCTGTGATCTAGTTCATGGTCAGTGCTTTGAAAACAAGGGTGGGGGCCCAACATTCATGTACTCACATGAGAGAAATATCTAAATAATAAACTTCTTCAAGGTCACGACTTCAACAACAAGGGAGGGTCCTAATGGCATGCAATACTGAGGAAAGTCACTTCATATTTTGTAAAACATTTATCAAGGTCGTAAGCTTTTATTTACATTCAAAACATAAAGAATCTTCCTCTTTCACCTTTATGCTCCAAACTCATTAAATACCATAGCAATTTGGGCAGAAAAAAGTCATTTCTGGGCCTTTAAATTTCTTAATAGACACTGGTTGGTCGGTTTACTATGTAACAGAAAGCATTTAGCCTGAAACAGTTGCATCTATAAAGAAATTACAATATTTTCTATTTAAAAACATAAATTTAAAATGTAATGACAATTACAAATAATTTCCATCTTTAACTTCTGAAAATAATTGCAGTAACTTATTCATTGATGCTATTCATAAAACCTTGCTCTTAAGATTTACCCCCAAAATAACTTTTTGAATACAAAATCAATTTTCAAATCACAAACCACTAAAAAAATTGTGTCAAGTAACTTTCATTACTACCAGATGATAATTAACATATCAGATGATAATTAACATACATTGTTAGTGGTAATGACAAATCCTCATACATGCAGACTTAATCATATATATGTCACGAGAGCAGAAGCTATTGTTTCCAGTACAGAAGCTGCTATATACATGTGTACATGACTCACAGTCCAGCCAGCTCCTCTCAAGTGAACAAAGTCCTCTGGCACTCAACATGATTCACTGACAATGCTGTGTCTTTGTTTGATTTAATCACATGAACATCTTTAAAGGGACACTGCGTCGAGGATAAAAATGAGTCTCATCTTTATCTCACTAAGCTGATTAGAGTGTCTGCTAACGAGTTACGCTTCACTTCACTGTCTACATTGAGTAGTTTTAATTACAAATTACGACAATTGTCTGAAATTCGGTGTCTATAACTTGTTAACAGACATGTTAATCAGCATAGATACACATGATCTGATTTTTATTCTCGACGCAGTGTCCCTTTAATACATGAATAAGTACTGAAATATCCTCTTTCATAATCCTCTGAACATCTTTACGTGAATAAGTGCTGAAATTTATTCTATGATGACCTTAATGAACTATCTATGAGAGAACGATATACCTTTTGCTTCACTTTCGCCATTAATTAGTGCAAACCATTCTAAGTGGTCTCTTTACAGGAATCGTGACTCTTTAACACAGGGAATGAACAGAGATTGACCACTGGTTTGACCGCAGGTAATAGCCTGACCTACTAATGAACCAGGGAGTTATTGTTTAGTGCAACTTGGCAGCACTTCAACCAGTGGTTTAACCCACTTACTAAATAGGAGAGAAATATACTGGACAAAATAAGTTAGGAATGTTTGATGTTTTATTATTAATATTTAATTAATATGTCAAGTAATAAATACATCCGTATTTATAATTTTAAAATATCACTAATTATTTGGGTCCAGTATAGTAACATTTTACAAGACATTTTGAGGTCAAAAGTTGCCTTAAGATCTTTTTAGGGACTAATTAATTAAGTATCTTTATTGACACAATGATCTGAGTTTAAATGGGACAATTTTAAATGAGATTAGGTTGAGATGATCTTTTTCCAAAATAATATATAAATTACCCTAATATCTACATACCAAGGAAATATCAGTACCGGTAAATAAAACATGCTCATATAAAATTATCAACCACAAAAAAATCAGTGAAAAAATAGTACAAGGAACATGTTCATTATGATGACACTGACGACAGCTCAACCTCAAAATATGACCAAACATCCTTTTCATTGCGTCATCCACACCAGAAAAATATTTCAAACTGTTCGACCTTAAGAATAAAATTATGAAATACTACTGTGAGATTAAGAGACCATTACACAGCCTCCTCTGTCTAACCCTATCGGGTGTGTCTTGTATGATAATTAGCTAGGTGGGGCACGTTTATTCATCACAAGAGACAGAATTTCAATGAATGGTTTTGCGACACCCTCCATACAACCATATTGCCCACACAATCTTCATGCTCTGGTGACCACGAACTTGGGGGAAAATGTGGGGGAATTGGGATCTATACTTAGCATTGAGGGCAGGCTAGACTGAATAGAACTCGAAAGCATGTTTACTTACTTCTACTTCTACTATCTTTTTGTTTATTTCCTTATATAATTTTAGGAAAAGCTGGTTTAAACTTTTTACAAGATATCAAAATTCTTACTGATAGTAGTCCTACTATTAATTCTTTTCATGTAAATTTGGGCATAGAATTAAAATGAAGGTAAAAATTTACTACACTACAAAATTTCATCATGAATTTAAATTCCATGGATAATAATTTTCACAAATTTAATTTAACAAAATGTCAAATTCAATTTCAAAGACTTCGGATTTCATAATGTCATTGTAATTAAAACTATTTCACAATTCTGGCCAAAACAGTCTGACTGTAGGTGTGGCAAGACATCAGAGATAATGGTTATCACCTGTAATTAAGGGAGGCCAGCTGCTACAGGTGACAGGTCAGCTACTGTCACTCCCCTGACACGCCCACACACTGGCTGATACTGACACAGGAATACAGGGCGACTGTATGGGAATGTATTTACTAGCATGGATCACATAATCGGTCACCCAGGGCTTATATTACAGAGAGGGTTCAACATATTATTTTTTTTTGTGGAAATTAAATTTGAGGTGACATCCCTGTTTACACATACATAGGGATAGTGTCTGTATGGGAATGTATTTGCTAGCATGGATCACATCATCGGTCACCCAGGGCTTAAAGAAACGGCTTGACATATTTTTATTTTTTTAAATTAAATTTGAGGTGACATTTCTGTTATCACATATACAGGGATACATGGTGACTGTATGGGAATGTATCTGTTAATGTTGAACACATCATCAGTCACCTAGGTTCCAATACTCTAGCCCATTGACCTACTCTACACACAGAGATCTACACTTTACACATTAGTGTGGAACTTGGCTTAAAGGGACATTCAAAATGAACTTATATTCTCTAATTTATGTTCTCTTTAGAAGACATTTGCCATCTTAATTTTTATTTTGGTTACAACTGTCAATCAGGGAATTTATTATATGATTGCCAGTGAAGTACCATATTCTATCTGTGGAATAACCATGCTATCAGGCCACAATATGAATATGTTCTCCACAAAGTATTCTACGGTGAAAATAACATGTTAGTTATACTCGAAGGTTTAATGTTTAAGATTTTGACATATAATACAATGATCTGACATAACAAATTGACTTATGACGTCACAGTTTTACCGTGGCAAGTGGGTCTTCCAAGAGGGCATTCAACATGAAAATGACCCTGGTTTTTTATTTATGTATTTACAAGGATTTCATCATATTAAAAATAAATTGATATACGTAGACTACAGTGAGGAAGAAAGCTTACAATACATTTTACAAGAATATATTACTTTTTGCTACACTGTAGGTTTAAAATATTACATTGTGAACTTTGAGCCCAGTTAAAAAGTATCTGTTATCTCTTATTCACTGTGATAGAATACTACGTGCAACATTGTGACACTGATAAAATGATTGAATACTGTGTGCAACATTGTGACATTGATAAGGTAACTTTATGTAACATAACCAACACAAGTTAACTTCTTTTTGATAAAACATTCCTCATCTGAGTTATCTTTGGAAATATCATCAATGTCACATAAACATGTTTTGATTACATAAATTTGTTTTTAAATATGAATAAATTACACTCACATGTCACATGTCTAAGTCATATTGTACCATTCTTCATCCTTTTCTGAAATTACTCAAATTAATTTCTTTTTTTTTTTAATTTTAATTCATAGCTAAATACACTACTACTGAATAAAGTATTCGACATCAATAAAACAAATTCAATCAATCAAATGGAGTTAAAAATAAAATTACTATAATTCCCATTTTGAAAAATGATTAAACAAATATTTAGAATATTTTTTGGAAAACAAATTAATAACGTACCCTGGCAGTTTCCCCATGTTGTTCCTAATTCCGACAACACTAGTTCCGTATTTCGGTGGTAAAATACTTGTATCCATTCAAAGAATATAAAATCCTGTTCCAAGAATCTACATGAACGTGACGAACAGTCAACTCCACGTGACTGAGTTCGAGAATCGTTTTAAATTTAGAATTATCACAAAGGATGGAAATCCCCAAATCCTCAACTGAACAAAGAATCTTGACACTTCTTGTAAGCAAGAAAATCGTCTACCTTGGCGACAGTCGACGATGTTGTCACTACAATCTACACAGACCGACTGCCTGATTCATCCAACAGTCATACATATAAAAGCCCTCCCTCGCACGCAAGGTCAAAGGTCAGAATGGAAAACGTAAACACGAGCTGTGACCCAGTTTTAACTCGACGAATCCGGAAAAATGCGATTTTCTATGTTAACATTTGACATCCCAAGGTAACGATAGCCCTTTTAAATGTGATTTGAAACTTTAATCGACAGTTTAATTGTATCAAGCCCTCGAACGGAAGTAGCTTCATTTGAGAAGACGTCAGTTACACAAGTGAGATCGGACATGTACTTCCGATGGATGGATGTAAACACGGTGTTTATGATGAACAAAATGAGGAAATAAAGTGTCCTTACCTTCTGGTTTTGATCCCGATGTGGGTAACAATCCTTTGAATCACTTAAACACTAGGTCAGGTAATCCTTCGAATGATATTAATCCAGTTTTTCATCAAAAATTCGTATGCCCTTCGTTTGCAATGCCCGTTTGTTTTGGTTCTGCACGATTCTGGAGACGATCACATGTTTTCTACGTAATGACTGAGTTTCAACCAATCAGAGAAGAGGATATGGGCGGAGCTCAAGCATGGACGTATTGAGAATGTGCTAGAAAATCGGACATGATTTTGGTGATTTTGACGATTTTATGCAATGTCATCGATCCATTTCGCTACAATTGGGGTTTTTAAACCATAACAGAACCAACAGGCACCGTGATGCGACGTGTACATGTTTAGAAATGATCAAACAGCGTGAAATATCCAATGGAATTCCACGATTGTCAACAATCTAAAAATAGCTAATGACGTTCTTCACCACGTGACCCCGGGTGAAGGTTGCATCACACGGAAAATGCCCTGTTGGTTTGTAAAACGTTATAATTGCCATTGAATACATGATTCATCAAATCGTGTGGTATATCAACTGAAAGCAGAGACATGTCTTCACACTAGATTTAACACACAAGAAGATCTTAGTCAGTATTTCACTTCAAACGACACTCACATAAACTGACACGCTTTCCTTCTAGAAGATTCCTCGTGTTGGAATATGTAAACAATATGAACAAGGGTTGACGTTTGTTGATGCAAATGTGACAAAAGGCATAGAGGACACATTGCAACATTGAACCACTAAATATCGAAAACGTTTCTTTCCTGCACGATATCGAATTTATACAACCAGGGACTTTCTATTTATATAGTTTATATAGACCTTTGTACAACAGAACGTTAGTAAGCCCTCGTTTCAATACATTTATCGTCCTTCTTGTCAGTTAATTGTCGTCACTTATCAAAAGTACGTGTGTGGCAATGATTAATCTCACGGAACATATGTCTTTGATCGGCCAAGAAACATAGTTTTCGACACATGTCTTTTTAATTTGATGCGTATTTGTATATGCTATGTTTAATTAAGTGATGCGACAGGTTATACAATTTTCAAAAATGTTAATATTCATAAGTTTGAATATGCCATGCGCTTACCGCACGATTCATCTTCACAATTAGGCGCCATCTACAATTTAGTCTTCATACGTTGATACCGAATCTCAGGCATTACTTACACTCACGGTCAATTGTGTAATCTATATCTCACAGCCCTTTATATAACATTTCTCTACACTGAGTCTCAGATAGCAAATATCAAATTCCCTTCAGATCCAGAAATACTTTAACACATTTTCAATATTTAACAAATGATCCATACTTCTTATGATCATGATAATGTTATTTCTCTGGTCCGGAGACTAAGTGTAGGCCTACAAATCGCCCGGCCAAGCCACGATGATGTTGCATACACTGACCGTGACCGAGGGCCGACCTTACGGTATCAACGATCTCACTGCATGTACACCATGACAATGTGAATGCCCGATTACTTGTAGGTCACAACTTGATAATCAACAGTACTAGCGTTGGATATGCATATGCGATATGGCATATGTCCGTTATATGTATATGATAGTGGATATGAATAACTTATCCTGATTTCTTCACAAATTGAATTTTTTCTACGAGAGAGATAGAGATTTCTATCTCACATTTCTTTTCTTGACAACTAAAGCATGTGATCTAGAGAGGCGAACTGGCTACTGTATGAATTCACGACATATTGCCTTATTTTGGCAATACATTAAACATTTTATTACATAACGAGCAATCAAATACTGGAATTTATCAGTGAATGAACTGTCTATCAAGCTACAGTGACAATATATTATATTTTCAATGCGAAAAGTGACTGATATAATATATCACTACTCAAAGGTTAAAGTTCAAGAGTTTGACGTCATAAAACAATGGTCTGACGTTACGAATTATATTATGACGTCACATTGTTTCAATGGTGACCGGGTGTTACCCAGCGGCCGCTCAACATGAAAACGACATGTTGTGTTGAAATTACAGGGATAACATCATATAATAAACCGAACGTCTGTCAATTCTTGACAAATACCATGTTTATATGATCTCGTGAGGTAGAAAAGCTATTTATTACCTAAGAGGGCAATCATATCGGGGTTCATATTTTTTATTCGATGCCCTAGGGCAAAATATCATTTGTCATGGTGACGTGACGTCATAAACAATTCTATGACGTCACGCTTCGTTTATGACGTTGCTTTCTAAATGCGCGACGGCGGGTAGCAAGTTGATTTTTTAGCGTGTTTTCATTTATTTCACGACTTCGGTAATAAACATAGTATTCGTGTCTATGCCATACTATATTTACGACACTCGTGCCTGAATATCTGTATATCCCTCGCTGTCGCTCGGTAAATACTAATACTGAGGCACTCGTGTCGTAAACATAGTATGACATAGACACGTATATAATATCCTCTATATATTTTCACTCTTGGCGTCTGCTTCTCATCACTGCAGTTTGATATCACTTTCTCAACACAGTGAAATATCACAATGGAGATGACGTCATATGTACAATGGGATGACGTCACGTTTACAATCAACGCAACGTTCTCGCCGTTGCTAAGTGACAGAACAACAATGGTATGGCGTCACCAAAACTCGCTCAAATGAAGCCATTTTGGACTTTAAACATCACATTTCCGACCACAAGCATATACTTTTTCCGAAGCATATGATAAACAGAATATTTTGTGTTTCAGTGTGATATCACTTATTTCTCATCTCTCATCTCTCATCGAGTGACGGGGTAAATCCAATAGTTTACCCCGTCACTCGATATGAGATAAGTGATATCACACTGAAAACACAAACTATCCGCTATGCTCATCATAGCATAATGATATGTAATATTACACTGCTATAGGCCAAATTTCAAAGTTTGACGTCATAAAACAGTGGTATGGCGTAACGAAATATTTTATTATTTTCAGTGAAATAAACTGTCTATCAAGCTACAGTGAAGTTATCTTATATATCTACTTTAATCAGTGACTGATATAACTTGACGTCCAAACAATGGTCTGACGTTACGAAATATATTATGACGTCACATTGTAACTGTGGTGACGGGGTGTTTCTAGGGCCGCTCAACCTGAAAACGACCCTGTTGTCTTGAAATAACAGAGACTAAATTCACATAATATATATAGTGTATATCTGTCTTTCCTTGACAAATACCATGTTTATCATATTGGGTGAGGTAGAAAAGTAGCTATTTCACGAGTGGCGCATTATTATATTATATCATTATTTCTGTGTTTTACGTTGAGTTTGAGTGATTTCAACGGCAAACGTACAGCCTTCGCAAGCTGACAATATGACGTCATAACATTGTCCCGATGACGTCACGCGAGTGGTGATAAAGTTTATCGTCACTCAGAAGAGTGGTGATAAAGGTTATCACCACTGTAGCTTGATAGAGGGTTTATTTCACTGATAGAACCGAGTATCTCACTCCACATTATGTAATAAATAGAGGATATCTGTCTTTCCTTGACAAATACCATGTTCATCTCATTGAGTGAGGCAGAAAAGTAGATATTTCACGAGTGGCGCAGCCACGAGTGAAATATATTAGTTTTTCTACCTCACGAGATGAGATAAACATGGTATTTGTCAAGGAAAAACAGATATTCTATTTATTATATATTTTTTCTGTGTTTAACGTTGAGTTTGAGTGATTTCAACGGCAAACGTACAGCCTTCGCAAGCTGACAATATGACGTCATAACATTGTCCCGATGACGTCACGCGAGTGGTGATAAAGTTTATCGTCACTCAGTAGAGTGGTGATAAAGGTTATCACCACTGTAGCTTGATAGAGGGTTTATTTCACTGATAGAACCGAGTATCTCACTCCACGTTATGTAATAAAGAATGATATCTGAATGATATTCTTGACAAATACCGCGTAAATCTCGTGAGGTAGAAAAGTTACATATTTTCACTCGTGACTGTGCCACTCATGAAAATGTAAACTTTCAAGCTCACTCGGTGAGATAAACATGGCACTAGTCAAGAAAAGACATCTTATATTTTATTTTAGTAAAAAGCAATGCCATGGCGTCCTGCTTTCAATGGCGTCACGTGAATGCCGCTATAGAGTGAAGGCCAATGGCAAATGGCTATACTGAATACGGTAGGGTCCGTTTCAAACCTTAGATTATGGCATATAGGCCTGGGGATTTTGGCATTTTCTTCCCACAGGGGTTTCTGATCCTAACCTATGTTCTTAAAGGCCTGAATTCGCCTACAGAAAAGGGAGAATCTGATTGGTTGCATTTGAATCTAGTTGAATCGACGTTGTAATAGTGACACGTCATACTGTAAAATAAACTTAAGATCAACGTTTCTGGTTTAATGTGTTTTCCTCGAAATAGGCTATTGTATTTTGTAAAAACAATTGATCATAAACATGCTGATAAATAACGAATACCAAATTAGAGACAGAACCGATACTACTTTATTTGTCTTATTTACACCAGACATATTCGAAGGACATATGCTAGAGGATATATGCAAGACCCTTCAGGGTCAAATGCTTAGATCTTTGAAGTCACTCGGTCGACTAGCCGCTTAAAGATGAGTATTCATTGGTTGAGAAGCTGGGATGTGGTATATATGAGGTTCCACTTTTCCCCGCTAGGACAATTTGATGAAACCATGAATACAACCCTGTTGGAACAGAGGTTATGATCGAAATTCTGAAGGGAGTAACCTCTGTTGGAAGAGAATGGGAAGCAATGGCTGTTTTGTCAATATCACGTAGCGGTGTCTTCAAGGAGCGAGGAAAAAGCATACAGTTCAGTGTTCATGTCAAACTAGTGATCAGCGTGTTAACTCGGAACATTCACGTGAAAATAACTTCAGAGACCCACGATGACAGGAATCCCGTTTCACTGAATTAAACCATAACGTTTTAAAAAAAAATTCAATCCAAATCTGCTTTATTTTATAAAAACAAACGTGATAGGTCTTAGTTTGAAATCATAAGTGCAGTATTGATGTTTTGTAGGCCTAATAGGTTGTAAGATTCAAATACAATGAACATAGAATTTGATTTTAAAATGGACAACTGGGTGACGTCACTGCAATAAGGGCTGTATAGAGGGATGTTTTGTGTTTTCAGTGTGATATCACTTATCTCTCATCGAGTGACGGGGTAAAGGCTATATTTTCACGATTTATACTTTTCTACTTCACTCGATGAGATATATATGGTATTCGACGAAAATGTCAAATGCTCTATTTATTAGATGTAACCATTTATGTATATATTTATGACGTTATTACAATGAAAGGAGCATCCATGACCCCCTTGCTCTATCAAGGTCATCTTATGACGTCATCCTATTGTTATGATGACGTCATATGATTTAAAGTGTTATTTCACTGAGTAGAATAACATGTTATTTCACTCAGTGAAAATACGGATTTTATTTTGACCGATAAATGCCGTATTTCACTACTGAAAATCGAATAATATATTTTTTTCAATGATAGGCATTTTTTAAAAAAAATACGCCAACTCTATTTAGATAACATTGTTTCGTCATCTGATTCAACAAAGGCGAATTAATGAATGGGTTTCTAAAATTATCCAGAAAACTGTATACTTATTTCTTTCCTTTTGACCTACGTGCACTGAGCAAGATAATCAATTCACCTACTTAATGGCGACCATAAGTCTGGGCGTCACAAAAGGAAACGATGAATGAAACATATGCATTTAAATAGCTCACAATTACTCTTATCAACAAATAACCACGTCTGTCAGCTTTTCATCCCAATACATTAGTCCCCCTCCCAACTGTGAAGTACCACCCCACAACGGTTCGAGGGACAGTTGTCTCCAGTTCTTCAAACCCCTTATCGTTAGTTGAAACTGACTGGGATTTACAGCAATACAGAATATATGAAACTCGTGAGATGGTATTGGTATTGAACTCGCTTTCGCTCGTTAAATACCAAACCACTCACTCGTTTCACAAATATGTTATTATACAGCACGTCGTTTAGTATTCTCAATTTTCAAACTAGATTTTGGCAATTATGTAAAAAATATGAATTATGGAATTTTAATGAATAACAGATGGTTTCCTTCTCGCATCAATTTATTAATTTTGTTAAATCTTATCAAAATATTTAATTTCCCTACCGGTACCCCTGTTGACCCTCTGCTAATTTTCCCCCCTCTCTCTGTCCCGACATCCTTTGCCTTCAGCTATAAATTCGCACGTGCTTCACGCGCAACAGTTTCACATACTTTTTCATTCCCCGCCCTCCTCGCCCTCCAATTTATCTGGTCGCTTATTTATCCTTTTTGCTCATTTTTATTTTTTCATAATTATGAAAAATTCTTCCAAAGTTCATTACTCTATTTGCATGTATTCTTTTTCGCCTTTTTATGGCGGCTTGTATGTGCAATTTGCTATTTTACCTTGTTTTTATCACTTGCAAAATACATAAATATTTAATTACTACTTACACTGTTCTTACTCGCGTTTGCGGCCTATATTGTCAACGCGTAACTCAATGCTTGTGTCTATGTCAACACTATGTCAATGCTTATGTCTGTCTATGTTTATGTGTAACCAGTGTTTTGCGTTTGCGGCCAATAAACTTTTAAACCTTTTATTTTGTTTTCATTTGGGGTGAGAGGAGGGTAATTAATGTTGTGAGACGTCATAAACAAGGCGAACATTAATTTTTCCTCTCTTTTCTAGTTAAAGGTAGGGTTCTGTCGCCATATTGAATATTTTGCATTACGTGAAATGAAAACACGCCCCTTTTTGACAACTAAAGACATACACTGATAGAGTATTCACATATAGTAACACATGACATATCATAAAACTAATAAGCAAGTTGTCGTTGTGCTGTAGCGAAGTTTTTCCGACTCGCAGCGCCGATGAATGGCTACTGTTTTCATTGTTTTATTTTTCAACAAATGTGCGCTTGTGTTTATCAAGTTGTGAAATATAAAGTCATCAAAAGGTTACCTTCATTAGTATCTTTCAATTCCATTGTGTTTTAATCATGTATTAATAACAGATATGTGTAAACAGGAATATCCTCCAAAATTTCGTTTCAACAAAAAATACCCCGATAGAACCCTCCTTTTAAGGAGATTCCAAAACGGCATTTTAGGTGTTTTTTCAGAAACATTAACAGATAGGCCTAAAGTTTAAATGTAGTTGTCTTCTGGAGAAAATCCCTGTTTAAATCGTTCGTAGGCCTATCACCCGTGGATTAAAATATGTTTTTTGCTTGTCGGCGTTCCTTTTGCACGTGAGTTTTCATCAACTATGATGGTTTCGAGTTGTTACAATTTAAAATATCGAATTGTTGTAATTTAGATATAATTATGTAGTCTATAGGTACGGGAGTTAGTATGATACGGTTGTTCCTGTCTGGCGTCACCGTTTATTAAACATCTAGTCAGCATTATTCAGCAAGACAATTAATATCCTTGACATGGACTATAAACTATTTTATTCCCGTTGCCGGTTTTCACGCCCCAGTGAATCACGTGACCTTCAGAGCACGTGCGTCACTACAGACGTCAGCAGACCACAGCGTGACGTAACTAGTGAGGCGTCTCCATGGCAATGGCTTCTTGGTACCAGTTATGCCCTCGCCCCGAGACGAAAGGCGACCAAGCGTAACCACAAATACGAGTTTTATGTGATTAGATAATAGATTGAAATACGCGTGCATTCCGGGTGTAACTAGTGTCACGATTTAAGTCTCATAAAGTACATCGTGATGAAACGGTCATGGAGATTTATCCACGTTATCCTTTAAAATATTTTTTTGAATAAGGACAAAGAGTTGACGAAAAAAGCATACTCATTAGATTAAATATAAACTAAACCAACTAACTAACTAACGTACTAACTAATAAATAAATGAATAAATAAGCTTGACATGTCATGTGTATCAAATAGCTAGACTTGCAGAAAGAGATTTCTAGACTGTATAAAAGGCTCATGCATTGATAATAAACAGGCACAATATAAATATTAAATAGAAGGTCTTTCTAAAAATAGTGATTTTTATAAAAAATAAATTTTTTAGAAGTTATAACTAAAGATGCAGTAAATAACAATCTCACTTGCATGTATATGTATATAGTTTATAGGTCACGTGAACTCCATCTTTTTTATTTAGATGGTTGAAATTTAACATCTTTCACACAAAAATCAGCCTTTCCCTAAAGATTATATTCAAGTCACAATTACCACATAACCCCTGTTGCAATACGACAAATATAGATGGTACCTAAAAAAACTACCAATGATTTAGAGAGATCTAAATCCTTGAAATTACCTTAGCGATGAAAAATTGGAATTCGGAAACCATTTTTAATTCCATCCAATCAAATATATGGTCTCAGCTTACATTATGGACAAATTTATATGTAATGTTAGAAACATTTGCCCATGTCTACTCGGCGCTTACGCAGGAACAGACCGGATCATCATCAGTTTGAATCACTTTGCTGATTGCAGAACTAATTGTATTCCATTGTATTAACATTGTTACTTATTGATTACTACTACCATCAATAGTACAACTTCATTTTCGGCCGAGTCGGATCCCTTGCCTGCAGGAGTCGAGGCCCCGTGGTCGTGTAGCAATAGTTGCCTTACTTTGAGGGTGTGGGTTCGAATCCCGCAAGGGACTCGCGCCCAAAAAGTATAAGCATTTGTTCTATTGAACAAATCTACTATCACTATCTAAATTTCACTATTTAAATGGTGTACCACTATCTAAATGGTATGTATTTCTAATTATATTCCACCCAATCAGAATTCTCTATCGGTCGCACAAAAAACCCCGTCGTATAGCCTTATGATGCCAATTCAACAAGGTGCACCAATGGATGGAAAATGAAAGAGTGGAAATCGTTTTGAAAAAAATAAAATATCTTAACATTAATCAGGATAAAACCGTAAATAAAACAAGCTCCAACTTTGCAATCATGACCTGAAATGCAAATAGACAAATCATTTGAAGGAATCAAAATGAGACGTAGAGCACCATGTCACCTAATTTTGTAGCGATGTGTCAAAACTTCTTTCTGACTTCGCTAAAAAGTTTAATGGCTTGTTCTCAAACGTCGGCGTCTCTCATAACTTAATGTCTACACTGCCGCGGGCGACTTTGTGTGACCTGCACTTTGAAATATGAGGTAAAACTCATTTCCTATTAAATAATTACAACAAATAGATTGTTTGCTTTTATTATTATATTTTTAATAACCATATCATGCTATATTTACTTTTTCCAGTCGATTCTTCGGTATGAAAATGTTTATAAAGTGTTTCATTTTTGTTGATAAATTATATGTGTGCGGATGCGCGCGTGTCTTTATTGATCGTATAGGTGTCTCTCTAGTAGCTATACATGGTAACTCTCAAATATACATGCTCGTATATCATAATATAAATTTTATAGCACATTCAAATCACGTGTCAGTGGGATTCAACTTAAGATGGGTGTTGCATATGGCTTCATTAGATAAGAAAAAGGTTTTAATTCTTCAAAAGAAAATGAAAGAAATACGTGTTGAACATGACACGTGAACATTCATTGTCAACCTCTTTAAATGTTTTTTATCCAGATTAATTCCCTATTGGAGTTGTCGGGTCAAGGTGGTCTGACCTGGCCTTGACTTAACACACGAAGTGGGAGGCCGTTTCTGCCGATCTATTGTTCACATCAAAGCGCGTCATGTGTTTGATATTTTGTTAGAATTGAAATCATTTTTAATGCAAGGGGGGAACGGGGTTAATTATAACATATACTAAATATATATATACTATATAAAAAAAAGAAGAGTTTTACTGAAACAAAATGGTACAACAGATAGGGTTAAATCTAAGTGTCATTTTGGGATTCTATAAGCAGTTGTTATAAGGTTATGACTTATTAGATCGATTTGTTGAATTCTGATTGGTCAATAGCCAATGCATACGAAACCGTGTAGGCGGATTTGCCAGCTGGGTGTACCATCCGCATGACCCGTAAAGACAGGTCATGTGACTAACAACACGGGTCTTACGGATGACCTTGACCTAAGATGGAAAGCGGAATTTTAACGGTTGCTCGACTCGAAATTTCAGAATCGAAAGTTACCTTAACAAACTTAAGCACGCAGATTTCAACCTATACACTTTTTTAATGGATTTTTTTATATGGAGTGGTAAACTCTTTCCAGTGTTTTCGCTGTTTCACAGTGTGCGGAGTTTTTTTTATATCAAAAACGGAAATAACTATGTAGTCTATATATTTTATCGGAAATGAGTGAAAAAAGTACAAATAATAGATCTAAAGAGTAATAAATTTGTTACACGGTGTTTTGACAGGGTGTACGGGACTGTAAGACCCTTGTATATTCCGTATCCGTATACGAAATATACAAGGGTCTTACAGTCCCGTACACCCTGTCAAAACACCGTGTAACTAATAATGAATCTTCGAGAAACATGCACTTACAATATGTTGGTCTGCATACGATTACAGCATTATTGTGCTTTTCATTCATTGGAAGAGCTACAAATAGCTTCATTATAGTGAAAATGTCAAACGCATTTGCTAAACAGCTTTTAACAAATATAATGTTAGAAATTGGTCTTCTGATGTATAAATAAAATGCTTCTATTTTCCTGTATGGTGCTGTGACATTAAAGAAATGCCATGGAAACATGTGTTTTATCTACTACCTCACATTATAGCATGCATTAAATTCATTGGGTGAGTTAAGAAAATGTTACCACTTGTCTTCCTTTGATCGGGACATAATGGCACATTTTTTATTCCTCGAGTCAACAAATGTTTTCCTGTCCTTATCAAAGAGCGAGTATGAATAGTGTACATGTTTCTAAGATGGTAGAGCAGTGAATACATGTAGACCTACTATAAATATTGTTTTTAACCGGACGGATGGTTGGGAGGACACCGAATTAGCTATTTTGCACTTACGCATCACAAACCAGGAATTACGTAATGGAAAAATGTTCAAGTGTAGGTCGTAAAACTTTAGAAAAGACGACACACATCCTACACATGTAGACCCTATATAAAAAAGTTTATAGATGCAAAGATATGGCGGGATACAGCACGTGACTGTTACGTGACCCCCGAATGCCGGAAGCGGTAGCGGGATATGTGATGTTGCTCTGCGCACAAGGTTGTACATCCAATCAAATCGCTTTGTTTATTGCTATGACGTTCATTGAGCAGCGTCCCATATTTTAACCCTCTAATGATGGTTTACACAAATAAAGTTGGGGTCACATGAAATGACCTGTTTTTTTAGTTTTGTCACCACGATCTGTCAGTCTCTTGTTGGGGTGTTGCTAAAAACATGAAATTGATTGTTATGTCGTGATGTTTACAAGGTTAAATGAAATTGTTGACGTACTTTTAAAGATGTTAAATTGGTATTTCCGTACATTATAAACTGCTGGCAAAAGAAACCATTCCAAAATAAAGGAAACCATTTAAATCACGAAAGATAACAAGGACTGAAAAATAAAAACGTCTCGTGAAACAATTTAAGCTAAACTATTAAAACATATATTTGGCAACATTAATTGTTCATGTTTCTGGGGAAAACCAACTTCCCAATGCAAGGCATAACTCTTGCCAGTCTCAATTACCGACTGATTTAGGCCTTGCAGTATTTCCTTAAGAAATCTGTGCTTAGAAATCCAGGCCCACTCATTCTGGTGCAGCGATTCACTATCTAGGCACTTCAAAGCGATGGAAATACAGCAAGGCTTAAATCAGCCAGTAATGCAGACTGGCAAAAGTTATGCCTTGCGTTTGGAAGTTGGGGGAAAACATGCCTTTACGTCCTTTTTTACCCTTCTTAATTTGGCAGGATAGGACTGTAAGATTTACTATTTGTTTAAAGAATGCAATGTTGAATTGAAAAGACATATGACATCAACAAATTGGAAACTTTGCAACATGATTGGAATGAATTTTAATGATCAATTTACACAAGTGTATATAATGTTTATAATATTGTTTGTATGGCTGGTGTATGTTTTTTTGTTTGTTTTTTTTTGTTTGTTTTTTATATACTGGAGACTGTATTAGGTGTAATGTAAATTTCCCTCGGGATAATAAAGAATTATCTTATCTTATCTTATCTTATCTTATACGATTCTATAAACCGGAAACGATTTGTTTTATGTATACACAAATACATAATAAACGAATTCACATTAACATTGAAAAAATAATATGAAGGAACCAACTTTTGAAATGTTCCTAGGCCTATGTTATGATTTTACTTCATCATATGAATGGCAGAATGTCGGGTAAACATTCAACCTCATTATCAGATCGAACGTAACGTCGTTGATTGGCTGAAGTGAAAGGTCACTGGACATGACCCCTGCAAGACAGTACTCAGATCAAACACACGGTTTACGATCGATCGATCTGATTTTGGTTCTATTGACATTGTTCGTACCGGTATACTGTATTTCATCTTGTGAAAACCGTAGGGGTGGTCTTATACCCGCGATGGTATGGTAGTATAGTGACAAGCTTGCATCCTTGAATGAACAACCTACTCAGAGTTCACCTAGACTGTATACTCGGTCTCACAATCAGTAGTCCACCCTCATTTCATACTGGACTATCTCACAATCTCCTGAATGAGTTATTATCATACTTAATATCATTTTTAACCTTTAGACTGTTTCTTGGTTAGTCATTTCCTCCAAGTCAGTTTAGTCTGACCTTAGATTGACAGTGAACCTAGACTGTGTTTTGGTTTGGTATACATCGGACCCAACACTGACGCCTCGCTGAAACGCGGCGTTTGACGTTTGACCTCATGCTAATGCGATTGCTGAGGTGCGCTGATCTAAGAGCCACGGTGTTAGTGAAAATATAGACTAAAATTTAGTCTATGGAATTTTTATAGTTACTGTACCTTCATCCTTTTGATTATATATGTTTAATACTTTCAGTTCCATATGTGTATTCCGTTTATCTAGACTTGCTGAATAAAAATCTAGACTGTATTAAAGGCTCTTAATTTTACACAGTCACGGGACAGGACTAATGAAAAAACAAAACATGTACTTTTCAAGTCCTAACTCTTGCCTGTTTATCATCCTTTTTTATTTGCAATCTATGAGTAGGGCCCTTATAAGAAATCAATACCTTATGTTATCATGATTCATTATATGGTCTCTGATTTTACATATTGTTTCTTTGTCCTTGACTTGAGCATTGTATATTCCTTACTTTTCTCAGTGTAAGACATATTAGGTGATATTATTTCCAGGTTGAGAGGCCTTGAAACAGCGAAACATATGATTCGAATCAGTGATGTAGGCAGGTGATCTAAGGGCGACGTTTGGGCCAACAACTGATCTACTACTTCTAGATGGTATATGCGCTTGGTAATAGCATGAATTCGTTAGAATTTAAAAAGCAAAATAAAACATAAATAAATATAAATACAATCATATTTGTGAATTTTGTTTACAAAGTTTAAAAGGGCTCATTTGGAGGTTACCAGACATCAAATTATCTGCAAGAATGGATTTAATTTATTTATTTCAGATCTTCTAGATGGTCCTGATATCCTTCACATTCGATGAGGAAGTGAAGAACAGTTTCTATACAGTTGTTAAAACAACCATGACGTACAGATTCTTGCCCGCATTCAGTCCACAGTGGCTAAGTCTCTCGGATATATTAGTCCTGTAAGAGTTATCTCCCTTCTTTATCAAAACGCCCTTATCACAGCACTTATTACTGTTCATGTAGACCATTTCCTAGTTTTTGTAAAATCTGTGTTTTACATTTGGCTTACTATGCATGTGTTTGCCTATCGGTTTGGTGGATTGGTTATTTTATATTTTGCGCACTGAGTTACGTTGAGTCTGTTACACAAAACAAAACATATTTATTTCAAAATTAAAAATATATATTTCCAAATATAGAATACATGTTATATACATTATACACATAATTCCAAGAACAGTATTTTTAAAAGTTTCCAACATAAAGTTCAACACAAACACTCTTCAATGCAGATCTGTAAACAGTGTATAGTTTGTAATGCCCAACTATATTTTCTTATACTTTTTCTTCTTATTGCTGTAACTACCTGCATATATTCATAAATCCTAATTTTGAACATCACATCAAATACCTCTTTGAGCTACTGCAGTTCTAACACAAGGTAAACAGGGCGTCAAGAGAAGGAAGTGCTCATAAAATACCACTCATAAACACTGAATGAATTTGGGATGAGACAGATTTCATGGTGGCAAAGTTATGGGTAATACTAATAAGGAACATATTCACATATCATCATTGATTGATAACAATAAACAACCCAAACAACTCACACACTTCAACCTATAGTTTGACCACCATGACATAATATCAATTAAATTAATTAATTCATACCACTACAATAATGTCAACGTTGATAAATAAGCATAAACACTAACTGTGTTTTGCATATACTGTCATGTTATGGTGAAGAATCTAAGAGATCACTACCTGAGCAAATGTAACATGAGGTTTAGGAGTTAGTTAAGTATAACCAAGCGAACTTGATTGTTATACACATTTTTGCATGGCACATTTTCAAGTGTAATCATTTCTTTATTACCTAATTAATTCCTTTTGAATAGTAAATGTAGTCAGTTAACAGTCCATTTCTCTTATCACATCATTTTATAAGACAAAGCATAACAAAATACAAGTAGTCATGCAAAGAAGATGGGTGTTAGGCAAAAGCGGTATAAACAAATACAATAAAATGCCCTTGTATTGGTAGGGTGTCACTATATTGATGATAATGCCATTTAAATAATTCCTGTGATCTCAAGCAAAATATTCTAATTTGGGGAATGGTCGTTTAGTAGTTGGACTTGTGATATATGAAGAAAAGATTCTAAATGGGTCATGGTCATTTAGTAGCTCGACTTGTTATATATGGACAAAAGATTCTAAATGGGGAATGGTTGTTTAGTAGCTTGACTTGTAATAGATGGACAAAAAGCATGGATTCAAATAATTGTAGATGTGTTTAGTCCAAATTACAAGTAATGTAACTGCCAATCTACTTCTAAATGTGTATCAAATGTTTTATTGGCTTAATGCCACAAAATGTCAACATGTCGCCATGTCCCATCAATAACGTATTGCAGGATTTATAAAATCTCAAAACTATTTTAGGGCACCGAGACAAAAAAATGTCAACTTCAAACCTCCTTCTGTTATAAAATGTTTGATTGATTGCCTGCTAAACAAAGACTTTTGATCGACAATTCAATTAATTCTTAAGAACAGGAAGATTTCTGGATAACAACTTCTTTAATGTGGAAATACACAAAATATGCCACTTCTAAATGCCCTTCAAAGACCGATGAACAGGAAGATTTCCTGGATAACAACTTCTTAAATGTGTTATCAAGAAAATCTTCCTGTTCTTATGTATATAACTTCTAGATGCTCTTCAAAGACCTGACTTCAAAGACCTGATTTAATTCTTAGTTCTTAGAACCAGTTTTAGGTTCAACATCAATTTGAACATTTTGGTTGGTTACTTATTGAACCAAGAATTCAGTGAAACCTGCTTGTTGATTTGTTTAGATTCCTTTTTAACAGGATCTTGTTTTATTTCCGACATCCATTTGCGGAAAATGTTCTCCATCTTTTTGCGACTCTGCGGGTTGGCGTTGTTGACCGTAGGCAGGATCCTGTCTGGTCGGATGAACTGAGTGAACCGCTGCATCTCCAGATAGCTACTGTGCTCACTGTACGGCACTCCTGCAACCCACAAACATAACTTGTCTGCTAAAGATTCCAGAGAAAAATAATTTGTGTCTAAACTTAAGAAATGAGTCCAGAGAAAAAACATAATTGGCGTCTAAAATATCGATCTGAGTACATAGAAAAATAATTTGTATCTAAAATATCGATATGAGTTCAGGGAAAAATAATTTGTGTCTAAACTTACGAAATAAGTCCAGAGAAAAATAATTTGCGTCTTATCTTACGAAATGAGTTTAGAAAAAACTAATTTGTGTCTAAACTTACGAAATAAGTCCAGAGAAAAATAATTTGTGTCTTATCTTACGAAATGAGTTCAGAAAAAAACTAATTTGTGTCTAAACTTACGAAATAAGTTGAGAAAAACACAATTTGTGTCTTAGTCTATGAATTGATTTCAGAGTTAATTCATGTTTAAGACAACAAAATCAGTTCAAAGAAACAAACTTTTGTCTAAGTTTACGATCGTGTTCAGAGAAAACTCATTTGTGGCAAGAGAGGGGAATGCAGTTCTGATTCACCATCTGAAGAGAATACATATATGAGCACAATTCTTACCATGATTTAAAATACTGAAGAATTATTCCTTCCTTACCGTAAATTGTGATTCCATTCCTACTGTATTTGGGTCGGATCTGATCAAGGGAGACAACTCTGTTGCCGTGAGACCATCCAGTAGGTTCGAGAGCCAGGATACTGGAGAACCGCGGGTGTTGACTCAGGTACTCGCTCAGACCCTGAAACATTGGTATCGAAAGGACTGTTACATTTCTTTAGTTATTTATCTCAGCTTATGGTTTTATGGTCTTTATTCCAGTACGTATAGCTTATCTTTAGTCAGTATTAATCCTGGACTGCTTCAATATTTTGTCTTTACTTGGAGAAGTTTTGACTAAGATATGATGAAAATTCAGTTCTTGAGATTTCCCGATGATGAGCTAAACATGCACAGTCACATGCTGAAAATTTACCGCTGTGACCTACTGTGAAGGTCACTATAATTTAATCAGCTCTTTGTTTTCCATAGTAGAAGCTATGTGAAGGATATAAAGAAAATCAGTACACAGTTCTTGAGATATCTCGCTGACAAGGGTAAAATGGTAGTCTCTCTGTGACCTTGAAATGAAGGTCAAGGTCACATAACTCTGCTGGAATATTACTCTATGATAAACCTAAGAATTCAGTGAATAGTACTTGAGTTATTCCATTTCGTACATACTTCTGTACACTGCAATATACTATATCCCCCGCGTATTTAGGTCAATAATCAAAGCATGAGAGACACCAATGTGAAGCTCTACTCACGGTGGGGTTGAGTTTGCCCATAGGCAGCACGTGCACAGCCGCCTCGCCCGGTACGAGAGTGACGCGGTTGTGTATCCGCGGGTCCTCAAGGCAGTCCAATATCTGCTTCTTGTCTCGCTTTACACACACACGGCTGTCCAGCGCTTCAGCAATCGCTGAAAAATATTGCAACTTTGTGAAAATATTTGCTTGTACTTGAGAAGGTTTGGGTTTAAACCTGAATGTTTGACTTTATTGTAACACTTAGTTGGGCAAAGGCTCTTAAAACAACTATTGTTTTATGAAAACTGAAATATCATAGTCCAAATCATCAATTTGTTCAAAGCTATAATCAAATTTAATTTTATATAAGCAATATTACTCCATCTATGGTAAAAAAAAAAATGCCAATCAACTTACCAATGAAAATTCTCTCCTTCCCAATGGTGTACGAGCCACAGACAATGACAGATTTAGGACACGCCTCCATGTGTTTGATTGACAGGGATACAGCGAAATCGATCACATCCCTCTGTGAGGGAAAACTGTATGCTGGGTCACAGTACCTACAAAAAAATTAGCTTTCATGATAGGAAATGTTAATAAATGTACAAACATGTATACATTAACTACAAAAGTTCAATACTGTGTCCACTTTTTATCACAGAAATTAAACAGAACATTTTTATAACTAAAAGATTTGTTTTATTTATTTATTACTGTGCTGGATGCCATAAATCTACCCTACGACCTGTACATGAATAGGCCACCTCCTAGTGTTACTTAAGAACAGTTTAAGCAAATTACTTCCATCCAGTAAGAACAGATACATTAACATGACAGGTATACTGACGTGGTATCCAGGTACAGCTGATGTATCTTGGTTCCAACGAGCGGTGGGTAGGACTCCATCGCAGTGTTTGCACGGAAGTCCCCTGTGTGGAGGAACGTCTGTCCAGACTTGAGTTTGAAGAGGATGATCACCGCACCGGGACAGCTGGGGACGAGGAAATTTACAATATATATATGATACCCTTTCAAAGTAGAGGTCATAAGTAAATGGGAAATAAGGTATTAACAGAAACATGACCAAAAATTATCTTGATATGTTTCAGTGTGATTGTTGTAACTCAATTTTTCAGAAGTCACTGTAAATTTGAAAACAATTTCACTGTCACGCTGACAAGTAGGTTCCCATGTTGAAAATTTTATGTTTTTTCAATGTTGCATGACAGTCTTGTGAAGGTTTCTTAAATTGAATGGGTTCTGTTTATTTCCTAGAAGAGTAAAACATAAGGACGATACAGTGAACCTATTTTGGAGATATCAAGCTGTCAGAATTAGTTCAAAGCTTTATTGTGACCTTGAAAATAATACCAAAGTCACCAAAATCGACTATTAGTCATTTAAACAACCTAACTTATAGTCAAACCAAATTATCTAAATCTTTAAAACACATATCATTTACAAACTCAATCTCATTAAAATGTAACACTCGTACCTCGCCGCATTCTTAGTCTGAGTACTCCTCGGCAGGGGTCATGTTTTGTGACTTCGACTGTGATCTTTTAACTTCCTTAAATTCAAACTATCACATCCTGACTTAGATATCAGTCTGACAACTTCCTAGCTTCATCACTTATTAGCTGAAGTAAAGACATGACCCAGAGCAGAGAAGTACTCACATCAAGAAATTGGATGCAACGTTTGATCTGATTTTAACGAGAATGGTACAAAAATCTCCGTTCCACAACCATGAATCTGTTAATCATCAATAACAAAGGTCACCAAAATCGTCAGACTATTCGCCATTCAACCAACCTAACCTTTCGTCTATTAGCAGAGAATCAAACAAACTTATATATTTCACACACACGTTGACTTTTCATTCAACCACGTCTAGAAGTATAAGCAGAAAGAAATCTTAATTCATAACATGACTAAAACTCTACTCCTTTAACATCAAATCTACGTACTGATTGGCTTCCATGAGAGTAAGCTCCACCCCCTCGACAACCCGAGGCTCATCTAGAGGCAGCGTGTGGATGTATTGTGGATCTACTCGGATCTTACTCTTCACAAGGTTCCCGGTCACCTGGAAGAAGAACAAAATCATAAAATATTGAGTCTGTCGTGATTTGAAATTTGATCGTCACTTGATTTAAAGTAATTCTATTGGCTGATTATTTATACAAGACAGAAGCTATTGAAGCAGCCTCGTAGATACAGTCATTGTGATGAAGCAGGACATATCTATCTATCTGGGGTTTAAAGCCGCTTTCAAGAGAATTTTATTTATATTGCGGCTGCTAGTATTATTGGCTATGTGGCTATATATTGCGGTGAAACCTGCGAGCAACGGCTGGAACTAGCAACCATGGGTGGTACTATCCTGAAATTCAGTGTAATTCACAGTTCTCTATTGCAGACAAAGTTGCCGTGCCCCTGGCGGGATTCGAACGCACTAACCACTGTGCTATCCTGCCCCCCGTATTTATAGGAATGGAGAACCCAGATTTCTCTGACATGTAAGAAAAAGTATTATTTATATTTTACAATGGTTGAACTGAAGACAACGCAAAAAGTAATTTCCCAGACTATTACACCCTTCAACATACCACCAGTTTGATTATAATGCAGTGAGAATATGAGTCTCCTTTTTTACTGCAGTCAAAATTGACAAGTGTTCATCAATCATCAAACATGATTTATACGTATTTCACAAACCTTACTACAGTAGAGGGGCTGTTTGAAGTGCTTTGTGAGTCCTCCGTAGTGGTCGTAGTGGAAGTGGGTCAGGACGTATGCCTTGCAGCCCGGGATCACACCGTACTTGAACGCGTCAACAGTCAGGGACGTGTCTATACCAGTATCATGTACAGCATGGTTACAAACATACAGCTACCTTCAATGAAGTTCAAACCATCACTTTATTTTCAGTTACAATTCTCTGTTTGATTTTACAATAGACGTACTGCACATCAAGTCATTATCATTTGAGATGACTGCAAATCAAAATGCAATTTTAGGATAGGTGAGATAATAATTCGCAAATTACATTCTTCTTTCACTTTATTTACAATAAAGTTTCTTTGCATTTTTTAAAAATCTTTAATTTATTAAAAATTGAAATTTAACAGTTAAATAACTAAAGACTGTTTGAGAACGATTCTAGAAGTAGAGGTAGTTCAAGATACTTTGGAGGACGAGCTTCGTTATTTAACAATGGCGACGTTTCGGTATACATACTTACATCTTGATGACTGTTAACTCAATAAGGATCTATACAAAAACGTCGCAAATGTTGAATAAAGCATTGATCATCCATAAAATCCTTTTTTTAAAACTACAAGACTGGTGTTATTAATCTCAAAACAAAGTTTACTGAAATAACACGTTTGTTTTTTAATTTAAAAACTATAATAAAATCAATACGTTGAATTATGAAATTAAAATTTAGCATCATGGATTACCTGGAATTTTCTTATAGAACGGACACATTTTTTTGCCTCCTCGTCCTGATGTGTATTCAGATGCCAACTTCAAGGACCCATTTGATGTCATATCTGAATTTGCCTTCTTCAGAGGAAACGAGGACTCTTGTCTTGAAACTTTCAACGAAGGAGAGGAAGCAATTTTAGCCAGACCCTTCTTCAAATCATTGATATCAGAGCTTGCAATAGTCGACTTCGCAGGTTGTTTGCTTGAGGAGCCTTTTGGACATGTGAAGAAACTAAAGATTGAGGTTTGTTTCCGAGCTAAAGAGGGAACAACTTTTTCTTCTTGGGAGTTCGAAATATCTATAGACTCAATTTCTTTCTGATCATAAAACTCAACATCATCATTCCTTGTCTCTACTTCAAGGGTTTCGTTACTTTTGTCACTAACGTCAATTTCATCATTAAAACCAGTGTCACCTGTATTGTCTATTGCATTTTCATCATCACCTTTATCATCAACACCATCTACCTCTACAGTATCTGCAATATCACAGTTTTCGTCTTCCTCAATTTCTAATGTGTCTTCCTCATTCTCAGATCCAGCGAGCAAATCATCTAAATCTTTTTCCTCTTCTTCATCATCAACCAAGAGAAATCCACCATCATCATCTACATCGTCATCATCAACATCTTTATGGTGGCTGTTATTTTCTTTCTTTTGCGATTCTTCTCTCTCTGTTGAGAAAATGTTGACATTTTTTCTTGTACTTTTGTTCGATATATGATTATTTGAAGGAGTGTCCTGAGGATTTTCATCAGAATCAGAATCTGAGAATGTGAACAATTCTATTGACGATGAATTTACTATTTTGTCTGTCTTTGCATCTCTTGAAAATTTTAAACTTTCGGATGAAATGTTTGACAAATCTGAGGATGAATTTGATAAATCTTTTACACCTGATGATACATTTGACTCTTTTGGACTCGATATCACAACTTCTGTCAGAGAGTCGGCTGAGTCTGTTGAGTTTGATCGTTTCAACGAGGTAGATTTGGACGAGCATGACACTTTAATGCAGGCGTCATCTTGAGGTAGTCCCACGTTGTCAGTGATATCGACACAACCCATTCCATCAGATGATGTCTCTTTCGAGTTTATATCAATGCCACCTGGTGGAACAAATACGACAAAAATAAACCATGAGATAAAAAATGATATAAGGACCAATACTAAAAGGAAGAATGCTTTCAAATCAAGGTAATTTAAAAAATAGAGCCACTGGCTCTGTAGCTCATCAAGCTTTTAAACAATAAACTAAATAAATTTCAAACTGTGAATTTTTCAGATGTATTTACGAGTTATAACAAATTTCAAGAATGTATGAAATGGAGATGAAGATGAACATAGGTCATGACCACTATATTTGGGGCTACAGGATCACCAAATCTACATTTTAGAATCTCCATTGGCCAAGGAGTATGCACATAAAATTTCATCTCTCTCTCGAGTCACTGGTTCTTGAGAAGAAGACAAAAAGCAAAAAGTTGATGGACGGACACTATGCCATACCTTTCAGGCCAGATGAGCTAAAAATAGCACTGAAAATGATAATTCCAATATGTTATTACCTACTATAAAAATATGGGCCAGGAAAAACAGGCATACACATATTGAATAAATGTTTATCTGAGAAATAACTGCATACCTGTGAAATAAGTACATACCTTTATTAGCAGTATCCTGTGCTATCACTGCATGAGTATACTTTCTGTAGTGAGACGGCAAATTGCTTCGACAAGACAGTCCATCTGGGCAGTCTGTAGAAACACAAAAGATGGAATGTCTACTGACAATGATAAGTGAACATTTGTAACCTCTTTTTGAAATTTTGTTGAGATAAAATGTTTTCAAAACATCTCTTGGCAGGGGTTCATGCTTGCTTATTTAATATTTATTCATTCTTCTTAGCCATTCATATTTCAATTTGCCGCAAGGTGAAACAATTGAAAAAAGGTTTACATACTGGATTAAAGTAAGGTTTGCAGATTAAAAGATTCAGTTAGAAAATTTGCATATTGTCTAGAATTGACAGGGTTTTGTGTGACCACCTTTTTCTTGTTCATTACAGATCACACATATTAGCTAATAATTTTGGCATTTTGTCAACAAATTATGAAACAGCATGTGTATATGTGGGATATATATGCATTAAAAATTATGAATATGGATGGTAGCTACAAGACAAATCTTTGTATGGAGAGGTTGTGTATGATGATGTTCAAAAGATGAAAAATTCCAAGCGATACCGTTAGAAAAGGCAGTAAATGTGTCAACTTCTTAAATGGAATGTAGGCTGTTTTATCCATTATTACATAGTGTCAAGAACATCACTGAGCAATGTTTTAGTGACGGAGATTCATACCCTCGACATCTGGAAGGAAAGGAAGATCCATACACTCCATTGTATGAGCATTGGGGGACAGTCGTAAGAGTACTGAAAAGGGTACTTGGCAGAACGGACATCTCCCTTGCTTTGACTTCTCATTTGAAGATTTTAGAGAAGTCATCGAATCATGTCCCTGTACTGAATCTTTACCCTTATTTATTTTTTTCTTAGCACCACTCTTTCTCTTGTGAAGTGTTTGCTTTTTCTTCTCCTCCAAACTTTTAGGTTGAGGTGATTTTTTAGCCTTTTGACTTAATTCATCATTGTCAACAAGAAGTTGGGTTTGGTTTGAAGAAATAGATCTTTTGATGAGATCATCACTTATTCCTGTTGAGGATAGAAATGCCTTTTTTCTATTTTCTTTGAAATCAGAATCAGCATTTTGAGACGAAACGATGAGACAGTCTGAATCTTCACTGTTGCTGCTGCTGTCTAACTGGGATTTTAGTTTTTCAGCTGCCAACTTAGAAACCCTACGTTTGGGTTTATTTGTTGATGTTTTTGTTGACTTAGCATCTTTAGGTTCGACTCTTTTGCCAAAAGTTTTGGTGTCCTTTTTCGTTCGTTTAAGGAACTTGAAATCCCATAAATCGTCGTCATCATCATCATCGACATAATTCGCTGATTTTTTGCTTCTTTTCATTGTAAATTACATTTGTATTTCCCTAAACTACCTTATTTTACGGTTGCGTAATTCAAAACACGGCGCCATTTCCATTACTTCCGCGAAATAGCTCGTGTTTACTTCCGGAAACGTGTTGACTATAAGCTCTAAACACTGCTGTGTTCTAATATTGTGCCGAAAAGCGTGTCGACCTACGCTGCAGGGATATCTTCCCGGTTTATTAAAAAGAATAACCGGGATTTATATGGAATTGACAATCTTAATTTTTATCATGTACAATAATTATAATGATGATTTCGTCATTCGAAAAGGCATGCAATGACATAAATAATTATTCACCGAAATTTCATTCAATTCATTCAATCCAAAACCCGACGTTAATTTGGACATTTGATCAACACATATTTGTTCCATTGACATGTACTCATCATATATTAAATGAATAAATGTCAATATATTTGGTAGGATTCTTGAACAATAATCGATTGAAATCAAGTAACATGGGACCTTAAACAGTTGTCAAAAATGAGTCATCGATATTCCCGTAAAGTTACATTAATTACCGATGAAACTGCCAAGAATAATTTTAATGATTGAGTTTCAGTCGAATTACTTTTCAAAAGTTTGTAAATCATCTCAGCTCTCTCATCAAATTCCATTTATTGTTCGGATGATTACCATTATGAGTAAAGTGCAGCAATTTAAACATCATATATATATATATATACAACATTCTTATCAGAGTAAACATGACGGTCTATGTGACACTGACTTAACAAGCTGGTACATATGTCACTTCACCAGGTGTCAATCAATAACTTATCAACGGGGAGATGATTTCCTAACTGGGTGAAAAATGTGACGGTAAAATAACTTATACTGAATTAAATAAAACATATATTTGAAAGGGGGGGGGGGGGGGGGGGGGAGGAGGTCCAGACCTGGATTAAAAATGAAATAGAATGGGGTTTTGTCAAAACGAAAGCAAGTTGGTCAATACGACGACAGCATATTTGTGTAACTGTATATTGTGTATTGTGTTTACATTAAACATTGTAGCAATATTGTATAGCCAATAAACAAAACAAAGGAATATACCTGTCTCCATTTATACTTTATTACGATTCGTAGAGCAAATTAGTAATATTACGTTACAAATAAAATATTAATCTCAGTTCGATACAGTCGCCGAATATTATTGTTATTTAATATTTGTCTCAATTTATACATAATACAGAACCCATTGTCTCAACTAAAGTATACTCAACTGTTTGAGTGATGAAGAAGACCAGAAGATAAATTTTAATTATGGCATCATGATGGAATGGTCATTCATCTTGTTGTCTGAACTCTCAAATTTGCTTCAGATCTTCAATTCTACCTCTCACACTAAAGTAACGAGTTCCACACCACTGTCGCTTTATGCGTCGCACAATTTTCTCAAGTTTTTATGGATACTTTTGTATTTGAGCGAAGAAAATTTACCAAAAAACGTGTTACAGTGCCTTTAATAGAAAATTATATATATGAACATTATCAACATGAAAAAACGCAGTCAATCAAAATTGCAAGACATATTGTTATATGATAAAAACATATTTTTAAAATCGTCCAATTACTCTTTAAAGTAATGGTACTCTGAATCAAACATTAAGAACAATTTCTATAAAATAATCAACAGATTTTGACATTGGGGATTTTTCAACTTCTCTCCTTTCTCGTTCCTTGTCGTTTTCGACTGTCACCGTTTTTGTGTACCATAATTTGATGCAGCACTTTTAAAGTTATTATCTAAAAAAAAACAACACCAAAAGCAATACAGAAATAGAATGGCGAATGAAAGTTTACGTTTTCGTGAACACACACAAAAAAAAAAGAAATAAATTGATGTGTTTGATACGTGTATGAACACATTGAAACCTCAATGTGTGATATGTTAATAAACTCAGCTTGAACACGCCATTAATTTTAACTTCACGCAGTTCAGTTTACATTTAAGTGAGTCACGTGGTTGACATAATCTAACATAAGTAATCTTGTTGAACCCAGGATTATGTTTCATAGCCCGACACCACAATAACTCCATTCGATGTTGATGTAGATATGCCACATAAACACAAACGATTCGGTTAAGGTAAGACATATTTTATAAGCTGCTTTGTTTCTATCCGACTCTGTGTTCATTGAGAAGAAAAACAGTTCTCATGGTTATCCAGTTGAACTGGTCAAGCACATCACCGTTATAAAGTATGTAATTACTTATTAATAAATATAATTATTTCAAATTTGTCATATTTCGTAATAAGTGAAATATCTTCGGTTCACATCTCGTTAACACTAGTACGTATTATCAACTTACTGTAATAGAAATAATAACGTTTACAGTGTTTGTTTCAAAACGTCGGATTAATTATTTAGATCAATTTCCAATAATTGAAATTTTCATATAATATATAATCATTAAATCAGCGACAATTAGCGGCGCAGCAACCTTAAATTGTCACAATAATTTAATCATATCTCATAACTCCATTGGAGAGGCATATGTTCATTTATAATTTATCCTGTACTAGTTTTATATAATTATATTTATATAATTATTCATATAATATATTTATATAATTATTCTAATGAACACATGGTGAGACGTTAATAAACAATATGTCTGTCCATACATAAAGGGTGATAGCAGTGCTTCAATGGATGTGTAATTGCTTTTATAACTGATTTATAAGTTGTATGCCTCTTTCTACAGGCTAGTACAGTAGTGCTGTACATAACCCATCTTTGTATTGAACTCAGGCATCATGTTCGGTTTCACTATTGCTCCGTTACTTAGGGCCTATATCTACTAAAGATAAAACCGGTGAACACGTATTTACAACGTCAAGTTACCTACATGTACATTTTATTTTAGACAACATTTATATCAAAACACAACAACGATTAATAAGGTTTACGTAAGACGTAGAAACTCTTGTTACTTTGTATTTGATAGTGTTTTTTAACCACACCCACTTTTGGAAGAGAAAATGTCACGCCCTTTTTTATGGAGTTTTCGTCACAAAACATAATTATCGAAATGTCTACAAAATTCAACTTAAATATTTATAAATGAATTTTGATTGCTATAAAAACAAATATAACTCTCCTTGAAAGTTATGCGTTGACATTTTATGTTAAAACAATTCCAGTCTTGTCTTTGAATTCCTATTTCGGCGAGAAATACGTTCCAAGATTTTGAATCAACCGTAAATCATTCGGCGGTGTCGACTTGTGGCGACAGGTGTGTTGGGATCAAAGAACACAGGTAACTAAGGCATTTTAATTAAGCCATGATTTCCATGCGGATAATTGAATTGTAAAAATTAATCTCATGGTAACAGGGCATTTCGTTAGGTATAACACTGAAACAACCATGGCAATATTATATACTAGGTTGTCTTCACTTTCGACTAGTTGCAGAACAGCTCCAATCATGCATTGCAACGCTACAGATTCAGACACTTGGAATTTCACCATTTGTGATGTATTAACACGAGAAATATTTTACTGGTATAAATGGTCCGTTATCGCTTAGGTGCGTATCTTTACCCGACAGAACTGTACGAGTTTTATTTGCATGCACAACTAGGTCGATCGAGAGGCTTACCCCAGTTAGTATGTGGCTCATTGTGCAAGGTAGAGCATTTGGGCGACAGAATTTTCGGTCTAATGCACAGCTAGCTCTGTACACAATGGGGTGCAAGGTTTCAAATAGAAGTATACTAGGACTGTGACGAGTAAAGCGGGTGTGGGTGGGTACGAAGCAGGACCCGGCGTACCGTCACATTTATAATACTATGGGACCTGTTTTCATTGGACATGTGCTCCAAAATAGTCCAATCTGTAATTCCTTCATTATGAAAAGATTGCAGTCATGAGTGTATTTGAAGATTCAAAACAATATAATAAAGTCAATTGTGATTCATAAGAACATTTCATTGAAATAGCTAAAGAGCTTTATGCTCCATACTTAAGCCAACGAGGTGAAGAAATTATTACAAAATATTACAAACTTGAACGAGGATCAACAGAATGGGTATTGGGCATCCTGTCTCAGGGTGTAACGTATGCTAATGTACCTTCATACCCTGGGCGCAGAGGCAGCTTATAGCTTCGCGAGGTGACGTATGATCGAGGAACAATCTAAATATAGGCAACCAATGACATCACTTGAAAGGCGAGTAGTCGGCTTCCGTCTGCGTTCTTTGTGTTTTATCACTTTGGAAATCATAACGATCACCCAAAACCGAGTCATCAAACGTTTACCCCCTCTTCCTCGATGAACTGCATGTCCCATTCCATGGTCTGCGTCTGAGACAATTTGACGGGAAAAAACTCTTCGATTTCATCTCGCTTATCTAAGGAAGTCGCCATTGCGGAAGAATGAAAACCAACTGCATTTTGAAAAGCAACTCTGTGATTGGCTAAATTTTATCGCTAACAGGGCGAGAAAACTATTTGATTGGCTGGAACATACGTCACCTCGCGAAGGTATAAACTGCCTCTGCACCCAGGGTATGAAAGTTGCATTAGCGTACATTATACCCTGAGACAGGATCGGGTATTGAGTAGAGTAGGGTAATATGTGGGTGGGGTATCTGAGTAGAAAGGGTATCCCCGTCCCAGCCCTCATCTACTGCTATTGGAGTAGCTTTATTCATTTATAATCTTGTTAAGTAATGAAGTTGGAATAGGCCCATATGAATAAAACATAGTCTACTGTCTATTGAAAGTTTAATGTGCTGATGACGTCTCCCCAAAACCCCAAAAGCTAATTTCCTTCTTCTACTTTATGCATGAATGAAAATACCAGTTATCTTAATAAGGAAGTATAACATTGCAAAAACCTCACCTTGCATGAAGCTAATTGAAATACTTCCGACTTGCCTCTAAACAATTACTCACATATAAAGGAATAATGACATTTTGTTGATATTTTACGTAAAATTAATCAATAAACCAATATTTTATTTGGTGAACATTATTATTCCTTGTATCTTCACTTTTAAGATTATACGCTTACTCGCTTAGTAAATTTGCAATTCATATGTATTGCATCTTTAATGTGCAAAGTTCGAAGTAACGTCAGTGACATATTATTAAAGGGAAAAAATCTGATTGCCCAAAGTCTGGGTATGGTAAAGTTTATACCTTGAACAATTAGACTAATTTTGACCAGATTTGACCTTTGACTTGAAAAAAACTCACCAAAAATCATGTGACTTGCTTCTTCAGTGATGAATCCAGGCAGGGGGATCGCTATATTCCCCCCATTTTGATATGAGTGACCGCAGATTTCACAATCGATAGCGATACATGTCCCGCAACTATTGTTATTGTCAGGCATATTAAATTACTTAGCGGTATATTTTTTACTTATGACTCTTTTTCCTCATTAGTAATAACTTAATAAAAAATATACCATGGGATACAGCATCGAATCAAGTGAGACTTCACTGGCATTGCTTGACAACCTCTGATCTATTTTTAGCTACAACTAAGGAATTACGAGAAATCGCATGTCCCGAATTCCGAATTCCGAGAAATGCTAGAAACGAAAGTTGAACTGAAGGTTGTCACATTCCATCAATATTCTTGCCTCCTTGCTTTTGTTTTGATAAATTCATTGACATGTTTAAGAAAACAAAAAGGATCTCAGAATTCTTTAAACGAACGATTGCATGTAGTGATACTAGCGACGTAAATCAAAATGACAATGGGACTGTGAATGAAGACTCAAGTTAAAAATTGCACCATTCAAAACAAAAGTTCGGAAACCGAAGTTCAAGTTCACATAGACTTTGATGTAATTAAAAAGACGAAAGTTAAGCACAATTTTCAAACAAACTGGTTAAAAAGTTATCAGTGGTTACGTTTTGAGAATGAAGTCATGATATGCGCAGTTTGTTGTGAGACTAGAAAAACGAACTAGTTCATGTTTGGGAAAATAATTTGTAATTAATGACAGCTGAAATCATGTAGTTGCTTAGGTAAGTAAATTATAAACATGATGCATTGAATGTTCTATTCTTTTATCTTTGTTCTACCCTGAGTAAGATGTCAGTTCCCTCACTTTTGAAAATGAATGGGGGATGTTCCTCGTGTTTCTCTGATCCTGGGTTCATCACTGAGTAACAAACTAGCAAATTGGGTGAATTTCAGACAAATCACATTAACTAAAGGAAATCATTGGTCTGTTGAAAATATTTTTCGACCACCTCTTGTGGACAACTATAAACTGTGATGGTTAATCTTTTGCATATTTATGTTTGAATAATGATTTTGAACAGTGACAAAATCTAATAAAAAATAAAGAAGGGATTTAAGAAAAATTATTTGAAATGAAATCAGCACTGGTATGTTCAGGTATGTTGGCACGTATTGAAGCAAAATAAAATATTATGAAACTCACTGGATGCATTGTTAACTACCAATTGACTTGACTTTTAAATAGAGGTCTGTGAGTGTGTATAAAAATTTGCTCTAAGTACATGACTTTCCGATTTTTTAACAGCCGGCGACAGCCACATTGCATTGTGGTAAAAACCTGTGAGGGTAGCCTGGAACCATGGCTCTGAGCATGGGTGGAACTTCACTTAATTACAGTGTAGCATTGCACTCAAAGCTGAACCAAAAATAGTTCAGCAGAAAAAACTGTCAAGCTTCTGATGGAATTTGAACTCGAGACTTGTTGCCCTGAAACGATGATGTTAACCAATGTAACCGTGGTGTCATCAACTCGACTGAATGAATCAGTAATGTTAAGAATTAATACTTTATGAAAGCTGAAACAAGTCAAATATTTACTGTCGTCAATATCAGTTTCTCAGCTTTATTGATCTTGAGGTATTGATCAGGTACCTACTTATGAAGTAGGTCACAGGCCCAATGAATAGGCAGATAGGTAGATATTGGGGCTTGAACGGGTGGATTTGTTCTACCCGGGTATCCGACTGCCTATTACCCTACCCTACCCTACCCTACCCTACCCTACCCTACCCTACCAGGGTGCCGTTCCACTAACCAATCTTAGCCTATGTTAAGGGATAGGCTTACGATTGAACTTAAGGCTAAGATCGGTTAGTGGAACGGCACCCTGCATGGGTACTTGTTTTGTCTATCTTCAACATCTACTTTCAGTAATTTGTAAGATTTTGTAATGCTTTATTCAACTGAAGTATGCAGCTAGAAAGCTAAAGCATAGAGAACTATGGCTATTTTAGTCAACTTTTATTATGAATGTCAGTTGACTTTAATATTGTGTTGGAATCTTCAAATACAACGTAATCTTGAAATGAAAGAATAACAAATTAAACTGTTTTATACTGAGTCCCATGATGATAACGGTCTGGGTAATGTGTGTGGGTACCCGGGTCCAACTCAGTCCTGGGGGTCCGGGTCCGGGTCCCAACCCTAATAGATATATAGATGAATAAATAGTTCACACACTATTTATGATTCAGATTTAAGTTACATTCTGTGCTTTAAAGCAAAAAAGTATAAACTTTGATATTTGAATTATTTTTTTGCTTACATAAGGTTAGTATAGTTGAATTTTATAATAACTAATATAAATACCAAGTCTCAACTGTGAATATGTGTAACAAATCATTGCAAAATGACAATCATTTTCTGCAAGAATGAATCAATTGTGACCTAGTACAGTATAGACACATCCTATTTCTATATGGAAGGTGACGACAGCTACATCGGTATTGATCGGCTCCTTTGAGTGTGACGATGAATTATAAATACCAATGAACATCTATCTGATCAATGGCAACATGAGATTGGACAGTAGAATTGCAAGCTCTTGAAATTTGAGTGGAGAGATTGGTGCTCTCAAGTTGACTTAGAAAATAAGATATACTTGAAATAGGAAATATCACAGAGCTATCTTTAAAGCTGCACAATGTCATGTCATTAACACTGTTGGGGCTGATCAATCAAACCATTGTACAGGATATACATTATGCATGGCACAGTTTGTTGAAGGAAGAAGCCTTTATGTATCACTGGGCAAAGGTAGGCACTGCTGGGCAAAGATAGGCACTGCAGGGCAAAGGTAGGCATGGCTGGGCAATTGTAGGCATGGCTGGGCAAATGTAGGCGTGGTTAGGCAAATGTAGGCATCACTGGGCAAAGGTAGGCACCCCTGGGCAAAGGTAGGCACCACTGGGCAAAGGTAGGCATGGCTGGGCAAATGTAGGCACCACTGGGCAAAGGCAGGAGTGACACTGCCGCACTCCTGGGCAAATGTAAGCATGTTTGACAAAGGTAGGCACCACTTGGCAAAGGTAGACATGGCCGGGCAACGGTAGGCACTGCCAGGAAAGGTAGGAACTGTTTTCATTTCACATAATGCAAAACGTCAAAGATGGCAGATACTACCGATAGATGGATGATAGATCCTAATAGTTATGTTGATTCTTACAACATACACTCTTGGGCAATGGTTTCAGCGCAGTTCCACCCATGGTTTTCTAGTTCGTCAATGTTTGCAGGTTTCACCGCAATGCATAACCACCATTGCGTGCAGGCTTTATTAGAGAAATAAGTGAAATTAATGGATCTGCAATAACATGAAAGATATTGATGTTTTAATGAGGCCAGCTGCAGATACAGTTTGATACATGGTTGACATGGTTTCTGTCATGGTTGTCATGGTTGTCATGGTTGACATGGTTTCTGTCATGGTTGTCATGGTTGTCATGGTTGACATGGTTTCTGTCATGGTTGCTTTCTTCTTTGTCTGTCCTCTTTCATTGATTGATTTCTTGTCTGGAGGCCTGATAGTTTTGTTTTGTGCAGTGTTCAACCTGGAGTATCTGTTATAACAGAATCTAGAAGCAAATAATAAAATCTTTGAAGGGCAATTTTTTACAAACTGAATACATCAGAAAAGCAAGATTTGTAAAAGCGAACACTTGATATTCAAGACTGTCTCATGTAAAAAAAATTCCCAAAACGTACAAATCTTTTCAAATAAATAATATCCAAATTGGTAAGACTTGCAGACAATGTTCTGTGGCTTCATTATATGTATATGTCATATATTGACAGTTAAAAGAAAGCTGTTCTGTGTTTCAGTCCTACATGCGTAGACGTAATCGGAGTGGAGGTAGAATCATGTTGCGGGGGAAGCCAGGTCTCATCCTTCTCGTCATCCTGCTAGCGGTCGGGGTCTTTGTTGTTTACTATTGGTCCTCGTCCTCTTCGTCCTCATCCTCCCGATCAAAGATGGACAAATATCGCTCCAAGAACAGGTACCCTGCTCGCAATATGAATCTTGGTCTCCGTTACGGAGGACAGAAGATCCCGACAGGGTTAAAAGGTCCTCAAATGCAAGATCCTCCAAGCTTTGATAACAGACTCCTCAAGGACGGTAACAGGTTTGGGGGGATCAACATGAAACCTCTTGCACCTCCAGATGACCTTGCCGGACCCAAAAGGGATAATGATGACGATTATCAGTTTAAGGGAGATGACAAGGAGGACTTTGATGATAAGGATGATGACTTCATTGACAAGGACAAGAGCAGGGAAGATGATTATTCAAAGGAAGTGAAAGTTGAGCAGCCCAAGGAGAAAGATAGCAAGTTTCAGCAAGTTGATGAGCGTGCCAGTCCTGGAGTTCTGTATCCGCAGCTTTATGTCTCTCCTGATCCGAAATACGTGGACCAGTTTCAAAAGATGGAACACATTGTGCACCTTGATTTGAAGGGAGCCCCTCCCAACATCGACTATATGATATCTCTGCTGCCTCTCATGAAGAAGCTTGGTGCGACGGGTCTGCTGCTGGAATATGAAGACATGTTTCCTTACCATGATGATCTAAAAATCATTGCCTCAGAATCACCCTACTCCACACCAGACATCCTACGTCTGCTGAATGCTGCCAAAAGCCAGGACTTCAAGGTGATTCCTCTAATCCAAACCTTCGGCCACATGGAGTTTGTCTTGAAGTACGCACAGTATCAAGACCTTCGGGAGAATCCAGATACACCTCAAGTTATCACCCCAGTGTCTCCAAAGACATATGAACTCATCGGCAAGATGATCGACCAGGTCATGACCCTTCACTCAGATGCTCCTTTCATTCACATCGGCTGTGATGAAGTCTATGGTCTCGGACAAGGAAAGGTACAGAGAATTTTCTTATAAATTTGTCACATATATTTAAAAGAATGTATAATGCACATAGTTGTATACAGTTGACCAGCCTGCTCATGTTTGTCGAACAATTGTGTTGTGATGAAGTCTATTGTCTCAGAAAAGGAAAGGTACTGAGATTTTGTAACAGATTTGATAAGTGCGCTGTATAAATGGACATACTATAATCATTACTATTACACTAAACGATATTATTTTTGGTTAGGTTCAGGACTTGATGAAGTCAGCTAACAAGACGAAGCAGCAGATATTCCTGGACCATGTGAAGCAGGTCGCAGGCTCTATCAAGAAGAAGTACCCCAAAACTCGCGTTATCATGTGGGACGATGAACTCAGACATAAAATATCAGACGCTGATATTCAGGTAAGAACCATTGTTTGTAAGTTCAAATTGTTTCCACCAATAAACCACATTAGCATTCGGGTGACCAATAATTCTTTTGAGGTAATTTAAATACATTGAATACATTTGTAGTGGATTATTTGCTATTAAGGAATCAATTGGGAAGATGAATGGTGTGTGATGATGTATCATATGATTCTGGTCTCATACTTAGACTTAGAAGAAAGTATTTATTATTATATAAGGGGCAGTAGCACGTTTTTTCGCTCAAATAAGTCGATGAAATGTATTTGAAAAATAATGCTACCAATAATAAAACACCCTTCTCTCTTCGGAAAATCAAGTTAAAAATGAGTGTACATGGTTCCGTAAAGCCATGAAAATCGATTTTGTTATTCGAAATAATATTATAAACAGTGTTTCCGTTATCCGATAAATACCGGTCATAGTCCGATAAAAAAATATGATTGTCCGGTTTTTTAAAACACTGTCGGACATGATGTCCGATTAAAAAAATAAGTCTCCAACTTAAATAATTACACTAAATCAGCCTAAGAATGAGTGATGAGTATTAACACCCGTCAATCAGTTACATATGAATCGATGATAATAAACATGTCGAGTTTGGAAACCCCAGGAGTGCTAAAAATAGAACGTAATGAACTGTGCACTGCGACTGCGCGAGGCAAGCATTCGGATAATTAAAGCTGAATTTCTTTATCTCGGTGCCAATGGTTACGTTATCTGTTATGGCAATTTCCGATAGATTCCGATTTCTTGCAAAAAATTTAAAACTTGAAAAAATAAATTGTGTGTGTGTTCAGATGCGCGACACAATTTCACGTCTAACTCTTGAAACTATCTCCCGTATCAAATGACAAAAACCATGTTTCCGTAATGAATAAATACCAAAATATTCAATATATCTTATTTATTTTTTAATTGTAAACTGACATAAAAATACCAGTCAAAATAAAGCCAGTTCATTACTGATCGATCGGCGAGTGATAATGTAGAATCATTTTGAATTTTTTGTTGTCAGACTATCCACCATTCAAATACAATTTTAGTCGTGCCATCTCTCAGATAGTGATCATGAAACATCTTAACCCTTAACATGCGGGTCCCGGAATTATCCGGGCGGGCTATAAGCGATTCCGAGGTACCTCAATACGGATCCCGGATCGCTTACTTAGAAGAATTCACGGCTGTCTAAGTACTTCTCTATCCCCCATACCGGGTCCCGAGTCGATTGTTTCGGCGACTCGCTGCATGAGAATGGCTGTATTTATGCCTCGCAGCCCGCAATGAGAATAAAGCTTTCTTCAGTGTCTGGTCAGAACGTCCAGCAAAATTCACACCTATTTGCGTGTGCATTGTTGACCCGTAACGCATCGATAATTAGCTTTACAAAAGGCCAATTTTGTCCTGCTTCGCTCCGATGGCTACACTGCCCGGCGGCTAATTATCAACTAAGTGTCTGCACTGCCCCGGGGTGAGATAGGCCCGTACAGGCTTATCTGTCTCGCATCCCGCCACATGGGCAGATAGCCTATGCTTATCTGTCTCGCATCTCGCCACATGGGCAGATAGCCTCTAATTACGGGAAGATATTGCGATAACCTACCTTTCTCTCGCACTTCGTATCATATGAACCAATTGGTTGTTTTCATTTTTTTTATACCAAAATAAAGAGGAAAGAATGGCCTTTATTCCCATATAAAAATCGCAATTGCGCTAACATAACTGAAAATACAGCAATCGCACAGAGATAGGCGACTTTCGCACTTTTGAATTTTGATACATGTGGCGCATTTACCCCAACATGCCTCGGCACTCTATTTCTAAGAAACTACTTGGGATATTTTCATAATTTTTTTATCAGTATATAGATAAAAGAATTGTCCTCAATTCCATATAAAATACGTGTATTTTCGGCAATAACTTTTGATGCGCCAGGTGTCGCGCAGAAGGTGATATTCGGCTTTGAATAAGTGGCGCTCTTAGCATATACCATCATTACGGGCTTTATAACTTGTGAACCGCAAGTCCGATTTTTATAATTTTTACATCATTGTAAAGAGAAAAACATTGTCTTCAATTCCATGTATAATGCGCATGTTTTCGGGAAGAACTCTGCATGCGCGAAGCGCCGCGCCAAAAGGTATAATTTTCGCACTTCATAACTTTTGAACCGCAAGTCCGATTTTTATAATTTTTACATCATTGTAAAGAGAAAAACATTGTCTTTAATTCCAGATATAATGCGCATGTTTTTAGGAAGAACTATGCATGCGCGAAGCGCCGCAATATTGATGTACGCATAAGTGAAGAAGTATGATAATATATAACTAAAATACTGTTCTTTTGATACGCAAATATAGAGCTTTATAAACGATGAACAACTGTCATGACGGAATTTTGTTTCCAGTTTTGGAAAAAAAAATATAACATAAAAGCGAAAATATATTTGAGTACGGGACCCGCCGCTCGGGGAAAAGCCTTTTCGTTGGAATATTTTCTCAGGAAAATATTTCACTTTTCGGAGTTTCTAAAAAAGCGTGAACATTTTTGTTACTGATGCCATTTGCGAAAGGTTTTTATTTCTAAAATTCAAATGCGAGGGCGCACCTTTCCAAACCATTTGAATTGAATTTATTATTTTATCTTTTACATTATTGAATAAAAGACGTTTCATTCAATAAGATTTGAAGAATTATTTATATGTGTAGCGGACTGAACTGAGCAGATGGAGAATTTGATTCCTCACCACTTTTATTACCAAAGTTCTTTTGTATCACAATTACTTTTTTAGGTATTAGTTTTTTCGTGAGCAGGGGAATTTCCGACGGGATTCGCCATGACATAATGAGAAAAAATTCCCATGAACATGGGCGTGGTCCGTCATCTTCGGGACCGACCCACAAGTATAAATATCTACCGGGGGGTGCGCGGACCCCCCCGCTTTTGGTCGCCACCCCCCAACATTTTTGTGCAAATTATTTTTGTTTTTCTACTTTGAAATAAAGGTTCGTGTCATTCCGAGGTATGAAGGTTTCTGCTATATATGTCGAGAGGGCATGGGAACCCATTCCCAATAGAATCCGGGGTTCGTCCCATAGGATTGTTCCTCGGAGTCTCTCGTTCTCAAAAGAGAACATGGGAAACCTGTCCCGCGATTGAATCCGGGGTCCGCCGCGGAAGACGGGGACGGGAATTCCCGGAGAGCATGGGAGTATGCTCCCATGGGTCCGGGCTCCGCCTCGAGAGACCGGTCCTTGGATGCTCTGCTTCTCGAAAAGAGAAGTCATTCGGCAAATGACAACCCGAGTTTCCCTGACGTAGTAGTTTATTTTCCGGGCCTCGCGCCCGGTGCTACACGTCGCCGAGGAAATCAGAAAATGGTCCGTTTGACATATGCGTCGGAAAAAACGGCGCGATGTCAGAAGCCGTCGGCGCTTGCGGCGCAGTCGTCCTAGATGCGCTGGGAGGTTCTGAAACTGGCAAATGAACGTCCATTAAGCTCACATTCATTATCTCTGTATGTTTATTGTCTCTAATCACATGTTATATGTTGCATACATCTAACGCATTTTCAATCATTTACAGGTTGAAGCAGAATGCTGCGCGGACGTGGCCGCAAGGCCCTGCAACGGCCTAGGGCGTTGCATACTAGGACACGCAGCTTTGAAGCCGTTTCAAGCGACGACGACTTCATCAACGAGATCCATGCTGATGAAGCCTCTGATATGGAGTCAACTGACAGTGATGGTAGCAGTGGTTTAGACAGTGATGATGCATATGATCGGGACACTGTAATAGATAGTGAACATGGTGACACAGATGCTCTGAGTGATATAGAGACAGAGATTGCCAGAAAGATTCTAGCCGCCGGTAATTCCACCGAAGAAGACTTTAGTGGTTTTGAGGAGGAGTTTGCCGAAATACCACAATATAATCAAGATAATTCACAGACGTTTGATGAGTGGGTGGATGGTCCGCGGCCACTTGTAAACTTGCCTTTCACTGGTCAAACTGGGTTGCGCCAGGTCATAGAACTTCCTGAGAACCCTGAACCTATTGACTTTTTCAATTTGTTTATACATAATGATGACTATGAGGATATGGCAACGGAAACCAATAGATATTTCAAACAAGCAATGGAGGACAAAATTCTAAGACCCCGTTCAAGAATGCAACAGTGGCAAGACACTAATGCAGAAGAGATGAAGGTATTTGTAGCCATGACAATTGCCATGTCATTGGTTGTGCAGAGAAACTTTGCTGATTACTGGTCAACAAGTGATGTTACCTCAACGCCTTTCTTCGCCAAGTGCATGCCCCGAGACAGGTTTTGGCTTCTTATAACCTACCTACACTTGGCTGACAACAGGAGGATGCCGGGCCGTAACACCCCGTGCTTTTCACCAATAAATAAACTGGGACACTTGTATAACCGGATAGTTCACCGTTTTTCAAGAGTGTATAAACCGCATCAAAACATTTCAGTCGACGAGGGCATGGTGCCCTGGAAAGGTAACTTATCTTTCAAAGTTTATCTTCCCGACAAGCCTAAGAAGTATGGGATAAAGGCTTTCATGTTGTGTGACTCGCACAACGGATACGTTTGCAAGTTCAAACTCTACACTGGAAAAACGAATGAACCGGTTTCTGAAGGTGGCAAAACTTATGATGTAGTCATGGACTTGGTGAACGACTACGTTGGACAGGGGCATCACATCTTTATGGACAACTACTATTCGTCCACAAATCTGTACATAAATTTGTGGGAGCGGGGAATAGGTGCCACGGGGACGTTGAGAGCCAATCGAAAGGGACTTCCTGATTCAGTCAAGAAACCTAAAAAGAAAGCCAAGCAAGGGGACATGACAGTTTCTCACAACCATGGCCTACTCGTTCTTCGCTACGAAGATAGAAAATCAGTGCTTCTCATGTCTACTGTTGAAGATACACAACTTGAACAAACAGGGAAGAAGAACCGGGCAACAGGGGAACCAGTTCTCAAGCCGCGCATTGTAACAACGTACAACAAGTACATGGGAGGTGTTGATCGGGCCGACCAGATGTTGTCGTACACGCCGTTCCGAGTGAAGACCCTGAAGTGGTGGAAACGGGTTTGGTTTCACGTTCTCAACGTTGCCATGTTGAACTCTTACATCGTTTATAAAGAATACAGCAAAGATAAACCTCTAAAAACAAGTCGGGAATACAGGAAGGCTTTGGCGCAACATATAGTAACATTTGCGGACAAGGAACAAGTTCCATCACTTTGCAGACGTCCCCGTGGTCGGCCGAGCACGAGCGACGAGAGTGTCACTCGTCTTCATGGACGTCACTTTCCGACGAAGATTGAGCCTGTCGGAAGGAAGAAAAACGTCACAAGGATGTGTGTGGTATGCTCTAAGGCAAAACGCGCCGTCCTCGCAAAACAGATTGAAGAAGGCAATGGGCCAGCAAGGAAGAAAAAACGAGTAGGCAGAGAGTCTTCTTATGAATGTACAGATTGTAATGTTTCTCTGTGCGCCGCACCATGCTTCAAACTGTACCACACCGCCACTGACTATTCCAGGGCTTACATCACTGCCACGGAAAAAGAAAGAAATGAAGAAGGGAATGAAGAAGAAGAAAATTGAAAGTATATACACATTATATACATACCTTGTTAGGTCCCTAAAGCTGTTCTGCGCACAACCGCAGGTAAATATTGTGTATATTTGTACATATATGCATTGTAATTTCATTGTAATACATGTCATTGCAAATAAAATATTTTTTATTTTATCAAAGAGACAGAGAAAGTGAATGCGAGCTTTCATTGGAAGTTCAGCCAGAACCGCATCATAAAAAACACCCATAAATGCTGAACCGGGTGGCCGATTTTCATAAAACTTACATGGGGTAAAGAGGAAAGATTCGGCTTTGATTCAATATAAAATTTATACATGCGCACGAAAAACTAAAGTTGCGGCACGTGCCCCGATATGCGCGATAGTCAAAAAGTTGCCTCAAAGTACCGAGGGTACCTTCATTTGGCACGCTATAGCTTCCAAACGAAGTTGCGCATTTTTTTTCTTTTTACATCATCGTAAAGAGCAATAAATTGTCTTCAATTCCATGTATCATATGTATATGCGCAGCAAAAAATAAACATGCGACAAGTGATGCGCCAGATGTCGCAAAAGTTAGTTTTTCAAAAATGAATTTTCTAAGTACTGGGGGTGCCTTCCTTACGCTCTTCATATATTGCGAACCATTTGACGTATTCCAATAATTTTTATATCATTGTAAAGAGGAATAAATTGTCTTCAAGTACATACGTGTTTCGCATGCGCGCGAAATAATTTACGATTTTATAAAGCTGGAAATAAAGACAAACTTTACACCGCGGAACATGTATTGCGTTCGCCGCGGTGATAAGTGTATGCTGTGCTTATTAGTACCCATTAGTTCCACGCGCGCTCGGCTCTGGCACCCTCGAGGAGGTCTCGAGGAGGTCTCGAGGAGGTAACGGTACTGTAATTAGCCCAGTCCCGGGGGACCAAGCGGTGCCAGTAACTTGGTGCGCGTCGGGACGCATTCACGTGGTACTGTCGGGGTAGCGTCACTCTCCTTTGGTTGGTTATATTTTCTGAACCATAAGTCGTATTCTAATAATTTTTATGTCATTGTAAAGAGGAATAAACTGTCTACAAGCACATATAAATTTCGCAATATGCGCGCTCAGGAGTTTTGATTTCATAAAGCTGGAAATAAAGACAAACTTTAGATGACAATAGAATTATAACCATAGGTCGCATTCTAATAATTTTTATATCATTGTAAAGACAAACATCTGGTCTTCAAGTCCATATAAAAATTTCAGTAGCGCGCTCCAAATTCATGATGTTATAAGGCCCGAATTAAAGACAATCTTTACAAAGTAATAGAAAAGTAAAGAAAAATCGTAAAAAAATAATTCAAAGATGCGGGTATAAAGCAACCATTTGTGTACGGGTGCCGCGACTTGAATTTGTATTCAATGCCCGTATATAGCCCGTAATCGCCATGTAGATGCGGTATATTTCGTAAAAACGGTACCGGAATCGCCGCCTGGAAATTCCGCCAGCAGAGCTCGTTAGTGCCTAAGCTCAAACTACTGCTGCGAGCTGCGAGCCTGTAAATTCCGCCACAGGGGCTAAAAAGGGTAAAATATATATACGCAACGTAAGGGTTAATTACTTTGAATAAGTATTTTTCAATTTAAAATTGTAACATCAGTAATCATTCAGTCGAAGCCATCAATTTGACATACTTATGCGCTAGAAGGTTCCTTCATTGTGATTGGTTGAATATGGCTGTGACGTATGAGGGCCGTATTACATTCATAATGGCGCTTTTTTGCAAGAAGAGAAACTACCGGTACATCTATTTGAATGGCCGTTACACACGTTATGTAGGTAAGATATTCTTACTAGGTCAAATCAAGGAAAATTGAATAAAACGTGCGAGATGATTTTTGTATTAATGCACGAACGAAAATATTCAAATAACATTCTTTGAAACCACCCCTTCAACAATGCAAATGGCCGCAAGTTACTTGCACATGAAGACAGCAACTTTGGAGTAGCCTATATTTTCACACATTTTTTACCATGTTAAACAGAAGCCGTTTTCTATTTTCACCATGATTTAGATCTAGCATATACATTTTTCTACCACCTGGCAAATCTGTTTAATCAATTACATGATTCTATAAGTTTACGATTTATTCATTCAATCACAAACGATATGTACCATGAAGTTTTTACAGGAGCCTGTACGTGAGGAAAGATTTGTTTATAAATATGCACACGAACAATTTTCATATTAGACATATGCACAGCTATTCACTAATAAAACAGGAAGATTAAACTGAGTAGTTTTTGTTTTATTTTATTTGTTTACATTTGCAATGTCTTGACCGGTAAAATTTACAAATGTCCGGTATTTTACATATCTCAAAAACCGTTCAATATTTTTTCACGAAAGTTGGTATGTGGTTAGACCTAGTGGTGGAGTGGTGCCTTTTGCTATTTTGGTTATTCTGAATTTTTTTTTTTTTTCTGGTTTCCATGGAAACAATTTGAACTTAGTGCAAATTGGGGGTAGGGACCTTTTCCGGCCTCTATTTCAAAATCTATCTAGTATTTCTTAACGAAACTTGGTATGTGGTTAGACCTAGTGGTGGAGTGGTGCCTTTTGCTATTTTGGTTATTCTGAATTTTTTATTTTTTCTGTTTTCCTTGGAAACAATTTGAACTTAGTGCATATTGGGAGTAGGAACCTTTTCCGGCCTCTATCTCCAAAACCGTTCAATATTTTTTCACCAAACTTGGAATTTGCTTAGACCTAGTGATAGAGTGGTGCCTTTTGCTACTTTGTCTATTCTGAATTTTTTATTTCTCGTTATTAATGCAGTATTGAACTTAGTGCTTAGCATAAGTGAAAAATAAGGGTAATATGACTAGGTTGGATTGAAAGTTGGAGCGGGGGACATCACAGTGCATCACATGCACATATTTCTAGTTGGTTTGTGTAATAAGATGTTTTACCCTCTAAAGTAAATATAAATAACATAAAGTATCATTACAAATGGGAGATTTGAAAAAATAAAATTTGCAAAAACGTGCTACTGCCCCTTAAAATGTCGCCATTTTATTAAAGTGGGAAAGGGTCATTTCAGAGTAATTTCATCCAACTCGAGACTTGCTTCTCGAGGATAGACCATTTTTCAAGATAGGTGAAGTTAGGGTTTAAAATAGTACCGTGTCTAAGTAAGACTACAAAATTTATAACATACAAGTAAGTAGCTATGCGTATGATGAATAATTTATATTTATATATATGTTTTCTGTGATGATGATGTTTAATACATCGTATCTGCCATATGGACCTACAACATAATCTTAACACTGATTAAGCTGCTGTATCAGTATAAAATGAGAGGGAAATATACTGTTCGATCAGGGAATTTCAGGCTGCAGTGGTGGACTGGTGGTTATCTTCGTCACTCAACAAAGTTGTGATAAAATTTATCCCTACTCCTCTAACGTCTTAAGAACAACACCATGCTCTTCCACCATGATGTTGCTTGGTAATCTTGTACCAGCTTTCAAAAGACACAAACATACCATTGAAAAAAGGGATGAAACCTAAAAAAATGTCTTGTTTTTCATTATAAAGTGAGGTAGAAAAGTAGATATTTAAAGAATGACGCTAATCCGAGTAATATCAGTATTATTGTTAGTGAGTGATTTCTCTAAATCGGTATGGTAAACTGGTATGGATTGCACTGATTGGGGGGGGGGGGGGGGGGGGGGGGGGGGGCGGGTCCACTTTTGGGGTTCCCATACCCTCCCATGCAAACATTCCAGAATCCATGGAATGCCACCACACACGCCCACCTCCCGTCCTTGATCCGCATGTCATAATTATTGCTCAAAGCACTGTACCACCACAGAGCAGTGCCTGTCACTTGAAACTAAGTCTAAAATGGACATTGTTACTTTTTAGCTCATCAGGCCTGAAAGGCCCGATGGGCTTATGGCATGGCATGGTGTCCGGCGTCCGTCCATCCGTCCATCCGTCAATCCGTCCATCCGTCCATCCGTCCATCCGTCCATCCGTCCATCCGTCCATCCGTAAACTTTTTGCTTTTTCGACTTCTTCTCCAGAACCAATGACTCCACAGAGCTGAAATTATATGTGCAGACTCCTTGGCCAATGGGGATTCTTAATTGTAGATTTCGTGACCTCATGACCCCAAATGGGGTCACAGGGGTCATAACCTTAAAAACCTATTTTCATCTTCTTCTTCAGTTCCAAAAGGTCTAGAGAGCTGAAAAGTTGTGTGCAGACTCCTTGGCCAATGGGGATTCTAAATTGTAGATTTCGTGACTCTGTGACCCCAAATGGGGTCACCGGGGTCACATCCCTAAAAACCTATTTTCATCTTCTTCTCCAGTTCCAAAAGGTCTAGAGAGCTGAAAAGTTGTGTGCAGACTCCTTGGCCAATGGGGATTCTAAATTGTAGTTTTTGTGACCCCGTGACCCCAAATGGGGTCACTGGGGTCACATCCTTAAAAACTTATTTTCATCTTCTTCTCCAGTTCCAAAAGGTCTAGAGAGCTGAAAAGTTGTTTGCAGACTCCTTGGCCAATGGGGATTCTAAATTGTAGATTTCGTGACCCCATGACCCCAAATGGGGTCACCGGGGTCAAATCCTTTAAAAACCTATTTTCATCTGCTTCTCCAATTCCAATAGGTCTAGAGAGCTGAAAAGTTGTTTGCAGACTCCTTGGCCAATGGGGATTCTAAATTGTAGATTTCGTGACTCCGTGACCCCAAATGGGGTCACTGGGGTCACATCCTTAAAAACCTATTTTCATCTTCTTCTCCAGTTCCAAAAGGTCTAGAGAGCTGAAAAGTTGTGTGCACACTCCTTAGCCAATGGGGATTCTAAATTGTAGATTATGTGACCCCCGTGACCCCAAATGGGGTCACAGGGGTTACTTCCTTAAAAACCTATTTTCATCTTCTTCTCAAGTTCCAAAAGGTCTAGAGAGCTGAAAAATTGTGTGCATACTCCTTGGCCAATGGGGATTCTAAATTGTAGATTTTGTGACCCCGTGACTGCAAATGGGGTCACAGGGTTCACATCCTTAAAAACCTATTTTCATCTTCTTCTCAAGTTCCAAACGGTCTAGAGAGCTGAAAAGTTGTGTGCAGACTCCTTGGCCAATTGGGATTCTAAATTGTAGATTTCGTGACCCCATGACCCCAAATGGGGTCACAGGGGTCACATCCTTTAAAAACCTATTTTCATCTTCTTCTCCAGTTCCAAAAGGTCTAGAGAGCTGAAAAGTTGTGTGCAGACTCCTTGGCCAATTGGGATTCTAAATTGTAGATTTCGTGACCTCATGACCCCAAATGGGGTCACAGGGGTCACATCCTTAAAAACCTATTTTCATCTTCTTCTCCAGTTCCAAAAGGTCAAGAGAGCTGAAAAGTTGTGTGCAGACTCCTTGGCCAATGGGGATTCTAAATTGTAGATTGTGTGAACCTGTGACCCCAAATGGGGTCACAGTGGTCATGATCTAAGAACCTATCTTTTGCTTGTAAACAATAACTTAAATATTCAACTTTAGATAGTAAATCAATGAAATCCTGATGAGCTACAGAGCCCATGGCTCTATTTTTTATAATTCTTGTTAATGAAATAAGATGAAATGTTGTCATGTTTCAGAAATCTGGTTTGGGTGATCTGGTTGAGCTCATGGTGTGGGCCTACATTCCTCGACCCAAGGAAAGACTCCATCCCGAAATCTGGGACAAATACGGCAAGTATTTCTCCGGAGTTTGGGCGGCCAGTTCCTTCAAGGGGGCTACTGGCAGTGCCCAGTTCTTTACCAACGTTTCTTACCATCTTGAGAACCACATCAACTGGATTCAGATCGTTAAGGATATCAGAGATGTCATTCCACCAGAGAAGTTCCGAGGTTTTGCATTGACAGGATGGCAACGGTATGACCACTTTGCCGCATTATGCGAACTTCTGCCATCTTCCATTCCTGCTTTGGCTGTTACCCTTCAAACTGTGTACAATGGGGGCTTCTCGCCAGAGATTCACAACACTGTTGGAAGAATTCTAAACTGCACAAAACTGGTTGAACTTGATTTTCCCAGGATGGTCAACGGTGAATATGTGACCTCACATGATTGCAAGTTCCCCGGAAGCGACTTCTATTATGCGATACAGTCCCTCTGGTCGGTGAAGCAGAAGTTCAAGAATGATTTAGGACTTCAGTCAAGAATCCAAGGCTGGTTGACAGACTTTCACGTAAAGCATCACTTCTCAAGTCCCGGACATATGAAGATTCTGCAGAAGAAACTGAGCAAGGTTCTCGACAAACTGAACGGTCTGCAGGTGCCAGTGAAGAAGAGTCTGCAGACCATCTATGACAAGAACACTATTGAGGAGTGGGTTGCTGTCCACCTGACGCAGATGATTGATGACCTGAAGGTCAAGCTCAATAAGGCGACGGTCCTCCTGATGGACAGGACCTGGAACAAGAGACCGGTTGAAACGGGTGTACAAGGAGGCATTCCCCAGCAAAGGCAGACATTCCAGCAAGGTCAAGGTTTTAATCAACGTCAAGGTCAGCTTCAGGGTGAAACAGGGTTGGCTAGACCAAATACTTTGAATCAGTTCCAACCACAACTACCTGCAAAGCAACCTTTCCAAGGTCAGCAACCACAACAGCAGCAACAACAGCAACCTCAACAACCCAGACAACCATGGCAACAACAGCAAGTTCAACAACCTGGGAACAATGCACTAATGTACAAGAGATTGAACTCTGTTTCTGGGCAGAATCAACCTGTCAATGTTCCTCCTCAGATGAACCAGCAAAACGGACAACCACCTCTAGGTCTGAATAGATTTCAGAAGCCTTTGAATCCAGTTGGCTCTGCTAACCAGGCGCAGCAGTATCCTCCTAGCAGCAGCCTGGGCAATGTCAAACTCCCTGGCTTTAACGCGCAGAAGTCGCTCAGTCAACCAAGTCTTGTCGACAATCTCCAGAAGTCCCAGTTAGGTGCGGGAAGTTTGACAAACCAAGGAAGATCGCCTGGCATAGGCCAACAAGGAACTGGCAGTGGAGCTAACATGAAGCCAAATGAATTCCCCAAGAGAGACTTTGGACAGTATGGAAACATGGCCAAGAAACTGGGAAGTGTGTTTGTTGAAAAGGCTAAAGATTCCGGCTCAAAGGATGTCTTAAATCAGGATAAAGCAGTTGACAAGAACTGGAACGGCCTTGGCAACAACAGAATTGGACTAGGTCAGGGGTTTGGTATGAAAAAAGAAGATACTGAAAAATTGAAACTGAATGCAAATGAAATGGGCACAAAGGAAGAACAAGCTGGTCAAAGAGGGGATCTCAACTCAGGGCTGAAAAAAACATTTGATACTTTCAAAAATCTTAATTTGGACAAACAAAAAAAGGAAGGGTTTTATGATGATAAAGAGGATAAGGAACGCGTTTAGGCTGTACTTTATCAAAACCTTTATCATTCAATTTTAAATCACACCACAGAAATGGATGTCAGTGTTATGACTGTCTGTACTCTGTATCGGCGAGTTTTGCAAAATTTAAAAGTACAATGACAGTTTTATAAAATAATAACAGAAAACAAATCTTATCTGTGATTGGTTGCTTGTTGAACATGGATTCTGTTCTGTTCAAGATAGAGTTCAAAGGTCATTATTTCATTTGAATGACAACCCGTTTTGTGATGTCATTACTTTCCGGGATTGAGATTAGTTCAGGTTTTAATTGTTCTTTGGGAGAATGCTTTGGTAAAAAATTGGTATTGCATAAAAATAAATATGGGTTTTTTTTTTTAAGCATCCTTCATTCTGTGATTTGCAAAACCAATTCATTCATTTTATGTCGTTTACTACATGATTGCGCAATTAAATCTGCATAATAATGTGTTAAAGTACAATTCAATCATCATTTAAATGAATAGTTCCAACTATCATTTTGGAAAACCATTTTAGGACTTACCTATATTATTGTTTATTCTTACATATTCTTACATGTTATATTTTTTTTGTTTTGCTAGTGCTCCAATATTATTCTTTTTGTTTTTAAATTGTGTACGAAGTATTTAGAAAATTGTTTTACACATAATTGTGTGGTTATTAGATTTCAGGATGTTTAAATTGTTTATATTGTTTATATTGGAACCAGCTTACTAACTTACATTCCATTCAGTGTTTTTACATGATCTTATTCTAGATCCTTCTTAAGATGCAAGAAAATAGTAATAATTATAAGAAGAAAATAACTTTTTCTCCTTCAAGGGTACGTCAGTCTCGAGACCCACTGAGAGGAAGTTGAGAGAACAAAGTGAAAATGCCTCGGGTTAGATTTTGGAGACAGTCCTTAAGAAATCTAACATTTTCGCTAAGACAGCTCTGAAGATCTTGACTAAGGCCTTTTCATTTTGTATTCTCCACCTGGAAACTGTACCCTAGAGGCACATATTAAATTCATCTGATAAGTGAAAGTGGGTTTGCTGTAAGGTTTCAAACCCAAGAAAGTTATGTTAATTGGCCCGTGACACATCAAAGTTTAATATTCCTTATTACAAAATAAAATATTCATGATTCTAAACAGCCATTCCCCTTGAAGATATTTCAACCATGACCCATATTATCATCATTATTATCTTTAAATATAGTGCATAAATAGACAAGGACAACCTCTCGTCAATCTAAGGTTGTGCTGGAATGATGTTTGAATGAACAGGTATTGGGAAGCTAAAGCTCCTATTGGAGGATTTGCAGATGTTTGGGGCAGTTGTTTAAATTGCATCATTTAGATAAAACTGACTCAAAATTTAACTCAAATATTTTTACTTTACACAATCACTTTCTTCATCTTTTCTGCTCTCTTTGTCTTGAATGGGGATACAATGAAACAAATGATACAATGATGTACAATGATTTAAGAGCAATTTGTCTTGAATACACCTATTTTGATGTTTCACGCTATGTAATAGCAAGACCAAAATACAACCTTTGATGCAATAAACTAGTTATGCACCCAAGTGTATAATCTGTGAGGTTATATACATACTTTGTAATCATTTTATCATCAATTTATCACGCCTACTTCCTACATACAAAGCTTAGAGTTCGTCTTGAAATTGGTCCGTTAAGATCCTCAGGGGCGGATACAGCTTTTTGTGTAGGGGGGGTGCACTTTTCATGAAAAATACTCTCAAGGGGGGGGGGGGGGGATAGTACCCCTGTTTTGACTGTGGTTTCAATGGTCATTTGCTATAACTTTCTTGGGGAGTGCACCGCCGCACCCCCCTGTGGATCCGCCACTGTTCCTTGTCCGTCAAAGACAACTGTTTCCATCTGAGGACTGTATTTTCTAAACATTGAATTAAGGCTTGAGAGTTTGCCTTTGATGGAGGTTTTTTGTGAATATTTATTTGTGGACAATGTTTATTATAATATCCCCATTGCTTGTATTATTCACAATGTGACCAATAATTAAGATATCAGTTAGTCATTTATTTTAAGCAATTCATGTTTGTACTTAATGGATACTGTATGTAGAATTTTCATTTTCATTGTGGAAATATATAAATATATAAATATATGTATGTATAAAAACTTAACACTCTCCGTGCTGTGTGGGTAGTTGTATGGCATCATATTGAAGATCAAACTTTGTTAACCCTTTTCCTACTAATACAGACCAGGTTGGGCTTAGATGGGTAGCCTGAATAGCTACACAGGTTGGATGAATACTGAACTCTGAAGGTATCCATGAATATACCATAACCTGTTATGATCATGAGATTAATCAAATTAAACTTTAAAAGTGTTCTTTAACAATTAAGAAGGTGTATTTCTTTTAAATTTCAGGCATAATTTAATCATGATTTGATTGAAGCAAATATGATGTAGCAAAATCCTAGATTCCTGCATGTCATTCAGTAAACTAATTTGGATGCAAGGAATGAAAATAGAGTAATTGGGGTGGGGTTTCTGGATAGAATATTTGACCCCATCTGAGCCCTAATTCCAGGTATGTACGTAACAACACTGATCAAAACTAGATATTTTCATTGTAAACGAGGTATGATTACTGAAAGTTAATCTTTCTTAAATAGTTTATCACTTCTCACGATTTCACCAGGTGAAGGGTCGATATCAGTTTCTCCTAAATGTAGGATATTCTCTACCATGTGCACCCTGTTTTGTCAGTTTGTTTATTGAATTCAATGATTTTTCTACTCAAATGTAAACATAATCAAAGCAAGAATTGATCATAGAGAGAATGTATAACCATCCGTCCTTCACATTTGCTTGTGTATCCATATTTAGTGATGATTGAAAAACCTTCTTGTTGATTTGTTTTTATACCTAAGATGTGATGGTTATGCTTGATTGGGAAAACTGGCATACGCCACAATGAGAAATAAACCATATTCTCTGTTTTTGACCTTTGATAAATGCTTATCTTTGACTTGAGCCATATATTCAGTGAGTGAGTTATTGCTTAACGCCGCTTCGGCAGTATCGCAGCCATTAGCGGCGGGCCATATATTCATCCCGATGTTGTTATGTAATCAGATTTGTTTTTGAAGGATCAGAAGAGCATCCCTGTTTAACCAATCACTTTTCTTAATTAATTTATTTTTTTATAATGAACTTGAAAATAGATAATTTTGTATCCCTGTTATGTTCATTGAAATTGATTATAAAATTGTAAGGAAAATATTTTGCAGTGATCTTACCCTATTAATGTTAATAGCAAAGAACAAAATCTTTGTAAATCCTTATTCCACTTGTGCACTTTAAAATATGTATTTATATGTGGGTAAATGCTTAGTGCTTTCACATGCGATAAGTTTGTTTGCTTTAGGGGGCTAATTGTTGTTTTCAATTCTGTTGACGTGTTTGTGTATTACCGGTAGTTTATTTGTTAAAACCTAAATGTTTTCTTTTTTTCATTTACAAAATCTTCTATAGATATTTTCACATATATAATAAGAATGATCCTAAGAAAGTATTGCAAATTATTTATATTTCTTGCCCTTTTTTTTTTACGCAACATTGACATTTGTATTGATTCAGATCAAACTTTAAGTATTTGAAATATATTCAAAAGATATAAGATTATCGCATTTGAGATTTTTTATCGTTGACCTTGAAATCAAATCTTTTATAAATTGCAATATTTTTGTCATATAAAGTTTTGCAGTACCGGTAAATAATTTATTGTTTCATTTGGCAAATTATAATTTAATCTACCGCTAACGTTAACAATAACTTGCCCAATGAATGGAATCAATATTGTTGACACTTGTGGTTGTGGAATGAAAGAATATTGAATGGCAGCCGAGTAATTAGTTGCATTTATGGGAAGATGTAGAGTTGGGAATATTTTTGACATTTTTGCCAATAAAATGGGATTTAACACTTGTTTTGAATTTGTTTTCATGTATAACGATAATAAATTAGTATTGTTATGAGCTTTATAGCAATAAAAGTACCAAAAGGTCTAAAGTCCTGAAAAGTTGTGTGCAGACTCCTTGGCCAATGGAGTTTCTAAATTGTAGATTTCGTTACCCCATGACCCCAAATAGGGTCACAGGCGTCACAACCTTCATTACCTACTGTCACCTTCTTCTCCAGTTCCAAAAGATCTAGAGAGCTGAAAAGTTGTGTGCAGATTCCTTGGCCAATGGGGATTCTAAATTGTAGATTTCTTGACCCGTGATCCCCGAAAGTCATAATTTCAACCTTAGATAATAAATCAAGCGAGTCCTGATGAGCTACAGAGCCCATGGCTCTTTTTTGTATATTGTTTTTTTCAAATTTGCCATTTATTATTAAAGTTTATACAATATGTTGGTATGTGAATGGGTAAAACATCTCGTTACACTATCTGATAAGCCGTATCCATGGAAAACGTTTATCTGTGTTAGAAGAATTTGGTGCGATGTAGAAAGTGACAGTGGTGTGGAACTCTTCAATGTAAAGAGTAGATTTGTTGGTCTCGTCCATATTTAGAAAGGACAGACAGCAAGATGTTTGACCATTCCATCGTTGAACCATATTTAAAACTCTACTCTGAGTGTTGAGGTATCACTACATCAGTCAGATCTACCTTCGAGCGGCCATTTTAATGTGAACACATTGGTAACACTTATTTATATTTTTGTGGGATCACATTATTTCAGTAAAAAAATCGTGCTACAGCGCTTTTAACTGGCTCTTGATTTTGAACTTTCTCAGGGCTGAAATGTTAGTGAGCTATTGTCATGGTAACCAATATCACTTTTTCCACCTAGGATTTTATCACAGTTCAATTGGCTCACTTTCTTCTTGTCCAGCAAAGTGATAATCCCAACAGGGCCATTATTTTATAAAAAGTTTATAATTTGCTCATAAAAAGAACAACTAAAACATCCAGCCTTTTTAACCCCCTAGTGAAACCATGTCGTTTGTCCCAAATAGGGTTGCTCTGTTCTGAAATCAACTCATCCTAGAATTGTTCATCAATCTTTCAAAACTTTACACATACTCTAGATATACATCAATGATATGTCATGCGTTTTTGGAGTGAATCAGATTATTTTCAGATTTATGGCCCTTGACCTACAGCCTTTGGATTTCCTAAATTCGACTGACAATACGTGTGTTCTGAAATCAACTCCACCCACAGTTTTTTTATTTTTAATTTGTAACATTACACATGCTGATGATATACATCAGTGATTTGCATGCACTTTTTCAGGCAAATTGGATGAATATTTTCACATTTATGACCCTTGACTTTCCTAAATCCGACTGACCGTGTTGTAAAATAAACCCCTCCCCATTTGTCGTCCGTCCGGAAAGGAGTACCTGTGTTTTGAAACCAACACTCCCACAGTTTTGATCAATCTTTCTGATGCTTATGTAAAGGATATAACACTCCCTCGGTTTTGGTTGACAATGTAAACATGATGGAGGGAGAACCCGCAGGCTGAAGACTCAAGGGTTCTCCCGACCCCGAATGTTTACATTTTCAACCAAAACTGAGGGGGAGTGTTATAGCTGTCATATAAAGCGAAGAAAAGACGACAAATGTATAAAAATCTGTTATAAATCATGAAATATATTTCCTATGAAATGACAAAGGTGAACACTGAAAAATGTATCGTACAAACACAGCCGGGGTCTGTTTGACTTTCAACTCCTCGCACACCTTTATGAAAGACACAATTTTTTAAACTTGAACGTTTAGTTCGTCTTTGAAAATGACATGTTTCCAGGTTAGCTCATCAGGGTTTATATTGTTTGATGATTAAGACTGAAATAGATTGTTCTCAATATAATGCACAATCTCTAGCCCTGAAAAATCTCAGGCTTGAAATTGAGAGTTCATAACAAAACCTTGACCTGACACTAAATTTTGATAAAACTGGTTCACAATTCCTGCAAAGACATTGAAGAAAAGGTGATCCTCCCAAATGATTGAGGGGAAGAAGCAGGCAGATTTCACGAGCAGACCTCGGCTTTGGTTTAACCCTCTACATACTATCCCCCTGCAAGCAAGGGTACACTCCTTTCACATGCTCGGAGCACTGCTCTACTCTCGTTAAAGGATGTTCGCTCCTCAAATTTAAAGATAAACTTTTTTTCTAACTTATATTTTTTAAAAGATTAAAGTATATGATTGAAAAAAAAGCATTAAAAAATAGGAGGCAGTGTGGGTTTTTTCAAGATATGATGCCTGTTAGATAGTGGGGTGAAGTACAATTTTAACATGGGATCCCATGGGAAAATGAGAAAAAAACTGCTAAAAACTTTAAATACTACATTTCTAGTATTAGACTTTTTTTTTGTTTTTGATATGCTATGTTTATGTTCCCCCACCGAAATGGATGAAAAAATATATATGGTAGTGTGTTTTTTTTTTATTCTTTGACATAAAATCTACCTGAAAACCCCCCCTTTTTAGTCAAATTTAGGCCATTTATGCTGTTTAAGCATCTTTAAGAGGTTCTAGAGTCACATTTTGTTTATTTCATTTGTTTTTTAAAAGTATGTAGATGATGTAGAATATCATGAAGTAAAAAATAGAGCCATGGGCTCTGTAGCTCATCAGAGTTTATTTTGTTTGATGATGAAGACAGAAATATGTTGTCTCAATATAATGCACAATCCCTAACCCTGAAAAATCTTAGTCTTGAAATTGAGAGAGAGCACTCAGCAAGGTCAACACACAGGAGATTATGCAATATTCTGACCCCTTGGCTCTGGTTACAAGCCAGCTGTGTTTTTGTGTTTTACCGCCAAATTATGTAATAGACTCTTGCTTGCACTAAACACTGGCAGCACTGATCTAACTGTATAAGGCTTAAAGAGAACAGGCAATGTGATGAATCTCATGGTACCAGGGATCACTTTAGGCAGGGATTTGGGGATATTTACTCATTGATGTACCAAGATATCCCATTATAAATACTGACAAGGGGAGAAAATCCCATTGTAAAAATGTAAAATGATTGTTATTATTTAGAAATATCCCATTACTTTATGTGAAAATCCCATTGTGTAAGGAAAAGGGGAGATTATTCTCCCTTTGACACTCTGCTCCAGGGTGATCCCTGTGGTACATAGTACAATTTAGAATCACCTTGGCTAAACCATCTCTGCACAATTTTATCGGTTCTAAGCCTTGTCATCCAAACATCTAAACATTCTGAACACAATATTCCTTCTAGTTTGTTCTGGATGAAAACAGGATTTTAGGTAATGGCCTGTGAGGCCCTTATTTTGGGCCACAGGGTCACCAAATCTACAATTTAGAATCTCCATTGGCTAAAGACTCATTACACAACATGACAACCTTCTAGGTCTTTTCGTTCTGGAGAAGAAGATGAAAATAATCTTATCATTTCATCACCAGTCATATGCAGTTCACATATCTCATGTAAAATAATAGAATTCTTAACTCCTCTTCAATTTAGTCCTTCATGACTTGTCACAATTTTCAGTTCATAGGCTATTCAATAGTTCTCATTTCACATTGATTTCATCAATTTGACAAACATGTCCACAATGTAGATTGTTATCTCAAGTCGACATACATTTCAAATAAAGTCATTGAAGTGTCATAAAATATCAGTTCAAAATTCATTTTCAAAGCTTTTTTAGGCTGTGGCCCATATTTGGGGTCACCAAATTTAGAAATTAGAATCCCCATTAGCTAAAGAGTTTGCATACAATATTACAGCCTTCTAGGTCTTTTTGTTCCGGAGAAAAAGATGAAAACAGGATTTTAGGTAATGGCCTGTGAGGCCCTTATTTTGGGTCACAGGGTCACCAAATCTACAATTTAGAATCCCCATTGGCCAAGGAGTCTGTACATAAAATTTCAGCTCTCTGGAGTCATTGGTTCTGGTGAAGAAGATGAAAATAGCTTTTAAGGTTATGACCCCTGGGGCCCTTATTTGGGGTCACAGAGTCACCAAATCTACAATTTAGTATCCCCATTGGCCAAGGAGTCTGTTCATAAAATTTCAGCTCTCTAGAGTTATTGGTTCTGGAGAAGAAGTCGAAAAAGTGAAAAGTTGACGGACGGACGGATGGACGTACGCCATCCCATGTCATAAGCCCATCAGGCCTTTCAGGCCTGATGAGCTAATAAAAATAGAGCCGTGGGCTCTGTAGCTCATCAGAATTTTAATGATTTTTTTATCTAAGGTTGAATATCTAAGTTATCTCAAGTAATACATTGTTAACAAGCAAAATAATATTGGTTTTAGATCATGACCCCTGTGACCCCATTTGGAGTCACAGGGTCACCAATCCTACAATTAAGAATCACCTTTGACCAAAGAATCTCTACACAATATTTTACCTTTCTAGAGCTTTACATATAAACTGGAGAAGAAGATGAAAATAGGTTTTTGGGTCATGACCCGTGACCAAGATTGGGGTCACAGAGTCACAAAATCTACAATTTAGAATCCCCATTGGCCAAGGAGTCAGCACACAACTTTTTAGCTCTCTAGACCTTTTGGAACTGGAGAACAAGATGAAAATAGGTTTTTAAGGATGTGACCCCAGTGACCCCATTTGGGGTCATGGGGTCACGAAATCTACAATTTAGAATCCCCATTGGCCAAGGAGTCTGCACACAACTTTTCAGCTCTCTAGACCTTTTGGAACTGGAGAAGAAGATGAAAATAGGATTTTAAGGATGTGACCCCTGTGACCCCATTTTGGGTCATGGGGTCACGAAATCTACAATTTAGAATCCCCATTGGCCAAGGAGTCTGCACACAACTTTTCAGCTCTCTAGACCTTTTGGAATTGGAGAAGAAGATGAAAATAGGTTTTTAAGGAGATGACCCCTGTGACCCCATTTGGGGTCATGGGGTCACGAAATCTACAATTTAGAATCCCCATTGGCCAAGGAGTCTGCACACAACTTTTCAGCTCTCTAGACCTTTTGGACCTGAAGAAGAAGAAGAAAATAGGTTTTAAGGATGTGACCCCTGTGACCCCATTTTGGGTCATGGGGTCACGAAATCTACAATTTAGAATCCCCATTGGCCAAGGAGTCTGCACACAACTTTTCAGCTCTCTAGACCTTTTGGAATTGGAGAAGAAGATGAAAATAGGTTTTTAAGGAGATGACCCCTGTGACCCCATTTGGGGTCATGGGGTCACAAAATCTACAATTTAGAATCCCCATTGGCCAAGGAGTCTGCACATAAAATTTCAGCTCTGTGGAGTCATTGGTTCTGGAGAAGAAGTCGAAAAAGCGAAAAGTTTACGGATGGACGGACGGACGGATGGACGGACGCCGGACACCATGCCATGCCATAAGCCCATCGGGCCTTTCAGGCCTGATGAGCTAAAAATGACAAAAAATCTTTACTTAATCATATTTCATTTTTGAAGTTCAACAGGAAGGAGCGAACATCCTTAAAGGAATAAAACAAAGTAATATTTTCCTGAGTGATATCATTTAGTGAAATTAATTACTTGGTCATGGAACAAATATTGTACCCGAAGATAATGCTGTCTTCTCGATTTTGTTTATGAGCGATAAAACTATCACTGTTTTTTTAAGTTCATTTGTAGGTCAACATCTTAGCTGGTGCCTGCTTCAACCTGTCCGATCGCGCTCCTTTAGTTTGGAGTTCTCAGTTGACCCAACAACTTCCCAATGCAAGGCATAACTCTTGCCAGTATCCATTACTGGCTGATTTAGGCCTTGCAGTATTTCCTTACAAAATCTGTGTTTAGAAATCCAGGCCCGCTATGCATTTCTGATGCAGCGATTCACTGTCTTGACACAATAAAGCGAGGGAAATACCGCAAGGGTTAAATCAGTCAGTAATGCAAACTGGCAAGAGTTATGCCTTGTGTTTGGAAGTTGTTGACCCAATGGTCTTTAACCAATGGTAGATTTGGTGACTAAATAAGTGTCACAACCTAAAACCTATTTTCATTTTCTTCAGAACAAAAAGGCTCAGAAAGTGTTTATGTTGTGTACAGACTCTTCAGCAAATGGAGATCATAAAAGAATTTGGGGGGAATTGATTTGCACTATCCCGGGCATAGACCGGTATAGCCGGGTGATCCTAGCAGACGAAACAAATCAAGTTGATTCGGGTTATTGTTATGGCAACCATTGTAACCAACTTGGTTGCCCTGCAACTAACAATCAAACTTTTCTAAAGTGTTCGCGACAATGACAACGATATCTCAACAACGATGAACAGTATTATTACTTCTGCTAGAAATGTTTGCTACATTAGTCTTTCCCTTTAGTCCTCTTATAAATAATTGTCTTGGAAATGTTTAGATGGAAAGATATACGATTTGTTCAATTTGCAAAAACGAGTTTGGTCCGTATGCCGCCATTATTGCTCGTTCATTTGAAACCATTTCTGATGCAGCGATTTACTGAACTGGGCTACCCCGGCGGGCAATATTGAGCCCCCCGCCCGCCTGAATCAAGTGCGTCACCGCTTCACAACCGGGTTGCCGGCTAAAACGGGCGACCCGGGCAATAGCCCGGCTGGCAAATCAAGTCCCCCTCCCCCCCATGGTGATTGTGGCCAAATTTTAATCTTCTCCAGTACGTAAAGCCCTAGACAGCTCCTCAGCCATTAGAGATTATAAGTTGTAGATTTGGTGCCTCATTAGGCATGCCTTAAAAACCTACTTGCGTCGTCTTCAGAACATAAAGCCAAAGATTCTTTGGTGAATTAGGATTATAGATTGTAAGTTTTTGAACTTTGTTTTCCCCTATAAGGGTTATATGTGCCATGCCCTTGAAACAATTGTTTTCTTCTCAAAAACTAACTACACTAGAAAACTCAAATATGGGCAAGACGGAGATTTGTAGATTTGATTACTCAGTTGCCCCATTAAGCGCTAAACCCTTGAGACCAATAGCTTTTTCCTAGAACTTGTGTAGGTGTAGTGGTTTCCGAGAAGACTGCAAATGAGCCAGACATCCTGCTCCATACCTAATTCACCCATTGTGTAAGATGGGAAACAAAACTCAATGAAACTTGGTATGTGGAACAGTCATGTGTAGATGTTTTCAGGGTTTTTCAGCTTTAGACTTTAATTTTGTTCCGGAGTAAGTCAATGTGGAGTAAGTTGAACGCTACTTGGGCAATATTCAATTGAATGTGGAACAATGAGTAAAAGAGTTTAACTGTTTTACATACAGCTGTTGATATGTAACATTCCATTGCATTAACCACAGATTCATCGAGGTAGAGTTGAAACTGAACTTCTTTTCCACACAAGTTATATTAATGCCAATTTAATGGTGGTCTCATCGGACAGTTACACATACTTTTCATTTTCAATAAACTTATGAATCACACTGACAAACTTTATCAAAGCAAGAAATTGTTAATAGAATGCAATGTGTTTTTTGTAAGTAGTTCTGTTTCAACTCAAACTATTTGATAGAATCTGTAATGACAACCATGAGGAATAATCATCGACCAGCGAACGAAGCTATCCATAGCATTCTATTTTGATTTCCCAACTTCAAAATCACGACTCGTACATCAATTTTAAAATGATTTATTTTTATGAAATGTAGGCGAGATGACAACAATGGAGACAGTAAAGACAGACAAATATACAATCGGGGATTAAAATAACAGTGTAAAATGTGCATCACTTTGTGCTGCGACGGGAGGGTTCGGAGGCGGTAGGAGGGGGCGGGACCCCCTTTCGATCCAGATCCTCGATGTACTGCAAGAGGATCTTGTGTCTCTCTTCCTCCACACACTCCAGAACCAGGTAGCGCTTGTCGTTCTGTACACAGATTGGGTCAATTCAATACTGGTTTTAAATATCAAGCGTAAGAGACTTTGTTAAATGGGCAACATGGCAGCCATTAAATGTTTAATATCGAGATATATCAATGAAAACTAACATGGCATTGCCCCCTGCTGCAGTAGATGAATGGAGTAACCCACACTTACTAATATTTATCATTTGGTTACAAACAGGTTCTTCATATACTCATACTGCATTACGGAAAAGTGAAATTGTGTGAGCAAAATGTTGTGGTGACTAACGTCAAGGTCACAAAAGCGGACTGTCTGCGTAAAGGCCCAATGTGAGCTGTCACCAAGTTTTGAAGACATCAGGTGCAACGGTTTATGAGATTTTACGTCAACTAGAATGGGCCATATGGACGATACTGAATGCATATAGTCCTCTCTGCCTTATGGCAGGAATAAATACACCACAACAATGCACTGATGTCAATTCAACCAATTTGACAAATTAACTTGGATATTTGTTAAAATACTAACCTGTAAAATTTTCTCAACATCCTTTAAATGATGATCCGTGTCTTCTAACATCTTTTTCGATCTGAAAAACAAATCAAATCAAATGATGAAAAGGCTGTAGGTAAAGAATGAAGTAACAGCATCACAAGACTGCGACGGAATATTTTCAAATTGGTTCAATAAGTAATTTGTTGACTACAAGAATGTGAGTATGCCCTTACTTGTAGGTAATGAGTTTAGTTTCCTTCAGCAACTCCCGGAAATCTCCTTTCGCTTGTACAAACTTCTCATGCATGTACTCGTTGAACTCTTTCTCTCGTTTCTGGAAATGATGACAAGGATTAGATTTTTGGTACAAAGAAAATGTGAAATGTCCATTTTTGCACACCTAGTAAGCAGAACGACTATCAGAGAATGTTTCCAGATTACCTTTATAGCTCATATAAAGTGACCTCTCACCGGCAATATTGACCAAAACCTGCTTGCCAATTTAAAATATAGTACATTTGTCAGTGTAATTCTTGCTTTAAACAAACATTTATCAAGAGACATGCTGGTTTATGATTAAGTCAACGGACAACTCCAATTTTCAATATTGAGTAGTTAATCATATCATGCTTAGTTATTGAATAATGGGTGTTCCTTAACTTATTTGTCAAGTATAGACTCTAACATTGAGGTGAGGTGATTTCAAGAGTATTTTACTTATATCACGACTGGTAGTATTATTGCAGGCAGAAAGCCTGCAAAGACATAGCGACATGTTTTGCAGTAATATCTGCAAGCATCAGCTGGAACTAGCAAACCATGGATGGTACTGTACTGAAATTCAGTGTAGCATTGTAGCCAAACACGTAGAACAGGTTTCTACAGCAAACATGGTTGATAAGGCCCTGATGGGATCTGAACCACAGACCTCTTGATCGGATGCTGAACACTCTAACAACTGCACTATACCCCCCCTCCTCCCCAAATTGTTATATTGGTAGCCAGTTGGGATACAATGATCGTTTACATTAGATCAAGACAGCACACTCACCCTATCACTGGAGGAGAACTTGGAATATCTGGGGTCTTCTTTTATCAACTTTTTCGTCTCCTTCCAGTGGGATGTCAGTGAAATCTGAAACACGAGGGGAAACAAACATTTAATGGGAAATATCACAAACACTAATCACTTTGATCAATTCCAAAACCATTCAGAGTTGCCTAGTTACAGGAATCACACCATGTTAACATAGGGAATGGTCTATGACTGGCCACTGTCTACAGTTCTTGAATATTCTGTTGCCTACAAGTAAAGGGTTAACATGTCACTAAGTAAAGAAGAAATCAATTATCCCCAAAAGCAATGGTTTATATTTACCCTGGAGGCATATTCATGATTGCTTGAAGTTTTAATACATTTGTTTACAAATACACAGTTAGTGTTAACAGTCAGCCAGCTTCATGATCATACAAACTGAGGCGTGTCCTACTCTAAATAGAACTGTGGATCCAGGAATTCTGCAAAAGACCCCCTGCACCCGCCACTGTCAGCAGGTAAAAGCAGACACATTCTGACTCTACCTCTGTGGTCTCATCAAGTAGCTTGTGGAACATCTCCTTATTCCGCTTCGTCAAGTTCTCGATGTGTTCCTCGAACAGCTTCTCCTTCTCGTCTCGGTCCAGCTGATCCGCCAGGTCCCATCGGTGGTCCTTCCTCAGCTGTTTCCGCGTGTCTCGCCAACTTGCCTCGGAGTTGCGCACCTGCAGGGGAATTAGAAGACATAATAATGGACTGTCCTGAGTTGTTGCACAAAGCAACCTGGATCTTTCACGTGTATGAACAACAGAGATTGATCAAAGCGATTATGTGGAAAGAGTCTGAATCACTATCTAGAGTCTAGAATACATGTTAATGTTTGATTCCTTGTCAGTCTTTATATTAAGACATGTGAATGAAATTTTTAAGGAAAAGTTAATATTTTACGAAAAACAAAGTGAAAAGGTCTTTAACCACTATCCTAAACCAAACAGCTGAAATCAGCAGATCCGCTAACAATTAACATCTGACACTGCAAAAGATAGGTTATTATATGATTGCGGGTGAAATACCGGAATCTATCAATGAAAATAAACCGTGTTATCAGTCACTTGTGAAAATAACAATAGAAAATGTGTTATCGGTCACTAGTGACTGAAATAACAATGACCTGACGTCATAAAACAATGCTCCGACATCATGACGTCACATTGTTGCTGAGGCAACAGGCCCATTCTGCAGCCAACTTAACGTAAATGAAAGTCGATTTCTGAGGTAGAAAAGTTATAAGAAACTAGAAGAGCATTTGCGAGACACCGCAAAAGCAGAGCAGCTCCGAAACTTTGGGTCTCGCCTTTCCCTGATCCGCCTTCTCCTCAGCATAAATAAAATGGGAATTTTTTTTGACAAAATGGTTTTCATTATTCAAGTTATTCTAACAAGTTAAATCATCACTGGGGTCACTTTTCACAACTTTGTTCTTAAAACCTATTTCTGATTTCAAAATTGGATCAAAAGATTAACATGGCCTTAACCAATATCTCATGACCTTGAACTTTGACCTTCAAGGTCACACCATCAATGATTACTTTTCATTGTGTATAACAATCATGCAATGACTCAAAAGTGTTCATTGTTAACATAAGGCATATTCACAATAGCACGCTTAAGTTGTGACCTTGCTGTGACCTTGACCTTTGACAGATTTTAGCAAAAACGTTTTCAAATCTTGGTCTTCTCCATAGTTGATATATACCAAGTTAGGGCCTGATAGCACAGAAGTTGTTGAAGTTATCGTGTTTACAAGGATTTTTGTAGTGATTTCAGAACTCATGACCTTGACCTTTGACCTTGAATGTGAGCATGTCAAAATATTTCCCCAGGTGTACAAGAAAGAAGCTATATATATGAGGTGTTGATACCTTCATGGAAAAAAGTTATTTAGTGATTTCAGAACTGGTGACCTTGACCCTACCTCGTGACCTTGACCTTTAAAATTCAAGGTCACACAATCAGTGATCACTTTTCATTGTGTATAACAATCATTTAATGATTCAAAGTGTTAATAGATGAAATAAGACATTTTCGCAAAAGCATGCTTAAGTCGTGCCCTCGCTGTGACCTTGACCTTTGACGGATGTTAGCGAAAACCTTTTCAAATCTTGGCCTTTCTCCATAGTTAATATACACCAAATAAGAGCCTGATAGCACAAATATTTTTCAAGTTATCCTGTTTACAAGGATTTTTTTAGCGATTTCGGAACTCGTGACCTTGACCTTTGACCTTGAATGTGAACATGTCAAAATCATCCACCAGGTTTATAAGAAAGAAGCTATGTATATGAGGTGTTAATACCTTCTTGGGAAAAGGTTATTTAGCGATTTCAGAACTGGTGACCTTGACCATATTTCGTGACCTTGACCTTTTAAATTCAAGGTCACACAATCAGTGATCACTTTTCATTGTGTATAACAATCATTTAATGATTTAAAGTGTTAATAGTTGAAATAAGACATTTTCGCAAAAGCATGCTTAAGTCGTGCCCTCGCTGTGACCTTAACCTTTGACAGATGTTAGCGAAAACCTTTTCAAATCTTGGCCTTTCTCCATAGTTGATGTACACCAAAGAAGAGCCTGATAGTACAAATATTTTTCAAGTTATCGTGTTAAAAAGGATTTTTTTAGCGATTTCAGAACTTGTGACCTTGACCGTTGACCTTGAATATGAACATGTCAAAAAAATTCCCCAGGGGCATAAGTAAGAAGTTATGTATATGAGTTCTCAAAACCTTCTAGGAAAAAAGATATAGCGAATACAAAACGCGCCGGCGGCGGCGGCGACGCAAACTGCGCAAAAACTGATAGCAGCTCCGACTTAGTCGGAGCTGCTAAATATAATCTTTTTACCTCACTCGATGAGATAAACATGGTATTAGTCAAGAAAAGACAAATATCCTCTAAGTATCACAGAATATCACTGCATCAGCAGGTAAAGTGATAACTCCAACGTACGAGATCTGCGAGGAGAGCCTTGAAGTGCTGAATGGACTCGTCCTTCTTGTGCTGCTCTCGCTCCTTGTCGCGTTCGCGGAGGGAGGTGGAGAGTGTGCGTTGTACCTCCTTCTCCCTTTCCCGCAGACTGTTCTCGATCCTCTCCTGCTTCTCCTTCTCCTTCCTGTCTTTCTCTCGTTCCTTCTTCTCCTCACTGTCCGAATCCTACAGGAAAATCCAAAAGAGCATCAAACTTGGTTGAAAACAGATGGAGTTATGCCTTGTTGTACTGGAGGCAATTTGGGTGCATTTCGGAATCCTGCAGCGTGCAGACAAGGCTCAATTATGGGGATAGGAAATACATAACCTACTTTTCATCTGAATTTTATGAGGAACATCCAAAAGAGGATCAAACTTGGTTGAAAATGGATGGAGTTACGCCTTGATGTACTGGAGGTAATTTGGGTGCATTTTCAGAGAATAAAAACTTCAATGAAAATCACAAAACAATTAGCACATCTTGGAATCACAGTTCACATATGCATCACATTTGTTGAGTGAGTAAGTTATTGTTTAACGCTGCTTGGGCAGTATCACAGCCATTAGTAGCGACATATTTGTTGAAGTAGCAGCGAATAGTTGAGATATGCTGCAAAAATATTAGAGAGGGAAGTGTTGAATGGTGTAGGAGGGGAGGACAGATGAACAAAATGAACATTTGATCAAAACATCTTATATGACTATTTATTACCTACGAGGGTAAAACATGATCAGAGTTAATATTTTTCATACGATGACAGGGCAAAATATCACTTTGACATAGTGACGTGGCAGCTTAAACAACATGAACTATGACTTTCGTTTTAAATATGACAACAGTGTACAACCAGCCTACAAATTAAAATAGTTTTATCCTCAATTTCATGACTTTGGTAATGAATAGAACATGATATTTGTGTCTATGTCATACTATTGGGGGGGGGGGGGGGGGAGGAATACTAATATTCAGCCACTCTTGTCTTAAACATAGTATGACGTACAATATCTCCTCAATATGATGTACTATGTATGGTCTTATACTATTTATGATGTCAAAATAAGTTCTGGAAGAAGTGACATGTAAAGGAACTCACATCTTCAAGATTCCTGACATAATCCTTGAACCAGTCCTCTCGCCTGGAGCTGCTGTCAACAGCTTCATAACGAGGATCAGAGTTTATTTTCTTTTTGAAGTCACTCCAGCGAGAATGACGATCTAGACCCGAGGTTTCCTTCAGTAGCGAGATGAAGTCAGCCTTCAACTGAAACAGAGAAAAAAACAGAGTTCAGGCAAACTTTCAAAAACGTCTAAAGCATGAGGAAAATCCTGCAAGAAAATGTTAAGTGACTGTCATATTCCAATCCTGACTTGTATACAAAAGAAACATTGGAAACAAACACTTGATATTGCTGCTTAAAATCATAAAAGAAACATTTATTTATAACAAAGATTGTGTAAAAGTTTTTTTATTCTGTACATGTTATCAGCTTTAAAGTTACTTTATTGTTTATACATTCAACAACTTTGCACTGTGTCAGAAACTACCCTCGGTTTATCCTAACACTGGAATGTATGTTTCTTAATAAACAATCAATAAAACATCATAAAGAAAACCTTGGGTAGTTGTATTTGTCATATCTGGATTTTGAGGCAAAATAAATGCAATGTTAATTGTTTATGTTCAAAACAAAACAGTTCAAAATTAAGATTGGATTAGCTTGTTTTGGATATGATTAAAATCAAGAATTTAAAGCAAGCCCATCCAGATATATCACTCTGACACAAATGCAACCTATTCATTCTAATTGCTCTGTAAATTGTTTCTTTAACTTCAACTTGTTATTAACTTGGCAAGCTTTGACAAAAACATTTTGAAATGTTTCATTCTTCGATTCCATGTATTCATAAATGTCTCTAAACCAAACACCCACTTTCCATGAAAAGTTTCAAGACATTCAAACCCTTTAATTGCCAATTTCACTGGTTCAAGTTAATTCAGTTTGATGTAGATTATAACATGTAGGAATCAAGAATAAAACATTATGAGAATGTTCGTGTTGTTTACAATCTTGATTCACTTTATTTCTCATTTAAATCAATTTTTACAAAAAACTCATCATTTCTTAGCAAATTCAATTTTGACCACCGAAACATTTAAGTGTCGAAAACTGGAAAACTTTATGATTCAAATTAATGAAAAGACCTCAAGTATTGAAACATTTTATTGCATTATATTATAACCAAATGAATAATAATTTGTTCTGTCATTTCAACACTTAAATGTCTCGTGGAATGACATTTAATCATTTAACAGTTTTAACATCATGGTGTGAATTGCAAATCATGGTAAAGATTCCAAGAACTAGGAGAACAAATAATTTAAAATCTAAGATTATAGATGGAAAAAGGAATGAATTTTAACAGATGCACAATGATAAAGAATTAAAGTTTGATCAAATTCCTGAATTTTGATTTACATCCATGATGAAAAAACTGATGAATTTTGTCCGGATCGTGGATTGATTGATCGTTAATTTAGAACAGAATATCAAGAAACAAGATACCAGGCTCTTTGCCTTTCACATACTCAGAGCTTTAGCAGGCTATTGCATGGTGGGATATCCCATAATGCATTGCAACTGAGTGAGACAGGAAGTTGTACATCGACAAATTCAACCCCGGGATCTATTCGACTGTGCAGCGTTCTTCTTTAGGTAGGGACATAAATTGACAATTAATAATAGGTACACATAAACATCGGCTTTTAGAAATGAAAACTTGTTTACAGACAACTCTTTTGTTACTGTTTGTCCATTACTTTTACATTTAAAAGTCAATTGAATAATGAGTTTCATTTCAATTACAAGTTAAATCATCTTGTGAAATGTACAAAATAAATATTTCTAATTACTGAAAGTATTTTTAAGACTTTAATTCAAATCAAATTGAAATAAATCATTCACTCAATATGAAAGTTAATTATGAAACTGCATCAGTGCTGTTACGTTGCAAAAAATTGGTTATACAAAATATACCAATGAATACGATAGTAAAACAATGAACTATGTAAGACTTCCTATCAATATCACGGTAGCTAATGACAATAAGTGACAGAATTAGGCTGAAATAGAAAGGTTATTGTCGTTTCCTATACACAAGACTAAATAATCAACAATCATATCATCAGCGTTCTTTACGGCAAAAGCTTGTCATCATGAACTGGTTGGAATAAATAATAAATGGCACTCTAGAGTCGGTGAATAAACAATTACAATTATGTTCAAAACAAAATTGATAATATCAATACAATATTGCAAAGCTTACAAAATCATCTGAAAAAGAATGGGATTAAATCATGATAGCAGAACAATTTCAAAGAATTTGAAGCTCAATTACCATTTATGTCAATTAATTATATTAATATTTATCAAATATAGCACATGTGAACCTCAATCCTGACAAATCAAAACATTGATATGACCATCGAGAGGACTAAATGCCCCTACAATTACTTGTAAATAGGTTTTTAAAACCAACCACTTAAATAGGCTTCAGAATTTTTTTTTCAATTCATGAAAATACAAAAACTTTTGATGATCATAAGAATTTTTAAGATGACAAAAAATAAAATGCCTAGACGAAACTTTCCTGATTTGTCATGGATTTAAGACTCAGACAATTTCTCCATCATCCCCTGCTTAAATGAAAGGAAATACGTACCTTTTCCTTTTGGTTTGATTTCTCCTCTTTCTCCTTTCTACGGAGATCAGAGACGAAATCTGTGAATATTGACTCTCTTTCTCGCATCTTGTCGATTGCCTTGAAGCGATCATCTTTACCATAGCGAGATGCGAAGTCACTGAAAGATGACCTGCGAACAGAATTGGAATGTCATGAAAATGAAATTGCCAAAAGTTGAAAGGGTCAATGTCTACTGATTTTCAGGTGTAACTTCATTATTTGATATTAATTGTCTCAATTGAGCTACCCACACATTTATTCTCTTTAAAGATTCCCCTCTCTCCCAAACAATTTCTTACTACTCATTAATGTTGTCTTTGACCCTCATTTTGACATTATGTTGGACCAGTGATCGAAATAACGGTTTGTCAGACAAATGCTGGTTAAATTCAACCAGATGTAAACGTGGCCATGAAGCTTGCCTGTCCTGTGGAATTTTCGATAAACTATGTGTCTATTAATTGCAAAGCCGGTCCAAGTAAACTTAGGCTTATGGGATCATTAAAGTATCAGATACAGTGTTACAGATTTACAAATATGAGTCCAGGGACTCCCTACCAAAAGCTATTGCGAGTCCCAGCAGAAGTAAGTTTGTCCCTTAATAACTATTCTTTTTTTTTTTGAGTCTTTTCCAAATATTATGAGTATTTGATGCAGGACTGGGGGGGGGGGGGGGGGGAATTTATCACTGCAGATATTATCCCTTTTGGGGTCATCCCATTTCAGATATAATCCCATGTGATGAATAAACACATAAAATGAGAGAAATGACGCAACACTGACTTTCCGTGCAGCTTGGCCTCCTCCAGCAGCTGCCGGAAAGCATCCTTCTTCTCCCGGAGTTTGCGGTGCTTCTCCCTCCTCTCCTCCTCGGCGCGTTCCTTCACGTACTGCTCGAACACCTGCTTCCTCTCCTTGGACGTCAGCAGCAGGTAGCGCGGGTCGAACACGATCTTGTGCAGCTCCTTCTCCCACGTTGAGAATGCGGACACCTGAATCACGAGCAGCATTGATAACATTGTGCTATACACTTAGGAGATTTCTTAACACTTTCACTTATGAATCATTATGGTCAAATATATATTTTTATGACCATATTAATGAAATCAAAACTTGAAACTTGCAAAAAAAAGGCTAGATATTTCATGTTTCGATACACGATACTCAGAATGATGCAATTTGATGTATGTCAAAACATCCTATTATTAATTTTTTGTTTAACAAAAACAAATTCCATTTTGATAATTAACTTAATTTTAAGTGCAAATATACAATTTTAATGTCATATTGAAAACGCATCATGCTAGGTCGACATATAAATCAAGTTTTACAATAATCAATACAAAGATATATCATCACAACTCCAAGAACTGTTATGTTCATGATATCAAACACAAACCTCCTTCTCGGCAAGCATGTCACGGAACTGTTTCATCCTGATCTCCAGGGGGACGATGGCACGCTGTCTTGCGGCCTGCACTTCCGCCTCGATGGCAGCCTCCTTGCCAGCGTCTATCTTCTTCGGTGTGCCAGAGTCCTTCCGGTCCTCCTCCTTAGCGTCATCCTTCTCCAGCCTGGGCGAGGAAATAATAGATTTCAAATTGTTTTAAACAAGATGTGTTCATAAAACAGAAAAATCTTTATATAGATACGCTTTGGATTTATAATATCAATAGTGTCTGTTTTATCAGCAATATGTTCATCTTGATATGAGTCATATTTATTTATTATTTAATGTACGTCAAAGGTTTATAGTCTTTGAAAAATAAATCAAATGTCACGAGGTAGAAAAAATATGCCTCTGGATCTTTGATTCTGGGAGCATAAAAAGGGAAGAATGGACACATGGTATTGAAATCATTCCATTTCCAAGTAAGCGGGAAATCTTACTTCTTCTTTTTGGAGGCTGGTTCTTCATCCTCGTCCTTTTCTTCCTTCTTTTTCTCTACTGAAAATAAAATGAATGAATTTGATTACAATTTTTTAATAATCATCATTTGAGTACCAGACTGCTAAAATTTTCGTCTTATTTATACTGATTTTCAATACTTCACATTTTAACTGCTGAATTGATCAATGATAAACTAATCTGAGTGTATGATATACAGGACTCACCAACTAATAGGGAATAATCCGGAAATATTCAGTGACCTTTAGGTAAAGAGTTAATGAAAGAACTCCAGTGAACCTATTCCTGTTGGCTGAAGGACATTATATAGAAATAAGGAAGAAATAACAAGCACCTGGTTTAGACGTGTCCGGCGGTCCTGCAATCATCTTGTCGACATCAGGTCTGTTCAGCAGCTCCTCTGGTTTCTCCCACAGAGAGGAGCGCTGACTCGGGTTGTAGAAGAAACACCGTCCATCTCCGGTCCATACGACACACCTGGGAGACAAAGAAATAAACAAGTCTGAGCACATATACATATAAGCACATGTCTGTATGTGACCAAACATTTGCAATTAATCAGTTTTTCGCACTTTCAATTAATGTTCTGATTTAAGTGAAATATTATACAAAATTTAATCCGAGAAAAAGAAATTGTAGGAGGTCAATGGTGATTGCAAGAAATAAGTCTACAACATCATTGTGCAGTGTGGTGAAACCTGTAAGCATCGGCTTGAACCAGCACACTTCAATGTCACATTACAAACCTTAGAAGAGTTGTTTTAAAGACTGTATTATGCCTCATATCAAATTTAAAGGCCAACGTACAAGAAGATACAAGAGTAAAACATCACTGACCAGGGTGTCCCCGGTACGGGAGTGCTGGAAACGGGTCGAGCCTTCTCCGCCGCCTTCTGTTCCTCCGTCTTCTCATCCTCTACAGGCTTCTCCTACAACACAACAATTCCCCTCAGTATCTTCATTTTGTAACATTTAGAAAAAATACTTTTGCTATTCTATGTGAAACATCCGTATAATTTTTATGTTAAATATGATATCGTTTTGAGAAGTGCATAAAAAACAATTTTGTTATCCATTTTCCATGGAATATGTGTATACCTTGGGGCATGTTTCCTGCTGAGTACAGCATTTCTCATTTTAAGAATTTTTCAACAACAGACAACTTGTCACTGTTCATGGCATACGTACAATTATTGTAAAGTTTGACAGGAAAAGATGGGGATAAGTCTCTACATATTTGTATGTGTACAAGTGTTGAAAAACGGGGCATATTCTAAAGCAAAACTCACCTCTTCTTTTTCTTCTTCCTTTGTTTCTGTTTCCATGGCAACTTCCTCTCCATTTGTTGACCCATTCACTTGTACAGGTTCTGTTTTCACTGGAGCCTGTACTTGATTCACAGAAGCTGAAATAGAACCAGGAAGTTGGAAAGAGTCCTCTCGAACTGACATGAATATATAAACTGTGGCGTGACACAGTTTAGGTCAGCAGTTCAGTAACAATTGAATGTTAGCTAGTGAAATACATTAAGTGACGAGAATGTACTTTATAAAGAAAGGCTGAATTATATTGAGTTGGAAGGTCTATGCTGAATACTTATGAAATTATATATAAAAACAAACCAGCCTTTCTCAAAAGTTGAAGGATGAATTTGTAGACTTAGTTTAATGAAAGTCATACAAGCTTTTCAGCAACTTCTGCATATGACATTAACCAGCAATTTGCTGGCAGGCAGGAACCTATTTCCATATTGGAGATCGGTTGTTGCTTTAATATTGTTCATCTGTCCTCACCTTCCCACTCTGCTAATACAGGAGGTTTGTCCCAAGTTGACTCCATACTTCGCGAGTTGTAGTAGTAGCTCCTTCCATCTGAGTTCTTGTGTTCTGTCCACTCAGCAACCTCTGGGGGTTTAGGGGGCAACTGAAATCAAAACAAGCTGTCATGAAGGTTTGTTGTTTGAGGCTCTCTTTAAAAATTTTGTCAGGAGCATCAACCATTTGTTATCCCTAGTGGAGAACAGTTTCATTGAAGATTGATACCGGCAAGATTGAATCGCCTATAGTTAGTCAGAGGAGCGCTGTGACAGCAAAGACAACTCCAAGAGTATGAAACGTTTCCTGAAAATGATTTGTACTCAACTGCAAGTTACAAGATCACCTTATTTTAGGAATAATATAAAATCATATTATTGCAGAAGGCTTGAAGCACAATTATCAACAAATTTCTCCAATAATTCACCATGCTTGACACAAGTCATACAGAGAAAATTATGATTAAAACTTTTTATCACTTTGTATCTCTCCATCATCGAGGAAAGGGCACCACAATCCAGAGGCAAAATGTATTCTGCAATGTTGTGAATACAGCGGCCATCAGCTAGATCTAGCAAACTATGTATGACCTCAAATCTCTAACAAACCCACCTGTGTTTGTGGGGGTTTCTGTACAGAAACTGCAGCTGGTGGTTCTTGAGCTGGTGTTTCCATGACAACAGGGTTCTGTGTAATCATTGGTTGAGCCTGTGTCTGTGCCTGTGCAACTGGCTGCTGACCAAAGTTTGGCGGCATCATCCCTTGGAAACCAGCTTGCATACCTGAAGGGAAGGTTTTGAAATCATTCTCTGACTAAAGGAAATTCACTTAATTTTAAATGCTCAGTGCCTGCATGAAATTATATTCCTTTTAAGAACTATTGAGGAATTTATTCATCCATTATACTGTATCAGACATAAAAGTGATGTTTTATTCAAAATAATAAATAATTTTTACTGTCACATAATATATAAATCTCTAGATAGATTGTTTTCACTTTATCTCGTACCTGGTGCTGGCTGATCTGCCTGGTTGGTGGCTTGGGCTGAAAATATAGAAGAACATTTGAACTAGAGCTATTTACTTTGGTTTGGAAGAATGTACAACATAAACAATTGTGACAACTCAATAGAACGCACTTCAACACAGAAATATGACAAACGATTTTAAATGTACCTTGAGCAACTGCAGCTTGTGCCGCGGTTGTTGGTCCTGCCGATGTGGTTACACTCTGAGCAGCGGCCATTGCCTCCACTTCAGATTGAGTGATTATCTTCACGTTCTCAGGCTTGGTCCACGCAGACTCTCTTGTCCTTGCATGGTAGTAGTAAACCTGGAAACAGGGAAATTATCGTTTTATAGATAAATCATTCATTACATCCAGTCATACAACAATAACCTTTAATTCAACTTGGAATAGATTAAACATAGGGATGATGATTAATAAGAGGGTCAACATTTAAAAAACGGCTTGTGTTTCAATTCTTCACTAGAGGGTCACAGAATATTTCAGGATGAATATTTTTAGCAGTGGTCAACCCTTGATTTTCTCTTTGTTAGAAAGTTGTTGTTCCTGTCAATTGGCTACCAAGAACGATGACACAAGTCAGTGAAAGTGTTACACATGTCCTGATGTTTCTAACAATTTTCCAATCTATCAGGCTGTTTGAATAAAAAGACTGCAAGAATCAAAACTACAATACGACTATTCTAAGACTAACTGCACTTCACTTCTATTCTTGCATCATCGCTTGACACTTTGTCTCTTTTCACTAATACAAAACTTTAAATAATACTGTCTTGAGTACACTTCAAATAACACTGACCTTTCCTTCTGCTGTTTTGGTCTCCACCCACAGCTCTCCGTCGTTCTGTTGGGCCTGATGTTGAGGTGGCCCAAACCCGGGCGGGGGGACTGAGAAGTTTGGAGGGGGCATTCCGGGTGGGGGCATATTCGGGGGTGGCATCATAGGGGGTCTCTGCAATACATAACACGTCACAATTAGAATGTGCATCAGAGAAAAATCAATAGAGGGATCAATATGCAAATAGCTTGCACTTCAATTCAAATTTCTAAGAAACAAAATTCAGAACTCTTTAGTCAACAAATGGGTTTAAGTTTACCAGCTAAGGTGATTATCATTCATGACATAATAATTTAGGAAGACAGCTCGATAAGTATTCCAAGAACTGAATCAACAATCAAATACATATAAGTCCATCTTATGTACTGATAGTGCAGACCAAACAAACCTGGTGGAAGAAAACAATGGTAAATGGTAAAGAAAAGTAACCATTCTTCTACATGTCTGTAGATATAAAGCTAGACTTACCATCCCTGGTGGGGGCATGCCTGGGGGATGCATTCCTTGAGGTCCTGGGGGTCCCATCCCAGGAGGTGGAGGGCCCATTCCCGGGGGTCCCATACCAGGGGGAGGGGGACCCATTCCAGGTCCACCAGGTGGGGGACCATAGTTTGGATCAAATGGGGGTCGACCATAAGGTGGGGGGCCTCGTGGTGGGGGTCCTCTCATCCCGGGAGGGGGTGGTCCTCTCATACCTGGGGGTGGCGGGCCTCGCATTCCTGGAGGTGGAGGGCCCCGGAATCTTGGGCCTGGGGGGCCTGGTGGTCTTCCGTAAGGTCCACCCCTGAAATCAATGTTGAAAGGTTAGGTGTCTTTAAAAAAAATTACAAAAATTTGTGATCTGAAAAGTACTTAGTATAGGAAATTTTGCTATAGATGCAAGATTTTCTAGCAATTGGTTTATATTTATGTTGACAACATTATTTTGTACTAGAAGCACTTAATGAAGTTAGGCCTAATGGCACTTTAACAAGCCTTTCTTGTATTTTTCTCAAAATGAAAATAGGAAATTTTTCAATAGAATATCTAGAACTGTTAATAATTACAGTTTAATCAACAATATTGGAACATATGTGGCTAAATGATAATGGCAACGGTTGAATACTTTGACGTCTTCACGACCAGAACGTCATAGGAAATATGTAGGTCACACCAACTCTACACCACTGACGGTGACCCAGCGAGGTCAACGGATATTTATATGGCCTCCGAATATTTGTTAAAAGTAGACATTCTGATTGACAATATACATGATATTTTGTTGCAAATTTGCACCCAAATAAAAGCTATAATATATTCACCAGTCGGGTCTAAACCGAGGTCCCCGTGGTCCCATGAAACCACCTCTTCCCCGAGGGGGACCTGGAAATCGGTTCTTGGAATGAAAGTCTCCTGGTGGAAAGTCTGGCGGATATTCTCCTTGGAAATCTGGAGGGTATCCTCCTCCACCATCTCCATATTCTCCAGGAGGTTCCATTTGGTCCATTGCATTATCTGGGGGCGCATTTTCAGGGGCAGTCGGAGGCGCTTGGCCATTGTCCTCCGCCATTTTGATAGAGTTGCACGCTTCGAACGGTTATATCTAAAAGTCAAACGTGGAACACGGAATTGCTATTTTTAAAAAGAAACACAAACTATAAAATTTTCTCATTTTCACATGTGAAACAAAAGTCAAGATATATGATGTACATAATGTTTTACCTGATGCAATATAGTAGCACTTTTTAAGTTATTTCTTCTTTGGAATTGGACACTGTAAACTGTCTTTGGCGCATATTACATCTTTATATTAGATGTTTTACACAAGATAGATAAATTATTTATTTAGAAAATTTAACTGTAGTAAGTATTTTGTGGATGATTATGATCAATATTTGATTGGTCGTCCATTTAGAATCGTCAGAAATAATTTGAGAACTTGTGACAATTTGCCAATGCACAGAAGAAAAAGAGTAGTTGTGATAAGTTTTTTCAAATAAAAAGAAAGTATACACGCTGTCAAAAAAAACGTAAACTTTTGTTTGAAATACCAACATTGTTACTCTTGTTTTTCGTATTTAACACACCCACACACATATATTTCTGATTACTTATTAGCCTACTCTTAGCCTATAGTAGGTTTCCTTTAGCAATCCAAAATATATTAATCATCTAGTATGTGTGTTATAGTTCATATCCCATGCATGGGAGAAAATAGTTCAGTTGTATAGCTTACTTTTCAACCCAAGAGCATAACTAAAGTTTTGACATATAAAAAAACAGTTGCGCGTGCCAAGCGTTATACAAACTTGAATGGTTCATCCGGGTCAAGTATAATCGATACAGGCCTTTGTTCATTGACCAGATAGAAATGGTCATAAGGTTACTTTGAATAATGATATACTAGTACCAAACAATTAGGATTGGTTAAGAGAGAGAGCGAGCGAGAGAGGGAGGCAATGTACATGGAAATGACCGTTTTAATATGTACCTAAGGGGATGCAGAAAACTCGTACCCAAAACGAACTCGTCCCCACCGGGAATTCGTACCCACGGATAACTCGTAACCTAAAAAATCGGAGAACTCGTACCCACTTATTTTGTATAGATAAATAGGAGAGGCAAGACAATAATATTGTTTTTGTATGATGTTTATTTCATAGTTTCGTAACATAACATAATAACACAATATAAAACCATAGTTTCATACTACAGATAGATAAATACTTTCGTAATATAAATTACTTTCGTATTTCGTATTGTACATGCATCGTCATCCTTTATTTAAAACATTTGATGAAACATGTGTTGTCTCTTTCTAACTTCTGTGTTGCATACTACACAGTCTGCCATGTTGTCAAGTGTAATTTCTAGTAGAAAATACTGGTAACTTATCCTAACGATGTTGTTTTAGTTAAGTGGATATTCTCTAATAGAGTCAATACTGTCACCCCATACATGGCCTCCAATTTACAGGGGTTCGAATCGCTGTTTTGACAATATTTTCAAAATTCAAAATCTAGATATTGTGAGCTCATGTTCCAAATTTGAGCAAAATCGGTTAAGAAATAAAGATTTGAGATAAATATCCCCGCTATTGATATAAAGACACAGCTGAGTTGCATATGAGTATAAATGACGATTTCAAATTTATTTTGATTTTACCACTTTAAGTTTTTTTTGCGAAAATTGGGAGTCTGAATAACATTTAAAACTTAACTTTTCAAATTAATTATAATAAATCTTATTTCGGAAAATATTTATGTAAAGTTTTCGGACTAACTCATTGTCATCTGATTTTGACTAATGTTTGCGTATTTAGATTTATCCTCACACACGTTACAAATTTTCATCATGCATGAGGTCATATGATACACTATATTCTTGTATCACCAAAAGTATAACTATGCTTGTTTAGCAGCTCTGTGAATACGAAACATATAACCGGAAGTAGATATAAAAGAGTTCTCGTGATATCCGGTTTCGAACGATGTGAGATGTGTATTTGTTATTTTTGTTTCTGAATGACACATCATAAACAATCATTACATGAAACCCTCTTTCTGTGACAGAATTCGTTAATATGAGTCTGACCGTGGCTGTTGACTCGTCTTCTGAGGAGGAAATTTCGGCCACGTTGAACCCAGAAGTTACATTTGCTCCGCGAGAAAATAGCTATCATGATCACAACAACCACGGTGGTCCAAGATCGCCTACCAGGGGAACAGGAAATAAAGAAAGTTCGCCGTTGCTAGGACCAAAATCAGAACATCATGACATAGGACTATGGAATAATTTCCCAGAAGATCCAAATTTTCAAGAGACTATCCGTGTAGCAGAAGATTCAATCGAGCATGGAGTTCTGCCTCAAAGAATCTACCAAGGATCAAGTGGGAGCTACTTTGTAAAGAATTTATCAGGGGTTGGTATTATTATTTTCTTTAATAAACAAAAGGATAACTTGAGTTCACAGTCATCGATATGGATAACATACTCATTTAAATTTGTATCCCCCCTGTTGCCAGAAGACTCTTTTTTTATCACCATTTGTAAATGATGGAATCATCACCATGATTGACAATCTCAAATGAGCATCCTCTGTAGGCTGATAGGGTCTACCTGCAACCCCACTGGATTTCAGGTAGAGAGTGACTATGGTTAAAATGTGGGTTACATTACACATTGTGGTGTGTCGTTTTTATCCATCCAACTTAATTTATGATTACATATTTCTTTACTTTGAACATACTAGTTTCAGACCAGGCATAGAAATTTTGGTGATTGAATGCAGTATGATAAACTGAAGTAAACCGTGATTTGGAAGCAATGCAAAAAGTGTTGTTACTAGCCTTGTAATCATTTTAATTTTCTACTTTAACATTAAAGAACTGCATGTATAGTATCCTCAGGTTGTCGTATCCAAAGTCTGTAAGTTGATTAAAATTTTGAAAAATTTACCAGTAAAATATTTCACATGTGCAAACTCTATCACAAAATGAAAGTTTAGTCTTAAAAAATAACAATTATGTAGAAATTTTAAGTAGAAATGCTTAATGCATAGACGCTGAAAGTAATAAGATGACTACCTTCCCGTTTCCACAAGTCAACAAGTGTAGGCTAAAGATACGCAGCCGAAGTTTCAATACGCCATACAATTCCAATTTTATGATGATAATAAATGTTAAAAGTATTTCCAGAAGCTGATGAAAGCCCTATTAGATGGTAGTAGAATTATTTTGGTCTCCTTTGACATTTTGTAGTTGAGAGAGCATTACGGTTTTTGACCATTTTCAGTAATTTGTCACTATTTTGGTCAACAAACATCATCTTAAAAACTTTCATCTGCTATGACAATGTAATATCTTCTAAAAATTTCCAAAAGAAACAATAAATTAAGTCAGTACACTCTCCACATTTATATATATTGTATTTGTGATAGTGCTTACCTTTTCATGGCTGTATAATGATAAATTTTAAAGTTTAATATTATACATTTCTTATCTGCTTTGTATGCTCTTTTCAATATTTGATTTATTAGATGTCCTATCAATCCCATTGACTGAACTATCTTGTTATCTTATCATGACTTGCTCAAGTAGCTTAGTTATCATAAGTTATCATGATCCAGAATTCAATTGATGGAGTTCTTGCTATTTGTATTCATTTACAAATGGTACACTTGAGCTTTAATAGGTTGATACGTATTGCGGTACAAAACCCTCCATTTGGTACATGTTGCATTTAGGTACAGACGAAGAATGTTTTAATACTAATTTTATTTATAACCCAGTGATTATTCAAGGCAGGCAATTATTTATTTCAAAGAGGGCTTAGATCTGGCGATTATTCAAGGCAGTCGATTGTTCAAGGCAGGCAATTCTTCAAGGATGTACGATAGTTTCTTGTTTCAATTTTAATACCATACCTTTTCATAGTTGATTATCTCAGTTTTTTTATAAATTGATTGTAGAGTTATTTATAAGGACATCATTCAGTTGTTAAAGAGTAAGTTTTATTCATGAGTTTTCTTAATTTGTTATTTTTAGCTTATCAGGCCTGAAAAGTCAGATGGACTTGTAGTATGGGCTGTTGTTTGGAGTGCGTCCATCGTGCGTCATCCATATATTATATTTATTACCCATATGGTTGAAAATAATCGAGTTAATATTATTGATATGAGCACATGTGCACATATCACGTTTGCCTAGCAACGATTGTTTCACCACGGCTTCCCGTATTTTGTCGTCTGTGACGTCATAAAACGATTGTTCGTGACGTCAATGTGGCTTGCCGTCGCAAGAGAAGTGGGCCGCTTTCTGACTATTTTTACGCGAATCACATGGAATAGAACGGGTAATAAAGAAATTATTACATTCGAAAGTGTGTCGTATGACTTTAACGAAACTCGTGCGAATTTGTATATAACCCTCGCTCTTGCTCGGGCAATACAAAAATTCACACTCGTTTCGTAAAAGTCATATGACACACTTCCTTGGGTAATAATCTCTATTTATGTTATATTCAGGATCACACTATCTGCAATAGAACCAATTCTTGTACTTTATTTGGGTTGAGTTTCTTTGAAGGATTCAGACCCAATCCTACACCCTCAGACTCTAGGAGACGGGGGGGGGGGGGGGGGGGGGGGAGGAACCCACAAACCAAAGCATCATCAAGGCAGAGTTTTGATGAAACAGTAGTTTTAATGTGACCTTTCTTGGAGTTCTGATTCTGGACTACATACCATACCAAACAATTGAGCACTGACTGTCACAACAGCTTATCTGTTCCGCCATGAACATACCATAATAATAATAATTTTAGCCCAAATGAATCATGTTGGTGAAAAGTACACTTGAGCTTCTGTTTGCTATCCATTTTGGTATAGGAAACTCGGGTCAGTGGATTTTCTGTTTGCTACAGAACCAGGAAGTATATTTACAGGACCAAAAATGCAACACACTGAAATAACAACAATGTTTCTTCTTAAATACAAGATTTTGATGAATGTACAAATAAAATTAGAAAATAAATATTTTATCTATTAAATAACATACAGTATTTTTCCAAAACATTATACTGAAAATATTCTAAGCAGTATAAATCGAAAATAACTTCACGCAAGGGCTTCCGGAAGCAAAATACTGTGATTCAAGTAGTGAGGTTGTGAACCATTTCACCTTAAATCTTTAAAGATAATATCATCTCTTTGTTTTTTCGATGTTAATTCGTTTATTCATATAGACAATACTTTCAAGTAAGCAAAACACAAACGATTAGTTCGAAGCGTCACCTACTTATCAAGATATAGCCCTTCAAAGTGAGTAAATTTTGCCTCCTCATTATCTCATTCTTGAAACAGTTTTCCGCGGCCCCTCAGTGTAGCATAACCTTCGTTAGCGATATGACGTCATACACAGGAGTTGCTTAATGAAATCCTTAGGCGATTTCTCGATTTTTGTTGATAATTCGTTTAAAACATAATAAGAACATTTTGACATTACAAGTTTCCGATAGAATGGGTATTTGTGCGTCCGTAGGGGGTAATTTCGGAGTTTTAGGAGCTTTTTTCGATATTCAACCGCTGATTTTAGATTTGTTCTTTTCCCAATCGAGTGGAGTGTTATGTTATCTTATAAGCTACAATATGTTTTGAAATGAATAACTGACAATTCAAAAATAAAAAAGATCATGCAATTTTTTTAATATCATAAACGCCATTATTAGTTAATTTTTTTGATGTGCTTGATTTTGTGTTTGAAGAGTGTCTATAGCTTGAAATCTATTGCGTCAATATTTCTCATGGTCACTTTATTTTGCTAATAGAATAGTTTCATTACAACTAAGAAAATCCTATAATTTTCATCAATGTTACTGGTTTACACTTTTAAGAAGAACATATTCGGGCTATCTTTAAATCTATAGTCGTGTACATTTACAATTACTTAGATTCAGTGTAATTCAGTGCATTTTATATTACATGTAGTTTTTGATGGTCAATTCATATATTTGTGGAAATAAAATAATGTTTAAATCACTTCGGAAAAAAATATGGAAAATGTATCTTTCCCAATTTCAAATGAAAGTATCAGAACTTTAGAACTTTGATCAACCTACCATTACCCCGGCTATAGTTCAGTCGTGTAGATTTCCCCTCTTATTTAATATTTATCTAAGTTAGAGTGTCAATAACGCAACTACATCACTTATTACATATCGCTACATTGATAAACAAAAGTACTGAAATATATTTTGTTATTATGCATAAGGACGAATGTGATTTTTTTTTATTCAACATGAATGAGGCGTGTTAACACCGTTATAATCCGTATGAAATGTGTAATAGATCTCTGTGACGTTTGAACATCTTCATCATCTGACATGCGGGCCGCCGCCATATTTGGCAACGATAAGAATTGTTCCAAAACACATTGCAGAATTACGGGTCCCGCAATGGTCACATCTAGTACTAAACAGTGTTGACATCTGTTGCCATTTGTAGTACGTTTTACGGGGCGTGTATATATGTAATTTTGTTGTATAAGGACAATGGTAAATATGTTATTTAGGCAGTTATGTAAGGCTAAATCTAGTGGATTCTGTCATTAGACGCCAAACGACTCCTGTGTATTACGTCACAAGGCCAAGCAAGGGGAATTCGCTCTCGGCTAAAGTTTTATGAGGCGTAATTGAGCGGCGTTCTAAAAAGGCGTTATAAAAGGTGTTTATTGGTTGAATTGACAAATATCAAGTGAAATCCTCGTCATCTTGGAATATGCTTGAATAAAAACCGAAAAGTGATATGGTCGGGGTTTGTGGATCTTTAAGCATGTATAACAAAACTCTACTTCCTAATCTACACAGTATATACCAAATGGATTATCCCCCTTAGTATAGTCATGTTGTCATATGACCCAACAGGTGGCTGGATCCCAAGCTATTTATAGCACCCGGTAGCCACGTATCTCGCCTCAGTGATTGTGGTTGAGAGCCACAGGCCAGGTGGAGAGAGAGAGAGAGAGAGCATGGCTCAGTGTTCAGCGATCTCTCTACACACAAACAAGTCTTGAATGAAACTCTGCTCTCTTCCATCTGTTGTCTCCTTGTAATCAGCTGTTATTGATCCAAGTGATATCGACGACACCGGAGTCTGGATACTGGAGTTTATCTGTGAATGTTACCTTTGTGTTGAAGTGAAATTGACATAGATGACATATTGATATAAAGTGCATAGTTCTGTTGTGGGTCACATCTTGCTGACAATGTGATGACATTTTTTTTTAAATGATTGATTTTTTTTTTCAAACGTGAATATTTTGAACATGTCTGGTTCAGTAGAATTTCTCTATTATTGAAGTATGACGTTTTATAGGATAATTCACCTAAAATGTATTTGTAATGGAAATTATAAAGAAGTATGTTTTTCTGATATTATTATATCTGGTTAAAGGCATTAATCATTTTATTGTCCAGTTGTGTGAATTTTAAGAAATAATTTTTTGGGGATCAAAATGTCGGCTAAAAGTGAAAAAATGCACATCGTGGAGAAAAATGAACGTACTGTTTCAAGAACTGGCTCCAACGCTTCTGAATATTATGAAGCAATGGACAATTTACCAAATATGATGCAGGATTCGCACAGAAACACCTTTCCAAACGACCCTGACTTCGGTAATCTTGTAACTGAAGCTGAACAAGCTATTGACATGGGATTACCCCCTAAACTTAGTTCAAAAGGGACAAGTGGATGCTATTTTGTCATGAACCAGGGAAAGGTAAGGAAACGATCGCAGAATTTGATAGACATGATTTGCAATATGTATCGTAAATTTATCGTTGTTGATGCAGTTTTTATTCTTGCAATACAATATAAAAACTTAAGCTGGTTATTAATAATTAATAATTATTATTGTCAAACAATTCCAAGTAACCAATTAACAGGAATCTTGTTAATAATAATGATATTTTATTTATATAGTGCATTTATCCATGGATATTGCATGCTCAGAATGCTTGCTGATTATATTACAAAATTATTTTAATTGTTAATGAACGGAATATTCAAGGATAAAGAATCAGCAGGTAAAGGATTAAGGGAAAGGTATTAAAGCGACCCTAAAACCCACAACCACCTCACCTACCGGTAGTTATTCTAATAACAAATCTACATCTATGGATTTTCATTAATATATGAATTTTATTCATTTGCTTCTTTACACTTCAGTAACAATTTTATTGATAAATCCTTTTATTTGATAAGCATTCAATATGTAGCTAAAATGTAACTCTATTTCAATCACTCTTTCTCAGAATTATAGATTTTCTGTAACTGAAAACTTCTAAGAAAAGTTGTGAAAAGCCAAGGCCATGTCGTCCAGATTTGCATATGAAAAGCCAAGGCCATGTCGTCTAGATTTGCATGTGATTGTGTAGGCTTGCAAGTGTAGATTATCCGGAGAGACGTTACATCATGGATAAGCTGGCCTGGGGCCACTGTACTTAGTGATCTAACGGTGACAGGAAGCACGCCCATAGTAGCACAGGACGTTCATCTTGACTCTCTCAATTGTGTCAGTCAGTTTGATTTGACAGTTATTAATGAGGACTGTGAATCTACTCTACGATCAGAGTTTGTTTCACCACTCTTATTTTGTTGCAGATTTGTTTTATGACTGTTCTGTGGTTTTACAAAATTTTATATTTTGATGACAATTGATTTAGGATATGAGTTAGTTTAATTAAAATAAAAATGGTGTCATCATTGAAAAGTGTGAAATTGTACTTTGTTTTGTAATAAGGGGATTGGATACCTTAGTCTTGCAATATTTCATCATTTTTCTCTTTTATATATTTATCTAGTTAACAGGACAGTTATCTTCCTTATTACGAGCTTCTTTCTCAGTATGAGATTATTCTTTATTACGAGCTTCTTCCTCAGTACGAGATTATTCTTTAATACGAGCTTCTTCCACAGTACGAGATTATTCTTTATTACGAGCTTCTTCCACAGTACGAGATTATTCTTTATTACGAGCTTCTTCCTCAGTACGAGATTATTCTTAATTACGAGCTTCTTCCTCAGTACGAGATTATTCTTTATTACGAGCTTCTTCCTCAGTACGAGATTATTCTTTATTACGAGCTTCTTCCTCAGTACGAGATTATTCTTTATTACGAACTTCTTCCACAGTCCGAGATTATTCTTTATTACGAGCTTCTTTCTCAGTACAAGATTATTCTTTTTTACGAGCTTCTTTCTCAGTACGAGCTTCTTCCTCAGTACAAGATTTTTCTTTAGTACAAGAATCTTCCTTATTACAAGATTCTTCCTCAGTGTACAAGATTTTTCCCTATTAAGAAGAATCTTCCTTAGTAAGAGATTCTTCCTTATTACGAGATTCTTCCTTATTACGAGATTCTTCCTTTAATAAGAGAACCTTCCTTAGAACAAAAAAGGAGTTTTGATAATTTTTTTTTTTTTTTTTTTTTTTTAGTATTGTGATATTTTGTAGTTTAATGAAATGTTGACACTGTAAGTGACATGGCAGTTATTTTTACAAGAGGCTGAAACTAAGTACTTCATGTTTATTTCATTAATAGTTTATTTTATCTGGCAAAGGACAGTGTATACAAATCTTTCATTAGAATGTAATGGAGTAAAATGATAATTTGAGCTAGCAGGAATAATCTTATAATTAATCATATTTGTATTTGCAATCTCCATCTACTTATGTGTTCAGAAACAAGAGATACGACACATAATATAATAAAGTTACATTTATTTGTGTAAATTAGAAGTTCTTGGCATATTTCCAGTACATAATTGAAATCTGACTGGCACCCTGTGTTAAGATTTATGATAGCTTAAATATCAATGTCAACTTTTAAAAGTATTATGGTGATGAGAATGAATCGCAAAGCCTTTTTAGTAATCAATATTGGTTTCATTTAGTCTGATCTCTATCATTCAAGTAATTTATCTGTAGTTCACAACAATTTTGATTTCTGAAACTAGCAACACGAGCTTATGAGTTTAATGGTTTTCCCTGATGTCCTTCCGGGACTTGGCGACTGTAAACCTTTCACACATCTGATTCATCCTAAATAATTATTATTCTCCTAAGCTGATATTTACTTTATGAATAAAAAATAATAAAAGGATAATAATTTATCACCTCGAAAGGATTTCATCTCGATTGAAGGATTTACAAAAGACTTTGATGCCTGCAAATAGAAACCTGCAAGTTTGTTGAATAAAGTAACTGGTAAAGGAAAGGGTTTCATTAAGTAGGATAACTTGTACCCAGTCCTTTCTCTTGAATAGAAATACTCAAATCAAACTACGGTAGGTAGATCGTAGGTAAAGGAATGGGATGTATCTCTTAGATCGGTTTCTGGAGTGATGGAGTCCATTATATTTAATTGCAATTTAGGTTGCTACATAGTGGTCATTTGACACCCATTCTCATCATCAATAACGTGATCCCCATTAGTTTATTACCTGTCTGTCTACCTGGTGATTGATGGGCAGGTGTTAAAGAGGCGACAGGTGTCAAACCGGTGAAACACTTCAATAATAAACAGAGAGGGACGTATCCCCTTACTTTTATTGAGTCAAATTAATGAGTTTTCCCAGTGAAAGTAGTGGGCACGATTCCCACATATTGACTTTAAAATTAATATGCCTTGTGATATTCAAACTGCCTGATGATTAACATAGATATTTGATATATATATATATGAAATGTATAAGTAAAAAAATACAAATTGAAAATTTCAACTGAAATGTTATGACGTGTAATGTATTCCTATAGCCTTGAACAGTTTAAAAACAGATGAATGTTAATTCTGTGTGCTAACGATGCAATGTGTGAAAATGTTCAAACAAAGCGAAAAAAAGTTGTAGACATAAGTGGAAACAACTGGAAGCAGCTGATTGATGCGTGCATCACATAACATGATATCTTACTGTTATGGACACCATCTATAGGCCAGGGGTTTGCATAGTCATTAACATGGCAACAGGTCATGTGAAATTTAGCACAGGTAATTATGAAACTCTTTACTCACAGGTAACATTAGGACACTAAGCAATCCCCAGTTACTCGTGGAAGTAATTAATGCAGAGAAACAAAGGCAGTTTATTATTTGTGGTAATTTGCTTGCAAACAGTGTGAATTATCTGTAGCTAATTGTGAATTCATTTCATGATTTGCAAAACCTGTTTAGAATTCACAGAATTACTCGTTTGATTAACGCTCCTGTCCGTTTGTTATGAGTGTTGAGGTTAAGCAATATATTCAGTGTCCGTAAGTCATTGAATCACAGCAGTTGTTATTCAGTAAGTAACAGAGCTTTGGATAATGGAGTATTCAAAACATAGCCAAGTCATTTGATTCTCAATGATTGTAATTTTATTTGCTAAAACACAAAGGTCAAGTATGTAGATAATCCGCGTTTACGCTGTAAATGAATAGATTTCTGAAATTCTTACTATCAAAAGTCACCATTTACCACTTACATACGTACATCAAATCATTCAAATATCTTCTCTAAAGTTATTTTACAAAAAAGAACCCCCCTTGTTATTTTCGAAGTTCAACTTTAATTATTCAAATACAGAAAACCATGAAAGCACTTGATGCCATATCTGATGAAGGGTCTAACCCCCAAAACATGTACCGGAATTATGCTTCTGGGGATGGCTCCATGCATTGATGACGGATCTATCTTTCTCTTATAAATTAAAAAAGATATACACTGTTGATCTGAAGATTTCGCTACTTAGTGGATATTCTATCCAAATATGTAAGTTGTATTATAATAAAGTTGTAAAATTGGTAAAAAAAATACATTTTAAAAATCTTCTCATTTCATGTAATACACAAAAACAACATGGCGGATACTCCTATAAAACTGTTTCTTTAAGGTCTAGGTCTAGAAACAAAGTGGGACAGTCGTATGGACGGAAGAACAGCAGTTGCTCCTGCTTCCCCCTCCCGTTACTTGGGAATGATTATAAAGCAATAGTATGCCCTCCAACATTTGAGTTTCTAAATATTTCAGCCGTTACAGGGTTACTCCTGCTGTCAAACCAATCATGAATTCCTGCCTCTGCTGTGGTTAGCGCATTTGGCTTCAATTTTGCGATTTTTTTCGAAACCAGCCAGGGACTTGGGACAGCACCAACCATGGTACGCTAGTTCCAGCTGATACTCGCAGGTTTCATGGCACTGCATAGCCACTATGTCAGATGTTGCTGGCTATTTCTCTGCAATAATACTAGCAGCCGTGATATATATGAAATAGTCTTGAAAGCACCTCACCTCACCTCACCTCACCTCACCTCACCTCACCTCACCTCACCTCACCTCACCTCACCTCACCTCCCCTACCCACCCCACGCCACCCCACCCCACCCCACCCCACCCCACACCACACCACACCACACCACACCACACCACACCACATCACACCACACCATCTCAAATCACCGTTATTTTAACAACTTGGCTCTGAAAGATTCTTGGATCTGCAGGTAATAAAGGTAAAGATATGAAAACAATTTCAGGTTTAGCAGTTGTATGCATCCAGAGCTGACAGAAACTCATCTACTGATTATGATACAGACCAGACCTCCATCTGGTAGGAATTCATCTACATTGGATCTAATAATGCACTTTAGATGGTGTCTGTTTTCTTCTCATTGTGTTCTTTGGATTGATAGACTACATACATAGCCATGATATATAACTTCTCTTTTTGTATGTATTGTATTTTGTTATGGATTCCATCAAATTGTATGTATGTAGATTGTTAGGTCAGTTATAAATGTAAATTTCTATCTTCTTACTGTTCATCTTATTAAAAATCTATTTTACTTTCAATTTATTTTTGGTAAGAGTTTCTGTTTCACAGATTGAACACAGGAAAAATTAGCCTCTCATTTTTATACCGCTATACAAGAATTGATGGTAAATTGAGGAAAAAGGGGTGATCACCTTAACAAAACTCGAACAAGGTTGCATATATTTCAATGAAACCGTGTATGTATATCATCCAAACAGTGTAGATGTGTCTTATGCTAAATAGGAATTTCTGAATATTTTTCTGAATATTTTCCCCATACAATAATAATGAAGTTAGCGTGATAATGAGAAATTCAACGAGAAGTATTTATTATAAATTAAACATAAAGACAGTAAGAATACCACATTGTATGTTTTCAAGTGTGTAGTTGCTAGAACCAGAGGTATGATATTTCATTTGGCTCCGGAATTTTGTTCAACATTTTATGAAAGAGACTTGAAGCAAGTCTGGTCACCTGTGTTGAGTGACTAATTGGCGGTGAACCACTATCTACAGGTGTTCTGTGTTGTACTGGGTCGTAATGAGATTGAGGTCATGTTCGTAGACTTCCATTTCTCATGTCATCCATTTCTCATGTCAATGTTTTAGCCTTTCTTGTACAAAATTTATTAGTTTGATTACTATTTATGATATGATTTTGAATGCATTTGTAGATTTGGTGAAAAACTCTTGGATTTTGTCTGTGACAATTACACTTCACATCCAGGAAGGAAAATTAAAGAACTAGCATTTTATTATGTATCATTTATCGTCTGATTCAAAAGTCTCTGATCACAAAACACAAATTAAAAAAGGAAAATATCCATCAACATGATTATACATACTGCCTTTTAAGTGACTTGGTTTTTTCATTGAATATGAAATTAAAACAATATTTGCGGCCAGTATAGTAATTTACTTCTGATATTATAAATGGTTTTGTGGATTCTCATTCACACACTGTTAGACTCAAGACCGGACCAGCAAAGTATTAAATATCTCATAGCAGATAGAAACACCTCCAGTATAAATTCAATTTGTAATGTTTACTATTGCTGACAATGTAGTAATTTAATGTTCGTATCATAAATGGTTTCATGGATCCTCCTCCACTCACTAATACTCAAGAACAAGCAACGTCACTCATCTCCTAACTAGAAGGAATGTTTCCATCACTTCCCCACAAACATCTGGTGATTAGTAGTCGGTGTGAAGGTGTGTCCAGTGTGGCTAGTGGATGTTACACTTAGAGCAACTCTGTTACTGGGACCCCTCTCTATCCTGTTGCTACAGGGACCTGTGTATTATGTATCTTAACCTCTGTTGTTACTGGCACCTATGTGTTATAGAAGCTAACATCTGTTGTCACGAGCACCTATGTTATAGAAGTTAACCTGTATCGTTACTGATAACTATGTGTTATGTATAATATTAACCTGTGTTGTCACTGACACCTATTTGTGATTGAAGTTAACCTCTGTTGTCACCAACACTTATACATGTGTTATATATATTAACCCCAGTTGTCACTGACACTTATACGTGTGTTATATATATCAACCCCAGTTGTAACTGACACTTATACATGTGTTATATATATTAACCTCTGTTGTCACTGACACTTATACATGTGTTATATATATTAACCCCAGTTGTAACTGACACTTATACATGTGTTATATATATTAACCTCTGTTGTCACTGACACTTATACATGTGTTATATATATATCAACCCCAGTTGTCACTGACACTTATACATGTGTTATATATATATCAACCCCAGTTGTCATTGACACTTATACGTGTGTTATATATATTAACCCCAGTTGTAACTGACACTTATACATGTGTTATATATATTAACCTCTGTTGTCACGAACACCTATGTGTTATAGAAGTTAACCTCTGTTGTCACTGACACCTATGTGTTATAGAAGTTAACCTCTGTTGTCACTGACACCTATGTGTTATAGAAGTTAACCTCTGTTGTCACTGACACCTATGTGTTATAGAAGTTAACCTCTGTTGTCACTGACACAAATGGCTTGAGGATCTATATCATATATCAGAATTGTCCATCTTTAATCAATGGCATATCCTTAAACACCTGTGTTAACAAATTTGGATTCCTGTAAATTGGCTACTCAGAGTGGTTTGTAGCCAATGAATTCAGCAGCTAGAGTGTTGGTAGTGAATGGGTCAGCTGTACAGAGCAGGAAATATCAGTGAGTTAACCTGTGCTGGTCCAGACACCTATGTGTTATCTTTCTGCTTGGCATGATAAGGTAAATGTCTGGGTGACTTATTGTGGGCATGGTAGTGAAAGGATTAACAGTCGCTGGAGTAATGATAGAGTCGGCTGTACCAATGTGGCAAATGTCACATATTCCCCTTCTGCTGGATAAGTGCTCAACATTTACATTGTAAATAACTTGTTGACCAAGCCTTCCCTTCAAGGGAAACAAGGAGTAATGATAGGTTCATACTATTGCATAGATAGTCACTAGAGAAATGATAGAGTCGGCTGTACCAATGAGGCAAATGTAGTAATTACAGAAATTGCAATTCATTAACAGTTTCACATTAAAAAGATACCATAGTATATTAATAGAAAAAATAAATCGTAATGTACAATGTGTCACAAAAACAGCTTTACTTTTATTCATAATGAAACAATTAGCTGATTCATTATTTACAACATTAATAACTGTTGACATCAAATCTGAACAATGTGTGATAGAAGCTCATAAAATGGCTGTGAACTTTTCCACTGTGCCCTCTAACAGTAGGAAGTAAGTTATAGCGACATGTCACACTGTAGGAAGTTAGTTACAGCGACATATCACACGTAGTTGAAACAAAAGCATGGTATAAGAAAGCCATCACTCAGCAGTAACAATGTGATATTGTCTGTATAACACATACAAAGCATCAAATAACAAGTCATTCCTGTGTAGTAGCATGTTAATGAAAGCGACCACGTAGAGTTATTCCGTCATTGTAACATAGTGACCCCATGGTGTCATCACTTGGATGTGTCATTGTCTAAACTTGTGGTTGCTCGTGTAGAGACCACACTTACATGTTCTTCATTACACATGTCTCTGTTTGACCCCTGATGGGAGCTGAGTAGCACAGTGGTTAACGAGTTCGGTCAACTTGTCTTGTGTTTAAATCTTGGCAAGATGAAATGCTATATCTAATTCAGTGCATTGTACCTTTAATGGCATCCATATTATTTCTCATTTTAAATCTGTCAAAAGTTGTTTTTGTCTTTACATATCACAGATATGAATACTTAAATGCAGATTAACACCATTTTGGGGGTGGGGGGGGGGATTTTTTTTTATATTTTTAAAAACTTTGTGAATGTTTATCATTTTGTGCATTTGGATGGTTTGCATTGGAAAGAACTTAAGATTTCATGAAGCAATGGTAGAATTCATTCTTCAAACTGGTTACTCTGCCTCCATGTCATTCTTTCAATACAAATGATCCAAAATGCGGGAGTATGACATTCCATATAAGCCATCAATGTCTTCATATTTGGTGACAACAAACATTTTGGGATATGCGAACACCTTTGGATTTTGGTGACCGTGACTTTATTGTAAAGATCACCATGACACTTTTACCTCTTATCAAACTAGCTCGTGGCAAACACTTGTTGTTAATGATATTTTTACAGTCATGTATGGCATATAATTTTCATCTAAATGATATTTTCCACATCATTAATGAAGTTAAAATGACTTATTCTATTTATATTTCTTATAGATCTCCTTGTTTGTTGAGATTCATTCAATGTTGATATCAAACTAACTATTCATGCTATTTATAAAATCAAAGCCAAACTTTTATCAACATTCTTTATTAGATCTGAGAGCATTAGAACATAATTAATTAACTTTCACATTGCCACTATAGAAATCTAAAGTTGTTTTTTTAAACCATAAAGCAAAGATACTATGAGTGTACTGGTAACTGCTGTTTGACCTCTTGTACTGTATTCTCTGTACTCAGTGTTGAGTTTCAAATTAGCAGCAGGCGTCTCCAATAAGCGCTAAATCTTGCTTAAAACACTGGGTATTTAATAAGTTCAACATTTTGACACAAAACAATAGAGACTTTGAGCCTTATAACTTTCCATCAAAGAGTAATGTTTCAATAGGCACTGAGTCTGGGATCCTATTATTATGCCTATTAGAGGAAATGTGTTAATAGTTAATATTACTTGTACAGACTGGCAACATATGGTTGAACCACTTACTGGAAAAATGCAGTTAGTTCGTCATGGTTGAACAATATTCTTTTGATACAGAAATGAGGCCTCACGTGTAAAATAATTTTTTCAGATGAATTTATTAATTTATTCATCAGATATGTTTAATCAACGCTGACGAATAAACATTGATAATAAAATCTGTAAAAGTCTACAAGTAGAGGGTTATAACCCTGTTGAATTTTGTTACAAATATGTTTATCATGCCTAGTTTTCCATCAGTCTTGGCAAGTCTTCTTTGTGATTAAAATCTTTTGCTAAGGTCACATCAGTCCAGGAGTCTAAAATCATAGCTGTAGAAAATTGGTGACTGTGCTGTATCACTATAGTTACTGGTTCCAGCCGACTGTTGCAGGTTTCACTGCAACACATGGTCACATTTATGTTGTGGACTTTCCTCCTACAATAATACTGGCTGTATTGATACAAGTAAAATACTCTTGGTGCAGTGTTCTGTCTTCTCTCCTCACCTCTCAACCCTTTACTTGCACTATAAAAGCTTCAATATACCGCGGACTCCCTTGAAACGCAGGGTAAACAATGGATCCAAAACTTTAGATTCAATTTCTGATTTTCTACAGACAACTCAAACATTTCTGTTAAATTTAGAACTAGTATTGTTATAAAATCATTGAACCATTCATGCTTATTCATGCCGATTTTTGGACCCCAAACCTTGCCTTACAGCGAGGGACCACTGTATTCCACAATTCAAACATAAGCTTGTGGTCGGAGGATTCCATTGGTTAAGGAGTTTTACTACCTGTAAGTTAGCCATTCAGAATGGTTTGGGAGTAATCAATTCTTACTAACAAAATGATATTTATCTTCTTTTCAGAAAACAATCAGATTATTCAAACTTAACGTGTTAATTCCAACCAATAAAACGATATTTATCTTCTTTACAGAAAACAATCAGATAATTCAAACTTAATGTGTTAATTCCAACCAATAAAACGATATTTATCTTCTTTACAGAAAACCATTGGAGTGTTCAAACCCAAAGACGAGGAGCCATACGGACAACTCAACCCAAAATGGACCAAGTGGATGCACAAACTCTGCTGTCCGTGTTGTTTCGGGCGGAGCTGCCTCGTACCAAACCAGGGATATCTCTCGGAGGCTGGGGCCAGTGTTGTAGATGAGAAACTCACCTTGAATATTGTACCCAAAACTAAAGTAAGATTTTGTTTCTAGAGCATCGGTCTCATGATGTTAGAATGTGAAATTCATTTTGAAGCTTGCTTAAATGTTGTACCCAAAACTAAAGTGAGCGTTTGTATATAGAGCATTGGTCTCATGATGGTTGAATGTGAAATTTATTTTGAAGCTTGTTGACCTCAAAACTAAAGTGAGTGTTCATAGAATAGTTTTCACTGGATATCTTTTTCCAGGTTTTGCACTATGATTCTCATGGTCTACATTTAATCTATGATGAGTGTTTTAAAGCATGAAAGCAGTCAGATTAAAATCGACCTTGTTCCGAGGAGTAAAATTTGCAAAATAATGCATCTACCGGGATACGAATATGTTCTGTAGATTTCTCGCCACAAGGTCTGAAAACAGCCTGTATAGGCGCATGTTCCGAACCAGTTTAGAGAGCCAGAGCCCAGTCAAATAGCTGACCAATCACATAGTTTTAAAACAGTCGCTGTTTTGAAAGCATTCGTAACAGACGAAAGGATAGCTGTTTGGAGTTATCTGCCCCTAGCTTCTCGCACTGAAAGGTTTTGTTGGAGATCTTGTGATTGGTTAACTGAATTGCGTTTGAATATGGGAGTCTACTGCTGTTCTCAGACGGTTTTGCGAGGAAACGTCTGAACGATTTGAGTTCGTATCCCGGTAGTGTCAATATTTTTGCAATTTTATTCCTCGGAAAAACGTCGATTTTAATCAGACTGGCATGAAAGTGTCCCAAAAGTAAAGTTTCACAGAGTTTTATATTCAACATTATAATTGAAACAATTGTCACTATTTTAACACTTGTGTCATTTCCATCCAGGTTGTTAAATTAGCAAGTGACACATTCAACTACAATGCAATAGACCGTGCCAAGGCAATGACAAAGAAGAATATCCGCGACCATGTGCCAGCTGTCGGTAAAAGATTCAAGAGAATCGGTCTGCCTCCTAAAGTATGTATAGTTCCTCCCTTCTGATGTTATTTTCTGGATGGAGGAAATTATTTTATTTTGATGTAAATATGTATTTTGAAAATAATAATATGTTTATACAAACTATATTTATAGTATTTTGATGGACTTAAAAGTTTAATTTTGAATACTAAGTAAAACAATAATTTACATAAATTATACACAAATTTGCATGAGTTATGTAAAAGTCATATGACACACTTTTGAGAATAACAATTTCTTTATTACCCATTCTATTCCATTTGATTCGCGTAAAATTAGTTAGGAAACGACCCACTTCTCTTTAGATGCCAAGCTACAGTGACCTCACAACCAATCGTTTTATGACGTTGCAGGCGACAAAATATGGGAAGTCGTGGTGAAACAATGGTTGCCAGGCAAACGTGATATGTGCACATGTGCTCATATCAATACTATTAACTTGGGTAATAAATAATTCTTATTCACTACGTTTCAGGTGGGCTCGTTCCAGACGTTTGTGAACGGATTCAAAGATGCTGACTTCTGGTTACGGAGATTTGATAATGAGTCACTCCCAGAATCCACCGCCACAACTTTCCAAAACCTTTTTGAAAAACTAGTAGTATTAGACTATATCATCAGAAATACAGGTAAATTTGTTAGATATATCTTAAAGTAATTTTCAGTGTTGATTATTCAAATATCTACGCATTTAAATTTTTCTGCAGCAGCTACATAAAACATAAGAATAAAGAATTTCATAATACATTCTCCACTATCTGACCAGCCTTCAAATGTGTTGACTTAAGATCAAAATCTAACATGCAATATTGCCTTATCTCTGGTACATTTCTGATATTATGGTTATTATCCATCATATTTCTCCAGATCGAGGCAATGACAACTGGTTGATCAAATACGAACCTGGTGCAACTACAAAAGATGAAAGAGAGGTCGGTAACAATTCCAGGATGGGATTTTGTTTGCTGTAAAAATATTGCAACAAATGCAGTCTCATTAAAACCAGATAGAAAGTAACACACACAACTTCCATAAACTAAACCAATCAAGGGCCTTCATGATTTTCTAACCTCATCACTGATTGGCTTGAAAGAAATTTCATGAGTACTCAGATAGAAAATCAACAAGGTATGAGTGTCGAGGTATGAGTGTCTTGTTAGATCTGATTTTAATGAGATTGCAACAAATGCACCCTTGGCACAGGATTAGGTAGCACCAACAAAACACTCTGCATCATGAATTAAATTAAGTTATTATTTTCATTGACTTGAACATGAAATATCACATCATGTTAAATATTGAAGGAGAACTGGATATGGATATACAACTTCTTTATTGCAGGAGTGCGATGTTCAGTGCAGATGCTAACACATTTATCATCATCATTTATTTGATAATAGTGTCAGCATCTACATTGTAAAGTCTCACTCCTGCATTAAAGAAGTTGTATATCCATAGAACTATTTCTCCTTCATCTAACCAACTTCAAAATTTAAAGAAGTCATGTTAAATATTATTGTGGCTGAGCTCTTAACTTCTAAAAAGGAGATTTTCAGTAACTTGAACATTTTTGTCACTTTCATTTTTGTGTACCGTATATGATATCCATTCATTTTGTATCTCCAGGAGAGTGAGTGGAGTCTAGTAGAGAACCCAGCCATCAACATAGCAGCTATAGACAACGGGTTGGCCTTCCCTTACAAACACCCAGACGAGTGGAGGGCTTGTGAGTTGAAGCTTCAATCATATTATATAACGAGCACTGAAATAAACTGTCTATCAAGCAGTGAGGGTATATGATATTTTCACTGTGACCAGTAACTGATATGATATATCACTACTCAAAGATTAAAGTTCAAGAGTTTGACGTCATAAAACAATGGTCTGACGTATTGACGGGCTGTTTCTAGCGGCCACCCAATGTGAAAACAACCCTATTGTGGCGTAATTTAAAGGATTACATGAATAATGAATGAATATCTATCAATTCTTCTTGGCAAATCTCATGTTGTGAAAATATAAACTTTCTACCTCACTTGATGAGATAAACATGGTTTTAGTCAAGAAAATACAGATACCTTCTATATATTCCTTGAAATTGCGCATATACAAGTGTATATCATGTTTCATGGGACAGTATGGAAATTTTGGTATTTCTAGTGAATCATGTTAATACTTTATTTGTTGAACTTATTGATGTCCAAGCATTCTTAGTGGCCAGTTTACAAAGCGTTTGTTAGCAAAGGAAATATTCTGGTACAAATAGATAAATACATTGGGCTGGTAACTTTTTGAGAAATTTTCTTTATTTTACCATTTAACTTGACAAAAGAACACTTTTGGTCTGGCTACTTTTCTATGTAGCAGGGATTTATACTGTCATCAATATTACTATAAGTAAACATATAAAATCAATATCAAAGATGTATAATGACTCCGTTGTATTTGAAATAATATCATATGTGACCATCATATTGTGAACCGATGGTAAATATCTTTATATTGATGCAACATTCTTCTACTGCCAACTCTATACAGGAAATTGGGTTACATTTTTAGAAGGGCATGAGTCATGTATGCTAGATTCACATTATAGTCCAGCAATAAAATTAGTGTAACAGCTGCTGCTTCTCTTCAGTGTTGTTTTTCAAACCTCGTAATTGATGTTCACCACTCTAATATTATTTTCAGTGGTATTTATACAAAGCTTTCTAAGTTGAATTTTTACAATTTCTCAATTTACCTTGATGCTAATCATTAGGTATTGTAGTTCAAAATGGTGTCATTGTTCCAAGACATGAAAATACATTATCACCTATTTGCTCTAGAGAATTAATTTTGATCTTGCTCTAAATATGACATTTTGCATGTAAATTCTTCAAAGAATGTGCTGTTATTGTATAAACTTACACTCTGTTCCAATGCAATGATCATACATGTGAGCAATTTGGGCCTTATACAAATGGACATACGAGTTTGATAATCATTTATCTCACTGAAATATTTCATCATACTAGATCCGTATCATTGGGCGTGGCTGCCTCAAGCGAAGGTTCCGTTCTCCCAGGACATCAAAGATCTTGTGTTACCCCAGCTGTCCGACATGAACTTTGTCCAGGATCTCTGTGATGACCTCTATGAACTCTTTCAGGTAAGGGGAGATAACTCTAATCAGCAGTCATCATTGATTCACCATAAATATATATTTGTTTGATATATTTTGCCATAGTTATGGATTATATTGAATAAGAGCCTAGCCAACCAATCTTCTTATGGAATGATTTAATACAGCTTGAAGACCACTTTGATAGAATTTTGTTTGTTTCAAGTATTTGACCACAAATACTAAACTATTTATTATGCAACATAAGAATGTTCCATGAAAATTAATGGCATCTTATGATAGAATAAAGGTTGCCTTTTAGCTATTTATTTACTCACACTTGTTTATTTCCAGACTGACCAAGGTTTTGATAAGAGTACGTTCGAGAGGCAAATGTCTGTGATGAGGGGTCAGGTGAGTTATCTCCCTTTCATCTGTACAATTCTGTTTAACATCAAGCGTCTGAGCACCTTCAGCTACTTCCAGTTAGTGTTTAAAGACCACTGCAGGTTTCATGTGACAATGTACAACTATGTGTCAAGTTGAAAACATGATGTACAACATTGTATCAAATTGAAAACATGATGTAAAACATTGTATCAAGCTGACAACATAATGTATGACATTGTATCAAGAGATTGTATCAAGTTCAAACATAATGTACAACTATGTGTCAAGTTGAAAACATAATGTAAAACATTGTATCAAGTTGAAAACATGATGTAAAACATTGTATCAAGTTGACAACATAATGTATGACATTGTGTCAAGTTGACAACATAATGTATGACATTGTATCAAGTTGACAACATAATGTATGACATTGTATCAAGTTGAAAACATAATGTATGAGATTGTATCAAGTTCAAACATAATGGACAACTTTGTGTCAAGTTGAAAACATAATTCATGCCATTCGGTAAGGTTGTTATATCATTATAATAATTTTCCCTAACTAAGAGCCTTGTCCCATCGTGTTCATCATAATCATAATCATGATCTTACATCACAGATCCTGAACCTGACCCAAGCACTGAAGGACGGGAAGAGTCCGGTGCAGTTGGTGCAGATGCCGGTGGTCACGGTGGAGCGGAACCGTCTCGGTCTCAGTCGGACACGTCTTGACAGCGATACCTTCACGCAGAGCTTCGCACACAGAGCACCGTTCTTCTCCTGGTGTTGATGTGGTGCCCACTAGGAAAGATTACATGTAATAAGTAATAAGTAATGGACTTGCAGAATGTAACCTTTGAGGACAGAGACAATTGTGCTGAGTTATGACACCTACGAATGGATACTATAATAAGTAATGAACTGGCAGTTTAAGATCCTTGAGGACAAAGTTCCTTGCAACACCCACCTTGGATGAGGTGCTGATGTTGTTAAATAGAAATGATTATATATATCATAAGTAATAAATAAAACGACTTGCAGAGTTTAAAGGGGCAGTAGCACGTTTTTTCGCTGAAATATGTCGATGAAATGTATTAGAAAAATAATGTCACTAATAGTAAAACATCGTTCCCACTTCGGAAAATCAAGTTAAAAAATGAGTGTACATGGTTCCGTAAAGCCATGGGAATCGTTTTCGTCATTCGAAATAATAAAATGTGTTCATACGCAACACCGTTATTACCACTACGGATAATTGGTTTGTGTAATAAGATATTTTACCCTCTAAAGAAAATATAAATGTCATAAACTAACTTTACAAATGAGAAATTTGAAAAAACAAAATTTGCAAAAAACGTGCTACTGCCCCTTTAAAGTCCTTGAGGACATAGTTTCACACATCAGCCATCTTCGTTTTGGTGCTGATGTCTTAATTGAACCTAAGAATTATTACATATAATAAGTATAAGGTAATAGGTTATAATCTTGCAGAGTCTAAAATCTAGGAGTGAATACATAAATGCATTATAAGTAATAAATCATAACATTTTTGTAGACATGTAGAAATATTTACAGGAACGTATCAATTTCAAGCTTCAATTGTTCGGTAGCTACTGTGGAAGTATTGGGTGCAAAATCCATCCTTGATACATTGCATTTAATGATTGAACTTTTTTCCATAACTTTTCTAACTTATCAAGAAAGATGGACAAAATATGTCTATCTTTGACCCAATAATTATGTCTCACCCGAGTACTTGACACTTCTGCTGTCTTTGACCTATTTACAATTTGTGAACTGTTTCCGTTCTGGGATGTTGTCCTCATTAATATAAGAGCCAAGTGGCGGCTTATTTATCTTACATCTATTCTCTCGATAAACCTGTATTTAAAGAACAAGGGATGTCATTGAAGACACGGATACATCAGCAGAGAATTAGGATGTTAAACTGCCTTGAGGGATCACGTCCATGTTATCCAAATGACTCGTCTAAGCTTTGTCCTGCTGTCAAGTAAGGATATTTTGTGTAAGGATGGAATAACTTGTAAATACTAGATGTGTTATAAGTGTATGTTGAATAAGTAACATTCCTTTATTTCTTTGGATGCTATATATTTTTTTAATGTCAAGAACTTTTTGACATGGGTGTTCATATAGATTCAGTCACAAAATACTGTATCTCAACTGAGAGAATTATTCCGACCATCGCCTGTGTGTCATGATTCTGTACTGACATAATATTCTGATGCATTTGAATTTTAAAAAATTAGATTTACTGATAAGGCGAAAACAAATAATTTTGTTGTTTTGCGGAATCTGCTACCATGATTTTGACAAATAAGGGGAAAAATCACAAATCAGAATCTCTTCCCATGTTACCAAATTTATTGATGAATTAAAAAAAAGATATTTTGTATCATTTCTGTGTCAGTTTGCTTACTGGAAACTTTGAGACAACTTTTCATTTACACTAGAAAAAAAACTACTTTTAAAAAAGTATCCCCAAATGAGTAAAACAACTAATTATTTGTTTCTGACCCTTATGTTGCTCTCCATTTTCTTCTTGTGTATTTGCTCAGAGTGTCTCTTTAATATTTAGAAATTTATTTTTCAACTTCTTGCTTCTTCAGTGCCAAAGAAAGACTATTATTTAGTATCTTGTTTTAAAAATTTCTGATTACGTTTGGTTGTGTCTCTATTTTCATATTGAGTTTTTCATCAGATTATTTTTTGGCTTTAGATGACCAAGTTGTTTGTGGTTTGTGGTAAGAAATGTGATTTAGTATTTTAAACTTTAGATGCCAAATACACTGTCCCTGAACAGGGTTATTTTCATAAAGTTCATACATTCTTGCTCATTGACTTTTGCTTTATATATTTTGCTAATGTTCTACTATTAGTTGATAATTGTCTACTTTTATTCCATGATGTACATATTTTGTTATTCAAAGCCAATAATGTGCAATCAATTATGAATATGAATAATTTTTAATCTACATGTGATGAGCCTGCGATGCTGAATGATGATGCTGTATGTATATGGTGTGTGTTTGTTGGCATATTTGACAAGTCTACTTACAAGAAAACCAAATTAAAGTGGCTGAATTAAAATTCTTCATCTTACTTTCCCAGGATAATTAAAAAATGTTGTAACAAAATATTTTGGAATAAAAAGATTGATCTGAAAGAATTCGATTTTTTAAGAAGAAATTTATTTTGTCCCAAATTATAGGCAATATGTTTCTTAGATATTCATTTTTGTAAAAAAAATCCACCTTTTTTTTATGAATGAAGGCAAATGTGAAATGGAAATTTTATAATCAAGTCCCAAATCCTGCTTATTTGGCAGTGTGTGTGTGAAATAAGCTTGAAAAGTGGCTAGCCCAAAAGTGTTATTTTGTCCATTTATATCGCAAGAAAATTTAAGAAAACCTCAAGAAGCTGCCTACCCAGACGAAATATTTTGGCTGCTGTACTGGGCTTATTTCACACATTGCCTTTGGACTTTCATTTTGCTTTAAAGTGATGTTATTTATTATATGTGTTTGGACTTTATTGTGAAAAGACATATACAACTCCATTTGTTAGTTTCATTCATAATCATGAAGCTGTTAATATGATATTTTGACAATTCATGTAAAGGAGGTAACTCATGTTGATCAGAATGTAGTGTACCATGAAAATAATTCATTTTTATCTATGGCCTTCAAAGTATCTATTGAATAATTTCTCAAGTATTTTTTCTCAGTCATTATTAGAAGAGTGATAATTGTTTTCCAACTGACATAATTTTCCTACATGTCTTTCAGAGCCTGTTGTGCGTTGACGTCCCAACTTTTGTTGTATTTGTGGGAGTGTTTGCAAAATTGCAGATGAGCACAATGATGTATGATAGTGTTAGCAAAACAGACAGATGAGAAAATCGGCTTAAATTACTTTTGAACATTAAAAAAAATCACCTTCAAAAACAGGCACAAAATTGGTAAATTTTATTTTAGAATGGCTTAGCAGTGACGGATTCATTATATGCAGTTCAGTATTTATTTCATATTGCAAAATTTAAAAAATAATGATGGTGATTACAGAACAAAAGATGATCTGTTTCAAATATGTTACGAGAGTATGTGATTATTGATATAATTTTATAACTTTAGCATGGCACTGATAAGAGAACTGTATTTGCTTTAGACTTTAGATGAATTGATATCATTCTGTATGTACCTGGAATTGTAAGTTTTATTATCCACTAATTCTATTCTAATCATCATCCTTCTTCTTAACTAACATTTTTTTAAAAATTAAAACAAATTCATTGTCATCATTACTCATTGTATAAACCTTGAATATGTTTCTTTATATCATATATTTATTCTTTTTTATGAATGACCTTATTTTGACCCCAAAAACAAAAACAATTGAATGATGAATGACTGTTGCGAATTAATTCTGAATTTTTCATTAATTTCTAAGCATTGAGTTAGTCAGCAGTAACCATATTGTTCTCACAAGACATAACTCGTGCTAGTCTATCACTGGCTAATTTAAGCCTCACTGCATTTCAGTACTTTTTCACCAGCAATGAAATACAGCAAGGCTAAAGTCACCCAGTGATTGAGACAGCCTCGGGTGCTGGGGAAGATGAGTAAAAAGATTAAATCAGTATTTGTTTATAAATGGGTGGGATAAGTTTGACCAACCCATATTTATTATGTCTCCTAACATTGTATTTGAGCAGGGCAAATGTTAAATGTTAATGGCATTTCTCAAGGCTATTATCTATCGGTCAGCTTATTGGATATTTAACAGTACAAATGCTTCTCTGTTAATCCCTCCCTTGAAACATGAATGCTGCCTTATATATAGTGTACACGATCATTTCTGAAATATATGTACATGATTTCTTCATATGTATATTTATGTATGTGATGCTTTCACAAATTCGTGTACAGGATGATTTCAGTTGTATACTCAACAAAAAAGTTGAGGACCAACCAGGTTTTAAATTTTGAAGTATCTTAGAGTTAAGAAAATATTTTCTGTGAAGATACACATTTCAGAGTATAAAGGATTAAGCATATATAGTCTGTATGTTCACAATAAAAAAGTTGTTATCCAGAAAATCTTGCTTTACTTATGTAATCTACTTGTATTATATATATATATATATATATATTGTGTTTTATATGTATAATACAAGTAGATTACATAAGAAAAGCACGATTTTCGAGATAACAACTTCTTTATTTGGAACATACATCAGAGTACTTACAGTAATTCTTAAATAAAATGAAGGTGAGTCTCTAATAAAATATCCTGTCTGTCTGTAAATGACTTTTAAACATTGGAAATACCGGTAGTTCTTATTGTGATCCATATAATACTTAGATATTGAATACTGGGGTGGTCCTTGATTTTCAATGTTGAGTATACATTGATATAAATGTCTGTGTGTGTCCAGTGATTGTTACTGATTGTTTTAGCATTCCATATTCATGTATCATGGAATAAAACTTGTAAATAAGAGCAGCCTGTGTATATATTCATGATTAATATTAAATGTCTTCCCCATGATTGCCCTTTATTTTTTTCTTGAGCAAAGGCGTTAAAGGAGAAGTAGCAAATTTTTTTGCATGTTATTTTTTCTCCATATGAACCATATACATAGAAAACAGTTATCCGCATAGGAAGGTAAATGGTGCAACTGTAAAGCGACAATTAAGTGGAACTCTTCAGTGTGAGAGGTAGATTTAAAGATCTCATGCAATTTTGAGAATTCAGACAGAAAGATGGTTGACCATTCTATCATTGTACAATATTTAAAACTCTACCCTGAATGTTAAGGTATTGCTACATCAGTCAGATCACTTGAACTACCTTCGAGTGGCCATTTTATTGTGAACACCACTCAATTGGAAATTATTTAGCCATTTTTAACACTTTTGAGCTCATCAGGCCTGAAAGGAGACCTTTTCAGCGTGCGTAAATACTTCAATGGTTAGGTATACTGGAAGAAGAAGGCAAGATTGGATAATGGCATGGGCCGTTGTCGGGCGTCGTCCTTCGTCCGTAAACTTTTCACATTTTCGACTTCTCCTCCAGAAACGTTGCACCCCCAAAGATGAAATTTTGTGTGGAGGTACCTTTGCACCAAGGGGATCAAAGTTTGTTCATTTTGACCTCAAAATGAACAAACTTTGATCCCTAGGTCTACATCTTTGTTATGTAAAGTTTTAAATTTGTTCATTTCAACTTGACCCCCTTCAAATATGGGAGTGGCAGGTTGTGTTAAACACAAACCATAAATTTCACTAGGAACTAGTAATTCTAGGACGCTCAGTTTTGAGGATATCATCTTCCTATGATGAGGACTAAGGCTTGTAAGTTTCCTTGTTTTACTCCTAAGAATCAATATTTTAAGCTATTATAACATTCGGGGAAGAGAAAGGCTCTGGTAGAGTAGTCTATAAAAATAACTGGATATTACTGCCAACTTAAAAGTATTATTATGCAGGCTTATGAACATTCTCTTCCCACAGAGGTAACTCCCTTCAGATTATCCATCATAACCTCTGTTATATACTGGACAACATAAGTTAGAGATATTGGAATCCTTATGATCGATGTCAAATCAGTGTGTCAATGAATATATAGATCATTATTCATATTTTTAAAATGTAGATATATACCTAGGCCCTCACTATTCTAATGCAAGTGATATGTACTGTAGAATAGAGTTTTGGACGATAATCAGTTATAGCCTCTATCAGGCTGCAGTGATAAATAACATTTATCGTTATATCATAAGATCGCCGCTAATGGCTGCAATACTGCCGAAGTTAAACAGTAACTCACTCACTCACTCACTCACATAAGACCGATAAGAAAAATGTCCATAAATGTATACAAGATTGCCTTTTTGCATGAAAGTGTTTTCAATGAGTAGAATAAGATATTAGATCTATTTTGATTCATAATCCCGAATGTCAATGTCACGTAACCCAATTTGGGCCCCCATTCCTTTTAGGGCCTCTTCTCTTCTTTCTAGTTGGGAGTTACTTCCCTTTGTTTTGGTTGAAGTTTTAATGGCGACGACACGTCTGTCACTCGGCTCCGGCCGCACTAAAATAGGACTAAACACACCACCATAAAGTACGTATTCCTTTCTTTTATGTAATGGAAATATAATTATGATGTTTAAGAGTATTTCTATCAGGCTTTTGGTGTAAAATTATTCCATTATTATTCATTAATTCCCTGTTTGGATTTTCCCGCCTGAATTTGACTAAGCAAGGCGTTTGTCATGAATTCATACATATTCATATTTTAGGCATATTTCCTGTAACTATTTACCTCTATTTCATATCCATTTGTTTCCCTACTTATCTGTTATTGCATTTATTGGATGTAGGTGCTTATCAATTTCATGTGTGATCATATCAGTGCCTGTCCATTGTCACTGTTTACCTTTTACGTACGCTTCTATCACTATCAGTAATTCTATATGTCAGGCTCATTCAATGGTATTTCAGTATTCTGTATTATCTCCCTCTATATTATTAATGGTGCTAATTAAGCTTATTTTGACCTCTGTCCATTGCAGATCTTCACCGTGAATTTTTGTATGGTTGAGCGCTATACAATAAAGTGAAGATTTTATGAACCATGGCGACCCAATCATCAGATGTACCAGAAATCAAATCACAGAAATCAGGCCACGCATCAGAAACAAAATCCCAAACATCAGGACAGGTATTGAACAATTCAAAACAGGTAACAGACGAAAACACACATCAGGCATCAGGCACAAAATCAGAAAAGGCATTAGAGACAAAATCTATCATGTCAAGAAAATCAGAGATTATACTGAAAATCAATGAAGATAAAGCTTCCACTAGATCTTCAAATATTTCAAGAAAGAGAGCTCATGCTGAAAAGGTTAAGATAGAACTGGAGTATGCCAGGAAACAAATTGACATTGAATTAAGGAAAAAGGAAATGATATCACGTAGGAAAGAAATAGAGGCTCAAGAATACATTAGAATGGCTAAGATGGAAGCTGAAGCAGAACTCTTAGAACATGAGAAGCGTGTAGCTATGGCGGAAACGGAAGTCCTCGTCCTCGAGTCATCAGAACGCTGTAGTCAACCTCCATTACTCTTACCCATGGAAGATCCCATCATCAGGACACGGCACTATATCGACTCGCTTCAAGATCACCCAACCGTGCCGAAGGAAAAGTACACCATACCTCCAGACAGAAACAACAACCAAGCCGTCAATGCAGAGAAAGTGAACCCACCTCAACTAAATGTCAACGCAACCCCATACCAACCTCAAGACCATTCAGTATTCACTACATACTTATTGAGAAGAGACCTGCTCCTATCAAGACTTTCTAGCTTCAGCGACAGACCAGAAGATTACTCGCTCTGGAAGGCAAGCTTTCTCAGAGTCATCGAGGAATTAGGGGGCACACATCAAGACCAAATAGACTTACTCATGAAGTGGCTTGGTCCAGACTCCAAGTTACAGGATACAAACATCAGAAAGGCAAACATTGATGACCTTGGAAAGTGTGTGAGAGAAATATGGCAAAGACTTGACGATCGTTACGGCTCCCCCGAGCAAGTTGAAGAAATAATCAGAAACAAGGTGAAAAACTTTCCTAATCTTACCCCTAAAGACAACAAACAACTCTACATGTTAGCAGACTTGACATCAGAAATAGAAGCAATGATGACCAGCAACATGTATGGTCAGTCATTCTCACATTTCAACTCATCAGGAGGCATGAAACAGATCATTCAGAAGCTCCCCTACAATCTTCAGGAAAGATGGTCGAACCTAGCTTTCAGGCACAAGGAGGAACACCATGGACTATATCCCCCATTTCACCTGTTGACCAAATTTATCAGAGACATCAGCAAACAGCGGAATGACCCTAGTCTTCAGTACAGAGAATTGCCAATGAACAACTCATCACATTCAAGGCCTACTAGCAGTAGCCACATCAGAACAAGAATGACTGACGTTCAGACACCGAACAACCACAGCGATATGCCTTCAGCGGTCTGCAACCACACCGAGAACAACATCCCTTCACGATGTCCCATGCACGGAAGTAGGCACAACTTAAATGAGTGCTTCGGATTTCAAGCCTTAAACTATGAAGAGAGAATAAACTTCTTGAGATCTGTTGGTTACTGCTTCCGATGTTGTCAAAGCAAGCACTTGTCATCCGAATGTAAAGAACTGATACGATGTTCAAGATGTAACAGCACCAGACATCCATCAGCACTACACGTCGATGGATATTCAGGAGACAGAAACAAATCAGTTGCAAGTAGAGTAATCCAAGGCGGGGAGTACTCTGGTAAAACATATGACAGGTCAACAGGAAACAAAGTTCAAACATCTAGCAACAACCCTAAAAATAAAGATGCTCAAACCAGTAAATTCTCTACAAAGGAAGCTTCAGGTATCACATCAAAGTGTACACAAATCTGTCGAGATTCTTTCAATGGTAAATCATGTGCTAAGAACATTCTCGCACTAGTCTACCCGAAAGGAGAGAAGGAGAAGGCCATACGAACCTACTTATGCCTAGACGATCAGAGCAATGCGTCACTATGTGCCCCAGGGTTTTGCGATTCCTTTGATATAGATGGGGAATCATACCCCTACACATTGTCATCCTGTAACGGGACCCAAGAAACATTTGGAAGAAGAGCCAGCGGATTCATCGTCGAGTCACTGGACTCTTCAGCACGCTACGAACTCCCTACACTTATCGAATGTCCGATTCCTGAGAATACAGAAGAAATTCCGACACCCGAGGTAGCAATGAATCATCCACATCTTCACGACATAGCAGAAAAGGTACCACCCATTGAGACGAATGCCCGCATTCAAATCCTAATAGGCAGGGACCTTCCAGAACTACATCATGTCCAGGCTCAACTTACAGGTCCAAGGGGATCTCCATACGCCCAAAGACTTCCACTAGGATGGGTTATCGTTGGAGAAGCTTGCCTTGGAAGACTACACCCTCCTTCAACAGTGAATGTTAACAAACTTTTCACCTTGTCTAACGGAAGATCCTCACTCTTTGCGCCATGTCACAACAACATAGGGATAAAGGAGACATCAGGATTGGAATCCACCGAGAAAGAAGACAGTATCTTCACGATTACTACGCGTGACAATGAATCCGGACACTCCGAAGAAGATCGCACCTTTCTTCAACTTATGGCATCAGATATGAATCAGAACCCTCAAGGATCCTGGGAAGCACCTCTTCCATTCAAGAAAAAGAGACCAATCTTACCTGACAACAGGACGCAAGCATTTCAACGAGCTCAAATCTTGCACAAGAGTCTACGGAAGAAAGAAGAAAAAAGAAAGCATTTTTTTGAATTCATGGAAAAGCTCTTAAGAAATAAACACGCAGAAATAGCTCCACCCCTGAAGCAACAAGAAGAACATTGGTACTTACCAATATTTGGAGTCTACCATCCCCAGAAGCCTAACCAGCTAAGGGCAGTTTTTAACTCATCAGCAAACTTTCAAGGCATCTCCCTCAACAATGTCTTGATGCAAGGACCAGATCTCACCAACTCCTTACTCGGAATCCTATTGAAGTTCAGGAAAGATAAAGTTGGAATTATGGCCGACATTGAACACATGTTTCACTGCTTCGTTGTCAAAGAAGAGGATCGGAATTACTTGAGATTCTTGTGGTACGATCAAAATGATATTGACAGAGAAATAATAGACTATCGCATGAAGGTACATTGCTTTGGCAACAAGCCATCACCTGCAGTAGCTACCTACGGATTGAGAAAGGCTGCCGAAAAGGGTGAAGGAGAATTTGGAACGGACAGCAGACAGTTTGTTAACAATAACTTTTATATTGATGATGCTGTAGGATCCTTTGCAAACTCAGACCAGGCAATCAGTATCATAAAGAGAACACAAGCATCCCTGAAAGAAAACGGGAACATCAGGCTGCACAAGATAGTATCCAACTACCCCGAGGTAATGAAAGCTTTCCCTGTTGAAGATCTTGGGAAAAATCTCAAGGACTTGAATCTTGACGCAGACGCGCTACCGCTTCAGCGTACTCTCGGCATGATCTGGGACACTCAGCTTGATACATTCAAATTCACCTTTGAGAAGGGCCCTAAACCTTGCACAAGACGCGGAGTCCTATCTACAGTCAACAGCATCTATGACCCACTTGGATTGCTGGCTCCTGTCCTCATCAGTGGAAGGCTCATCCTCCGGGAAATTACCTCCCTTGGTATACCATGGGACGACAAACTACCAAAAGAACTATGTGACCAGTGGACCTCATGGAAGGATTCCTTGACCGCACTAGATAACATTCACATTCCTAGGATGTACATCCCCGGAACGACAAATCCCTTTCAAGATGCTCAGAAAGAACTTCATATCTACATGGACGCCTCACAGAAGGTGATATCTGCAGCTGCATACCTGAAGGTAGACAACAAGTTTGGATTCATTATGGGAAAGGCAAAAGTTGCACCTACAAACGGACACACTATTCCCAGACTGGAACTGTGTGCAGCTGTCCTAGCGATCAACATCTCACTCCAGGTTTCTAAACATCTAGATCTCCCGACAGAGGAAACAACTTATCACTCTGACAGCCAGATTGTCCTAGGGTACATCTCTAACAATACCCGCAGATTCACGGTTTACGTCACAAATCGAGTAGAGCACATCAGAAAGTATTCTCATCCTAGACAATGGAAGTATGTGAGTACTACTGACAACCCAGCAGATCAGGCCACCAGACCCATATCAGCTGAAAACATTTCAGAAAGTACTTGGCTCTTAGGACCTAAGAACACGGTCACCGATATTGACCAACTCACTGAAGAAGCAACAACCCTCAAAGAGGAGGACCATCCCATCAGCTCTAAGAAGGCAGTACATGACACAGGCTTAGGAACTCAGCGATTTGAAAGATTTTCCAGCTGGAAAAGTCTTGTGAGAGGCATCAGTTCTTTGAAAGAGTTCTTAGTCAGACTAGATGGAGGAAATGCAGGCTACAACCACAAGCATGTTACAGCTGAAAACCTCATCATCCAGGAGGTACAAAAGGAAATCTATGTCAAGGAGATACAGTCGCTGAAATCAGAATCAACTATTCACAAGGACAGCCCTATTGCCTCTCTGAATCCCATCATAGACAATGACGGTTTGCTTCGTGTTGGAGGACGTCTACGCCACGCAGATATTAGAGACATCGAAAAACACCCTCTGATAAACCCAGGTAGACACCACCTAGCACTTCTACTTGTTAGGCACCACCATGAACAGTCTCAACACCAGGGCCGACACATTACGGAAGGAGCTTTGAGATCAGCAGGTTTGTGGATTGTCGGTTGCCGCCGGTTGATCAATAGTGTACTACACAAGTGCATTCGATGTCGGAAGGCACGCGGATCAACTTCTGTCCAAAAGATGGCTGACTTGCCACAAGACAGACTTACTCCTTCACCCCCATTCTCATATGTAGGTGTGGACACTTTTGGACCGTGGGAAGTGATATCGAGACGCACAAGGGGAGGAGTATCCAACTCCAAGAGATGGGCTTTGCTTTTCACCTGCTTAGTCACAAGAGCCATTCATATTGAGGTCATTGAGGAGTTATCATCATCTTCATTCGTCAACGCTCTCCGCCGATTCATAGCTTTGAGAGGCAACGTTATCCAATTTAGGTCAGACAGAGGCACAAACTTCATAGGCGCAACAGACATCCTGAACACCAACGTAATAAACGTAGAAGAGCAGCCAATCAAGGGAACCTTAGAAAACAACAAAATCAGATGGGTTTTCAACCCCCCTCACTCGCCACACATGGGAGGCGTGTGGGAAAGAATGGTCGGAACTGTCAAAAGGATATTAAGGAATATGATGGAGGATATCTCTCCTAAGAAGTTCTCCCATGAAGTGTTAACCACATTCTTAGCCGAAGTTTGTGGCATTGTCAATGCACGCCCTATCTGTGCTGTATCTTCTGATCCAGAGGAGCCAACCATCCTTAGCCCCTCCACACTTTTGACAATGAAAGTCAACCATACTCAACCATCATTGAACTGTGACGGCGACATTCGAGGTTTGTACTTGAAGCAGTGGAGACAAGTTCAGGCTCTAGCAGACACCTTCTGGGCTCGCTTCAAGAGAGAATATCTACCTACCCTACAGAAAAGAAGCAAGTGGGTAAACGACAGGCCAAACATTAAGGAAGGGGACCTTGTCCTCATCAGAGACAACGCTCAACGTAAGGACTGGGCGCGTCAACAAAGCCATCCCGAGCGGCGATGGCAAGGTGCGAAAAGTGACTGTGAATATAGTACGTGAAGGAACTGTGACAACGTATACCAGACCAGTGACTGACCTTGTGGTGCTGATGCCAGCAGAGTGAGAGGTCTTCAAAACCCCAAAAATTGACTCATTATTCCATAATTCAAATGTTGCGATGCTACTTTTCGCGTTATCAGTTGCATGTTAAATTTTAGGTGTAGATAAGGACTTCCATTCGCACCAAAGTTTATATATTGTTAGGTTCAAGTTGTAGCAATGTTCTTTTTCATGTCTTTCGGTAATATATCTGAAGATACATTAGGCGGGGAGTGTCACGTAACCCAATTTGGGCCCCCATTCCTTTTAGGGCCTCTTCTCTTCTTTCTAGTTGGGAGTTACTTCCCTTTGTTTTGGTTGAAGTTTTAATGGCGACGACACGTCTGTCACTCGGCTCCGGACGCACTAAAATAGGACTAAACACACCACCATAAAGTACGTATTCCTTTCTTTTATGTAATGGAAATATAATTATGATGTTTAAGAGTATTTCTATCAGGCTTTTGGTGTAAAATTATTCCATTATTATTCATTAATTCCCTGTTTGGATTTTCCCGCCTGAATTTGACTAAGCAAGGCGTTTGTCATGAATTCATACATATTCATATTTTAGGCATATTTCCTGTAACTATTTACCTCTATTTCATATCCATTTGTTTCCCTACTTATCTGTTATTGCATTTATTGGATGTAGGTGCTTATCAATTTCATGTGTGATCATATCAGTGCCTGTCCATTGTCACTGTTTACCTTTTACGTACGCTTCTATCACTATCAGTAATTCTATATGTCAGGCTCATTCAATGGTATTTCAGTATTCTGTATTATCTCCCTCTATATTATTAATGGTGCTAATTAAGCTTATTTTGACCTCTGTCCATTGCAGATCTTCACCGTGAATTTTTGTATGGTTGAGCGCTATACAATAAAGTCAACTTTGAAAATATAACTAAGGTGCGGACTTCGATTGTAATCTAACTCCGTGATGAAGTTCATCCACATCCTCATCTACCAGTGCCTATCGGACCGTATTATATCTATTCTTATTTCCTATTTAATATGTCCCTTGTTTTAATATACAAAAGTCACATGACAAAATGTATAAACCTAATCCATTACAACAAAACATACCACGGACTTAAATTTAATTTAAGTCCGTGAACATTCCTAAATGTGGTCATGTATATCCTCAACAAAGTCGGCCGATCGATCAGTTTCGTCTGCAGGTACGTATGAAGCGTTCGTAAAATACATTATACAGCCTCAGTGCCGATTGAATTTGAAGATTTTTGCAAATATGTTCGTGATTTGCGTCGTGTCGAAAAGAATTGAAAGTAAATTGTTAAGTTTGCTTCAATATTTGTATGTAATTGAATATTGGTTCGAAATTTTGCTGCTAAGTTAATGTACCCGTAACCGAAAACGACTTCATTCATATTCCAGAGTAACGTTTTGAAACTCGATGCAATCAAGGTACGCTGACCGGAGACATGAAAGACGAAAATGCAATTTGGAAAGCTTGTAACACCTCAACAACGAGCTAAAGCTACAAAATAAAAGAGTTTTAAGGTTGTTCGAAAAGTTAATCCCAAGAATCACGCGAGACGGATTAAAACATATTCATAATATCTACACTCATTAAAATACATGTACCTAATTCGAGAATTATTTCTGATAAACGTTTTCTTTTGGCTCTCCTAAGTGAAGGCACATAGTTGGCATTTTCCTGGGACGTCTTTCGTGGAGTTGGATTTGAACCTAATATCGGTTTTTAGTAATTAACTTATTTCGTGCAAATGTTAAGCAGCACATGTCACACCTTTTGTACGTGCATTCCCTGCACCCTGGGCCTTTCAATACAGATGAACATGCATCACTTTGGAAAAAGATGCCACTGATACAGAGCTATCGGCATGCTGGGACAGGCGCTTTAGAGGTAGCCGCCAAACACTTCGTTGTCCACCGTTGCTCATCTCGGACAGCGTTTCCTCACAACTGCACGAGCTACAGATCGACCCGACCTGATGCGCAACCTGGTACCACCGTTGCTCAAGATCGTAACATCCGGCTACTTGCGCAACACTCAGGTTCCAGTCAGCTGCTGCAAGAGAAACTATCGGAACACGACAACGTCAGATCAGTCCTCCAACAGTGCGAAGGCGCCTTGCTGCTTTTGGGTTACGCTGCCGTCGACCTTACCGAGGTCAGATCCTTTTGCAACGTCATTGACTTTTCAGACAGCAATGGGCCGCAAATCGGGGTTATCTGCACAACACACCATGGCGCAACGTTATCTTCTCGGATGAGTCCCGGTTCAGCCTCAGTTTTCTTGATGGACGTCACCGTACCTACCGCCGTCGACACGACGCTTTTCCTGTAACTGTGTGCAGGAAAGGGGTCGTTTCGGGGGAAGGGTCATCATGGTTTGGGGTGCTGTCAACGTCAACTTCCGGTTCCAGTTGGTGGCGGTAATGGTCAAAGGCACTCCAATGCTCATCGATTCGTTGTTGTTTCAACACTTCCTTCGTCCCGGTGTTGATTCCAATGCTGGATCTACATGGCGTCTACACTCTACCCTATACATAGGATGTATCCTAATGAACTATTTGACCTAGGAACTGAAGTTTTCCAGCAATACAAGCCCCTGTGTCTTTATATAGTCTTTACGCCCGAATAAAATAATAATTTTATGTTCCCGGGAGCCAAAGTTTTCGGATGATTACATCTTAAAGAGGTTTAATTAAATGACAGTCACATGAATGGAAGCAATTAACTTTTGTATCAAATTCGTGCGTTTATATACATGTAGTGTAAAAAACAGATGGAAACTATTACTGTATCCTTGATGTTTCATTGGTCTGTCAAACTCTCACTAAATCAGACGTATGTTCTTTATTACATCAATCCTATTATCATCGTTAGTTTTACGACAAAGTTAAGCCTTACTATATTTATTACTTCAAATGACAACACCTGATGATATATTGAATCCATTTCGTAACTCATCTTGTAAAGCGTGTAGGATGGCAGTTACAAATCGTAGTGATCGTAAGAGTTCGTGAGGCATCTTTATTATCTTGGCAAAATAGAAAAAACGTTTGGTATGTTGCCAAGATGTTACCGATTTATTTAAGAGAACGTAGCATTTCGTAGTGTCGGCTTTTTTTATGTGTTTCACTGCTAATTGCCCTTCAAGGACTTCTTTAATCTTCAAGGTCATTTCAGAATCAAAGTGAAGTTCTCTTGTACATCCTTTGAGAATGGTAAGATAATTCGCATATTTGGGTTGCAGTTTCTGTGACTCGAGATCGAATTGTTGAGCTCCCATCAGGCATTGCTTCAGTTGTGTCTTCGTTCAAGTTCAGGAGACGTACATTCATCCAGTTCTGTATGTCTATACATGAAAGGAATGTCCCCAGTGTGGCATTACCTGTGCTCTCTTGTTGATTGGAACCAATACATGCAGTGGAGAGTTTTATTCATCGCTATATTTATTTACCGCTACTATCTTCACAGCACCACGCGTACTCAAACTTGACTTGATATGTTGGTTGTTGACAAAATCCATCCACTAGTTCTTGTGCTTAACCCCTATGCTGCCATTGTATCCATCTGCCAGGGGTAAACTAGTTTGGGCGGAAAGGTACTCGATGTGTCGTATGTTGCTTCTTCCACAGAACCGGTACAAAAATAACGCATGATTCAGATATAGTTCACGTTTTATTAAACGCAATAAATAATGCTTGCCTGTTCAAAGTGTTGTAAATTAAGTTAGAAAAGATTGATTTTAATGAGGAATAGTCGATGACTAAATAAATGTAATATGATAGTGAATAAGCAGACACAAATGCTTACAGACGTAGATGTGTAAATAGTATAGAGTTTGTATATATACATTTGTAGTATCAAAATATACACAGACTAATTTCCTTTAAAAAGGCATAATTCAAATACACGGATTTCTCAAAACATTTAAATAGGCAAAGAAATTTTACACTCGGCATTATTGCACACTTTATCCTGAAAGATACATCATCGAAAGATCACAAAGTTAACTACACCAACTGACAATCAACTGACATCACAACCAATAAAGTAAACATAAACTACATTTTTATTGAACATATATTAAAACCACAAAACCAAGAAATTTCCTAGAACTACAGACTGTATTACTCTCAGCCTATCAGTTCCTGAAGAAATGTCCGCTACAAACTTATGGGCTCCCGACATCTATCCCCGAATCGTTTGAGACATTCAAATTGCTGTCCACTTTACTGCCCGACTGACACTTTACGGCAGTCGACGCAGACGCAGACCGTAGAGCCGAGGGACTACTTTTTGGCCGCGTCACTTCCTGTCCGGCCGAGGTGTAGGTGTCCTGGTACGTTGTTCTGAATGACATGTTTGTGTCTTTGTCTAACCTGCGATGTTCGGAGACGTGGCGGCAGATCTCGGCCCTTCTCGTTTGCTCTCCTGTAAACGAAATAAATACATTTACTTCAATCTAGACGACTGCATTCTCTGAGCGCCGGGTACCTAATGAGGGCCGAGTGTGGTATATGTTCAAATAAAATACCAATAGTGATCATAACATTCGTTTTCCTCTGATAAGCGCCTATTGTCGTATTGATAGAGTAGATTTGAAGACCCGATGCTTACTAGCGAAGATACGGTAACAACTTTATTCACGTTACACAAACTGCAATTCTCAAATGGCACCGATTAGGAAACTAAACATAAATAACAATATTCTGTAATTGGTAAATGAACTGAGTTCAGAAAATGCTTCTGAACTATCAGTTAACTCCCAAAATCTCACAAACTTGGGGCAAACTGCGAGAAACGAGTTATTTGTAGATTATACCTTAATCTGCTCCGTATCCTGTGTTGAAAACTGGGTCTACATTAGAATTGTTCACAAAAAGAAGCGGTCGTAAAATATATATTTACATTATAATCTATTTACTGTGTTAAAAGTAGCGGGATAATGGTCACCTCGGTAGTGGCTACGTTGCGTCGACTGAAACACCATCTTCTCTTTTGGTGGTTCGTACTCTCTCGCTACTTTCTGAGGGGTGCCGGGCTTGGCGTTTTCCCACGCAGAATAACTCCCCCTGTAAATAGTGGACGCGTCCCCTCTAGAGATACTGCGGGTCATCTTGATGATGTTCTCGCCGGCTCCTTGTGGAACCTTAGGGGAGGCAAGTGGGTTGTTTGGTGGCGGTCTCTTGAAGTCCATCTGGAACAAAGATGAATTCAGATTACAGACGTACTGCCCTGCGGCATTTCTTTCAACTGCTCCATGTCTGTGGGCACCACCGTTATAGCATGAAATGCCTACCAGTTTCGTGAATGTAAGCATCACTGATTACGGTGTTCATTCAGATGTGTTTGAAAGCACTATTCTATGGAGTTGAATTCGTCTACCATAACAGTCAAATGGGTAAACACAGTGTACGTCGCTATTGGTCGTTAAATATAATATTGCTGAAGTCGCCAAGAAAGATAATATGTGTAGACTTAAAACTTAATAATACTTTTGTTTGTTCCTAGAACTACACGATTGTTTACAGAAACAGCAATCTTTAATTGGAATAAACAGATAGTTTATTAGTATATGTGGCCCGGAGACCAATAGTAATGTAAATATATATAATACAATTGCAGCGCTACCATGAAGTAAGACAAAATATCACAATGACAGTGTACATAAACAACATATATAGTTGTTGTTAACCTTAACTCCCATCCTTTAACATTGCGCTAAGGCTACCTTAGTGACTTAGGATCACCTTTGTGCTTTGTGAAAGGGGGCCCAGGTCTGTTGGGGATTATATGGTAAAGTAATAGGGCTAATTTGTACAGTAGTTGTACGTCGTTCGTTGTTAAAAAGGTACTAAACTTTTCTTTTGTTGGGAACTTATATAAATAAAGAGGTAATTATTTACATCTTAAAAATGAATATTGTGGGCATTCCAACAGTACATGATATTCATCCTCTGCGAGGTTACAATAGCTGGATGTGGTAATTTCATTATGTGGCTGTTTAGACAATCTAGCAGCTTAAAGGTGCATCCATTGTGTTTCATAAAATTTTATTTGGCTTTAATACGTTCCAACACACCATATGTGCTGTTTACAATACAAACAAATTCACTTAGCTTGCATATTCATCCCCAATCGCCAAACATATCATACCTACTAGTTTCCAATTAAAATCGAGTAACATCATTATGCATGTGCAGAAACCGAAAGTGCACGTCCTATTTACATGCACAGTAGTTATATGACCTATTGAACATTATCAACCCAAATTGGTTATTTTATCTGGTGTAAATAAGATTCCAAAATTACGTTTGACTCATTGGCGCGCGCCACACGCGGTGCACTGTCCGGTTTTCGATCAGAAATCACTACTTTTACCTTCATATCGTCAATATACTAAGTCGAGTATCATAAAAATGGTTGCTTTCGGTAACAGTTGGTACTTCTCGATAAAATAAGACCATTTATAACGTTTGTCATATTTGACCCCCAACAACACAATGGATGTACCTTTAAAGTTATGTCCACTACACCTAAACATAGTTACAATTCTGCGTAGATGTATAGATGTTAAAGAAGATAAATACAATTCAGGTTGTATGAATGTTTTAAACATAATAACTAATACTACTTGACCAACGAACATCATGGAACCATTCCTACTGGTATATATCTTTACACCTTTGCTTAAACAGTTTTAAAAGGAATCCCTATCTCCAACATCATGCGCGATCAAGACGTGGCCAAAGCTACATTGAAATGATAATTCATGTACAGATGACGACCAATTTGGACTAGCAGAACTACAGTCGTTTGTAGATCTGTCGTCACAAAATTCATTTCACGTGTAGTCCTATCCCCATCTTACATTAAGATACGTCAAAGCAACGATGTTACTATAGGCAATTCAGTATGGCTGCATGGACCCACCATGTACGTGGTGTTGAGCAGCAGTTTGCCCTGGGACGGTCTGTAGTCCGGCTTCTTAGCCCAGGACGGGGTCATCTTGCTGGTCACTGGCCAGGACTTGTAGGTTGCCGACACAGTCGTCTCGTTCGCGAAGGGAACTTCCGCTACCTTGATACTGGCTTCCGGCGGACGGCAACACGTCTCCCGCTTGGCGTGCTTGTGGTGTTTATAGTCCGCCATGAAAGTCGTGACGGCGATAAACGGGGCCTGCTGCTTCTCCTTCTGCTTGTTGCACTTCACCGGACCTTCTGTAGAAGAGTAGAGGGATAACAGTGTAAAGTAGCATGCATGGGATGATTTAATAAACGAGTTAAACACGTGTTGGTTTAGTTAGTGAGATGAAGCTTTGTTTACAGCTGAGTACACCTATATAGTAGCCCTATAAGGCTATATTATAGGTAATGTGATGGGAATTATTTGCTAAAACTTCATGATCCTATTTTATGATTATTATACCATCAAGCAACATCAATGAGAAATTTTCAGAACGATTTTTGTGAAGGGTATATTTTCAATTGTACACTTTCATTGAGAAACGCTTGAAGGTTATCAGATGAAATAGCGGGACGATGCTTGCGAAGATAAGTCGGGGAACTTGACCAACGTGCTGAATCTTGACTAGTTGGATAGATAATGGAGACAAGAATTGATCACGTTATGATACACTCATCTCATGTGTTAAACAAATAATAAAATCAATCATGTGTTTAATGTCGAACAAAATAAGCAAAAGAAGGACTCAAGAAACAGAAATAACTTGATTTTCGGCATGTATTCATTTAGTTATGTGGTTCCAATTTTATCTCCCAAACAAGGCATTTTGGTTGAATCATATGATGATCATCAAAAATTATAAAAACTACTGTTTAAAGAAATAAAAAATAAAAAATACTACTGTTCACCTGAATGCTATAACTTACATAATAAGTGTAAATTTTGACGACGAAACAACTTTGAGGTGTACAACGAAACAGTTTGCTTTCCTGTAACGAATCTACGTGTATTGCGAGTGATTTACAAAAACTGTTTGAAACAAACAGCCGTAAAAATATTTAGCAATGACACTTCAAATATTTTCGAAATCGCGAAATAAGCACTCACGCACAAAAACACAAATACTACATACACAACTTAACCAATCTCATTGATTAACGTAGGATTTTACGTAGCTACGTTGACGAAATGTTAAGAAAGATATGATTTTAATGAGATCGTCTTATAAACCTTTGTAGAAAAAATACTTCACTGAAGCTAAATAAAATCACTTTGGATTTAATTAATTTAGTTTTCGAAGTAGGTCAAAATTTGCCATTCGTTAGCATAATACATCACAGAGTCGATGCAGTCAGTACCCGCTATACTGACATTGTGTCGGAAGGTCGGTAGGTGCATGTACGATCTATCAACACGCGAAGGACTATTATTCACAACGATTTATATAATATAATAATAATATAATAATACTTCATTGTCCGCAATACAATGTACGTGCACTGTACATTGAAAATTCGGTCTGTGCATTTTGCACAACAACATTATTCATCTGATATCAAAAGAAATTAAGTACAACTTTGGTATAAATGAATAATCGAAGCTCACCACATGTCTTCCGTGGGCAGGCGTTCGAATGAAGCGCCTGTATCGTCTTATCTTGACATTTTAGAAACAATAAGACACGCAGACGCAGTATGGCCGAGCAAAACAACTGACAGTAAACGATGACGTCACGACCTAGTTACGATTGTTACGTTATATGGACGGTGTCGTCGACTGTTACGTCATTGATTCTAGTGTAGTAAGTGTTGGCGTCGTGTTGTGATTGCTCGAATATCTATATCGGATATCCCAGATAGTTAATTTCTAGAAGTGGGGAATTTCTCCCAATTCTAAAATACACTTTTACAATTTCATCTATTGATTTATAACTTAGTTATTTCATGATCGGGTGTGTAACACGATAGACGTGATTTTATCGTCTGCTTTTGGGCGATTGAAATTGCTGTAAATTCACGTGATTATGAAGGTTGAATGCTTGGGTTGGTAATCTGTTTATTGTATAACGTCATTGCATCAATGAATGACCATCCTCTTGGACGTATCTTGTACTTGCATGCGCATCCTGTGTCCAAAAGATGGTGATGAAGAATCCGAAAAACCGTATTCGAATAACATCCCATGAGTTTTGATTGCCTTTTTAAAATGTACAGCTTATAATCACTGTCGATAGTTTCAAATGATATTAGACGGAGTATTTACGGTTTTTGAGATTTTTTAAAATTCTGAACGAAAAGGCTTCCAAAGCAATAAAAGAAATACAAGAATATGACACATGTGATGAAGGTTCTTAATTTTTCTTATCAGTGTTACAATGTATAGATGTTTAGAACCTCGGGTAAAATCTAATCCAACTCAAACACATTTCTAATTATATAATCTGACGCGAGACTGTGGCCACACATTTAAATCCTATTCGAGTCACAACTTCCATACACCCATATAGAACGACGTAAATTTAACAATGGTTCTAAGCAACGTACCTCATGCCGTATTTGCAGGTAATCCTGATAAGCAATAACGTCAAACCTCAGGTAAGTGTTTACCTATACCACCCGATACCACACACAGCACTGGACTGAGAGTCCCCCACACCGTCACTCTGGTGTGACCCGAAGCTGTGACCACACAGACAATACCACAGCTGTCACTCACGATAAACTGATGTATATATCAATACAGATATTGATCACTACCTCTGTGGACACGTTGTGAAGAAATCATATTGTGTTACGCAAAAGGAAGATAGGAGAACACAGGCGGCAGGTCACCTGTCTGCCCGAGGTCATACGTCACATTGACACCTTTAGTGATCATTCGCGATCGATGAAGTGAAAACATTTAATTGAAAAGGACTATGATGATATATATAAAGTTTGGAAAGGAGTTATTAAGCGATCGATATTAAGTTTATTAACTGTCTCGTTTGTTGGATTGTTTATTTATTAGAGCTATTGATAAACAAGCACACATGCAGCTAGTCTCTTTCCCGAGGTCACGTGTCTCAGTGACAACACTTGTGATGAGTTGTGATGTGTGATGATAGTGCGACGAGGAAGTCAAAACATAATGAAGATGACTCACGAATTAAATGTTATGCAATAGACGTTATCTGTATTTTGAAAAAGGGTTAAAAAAATAATAATGAGATATGACGCAATGTTCCTTCAGTAGTCTTTAGTTTTAAAGGCGCTGTAGCACGTTTGGGCTTATCATGTTTCCTCAAAATTGCCATTTATTATGAATAGTTATACCATACATTGTTACGTTAATGGGTAGAACATCTCATTACACGACCCGATAAGTCGTATCCAAAACGATTATCCATATTGGAAGAAAACGGTTCAACGTATAAAACGACAGTGGTGTTGAACTTTTCAGTATGAGAGTAGATTTGTACTGAAGGTCTCTTGCGAATTTGAGATTTCAGACAGCAAGATGGTTGACCATTCTATCACTGTACCATATTTTAAACTTTACTGAGCGTTTAGGTATCTCCATATCAGTCAGATCACTTGAACTACCTCGCATGCTATAACCGAACCATGTACATTCGTTTTAGAAGTCTTTTTTTATTTATTGAATCAGGAGTTTTATTTAGCCCATTGGTAACACATATTTGACGGAACACTTTAGTCAGTAAGAAATCGTGCTATGTACAGCGCGTTAAAAACCAATCACGGCAATTTAGCAAATCATGAAAACAAATCAAATATAATAAATGTAACTACTAAATGATTTCTTTATTTCCCGAACGTTTCCGCTGTGCATTATGAAGCTACGTATTCAACTTCCTGTTCCTGACAAATACTGTCTTTCTCAGGAACACGAGACTAATTTCAGATTCTTGTAATTCGCCATTCTCTTCCCACAGAGGTTATTTCCTTCAGATTTCCGATTCAAACCTCTGTTCTTCATCGCTTGAAATCGAGAACAAAAAGGAAGTGTCCTGATTGGTTGCAATTGAATCTAGTTGTGCAATCAGCGACGCCGTTGTAAAAGCGACATTTGCCAATTACACAACATAATGATACAAAAAATAAATAAAGAAGACCAAATCAGAGACAAATACCAAAAAAATTTCATTTGTGTTATTTACATCAGACATATTGGAAGGATATATGCTAATGAGCAAGATCCTTAAGAGTCAAATGCCTCGATCTTTGAAGCCACCCAGTCGACATGGCCGCTATAAGATGAGTTTTCATTAGTTAAAAAAAGGGATACAGTATGATGTTCCCGTTTCCCCCGCTTGGGAATTTTGCTGGAGTTTAGACATTTCGGCAATGTAGAACAGAGGTTAGGATCGGAAATCTGAAGGGAGTAACGTCGGTGGGAAGAGAATGGTAAATCGTCAGCTGGAAGATACCGTTTGGAATAAGACACACGTGATAGTAACATTCGCATTTCAAACTAATTCACATAAAAAAAGACAAAGATTGTCTTAGTAATAATTACAGCAATACCAAGAAAACATATGTTGTCTACATGAGTTCGTGCAAATAATGCCTAGCTACATGTACAGTAACACACAGTACGTGACAGTACGTCGACTGCAGCTACAAACAAATTGTGTAGTATGTACGGATGAACAAGAAACGTTAAATAGCACCAAATTGCAGCATACATTATAGATTCATAAAAAATATTGACACCCGCTGATCGAGGGTTATGAAGCACCGGGTCCTGGGAACAGTGTGTGTGCTGGATATTTTGTGTTATGCAAATGCTTTATCTTATATGATAGAATATTTAAACGCCGAAATATGAACTTTAACCTCTTAATATCAGAAGACGAAACATTTGTTACACTTACTCTTTGTCCTGGTGGGAGACTTGGTGATTGGTTTCTTGGTGTAGGTGGCGCTGTACATGGTCACTCCCTCGAACGGCCCCTCGGGTTGGATCTTGTTCTCTTCCGGCACGATCAGTTTCGGTCGATCCACGTTTTCGTGAGCCTGGTAGTCGTTCTGCAGACATAGCATGGTGTATCAACCAAACACGCTAAAGCTTTTGGGTTGATAATGGGCTGATATCTACCTTATAAATACAACAATGTTGCATGTATGATATGCCATCTACCTCTGCTCTGGGGCCGATATGGGGGTCTCGGGGTGATTCCCTATGTGATATGAAATCATACTACTTACTTGTACAATAAATGGGAGCCAAGTGGAACTTGAAGGGATGCCAAACATCGGCGTGTGTACAGTAGCTAAATAACATCCGTGTTGGAGTATAGGGTATCCTTCATTCACAAGTTCCATTTACTTACAAGATTGGTAAGCCACGTTGTTACAACTGGAAACTAGGTTTGTTTTGCTTCTCAAAGAAGGGAAGTTCTGCCTATCTTATCAAAGTAAACGAACGTTTTCGATAAGAAAATGTCCATGTGCGTGTTCTGATTTAGAGGTCACTAATGTATCTGATAAACATAGCTTCTCATTAATTGCCGTTTGATCAACTGCAATGAGTGAACATTTTGCTGCTTTAGTTTTTAATTCTAGTTTCTCAGATTTTACAGTTTGATACAATACAATCTCCTCGAGTGACTGGGTAGTATAGACTTAATATAATTAACTAAATTTGGTCATGAATGTCCAAAAAAACTTTTCAAAACCCCACTTATTTTTTAAAACTAACAATTCAGAACAAGCGAACATCTTTATAAAAGAGTGACAGCTTTCACTCATAAAGTAGAAAAATAGAGCCACTGGCACTGTAGCACATCAGTCTTTATATACATTCACTAATCATTCAAAATGTCAACTTCTAGGTGAGAGGGAACAACACATAGGAAGCACTTTAAATATCAAGATGAAAATAGCTTTTCAGATCATGACGTATGGGTGTTTAAATTTGGGATCGCAGAATCACGAAATCTACAATTTAGAATCCCAATTGCAAAGGAGTCTGTACACAGCATTTCAACTTTCTAGACCTTTTAGTACTGGAGAAGAAGATGAAAATAGGTTTTAAGGTCGTGACCCCTGTGGCCCTATTTGGGGTCACAAGGTCACCAAATTTACAATTTAGAATCCCATTGGCCAAGGAGTCTGTACACATTACAGCTCCTAGACCAAGTGGTTTTAGAGAAGAAGACGAAAACGCGAAAAGTTTAAAGACGGACAGATGGACGGACGGACATATGGACCGACGGACGGTCGGACACCATGCCATGCCATAAGCCCATCGGGCCTTCCAGGCCAGATGAGCTAAAAATTGATGAATAAATCAACGTTGTATCCAAGAAATATAACACCTTTAACGATATTTGAATAATTGAAGATCTTGTTCTCACCTGGCAGGTGGATGCATTCTTGTTATTCGTTGTCTTGGGAACCTCGATGGACTCGACGGGTTTGACCAACGTGGGCCGACATACCATCGCCAGTTCCGGTTCGTACGCTGCGAATGCCGCCTGGTACTCGGACCTGCCGTCGAACCGCACCGTGGGTTTGGAGTACACCAGGTTTGGACGGTACGAGTTGGTAGGACTGAACCTCTGGGGGAAAGACCAAAAGAGACAAATCCATTTCATTCATGTCAGTTATTCATTTTAACGCGGACTTTCCTGTGTTTCTAGGCACCCTAAAACATTTGTCAATATCATGATGTGCAAATCCTATAGGCCTACCGTCTTGAATTATTCTGTATGTCAACACTGGAGTCAAGCCTTCCATTACATACGATAAGCTAATAAAGAACGACCAATCGGAGGGGAATTGTATCGCTTGTTCATAGAGTCAATCGCAACATTCGAGCATGCGTCGCATTGCATTGCTGAGAAACATTAGTTCGGTGTGTTAAATCATGCATGTAAGAAGCATTTTGGTTTATCGTGTGAAATAGGAAACTGGGGCCAAATATAAACGTTAAATTATGTTTCCAACTGTTGCGCTATAAACAAAAATTCACCGAGAACATTTCATTGTTAATTAACGAGTGAACTTCATCCCCGATTTCGTTGCTACGGTCATCGAATGTGCCATACATCAAATGAAGACAAGTATGCGGTTGTTTGATTTTGAAATGGAACGTTTCGAAATGTTGAATTGTTACTTAGCAAATATAAACTTTAGGATGACTTTACATCTTAAAGAAACATCACTTTACGCCGCTACATCGTAATATTCAAGTTAATATTAATGTTGTCATTTTGTCAGTCTAATTAAAATCGACAGTTTCAAAAAGTTGCAAAAGTACCGGGATAAGCAGTAATTTTGCTTGGAGGTTTCTACTCCACTCGGTCTGACCACTGCCTGATAGGGGCTGTTCTGACATAGATTTATTTAACCAATCACAATGCCTCGTACAAATACCTCCTATCCTTTCGTCTGTTTCCGTACCAGGAACGCGTTAACAAATTTCCCATTTCTAGTGAGAGTTTATGCCATTCATATTTACTTTAAGGGGGTAAAACATCTGATTACACAAACCAATTATCCGTAGTGGTAATAACGGTGTTCCGTATAAAGCCAAAATTGCATGAATACATTTTATTATTTCGAAAGACAAAAACGATTCCAATGGCTTTACGGAATCATGTACACTCATGTTTTCACTTGATTTTCCGAAGAGAGAAGGGTGTTTGACTTTTGGTGACATTATTGTTCAAATACATTTCATCGACTTATTTGAGCGAAAAAAACGTGTTACTGCCCCTTTAAGACGGCGATCATTTAAAAATCTATGCTAATGACTGACTGTTCTGTGTTACCAATTTTTAAATAGTACGATATGAGCACGCACCTGTTCCGTGAAGTCGTGCTTGTACGTTGTCTTGACGCGACCCGAGGGGGCAGGTACCATATAATCCTCCTTCTTCTTCTTAGTGCACGGCCGGCTGAACTGCAGGGGTTAAATGGGTGTTTTAAAATATCAATGTTAGATGAAAATGATACATTTACTGTTACATACACATTGTATGCTTAATTCATTTGTCTATAGAATCTATCGAGATATATTCCGTCTCCTTGTCTGAACAGTGAACACTATAAAGGAATGGTGATTTTAAGACACTTCACTAGCTTTTAACGAGTTACTTTCACCGAAACAGCTGAAGACTTTTGAAAATATTTAAAATACCAATATATACGTATAGCTGAATTAAACATACTTAAAAGCAATATAAACAAACATATTAATGTTGCATGAATCAGGGTTATTTATTATGTTAACCATATATTAACTAAAACGACCAAACATAATACATACATCCTGAACTCAAATTCAGCAAAAGAAATGTCACCACATCGCTAAAATGAATTCATGAACGCTGTTAGCAACATCTCATAATATGACTCAAATAAAAATCGAAATGGTCACAGCTGACGCAACCGTAGTAAATAACTCGTCATTCATAATTACAACAACTTTACAACCTAAACAGACTTACTTTAACGCAAATTCGTTAGTAATCTGTTTAACGCAGGTAATCGCTGAAACGTGTTTTCCTCGTTTTGGCTAAAATCCTGAATTTGCTTCATTCACCTCGACGTGGTATTTGACCCGGACGAATGTACAATCTACGCCCTTATAACACTCCAGCTGTCGTCTATTTCACGCGCTAATTTCAACTCCTAAATCGATACCAATACATAGACGTTTCAGCCGCCTTCTCGAAGTCGGGCCTCTTCATTATGTCACTAGATCTACAATGTTATCACATCGACCGTATCCCAGGTGAACTAGTGAGAGGTTACATTTGTTACAATTGTAGCTTCCGCGAATCAAGGAAAATAAGCTGCTCAGGTTTTGAAACGAGGGCGAGGAGATTAAGTTCAGATTGTATCGGCATTCTTCGTAAAGAAATGAACCAATCGTTTCCTTGTAGCGTCGACCTTATGTATAAGTCATTGAAATGGTTTCTGGATATAGGGTTACAGTTTTGTGAAATATTAGAAGAGCAACTGAAATCAGTATACGAGAGCTTGCTGACTTACTCAATATTAATAACTAAAATCTACTGTAACATGATTTTGTTGTAATCTTAGTTTCGGTTTGTGGATTTGAAAAGTGGAAAGAGCGAATAGCCGCGGAAGTATACATATTGTTCACTAGATCCGCCGGCTATTAATCATAATACCAATGTATATGATTATTGGCAGCACGTTTTATTTATTAAATTAGCGAGCAAAATATAATTCAACTTTTATGTGTTCACATGATTATCGGAAACGATAGGTACAAAATAAATGAGCTGATCTGTCATCCAGACCCTATAAGAGATCCAAAAAGAGTCAAACCAAGCCAGCATAGCCAACCATGTCTAGAAATCTGAAAAATGAAACTGAAGGGAACTCAGGGACTGCTTTTATTTTTTTAAATGTTTGTTTGTCCATTTGGGCTTTTCATTTTGAAATTTAATTTATTGTTTGTCCATTTGGGCTTTTCATTTTGAAATTAAATTTATTTTCAGACACTATAGATACATGTATTAGACTAGTGAGGAGTATTTCGCTATAGACTACGACTTGAGCTTCTTGGGTAGTTATCGCCTTATACTATTGCGTTGGATCCTTTCTTTCACCATATCAAGGTTCAATTTTACGTTTCATTGTGTCACCGTCTTCATTTTTCTGTAACAGTTTCAATCTCTTTCATTCCGCCGCTTTTTGTGCCACTCGTAAAAATAACATCGCAACTAATTACGTTTACCAAAAATATCAGAGGTATGTGAATTAAACCTTGGTGTTTTTCGACCAACACTTTACATATAAAATAATCAGTAAACCGGTCAGGCTCGCTGTACTTGTTGTAAGTGTTCAATGAATGCGTTGGATCTCGGGCATTTTATGAGCGCATCAGCTCCAACCCTTCCATGCATGTAACTGCATTTATAATCATTTTATTGAAAATTCCACAACAATTGTCTCAACTTCCTACCACGCTCACATACCCGATTCCCCTTCATGGTGTGCGCCACAAAGTCCCGCCTGTACAGTGTCTGCATGTCTGTAGCGGCGTTCGTGTCATGCCGCGCTGCATCGGGTTTCAGGGGGTCCCTGGGAGGCTGGAACGGGTAGCCTTTGTAAGCCTGGGGGAGAAGTGAGATCATGTAAATTGTACGAATTGAATTGAAACTGTATATCAGTAAAATGATCAACAACCTATTGTTAAGTTACATGCAAAAGTTACGGGAGTCAATAAATGAAGCGCCTTAAAAGTACACGTGTCGTTAACCACATTTGAAAAGAGGTTTGAGTGTTGAAAAGTTTAATTGCCAATAGTAGCGACGTTTACCGAAATGGCGGGATTCGAACCCAAACACACATAGAGCCTATATTTAAATCGTTGATACCTGGATGAATGTTTGTACGTCAAGTGCTGGCAATAGATGCCTGACTCTGAGGGTGTAGGCTCGAATCCCACAAGGAAATCGTCTCGAAATACATGCACTACTAAAATATTTACTTTTGCAAAATGTTTTATAAATAATTTAGATATATACATGCTGATACTCGGAGAGGAAGTCTGAGGGGATGGCGTCCTTGGTGGTCTTGGAGATCCGCCATGGTACAGGGTTGAGGATCCGGTTCTGGAAGCTGAATAAAAGGATATAATAGCTAACTTTTACATCTATCTTGTTTACTAAAGTTGAAAATATCATGTGCGTATTTGTCAAAATCACTGATTTTACTATTTTCATGAAATACATATATTTTCAGTATTTTTGTTTCCCTAAAAGAAAATTTGTCATTATTTAGGATCTACTTGTAATATGAATTTAGGTTGAAATATTTAGTGTATCGTTAGCCAAACTATATAAGGTCTCGTTATACAGTTTTTTCCCCCATTGACTCCAATGTTAAACGGCCAACCTTGTCCGGCCTGTCAAACTTAAACGAGAAGTTTTGGGCACATTGCACTACTACTAACAGCTTGACAATCATATTCCTGACCAAAAGATAACTGAAATACTACACCATCACCATGTTTTAAACAAGCTACAGCCGATCGAAATAATACCTCATGAAATTCACACATGGAAAACATTGCTATCTTGGACCCGGAAGTGACCGAACAGCCTCTCTTAAATTGATCATTCCACCTTCTGCACCCTGCGTAGGGATACATGAGTTTTAAAGACTGACTGCCAAGTATATGGGCTAATTTAAACAGAAAGACTTATCCTCATGGCCCTTATCACCTTTAAGTTTGGGGTAAAACACTATCTGACCTCCACTTGCTCCCTGAAGTGGGAACCCATTTATAACCTTAAAACTGTAGAACGATGCCTAAGGGTGGATGTAAGTTTGTTTTGTTTTTTTAAAACAATGAATGTTTATTGTGTATGTGCATTTATTTTTAGTTATTATAATAGAGTGATGATGGTTTATTCGGGTAATGGGGCCACCGGCCCATCATACAATTGTACATGGCATATATAAATATATGTGAGCACCACATGGAGCTTGTATAGAAACTTACATTACAATTTCCATTTGATATTTATAAATTATACAGTCAAAGGTTAAAGGTTAAGGAATTGTTGTCTTTTTTTTTGGGCTAGGAAAATATATTTACCTAAACTCTTTAAAACAACAGAGTTTGTTGATGAAAATAACTGGACACACTTTCTTTCTGAGGGGTATTTCCAGAAGTACTCAGGTAAAATTGTCTAAGATCGTTGTAGAATGGACAACTAAGTGAGACATGCAATTCATCTTCCATAACAGGAATTATACACAAGGGACATATTCTCTCCTTTCTTGGAATATTACACTTTCTACCCTCTGATATCATGAGCCTATGTCCTGAGCAACGAAATTGCGACAACGAAATCCGATAAACTTGAATATCTACACATGATAAATACTGCTCGAAGACATTATTAATTTTAATACTTCTATAAAATACTTAACTTTAAAATTTACCCATAGCCTCTGAATACGACTGATTATCATTGTCGACACACCGTTGTCTAAATCCAGCTATGAACTTACAGCCTTTTTCCAAATATTGAGAATTCCATGTATTTCCAAAACCATTTCGAAGAAGTAATGTTTTAACTTTAAAAGCCCAACAATCAATTCATCTTTCAGCAAGATTATACTGATACAAGTAGACATGTTTAAGAATAAAATTATCACTCTGGGACAATGATCTTATCCAATACTTTATAATTTTGACATATTGATTAACTTTAAGTGAAAATCTACCCAATTCGCCTCTCGCCACGATAATAGGAACCTTTCTTCTCAAATGAAGAATCATTTTGCAAAATTTATCATGAATATTCATTATATTTGGTGAAGGGTGGAAACCCGTTATCTCAGATCCGTGAAGTAAAATAGGTAAAATCTTTATGTCGAAAATGTGTAAGAGAACATGAGGCCTAATAGGTAAATTATCAAAATTCTGAATTCGTTGTTTTAACATGAGGATAACTTTTATAACTTATATAACTTTTTATTACAATAGAGTGATATGTGTGGAAAAAATATGCTTGTTTTTATGATGTAAATGTTGGGCTTGGGGAAAATGATTTCTAAAAATTATTCCCCAAGAGCTTTAACAGTTTTATGTACGCATAACATCCAACACTGTTCATAATTTGTGTACGCAAAGCGTTCATAAAATACCCAAAGCTCTTCCTAAGAGAATGTTGATACAATGTTATATTGTTGACATGTGTGAACACATTGGACTCCTCCATTTGTTCATAAAATTGATGTTGTCTGAGTATCATGTTTTAGTTTTATTTCATTATGATGATATTTTTAATAATAAAACCTTCTATAAGAGCTTTTATTAGAACTATTTAGAAGAAGAATATTTGACAAACAAAACTGATTACCAAATTAAATTTTTGTTGTCATTTAATCTATTTTATATCGCGTAGATTTACGAATCATGATTAATTATGTGACATGTTTATTTGGGAATTTTTGCGAAACAAATTTTCATTGGAAATGTATGCTATTAAGTACTGTAGCCAGTAACATATAGTGTCTGCTTATTCTGTAAACGTATAGACAACAAAATATATACACATTTATGATAATGTGTAATGTACGATAACATATCGGAAGTGAGAAGAACATATCAATAAAAAATAGATACAATTTTTTTCATTGATACTGTAAAAACTTCTTATATTACGTGTCATTTACGCCTAATATGTTTATGATATTCTTTAAATACACCTACCATAACCGCACGGGGCAGTTTGCAGCCCCCGGATCCCCAATTACGGCTTCCCCACTCATAGAAACGAGAGGGGATATCTCAATCGCCACTTGTCCCTTTCGGCCATTGAAGCCGTTGCGTAGTACATTTTATGACGTCATCATATTGTGACGTAATTGAAACAATGCATGGTTAATCATTGTTGACAGCGTGACATCACAGACACCGTGCATTCAGGGCAGCGTTTTATTGTTTTTGCGATGAAAGATTATTTGTTCGTTTTGGTAATATGCCCTTGTTGAATTCTGCCTGGTGATGATTTCGTGTTCTCACCCAAATGCATTGACATTGGAGAAGAATAACTTTATAGACAAGAGTAAACCAACAGACAAGGGGAGAACTGTCGCTTCTTACTTGGGTGCATCATGAAGAAAGAACAGCCCTGTGCTTTGGTTGCCGGTGCACTTTGCAATTTCTAAAGTTGAATGTACATAAACTGAGGACAACTTGTCAACTTCCTTATGCTCTGTCTTTATAACATTGTTACATTTGGGATAACACTACCTTCAATTGTACACATTCTTGTATTTGCACTTAATTGTACCTTGCGGGATTCGAACCCACACCCTCATGGTAAGGCAACTATCCGCGGCCAGCACTAATTTACCAACAGCTTACCACACGATATATAGTTGCCTTACCATGAGGGTGTGGGTTCAAATCCCGCATGTATCCAAAAGTACAAGAATGTGTACTATTGAAGGTAGTGTTATCTCGAATGTAACCTCGTTATAAGAATGAAAATGCATGTTCCTCTTCATGTAACGGATATCTATCATTCTATACACACTGTGTAGTTATAGATTTAATACATATAGATTGCTTTTTGTCATGTATTATAAATTCACCATGACTTGGTGAAAAAAATAATTGTTCAAGAACAGATAAATAGATTGGTAAACCACCATGAATTATATTCCTATGTATTCTGGCTATTCATATATTGTAGCATGTTTACCAACCCTATGTTTAATGGAAATGGTTTAAACATATTTATTTCGCCATAAATTACAAGACGAAGGGGCTTGGCCAACAAGCGCAGCTTATATTAAGGCCTTTCCCCATAACAAACATAAAAAACAGCTTTGTGACATGTGACCGATGACGTAACTGTACAATGATTTAATAACCAAATTTACATATTTTATTTAACTTTCATGACTTTGCCAAATCTACCCGTATTAATTATGAAGGAGTGGACTGACTCAATAATCTTTAAATTTTCTTCCTTCGACATGTGTGCAGCACCAAAAAGAATGCACCTTATGTCATAACCTTTTGTATAAAAATACATATTATGTCTTATATCCATGTAGTTTTTACATACAAAAAAGAAATGCCATGGATCTTCATACAAATGACCACAAGAACAAATTGAATCAGGATGGACAGAACGATGGAAGCAGTGTGCATTCAGATCTGAGCATTGTAATTGTAAAAGGTGTTACAGTTGGTGAAGATAACATCACTATACTGGCCTACGCTGACGACGTTGTACGAAGTGATACGGACTTAAACAACTTACTTAGTGCCGTTAATAACTGGTGTGACGAAAACAAAATGATTGTTAACAAGGACAAGTCTTATGTTGTGCATTTCAGAGGAAAATACGTGACACGGACAAGCTCAACTTTTAACTGCTGGGAAAAAGAACTGGCCGTGACAGAGTCCTACAACTATCTCGGTGTTTTAATGACTGAATACTTAGATTATTCTTTAATGGCAAAGTCAGCTGCAAAATCAGCCAGTAGAGCGTTGGGACTTTTAATCTCGAAGTACAAGTGTCTTGGAGGAATGCCTTTTAAAATATACAGCAAACTTTTAACTCATTGGTATGGTCTACTCTCAACTACGGTGCAGCAATATGGGGTACGACAGTCCACTCAAGCATAAAAGCAGTCCAGCACAGGGCCATCCGATTTTTCCTTGGAAGAAGAAAAGAAGAAGAAGAAATATATTTTATTAACGTGTCACATGTTGTTATAAAACAAATGATACATATACACAATCAGTTAAAAACAACATCCAGCCTAAAAGACGTATGAGACACGAGATTCGTTAAAATATACAGTATAAAATATGAGTTATATTTAAAAAGAAACAAGTACATTAATTGGTGTGATCACACATGTGGTTTAAGAGCTGGGCTCGGTGAAAACAGATAGATATTAAGTTATAACTACAAATTACTTATGGCTGTTTTGCGTCTATTAAACATTTTATAAAGAATGGCAGAAAGAGATATGCATACGTCTTCGTTTAACATTAAATACACTAATTGGTCAACCGGCGAAAGCTGGGTAAAAAGAGGCTCTCTATTAGAAAGATAATTCCCAAAGTCATATCTGATATCAGAATAAAAACTGCAACTAGTCAAAAAATGAATTTCGTCTTCAACTTCATTATTATCACATAATTTACATATTCTTTGACAAAGTGGCACTTTAGGATTTGAATATCTTCCAATTTCAATTTCTAGGGGTAGAGTACCACATCTTAGTTTGCTCACAATACTACGTCTAGATCTGTCCATTGAAATAGAAACATATTTTTCAACAGAAGGGGCAATTTTATAAAGTCTGTAAGTTCTTAATTTATTTCCGTTGCACTGGCCATTATCATTCCAAATCTTACTATGCCAAAGTTCATCATCTAAATTTTGAAGCCATAATTTGCAGTTTAAAAATTCAGGATCAGAGATATTATATAAATCACAAAATGGTAAATTCCATGACTTTATCAAAGAAACAACATTATTATACCAAGATTTTCTAAATTTTAATGACCATTTTATAATACAAAATAGAAAATATCGCTCTTGTGATCTATGTAAGCTACGCCAAAAGCGAAGTATAGAAATATTTTGCTTACATTGTTGTGAAAACCAGCCCATGTCACCCTGTACAGCTAAATATGGCGTTTTACGGCCAACTGACAAGAAAAATCTATAGGTCTAGGAAAGTATGCCCCCCAACCTAGAAATCACAGGAGACAGAAATGAGACAGTGGGTCAGTGTGACCCGGCTGTGGGACAGAATGAACAATATGGCAGAGAGACGTCTAAACAGAAAAGTATGTTTATGGGCTGATGGAATGGCAACACTAAAGAAGAAACGCAATTGGAATTTTAGACTTCATGAACATTTTAAGAAAATTCATTTACAGCATCTCTTTGATATACATGTAAGAACAGAGAAGAAACTTTTAGTTAACACAGTGGAAAGAACTATGTTTTCAAGTCACAAGATTACCTGGAATGAAACACTAAATGGAGATGGTTACAGAAAGCTACGAACATATCAAACTTTTAAGCAAGAATTTGAATGCGAAAAATATGTTAACATCTACATGCCAAGGAAACATCGAAGTGCGCTCTCTAAGTTTAGATGCGGTGTGGCACCCTTGAAAATAGAGACTGGCCGATATGAGAGCATCCCTGTGGAAAATAGACTGTGTTTTAATTGTCTCAACTGCGTCGAAGATGAAGCCCACGTTCTACTAAAGTGCCTCTTATATACACGTTTTACAAGCGATCTTTTAAAGCTTTCCTGTGATAAATTTCCAGCTTTTACAATTTCTTCGATGTCGGAACAACTTGCCCTTATTTTTAGATGTGAAGAGTTTACTCATATTTTAGCCAAAACCTGCAATAACATTTTAGAACATAGGCGCTTTTTACTGTACAGATAAGTTTATGTTTTTTTAATATAAATAATGTATAATGTTATAATAATGTATTATTTTTTAAATGTATGTATAGTGCTCACTTTGTACAGATTGTCTTTTACGTGTGTTATCATCTCTCATAAATCGCTTGGCGATTGGTATCATGTATGTATATTTGTGCGAGTGAGATGTAAATAAACATATGTCTGTCTGTCTGTCTGTCTGTCTGTCTGTCTGTCTGTCTGTCTGTCTGTCTGTAATCTTAAACGACTATGGATAATCTGGCATAACCGAGGTCCGTGGTATATATAAAAAAATAAGTATGATTCGTTTGGTCAAGTTGACTTTTAAAAATACTTAAGGTTTCAGCGTTTCTAATATTTGCAGGAAGTTCATTCCATTTCCTTAGTACATCGGGTAGAAATGATTTATTGTAAGTTTCGGTTCTACATTGAATTGTCTGTCTAAGTAATGAGTGTCTCGTATTTCGTTCGGATATATGTCCACTTGCGTTGGAGGTACTAACTCTGAAAGATAACTCGGTGTTTGTCCGTTACACATTTTATAAAATAATGAAAGTTTTTGGCGATGCCTTCTCTCCAAAAATGAAATATTTGAAGTTTCTTCATAAATCTTTTTATGATTCGTTCCTCTAACAGCGCCACAAATGTTTCGAAGTGCGTCAAGGTGTAAACTTTCTAGTAAATTTGCATGTTCCTTAGAACAGTTATCCCATATTATAGCACAATAGTCAAATTTGGGCAATATAAACCGTTTAATCATAGTTTCTAAGACTTTCCTATTCAATCGGTATTTAAAACTTCTTAAACAATTTACAAGTGGTGATATCTTTTGAAGCATTTCGGTTATTTGTTCATGCCAGCCACATCTTCTTAATGGAAATAAATATGTTTAAACCATTTAAACATCACGCACTTTTGTTCGTAGTGATGTTCACTTTCTATAAAGATATATTATTTCTTGCACTTGACATTATACTTCATAATACTACATCATCTACTATGATGATTATTCCCACCACTTTCCTTCTTGCTAAAACATATATTTAGATTATTTTATATACAATGTATTAGTTGCTTTCTTTTGATGATACATTATAATTTTGAAGTCTTGTTTTCAACAATCTATATAATTAATTATTATCGATAACAAGGTTTTTCATTTCGTAACCTCCCAAAATCAGTAAAATCATTTTCAAAAATAAAATGGTCATTAAAGAATATTACTTGTGAAATATTATATATAAAATAATAAAAGACTATTTGGAACATTATAAAATTATTCGTAACAATAAAGATTATTTTACTTCTCTTCTTTGTTTCATTACAGCTCGTAATTATATATGTACTCTTGATTGAATAATTGTATGATCCTTCTGAATAAAAATGAATACTGTTAACAGCACGATACACTGGAAAAAAAAGAAGAAAAAAAGAGTATTTTGGGGGAAAAAATCTTTAATTAACATTTGATAAAAGTACACACACGTATACAAAACACAGTCTGTCTAGAATATACATACCTGAACCGCAATCAAGTGTCTGATGATGTGATATCGTTACCTGGAAACATCACATAAATCTGTAATCTACCAGATAAACACGAAGTTTTTAAAAACACAAATCTTGTAGGAATCAGATTAAAGGAGTATGGGAACCGCACCCACACTTCAATACAACCGATTAACGATCTCTCACAGCCTTAGGGTTAATCTCTAATGATACACCAAGAAGAGGGCGGCGAAGATGTAACGATAATTAATAATCGAGTTCGATTCAGGATTCATTAAGGTATTTAATCGCGTTAAATTGAACAGGATTAACGCAGGTATCCCACTCTAGACGATCAACGTTTTTCTTACCGATCATGGCGCCCGAGTGTAAAAAACACACGCGACTGTTAATTAAGTTTAATACGATTGAATGCAATTAAAACTCGGAAGTACGCACATGCGAGACACTTTGCAAAAACACTGTCTGAGACGGTATAAGACGTATGAAAAATATGCCTTTTCAAGGGAGCGTGGCCTTTGATAATAATACCATGAACGGAAATGCATTGTGGGTTTTCTTTGATATCTACACCGAGCAGTTATAATTGTTCTTGATTCATAAACACAGACTCTTAATTAGGGTGTATGTTCATGAGAGTGATTAGGGCCAAAGAGAATGGAAATTATGTATTAACATATATTTTATTTCAGAAAGAAAGAAAAGGGATTTGCAAAGTGAGACGGAAAACTGTTACTGTATACATATATATACAAAATACACAGACTTTGCTATCCCGAAAATCTGGTTGTCTTATGTATTCTTCTTCTATAAATGCCCCTCAATGTCTTGCATACATGTAGTACATTTTGAACATCAAAAAACATATTTACATTAATGTTTGATAATAATGATACCTTTCTCATGTAACACAAGGATATTTCTTCTTTGAGAGGCATTTTAGAGGATATTAACACATTACATTAAATTATAATTATTTGAAAGCTATCTATCTTTATTCCAAAAGGAATTTTTCTGCTGGTTAATATGCATGAACAATAGATACATAAAAAAAACAACCTTAACGAAGAGAAGTTTATTTTCGAAGCTCTCTTAACGCTAAGATAGTCGTAAGCTAATGTTAATGTATTGCACTTACGACTATCTTCGCGCTAAGAGAGCTTCGAAAATATGGACCAAGAAAGGATGTCTTTCTCTTGTATTCTTCTAAATGCTCCTTGAAGATTAAATATAACAATTATACATACATTTACTGACGAAGGGCAGTGATTACCTATGCACATGATGTAGGTATAACATAAATTGAATACGTGTATATGTACCTCTATTATAGAGACTTTGAAACAAGTTCACATTCATTGTTCATGTCAAACTAAGTTTGTAAATGCATTTATTTATCATAAACTGTATTCGAGTCAAATTTGTTCTAATGGTACAAAGTGTTCGACACCATTCACATGTTATTTACATTCATTTTCCTCAAATTAGCCTCTAAAGGGGAGCAATTACACATTTATACTGATGAAGAAATAACCTCCAAATGTGACCAGCTCTGAAAAGTTTACGTTGAGGGCGGACGGGCCTTGTTGTACACTGGCGATAACCTGGTTAAATGACATTTATAAAATTATCAAACACTGTTTGAAACGTCGAAAAGGAGGTTGGCATATATAGTGGCTGGTGTTTTGTCTCCTATAATATTTCATCAATGAGTTTCAAATGCCTGATGAACAACTCAGTCTCAGAAGCAAACAAGTTAAAATACTTTATGAATCACAAATATAAACTATTAAAAGCTTCAATATGTAACAGTGAAGTGGTCCTTAAAGGGGCAGTAGCACGTTTTTTGCAAAATTTATTTTTTCAAATTTCCCATTTATAATGATAGTTTATGTCATTTAAACTAACTTAAGAGGGTAAAACATCTTATTACACAAACCAATTATCTGTAGCGGTAAAAAATATGTTGCGTATAAAGCAAAAATTGCATGGCGGCCATTTTATTGTGAACACAATTTATTATTTTATATTACAAAAACGTTTCCCATGGCTTTACCGAAACATGTACACTCATTTTAAACTTTATTTTCCAAAGAGAGAAGGATGTTTTACCATTGGTGAAAATATTTTTCAAATACATTTCATCAACTTATTTGAGCGAAAAAACGTGCTACAGTGCCTTTAACATGTGTTGTTCGTTATATAATGGTTTTCCTTATATCTATAGTTCAATAAATTAACAATGCGTTTCAAGTTGCCATATCGTTTAGTAAGAGAGGGGAAAATTAACACGATCTACCAATAATGCATTTAGAATCAAATTCATTATTTTCCTTGTAAATACATGCACCAACAAATATTTAAGTGTTGCGAAATTGACAACGAGCAGAACAATTATAGAAACGGATCAATATAATTTATACTATAAAGCCTAGTGTTGCTATAGTTAAGAAATCTTCAAAACCACATGAAATGTTTTCCTTGCAAATATATTAAATATTCTCCATCCATTGCCCAATATTACTAAAGAAACACATTTCCTAACGTACTTTTGATACACGAGTATATCTATAATATATCCGATATTGCTAGATAAACACGTTTACTGGAGGTGTGCACGTGTGTTTACAAAACGCGTGACAGTGACAACACTGATATATACATCGCTCACCCGCTCATCAACTTGACAACACGCTACAAGTCAGTGTCATCACTATTGATGGTCTAATCACTTGTTGTTTTACTAATTAATATCCTCCTAATTGCAATACCCACTATTTTAATCAATTTCACGCTGGATGCGATTAAACGTTGTCAATGTCACGTGAAGGATGTTGATATCATGCGGTGTGCAGTAAGATAGATAGATTGTCATTAGTGTCACTAATAATACTTCTACTTGTAGAGTTTACTAGCAGGGTGTCTTAAATTTACTCTTTAGCAGAGGTGAAACGTAATTAACACTGAGCTATTAACATTTATTATAATATGTAATGCTCTTGAAGATATATTCAGTGTCATGAACAAAATGATGCTTTAGAAAATATATTTAAATGGAATTAATCTATTTACGATTATTGTAGTGGGAAATGCTCTTGAATGTATATTCAGTGTCGAATTTCAAATAAGATAATATAAAGAAATTAAAGGTTTGAATGGGTAATTTTAATTTTTGTGTCATGTTCTACTCTTGCTGGAGTTTAGTGCCAAATGAATTAAGAGTTTACAGAAAAAGCTCTTTGTCGTTGTATTATGATTTTAATGCTTTCAGAAAATGTTTCGATAAATGCATTTACCACGTGTTAACATGAACTTTGTTAAAATTGTTAAAATAAAAAAATTCAAATTAGGATATCACACAATAAAGGTTTTTCAAGTCTCATTTCTGAAACAGAACCTTACAATTTGACAATTTTGTTTATCGGTATGTTTGTCGATCCCCTTTCCTTAAGTTTTGTCATTGATTTATTGTTGATTGAAACATATATTTTGTTAATTCACGAAAAGGACTGGGCACAAGTTATGCAACTTCTCAACATATAATTACATGATTTTTTTCACAACAATATACAACAAGAGACGCACAGGCAATACGAACAGCTACAAGAGACGTTTGAGAGATGTAAATATGTACACATTTGAAAACATTCTGATTTTCACAAAAAAGAGAAACCTGCATTGCCATGGATTGATAAGAATTATTTATTTATTGTTGAAGGCTTTTAGAAAAAGAAAATTGTTTCAACCATATGCACCGGTGTCAAAAGAGGAACTTGTAAATAAACAAGAATGGGTTACTGTAGTCGAGTAACAAGTTCAAACTCTTTACGCAGAACAGAAAACGTACGCAAGTGGACGAAGAATGGACTGGAAGTAAACAAACTCGGCCTCAGGAAACTGACCATTGCTACATGAATGAGTGGACAAGTGCTTGGAGGGTGTTGCATCCTGTACTAGAAACAGTAGCCGCGTCGACCTCCTTCACTGGGCGGTGGTCAAGACACCTGACCCCAGCCTTCTAGTGAGAGGTCAGGGAAATAGTCGCTGACAATTAAACTATCAGATGCCCTAGACATCAATCTATGCGTTTATAATCGAAACTTTAACGATTCGATTATACATTTCCCATACTATGCTCGTGGTGCTAAGCTTCTAATGACGCTTACTGCAAATATTACAAAGACATCAACACCAAGTTGTCCTCTGATAAAGATACACCCCCATTTAGTTATTCAACATATGTAACACTGTTATGCTTGCTGTTGCTGGGAGTTTTATTTTGAGGAAATGGGGGTCAAGGGATTGGGGGTTGGATTGCGCATGTTTCACTGTGGACCAGTGCCAGAGAAACAGAGAACATAATATTTCAACACAACAGCAACTTTCCACACAATAGACCACAGTGACAGATCTCGATATTTACAAATGTCCTTTGACTGATTTTTACCCAATACAGTAGATCATTTCACTGACATAGGAACAAGAGTTAAAAGAGAGGTATGAAATAAGCCAAAAACATCTCAAATGCACTCTGGACAATTATTTTTATCACTTTAAACACCAAGTAAGGTTAAAGGAAACAATTGAACATACTTGACAACAGGATTAGACAGCAAGGTTCAAGATAAACTACAGACCTGTGACGTATCAGCGGAAAGGATAAGGATCTCAGATATCAAACTAAAGTTTGAAGTTAGATTTTTTAAAATTCATCTCAAACAAAGGAAGTTATATGGTTGTTCCCAGGCACCTAACAAACGTACTTCACACACAGTCGGGATATGAACAATGCAACTGAGACACAAATTGTTTCTTTCTTGACGAGTGCTTGTCTTATAATCATTATCAGTCAAGATGTTTTGAAACGAAATCAGATAGACAGACATTTTATTCAGTAGAAGGCCATTGGCTCAAAATACAAACATATATCAAACATGTTTTGCAGGAGCTTTATATAAACAATATCAGAATTATAAAAACATTTCTTGCATTATATAAAAAAAGGCATAACTTATTTATAACATTTATATTTGTTGAAAACATGAGGTTAACAAAATTGGGAGGGTTGTCTCATATATTGTTCAAGAAACTTATTTTGGACATAACAATTTAGGAGAGAAATGTTCAATAACATAGTTTATGCAAATAAAATTAATGTCCATTCTTGGAAGGTTACACTATACATCCAAAGATAATTATTGAGACGAATATTTGGAATGGGGATTTAAATAAGGTATTGTAGTTATTTAGGTCATTTTCAAAAGGAATTATTGAAAATACATAAGAGCCCGAACGTTGTCTTTCATCTTGGACCAAATACAAATACATTATAAATTTCATAAACTAGGATATTACTGGGACAAATTATCACGATTGTTCAACAATTACAAACTAAAATACAAGATTACGCGTTAATTGTAAGGTAAATACTACAAATATGCACGAAACACCTGCAAAAACCTCCTTTAAGAAAAGATGTATGTATATATGATTACCCTCTGAAAAGAAATTAATGAAGACATAACACAATTACAGCGCAACACAGAAGGGAATCAACACTTGAGATGTCATGTGTTCCCGGTGAAACGTTACAAGATTAGTAACGCATTGGGGACAATAAGCATCGAGACTTGAACATTGTTGGACAAGTTGTTACTTTTGTCCGAATTACAACGTATTGTAAACATTGACATTGCCTAGTATTAGCTTCTGGATAGCGAAACTAATCAAAGCCGATTTCACCTTCTCATCTGAATCTGTTAAGCAAATATTCACTCAAGAATCGATTGAAACGGTATAAGTGTTTACAATATTGCATGTAATTAGCTAACATGGACTAAAGTCGTTAGAAAGTGAATAGGGGAAATTTAGGGGGTAAGACGATGAAGTTCCCGCATGACATGGTTGACACGTGCTTGACGCAGATGATCCCGTTCCAATGTCGAACACTGATTAACGAACCAAGAACAAGCTAAGTAACAAAACGTTTTAATTTTGACTTGTGTCAGATGGACCGTGTCGGAAATGTTGCTCACAAGGCCATGACACCGGTTGCGCGAATGGAAGTAAGTCGTTCACTGGGCCATGCACCGGGTGTACAAATGGACGTAAGTCGAGTTGTAAACATTGCAGAATATTGTTCGTTAAGTGGTCCCTCTTTCAGCACCTTACGCCCTAAGACAAACAGAAAACACGAGATGAATAGAGCGCGTAATGAAAGACTTATTGGGAGGTAATCAAGTCATTGAAATCAACAGCTCAGCGGGATACTTGTCAAAACATTGCTAAATCCGTAAATTGGATCTGCTCGGGCTTGGTCAGCACTCGGAGCGGCCATTATAGCGCTTGTTAGGATAATCCCCTGTTCAACAATGCTCCCACAATGGCACCAATAACGCTAATTACCTGCCCATTGTCTTAGCGAATACAGCTCTCTGGTCACGGGTACCCTGCATTAGCACCCCGGGATAAACGATTTGAGTATTTAAGGTCAGAAGCAGGGTTGAAGTCATCACTTGAGCTTCTACCTTCACCCTGAGCACATCTACCTGTGTATATATACACCTGGATATAACATTGTGTCATTACTTACCTGGATATACATCATGATTCTGGACAGCAGCAAACCAAAGAGGCAATCCTTCTCCATCGAGAATCTTGCCAAGAGCAGTGTGGATGAGGCCCGCACCCCCAAGTCCCTGGACTATACGTACAGGTTCCCAATCTCCCTCCCCTCAGTCGAGTGCAAGCTCTCCCCCGGGATCAGCTACGAACGCGCCCCCTCCCCACAGGATGAGAAACTTACCATGGACCTGACCCCCGGGAGCAGGAAGCGCCCCCGTTCTGAGAGTGAAGGTTCCGACTTCATGACCAGCACCCCGAAAGGAGACAAGTCCCCCTACGCGTCCCTCAGTGAGAGGAGCTTCACCCCCTCCCTCTCAGGTATGTACAGATTGTATATTTCTTGTAAAACATCACTGTATTTTAAAGATGACGATAGACATGTTATGACAGCTCTTCACTATGCAAAGCACACGTTAGTTTCCAAAACTTTCTACCTTATCTTGTGTCAGTCAAGCAGATGTTTCGTTTTCTAACTTGGATCATTTACAGTATTTCAAAACCTTCGACTAAGAAACAATATCAGTAACATTGCTTGTAACATACTTATGATAAATTAGTGTATCTGTACAAGATGAATTTCAAATTAGTTGACAAAAAAGAACTCCAGCATTCGCACTGTACATGTATTCTATATTTAACCCTCTGCCTGCAGGTGACGAGTCGGACGGAGACAAGGACCTGTCCCGGAAGAAGAAAGCCCGCACCGCCTTCACGAACGAACAGGTGACGTCACTAGAACACAAGTTCCGGGAACAGAAGTATCTGGCTGCCAGCGAGAGGGCCGATCTAGCAGATAAACTCAAACTCACTGACCAACAGGTAAATATTTCTCAAAATTTGACAGACACTGACAGAATTTAGAAATCCATTTCATTTGATAGATTGACAATTCTAATGATTATAACCAATGCGACCATATCCTGTGGATGTTAAACATTCAAATAGTTCAACTAAATTTCCAACGAAGACCTGTATTTCTTATTTAGAAATATATTTTCAAATGTAATTTTTAGATATAAAATGAATAATTGTATGCTGTCAACTAGTATAGACACTCATTATTCCATATATTACAATGTTATACCAATTGGCCGTGCGTCCCGAGAAGCTAACTCAATCACTAACGTCTCCCTCCTCCCCCAGGTGAAGACATGGTTCCAGAACCGTCGTATGAAGGAGAAGCGACAACAACACCACCGAGACGAACAGGCCCGCTACCCCTTCCCGACCGGAGGGGTTGATGTCACCCAGCTACCCGGCCTCAGGTACCCCCACTACCCCCCGGGACAGGAAGCAATGATGTCCATGTCCCCCTCCGGCCTACCCCACCCTCCCATGCCTCTGCGATCGACCCTGACGGACCTCCCCCGACCCTCAGGACTGTTCCCCCCAGGTCTGTCTCCACCCGGACTCGGAGCCATGTACCCACCCCAGGGATACCCGACCATGGCCCCACTCGATCCCCTGGGCATGCGACGACCGATGATGTTCCCGATGTACTAGATATGAAACAACGATGATATCTATGAGAAGACAAACGGTATACCATAACACCAAGAGCAGAAGACATTCAATGGTGGCCCAGATGCTTTGAAGACGTAAATATGGCCTTCATTCAGATGGACCTCGATACGTCTGCTTGAAGATCATCCTTGTTCATTGGTGACAAGAGAATCGCCAATGTTCTCAATGTATTGGAACAGCTGTATGGAGATCAAAAGATGCTTCCCTTCAATGACATCTATCAATGACTTGTTCCTGCTCAGCATCCACTGTTCTTGTTCTGGAGAAAGGTCCAGATATTGCCGAGATATTATTCCAGGTGGAAGCTGCTGTTGACTTGCTTTATACTAGATGTACGTCTTCATTGCTCTACGTAAGATTTGTCCAAGAAATGACTTGATTTGAAGACCTACAGTTCGTTGTGATATAGAACTGTCCGAGATACCCTTACCAAAAGTGCTATTGTACATAGAACTGTGTTGTTGTATATGTCATGTGTTCATGAAACGAACGTTGTGTTTTGATAATGCATTTTCATATTGTGATATTCATGTCATTAAATGCAGATTGATAACAAAATGTCTTCCTTGTCCACGTGTGTTGTACGAAGTTATCACCTGAACATGCCATGCCGGCAATTTAGTAGTCCTGCCCCATGACTGTAAAAATGTCTTTATATACAGTCTAGATCCGCATTTAGCAAGTCTAGATAAGCTGAATACACTGAATTGAATTGGTGATATTGAAAAATATAAAGTCATAAGGATGAAAATACAATAATTTAAAAAAGTCCATAGACTAAATTTTAGTCTAGCAATTTAGTTAAATCCTTACTTTATAACATTCCGTAAAGTAATTATTTGACTCAATTTGCATCACAACAACATACATTACAATTTAAAACGATGTGTATTTATTAATTATGCCATATAAATGTGCACAAGTCCAACTGTTTAACTGCCTGGTTGCTTGTGATTCACATGCACATACTCAACTTGTATTTCACTTTTGCCTGCTAGTTAAGCTGAACTTTCACATCTTGTGTTGGTTGAATCATATATAAACTAAATGACTATACATACTCTCACTTACATCATTTTTCGAAGTTTAGTAAACAACTAGCAGATGTACTTAAGGAAACTTTTACAGTATGGTCAAATATAGCAACGATATACATAACAACCTTTTAATATATATAGTATATATAGTATAGTCAATACAATAGATATACAAGAATGTAATGTATTTTATCAAACTGAAAAAAAATACACACCTCTAAAAACAATAGCCTGACAAGCCGCTGTCTACGCATTTATAGAAAGCTATGACAAGTTGAAATTTCTCTAGGGCATCGTATGAAAACTTTCAAACTGGATGTGTTTGCTCTAATAGTTGATATATATAATTACACAACGACACACTCCTATATGGTTCAGTTTAATGTTTCTTTGTAGTTTTCTGAATATCAGCGTTGTACAATAACAGTTGTTCATGTTACACTGTACAACATCATGATAAAAAAAACCCAACTCAACATACTATAGCGATAGCTCGTAACATATGCTGGCGACCCTTATCAGTGTTATAGACATACATACAGATTTAAATATAAACGAAATATAAGGCATAACGTTTCCATATTGTAAAGACGATAAGAATAAATGTACAGGAAAGAATTAAAAGCACAGCAAATAAATTTATACTAAAGCTTTTCACGCATTAAAAGGAAATTATAGCAGCTTTTGGCACATATTTTAAAAAGGTGTTTACAGCTAAAAGGGAATGATAATTTCTCTCCGTCAGGTAAAATATAAAAATCTGGTAAAACAGGATTGGCTGCAAATAGGCCTTTGTGGATGTTTGAATATAAAGGACACTCAAATAAAACATGACTTTCCGATTCAACTTTGTTGACGCAATTAAAACATGTTCTTTCCTCTACTTTCAGTCCTTCATATCTTCCTGTCTCCATTCGTAAAGGGCTGTACCTGTTCGGAATAAAGCCATGACACGACTATGGACATATGGTTCTGTTGTAAAAGTAGTTGTACACTAACAGTTGTTCATGTTACACTGTATCATGATCATGCTACAAAAAATAAACAAATAAACATAATATAGCGATAGGTCGTAACAGAATCTGGCGACCCTATACGTTTATTATATATAACCATTTGCTTTATATAGAACACGTGTCCAATAGCCCGTGTGATATGACGTCAGAAACATGACCCTGTGTTTGTTACAGGAGATATCCTGTACATGTACTTTAAAGGTACACATGTATAAACGGATGTCCATATATAATTCAGACGTTTTAAGTAACCACTTACAGAGCATCGCTTACGTAGACGAGATTAAGAGTCTATATCCGGTTTGACGTTAACAAAGTCTTCCATTATTTGAGATGAACTATATAGGTGTATTCACTCGTTTAATTTGGAAGTACATAATTGAATATCTGTTCATTTAGATGAACTGAACAATTAATTCATTCAATTTCTTTGGGAGAAAAAGAAACCCAAATTGTATTTTATGTAACTTCAGTTTTGATTGTTTAATGTCCCTTTCTACGTCGATGCACGTAAAATCAGACCATTTTACTCTTATCTCAATGAATACATTCATTCATTTATATTTATCTGAATAAAGATTTAATTACAACTGACTCTGACAATTAATTATTCATATGGAAACAAGATTATCCTAACAGGCATTTTCATAGTATCATTTATGTACAGAAATCTAAATTTGAGTTTGACGTAACTCTTGAACAAGGGTTGTTATAGTTGAACATAGACTCTTTTCAAGCATTTAGTTAACATTATCTAACTTGACACATTTACTAGCATAGGCTGAATACAAGACCACATTGTTAACGATATAAACTTGGTTAATTCGTTTAAATTTTGATGAATGAAGATATTTATAGGGTGCAAAGTATTTTGAATTTTTAAATAACGGTAATCTAACGAGATAGACATAAACGATGTCTACGTTTGTAACTTGACAGTTATAGTGGTTATTTGTTAGCGGTTCTTTAGTAAAGCATCGCACTAGAATAATCATTTACTGTACACATTCTCAATATAATACGTAACAAACTGATTTCACAAGAGAAATATACCAAATATCACCAGTTGATGCTTTCATTTCACCTAGCGTTAGTTTAATTCACTATCTGTCTTTTTAAGGTACATTTAATGTAGCAAAAGTATTAATTTCATAACTATGATTATGCAGAAGACATATCGAGCGCCGAATAACCTTAGACCTGGATTTAACCCTCGAATGACCATATCTACTACAAACAGACATTCAAAGTTGAATCATAAAGGGCTGGCATGATATGAATCTTTGACTAGCAATTGATGTTATATGATTAATTATCAAAGTCAACCATATGTAAACGTTTCTAAAACAACATTTTTGGCATCGTTTTGCAAGAATTGTGGTTAGAAGAATAAATTTCGTATTATTAATGGTTTTGTTTCAGTTTTGATATTTTATAAAACTAATCACAAGTGGCCAGATAGTCATTCATCGTTGTTTCATTATAACTAGTATACGTTTCGCAGTACATAATCAACATTGCATGTACCGTTAGAACAAACGAAGACATATAATTGCATTAACAACGCATAATTGCACACACTAATACCCAGCGTTCAAACGGAAGACGTTTCAATATTTATACAGCTTCATTTCTTCCTTTCAGAACAGGAAATCAAGACTTAATACCTTGAATGCAATTTGCATGCATGTAGATGGAGCGACTTTTAATCGGCCAAGGTTCAGCCTATCAAGCTGCAAGCTTAACAATGGGTTGCGTAGATCTATAATGGGGAGACTAAAGCGTTTAACGTGTAAATTCTATAGAGTAATATTGACCTTGGTAATGAGGTCGCATCTTGCCTATAAGGGTTAATTAACTGTGTTTAGTTGAAGTCTTCACACCCGGTTGTGAAAGGAATTGCTTAAATGATTACACTGCTATTCCCGTTTAACGCTTAGAGTGAAAATAGACCTCGGGCTACCCGAGAAAGTTCAATATATAGGTAATTTAATTGAACCATTTTATTGAGCAGATAATTTCCTTCCGTTCGGTTGAGAATCAAAGGCTTATGTATGCACGTATTAATAGATATTGGTATATTTGGTTTACTCATTTGCGCTTTCCGGTTCAATTTAATTATTGCGTTTAATTACGTATGGACACATTTTCATTTGTAATTAAATTGGTAAATGCAATTAACAACTAATTTAACGGTAGTCATATTATATTCTAATCATTCTTTCATTTGACTTGAATATTTTTTTCATACTAATTGCGTTTATCATTTTTGTGTGCTAGATGGTTATAATAAACATTATCTTCAAAGGAACCGTAGCATGGTAATATTTGCATTTTCATATGTTCAAATTTGCCATGTATATGCAGTATATCTTTTCGATTTCGGCCATCTGAGTAAGAACAGGGAAGGATGTTTAATAATTCGAGGAGAAACGACTGCCTTATTTAACCGAACCATAACCATTTGTTTTAGAACTCTAGTTATGGTTTGTAACATTTCTTTTCCATTTTGAGAGATCTTCATCAGACAAGTGCTACACTCCCTCACGTGAGAACAAAAGTTTATATGAATGGTTCTTTATCACTCATAAATTTATTTCAACTGTGAATTTTCAGTTAAGATTTCAAAACTTTGAATGACTGATCAACTGTTGAAATTACATGAAAAAGAGAAATGGAACATTGTCTTTCTTTGATAGCCAAAAACGAAATGCAAATTTATAACTGAATTTGGTCTTATAAATTCCAAACTAAAGTTCCTTGGTTTTGGTAAGTATTGAAATGTGTTATTGTAGAGTCAGCACTAGATTGATTTCCTCTTGGTCCATTACAGATGCATCCATTGTGTTATTGTGGGTTCACATATGCCAAACGGTATAAGTGGCGTTATTTTATTGACTAGCGCTGACTATTGCAAAAGTTCAAAAGTTTGATGATAACTTACTATAGTGAAGACATAAAGGTGAAGGCAGGTGATTTCTGATCGAAGACAGGACAATGCATCGCGATTGACGCACCTCAGTCTAACAACATAATTTTGAAAATATATTTACAAGACAAAAATACAAATTTGGGTTGATAATGCTTACTGCGCGTGTAAATAGGACGTGTAGTTTTGGTTTCTTAACATGTATAATGATGTTACTCGATTTTAATTGGAAAGTAGTAATTATGATATATTTGGCAATGGGGATGAATGAGCAAATTGAGTGAAATTATCAGCACATATGGTATGTTGACACCTATTATAGCAACTAAAATATTGTGAAACCAAATGAATACATCTTTACAAAAAACAACAACTTTTGCCATACATTCAGGTATATTTATTATTTTGGGCTCATGGGAAATGGTTTGTATTCATTTACAATATTGGCTGTACAAGTTACAATTTGTCATAAAACATAGTCAATCAAGACTAACATCACATACAAAGGGATCTTTCAACACATTGCTTGTTCTACAAGATTGAATAAAATCTTGCTACTGCAGTAACATATAATACTGTTTCTTACCTTTCAAGCAAATACTTACAAGAAGTAATATAAACCTTATACTTAAATAACATAAAATATATCACAGACATAGTGTATGTAAATCTTATAATACTTAGTAAAAACATTTTGGCCAGCAGTAACAATGGTTGGTTTTGCTATTTAAAGTTAGAGCAAGTCAAATGACAAAAATATTTATACATTAAATTACCTTTCAGTTTCTTCAATTCTAAAGACTCAAGTCCAAAATACGAAACATTTATTATGTACATCTCAATGCACTTTATTAAAGAAATCATGGCAAATAGTAAGACACAAAAGTTACAGAAGAGAACAGATCGATGGGTTGCATAGAGAGCAGGGAATTCTTACACAGAAGAACTAATATGTTTTGGTAGAGGCACAGCATGTTGCATACGTTGTCATGGGAACATTGAACAAAGGAAATATGACCAACATATTCAGAACTATAATACTGATGCATAGAACTAAATGGTAGAATTGGACGGAAGGACAATGCTGTTCTGCAAAAGGGCAAGCATTGTTAAGATAGATCTTACAACAGAAAATACTGCTATCACAAAACATGACCTTTTAATATGAAAATGCAGTTTGCATAAACCATAACACCATTCATAATTCACTTTACACAAGACTATACATTTGTCCTGACATGTAACACTATACATTTCTTATATATGTACTCTTAACTATCATAATGACAATGACAATTGAATATCAACTTCCAAACGCAAGGCATAACTCTTGCCAGTCTGCATTACTGGCTGATTTATCCCTTGCGGTATTTCCCTCGCTTTCTTGTGTCAAGACAGTGAATCGCTGCACCAGAAATGCATAGCGGGCCTGGATTTCCAAACACACATTTCTTAAGGAAATACTGCAAGGCCTAAATCAGCCAGTAATGGAGACTGGCAAGAGTTATGCCTTGCATTGGAAGTTGATTGAATATATGAGAGCATACTTTTAGAGGTTTCTTTTTATTGATAAGTCTTAAGAACGTGGTCAAAGGTACAGGTGTTCATTGCTTTCATTCTCAAAAACGGTATTGTTTGCATAGAATTTAAATTTTTAACATTTATAGGATATCAAATACAACAGAAGTGTATTTCTAAACATATGTTGGTATCATTCTGTTTCCACAACTTCTGTTCAAGTTTTGTGCTCATCACAGTGACATTCTAAACATACTGGTTATTGAGGATATCTCTCTAGTTCCACAAATATAAGCTAATGATGCCTTGACTTTAAATGCATTGCTTGTAAACTGTTTACACAGATTAAAATACATTTTAACATGATCGGTTGCATACTCCCAGTGGGTTGAGCATGAAAAAGGAACGATGTTGGTCCTTACACCAGGGTAGTAATGTGTGTAGCGCTTTGAGCATGCCATTTGTATATTACATGTATCCTAATTATTATCATTATTAAGTGGATTTTCCTGTTTGTGTATTAACATAAATAAACAAATATTCTCACCATATTGGTTTTTCTATTTCATTTCGAATGAAATCTGTGATGCTTCCACTTTAAATACATTGGTTTTAAACACAGACTTAACAAGTCAACATAAACAACAATACGATTACAAATGGACTTCCATCAAAGAGAAAAGCAAGACAACTGAGAGCAGCACTTGTAGAAGACTATGAGGGTAAGTAAGGCACACAGCACAATGTACATGTATCATCACTTGGTAGTCAACACTTGGAGTGTTCAACACAGAAACAAACCCAACTCATAGCATAGTCACGCCACAGCAAACATATGCATCCACACCTTAGTTTTACTATAGTACTGGGCCTGGATTTCTAGGTTCTACAGAGTAATAGTTGCTTACAACTATTTTACAAAAGCTTAACAATTCTAGGCCCATATTTATGTGATTTCATCACAATCTTATTGACGGTTTGTCAATATGAAAGTTGGTTCAAATTATGGACTGAAATGACAGTAAATGGTTAAAAAATAATTATAGTTAATGACTATGAAATCATGATAATCGTTTATTTAGCATACAATTCTTGATTTTGATAATTTTATAAATCAAATGTATTTATTACTTTATGTATTTTAAGGTATTATCCAAAGCTGTTTAATATGCAATTTAAACATTTTATCAGATGTTATTTTATAACTATAACAAACTATATTTTGCTAGTTACATATCACGCCTATAATTTATAAATCTACATTTTCATACAATTTTACAATTTCTACAAATTGTTTATAATACATTATGTACATGGTATCAAAATAAATAAATTATGTATGTAAATATATTATACCCCTAGGGAGCTAGGGTTCTATACAATCATGTTTTAATGACAATACATGTTTGACAAGAAGTTTAAATGTGACATGACAAAATGAAACAATCCATCGAAACTCTTTGGATGAGGACATTTTCGAAACATATCAGAGAGATCTTAAACACGAAATACAAATACAGCTCATGAAATCTATGACTGAAGATACATTGATAACTGTATTGCAGTCTTGAGATCTCTCCGTCATATACAGTGGATCATGGGGAGATGAACGCATTAAGAGAGACCAGATCTTATTGACATTTTATACTTTTTCTCTTTAATTAGGTGATATTAGTTCTTGGTGGTCAATGGAAGGTGAGAGTGGCGTGTTTGTTGAGACAAAACAAAGAGGTACTGGATGACCGTAAGATGATGGTCGAACAGACATATTGGTGACTCTTTGGATAAATTACTTGGTTTTTGTTTGGACACATATGATATCATCGCTGATAAGGAGAGACTGTTGACTAATTGAAAAATATCTTGATGAATGTAGGTTGATGGAAGGACACAACAATTGATGATTCTTGACAATTCTTGACATTGATGATTCTTTGATAGACGTCTCGGTGAAGATGTTTTGGTGGAAGGATATGGATGGAGGTTGGGTGTGACATTATGAGGAAATGTAGTGACTATTTGACAAACTTCTTGGTGAAGGCTGGTTGGGGGAGGGGTCTGACGGGGTTGAGGTTGCCCTCGTGGAGGGGCGAGCCGGGGAGGGGCTCCAGACGAGGGTTGTTTCCTGAAAGACTTGGAGCACTCATGTGCTTGGATGGGTTCTTCTCTCCCTTCCTCTTCTGTAAATAGCAAACAGTGGTTTAGAAGATTTGTAATAAGCAGTGGATTGTTGTTATTGGGCACAGGAACAAACTATCGATGACCTTTTGAGAATTCGAATTATTGCTGGCTCTTATCTCTCTGATAAATTTATTCAATTATTAGAAACAAGGACATTTGCAATAATTTCAAATCCAAGTGCAAAGAAAGCTTCTTAAAGAAATCCTCAAGTTATTGTGAACAACTAGGGCACTAAAAGCACAGTCCTTACTGAATGAAAGTCGTATAGGCTAGCACTAAGGTTGTTTGTCTGAGACAACAAACTTTACCTATGTCCGATTAATCTTGGAAGGAACACTGAGACAAGAAACTGACCTTGACAGAGAGAGGGTTGAGTACGCCCACATTAGGACTGGAGTTGAACACCTTGTTGAAATTCGTCTCTCTGTTTACCAGCTCCAACTGGTAGAACCGCTTCTCATCCTGGGGACAGACAGAGCACAGAATGATTACTTCAAAATGTGTTAGTCAACAACAAGGACATTCTGTGATGGATACTTGTCTTCTTAAACTTAACCCCAAAAGATGCGTGCAAGTATTATTCATTGAGACTTAAAAAACAGGCCAGATCATGATCAAAATGAGTAAGACAATCACTAAAGCATTTCTCATTTTGAAGTTATGTGATATGTATTTGTCTTCTTGAAGTTAACAGTGAATATGAATGAAGTAGAATGTTCATTGAGGAGTAACAAAACAGGATGTGAATATTTTATGGGAGCTTCTTCATCGATATCTCCAGTACCCATTGGAGCTGCTAAAAGTTCCCACATTCTCATGACCGTGAGTGTATAACGACTCCAGCCAGTGCTATTCACCCACCATGATCTCTTTGAGTCTCTGCTCCCTCTCTGCTATTGCCTCACGAAGCTGCTCGATTAGTTCCAGGTCCTCTGGTCTCGACTCTCGATCTCGGTACCTCTCCTCCGCCTCCATCAACCTGGCAACAGGACCACAGCTCATACTTACTACTGGTATATAATGGATTTTATTCTTGACAAAACTTTGACAGCAATTTCTAAACTTTTCTTTTTCATTTTCGGTCAGTGAGGTAGTAAAACTAAGATGACATTTGTTGAAAATATTTGATTCTTGTAAGGAGGTGAGGTGAGGTGAGGTGATATGGGGCTAAACGCCACTTTCAAGAATATTTCACTCATATCATGTCTGCAACACCATGGTGGCTATGCAATGCTGTGAAACATGCCATCAGCTGGAACTAGCAAACTATGGGTAGTACTGCACTGACATTCAGTGTAGCATTACCCCCAAACTTTACTGCATGTAGAACAGTTCTCTACTACAGACATTTTGGCAGTATTTGAATCCTGGACCTAGATCCTGCTCCGAAGCATGCTAACCACTGCGCTATCCCAGCCCCCCTTGTAAGGATAGGGATATGCATATATTTGATGTATCAAAGTTCTATTACAAGAACAAAATAAGACTGCATATTAAAGTTTAACATTCATAATGAAGTAAGTGCGTCAGTAGCCATTTTAACAATAGCCTGATAACATAAATCTATATCAGTGTTTTGAAATAAGAATGGCTAAAAATGGTAGATATTTATACTTGTGGGTCGGTCCCGAAGATGACGGACCACGCCCATGTTCATGGGAATTTTTTCTCATTATGTCATGGCGAATCCCGTCGGAAATTCCCCTGCTCACGAAAAAACTAATACCTAAAAAAGTAATTGTGATACAAAAGAACTTTGGTAATAAAAGTGGTGAGGAATCAAATTCTCCATCTGCTCAGTTCAGTCCGCTACACATATAAATAATTCTTCAAATCTTATTGAATGAAACGTCTTTTATTCAATAATGTAAAAGATAAAATAATAAATTCAATTCAAATGGTTTGGAAAGGTGCGCCCTCGCATTTGAATTTTAGAAATAAAAACCTTTCGCAAATGGCATCAGTAACAAAAATGTTCACGCATTTTTAGAAACTCCGAAAAGTGAAATATTTTCCTGAGAAAATATTCCCACGAAAAGGCTTTTCCCCGAGCGGCGGGTCCCGTACTCAAATATATTTTCACTTTTATGTTATATTTTTTTCTCCAAAACTGGAAACAAAATTCCGTCATGACAGTTGTTCATCGTTTATAAAGCTCTATATTTGCGTATCAAAAGAACAGTATTTTAGTTATATATTATCATACTTCTTCACTTATGCGTACATCAATATTGCGGCGCTTCGCGCATGCATAGTTCTTCCCAAAAACATGCGCATTATATCTGGAATTAAAGACAATGTTTTTCTCTTTACAATGATGTAAAAATTATAAAAATCGGACTTGCGGTTCAAAAGTTATGAAGTGCGAAAATTATACCTTTTGGCGCGGCGCTTCGCGCATGCAGAGTTCTTCCCGAAAACATGCGCATTATACATGGAATTGAAGACAATGTTTTTCTCTTTACAATGATGTAAAAATTATAAAAATCGGACTTGCGGTTCACAAGTTATAAAGCCCGTAATGATGGTATATGCTAAGAGTGCCACTTATTCAAAGCCGAATATCACCTTCTGCGCGACACCTGGCACATCAAAAGTTATTGCCGAAAATACACGTATTTTATATGGAATTGAAGACAATTCTTTTATCTATATACTGATAAAAAAATTATGAAAATATCCCAAGTAGTTTCTTAGAAATAGAGCGCCGAGGCATGTTGGGGTAAATGCGCCACATGTATCAAAATTCAAAAGTGCGAAAGTCGCCTATCTCTGTGCGATTGCTGTATTTTCAGTTATGTTAGGGAATAAAGGCCATTCTTTCCTCTTTATTTTGGTATAAAAAAAAATGAAAACAACCAATTGGTTCATATGATACGAAGTGCGAGAGAAAGGTAGCTTATCGCAATATCTTCCCGTAATTAGAGGCTATCTGCCCATGTGGCGAGATGCGAGACAGATAAGCATAGGCTATCTGCCCATGTGGCGGGATGCGAGACAGATAAGCCTGTACGGGCCTATTTCACCCCGGGGCAGTGCAGACACTTAGGTGATAATTAGCCGCCGGGCAGTGTAGCCATCGGAGCGAAGCAGGACAAAATTGGCCTTTTGTAAAGCTAATTATCGATGCGTTACGGGTCAACAATGCACACGCAAATTAGTGTGAATTTTGCTGGACGTTCTGACCAGACACTGAAGAAAGCTTTATTCTCATTGTGAGCTGCGAGGCATAAATACAGCCATTCTCATGCAGCGAGTCGTGGAAACAATCGACTCGGGACCCGGTATGGGGTATAGAGCAGTACTTAGACAGCCGTGAATTCTTCTAAGTAAGCGATCCGGGATCCGTATTGAGGTACCTACGAATCGCTTATAGCCCGCCCGGATAATTCCGGGACCCGCATGTTAAGGGTTAACATCATATGTTTGAGTTGTCATAACTGCTTGAACTGATGCCAGTAGAGCGAAGACAAGTAAGAAACTCAACACCATGAGAAGTTGTACATGTTGACGGACACACTTAACGTGGATGTATTCAGGAGCAGGAAGCGGGTAGATGTCCAGTGTCAAATAGAGATACACAGTGATAACAGAAGTTCCTCCAAGTAGCTTGTTCTTCAACGTAATTACTTCAATTGGATGATTTAACTAGATTGGTTGATAAAGCTGCTAATTATGGTCTATTTATTCATAGGATCCTCTCGAATTTAAGTAGCTAGTTTTTATGAAAATATCAAGTAGAAATTATTTAGAGTCAATTGTGAAGATAAGTATTAAGACTTCCAGTGATGTTTAATGAGGTTTTTCCTTGAGAAAATGTGAAAATATTCTGAATATCAAGATGAAACAAAAACAAAAACCAAAACAAACAGACATTATGGCCTCAAGTAGACTATGTATTTCCTCTGGAAACTCAAGCATATTGGAGAATAAACTGTGAAGTTGCTCTTGAAATCTGGAGAGGGCAATGAACATTTGAGAACATGTGCTCTCAGGTTTTCCTATACTTTCACTTCCAGGCGAGTAGCTGATTCTGGGAATAAAAAATAATATTTGGAGTGGTCAGTGAATGTATCCTGTTGACACTAAGTAGCCATTGGAAGACGCCATGTTGACCAAGAGTGAAGTGTACTAGCGATGTTAATCCAATGAAATATCTACTCAACTTACTAGTTGCAGTACTGGCAGTATCTACTGTGTGTTCATAGTTATTGTGGTACCGATCCTAAGATATCAGTAAAATACAAGTTGTCCTTGTTTTGGGTTTCCAGCAATATTGTTGTGACAATAATTTTGAAAATTTAACAGAAGCTATCAGTCAAAGCAGTGAAATAGATGAAGCATTGCCAGAAAAATGTTGATAGCCCTGTATGAACATGCAATGGAATTTCACTTCATTCTACCAATGCTAGAAACTGTTCCTAGTGGTACAGTTCCTAGTAGCCAGTTTCTATCTCATTCAAGCTCTTTGAAAGCACACTGAGAACAAACTGCTATAATTTCCAAGACATCAGTTGCCCAAAGACCAAATGGTAGGTCATTCCTAGATACAAGCACTACTTACTCTATCTGTAGAGAGGAGATTTTATCCTTGAGAAGATCCTGAGCGACCTTGAACTGAGAGACCATGTCCTGAGTCTCGCGGATGTGGTCGGCAGACAAGTTGTTCATCTGGGTCTCGTGTTCCCGGTTCAGATGATCCTCTCGGTGCCTGTTTGAGATAATGAGAGATTATCATTTTGAAATTGTAGTCTCAAATTACCTCGGGTAAACTTCTGCAATATCAATTCATTACCTGCAGGTTCAAAAATCTTCTGGATATATATCTTAAACCATTGGCCAATTCTTGATTGTAATTTGACCATTCACAATGGTTTGGCACTTACTTATTCAGTAGTGATTCAAATTCAGTGTTATGGTTGGAAGGCATGGAATCTTTGGATCCCTATTCAATGAAATATTTCATCACCAATGAAAGAAGCTTCTAAAAGATTTCAGCATCAATGATACAAATGATCTATGATTAAATGTTTCAGAACGTCCGTGGGGCTTGGGCACTATCGTCATTTCTTCAGATGTTTGTGCAGTAATGTCTCATCATATACAGACAAGATGATAAAATGAAAAAAAAATAATCAACCTTTCAGAATGGAAAAACAAATCTTACTTGATCTTATTATTGGCGTCACTTCTGACTTTGAGAATTTCCTTTCCTTTAGAAGCGATTTCTTTCTGCAAGTGATCAATGTCCTTCTGCAACTTGTGGATTTCTTCCGTTAAGTTCTTGACGTGGCGTTCTCTTTGAGTTATCTCCCCTTGAAGATCTTCTATCCTCATTCCATGATCTCTGTCCTGAAACAGTTAGTTGTCACCAAAATGTGATTTTGAACAAAATACCACCATACGGCATAATGAGTTTGTATTGATGTTAACATCCCAAACCAGGGACGGGGGCAACATGAGGGTTGCCTACCTTCTGTTTGGAGATCTCGACAGCTCTCTCCAGCTCCATGCGAGCAGCTCTGATCTCAGCCTGGTGTTCCTCCTGCACCTTCTCCAACTCCTCCAACTTAGAGTTCACCAGCTCCTCTCTCAGGGACTCTGTAACATTCACACATTCTTGTTTACTTAGGTGCTCATCACTTTGGATAGATACAACATATCTTTGTGGTGTACATGAAGAGCTTACATATATCCCTCTTTGGTTCAATGTGGTCAATCAGATGAAATTCTGATATCTGCTTAACTTCTTTCTTTCTTCATCCAATGTCAATCTAATTTGCTGTCTTCAGGATGTAAACTCTAAAAGTGGTCATTCACATCCCAAATGCAACAAATATACAGTTCAGAATGTCCCATATCCAAACATAATGGATTAAGATCATGACAACCTCACAGCATGTACACTTTTTACTGTAGACATTGTCAGACACTCAGAGAAAACTGCAACATGCAAAAGGTCCCTCAGTTTGAACAGTAAAAATATCCCTTATTGTTTTGCCAACATGTTAGTCCAGAGCAAACAATATAACATACCAAGAAGCTCCTTGTGTTTGTCTGCCAGCTCTGAGAGTTCCGTGAGCCTGGCCTTGTCTGCCTGTTCCTTGATGTTGTCCACTGTAGCTCTGTGAGCTGTGGTCTGGGCCTTCATGTCCTCGATGTGACGACTTCGCAGACTCTTCTCTAACTCCTGAAAACAACAAAGGAGACATTTTAACGGTTCGGAGATTGCAAATGATATCACATTTGATTTCAGTGTGAAGGAAAAGAGCCTACACTTCAATATATGCATGACACTGAATTAGTAAACTAGATGCAGTTTCTTTGTTGACAGAGTATTGTTCTTATCCAGCTCAAGAAGGTCATGTTGGAACATCAGAACCTGGTATACAAAAGAAACCATAACAGAAACTGCTCCAATTACTAATTATCAACAGATTTATACCAATTGTTAAATCATGCTTGGCATGGTTGCATAGTTCAATTTCTTTGGGAGCTCAGTAGTTTTAACATTGGTTATTTTTTGTACAAAGTATGAAGAGTTCATGATTAGATTGTAGACACACAGGCCTCTGACCTTATGGCAACTATAGTCATGCTGAATTCAATGTGGTCAAATATTAAGATACTTCTATGAGCTTATGATACCAGGGTTAAAGTCTGAAGGTAACCTTATCTCACTAAGGTTGCCTAAGTGCAATTTAAAGGATGCATATTGAAACAGAGAATCTCACCCAAGTGTCTTCTGATCTAAAATGTATCAACACTAGTTGATTAAAGTTACAAATATCGAAGGCCAATTACTTTAATCAACGAGTGTTGATATATTTTATGTTACACAAGCGATATCTACCGTGGTAGCCAGTTTTGGATGATAATCAAGGTTATCCTTATTGTTAAGATTGTTTTGTGTAATCATCCCCAGGAGCCTTATAATTGAAGAATTTAAAGCCCAAGAAATCATCAATTTTCATTGAAGTCATGTGTTAAAGATCGGCTTTAGAAGTTTGTAGAGCAAACAATGGTTCGAGAATAACTTCAATACAGCCCTGGGTTGTATCATACCTGTCCTGAAAACATTATGTGAGAAACCACAACAGGTCTGCAGCATTATAAGAGCATAAGCCAAGGATATTTCCAAAGGATGATAAATGAGCATTTTGTGAGACACCTCCAGAGGAGTTGCAGGTGGTCTAAACATAGAACAGAAATGATTCAGTGCAGGTGGGTCTGTAAAAACTAATATCCATTTAATCCTACCAGATCTCTGAATGTACCCAGTCAACCTCGCTGCACTGAGGAATGATGTTAGCAAATTTCACAAGGTTTTGGTCACGTTCCAACTAATCAAGCTTGAAGATCACGCCACTTTTAAGGTAAAAACTTTCTCGGGAGATATGGAGAAAATGGCGCCAATCTTGCCCATGACTTGTATCTTATAACGGATTTCCGAGGTACCCTAAATGAGTCTTCTAATAACATTTGTCCGACTTTTCATTCATCTGTAATGTAGATGACAAGAGGGTATTGTAAATCTGCCTGATTATTTTTCATTCATCTGTAATATACTGACAAGGAGGTATTGTATTTGAACATGCTTATCTCCCTCGATGCATGATCTTGAAGAACATGTATTTATTTTCTCAATAAACTCAGAAAGGAACCACTGTCTGTATACATGTAGAACAAGTCAGATTTGAAAAAAACAGGTGTTTCTATAAGCAATGAAACTATTATTTAGGGAGTTTCCTGATTTACTTAACTTCAGGTTTACGTGAAAGAGTAAATTATATATGAATGCGGAATAAACAAACACTTGCAAACACATGCAAGGAAGTGCATTCACATTATGAAGTTGTATATAAATATTTATAAAAGGTAAGTAAATATGGCGAAGAATTAGGTAAACAAATGATAGAACACAAGACTACCATCAAGACAAACGTAACCATTGCTTACATACTCCCACCATCCACTATCCTTCCATTTGAACATTATAGCTGTTAAACCACTATCCTTCCATTTGAACATTATAGCTGTTAAACCACTATCCTTCCATTTGAACATTATAGCTGTTAAACCACTATCCTTCCATTTGAACATTATAGCTGTTAAACCACTATCCTTCCATTTGAACATTATAGCTGTTAAACCACTATCCTTCCATTTGAACATTATAGCTGTTAAACCACTATCCTTCCATTTGAACATTATAGCTGTTAAACCACTATCCTTCCATTTGAACATTATAGCTGTTAATGGCATAACTTTGAATACAAATTCTAGCGTTACAGTTTTGTCAAAAATAATTTTTCGGAACTGGCTTTCCCAGCTCGATCAAGAGCATCACATGAAGTTTCACATTACAAAATTTCATTCACTTATAATTATAATCATTCTGACAAAACTTTGAGCATAATACCGGTAGTTGTAATTGTAACTAAATTCAATAACAGAGAATTCAAGGGTCATAACTTGAATATTACATGAACAAGTAGTTGTCACTAAGGTGACATGATCCCCGCCGCAAATTAATACTTCAAAACTTTAAAAAAATGTCAAGATCACCAAAATCTAATCAGCCCTTTGTCTTTCCTAGGAGGTGCATTATGTAAGATATGATTGAATTCAGGTGAATGGTTCTTGAGATATCCCGCTGACAAGCTTTACATGTACATTAACATGTCGAAAAATTCAAAGTTCCGCTGTGACCTTGAAAATAATGTCAAGGTCACCAAAATCTAATCAGCCCGTTGTCTTTCCTTGGAGAAGCTATGTGTAAAATATGAAGAGAATCCAGCGTATGGTTATTGAGATATTCCGCTAACAAGGGTAAAATGACAAAGTCTCGTTGTGACCTTGAAATGAAGGTCAAGGTCACAAACCTCTGTAGGAACATTACTCTTCCTATGATGAACCCATATGCAAAATATGAAAAGAATCCAGTGAATAGTATTTGAGTTATTCCGTTTTGTACGGACATACGTATGTACGTACGGCGGGGGTTAACAACAACAGTTTCTAAGTAGAATAGATTTAACTTAATAGATGACATTCGATTCAAAGGAAACAAAAAAGATATCAATTCAACAACAAAATCATGAGATTGTAGACCCAGTGTGTCTACAGGATAATGGATTCTAATTAGAACTGAATTAATTGAGACCCAATAATAACTTCAGAAAGACAAGATATGTACTCTTGACAAGAAAGAGAACAACATCACAATGTAGAGTGAATGAGCGACTTATTGTTTAATGCTGTTTGGGCAATATCTCAACCATAAGCTGCCATCACAATGACGAAGATGAATGAATGACTATGGAAAAGTCCCTGGAATTCTGAAGTTACCCAGAGAACAAGACCACAAGAAAAGAAGACCCCTGTTTGTCTTGAGAAGGCTCTGAAAACAGTACCACACAGACTATAGCGACCCAGAGAACAAAAGCACAAAGCAAGAACCTAAGAATATTTCTATGTAGATGTGTTTTAAGTGTACCACACAGAGTCAAGCTGATTTATAGCCTCTAGAAATGGTAGGACGGCTAATGAAGCACAGATTACCCCTGCCCATTAACTTGCCACTGCCTTGATAAAAACATCCTATCTGAAAGCTCATCACTGCAATATATGCCATAATGCTTATCCAGTTATCACCAGGTGCAACCACAAGACTGTATACACTTTAACTGCTGATTTATGAAGATCCAAATTATTCTGCTCTGCTAGTTTACCTTAATTACAACTTGAAAACAAAGGGCATAATCCGATATTATATATATAGCCACTGGGTTATCCTGGAATATTCTGACATTTAGGTAGAGAGTTAAGATGTTTCAGTTTCTTTTACACTTTTATAAAGATGAGCATAAATTTCATACATCTAATTTTGATCTTGTATTGTTTGTAATGATTAATGTTACATTTATATTAATCAGTGTTTTATTCTTTGTTCTTCAGAATGTCCAATAGATAGAGGACATTTCTCATTGAACACTACACTTGGCATGGCAAGGTTTCTGGAACTTCTTTATTGTAAGCAACAAGGCAACCGAGGATGAAATGGGCCAGAGACAACCATATCTGAACAAAATCTCATCTCTGACACTGACACTAAGTTTTATTATTTCTAATTCTGTTCACAGAAGTTGAACAGCAATACCTTCAACTGGTAACATAACTTCAGATTTATGTATATTCTGCAAATCTTGAATACCAGTGTCTCCTTGCCAGTAAACAGCATGCACACCTATTTTACCATAAACAAGGATTTCAGAGACTAATGGCAGTACAGTGACCTGCTTTGAGAGACTAAATGTCAGTCTAGCGGTTTGCAAGAAGTTTTGATGTTGGATGCATATTGATTTCTGTGTGAAATGGAGCCATGAAGAATCATTAATATCCAACAGGACTGTACTGTTTGTCCAGACCATTACATCCTCTCTCTCTCCACTGAACTTAAACCTTCCCATGGATATTCTTTCACACTAACTTTGTTAGGAAACACACTCCCTCTCATCCATGGAGGGTTCTGATCGATGGCGTCTAACTTCGTTAAGAGATACATCAGCCTCTCCTCGTGACGTAACGTGCGATCGTTTTCGCTTATAAAATGTCAAAGAGGTAATAACAGCTTGGAAAATTTCCCAATAGAATCCTACATTGATTCATAGGCTTGTTTATATCCTGAAATGTAAATTGAAACAAATTTGCAAACACATATTCAGACTCTTTCGATCCACGACAAAATTTATGGTCAAGAAACCCCCTCGATAATATGCTGTTAATGCATATTCACTGCAATCTATCAGCATGAAATGGAGGCATTCAGAGTTCAAACCTGGTACAACTGCACATTTCAGATCATACTATGCAAGTTTATGTCTGGAGTAAATACAAACCAGTTAATTGTTCACAAAGGATGTCAAGCAATTGTTAAGCTTTATAACAAATTGATGCTTGGAACAGCAATCACAGCAGGAAATTATTGTCATTGGATTATGAGCATGTTAACAGATAAAAGGCAAAAAATCAAGGGAAATGGGTAAAAGAGATTAGAGAGCATGAGAAGACATTTGATAGTGAAAAATAGATTGCCGGAAGATTAAAGACTGTGCAGGGAGTGAGAATAAGATGTGCATGTTCATCAAAGAACCCAACCTATGCTATCAAGATGAATGTATTTCCAGAAGAGATTTGTATGATGACAAGCATGAACAAGCTAAACCCAGATGGATGAGATATTAAGAGGCTTACAGCTATTATTTCTCAGGAGGCATGTTGAGGAAAAGTGGAAACGATGAGGAAGGAAACCATATCAGTAGCAGTAGTATCGTGTACCTTTTATTTAATTTAATAATAATTTTGACTTATAATAACAGCAAGTGTGTTACAGGTAATGGTATACCTGAATAACATTAATATAACTGACATTTCAGTTATAGAGCCACGTCTTAATTATCATTATGTAATGTAATAATAATGTAATGTACATGTTAACGCCTAATATCCGTTGCAAGCACTATTCAATGGCAGTACAATTATTACCCTGAAGGAATTGTACTTTCGGTGCCGCAGGTACCCATTTAAACAGCTGGGTGGACTGAGTGCAATGTGGATGAAGTGCCTTGCCCAGGGACACAACACAGTGTAAGACCCAGGTCACAAATGTTTGGTCTCTCCACCGGGAATCAAACCCGGGCCGTTGGCGTGAGAGGTGAGCATGCTAACCACTACACCACTGTGCTCAACAGAGAGCATTAGCTGCTAAGCAATGTAAAGCTTTAAAGGAAACCAGTTCATTGTAGTAGTAGTATGTATGTATGTATGTATGTATGTATGTATCAACACAAGCTAAGGTTAACAAGTCCAGCTGATAACCTGTTGCATGGACAGGACTTGATGGTAGCACACCCACCACCTTCCTATCACACTTCAACACGGCTTTGTTTTGCCTCTTGTTACAACAATAATCAGCTGGCACTTCACACTTTATAAAGGCAATGAACTCAGTTGACATCATGCTGAGTAGATTTACCACATGTTCCATATTACGAACATCATGCCTGCTGGTTTATCAATATGTTTTCATACAGATGTGAAGACCTACATGCCTGCTTGCTATCTTTGTTGAAATGAGACTTTTGAAAGGCGTTTCTCAAAGCTGTGGAAAATATTTAGACAGTGAACTTCATTATTTACTGACTGCGGCCTTTCAATATCCCTTACTGTACACTGCATTATAAATAAAACATTTAAACAGAACCAATTTGAAACTTTGTATTGACTATAGTTGATGAAAAGCATTCTGTAGGTTTGGGGCGATGTGGATACCGTATCTGCTTGAAGTATACTAAGATAGTTATAACGGAAATTTAGTTACTCAGATACATACATGAGATTCAATTTGCGGAAGTTTTCCCTCTAAATTTTGTTTTCTTGCTTTAATGAAGTGTTTAGTTCCACTTTGACAAAACTGATACTGATCGACCTAATAACCTCTGCACGTATCTTTTCCTGACTTACTCAATTTACCTGGAACATTTCCTCTTCAACATTTCACTCTTTTCTTAAAAAACTTTTGAACAACAACTCGACTTGAAAGAAAAAGAAAGCACTGCACGTACAAATTGCCAAGAAACATCATATATCTTCATGATACACAACCTCCACGAAGTGTCTGTGTTACACTCCCAGCCCTCCTCTAGTTATTTCACAAATGACTTCTAATTAGACTGGGAGGGTCAGACTTCAAGGTCTCTACAAGATCTATCTCTAAATACTTCAAATGTTAGCTCCTTCGTATTTTACCCATAAATCACAGCTACCTCTACACTTTACACAAACCTTGATAATGAGCTCTCTGAATCAACTGATAATAACTGGATCGAATAACTGATATGGTTGAATTCAAATAGCCAATTTAATTGATGACATTTTGCATTAAAAAATATAATTAAATTGATATGGTTGAAATTAGATTTTAATTCGAATGAATATAGTTGAGAATCTAATATACTTTCGGTTAGAGCTGAATATCTAACTAACAGTCTGATATGAATGTAATTAAACAAGTCTATCCTTGGCCTACATCTTAGTTGAAATTAAACAGCTACATGTACTTTGTTTCATTCAGAGAGGAATTAATAACAATGAGGTATTCTGTTACTTATCACTTAATTATAAGTAACACCAGGAAATAGAAGGGGAGAAAACGTCCACCCCTGTAGTACTCCACTCTCCGACATACTTGAACTCAACATCACTATTGAAGATCTTTATATACAATTACAGCTCCTTCTCTAATGTTCCATTAAGCTTAAATTTCATTAGAGAAAAGTAATATAAATACAGAAATAATGTTTACTGTATCAAATCTGACATTTCTGTCAAACAAACTATTAATTCATAGATATGAATTAAAACATAACCTTTAGTTTAACATAATATCAGCTGTAGAACTTACACAAGAGGTTACTGTTTTAAAAAACAATCCTTTTGTCACTGTTTGAAATCTTCCTACAAGATCTATTTATGCAAAACAATTCTGACACTATAACCTTTACCATACAGAGCTCCTGAAAGAAATCAACCTACTTCACAAAATGTCAAAAAGTCAAAGAGAAATTGACCTGCTTCTGGTGCAGCCCTCCTTGCTGATATGTTGTCAAGTTTTACATGTGTCCTTAACCCTCCATATTCCTCAAGTTTTATACACTTGCTAACAGGTCTTGAAAGACTAACGTCCGATCATGTTGTCAGGTTTTACAGATGTTCCTAACTTGACATTTTTTATTATTCCTTATCTAAACAAACCCCGTACATGTTCTTGAATAGTTCTATAAGAACTGTTGGTTCAGCAATAGTTCTTCAAAAACTAATGATTGTCCATTTTGCTGAAAAACATGTTCTTTCACTTTTGGTTCTAATGACCAATCTTCAATTATGTATCTAACTACTATGGAATAAGTAGGTTTGGTTTTAACTCTGAAGAGCAATGAATTAATCTCCATCTATAAACAATTTGCTAATTTTTGCGTGTCATTTGTAAAGGATCCATTAGATGAAGAAATGGAAAGGGCGGGTGTATTCTCAATATATCTGTATAAACCTGCCATAATGAGGATGTACATGTGCAATATGTTTATGGCGTAAATGGCTAAACTTTTGGGATTGAAATGTAAATATTTTGATGACATTTAGATCTTCTGAAAAATATTATGAATGAGTGTTGACTTGAGGTGAGCTCGAAAGGGCTCAATCTGGGTTTGTATTTGCGGAGATCTATTAGCACAAACGTATGCCTCAGATCGAGCAAAATTGTTTGAGTCTTATTTTATATTCTTTAGCCTAGCCTTTTATTTTGGAAATAGTTCTGAACTTATCATCATTCTGATGACGACAAGAAATGTGACCATAGTCAAACCAAAACTAGAAATAAGTAGAAAAAACTAAATCCTTGTACAAATGTGATGATACTGTGACTGAAAAGTAATCCATGACGATATTATCATTGGTCTTAGTTAATGGAATTGGATACTATAAATTTATATGTAAAGATGTTTATTCATGTAGGTTGCTGCAGTGTTGGCCACTGGTTTGGAACTTGGGATTCAATAAGGATGCTTGTATAGAGCTGGTTTCTATGGAAGGCTTATTATCTGTAGAAGGCTTTTGAGGCAAGATATGTGACTATGTTGAATTTTGTATCATATAGCTTGTCTGATGAAGGAGATCTAACAAGAACCGTAAAGTGTGAATTAAAACTCCATCAACTGTTACCCCTTCTTTGGTTGGTGGATCCACCTCCCCCAATTTACTTTCTATTTATGATAAATGATATTCAACACGGATGTAGCTGATCACACCCTGCTCATCACAAGGATATGTAAATAATCAGATGACACAATGTTAACAGTTATTGAGGAAGAAGCAGGATATGACAGATAGTTGATAAATGTTTGTGTGGAAATATCTTCATTTATAGTTCCTGCATGCGGCTGACCCTTCAGCCTCCTGATAAGGTCAGGGAGAAAACTCATGCCTTTCTAGCATATACACACATGTTCTTCTAGACATTGGCAGTTGGAAATACATCAAAATATTTAAGGGAGGGCCCTTGAGATGTTCAACACACAACTCTATGAAATGGTCCATTTGCTGATACCCAAGAGTAATATCTTTCTCATACTTTCAAATGGAATATGCATTAAATTTGATGAAATTGACAAGCATAGCTTTCCTTTGCTCTAACAGTTTTAAATTATCATTGCTTTTAGATAAATATTTTAATGACATAATGATAACCCTTAATTCAATTGATTGAAAACCAGACATACATATCATACTCTTTATAAGCTGATGCAGTAATATGTATGGTAGGCCTATTCTTAGTCTATAATCAAACAAATTGTTGCCTCCAGTCCAAATGTTCTGATAGAACAGAATCTTTAAAGAGTTGTGACTTCTAAACATAATCCACTCAGTTCCACACTAATTACCACGATTTAACAAGAAAGGTTTGTGACATTTATTTGTGTCCCTGAATGTAACAATTTTCATAGTAGAAAACAGTAATTTTATCCCTGATAAAGTTTAAGAGGCAAGGTAAGGGTAGTTGGGGTTAACGCCACTTTCAAAAGTATTTCTCTTATATCACTTATGCTAGTGTTATTGCAGGAAGAAAGCCAGCAACAACATTGTGGCTATGCATTGTGCTGAAACCTGCAGGCATCGGCTGGAACTAGCTAACCATGGGTGGTGTTGCCCTACAATTCAGTGTAGCATTGCACCCAAATCTTACTGCACGAAGAAACAACATTAAGAAGTGAAATACATAAGAATTTCTTCCTAATTGAGGATATAAAACCTTTGGAGTATATGGTGGAATCGTTATCCAGAAATCTTGATTGAAATTGGAATGAGTTTATATGTGAAAGTATGAGTGCACATGATAATCACACATATATTACCTCTTAAAGCACAAGGCACGTAATGAGCACACATGTGTACATGTGTTCGACAAAATAGTCATGTGTCACTCAGGTGGGAAGCAGCCAAGAGAGGCGCAGTGTTAGTTCCCTGCATGTAAACACAGTATGAACACTCCACTTACATCAGACCTACATACATACACACAGGCCATGGAGGTGCTGATGCAGTGTGCATGTGCATCACCAGCTTCTCATGATGCACAACAGAGTACTAGTTGTACAAGAACACACATTAATTATAATGACTTTAGAATCTTGCACAGATCAAGGGGGCCAGGACCCACCTCCAAAGGAATTACTACATACACAGTAGTTCAAGTTGTGAGAGAAATATTTTTTTCAAAGGAGTGTCTCAAGGCATAATTCAGACATTTAATAGGTGTCCAAATAGTTATTATCGGAATCTTAACTTTTGTTATAACAGTATAATTTGGGTGAGTGTCATAATGTCATGCATTTAGTGTTCTCATATGAATTATTCAAGTAATATGACATGAACATACTATTTGGTTATTCTTCTTGTTTTGGTTTATATTTTATCAGAGGAGTCATGATGATCTATGATAGGGTCCTCAACAGCAATTTCATTTCTAATTTTAAAGTTTCTTAAACTAAAAACATGGTGAAATATAATATAGCTAAAGATAAACATGACACTTTTACGACATTTTTTAAACAAAACCAACACAGAATCTTTATATGAGAAAAAAAATATCCAAAAATACTTTAAGATTTAAAACATTAATCATAATGTCTATTAAAGTTTTAAAAAAGTATTAAAATTTTTTCCTTAAAACGAAACCATTATTTTGGTAAAGGTGTATGTCTTCAAAGAGATAAAGGTTGTATATTTGTAAGATGGCTAAATGATGGTATCAGCGTAGAGACATGACATAACAGGAAGCCATCTTTTCCTATAAGCCAGACCGATAAGCAATCAGCGTTAGCCCGCCACTCCCACCCTTCATCAATGAGTATATGTGTTTGTGTGTCGTCACTGCCTGCACTGGGATAGAAGTGATAGATAAAGGTCTCACTGCTGATAACTACCTAACATCCCTTATCTAGTGATGAAACTGGGATCATACAAGGTTTGTGGTGAAACCACGCCACAGGGAAGGGTGCCCAATTAACCTGGGAGGATTGGAAGACGTCATTATTGTGTTCACTGTAATTGCTTATTTACCTTAATCTATTTTAGAATGAATGGGAGGGTTTTTAAAGACAACTTTGAATGTAAGCAGGTGATAACTTTGGTTCTTCTACCTGCACCTATTTAAGAATGAATGGATTGGTAGACTTTGTGAAAATGGTTTTATAGATTACTTTCTGTACTACTTTTTAATTGTTAATTGTTCTGTTATCAAATATCAATTAGATTAAATTAATACATCTAAAATAAATTTGTGAACAACCAATGGTGAAGCTATATGATAAATCATTAAATTGAGGACGAAAAATGAAAAGATAAACACAAACATGACAAAGACTAAATGATTGTAGACAGCCTCTTGGTATATTGGACAGAGAGTTAAATATATTTCAGAAAAACATACCATCTTATCGAAGAAAATTAAGATAACAAATGACCACTTTTGATGACACTTTTTTCCAAGATTTTAAAATACTTGTCTGTCTCTGACAAATTCAGCTAAACCTGAGTACAATGAATTACAAACAACTTAACTCCAGAAGGTAACAACACAACATAACTAAGTCAAGCACCCAAAATTGTCTTCTCTCTTCAGTGCATTTCTCTGCTTACTTTACAGCATTAGCTAAACAGTTGTCTGACAAAGTATAATGAGCACAGGAAGGACTTGAAAACTTTGAAGTTGGACAAACTTCTTATCATTGTCTTGTATTCCCTAACAATCCTCAAATCCAGACATACATTCACTATACTTGCAACCTAATCTTCATTATAGAGCAATTCAACAAATGGTCTTGCTGCACTGTTGCCAGTATTACACCAAGGATTTTCATGGCCATTACCTTCAGTGTAATAGGTTATTTTACCCAACCCATTGAGGATGAATGTGGGATACTTTGTTTTCAACCTTATTCGTAGTGTAATCACTTAATGATTTTTAAATATTCCTGAAAATAATGATAGAATAGTAACCTTACTAACCAAGCAACAGATTTAATACAATTCTAAATTATTGGTTATTATATACTTGCTCTGCAAATAATTTGAACATCAAAGAAAGAATTTACATAAAAAAAGATATTATAAACTGAGATGATATGAAGTTGAAAATGATGACTTCAATGATATTTCACCTAATGATCATGGCAACTTGTATCAAAAATGGAAAAGTGATTGTAATACAAATGTGGTTATAAAAATATATGATAATATACAAAAATATATAAATGTATAAAACCTAATATCCGGCGGTACATTATTACCCTGAAGAAATTGTACTTTCAGTGCTGTTACTAAGTGCTCTGAGCAACTATATACGTCCATACTTGCTGTGGTCAGGTACCCATTAAACAGCTGGGTGGACAGAATGCAGAGATAAAGAACTTTACCCAAGGACACAATATAGTATGAGACCCATTTCACAAATGTTCGGTGTCTCCACCAAGGGTTGAACCTGGGTCTTTGGCATGAGAGGCCAGCTCATTAACTACTACACCATTAACCATGATTAACACTAATTGAACCATAATGCTAATATTGATAATTCAACTGGACTCTTACATGATGTAATATTTCAGTACAACACGCCTGTCTGCAGGAAGCATTCAAGTCTGGGGAATAACCAATAAGAACTAACTGACCCTATACACTTTCTAAATTGTCCGGACGCAATTCAGGAAGTGACAGCAGAAAATCAAGGATCTATACAATTGTAGGATGCAATATTTTATCAAATGACAGCAGCTAAATCAAGATTGATGCAATTTTCTCTAATGTTAGTAATACTTGAACTTTCCTATGAACATTTTCAATTAAGTTAATTGACTTCAATTATCCTGTTTGTAAAAGTTCTACAAGTCGCTATACAATTTGTAAATTTCAAATTTAACTAAGATTATTACAATTCAGTAGCAAAAGCTATTAGAAGTTATAAACCAAATTGGCAAATATCACCCACCGGCATACTCAGTTTGTTAAAACTGGTACTCCATAAAAACAACTTTACTTTTAATGGAGAAAATTACCTACAAATTGGTGGAACCGCAATGGGGACAAAACTCGCCCCCTCATATGCAAACATATTCATGGCTGAACTAGAAGAAACACTTCTAGCTAAAAGCATCTATAAACCAGACCTCTACGTCCGATTTATTGATGACATCTTCCTCATATGGTCACTTGGTCAAGCCAAACTTGAGAAATTCCTAGAATATCTCAACTCAGCCCATCCCACTATTAAGTTCACAGCCGAATTCTCGCGTGAACGAGTATCATTCCTAGACACTTGGGTTTCAAACGAGAAACGAGAAAACACTCTCCAATTCTCTGTTTTTTGCAAACCCACCGATACACATTCGTATCTGCTGTACACTTCATGTCACCCAAGACATGTAAAAACAAAAGGCCCATACAGCCAATTCCTACGCCTCAAACGAATCTGTTCCACAGGGGCCGAATATGAGAGACACAGTCTGAATCTCATCAATTACTATCTTAAACGGGGTTACCCCAAAAAGATAGTACAGCAGAACAAACTCAAAACAGACTTGAAAGATAGAAAACAACTTCTATCTCCCAATAACACAGTACAGCCACAAACACAGCGACCTGTATTGGTTTGCGACTACAACCCCATGAACATGGAGCTCAATAAAATCATCAGGAACAGATGGCACCTACTCCAAGGTTCCGATCTCTGCAAAGACTGTTTCCCCTCACCACATATTGCGGCATACAGGAGGAACAAAACCCTCAGAGATATGTTAGTCAAGGCTAACATTACCTACCCTCCTAAAAAACCACAAATCAGTGGTAAAGAAGTTGCATTTGTCGACCTGCCATGCAATAAAGATGATTGCAAAATCTGCTTCAACATCAACAGGTTCAGCTATTTCCATAGCACAACCACCGGACGACGTTACCCATGTGGTAACTTCAGTTGCAAATCTCGCAACGTAGTCTACCTACTAACTTGCAACAAATGCAAAAAACAATATGTAGGTGAAACCAAAAGGGAGTTCAAAACACGCTTGTCTGAACACTTTGCTGATGTTACCCACAAAAGGGACAAACCAGTGGCCCTTCATTTCAATCTCCCTGACCATTCCAAGAGCGATTTATTTTACAAAGTTATCGCTCAACTCAAACAAAATCCTGAGCTAGAGAGAACCACACAGTCTAGAAGATCTCTAGAACTGAGGTGGATATTTGAGCTACTAACGTTCCAACCGCGAGGCCTCAATGATAAGATCGCAGGTTGAAACACTCCTCCCTTTGTTTCTCCAATTTTTATTACAATTCTATGTTGAAAGCAATTTTTAGGAAGTAAATCATGAGCATTGATGATGGTCATGTTGACATAAATGATAAGAATAATTACATGGTGCTTCATATTTTCAAACCAAATTCAAATTCCAACGCATCAGAAGAAACTTAAAACTTACCACATCCTCAAAGACCAAATGACATAAACTGTGTAATGTTTTCAATGTTTTCAAACACAAGAACGCTAATGAAAGCATCTTGAATCTTCTTTCACAAAAGTTGTTTTTCAATGAACTAACTCTTGAGCCAGGATAACACATGACTACAGACGTAATGATGAGCTGATATATCGATATGTAGAACCTTTCATGGACAATAAATGATGTCAGAGAGCACTTGTATATTTCCTCACTCAGTTATCATTAATGAAGAAGGAAACACAATATTTCTCCAGGTGCACAAGGTAAGAGATGTAGACAGATTGAATAACTGACATGAAACATGCTGCAGATAAAGTTGCAGGAGTATGATATGCCTGTCAGGAACATTTAGAAGACGTGTGTTTACTAATGGAGAACTTGCACCTGTACCTGTCTGTCTCATTACATCTTCAAAGCAGACAGATAAGACATCACATAGGTGAAGCAATCTGGTATGACGTGAGGTAAGGCAATTTGGGTTTAATCTGTTGTATGCAATTTGGGTTTGATGCTTGTATATTACTAGAAAAAGGCTGCATCACCCTTGCAGCTATGCATTGCAGTGAAATTGATTGAAGCAATCAAATCATGATGGTACTGCACTGAAATTCAGTTTGGCATTGCAGACAAAACTTACATGCAGAACTTATGCATACAAAGCTTCCGAGCACCTGATTCCAAGTCTGGAGTAGGTATTTCATATAAATCATGGGGGCTTTGTATGATTGCAGGATTAAAACTTGTGATACCAAGATTTTCGAAAAGAAAATATCGATCAGTATCAGAAGTCAAGAAGCCTTTGTTGTTATAGAAGCTGATACCAGACAGAGACATAATCTATGGGTACACAAGTTTCATTGTTGAAAGGAAAGTGAGTTTAACCAACTTTGCATCAAGGTTGTTTTGCAAAGGATGACATTAAATGGTGTTGTAAAGGAGAGTCTTGACTCTCACTGCTTGGTATGTTTAGGTACATTGGCATTAGGGGTTACTAGACAATAGTTTCTATACCAACACAGATACATGAATTGAGAACAAACACTGTACTGACCATGTTCTCCGAGTTCTTGCTGTCCTCCAGGAGACGCAGCTGTTCCTTGTGGGCAGCCTCCATGGTGCTGATCTTGTCTGCGTAGTTCTGGGCAGCCTCCAGCATCTCCCTCTCAAGCCTCCTCCGCTCAGCCTCAGCCTCCTGCTTGATGGAGTCCAGGGCAGTGCTCGACTTGTTCTCTGATTGTTGGATGCTCTGCGTTAGCAGCGAAATCTGCAAATATCATGTTCAATAGTTATAGTTTGAATGTAGTGAAAATTGAGTCCTTTCACATGTTTTAGGTTGGTAATTATGTCACAATGTGAATGATTTAAGGGGTCACTTAAATGCAGCAAAATGAGAAACACATTATTAATGACAAGATCAGTGCTTTAGTAATATTCCTTTCCATTAGCACAAGGTTCCAGTACTGCACAGAAGTTAAGAGCAACAAGGTCTTGTACAAGCATTCCTTGTCATGTTTTTGCAGTGTGATTTCAACGGCTGACGCTTCAAGCAGATGCTACCAATAATGTAACCTAATGTCTTATTGAAAGATATGCCAAGGGTTCAAAGTTTTCATGGTTCAGGCCTTCTTCATTAAACATGATTCCACAGGCACCATATCCTCAACAACACAATTTGACATTAAAAAAACATGCTAGTATTATTGGCTATGTGGCTATGTATTGCGGTGAAACCTGCGACCAACGGCTGGAACTAGCGAACCATGGGTGGTACTATCCTGAAATTCAGTGTAATTCACAGTTCTCTATTGCAGACAAAGTTGCCGTGCCCCTGGCGGGATTCGAACGCACTAACCACTGCGCTATCCTGCCCCCCGTATTTATAGGAATGGAGAACCCAGATTTCTCTGACATGTAAGAAAAAGTATTATTTATATTTTACAATGGTTGAACTGAAGACAAAGCAAAAGGTAATTTCCCAGACTATTACACCCTTCAACATACCACCAGTTTGATTATAATGCAGTGAGAATATGAGTCTCCTTTTTTACTGCAGTCAAAATTGACAAGAGTCATCAGAAGATGACATATCCCACCGGTTCCACAAAATTTGTAAAACACATCTTTTACAGATACTTGTGTATCTACTACCGTACTTCAGTTAGTGGGTATTACAGATGCTGAGTTTCAGGCATGTTAAGGGTTTTAGACTTCTGCTTCAGAAGCAGTCAAAATCAACAACAACCAACATCCCCCTCATGTTTCTATGGAAACAGAACAAAATTAATTTTTCAGAAAAAATCTGATAATATCAAAAGGCACCACTTCAGTCAATGGGTAATACACATGCAAAGTTTCAGGAAGATATGATGAACGGTTTTGAAGCTGTGCTTCGGAAACGAACCTGTCTCTGAACAAAGTCCAACTTCAACATGTTTCTATGGAAACGAAAAAAAATTTTTTTCAGAAATCTGAAAATATCAAAAGGCACCACTTCAGTTAGTGGGTAATACACATGCAAAGTTTCAGAAAGATATCATGAATGGTTTTCGAGTTCTGCTCCGGAAACGAAATGATTACGGACGGACGGACAGACGGACGGGATACCGGTGGGATAACAAAGGTGTGCCAAGGAGGTTTATGCAAGCCTCAATGAAAAAGTTATGGTTCTGCTCCGCTGTTATATGAAGCTCCCTACCCTGTGGGTTACCCACCTGTTTCTGTAGGTCGGCTATCCTGACCTCGAGGGTGGTGCGTACATTATGCAGCTCCTCCTCTTTAAGGCGAGACAGTTGAGCCAGGGCGGACTTCCTCTCGTCATCCTTCTGCTCTACCAGCTCCTCTCTCAACTTCTTGCACTCAGACCTGCAACAGCATCATTCGCATTCCAGGTCCAATAAGCAGACCAAGTCAGCCATATCCCCCGCCTTTGGGAAAATTTATTGAAGAATAGTTGTTGAACAACAGTGACTATGAACCTTTTTTCAACTAACCAGTGCCCAGTTATAAGCAATCTATATTGGTCATACATTTAATCTTACTCCAGTGATTGGGAAAGGCATGCGCCATGCGCCATTTGCGCATTTTAACAATTCTGGGCGCATTTTTCACTTCATAGATGTGCCAATATGGCGCAAAGTCATTTATTTAGAAATTTAAATGTCCTACTGTGGTATTCAGTCGTCTAACTTTGCTATTCAATCCTCTCATTATCCGGACAAATGCTGCCGTTATATACGATAACTGTCTCGAGTTGCCTCCCTTGGAATGCATTCGGAATGCTTTTCTGAATTTATGATCTCGCCGACTATAACTCTTAACTGTTTACGATGATTTACGAAGCTTTCCGAATGCAAGAGATATGGCGATGTTTTGTTGACAATTTATCGCGAGGATTTTTTTTCCACAAGTTAATCAAAATCATACTTAGACGTAAAAAAATGCCTCCAAGAAAGAAATTGAAGGTAGATGTTTCTCAAAAGTCCATGTTCTCATTCATGAAAGCCAACAATCAAAATAGAAATCTTGAAAGTAATGAGGAGAATGTTGACCGTGAAGTTCAAGTTCACATTGATAGCACAGTCAGTGTTAGGCCTACTGAAATTGACACCGAAGCACACACACATGAGACATTAACTGACACTCAAACTCAAGATCCTAGTAATAAAGAAATGAATGCCTCAAATGAGTTGCTGAAAAATTTTGACAATTCAAACAATAAATCAGACAAAAATCTCAGAACATTTCAAGATAAATGGCTTAAGTTATGGCCTTGGTTAGACCATAAAAATGGAAAAATGTATTGTAGAATTTGTCTGAAAAAGGGAAAACATAACGCCATGACAGTTGGATGCTCTACATTCAAAACAAGTAGCATAAGTCGTCATCAAAATATTGATGACCACATTACAGCTCTAAATTCCGATGCATTAGAAAAGAATTTTAGTGTGGCTGTAACCAATGCTAGAAAAGAAGATAATGAGAGCCTCATAAAAGCAATGAAAATAGCTTATTGGATGGCAGAAGAAAACATTCCCTTTTCAAAATTTGAGAGTTTAACAGCATTGTCAAAAGATCTTGGAGTAAATCTTTCCTCATTGAAGGTTAATGACAGGGTGGATTATTCAAGCTATTATTCAGCAAATGAATTCTTGACAGCAATATCGGAACACATCAGTGCTGAAATTGATGTGAGAATAAATGCATCACCATGTGTAACAATCCTTTCTGATGAAAGCACTGACATTGCTAACATCAAACGAATGGCAATTCATGCTCGTATCATAGATCCACAAACATCACAGCCAGAAACTGTGTATTTGAAAGATCTTGAATACGAAGATGGTACCGGAAAAGGACTGGCACAAATCATCAAAGATGAAATAAAGGAACACAATATTCCAGCTCGTAAAGTCCTAGGATTTGGTTCTGATGGGGCAGCTGTCATGTCCGGGGATGATAAGGGAGTCAAGGGTCAACTTAAGGAGGAGAATCCACACATGTACCATGTGCACTGCATGGCCCACAGGTTGGCCTTGTGTACCAGTCAGGCTGCCAATGGCATACCACTTATAAAGAAGTATCAAGAGTGGCTGACATCGCTATTTTATTACCTCAAAGCATCTCCGTCTCGTGAACAAGAGCTCCACAAGGTTCAAGCTATTTTGGACCACCCAGTTCTCAAATACAGGGAAATACATGCTGTCAGGTGGCTTTCATGTTTTGAAGCTGTTGAAGCTGTGCACAGAACTTTAGATCCGCTGATTACCTTTTTGTACCAAAGGGACGCCAAAAAGGACCCCAAAGCAAAAGGCTTACTGAAAACCCTGGGGACAAGCCAGTTTATATACATCACTTACCTCATGATGGATGTACTTCCCATCATTTCAAAACTCTGCCTTCAACTTCAGAGAAAGGATCTTGATGTTGCCAGAGCTAAGGTAATAATATTCCTATTTTGGCACAAATTTATTGATAAGTGTTGATTTAATTTTGCTGAAATTCTACCATCAAATACAAATATTTTATATTAAATTTACCACATGAAACTAATTACTTACAGAAAATAAAACAGGCAAACATCAAATACACATGTATGATGTAACCATACTTATTAAATTATATTTAAATATTATAAAAAAAATGATGCTGAAATTTTATATAAATATTATCAAATAAATGGTGCTATTTATTACAATAGTAACAAACCAAAACCTTTACAAATCGTGAAATTTAGAAAATGAATAAAAGTAAAGTAGTTTCAACTTTCAAATTCTCTACATTGATAAATCTAATATCTCCTGTTTCAGGTGTCACTGGACAGCTGTTTGGCGGACCTGGAGCACTTGAGGACTGGCACTCAGCTGTACACCACACATCTGGACATGTTTGATGATCATGTCAAAGAGGAAGATGGCCACATGCAGTTCCAGGGCCACAGACTACTGAAGAGTCTTACCAACTTTAGCGCACTGAAGAGCCAGTTCATCAACAAACTGATTGACAATATCACAAAAAGGTAATTCATTTTGAAGTTACAGGATATAAATACAGGATAATATCAGTTATGTATCAAAAATTCAAGTTTTATTGGTTCATCATTTTGGAATGATTTGAAAAGCAAAATTGCTATTTCATTAATTTGGATAATAGTAAATACATTTTCAAATTATATTATCTCTGTTAATTATTCCTGTCTTTTCAGATTTCCTAACAGGAACATCATCAACAACTTCTTTGTGATGGCCATGAGAACGATCAACTTTGTTGACAAGCCAGAAGAATTTGGAAATGAAGAAATTGAAGCACTCCTTGAGCATTATGGTGAAGAAAAGGTAAATATTGTTTAAAGTATTTGAAATTTAGGATTCACGATTTGAACTTTATTAATCCCATATATGATACAATGAAAATTTACAGAGAAATTAATACAAATTATCTTTTGTTTCAGATTCACAAGGGTACCATTTCCCCACCCATTGTAGAGAAGGAAGCTGTCAGAAAGGAGTGGGGAGAGGCCAAGTCCATTGTCAGGTCCCTGAACTACCCAGTGGATGACATGAAGGTGCTCTGGTCCCTGCTCACAGTGTACCACAGGGAAGAGCTACCCAGCTTGATCTATCTGGCCCAGATTGGTCTCTGTCTACCACTCCACACAGCAGACTGTGAACGCACATTTTCTCATCAAAACCAGATCCTCACCAAGTTGAGAAATAGGCTTGCAAGTGGCATCTCTGACAAGCTACTCCGAGTTCGGCTCCATGGAAAGGGCTTACAACAGCATGACTTTGAAAAAACTCTCAGCATATGGCATTCCAAGAAAGCTAGAAAAATTAACTTTAAAGCTTAAAGTTAGTTAGTGGAAATAACAAAAATATGAAGACCCAAAGATGTTAATAAAATTTTATTCAATTAAATTGTTTTTTTTCATAATTTTGGAAAGGGCCCATTATTTTTCCAGATGGCCCATTCATTCATTAGGTCAGGGGGCCATTGGCCCATTGACCAAACTGTCTTTCCCAATCACTGTTACTCTCCTGCAGATTGTAACATTTCAACTTGACCCCAAAGTATCTTACAGAATTGAATGAGATACAATATTTAAACTAGAAGAGCGTTTGCGGGACACCGCAAAAGCAGAGCAGCTCCGAAACTTTGGGTCTCGCCTTCCCTGTTCCGCCTTCTCCTCAGCATAAATAAAATGGGAATTTTTTTGGACAAAATGTTTTTCATTATTCAAGTTATTCTGACAAGTTAAATCATCACTGGGGTCACTTTTCACAACTTTGTTCTTAAAACCTATTTCTGATTTCAAAATTGGATCAAAAGATTAACATGGCCTTAACCAATATCTCATGACCTTGAACTTTGACCTTCAAGGTCACACCATCAATGATTACTTTTCATTGTGTATAACAATCATGCAATGACTCAAAAGTGTTCATTGTTAACATAAGGCATATTCACAATAGCACGCTTAAGTTGTGACCTTGCTGTGACCTTGACCTTTGACATATTTTAGCAAAAACGTTTTCAAATCTTGGTCTTTCTCCATAGTTGATATATACCAAGTTAGGGCCTGATAGCACAGAAGTATTTGAAGTTATCGTGTTTACAAGGATTTTTGTAGTGATTTCAGAACTCATGACCTTGACCTTTGACCTTGAATGTGAGCATGTCAAAATATTTCCCCAGGATATATATGAGGTGTTGATACCTTCATGAAAAAAAGTTATAAAGTGATTTCAGAACTGGTGACCTTGACCCTATCTCGTGACCTTGACCTTTAAAATTCAAGGTCACACAATCATTGATCACTTTTCATTGTGTATAACAATCCTTTAATGATTCAAAGTGTTAATAGTTGAAATAAGACATTTTCGCAAAAGCATGCTTAAGTCGTGCCCTCGCTGTGACCTTGACCTTTGACGGATGTTAGCGAAAACCTTTTCAAATCTTGGCCTTTCTCCATAGTTGATGTACACCAAATAAGAGCCTGATAGTACAAATATTTTTCAAGTTATCGTGTTTACAAGGATTTTTTTTAGCGATTTCAGAACTTGTGACCTTGACCTTTGACCTTGAATGTGAACATGTCAAAATCATCCACCAGGTTTATAAGAAAGAAGCTATGTATATGAGGTGTTAATACCTTCTTGGGAAAAGGTTATTTAGTGATTTCAGAACTGGTGACCTTGACCATATTTCGTGACCTTGACCTTTTAAATTCAAGGTCACACAATCAGTGATCACTTTTCATTGTGTATAACAATCATTTAATGATTTAAAGTGTTAATAGTTGAAATAAGACATTTTCGCAAAAGCATGCTTAAGTCGTGCCCTCGCTGTGACCTTGACCTTTGACGGATGTTAGCGAAAACCTTTTCAAATCTTGGCCTTTTTGCATAGTTGATGTACACCAAATAAGAGCCTGATAGTACAAATATTTTTCAAGTTATCGTGTTTACAAGGATTTTTTTAGCGATTTCAGAACTCGTGACCTTGACCTTTGACCTTGAATATGAACATGTCAGGGGCATAAGTAAGAAGTTATGTATATGAGTTCTCAAAACCTTCTAGGAAAAAAGTTATAGCGAATACAAAACGCTCGCGCCGCGGCGGCGACGGAAACTGCGCAAAAACTGACTTAGTCGGAGCTGCTAATCATGATCATCCTGCTATATCAGGTTATTTGTATCAGTATTAGGTTCGTACAATCTCCTTGGATGATGTTATATATGTTTCAATTTGTTGGCTCAGCAGGGCAGGGATGCCACTCCCTGTAAGGTTTGTAACATATCAAAACAACCTTAGCCTACCCAATATAAGGTTTATTCCAACTGATGGTTATCGTTTGCTGATGATCAAGATGAAAATAGGTTTTTTGAGTTGGCCAAGGAGCCAAGGAGTTTGCACACAAAATTTCAGCTCCTTAGACCAAGTGGTTCTGGAGAAGAAGACAAAATGCGAAAAGTTTACAGATAGACGCCAGCCGGCAGGCCGCCGTACACCGTTCCATGCCATAAGCCCATCGGGCCTTTCAGGCCAGATAAGCTAAAAATACATCCATGGCAGTTTTTGAGTTCTGCTCCGGAAATGATTTATTAAGTTATGTATCCATGGAAATGGTAAAAATTAAACAAATTAAAAATTGTTAAGAAGTTGAAAACCCCAAAAGGCACATCTACACATGATGATTGTTCCACACACCAAGTTTCGTTGAGCTATGTCTTATAGTTTTCGAGTTCTGCTCCGGAAACGACATTCTAAGTTACGTTTCAATGGAAACGGTAAACTCGAAGAAATTGAAAACCCCAAAAGGCACATCTACACATGATGATTGTTCCACACACCAAGTTTCGTTGAGCTATGTCTTATAGTTTTCGAGTTCTGCTCCAGAAACAAAATCGGGATGGACGGACGGAGCCCATTTCAATATCCCCCCTCAACTATGTTGGAGGGGGATAATGATATAAAGATTTCATATATTTGTAACTCTTCTAGCACAATAATGGTCAAAAGTCAATGTATGACACTCATGATTATCTTAAGATAAGAGTTGTAAACATAATGCTGACATAACTGTTCCTAAACAGTGCCAAGCTGTTAAAAATCCTACTTCTCTGGACAGAAATGGGAGAAATTCTATAGTAAGGATTAAACAAGGACAAGGCTAGTATGTTTTCAAGAATAGGTACACTAAAGCCATAGTTTTATCCTGGCTTTAGGATGTTCCCCTTTTGTTAAGAATGTTGGACATTTAGTATCCTCACACTGTTAGATCATAAGGGTAACACAAAACAATCCTTAGAAAAAGGTGGAACACTTGATGGATGAACTGTTAGAATCCAACTTAACCCTAGGAGATGCTCAGCATAAGAACTACATGTCCTTCTAACCAAGGAACCTGGGTAAAATTTTCCTAAGATCCCAATGAGTTGCTTACATTAAAATGGATACAAATGGATTCAAATTCAACCATACATTGTACTGACCTCATGGTTTCTGTCCACTTGTTGTCGAGGTCCGTGGACAGCTTCTCCAGCCTAGTCTTCATCTCCAGCTGATGTTCTGTGATTGAACTCGAGTGAAGCAGTTGCAGCTTGTCTAACTCAGCCTGCAACAGAAGATTTACACTCACCACAAGGTACACAGACATTTGTAATAAAGAAATAAGATAATTCCAAAAACAATATCTTAACCCTTTACCTGGCCCTCATTAAGTTACCTTAGTGACTTACTATCAGCTTTAAATGCTTTGTGAAAGCCTCATGTTGACCATTAACGAGATCTCATATTAAGAAAAGACACATCATAGCAGCTTTTGACAGGAAGGAAGAGTTAACACCTTTTATCAATCTTGGAAAAGACATTAATTATATGAATTAAAGACCAAGAGCTGGAATATCATAGAAGCTTGTCTTCAACAAAAGAATACAAAGGTCCAAATAAAGCTCTACATTAACTATACCCCCCATCATCATCAAGTGAAAAATAATACAGCTAAAAGAGCCATGAAAACTAACAACGGAAACACATAGGTTTCAACATCATTAAGAGACAGGAAATGATTCTCCTTCAAAGAACATTGGTGTAGCCTATCTTGAAAGATAGGACGGTTTACAAGAGATAGCAATAAATGTCTAAGATTCAACAAACACTGTATAACACTGATAAACTGAAACCATGGCAAGATAAAACAATAAGTCCGTGAGGTAACAAAACATATATAGGACCATCAATGTTTTATTTAGAAATATCACTGACGTTATGTTTCAATGACTTTGAAACATGTTCATTTTATCAGCAATGTCAGCTCAGAGTGTCAAATGAAGACATTTAAATTACTTAGAAAGTGTCTGGAGGAAAGATATCTTTCCTTTCTGAATGCTGTTATCTCTAAAGTGTGACGTGAGGGTTACAGTGAGGTTAGTGGCAAAGAGGTAAGAGCCGGTGTGTAAATGTATCTGGTAGGCGTCTTGTCAGTGTCATCCAACACTCTTTTATAAGCACTTTCACTTGCTAATACATACTTCTGAACGACATAATGCAATTGAATTTTGGAACAAAATTAAATATCTATTAACTAAAGTGTTCAATGCAAAAAACAAGGTCATACTGTGAAACCATAATTGGAAATGATTACCCGGTATTCTTATTACAAGCAATTTGAAAGATTATTATTCAACAGATGATTTCTACTAAAATAATCAAAGGTAATATAAAATAAATATTTTGACTTTTTCATATGCAATTGTTTGACAATAACAATCTCTTTCAATGTTGAACTATTTGAATATTTTTAAATACCCTTGAAGATATACAGATCATTTTAGATATTTATCTTGATAGAGATCCTTATCCTTGAAGCCATCTTATGAAATGGTTCTTTCTTAATTGCCCTTGAATTAATGTTACAATGTGCATTACAAGATAGGATCAATATTAGTTCTCAGTGTTGCAGCTGTTATATAGAGCAAAACAAAAATGCTAGAAACTAAGTTAATTCCCTTCTTTCTTAACACTTTATGTTCTGTTTAACATTTAACTGTGAGGTGACACATACATACTTCATTAAAAGAGGGTTCTATCAGGATATATAACTGTGGAATTAATGGGGACATTACGGTTTATACATGTTATGAATAGATGATTATAGTACAACCCAGTTGACATATAAATACTGCACCCATTTATTAAGTGGGTTAGTAGACGACACATCAGATGAAGACTCAACATAATTCTTTCTTGATTCCATATCTTTGCAGTCTTATTTCAAAAGAAACTAAAACAATACCATATTATTTTAAGAATTTTGTATAATTTATCCATGTTAATGAACATTTACTTGAACAAACTGAACCAGGACGTTCTAATTAAATAGTAGCTATACCTGGAACACTGCAGGAGCCAATAGTAACCTTACCAAAGCACCAACCATTTGGACTAGTTAATTTCCTGGAGTACCAATCCTAAGCAATTTCAGCTAGCCAAATGCATCCACAGGATCATATAATTTAATTTTCAAACTACACCTTTTGGAGTACCAGTCAAAACATTTTACTAGCAATTTTTTCCCTTTCCATGGGCTATCGACTAGTGAGAGTTTTTTTATTCTTAAAATTGACTGATTCATTATAAAAGACCAATTTTTTTCAAGTGACCTTGCTGCACATACACGCAACAATATAAGCAAATGTCAAACCATAACGGATCAAGATTATACGTCAAGCTAACGAGCCAATGTTTACAATCAACCACTTAAAAAAAAGACGTCATAATATCATAGGCACTTCACCCTTTTCTTTCATATGGAGAGAATTGCGTTCAAATGATTTCAACTTTGGACACATAACATCAGTAGGATCATATAGATCAAAAGACGTTTCTTTATACTGGCGACTGGTTATGTATAAAAACAAAGAGGTTGGGACAATTAAAATTGAGCGGAACTAATTACTGGTAGCTGCGTAGAGTGTGAGGGTGAGATGTAGTGATGTGGAGTACAATAGTGTGATGAAGGGTGTTGACCCACTTGCCTACAACCAGAGACCATCTCAACATCTTGTAGTGAGTGCATTGTGCTTAATTAATCATGCTCCTTCAGTATACAGCTTCTTGAGAGTTTTACTACAATACATGGGTCGAAATTAACCTTTTTGAAGCATTAATCATTTGGAGGGGTGTATTTCTGAATGGACTAGTCTCACCCAAATACAAATACATCCACATGACCATAAAAGTTAGCTCTTATAACTACAATTTATACTCACATGGAATCTTTTTAACACCATGACTAGTGCTTACTTAAAACTTACAATATTGTATGGTTCGTGTTTTTTCAATCTTACAACTAATTTAAAATTATGCATGTTTCATAAAGCACCATTACAATCTTTTTTTTTTAATACTGAAATTAAGTTAATATTTTCCAATCATGTATCTGAGTTCTTTTGTAAAGTTCTTATTTCCTTGGTATATTCTAAATCGGCATTTAAAAACATTGTGAACTATTTTTCATTTTCTTTGCTAAAGGTGCTTGATTTAATCCTTGGTACACTTCTCAATGTAATGAAAATCTTTCACAGAACATACGATGCTCTCGACTAGTGTACAAATATCTACACAAACACACATACAATATGCAAGTAACTTGTTTTTAAATCATCTTATATTCCATGAGCAGAACCACTAGGGCAAACTTCAACACATATCACTCTGGAACACAAAGACAAATTTCTCAATGACTACAGACTGCATTTGCTTGGAATTACATAAAAAAATTATAAATGACAAAGTTGTCATAATTAAGCTATTGCCCCATTCTCAAAAACCAGAAAAAGTTGAGTAATTTCTGCAAACCAACAGAACTAATGAGCATCAACATTCTTCATTGTCAACAAACGCCTCTTTCTTGTGGATCAGCACATGACCCCTACACATTTTACACATGTTTAAACATTTCGTGTTTGTAATGATAGAAATGATCCGACAAAAACCCTCTCGTAGACAGTGCAGATTGACAAAGCCAGAAGAAAGAGAAGTAAAGAGAGGCATAAGTATGGCTTGAAACAGAGCTCCATTACAAATCAGAAAAAATCGTTGACATCTAGGACCACCTCTGTCATTGATCAGAAAACGAGACCTTCACGCTTCATTTTTTTAAAGCAAGGCTTTGTGCACTGAGATACCTACCACATTTGTGAAATCTTACAACTAACGATCTTTGAACCTGGCCATTTTGGAAAGCCTTAGTATTCCCAGGACGTTGAAATACTAGTCTTCTTTACACCCCACCATCTGTTTGAAATTGAGTAAATGCTCTTGGTGAAAAAATTTGATGCATTAGATGTGAATCTGCTCTGATGAATGGAGGGCATACACACAAAATGTCACGAGAATTTAATTAAGAATGGAGCCAAATCTTTTGCATCACGTTTTCCCAGCTGGTTTGAACTTTGAATTTGGAACAATTTACGTATTTCCCTTCCTCTAAAGATCATCTTGTCACATGTTGATGTTTTCACTCCTAAGAACAAATGAAATACATATTATGACAACAGTAGGGGAATTCCTTTGTGAAGTTCTCATGTTGGATTAAAGACTATAGGTCTATTTCCAAGCAGATTGCAGCTTAAATATACATCTTGAATGATAAAGATGTCAAGGTTGGAATGATAGAGACATGGTAAGGGGATGTTTCTTGTATGTCGTTTCATTCTTAGAATGCAAACATATAATTATATCAGGTACAACTTTATAAAGGATACTGAAGTGATGATTTAGAATGTCAAGAGCATGCATGTATTTGTAATAGAGATTTTTTGGGTTTAAGAAGAAATATGTATCTACTTCTCATTTTAATTTCAGAAAACTTGTATACAATATTGATAAATCTATCAGTTTTAAAACATACATTGAACCAAAATGCATGTATACAGAAATCTCAGAATTTTTATTTTAGAAGAATCTCAGACTTGTCGTTTTGCCGTAAATTGTTCCAAGAATTTCAAATAATTTTCTTCTTTTCCATGTTAGCATTATTATTTCTAATAGCTGCTACCTCCATAAATACAAATAGTCTGGTATTTCTCAAAGATAAATATAATAAATAAATTTCTTATACCAGTCTCTTCATAAAAATGTAGAATTATTCCTAAAATATTCTGTAAATTGCCATGATTTGTTCATTCATTCCAGAGAACATTCCAAATACTGCTTCAAGCAGAAGACCAGTGTCTTATCATATAGTTCCAGTTCAAAGCAAAGGTCCCACTACAAACTTCACTTTCAACAAGAAGGGGCTTCTGTTGGTTCAGTTGGCTTGATGGGTAATGTACTTTTCCTGTTAAAAGGCTTGTAAACACTTTGATCCCTGGCACTGAAATGAAACCTCTTCACCTGGGTTCTTGAGAACATAAATACAACTTCATCAAATAAACAATGCTGGCAATTAAGAGGACGTGTATGTTTATTTCATTGAATTCAGAGGACACTGGAATAAGGGGATTTGGATTTCTCATAACATTAAGTGTGTGGGAAAGCTATTGAAAAAAAGAACTTCTTTGACTTTCAGAATAAAATTGCTAAACTTACTTCATTCAGCTGTGTCTGTGTTAAATTTGAAACAAAAAATATGGAGAAACATCTGAAATCAAAACGATTTAACATTACTTTTTAAAAATTATGATGAAGTGTGGGTGTCTTTGGAACTAGGTTATGATATACAAGCTAGGTTATGTCTTTGTAACAAAACATCTTTGAAACTTTATCATAATCACTAAATATTTAGAGCAAATTTAAATTGAGCTTATCAAAGTACTTCAAAATTCACAAAGGCATGTGTATGTACAGACAAAAGATTGTTATATAAGAAACAACATGAAATTGTTTGAAATGTCTTAAAAAATAATATATCAAGTTTCAACATCAATTATGCCAAACAAAGATTGATAAAAGTTCGTCACACAAGACAACACTTAATTGTTTGCACAATCTCAAAATTTCTGCTCAGTTATTGAAGTCTGCAATGCAAAACAGCACTAAACTGTTTGCACAATCTTAACAAATATTATGACAAACAGAGAGTTAATTTAGTAATGAGGTAAACATTTAGAGCTGTATTCAAGTGTTCCTCCTCTATGCAGCACACACAAGGAGTAGAGAGACTTGGATATAAACATAGAGGGATTCAGTCGTCTTACGCTGATTGAGTTTGGTAAGCAGTGGTAGGGAAGTAATGGGAGAAAATAAACAAGCTGGCAATTACATAAACAAGGAAACGGAGGATATACTGAGTATAAGTATGTAATTAGTCACTGGCTGTTCTTAGCTCTAATGATATTGTACAATATTGTACAATATATTCAGATTTAGATAATAATTTGGCTCTCATATTTCTGATTCATGCAAATGCTATATTTTCAGTTAGCTTTGTATTTTATCAATTGTTATCACTCTGTTATTTCAATAAGTGATTGTTTTTGTGTCAATGAATATAGCTAAAATTGCAATCAATTTGCTGTAAAGTCAAATTGAATTAAGTTCTTTTAAATTCTTTTTGATGACAAATTGTATTTAATTATAGTTTTGCTCCACATGTAAAAGTGGGTCCAGTAATACTATATATATAAAATACTATACAAATACTATAATTTGGAAATTTGATATGGTTGTAAATGCATCTACTTTGAAACATTATGTAAGACAAAGAACTTATTGATGGACATGTTTACTTTTTCAACTATATATTGATAAATAAACTAAACTGTGAAAGAAAAATCTAATATTGATACAAAAATAAACAATATATAACATTGTTTTCATATGAAATAAAATAAATAATTGTTCGATAATTTCTTCTTCAAAACATTTAAAACAAATGCAAAGTTTTTTTTTTAACGCTTCTTTTCGTAGTTTATAAACATCTCTGTACACACGTCATTTCATTTTCATTTCCATTTTTATCCAAGTAATTTAGGATATGTTTATGTGACCTGTATGTAAAACAAGGCAGATTTCCTTTCTTACGCCTAAGAAGTTACAAAAGAAACTGTCTCAAATCATTTCTCATTCTAAAGAGCGGCCAAGAAAGGCTTCACAGTATGCGACTTCACTGACATACAAAATTGATGGCACAAAAACACAACAAGTATGTGTCACTTTTTAAACTCAATTAACCAATTCTGTGAATTTTTGCAAAAAACCTTTTCCTCTCAGCAAATATAAATTTTCACTTTAAGCCTGAACGACACCGGAATGTTGCATGCTGGGTAGGTTTGATTTCAGAGATTGTCTTGGATGAAGTTGGAGGAAAACGCAATATAGACACTAGTAAAATTAACTATTAAATAAATATGGTCTTAAAGGTACATCCATTGTGTTTCAAATTTTTTTATTTGGCTTTAATATGTTCCAACACACCATATGTGCTGTTTACAATACAAAAAAATTCACTTAGCTTGCATATTCATCCCCAATCGCCAAACATATCATAATTACTAGTTTCCAATTAAAATCGAGTAACATCATTAAGCATGTACAGAAACCGAAAGTGCACGTCCTATTTACATGCACAGTAGTTATATGACCTATTGAACATTATATACCCAAATTTGTTATTTTGTCTGGTGTAAATAAGATTCCAAAATTACGTTTGACTCATTGGCGCGCGCCACACGCGGTGCATTGTCTGGTTTTCGATCAGAAATCACTACTTTTACCTTCATATCGTCAATTTACTAAGTCGAGTATCATTAAAATGGTTGTTTTCGGTAACAGTTGGTACTTCTCGATAAAATAAGACCATTTATAACGTTTGTCATATTTGACCCCCAACAACAAAATGGATGTACCTTTAATATTCAGTAAAATTTAATTTTTCTGACTGTAGTTTTATATTATATTATATTATATTTCTAATTCAAATGATAGAAAGAAGGAAATCTTACTTCTTGTAATTTTTTTAATAATTTGATACACAGATTGTCCTTTTTAAAAAAATAAGTGAAAAATATGACAGAAAAATTAATATTAGAACTCATAACATTTGGCTTTCACAACTAAATAAAAGTACAAGATACCAGAGTTCATTCTAGGCCGCGCCCTTGCGCCATTGGCGCACTGTATGTTCGTTTGGCGCATAAAAAAATCACATACGGGGCCCACTTGGCGCATTCCACACAGCCAGTACATGTCATAATACAAGTTAAATTTTGCAGGAATATGTTGCAAATGTACCATAATAAAAAATACAACTATTGTCTTACGGTGTTTGTTGTTATTCCTTTAATTATGTATCAATTTCGTCTCCCAAGAAGTGAATTCAGCAACATCACAAACTGTTTTGGTTTTGTAAGCCTTGTCATTGGGACTTCCCTTCTCTTAGCCAATCAGAATATTAGATACGTAGTGTCGCATTACCGGTGCATAATTAAATTGTTGCCCAGTTAAAAAGACAAACGATCACGTTGAATTCATTGCATATTCTATCAAATATAGTTATCCTGTAGGCACGGTACATTTGCTTCCTATCAATTGATATATTATTCAATAAATAGAACGCAATTACGTTAACTTATTAAGCTAAATACGTGTTTATTTAACATTCAGAATGTATTAAGAATAAGATGCCACTCGACACACGATTCCGTCGTTCACTTAGGCCTAGTTAGTGTCATATCGATGATCGTCAGTGACAAATTATAGACTGTCGGTTTACACAACAAAGCGAATAGAATTACTGAATACGTCGGTAAATGACTGCCACTAATTGCAGTGTGCGCTATACGACATCTATATCAAGGTTTGTCAAGTACCGTATATTACCGGGTATAAGTCGAGAATTTGATACCAAAAATTAGGGGGTCAAGAAGGGGGGTCGACTTATACACGGGGTCTATGTTTCAGCCCCAAAAATCTAGATGCCAGGTAAGTATTTGCCAGCCCAGCAAGTCGAACGGACGATGTTTACACCGGAAACAATTCACAAACATCGATGTCCAGTCGACAATATTAAAATCCTTGAATAAAAAACATATGCTTTATTGTTGTCTTTTTAAAATACAAATATAGCGTGATATATGAATAAAAAATAACATTTCAATCACGAAAGTTCATTAAAGTTTATATTATAATCTTCACTATTACCTGACAAACATCGATCGATATCTAGCCTTGATGTAAGTCGAGTGACCCGATAAGGTCACGTGGACCAATGAGATTCTACATAGAAGCCGGTGACATGCGAGATAGATACTCATGAAAAAATAATCAAGTGTTTACGCAGTGAGAAGTGCAAATTACCGGTACGAGTAGACGTATAATTTCTGAGATGTTCTAACATAATAACATATATTCAAAAATATTTAGAGAAATGTAAATTGCCGATTGTCATTGTATTGTTACTGAGACGTTCACCATTCATTTTGTATAATAGTGTATATTCAATACTTGTTAATAGACAGACGTGTGATTAGGTTGTGAATAGATTTGTTAATTGCCAGTCATGGTAGTGATTCATTAGCGTATCCGGTAATTACCTAAGCTTTGATGTTAAATTAACATTAATTGATAGTAATTAACAGTAATTAAAGCCTGTCACTTCTCATCTCAAAAGTAAAAGGAATGTCTTTTTACGTCTTTTTCTACTAGGTAACAATTTAACTATTCACCGGTTATCTAATAAAGTTTTGTCAACATGTTGGTCGTAGCTTATTCGGCTTGATGAGAGGAAAATGTAATTTGATTGAAACAAATAATAACAGACACCGTGAGTCACAAGTTGTATCTTTTTATTGGTTGTTTACAACGTCTGAAAAATAAATTATCATTTAATAATATTTAGGGCAAAACAATTGATAAGTCGATCGACATCACTGCTTACCAATCGCCGCTGTGTTGACTCTTGGCCATGTCGACTTGTCACTCGGTGTCAGTCAGCACGTGGTAAAAGGGGGGTCGACTTATACATGAGATATAGGGTTTTGACCAGTATTTGGGTAGTTGAGAAAGGGGGTCGACTTATACGCGGGGTCGACTTATACCCGGTAATATACGGTAAATGTTTTGGACGTAATATTTACACAACAAATGAATTATGCTTTTATTCACGAGGGGCTATTTCATGTGCCACCGGCTGAACTTGAACTTGAAATGTGGTTCGTTGACGATTTTTGCTCGGTTGGTGTTAACGATACTGTAAATAAATAAAATAGGAAATCTTTTAATGCAGTTATGTAATTGTTTAACGAGTTCAGTGGATTTAATTTCCATACGATCACAAAAACAATGTCTTTAAGTTAGAAATTGACGCTGCCTCGCATCGAAGCGTGGCTTGTTATATTATGAGAACTTCACACAGCACTATTTACTTACACTGTAAATATTCCTTGATTTGATGAATTGTTCCCTTTATTAAATATTAAAGACAATAGAACATGATTTTTGTAATTTGTTTATTTCAATAATTTGATAAATGCATTGCAATGAATATTATAAACGAATTCAAGTTTATACATGAATAGACACCTGACATATTTCACACAACACTGATTTATCTATGGCCCATCCAAATGTCTGAATGACCCACCAAAATTCAGTCAGAGGGGCCATGGGCCCACTTGTGTTATCACCTAGAATGAACTCTGAGATACTTGACATATTAATAATAAGTTACATTTTGGTGGTCATTAACATTAACAGGAGTGACTTTCTTTTAATCTTTAAGATAATTAACAATTAAGGCATGAATATATAAATAAAATTCTAATTACCACCAGCTAATTGACTGACCTGATAGTGACCTCATGACCATGGGTCAGTTCTCTTAGACTTTCACACAGCTCTACTTCAGTGTGTTTGATGCTCTGTATTCTTGTTTGAATACATTTCCAACTTTATCATCAAAGTTACTATAAAACTATTATCATATGTTCAGAACATGACTGACTACTTGGCCTAGTAAGATGACTCTATATGCAAACAACCAATTGCCTGTGAAGGTTGTACTGTTTCGATACAAGGAAACCAAGAATTGTAACAACTTGTACACTATACCACTTGTCAACTTCCCCCTAAACTCAATGCACCTCAACTCTCACCAGTCTCCATCACTGGATAATTTAAGCCTTGATGCATATTCCTTTCCTGTACTATTGCAGTAGTGCGCTTCATCTGAACTGCTCAGTGGGCTCTATTATGTTAGCAGAGGAATAATAGAGAAATTGAGAGTATTGCCTGGGGGGTTGATTACTAAGTGAAGGAAGGACAACTGAGTCAACGTGGAAAGTGGAAATGAAAAGCTCTCTATCCTTGTGTTATAGCAGGAAGAGAGGCAGCTAACAACCTTGTGTATATGCATTGTAGTGAAACCTGCTGACCATGATGGTACTGAATTCAAATTTGTAGAGTTGCGTCAAAACCTTACTACTAACAGAACAGTTCTCTACGGTTGATCAGTTTATACACCCTAGAAGATCATCTGCAATACTCAGTGGTCAGGATCATCCAGGCAGGACTTGAACACCTGGGTCGGTATTTTCAAATCTCTCTTAGCGCTAACCGAGGATACTTGTAAATATAATACATTAACCCTTAACATGCGGGCGACGGAATTATCCGAGCGGGCTATAAGCGATTCGTAGGTACCTCAATACGGATCCCGGTTACAAGACTTAGAATAATTCACTAAGGCTAGCAGAACTAGTCGACTGGTCGACGATTAGTTGAATCTGCCGACTGTCGACTAGACATTCCTGTAGTCGACTAGTCGACCGATTCCAGTCGAGGTACCATTGATTTCAGCAATACATCAGTCCTAGCTATTATTGCATTAATTAAGAGTAGGCCTACTATGTGAAACTTATATGGATTAAATTATAATACAAACCAATGTATATTACTGTAAATGTCAAATCAGGATGCTAAGATTATCTATCAATTTTTTTTCCGAACCGGCATCGAGATATTCAAGCATAATATCAACAAGGTTATTTTTAGTTTCCATTGCAAGAACTTTACGAACATAAACACTGACACTGACAGCTGAATAATTATATTAATTTTGAAATGTCACATGTTTGCAAAATTAATAATATCAAAAATGATAATATTACCGGTAAGTTGATTGTCATAATCTACGACAGTAGAAAACATCAATCACCTTCTGAAATCTCTTTCTCAGTTAGGTTGAGTCCACATTTATGTAGGGATTAACCAGCCACAAAACTTTGTACCAATTTGATTATTTATAAATTGCGATGTGTTTTTTTTAACTGAAACATTTCTGTAGGTAAAAGCTAACATCTACCATAATAATCCCAAAATAATTAATCTTTAATCAAGTAAACTGACTCTCATCAAAATTAGAATGTACAAGGCAAAACACTGTCGCCCCTGCTCATAAATAGACCATTCCACTGTGCACGGACTCTACATGGAACTAGGTCAAAACTTCGACTGTCTCAAGTCACCCCAGCAAACATTTTGGTCATTTGACTGATCATTTCATGGAACTAGGTCAAAACTTCGACTGTTTCAAGTCCCCCCAAACACTTGGATCATTTGACTGATCATTTCCCACCTGAATGGTTATTTTCTGCATTTGTTTATTAATTTCTGCATTGCATTGATAATCAAAATAAAAAAATTTAAACTGACAGTGAATGAATTTAATAAATTTATTGAAATTAAAACTTGTATTTGATGTCTGAAGTAATTTACGACAGGTGTTTGTTATATTCATATAGCACAGCAGTTACTTCCCTTTTCAATTGTATATGTATGTGACAGCTTCAAATTTTGGTCCCTGTATTATTCAGAACAATGAAACTGTGCCCTGGCACTAATTATAGCAAAATCATTACCGAAGGTAAACTAACTATGTCTTTGTTATCATAATATTTGCTAACTGAATTCTTTTAAAGGTTTAATATCAACATATTTTAAATAGTTCAAATCATTGCAAAAAAGGTTAATTTCTACTGGCTGGTACAGATACAGTTGCTGACAGAAACATGTTGATTAAGAAATAAAGTTCGCTGTACCCCAATGTGTTTTGTAATAAAGTATAGTTTTGCCCTGAACTATTATAGTTAAAGTACGAGGACGGTAGTCCGAGTACTTTGACGTTATAATAGTTCAGGGCAAAACTATACTTTATTACAAAACACATTTGGGTACAGCGAACTTTATTACTTTTCTAAGATAACCCATAACACAACATTCTGCTTTGAGTAATTTTGCAAGAAAAATAGAGTTTACTTCCTTAATATTAATAATCCATGATCAGGGCCAACTGACGAGCCGTGGGACAACAGCGACTATGACGTCATTGTTCTGTTGTTACGTCATAGTGGTTCCTGGGGTTGCCTTATGCGGATATCGTCGTTTTGGTTCAAGTACAAATGTAGCTTAAAATTTAAGACTAATTCGGATACAAAAGAACACATTCCTTCAATAATTGTTATAACAACGCTACCGTTGTTTTAGGACATTATCATTTGCAGAAAAACAGTCTTTTCAATTGCCCTCTTTCGTTGGGTTACCATGGGCACACGTGACTACAAGGGGAGTGGAAACGTCATTCAATTGTTACGTCATCACAAAATCTGTACCTTTATCGTCTGATAAAGTACTTTTATTTCGATTGTTCTAGCCGCTAGGCATCTTAGAATATGTTATAATTGTTTACGATCGTCGATGCAATCTTCCGTTGTACTTTCGGTTTTAGAAATTCAATGCAGAAATATTTTCAAAGTTTATTTGATATAATCTTTATTTATTTTATTTGAAACAGTGACATAAACAAATTGATTTTATTGTGCACTAAGTCAATCAAGCATTTACAAACCACATGGCAACTAGTCGACTACTAATCGACTACTGCTACCGACTAGTCGACTACTTATTTTTGATAGTCGTGTTAGCCTTATAATTCACGGCTGTCTAAGTACTGTCCTATCCCCCATACCGGGTCACGAGTCGATTGTGTCCGCGACCCAACCCATGAGAATGGCTGTATTTACGCATCGCGACCCGACATGAGAATAAAGCTTTGTTCAGTGTGTGGTCGGAATATCAAGCAAAATTCACACCAATTTGCGTGTGCATTGTTGACCCGTAACGCATCGATAATTAGCTTTACAAAAGGCCAATTATGTCGGGCTTAGCCCCCGAAGCATTAATTCGCTTGAGGCTATTTTCACCCACGTGTTTGTATTGCCTCGGGTTTGCCTCGCCCGAGACTGCTATCTGCCTCGCATCTCGCGAGACGGGGAAAAAAATCGCTAACTCGCCTTACTCCCGCACTTCATATCATGTGAGCGAATTGTTTGTTTTCAAAAAAAAATACGGCAAAATAAAGGGGAAACAATGGACTACATTCCCATATAAAATTAGAAAATCTCAAAAAAATAATAAAGACACAGCAAGCGCCGTGAAAAAGGTCATGTTTACACTTCATAAATTTTGAAACAATCGGCGATTTTCACAACTTCTAAAACATTTATCAAGGCTAAAATACTGAATGCATTTTCATAATTTTTATATCACAATAAACCGAAAAGAATAATCTTTTATTCTATATAAAATGCGCAGATTTATTCACAGAAATAAAGATACAATTTTACCTTTCTGAGAGGCATGTGAAACCAAACGGCACACAAACTAATCAACATATTTTCATCAGTTATGGTTCGAGGTTAGCGTTTATTTGAAAAGTCAAACAACATAACCATATTTGGGTTGACATGTGCTTATTTGTCAACTGGTTCGAGATTATGATTTCTTGGAAAAGTGCGATGAACGACCGTTTGCAATGCCGCATACATGTTGTAAGTATTGACGATTTTATAGGTGGAAATAAAGACAAACTTTACATAGCTATAGAATTATAACCAAAGGTCGCATTCTAATAATTTTTATATCATTGTGAAGCTAGACATCTTGTCTTCAATTCTGTATATAAATGGATTTTTTTTCGTTTCGTATTTATGATGTTACGAGGCCCGAATAAAAGACAATCTTTCGAAAGTAATAGAATAAAAACGAAAAAACATAGAAAATTCATTCAAAGTTTCGAGTGTGAATTAGCCATTTGTGTACGGGTGTCGCTACTTGAATTTGTATTGAACGCCCGTATATAGTCCTTATTCGCCATGTAGATGCGGTATATTTTGTAAAAACGATACCGGAATCGCCGCCTGGAAATTCCGCCAGCAGAGCTAGTTAGTGCCAAAGCCCAAACTACTGCTGCGAGCTGCGAGCCTGTAAATTCCGCCACAGGGGCTAAAAATGGTAAAATATATATACGCAACGTAAGGGTTAACACTGATTTCCGACTATTTTAGCGTTAAGAAACTCTAGGTGTAACCTCTAAATCTGAGCTAACTCTCACAAGAAAACCTGACACTTCTGATATAAATGATGTGAAGGAAGTATAATGTGATGAATTCAAGACTGACATGAGGCCAGCCTAGAGTTGACCAGGGCCCAGTGAATGAGTGAGTGAGTGAGGTAGATGTAGTTGAGGTGGCAGGATGGGGACTATCGAGTGTAGTGGACAGGGAGGAAATGCTACTAGTATGGCATGCGTAACGAGAGAGGAAGTGGAGATGGGATAATCAGCTTCGAGTGCGGTTCCTCAAGTGTCCTGAGTGCAGCGTAATTTGTCATAAGTGCCCAGTCTTACAGGCTCAGTGTTCATCTCATTAACAGAGTAACAGGACTGACCACTTTTAATTAATAAGAAAATGTCATTTTTTGTTTGACATCAATCAATGATTCACTTGAGTATTAAAATGAATATTTAATATACTTTTAGCATTAATTTCCAAGGTTTTTTAATGAAAGGCTAATAATGGTGCACATTTTTAAAGCGCACATATCCACTATCACAAATATGCTCATGGCGCTCATAGGATAGAGTCTAGTCAAAGTATTGTGTAAATAGATGTGTTTTGAGCATTGTCTTGAAAGCATCTATACTCTCAGCAAGTTTAATTTGACTGGATGGATGTTTCAAAGAACAGGAGCAAAGAAGGCGAAAGTCTGTTTCCCGAAATCTGACAGTTTGTACTTAGGAACAGTGAGTACCAGTAGATTTGGCTCTGTGATCAGAATGTGCTTGAAGAACTGGAGAACAGGAGAATTTATAAATAATTGCAAACAATTCTAATATCATTGCAGGTAATATAACAAGATCAGATAGCAAGATATTTCCAACTATAATCTTGTGGAGATCATTTGATAACTCATTTAATCATCACTTTCTGAGTTACGGCAAGATTTAGATAATTGCAACGTTGAAAAACATGCCAAAGACATTACAGATATTGTGAATGTTTCATAACTTTCTTATGTAATTCAAATATATCATGACAGTTCCCAAATTAAAGTTTAAAAACTTTGGCAAAAATTTACTTTTAGACCTCATGTCATGGCGTGACTCACCCTGAACTTAAACGTTTCTAAACTTCCAGAAAGGTAGATTTTGTAATCTAGATAACCATGCATTCACGAAATCATCAAATCATTTTACTGACTATCTCTTAATGTTCTCTCTTGAAACCCGAATCCAAGAATCACATTGAATGTCTATTTTTGATTTCCACTGCAGCAGATGTGTTTAGATGATCAGTAACGATGCACGACTAGCATCACACGTCTCCACACCTAGGTGCAATGAATTCCAGCAAGTGGAATCGTTTGCCACAACACTTTCTCAATGGATGATTGTCTAACAACTGATAAATACTTCTTAAAAAGTGCTTGACGTCAATAGTCATGTGAGCTGTGAAGGCGCTTACCACAATTGTTTGTTGGCCACGAGAGGGAGATATTTGAACAGTTGTCTTCAACTACTGAAATCTTTAATTTACATATGGCTGATTTACAGCATTCTAATTACAGAAGAGGAAATCATGTGAGTTTGGACAAGTTAAACCTCGGCTATCCTGGAATATTCCAGAGCACTTAGATTAATATCATGGTTAAACTCCATTCTTAGATTGAGTCAACTAAATCTTTGAAATGTTTACCAGATATGAAAGGCAATGTTGTTGGTGAGGTGATGTGGGATTTAAAGAGTATATTATGTGTAGCAACATATCATGGTGGCTATGAATGTTGCAGAAAGAAAGCCTTCAATACCATTATGGCTTTTAATGAATCTGTCAGCATTGACTGGAAGCATTGAACTAACAAATATGTGGTACTGTATTGCAATTCAGTATATCACAAAGAGTTCATTCCAACCTTCATGATCATGCCAGTAGAGGAGTTCTACACAGGGTCTGGTGTTCACCCGGAATCTTTGGGATCCATTCCCTGTCCTGTCATACCAAAACATTAAAAGATTGGTGTTGTTGCTTCCTCGGTAGGTTCTCAGCTTTATAAAGACAGTAAACTGTAATGTATTATGGTGCACTTGATTCACAAAACAAATTTCTGATGATTGTAGGTCAATGTCAATAAGCCAATACTTATAAAAGATAAAGATTTAAAAAACCTGTTTGATAGGGAGTTAACCTTTTGTCTGATTGACATTTTTCAAATGAGATAATAACAACTTCCTCAACCAACAGATTTTGTATGCACGTACAGTGAACGGTTATATATTGTATTTTTGCTGTCATACATAATAAACAATAAACCTTTGCATTTCAGATTTCATTTACATTAGTAAGCATATTGCAAAGATTGTTAAGAATTATCAAAGGTAAATTGCTAACGATAAAATCAATACATGACAAAAAGTGCACAATCATTTATTTATGTCTCCAGGTTTTGTTTGCAATTTTTTATTTCTGCGGAGTTCAAACTGTTAGCAAATTGTTACAGATCAATTTGCTGTTTTAACACATTTCTAATTTCTTTGGTAGCCTGATAAATATTTGACATGCGCTTTCACTGGCAAAGATAAGAGGTGGTTAAAGCTCCCACAACTCTAAGAATGATCAAGAGCAAAGCAAGGATTACATGCTGAAATCTCAACCATCTACTTGGTGTTAACCAGCTTCCTAATTACAAACTTTAAATTATCATTCCAATTGTTCCTAAACATATCCACCCTGCAATAACTTCCTCCTAGATCCTCCACACATCACTAACAGATGGGATATGAGACATTCTTTTCTAAACTTGACATATTTGTTGGCTTTTTGCTCAATCCTGAGTCTTTCCATTTCCCCTAAGTATTCCAGCACTATTTCTATCTTCAGTTTTCGTTGATGAAGACGGTCTGATTGCCCTCTTCCAGCATTCTTACATAACATTTTTTTACTGTTAAAATGCTTCTAATGAGCTTCACAGGCCCAGGTGAAAACGTACATACCTGCTATTTTAACCATTCGCAATTTTCTTGTTTACAGCTCAAAGAATGGAGTTGAAGAATATCCTTTTAAAATGTTTTTAAGTCTGACATTACTGAATTGTATCAATTATTTGCTCTTGAAATTAAAGAAGCTGACAGAGAAAGCCAAACATATGAAACAGATTTATGAAAAAATACAAAGCTTTGAATGTTATATGGTTTCAAATGTCAAAGAAAACACACATTCTGCACATATAAAATATTATTCAGATATTTTCAGTTTACCATTTATTTTTTCAAATCTGACATTATTAAATTATCTGCTCTTGAAATCAAAAGAATGCCATTAAGATCCTAGAAGCTGATGGAGAAAAACAAACATATGAAACAGATTAACACAGCTTTGAAATGTTGATGATAATTTGAACGTTAACGTTTCAAATATCATAGAAAACACAAGTTTTGCGTATGAAATATGTAGCAATATCTAGCGTGTCAATCTCTGAGAAGTGAGATTATAATGTACTTAAAGTTATTACAAAAGACCTTTCCATTATGCAAAGTACTCTAAATGAATCATTATCCAATGCTATCAATTTGAGTCAAAGGTACCCTTATTGTTTTGGAGCTTTGTGTAGCCTGTTCTGACAATGATACAATTTTGATACATAGAATGGTTTTAAAAGAAAAAAATCCACAAACAACAGTTGAAGGGGTTTTCAATTCTGAATTTTGATGCTTTTGATAGTCATCAAAAGAAGAGTCAAAGCAAGTTGATAAGGAGCTATATTATATTTAATGTTTAGCAAGATAAATGTACACTAAGGAGCAATTAATGAATATTGTTTTCACAAAAACACCCTTGTCATACTGTCATTTTAATAGGTGAGGTGAGGTGAGTTAGGGTTTAACGCCGCTTTCAAGAATATTTCACTTATATCGCGGTTGCTAGTATTATGGCAGGGAGAAAGCCTGCAACGCCATGTGGCTATGCATTGCGGTAAAACCTGCGAGCATCAGCTGGAACTAGCGAACCATGGGTGGTACTACACTGACATTCAGTGTAGCATTGCACCCAAACCTTACTGCGTGTAGAACAGTTCTCTACTGCAGACAAAGTTGCTGTGCCCCTGCCGGGATTCGAACCCCGGACCTCTTGATCTGAAGCCGAACGTGCAAACCACTGTCATTTTAATAAACATTGAACCTAACAATACTTGCACAAAGTGTTCTTGACCAATGTTATCACTTTCACCATGAGCTAAAAGAATCCTTACTCTTCAAATGCATGTAGGTCCTGATTATTATTTCATAAAAATGTTTTGACCTGTAATAAAAGGCGAACTTTCAAGTGCAAGAAGAAGATACAAGGGAAGGCATGAAACATAATGAAATTGAAGGTAGCTAATTTAGCGGCAACATCAGAGGAGACCAACCTGTGTTTTAAGAGATGTTGAATCTATTTAAATGGCAAGAAGCAAGTGAAGCGTTCTATGAATAGAAGCAGAGATAGGAGAAGGGATCAAGCCTCTCTCTCTGGGCCAAGACATAAGTGATCATTTCACTCAATTAACTCCACCATAGTTTCCCTTCTCCTCCAATCTAACCAAGCTTTAGCAGCATCTCAGGCTTGATGTGTACATACAACTCTGACAACTTGGAATTTCTCTAGCTGTAAGTCCATGAACCTTATCGGAGTGCAAGATGAACATTACGTCAAATTTCTTAGATAAGATTATGCATCTTATCTTTTAAAACTATGCAGGCAAAACAACCTAAGAGTTGATTCCTGCAAATTGACAAGTCAGAATGTTATAAATCCAGCAGCTACAGCATTTTAAAAATTATTTTCTGAAAATGATTTCTTTCATTTTTTGCCTCTGCACAAAATCTAAAAGAGTATGTTCAATAATATTGCGATACTCGCACGAATATAGTAAACCACTGATTGAAAGAGACAATTACAGAACAAACTTTGATAGTTGATAAAATTCATATCAAACAAACACTGGCAGAACCATGAAAATGCACGATTCACTGCAGTATATGGAGTTGGACCAAACAATGAGATGACCTTTTAATAAGCATCCGAGTTGTCAGATCATCCGGTCATACACAACATTTACATACTAAACACTTTGTCACAACCCGTCCAAGTCACATCGTTACAAATTCACATTTCATTCTAGAAATAGAGAGGTTTAATTTCAACACCTTTATTTCAAATATTGATAATGACAACATAACATTATTCTGTAAGATATCGAGTTGCGATTCCTAACATTTAGCAACCCAAATAGTGACATACACTAATTCTATTGACAGCTAAAGTGTGAGCTAATAGTGATATTAATGATCAAAATTCAATTCAAAAGTCTGTGTCAGTGTATGGAACTTCAAATGATGCAGATTATGAGATACAATGTCTAATATTGATATAAATATTTCATTATTTCAGAAAATAAAATGATATTCCAAATAACAAATGCGTATGTAACACATATTCATTATGGAAAGATACTGCCTTAAAAATTCATTATAAATTGAGATCAGTTAAACCCAAATTGGAACCACACTTATTTCAGCGTAGAAAAAAATCAATCCAACAATGTAGTAGCAATAAGTCTAACACTTATAAGAAATTCTTAAATGAAATTAAACAAAATTATTCAATCCCAATTTTTAATATTTTCTTGAACTTAACATCTATGATTATAATTTTCAGAATTTTGTTATTGATCTTAAGTTAAATATACAGGCCAAAATTTGCACATCAAATAACAAAAATATCTATGATCAGATTATTGACAAAAATAAACACCTAAAACTCTACATGTACAGCGATTAGACGATATAGATATTGGCCCACACATAGATTGGTCGGTGACTGAGCCTGTATACAGAGAGGGAGGTAGAAATAAAGAGAGAGAGAGGCGCATCCTGCAATACAGATATTAATTGAAGTGAGCTGCCACTAGCTGTAGACTCAGTGCAGTGGGTTCCTCACCGCAGTCAGGTTGGAGGATGAGACTGGTAGACAGCATGGTTCTAGGTATACAGGCTGGCAGCCAGGCAGGCAAGCTGTCATAGGCATAGCAGTGGTAATTGTGGCTGTAATAAGGAGCCGGATAGTTTAACCTTATAATTGGCTGTAACCCGAGGCTCAATGCTCCACCCCCATCCTGTCACTCACACTGGTGTATATGTTGGACTCTGTGGCAGACAATTGTCTCAGAGGGAAATGTGCTCAAGGGATAGATGAGTGTGCACACACACATACATACCTACATGTAAACTGGACTTAATCTGGATGTGTTCCACTGAACGACACCTGTTTGTGTTTGTGTAAGAAATCTGAAACTTTTGTACGGCATTGACTACCTTTGTGATTTCTCCCCTACGTTTGTACTCAAGCAAAGTATTCTTATGCCAAAAATCATTGGTTGTTTTCCAAGAATCAGTTCTTCACAGCAATTCAAAGAACCACTTTGACTGTTTGACTTCGGGGAATGGAAAACCAGTCGGCCCAAGAGGTCCTCTCGCCGGTAACCATGTCGACTGTTGTGCCGAGTCTGGTCATCAGTACAATGTCCAACATGACAATGATGCGTCCAAAGCCTCCAGAGTACCTTGATACCATTGACTTTGTCTGTAATGAAGTTTTGATTCCTCTGATAGTGAGTTTTGGTATTCTGGGCAATGTCCTGTCGCTGGTGGTTCTGACGAGGAAGGAGATGACCTCCCCGACCAACTGTTTCCTGATCGCCCTGGCCGTGTCTGACCTGGCCCTACTCATCATACAAATCCCACACTTCCTGTCCTTTGATGAGAACCTCATGCAAAACGACTCCTTTGTCATCTTCTACAGGCACTTCACAATTCTCAGGTAAGAGTGATTTATGATGCCATGTTAACTTTACTAATTAATCACCATTGCAAGAGTGCTTCAGTATCCAAGTGTTTGCCAATGGTACCGTCATCAGACAAGAAGTGCTTTCCTCTGGGTAAACTCTCGTTATAAGAAATGTGAATGTCTAATCTAATCATTCGAAGGTGAGAGTCTCAAGTTTAGTGATTTGGGTAGCAATAGTGCAATGTTAATAGATGGCACTAAGGTTAATCTTAAGGTTGTTTTGTGCATCGACTGCCAGGTTATTTGGTAATGAATTCATTTCAACAGTTTTTTTCTCAATAGTCTTTCTCAGTTTTTCTTAACAGTCTGATGGAGATATTGTTATCCTAACATAATTGGTTTTCAAGTCATCTTACCATGAACAGGAAAGACAGCCTCATTAGGGAACACTGGAGATATCTCTGAGAAGATGTGTTTGTGTCCTTAGTTAAAGTTTTCCAATAGCACAATAAAATAAAAACTTCTCAAAAAAAAAGGTTGATCGTCAAGTTGACATGCTAACCTTTCTTTAGATTTTATTTCAAAAGCTGAAATATTTAACAAAATAGGTAAATAACCAACAAAATAGAAGACATAATTTGAATGCAACTTTGTTTTCTGAAGTATATTCTTGTGTTCTGGGGTTGATCCAACACAAAACCTCAGAGACTAACAATAACAAATATCTATCACCTAACGTGGAATTTTTTTGTTTAGTTTACATACCTTCATTGAAAAAATAGTGCAAGACTAACTTTATGAAAGTTATATTTTTCTACATTATCAATCGAATGAAATATAGAAATGAAGAAAAAAAAGAGACAATGTCAGACACAAAACTAAATCTTCATACAATTGATGTTGGCACATGTAAGGTTTGAGGTTTGAAGATAAGAGTTTTCAAGATCTGAGGTTGGATAAATCTTCTCCAACATAAAGAAACCGACAAGGCTGACGGTGAGTGATAAATAGCTTGTTGATGAAGTAAGAGACATCCCAGAATATCTGACAGCAGATGAGGAAGACATTCACACCTTCCTTACTCTGACACAGTGCGCCAGGGGAAACGGGTTAACCCATTCACACCTTCCTTACTCTGACACAGTGCGCCAGGGGAAACGGGTTAACCCATTCACACCTTCCTTACTCTGACACAGTGCGCCAGGGGAAACGGGTTAACCCATTCACACCTACATTATATCTTCATTGGTTTTTTTAATTTTGCATTAGGGTTCAAATTTGAATTTACTTGCTATCAATCCAGTATAACATGTCTCTGAGATTTGCAGTAGGTTTATCTCCTAATTAGAAGGTTCACCAAAAAGGGAGCTGTAAATGGGGAACAAAATAAAACCAGGATGTAGGATGTCTGTTTATGAGATAATTATGCCTGTTTGTAGATTGCTTTGGCAGTAGGCTGGCAGTAATATTCATGATCAGATGCATCCTATTCATTCAATATTCATTGTTGAAATCCATTTAAATTTTTTTTAAAACGAATCACTCTTTCTCTGGGAGATCGTTGGTAATTAAGTGCTTTAGAAATAATATATTTTTTATTGATTAGTTGAAAATAATATTCCATGTGAAGATGAAAAACATGGATATTAATAAGGAAACACTTAAACCCTAAGTCTTGATACATAGACTTTAAACCATGAAAGCCTTTAGATATTGTTATAATGATTTTTACTTGCATTAATCGTAATTGAAACTATAATGCTAGAATTAACAGTTTAGTTCAAGTAAAGGTTGGAAATTTGAGATTATAAACATATCATTTCAATACATTTAAAACTTTGTCTCTAGTCTATTGTTCAGTAGTAGCTTTGAAATACCGATAGATAGCTGTGAAAAGAAAATTGGCAATACTTATACATACTCTTAAGATAGTTAGAGCTATGAGCAAGATGAATGTGGGTGATGGGACTGACTCTATGAGATAGGTTGGCAGGGTGAAGATGATTCAAGTTTTTACACTACAAACTTGTCTGAGCACAGTGAGTCTGCAGTGAGTAAACACCCAACAGTTATAAATAGTCTCTCCAAACCAGGAAAAACCTTTTTACATGCATATAAATGTTATGAGAGAGGCAACAGTGTTGATGTAGACATCACTAGGAAGCACAATGCTGACTTAGCACTGCAAGTTGTTTCCCTCAAATTTCTGAAACATTTATTTCTCTTGTACACGGCAGCTCAATCTTTATGAAATTTAAGATTTCTTGAGATAAACAATACGTTAAATTTGAAGTTATGTTTGTACAATGTACATGTATTGTACCTCTTCATTACATACTTTTTTCATAACATGAATTACTTAATACTCTACTGTGTCTTCTTCCTCTGAAATTCAGCATATATATCTTCATAGTGATAGTGAGTTTATGAAATAAATGATTTATGTTACTTATTACATCTTTGATAAAGACAATGTTCTTGGAAACTTATAAATCTTAGACCATTAATGATTAATATTTCACATGGTGTGTGTACCGCTTTATGAGATAACTTGGCACTGACTTCGGCAAGATGATTTCAAAATGTAAAATCCTTCATTTCACTTGTGGTATCTATAATCTTTGATAGGCACAAAGTTCCTCAACAGTTGTAAAATCTTATCAAAATGACACTCAATAAGTTACAGTTTGTGTACGGTTTCCTTTTGTTTTCAGTAAAAACTGACATTATTCATTTCTCATACCTGTTTTGTGATAAATCTGCTGTCTCAAAAGGCAGTTAATCTCCTTACAATGACAAGAATTCTCTTGTATCATGTCTTCTTATGCAAATGAAAGATAGTCTGTTAGCTTTTCTTTGGACGCTTTCAGCAAATGATTTCACCTTTATGATTATTCATAAGATTGATGTTTCAGAGAAAGATTAACGTTTGCAATATAAGATGAACTATTTCATTCTGTCATTTTTTAACACCATCAATGTAATTCTTAAAATGTTTTAAATTTTTTATTATATATTCTGTGAAATAGGATTTTTTATGACATCACAGACGACGAAATACGGAACGTCGTGTTAAAAATAATAGTTGCTAGACAAAAGTGATATATGGACATATTAACTCAGTTATATATTTAACCATACAGGTGATAATGGAGATATACTTGTGCATCAAACTACTCCATATAGTAACTATTGAGAAGTACCTAAGATCCAACCCAAAGTTAAACCTATACCCAATACCTCCAGGTCCAGTATTCTGGGATAACCTATCTCTATCAGGAGGCCGGTCCTTGATTATTCCCTTTGTTAACAAGAGGTCATACCATTTAATTGGTCATTTACTTTATACTGATTACTTGAGCAGGCTAAGTACGAAGATAATCCATGTTAGGATCCCTGCACTAAGAGTGCTTTATGTAAGAGCACCAAGCCATAGAGACATAGAATCTATTCAAATGTTAAGAGCAACATACTCAATGTGGAAGTATCACTGCACCAAGTTTAGGTGAGAGCACCAAGCCCCATGCAGGCACCACAACTCATATATAGGTAAAGATCTAAGTAAGTCAGTCAAAGGCAATTGAGAAGAAGTAAGTTTTCAAAGATATCTTGAATGAGTCCAATGATTCACAAAGCTTGATTGTTTCTGGCACTTTCTACTTTCTTTTTCCCTATGAGCATGCACAAGTGTATGGATGAGGCGCTCTATAAATAGCCATTATTATTATTATTACAACTCTACTCCATGGAAGTATCACTGCACCAAGTCTGCTATAGGTGAGAGCAGCAGTCAGCAGGTACTGCACCTCTTGTGTAGGTAAAGTAGCATTACAAGAAGGTGATGGTTGAGACGGTGATTACGAGACAAACCCCCCACTGTTCCAGGAACACATCACTCCTATCTCTTATGTTTATGTAAAGCTGTTTACTCTTCATGGAACGTGACGAACAGCAAGCATACTTCTGCACCTAGACCATATTACGCTCATCGCGTAATGTGTCGTGATTATCTCATATTTTTCTTCCCCCATCCCATATCATTGCTTCAAATGTTCAAGGGTTTCGTTTACACTGTACAAATATCATATAGATATAATCACTATTTTTTGTTTACAACTGAAAATTTCTTAATTATTCAAGCAAACTATAACGTAGATATAATTGCAAGTCTCTCCTTGCAATTCTCATGATTTGTTTTGCATAATTATATTTAAATCAAATCATTATTTACTATGGCTTCATCCGTATACACATGGAAATTATAATAGATATCATATATGAGTGTATCTCAGTCTACATGTGCCAAATCATGAATTTTCCAACAAAATTACAAAGAACAATTGGAGGATTGCCAAACATGATTTCCTTGCAAATATTCAATAATTATCTAAAATTAGCCAGAGGAAATTAATATCACGCAATACTGATCTCATTTCCTCCTCATACATCACCGAGTCCCTTTTATGATAATACCCATCAAGTATATTGTGTTCTCACCACTATTGTAATTGTCTTGAACTGATTGATTAACCCATGTACTGTCCATGCTTCCTATCATTGCAATTTGTTATCACTTAGTTAACAGGGTTAAAGAGTCCTTTGTCCTTTTTTGATCATCCATATCAAACACTTACAACAGAAAGTACATTTACCTACATGTGTAACTGGTCAATGTAGAGCATCTGTTTTATAGAGGTAACAACTGTATTGTAGAATACACAATATAGAAATTCCAAGATAGTGTAAAACATGTTTGACACAAAGAAAGATTGTAGAACGTCTGTTGTACAAACCTTGTTTGAAATACATGATACATGATGCAAAACAATACCATAATATGATAATACAAAGCTGAACATTCATAAAGTACATCATGTAGAGCATTTGTGGTGCAAGGTAAAACAACTGTGTAAGATGGTGCCCAATGCAGTACAATTCTAACACAAAATAGAACACCTGTCCTACAAAAAAGGACATCTGTTGTAGAAAGAAGTCTATTCGTACAACAAAGTAAAACAATTGTAATAGATGGAAGCACAATACAAAACAAAATTGTATTTGAAATACAAAGTAGAATCTTTGCAGTACAAAGTAGTACATGTATGCTCTACAATAAGAATAATGTAAATATATGTGAAACAAAGTAAAACATAGAACCTAATATGTAACAAATGGGATTTTTCTGTTAAAGAATACAGAAACAATTTATCTCTCAGCAGTTTCTTATTACATGTCAATCAACCAGTCCAACATTTCCAATTAAAGTTGGCACCCAAAAACTCTTTGAAAAATTAAGTGAACAAAGGTCTGGTGTTTGTCAATCAGTAGTATGAAGAGGTGTAGTTTTTTCTAATAATATAGCAGCAGCATCTCCTTATGAAGTTTCCAACACCTCATTCCCACAAGGAGTGAGACAAGGGAGATAGTTGACTCCCTGTTTCTTAGTGTAACATGTGAGAGTTATTTCAGCGTCTACTCCCTGGAGGGTTAACACCACAAGTGTCATTCACACATCATCACAAGCAGCTTGCTCTTCATATTTATGTGTTTTGCTTCAGCCTCGTAAATAAACTCAATTATTAAAGAATGGGTTGTGAAAAAACCTGTTTGGAGTTATCAGGCTTCAACATTAACAAACACTTAAAATCTCATGGTGTGAGAGGGAAAAATATTCTGAAGAAGTTGCATATAGAGGATGAATGTATATAAGACTTTTTCCACATGTTGTTAGCTGATTAGAAAGGTTGCCAGGTATGTTCCAAAAATTGAATCAAAAGCTTACTTTAATATGTTCGTAAAAAAAATAGCATCAGTCAAAATAAAGAAACGAAATCCACATCTCTGGAGATATCACAATCCAAATATTGAACAAAAACATTGACTTTCCTCATAGTAGGCTATTACCAAAAGCCAAATATTTTTCTTCCAACACCAAAATCTATGAATGTTCTTTTTGAACACATTTCCAAGTGTTTATTAAAGGCTGTTGTGCTTAGTGTTTATCTGCAGGTGCAGACAAATAAACAGGGTATGTAAGACGGCCATTTGGAGAGCAAATGCTCTTTACTCTTTCTCTGGACCCAGCCCAAGAAGTAAGACTTCTTTCATCCAGAAACGATAAAGGGTCCTGTATTTTGTTGTACTCTGTCAGAGCTCTAAGCTGAAAGAGCTCTTTCGAGCTATCAGGTGTATTTCTGGATGAATATAGATCTTAAATCTGGCTTTTCTTAGAAAATAATCTTCAGAAGATATGTATAAACGTTTTCTTCCATCTGGAAGTGGAACAGCAAGGAAAGAAACATCCTCAAAGTGAGGCTGTTCTCCTCCTCACTGTCACTTTAAAATGTTTACCTACTGTGAAATATCATTACCATAATGAGACGTAAGTGTTTGCAGAACATTATTGTGCTCTAATTCTTATCTATCTTATCATACTTTTCAGAATAAGATAGAGAGAGATAAAGATTCTATATTCATTATAAACCATAAATATGAGCAAAATGAATTTTTTTCCTTTGCAAACGCTTTCAGCAGTTTCCGGCATTTGTAAAATGCTGAGTAAGGGATTTACATAAATTAACTATAATCAAATTAGCAGTAAATTACATGGCATTCATTCATAAGTACATTACTTAAGTACATTACTAAATAGGTGAAGGCATTTTATGCAAAGTTTATTGACTCCCGATTTTCTCATCTGAGATAAAAACTCTCCTTAAAACATGAATTGAAGAAGAGACAGACTTCTAAGCAACTCAGAAATTGTTTCCCCCCAGGACTCCTACACGAACTTCGCTACATGTCAGAATTCCTAACAGGAGATGCTATCATTGGCAATGTGTTTTAGGTCTACACAGCAACCTGGGGATATGTTATGTTTATGAAACATCACAAGCAATCATGCTTGCTTCTTACGCTTTGGCCACCTGTATGTTTTGAAAACCATCCATGTTATAGCCATATGGAAAACAAGCCGCAGCTTATAACTCCAGTAACAAATGCTAAGTCTCATTAAAGGAATATCAATATCTCGTCTGTGAGCTGTGAATTGCACCTGAAAGACCTCTCTCTAAAACCAGAACAGAAAAACTGCAGTTGGTCTTCTGAATGTGCCCCTTATCGTGACAAGATAGGCGATATTTACAAATGACTATCCAAGGTGTAGCAGACCTTGCTCAAAGGGATTGCCCACAAACCCGGAACTGCTGTACAGAGTACTGAGTTAACAGGGGACAAACATCCCATTTATTCTGAGAACTTCGGAGCATACATATGAATATCACAGAAAGTGTGGGGGAAAGGATATGTTAATTAACTAAAAATAATTAATGATCTTGCTGCTGGTTCGCTGACCGACTATAGCTTTAGCTGGGAGTGTTTGGCTCGTACATGATCATTCCCTAGACCTAACATCTGAGAAATGTTCTACAAAAGAATCTTCACACAAACACATATCTGTGTCATCTTGGGGAGCTAACAGATATGTCCCATTCCAGAGGAATGATGATTTGTTAAAGGGACCGAATTTGTTCATGGAAACAAAATCGGAAGGGATCTTCCTGTATGTGCAGTCATGCTTTTATTACATGACTAAATTCAATTTGTTGAGATAATTGATGATCATGCTGCAAGCTCACTAACCAAGGATCATTGTAAAAAAAAAAGTAATCAATGTAAAGAACAGATATTTGTAAAATAGGGATCTTTATGTCAAGAAGAACTATTAGAAATACATATTTGTATGACTACACAATTTCCTCCAAGACACAGTACAGAAGGAAAGTGCAGCAACCATTAGACAGGCTAGGACACTGCCCTTATCAAAGCAGACATGTAATCTTCTATTGAAGATACTTGGCAGACTTCTTATTGATGAAGCACTTTTGTGTTTCCGTTAAAGGACCTGACTGCAATTGTAAAAGACAGAATATTGTTGTTTCTTACTTCCGATTAGGTCATAATGCAGGCTACATATCATTTCAATCATTGCCCAATCTGAAGGCAGTTCCCTGACTACCACGCAGGCTTATTACATTACAAATTGCCTGCTGTAAAGTCACGTTATCTTGTCCAACAGAAAACACTTGTTCTTTATGGCGGAAGAAGTAATGGCACTGTCTCTATCAAGATTGCCCATGAATAGACAAAATGAGTCCATCTCGGAGAGTATTTGTGCAGCAGCCCTCCAGCTCCAGAACATGATACTCAAATTTAATTATAGGCTACCATGAAAACAAACCTTGTTTTTAGAGGACGCCTGCCAATTGCTGCAAGATCCTGTATCAAAGCATGTTAATAAACTCTGCGATTGGTACTTGTGCAACCTTCCTATTGTTGTTGAAGCAAAGGTTTCTTACTTCTGTTCTTAACGAGCATTGATTTAATTTGGAAAGTACTGTTCTACTGAAATAGTTGGCAATCATTCATGTGTAGCTGTTGTTAATAATAACTAACTATATTAATGTTTGAAGGGGGTAAAGGGGAACTATTTCACTCGTGGTAGATCATTTTGGCACTCATTCATGACTCAAAATAACATTTAAACCAGATACTAATTTAATCAATTTTTTAAAACCTGTACACCTGTACACATGTGTTCCAATTATCAAGATGTTTTAAAAAGCAAAATTGACACTGTGGAGCTTGAACAAATTTAGAAACATTCTCGTTTGGCTGAAGTCTTTACATGAATTTTTACAGCTGTTCTACTTTTTACTACTAAAATATACGGTTACAAATTGAATTTCATCAACAAGAGGCACTATATCAGAGGAAGGTATATTTTCGCTTCACTTTTCTTTAGCATTCTAAAAATTGGCCAGTTCAGACAAAACTGTTGTTAAACAAGCTTCATAAAATAATTTCGAAGCAAAATTCTTTTCGTACATGATTTTCAACCTAAATGTTATGAATACAAAAAAAAACAGAGGAAGAAGTATTTCCCTTTCATCTAAAAAAACACAAGGAAAATATTACATAATGCTTTTTAACTCAATATTTATTGAACGCCTGATTAAAAAGTGTCTTAAAACAAAGCATATAGAGTAGAATGGCCTCGCTGACTGGTACTACTTTCCTGTCTGCTAAGCACAAGGAAACGAACCCTCAATCAGGCGACCCGCCCAACACCTCACTTCTGAGGGTTCTCATCTTTCACTTAGCAGCAGAAAAAACTCCCTTTAATATGAGACTGCCTTTAACGCTTAGCCTGCTAATATAATAAGTACTTGAGGATGTCTAACCTATAAGAAAATCCTCTTGGTAATTGACCTGCATGTTTCTCCCAGTGGTTGCAGACCAGCAGTTTAGGAAATGCTAGATACATCTATACGTAGCACAAAAGCTTTCTTTGTATTTGGGCCAGTGCTAATGCAACCAAATATTCATGTTCATCAATTAATTGATTAATAAATCATGATCAGATTACAATGTTAAGTAAATCTATGATGTGTTTACGTAATTAGGTTTTCATGATTACAATGTGTGAAATAAATTTATAGGAAATTTATAACAATTGTAGTTGATGTATGTTGTATGCAAACAGGGTAAAGACAAACTTTGTATAGCATACATTTGCTGACAGCTAAGTTTGTAATGGTGTATTACGACTCAGGTACATGCTTTGACTCCTGAAAATAACATTAAAATACAATCTCCTAATAAAAATACAGAGAACCTATCTCTCTATGTACTCTCAATGCAAACTATACCCACTTTTCAACAAAGCCGGTATTCTTAACAACAATTTTCGTTCCAAGGTTTCTTTTATAATCGTTATCAAATCTTCTTTTATTTGCTTACACCAACTAAACTTCATGATACTCAGGGGAATCGTGGAATTACAACAAAAACGAATAAAAATAGCCCCAAGAAGATGTATTTTAAGACTGAACAGATCATTAGTTTCTACTAGGCAGATACCCACCCAAGTGGAGAAACATAAATAGATGAACTATCTTGTTCATGAATCAGATTTCAGCCTAACTGCTATTCCAAATGTAACACAACTTGCAGCGCTAACTGAAAACCAGTCCAAAATTAAACACAACCCGACTTTTAAGTAGACACTTGAAGATCTTCACTGAGGTCAAAATGAAGCAAACTGATGTAAAATCAGGTGTATGATTAACGTCTAGAGGTCGCCGTAGTCCTCGAGAAGTTACGCAATGATCGATATTTGTAATGATTCTTATGAGGATCGATGCAAACATAACTGGAAGAAACTTCCTTGTGCAAAGTGCCCAGTTAGGAGATGATTCAGATCAATATTCAATTTGTTCTCTTCCAGAGCAATATCCACCGATAAGCAAGAATATCTTATGACAGTTTGGGCTGATAAATTCAGAGAATTGCTAATCTCATTTGCAAACATCAAAGTCTTGTAGTTTGGACTTTGGAAAACAGTAATGTTTGACACGTACTGTCTCTACCAATATACCAGTTATATTGTGACTTGTAGAAAAATCGTGTAGTCTGGATTATAGAAAACAGTAAAGTTTGTAGCAGTTCTTAGATTGTCTCTGCCAAAATAGTTATAATCTCAATTGATATAGAATCAAGATTGTACCAGTTTTTATACTGTCTCGATCGGTTTTGTAGTCTGACTTGAATGTGAAGCATTGTAGTTCGATTTTGGATCAAGAAATTCTAGTTTGAATCCCACTAGAGGCTGGGCAACTTTGCTGAAAAGAACTGTTCTACATGCAGTGAGATTTGGGGGCAATGTTTATTGAAATTAAGTGCATTGAAATTAAATTAAAAGATTCAGAATCTAGGGTTTGACTAGATCTTACTTCAGCAAGACCTCGAGGAGGTGAGTTGAGGTTTAACGCCGCTTTCAAGAGTATTTCACTTATATCGCAGATACTAGTATTATGGCAGGGAAAAAGCTATGCATTGTGGTTAAACCTGCGAGCAACGTCTGGAAGTAACAAAGCATGTGTGGTACTACGCTGAAGCATTGTGTAGCATTGCACCCAAACCTTACTGCGTGTAGAACAGTTCTCTACTGTAGACTGGCGGGATTCGAATCACGGACCTCTTGATCCGAAGCCGAAAGCGCTAACCACTGCGCTATCCCGCCCCCAGACGTCGAGGAAACAGGAACTTTGCCTGTCATGATAATACATAGGGCAAAGATGATATTACTTGTTTCAATTTTATTTCTAATAGAGTTGGGTTTATCGCAGGAAGCAGTTGTCTAGTTGTGTTATCACACCGATGTAATTCTAATGTGACAGGATGCAAAAGCCAGACACAACGAGTATCTAAGTTCGTAAGATAATGGACAAAAATTCACAGGAAGGTTGATAAATCTTCACATAAGACCACATTTTACCACAATAAAAGTCAGCACATGAGGATGGCCTTTGTTTTTACACTCTTTTCATGTTTTGAGACATTATTTGGAGAAGAATAATGGAGAACTTTATGTGGAACAGCTGATGAGGGTGTAAACTATTTGCTAGTGACAGCAGTATTTCTAAGAACTTTGACCAAAGATATTAGAAGCATCTTAGCTTACACTGTTTTTTTAAATAATCATTTCTGAGGAAACAAATTGTCAATGTTTTGGGGCAACATCTTGATATCATACTGCAGGAAATGATGACATTGCTTTGGGAAGTTCATACAAATGTTGAAGAAAAATTCATGTTAATCCTAAGCCCCCGAGACCTACTTTTGAACTACATTGCAGCTTATGTTTAGGAAATACCTTGGCATCATTATTCAATAATAAAGGTTCATAAAGATTTATGCCAAGTACAGCATATTATTAAGTCTTAATTATTTCATGACGATGAGACCTGCTTTTCAACAACATTGCAGTTTGATGTTTGATAAATACTTGGTATAATATAGAGTCAACAATGAGTTTGGCTGACGCTTCTACAAATGTATATTAGTCAAATTTATGCTTGGTATAATATGCGTCTTATATTTTTTCATGAGCATAACACCTGCTTTTCAATTACCAATGTTTGGAATATACCTTGGCACAATATTGAAGTATATTACAAGGTCATTTGATGTTTCAACAAATGTTTTAGCAAGATATGTGGAAGCAAAACACAAGTCTTCAATTATTTCATGGCCCTGAGAGGCCTTGCTCTGACAACTATGACACAGTGTATGTTATCAATGTGTCATATCTGCTGCACTAGAACCAATATATACATCAGACTCTGTTGATGACTTAATGATTGAACCAAAACAATAAAATGTCAGGACTTGTTAACAAGTGCCAGTGTCAGAGCCTTGGTGAGACACGAGAGCCAACCAATCCACTGTCATCTGCGTGCATTATGTAGGCCTTTGGGACACTACAATAAGGCGTGTCTTCACACCGACTGAACACTTTCTCTTGTCTTGAAGTGATTTCTTTTCAATAGGGTTACATCCTGGTGTTGAGACATGGAGGCTAGAAACACAGGATGTTTTGTTCTTGTACAGGAAGTCAGTTGGATCGTGGGAATTCAGGCCGGTGACCTTCTGGGTAGAGAGATACTCTATAACTGTAAAGTGAGATCAAGGAAAACAAATAATAGTAAACTGCAGTCATTATACTCTGTGAATAGTTTCCACATTGTGTATTCTGGACAGAATAAGATCGCTGGTTCTGGAAATGTGAAAGAAGAAACATGGCTTTGAATGAAACGTTTGAAAGGTCAATGAAATAAAGATTTCATGGCGATTCTGCAAGTTTGTAATTTTTTATCCATGAACTTGTATGATATGGGTTTTTTATGTTTGAATTCTCATTATTCACGATAAAATGTTGTTTGTTGCTTCACCAATATATTTATATCACTATATCTTCATTAACTGCAAAATGTGCAACTGTGTTTATGACAATATGAAAGGGAAATTGTTGCATTCTATAGGGGAGTGTTGTATACTTGATATGTTGATGTTTTGAAGGATATGATGAATTCAATGTTGTTGCTGAATCTTCTGATTTCAGTCAGTTTTAATGCAGCTGTTCATGAGAGCACATCTCATAATTCCAATGTAGTATAGATATAAAGAATTAATCCAATCATAACATGCTATTTTATCCGCTAAGTGAAACAGGTAGATAACTATAGATATTTATCATCATTGAAGTTCAGCAAAAAGTTAAAAACATTTTGATAACTTTTGAAATATCATAAGACATTGAAGTGCTATCTGGCTAAAATAATGAAATAATTTTATAACTTTCTTTATAACTCTTGCACCATTAAAGAATTTCTCTTAAATCACAGGGATCGTACATCAGCCAGATGCTCATTATAAATAGATCTTATAAGGTTACCGGCCCTTGAACTAAAGCAAGCAAACAGAGCAAAGGAGCTGACACAAGCGTTGATTATTTTTACATTTATCTCTAAACAAATATGAGAGCAAACGCATTAAAATGACATAATAATGAAGTCAACCGCTTTGATATCCAATCAGAAATCTATTCAAGAATTGATAATTTATTTTGAGAGTCATTAGTACTTAATTGATATTCAGTTTCAAAGAGATTGGATAAAAACAATTTGATCTGAGATTATTTTTTCAAAATGAGGTCCATTTGGAAGATAAACTAAGATCTCTTCCATCACTTTCCCCATGTTTTATAAGTGGATTGGCCCCATGTGACAAAGATGCAAGTTGATATCTTGTGTGTGAACTTGCAGTGTTGTGCAAGCATCATACCTCTACAGAATAGAACCACATGTGGCATCAAGGGGTGGCTTATGCTGGATCGTTCCAAATAAACACATCACACATGAAACTCAATGGGAATTTGGACAGCTTTTATTTTCTGTGCTTGTGTGATAGCCATATTAGAAGATGATTGTGGATGATAAAAATAATGTTTATTGGATAAAATACTTTCTTGCACAGTTGTTGAAAATACAATATCCTGAGAATGGTCCTTCAATGTTGTAAAAAGAACAAAAGAAGGGGTGTTTTTAAATTTTAGCCTGATAGAATTCTCTGTAAATGTCGTCAAAAGAACAATAGAAGGGGTGTTTGGGTTGTTTTTAAGACCTTTGATCATGTTCAAGGGCTTAAAACAGATTATTTTCTTCGTATCTAGAAAAAAAACACTGATTTAAAACAAGCTACCTTTTGATATTTTCTCTGTGTATCATTTTCGATATTGTTATATATATATATATATATATATATATATATATATATATATATATATATATATATATATATACGTATACTATAATTTTGAGAATAGTTGTTTCATATTCAGTCGACAAGCCATTTTCTAATATGACTATCATTAAAGATCATTTGTCATATCAAAGTAATTGAAGGAATTCTTCTTAAATTTGTCACTACCAAAATCCTATCATTTGGCATCGAAATGCCCTTGGATCTGTGAACCTTTAGAGTCGTGATCACAGGGCAAAAACCTAAACTCTGGCCAACACCAGATAAACTCCCACCACAGAAAGATTCTCTGTAGCTTTGACCAAGGCTTGGCTTTATGCTATGCTCTTGAACATGGTAAGCTAAATATATCCATGATATAAACAGAGAGAATAAATCATGAAGATATGTTTGATAGTGACATGAAGCATGTTGTGGTTGGAAGAGGGTGTATCAGAGCTAAAGAGCCACTGATAGCCATTGACAGACAAATCTGAACAGGAACTCTGAAGTTTCATGCCTATGATAAACTGAACCTAACCTTTAAAGTTGATATGTTAGATGAAATGAGAGCTCAATCTATGTAGGGGATATGTTATAAATATACTGGTTCATGTTATAACCTTTGTGTTTGTAGAAGGGTTATGCAGTGTAGATCTAATTTTCTATTTGTAATATTGCCAAAGTTTTCTTCGTAAAATCCAAAATAAATAACCCTAAAATTAATTTATAAATAATCAATTTATGATGTAAGTTTGCCCTTTAATGATTTTACATGCTGATATATTTATTCTCTTGGTATCCTTGGTTAAACTCATAAATCCTCATGGCAACCCAGGAATGGTGTGGTACTTAGCAATTTCACAGGCAGGCAAAATAACTATTCAATATCAATCAAACTAACTTCTAATAGGCTGACATTTTCTCTCTGCAGGTATGTCTTGACCAATGTCTTCTTGACCTGTACCTGTTGGATCACAGTTGCCGTGACGATTGAGCGGTTCATCTCACTGAGGTTCATGACCCAACCTCGCCTGACCTGTACAATCACTCGCGCCAAATTTGCCATAGCAGGGATCTTCGTTGTGTCACTTCTCTTCCATCTGACCAAGTTCTTCGAGTACATACCCAACCCGGATGTGAACAGCCCACCAGGTCTGCTCCCAACAGATCTGGCAAAGAGCAAGGCATATGACACATATGTCCACATCGCCAATATCAGCTTGACGGCCATCATCCCTGTCTTTCTGCTCATCATCGTCAACAGTTTCCTAATCTACTTCCTGATGACCCATCACCTCCGTATGCGACGTCACCGTGCTGGGTCTCTGTCCACCGTCGATATGACCCACATCACAATCATCGTCATTGCAATGGTGCTTGTGTTCATCGTCTGCCATTCATTTGGTGTCTTCCTTGCTCTTGCCATTGCAGTTAATGGCCGCCGTGCTGTGTGGGGCAATTATGTCTACCGAAGCTTTAAACATATTAACACTCTTCTAGTGACTACAAATTCGAGCATCAACTTTCTCTTGTATTCAACGATCAGCAAAAAATTCCGTTCTACATTTGCGATTATTTTTTTAGGAAAGCTCCACGACAAGAAATTGTCGTGGAGCCTCCAGAACTCAACCAACGAGGGAACCCTTTCAGTTAAGCCAAACGTGACCACGTATGTCTCACAAGTTTCCACAGACAGCTCTAACGGTAAGAGTGGAGAACATTCAGAAGTTTGATCTGCCAGAGAAGATGCTGGAACCAGTGGCACTGGATGTCATTCATCAAATCAAAGCTGAACATTAACTGCCTTCAAGAATATTGCATTCTCTGTAGGAATCCCTGGGACTGATATGATATTCTCAAGATTGAAGACTGATATCAACCATCTTCAAAAACGTGAAATATTCTTCCATAGGGCATTGAGCTACATTACGGTATCTCACACCAGAAGCTGAACAGTGAAAGCCTTTTAAAATATTGTAATTATTTCTTGATGGATTCACTGAAACAGTCCACAGAATTAAAGATTCTTGAGATCAATGGGTGAATACAAACTGACTGCAAGAACAATGTTGGTAGGACTCAACCTGCTAAGATAATAAACTTAGTGAGATAGACCCAGCAAGCGATCAACAAACTGTGGCCTTGTTGAACACTGTACATCAGCCTATAACCATGTGACCAAGAGACTTGCATTGACAGCCTTTCTGCAATTGCCTGACGGATGCAGGAACAACTGTTATGTTGCCTTCATTATACACAACCAAGAGGAGGGAGGTAGAGAGAAATGGATTGACACATGTAAACAGATCGGTCACATGTGATGAAGGCATAAGTGGGTATCCAGCCGGAAAACATCTGAAAACATTTCTGAAGAGGAAGAATTCCTCATTTGCAGAAAAAAGCTTTTGTTTATAAATGAGAATTGAACAGTAGAGAAGATTGTGCAGGGAATTTAGTTATTATTTGCAATATGTAGAATACTGCAAAGTGACCGGACTGTAGTACCAGGTGACAAAGACTCAATGCAATGCTTTAGATGTCTTCATGAGAAATGACTCGACTCATGAAAGAAGGATTGTAAACTTTGTTCAATATTTGTAAATGTGATAATGTTGTGACCGGTGCATACCAAAGCTTTCCATTAATCCAGAAATTTCCAAAATATTGTGCTTGCGATAGTTTTCATTGTGAGGAGGCATTTGAAATAGACATAAAACGCAATGAGTGGTTCCTAAGTGAAGATCTGAGATACATCTAACCAATTTAAACACCATTGAACTTTTACAATGGTAAAAGTATACGAGGGTAGGGTAAACGTGGACCCTGCAAGGAACAACACAGAGTAAAGACTAAATTCACACTGGAAAATGTTCATATGTATTCTTAATGTTTATGTCTTCTTTGCTTTGATGGCTTTGGTACAGAGTAAGATAACAAAAGTCATGCTATGCAATTGTCTATATTGGTCATTATTATTCATTTTGTACTGTTGTATCTTGTTTATTAGTTTTCTTTGTATTTCCATACAATATAATTGTTCTTGCTGATCCTATGTTGTAAATAATGTCAATGATTATTGGAATTTGGGCTAAATAAGCATAATTGACCTCCCATAGTTTCAACGTCAATGAAACGGCCTCAAAAGTATGTAGAGGAATTTCTCGGAGTGTTTCATGTAATTTTATTTCAAGAACATATGTGTTCAAATTAAGGAGCCATCTTTCTAAAGAGTTTACAGTTCATTCGGTTTAATGAAACAATATTTTGATATTTTCAAAAGCGTAAAAAATGAACAATACAACCTAATTCATGGGATACACATAATGATTTGTTAGTCAATGTAAATAATTTTCATTACAGGAAATTGCATCCTAACATTTCTGAGATAGTCTCCTCTAATACATCACATCAGGAAAGCAAATAGTTAAGAATAAAGAGAAATACTCAAAGAAAAATATACCCATTATGAATTTCAAGCTGAGGGTGTTATTATTGTATGCTGATATATATCTTCTGAAAAGAAACTTCAATTCCCCTCTACCACACATTTTGAAGAAGAAAAATGTAAGAATTTAGAGGAAACGACTCAGCAACTTCAAATGCAACACATAATGATTTCTCAGTCATCGTAAAGTCCATAATGAGAATTTAAGGTGAAGCATGTTATTAAAGCATGCAGACTGAATGTCAGACATCTTGAGGGGATTACTGAAATACCGTGGTTCAGCTGTGGGAACAATCGGCAATGCTGTGTACAGGCTCGTATGTAAGGAGGGATCAAGCATGATGTTTCCAAGCTGATGCTGCTAGATGTCATAATGACATGTCGACATGACAGCAGGCAATGACGCTTGCCAAATCACAAATATTTGGGTTGTTTACTGGAGTTCTTAGATGGTTTGATGCAGCTATGTAAAGTGGCATTGTTGGTCATATCTGAGATATAGTTGGGATAAAGAGCAAAAAAATATAAAAAATTCAAGAATGTAATTGTTTTCCCTCTGCGAAACAAACATCTGTTAGCATTTACCAAGTTGAAAATTCCATTTCATTTGAATAAATTTCTCAGCAAAACTTTTCATAATGCATCCAGTGAATAACATTAGTCTCAAAATCATCTTTATAATCAGCGGTGGATCGGGGGTGAGATGGAGCTGGGTGGGCAGAGGATCGGGGGTTATGTGCCTCAAACAGAGTTCCAGGTATGCTTCATTTTGTTTGGGTCAGTCACAAAGATGAGGTCCACCCCCTCCAGACCAAACTCCTACATCTGCACCTGACCATGCAAATCAATGTTTGTTTGTTTGAGCAAAATAGAAAATTGTGTATACATGTATGTATATGTACAGAACTCAGTGTCTTAATACATGAGTGACCTTATTTGTAATTCATTATTTGCATTGTGCTTTATTTACTTCAGTATATAAGTAGATAACTTATTAGAAATAAAATATGTGTATTCGTTTTCCGTGTTTTTTTTATATCGTGTGAGAAATGATGATGTGTCATTTAGTCACTACATCAAAGAATACCTTCATTCATTGTACATAGTATGATTTGAAATCCGTATAGGAAAAGTACAATCACAAAAGAAACTTTTTTTGGTTGCCCAAATTATGACATTTTTCAAATTTTTCAAGATTCAAGATTCAAGATTTTCAATAAACCAAGAGCAAACCCAAGAGCAAAAGTGCTACCAGCCTTGTGTTCAGTACACAGTGTTTGTGGTAGGTAGCAATTTAGTGTTCATTTGCGAACATCCTAGGATATTATGTGTTACTGAAGGTAGGGCCAACCTCTTGTACTTTCTATCAGTAATAGTATAGTATAGTACTCCCAACAAGCATTCTCTGATGATTTTATGAATGCTTCAAGCTGTTTCATGATGAAATTTGCATTGCTTACTTTTACTTTTCCAAAACTAGAATAGAAACTGGAAAAGTTCTCTTCAACCATTTGTGTTCAGTGCTTGAGATACAAGTGATTCCTAACATATAAGAAGTGTTCCAACATTTACAACTTTTCAACAAAAATACATAAACATAGCAGGATAATACCTGTAGAAGAAATTGCATTGGAATAATGCCTTTCATATCATATAACAACCAAATAAAGTCAAAAAGGTTTATTCTTCCAAAGATTTTTGTTCCCCCTTTCATTGCTTCTGTGTTGCAGTATAACATGTAGGATGCTATTTTTTAACGATACCATCAGATCCTGTTTATCGGCATGATTTGATTATCGTTGAAACTTGTCCGGACAACAAGTCGTGCGGATAAGCGAATCAGAGAGAAGATTTAAAATACTACCATGCAGATCACCTGGTTTCCGGATATACAGGATGTGAGTAAACGAGTTCTGACTGTATATATAAACATTTCAAAGTTTTCCCACATAGTGGGAAAGGTTTCTTTGGTAGGTCTGTGAGATCTTCCGGTAGAGGGTGTTGAACACACACCTCATGCCTACAGCTACTTTCTGCTGTACTCTTAAAATGACAGAGAAAGTACCTACCTTAACATTGGCCTCTGATACTTTGACAGCTTTGAGATCAGCGCGGGTGGTATCCAGCTCGTACTTGAGTCTGGTAGCTGCCTCCTTCAGGTCTGTGATGTGGGTGGAAGCTGACCCCAGCCCCTGCTCGCTGTCCTCAACCAGCCTCTGTAGCCTCTTCACCTGGACACAGGTACAGAAATGTGTGTACTGAAACCTTGTACAATGTGTTCAGCATAGATGTCTGCCAGAACGCTTGGTCAACAACAGCTTAGTGTTTAGCCTAGGAAACCCATCCTCGATAATCCAGCGCTATTGTTCCGATAAATCTACACACAAGCGCTGGAAAACAGTAAGGGTATTTATCCTTAACCTAGTTACCTCCCTTCGCAATGACTCAGCGAAACGCTTGCTTTCTAACAACCAATGAGATCACTTGAAATCAAGGGTGAAATAACAAGCACTCTCGTGTCAGGATCTTGGCTTTCGCAGTACAGGGATTTTAATCATTTACCTCCACCCGTTTTGATGGACATGAATACACCCTTCTTCTCGTACAGACTTCTTAAAACTTTCTTTTGAGTTTCTGTCAGGTTTTCTACGCTGAATGTGTTACAAACTTTATCGTAATCGAGTGAGTCGGCCGCTGCTGTTTGTTTCTATAAACAACGGTAGTGATGCGTTTTGATTGGTCGAGTTGTTTACGCAGATAGTGTCTGCGTTTCGTTTCTGATTGGATAACATGGACCCAAGGGGAGGTAACTAGGTTAGGGATAAATACCCTTACTGTTTTCCAGCGCTTGTGTGTAGATTTATCGGAACAATAGCGCTGGATTATCGAGGATGAGGAAACCGAGCATGGTCTGACAGACAATTCCTGGCCAAGTTCAGATAGGGCCAGAAGTAAAAATAACCAGCAAAGTCCAACTGCTTGACAAGGCTCAAAATTATAGCCTTCACTGCTTATAGATATATTATATAGAGGATAATAAACGACCTTCTCTTTAATACCAAATCATCCACGAGTTTACAAGTTACAATAATTAAAGCTCGCAAAAAGGAAATACAACTCAACAATTTACAACACATATTCTTCATAACCAGTGTGTTTGAGAGATTATAGGAAACTTCATTCACTTTGAACAACATCTTCATTTTGAACGTTCTTCAGCTACATTGATAATATCCGAGTTACACGAAAACAAGGAAAGAAAGCCACAAGACACGAGACATGAGACATACCTCATCCTCAGCTACCCTTAGTTTACTGAACAGTTCCGACTTCACTCTCTCAAACTCGGCCAGGAGAGCTTCCTTCTCAACTGTAAACTTCTTGAAGTCTTCATCATACTTGCTCTTGTACTCCTGCAGTAGATGAGATTTAACAATAAATACACGTGATTATAAGCCTAGAATAATTATGATTAATACAATGATGCCAATGATGATAATATTTATGACAATGACGATGATGGTACGGCGACATGATGAATTTGAATAGATTAATGATATGTTAAGTACAAAATTATATGTTTTTACAGTCAATGCGCTAGTCACTATAAAGTCAAGCGAAAGTGGGTTTGCAACATTGCAAATTTCCTTCAACAAATGCAGTAGTGCTTTGTCATTGTCTGTTATTGGACAACAAACACCTTTCTCTTATTGACTGTTTATATTTTGCCTACCAGATGAATTTGACATCATAACTTTATGTCAAAGTTCAATTCTCAATTCGTTCTCTGATGAGTGTGTACAGTGTATAATGATAAACTCTCCCGAGGCAAGTCTAAAATCATTACAAGCACATCCCTATTAGTATACCTGTTTAGAAATACATGCCATTTAGATAGTGAACAAATCTAACATTGTTACATTTGGGGTATAACTAACTTCAAATCCTGCAAAGGACTCCCCCCGAAAAGGAACAAGAATTTATACTATTGAAGGTAGTGTTATCCCAAATGCAACAATGTTATACCTGTTTAGTTTGAGAGAGAAGCTCCTCTGCTTGAGTCCTCTGTTTGTCCACCTCCTCCCGATGTTGACGTGAGAGAGTGTTGATGGCGGTCTCGTGTGCGGAGACGAGGTGCTGTTCCTTCTGATGGTGTCTCTCCTTGAGACTCTCCACCTCTCTCTCCAGCCTCTGCTGCAGGGTCTGCTTCTCTATAGACAGGTCCTCCAGCGCCTGCAAATACATAGAGAATACTAACCGATGTCCTCTCAAACAGCTGATGGAGATTTTGATAAAACTCTCAAATTATACCAAGACAGTGGTAACAGTTGGGGTGTCGGTCACCAAACAATGTCATTGACATTCATCTCAAACAGCTGATGGAGATTTTGATAAAACTCTCAAATTATACCAAGACACTGATGACAGTAGGTGTGTAGGTCACCAAACAATGCCATTGACATTCATCTCAAACAAAGGATGGAGATTTTGATAAAATTCTCAAACTGTACCAAGACAGTGGTAACAGTAGGGCTGTAGTTCATCTGATATTGTCATTTGATTTGATCTGGTAGTTTCACGGAAATTTTCCCACTCTAGGCCAGATTGCAGCTACTGAATAATTAATGCCAAACATACTGACCAATTTACAAGATTAGCCGTTGAGGCAAAGATAGGAATTTTTGTTTACAATAAGGAGCTTATGCTATTGCTCCCAATGGTAGGAAAATTATTACAATGCATGGCAGTTCATGTAAGGTAGAAGAGAAGAGAACAGAGTGTTACTGAACTGTTGCTAATCATTCATATTCTAGGTGCACAAACCTATGTGTCATTTGGATGAAAAATAATGATATATATAATCATTAACAAAATCTGAGTGACGTTAAGACTAGAATTAAATGAAAACAATGCTAAAAATATTATTCAAACAATGAGTCTCCTCATTAATAATGATATCACAATTTATGTTTGAAAGAATCTGTTCCAATTAGTAATGAAGAAATGTCATCTTACTCAATGTAACCAAAAGAAAATAAATAAATCTCTGTTGCCAATTAATAAATCAAGTCTCTTCTCACCTTCTCAAGAGACGAGAGACGACACTGCTGCTCTTCTGACAAGTTTTCTTTCTGACTTTCGAGTGATTTCTTCTCCGATTCCAACCAGGCCAGTCTGTCTTTCAACCTTGCCAGTTCCCCCTTCAGTTCCTCTATAATGTTGTTCTGTTGTAGCTTTGTGGCTTCAAGTTCCCCAATTAGCGCTGTAGAGAATATATAATAATATTCAGTTATGAAATTAAATTATCAATTTAAAAAACTATTGTGATTATAACTTGGACTATTTTAGATTCTTATGATGAAGACTTATCCTGTGCAGTGTTCCCGAAAACCCACCGGACATTGGACAATACAGATAATTATGACAGGTGACCGACAAAAAATGTGTTATTTTCGGACACTGTGACCGGCACCAGGTGCAAGTCAATTATTTTAGAAATAAATCTAATATTAGGCTACCAAAAATTAAGCACTTGAATATTTAGTCAAATTTAATTACAAAATAATATTCTTAATCTCTCTCAACATAACATGTTGACAAAACTGCCGATAAAACAGTCCATCAAACACTTACGCTAAAGGGAGGCTACTCTTGGTCTGACTCTAAACTGGGTGATGTCTAGTATGTTTATTGTATAGCGCAAACGCACACTTATCAGTAACCAGTTTATCGGCATGCATTTGACAAATGACAGACGTCTGTGTTTTCTTTATTTTGACATCTGTCAATTTATTTTAGTGTTGATAACTTTGAAAATTATTATTTAAACATACAAAGATGGGAATTGTCAGTGAATATTTTGACAAAAGTTTCATAGGGACATTGATACAGACCATGTGCTTATTGTTAGACTGAAAAGCTCTAGAAATCTGTGAGTGTTTCTATTTTATGTTTTGTGTTCAGAAAACAAATAAATATTGAGATAGCAAATATTCCAGATTGAAATTGCAGATAGAAGTCTAATATGAAGTTATAATTATACTTTTATGGGGTTCCCTTTATACCCTTTGGTAGTGATTGAAACAGAATGGGTTTATTTAAATTTAGAATTTTCAAAATATTGTACATGATGGGATTTTAGATGAAATTGATATGAATTAAGTCTTGTTTCCCCACTTTTTCATGGCACACATAACATTTCATTCTTATTTTTAAAACATATAATGATTCACCATGATCATATTTGACTCAATATGTTTCAATATGTGATGAGGCTATTTGCCTCTGGTCATGGAAGGCCAAAATGAATCAATGTGATTGCAAGCCTTGAAGTGAGCAGTACATACTGGTGTCCTGGTTCCTAATTAAAATGAATTTAACATTTACATTTTAAAATTTCAAAATGATTAGTTATTAAATTATACTGTTTAATGTGTGAAGTGTAATATATATGCCACCCTTATACCCGCTTTAATTGGTTCTTATTCATGCCGCAGTAATAAATTGACATTTTATAATGGTCAGACAATCTTTCAAATTGTCAGACAATCTTTCAAATTGTCAGACAGATCCTGGACAACTGCCTGACAGAATGTCAGGCAGGGAAACAAAGTTTTCGGGAACACTGCCTGTGTTTCATATTCTTCAAAATGAGATGGGGATCAATATAAAATTTAAACAATAAAGAAGTTGACCATCCAGTTCACTTTCGCATCTCACCAGTCTGTAGAGATACTGTACACTACATACTTAGCTACAGCTAGAAATTTAGAATGCAGAATTTTACATGAGTAATCTTAACAAGGGACATAACTCTTACAATACAATTACCTTCAGCCAGAAATTGACATGGTTGAATACATGATGCATCAAATTGCCACTTTGTCTTCATTGACATTCTGGGTTGTAATTGAGACCCTGGGTGTATTCTAGGAAATACAGTACTGCTTTTGGGTAAATGAGAGGGACTGAAGCTGACTTACTTGATTTACGAAGCATCTCAGCTGCTTGTTCTGTACACCGTTCTGTTGTCGCTGCTAGATCAGTCTCTACTTGTTGTAACTTGGACGAAAGTTCTTCTGTTGCTTGTATTTGTTGTTTTAACTGGGAAAATAACAAAATGTTCATTAATACTTCTTCAACACTCACAGAATAATTACCTTTCCTAAAAGAAGTTATAAACTTTTCCCTCAAAGATTTTTCATTAAAACTTTACACCACTTAAAAGGTCAAATGTATTTTCCTTAAAATCAATTTAAATTTTTTGAGAATGTGAAGTCATTATCTCTTTATCAAACAGAAGTATTTAACACAGGAAAATGGACGTTTATCTACTTTGAAAGAGACTGAAAAGTATTTGGATTGGATTTATATCTTTAACTTTGCATTGACTAATTGGTTTCAAATTCATAAGTATAATGAACTCAAAGCATAAACATGTCATACTTTAGAATCCAACTCCTCAGAGCTACTGTCCCTGTCCCTGAGACTGTTCTGTAGGTCGGATAGTTCCTTCTTGTACTTCTCCACCAGTTCCTCACTCTCCGAAATTTGACCGATCAACTGATCAATCTGAGTCTTCAACTCTTTTTCAAGAGCCGCGAAATCCTTCACCATTTTATCCTGCTCCTGACGCAGTTTCAACATATCTCCCTCGAGAGCAGAGTTCTGTGATTGTCGCAACGCTTCAAGCTCTTTTTCAAAGAATGCCTGAGCTTTGGACATTTTGAGTTCATGTTCTTCCTCCAGTTTAATCTTCTCCTCGTGGACCTCCTGAAGCTTGTCCTTGAGTTGCTGAATCTCACCCTTATACTTGTCCTCAACCTTGGCACATTCATTCAACCAGTCACTATTTTTAGATCGTTGGAACGTCCGTAACTCATCAATTTCGAGTTCATGTTTTTGTTTAATTTCATCTATTTCTCTCGCTTTCACTATATCCGCCTGTTGCTGCCACTCTTCAAACTTTTCAAGTTTTTCCTCAAATTCTTTCTTTGCTTTGAGGACATCCTGTGACAGCTCCAGAATCCTTTGGGAATGTTCCGTTTTAAGTTCACATTCTCTCTCCTCTGCTCTCCGTTTGAATTCTTCAAATTCGTTCACGGCAGATTTTTTATATCTTTCATTGTCCGACAATGCCGACTCAAGTTCTTGAATCTGTCTCCTCTGATCTACATTGGAATCAATTTTTGATTTGTAAAGTTGAACTTTTTCTTTGGTTTCGGCCAGCAGCTGTTGCATCTCTGTCTCATGCTGTTCCTTGACACTCTGAAGGACTGCCTCGTGTTCATCGTTCTTTGTGTTGAGGGCGTAGATGACCTGAAACAATAGCATTAAGGTAGAATGAAATTTTGAAAACAAAAGTTCTCCTAAAGACTTTAAGTACAGGAAGATTTTCTGGTTAACAACACCTTTTATGTGATTTTCACATTAAAGAAGATGTTATCCACAAAATCTCCCTGTTCTTATGCCTGCCACTTCTAAATGCCCTTCAAAGAGGTTCTCTTGGTTCTCTCTACAATTCTCTACCATGAAGGTAGAAAGAGATCAATTAAATAGAGTCGATCAGATAAAAGATTATGATCACTACTTGGTTGAAAGCTTTAAAAAGAAATTGTATTAAATGATAATCTTCCTTTATAGACGGGAACAAAATCATAGACTGCAAACAAAATCTTTTGATTCAGTTTTTACATTTCAATAAAATAACGATTTTATGAATTGTTGATGAGGTTCAAATATTGAAAAGTTAGATAGAAATGCAATTTTTATTGTAATGGTGGCAACAGCAACAAATTGAATAGAAAGCAAATGAAATTACAAAGTGTCTGAGGTTCACAAAGTTAATTGTCTGGAAAGAAGTACAGGTATTATCTACTATCTCTGGCAGGTTGTCTAGGTAATCAGGTTAAGGATCAAGGCACATACAAGTAGCAAGATACACTTGATTAGCCTGGTTATCTAACTACCTGTACAACCCACTGCTGGAACACTGACAGACTTATACAAGCTCAAATGTTTTTGGGTTTTTTTGTGAGCTAAACATTTAGTAATTATCAATCTATCACACAGTATTTCCTTTTTAATTTTTAACATGATCATTACGATTCTCTCCAATCCAACATTCCATACATCATCTGGACTATCAACTTGATACAACAAATGCCAAGAGCAATTTCCTCCAAAGTCTACCACATGGCGCTCCTCCTATATTCAAGAGCCTTTAGATGGTGTAATGTGTGTAAGGTAGCCTAATGGTGTGATGAGGGCTGGTATCTGGTCCACAGGACACCCCTGACATTTACTGTACCAGCCTCTGCATCCTATCTGTAATGCCTACTAAAGGGCACCTGCTAATGGCAAACGAGCACCTGCTGAAAGCCAACCACACCATATCTCTGTGAATGTCATGCTGCCACTATATCTTCATCCACAACATGATACAGTGATGCACACACAGTTTGTTTGATAGCTAAGAAGAACTGCAGATGGAATGGATCTATTGGAAGAAGACATCTTGTTTCCATGGATTGATTTTTGCCTATTATAGTATAACCGACATAAGCGAGCTATGAGTTAATTTAGAGAATCTTACCCAAGTGTCTTCTGATATCAAATATATCAACACGAGTTGATTAAAGTTACAAATATCCGAGGCTTGCTGAGGATATTTTTACTTTAATCAACGAGTGTTGATATATTTGATATCAGAAGACACGAGAGTGAGATTTTATTTATCATTCAAAATCATTCTTCAACAATTATCATCAAAAGAATGAACATTTCTGAAACACAAAACTGCTATTAGCCTCATTAGCAGTGATCTCAGTGAGGTCATAGCATTGTGACGTCATCAGCATTATGGCATCATAGCATTGTTACGTCATCATCTTTGTGACGTCATAGCATTGTCAGCAGTGTTTTCAGTGATATCAAAGCCTTGTGATTAAGGGTGAAACGGTTCACAACTACTGTAGTTGAACCGCGGTATTTTTCTTTCGGTTCGGTACACGGTACATCAACGTGAATTTTCGGTACGTATACCGAATGCGTACTTTAATAAAGTAATTATTTCATACAAAGTCAAAATTTCAAATGCAATAAGTTTTGTTTACAAAAGTAAGTGATCGAAAATCGTAATGAATCTATTATCATAATCGTCTGAGGATACGAAGCATGCACAATCTACCTGTCGCCATTACGGACAGTTAGGTTAAACGATAGTGTGTGAATAACTTCGTGATTGCCTAATGGCTATGCTTGATTTGGGACCCGGCACACTACCCGGCAGCGGCGTAACCGGCGAATCACTTGATTGGAACACGGCGCACGCCTTAGGGTTACTCCGAATGCGCTGGTTTGAAATGACCGGCAAAGGCGGGGTATAATGGCGGACAAATGTTATCCTTGCGACATTCAATAGTTATTTTTTTAATGAATTTCCTTTTGACAATTGGATAGTTGACTGATTTATTTAAAAATATTTCTGGTTCTTTAAAACAATGCATTCCACGCTAATATAATATTAATCCAAGTTTTCCAAAATATTTGTTTGATATAAATGACATTTTATTGTTATATGTTTATTGAAGCTAGTTTGAGAGATGATGACGTCTTCCTGTCTGTGCGCCGATACACTTGTTTCAACTAAGCCTGGTCCAGGAACGGCGTACGCCGGACACGTGACCGGTGAATACGCCGCCAAAACGAATCAAGCATAGCCAATATAAACGAAAGTGTTTGAATGACTTGATATCGTGAGATCTCGTTCGAAGGTAATCAAAATGGAGAAGCATTAACGACGATGAGCGGTCTAAAATACAAATTAAAGACACACCAAAATCCTATCGTTCAACAGTTTGGAAGTCGTTTGGCTTTCGAGAGGGACAGCTTAACAGTGATAAGGTTATTTGCATGTTGTGTTATCAAGATGTTCCATACAAACACGGCAACACATCCAATCTCAACACGCATCTCAAACGAAAGCATGGTTTAGATAGAAAGGGGGATAAAACGAAAGTAGGTATTTCCAATTCAGCTGACGATGCATCCAAGGTTAAACAACCAAAACATTACATATATTTTTTTACAAATTCAATCAATTTTGTTTCTACAATTGTGCCAAAGTGCCACTGCCAATTTATGTTATTTATTTGCAAACTTTTATTTACATTTTTATTATTGTATTTGCATTCAATAAAACTCTATTTTCAAGGAGAACATGTGATTTGTTGTGGTTTTAGCTGCAATTCATTCGTGGTTTTGTACCGAACCTCAAGCGTACCGTTTCACCCCTACTTGTGGTGTCATTAACTGAAGATGTAGTAGGATTATGACGATTTGATTGTAGCGATATCTACAAAGTAGATATCGCTTGTAGATATCACTTGATCTCATACAAGCGATATCTACTGTGGGAGCCAGTTTTGAAAGATAAATTTCATTAACTACGATTATTTCACTTATTTTATGGCTGCTAGTATCATTGCAGAGAGAAAGCAAAACACTGTGGCTATGTATTTCTGTGAAACCTGCCAGCATTGGCTGGAAAAGTAGTGAACCATGGTTGGTACGGCACTGGAATTCGGTGTAGCATTGCACCCAAACTTTACTGCATGTAGAACAGTTCTCTACAGCAGAAAAAGTTGCAGTGCACTTGGCAGGATTTAAACCCCGGTACTGTCACCTCTTGATCCGAAGTCAAATGCGCTAACCACTGCGCTATCCCGCCACCCATTACGTGTATAAAGCAGCTCATGAACTTAACAGAGACTACTCATGTTTTGATCGGCAACTGTACATAGTTGTAGCACTATTATTGAAAACTTTGGTCAGTAATCAACATTGTTTTCATGAATATCTCGAAATTTGAATTATTTCACAAATAGATACTCAGATAAAATGATGTAGAAGAAAAAAATAATAGAATCACATGGAATTCAGTATCAGACCCCTTGGCAAAAATAGATATATAATATAAACATGATATGTAACACAGCATGTTTTAATTTTCAGAATTCGTTTTATTTTAAAAAATATGAAATTGAACATCTGAGTCATATCATTCAAGCTGATTATCAATACAAACAATATTGGATTAAAACATTTAGCAAAAAGTAGCCAATAGTTTATTTAAGTGCTGGTAGTCCTAAGAAAAGACAATAATATATATGAATTGCTGAAAAAATACTTTTTTAATTCTGAAAGTATCGGTTACAGTCAGACCCTGTTTATCCACACAATTTAGTTACAGATGAAAATCATCAGGACAGCACAGAAATGAATAGAGAAATACCACCACGCAGATGACAGAGTTTCTGGATACACAGGGTCTGGTAACTTAATCAAGGTCTGACTGTATTTCTTGCTTTAATTTGAAACATAATGAAATGCCTCCAATTCTATAAATCAAGGAGCATTGCTACATAACCCTTTCGTAGCTGAATCATTTAGTTCCACAACATTCAAAGAGACCAGTTACAGGAATTCCAACTCAACAAAGCCATTATCTGGGTCCGGCCACTGGCTTAAGATAGGCAGAATATTCGAGGATCCGCAGGGAAAAGGTTAACATAACATTTGCACTAACTAGTTTGTTAACAAAAAAGAATCAAATGACAGCGAATAAAACTTCAACAACAATGAAACCCAAATCTCAAGTACAGATATATGAGAGTCAGAGACCTCAAGTGATTTGGTGAGCATGACTTATCTACCAGTACTGGGCTTGATTGAGATAAAAATCTGACAATATCTGCAAATATCATCAACATCTTTTTTTCCAAGCTGGCAGTAAATTGAACTGGCACTATGAGAGAGAGCCCAGGTAAGCAAGTCGGAGCTCCATGAAGATGGAGTGACAGGCTTGGTGCAAGTCTCAACAGCTGTTCTTCTAGACTGGCAACAGTCTCTATTGCCTTATTTTCGGTCAAAAGGGAATGAACGTTTCTAGATACTGAGATAAGAACAGAATTAGTGAGTACAGCTCACTCATATACCCACGCTTTTAGCATTGGTCAAAGAATAAAGCTTCAAGCTAAAGGAGATCAATGTATAGTCCTTTGCAAAGATACAAAAGGCAGATCATAGTACACATCATAGTGATTTTATGTATCAAGTTTAAAACTTTTGAAAAATCAGTGTCTGAATTATAAGTGGAACAAAATGTTTGACAGAAGATGTCGAAAAACTGAAAAAAAATTGCATAAATTAATTAAAATTATGCAAATGTATAAAACATACAAAAGGCAGACATTCACATCATGGTGATTATATCATGTATCATGTTTCGAAACATTTGAACAATTAGTATCAGAGCGGAACAAAAACATTACAGATGGACGAACAGACACGTGACCACTACTTGGTAGCTGGGTAATAATTGACTGGTAGATATGACACTGGCTTATGACACTGACAAAGTCTACAAGTGTTGAAGAATTGCGCTGACTGCCAAGTGAAATTATATTCATGTCAGCTCCCTCCTGTACTGCTAGCTGGGCAGTGATGTATGTAGACAGACAGGTACAGGGTGATGGAACTACTTTCACTCTTTCCCTGTACTACTAGTTGGACACTGATGTATGTAGACAGACAGACAAACAGACTGACAGACAGACAGGTATCATGGGTGGTGGAACTATTTTCACTCCCTTCTTAATGGGAATCATTTGTATTTCTTGCACATTACATTACTTACTTTTCCTACCTTCCTAAATTCCACGTTTTCACACTTTACAGTTTGCTTGTCTGTGACCAACTTGAAACACACTTGACATTAATCTAATCAATCAAACAAAAACTGTTTGGACTTGAGTGAAAGTGTCAGCCTGAACTTATTCCAGATAGTTACTACCGGTACTTTTACACAATCATAGCATTTCATCAAATAAACTTGGTTCCACTGTAAAACCAGCATGCTTTATGATCCTTTTTTACGTTCATATAAAATGTGCTGCATGAAGGTTTCCAAGGAGATATTTCACTTTTCCACATGCCGACCAAAAACATATCTTCTCACATCACAGACATCTGTTTTATATAATGATTGATGGGACACCATGATTATCACTGATTAAGAATCTTTTTGTAGAGACGAAAAAGTGACAAGTAATCTGTTGTTGGAGACCACCCCTCCCTTCACTAACAAATAAGTATCTATGTAACTTGTTATTCAACAAAATGTCACAGATGGAATAATGAACTGTGACGCACTTACTGTTCAACTTTGAAATGATAACATTTGGCCAGTAAATGTGTGTTTGCTTAATCTGAATATCAAATATCCGACCGACCGCTGACGATGTCTAAAGATGACATAAAGAATGATAACAACCAACATCTGGCCCTGATGACTTACTCTACAGAGTAATAACTCTCTCTGGTAACTCTGTAATGTTATAAGCTGAAGCAAATAAAACAACATCTCTACCCCAATAAGCATGAAACCAACGATATGGCAACCAGCTGCAAAAACAGCTCTCTCCAGCCCTGTATATGAGATTATCTCACAACCAACTATACACCAGGGAATCACATGTATATTCTCCTGTGTTTTGATATATCGTCATAAATATTGTTGAATTGCTTTAAACTTCTCCGGCAAGTGTTATATTTCATTTCATTTCAAATAACATTCAACAAATATGTATAAACTTTTGCTATTTAGCTCAAAGTGATTTAGTAAATAGATGTTAAATAAATCATTCTGCAATCGATGGGAACTTATTGAAAAGATTCAAAGATTGTGCTAATGAGGTGACATTCATTATGGAAAGGGCGCTAGGTCTTAAAAAAGACTTGTGCTCTGTTTGTGAAAAGTGAATTCAATTAAATTCATTTAATTTGGTTTTGTGAAATGAGAATATAGTTTACAATATATTACAGTAGTAAAATTATAATAATCTGGGAAGTTTGCTTGATAAATCAACAGTAGATAGATCCAGACTGAGAATCTTGTGACGCAACTATGTATTGCAGGGAGATAAGCCAGATCTTTGAAATTTGGGGACTAAGCAGACCACTAGAAAATAATTTCAATTAAAAATGTTCTTATTTAAGAATAAAGGTAAACAATAGAATCAACAAAATATCCATTAAAAAAATTTCAACTTGGTTTTTCCTTTTGTTAGTCACCAAAATATATATGTATACATATATACAATATTCAATAAATATCACATAATAATCTGTGGCATCAGCTAGATGACTCAACAGCACATAAAACCAGAGACAGATAACCTTGCAATGCATACGTGAGGTACTCTGTATGTACGTGTGTATGCACTGCACTGGGAGCAGCGAGCTAACTCCACATATCTGTAGCTGTGTTTAGATAACTGGTCCATCTGGTGAGAGATGCTTACAGGGAGAGAGGTATTTTACATCATGAAGAGTGTTACTTCATGCCTGGACTGATTAACTCTGTGATGACTGAAAGCTTACAACAAGAACAAGAAAAGATACATTCGGGATCGAAACTAGCTCACATTTGGAGCAGCATATTATCTAAGTCATTCATTAAGTCAAAAAGAAAAAAAATCTATAAAATTAATAAAAAAAAGTTCCCCATATTGACTATTAGAAGCCAGATATCATAAAAAAGATGAAAGCTAGGCATGAAGTTAGCAACCAGCCCCTATATATTAAATTGAGTGCCAATGTCTAGATTGCTTGTGCTCTGTTATTTAAGACTTTTGGGATGCTCATTTAATATAATTCAAAATTACATTAAAAAAAGAAATTTCAGTATTGAATTATTTTTTAGGGACTATGTCCAGTCAAGATTAGTGCAGGCAGGAAAGTTGAGTTACCAAATTCAAAGATTCTAAATTCCAGGTCAAAAAACAGTTTGGTTTCTTGAATCTACATCTCTGCCCATGTAACCAGAATTAAGATAACACCAATTGAGTTGATAGATTGGCTGTTTCCGAGTAGCCAGTAGCGAGGAACACCTAATGTGGATGACGAGGTAAGATTATAAGACTCTGTAATCTGTTTCCTAATAGCCAGTATCACCCAAGCACACCACCAGTGAGAAATGATACCATCACTATGTCCAATCTACTCTTGGCGCCAGACAGACAGACTTTCAGCATGTCTTCTGAAACTCATTCTCAAAATAAAGAACACTGACTTTCTAAAAGTAATTAGACATTGACTGCAAAATATCTATGATGTAATACTTATACCATCAAATCAATTCTCCTTAGTCCTTAAAATGTTGATACAAGAATAATATATTTACAAGTATCAGGAATCTTGACTGAGAAGTAATGTTTCAAGAAAAATAAAAATTATTAAACAAGCATGAATATTAAATTTTCAGACTGAATACCTTTTGCATAAAAAGTAAGTGCAGCAAATCTTCAGAAAATTGCATTCCATTCCCTGCCGTGTTATGGTTTGTGGCAACATCAATCATGGATGACAAACATACATTTTCTGACATAATCCCAATGTATCAACTTAAAGCGACATGAACTAGTTGGTTGTGAGTTCAGTGTTCAGAGATAGTACAATAAGAGGGAAGGTTAAAGTCTACGTCTAGAGACTGGGACCCAGATGGTAATGGTTTACACTACCTGTGTTTATACCAGTCACTGGATTTTCTACTTCTGTCCCAGAACTTCACGCCCTGCTTCTCTTGTTTGTTAAGCTCAGTTCATGTAGTGTCATTTCTTACAAATTATTTCCCCCTTATATTTTAATGAATTTCTTGATCTCATGATTTCTTGTACATTTTTTAATTACCATTAGATAAACATTACATTTTAAAATAAATATTTATTAAAGAACACATTCAACCCAATGAAATATATTCCTTTAAACCTTGTAATATTGTAGGGTAAAACAGAATTTGTAATTATATATATTACATACATTACTTATGTGATATCTTTAAATGTCAAAGCCATAATCATTGGGTTCTAAGCTAATTAATCTTTGGTCTTGAGTTATATCTTTTGTTTATATCTCAGCAAGATGTTTGGATGTAATAAACTTTATGTTATTCAAATCATTCATTTCATTCCAAGCATCTTATCTAAATGTGGAATTTAATTTTTATTAAAAGTCTAACAACCTACAATCAGATTCTGAATTTATTTCTGCTATCTGTGAACTCCTATATTCAAACATTCATGCAAATGTTTTTGGTGAGCAATAATCATAGATATTCTTATGGCATCATTTTGGGCAGCGATTAGGAGAGATTTATCTATTAGCAAAAAAAAAATAGTCATGGTTAAAATCACATTCCTGAATCAATTCTTAAATAAGTTAACTGTTTTCGTCAATAATTATATTTTTACATATTCCATTATCCTACCTCATGTAAGAATGTCGATCTATGATTGGTCCACGTGACCCTGAACAAATAACCATATTCACCCTCACCCAGGTGGAAAAATATCACCGAGGGTGATAAATGCCTTATACCCCGCTACCGAAATAAAGCCTGGGTCCACGATCTTGACAAGAAACAAGTTTGCAAGTGCGCAAATAATGAGCGTTACAGGCCACAAAAGCGTAAATTCGCTTACCGTTTACCAGCGTGTATCAAACCAGGAGAAGATATCAATGAGCACAGCTATATCCAAAGGATTTGTGTCAAACGTGTCCAGTGCTCAGTCGCATGCCGGCCCTGCACGCGCGACCTTGACCCATGTCAAAAACACGCGCACGAGGGAGGTATCAGTGGCAAATAATGATGCATTGGATAATAATGCGGTGTCTTCCGAGTTAGAGGGAATAAATTTGGATGCGCTTTTCGATGACTTTCTCCTGCCAGACAACACTAATTCAGCATCAATGTTTCCATCAGTTTTTCAAAATTGCAGCATTCAGAACATAAACATTGTTTTCAAAAAATTATTACTCATGACCCATGACCCTTGGAATTGACACATGAACAGTCATCCCTTAAACAATTTGTTTTGACTCTGACCCAGATTTGTTGCTTCTCTGAATAAACGATGTTCAAGCATTTCTGTTTGTTTTAATGATATTTTGAGACATTCGGTAGGATAAATACGTTTTAACATTCAGTGGAGGTTTACATCGTGAATTATAAGACCCGTATTATTTTTTATTCTACTCGCCTCCGGCTCGTAGAATAAAAAATAATGCGGGTCTTATAATTCATGATGTAAACCTCCACTGAATGTTATAACTTATATTGTTTTCCCTGAAAATCCATTTTGTAAGATAGGGTTCGAAATTAGCACTAGTCCGGTAGGCGGTAGCCCATGACTAGTGAAAAAGAAGTTGGCTAGTAGAGTGTAAAAACTGGTAGTGCGAAGGACTAGTTAAAATTTGAAGTGAAATGATCGTGGAGATGTATTTGGCTAGTTGGAATAAGTCTGGACTAGTTCTTTCAGAAATGCACTAGTCCGAGTGGCTCATTGAAAAGGTTAATTTCGACCCCTGTAAGACAGAGACTGTCACGTGCGATCCCTGTTCTCCTTTACAAATGTTAAATGGCTCCAAACTTTTCAGCTAAATGACAACTAGTCTTAGTAGTATACTATATATGCCCTACACAAATGCTGGACCATTCATCAGATCTATGTGAATGACACTTATTAAAGAGATGGTATGCTTGAGGTTCTATTGGCAGCAGGGGTTTCATTAATTTATAAGATAACAGGGTATAACATTTTTACAGGCAGGGAAAGCAGGCTTTTAGCAGTGTGGTAAGATTGAAATAAGTAAATTTGACTTTTCAGTTTTCATAGACGGGTAATTACATTTGCACAGGTGGGGAAGTTTCCCCTGTACCCGGCTATCAATGTTATGAAACCCCTGCGGCAGTATCAGCCACATTGGTCTTTTTGCATTATGTGAAATGAAAACATGCTTTATTTTACCCAAGTTTACAACTTGTTATTAATAAAAGATATACACTGATACAATATTCACATAGTAACACATAAGGTATCATAAAACTAATAAACAATATGCTGCATCAAAGTTTTCCTCACTTGCAGCGCCAATAAATGACTTCTGTTCTCTCTCTACTTATACATCAAAGAGGATCAACCTCTTATTTTCAACAGTTCTCTATGAAAGTTGTCAAACAGTATCAACCTAATCACCAGTGACATGATTGTAGAAATCCACAACATGGCAACTTAAAATGATAATCAAAATGTGTTGAATTTAGATGAACTTCGTACAGTGTCCTTCAATAATAAGATGTCACAAAAAAATAAATGAATCTCATCATATTTAAGTTGAATATTTGTATGGATAAAAATGTAAAAGAATATTTTTTTTCCCATTTAGGCCCCCTGTACATAAAAAACTTTATTACCTATGAATGCAATCATATCGGGGTTCATATTTTTCATACGATGCCCTAGCGCAAAATATCAGTTTGTCATGGTGACGTGACGTTATAAACAATACTATGACGTCAGGCTTCGTCTATGACGTTGCGTTTTAAATCCATCAACGGTGGGTCGCCAGTCTATGGTTGAAAGTGAATTTTAGCGTATTTTCATCAATTCCACTCCAGTAATAAACAAAATATCATATTCGTGTCTATGTCATACTATGTTTACGACACGAGTGCCTGAATATCGGTATATCCCTCGCTCTCGCTCGGGAAATACTAATATTCAGGCACTCGTGTGGTAAATATAGTATGACACAGACACTCATATAATATCCTCTATTTATGAACACTCAACAGGTAAACATTTATTTTTTAAAAAATACGTTCTGTAGTTAATGAAAATATATCATTTTTCATATCGCTAACAAATGTAATCAGTTGCTTTTATTTTACTGACTAACATTACTATACTGTATATATATGTTACATATCATAAACCTTGGCCTATGAACTAAGAAGTGAAGCACTGACGTCTAAATTCTTACACAAATCATTGCAATATCTTACACGAAAGTAAATAATTCATTTGGGGCTTCAAAATATGAGTTAAATTATGATTAAAACTAAAATTCATCATTTACAGAATAGTCGTTAGTTACTTTACTAAAACACTTTATAGTTGAGCTTCTGTCCTGAAAATACCGGGCCTTCAAATCATAACAAACCAAGTTGAAACACGGTACCATGCCATTTTACAACGATTTCATCTTACGGTTATATTTTTGACTAACCTTTGTAAGTTGTGCAATTTTCTTCGACATTTTGAGATGCATATCTTGGGTAACTTCCATGTCTTTTTGTGGATTCTGGGGAAGGGTGCCATACTTTCCATTTTGGTAATAGTTGAAAGACATTTTGGCACTGGTCGCCATCTTGGTCCTTAGAACACCCTTTTCGTGTATCCGCGCTAGATCAAAGTTCCTTCAAATTATTCAAATAAAACTGAAATAAGACAACAAATCATTGTCATCATCTGGTATTGAGTCTAATTGCAATATAGTATACATATGTAAAAATATAACTGTAGTTCAGACGACCTAACAGTTTTCGCCATTCGATGTTACCCAAGCGGAATAACACTACGCACGGTTTAGTTTATGGTGGTTGCCATGTGCACGCCGGTAGAGGGCAGTATGAACTGTTATCGCATAGCAGACGACGCATTTGGAAGAAGCGAAAGGGAAATTAGTTATCCTCTCGTCTTAAATCATAATGATTCATACATTTTAGTATTTTGATCACTTAAACGTTTTATGCGAATAGAAATAAAGTATAGTATTTATTTACAATGCAAGATGAACGAAAACTAAATAATAAGGACTACAGACCTAACTTTTAAAGTGATTATAGACAAGGCCTAGGCCTATATGCTATATGTGTAGCCTAAGTAGTCAGTAGCCTAGATGTAACACTATGATATTTAAATTATTTTTCACGCGAAAGTTTGTGTTACTTAACGAAAAAAGGACATGTCTATTCCTAAAAACTTGTGCAGAAAACGATATTTGAAGAATCTGTAAGAACGGGGGCTTGTGTTGTCGATAAGTAGCGATTTGAAAGAATATGAAGTAGACGATCCAGCCCCATATACTATAAAAAAGGCCCTTAAACTATAAAAAAAAGAGTATATATAATATATATACTTTTTTTTTTATAGTGGGGCTGGATCGTTGACCTCATATGCTTTCTAATCGCTGGTTTTCGACAATAAAAGCTCCTGTGCTGTAAACAATGATGTAGGCCTATTTAATTAAACCATACGGGATACGGTGTCAACTGATGTTTTATCAACTACCATGCTTTAAAATGTGACAGAATAATTAAAGGTAACGATAAAGGTTTTTTAATTGCATGATAAATCATTACAAATAAAGTTCACAGTTGTCGAGCAGCGTTCAGCTGATATTTTACGTGCGCTTCCATCATCTCTTTTTGTATAAGAGAGAGAGAGAGAGAGAGAGAGAGAGAGAGAGAGAGAGAGAGAGAGAGAGAGAGAGAGAGAGAGAGAGAGAGAGAGAGAGAGGCGTACTACCATCACATACATAGCAAAGTCTTTTGATTATTATGGAATAGTAGTAAAATAGAATACTAAACTTCCTTCCAAACAATATAATGTTTATTGAATGATTTGGTATCAAACTCAAACTCGTTTTCGCTCGTTCGATACTAAAGCATTAACTCGTTTAATAAAAATGGTATCGTAAATGGAAGGTCGTTTAGTATCCCCTATACGGTCTTTTCGTAGGTGAAACCAGTTCGTAGGAATGACCTTTTCGTAGGTGAAACCGGTTCGTAGAAAGTCTTTTAAGAGGATTTAAAAAAAAAATATTATGTTTTAGGATAATGCTAAGTGTTTGTTTGTTATTGTTTTACTTTATTATGTATAAATAGTGATACAGCGATACGAAACTGAGGATAGCTTCACAGCAAATGGCAACATGGCGACCACGAATGACCACGAGTTTTTTAAAATAAATAATCATAAATTGTACTGTATATTTTATTTTGTAATGCTATTTTTTGTATGCTTAATTTTGCACTTCGTTTCTTGATATTGCCATAAGAAAGACGACATTGAAACAAAATTAAGTAGTCAATGGGTCTGGATCAAGTAAACAAACATTTGAGATAGTTTGAGTAACATTCTGCCTACATCCCAGTTTGCCTACACAAAATGTAGGCAAATTGGGAACAAAAGTAAACACCCCTACAACTGTTTTGATAAATAAACTAATAGGAAATCAAATAACCAACGGTTTCTCTGTTTATCCATTTAGTTTGATAAGCTTATAAAACTTCAAAGGCGCTGTAGCACGATTTTCTTATTAAAATGAAGTGCTCTCACAAAAATATAAATAAGTGTTCCCTTACTAATGGCTAAATAATATTCCCAAAATCAATAATAAGAGGCCTATGTGACTTTACTAGGCCATGCGAGTCCATTTTCCATGATGATGATGATGATGATGATGATGATGATGATGCTTGAAATGTGTATACAGCGCCGGTGATCACCAATGGCGGTTAGTGCATTGGTATGCAGGATATCAAGATTTGCTTAATTTACAATGAAACAACTTAAACTCATTGATTTGTAAATCTGTGTCACATTATATTTCATTTTAATTATGAATCAATTTGATCAATCAGGGTATACGTACGTTTCAGTAATAACGTGCCAAATAAAGTAAACATGTATTGGTGGTTTTTCAGAGTATCAAACGAACATCATCGAACGTCATCCAAATGACGACAAGGTCGATAAATATTTATATAATATGATATAAATAAATATTACCCGTCACCACTTGGGATAAATATAATTCGAACATCGATATATGAGACAAGAAACTCGACGAAACCAGGAAAGGGAAACCAAGACCCAACTCTATCTGCCCAAACCAATCAAGAAGGTGGCTATTATTCTGTAAGCCATTAAAGACGGGGCCATAAAATCGTATACAATGTTTCCTTTGTCGTTCTATGTCCGTACATGAATTAACAAACGGATCCCCATAAAGCATATACAAACCATGCCATTGCATTCCCCACTCTGGCAGCCTACAATGGGCAGTGGGTGCCTATGGATTACGCACATGACCCTACTATTGGGACTGCCCCGTGATAAAATGGACATTTAATTGAACCAAAATAGAGGCGAGATGAGGTTATTTCGGTTAAACGTCGCTTTCAAGAGTATTTCATTATATTTCGATAGCATTATTGAAGGGATAAAGCCCGAAACACTACCGTGACGCTGCGTTGCGATGAAACCTAAGATTGTTGATTGGAATAAGCAAACCAGGATCAAAACTGCAAAAGTTTATTTCATGATTGAATATAATTGCATCTTCAACATTACTGAAATAAGTAACCTCTTGTGATCTACAAGTACAACAGGTATTTCTAGTTGAATATTTATCAATTACCACTATTCAATACAAATTACAAGCATTGTCGTGCCATGGCAGAGTCATGAAACAGAAAAAAGTCTTTTCCTGGATGTTGAGAAGATGGAAATGGTAGAAAAAAAGCGTCTAGGTTTATTTTTCACATGCGGAGGAAATCGTTGGCCAAATGAAAATAATATTATATCTTCTGTCATACACCTTTAAAGATAGATGGTCATCTGTATCAAATTCAAAATGATGAACGCTACAGCGCAATATGTTTCTTGATGTCTAACAAAGCTCAAACATTGTTTTAAATGTTCATATACAAATATGAACTGATGAGGTTATTTTCTTTTTTTATGGACCCGGAAAGACAATTTTGACCAATCAGGATGACCTAATTGAAAAAAGTAACATCTTGTGGTTTTCAATATAAGCTCACTTGCAAAATCCACCACACTTTTCAACAGAATAAAACCACCGCTGCCTGATTAAATCGGTTTTAATATCTTTGATAATAATATTTTATAAAGAAGTATTCACAAACTTTTATTTTAATGTTTGTTAAAAAACACATTGGGTGTTGAAACTTTTCAACATGGAGTGTGGCCAGAGCAGTTGGAAATTATGTTTTAAAGTTTATAAAATGTACAAATTTATTTAATAAACTATTTTGACTACCAAATTAACTTCGACTCTGTTCGTTGGTGCAACATCACTATGAAATGTCATACAACTAAATAGAAAGTCATTTTCACTCTCCTACATCTTCTAGTTAAGGAGTTTCCAGAACGACATTTGTTTAAGAATTCATGTTTTTCAGAAAATGAACAGATAATGTTTCGAAAACTTAATTTTTTTTATTCATTTAACTCCTTGAGAGATATAGCTTCGATCGGTTGTTTTTCCCCCCCGTGGATTTAAATTTCATGCATTTTTGTTGGTGCCGTTCCTTTTGTAAGTGAGTTTATCGAAGAACTTAAAGGAGATTATAATTATGTTTTAATATGTTTAACAGTATTTTTTAAGACAAAGTGTATATAAAAAAAGAATAAAATGCCACATTTTATGTAGAAACGTTGAAAAACGTATTCGGTAGTGACTAACGTAGAGCGTGTCGGGGAAGATATATGTGAACACTTTATCTATTATTCTTGTAACACGATTTAAGTAACCTTTATACACGTGTGACACGTGTGACAATACAAACGTTTTCACATTTAATTCTGTGTTTGACACAGTTACTCCGTCATGTACGTTATACTTAGTTTTTGCATTTGACCAAGAGAAACACAAAATTTTAATCTCTGTTTTACACGTGTGCCGTGTTCAAAAGGGCTTGGTCTTGCCAGATCTCGCACAACACGCCTACATGTATGATAAAACCATTGAAGCGCTGGTACTCGTTTTTTAAACACGGGGCTGTATGAAATCCACAAACTTGTCGTATGTAGGCTTATGCATGCACAGGCAATAAAGAAAAATATTATATAAGTGAAACTTATTTTACAATTTCTGTTTCAGTTCGATAGGATATACAAATTTGGATATTATTTTTGGATTTGTTATTCTGCTTATCCATGATTTGAATATTGATTGCTCGTCTATTTCCATTCAAGATTAGTTCTGCATACCGGTACGTGTTTCCTTAATTTAGCTCTAAAGGAAATACTATTTCATGTTTAAATGTTTTGCGGTCAATTAAAATGATATACTTAATCAATATCTTTGGTGAAGCATTGTGGTTAGTGCATTGCACATACAGTAAGGTCCTGTATTTTGTGTAACTATTCCACTAATGAGTGACATTGATTAATATATTGCGCTATGCACACAGTATGAATAAGACGTTGTATATATATTTTTGTAAAAAAGAACCCATACCATGGTGTTCATGATATTTATGGTAAAATTGTGACGAAAACAGATTTACATAAATTTTCATACAACTTCCAGTCTATAAAATTACAATTGAAATATTTCCGAAAACAACATTTTCAAAACTATAGTTGAAATACACATTAACATACATGACGGCCTTTGTCATTCAACAATAAAATCACGTCCTATAATAGATACTTTCAAACTAGTAAATTACAATAACAGAATATGGAAAGCGGTTATAACCATCCGTTTATCAAAAGTAGTAAAGCCTGTGGCAATAAATCAAATTCGATTATGACAATACCACTGAGAAATACCGCCGCTTGTCATTGATATAAAAGAAACTTAGAAAGGGAAGTCCTTCCTATGACATATATATCTCTGTGAATGAATGGAATGACTAACAAATGATATTGAGGTCCTTTCATGAAGACGGACCAATGAAAAGTCCGGGTTCCACCTCCACTTTGGTCTGTATTTTCACTCACAACATCAAATGTGCTCTCATTACTGGAAATTTCAGATTATTTTGGGAGAAAAAATGGAACCGACAAAAGTATATAAGGTGAGTATCAATTCCAATCAATATCTCAAAAGTATAGCAATACGCAAGCATGAAGTTATACACAGGTATGTTTTAAACTTAAAACTGTGTTAGAGCAGGAACTTTCTAATTAGAATCCATAGCTATAGAGTAACTTCTTCGGCGACATTTTAAAAGTTTGAGGTAAAAAAAACCCCTAATTTTATTTATTGGTAATAACTGCATTAGACAGCACGACATTTCGATACACATTAGTTTTTTTTTTAAATGTGTCAGAGTGTTAATTATAATCTATTCAATAAAACGATAACGTGTCGATTTTTTCTTTGATTTTCATTTTAAAAATCCATTACCAAATATAATATTTTCTTTTAAATCAAGAAATAGTTGAAGAAAATTCGATATGAAGGTAACGATAATATATCCTAACAGAAATTCCAATTCATTACATTATATAGCCATTGAATGAAATATATTTTAGATACTTATGTGTCATTAAAGTAATTAAATGACAACTAGAAAGCATGTTAGTTTTATAAATATTTGATATAATAAAAGCACATTCGTCACATTGGAATGATAAATTTATGTTTACTCTATAACAAATCATTTGGAGTTTCTCTGTTTCTCTGTCCAGCCCTCATCTCGATGCTTCTGGCCCTGAAGTCGGTGGTAGGAAGCCGCTACAACGTGGCAGCAAACCTGTGCCATCCATGTGCTGGAGCCACCAGAGTCAACAGACAAGCAATTGTTCTCAACCCTGAGATATCCTCTCAACACGTGTGTCGACAGATCCACGAATTTAAAATACAAGTTGGGAATATTCGAAATGAAACAGGAAGAAAATTAATATCTCTTGTGAGTATTTGTGTTTATATTGTCTATTTAATCCAATAACTATACTATATGGAAATGTTTTTATTTTGTTCCAGTTATAAACATTTATAACCTCTGTTTGATACATCTTTCAGAAAGTAAATGAGTGTGAAAATATAATAGTTAAAGATAATAACACTTTAAACAAACATTGCAGAAGGAAAGTATATTTTCATCTTTTGGATATATGTCTAGGAAATGAATCTTTACATAAGTATTTTAAAAAGAAATCAAAATTCAAGGAACACATTGCAATATGTAATTACAATCGAAATAAAAAAAACAAACCAACTATATTATTATTATATAAATCAAATGCTTATTCACAATGCTAATATGATTCTTGCCACAACCTAATCAATTAGATGATTATATTTGAATTGCTGTGTTTACTTCACTTCATTTCACATATGAACACGCTGTACACAGGTCAAAAATAAATAAAGTGATTAATAAACAAAAAACCCAAATGTCTGATAATTGTTTGATAATTTAATTCCAGGAGAACGGTTTGTTTGATGGTGACATGGCACACCTACAGCGAGAACACCTGGATGGGGAACCTCGGTTATGTTCAGTTTCATCACCTGGCCACTCTGATACAGCACAGGTGTCACAGGTAAACACTGAATATATAAAACAATAAACAAAATGGCCAATCGTAGAACTCTTACCTGTATTGAAAATATTCATTTTTCAATGTATATATATGATGAACTTGGAAATCTTATTCAAATATGTCTTGACTGTATTTTCTTTGTTAATGTAAGGGCGGAATAAAGTTTTCTATACTTACTACTTAAATTGATGGGCATAAACAGTTATGTAAGCCATCAGTATGACTTCCTTAAGAACATCACAATATTCGGATTGATTTTTAAAAATAAATTTTGAACCTGGATTATCAAGCCTCAGAACTTATTTTTAAAAAACCAATCCGAAAAGAATGATATGTTCTATGTTCACGACAACCCGTTTATCTTTGTCAAAATACTAAATTCCGAGTTTTGTTTTTAAAAGTTCATTCTCATTATTCCAGCTCTCTTCCATATACAGCCGATTGGTCGATCTCCACCAAGCTCTGAGCTTCACTGAGAACCACCGTCCTTGGAGCAATAGATGCTCGCTATCTCTTTCCGGTTTGAGTAACGGCGTGAACCAAGCGATGTGTAGTCTTTATGTTATAATGAGGTTTTCATCCCAACTGTCTGGTTTTAACAACGTCTGTGAGAGGCAGCACTGTTTCAGATTACACAGAGGCTGTACTGCCTTTCAAGATCATTCATACATTGTTCTTAGGCATGTTCGTCGTGTTCTGTTAACTGTTGGTCAGGATATCGAGGACTTTGAGTTGGGACATGGCTGCAGGTCCTGAACTGGTACCCTTTCACAAAGTGTTTGTAAAGTGATCTGTTTTTGTTAATTTTATTTATCTATTTATTTACGAACTTCATTTTAGAGGCAAGGGTTATTCGATTCATAAATATATATTACTATCGTTTTATCATTCATTTTTGAAATAACAATAATATATTTGTCAATGTCATTTGTCTTTTTAAGTGTCGCATTACCTACTTTTGTAGGGAATTTTACTCTCCATAATTTATATTTTATTATTATTTATTGTAAATAGAAATGTTGGGATATATACACATTATTTATTGAACACATGTATTATGTGAATGCCATTATGTTTTCTTTGTATAAATTATTATTTTGCTCAATGCCAGAAATGTTTGAATGTAATAGAACTGGGGAAAACTTGTATATATTCTGTTATCCGTGGGTCAGGATATTGAGGACTTTGAGTTAGGACATGGCTGCAGGTCCTAAGCTGGTACCCTTTCACAAAGTGATTGTAAGCAGACCTCCAGGGCTTCCTTTCACAAAGCTCTGAGGTTACCTTAGAGTAATGTTGAATTTTGGGAGGCAATATTGACCTTTGAAAAGATTACTTTGTGGAAGGAGCACTGGATGTACTTATATCAAATCATAGAAAGTTAAATTTCTATTATATTCATCAAAGTCTATTTGGTTTAAACTTATTTTATTTATAATGAAACGGCTCGGGAACAAATTATCAAAGTTAGGATATTCTTTTTATTTTTATTTTATCATATGTGACATTTCATTCTAGAAAAAGACGAAAGGTATTAGACAAGACAGAAGTGTAAGAAGAAAAATAACAAGAAAAACACTGATTAATGAAATTGAAATGTATGAAATATTAATGTGATATATTGAGAAGAATGCTCAGCGCCACAATTAGGAAAAACTGAGGAGATCACATAAGCTCTTTTTTCACTTTGTTGAAATTAGACATATTTCTTTAAACGTTTAATTTCAGAGACAAGGTTATCTGATTCATGAATAATTGCTCACTTAGATTATTTGTTTGTAAGTTGTAGGCTATAAACAATTTTAGATTTATCATTCATTTTGTAAATACCATTATTATTTATTTGTCCATGTTATATTTGTCTTGTTGCATGTTGTAGTACGCCAAATTTTACATTTGAACTCTGTTATTTATTGTAATAAAATGTGATATTCTAGTACACATTATTTATTGTATTATATATGTTGATATCATTATATTTTCCTTTTTTAAATTGTCATATTGCCCCATGTCTGAAATGTTTGAATGTTTTAGACCTGTACATTCATTCGTTAATTAAGAAAATATCTGAGAAATATTTACACCACTTTCCTATATTAAAAGATAGAATTCCTGTTAATTCAGAAATTTAACTAATTCACAGCCTATAGGATAGTTAATTGAACAAATATATTCATACCTTGACAACAGATTTATAACATTATATCTTATCATGGCAGTTTTTACTTTTAATTTTGTTCGAAATGAAAAGGGCAGCACCTTGGGTTAAACGAATTTGCTTAAAATTAAATTATCTGTAATATACATTTTGTTACGAAATTATATATTTCGTGAAAATTGTTTGATTGTTTGGAATGATGTTGGTATGTGCAATAATGAAAAATGTTTTAAAATAAAGATATTTTTACACTTAAAGTGTTTTATATTCTTTAATTAAAATGTGTTTTGAAAAAGGAATCTGACATAGCAGGTTCCAATGTAAGTGTGATGAATCAGCGGATCTTACGTTTTATAAAAAATCATCAAGTACCATAATTTAAAAATATCAAGTAGATATTGGTTCGGATGGTAGAAAACAACATCCGGGTTAGCTTGGAATGGTCCAATGAGAGCGCCGTAACAAACTGGTGTTTCTTCAAAAGTGCGTTGCAACTGAGTACTATGTTCATATCCTAGAGTTCCAATTCTTTTATAACTCTCACTGGTGACTTGTGGCGTATTAATTAAAATGTAAGTATTATTATTTTTACCAACAGTAAATATACATTTACCGTGTTATTTGGGTACCAAGTCATCTAATTATAATATGTGTTTTTAGTTTTCTTTTGCACATTATACTTGATACAGTGCTCAAGATTATATTGACCTCTGCTTTAAATACTCCTTGAATTTAGTGGAATATCATGATTTATAGGAAAACATGGAAGATGTTCAAATATGAACACACTACTCAAGAAATAATGCGGTTATACATGAATATCGATACAATATACATTGGACAAAAATTGTTCAGGATATCTGTAATAAGCTTTTGAAGAAACTGGAAGATGTTGGAGGAGAAGGTGTTTTTATCTCGCAGGATTTTAAAAATGTTTTAGCCATAATGTTTGCAGATGATGTGTCATCTGTAGCTTATTCAGCGGTTCAACTCCAAAATAAAATAGATACTCTTGAATTGTTTTGCTCTGAAACTGGAATGAAAGTAAACCTGAAGAAAACAAAAGTGATGGTATTTAGAAATGGTGGACCCCTAAGAAGTTATTGAAAGTGAACTAAAATGGAGAAAATATCATAAATATCATAAATCTGGAGAGTTAGATATAGCAAAATAATTGAAGATGTTCAATTGAATATATGCAAATCTTTTCTCAAAGTGTCAAAAAATACTTGTAATGCAATGGTACTTGGTGAATGTGGTAGAGCTCCACTGCAGCTTACATATATGACAAGAGCTGTCAAGTTCTGGTGTAGGCTGATACAGATGTCCCCTGAGAGACTACCCCATCAGTGCTACAATATGCTCACAGCCCTAGATGATATTGGACGCACCTCTTGGGCTACCCACATTACAAATATTTTATTTAGATTTGGATTTGGATATGTATTCCATCTCTCTTTAAAAGGATTTTATCACGCTTCAGATGTAGTAACTTTAAAATTGCCATCACCACTGGAAGACACCAAGCTACACCATATGAAGAAATACTCTGCCCTCTCTGTTTATAAAAAAAAAAGCAATTTATTGAAAATGAATATCATATTCTTTTAATATGGGAAGCCTACAGTTTGTTCCGTAATACACTAATTGGTAAATACATTAAATCTAACTGTCAACATCTTATTTCATCTCAAAGTTAAGATGTGTTACATCAAGTTTCAATATTTTTATTTAAAGCTCATCAATTAAGGCACAAAAATATATAATATGTTTGTATATCATGTGTTTAACTATGTAAATAAGCAAAATACGCAGCATTGTACACCCTGAATTTTCTGTATTTTGGGCCAAAGGCCTTATACTGAATAAATATGTCTGTCTGTCTGTCTGTCTGTCTGTCTGTCTGTAAATTGAAAGCTACGTGTAGTGCCATACGAGTCATTGTAAACTTATTGGAACGCCTGAAAATTTACATTTACATGATAATGAATAATATCATGTTGAATGATATCAATGCACTTGATTCAGAGGATGACATTTTGCTAAGCAATTGGGCAGACAAACAGTCTTGACAATCAAAACAATCTGTTGATAATTTTGTAATAGGTCTCCTATTATCAAGTAAAATCGTATTGCGTTGCATTTAAACTAAAGTCTATACAGGCGTATACTTGATATTTGCAATACTTAATTTATCCATAATTAAGAAATGATGCATAGTACTAACACACCTGATAAAGAGTTCATGGTACTGTTAGTAAAATGTTTTTATTTGTGTTACACATAATATAGTTTAAAAGAAGTTTATTGGTAATGTTTAATATGAATTTAGAAAGGAATACATGTTTGCCTACATCTACATTTTCTTTTAAATACACGTTTAAATACTTAAAGTTATATGTCAATAGAATGATATGATGTATTTGTATCCCTGTTTGTTTTTTTTGTTTTTTTAGCTCTGTTGATGTAAAGCAAATTCCTGAGAAGGCAATAAAGTATTACTATTATTAATTTTTTTTTCTTGTAACAAATTCAATACACAGATCTGATCTAATATATTCATACTACTTTTAGAATATTTTAGATCTAATTAAGAAATGTTACATGCTATGAATAAACTTGATAAGCATGATTTCATTTTGGCAGTTTTGTATGAACATCTTACTTAATATTGAAATGTTATATACTACTAATACACTGGACATATGTTTATTGGAAGTGATTGACTTTTGAAGAACATAAAAACATGGAGATTAGTAAGTAGCTAACGTACAGTGTAACGAGGAAGATTTCGGTAAACACTTTATCTGTTATTTCGTGTAACATACCTGGACATATACACAAAGCAAACGTTTTCACATTTAATTCTCGGTTTAATAGCTTTACTCTGACACGTACATTATGCCTATTTTTGGCATTTAACCAAAAGAAACACAATTCTATGATGACCACCTGTACCGTGTTCAAGAGTTCAAATTCTAGCAAGATCTCGCAGAACACGCCTACATGTATGCTAAACCCCTTTCAAGCCCTTGTACTCTCTTCGTGAACACATACTTTAACTCACGTGTGGTATGTAGACGTATGCATGTAATGGCAATAAAAATAAATTGTGTGAAGCGATACATGTGAGTGAAACTTCTTCAGTTTTACGATTAATGTTTCAGTTTGATAGGATAAAATAATTGTTATGTTCTTTTTGTATTGATTATTCTATTCAAATTTTAATTTCATGATTTGAATGGGATAGCATGCATGTCTATACAACATTCAAGATTAGTTAATCTCTAATTGCAAAGTTGAAAAAATAGTGTTTCATGTTTAAATGTTTTGTGATCAATCAAAATGATAAACGCAATCAATATCGTTGGTGAAATATTATGTTCAGAGGATTGCAAATAGTGTAAGGTCGTATTGAAAAAGAACGTGAATATCAAATTGTGGATTTGTTTGATGTAAACATTATGAATCCAGACCGTGTCGACCAGGGAAGTATAAGATATAAATTTCAGAAGTCCCGCTAAATATAATTCAATGTCTGGTCATTCAATTATAATTCAATTCAATTATAAATATAACCATCTAGACTATTGAAATAATTAAAGTTTTTTCCCACTAATTGGCGACATTAATTAATATATTCTGCTGTACACACAGTTTGAATAATAAGTTGTATACTTTTGTAAAAATAGAACCCATGCAATGGTGTATTGTATTTTCTTACAGCTTCCAGTCTCTAAAATAACAATTGAAATATTTCCGAAAACATAACAGTTTCCAAACTAGTTGAAATGCACATTAACATACATGATTGTCTTTGTCATTCAACAATATGATCACGCACTATAATAGATTACAAAGGCTGAAACATACGGTGTAGTTTCAAAATAGTAAATTACATTAACAAAGTATAGAAAGTGTTTATAATCATCCGTATTATCAAAAGTATTAAGCCTTTGGCAATAAATCAGATTCGATTATAACAATACCATTGAGAAATACCATTGCTTGCCATTGATATAATAGAAACTTAGAAAGGGAAGTCATTACTATGAAATATCTCTGTGAATGAATAGAACGACTAGCAAATCCTACTGCGGTCCTTTCATGAAGACGGCCCAATGAAAGTCCGGGTTCCACCACATGGGCTATATTTTTACTCACAACATCAAACTGGTTTTATCTTTGAAATTTCAGAATATTTTGGGAGAACCAGAGGAACCGAACTCAAACAATGCCATCTGAAGAGTATTTAAGCTTTAAGGTATGTATTCGTGCCATCAATATCATCAAGGTATGCTATAAATTGAGCATGAAGCTATACACAGGTATGTTTTAAACTAAAAAAAACAGTGTAGCTTCTTTCAGTGGCATTTTAGAAGTTGGAAGTTAAAAAAGACAATCATATTTCGATACAAATTCTTTTTTTAATTCTTTTTTAATATGTCAGAGTGTTAATTTTCATCTGTTCGATAAAACGATAACATATTGATGTAAATTAAATATATATATAAACTAATTAAGTGTCATTAACGTAATTAGGTTTAAGAATACTTGATATGATAAAATTACATTCGTTACATTGAAATGATAAATTTATGTTTACTCTATCACACTTTTTTTTAGTTTCTCTATTTCTCTGTCCAGCCCTCATCTCGATGCTTCTGGCCCTGAAGTCGGTGGTAGGAAGTCGCTACAACGTGGCAGCAAACCTGTGCCACCCCTGTGCCGGTGCAACCAGAGTCAACACACCACTAATTGTTCTCATCCCTGAGATATCCTCTCAACACGTGTGTCGACAGATCCACGAATTCAAAATTCAAGTTGGGAATATTCGAAATGAAACAGGAAGAAAATTAATATCTCTTGTGAGTATAAGTGTTTATATTTGTCCATTTAATACAAGAACTGTATTTATTTTGTTCCAGTTATAAACATGTATTACCTCTGTTTGATATTTGAGAAAACAGATGAGTAGGAAAGTATAATAGCGAAATGCAGTAGTTTAGTTTTAAATATAATATTACAATCGAAAATTAAAAAAATACTATATTATCATTATATAAATCAAATGCTTATTCACAATGCAAATATGATTCTTTTGACTCATTTTGGTCATCTTGCCACATCCTAATCAATTAGATGATTATATTTGAATTGCTGTGTGTACTTCACTTCATTTCACATATGAACACGCTGTACACAGGTCAAAAAGAAATAAAGTGATTAATAAACAAAACAAACCCAAATGTCTGATAATTGTTTGATAATTTGATTCCAGGAGAATGGTTTGTTTGATGGTGACGTGACACACCTACAGCGAGAACACCTGGATGGGGAACCTCGGTTATGTTCAGTTTCATCACCTGGCGACCCTGATACAGCACAGGTGTCACAGGTAAACAGTGAATATATAAAACAATAAACAAAATGGCCAATCGTAGAACTCTTACCTGTTTCAATGTTTCAATGTATATATGTATATATATGATGAACTTGGAAATGTTCTATGTTCACGACAACCCGTTTATCTTTGTCAAAATACTAAATTCCGAGTTTTATTTTTAAAAGTTCATTCTCATTATTTCAGCTCTCTTCCATATACAGCCGATTGGTCGATCTCCATCAAGATCTGAGCTTCACGGAGAACCACCGTCCTTGGAGCAATAGATGCACAATATCTCTTTCCGGTTTGAGTAACGGAGTGAACCAAGCGATGTGTAGTCTTTATGTTATAATGAGGTTTTCATCCCAACTGTCCGGTTTTAACGACGTCTGTGAGAGGCAGCACTGTTTCAGATTACACAGAGGCTGTACTGCCTTTCAAGATCATTCATACATTGTTCTTAGGCATGTTCGTCGTGTTCTGTTAACTGTTGGTCAGGATATCGAGGACTTTGAGTTGGGACATGGCTGCAGGTCTTAAGTGATTGTAAAGTGATCTGTTTTTGTTAATTTTATTTATCTATTTATTTATGAGCTTCATTTTAGAGGCAAGGGTTATTCGATTCATAAATATATATTACTATCGTCACTTTTAGTTTTATCATTCATTTTTGAAATACCAATAATATATTTGTCTTTTTCAGTGCCGCAGTGCCTACTTTTGTAGGGAATTTTACTCTCTATAATTTATAATTTATTATTATTTATTGTAAATAGAAATGTTGGGATATATACACATTATTTATTGAACAAATGTATTATGTGAATGCCATTATGTTTTCTTTGTATAAATTGTTATTTTGCTCAATGCCAGAAATGTTTGAATGTAATAGAACTGAAAACAAATGTGTATTTTAATCGTTTATTAAGATAATATTTGAGAAATATTAACACCACATTCCTATATCCATCAGAATATAAATGTCCTGTAAATTCAGAATTCAGCTTATTTGAAGCCTATAATGTTAGTTAGTTGAACAAATACATGTTGGTACACACATACATGTTTATATTCATAACTTTACAAATACTTTTAAATAAGATCAACAGTTTTATGTTATGTTGTTACAGTCTATCAGTTTTATATTATGCATTACAGTCTGTAATATGATATAATATAAAACTGTTAATTTTAATGTATTAAGATTGATAACCTGTATCCTATTATGAAATTATATATATATTCAACATTTAACTATTTCGAATTAAAAGGGTTGTATTTTTTGTTAAATTCTTTTTGTTTAAATATTTTATCTGTAATGAAAACTTTGTTATGTATTTATATATTTTGTCACAATTTTTTTTATTGTACGTGCAATAACGAAATAAGAAGAAATATGTTTTTAAAAATAAAATTATTTTTACACTAATTGTGTTTGATATTCTTTAATAATGTTTGAAGAAAAGTGTATGAATGATCAAGTGCCAATAGAAGTGTGATGAATAACACATTTTAAAAATGTTTTCTAAGTAATTAAAATATAACACGTAGATAGAAGTTCAGATGACCGAAAACAACATCCGGGTTTGCTTTGAATTACCCAATGAGAGAGTCTGTAACAAACTGGTGTCCTTCAATATGTGCGTTGAGCAATTGAGAACTATATGTGGAGTTCGATTCTTTGATAACTCTCTTTGATGACTTGTGACGTATCAATTAATATGTAAGTATTATTATTTTTACCAAGAATAAAATGAAAATTTCCGTGTTATTTTGGTACCAAATCCTCGAACTACAATGAGTAAGTTTAGTTTTCTTTTGCGTATTATTCTTCACACGGTACTCAAGATTATCTAGACCTCTGCTTTAAATTCTCCGTGAATTCAGTGGAATATTATGATTTATACGACAACAGCGAAAATAAGAAAATAAAATATGAACACAATACTCGTGAAATAACGGGGACGTCAATCGATACAACATATATTTCTTGTAACCTGTAAATCATTTATCTGCTGTATACTATTGAGAAGTTCAGTGAGTCATTGCAATGTCCAAGTCATATTCATATTTAGAACACCCAGTCCCATATAGATGGTCGAAACTCTGGGAGGATATTTATATATATAGACTTGGGGTGGTGTTATATCGTAATACTAAAACATAAGTACAAGGGCAGTTTATTCAAATAACACTTAACGACGAGCAACAAAATTATAATTCATATAAGATTCATCTTAAATATTTTATTTTACTGACAGGAAACATCAGCCAGAATTAAGCAGTGGAGAGTTCAATAACACTTATAACCATAACTCATAACATAATGTTTAATGAAAATATCGATAATTTCAAGTTTATGTGTCGATAATTTTGCTTAATCCATATTTTTTAAAATTGGTTTCGGTGGAGACATATCAAACACAATTAAGAGAGATAGTTGTAGAATATAGACAAGACATAAATCAGCAACCTAATTTATATTTTCGCTTAATTCACTTTGACGTTATGCCACCATATGTTATTATCTACATATTTAGTAAAATGCTCTGCGTTAGGATACATGTATGTATATTTGTTTATCAATGAGTGACTTGAGATAAGATATTCATAGATATTCATCAATTTCTGTACCAGTTTTACATAGGGCTGTGTATATTGCCCTAAATTTTTTTTTATTGCGATACGTATTGCTGAACTGTAATGTATTGCAATACGTACCACAATATATTGCAAGATCCTCTGACAATTAGATATTTCTCTGGAAACAATTTCAACTAGTGCCAATGATTTTGCAATATGCTAAATAAACTCTACATTCAACTTTTATACTTCTTTTTGCAGTTTACACATGACACATTTGATAAAATGACCTTCAGATTTTTAAAAAGATCATTTGTAATACAGTCCAACACAAATTCTAGAACTTCAAAATAATTTTCATAATACAAGTTAAGCCAGTAATGTGGATTTTACAAGAAATAAACTGAGGTGCAAAAGCAACCTTACACCCCATTGTTTCACTCATACAGTAAAAGTAACAAAACAAATTGATATGATAGAGGCGGGATATTATTTAATGTTCAATGTTGACTGACTCGACAAACAATCATACTCGTTTTTTTTCAAACATGCAGAGTTATAGAGTCACTGAAAGGACCAAGGGTTATAAAATCATTTTAATTTTTGTAAATGTGTGCAGAATGAGGAACATTTATTGATTTTCACTTAGAAGATGTCTTATATGTCGATGAACAGTTGTATTTTATCCAAATTAATTTTGGAAGAATTTATTACTTTAAAATTTCATTTTTTCCCCAGAAAATTAAAACAACATAGAATTATTCCTTGGCTGATGACTAAACGCCGGCACTTTTCAGTTTTAGAGTACGACTTCGAAAACATAAGATATTTGTAATTGAACATAAAAGATATGATAAAACCAACTGAGGTTTCTTTTGCTAGTCAGTTTTGATGAATACATTTGACTGAATATTTGTTGGTGCAATATATTGCGATTGCGTATTGCAATACGTGTATTGCGCAAATCTGTATTGTAATATATTGCAATAATATTGTACAGGCTTAGTTTTACATAATAAGTGTAAATTTACATATACTCATTTCCCCGTAACCAACAGGTAAACGCTGTTACTGAAGTATGATGGTTTGGGTTATTGTTTATCTTTTAATATCATTTTCATCAGTTATAATGTAAAGAGTAAAATTGCAAATAACTGTACCATATTACAAATCCATGTTTGACACGTTACGTTATATTTTGTGCATACTTCTACATACTGTTGTGCATACTTACGTTTTACAAGTGCATATAGAAATATATTTCGAATGGTGAAAAAGATAATATATCCAATAATCTTAATTTCAATTTCAAAGTTCCAAATGTAATGTTCTTTATTAAGGCACTTATATTGTACATATTTAAGAACATTCCGTTATTCAGAAGGTACCAGATGTTAATAGGTTTGTTAATCTGACGCAAGTTTGGAAACGTACCTAGTTTGTTTCTCCGACTATAAGCTTACCTTGTTGCTACGTGTGAATCACAAGAGTGGGTTTCTAATAAAAAGTACCGACCGTTGCTGTTGAATTAAAGCTCTGCTAATGCATGGATCCAATCTCAACTCTTATAAGTAATCCAAATCTAGGTGTATCAGAATTTCATTTGCAACAATTTCAACAGCATTTCCACTTCCAGGTATGACGAAATGTACCGATTCGTGGAAAGCTCTGAACAGGGCGCTGCCTGGAATGTCTGGCCTTCCTAGAAGTATGGTCCGCTTCACATGAGTGAAGTGTTTGATATGCTGTATTCTAACAGTCATGTCAAAGATTGTAACATTGCTGCCAAATCTGTTTGCTTTATTGTGTGGGTTAAGTGCATATAAGAATACCAAAGTTTAATATTACTTTTATGATTTTTTTGTTTGATTTTTTTCTACGAGTTTATAATATCAATACAATTCCCGAATTTATTAAACTGGTGTTAAACGGGATCAGGTTTAGTATTTATTGTTGGCTTAATTCAATTTGCACGAATATTGCTCAGGGTAGGAGATACACAGTTAGACCGCGCCGTTAACATTGTAGCGTCTCATATTCCACGAAAATATAGATAGCAGAAATTGATAAATAAACTTTCAAAATAATGCATACATCAAATATGAAACATACTACTGGGATTTTGAATTTATATTTAGAAAGTATATCAAATGGTCATTTTCCAATAAAGGTAAATTAGATAAATCACAAATGTGATCAAACTCCAAATGACGCACAATGTATTTGTTTGATTCGATGAATTTCTATGTTTAGCGATTATATCTTGATAATGTATATACCAATTATAAGACAATCGTACATGAATATATAATTCCACAAAAATAATTCACAAATACTTGCAAAACATTTAATGTCGCATATTACCGTCATCAAATGAAACACCTTATCATTGAAATGGGATTAAACAGTAGAGAATAAATGTTGTTTTACTTTAACAATCGTATCCACGACATGAAACATTAATAACGTTTTTCAAAAGATCTTGTTTATTTAAATGTTTAAAAAAATATCGTTATTCAATCTTATCCAAATATTATTTATGAGACTAGGGGAAATGCACGAACGCCGTTTTCACCTGTGAAACTTAACAACTGTCCTAATGACAACAACATTGTAATCTTTAATTATATTTCATTGTAGACGTTAATAATAATAGTTGGTAAACTTTAAACATTTTGAGAAATGTATAACTTCCAAGAAAGATTATGGGGAAAGAAGCCGTCAATGGCGTGCTTTTGAAACTGAATTAAGTACTTTCTAACCTTTGTAAAGAACACAAAGCAACATGAAGACCGTCGGGACGAGTTCCTATTCAGTAATTTTACGACTTTACTTTTGAATGGTCAATGAAAACAAGAAATCATCCGTATGGTCGTAAACTGTATTTGTATGGATAGAATTGCAGACTGAAAGCGGATAATATTATGTCATTCATTTTATTCTTTAAAATGTTCTCTTTCAGTTAGGCAGGGTAAGTGTTTGGAGTGTTTAAAGCGTGTTAATCTGACATTACCCTCAACTGCAGTTGAATCAGAATAACAACTGCTCAAATGCATCTGTTCATATAACTATGTTGACTAACAAATAACAATTAGGTTAATCATACATGTGTCACAAATATACTGCATCATGATTACTTGTACAAATACAAGAAGTACACAAGACGCCTATAAATCATATCCTACACCTTCGTAAATAAAACAATATTCCCTTGCGTCGTATAGGCAGACCCAGAAATGTTCACAGGGGGTGAACGTGAAGGCGGGAGTCACGTATTGTAAATTAGTTGGGTGGTGGTTAATCCGAAATACATACACAATTTTTCAAAAGAAGGAAAGTGAAGTACAACTCATATTACCGTACTGACATTCACGAAGTGCAAAACACGTTGAAAAATCACATTCAAGAAATCATTAAAAGTAGTAAATGTGTATGTTTGTTTTGGTTCACGAGTATGACATTTTCACGCTCGTAACTGTGGTCTCGTGTTTAGCCTCTTGCTAAACCATTGGTTTGTTCTTGGCATGCTCTGACGGAATTTTACACATACTCTATAATGCAACGTCAGATGACTAAACGATTAGATGTCCCTTTTTAAGGGCAAGTTTTGGACTCACTTGACTTGCTCGTGCAATGTTTTGAATACCCGTTTACACCAAACAACCGGGATTTATATTACAATCAACTTTTTTTATATAAACAGACCGTTATCTAATCAGCATTGTTGAATAAATACAAAATACCACATAGACTTTATTCTCAAAGTTCAGTTGATTTTACATGTTTAGCGTAGAAATGTCTTCAAGGGTAATATATCTGTACATAAATATTATGATGAACATATTAAGCAAATGCCATTTTGTTTTGATGAGTGATAAAGATACCATTTCCCAGCATAAGCATAAAGCATAAAACATCGTACAACTTGTGAAATAACATCAGCAGAATTCCATCGTTGATAATACAAAATGTTATTGTCGAATAAAACATCTAAATTTTCCAGAACACACATATTTTTTGCAAGAAATATTTATGAATATTTAAATATTCATTCTAAGAAATAAATGACAGCGTATTCATAAATATAAATTATACACGATTTGTATGGTACAACGGTTTTTGAGTGTTGCATACAATACATGTAGATATGAGACATTGTTTGAAATGCTCAAAAAAATTAATTAATATACGAGATTTAACGTGTTAGTATTTTTAATGTTCCATGGGTATGAGACAGTGCTCCTCTCTGTGCCAATGTTTAAGTACTGTTTGAAATGCACAAGCACAATTAATATACGAGTTTCATCATGTTAGTCTATTTAGTGTTGCATAGGTATGAGACAGTGGTCCTCTCTGCGCCAGTGTTTAACTACTGTTTGAAATACTGAAAACTAATTAATATACCAGTTTTATCGTGATAGTCTTTTTAATGTTGCATAGGTATACGACGGGGTCCTATTTTCCTGTAACCAGTGTTTAACTACTGTTTGAAATGCCCAAAACCAAATAATATACGAGTTTTATTATGTTAGTCTTTTTAATGTTGCATAGGTATGAGACAGTGCTCCACTCTGCGCCAATGTTTATTAACTACTGTACGTGTTTGAAATGCTCAAAAACAATTAATATACGAGTTTTATCGTGTTATCCTTTTTAATGTTACATAGGCATGATATAGGGTTCTACTCTGCTGCAACCAGTTTTTAACTACTGTTTGAAATGCCCGAAACCAAATAATATACGAGTTTTATCGTGATAGTCTTTTTAATGTTGCATAGGTATGCGACGGGGTCCTATTTTCCTGTAACCAGTGTTTAACTACTGTTTGAAATGCCCAAAACCAAATAATATACGAGTTTTATCGTGATAGTCTTTTTAATGTTGCATAGGTATGCGACGGGGTCCTATTTTCCTGTAACCAGTGTTTAACTACTGTTTGAAATGCCCAAAACCAAATAATATACGAGTTTTATCGTGATAGTCTTTTTAATGTTGCATAGGTATGCGACGGGGTCCTATTTTCCTGTAACCAGTGTTTAACTACTGTTTGAAATGCCCAAAACCAAATAATATACGAGTTTTATTATGTTAGTCTTTTTAATGTTGCATAGGTATGCGACGGGGTCCTATTTTCCTGTAACCAGTGTTTAACTACTGTTTGAAATGCCCAAAACCAAATAATATACGAGTTTTATTATGTTAGTCTTTTTAATGTTGCATAGGTATGCGACAGTGCTCCACTCTGCGCCAGTGGTAGGTTAGTGTTCGGAATATTCAAAACCAATTGATATGTACGAGTTTTATCGTCGTGTTAGCCTTTTTAATGTTACATGGGGTTCCACTCTGTGCCAGTGTTTACTTAGTGTTCGACAGCACCATGTTGACTTGCCTGTAGGTGTAACGTGTAATGTACGTGTGTAATGTGAACATCACTCCGTGTTTACATACACCGACTCCGAGTACATGCTATCTTTGTTAGTATACCTACCTTCAGTTTGTTCTATTTAAAATGAATCGGCCTGGGACATTGTGTAACAGTTACTTTAAATCCAAGTCTTTAATTTATTTTTTCCAACTGATTTAAAATGTACATGTCTTTGCCTTTGTCTTGCATTAGCAAGGAATTGAGGATATTAATGTTATAAGCCATTTCTGATATTTTAAGCCATTTTCTTTCTAAAATAGTGCATCTACCGGGATACGAACTCATATCAGTCGTAGGTTCCACGCCAAACCGTCTGATTACAGCCCGTAGACTAGCGTGTTCGAGCGCAATTCAGGTAGCCAATCAAACGATGCCCAACAAATGCTTTCGGTGCGAGAAACTAGGGGCAGATAACTCCAAACAGCTATCCTTTTGTCTGTTCCGAATGCTTTCAAAACATGCAGCGACCGTTTAAATAATATGATGTGATTGGTCAGTTTTTTTGACTGGGCTTTGGCTGCGCTCATCATGGACACATCAGAACAAATGATACCTGGCTTGGAAGCAAAATCATTGTGCATTGTTAACCTTCAGAATCACCTCAGTAGCTAACCATGAAAAACAATCACGCAAAAATCAGTTTGAATTAGGATTAAGAACTGGCGGCTAAGGTTGATTTATACTCAGGAGCTAAACATGAAACAACAATCACCCATGTCCTTATACTTATTTGAATGAAACCGTAGACACTTAGGCTTTTACAATACACTATTAAAGCTCCATAAACAACTCCATAACTAGTAAAAGGTCACCGTTAGTTAATTGCTGAGATTTGTAAAATGCAACAAAACACATCGCATACACAGTGGTCTATTGCATGATGGAAAAGTCCGTTTTAATATTTCTTTTGGTATTAATTCACGTATATAGTTACAAAACCGTACATGTAAGTGAAGGTTGAATAAGATAAAATCATTCAAATACTAGTATAAGGATAACCCATGATACCGAGGATATGGTAAGGTTGTGGACCTTGATATAGGAAGGAATGGAATGGGTTATCTATATTATCAACCGGAGGGAATTACAATGTTGTAAGTCCCTCGTACAGGGGGATACGGTTTAGAAAGGTCGTTTCAAGTATCACGTTATATGGCTGGTTGGTTGATAAAAATAGTAAGACTCCGTCAAAATATTTAATCCTCTTTGTCGCCACAGAAGATGACCTGAAGAAATTATACTTTTGTGTACAATGGGTTTTGGTAATGGCATGTGGACTAATCTACATTTATATTAACTTTTATGTACTCCAATGTAAATTGATTTCAGGTGTATTGTCTATATTGACTTCAGACATTATGATACAGAAGCATACTAGATTTTTAATGGGACACTTTCAATCTAACGATGGAATTAGAATTCACTGCAGTGTTGAATGCAAATCGGCCGACTGCGTAGGATCTACTTCTCTTTGATGTATTTCTGTACATGTGGGTAGACGCAACGACTTGAGAAGTCAATTAACGACGGTATACCATAATCTTTCAAACAGTCTACCGTATCAACATCAAAGTCTGTCGTATTTGTCTGACTTGGATGGATCAGAAGACAGTCGCCAACGTTTTCTTGATTCTTTAAAAAAATAGTTATCGTCTTTGAAAACAACTTTAAAAAAAAAGAAGTTTCGAATAAATACGTCTGCCAAAAAAACATTTCAGTCAATTAAATACAAACTTACCCTAAGAACTAGTACATGCTAGATCTAAAATAAACGCCTTTAATCCAACGTTTTATAAACAATCAAGCGATTACCTGTTACAAAGCAGCACTGATAAGCGTATAGGTACCAGCTTCATTCATCATGTCCGAACTTTAATCCACAAAGCCGTTAGTATTTAACAGGGGTGTGACACATTAAACATTGACCTTTCCCCGTCACGATGCCCACAGTAGGTAACTCGGACATATTGTCATTAGTAATCTGTTAACCAACTCACTAGGTTGACATAAGCATTACAAGGCACCCAGCCAAGCCCTACTGAAGCATCAGCACCAGGTATACGAACTGGAATATCAAAGGGAACACAAGGTAAAATAAAGGAGATTGACGTTAGTTGATTGGACCTTGTGTGCAGGTAGGGCGAAGATGAGCAGGTGCCCGTTTCTAGTGATATTGGTTTCAGTTCTACTGGCCAATGGACAGTTGGTGATTGGCCAGGAGGATGACCATATGATTGATGAGGTCATGAAGGACAAGAAGATGTCCGACATGGTCAAGAAGATGGCCATGTCGTCCATGGACATGGTCAAGGACCAGGATATGGAGTTCCTGAAAGCGGGTGAGGTCACTTTCTTCTTCCTATCGTGGACATTGAAGGTCATGGAAGTAATGATATCACAAAAGGTCTATGTGTTTGTCGACGCGTATCCCTGTATTAAGTCATTACGTCTGTGTATTGCTAGGTAGTCTTGAGGTTTTATTTATCAAGTTCTTTAAACAATCTGAATACATATGAAGTGCAGGTCGAAGAAAATGAAATGATAAATAGATAAGAACAACTGCAGTATTTTAAAAAAAGAAAACAGATTTCAGTGAATGACTTCATCATTTCACATAGTCATTTGCCAAACTTGTCAGAATTTTTTTTGATGGAACTCTTGATGAACATTAGGATGTTTACAGAATTAAGATATTTTCAGGGGAAATGGTAAATATTCCAAAGCTATCATTTAGCTTGCATAAACATTCATTGAAGGGGTCAGGTGTTTGTAAACCCAAAACCTGTTTTATTTATAATATATCAAATAGTAGGCAACAGAATGCTCAATACAATCGTTGATATGTTAACGCGCTCGTAAAATATTTCTGATAGATCGGCGTGTACACGAATCAAATACTGAAATTCATTAAATATTCTTCGATTATTTTATAATGCAAATTTAAAAAAAAAAAGATTTTAATCAAATTACGTTTTGTGACATTATTTCTCTTAGTAATGTGTCATTGATGGACCCATGCAGACAACCTCGAATTTGTTACTTTAATGATTAAAGTTAATAATTTAATAACTATAAAGTGAAATTAAAAAACGTTTATGTCCTTATTTCTCAGCTTGATTAGTTAGATTAGTTACTGCCAAGAATAGATTGAAACATACCTTTTACATTGTTAAATGTGAAGCTGACTAAAACTAACAAATCATCTTTATTCATGTGATTTAAGAAATCCCCGGTGTGCTGTATCTTATAATCGTCCCTATATATATCAGGGGTGGACACCACGGACACGACGTCTACAACTGCCATGAAGGCGATGTTCACCAACACGGAGGAGAGAGCTAGAGAGATGGGCGAGGTGAAGAGGTCCCAGAACCTTCTTCTCAATGAGCTCTCTCACATGTGAGTCCTCTCTTGTCCTTAAAACCTTCCTAGAACGGAATTCGATATATGTTTTGGTATAGTCCATTTGTTGAGATAATGCTTTGGTTATAGTCCATTTGTCGAGATAATGCCTTGGTTATAGTCCAATTGCTGAGATATTGCTTTGGTAATAGTCCATTTGATAAGATAATACTTTGATTATAGTCCATTTGATAAGATAGTGTTTTGGTTATAGTCCATTTGGTGAGATAATGCTTTGGTTATAATCCATTTGATGAGATAATATATTGGTTATAGTCCGTTTGATAAGATAGTGTTTTGGTTATAATCCATTTGATGAGATAATATTTTGGTTATAGTCCATTTGATGAGATAATGTTTTTTTTATAGTCAATTTGGTGAGATAATGCTTTTGTTATAGTCTATTTGATGAGATAAAACTTTGGTTATAGCCCATTTGTTGAGATAAAGCCTTGGTTATAGTCCAATTGGTGAGATAATAATGTGGTTATAGTCCATTTCGTGAGATTATGCTTTGGTTACAGTCCATTTGATAAGATAATACTTTGGTTACAGTCCATTTGGTTTGATCATGTTTTGGTTATAGTCCATTTGGTGAAATAATGCTTTTGTTATAGTCCATTTGTTGAGATAATGCTTTGGTTATATTTCATTTGATGAGATAAGACTTTGGTTATAGTCCATTTGTCGAGATAATGTTTTTGCTGTAGTCAAGACAAGACAAGACAAGATGTGTATTGTATTCAAGGCCTCCGGCCCATAAAAAGTTTACAGAGTTATACATAAATATAGTTTATAAGAAAATCATTGCAAAATTTCATATCTTAATTTACTAGCATATTTTATAAATAAAGACAAATTCTTAATATCCTGGGCCTCCTTTCACAAATTAAAAGCTACCTTTACTAAGGTTAACCTTATCCTTTAACATTGCCCTAAGGCTACCTTCGTGACTTACGATCACCTTAGTGCTTTGTGAACATTATATATAGATATTATATAGAGAATAGCAAGCACTGTTGTCAATGATATCATGTTGTCATTAAATTACTTTACCTCTCTTATTCTCTGTCAACCTGATAACGCAATTAGAATTTAAAAAATTAATAAATGTACATCATTCGTTTAGGCTGTCCTGTGCCACGACTGTATACATGGATTGTATATATCTATTTAGGAACCTTTCCTAAAATCTAGATTTAACGTTGCGTCTTCTGTTTTACCGTATTGCTATCTGAATGTAACATCAGTTTGTAGTAGTTATCAAGGAACCTTTCCTAAGTCTAGATTTAACGTTATCATTAAGCACGAAGGGTTAGCCCAGGACATAATAGTTAAATATAAGATTCGCATTTGTTGAATTAAGAAAACTATATAGTTAATTGCAAGATACGAGTAAAATATATGAGCTTAAATATAATGCCCTGAAAATACGACTTATCGTCATATATTCTACATAGCATACATGCAAACATTTGTAAACCGTTTTTCAGTTTTATTTCAAAAACTTTTTCAACATTACCCACGTGAAGGTTGATGGAAGGCGAGTCTCAACATTGATATCTGAACAAAGGGTGGTGGGTGGAATACACGTTAATACATAAGTCTCTATGTAAATATTGTATGACATGGATAACTCAGACACCAGGACAAAAAGTAGTGGAATCCGCTTGCCGAATCCTTCCGGATTCTTCCGGTTCAGCCCCAAATTGTTACGGTAGGATGCGGAAGAATCCGACAAGGCGGATTCAACCACTTTTTGTCCCGTGAGACTGAATGAGAAAGACATGGAGGAGACATGTTTCCACAATTAGTGACCATACTTTGATTTCCAGGCTGCACGTCCCGAAGAGACGAATGGCCGACTCGATGAAGAAACTGCTGTTCGAGCTGGGGATAGAGATACAGGGGCTGGGAACCAAGGACGACAACTGTGACGAGGCCAACAACTTCCGGTGCAACCCCCGGGCTAGGTTCAGAAACTTCGACGGCACGTGTAACAATCTCCGGAAACCTGTCTGGGGGGCTGCGTTCATATCGCTCAGGAGGTTCCTTAAACCGGTGTATGATGATGGTGAGTGCCCCTTTACAGTAATGGCATTAAGAGGGTTAAAACAAACGCATGATATTGGTATTATATATTGAAATTCAAATTTACTTGGATTCAAAAGAAAGAAAAGTTTTGTGATTTGCACAACGAAAATTGGCCCTAATTTTAGTGTTGTGGTCTTAGCAACAAAATAAGTAAACTGTGATGCAAAGTTCAACTCAATTTTGACTTTTTGGTCGGATATCTGACTGACTTTCACCAGTTTATATGTATATATGTAATGTTTGGTAACAATAAAGATCCAATTTAGAACGTCATTTCGCTTTTCCTTGTATCCCAACATAATATGTGTTAAATTGGGTTCTAAATTTATGTCTTAGTTTTGATCCATTTAATTAAGAGATGCCACAGACCTTTTACATCTACACAGTCAAATAAAATGTGGTTTATAGTTTCAATTGAACGCTTACAAAATGTACATAATTGAGACGTTTGTATTTTATATATAAAAGCACTTCTGTTTGTTGTATATAAGTATTCTATGGACAATGCGGTATTGAAACCATCTAAGTTTATAACTAACTGTGCTTCGAAATGGAATGTAGTTATATATTGTCCACTCCTCTTTATTTATATGCGAACCGATATAAATTTCCCATTTTCTCTCACCAATGACTTGATTCGTTATTGAATCTGATTTGATTAAATTATTGTAGAATTCCTTACACTGATTGAATGACTAACTTCTATAATAAAATCTAAGAGAAATTGAATACTCAAACATCTAACTCCAACGTAAGTATCATTATAGCATATTTTCAACATTTCAGACGTATCAAGCCCCCGAACTCTTGCTAAGTCCGGGCAGGAGTTGCCCAGTGCCCGAGTGGTCAGTCTAGGTGTGCACGAGGACAAGGCACGAGGTCCAGCAGGTGCCCGCGCCTCTCATATGCTGATGCAGTGGGGACAGTTTCTTGACCATGATTTCACCAGCACACCTAGATCTTCAGGTGAATACTTTAGACTACATAAGAAACTAAAATAACAATTTTCCCTAAGCACATATTTAAAAAAAATAATGAGAGCGATGGGACTACTTTCTGCGTTGTATATACAAATCTATTTGAATGAGGAGACATTTAATTACTTTAAGGCGCCTCCGGATCGAACGCTGGTTGCTGTTCCCGAGCTGGTATCATCACTCCGGGCATACCACCAGAAGAACGGTGAGGGGTCATGTATCAAACTTCACTCAGATTCTACTTGTATATGTACATTAAAACAACAAGATCCTGTTTACTTACCATAGTTCAGGATACATGTAAAATGCCCAGAAAAATATCATTAGTGCTAAGTGCACATAGAAACAAATTTAAAAAATCACAATTAACAAGAAGTAGTATGTAAATCGGTCAATATCTAACACGTCCCACATGAATGAAATGGCAACATTTCAATATTATCAACGATCCTACTGTACTCTCTTGAATGGCTAATTGTAACATAGGTACCCTGAGAAGCTATGAATTGACTTACCTCTATGAGGAGAGAATGGCTAACACCATGTGTTATCTACACCGTTCAGAGACATCTGTTTCCCGATCAAGCTTCCACCGAACGATCCAAAGTTCGCCCCCAAGCGGTGCCTCAACTTCGTCAGATCTGTCCAGGTAGACAACACCGAATGTGGACCAGGTGGGACCATAGTTTTATATAAAACCATTGTCATAACGTCATAACCACACCTTGATGTTTAAGCTTATCTATTCGTCGAAGGACATCTTGAATGCCAATCAAAGTAGGACATCCACTTTCACAGTATCAACTATTTTGCTTGCTTACAGCTGGTTATAAAACGTATGCCACCATTTTTGTTGTATTTGCATACTAGAGTCACATGTTATCATTCTTCGTTGCATGTACACCAACATTCCTTTTCACAATTACAAAAAGAACTGGGCTTTGATAAAGTATTTGTAATACAGGCTGTAACCCTGATATCTAGTAACAAGCATCATAACAGCGCTGCATATTACAGGTGTGAATGTATTCACGTAACCGAGAATGATGCTTAGCTCTCATTAAATCGACATGAAAGGGGATCGCGAGAAAACAATTTCGGCAAACTTTACTGAGTAATGATTTTGGTAGCTCGTTTTTGTTCCATGTGCAGCCCCAGTGGAACAGATGAACCAGATCACAGCGTTCATTGACGGGTCCATGGTCTACGGTTCCTCTCAATCTCTTGCAAGAAGTCTCAGGGCCGAAACCGGAGGTATACATCTCCTTTAAGTACTACGAAACTTTAACCAAAAATGGTATCATGATCTGTCTCCTTTTCCAAAGCTAACAGCTTCGACAGGTTCCCTGTTAAGGTAGACAGGACATCATGGTAAAAGTTAAAAGTAATCTTCATTAACCATATTTTATAGCAAAACTTGCTGGTACAGCATACCATGCATTACTCTAGTTTCGCGAAAGCGGGGAAAGGGATGCAACTCTCCAAGAACAACGCGGTAAAACGTAATAAGGGGATGTAACTCCAGGGTGCTTACTGACGTGAACGATAAAAACCAATTCGATACACGAATAACATATTTACCAAACCGATGTGGGAAATTTGACTCAACGTTTCAACACCATAAGATGTCACAATTTGAATATGTTTAATTTCAACCCTCACAAATGTTATATTGCTTGATTGTAGTCCTGAAGGTTACCTCTTTCAAAACCCAGTTTATACCTTTTTTCAAACGCCTTCAGTGTATTCGTTTTTAAATCAAAATTGTACAAATAATGTACACACTTTGCAAATATCTAACCTTTCGTTGAAGGTCTTCTGAAAACGTCACCAAACGATCTGCTCCCGGCGAACGAAAGACCAACCTGTGTGAGGACAAAGAGGACAGACTTTTGTTTCAAAGCGGGTGGGTATCAGATACACTTGTCTTCGAATATGTAGGAGAGAGTGACCGAGAGATATATCTTCAATAAACGTGAATTGCTAGGGTTCCGCAATCTTTTCCCACAGAGGTAAATTAACTCGGTTTCTACCGAGGTACATCAACTCGGTAATTCAACTTAGTTCTTCCCAGGTAACATCTGTTTCAAATAGCCATTTTCTCGTTTTTCTCGTGCCGAGAATTGAAAGGATGACATTGTCGTAAAGATTTTCTCAACTTGGAAATGTTTGGCCATGGACAACCCGCTCTCCGTGTCAGAATTATACCTCTAATGTTCTTCTCCAAAATAACACACATGCCCATCATTCCTAACTTTCATTAAATATTCATTAAATAGCATATGCATATATGAAACTATTTCTCAGTCCATTTTGGCGTTATCTCCCCTTGCTAGGCGACGCCAGAGTGAACGAGCAGATGGCGCTGGCTACCCTGCACACGGTATGGATGAGGGAACACAACAGGATGGCCCGGGAACTGAGTCGCATCAACCCGGCCTGGGGGGACGAGAAGCTGTACCAGGAAACCAGGAGGATTGTGGGTGCCAAGCTCCAGCACATCACATACAACGAGTTCCTGCCTGAGGTACTGGGTGAGGAACACATGCAGCACTTCCGGTTGACCACGAGTCTCAGAGGGTTTGATGAGATGTACGATGACCAGACCGACCCCAGCATCAGGAACTCTTTTGCTACTGCAGCTTATAGGTATGATATATGGGTATGGTATCTAGTTATGGTATATAGGTATGGTACATAGGTATGGTCTATAGGTATGGGTGCAGTTAACATTGAAGCTACATTGGAAACTGTATTGAGTGCCACGCAATTTGAGGATAAGAACAGTTATATCTGACTGCAATTTCCAAATCCGGGAACTGCATGCTGAATCTCACAAAACACAAGAAAAAACACAAACCAGCAAAGTCATGGACTAGTCAAAAGACTCATAGGTATCCATGCTCCATAATTAACCGTGTCAATGTTGAATACACACAGCTGCATTTATCGTAACAGATTTGGCAGCTCTTTGAAGTCGCCATAGGTCAAGATTCCCACTCAAACTAGCATTTTTTGTTAAAACCACAATAAGTGATCAACAGCGTTCTACCATCAGTCACATATTATCTCTAATACTCGTTATTGTACCCGTAATGGACTTTTTCTCCTTAGGTCGATATGAAATGTTACATTCCAGAATTTTGAATTTTGACAATCTGACCCCTGTTTTCATCCCCTGGCGATAACGTGATAAACTTGTGATGATCAGTGCTATTCAAGTAAGGCAAACTAACTTGCAAACAAAAAACCCCAAATTAAATGATATTTGCACATTAATACAGAAGGTGAACTTATTACCAGGATGCAGCTGAAAACATCGATAGACCATTTAAATGCAATCCGCATTTTATAATATTGTCTTGTATTACACCCAATCGGTTGTGTCAAGTTCGTATTTAATGATGTCCAACTTGTATTGTCAGGTTCGGCCACTCGTTGGTACGGACCATGTTCTCCCAGATGGGCAGCAACTTCAAAGCAATGAAGAGTCTACGTCTCAAGTCGAGTTTCGGCAACACCTCCCATCTCATCCGTGATGACGGTGACGGCGTAAACAGATACATCCGGGGACTTGTGGCCGACAAAGCCAACAAGATTGACCGTTTTATGTCAGTCGAGGTAACGCAACATTTATTTGAGGACAGGTCCGGGAACAGCCTTGACCTTGCCGCAATCAACATCCAGAGAGGGCGTGACCACGGACTTCCGGGATACAACGCATGGCGGAAGTGGTGCAATCTTCCGGTTGCGCAGAAGTTCAACAGACGTGAGGGTGGACTTGTAGATCACCCGAACCATGCAATCAGGAAACTGGCGAATGTTTATAAGTAAGGGTTTTCATGTCCAATCATTAGACGTAATTTTTTAAAAGAGATTTACACGTCGTCAATGCTTTCACTTATATGATTTCACAACTGGATTTCTTTCTTGTCGATAAGTCAATGATCGGGTTTATACCAAACCTTGTCGAAATTACATTTTCATGGTTACTTTGGTTTATGAATATCAGATGAAATGATTGATATTGAAATGAATGATCAACGATTCAAATATAATGAAAATAAACTACTTTTAAAGTTATAGAAATATTTTTTATTCGAACCCATTCCTTGAGAGTCAAATACCTATTATGAGGAGCGTAACACCTCAACCACTCCATGTCCAAATTTGCCCTTTAATAAGCTTAGCCTCAAAGAGACCGAGTATTTTTTTTTACTAAATCTTGTTTGGCTTTGATCTGTTCCAAAATACCATATGTGCTCAAAACAACTCACTTAACTTACATCATCATCTTCAAATACTAAATCACCTTTGGTACATGCACCAATGAAAACAACGGTCTATTACATCTGCTGAATGCGAACTTGCACGTCCCATTTACATCCATTCTGGTTATATAATCTAGTAACACTGTCAATCAAAACCTGTATGTTTGACTGCTATAAATACGTTTTCAAAATAGCATTGACTAATCGACATTGGTTTCGATCAAAAGTTATAACTTTACATCATTATATTGCGATTTTTCTGAACCGATTTGCATTGAATGGTAACCGTCAACAACAGTCAGTACTTCTGGATGAAATAGCACCACTGATAACATTTCACATGTGTGACTCCCAACACAATACTTGGTGTATCTTTCATCCCACCCTAAGTACTCGGCTCACCTGAGTGTAGTGGGAAAGGGACCCCGTTAAATAAACGATAAAGAAATGTCATTCCAAATGAACGAAAACTTAATGAACCGTGTCTCTCCCCTGCAGCGACACTGACGACATAGACCTGTTTGCGGGTGGTATCTCCGAACAGCCAGTGAGGGGTGGGCTAGTGGGTCCCACGTTCGCCTGTATACTCTCCCACCAGTTCAAGGCCCTCAAGGTTGGGGATCGATACTGGTATGAGAGACCTTCCCCTGATATCGGGTTCACCGAAAGTAAGTGTATAAAATGATGCAAGATGATAAGATATAAAATGAATTGTGTGTTTCTAATTGTGATTATTTATCAATATGATTGTTGATTTAATTTGAATCGAACATTTTAAAATGTTCACAAGTGCAATTTAACAATATTATATTTTAATGCCGGTGAGATAAATGTCATATTAAAGTCTTTTTGAATCGCCAAACGTAATGTCCGTTTACAACATGTGTTGTTGAAACGTTGGTAGTAATCCCTTTTATAAAGGAGAAACAAGTTCTATGGCTGGACAACTTCTATTCCAAGAATGGGACATTTTAGTCAAGATAGTAGCACATACAACTAATGATACACAGCAAAGAGGTTACCGACACATTGAATGGCTTATGGCACGCATTGGCATTAAAAAGCGTCGTATTCTTGCAAAATAAGTATCAATCCATAAATCTTGTTTATTCGTCATCTTACCGGCTTCTAAAATGAATCTGAGCGATGTCCCCTGTTGTTTAAATGTGTTTTGTAACCTCAAACGTTAAGGGTCACTTCAACATCCAATTACTATAATATGGATCATGATAGGAACTGTTTCAAAATAGAAAAGTGGGATGGCCCTTCACGTTTTAGTTGAGTATTCACACTGTCAATATATAAGTTACTTTGCTACATTGTAAGTTTCTCTATCAAACCTAACTATCCACTTACTACTTACTACCACACGCCTCTCTATCAAACCTTACTATCCACTTACCTTACTACTACCACACGCCTCTCTATCAAACCTTACTATCCACTTACCTTACTACTACCACACGCCTCTCTATCAAACCTTACTATCCACTTACCTTACTACTACCACACGCCTCTATATCCAACCTTACTATCCACTTACCTTACTACTACCACACGCCTCTCTATCAAACCTTACTATCCACTTACCTTACTACTACCACACGCCTCTCTATCCAACCTTACTATCCACTTACCTTACTACTACCACACGCCTCTCTATCAAACCTTACTATCCACTTACCTTACTACTACCACACGCCTCTCTATCAAACCTTACTATCCACTTACCTTACTACCACCACACGCCTCTATATCCAACCTTACTATCCACTTACCTTACTACTACCACACGCCTCTATATCCAACCTTACTATCCACTTACCTTACTACTACCACACGCCTCTCTATCAAACCTTACTATCCACTTACCTTACTACTACCACACGCCTCTCTATCCAACCTTACTATCCACTTACCTTACTACTACCACACGCCTCTCTATCAAACCTTACTATCCACTTACCTTACTACTACCACACGCCTCTCTATCAAACCTTACTATCCACTTACCTTACTACTACCACACGCCTCTCTATCCAACCTTACTATCCACTTACCTTACTACTACCACACGCCTCTCTATCAAACCTTACTATCCACTTACCCTACTACTACCACACGCCTCTCTATCCAACCTTACTATCCACTTACCTTACTACTACCACACGCCTCTCTATCAAACCTTACTATCCACGTACCTTACTACTACCACACGCCTCTCTATCCAACCTTACTACCCACTTACCTTACTACTACCACACGCCTCTCTATCCAACCTTACTATCCACTTACCTTACTACTACCACACGCCTCTCTATCCAACCTTACTATCCACTTACCTTACTACTACCACACGCCTCTCTATCCAACCTTACTATCCACTTACCTTACTACTACCACACGCCTCTCTATCAAACCTTACTATCCACTTACCTTACTACTACCACACGCCTCTCTATCAAACCTTACTATCCACTTACCTTACTACCACCACACGCCTCTATATCCAACCTTACTATCCACTTACCTTACTACTACCACACGCCTCTATATCCAACCTTACTATCCACTTACCTTACTACTACCACACGCCTCTCTATCAAACCTTACTATCCACTTACCTTACTACTACCACACGCCTCTCTATCCAACCTTACTATCCACTTACCTTACTACTACCACACGCCTCTCTATCAAACCTTACTATCCACTTACCTTACTACTACCACACGCCTCTCTATCAAACCTTACTATCCACTTACCTTACTACTACCACACGCCTCTCTATCAAACCTTACTATCCACTTACCTTACTACTACCACACGCCTCTCTATCAAACCTTACTATCCACTTACCTTACTACTACCACACGCCTCTCTATCCAACCTTACTATCCACTTACCTTACTACTACCACACGCCTCTCTATCAAACCTTACTATCCACTTACCTTACTACCACCACACGCCTCTCTATCCAACCTTACTATCCACTTACCTTACTACTACCACACGCCTCTCTATCAAACCTTACTATCTACTTACCTTACTACTACCACACGCCTCTCTATCAAACCTTACTATCCACTTAACTTACTACTACCACACGCCTCTCTATCAAACCTTACTATCCACTTACCTTACTACTACCACACGCCTCTCTATCCAACCTTACTACCCACTTACCTTACTACTACCACACGCCTCTCTATCCAACCTTACTATCCACTTACCTTACTACTACCACACGCCTCTCTATCAAACCTTACTATCCACTTACCTTACTACTACCACACGCCTCTCTATCAAACCTTACTATCCACTTACCTTACTACCACCACACGCCTCTATATCCAACCTTACTATCCACTTACCTTACTACTACCACACGCCTCTATATCCAACCTTACTATCCACTTACCTTACTACTACCACACGCCTCTCTATCAAACCTTACTATCCACTTACCTTACTACTACCACACGCCTCTGTATCCAACCTTACTATCCACTTACCTTACTACTACCACACGCCTCTCTATCAAACCTTACTATCCACTTACCTTACTACTACCACACGCCTCTCTATCAAACCTTACTATCCACTTACCTTACTACTACCACACGCCTCTCTATCCAACCTTACTATCCACTTACCTTACTACTACCACACGCCTCTCTATCAAACCTTACTATCCACTTACCCTACTACTACCACACGCCTCTCTATCAAACCTTACTATCCACTTACCTTACTACTACCACACGCCTCTCTATCAAACCTTACTATCCACTTACCTTACTACTACCACACGCCTCTCTATCCAACCTTACTACCCACTTACCTTACTACTACCACACGCCTCTCTATCAAACCTTACTATCCACTTACCTTACTACTACCACACGCCTCTCTATCCAACCTTACTATCCACTTACCTTACTACTACCACACGCCTCTCTATCAAACCTTACTATCCACTTACCCTACTACTACCACACGCCTCTCTATCAAACCTTACTATCCACTTACCTTACTACTACCACACGCCTCTCTATCCAACCTTACTATCCACTTACCTTACTACTACCACACGCCTCTCTATCAAACCTTACTATCCACTTACCTTACTACTACCACACGCCTCTCTATCAAACCTTACTATCCACTTACCTTACTACCACCACACGCCTCTATATCCAACCTTACTATCCACTTACCTTACTACTACCACACGCCTCTATATCCAACCTTACTATCCACTTACCTTACTACTACCACACGCCTCTCTATCAAACCTTACTATCCACTTACCTTACTACTACCACACGCCTCTCTATCCAACCTTACTATCCACTTACCTTACTACTACCACACGCCTCTCTATCAAACCTTACTATCCACTTACCTTACTACTACCACACGCCTCTCTATCCAACCTTACTATCCACTTACCTTACTTACTACCACACGCCTCTCTATCAAACCTTACTATCCACTTACCTTACTACTACCACACGCCTCTCTATCCAACCTTACTATCCACTTACCTTACTACTACCACACGCCTCTTTATCAAACCTTACTATCCACTTACCTTACTACTACCACACGCCTCTCTATCCAACCTTACTATCCACTTACCTTACTACTACCACACGCCTCTCTATCAAACCTTACTATCCACTTACCTTACTACTACCACACGCCTCTCTACCAAACCTTACTACCCACTTACCTTACTACTACCACACGCCTCTCTATCCAACCTTACTATCCACTTACCTTACTACTACCACACGCCTCTCTATCCAACCTTACTATCCACTTACCTTACTACTACCACACGCCTCTCTATCCAACCTTACTATCCACTTACCCTACTACTACCACACGCCTCTCTATCAAACCTTACTATCCACTTACCTTACTACTACCACACGCCTCTCTACCAAACCTTACTATCCACTTACCTTACTACTACCACACGCCTCTCTATCCAACCTTACTATCTACTTACCTTACTACTACCACACGCCTCTCTATCAAACCTTACTATCCACTTACCTTACTACTACCACACGCCTCTCTACCAAACCTTACTATCCACTTACCTTACTACTACCACACGCCTCTCTACCAAACCTTACTATCCACTTACCTTACTACTACCACACGCCTCTCTATCCAACCTTACTATCTACTTACCTTACTACTACCACACGCCTCTCTATCAAACCTTACTATCCACTTACCTTACTACTACCACACGCCTCTCTATCCAACCTTACTATCCACTTACCTTACTACTACCACACGCCTCTCTATCCAACCTTACTATCCACTTACCTTACTTACTACCACACGCCTCTCTATCAAACCTTACTATCCACTTACCTTACTACTACCACACGCCTCTCTATCCAACCTTACTATCCACTTACCTTACTACTACCACACGCCTCTCTATCCAACCTTACTATCCACTTACCTTACTTACTACCACACGCCTCTCTATCAAACCTTACTATCCACTTACCCTACTACTACCACACGCCTCTCTATCAAACCTTACTATCCACTTACCTTACTACTACCACACGCCTCTCTATCCAACCTTACTATCCACTTACCTTACTACTACCACACGCCTCTCTATCCAACCTTACTATCCACTTACCTTACTACTACCACACGCCTCTCTATCCAACCTTACTATCCACTTACCTTACTACTACCACACGCCTCTCTATCCAACCTTACTATCCACTTACCCTACTACTACCACACGCCTCTCTATCAAACCTTACTATCCACTTACCTTACTACTACCACACGCCTCTCTACCAAACCTTACTACCCACTTACCTTACTACTACCACACGCCTCTCTATCCAACCTTACTATCTACTTACCTTACTACTACCACACGCCTCTCTATCAAACCTTACTATCCACTTACCTTACTACTACCACACGCCTCTCTATCCAACCTTACTATCCACTTACCTTACTACTACCACACGCCTCTCTATCCAACCTTACTATCCACTTACCTTACTTACTACCACACGCCTCTCTATCAAACCTTACTATCTACTTACCCTACTACTACCACACGCCTCTCTATCAAACCTTACTATCCACTTACCTTACTACTACCACACGCCTCTCTATCCAACCTTACTATCCACTTACCTTACTTACTACCACACGCCTCTCTATCAAACCTTACTATCCACTTACCTTACTACTACCACACGCCTCTCTATCCAACCTTACTATCTACTTACCCTACTACTACCACACGCCTCTCTATCCAACCTTACTATCCACTTACCTTACTACTACCACACGCCTCTCTATCAAACCTTACTATCCACTTACCTTACTACTACCACACGCCTCTCTATCAAACCTTACTATCCACTTACCTTACTACTACCACACGCCTCTCTATCCAACCTTACTACCCACTTACCTTACTACTACCACACGCCTCTCTATCAAACCTTACTATCTACTTACCCTACTACTACCACACGCCTCTCTATCAAACCTTACTATCCACTTACCTTACTACTACCACACGCCTCTCTATCCAACCTTACTATCCACTTACCTTACTACTACCACACGCCTCTCTATCAAACCTTACTATCCACTTACCTTACTACTACCACACGCCTCTCTATCAAACCTTACTATCCACTTACCTTACTACTACCACACGCCTCTCTATCCAACCTTACTACCCACTTACCTTACTACTACCACACGCCTCTCTATCAAACCTTACTATCTACTTACCTTACTACTACCACACGCCTCTCTATCAAACCTTACTATCCACTTACCTTACTACTACCACACGCCTCTCTATCAAACCTTACTATCCACTTACCTTACTACTACCACACGCCTCTCTATCAAACCTTACTATCCACTTACCTTACTACTACCACACGCCTCTCTACCAAACCTTACTATCCACTTACCTTACTACTACCACACGCCTCTCTATCAAACCTTACTACCCACTTACCTTACTACTACCACACGCCTCTCTATCCAACCTTACTACCCACTTACCTTACTACTACCACACGCCTTTCTATCAAACCTTACTATCTACTTACCTTACTACTACCACACGCCTCTCTATCAAACCTTACTATCCACTTACCTTACTACTACCACACGCCTCTCTATCAAACCTTACTATCCACTTACCTTACTACTACCACACGCCTCTCTATCAAACCTTACTATCCACTTACCTTACTACTACCACACGCCTCTCTACCAAACCTTACTATCCACTTACCTTACTACTACCACACGCCTCTCTATCAAACCTTACTACCCACTTACCTTACTACTACCACACGCCTCTCTACCAAACCTTACTACCCACTTACCTTACTACTACCACACGCCTCTCTATCAAACCTTACTATCTACTTACCTTACTACTACCACACGCCTCTCTATCAAACCTTACTACCCACTTACCTTACTACTACCACACGCCTCTCTATCAAACCTTACTATATACTTACCTTACTACTACCACACGCCTCTCTGTCAAACCTTACTATCCACTTACCTTACTACTACCACACGCCTCTCTACCAAACCTTACTATCTACTTACCTTACTACTACCACATGCCTCTCTATCAAACCTTACTACCCACTTACCTTACTACTACCACACGCCTCTCTACCAAACCTTACTATCCACTTACCTTACTACTACCACACGCCTCTCTATCAAACCTTACTATCCACTTACCTTACTACTACCACACGCCTCTATATCCAACCTTACTATCCACTTACCTTACTACTACCACACGCCTCTCTATCAAACCTTACTATCTACTTACCTTACTACTACCACACGCCTCTCTATCAAACCTTACTACCCACTTACCTTACTACTACCACACGCCTCTCTATCAAACCTTACTATATACTTACCTTACTACTACCACACGCCTCTCTGTCAAACCTTACTATCCACTTACCTTACTACTACCACACGCCTCTCTACCAAACCTTACTATCCACTTACCTTACTACTACCACACGCCTCTCTATCAAACCTTACTATCTACTTACCTTACTACTACCACACGCCTCTCTATCAAACCTTACTACCCACTTACCTTACTACTACCACATGCCTCTCTATCAAACCTTACTACCCACTTACCTTACTACTACCACACGCCTCTCTATCCAACCTTACTATCCACTTACCTTACTACTACCACACGCCTCTCTATCAAACCTTACTACCCACTTACCTTACTACTACCACACGCCTCTCTACCAAACCTTACTATCCACTTACCTTACTACTACCACACGCCTCTCTATCAAACCTTACTACCCACTTACCTTACTACTACCACACGCCTCTCTACCAAACCTTACTATCCACTTACCTTACTACTACCACACGCCTCTCTATCAAACCTTACTATCCACTTACCTTACTACTACCACACGCCTCTATATCCAACCTTACTATCCACTTACCTTACTACTACCACACGCCTCTATATCCAACCTTACTATCCACTTACCTTACTACTACCACACGCCTCTCTATCAAACCTTACTATCCACTTACCTTACTACTACCACACGCCTCTCTATCCAACCTTACTATCCACTTACCTTACTACTACCACACGCCTCTCTATCAAACCTTACTATCCACTTACCTTACTACTACCACACGCCTCTCTATCCAACCTTACTATCCACTTACCTTACTACTACCACACGCCTCTCTATCAAACCTTACTATCCACTTACCTTACTACTACCACACGCCTCTCTATCAAACCTTACTATCCACTTACCTTACTACTACCACACGCCTCTCTATCAAACCTTACTATCCACTTACCTTACTACTACCACACGCCTCTCTATCAAACCTTACTATCCACTTACCTTACTACTACCACACGCCTCTCTATCCAACCTTACTATCCACTTACCTTACTACTACCACACGCCTCTCTATCAAACCTTACTATCCACTTACCTTACTACTACCACACGCCTCTCTATCCAACCTTACTATCCACTTACCTTACTACTACCACACGCCTCTCTATCAAACCTTACTATCCACTTACCTTACTACTACCACACGCCTCTCTATCCAACCTTACTATCCACTTACCTTACTACTACCACACGCCTCTCTATCAAACCTTACTATCCACTTACCTTACTACTACCACACGCCTCTCTATCCAACCTAACTATCCACTTACCTTACTACTACCACACGCCTCTCTATCCAACCTTACTATCCACTTACCTTACTACTACCACACGCCTCTCTATCCAACCTTACTATCCACTTACCTTACTACTACCACACGCCTCTCTATCCAACCTTACTATCCACTTACCTTACTACTACCACACGCCTCTCTATCAAACCTTACTATCCACTTACCTTACTACTACCACACGCCTCTCTGTCAAACCTTACTATCCACTTACCTTACTACTACCACACGCCTCTCTATCAAACCTTACTATCTACTTACCTTACTACTACCACACGCCTCTATATCCAACCTTACTATCCACTTACCTTACTACTACCACACGCCTCTCTACCAAACCTTACTATCTACTTACCTTACTACTACCACACGCCTCTCTATCAAACCTTACTATCCACTTACCTTACTACTACCACACGCCTCTCTGTCAAACCTTACTATCCACTTACCTTACTACTACCACACGCCTCTCTATCAAACCTTACTATCTACTTACCTTACTACTACCACACGCCTCTATATCCAACCTTACTATCCACTTACCTTACTACTACCACACGCCTCTCTATCCAACCTTACTATCCACTTACCTTACTACTACCACACGCCTCTCTATCAAACCTTACTATCCACTTACCTTACTACTACCACACGCCTCTCTACCAAACCTTACTACCCACTTACCTTACTACTACCACACGCCTCTCTATCAAACCTTACTATCTACTTACCTTACTACTACCACACGCCTCTATATCCAACCTTACTATCCACTTACCTTACTACTACCACACGCCTCTCTACCAAACCTTACTATCTACTTACCTTACTACTACCACACGCCTCTCTACCAAACCTTACTATCCACTTACCTTACTACTACCACACGCCTCTCTATCCAACCTTACTATCCACTTACCTTACTACTACCACACGCCTCTCTATCAAACCTTACTACCCACTTACCTTACTACTACCACACGCCTCTCTATCAAACCTTACTATCTACTTACCTTACTACTACCACACGCCTCTCTATCAAACCTTACTATCCACTTACCTTACTACTACCACACGCCTCTCTATCAAACCTTACTACCCACTTACCTTACTACTACCACACGCCTCTCTATCAAACCTTACTATCCACTTACCTTACTACTACCACACGCCTCTCTATCAAACCTTACTATCCACTTACCTTACTACTACCACACGCCTCTCTACCAAACCTTACTACCCACTTACCTTACTACTACCACACGCCTCTCTACCAAACCTTACTATCCACTTACCTTACTACTACCACACGCCTCTCTATCAAACCTTACTATCTACTTACCTTACTACTACCACACGCCTCTCTACCAAACCTTACTATCCACTTACCTTACTACTACCACACGCCTCTCTACCAAACCTTACTATCCACTTACCTTACTACTACCACACGCCTCTCTATCAAACCTTACTACCCACTTACCTTACTACTACCACACGCCTCTCTACCAAACCTTACTACCCACTTACCTTACTACTACCACACGCCTCTCTACCAAACCTTACTATCCACTTACCTTACTACTACCACACGCCTCTCTATCAAACCTTACTACCCACTTACCTTACTACTACCACACGCCTCTCTACCAAACCTTACTATCCACTTACCTTACTACTACCACACGCCTCTCTATCAAACCTTACTATCTACTTACCTTACTACTACCACACGCCTCTCTATCAAACCTTACTATCTACTTACCTTACTACTACCACACGCCTCTATATCCAACCTTACTATCCACTTACCTTACTACTACCACACGCCTCTCTACCAAACCTTACTATCCACTTACCTTACTACTACCACACGCCTCTATATCCAACCTTACTATCCACTTACCTTACTACTACCACACGCCTCTCTACCAAACCTTACTATCTACTTACCTTACTACTACCACACGCCTCTCTACCAAACCTTACTACCCACTTACCTTACTACTACCACACGCCTCTCTACCAAACCTTACTATCCACTTACCTTACTACTACCACATGCCTCTCTATCAAACCTTACTATCCACTTACCTTACTACTACCACACGCCTCTCTATCAAACCTTACTATCCACTTACCTTACTACTACCACACGCCTCTCTACCAAACCTTACTACCCACTTACCTTACTACTACCACACGCCTCTCTATCAAACCTTACTATCTACTTACCTTACTACTACCACACGCCTCTTTATCAAACCTTACTATCCACTTACCTTACTACTACCACACGCCTCTCTATCAAACCTTACTATCCACTTACCTTACTACTACCACACGCCTCTCTACCAAACCTTACTACCCACTTACCTTACTACTACCACACGCCTCTCTATCAAACGTTACTATCTACTTACCTTACTACTACCACACGCCTCTCTATCAAACCTTACTATCCACTTACCTTACTACTACCACACGCCTCTCTATCAAACCTTACTATCCACTTACCTTACTACTACCACACGCCTCTCTATCAAACCTTACTATCCACTTACCTTACTACTACCACACGCCTCTCTATCCAACCTTACTATCCACTTACCTTACTACTACCACACGCCTCTCTATCAAACCTTACTATCCACTTACCTTACTACTACCACACGCCTCTCTATCAAACCTTACTATCCACTTACCTTACTACTACCACACGCCTCTCTATCCAACCTTACTATCCACTTACCTTACTTACTACCACACGCCTCTCTATCAAACCTTACTATCTACTTACCTTACTACTACCACACGCCTCTCTATCAAACCTTACTATCCACTTACCTTACTACTACCACACGCCTCTCTATCCAACCTTACTATCCACTTACCTTACTACTACCACACGCCTCTCTATCAAACCTTACTATCCACTTACCTTACTACTACCACACGCCTCTCTATCAAACCTTACTATCTACTTACCTTACTACTACCACACGCCTCTCTATCAAACCTTACTATCCACTTACCTTACTACTACCACACGCCTCTCTATCCAACCTTACTATCCACTTACCTTACTACTACCACACGCCTCTCTATCAAACCTTACTATCTACTTACCTTACTACTACCACACGCCTCTATATCAAACCTTACTATCCACTTACCTTACTACTACCACACGCCTCTCTATCAAACCTTACTATCTACTTACCTTACTACTACCACACGCCTCTCTATCAAACCTTACTATCCACTTACCTTACTACTACCACACGCCTCTCTATCCAACCTTACTATCCACTTACCTTACTACTACCACACGCCTCTCTATCAAACCTTACTATCTACTTACCTTACTACTACCACACGCCTCTATATCAAACCTTACTATCCACTTACCTTACTACTACCACACGCCTCTCTATCAAACCTTACTATCTACTTACCTTACTACTACCACACGCCTCTATATCAAACCTTACTATCAACTTACCCTACTACTACCACACGCCTCTCTATCAAACCTTACTATCCACTTACCTTACTACTACCACACGCCTCTCTATCCAACCTTACTATCTACTTACCTTACTACTACCACACGCCTCTCTATCAAACCTTACTATCTACTTACCTTACTACTACCACACGCCTCTCTATCAAACCTTACTATCCACTTACCTTACTACTACCACACGCCTCTCTATCAAACCTTACTATCTACTTACCCTACTACTACCACACGCCTCTCTATCCAACCTTACTATCCACTTACCTTACTACTACCACACGCCTCTCTATCAAACCTTACTATCCACTTACCTTACTACCACCACACGCCTCTCTATCAAACCTTACTATCCACTTACCCTACTACTACCACACGCCTCTCTATCAAACCTTACTATCCACTTACCCTACTACTACCACACGCCTCTATATCCAACCTTACTATCCACTTACCTTACTTACTACCACACGCCTCTCTATCCAACCTTACTATCCACTTACCTTACTACTACCACACGCCTCTCTATCAAACCTTACTATCTACTTACCCTACTACTACCACACGCCTCTCTATCCAACCTTACTATCCACTTACCTTACTACTACCACACGCCTCTCTATCAAACCTTACTATCTACTTACCCTACTACTACCACACGCCTCTCTATCCAACCTTACTATCCACTTACCTTACTACTACCACACGCCTCTCTATCCAATGCTGCAGACCAACTGGACGCCATCAGACAAACAACTCTCGCCAAGATCCTGTGTGACAACACCGACATTCTCAAGATGCAGCCTAATGCATTTCAGGTGCAATGGCGCAGGTAGGGATAATACAGATTACATCCGTCGTTTCATATTTTCTTTCTTCAATTCTCATTTTTGAATACTTGTCGGCTTTGGAAATTGGTGCACGTCAGTTTGAATGATGTCTGACATAATGACCGAATGATCTGAAAGATTTTAAGAGTTCAGTCCTTGACCCACATTAAAGCATGAGCTTTAAAAACTTAAAGTGTTACTTTGGCCAAGAGATTTTATTCACAGTATGTCTCTGTTCACCCAGCAATCAACTGGGTACCTGGTAAAATTATGCTTCTTCAATGAACTTAGGTTAGACCAGGGCAATTCTCAGTCAGGGTGCTTTAAGAATTTTATTCTAATATGGTGGTTTCAATTAGATTATTTTAACAACTCTTTTAAATTATATAATGTTGATTTCTTTTACAATGAATTTCACGTACATGAATCGTACACGGAATTTCTGTGTTTGCGTATAGAGATGTGATCATATCAGATCAGATCAGATCAGATCAGATATAAACATTTTCCAAAGTCTCAAGTTTTGAGATATCGTGTGACCATGTATGGTCCATGTTAATATTTTGCTATATCTGCCCCATCCTCGATAATCCAGCGCTATTGTTCCGATAAATCTACACACAAGCGCTGGAAAACAGTAAGGGTATTTATCCCTAACCTAGTTACCTCCTCTTGGGTCCATGTTATCCAATCAGAAACGAAACGCAGACACTATCTACGTTAACAACTCGACCAATCAAAACGCATCACTACCGTTATTTATAGAACCAAACATAGTGGCGGCCGACTCACTCGATTACGATAAAGTTTGTAACAAATTCAGCGTAGAAAACCTGACAGAAACTCAAAAGAAAGTTTTAAGAAGTCTGTACGAGAAGAAGGGTGTATTCATGTCCATCAAAACGGGTGGAGGTAAATGATTAAAATCCCTGTGGTACCAGGCGCTCCATATCATCTGCGAAAGCCAAGATCCTGACACGAGAGTGCTTGTTATTTCACCCTTGATTTCAAGTGATCTCATTGGTTGTTAGAAAGCAAGCGTTTCGCTGAGTCATTGCGAAGGGAGGTAACTAGGTTAGAGATAAATACCCTTACTGTTTTCCAGCGCTTGTGTGTAGATTTATCGGAACAATAGCGCTGGATTATCGAGGATGTATCTGCCCGTGTTTTAGGAACCGTAGACAGAGATGTGAAGACCTGACCCAAATCTCTCTTGAAGCATGGTCCGACGACCCAGCTGTCCGGGATAACGCCGTTATACATTTCGACGATAACGCCGAAGATAACTCCATCAACAACAATGACAACAACATCAACAACGACAACAGCAACAACAACAACAGCAACGGTGACAATGGATCTGAGAGTGATGGTGCCGACACTGGAGCTATAAATGATAATGATGACACTGAATTCAATGACAACACGGACAACAACAACAATAATGAATTTAATAGCGATAACGATAACGGGGATAATAGTGTTAACAATGGTAATGATGACAGCAGCGATACTGGTAATGAAGTTAATACGAACAACGACAGCGGATTAATTGATAAGAATGAAAACGAATCTAACAATGACAACAATGGTTTTGGAGACAACAACCAAGATGATGGAAACAAAAATGGGGATGATTTAAATGATGGAAATAGTGATAAGGGCAACATCGGAAATGACAAAAACCAGGGTGATAGCAACGATGGAAATAGCAATTTGGATAACGAATTGAATGGAGATACTAACCAAAATAACGAAAATGACGACGGATCTGAAACAAGAGTGACTGGCCCAGAGGACACTGTTGATGACACGGGTAATGAGCATAATGATTTTGATAACAATAGCTTTGATAATGATGAACATTTCAGAAACGATAATAATGGTAATTTTGATAAAGGCAACGGCTTTCGAAATAATGATAATTTAAATCAAAATGATAATTTTGATAACAGTGGTATAAACAACAACAACAATGATAATCGGAACACCAATAGTCACAATAATCGTAACAACAACAGAAATAATCGTAACAACAGCCGAAATAATCCCAACAACATCAGAAATAATCGTAACAACAGCAGAATTAATCGTAACAACAGCAGAAATAATAGCAGAAATAATCGCAACAACAGCAGAAATAATAACGCACTTCCCCAAAGGAACAACAACAGACAGAGAAACAATAGACTTGCCCCATGGGCGCAATGGAGTATATGTTTACGTGGTAAAAACACTCGTATTCGAACATGTTTTAAAGGTAAGCCGTGCAGAGGACGTACCATCCAGACGAAAGGGTGTGGCCGAAACACGTGGACTTCTTGGTCAGAGTGGTCAGCCTGCGTAGAAGGTCAAGAACGACGCCAACGTAAATGCACTGGAAGGATGGCGTCATGTGAGGGCCCCGCAAGAGAATTTCGGCCATGTGCTAATTTGGATAGGACTGAGGTAACTTGGGGTCCGTGGGGTACTTGGGGTTCCTGCGCAAACGGGAAAAGGTTCAGAAGACGAAGTTGCCAGGCGCCATCTGGTGGACAGCGGATGTGTGTGGGTCCAAGTTCAGATTCAGAAATGTGTGGAACCAGAAGCGTCGACTGTTCCCAGGATATCTTCAGAATATTTAATCCTGATTTGTGTTCTTGAATCTTGCCTCGGAATGTTAAAAGTGCTGATTCGATGTTGAATCAATAACTGTGTTTCTGTTGTTGTCCTGTGGATTGTGTTGAATAGTATCGTTATAAATATTCGGTCACTATGAACATTGAAAATCCTATCGTGTGTTCAAAATGACAATTTCATATATGTTGTAATGGCGCAAGCCTAACCTGAGAAACTATTCCACAAGTCGTATGCCTGCATTAACATGTTAAAATGCCCCGTGTCAATGAGAATGTCCTTATTGGTTGTTTAATTACCCTCATGATCAAGTTCATGTCCAAAGTACTTTGAATAAAAAATTAAGGATTTCTGGCTTACATGTCGTGTACTGAGATGTAATCAGATCTTTTAAAGTGAGTGTTGTTGTTGATTTGAATACAATATAAAATGGATGACTTTGAGAAAACTTAAAATAAACCTGGACCGTGTTCAAGAGAGGTTTAAAAGTAATCACTCAATTAGCGATAACTTTTAAACCTCTCTTGAACGCGATTGCTCAATGTAGCGCTACGTAGCAAAGCGAGCGAACTTTGAGGTTTTGCACCGTGTCGTTCAGGGAGAATGAGCGCTACTTGAGCGCTACTTGAGCGCTACATTGAGCGCTACATTGAGCAATCAATGAGCGATTATAAGCGCTCGCCGTTAAGGAACGGAACCCAGCTGTGTTCATAGCCTCTTTACTTCATCCCGAACTGATATAGAAAGGTCAAGGGACTGATTCCTCCTCGCTATTTTACATCTAGCCGAAGGTAATAAGCAGAAACGCAAATTGAACATCCCCTGTATAACCAGTTTTGTGACATATATCTAAAATTGATTGGAATAAAATTTTAAACTTGTGAGTCAAGGGTAAAACAAAAAGTTTGTTCATTTCATTTTGTTTAAGGCACATGGGTGTGTATTGTCGAAACAAATAGCGACTAGAAAGAATATTAAGTCGACGCTCGCCGCTAATGGCTGCGATAATGCTGAAGCGGCGTTAAGCAAAACTCACTTATTAAAGAGCCATCACGGATGTTAGTATTTCAATTTTTTTGAAAACATACTTATAACGTCATTCGCCAGAGAAATCTTCAACATGGCATATGTTAAATAATTTTCATATCACGACAATGTATTGCAATTTGGTTTCAAAGAGAAGTACCACTTCGACTAGCGCGCGCTAAGGGTATCTGACGTATATAAACAGAATCCCTTTTTTTGCGTAATACGTACTACACAAACAGCAAGCGCTTCCGAAGCGTGAAGGCTCGTCTCTCGCGCAAGTCGCCATAACAACCCATATGCTGCACGTGCTTCACGTGCTTCAAGTTACCCTTGTCACACATTACTGAATGTGACGATTGCTTAACAAACAATGTTTAAAAATGTCCTGAGAATATCGTATTATTTCCTGTTTAATGTTCTTTTTATTGAGATAACACCAGCAAATTATGACAAATTTTTACTCTCATTAATTATAAAATTCAAGAAAAATACCTATTTGGGTAAAACAAGTATTCCACTATCTGTAGCAAATACATAATTAAATAAAATAGTAAATAAATCACCGCCAAAAAAATATATATTTCGATATCTTTAATTGCTCATATTTTTTTATTCTTTCGTGTCTTTGTTTACTGTGTGTGAGCTAGACCATAATGCTTTGCGCTTGAAAATAATAGACTGGATCTATATTTAGACTGGAAAACACCTTTACTAATTAATGCAATATATCGGCTTATTTTAAGTTGGAAAATTTAGGGAGAAATTAAGTGTATTTATTTCACGGAGATGGATTTTTGGAAAAAATTTGATATTTTCATCAACATCCGTGATGGCTCTTTAAGTCGACGATACTGCGTTTACATGACAACTATTTGCAACCAGGGGTAAAATCAAGGGGGCAAATCAATTTGCGTTTACATGGGTTTTAAGACGGTATGATGACACTTCAAATGTAGCATGTTCACCTCTACAAAGCAGGGGTAATCTTATAAATTATTTCTTAAGCATTAAAATTAGATTTTATGAAAAGGGTGGTCAGATTTTAGCTCGACAGGCCAGAGAAACCAACAGACGTAATTATGGCACAACATGGCATGACATCCGGTGTCCGTCCGTAAAACATTTGCATTATCAACTTCTTCACAATAACAATGTGCATTAGATTACTCTTTTGCCACAAAGAAAGGTATCAGTTTTAGACGGCATGCATCTTTGAAATCTACTCTTCACTAACAGTAACACACACAAACGTATGTGATAAGCAACTGACACAGGACAAAAAGTGGTGGAATCCGCTTGACGGATTCTTCTGGATTCGTGGGGATCCGCCATTTCGGCCTAGAACTTGAGATATCGCCCTTGAATAGCATATTATTTCAATAACGGGGTTGTTTTTTCAAAGAAATATAGTTCTGTTACCTATAAACCTACTGCAAACTATTGGAATCTATTTCCCATTATTTCCCAAGTTCTAAAATTTCAGATGTGCATTCAGTTCAATAACTTCAATCTGGTATAATATAAGGAGAAACCATGATACCGGGGATATGGTAAGGTTGTGGACCCTGACTATCAGGGTCCACAACCTTACCATATCCGAGGTAGAATGGTTTCTCCATATTATCAACCGTTTTTAAGTGTAAAACAGGCTTTTTAATTGTTATCGCATTATATTGAGGACCCCTAGTGTTATATTGAGGATCCCTGGCTGATACCAGTCTGTTAACAGCCGCGCTATATGAGTTGCTTTTGTACCGTGAAATTTCATCTTCCCCGTTGGCACAGTAGACTAAGGCGTTAGCTCAGTTACTATAGGTGATAGTGGATACGGGTTCGAGACGCACTTTCTGCAAAACATTTGCTGTGCAATTGCTGTCGTAAATTTAATAATTTTTTCAAAATTACTCTAAGTTAGTTTCTTCAGATCTTTACTTTCAAGCCGTCATCTTAGCAAATATATCAGGGTTTACAATCATTATAATTCCTTCTAACAGGGTTTACAACTGTCTGTGTAAACCCTCCTGGAGGGACTTACAATGTTGTAAGTCCCTCGTACCGGATGATACGGTTTAGAAAGGTCGTTTCAAGTATCACGTTATATGGTTAGTAGGTTGATAAAAGTTGATAGTTTACTACAAATATACAGGTTTCGACAAGGCACAGAACGCATATTCCATGACCAAGAGCTTACAAACTGTCATAGCTCAGCAGCGAAAGAATCAAACTCAAATTGCTTCAAACTGAGTTATTACTCGTATTAATATGTTCAATATTAAAAAAACCACCAAGCTATCTATCTGTGAGACACCGTTTCATAATATATTGTAGTGAATATGGAGGGTACCCACAAAGCGGTTTACTCGTACAAAAATATGTCTCCCCTTCCTCCAATTCACCTTATTATACCAAAATAATTCAATCTTAAAAGTAATGCACTGAGAACAAGCCCTACCTTTCGAAAAGACTAAATCCAAAATTATTGCCACGGGAAAAGAATAAAATAGAATGGACAAGCAGCTCAATATCCCATAAGGCACATTTATTGTGAAGGTGATATGGAGAGGCAGTATACCAAATTTAGAGTTATGTTCCAGAAACAAACCCTAGCCTTCAAAAAGACTTGTTTCAAAGGAAACAGAAACAAATAAAATTTGAAATACCTATAACACACATCTATATGACATGGGGAGGCAGTACGATTGGTCAAGTAGTTTTAGAGTTATGCTTGTGAACGATGGGACTGCCTACACTTACGCCAAACCTGACAGAACGTCGACCAAAACAATGTATTCTGGTCCGTCAAAAGGGGGCATAAATATAGCACTGTCTACAGCCGGGCACCATGAGTAAAAATAGTGCATGCTATGATTGTGAATTTGAGTCTTGTTTTTCAATATGTACACATGAAAATTATCTTAGATAAGAAAAATAATATCCAACCAGGTGCTCGGAATTACAAATTATCGGTTCCTTGTGAATAAATTGTATCAAACTCTCATATTGGAATATTGATTTGCCCCCTTGAAAATGCGAAAGAGCGTTTACATGACACGTTTGCCCCCTTGGGTATATTTACCCCCTGTGTGTACCGTTTACATGACGTAACCTGGAGGCAAATTTGCCCCTGGGGCAAACGGTAAGAGGCTGGATCGTCGACTTCATTATGCTTTCTAGTCGCTAATTTTTCGACAATTCAAGCCCCTGTCCGCCAAAGGAGGTATCAAAATTCTATAAATAATTAAATTCCGGTAAATGCATCAATTTAAAATATAATTTTACGAACATTGAAGTCATTAAATGCATTATAAGTTGAACACATGTTCAACGATGTTCTGGATAACAACTTCTTTATTGTGAACATACACTTCGTGTCGACGTATACGCTTGTAAAATCAGGTGGATTACATGTTTTGCCCTAAGATGTATACTGTATACGAATTAACATTGTATTATTATATGATTGTGAAAGACGTATAAATATGAAGAAGTTTGTTTCGACAATTTAAGTCGTCACGCACATCTACATTTAAAATGACCTTTGTTTCCCTGTTTCTATGTTTTCTATAGATCACCATGAACTGCTCAAACAAACATAATTTAGTTCTTTACTAATAGACTGTGAAAAAGATTAGATCCACGGCTTTTTCAGTAAGAAATCAATATTGTTTGAAGGAAAAAGACTACACAGCTGCATACCAAAAGTTCACCTACATGTGTATCTTAGTGCAAACATCATGTAAATTGACGTCCAACGTAACGTCACTTACATTACATCACATACAATAACAATGAATGAATCATCATATGTCCACGAGTAAAATAACAACAAATCAACAAATCCCGTCAGTGGTGCATGTTTTCTTTGAAATTTGGCAAAAGGAAATTGACAGAAGGTGTCACATTTTAATTAATTTTCAAATACAAGTTTTATATTGACAAAATTAGAACAATTTCATCACAAATACATTGAATGAGTATAAGGAAATATATATATATATGTATATAAGGAAAAATCAATCACTTACTGAATATTTCACAGGAGAAAATATACCTGTATTTTTGTATAAGACCGCTCCCTGGTCATTTCAAAACTGTTTACTCCAAGTATCAAATCAGCTTATGTAATGGAGCACTCAACTGTCGTCTTGTAATGCAAAATGAAAAATGAATGGTCTAGTTTTCGTGTTGATACGATGCATATGCTTCAAAGACAAACATGATATTTTCACTGAAATATACAAATAGGTGAACAAACTTTCGGTATGCAGCTGAATATGCACTGTGTGAGAAATATTTTAAAATGAACTTCCAGAGAATGTTCTTGTTTGTTCATTTATACTATCTCTTACATCACCCTGTTTCCACAGAAAATAGAAAGAACAAAAATGCTGAAACTGCTGAAAAGAACGTTCATTTATGCTATTGATCATAAATACAGCACTCATTTGAACTAGGATTCATTTTATTTTGATGAGCTTAAAGGCACTATTGAACGCCACCATTAGTATTGAATAGTGTATTTCTGTCAAACATCAGGAAAGCTCTCTTACAATAGTTTTACACATGTAAGTAATAAAATCACAGAAACAAATTAAGAAGTTCAAGTGAAACATTACATTTAATCGACACTGGCAGAAACTATCTTACTTAAAGCATCTCCTATACGCTCTTGAAGACAGAACACTGCCGACAAGCCAAATGACAAGCTATACTAGCAATGTTTGGAAACATAAACATTGGATAAATGTTTTCTTTTTTTATTGTACCCTTATTGTATATTCTGTAATTTTATGCTGATAAATCGACCAAATCCGAGAGGGAAACTCACAATAGAAGTGAAATTATGCAAATTAGAAGTAAAAAAAACTTCCGTCAAAGGCTAAGGTATTTGAAATGGATACGTCATCCTTGTTACTGACTCAGTCAAACCTCTACAGCTTTGAAATAAGATATGATATTGGGCAAACGTTTGAAGTTTTATTGAACAGCATGTACTTAAGAATAATACACAGATCTCAATAGATAGTTTATAAATCATTACGAAATATGATCAATGTTTGCTAATTTTTAATTTTGTAAACTCATATTTAAAAGTATTTTAAGGAAGATATATCAAACTATTGAATACATTTGGTTCTACGTACATGTATCTTCACCACTGTGCATATATCAACGACAAATGGAATAATAACATTAGCAAAATGTTGTGCTGATATTGTTGTTATATTCGTTATATGACAAATGTTTTATTTTTGAAGTTGTCCGCCTCGATTTTTTTTAATGATCAACAACAGGTTAATGATAACGATTGATAAATCTTGTAAATAAGCATTTACAGGAAGTTCATAGAGGCAGACATAGCATAATGAGTCGTGGACTGTCCAAAACAGTATGTAAACATGTACAATAGTGTCTTTTATAATAACCTAAATGTAGAAACGGTCTTGGATAACCACTTTGCAAAAGGGGTGAGGTGAGGTGAGTTAGGGTTTAACGCCGCTTTAAAGAGTATTTCACTTATATCACGGCTGCTAGTATTATGGCAGGGAGAAAGCCCGCAACGCCATGTGGCTATGCATTGCGGTGAAACCTGCGAGCATCGGCTGGAACTAGCGAACCATGGGTGGTACTGCACTGAAATTCAGTGTAGCATTGCACCCAAACCTTACTGCGTGTAGAACAGTTCTCTACTGCAGACAAAGTTGCCGTGCCCCTGGCGGGATTCGAACCACGGACCTCTTGATCCGAAGCCGAACGAGCTAACCACTGCACTATCCGTGCAAAAGGGACGGGGATTTCAAAATTTGCTTTGCAAACTGCATATTTATTTCTTGTAAAACTGAACGTGCTTATTGATTTAAGAAGACTTTTATTAAGGGTTTTATGGTATACGATTTGGGAAAATTGGTTATCATTCATGAAGGAAGTAAAATGTGCCGTACATTATAAATGTGAACGTTACAGTATTACAACACAAAAAGGCACTCCAATTTGCTGTCTTAAATTCAAAGCCTATTCTCATTTTAAAACATTTCTCAACCTGCTATTTTTGTGTCGTGGTTGATGTTCGGTTAATTAAATGCTGTGTTTGTGTTGGTCACACAGTTTAAAGTTTCTAACACTGGTTTGCAGTCACCCACGTACAGAAGCCTCTGCAAACAAAGGGCTAGTGTCTAATCTCCGAACCAACGGGAAGTACTTTACGCTTGCAGTAGGTACTTCCCCGTTTACATCGGTGAATTGTTCAGTAGTGCTAATGGGTTATCTTAATTGTAAAAGAGGTAGATAGTCACATTATATTAAATGCTTTATAATAATCATAGTAAATATTGAATTTGATATTTTCATTTCTAAAACGGGCTAATTGTAAAAAGGAGAGTCCCATCATATTCAGTGCATTATAATATTCGTAGTAAATATTGAATTTGATATTTTCATTTCATAATATTTATGTACCCTTTTATGAAAAGAAATATTAATTTTTAAAAATGATGGATTATTCAGCAGGCTTAACGTAGTTTATTAATCGTACAACGAAATGGAGAGTAATTTATAATTCAACGGTCTTTAATATTGATTGTAAATAATGAATATTAAACTTTCAATTGATAATCTTTGAAAAAAAGAGTAATTTAAATGCTGTGGAGGTAGAGGAAGTAGGGGTAAAGGAGTGTCCTTGTCTGACCCACATGGTAACCAGCTGATGTGCAATGTTTAACAGAGGTGGGCCCCGTTGACATAGAGAGTTGCATCCTCACACCACGGCTTGGTACCATTGCAAACCACGTCTCATTGGTGTGAGAAACGACGTCAGAATTGCAATTCAAAGTTTACTATTAAAAGCGTAGGATTTCACCTATGCATCCATTTACCACAGTAGGTTTGAGAGCACCAGTCAAACCCTTATAGAAGTTCCGGATAACGAATACTGTATTGGAGAATTGTATCCAGAGCACATTTTGGATACAATTCTTGACAAGTGAAACTTGTCTCCATTTCGAAAATAGTTACCTTAGGTGCTTCTGAAATGTTTCGAATGAAGGAACTTCTTTGTATCCTCGGACTGATGATTGGGTGTCTGACCATATTTGGAGATAGTCAGAATCAGAATAGCAGGAACAGGAACCTGAACAGGAACACGAACAGGAACTACAGAACCGTTACCCAGAATGGCCAGGTAATACATATTGTGGATACCCGAACTACCATCAACAGGAATAACAACAGGAATAACAACAGGAATAACAACAGGAATAACAACAGGAATAACAACAGCAATAACAGCAGGAATAACAACAGGAATAACAACAGAAATAACAGCAGGAATAACAACAGGAATAACAACAGGAATAACAACAGGAATAACAATAGGAATAATGGGCGTGTAACCACAAACCGGATTATTCTTGGAACAACAAATAATGGTCGGCAACGGATCACAATCCCGAGCACATCAAGCATCGTGCGGATCGTCATCAGAAATCCGGATATGACCAAAACTATTGCCGACCTGTCCCGAACCATCATGAACACACTCAGAGAAATAGACAGAATGTTCTTCAGAGCAGGTGAGATCATTTGATTATTTCTTTTCTTGGCATGACACGTAAAATATATTTCAATTTCAATTTCACAGGGACAAGTAATATTTACTGCAGTGTGGTTAAACTTACATGGTATCTCTCAACTGCTTTACTAAATCGTCATTTAATAGTTATATTGGGGGAAATCCCGTAGAGTGGTTTAATACTGGTCAGTATTATCAAAATGTTTGTTCAAGATTCTACTGCAAAACAAGAAAGAACATGAACGTTTTCAAAAATGAACATCTTTCCTCTTTTCTGTAATATCAGAATTGCTTTCAGCTTCATTTCTGTCTCCTGTGAAGATACATGTATTGTCAATTAAACAAGACTTATTAATAGAAGATTTGATTGTTACCATGAGTGATGATTGATCATGAGTTGCACAGTTCTAAAAACTATATTTTAGCACGTCTTTGGTGCCGAGCTTTTAGAAGGAGGCCAATTGAAATCTTTTTACATACATATTTGTTTTTAGCAACTTGATGAACAATCTCTTTGGGCGCGGATATCATTAACAGAAGTGAAGAAATATTTTCCCAATCTATTACAAGTTGTTAGGGTGTTTTCTTTCATATGATATTTGAAATGTTCCCAAAAAAATTTGAAGACACGTCTCTTTAAAAATATATTTCCCAAATTGTTTTCTACAGTGCTTTGGGCATATTACCTGAAAATAAGGCGTGATATAAACACTATATATTTTCCTTGGTAAACTGAGATGATAGTTGAATATGTTTCGCACATTTCTACATGTACTACAGCCGTCGATAGAAAAGATGAGCGCTCGTACGAACTTTCAGAACCTATTTTGACGATCGAGTTTAATTGACAACATGTAATTGCATCATTTTAAAGGGGCAGTAGCACGTTTTTTGCAAAATTTATTTTTTCAAATTTCCCATTTAGAATGATAGTTTATGTCATGTAAACTAACTTTAGAGGGTAACACATCTTATTACACAAACCAATTATCTGTAGTGGTAATAACTATGTTGCGTATAAAGCAAAACTTGCATGGCGGTCATTTTATTGTGAACACAATTAATTATTTTGTATTACAAAAACAATTCCCATGGCTTTACCGAAACATGTACACTCATTTTAAACTTTATTTTCCGAAGAGAGGAGGATGTTTTACTATTGGCGATATTATTTTTCAAATACATTTAATCAACTTATTTGAGCAAAAAAACGTGCTACTGCCCCTTTAAGATTTTTGCGCATTTCATTTCTAGGCGTAGACAGGAAGGACACACGGTCTACCCGAGCTATGAAGACAATGTTCACCAACACTAAAGTGAGATCAAAGGCAATGGGCGAGGAGGAGAGGGCAAAGACAGCCATGATTAAACAGATGTCAGATACGTGAGTTCATTCCTCATTTCTTCCTTAAGTCATCACTCAAGAGTTGATGTGATATATTGATGCAATGTGTGATTTAGAGGAGACACTTTATCATTCATTATACGTAGTGATATTATTCATATAACCTTCTTTATCTTCTTGCAATCACCCGTAGAACGTTGATGTGATGAATTGATGTTATGCAAGATATACTGTATGCATATACGTACACTTATGTTCTTCATAAACTAATCTTTGTCTCCTCTCAATCATCATAATGTAATAAATCGATGTGTGATTGGAGAGGATAAAATTCATGATATATTATGATTTACGTAGTATAGTGATTTTATTAAAAATAGAGTCGTTTTTTTTCTTTTGATCATAACTAACCGTTGTTGTGGCGAAATGATGTAACGTGTGATTTAGATTGGAATTATATGACTATACCCAGTGATGTTGTTAATATAACATTATTTGTCTTCATCTGTAGAACTTTGATGTGATAAATTGATGTGACGATATATTGGAAAGGCGGAGAAACTGTATGAATGTATCCAATCACTTTATCACATCTGTTAAGTGATGATTGAAAACAAATAACACTGTTATATGTATTACGTGTGTGAGTGGAAAGGGAAACGTAATGGATACACGTATAGTGATGTTAATCATATGAGAGTCTTTGCTTCCTTTCAAATAACACTTAAAATGTTAAAGTGGCAAGTTAATGAGATACATATACACATTTAAGACAATCAGAACCACCCACGTCACAATTCAATATAATTTTGCTTCAATAAACGGTGTATACACATGTAAAGGGTGTGTGTGCATCTTGTGTGTGAGTGTATGTTCGTCAATCTTTGTACAAGATGAAACAATTCCGAAGGATCTCCCGAACTTTTAGGAGTATCTTTCAGGGACATTGTATAACGTTAAGGAGGAGTAGTTTGTTCAACCTTTAAAACCGTTTTAGATAATTTTAGACAAAGATACGTGTGACTTCTAACGATATAGCACATAAAACACAACCAACAGCATCATTTGGTGAAATCCACAGTTATAACAGTTTTAAATCGATTCCATTAGGTGAGTTAGCGTTGTTATCCGTAAAACTGTACTAATAATTTTAAGACAAAGATGAGCACGTAAAATATGAAGCGCAAGTAAAATGATTCACATTAGGAACCAGAAAAGTATGGTGTGGGTCTTATCATTTTACATGCATAATTCCCTCAATTCGTATACAATCTTGACCTTTAATACAAACTGGATATTTTTTAACTATTCTTAGAATCATATCCATGGAAATTAGCTTAATGACATAGAAAATAATTGCAGTTTATTTCAACAGAAGCGTTCCTATCCACCATCGGTGACGGTATTGGAATGGAATTGATAGACTAATCTTAGCGATATAACATTATCAGGAACTAAGGATATTTAATATTCAGTTATATCACGATAAAATGTACTATTTGTAAAAAAGAAAAGAGAAAAGTTATTGCATTCAAATTTGATATAATATATGTCACAAAGAACGTTCGATTTCATAAGCTTAACAATTTGTCTTGGAAGACTACTTTCTGATACATTGCCGTAGCTTCTTATTGTCAAGACTATGAACGAACTCTTTCAAAAAAAGTTCAGATTTAAGTGAATTTGAACATGTTTCTACATGACACACAACCGATACAACGCACATGAAATTAAATAGCCAATATCATTGCTAATCCAGCAAATCAAGAGTCGACATCTCTGATCACCAGCAATGTTTACATTAACGAATAATGGAATCATATGTAATAATGTGTATAATCATATGTATAAATAAAGACAACAAATGCGGATAGAGCAATATTTAACGTCATTACCCACAATTTCAGAATTAGCCGAATCTCAAAACGGCCAAAATAATGTGGGATTTTTGATTCAGAAACTGCCAGCTGTAAAACACCTTCCAAAAAGAGTTAATACATTTACAAATATCATGACACAGCAATCCCAAAATGTTCTTCAAGAGAAACATCACTCCACTAGAAGATGAAGAGTCCCTAGACGACAAAATAATTATATGATAGATAAGATCCAGGAGTGACTATCAAGGGATGACACCTGTGACATCATTAATAATATACAGCATATACATATACGAGATTCAGTGTAGCATTGCACCCAAACCTTACTGCGTGTAGAACAGTTCTCTACTGCAGACAAAGTTGCCGTGCCCCTGGCGGGATTCGAACCCCGGACCCTTTGATCCGAAGCCGAACGCGTTAACCACTGCGCTAGTTTAGAATCTCAAGATTAAACTCGCACGTGACAATAAAACCATAAGATTTGTATCATCTTCGGAACAGGATGCAGGTGACCCCATTAGAGGTAGCGGAATCTCTGGACGACATCATGGATGGCATGGGAATCCAAATCCAGGGTTTGACGACCAAGGACGACAACTGCGACCAGTTCGTCAACATCAGGTGTGACCCATCCTCCAAGTACAGGACAGCGGACGGCAGCTGCAACAACCTGAAAAAGCCAATCTGGGGCAGAGCATTTATACCCATGAGGAGGTTTCTGCAGCCTGAGTATGACGACAGTAGGTTCAGTATGATGTTGTCCACAGCGGTGTGAAATGATTTTTTTCTTATTACAATATTTGGCCATTCTCTTCCCATAGAGGTTACTCCCTTCAGATTTCCGTTCCGTAATACATGCTGAATAAACAAACACAGAGATTTCAAGTGTATATAAAAACACACCACAATTTTCAGAGGTGTCCTCCCCGCGGACTCTGGGTAAGAGCGGTGACCCCCTCCCCAGTGCTAGAGAGGTCAGTCTGAGGGTCCACGAGGCGGGTGGCCCAAGGGACTTCATGGTGAAGACCACACACATGCTGATGCAGTGGGGTCAGTTTCTTGACCACGACTTGACCAGCACACCTATAGCTTCAGGTGGGTAGGTCGACGTCACGAAATCAGTAACCAATGAAAATGCTAGATAGAATTCACTGAGTTTTTCAATTTCAAAACTTTCGCATACTTTCTTGAAGCATATGTCGACCATGTGTAATGAATTACCGAAGAGGGCTATTACATGAATGTACATTGGCTCGCAAGTCCAAGCTGCGTAGCAGTTTGTTTGGCTCACGCCGACCAAGGGCGGGTAACTTGAGTACAGATTTCCCTGATGGAGTGTCCCAGGGTTGCCATAGTGGAGAGTAACGGAGCATATATAGAACCCTTGTAACCGATGATGACTACAATGTTACTGCTGTCTCACTACAATGTTACTACTGTCTCACTACAATGTTACTACTGTCTCACTACAATGTTACTACTGTCTCACTGCAATGTTACTGCTGTCTCACTACAATGTTACTGATGTCTTACTACAATGTTACAACTGTCTCACTACAATGTTTCTCCTGTCTCACTAACGTTGTTACTACTTTGCCTTACAACTATGGTACTAATGACTTTTCTACTTTACTACATATTTACTTCACATAAGCAACAAAGAAGGTGTTTTACTTCATAATTACTAATTGCCTCATTATGTCACTCAGCATGTACTTACAAACGATGATGCTACAATGTTGCTATAGGAAGTGAACACTCGCAGGTTGGATGCTGTTCTGATGAACTGAGTCAACAAAGTTTGAACAACATCAATATGAACCCGGAAGAAAGGTGAGACACATCCTCTACTAAGATACATGTATGTAGCATACATATATACAACCCCACATTCAAATAATTACAACATGTGTTTCAGTCTTTCTTATCTCAAGATTGTAAAGAATCATGCCTTTCAATATCCTAATGACTGCATATTTATATCAATGTTTTATATAACTGAAATTATCGCGGTTCCATTTTGAAAATTAGAAATTGTATATTTTAAAAATATTTAGTTGCCTTTTTGATAACCATGCAAAGTGTTTTAGGTCAATTTCATTCTAATAATACACAAATAACGTTGTCAAAGATTTGTTTTGGCTCAATAACTGTGTGTGATGGCATTGCATTAATACATCTAAATAAGTTCAATGAGTAAATGTAAAGCACAATGCAACGATTCTTTTGCAGAGACATATGTTTCCCAATAAAAATCAACGCAAGCGATCCTCAGTTCGGGCACACCTCCTGCATGAGTTTCGTCCGATCTATCCAGATCTCAAACGTCAACTGCCAAGTGTGTAAGTGTACACCTCGTAGAGCAACATTCTTGAATGGCGTCCGTTAAGTGATTATTAAGTGATTATGGTGGACAAGATATACAAATGTTAAAACATCAAAAGTGACACCTCTCCCCATTAAATCATTTTAAGTAAATGTATACTTGACTTACACCATAAGGTCAGTAACTCAAGTAAACTCTCTCGAACTCATGAACCCGAAACATATCATTGCATTTTCAAAAATAATATTACAATTACAGATGTGTTGTTTGTTTTTCATGCAAACACTTTCTTCTAAAACTATTTGTATTATGGATAATAATTTGAGGATTAATATAGCTATACATTAACACATGATGTAAGTGAACCTAACGTAATGTATGGAGACCAATTTCCTGCTTAGCATGTGACCTTAAAGAGACACTCCGTCGAGGATAAAAATGAGTTTCACTTTTATCTACCTATGCTGATTAACGTGCCTGCTAACGAGTTACGCTTCGCTTCACTGTTTTAGTGTTTATTACTAACTACTTCAATTGTCTGAAATTATGGATCTGTGACTCGTTACCAGACACGTTAAACAGCAAAAGTAGATAAGTCTGATCTACTATTTATCCTCAACGCGGTGTCCCTTTAAATGTCCTAAATCTCATATACAGGACATTGATTGGCCCTTAATACCATTCTCTACCCACAGAGGATACTCCCTTCAGATGTTCAATCCTAACATTGGAAGGGAGTAACTGCTGTGTGAAGAGATTGTTAAGTACTAGATTAAGAGATTACGAGACGATGTGTTTTGTGCGTTAAACCGTTAAACTGTTAAAGGTGCTCTTTATAGCACGTTCTGCTCACTGAAATAAAGTCCTCTCACAAAAAGGCTAAAAATGTGATTAATGACAGAATAAATCTCCCGAATCAATAGGAAGAGTCCTAAAACGAATGTACATGGTTCGTTTAAGCTATGCGAGTTCATTTCCCATCGAGCGGCCATTTTAATATGTTCGCATTAAAATGGCCACGCGAAGGTAGTTCAAGTGATCTGACTGATGTAGCGATACCTAAACACACAGAGTAGAGTTTTACATATGGTAAAATAATGGAATGGTCAACCATCTTGCTGTCTGAACTCAAAATCGCATATGACCTCTCACACTGACGAGTTCATACGTCGCACTATTTTCTACCAATACTGATAACCGTTTTCTATGTATACGACTTATCCGGTCGTGTAATGAGATGTTTTACCCTCTAATGTAACAATATATTGTATAAACCTCAATAATAAATGACAAATTTGAGAAAATATAAAATGCAAAAAAGTGCTACAGCGCCTTTAAGGCATTACTATCCATGACTCTTCAGTCCTTTGTCTAGGCTGCTGATGAGGATATGGTACATCAATCGTTTCTAAATGTCTTGTTTCAGCCCCTGCTGAGCAGATGAACCAGATCACGGGCTATATAGACGGCTCGGGGGTGTATGGATCCTCGGAGGAAGAGACCGAGGCCCTGAGGGAGTTTACTGGCGGTAAGTAGTCAGTATATAGTAATATAGAATATATCATGGGGGTAATTGGTCAGTATATAGCATATATGATTGGGGATAATTGGTCAGTATATAGTAATATCATGGGGGTAATTAGGCTAGTATATAGTAATATCATGGGGGTTATTAGTCAGTATATAGTAATATCATGGGGGTAATTAGTCAGTATATAGTAATATCATGGGGGTAATTGGTCAGTATATAGTAATATCATGGGGGTAAGTAGTTAGTATATAGTAATATCATGGGGGTAATTGGTCAGTATATAGTATATATCATGGGGATAATTGGTCAGTATATAGTAATATCATGGGGATAATTGGTCAGTATATAGTATATTTTATGGGGGTAATTGGTCAGTATATAGTAATATCATGGGGGTAATTGGTCAGTATATAGTAAATATCATGGGGATAATTGGTCAGTATATAGTAATATCATGGGGGTAATTTGGTCAGTATATAGTATATTTTATGGGGGTAATTGGTCAGTATATAGTATATATCATGGGGGTAATTGGTCAGTATATAGTATATATCATGGGGGTGATTGGTCAGTATATAGTATATATCATGTCAGGTAATATGTGATTGCAATGGAAGTGCAGTTCATATTCTTCAATGATGTTGTATTGTGCTCTACAAGCAGTACGGACAAGTTTAATGCTACATTGAAATGTATTGCAGTTCAACCCATGGTTCCAGTTCGAGGCCACGTTCACAGGTTTTTCTGCAATGTATAACCCCGATCGTGTTACGAGCTTTCCTCCTGCATTATTTCTTCTCAGACTGACATATACACCTATATAACTCACTGTACCTTTCTTAGTGATAGACGGTGCAGTCCAAAATGATGTTTCTTTAGCTGAAACCTACGCTGGCAATATATAGTCACACCTTTACTTCATGTCTCTGCATGTAGGTCTGCTGAAGAGTTCTAAGAACAACCTGCTGCCTCCTGACAACCAGCCTAGCTGTCTACTCACCAGGAGTTCAGACTTCTGTTTTAAAGCAGGTGCGTTGTCCTTGATTTTCATTTATACTTCAATTAAGAAATAGATTTCACAATGTATTTGTTCAAGTTGCAAGTTAAACTGGTATAAATGCCGGAGCTTGTCCACGGCATTTATACAACAGTTTAACTTGAACTTTCAAACCGTTTATAAGCCAGTAAAAAAACATTGTTACATATATTTCTTATAAATTCAAACTTTGCAGGTTAGATGAAATGACATATGGTCACATTCGTATTCGTTGAAAAGGGGTTTCAATTTGACAATTGCTCGATTTTAAATTTCTGAAATCGACCCATAAATTACTTATATACGGCTTTTTAAAAAAGTGCCTAATTAAGCCCCGGCGACCAGAATGAAAGTGGGCGGGGGTGGTCGCTGAAGCGTATCGTGTTGTGACGTACGTAGAGGAGCCTCATCATGGCCGCTAATCATAATTTAACGCCTTCCCCCACTTTTAAACTGCTAATATAAGACAGAAAATATCATCAAAACAACCCCAATTTTCGATAAACGGATTACTTAACTATTCAACTAGAGATTTCATATGGTTACAGCAACTGGTGCTTAATTAGAGTGCATTCTGCGCTTTTGTATAGTATGTTTGTAGCAATTAATCGCGGAACTAGAAGGAACTAGAAGGGAAGGTATGACAGTTCAAGAGACACTGAAACAAGGGAAGAAGATTATCGCGGGAATCGGGCGAAGAGAGATTAAGTAGCATCAATTGATCAAATTATGTTGTATAATCGGCATGTTAATTTTGTTTTGTATGTATTAATAAATAAAGTAATATGGTAGGTATAACTTCATATACACTTAACGATTGACTGTTCAAACAAGCGAGACAACATTGCAGATTTATAAATAAAATTGTGTATTTAATATAAAAGATTACTGTATTTTAAGTTTGTCAATTAATACATTCTATATATGATAAATGCAATGCAAACCATTTTCACTTCACTTTCATGAATAAATAAATGAACTGGATTGGTCAACAAGCTCAATGAAATTTACATGAAGATTGCTCTATTGTACACGCTAAACATATACATTATGATTACACAGATTGATATAGACAACGAACATTATCGAATAAAAGAATTATATTACCAGAAGCATTTTAATGAACATCTCGTTAATGAAAACGAAATGGTTTAATTAATAGTCTGATAGCTTTTATGTGTCACTTCTGCACATAAACACACAATTCTCAGTTTAGCGGACCATATAGATGTTTCTTCCAGATAAAAGTGGAGTAGAGTTGTTACAGCAAATTAGTTTACACAATTTAGAAGCTGAGTATGTGAGAAGGAAAGAGTGTAATTATGTTTATACAGATAACAAGTTTACTGGACAGATTCAATTATATAACAAATGGCAAGTCGGTGACCAGCATGTCATACATGTTTATTGTCAAACGCCCTGTCTTGGTGACACAAAGGAAATACGAAATAAACATTAACGCGACATTCAGTCTAGATGTTGTCAGCCAATGAAATTATGTTTAGTGTAAAATTGTCATAACTATTTGGTTTTCTATCTTGCCATTTGCAAAAAGACTTTTGCTGAAAGAGAGTTATTATTTGACCATCTTCTGTTTCCAAGTACTGTCATTGATGGAATTATAGGTTTACATTTTGTGTCTAATGTGCATTTGAATATTCATATTGTCCTTTTGGATACGTTTATAGGGTAAGTTTCTTACATTAATTGACACTCTTGATGAATTGTCAATTTAATACGATGTTTATTTGATTATATTTAATTAACCACGCATTTTATTGAAAACATTATTTTATTATCTATTAGATTCTGAATGTTTTAATGTGTAATAAGTAATAACTAAATCGTAAAATGTAACATTGGGATGCGATGTTTTCGTAGGTGGATTCGTAGGTGGATTCGTAGACGTATTATTATCGTTGCTAATGAAATTCTTTGATGTTTTAAAATATGTGGTGAGTTACTTTGATTGTTGTAATGTACAGTTAGTTAATTAGGTTGTCGGACGTTTAAAAACAAGATTTTGTGAAATGCTTTTATTGTCGATGGCTTACAATAGGGCCTACTTCGCCGGCGTGCTTATCTCACGTTTGTTGTTTTATTTTAAACACAAACATTCTCTAACAAAAAATAACAACAACAACGACTATCTGATTTCGTTGTCTCAACTATACCTCGTTCATATTATAATATCTTGGTTTCATTTTGTCATCTTATATATCATTAGCATTGATTTATCCTATGTCTACGAACGCCTATGAATACACCGTCTCTCACTAGTTATATCAATTATATTTGATATATATAAAATATATTTTGGTACATTTGTAAAGTGAAACTTGATAACTAACATTACTCGAACAGTTTACAGCAGAACAGCGATGTGGCATTATTGCAAAGCATAGATATAACAGATTAACTGACCGATTCCCCAGTGTTTGCCATTGTAAATAGTAAGCGAATGTTTACACCCCGTCCCTTCACGTGCGTCACTTCCGGTATCTTCCAACTCTCTAAGCCCCGCCCCATTTTTGGTTTGTTGGTCACGGGTGAAAAGCAGACGATGTTTTTCGGTGTTTTTAAGTCGCTCTAGTTTAATATAGGAACAACATATGGATTTTTTTTGGAACTCGTTTTTCACAAAATAGTCTAATGAACCAATTGCAGTTAAGAATTCAATAGAAAATAATTTATTTCGGCCTTCCTTTAAGCGATTTGTAATCAGTGAATATATTTTTAAAAATAAAAACTCCTCTGCAAAATATGTACAGTGCATGTAAAACAAATGTTTAGTATAGTCTTAGATCAGGTGCAAAGCTCCGCTTACAAAAATACCACATCACGTATGTGTCACCAAGCGCAAAACGTATAGTTCACAGGAAATATGATCAAATATTTAAGTGTTGGTTCTAACATGCTGTATTAATCTAACCAGTTTCAATCAAACTACAAATAGAACTCACGTTGTAAGGTTTTTAAAAAAGTTTCATCAAGAAAAGAGCATGTGATAGCAGTGTCATAACTGTGCAATGATACAGTGATAAAGTAGTCTAAAGTAGTTATTTTGTATAAACGTCAGAGTATGAGGAATATCCTTTTCAGCTGTCAATCTCGTGGGTATGAGAATGTATATCGGTCACATGACCTTGTTTAATCCAATCAGCAGAGAGCATATTGCTTAAATTTCAAACTCTGAATTTATTATGGCGTAAATTATAAGTATTGCACACATATATATAACTGATTATTTCCGGTTTAAGCTATAAAACACCCGAAACAGTATTAGATGACAAATAAGTATTAGTTGATTCATTTCGTTGTCATCCACATCAAACAGATCGGCGTCTTAATTGTGAAAAGAAATCGTAATAACTACTCGGGGTCATATGTCTCTATCAACTACTTTTCCTTTGGTAATGATTAGATGATTAGGTATCTAAGGGGAGGTAATTGAAGCCTAGACAAACACTCGGGCCTCTTGGGTAGTGTAGATCGTTGTATAACAACGTTAACCCTTAACAACTGAGGATACACTCTACCACAGCGTGTGTCCCGTCGATCAGATTCTCACGGGAAAGAAATTGAAAACTCAGAAAAGGCACTGTGGTATATGCTGCAAAAGTTGGTACTCACGAGTGTTATTGTATAATTGTGTCGACTCGCTCTACGTAACTGTTTCACACAGTTATACACAATGACAACTTTTTACAGATACCGTTAGTATATGACCTTATGTACCATGAAACAAAACATGTACCATTTGAAAGGTTAGAGTTTGTGTTGATAAAATTGTTTATAAGTGTACATTTTAAACTTGACACCTCTTCACATATCTGTGACCGTGTAAAATGTTTACAAAGTTTGGCATTATGTATTATGGAACATTTGAGTGATGTGATTGGCCACAATAATTTAGTCGATGGCTCTCGAGAATCTCACTAAAGACAACTCGACCGTGTCCGTTACAGGTGACGACAGAGTGAACGAACAGATGGGGCTAGCCTCAGTACACACAATCTGGATGAGGGAACACAACAGGATGGCCCGGGAGCTGGGGGAGCTGAACCCGCAGTGGGACGATGAGACCATCTTCCAGGAGACCAGGAAGATCGTGGGAGCTAAGATCCAGCACATCACCTACAACGAGTTTCTGGACATTGTTTTCAGTCAGAACCAGAGACGCCAGTACGACGTGAGACCCACGGGCAGAACCCACGCCCCAGATACCTACAGCGAGAACGTAGATGCCAGCATCAGGAACGCCTTCGCGACAGCAGCTTACAGGTGGGTGAAACTATATACTTTAGTCAAGTCTTTCAAGCGTATTTAGAAGTGACATACATAAGAACAGGAGATTTTCTTGATAACAACTTCTTTCATGTGAAAATACACTAGGTCTCGGTGTACATACGCACTCCTTCATTAGGTAGAAAATTTTCCTGTTCTTATGTATACTTTATTGTCTGACAATCTATACCAGTGTCATTCGTTCCACCGATCTTTACCCAAAGTTCAATCGTCCAGGCATCTCACGACATTGATTAAGATTAAGTCCAAGATCGGTTAGTGAAACGGCTCTCGTCTCAGTCTCAATAAATAGGCCGTTTTCCGAGGAATAAACGTTGCATAAAAGAACGTCTACCGGAGACGAATGCACATCGGTCGAAGGTTTCCTTGTAGCGAGGAATTATAGAACTAGATAGTATCCCGACATGCAATATTTTGCTGATTTTATTCCTCGGAACAGGGTCGATTTAAATCAGACTTGCTCTGACCTTCTTCCGCAAAACACTACGCTGCTACTACTAAGTCACTAATGTTACTGCAGTCTAATTTAAAAGAATGGGACTGTTTTGTTAGCGTAAGTATGGGTTATCGGAGCCCCTGCAATGCTACCGACAATTATGAAGAAGCCGACAATTATGGTCACTATGTACTCGGTATAAGACCTATTAAACGCTATAGAAGCAAATCTACCTTTTCTATCTACTTTATTGATATTTCCAAAATTACGTTTGACTCAATGGCTGCAGCAAGAAAAGGTCCATTGTTCGGTTTTCGATCAAGACCACGACTTTGAATGATTGTAGTTTCGTTAAACTGAACTAGTTGACCGTAAACTGGTTATTTTCGGTTAAGGTTGATAATTCTCAATTAAATAACACAAATTATACCATTGGACATATATGTTACCTGACCAACATGAGTATATATGTCCCTTTAATAACGTGGACTCACCTCGATCCAAAATACCGAGCAAGATGTGTTCATTGGTAGGTTGACGTGCATGGTCGACAAAAACCCTTGCCACAGTATCATTAGATCATATGTTGATAGAAACATAGCGGACATAAGGTTATTTTAACTACTTTGCCTGTCGTAGGCTGTATGAGCTTTGGTTATTTGGATTTGGTGATTTCATTATAAATTTGCACGGCTTGATTAGAGGCCCATTTGACATTGTAAGGAATCTCCTTTGGCACTGATTGAATATGTTGAGTTGGTAATATCTTGATAAATTCCTTTTAGAAGTATATTTACGGTTTCATCACTTGGTCTCAAATCATGTCATCGAAGGCTGCCATTGACCTATATACCTGATAACATACCATTATGCATCTACAGTTGTTCGTAGGTTAGCACAGAAGTCCCGATTTTCAGATGAAATATTAGCACATAAAGTGAATTCCGGGTTATCTTCGGACTTCCGGTCGAGGTTAAAGTTTGTGTCGTCAAAATATAATGTTCTAGATGTTGTTTCATTCAACAAAATTGACTTGTTGCTCAAATGAGAAAATTGAAAACACAAATGTTATCATCTGTTCCAGATTTGGCCATTCGCTGGTACGCACCATGTTCTCGGAGATAGACCGAGGCTACCAGAAGACGGGGAACCTTATGCTCGTCTCCAGCTTCGGCAACGTCTCAAAAATCTTCGAAGATGACGGAGAGGGAGTCAACAGGTACCTCCGAGGACTTGTGACGGACAAGGCCAGTTCTTCCGACAGGTTCATGACCCCGCAGATTACCCAGCACCTGTTCTCAGACGGAGCAGGTCACAGCCTTGACCTCGCTGCCCTCAACATCCAGAGAGGGCGTGACCACGGACTTCCGGGATACAACGCATGGCGGAAGTGGTGCAATCTTCGGGTTGCAAGAACCTTTGATGATCTGGTCGACCACAACAGGGACACAATCGAGATATTCAAGCAACTCTACAAGTAAGATTACGTATGGTTCAATTATATTACCATGACTACTATTGAGATAGGTGTTATGAAGACCATCAGTAGGGTTACGTCACTGCCCTCACCAGCCTGGAAATGTCACTCGAGCTAAGTGCATGGAGCTATCACCTATCCATCTTTAGAAGACCATTAGCGGAAACTAATGAAATTACTCAGTGAAACTGCAATCTGTCTTGATTGAGAAGATAAAATCAGTATCCTAAAACCTTTTGTCGGCAATGATCAGTTTGTTATTGTCTGGTACTCTAACTATACTTATTTATATTAAATTTAATTAATCTTTGTACCATTTTGTACGATGGGTCTCACGGCCTCTATACGAAATAAACCCTTCTTCTTCTTCTTCTAACTATACTTATATTAATAAGATGTATATTTTAATGATATTGGCTTAGTTACAGGTTCGAGGTTCATTAGTGACACTTTTGGTTCATCAATGAACGTTTTAGATCACCAAGCCTGAAAGACCAGATGGTCTTATGGCATGAACCATCGTCCATGAACTTTTCACATTTCACATTGTCTTCCTGAAACGGACTTATCTGTTATTAGATAAACGTTTGGATAACGCATTGGCGAAACTTGTCCCCTATTGACCCAGATTTTCATATATATGCCCAGTTGTCATGTATTATATCATGTAATCGCTCAAATCAGGTTGTAAATATCGTACGTAAGTACGTAACACTTTTGTGTCAATAAATAGTATACTGTATGTGAGTATACTAACGGATTTTTTAGTTTGTTCAAATGCAGTATATAAATTGACACAATCAGAACTGTTCAGTTTGTGATTAACAGTAACAGATAATGTTTCTCCATCTTCAGAAAGTATCATTGAGGATTGAAGTTGAAAAGCAAGTTTAAAGATTGTTATGATGCATAAAGGTTGGCATTAGTGACATTTCCTGACCGTTGTTTCTTCTGATAGACATCCTGACGATATTGACCTGTTCGCTGGTGGCGTGTCCGAGAAGACTCTGAAAGGAGCTGCAGTCGGCAAAACTTTCCTCTGTATCCTTGGTCACCAGTTCAAGGCGCTCAAAGATGGCGACCGATTCTACTATGAAAGGAAGGATCCGCTCACTGGATTTACACGAGGTAAGAATTACTGTTAATGGTACCACGGCTTCAGACTTTTCTTGATTTAAAGTTCAACGGCTGTTGGATTAACGCTTTGCGCAACCATATGTTAAAGTGATTGTTTGTAAGTTTTACACTCAATTGTTTTTAATTTGAAATGTTGCAAATATTATGTGTTACTGTACTGAAGTAGTGTAAATATAGGAAATGTGTTTTAATCATTATTTAAGCGATGAATGGCCAGTTTCATTCTTGAGAAACACCATATACACCTCATGCTATTATTTTACATCAGTCACTCAGCAACATTAGCGGTACCTGTTTTTTTCTTCAGAACAAATGCTTGCAATCAAAGATACGAGGTTATCAAAAGTGATATGCGACAACACGGACATCGAAGAGATTCAACCGAGGGTTTTCAACGTTCTCACCCAGAGGTTGGTCCATTAATGATACTTTTGCGTAATTTCAAATTTCAGTGAACCTATCTCTGACATTGAACCATCCTTGTATGCCAAGCAAAGTTACCAAGTACCTGGTATAACTAAGTAAGGTATCATCATGTAGTGATTACGCTTTATCTTAAGCCTAGAATTGTCAAGTAATATTAAATCTATGACACATTTGAGACTGAAGTCTTTAATTGCAGTATGAAATTTCAATATATAATACGATAACACTACACACCGGGAACATCAGAGGCAATCTAGCCTGTTACATTGTTCTATACGGCTTTTAAATTTTGTTCACAGTTCGGATGAAATATTAACAATTATTGTTGAAGAAACATGAGTCGTAATATGCGATGATAATACATAACTGAATCATATTTACCTGTCGTATCTTCAGGAACGTCCGCACAAGTTGCTCCTCTCTGACCCAGGCACCATTGACGGCTTGGTCTGTACGTCCGATAACAGAACCCCCCGGCCCTCCCCAAACTAGACCGCCTCCAATTACCCCCGGTCCTCGGGTCTTCGGGACTGCTAATTGGAGTCTGTGGAGCGAATACGGCAACTGCGTCAACGGAAAGCGATGGAGGCGTCGGGTGTGTAGTACTTCCGGTAATGCCCGAGCCACGTGTATCGGACCAAGCTCGGAGTCGGAAGTCTGTAGAACCGGCGTGGACTGTTCCAAGAGCGTCTATAGCATTTTCAACCAGTTCATGTGTGACAACAGCAGGAAGTGAATGGTTCCCACGTGATGGGATGAATACAGGGTAACAACGGGAATTATACCATTAGTTGGTGAATAAAAGATTGTTCGATGAACATTAATGTTTTGTGGTGCATTTGAGAAAAGATAATAACCATGGCATGTTGAAGTCTTCAATTCTCTTCCCACAGAGGTTACTCCCTTCAGATTCCCGATTGTTGCCATTAAAATTCTGAAGGGTGTAAGCTCTGTAGGAAGAGGATGGCAGTCTCCCGGAATACGTCTGATTTGTGGACTCTGCGGTTCGGGGCAAATCAATCACACTCCCCGATTTTACTTTATGATTATGAATTAAATACATCCATATGACGTCTAGAAGTTATGTTATGTATTCAATTTATTTTTTCAAATCGAAATGAATAGGTATATACGTGCATTTGGTGATAGTTGATACGAAGTTTTCTTCTTCTTCTTCAGCTCTTTACTCCACAGTGGAGCATAAGGTCTCAACAAGATTTCTCCATCCAGCTCGGTCCTTAGCTTTTGTCTCTGCCTCACCCCAGGTGATTCCGATCTTGCCACATTCTGCCTCTATTGTCCTTCTCCATGTTGTTTTCGGTCTTCCTCGTGGTCTTTTCCCTTGTGGCGTCCAACGTAGCGCAGTCCGGGTGATGTTGTTTACGGGCTTGCGTAGGACGTGGCCTAGCCATCGCCAGCGTCTCTGTGTGATCTGTTGGATGATGCAGGTTGAGTTGGTTTGTTTCAGCAGGTCTTTGTTGGAGATCTTTTGTGGCCAGAATATGTGGCATATTCTTCTTAGGCAGCCATGATGGAAGCTTGACAGTGTCTTCATGTCAGCTTGTGTTACACGCCAGCATTCGCTCCCGTACATCAGAATGGATTTGACGTTGCTGTTATAGAGTCGAAGTTTTGTTTTGCGGCTATATTGTTTTGACTTCCATATTGGTCTCAATCGCTCGAAAGCTCCTCTAGCTTTGGCCAATCTGTTTCTAATGTCCTTCTTGGTGGAGTCCTCCGTGCTCAGCACAGTGCCTAGATAGGTAAAGCGCTCTACCTGCTTGATGTCAATGTTATCCACAGACAGCTTGGTGTTTGATGTTGTGTTTATCCTCATTTCCTGTGTCTTATTGGAATTGATCTGTAATCCTGCCTGATTAGCGTAGTGGCTGAGACGACTGGTTTTCTCTTGCATGTGGTCTAGTCTTGCTGCAAGCAGCGCTATGTCATCTGCAAAGTCTAGGTCTTCCAATGATGAGGACATGGACCATGTGATTCCTCTTTTCTTGTCGCAGGTTACTTTCCTCATCATCCAGTCGACAACGATCAGGAACAGGATGGGCGAGATGATGCAACCCTGTCTTACACCAGACTTGACTGTGAACCAATCTGTGGTTTTGTTGTTGAGAAGCACTGCACATTCAAACTCGGCATAGAAGCATTTGATTATGGTCACAATCTTCTTGGGTATTCCGTATGATGCTAGTATTTCCCATAACGAATCTCTGTGCACGCTGTCGAAGGCCTTCTTGAAGTCGATGAAATTGACGTATAAAGGTGCTTTCCATTCTATGCATTGCTCCAAGATGTTTTTGAGGGTGAAGATTTGATCAATGCATCCTTTTCCCTTCCTGAACCCAGCTTGTTCTGGCCTAAGAGTGTTGTCAAGGCAGGAGTTAATCCTGTTCAGGAGTATTCTGCAGAAAACTTTGCTAGTTGTCGAGAGCAGTGTGACGCCTCTCCAGTTGTCACAGTTTCCTAGATCACCTTTCTTTGGAATTTTCACTATCAGGCCCTTGGACCAATCATCAGGGATCTTGTCTTCTCCCCAAATATCTCCAAACAGCTTTTGAAGAACTTCAGTTGATGTTTTTAGGTCTGCTTTCAGTAGCTCTGTGGGTATTCCATCCAATCCTGATGATTTCCCTGTCTTCATTGACTTCAAAGCTTTATATACCTCTTCTTTGGATGGAGGATCAGTACATATATCCAGTTCTTCGGATTGCGGTGTTCTTTCCATGGGAATTGATGGTTCTGGGCGATTCAATACTGACGTAAAGTGTTCTACCCATCTTGCTGCCTGTAATTTTTCTTCAGCAATGATTTTCCCATTCCTGTCTTTTACTGGAGGGGCTTGACTTGACCGTCCACTAAGTTCTTTCGTGATCTTATAGACCATGTTTAGGTCTCCTCTCATTGCAGCCTCCTCAGCTTCTTCCATTCTTCTTTCCAGATATTGTCTTTTGTCTTTCCTTGCATTCCTTTTCACTTCCTTGTCTTTCATGCTGTATTCCTTCTGGGCTTGTTCTCTCAGTCTGGTTGATCTACTTCCCAGCACCTTTTCTTTCAGCTTCGCCCTTTCGTTGATCTTATTTAGGGTATTTGCTGACAGCCATTCTTTGTCATTACGTTTTTGAAGCCCAAGTGTCTTTTCACTGGTGTCTAAGTATACGTTCTTGATGATGTCCCATTTCCTGTCAATGTTGTTCTCTTGGTCTGTATTTGGTGATAGTTGATACGAAGTTTTCTATTTGACGGAAATCAATTCACTCACAAACCAAATCTCGTGGTACAAATTAAGTGCACAATAACAAACAGAAACATGTTCGCCTGTGAAATATATGCATATAAATTAAAGTCTTATACAAAATCATTATTTGTCACTACAACATTGTTTCATGCCATACCGGAAGGCAATTTTTAAGTGACGGCTTGTGTTGGTTTGTGGCCTTCCGGCATGATTTAATGTTGTAGTGACAAATAATGATTTTGTAGAAGACTTTATTTTCACATTATATTTAGCTCCATTTTTTTTTCAAATGTTGCCACCGGTGCAAAAGGATTTCCGTTCAGAAAACAGTGTAATGCTATTTGGTGAGAGTAATAATCGACATATATTCTGATACAGAGAAGAAATGCATATTAAACATACAATTAAGTGTTCATAATTTCCTCGATCAATTCCAACAGGGCCATGTTACTCATTGATACATCCTGGTTTTGTATCCCATTATGAAAACTGCTCGTGGGAAAATCGTTATTTTCCAAAACAAATATGTTTTCAAATTTCATTGCTTATGTTTAAGCAGGAAATTCAAACCATTTGCCGGTGTAAGATTGAAAACGTACCCGCGTTGAAAACATACCCGGCGGGTACTTTTTCAACGTTGAATAATGACCCGGGGTCACTTTTCAACGCTTCGGGTCTTTGTCAACTTTGAATAATTACACAGTCGGGTAATTATTCAACGTTGAAAAAATACCCGAGGTGTTGAAAAGTTACCCCGGGCCACAATTTAAGGTTGAAAAAGTACCCGCCGGGTGTGTTTTCAACGCGGGTACGTTTTCAATATTAATCTTACACCGGCAAGGATCAGTTGATATAAATACAGAAATACGGTACATGTTTCCATTCGGCTTCATCAGGGTATTTTTATCTACAAGGTTCCTCGAAAGCCCCTGATAGATTTCTCAAAGTTTGCCTCGTATGTCAGTGTGTAATGTACAAATAAGAATAATAAAGCATTTGAGGTTTTCACACTCATGTATGTAAAGTTTAGGTCACACTGTGTTGTAACAACATTTCATTTGGAAAGCTGTTTATACGTTCGATATCGTTACAGGTAATTGATAGACAGAAAGCTGATGTTAAGTTTGTTTTACAACAAGGATACAGGTATGATGTGGATATCGCTAATGTCAGGTAAAAAATGATCATTTCAGTTCTTGCAAGAGAAGGATCCATTTGTGAACTTTATTTTTGTTCAATTACCATCATTTCACAGTTAGTTTTGTTCAAAAATATATTTATAATTATATTTAAAAGTAAATTCCCATTACTGACAGTAACTTCATCAATTAAGTATGATTAAACTAAAGGGCTACACAGAATTATAGTATGACTACCATAAGTAAAGTTGTTCTCACATAATATTCAGAATCTCTTCCTATACAGAGGTTATAATTCAAAATCCTTTGGCCCCACAACTTGAAATGAATTGAGTAACCTTTATGGGGAGAGAATGCAAATATGGTGCAAGTTTTGTCATATCCAATACCACAGCGGATCAGGTGTTCATTTCTTAAATCATATTTTTATTTCACTACACGGACACATTATTGAAATGTCTTTCCATTCGGATGAGCCAAGTACAAGTCAAGATGAAGTATTTTACCTGCTGAGATCTATATATAGCTCGCCTCCAGGTAAACGTGATATATAAACGGATATCAATAGTCCACACGAAACTGTTTAGTTAATAAAACAAAAATGCCTACTTAGAAGTTACCGCATGTCCACTACGTTGAAGGACATTTCCAAACTCTGTCCAAGGAGGAGAATACCCTTGTATGGTCTCGTCATAATGATGAAAAATTGTAATTTTTAAGAAAATATATAAGTATAAGTACCGCCGTCGACGTTATTATTTTAATTTTCATATATATCCATATGAAGTTATTGACAGTGACAGTTGATGCTCTATTATATAGAAATTATCATATTTTTACGGTCCAGGGAACACGCCTGGTCGACTTGCCCTATGTTCGGAATTCGTGCATATGCTGAACTAGCAAGGATGTACACAAGGCATGTCAATAATTACCAACACGTATATACAGGGCGTCATCAACCACATACATCATCGACTACATGACATCACAATGCTTTTACGTCACAAGGTACCTGTCTCAAGATGCAATGACGGCGAATGCATGTATAAGTAACGAAGTCACAAATTAACAATTCTGATGGCATTGCACCTGTGTTACTCTTGCCACGTTCAGATTTGTACAATTTTCATTGAAAACTAACGAAGAATGACTTAATTAAGATGATAAACATATTCTCAGTCGTGTGTATACTGCCCTCCAACGATATATAGCAAGCGTCGGAAAGATATATTACATCATCATTTCATAACAGAAAATCGTATTCAAAATTTGAACAGATTATATTTTAAATTCTTATTTTATTGTTTGTCGCAATAACTAGTCTTCTGGTGAATTTGACAACTTTTCTAAGACGGAAAAACGAAACTTAAAAGTACACTCAACCGCAAAAGAAACGCCACTATATTCAAAATGAAGATAATTCAAACCCAATCTCATTAAAATTAGATCATTGATTCGTTCCCTAGACTAATTTGCTAATTTGAGTTGTCACTCATCTTTGCATAGATAAGTGACAACCCAAATTAGCAAATAAGCCTAGGGAACGAATCAATGATCTAATTTTAATGAGATTGATTCGATCCACAAGTGATAAACACGACTGAAACAGAGATACACCATATCTTCAGTAGTAGCCAACTAAACTAAAGTTTTAAAAAAACGACGATTTTGAGAATTCCTAAAACGTGTGATTCTCAGAAATATGAATAGATAATTTTTTGAAATTTTAAGTTTATTTTTGAGAGCCGTAGTTGCATGCGTCGAGTATATGACTTTTAGCCGCGCCATGGCACATTTTACATGTATATAACCTACGTATTGCCGACTTGCGCCCATTTGCAGTCTTCATGATTAGGCAGGCTTACGCATTTCATATGATATCCATTGAAACTAATATTTTATTTCAAATTCAAATAACGTGAAACTCACCAGGCCAATGCAAGTTTTGAACTATTCCAGAAACAACCGATAAGAGCTTAAATACTTTTAGAGATAAGGGAAATTAACATAGAGGTGTAAATTACTTTCCTCACATGTCAGTGTGGTTGTAAATAAAACGTGATAGTCATAATTTCAGTTAATAAGATGATAATAATGCAATTAACAGAGGGAAGGTTTCCCATCTATTTATATTTCTTTAGCGTAGTTTTACTTTCCTTATGGATGAAATGATCTATTGCATCGTTGTTCGTCGAGACATAAATAAAACATAACCCAAATTTGTATGAACACTTCTTGCATTTCTTGACGTCATTAGAATTTAAACATGCGTTGCAAATATGCTTTTTTCGGAGGAAGTTCAATTAAAATATCTTTCTTTGTTATTAATGTCAAACTTAACATTTATTTACAACAAAAAACATTAATCATAAGATGATAGATCAAGGTGTGCGAATCTGAATAGTGTAGCTACATATTTTCGGTGTCACTACGCAGTTGCTATAACTATCCCACCTGTGCTGGTGATATTCACTGGACGGAATGATAACAAGGTGCGTTACGGCTACTTAGCGATGCAGAACGAAGAGAACCGAAGGGAGGTAACTCGCATTCATTGTAAAACCCGGAAATAGAAAGAAGTGAACTATCAACAATGCTCATACATCGGTAATAAGAGGCATGAGTGTTTCGCCGGTCTCCTGATTTTCGATTCGTGAGGTTGAAACTCACCTGGGGCCTTGGAGTGGAAGGTAATGTGTAGGAGTCTCCTTTGATCACTAATTAGATTCATATTAAGGTAATGACTCATGCTAAAGCAAGGCAAGGCACAAGCATGTGTGTGAAACAGCAAGACGTGCTTTGCTGGTTTTCGATCATTGGCGGACTGCACTACTGAATTACCGTTAGTTACGTGAGGATATATGAAGATAAGCTCAATGTAGTAGTCTTTCAACCAGGGGAAAAATGGAAGGTATTCAATTTTGCTTATTCTAAAATTTATAATTGAAACAGTGAAGTATCTGTCTGGGATAAAATAATGTAATGACAATTTTAAATGGAAATTATATGCGAACACATCCTGATTATCTCTTCATTTCTTTGTAACAAATATCATATGACATTTTTTAATTTTAACATTTTGGTTCATCATACTCATAGTTTACAAAAATTCTACTCTTTCATGTGTAACTTAGATAATTTCTTCATATAATGATTGGATCAAGAGGACCGAGTTTCGAATCCTGCCAGGGGCTCAGCAACTTTGTATGCTGAACAGAACTGTTCAAGTTCAGTAAAGGTTAGGTGCGATGCTACACTGAATTTCAGTGCAGTGTCACCCATGGTTTGCTAGTTCCAGCCGATGCTTGCGGGTTTCACAATATATATATATAGCCACATGGTGTTGCAGGCTTTCTCCCTACGTTGATTAATACTAGCAGCCGTGATAGAAGTGAAGCTTGAAACCCCAAATCACCTCACCTCATATTAATTGGGAAACTTACACGTGGGATAGCACGGTAGTTAGTGCACTTAACTTTGTATCTAGATATCTTGAGTTCAAATCCTTTCAGTAAGTTTGTTATTTTGTCTGCTGTGGAGAACTAGTTTAATACAAACAGTAAGATATTGTGTGCAAGGCTACATTAACAGTTACTGTAGTATCACTCAGAGTTCTCTAGTAGCATCTTGAAAGAAAGCTTACAAAGTCACTGTGGTATTGCATACTCTTTAACAGTAGCCTTCAACTGTTCAACCAGCCTTCAACTGTTCAACCAGCCTTCAACTGTTCAACCAGCCTTCAACCAGGAAACACCTTACCTGACTATTCATCATATGGGCCAACTTCCCAATGCATGGCATAACTCTTGCCAGTCTCCATTACTGGCTGATTTAGGCCTTGCAGTATTTCCTTAAGAAATCTGTGTTTAGAAATCCAGGCCCGCTATGCATTTCTAGTGATAGTGATTTCTGATGCCATTTACGAGTTTCATAAACATGTTATCAAACGGGACCGAGTTTAGTATTTTATTTATTACTCAATGATGTAAATAGCGCCGATATGCAAGAAAATCGTTTTGAGTGACGCTCACTTGCAAATAGATCACCTGCTATTGCAGTAGAGAGGCTAACATTGTGAAGTCAACCAGAAATGATTATGACGTCACGCACCGATTATGACGTTACAGCAGCACGCGGTGGTATCACACATGTGTGTAACCAACTCATTGTTATCTAATGAATGATCTCACCACAGTTGAGTAATAAATATATATATATATATATATATTGTGTTAATGAAAGTCGGATACTGCTAGCTCCTTGGACCTGTAAAAATTCCTGAATCACTGAAATCCACTACCACTCCACATTAAAGACCCTGATTCTCTGCAAACTTTTAAATCTCAACTGAAGACCTATCTTTTTTCTACTACCACTGTTTATGACTGACTCTCTCCATCTTCCCATGCGCTTTTAGCATGCATCAGTGTGTGGATTCTGGAGAATAATGATTTATAAATGTCCATTCATTCATTATTCATTTTATTTAAACATATAAAATACAACCAATATAACAAATCACAATTCTCTACCTGAATACAATTTTAATACACATGTTTTGGTAAATTTTGAATATTATTCGATTAGTCTTAATTAATTATACCCCCGCTACGAAGTAAGCGGGGGTATATAGGGGTCATTCCGTCTGTCCGTCCGTCCGTCCGGTCAATTTTCTCAAAAAACATCAAAGGTACATCAACCAAACTTTGTACAGATGTTAACCATGTTCTTCCGATCGCGCACAGACAATTTTCAATTTTCTGAGATTTAAATTTTTGTCGTTTCCATGGAAACGTCACTTTTTGGACTTTATTGTGTTCAATGGGAACAAGTTTTCTCGGATACTGTTCAAACTAGGTGAATGAAATTTTGGTTGTGAGGACTCATGACCATACTCTTTATCGGGTTCGAAAACCAGTTCCGAAATATTATTTTTTACGGAGTTATGGCCCTTGAATCCGAAATTTAACTTAGTACCAAAAGAGCTGTGATGCTCCAATGGGGACAAGTTTTCTCGGCAATTATTACATCTAGGTGAATGAAATTTTACATGGAGGTAGTCCAGATGATACTCTTCATTGAGTTCACAGTCCAGTTCCGAAATAAATTTTTTTACTGAGTTATGAAGCCCTAGAAATCTATAATTGAACTTGGTACAAATTACCGGTGTGATGCTCTAATGGGAAAAATTAAGTTACCTGAAAAATAATACATCTGGGTGAATGAAATTTTGTTTTACAGTCAGTTCCTAAAATTATTTTGGACAATATTATGATAAACATAATTTTTAAACATAGTAACCTTCACATCTATAATTCTCAATGGACAGATAGCGGATGGCGGGGGTATGTGAGCCATGCTCACTTTTTTCTTGTTTTAATTTAATGAAAAAACCTCAAAACCTGATAATGCTTATTTTATTTCATATTTAATAAATGGTGTAAGTGTGAATGGTTAAACGAGAGAAATAAATTTTCGCAATATACATTTTAGATTTGTTAATACTTAGTTTATCTTATGAGCTAATATTTCTAATTTGGTGCTGGTGAAAATGAAAGCAATTACCCCTGCAGGCTTAACAGAAACTCTATAATTAAAATGTAGATAAAACATAGGTATACAATCGACATCCTTTATATATAAATAGTGTTTTATTCATATTAAACTTCTCAACTTCTAAAATGCCTCTCAAACAGTTCATATAGTGTGTAGTTTTTTACCTAAGTTTACCTACATTTTAATTATGATATCAAGTTCCTGTGTTAGACTACCACACATTACAAGTTAATTTCTATCTCAAAATAAAGATATCAGAGATAGAATGTAAGCCACATTGCTCGGTAAAGCTTTGAAGATTTTCCATAAATACTTTATAGTATGAGGATGCTGTATTCATGACCAACAAATGTTTGTTTTAAAGAGAAAATGGTTTATTACTCGTTTTCATCTAGTCTCATTAAAAGATCTATGAGAAGATGTTGTCAACAGAGTTATCAGAAAATAAATTGTTAATGTTGGAACAGATGACATTTGGTCTGAGAATTGTTTATTTGTATTCTTTTCAATTGATACTTTTGATGATATTCTCTTAAAGTGTTTTGCCCCCAAAAATTCATTATGATATTGAAGAATGATGAATTTATAAAATTCAAAATAAACTTTTTAAAATGGTTTAAACTAAGTTTTTAAAATTTAGATAAAAGTGTTTTACTACCACTGTATCATATGTTATAAAGTTATGGTCTATAGTATATTATCAAATTGTTTTTATTAATATTGAAGAAAATGCGAAATATAATTAAAGAAAAAAGCTTATATATCTAATAAGCTGAATATCTATTATCCAGCTTTGCCATGCTGTTCAGTTTTATGACTGTTGGGCTTTGTGCCATTGCTAGGAAATTATGTTGGGATGCTAACAATTTATAACCTGCAGTTATTTGTGACCTTTCTGGTGACTTGCTGATGTGTATTATATCCTACTGTCTTCCTGGTTGTAATGAGTTGGCATACAGTAAGTAGAATTTAAATGCTATAATGGCTTTGTCAATAGCATGATAAAGATCACTATTTTAAGCCACAGATGATCATAATTTCCGGAACCAATCTTAACAAGTGATTTAACCCTTTTTATGCAGTTGCAGTATATTCTGGGTAGATATCTAATCAATAATCACGTCTTTAGTCTTTAGTTACCCATATATACATTGTTAGCTAGCCAACTAACTACAGTAAGTGGCTGAGCTTAGAATCATAGGTTCCTGTTTTGACTAGGGCTGTATCTGGAATATTGCTTCATTAACCCTTAACCTGTGGATCCCCAAATCGTTATGAAATTCTGAAGCCTGAACTAAGGATATATATATCGCAATATCCATTTATCAATACCACCCTTACCGAAAGGAGACATTTATTGATGCCTCTATTTAGATATTGCTTTTCAATTTTGAATATCATCAATTTTTTGCTTACTTTAGACTTAAAATGACTATGTTTTTCGTCAAATTGATTTTAGGAAAAGCAAAATTTTCTCAATTGATGTAAAAAAATATCAAGCTGTATATTGTATCATGAGTTTGGTCTTTTATCATCCAAACTACCTAAAAACATACTAGTATTTGCACAATGCATTGTCACCACCAATCACATGACATCACAATGCTTTTACAACATTAGGCAATGACTCACAATGCTTCGAAATTAAAAACCTGATAACGTCATAATCATCATGATGTCACAGTGCTGCTTTCAGAGATGTACATTTTTCATTGAAAGTAATTGAGAAAGATTATGGAAGATAAAAAGAATCTCAACCTCGTGTCTTCTGATGTCAAATATTTTAACACTCGTTGATAAAGGTAAAAATTTCCTCTGCAAGCCTCAGATATTGGTAACTTTCATAAACTTGTATTGATATATATGATATCCGAACACTTGGGTGAGATTCTCTATACATATCAATGTATGGCAGCCTCCCAATATGTCAGCACAGCCCATGTGAATGATCTGATTACGTTTAATGGCCTAAAGATTCCTAAGTATTTCTAACACAGAACATTGACCAGCTGCTATTTATCTACTTGCCTTGTCACACGTATCGATCACTGGTGTGTGTCGGGAATCTCCCGAGGGTCATTACCATCAGATATCTGGTGTAATAGAGCGTGACTGTCAATGTTTGTACTCGCACAGATTGATTGATCCAAAGAAGAGGAACGTTTACTGCAGGGAGAAAATTTATTCATCAATGAAATAACATGTAAAAGTGATTATCTTACATGTTTTGTGTTTCAAAATTGATTATTAAAACATTAAATAGACATTAAAGTTATAGTATTTATTCATGATATGTTGGTCTAGGATATCTGGGTTATTTAGGCAGACATTTAAGATTGATTGATTTTTCTTTCGTGGCCAATACTCATTGATAAACATTTAGGCATAATTGGTTTTCAAAATCTTTTGAAGATTTCATTGGGTGCTCTTCAAAAAGGCATCTAAATGTTTTGGGCTGTTCATAGCCATTTTAATTTTTTTCAGATGAGTGGAATTGAAAGTAAGCTTTTTATATCATCTTGAATTATATCTTTAATCTATAATCGGTAACTTCTGATCCGTAGATGATGTGATGCCGACCAAAGCCATGTCTTTCTCATCAAACCATGGCATCAACATCGAGCTGAGCGAGGGCAACAGAGCGGCTTCATGGCTGCTGAAGCAACACCAAGGACTTTGCATAACTGACAAGCCTATGCTGAAAGAAGATGTCGTCAACTTCATCATCAATGGTAGCGGCCATCTTGCTGTAGGATTCCTGCAAACTCTTCCTCAGGACCTCATCAAAAGTGGGAACGGAAAGTCACTTCAAGATGGTGTCCATTGGCATCGGTTTCGGTTCAAGAAGGAAAATGTAGTTATCTCCCTTCACCGGACAGACACACAGACAGTAACGATACACCGGGGCAATGAGCTCGTTGATACCGTTCAGTATAGACATTTAACCAAGGGTTCCGGCTTATGGGTGTGTCTCGATATGCTGTTTGGAGATCTGAAAGTCAAGATTGATTCTGGTAGGAACCTTTATTTGCACATTTTGACTAGGATTTTACTAAAACATAAGAAATAATTGATATCTTTATGATATTTTACACAATCAATAATTTGAGACGAAATAAATTTAAGGTACTGAATTCTTAAAGACCATGAGTCTTGCCTTGAATTATTATTGGGTCCTTGAATATAATAATGTGTACTATGTATATGTAATTGTAATATGGAATGAAACATGTAAGAGTCACTCAAGATATTTTAGCTGTAGTAAGTACAAGAACTTGAATCTTGAACATCATTAATACAAAACAGTTCAAAACTTTGAATATAATTCTACAGACAAAATTCTTTTAATTCCCAAAGAGCCTGCCACTAACCTTTATAAAAACATCTTATAAATATGTAAATCCTCTCTTTATTCCCAGAAAGTAGTCAAACTCAGGGATGTGGTTTCCTGATGAACGCTGCACGCAGTATCCCGTTCAGCGAGGTTTGTGCTTCCAACGTGGAGGTGTCCGGCAACTCCTCCATGGTCAACCTCATCAAGCCGTACGATGGCGCCCTCTGTGTTATAGATCACCCTCTCAAAGAAGGGGAGGCAATCTACTTCAACATTGCTCAAATGAATCTCACGTCAGTAGCCTACTTTAAAGTATTTCTCACGAACATTATACCCATCCTGCTGACGTTGAATGGAAGCGAGGATGCAACGGGTCGTCTTCACCCGCTCTTCAGTATAGACGTAGACTCTGACCTTGAGGTCAAGCTACAGTTGAAAGGTGACGGTCGGGTCACCTACAGGGTCATGACCGTTAAGAAAAGTGCATCGGTACATGGCCTTGATATTTCACGACCTGTCTTCGTCTGTATTCAACTATTTCAGGTCAAGGTCAAACTGACATCGCCCGTTGATCCAGGGGACAACACTGAGAGTGATGCAGAATATGGTGAGTTTAAATTAACGATTTAAAAACTAGAAAATTGTCAGTGAATTAAGATTCAAATTGAATTTTTAAACATTATTGATAACATTCTGAAATACCATGTTCAATAAGTTACCATCCACATAAACCAAATGTGTAATGACTGTAAATGGGTGGTCAATGCGGATTAATTTGAATTCAGTGCAGGATTATAAATGCTTTGAGGCTATTGACTGCCTTAGCACTGAGGTAGCTTTGAAAACCTAAGCCCTTGTCTCTATTGTTATAATCTTCTCTAATTTTGAAAAATATGTACCACATGTTGTTCCGCTGATACATAGCTTTTTATCCCTTTAATCATTATCATACTATTCATACATATTCACTCAATGAAAAAGATAAGGACCACCCTGATACCATGTTAAGTATTACAGGTTTGTTGAGTGTATTTTCTGAAAATAATAAATGATGAAAAACAGACAATGAGCAAGTCTATGTTGTTCCCAGGCTCCATTAAATCTCTACCTCCCACAATGAGGCCAGGTACAGTATAACAAGTCTTAAAGGGACACTGCGTTGAGGATAAAAATGACATCACTTTTATCTACCTATGTTGAATAACGTGTCTGCTAATGAGTTACGCTTCGCTTCAATGTCTACAAGCAGTAGTTTTTATTTTATAACTAATCACTTCAATTGTCTGAAATTTGTGGTCTGTGACTCGTTACCAGACACATTAATCTGGATATATTCTCATATTTATCCTCGACGCAGTGTCTCTTTAAAGGATTGACTTGCTTGAAGTCTCTATATGAACAGTCTGGGAAGAAGTTCAGCACTCTGATTATGAGGAAGAATTTATAAACATAAAGTGACAATACTTGTATTGATTTTCGTTTCGAAAATAGGGAAGGATTTGTTATCTTGATTGATCAAGGTTTTATTTCGTAAAGTTTTCACTTCTTGCCTTTGGAGTCAGCCAGGGTCACCCAGGGTAATCTTCTGATTGTTTGGGTTTATACACAGGGATTTTTTCTGAGGAAAACTAAAATTAAAAACTTAAATTATCTCCCCTTGTTTCTTTTCAAGAAAACATTATAACTAATGAAAATTAATTGTGAGTGACACTTAAAGTGAGTTGCTGTCGAAGGGCTTAATCATTATAGAACAGGCTGATTAGCCTGCCCACTAACGAGCCATCGGAGCCAGGCTATGCTTCACTACTTAGATTGCAAAGTATACATGTATATAAATATGGGATCATGGGAAAAGCTGACAGCGACTCTCTTTAAAACTACTCCACAAAGCCATTAACAATATTAATCCCTGGGTAACCGGTGATGCTCCAAAAAGCTCTACAATCTTAGAAAGTAGAGATGGTGCTTAACTTATTTCCAGGTGTATATCTAGCAGTACACTGATTTCCCCAAACTCTTCAATATACCGGTAACCATTAGACATTTCTGTATGTATATAAGCAATGATTCTTGATTCTTTAGTACTCTAAATAAGCGCATGTTATGTTTTAAGATATCATCAATAAAAGAAAGAAATGTACTCATTGCAACCAATAGGAAGCAAGGGAGTGACAAACAATAGAAAATTTATAACATAAACCTTACTTTTACGGTTACTAGAAGCCGTATTTCAATGACCTAAGAAGTAACTGCTCTCTGTCAACTCTTCCTCACCTTAGTACATATCTATATATATTGCACAGTGGTTAGTGCGTTAATGATTGGAGTTCCTGGATTAGAACCCCCTTTTCTTGCAGTGCAGCATAGCTATTCTTGAAAGGTTCGTAGCTCTACGAACTTCTTAAGCCATTTTAAGACCTAAATTTAAAAGTGCAAATTTCAAAAGTTGCACGAACTCTTTCAATCCATGAATGAAAACTTGATATTGATATGTATACCTATTACTATTCTTTATAAAGCATGAGATTAGCAAGTTCATTATGAAACCATTTACATTTATTGGAAGCATGTTGGTAAACAAATTAACTTCAAAAGTTTTTAACATTTTGTAGAAACAATTAAGATGTTCTAATATTACCTTTAAAATAGAACATGTGTACCAGTAAGTCACTTAATAAATTTTACACTTGTTTTGAATGATGTCTCAACAATAGATATTTAAAAGAGTCAAATAATATCTCTCATGTAAATTAATAAAGATAATTAATAAAGACAATTTGGAAAGGTGTCTTAGAGGTGTCAAGCAAAAAATAAAATGAAGCATGATTTCTGCATGGGATGTATGCAATTAGTTTCTAACTAGACACTTAAATAATAAGCTAGCTGATGTTATAAACTTAGTGACTTATACAGAATGATTAACAAGTTATCTTAAACAGATTATTGTCATTGAAATAAAACGACTTTATAAACAACTGAAATTCTCATTTCTAGCAAAGTAATGTTTCATGATTGTTTTTGATGTTTATGAAATCAAGTAGTTGCAATTGCCGATGGAATAAAAATATTAACTAAAGCTCATTTCATTAATATGGAATCAAGAATGGTAACAACATAGAAAACCTATGCATGGATTATCAGAGATTAGAAAATCTTAGATTCCATATGATATATATAAAAGATACAATTTGATTGAACATTTGTTTTTCAGAGAATGACTTGAATATAAAGTTCAATGTGTCCAAAAGAAAGCTTGGTTATTCTCAAAATGACAATATCTTTGAATTTTTCCGGTTATAAATATTTTGCATGAATTATCTCAAAATGTAGATATTAAGTTTATAATTGATTTATTTTGTAAATAAAATATTTTTTTTACTTTTGCAGTGCCATCTTCACCCCCACCTATTGGTAGGCCAATAATCCGAGATGGACCAAAAACACCCAAAATGTTTTGAGTCAACTTGAAAGAGTTTGCCGTCACCTATTTATTCAAGGCAGTTTCTATTGTACACCAGACCACAGGTATCCGTGTTGTGCCCTCAAATATTTCATATAAAAGTATTTTGACTATAAACTGTTGGACCAATATTACCCAATTGTTGTATTATGAATGTTCCAGTCTGATTCGAATACAGATTATACTTAATAAGTAGTAAGAATTAAGGATCCCCAATTTCAAATTCATGCTGATAGAGAGCCGCCCCTCCCCCTCGACCTTACCTGTAAATCAAGCCAGGTGTAATTTAAAGTAGTGTGTTCCTCATTCACAAGCCAGTTTGATAACAAAGAATTGCTGTGCATTATCATCTTGCTTTATGGCTTAATTTACACCTTTGGACAGATCTAGGAATTTTTTAGCCAGGGGCACGGAAACTTTGTCTGCAGTAGAGAACTGTTCTACACGCAGTAAGGTTTGGGTGCAATGCTACACTGAATTTCAGCGTAGTACCACCCATGGTTCGCTAGTTCCAGCCGATGCTCGCAGGTTTCACCGCAAAGCATAGCCACATGGCGATGCGCGCTTTCTCCGTCATAATACTAGCAGCCGTGATATAAGTGAAATGCTCTGAAAGCGGTGTTAAACACCAACTCACTCACTCACTCACTCCAGGTATTTGAAGTGGGGGGGGGGGGGGGGGTCCAAAAACCTTTTTCCCATACCCGCCAATGCAAAAAAATTTTTTGAAAGGGGGGCCTGTACACTTAGATATTTTAACAACACTGAACTGGTAAGCATCAATGTGGTAATTTCAAAACTTGAAGTGAAAGTTATTAAGATCTGTGTTTGTTCGAATCAGACTGCTTATTGTACCAACTGTGTAGAGATGCATAGAACTGCTTTTTGTGAAATATGTTCATTAATTATTTGAATTAATGGAATATTGTATCTGATGGTTTCAACTATATTCCTATGTCATTTGCAACAATATCATACCTTACACGTTAGAGGATTTGAACTTAAATATTATTTTATCATAAAATGAGATTAATAATTGTGATATTAAATTCTAAAAGAAATGAAGATAACATTTTGCCATTTTATGAATATTGTCTTAATAAGTGAATTGTATGTGATGCTCATCTGTCTCCAATGGAGTTTCAAGGGCATTAGAAAGATGATTACACGAGCTTGACCATTCTAGAATGTAGATCTGATCTTTCTCTCTTTCACACAACATTCTTGATTCTCGCCTTAATCATTTTCTGATCAGCAAATGTTGGTTTTCTGAGTTACTAAATATAGTCCTGTCCACTATGGAAAGACCTTGCAGCACTGTAAGATGACATATGCAATAATGCCCTGATTGGCTTTTTTAAAAGAAATCTGTGATTGATTGTACCTTGCATGCTGGCTTGAACCCAGGGTATTGTTTGCAAAGCAAAGAGAGTCAGAATATGGCAAAGGGTCTAGTTTTACAAAGCTCTCTTAACTCTTAGTGAGGCACAGTGTGTTACTATCTAAGTGATCAGACAATTTCCAAGATCTAAAATCCGGTTTCAAGGATTCAGAACAAACCAAATTTCAGGAAGTTAAGACTTGAGATTATATGCAGTCAAATTGAATTCATTGTCACTTTGCTGAACTGATACCGTAAGTATCAACCAAATTTTTAGTTTTTGAATTAATGAATGAATGAAATTACTATGAATTCATTATAGGCAGTTTTTGGTGCAAAACTGATTGACCACGCAGTCAACATGATAACATTCCTCCAGATTTGACCACTTTATATTTGATTACCAAGTTTGTATTTTCTTATATATTCTTTGATCACCAATCTATTTATTGTTAAGATCAAAATATTTGACTTCATCAATCATTCAATAATTATTTAAATGTGTTCGATATCAAATCATCAATTCTGAATATATCAAATCAATATGATAACATTAACATTTTTACTATAATATATACTTTTTTGAGTGTGTTCAATATTCCTGTCTGAAGCCAAAGGTGACTGTTGCCATGGAAACTAATTCCGAGAGGCAAATTTCTACTCATTACCATATATCCTTGTCTTAAATTTGTTTAAAATAGAATCTTTGACCGTGATCAACGCTCTCTAATAGTGCTGTTCTAATATTAAAGAGGCAGTAGCACGTTTTTTTGCTGAAATAAGTCGATGAAATGTATTTGAAAAATAATGTCAACAATAGTAAAACACCCTTTTCTCTTCGGAAAATCAAGTTGCAAATGAGTGTACATGGTTCCGTAAAGCCATGGGAATTTTTTTTGTCATTCGAATATAATAAAATGTGTTCACAATAAAATGGCCGCCATGCAATTTTTGCTTTATACGCAACATCGTTATTACCACTACGGATAATTGGTTTGTGTAATAAGATGTTTTACCCTCTAAATTAAATATGAATGACATAAACTATCATTATAAATGGGAAATTTTAAAAAATAAAATTTGCCAAAAACGTGCTACTGCCCCTTTAAGGTCAAACATTCTATTTCTTGTTTTTCTAGTGATCACTGCTGTTATGTATCAATTCTCGGTGTTTCAACTATTGTTAACAAGGGCCTGTTGTCACAAATGTAAAATACATAGATATATAGATAAAAAGAAATAGGTATTTAACTCGAGATGCTTTGAGATTAATGCATTTCATTTCCATAGCATTTGAAGCTTTTCATCAAATGTTTCTTCTAAAAGTGCTGATTAAGTTTGAACTATGATACATAGATTTGTAAATTTTTAAAATTTATTTTCCTTAATTTGTTCAAGATTACAAATTTAGACTTACTGCTTTTTAAGCTTCTTTATATCCTGCTTTAAATCATCATAATCTTCATTAAAAAAGGTGCAGAAATAGCACTTTTATCTGTTGCAAAAAGTATCATATGATACAATTTCATTATAAAAGTTACATTAAAGATGAAACTTTTTATAAGAAATCCTTTTGTTTTAGATGGAAACATGAAAAGTGTTTATTCTTATGAGCTAAATGTTCTGTTTATGAACACACAGGCCCTGACTATTCATTGGTTTTCCTATTGTGCCTAAGCTAGCTGTGCAAAGGGAGATAACTCTATATATACTGCGATTTGTGTTTCCTGTCAGCATTTGACATTTTATCTCGTCTGTTTCTCTATTGTACTATTTTATTGACATAATAAAAGATATTAAAGTTTTCTTTTTCCGTTTTACTCAGTTGTACTAGTTTCACAGCAATACATTGTACATCACACAAAGAGCTTGAAGACTTTATCACTGCAATAATGTTACAAGCAATTGTGAATTAAGTGAAATGATTTGAAATTGTCGAAATCACTGTTAGAAATCAATATATAACCATACTTTTACATTTACACAAGTATGTATTCACAAACTTATCATGTAACTTTATCAACAACAAATTACCCTGAATAAAAAGAAATATCGACACCTGCCAAGTTTTAGAATGCTCCAACTCAACTTACCTAAAGACAGCAGTGGATACAGAGATGGTTCAGGGGAGTCGACCCCTCCCCCCCCCCCCCCCCCCCCCCCCCCTCCTTTTAGAGAATTTTTGGCGGTAAACTTTATGGACCGACCAGACACCAGGGCTGGTAACTTTGAAAACTTACCAGCCCTCTTAAAAGCTGCCAGTCCTACTAAGCGTCACATTTCAGCTCAGCAATAGTGAACAAAAGCAGAGATGCATTCAGGTTTTTATAAACGTGGGCTATTACGTAATACTATCTGAACGCTTTCTGTAAACAAGCTATTTTCTTTCGCTCGCTTTGTTTTTAAATACTATGTCAAGGCAAGGCCAGTGAAATTATGCTTCAGTTTTACAGGACGATCTTAAATGGAAATCCAGTTTGATGTTGGGAGTCACATATGCCAAATGTTATAAATGGTGATTTTGGTTGTTAATATTATGTAAATTAGAATCTGAAGTTTCTGGACATTTACAATGTCTAAGGGTGCTGCTCCATTTTCATTGATTTCAAGTATTAATCATATATTTGGCGATTTGGGATGAATATGCAAGTTGAGTGAAACTACATTTATTTCAAATGAAATCAGCACATATGGTGGTTGGCACTTATTAAAGCCGAAAACAATATTATGAAAAACCACTGGATGTCACTTTGACATGACCCAGTCATTTATATATCAAATGTAAATTTTGCAAAACAAGTAGTGCACTTTTCCCTCATGTGTTTAATGTAAGTAGAATGACACTTGAAGGATAGGCAGAATTTTTAAAACTCAATCGCTCTTATGCATATATTCTAGAAACTAAACGGTTTTCATGATGCCGATTATTTTCGCAGTAAAATTAAACCAAATGATAAAGCTACCTTGTAACCCAAACATAATGACACATGCATTAGATATTATGTTAATAATAATTGATGAAAATATGTGTCATATATTCTCACAAATACGCATTTGTAGATCACTAGTGCTGTTTCATGCATTCCAAGAAATCATTTGGACCATAATTTCAAAGATTTGTATTACCCCTTCAAGCTACGACTTTCAAATTTAAATATACATACATTTCCTCTTTCATCTGCACATCGAGATACATTTTCACTTTCATTAGCACATCTACATAATGTTCCCTTTCATTAGGAAATCAACATATTTTTCATTTCATTAGCAATCAACATAATTTTGACATTCATTAACAAATCAACACACTTTTTCACTTTCCTTGGCACATTTAAATACATTTTAACTTTCATTGGCACATCAGAAGAAATTTTCACATACTTTGATTCAACAACATACATTTTCACCTTCATTCACACATCTACATACGTTTTTACTTTCATTAGCAAATCTACATACATGTACATTTTCACTTTAATTGGCACATCAACAAACATTTTCACTTTCATTGGAACATCAACATACATTTCCACTTTAATTAGCACATCGACACAATTTTTACTTTCATTAGCAAATCAACATACATTTTCACTTTAATTGGCACATCAACAAACATTTTCACTTTCATTGGGACATCAACATACATTTTCACTTTAAATAGCACATCAACACAATTTTTACTTTCATTAGCAAATCAACATACATTTTCACTTTAATTGGCACATCAACAAACATTTTCACTTTCATTCACACATTGACATACATTTTCACTTTCATTAGCAGATCAACATACATTTTCACTTTCATTGGCACATCAACATACATTTTCACTTTCATTGGTACATCAATACAATTTGCACTTTCATTATCACATCAACATACATTTTCACTTTAATTGGCACATCAACATACATTTTCACTTTAATTAGCACATCAACACAATTTTTACTTTCATTAGCAAATGAACATACATTTTCACTTTAATTGGTACATCAACAAACATTTTCACTTTCATTCACACATCGACATACATTTTAACTTTCATTAGCACATCAACATACATTTTCACTTTCATTGGGACATCAACATACATTTTCACTTTAATTAGCACATCAACACAATTTTTACTTTCATTAGCAAATCAACATACATTTTCACTTTAATTGGCACATCAACAAACATTTTCACTTTCATTCACACATCAACATACATTTTCACTTTCATTGGTACATCAACACAATTTGCACTTTCATTATCACATCAACATACACTTTCATTTTCATTAGCACATAAACATACTTTTTCACTTTCATTAGCACATCAACATACATTTTCACTTTCATTGGTACATCAACACAATTTGCACTTTCATTATCACATCAACATACATTTTCACTTTCATTAGCACATAAACATACTTTTTCACTTTCATAAGCAAATCTACATACATTTTCACTTTCATTGGTACATCAACATACATTGTCACTTTCATTAGCACATCACATCTCCATACATTTTTAGCTCATCAGGCCTGAAAGGCCTAATGGGCTTATGGCATGGGATGGTGTCCGTCCATCCGTCCATCCGTCCGTAAACTTTTCACTTTTCAGCTTCTTCTCCAGAACCCACGACTCCAGAGAGCTGAAATTTTATGTACAGACTCCTTGGCTGATGGGACTCTAAATTGTAGATTTGGTGACCCTGTGACCCAAAATAAGGGTCACGGGGGTCATAACCTAAAAAGTTATTTTCATCTTCTTCTCCAGTCCCAATGAACAAAGAGAGCTGTAAGTGTATGTACAGACTCCTTGACTGAAGGGGATTCTAAATTGTAGAATTGGTGACCCTGTGACCCAAAATAAGGGTCACGGGGGTCATAACCTAAAAAGCTATTTTCATCTTCTTCTCCAGTCCCAATGAACATAGAGAGCTGAAATTTTATGTACAGACTCCTTGACTGAAGGGGATTCTAAATTGTAGATTTAATGACCCTGTGACCCCAAATAAGGGCCACGGGGGTCATAACCTAAAAAGTTATTTTCATCTTCTTCTCCAGTCCCAATGAACATAGAGAGCTGAAATTGTATGTACAGACTCCTTGACTGAAGGGGATTCTAAATTGTAGAATTGGCGACCCTGGCACCCCTAATAAGGGCCACAGGGGTCACAACCTAAAAAGCATTTTTCATCTTTTTCTGCAGTCCCAAAAGCTCTAGAAAGCTGAAATGTTATGTACATACTCTTTGGCCAATGGGGATTCTAAATTGTAGATTTGGTGATCTTGTGACCCCAAATATGGATCACAGGGGTCACCGCCTAAAACAGCTGTTTAAATACCGTAAGCTGTGAACATAATGAGATTTTATGTGCACTTCATATGTCAGCTTAAGAGTAATACTATGTTATGGACATGTTTGATGTAATCAATGTCAGGCCTACCATACAAACGGCACACAAATCTTCAAAACTGTACAAATATACATATATACATATAGAGGGCGCTGCACTGCGGCGACCAGTCTTGAATTGAGCTCTGACGAAAATCTGTAATTTAGTTGTGTATACATGTCAAATCCTTCAACAAATTATTGGTAAATGTGTCTAACGGTATGTGGAACACGATGACGTTATTGGTGTATGCTCTCCTGACGCAACTACTGCTGCTGAGATGCGTAACTGGGATCGACCAAACGGTCGCCCGTTGGAACGTCAAAGATGGCGGACATTTGCGCTACGCAAAGGAAGACCTGACGTATTTCAAGGAATACAGGGATATAAGCATGCTTTCCTTAGATATTCCACCGGAGTGTGATACGGATAATTTAGGACCTGAATCAAAACCACGGAAAAATCGTAAAAGAGGTAAGAGGGGAGGAATAAGGAGACGAGTTCGAGCCCGCGGGAATAAACCGTCTCTTCCGACAATGATTCTATCCAATGTCAGATCCATTAAGAATAAGATGAGCGAACTTGAAGCATGCACTAGGTTTATGTATGAATATCGGGAATCATGTATGTTGTGTTTTACTGAGACTTGGCTTAACGATTCAGTAGATGAACAATCAATCTCGCTACCAGGTTTTGGATCTCCAATTCGTTTAGACCGGCAATCTGAGTCTACAGGAAAGTCAGTGGGAGGAGGTGTATGCATTTACATCAATAAAAGGTGGTGTAACAACGTTGTGATTAGGAATCAAGAGTGTAATAGTGATATAGAACTTCTATCTATTTCTGTGAGGCCAACATACCTACCTAGAGAATTTGGACAGATTTTCATAGTATTAGTATACATACCGCCAAGTGCAAATACTAACAACGCATCGGAATTCATCCATGAAAATATACAGAAGATTGAATCTATTTCTCCGTCCTCACCTAAATTTGTTCTAGGAGATTTTAACGGATGTACGCTGAAACGGACATTGCCGCACTCCAGCCAATATGTTAAATGTCCGACCCGCAACTCAAGAACTATTGACCTATGTTACGGCAATATCAAGGACGCATACAAATGTTACAGTAAGCCTCCAATCGGGAAATCGGATCATAATGCAGTATATCTTTTGCCGGAATATAAACAGATATTGAAGGCTAACGCTGTCGTGTCAACAACTGTCAAGGTTTGGAACAAGGAATCTCTTGATGCATTACAAGGTAGTTTCGCTTGTACAGATTGGAGCGCACTGTGTGGTGAATGCGAAGATCCCAATAAACTGTGTGATATTATAACCGGTTACATATCGTTTAATGTTGATAACTTAATTCCGCAAAAGGAAATTAAAATTTATCCTAATAATAAGCCATGGGTCACTAAAGAATTGAAGTGCTTATTAAATGAAAAGAAGCGAGTGTTTGCCAGCAATGATAAGGTGAAGCTTCGTGGTGTTCAGAAGGAAATCGACAACAAAGTCAGGGAATGTAAACAGCAGTTCAGAGAGAAAGTTGAATCAGATTTCAGACAGAGCAAGACGCGCGAGGGTTGGCAAGGTTTGAAAACCATGATGAACTGTGCAAAAATGCGGGATGGTGTGTCTGTTTCGAACGAGATTAGTTTTGTGAACGATTTGAACGATTTCTATGCACGGTTTGACTGTCACGATTTTTCGGAATCAATTGACAATTTGTTGTCAAACATGGAAGACTCGCAAGAAGAAACTGTGATAGGGGAAGATGAAGTATTGCTTAATTTTCTGTGTGTCAAGACAAGGAAAGCACCAGGACCAGACGGCATACATGGCATCATCCTGAAACACTGCGCGCGAGAGCTCTGCAAAGTATTCACCATGTTATTCAATCTATCTTTGCGTTCTCACGTTGTGCCGCTATTATGGAAAGTGTCAGAAATTATTCCTGTACCTAAACGGAAAAATCCAACAGAAATGAACGATTACAGACCCATTGCACTGACGTCAGTGATCATGAAGTGTTTTGAAAAAATTGTTCTCCAGCGTCTATTGAACCAAGTTCAAGGTCAACTCGATCCTCTGCAATTCGCCTACAGAGCAAGACGGGGAGTTGAAGATGCCACATCATGTCTTCTACACAGAATTCTGGAACATCTCGAGACTCCTACTGCATATGCACGAATTCTATTTTTGGACTTCTCGTCAGCATTTAATACCATGCAACCTCTTATTCTAATTAGAAAGCTTGTGGCATTAAACGTTGATTCAAACCTCATCAAATGGATATCATCATTTCTCTTGGAAAGATCACAATATGTTAGAATAAAAAACACGGTTTCAAGAACACTCACTATAAATACCGGCGCTCCACAAGGATGTGTATTATCGCCAGTACTGTTTATTCTGTATACGAATGATTGCACTAGTGTCAACGAGAGCTGTTCTTTATTTAAATTTGCGGATGATTCAGCATTGACTTCCTGTCTATTCAAAGATGAAACAGCTTACATGAGCGAGATATCAAGACTCGTGAAGTGGTGTGAAGATAACTATCTCCAGTTAAATATAAAGAAGACAAAAGAACTTGTAATTGACTTCCGAAGAAATAAATCGACCACTACACCTGTTGTCATTAACGGGGAAACGGTAGAAGTTGTCTCCAACTACAAATACTTGGGTACAATAATTGATGATAAATTAACCTTCTCACCACATGTGGACTATGTATTTAAGAAGTGCCAAACGCGACTCCACTTTCTACGGAAACTTAGGTCTTTTAACATTGACTCTCGCCTGTTGTCTTTATTTTATTCAAGTAGCATTGAATCCGTTCTCGGTTTTAACATTCAGTCGTGGTGTGGAAATTTGTCTTTGCGGGAAAAAGGAAGACTGAGAAAAGTGATCAACATTGCAGGAAAAATTTCAGGGAGACAATTTGATACTTTAGAATCAATATATTCTCATAGTCTCATGCGTCTGGGAAAAAAGATAATATCAGACAGCGATCACTACCTGCATGGTTGTTACGAACTCCTTCCATCCGGACGACGCTACCGAGTTCCGAGTGTAAAATTAAGACGCACCAAAATGTCATTTATTCCATCAAGCATTACTCATTTAAATATCTAAATTATACTCCTCCAGCCTGTCATATCCATGTGCCATGTGATTATTGTTAATTTGTCATTACTGTATATTTTAGCCTTTTTATATCCTGTTATATATTTTTGTATTTCAAATGTGCTCAATTCATGACAATTCAAATTCCCTTCCAAGGGCAATAAAGATTTATCTTATCTTATCTTAATCAGATCACAAATCCCCACAATAGTACGACAAACCTTCCTAAACTGAATTCCAATCCTCGAAAACAGAATTCATATCCTCTAAAACTCATTTCATATCCTCTAAAACTCATTTCATATCCTCGAAAACTCATTTCATATCCTCGAAAACTCATTTTAAATCCTCTAAAACGGGCGACAAATCGCTTGAAAGGGACATTTCGGCCGCAAAACGGACCACAAATCAACGGAACGGTCAACAAATCGCCTAGCAAAAAGGCGGCTCGGCAACAAGACAAAGTAAAAGGAAGTGTTGTTTTCTTATAGTACGACTCTTATCTTCTACATATATACATCGATATATAGCGCACAATTTATTACATTATTTTATTTATTTATTATCTATGACAACGATTAAGATTTACCAAATCATTTTGATATTTTACATTAGATATGTGAACTAAATATGACTGGTGATGAAGTAAGATAAGACTATTAAAACTAGCTACATGAGTTTGTGATACCACATCTTCTTTTCCAGTAAAGAAAAATAAATAAAGATGGGGAAAACAAAATTTAAAATATATAATTCACTGGCTGTGATTCCAGTGTCAGCATTTTGTGTAAGTGCAGGTGTTGACCTGGGGAGTGACCACTCCCTGGCAGAGATGCAAATAGCAGCTAATACACGGAGGTTTCAAGTTACTTCTCTGCTGTGTTACTAGTCTTACACTCAGATGCTCAAGAGAACTTATTAATTAAATATTGAAAAGAAGCCTCTGAAACTATGAGCCTATCAGAAACAGGATTTTTAGAAACAAATAGGGGCTCTTTTTCATTATGTAATAAATGTTGATAATTCCAGAATAAAAATAAGTAGTAAAACAATAACATGCAAAGGTCTACATTATTTATATTGAACATGATAAGACTTTCCAATTTTGATAATAACTTTTAAATTTGATGACTGGACAATGACTTATTACTTGTTTGAGTATTCTAGAAGTTTATGTTATGAAGAAATAGAGACGATTTTATGGATATACAAAAATTCTTTGAAGGCGACGTTTCGACATAGGTTCTAATGTCGTTGTCAAGCAAGTGGTACACAAGTGGGGAAACAGCTAGTTTATATACATGAATTGTTTTACAAGAGATTGGAGATGAGTTGTTTATACAATAAATAGAGTTGATGGACAAAGGTTGAATAGCTAATTGAGTGGAAGCCAGTTATGTGATGTACAGAGACATCATGACGGATTATCGAGGTGATTGGAGCCCAGGTAAATGTTTATACAATAGAATAGATTGATGTACATAAAAAGGTGAGTTGATACAACAGATGAGATTAATTTATATGGTAAAGTAAAATTGATACAGTAGATGAGATTGATGTACATGGCGAAGAGGCGGTGAGAGCACAGTCACATCGATTTTTGAAAAGGACATATTGAAGCATTAAATAACAGTGATTACTTTAGCAAATGGTGATAGGCTCTGGGGATGAAGTATCCTTCATCTCTGTTGAGAGAGGGACCTATCTTCTTGATGTGGATGGCTTCAAGTAATTTTCGGGCTTTGTAATTCGTCTGGTTTCTTTCCAGGATAGTGATGTTGTCCCATTTGATGGTGTGGTCTGGGTGGACTTTGGTGTGGTCGGCAAGAGCTGATTTGCCATCGTTCTTCCTGACAGAGGCCTGGTGTTCCTTGACTCGGAGGGAGAGCGGCCTTGATGTTTCTCCAACATAGGACTCGCCGCAGTCACATTCTATGTGGTAGATCACACCTGCAGGATCCGACTTCGTTGTTGACTTGGGTCTGCCAGTGGCCTGCAATATGTTCTGAAGGGTGGTGCCTCTTTGGAACGTGACGTCAATGTTGGCTTGATGCTTTAAGAGGCGTCGTATCTGGTGGCTAGTAGGTCCAATGTAGGGTATGCTGATTGTGAACGGGACAGTTTGTTGTCGGGGAGGCTTAGTCTCAGGGATGAGGGTCTTGTGGATGGTCTGGCTGACGAAGGATGCAGGGTATTCATTGTTGTGGACGAATACTTTTCTCAGGTGATTTAACTCGGTGTTAAGGGATGCAGTTGTGGAACAGATGTTCTTAGCTCGTCTCGTCAGTGTGGCAATTATTCCTCTTTTGACTTGGATGGGGTGGCTTGAGGAAAAATGAAGGTATTGGTCCGTATGGGTTGGCTTGCGGTATACACTGGTGTTGAGACTATGGTTATCCCTCTGGACTAGGACATCGAGGAAGGGAAGTTTCTTTTCTGATTCTAGTTCCATGGTGAACTGCATGCGGGGATGTTGGGAGTTGAGATGCTGTAGGAGGACGTTTGGGTCATCAGATGGAGGGAGGATGACGAAGGTATCATCAACTTTCCGATACCAGCAGGTTGGTTGAAGTGGGGAGGTCTTCAGGGCGGTTTCTTCTAGGTGTGTCATGTAGATCTCGGTGATGAGGGGGGATAGCGGGGAACCCATGGGCAGGCCATGGGTTTGTTGCACTATTCTATCTTTCCAGGTGAAGTAGGTGGAGCTGATGCAGGTGTCAATGAGTTCAATGATGCTGTCAGTCGAAAGGTGGGTGTCAAGGGTTGGGTGGACTTCTTCTATTCTGGACTTGATGATGTTGAGGGCTTCTTCACGGGGAACATTTGTGAAAAGATCCACTACGTCGTAGCTGAGAAGTTTGCCAGGTTCGTTGATAGTGCTGATCTTCTTGCAGAACTCACTGGAATCGGAGATGAATGATTGATAGTGGGGCGAGAAGTCTAGACAGGTGCTGGGCAGTGTTGTAATGGACAGTATTTCGGGAGCAGACGAGGAGGCGGGCTTTGATGGGATCTTTATGGACCTTGATTGTTGTTCGGGCATAGGGCGGCTGCGGGTATTGGACGAAGAGTTTCTTGTGGAGGGTTTGACCTATCTCATTGTTGTCTAGTAGTCGTTTCAGGAGGGCTCGGTGTTCTCTCTGGAGTCGGCAGGTTGGGTCTTTCTTCAGCTGCTGGTAGGTGTTGGTGTCATTCAGGATGTTGTCCGTCAGGGTTTCAAAGTCAGATGTGTCCATGATGACAGTGGCTCTTCCTTTATCAGCAGGGGCGAGAGTGATGTTCGGGTCGCTCCTGAGTTGCCTCAGGGTCTCCCGTTCAGCATTGTTAAGGTTTGCGTTAGTTGGTTTTTCTTTATTGGCATTGTTCAGTTTATCTTTTTTTAGTATATTAGCAATCTGTTCCCTCAGGGAGTCAATTTTACCGCATGGAGCCAGCTGTTGAAGACCTTTCTCCACTTGAACAATGAACAGGTCATTGTTTTGCCTCATTGTGGGTACAAACTTGAGCCCTTTGGATAGGGTTGCAAGTTCTTGTTTGTCGAGGGTTCTGCTGCTGAGGTTGATGACAGTTGTCTTGATGTACTCATCTCTGGTGGGTTTGATCTCAAGTTTAGCAGGGGGCATCAGCTTGTTGAGTTTGGAGATATGATTCTTCTTGAGGGTAGAGTATAATCTTTGATTGGCTGCTGTGTGGATACCTCTTATCTTGCTGTACGTATCAAGGCTTAATGTAGACTTCAGTTGTTCTTGGTGCTTGGTTATGGTGTTGAGGGTAAGGGCTTTAATCTTGCGGTGATGATGGATTCTTTCTCTGACGAGGAGCTGGGAGGGTTTCTGTAGGATGTTTTTTGCTGTAGTTGATGACACGGGACTTCTCAGCCTCAGTCCTTTAGGGATGATCAGTTGGTCTCTACATCTCATGAGGAATGTGAGGTGGTTACTGGAATGGAGGAACTTCTTCTCAAGGTTACTGAGTTTGTTGATTGTTGCTACTGCCACGTCTCCATGTAGACGGCGGATGACTCGTTTGATTGGCATTCTAGAAGTTGATGTTATGAAGAAATAGAGACGATTTTATGGATATACAACTTCATTATTCTTTGAAGGCGACGTTTCGACATAGGTTCTAATGTCGTTGTCAAACAAGTACTACACAAGTGGTTGTTGCATTAAGTGCTTAATGTCGCCTTCGCCCGTTAGGCATTTCGGCAGACAGTGTCACATTGACACGCATGAGAGAGAAGATTTCAAGTAGGCTAGGGCCCTGGAAAGGGGGTTCCACCTAGGAACTAATGGGGAAGGTGTTACCGGGTGTGTCACGAACAAAGTAGGCAGTTCACTTTGTTCAGGCAATTTCTATTTGGCCGTTTGAGTGATATTATTGTGCTTTTAGTATTACGTCCCTCTACTAGGCTGATCTTATAGGCAATTTCTATTACCCGAAGGTGCTAGTGTTTGGGCAGGAAGAAAGACCACTTTGTCAAGGTGGTTGAACATTGTGGTGAAACCTGCGAGCTTCGGCTGGAACTAGCTGGCCAGGGGTGGTACTACATTATTTTAATGTGGCATTGCACCCCACCTTATTGGCTGTTTATAAGGTTGCCGAGCCCCTGGCGGGATTCGAACGAACGTGCCAACCACTGCACTATCCCACACAAGTGAGATTGATGTACATGACGAGGAGGTGGTGATTACAAAGTGTAAATGGAGAGGACAGTAATATAGATATAGATGTTCATCAATCTCATCTACTGTATCAATTTTTCTTTACCATATAAATTAATCTCATCTGTTGTATCAACTCACCTTTTTATGTACATCAATCTATTCTATTGTATAAACATTCACCTGGGTTCCAATCACCTCGCTAATCCTTCATGATGTCTCTGTACATCACATAACTGGCTTCCACTCAATTAGCTATTCAACCTTTGTCCATCAACTCTATTTATTGTATAAACAACTCATCCCTAATTTCTTGTAAAACAATTCATGTATATAACCCAGCTGTTTCCCCACTTGTGTACCACTTGCTTGACAACGACATTAGAACCTATGTCGAAACGTCGCCTTCAAAGAATAAAGATGTTGTATATCCATAAAATCGTCTCTATTTTTTCTTAATGACTTATTATGTGATATCTTAATATTTTCCTTAGAGATGATTAATCACAATATTAACATGATTCCTGATGAGCTTCAGAGCCAGTGGCTCTATTTTTACTTTCCTTAGCAAATCTACATACATTTTTACATCATTACCACATCTTCATACATTTTCAGTTTCAGCCCGCATTACATGTAACCAGTATCAATCAGTTGTCAAGGGTAAAATTCATATCAAATCTCGACATGCAGCTGGAATCCTAGGTTACAATAGATGTGTAAAATAAACGTAGAATTATATGGATGTAGTCATACCACATCCTGTATCGACCCTCCACCAATATCATCATTCGAGCTATCGGGGCTTGATATTTGGGTCTCGGGCTGATATAGTATGTGATATGAAAACACCCATACAATACTTCATATGCATATCACATGCCTGTGTATACTTACATAACATTCAGGAGATCAGCTCTTTAATAAAAACATCAAGCACAACTTAGATTAACATAATGTCTTCCTTCATAAATCGATATAGAAATTAAAGCTTACGAACTGATGAAGTGGATAGACACGTTGTTGCGCAGTAATGAACTAAATGTCTATTACTTTCATGCAGGTACAGATTTTTCTATTAAAAAAATTAAAAACATTTTTTAGAACTTATTTGAACTTAAAATTTAAATCCATATCTTCGGATAATCAAAGTCAACTAGAACATACCTCAAATGAACATCCTCTACTCCTCCCTGCTGTGGTTGTACAGGTACATGCAGTCACGGGAGATGAATATAGTAAGGGTTCAATTGACAATAAATCAAACTTCATGACTAGCTATAGCCAGTGATAAGAATGAGGGAAGTAAGAATGGGGGAAGTAAAGGATATATTACTCTCTGTCGATACAACTAAATCGATCGGCCCTGATAAAATCGGAAACAAAATATTAAAAAGTTGTGCTAACTCACTAGCTCCCGTTTTAACTAAACTATTTAATCTTTCTTTAAATATGGCTAAATTTCCTACTTCTTGGAAAGAAGCGAATATAATTCCTATTCACAAAACCGGCAGCATATACGACCCTGCAAACTATAGACCAGTAGCATTAACGAGTTGTTTGGCTAAAGTATTTGAAAAATGTATCTTTAAATATGTAAACAATTTTCTAAGAGATAATAACCTCCTCTCAAATCTGCAATCAGGATTTACCTCTGGCGACTCAACAACTAATCAATTGACCTACCTATATGATTTTATAGCGAAGGCGCTGGACGATGGAAAAGAAGTTAGAGCCGTGTTTTGCGATGTAAGCAAAGCATTTGATAAAGTTTGGCACAAAGGAATACTGCAGAAATTAAGATCATATGGAATTGATGGCAAGTTATTGAATTGGTTTGAAAGTTACTTAAACAATAGAACTCAACGAGTTGTTATTAATGGACACGCATCAAATTCCAAACATGTTTTAGCAGGCGTCCCTCAAGGTTCTGTTTTGGGACCCCTGTTATTCATAATATATATTAATGATATTGTAGAGGATATTGACAGTAACATCCGACTTTTCGCAGACGACACTTCTCTATATGTCGTTATTGATGACCCAAATGTAGCCGCAAACTGTTTAAATAATGACCTGTCATTGATTGCAAACTGGGCCAAAAAATGGAAGGTTTCTTTTAATCCTAAAAAAACTAAATCAATACAGTTTAGTAGGGAAAAAAATAGGAGTATTGTACCTAATTTGATAATGAACGGTGAAACGATTGAAGAAGTAGAAAGTCATAAGCACTTAGGCTTGAACCTCCAGAGTAACTGTTACTGGGATGCCCAGATAAACTCTATGATCAAGAAAGTTAGTCCCTTGATCAATTGCTTAAGAAGTCTGAAATATAGACTATCCCGTAAAAGTTTAGAAATTATTTATAAATCTTTCATTATACCAATATTTGATTAATGTGGGCATATTTGGGATAATTGCACTCAAGAGCAATGCAACTTGCTAGAAAAGCTGAACTTGGATGCGTTAAGATCCATATGTGGAGCTGTTCGCGGAACAAGCCATAAGGCACTGTTGGACGAAACGAATCAGAAACCACTAGCAGAACGTAGACATATATCTAAACTGATTAATTTGTATAAAATGAAAAATAATCTAGCACCTCAATATCTTATTGATCTCCTACCAAAAACACCCAGTTCAAATGACTACAATCTCAGAGAAAATTCATCAGTGCGAACCTTAAAATGTAGAACGGCGACTTATGCTAGGTCGTTTTTGCCTGACACAATAAAGCTATGGAATTCATTAAATCCAAACATTCAAAATATCGAGACATTGACCGGTTTCAAAAATAAGCTTTGTGGATCTAGAAATACAAATGTCACCCAATTGAAAACGCTGTACATTACTTTTTTACATGCCACAAATATACAGATTAAAGACAGAATTCATTCTTCTATTTGAAAGGATTTAGTATTGATACAGTACTTACGGGATGTACATCACTCTCAAACGATGATCTTAATAAATTATTAAATTCTATTCATAAATTTATCATAAAATCTAATCGATTTGACATCTCTTAGCTTAAGCACTTGAATATGTAATGACTGCCACGTAAACAACATGATATTCATGCATAACCAACATATGTGAAGCTAAGTTGTGAATCTTTTATGTGTCACTAACTACTATAAGCTTTATATTTTTATATGTGTAACTATCGGAGCGGCCTTTATATAAGCTCTTCGGAGCTTGTTGGCCAATCCATTCATGTATACATTTCATGAATAAAATATGTTTAAATCGAATGAGGAAACCTCGACTCTCTAATTAATCAAGCCCTTGAAGGGCATTTAGAAGTGGCAACTTCTTTAATGTGAAAATACACGACGTTTCAGAGTATACACTCACTCCTTTCCACATCCCATCTGAGAAAGGAGTAAGCATATACTCTGAAACGTCGTGTATTTCCACATTAGAGAAATTGTTATCTAGCGCTTTAAATATGTATTTGGCATTTTCAACAAGATATGAGTTTTGATATCAAGTATGAGAGAGTGTGTGGTATTGAATCTCAAGGTTAGAGTCAAAGACATACCTCCATAAGCTAAGTTTGTAATCTTTCTAAAGAACGAAAAACACTAATTATATAACATGCTGAAATCTTATGTGTTCAGACACCAACCAGCTGATAATCATTGTATTTGAGCTTCAAGCTCAATCACTATATTTGTAAAATGTAATTGCTGGCCTCTGTTGCTGTTATTTTCTGGTCTTGCATTTCAAATATCTAGATTTGGTTAATGAAACCTACACTGCAAGAAAGAATCATACATGTTGATAGGCCAGAACTAACTTAAGACTCTTCTCCACATATGACTACAACTACAGGTAGACATACGGTAATTATTTGTACATCTACATATACCATATGATGACTAGTGAGTTTAACTACATGTACCTTTTATATGCTCTTCACCTGGTTGTGAAACTATATCAAACGATTTAGGAACAGCTGTAGAGTTTTCAGAAGATTAGGGCAAATGAAATCATAGTCTTATTTTCCCCATCATCTCTTCATGTGAACTTTTGTTTTCTATGTCTGGTGACATTTTGACAATCTTCGCAAAGAAGTTAAACTTAAAAGTGTCAAACGTTAGCGCCCTTTTTGAAAACTAAAGCATTTTCTTTGGTGTAAAACATATTTTGATCGGGTCGATTTCTCAAGTAGGGTGGCAATGAGAATAAATAATTTTTTATGCGGCCTTATCATAGTAACTGTCATCTCTCGTCACATGCACACAATGTAGATAAGACAAGATAGATGTGTACATTGGTTATATCGTGATACTCATTTACCTCAATCCGTCTGAGGCTAATGTCACGTTGCTGTGTTATTTCCGTCGCCTATACGTCATTATCAAATAGATAACACAATCCGACAACATGGCTGACATAGTTTTATACCATGTGAGACAAATATCTGTCTTCTTTCTTTATTTTTTTCATAACATGTCTTTTGATAACTGTGTAGGATAAAACACGACGCAACGGTATGCTTAGGATTGTAAAACCTGAGAAAAGGAAGCTCGGCCTTCTTTTCCCAAAAGCCTCCTTTTCGAGGGTTTACGATCCAAACCGAGGTGTACGTTTTTCTAGCTAAGATATACGGTAAGGAAGATTAGCAAATAATAAATGTTAATATTTGTTACTTAAAGGTCGACCGTTTCACAAATGCGACACATTGGCACGTGGCTGCGTTGACATCACATAAACCAGAAACATTGTATAGCTCCAAATACCGTGATATATCATGTATATCTAACTCCGTTGCCCAAAGGTGCTTCATTTCCCTTGGATATCATTGGATATCACTCTGAATGTCACTCTTGTTCAATCTGAAATAATTTAGAGGAAAGTATTTTGATTGATAAAATAATGCCCGTTGATAAATAATTTCCTACTTTCATAACGGAAGATAGGTTTAAACGACTATGTGATTTCCCTTATTTTACCTTATGCGTGTTATCGCTATCTTAAACACAAATACAAATGTATACCAAATACCTTTCCAAATATGAAATAATTGCGAGAAAAACATCTCCTACGAGAGGCGTTGTTAACACAGTGTGCTTGCTATTTTCAAGCATCCTTTTCTTTCATTAAGGTAAGAATTTAATATAAATTATGATAATTGACATATATTATATTTGGTGTGCTTAAAATTAATTTAAACTATTCTATTTCAATTAAGCAATATTAGGTAGTGTACGGTAACAGAACAAAAGCGGTCTCACGAGTTCTTTACTAAACTGAAGTACAAAAGAAAGTACACACCTCAGTTGGTTTTATCATATACTCATGGTAAAAATGGTTGACACCCCCTAATAGTTATAGGAATGAAATGTTATATAAACAACGTAACGTATCAGTTTCGATTATTTTTTTGGTAAAACATGTAACTACTGGATAACTTTTTGTGAATAGTGTCCTTGAGTATTTGCTATTTCTCCACTAAAATACCAAATTAAGGGAAATATCAGAAAAATTCAATTTAGTCAAAAGAGTTCATTCCTTGTGTCTTGAGATCTTGGCATTGGTACATTGTTACAGTGTTTGAGTTTTCTCATTTCGGTTGTAATAAATAGGTGAAAGTTGCATTGGAAAAAAAAGTTCTACTGAATTCAAATATACCCAATTTTTCAATTGATTTTCAATTACAAATAACTTTAGTTTTCGACGTCGTACTCTAAAACTGAAAAGTGCAGGCATTTAAGATCCGACATGGAATACTTCTACGTATTTTCAAAAAAAAAATTCTTTGAAAAAAATATATTTTGAGTTTAAAAACTTTTCAATAATTATTTCATTAGTTCATCGACACATAAAGCATTTTATTTGTGAAAATCATTAAATGTGCCTCCTTCTGCACACGTTTACAACATTTAAACATGGTAGGGGTCATATTAGTGTATATTTCATTTCTTGCATGCCCCTGTCTACATTAAACAAAGATATTCTAACTAAAATTAACACACAAATGTTATTCATTCAAGCTACTGCAGATAAGTGTTATTGTATCATGCAATAATCAAATGCATCTAAACAATGTTAATAATGAATTAATTGAAACCAACTGAGGTGTGTACTTTCTTGTGTACTTCAGTTTACTTGAACCAGATATACCCAGGCCGACACCGTGTACTATAGGCTGGTATATCGATGGTAACGACGATCGATTTAAAAACAAGTTTTGTGTTGGTGACAATACTAGTAACATTGCAATGTACCTGTAACTTTGTTCTGCAATGAATTGCTCGGGATCCATAGCGTGCCATTTAAGGATGTATTTTTTAAAACTTCAATCGCGTTATGGACACTGACGGGGAAATATTGATTATGTTTCTTTTGACGTGATCCGTCGTTTGGCGACATAGATCCAGATAGTAACCACATATACATCTGGAAAAAGTTAAGCTCCCCTGATATTCAAGACTAAAATGCGACAATGTTGGAGCGTTACGATAAGTGATAACTTGCTTGATAACGTTGATAACTTGCTTGATAACGGTGATAACTTGTTTGATAGCGGTGTGTCGCATCTATGCAATAAAGAAGTGGACTATCTAGGCCTGTATATAGACTATATAACTTGTTCTCCTGCATCACCTCAGCTACTAGAATGCCTACAATGAAGTCCTGAAACTTGTTTTCCACTTTTCTTATAATTAAAACAAAAGTATTTACAATTTTATCTATATTACAATCAATCCTTATCCTTTTAAAAAACAATCCTTTTTGTATCAATATTGTTATATTCATATGTATATTTACGTAATCATTATTCGTTTTAAACTATTTGTAATAACTTTGTTTACAAATAAATATGTATATAATAACCACGTAAGCTACGTGCCCAAGTGTTTGTTGTTTAACAAAGTATGCATTTTTTAATTATTTTTAATCATTATTATTTTACTTTAATGAAGAGGAAAACAATTGTAATGCATAAACATCTCCCAAGATTGAAAGCATGGCTTTTCGTTCGCCCTTTTATTTCAGCCGTATCACGCTGAAGAAACCAATACAAAGGGGAATTAAAAAAAAGGTCAGCGCTTGTTCATTTAAAATTAACAAGGAAATTATCCTTAAATCAATAATGCTTCAGAGCTCTCTTATTGTCTCAGTGTACATGTATGCAATTGGCGCATGAGAACTTTGAAACCAGTCCACATTAGGGGGATTTACAATTAGTTCTTAACCAACAACCAATAACCAATAACCAATAACCAATTAGCAATAACTAATAACCAATAACCAATAACCAATTACCAATAACCAACAACCAATAACCAATTACCAATTACCAATTACAAATAACCAATAACCTATTACCAATAACCAATAACCAATTACCAATGCCCATTAACCAATTACCAATAACCAATTACCAATTACCAATAACCAATTACCAATAACCAATAACCAATTACCAATTACCAATAACCAATAACTAATAACAAATTACCAATAACAAATAACCAATTACCAATTACCAATAACCAATTACCAATAACCAATAACCAATTACCAAAAACCAATAACCAACTACCAATAACCAATAACCAATTACCAATAACCAATAACCTAGGTGAACAAGAAGGAGGACATACAATGACGGTCCGGGTGTGATATGCTAAACGCAATCTCATTTAAATCAGATGGAACTAACATCCGTACCTCGTTCTTTCATCGATCTGAGTACTACCCCGTAGAGGTCATATCAGGTAACCTTTCACTGTGACCTTTCACCTTCAATAAATTCAGCTAATTAGAGCCATTCTTACATATGGTATGGTACTGCTTTCGTGGCGTAATGGCTTTTAGATGGAATGTGGCTCTCACGGCAAACTGTATTTTTCATCGCATGTGGTATTTCGTAAGTCAACTGATGGTGTGTCAACTGTCCGATGTCTTTTAAGCCTCGTCTCTGATTGGCTAGAGTAAAAGGTCAATTGACACGACCTCTTTGGTGCAGTATTCAGATCAGAAACGCAGCGAGGTACGAGTGTTGCGATGGATCTGATTTTAGTGAGATTGTGCTCAACGGATATAGGTAATAACAGTATACAGTACAGAAACAGTAACACTGAATGTCAACACTAGTATGAAAATAATATAATTATAGGTACCCAAGTAACTCTCCATTCCTTCAAAATAATGATGCCAATGCCCATTTTTAAAGAATGACACTCAAAGTATTGCATATTTTACTAATGTGGTTAAACACGTAAAGAAACATTAAATTTCTCGTTCAAATCTTGATGTGGTTTGCAACTGTCCCATACTGAAAAATAATAGCGGCAGAGAACATTAGTATGACGTCACAAGTGTAATAAAATCTAAAATGTCATGCACGACACTCCAACATCAAGCACAATAAATAACAAGGAAGAAGATTTTACTGATTGAAGCTTCTAAATATATATATATATATATTCGTCTTTCCTCTTCCTATAAAGAGTACTTGTATCGCTAGATTAGCGACACCAGCTGAATGACACTTATAATCATAATATATGTTATAATGAATTTATACAATAACATATGAATCTCCAACCATTGTGACCAGGTAAACGTAACCTGTCAACCCGCGTTGAATCATTGGAAAGGTGAAGGTCATTTAGACATGCGATATACAAATAGTGAGATATCACTATAAGATCTAGCTGTTTTGATTTGACAACCAAGCAAACAGGCTTCATAGGAGGGGCATGCCTTTCATATGGTAAGTTCAATCTATAATTAGTCAATTCATTTTGCTGTTTATGTCTGTCTATGTGTATGAATATCGATAAATGTTTATAGTCATTGTTAAAAGTGCTTGGGTCTTCGTATAAGGATCCGGTTTTACAAGTGGAAACTCGCGAGTTAACAACGAGGTCATATGCGAAGTATGCCAAACAAAAGTTAGGAAAGTGAATCATAAAGTGAAAATGCATGGTGTTCAAATCTGAACGGGCAATGTTTTGTTCTAACCAAAACGTAAATTACTTTAACTAAAGCTTAGTCTCTTATGAGTTTAATATAAATTATTAAAATATTTTTTGTTTATTAGATATCAAGGAGACTCCGAGAAAATGAGATTTCAGATGCTTTTACCGACCAAATCTAGATTTGCTATCCAATACACTATGTATTGGCATAGACTGAAACAGGAAGAAGGCTAGACTAGTGTATGCAGACTATAAGAGGTGTACTCAATACACAATCTAACACGTGTGTAACGCGGTGGATACCATGTTAATTATGTTGCATTAATGAATAGCCACATACAGTGGAGTGTTTGGGTGTGACTCAATACACTGATTTGACTGACTGGTAGAAGAGGTGTCGTGTCTGGAAGGTTAGAATTTACTTCAATATTTGTATAATGTTTTGTTTAAATTAATATTCAATTTTAATATCCAATGTTTTGAAATTGGCTTGACGGCATCGACCACACCCTGTAAGTTTCCATCATTTATTACAAGTATCATTGATGAACTTCGTGACACTTGGAATTTGTTGAACACTGAAATATGAACAAGTATTATATTTGGTGTCTACATGTAATACAACCAAATGGATCGATGAATCTAGTAAACGGGACATGTACATATTCAGATTTTTGTGAAAGCCTGAAAACTTGACCAGCCTGAAAGTAAAATCAATAAATTTTCATTTAAAAATAAACAAAAACCTCAGAAAGTTTTGCCCGGACTAACAACTAAGAGAATTGTTTTCTTAATTATTATGCTAAAAATCTTTAAACAAAATGTAAAATTTAGCTGTTTTATGTTTGTGGTTATTTTCCTTGTATATATATCACAATGCGTGATAATGTTGTTAGTCGTCTACACGGAAACATCACAAGCATATTACACAAAAGAAGTTGTAATTTAATTAACTTCTCATTCTTCAAATCACAACTTTTATGAACCCTGGCTGCAGAGCGCACACATTTACCTGTGTATTTATACAATACACATTGTTAATGCTATGTACAACTTGCACATTTAGTACAGATACGTGTATGGGATATGAAACCTATTTCCCAAATAAAGGTATAACCACTTTACAGGAGACAGAGAAGTTATACCAATAGCTAATAATTTATTATGTCGAAATTGGATTAATTAAAGCTAGTTTCCGTGAAACTTCGAAAATATCTTTCATTTATCTTTATTCATAAACCTTTTTTTGGACGCATGTATCTAGGTCACCTGTTGAAACTGTAAGATATATTGTGAGGGAAGAAAGAAAGTTTGCACCCGTTTAAACCGCCACTGTAATCACCCTGTACCTATAGTCGTGACAGGCATTACGTTGAAGTAGAAGGTTGTTATGTGATAGCATAGGTGTGTTGTTGATACGCTAAACACACAGTTACTAGTTACCTGGCGTGAGTCATTTACTCCTACACTTCAGGGGGAAATCATTGTTCATTAAAAATATACCTGTATCTAGTACTCAAGCATACGAACTTCTTCTTTTTTTAACAATACGAACTTACTCGCTGTTTATATGTATTTTTTAATACGTTTAAGATTTATTTTCCAATTCTGCGTCTGTAAGGATGTAATAACATAATATTATTATCATTATCTACTGAGTTACGATAACCTTTATCGCCACTCTCTACTTTATGACGTCATGGTAGCAGCTTGTCAAGCCGCAGATTAACCGTTGAAATCAGTCAACTTCAACATAAAACACAGAAAGAGTGTTATAATATGTGCTGTCTCTTGACAAAGACCACTTGTAAAATTCTACTTTCTACCTCATTCCATATATAACATTTGAGAAATTGAGAAAAAAAATCATAATACTAAACTCGGCCTGGGATCTGCTCTGTATTCCAACTATGTTTGACGTGAGATTGAATTTATTCTAAGATTGCATACCATGTTTTAAATACTTGATTTAAAACTTAAGATATGAACAGTTATGAACGTGTACTAAGGGTGCATTATTTTTTGAAACATTAGTTAAATCTTCAACTCTCGTACAGCAAATCTTCACTTGGATATCTATTACATGATATTTTATCTACACTACCGTGGAGAAGACAATGTTGTTTTTGGATGATCAACTTTATTTAACAATGACGACGTTTTGGAATATATTATGTGAATGTGGATACCCTTGTTGCAATGTTATATGGCGTCATAAGATGTACATTTATATAGTGGCCAGTTTGGCTTTTTAGCGCCTTATATTGAACATTCTTTTGTAACATTATCGAGGGGCTCTGTGAAATCAAGCCTCCATGTTAGATTGAGCGTTTACTTTAATACCTTTCTTGAACAGTTACTATAGCTAGTACTTGAGTGCGAAGAACCCGGAAGTGTGTCACAAGGGGGCACTTGTTATTACCCATGTGTTGAAATATAAGCGGTGAAAAATATTTATCAGTTATCAATGTTCAACAAGATAAGCAATATGTTTACCGTGTTGTAATGCATTTATGAATTATCATGCATGTATGTATGTATATACATGTACATCACCGGGAGAATCTCTTCGAATTTCGTTTCAACAAAAATGCCTGGTTTTATTGTACCACCAGAAGTTTTCGCCTATTACTGGCTTCATAGTTCATTTTCCTCCATATCTGGCATTAAAACTCTAAATATAGAACATATCATGTAATGTAAAAATGACATTACAATCAATAAGTTTTATAAGAATGTATATCAATCTTTCCAACATTAGCTGAAAGGTAAATAAAGTTCGTTTCCACAAAACTACACCACACATACTTGATGCAACATATATAATTAGAGTCTCTGGTATAACCTTACCCACCTGCTAGTGAGTATAAGAAGGAAGTACAGTGTCCCTTTGTTATAAAGGTTATTTACGATGTGTGCATTAGTGAAATCTAAGAGTGCCCCTTTCAAGATTTTATGATATGTTTACGGATCACGTGTGATAGAGCACTTCCCCTTTCCTCGGTCCGTCTTTATAAAGTTATAAAGTTATATAGTACACTCAATCTCATTAAAATCGAATCATTGATTCGTCCCATGGGCCTATTTGCTAATTCATATATGTTGCTTAGATGAGTGACAAAGCTTCGGGAATAAATCGATGATTTGATTTTAATGAGATTGAAGATACACTTTATTTTTCTTTAACGATACACAATGTATACACGTTATCCCTATTTTAGGAGACACAGCTTTCTATTTCAATATCAACTCCCTGGGGAGTAGCTATCCAATAGTTTTGACAATTCACATGACCTTTATATGCAAGCTGAAGACCCATTGACACTGCCTGTTGAATAGGGGAAGATAACATATCTCATTGTTGTTTGACGTTAATTATTAAATTCTATTTCATTTGTATCTCAACAGTAATGTGGACTTTGAAGTGCCGTTTGATACAAAGAAATAGTATTTATATGTATTTTTGGTGTCGTGAGTATTCATACTGTTGTGTTGATTTGAAAGTAATTTTATTCGTTTTTAACATTCATCTTCTTCTGAAAATATTACTCACAGAGGTTTGAATTGTATTTGTTATAAAATGTCATTCTAAACTGCATATACTTATGATGAAGAAAATATGTTAGGACCTGGTCATACGTATTCATTATTTTATTCTCACTCTTGTTTCAGTTAATAAACGTCAATTTACAACTTGTGTCAAACATTATTAAAAAGCATGGAAAAATTGTCTTGCGTTGGGTGGTGTTCACTTAAGCAATTTCACAGTTTACTCAAAATGTAAAAAAAAAACCAAACCCAGCAATTCTTTTCAATAATTTATTCAAGGGTTATCAATCCAATACACAATGCTTTTTCTGGTTCATGATTAAGCGTCATTAAAGATTTAGAAGCACTTCCTGTGGACGATGGATGGGCCGGACTCATCGTATTCCTGTTTGCTGATCCACATCTGTTGGAAGGTGGACAGAGAAGCCAAGATGGAACCGCCGATCCATACAGAGTATTTCCTCTCTGGGGGAGCGATGATCTTGATCTTCATTGTGCTGGGAGCAAGAGCTGTGATCTCCTTCTGCATCCTGTCAGCGATACCTGGGAACATGGTGGTACCTCCTGACAGAACAGTGTTGGCATACAAATCTTTACGGATATCAACATCGCACTTCATGATGGAGTTGAATGTGGTCTCGTGGATACCAGCACATTCCATGCCAAGGAAGGATGGCTGGAAGAGGGCCTCGGGACAACGGAATCTCTCGTTGCCAATGGTGATGACCTGACCGTCGGGCAACTCGTAGCTCTTCTCCAGGGAGGAAGATGTTGATGCTGTAGCCATTTCCTGCTCGAAGTCGAGGGCGATGTAGTTCAGCTTCTCCTTGATGTCTCTGACGATTTCTCTCTCAGCTGTGGTGGTGAAGGAGTAACCACGCTCCGTCAAGATCTTCATGAGGTAATCAGTGAGGTCACGTCCGGCGAGATCCAACCTCATGATGGCGTGGGGAAGAGCGTAACCTTCATAGATGGGCACATCGTGGGTGACACCATCACCGGAATCGAGAACGATACCGGTGGTACGACCAGAGGCGTACAGGGAGAGAACAGCCTGGATGGCCACATACATAGCTGGCGAGTTGAAGGTCTCGAACATGATCTGGGTCATCTTTTCACGGTTAGCCTTGGGGTTGAGGGGAGCCTCTGTCAGGAGGACGGGGTGTTCCTCTGGGGCCACACGAAGCTCGTTGTAGAAGGTGTGATGCCAGATTTTCTCCATATCATCCCAGTTGGTGACAATACCGTGCTCGATAGGGTACTTGAGGGTGAGGATACCTCTCTTGGACTGAGCCTCATCGCCCACATAGCTGTCCTTCTGACCCATACCAACCATCACTCCCTGGAAAAAAATCCAAAGAAAGATGCTATCATTTTGTTTTATTTTGCATAATAAATCAAGCTATAAGATTAGTTCGGTCAAGAAAAAATACTTTAAAACCCCATCACAAAATACATTTATAAGATGTTTCCAAATTACAGTTAACATTTGAAAGTGTTTGAAATGCATTGGTTTTACCACATACCTGATGTCTGGGACGGCCAACGATGGAGGATTCATACAGGATACAACACGACAACGATTTTTAATATGAGGTTGTTCTCAATATTGAATGAGAAATATTGAATATACCATTACTTATCTGACTTTCGACCTAAAAGTGATGTTTAAAATATTGTTTTACTACATACCTGATGTCTGGGACGGCCAACGATGGAGGGGAAGACAGCCCTGGGAGCATCGTCTCCGGCGAAACCAGCTTTGCACATGCCGGAGCCGTTGTCACAGACCAAAGCAGCAACATCATCATCCATGGTTGAAGGTAGAAGTTGAAGAGACGAGATACAAGTGAACTGAGAGATGGAAGTGTTGATGACTGGAGACGGACCGGGGATGTTTATATACACCCTGGCACCCGTATGTGGTCTTGAGGATATGGTCACGTGACCCGTCTATCGTCGTTCATGTAGTCACGTGACCATTTCCAGGAAGAACCAGAGCTCAAGTTGTCTGCACATGGCCCTGTTGGCAGCACGCGCAGCACGTGCAGATATCCTGTTGCGATAATGCACGAGCGGTCCTCGTTGACGCGGAAGGTATATTACACTTATGTAATGATAGGAATGATTATAAGTATTATCGATACTCTGTGCAATCAATATGTTCTATAACTGTTAAGTTCTTCTTCTGTAACCGACATGCCAGATTAATTATGGATGTACCCATGTAATACTTCTGTAACTTGTTATATACGTAAATGACGTAATGTATATGTGTAAGGTTCCCAAACGCCACAACATTTGCGTTCATCTGTATCACGGACTTAAATGTAATTTAATTCCGTGTCTGTACTAAACTTTAAATAGTTAATAATCCATTTAAAATCATATTTCGTAATCTATTTATTCAGGTAATTGAAGCCACATGATACTGACCGTTTTCTTTGGAATATTTAAAACGCTTATATCAACAGATTTGTATAAACGTGATTTGTGATACATGTACAGCATATGTCTATCTTGTTGGATTGAATATATACAAATATTTGGAATGAAGTTTGCTGTCATGAAACCAATATAATCCACTTTTTATTTTCTGTATGTAAAGCAGCATCAGTGTCTGTTTGAACTTTTCAACCATCAGTTACCAAATTCATTAAAAAGAGAAGATTTCATGATGTATTTATCCACTCATTATAGAGAATAAATCTTTATCGAATATCATTAGTTGAACAAACTTGATCAAAATCTTACACATACTTCTTTATGACAATAATGACACCAACTGCTTACCAATTTGACGACTTACAGAGGAAATAAGATGTAGTTATCAAGATGACTTATCTTCAGGAATATTTAGTAGATCTAGACTTGCTGTGTGCGTGTGAATGTAATTGATGTATTGTTACGAGTGAGTGAGTGAGTTATTGTTTAACGCCGCTTCGGCAATATCGCAGCCATTAGCGGCGTATTGTTACGAAGCGCGAAACGAAAAAAAAAAGCGTTCCATATACTTATGACAGTGGGTCAATTAGACTAACATTTAGACTCAGAATTATTTTGTTTTCATACCAACACCATTTTACAAACAATTCAAATATTTATACAAAATGGAGCCCTAAAGATGCCTAACCCAGAGCTGAGTAATCTAGACTTGCTATAATTTTCTAGACTGGGCTGGTCGTGAATCGAATATTTTTGCTCTAGGGTCTTGATGACTGACTATGGGTCAATAGGCTAATGGGTGTGACTACAGGGTATCTTTGTCTCCCTCACAGAGGCTTCACCAGTTCATCTTTTATTCTTCGTCTTTTATAGAATGTCATTTGTCTGGAGAATACTATGAAAAACGGAATCGAAAACATTAAACAAATAGATTACACAACAATAACCTTGTTTTAATTTTCCCAATCAGTTTCGTTGAAAAAAAAACAATAGAGAACATTTCCAAGTGTTGTGCTTCATAGGATCTTCGGTTCAATGACTGTTGTAGTATTAATAAAGACTCAACCTCCAGCATCCTTATAATGGCAAACTGTCAGTAAACTATGGGAATAGTGGATTTTCTTTCTTTTATATTTGCTTATATTCAATTTTCCCAAAATATGTTTTGATTTAATTCAAAATACCAAGACATTCAGGAAATTTAGTTTTAAACTAATGCTTATGGATCGATTCGGTGTAGTTGAGGGATGTAATGTTGTTAATCAAGCCTGATATCTTCAACTGTTTGAGAGGCATTCTAGAAGTTAGTGTTATAGAAAGACAAGGATATTTTATGGATGATCAACTTCTTTATTTCCCAATGACGACGTTTCGGTATAGATCCTTATACCGTTACCAAGCTTACTGAGTGAGTGAGTGAGTTATTGTTTAACGCCGCTTCGGCAGTATCACAGCCATTAGCGGTGAGGCAAGCTTACTGAAACGCCACCATTGTGAAATAAAGAAGTTGATCATCCATAAAATACCCTTGTTGTTCTGATATCTTCGTTTGAGGTGTTCATCTAATGCAATACTATGTTCTAATGATATTGTAATTATATTATCAGACTGACATGCGATTGGGTCTTTAAATTACGTTTGTGTATTCAAATATCACTGTTGTGAAACGTCTTTCAAACATTAGTTTGTTCTTTGGGTATAGTACGCACATGATCCAAATGGATGTTGAAATCTATTGAGAGAAATACAGTAGTCCTGCTGCATGCCTGTTTAATTAAGAGCCTATAATACAGTCTAGGGCATCATACAGCAAGTCTAGACTGAACTGAAAACATCAAGAAAATAATGGAACAAAAAGAAAAACGCTGCATTATTTTTAATTAGATATATATACTGAATCTAGAAAACACTGGGTTATTTCAAAACTTACATATAACTTCTTTTCATCCAACGTATTATTTTGCGAAAAATAATTCCATGTAAATGGGGCTCTAAACCAACCAATTTAAAAAGTGTTTAAGTAGCAATTGGGTATAAATTTGGCCAAAAATAGGTAAAATTAAACAATTATTTGCAATTGATCTTATAATGCTGCGTGTTTTGCCGACACAAATATTCAGCTTCCGACTTGTAATATCTATAGTCAAGTTTTCGTGTTGTTGGAGGTTGATGTAGATTCAGTGAATGTGATGACTTTGGCGCATAACAAACACTTGTTGTTCCGGGGAATAAAGTGTAGTCATTCTGGTGACTGGTTTACATGTGGCTAAGTACATTTGGCAGCCATGCGGTCTGCTAGCTCTCAACAGAAGCACACTTCCGGTGTTACACGCGAACACTCGTTATTATATACACATGGAAGTATAATCGAGGTAACTGGTTCTTCATTACCAATACGCTACAGTGAAGGAAACAAAGTTCACATTCACAATCGGTACGTGACTTTACATAATTATAAACTACATCCGTATGTCAACAGTGACGAACTAGAATCCGTTGCAGAGTATAAGTCATCCAGTATAATATTTATTACGATTATACGAGTATATGAGATTACAACAAGAGTGGTCCGTAAATAGTAGGGTTCACAAAGCAAATGTAATAAAATCATAAAACAATAAAATATTATTTGGTCACGCCCAAAATCTGTTACTAATGTACCACAGCCTTCCGGAATAGCAGTATTATATATACGTGTAACAATGTTTTTAGAGACTGTCATTGATGTGTATGTGAGAGATATAACCATACTTTTTTCCGAGTGTATCGAATGATACCCTACACTTTTCCTCGTGGGGCCCTTGCGAGGCGGAGCCGAATAAGGCTCCAACGGGGAAAAGTGTAGGGTATCATTTGATACACAAGGAAACGTATGGGTATATCTGTCTTATACCCCACTTACGGTCGGGTGTAAGCGGATACTATTTCATAATATTTCTAAACAAATACAGCTGTAAACAAGCTTGTGCATGAAACGCACAACCCAAATACGGCCTCGTCTGTGACAACGCAGCCTGTGCTGCGTTGTATGGTTACCCATGTTTGGGGCTCGAAATCTAATTGATATGGCCCAATGACGGCATTGTCAACGCAGATGCACGTGCATCTTGCTGAAATGTACAGCTGACGCTATAAACAGCATGTCAACTTGCCAAAGTTTAGAGAAAACAGAAACAACTTTCAGTATGTTAAGACATTTTGCACCCAAAATTAAATTACATTCTTATATAAAAAGAAAAACATAAATTTGTGATATTATTTCACGCATTATAAGAACCTTATTCCTTTGGTCATGAACTGGCTTCGTGGTGTAATGGTAAGGTCGTTCGGCCAGAAAGCAACAGGACACGGGTTCGATCCCAGGTTCCTTATATGTTTATTTATAATCTGACATTTTATAAAGTATCATCACTTAGAATTTGGAAATTTAGAAAATTGACCACATTGTTTCTCAGTTGTAAAAACGTGTAGGTTTATCAGAAAAAGTGTAGGTCTATCGGCTAATACACCTACACTTGTAACAAAAGAAACCATAGCAACGAGACCGGAAGTGGGGTATAATTAAAACCAACCCTTGTTCACGGTTAATGAACTTCTTATGTGCAACTCTTGCACTTGGTTTCACTGTCAATAGTCACATTCTCATATGCGCATTATAAACAGGCTTTCACTTCAATCAACTTCAACTTATTCAGTTTAGCATTTTCGACTGCATGATTGTTTGAAATGAATATCAACAACTTTTGAGTACATTTCCACCTATTTCAATATGATAAAATACATATTGTACCTACGATTGTCCATGGAATGTCATGAAGAGAATATATGGAAAGAATACCAAATTGTATGGATGTTTCCACGTACATAATAACCAATAAAAATAATAATGTTGTTTCTATGTTCCATTGTGTGGTTAACTACTACGATTGTAAAAGTAACGCACTATTTTAAAGAAATTCTTGTTTTAAACTTTTGAAGAAATGTACCAATAAATTGATTTTCAGTAGTGATTTCAAATTTAATTCCCGATACGTGTTCATGTGATTGTTTGACGTTCGTTATTTAGAGTTTTGATTCACTGCACAAACCACTGGATGAAAAAGTCCTATTTAATCCGGAGTAAATATGGATTAAAGATGTCATTTAATCCCCTTTACTCCCCTTTACTCCGGATTAAAGACACAATTTACAACAGAGTAAAGGGGAGTAAATATCACATTTAATCCATATTTACTCCATATTTACTCTGAGATTAAATATTTGTAAAGGTGATTAAATAAGATTAAAGTTTTGTAAATATTCAGACAGGTTTTTTACCATGTTGTAATAAAAATAAAATAATTTCATCAAAACGTAACTTTATTGAAAAAAGTTGCTTTGAACATTGCTAATAAAACATTACTCTAATTAAAAACTATTTTGATGAAAAGAAATGCTTTTAAAGAAAAAGTGACTTGTATGGAGAATATGACTTTGATGAAGACAAAAATGATATGTATGAAAATTTTGACTTTGATGGGAAAAAAGACTTTGATGAAAAAATTATTTTGATTAAAATATTTGCTTTAATGGATAAATTAATATTAATTGCAAAAAGTTACATTTTGATGAAAAAAGTTACTTTGATGAAAAATTTTACTTTGATGAAAAAAAATTACTTCAATGAAAAAAAATGACTTTGATGAAAAAAAATGACTTTGATGGAAAAAAATTACTTTGATAACATAAATGTTGTTAATTTAAAAAATTAATTTGATTAACAAATTGTTTTTGATAATAAATTGACTTTAATGAAAAATTTACTTTTGTGAAGAAATTGACTTTGGTAAAAAAAAAAAAAAATTACTTTGATGATAAAAATGTCTTTAATGGAAAAATTACCTTTGATGAAAATATGACCAATTCGGCATTATGACTTAAATGATTTAGTAACTTATACAGATATTATAAGTATCATCTCATGAAAATATCTACTTACATAAAAATGAATATGGATCTATTGTTTGGCAATTGGTGAACCAAATCACTTTATTAGTTACCATTTACAGCAGTTTTACATTTTTTGCCAGTCAGAAAAAGCTGAAAATATTACAGAATTCAACTGCGACAGCAACATTTAGCAAGGTGACGGGGACATATTAAAGGAACCATAACGTTTTGATTATTTAGATTGCTATTTGATTGTTAAACATTGTTCATTAATGCCATATTGTAATCACTTTGTGATTCGATATAGCAGTTCAAATAAACAGTTATGATAGATATAGACAGGCAGACAGACAGATATATTTTATCAGAATGTCACAAGTTAAATATACATTGTAAAAAGCATGTATAAAAGACATAAACTATAAATTAAACAACGAGCCAAGTTTTGGCTAATGGGACACTTTACAAGATAAAACAGTGTACAACATATTCGTAAATATAGGTACCGGTAGGTAAAATAGCAATGATACGGGTTTATAATAGTAATTAAATAAGTAAGTAAATAGATATAAGAATGATAAAAATAATTTCCATCTATAAACCATATTTCTTATGGCTGTACAGATGCATGTTATGCGTTTGGGGTTATTTTCCGTTAACATTTTGATAAAAAGATCTAAAGGCCCCGTTACATTATAAACATCTTGATTAAATTACTTCTGAGGTCGTTGTAAAAGTGGAATTCTGAAATAAAATGAACTTCAGTTTCCACATTTTGACAAAATCTACAAAGTCTACGCTATAATGGCGTGGGTCTTGGTCTATATATATATATATATATATATATATATATATATATATATATATATATATATATATATATATATATATATATATATATATATATATATAGATGAAAAAGTTGAGGAAGGTCTCACGTGAAGTAAATGTATATAGAAGGGGATGAATCAGTCCCCAGTGCTATTATCAACTGAGGACTTAGACCAAACCAACACAAGTGCAACCGACCAAACCACTGTGTCACCAACAGAAACAACAAACATTGACTTTAATAACACCTCTTTAGATTCCTCTCCAAACACCGTGAACAAAGGTCTTTGGAGTAAATTTGATTTTATAAGAAGAACTTTTTCAAGAAGCACAAAATCGTATACTCCCCGAAACTACATGTATGATAGAAATGTCAATTATGCAATTGAAACAAATGATCAATTCATTGACTGAGGGCCAGGATGTGAGACCTGCAATGACTGAAATTTTAATCCCTCGTAAATAGTTTATTGTGTGCTAATCAAGCTAACCACTTGTCATTTACCAATCAATCAACGTCTATTGTACATTGTTTAAGCTACCTATATATTCGCCATGTTGAAAATGCTCCACACTGTTGAAAAGACTTGTAAGCAAGTCGAAATGCGACGCATCCAGTCATCATTGTTGAGTTGATTTAATTGTGCTATATGAGTATTACATCATGTGCGACATATATATAGGCATAGCATGTAAGTGAAAGTATTAATATGAAGAGTTGATTTAATTGTGCTCTATGAGTATTACATCATGTGCGACATATATATAGGCATAGCATGTAAGTGAAAGTATTAATATGAAGAGTTGATTTAATTGTGCTCTATGAGTATTACATCATGTGCGACATATATATAGGCATAGCATGAAAGTGAAAGTATTAATATAAAGAGTTGATTTAATTGTGCTATATGAGTATTACATCATGTGCGACATATATATAGGCATAGCATGTAAGTGAAAGTATTAATATAAAGAGTTGATTTAATTGTGCTATTTGAGTATTACATCATGTGCGACATATATATAGGCATAGCATGTAAGTGAAAGTATTAATATAAAGAGTTGATTTAATTGTGCTATATGAGTATTACATCATGTGCGACATATATATAGGCATAGCATGTAAGTGAAAGTATTGATATAAAGAGTTGATTTAATTGTGCTATATGAGTATTACATCATGTGCGACATATATATATAGGCATAGCATGTAAGTGAAAGTATTAATATAAAGAGTTGATTTAATTGTGCTCTATGAGTATTACATCATGTGCGACATACCGTATATATAGGCATAGCATGTAAGTGAAAGTATTAATATAAAGAGTTGATTTAATTGTGCCCTATGAGTATTACATCATGTGCGACATATATATAGGCATAGCATGTAAGTGAAAGTATTAATATAAAGAGTTGATTTAATTGTGCTATATGAGTATTACATCATGTGCGACATATATATAGGCATAGCATGTAAGTGAAAGTATTAATATAAAGAGATGATTTAATTTTGCTCTATGAGTATTACATCATGTGCGACATATATTCACAAGATACTAGGTTTACTCACATACCATATAGTTCATAAACAAAGATGTGATCTTAGCATACAATCTGTACATGATGCATAGGATGTAAGGATGTGTGACAAGCTGAGTTGATGTCCTTTTGAGTATGACACGACTTGCGACAGATATTCAATATATATTCCATGATTGTGTGGCAATTTAATTGAGAGAAGTTTATTCACATACCATATAGTTCATATACAAAGTTTTAACAAATATTTTAAAATACATATTTAGTACCTGTTGCATTGAATGTAATAAGATGTTGATATAAGTGTACTATTTGAGTATACTATTCCATTTGCGACAGGTAGTTATGAAACTCATGACGATTGATTACTTATCGCACTTCAATGAAATTCTATAACGCTATACATGACAGCCGGTAACCTCCCATCACAGCACCTTCATCACTGGACTTTAACTCAGGACGTTTCACTACTCAATGTACTAGCATGGTAAAGTGTCACACCGAATGCGATATCTACACTATTAAGTGTTAAAGAGAACTGATTTGTTATACGATTTTGGAATAAAAAATACTCCCAAGATGATAGGCAAAATCGTTTTGCTTTCAAGATTGTATAAAACAGATTTACTGGTGCGTACCGTTTTTTTGTCTTTGGAAGCTAGACATTCTAATGCATTTGTATAGCATCTAAAATCCAGTGACATCAATATTACCTTAATGTATTGTGAACTCATTTACCTACATACCGGTGTAGTTTAACTATTCCTCGTTAAAAATGATGGGTTATATTGATTCAGCTTAAAATAATGATAAAGGGAAATATATGATCTTGACAAATATCTTTCTCATATTTTGGTTTATACCATCACCACACTTTAACAATTTATTTAAAAAACGTTCATCGTATAGCCTTCAATATTTAATATCAATACTTTATTTCAAACAGAAAATATCGCTACCTAGATCAAACTATCCATATGCTGTCACCACGTGTTAAGTTGTACACTTATTGTCAATATATGTAACTCTTGTTAACCTTATTATGCTCTGTTAGCAGCCAAGCCAAGTAGCCTTGAGTTTATAGAAATATTCAGTATCATCATAACTAGTGTCATTATCCATTAACTAAACCTAATATTCAAGCCAACTAAGGGTACTTCTTAATGCTTCAAACCGGAAATAATGTAAAGTGTGTTTTTAAATCCTATCAGATTGGACTAGAATAATGCATTTTAAACGTCTAGAATCGTATGCACAGCTAATTATGAAAGACCATTATTTAACAACATATAAGGTTCTTAATGAATTAGATTTACAAATAATGTTTTCCAGGATGCTCTGTTTATTATAATATATCAACTATGTTTGAAGTAATAATATTGGCATTATATATTTACAATGCACTTACCATTGAATACATGTGATTTGAATTCATTCAACTAAAAAGAACAAAACGCGATAAAGGCAAATTTTCACAATCACATGTTGCGTAGACATAGGTATTGTTCGTCATAATTGTAGATTAAATCTTGATACCCCTAGGTAATCAAATTGGCGCCACCCAGTCTGGTGTCGTTATATATACAAAATGGCGGGAGGGTACAATTAAAACATGGTGACAAAACACTATTATCTCTCCTACGTAAAATGTCATAACAAAATTCAGTTCTTGACTGTAATGGAATATACATGCCGTTGAACAAATAACGCCTTTGTCTGACAATGCAAAGCTAAACCGAAATTAATTTATTACCCCTAATTAGCGACAGATAAATGAGATTCACTGGCATTACACAACTCAATACACGCTGTGCACGGGCCGTGATGATCACAACTCTTTAATTAAGATATTCTGTTCAGACACACAGACATAGGTTTCACCTCACATAACAAATATATATAGATATACAACCATCTTTTTGGGTTATGAGAGATTGGATAAAATATAAACATGGAAAGTTAATGCTATCTATTTGAGTATAAATGTACTTACATAAGAGATACATCTATCCAAATAAAATGCAAAATATAAACTCAGTTTCTGGCAGTAAAACAGAAATTGTAAAAAAGTAAAACTACAGGTAAAACCTTTCTTGTTATAAATGTTAATGATTTGAACAAATGACATATTTTCAAGTTCAAATCAACATGTAATTTGTATTTTAAAAATAAGGGGCGGGTAGCGGGTGCAAACGCCTTCGGCTTCGGATCCGGAGTTCAAACCCCGCCAAGATCACAGCAGCTTTGTCTGCAGTAGAGAACTGTTCTATACGCAGTGAGGTTTGGGTGCAATGCTACACTGAATTTCAGCTAGTACCATGGTTCGCGGGATTTCTCCCTTCCATAATACTAGCAGCCGTGAAATACTCTTGAGAGGGGCGTTAAACTCCAAATCACTTCACGTCCCCCTTTTTAAAATATTTGCTGCATAATACACATGCTATGGTGAGATACTAACAGAATATTCGGAATTATCTAGATGGCGGGAGGGTATAATTAAAACATGGTTCAATGATGACAAAACACAATTATTTCTCCTAAGTAAAATGTCATCAAAATTCAGTTCTTGAATGTAATGGAATATACATGCCGTTACACAAATAACGCCTTTGTCTGACAATGCAAAGCTAAACCGAAATTAATTTATTACCCCTAATTAGCGGCAGCCAAAGGAGATTCACTGGCATTACACAACTCAATACACGCTGTGCACGGCCGTGATGATCACAACTCTTTAATTAAGATATTCTGTTCAGATACACAGACAGACGGTTAAGGCCTCACCTCACATAACAAATATATATAGATATACAACCACATTTTAGGGTTATGAGAGACTGGATGATATACAAACATGGAAAGTTAATGCTATATATTTGAGTATAAATGTACATACATAAGAGACACAGATATCCTAAAAAATGTTAAATATAAAATCAGTTTCTGGCAGTAAAACAGATATTGTAAAAAAGTAAAACTAAAGGTAAAACATTTTTTGTTATAAATGTTTATGATTTGAACAAATGACTTATGTTTTTTTAAAATAACGGGCGGGGTAGCGCAGTGGTAAAGGCCATCTACTGTTCCTCTGTGTACCCATGATTTCTGTCAGGTATATTTTCATGTCGATATATCAACAACTCTGGAATAAATGCTGTTGTATTAATGTGTTATTATGTCTAAACCTCTCTAGATTCTCTACATTGAGTTTGTTGTTCCCATATGTCAAATGTTATCATCGATGATATATATCGAGCACAACAGACAGCTACTGAAAATAACTATTTTCCCCCGTTCAGTATAGTGAGAATAACTTCAATGCACCAAGACAGGCGTGCGCGCAAATCAATGTAATTTTGGAAACTTATCTAAAGAAGACACAGTTGGTTTACTAGTGGGTCCTATAGATACGTAAAATGGGTGCACAAATGCGGCTTCATGTACATATGTGAAAACGTAACTCAACTTTAAGTAATTGTGAAATATGTGGCCTTTTGGGATTTATATTCAAGTCGAGTTAGATTATGTGAACTCAAATCATCACATATGGTATTTTGGCACATCAGATTTTATGAAATATACTCTATTTCAGTATATAATGCTACACAGAAAAATCACTATAATAAACATCAACATGCAATTTCACATCTGTATTGTTACTCTTTGCTCATGGTGAGTGCATCTGTTTGGTGTTCGGAAAAAAAGTCCTCGGTAAAAAAGTATCGGTAAGAAAGTATCAAATTTACCTAGGAAAAAAAGTATTCGGAAAAAAAGTACTAAAAACTTAGTTTTTGGTTATAAACTCATTTATTCACACGGGAGCTGACATCACGGCTCCTGCAGGAGCTCCTCGTAGCAGGCTCGGGTCTTGTTCGGCAGGAGGGCGTTCACTGCTGTGATACTATAGTGTTGTCGTTGAATGGTACCCGGATACAGTATACCTAGAAATAAAAAAAATGGATTTATGAATAATATAAATATAAATATTATATAAACTTTATATAAATAACTATTATTATCATTTGATATAAATAACTATTATAATGTCTATTATATTATTCTAATTAGTATTAAAAATTTGAAATACCTGGCTGAAGATCTTTGGTGCCATCTTGAAATTGCCGTCCATATAGATATAGGTCTCTGGATCGGGAAGTAGAGCTATCACGTCATCATTAAAAGCTGATGTCGCTTCCGCGTAGATTTGGCCTGGTTTATCTTTGGTCTGGGCTGCTCTTCTTTTCATTGACATACGGAGTTTGGTCAGTGATACTTGAACATCATTACCAGAGTGGTTATGAGTCTTGCTTACTACCGGGTTTTCATTCTGCAAGTCAGTCCAAAGCAGGCCCTGACAGTTAATACTTGACTTGCGGCTGCATTTCCAAACAATCTTTGTTTTGCGGGTTGCATGTTTAGTGTACATGTGGCCATCTAACACTAGCTTCAAACCACCCTTGTTGGTAGGAATGACTTCCATGATGAGATTTGTAGTATTGTAATGTATTGGAAATGCTTTTATATCTTCATCAGAAGCCAATTTTCAATTTATGAGTTGATTTAATCAGCTCAAAATGCTTAGATTCAATCGGCTAAACTCACATTGTAATTGGCAAACAGTACTCTCACTACATCCTGGATTATACCCACTGTGTTAAAATCACATTGTAATTAGCAAACAGTAATCTCACTACTTCCCGGATTATACCTAATGTTAAAATAACATTGTAATTGGCAAACAGTACTCTGACTACTTCCTGGAGTATAACCATTGTGTTAAATTCACAATTAAATTTGCACTTAATACTCTAACTAAATCTTATGTTTTCTTTACCTTAAAATTTATGTTAAGATCATTTTAATCTGTTTTTACAATAATAAGGACTTTTTTTCCAAATACTTTTTTACTGATACTTTTTTTCCGAGGACTTTTTTACCGAGGACTTTTTTACCTATAATCATCTGTTTTTGTTCTATACCATACGCCGAATATATTGTTGAAGCAAGATGTGTTTGTCAGGCAATAAAAGCAACATGACTGACTATGGCGACCTCCTTCAATACACAGGTGTATTCTGAACCTCTGCGTATTTGATTTTTTTTTTACCCCTTTGGTACTGTTGTTATTGTGAAAATAATGCGCTAACGAGAAATATACTATAAGTTTCCTATGAGTCAAAGGGATTGAAGAAATTGTAACACTGTATAGGAATATCCTTTTCTCATTGTATGTAACGCCTATAGTAATTTTAGAAAAAAGAATTTATCTTATAAGTACACCGGAAAGCCCACAATTCATAGCTGTAACCTCTTGTTAACCAATACTGTAAATAATACCTGTGCTATATGCCAGTAAATATTGCAATTCTGTGAAACTAAGATGTATGTTACACGAGCTGATAGCCAATATGTATCCTTTGAAAACAAGCAATTCAATAAATGTCACCGATGTCGGAATACGAAACCAACTGCAAATGCAATACCTCGCTCTCAAACTTGTATATGTTGTTTATTACTCGCGGGTAAATCAAATCAACGGGTACCTTTCATTATTGCAAAGTTGTTAAATCAGTAAAAACAAATACCATCTGCTCCTTATTTCACGTAATGCATTACACCAAAAATACTCCTTTAGTTTAGGCAATCGTCAATCTTGCAACGTTTATAACCTAAAGAGGTTCTGAATACTCAAGTGTGTATTCTCTAATGTTTTTGTGTATTCGGCTTATGCCTTCTTAACCGTCGGTCATTCTCACCCTTGTTAACGAGCCGGAGCAAATTCGACAGTTAATGACTTACACCTGTTTGGTATCTTGTTAATGAGCCCTAATTTAGTTAATCAAGAAGAAATGCGGAAATGACACACAGAGACAGACAGACAGACAGACAGACAGACAGACAGAGAGGTACATACATTTGATTCAATAAAATATATGAGCCACCAGAACAGAAGGCTATACAAGATAAATATAAATTTATATGTATGAAATATACAAATGAAAATAAAATATGATAACCACTCTTAAATTCATCCACCATCTGTCCGTGCACCCACACACCTCACACTTCCTAATCACCTTAACAACATACATAAATTATGGATTTTACAATGAATTATTACTTCACACACAAATAATTGTTAACAAACATGGACACATATACACAAACTTTCATTTTCAACCTGTACATTGTTACACAAGTACAGTTCATAACCCCCGGGTGAAACCCAAAGGGGTCTATGTCGTGGCGCGAATCCGTCTGTCCGCCCGTCTTGAAAAATGTACCTGTGTTCTGAAATCAACTCCTCCCACAGTTTTTGATCAATCTTTCTGAAACTTAAATTTACACATGCTTTGGATATACATAGGTGTTACGCATGTGCTTTTTGGGACCAATCGGACCTGTGTATTTAGAGTATTGACCCTTGATAAGAGCATTTGACTTTCTCATTTCAGACCGTGGGTTAAAACTGAACTTATAGCTTGGCTAAGACGTTTGATTTATCAATGATATGTCTTTGAAACTTGATAAATGTGTTTTAATTTGTCAGGATATGCCTATGAAAATGTTGTTTCTGATGACACACACTGAGGTCATAACCTTTGACCTTGTGACCTTGTGACCTTGGTGTAGGATGTATTTTCTGAAAAACGTAACTATGGTCATCGGGTTTTTAGTGATAGGCCTTCAATATTTGACATGTATATTTATTGTCACTAGATCATTCAGGCTGAATTGTCATACTTTACAAGTTAATCATAGAAAATCTCATATGAAATGCAGATCAAGATGATAAGATGCAATCTAATCGTAAATTACACTTACATTTAAACTGCTTATTTGGAGGGAAGTTTGTGCATCAAACCCTGGGCGTTCAAGTTGCATCAGGCCACTCTAGTATTGCATTGTGGTGATACTGAATTAAAAGTTACTGATTGTTAATCGTTTATAGACTTTTTGCAGTAGACGTATTTAAACTACTCACATATGACAACACCTGCAGCTCACTCAATTGCTTTCACGCTTTGACGCTTTTCACGTATAGATACGGTACAAAATCGTACACTAAAGCTTTCCTTGATTAACGAAAACTGTTTCAAATTATGTTGTGTGTTGTAATAATATGAGTTAGTAATCAGCGATGAAGTGTCGCTAGATTATTTTTAGACATATACATTTGTATGTCGTTTAATTCCATTCTGTGTAACATGTGTAATTTTTGTTTGAAAAAATGATTGTTCTTTTCATGAAACAGCAGTTTAGAGCACAGTTCTTCTAATATATTCATTTGGATGTTTTAACTATTTCTGAAAAGAATATATTCTTAACGTAAATGTCTCAACATGAAAGGAAGGTAACATAAATTAAATTTTTAACTAGCGATTGCATCGGCATACATTATATTCCTGTCTGTCATTTTGCATAATTCACAGCAGGCTCAACACTGATTGCTTTTTAGGAGGCTTGATTGATCATAATTAGGCAGGTCAGTAGTTCCAGTTTTTACTGTAAGTCACGCATTTATGGTCCACTTCATAACAGCAAATCTGGTTTAGCAAGGTAGCAATCAAGAATATTGTTTCTTTACTGATATGTTTGATCCTTGTAATGTTAAATAGTATACCCTTAATATAATGTCACCTGCTATTGTATTGTAACCAGGTTGAACTGAAGGAAACACCTTCGTTCTTTGCATGTATATGTTTGGAAAAAATGAAGACTATGTTATAGATAAACATCTGCACAACTGTGTGTTCAGGTGTCACTTACTCCCACGCTTTCCCTTACATAGCTTACGCAGTCACTAAACAGGATGTTCGTCGGGATTTAATTGTCTATACACTCAACAGTAAAATTTAGCTGGTGTATTCTGTACACAACCGCAAAAGAAACGTCACCATACAATATACAAGATAATTCATTCCACGAGTGATACTCACGACTGAAACAGAGATACATCATGTCTTCAGAAGGAAAACTTAACTAAACCTGAACTTTTAAAATATTATCTATGCATATTTCTGAGAAACACACTTTTAACAATTGGCAATTCTCAAACTCCACGTTTACGAATATCCTTAACTAGATGAGATAGGAGAGTCAAAAGAGGCTTTTTTGGCATTTTTATGACATCCTACAGTAAAGACGGGTCAACAAATTTAAGTTCAAGAAGGTTATTCGTGTCGACACCATATTTTATTGCATTTTATGTAGTTTCTACATTTTAAATGCCAAATACTCTGGCCCAAAAACATTTTGAAAAAGCGATTTCAACACTGCAACTGTATTTGAACTTACATTAAAAGTAAAAGTATCATTCTCTAACGTATGAATTTGTTACTACTTCTTCAATAAATATGTGTCCATCATAAACATTCAAAATCTACTTTCTCAGACAGCAATATTTAGGGGCTGGTGACATTTCTTTTGCGGTTGAGTACATGATAGTCTTACACTCAGACTCTGAAAAAAGTTTGTATTCTGAAAATATCACCATTTTATCAAATATTGAAAAGGGACTGTAAGAAATGGAATTTTAAGAGAGCCTCCTTTTCAAAGTGTTTGATTAACCTTGAAAAACGGGACATTCACAGTGTAAACAGCTAAATCAACATGTAAATAGTATTATATCATATAGATGGCGTAGACGGTCTTCTGATGATTGACATTATAACCAGGGAAAATATTAATTTGTTCCAAAATGCAATTGCTTGCTACTGAAATTGTCTATTTCATAAAATGTTATCATATTTGCGGGCTTCATGTTTTGGCAAGTAAAAATATTATTTTATCCCACTGGCATGCAATACTGTGGGATATATAGTCGTGTCTTGTCCGTCTATCCGTGATTATGGATACAACTTTTATTTTCTTGAATTAATAAGTAACTCAATGAATGTTTCTGTACTTATGACAGGAAATATCGCATTTAAAGTAAATTGGAGTCTTTTGTCCGGTAGTGATCATTTACTCCGATATATAAAAACTTATGATAAAATATTGATTTTTATGTATTCAACTTGTAAATTCCCTCCAAAGACATGATAAATATTTACTTTTTTTACACCTTGACATAATTCAATTTAGGGAGTGTTTCATTGCTTAAACGAATCAAGTTTATTTATTTAACAACTCTTTTCATTGATGGACAGTATTATTAAGCCACTGCTTACACTTCCTTCCTGTTATAGAGCTCTTTATTTCCGTAGGAACGGCGTGCTACATTCCGTTTAAAGACAATATATTTAATATCATTTAAAATTATATTTGCAAATATTGAATCTCATATAAACATGATATTAACAAACATTTAATCTTTATTAAAGATGATATTTACAAATATTTTATCTTAATTAAAGATGATATTTACAAACATTTAATCTGAATTAAATAACATTTTTACAAACATTTAATCTGAATTAAATAACATATTTACAAAACTTTACAAAACTTTACAAATATTTACAAATATTTACTCCGGATTAAATATGACTAAATATGATATTTACTCCGGGATTAAATATGACTAAAGATGATATTTACTCCGGGATTAAATAGGAGTAAATGATTAAATATCATTTGTTTTCCCAGTGAACAGCGACAATGTAAATGCATAGTTTTATGGAGTTCAAAAACGAAATTTATGCATTCATAAGCTACTTTTGCCCTTCACCGGGTGAATGTGGCAAGCAGTGGCCAAGAAACGTTGTGTGGTGAATAATTTGTACATGAAAGCCATGTGTTGTATTACCGACAAACTGATGCCAATACTAATCAACAATGAGACCCTGTGATAGATTTGCGGTAAAGTATATATATGGTTCAAAGTATATCTTTCACATCAAACTCATCAGATAAAACAATCAAGCTTTTTACAATTAATTTATTTACGATGCATCTTTAAACTCATTGTTACATAATGTGTCAACACCAGCAAAAGGATTTAGAAGCACTTCCTGTGGACGATTGATGGGCCGGACTCATCGTATTCCTGTTTGCTGATCCACATCTGTTGGAAGGTGGACAGAGAAGCCAAGATTGAACCGCCGATCCACACAGAGTATTTCCTCTCTGGGGGAGCGATGATCTTGATCTTCATTGTGCTGGGAGCAAGAGCTGTGACCTCCTTCTGCATCCTGTCAGCGATACCTGGGAACATGGTGGTACCTCCTGACAGAACAGTGTTGGCATACAAATCTTTACGGATATCAACGTCGCACTTCATGATGGAGTTGAATGTGGTCTCGTGGATTCCAGCACATTCCATACCAAGGAAGGATGGCTGGAAGAGTGCCTCGGGACAACGGAATCTCTCGTTGCCAATGGTAATGACCTGACCGTCGGGTAACTCGTAGCTTTTCTCCAGAGAAGAAGATGTTGATGCTGTAGCCATTTCCTGCTCGAAGTCGAGGGCAATGTAGTTTAGCTTTTCTTTGATGTCTCTGACGATTTCTCTCTCAGCTGTGGTGGTGAAGGAGTAACCACGCTCTGTCAAGATCTTCATGAGGTAATCAGTGAGGTCACGTCCGGCGAGATCCAACCTCATGATGGCGTGGGGAAGAGCGTAACCTTCATAGATTGGCACATCGTGGGTGACACCGTCACCGGAGTCGAGAACGATACCGGTGGTACGACCAGAGGCGTACAGGGAGAGAACAGCCTGGATGGCCACATACATAGCTGGTGAGTTGAAGGTCTCGAACATGATCTGGGTCATCTTTTCACGGTTAGCCTTGGGGTTGAGGGGAGCCTCTGTCAGGAGGACGGGGTGTTCCTCGGGGGCCACACGAAGCTCGTTGTAGAAGGTGTGATGCCAGATCTTCTCCATATCATCCCAGTTGGTGACGATTCCGTGCTCGATGGGGTACTTGAGGGTGAGGATACCTCTCTTGGACTGAGCCTCATCGCCCACATAGCTGTCCTTCTGACCCATACCGACCATCACGCCCTGGAAAACATTGAAAATAATATTTGATAACAGTCCTCATTACAATATTTCTTTAGATGGTTGTACTGCATTTTTTTAAAAAAAAACACAGTAATAGAGTACTTTTATATGCATGATGAACAAAAATGTGCTGCATCCGTGTTTATTCTATGGTTGCCATCCAATACAATAAGAAATTAAAAACTTAGTTTCTGATGTATGTACCTGATGTCTGGGACGGCCAACGATGGAGGGGAAGACAGCTCTGGGAGCATCGTCTCCGGCGAAACCAGCTTTGCACATGCCGGAGCCGTTGTCACAGACCAAAGCAGCAACATCATCATCCATGGTTGAAGGTAGAAGTTGAAGAGACGAGATACAAGTGAACTGAGAGATGGAAGTGTTGATGACTGGAGACGGACCGGGGGTGTTTATATACACCCTGGCACCCGTATGTGGTCTTGAGGATATGGTCACATGACCAGTTCCAGGAAGAGCCCCGGCACGAGATATCCGAACATGGCTATGTGGGCAGCACGTGCGAACTGACCCCCGTTGAGAGAATGCCTCCCCAGTTTATCGTTAAAGTATTAACATGAAATGTATACGTTTGTGTTATAATAGGAAGGGTCATATGGCTACGATTTACACAGTATTACGCTCAACATGACCTAATCCATCCATACCATGTAACAATTTTTATTGAAGTTTAATTTGTATTTATTTTGTAATCAGCAAGCTACCGACAAAGTATGCCCTGTTGTGATGATAATTGTGCAGTTCCTCATTAAGTTATTTCAAAATCTCTCTCTTATTTAACAATAGGTAATCCTTGAATGTATATACAATATATGCGGTCAACAAGAATCGTATCAATATACAACGTTTACTTATTGTATAACTCATACTCTTTAAGAATTGGGTGGGAATAAGACTAGCTGTTTTCTTTTTCAATTAACAGGTCATGGTATTTAAGGTTATTAACGATATAAATAAACGATGCCACACTTTTTTGTGTTGATTTGGGGAAGTTGTCGTATCTTTTCGTAGCTTTTACAATTTAGTTGATCCATTTCTTTATTAAAACATCTTGTTCATGAGAACATGTCATAACCTATATGAAAATTAATTGTCGCGAATGGTTTAAATATTGAAATTAATTATGCATATAATGTGAAATACCCTATTATAATCGCATTTATTTGGTAATATTTATGTTACAATATCTTATAGGTATCACATAAATCACATATTACCTCATTTATCACATAAATTGAAACTTTATAAATGGTGTTATTTTAGCGAGCTGTACTGACTAGGACTGTGCAATATTTCCGGTATATTGATATATGTATGATTGTGCAATACATTAACTGCAATAACTTTTTTCATTTAGCAAGATATCGCACCAAATAATTTAAAATGAAATATATGCATATACATGTAACATAAGGATGTCTTGTTCTAAGCAGTAAAGTTGCCCGTTTTAGATGCACGATAACTCTTGATGTGCAAAAAGTAAGAACATTTTTGGTCTGTATTTCAAGATACAGTAGCTGTTTTGGAATCAACTTTTTGAATTTGATCTCTTTGAGTAATGTTCTGCAAGGCATTTTATCTGATATATATTGCTAAAATGCATAGAAGAATATAGAACATTAAAATAAAGTTCATTTAATACATTGTTATACAGGAGATGTGGATTGCAGTATGTACCTCAATACAAAATTTGGTGCAATATCCATTCTTAATACTGACTGCATGGTGTTGAAAACTACATAGTGATAATATATTTAGGTATACAAGTGGCAATTCTTTTTATCGAAAAGCGGACAATTGGCGCGTGTCTATTAGTCAAAGGTAATTTTGAAAACTTGCCTAAATACTTGCACAGTCAAAATGACATATTTGAGTTGATCAGGGATTTGTAATGTCAATTTCTGCACATGTATAAAGCCGTTGATAGATTTTAATTGAAAACAAATAATTGACATATATTTGGCGACTTGGTTTGAATATGCATGTCAACTGAAATCAGCATATGTTGGCATTAAAATAGAACCCTACCTGAGAAATGTGACAAATTACCTTCATTTTACTTGTTATGTTACACAAAACTAATATAACATAATTAACTCACAGGTTGAGATATCATAAAATACACTGTACGTTAAAAAAAACCTGTCATTCCTGTATGCAATTTATGATGTTTACGACCATGTTCATTAATATTTCACAGGCACATTTAAAATCAAAATGATTCTTTTGTTACCTATGGGATCAGTTTAGAATTGAATGTCCGGTTGTGTGTTTGCATTGGAAAATCAGACTCAGACTCAGACTCTTTATTTCGTAAATGATGGCCTGTGAGGCCTATAGTACATTTGCATAAATACAGACTGATCGTTGATTTGTTACGAGAGCGCGAGATGTTCACATCCATATTAAACATTTTTGATATATAAAGTTCTTAATTATTTATGATAGTAGGATTTTAACTGGACAGCAATTGAATAAACTTTTGATTTGATGGATACTTGTGAAAATACATTGGTATATATTTATTTCGTAAGGTAATGTATAATGGGCAAACTAATAGAGTATGGTATTCATCTTCAAGGTCATCCCCACAACACGGGAACATAGAGTCAGTAATACTTGTCGAAATGGAGCGTCTATAAGATACAATCTTTAGTTCAGAAGCTCAGCAGCGAAATTTGGAAAGAGTTCGACGCAATTTAATTGATTTAATTTCCGTTAAGTATGGCTCGAATGGCCAGAATTTTATTACACGAAAATAAATGTTAACAAGAAGAGGCATGCGCCCACATACACCTAATACTGCGGCATTGGAGGATCTATAACCTAATCTCAAAACATATTTACAAAAAAAATTATGAACTATTTCAATTTGTTTATATACAAAAACACCCCATAGTTCTGACCCATATACAAGGATGGGCTGTATTTTAGAATCAAATATCTTAAAATATGTGTTAAATGGAAGATCCTGGAATCGATTAAACAATTTCCGAACGGGCCCTAAAGCTTTATCTGCTTGTTTTGCCAAAGTGCTACATGCATTTGAAAAGTTATTTCTGCAAGAAAAGACTACCCCCAGGTATTTGAAATGGGAAACTACTTCTATGGGTTTACCGTTTAATGACCATTTTTCATGTTTTGATAATTTGCCACCATTTTAAAAACAACTATTTTACTCTTATCTATATTTACCGTTAATCCCCATTGTATACATTAACGAGAGAGAATATCAATCTTACGTTGTAAGTTAACTACAGTGTCTGCGAATAATGTAACATCGTCAGCAAATAACAGAAGATATATTTCCTCGATACCACAGTCAATAAATATTCCGTGGGTATCTTCCGCCAGCATCGTATGAACTAACTCGTCAATGTACATAAGGAACAAAATTTGTGATAACAAACATCCTTGTCTCACGCCTGCATTTGAGGCAAACATGTCTGTAAAATTATGGTGGCCACTCCGAACTGCTGCTTTAACATTTAAGTAAATATTGTCGATAATAGAGAATATTTTACCATGGATTTGCTTCTTGAGTAATATGTACATCAATTTAGACCTGTCTACTAAATCAAACGCCTTTTTAAAGTCCACGAACATACAATAAAACTTTCCTCCTTTTCTTCTTAGATATTTATGCGCTATACTGTATAAAAGGAATTGATTGTCAGTAGTTGAGTAATTTTCGCGGAAGCCAGACTGTGATTCAGATATAAGGTGTTGGAGTTACAACCACAGTTTCAGCCTCGAATCAATAACTGCAGTAAAAAGTTTACCCATAATGTCCAAGAGACTAATTCCTCGATAGTTTCCTGGGTCCGCTGTGTCACCCTTCTTGTGGATTGGAACTATGAGGCTAGTTTTCCAAGAATCAGGATATATACCAGTATCTAGTATCGAGTTGAATAGTAACACAAGATATGGTATTAGTTCGTGTGTTGTAGTCTTGATGGCTCCCGGTGGTATTCCATCAAGACCAGGAGATTTATTTCATTTTAGCTGTTTAATTACTTTATTGATTTCCTCTTGTGTTATAACCCCTCCAAGAATATCATCACAGTCACCACATTTCTCACAAGTAAACGTGTTATGGTCCGACAGAAAAGTTTTTACATCCTTATCGAATTTCGGTGGTGTACCGATTTCCGGATTCAGGAGAGCTTTAAAATAATCGAACCAATCGTCTGGTGGTATATCGTTCGTTTTGGATTTCCCACCACTGTGTTTTTTTACTAATTTCCAAAAACCTTTACAATCCCTATCCCTAGTTATGTCATCCATAATCTTCTGTTCATATGCTTTCTTCTTTTTATAACATAATTCTTTAAATAACTTCTTATTGGTAATATATTGTCTGCGATATATATTTCTATTTGTCTTTCTGAACAAATTTAGATATTTATACTTTTGTTTTTTCCTAAAACTACAGTTCCTTATCAAACCATGGGGGTTGTGTGTTCACTTTGAAAATCGACTTGTTGGTTGAAACAACTTCGAAGGATGATTGGAAAAGTTCTTGTAGATATCTAACACTGTCGTTTATGTTTGAGTTTAACAATTTTTTAAACTCATCAAGTTTGTCTCTCAGTAGGTTTCTAATGGTTGAGATAAATGAATCCTTGTTGCTTAAACGATACCTAGTTAAGGTGCAGTCTGATTAAAATCGACCTTGTTCCGAGGAATAAAATTTGCAAAATAATATATCTACCGGGATACGAACAGGTTCTGTAGATTCCTCGCCACAAGGTCGGTTTGGCGTGGAAACCTCCGAACGATATGAGTTCGTATCCCGGTAGATGCACTATTTTGCAAATTTTCCCCGCGGAATACCGTCGGTTTTAATCAGACTGAGTTAAGGTGTGTACTCCCGTCTGCGACGCACGTGATCCACCGTGCGAGTGAGACGGCATGTCAATTTCAGATTGACGCGAGAAGTAGGTCACGATAGGCAAGTGATCTGACAACGATTCGGCTGAAACCTCAAAATCAGTCACTTTATCGATACAATAATCCACAACACTTTTTCCGTTTGCGCCTATAAATGTGAACTCGCCAAGTTGATCACTTGGAAAGCGACCATTAGTAAAATGGATATTAAAGTTACAACAGAGGCTAATCAATTGTTGACCAAAGTTATTAAGTGTCCCATCTTTAGACATCCGATTACAATTGAATGAATCGCTGATATATGCAGAATCGTCGATTGGTATATAGTTATGGTTATCCTCTAGAATAAAGTCCTGAACAGTACTGGTCCTGGTGTTAAAGTCCCCCTGAAGTACTATGTTGCAGTCTGGATACAGTGAAGTTAGTTTTAGTAGATGCTCTTCCAAATGCTCTAATCCACTGTTGATATTATTGGTGTTTGGTGATATATATATGAAGCCTAAAATCGTTTGTGACTTTTGGTTTGGGAAATCATACACTAAGAAAAACATACAGTCCTCCCATTCAGGATATACCCTATGGAAGTGATGTATGTTGGTCCTGATGTTCACTAATATGCCACCACTGTGTCTTCCTCTTACCTGAGACTTCTTTCTTACACACTGATAAGACGAGTAGTTTTCAAATAGGTTTTGGAAATCGTGTTCATTTTTCGCCCAAGTTTCTATGAAGGCACAGACGTGTGATTTTGATACAAAAAATTTAACATCATTAAAAGCATTAGATAATTTTGAATAAAGTCCATTTATATTCCAGCAAGAATTAATTGGGTCTGTGAAATTGTCATAACATATTCTCGGTTGTTGTTCATGTTCCTGTTTGTCGAGGTCTCGGCCGCATTCCTAGGTGTCGTTGTGTATGTCGTCTGCTTCAGTGTGTCGTCTGCTAGGGCTGCTGGTGTTGTTTTGGTCTCTATGCTGAGTAGGGCTGTCGTAATTCTTATGTGTTCCAACTCTGATCAGCTTCTCCTTGCCCCAGTCGTAAGTGTAGATCTTGTCTGCAACTATCAGCTTATCAAACGAGATGTAGCTTTGCTCCCCATTTTCTCTAAAGACAGTCTGGAACTCTCGCAACTTTGCTCTTTTTTCTCTCACTGCTTTTGTGTAATCTTCTGTAAATCTGTATTTTCTGTTTGCATTGGAAAATGAACGGTGTCAAAGCGGTATTCAAACTCCTGTTACCCTTCTGTGAGTTTCATTCTCTCAATATATTATCCTTCTCCAACGAATTCAGTTGCCCTTCTCCGTCTTCAATGTTCAATCACAGATTGTGTTGTATTTACAGACTCCCTAAAGTTGACATGACATCTACAGATTCCTTGACGAATGCCCTAGGTATGCTCATTAATGATATGTAGGAAATTACTCTAATACAGATGTGAAATTGATTAAAGGAAAACCAACGATCAGCCATGTTTAGACCTGCCGCCATTTTCGGAGTGGGTAACTGCAGTTACCCTACTCAGTGTAATAGGGGCGTTATGGTAACCGTTGAAAATTTGCGAGGAAAATCACCTCATCCAGGAACAGACGAACGTACTCGCGTCCTAGAAAGCGAGCACATGAGTATGAACGATTTCCTACAGTTCATTGGTATAAAACATTAAAATGTTCTTTGAAGGGCATTTAGAAGTGGTATACATAAGAACATGAAGATTTTCTGGATAACAACTAGCGGTATTTTGTTATTTCCTTACATTCCACCTGATGAAGGAGTGAGTATGTACTCCGAAACGTCGTGTATTTTCACATTAAAGAAGTTGTTATCCAGAAAATCTTCATGTTCTTGTTGAAATGTTGATCACGTGACCGTGTTCTCAACCAACCAACGTTTGGGAATCAAAGTAAACTTCAAAGTAAAAAATTATAGTATTAAAATGTGTAAATAGTTTTTTAGGGGAATTTTTTTTTTCATTTTGCCTCATAACCTATTTAGAGTGAACAGTTCAAAATGAAAAATTTACCAAAACAGAGTTATCTATCTGTATATGGAATGTGATGAGTATGCTTTATTCTATGAGAATTTGCTCGGCTTTCGTCTGGCCCATTTAAAAAAAAGAAATTAGATAAAGTGTAAAGTGCTATAAAATAAGTCATTAAAAACGCCTGATTTTGTAAACGCTCTTTATGATTGATTAGTCAATATTTTCTGAAAGTTAATTACCTTGTGAATATCTACATATTGCATTATATATTTATGTTAATTCTGTAAATAGCACATGCGGCTAAATAATAGGAAGCATTTCATTTGAGAGAGAGCGTTTTTTGGTGAAATGCTTTCAAGACCCAGTGCCACACACTTGCCATTTTTAGGACTTAGATCCAGGACACATTTCTTTTACTTGAATTATTGAAATGTTGGTAGTTTTTATCCAACGTCTTTAACTGCTGTTTAACTTCCTGTTTGCATAAAAACTACAGTTCCTTGCTGCAAATATACAGGTATGTTCACTCCTGTACGTTTCCTCGTGTGTGCAAAGATATGTTCTTATAATCATGAAGGCATATATAAACAATTATTAACCATATGGTTGAAAATAACCGAAGTAATATTATTGATATGAGTACATGTGCACATATCACGTTTGCCTATCTGAATTGTTTCCATATTTTGTCGTTTGTGACGTCATAAAACTATTGTTCGTGACGTCACTGTAGCTCGGTGTGGCAAGAAAAGTGGTACGCATCCTGCCGGGCTATCTTCACTCGGATAAGATGGAATGGACTGGGTAATAAAGAAATTATTACACTCGAAAGTGTGCCGTATGACTTATGAAACTCGTGCTAATTTATGTATAACCCTCGCTTTCGTTCGGGCAATACAAAAAATCTACACTCTTCGCGTAAAGGTCGTGACACGCTTTTCTCGGTTAATAATCTCAATATTTGCTTTCACACACTTATAAAATATACCTTAGTTATACAAATGTACTTTTACTCTTTTATCAAAATAAACTTCATTTCCTTTATGTAAGTATAATTCCATTAATATATATATATATTCAAATGGTAGTTAAAAGATTAACTAACACCTAAAAAAACTGATTCCTAAAAAATAGGTTAAAATTTACTTAACGTAAATGTAATATTTTTTCGCTCCGGTATCAAAGTATAGTATTAATCACTCCTGTATGCAAATAACTATCTATGTAGTTACAAATGTGTCTTAAAAGATTTGACTGTAGAAATAGTTACGATGGACTAATGTATTCAGGATATTCCTGATTATCTATTGAACAGGTGTTTTGTATTTTGAACATTACATTTTCCTCCTGAAACTGTTGGTTTCGGCTCTATTTCTGTTTCTCCATTATAAGTTTGGGCTGACCAATGTTATGCGTCATTGCCTTGACATGACTATTAAAGGGTTATTATATACCAATACTCATGCTGTCTGTTGATTTGAAGTCATCTTGTATTGGGCATTTCTGAGATTGAATAACTTTGGTTTTAGTGTGTTTGTGTCTTGTTGATGAATTTCAATTATTACCAATATATATTTGATCCCCACCACGTGGTAATGGTTGTTTTGTTCGTTCTTGATATGCCATTTCAATTTAAAAGCATGGTGTAGTTAGAACTTGATGTCATTTGGCTTATAAAAACACATGGATCACATTCAACACTTTTATACTAAAGTAAAAATAAACCAAAAACTAGATTATTGTGATACATTTATTTTAGATGTATCTCAATACACATTGATACAATATATAACGTCATTATTATGATCAGATACAACAATTAGAAGCACTTCCTGTGGACGATGGATGGGCCGGACTCATCGTATTCCTGTTTGCTGATCCACATCTGTTGGAAGGTGGACAGAGAAGCCAAGATGGAACCGCCGATCCACACAGAGTATTTCCTCTCTGGGGGAGCGATGATCTTGATCTTCATTGTGCTGGGAGCAAGAGCTGTGATCTCCTTCTGCATCCTGTCGGCGATACCAGGGAACATGGTGGTACCTCCTGACAGAACAGTGTTGGCATACAAATCTTTACGGATATCAACATCACACTTCATGATGGAGTTGAAAGTGGTCTCGTGGATTCCAACACATTCCATACCGAGGAAGGATGGCTGGAAGAGGGCCTCGGGACAACGGAATCTCTCGTTGCCAATGGTGATGACCTGACCGTCGGGCAACTCGTAGCTCTTCTCCAGGGAGGAAGATGTTGATGCTGTAGCCATTTCTTGCTCGAAGTCGAGGGCAATGTAGTTCAGCTTCTCCTTGATGTCTCTGACGATTTCTCTCTCAGCTGTGGTGGTGAAGGAGTAACCACGCTCTGTCAAGATCTTCATGAGGTAATCAGTGAGGTCACGTCCGGCGAGATCCAACCTCATGATGGCGTGGGGAAGAGCGTAACCTTCATAGATGGGCACATCGTGGGTGACACCATCACCGGAGTCGAGAACGATACCGGTGGTACGACCAGAGGCGTACAGGGAGAGAACAGCCTGGATGGCCACATACATAGCTGGCGAGTTGAAGGTCTCGAACATGATCTGGGTCATCTTTTCACGGTTAGCCTTTGGGTTGAGGGGAGCCTCTGTCAGGAGGACGGGGTGTTCCTCTGGGGCCACACGGAGCTCGTTGTAGAAGGTGTGGTGCCAGATCTTCTCCATATCATCCCAGTTGGTGACGATTCCGTGCTCGATGGGGTACTTGAGGGTGAGGATACCTCTCTTGGACTGAGCCTCATCGCCCACATAGCTGTCCTTCTGACCCATACCGACCATCACGCCCTGGAAAACATTGTAATTAAAAGTGTTAACAATCAAGGAATTGTGCAGTAATTTCAAGTAATAATAAATAATACAATTTTGATGCTCATTATTTTCATAATGTTTATATTTCACATACCGGGTAAAGACAAACATCTAAAATATGAGGTTGTTATATCATATTCTTCTCTGACTTCCAACCTAAAGGTGACGTTCAAAATAATGCTTTTACTACATACCTGATGTCTGGGACGGCCAACGATGGAGGGGAAGACAGCTCTGGGAGCATCGTCTCCGGCGAAACCAGCTTTGCACATGCCGGAGCCGTTGTCACAGACCAAAGCAGCAACATCATCATCCATGGTTGAAGGTAGAAGTTGAAGAGACGAGATACAAGTGAACTGAGAGATGGAAGTGTTGATGACTGGAGACGGACCGGGGATGTTTATATACACCCTGCCACCCGTATGTGGTCTTGAGGATATGGTCACGTGACCAGTTCAAGGAAGAGTCCCGGCACGAGATATCCGAACATGGCTGTGTGGGCAGCACGTGCGAACTGACCCCCCGTTGAGAGAATGCCTCCCCAGTGTATCATTAAAGTATTAACATGAAATGTATCCGTCTGTGTAATAATAGGAAGGCTCATATTGGTACGACTTTATACAGTATTACGCTCAACATGACCTAATCCATCCAAACCATGTAAAGGTGAGCCTGTTGAGATAAAAACTCTCCAGTTTCTCTTAAGGAAACTCAAAGTGTATGTCTTATATGATAATAGGAAGTCCTTCAATGTACTTACAAATTATGGGATCAACATGTGTAAGAATCGTATCAAAATACAACGTTTAATTATTGCATAGATCATATTTTTCAATATACTAGATGAGCACAAAAGGCCAGCTGTTTTATTATTTTTCAATTGCCACGTTTTAGAAAGGTTACTAGAGATATACAAACATATGTACAAACATTGCTGTAACTGTAGCCTTTAAATTGATTCTTTTTCATTGTAATTTTATTAAATGTTTCCCAAATATTAATTATAATTCAAACACCTTGCTTATTACAAAATGACAAAACCAATATGAAAATTAATTACGTGTATCGTGAAAGTTTTGATAATAAAATAATCATGCATAATGTGAAATATCCAATTAGAATTCAATCTCCTTGATTATATATGTCTGACCATACCATGACGGTACATTACCTATGTTGTAAAAATCACATAAAGTCAAACGTTACCAACGGTGTTATTCTATAGAGATGTACAGAATAGTGCCTAACATTAACATTTTAAAGCTAGAGCATTTTACGTCATTCTCTTCCCACAGAGGTTACTCCCTTCAGAGTTCCTATCCTAACATCTGTTCTACATGGCCTGAATACGAGGGAAGAAATGGAGTGTTCTCATTGGTTGCAAATGAATCTGGTTGTGCACCCAGCGACGCCGTTGTAAAAGTGATATTTGCCAATGACACGTCATGATGATAAAATAAACGTTACATAAACATTTTCTCGTTTACTGTGTTTTCCTCGAATTATGCTATTTGATTTTATGAAAACAATTGATCATAAACTTACTTTTGTTTCTGTGAGCCTGTCATCTTTAGATTTGCATGGCATTTATGATGTTTGTGACCACGTTTATTGAATAACTTCACACTCACATTTAATATTCAACGGGTTTGTTTTGTTAACTGTGGGGTTGCGCCTTTTTTATATTTTTTGTTTCAGTTTGCTCTGCAACCTCTTTTGAGTGATATGTTTCAAAAGAAATAAATATGCCAATAAGGAGTTGTCTCCATCATATATTGAGTTTGATTAGTATGCCTTTGATTTTACTTCAGTGTTAATTTATTGTAAAATGTGCCATTTAAAACTAAACGTTCTTTATGATTGATGAATCAATATTTTTAAAATGAATTATTGTTTTCCTTAATTAATACAGTTAATTACAGAGTGACTATCTACATATTACCTTGAATATGTGTTTCCATGTTTCAGTCAAATGCATATATATATAAGCTAAATATGAAATATCATTTTAGATAGAGACTTTTTTTAAGCAAATGTTGTGGTGAATTGCTATCTTTAGGACATACTTAGATTCACGACACATTTTTTCCACAAAAATACCAAAATAAAACAGTTCTTGAGGTGTCACAGTTTTAATGGTGAAATGTAAACATGGCATGAACATACAAGTCCAAGTCCAAGTCCAAGTGTGAAAATATGCTTTTTTTTCTCTGTATCGGGAAATCTACCCCCCCCCCCCCCCCCCCTTCCCCACCCCCCACCCCTAGCCCTCCTACTTAATATAAATTCAATATACTTTCAGTTCTGATACCTGCATTCAGTTTTACACTAACGGGCAAAAGAAAGTACTCACCTCAGTTGGTTTGGATTAATTCAATATTAAAAAGATATCAGATGCATTTGACTATGGCACGATACAATAATACTTACCTGCAACAGTTTGAATGAAGTAATTGGGGAATGTGGTTAAAATTTAGTAAAAATATATTTGTTAATGAAGACAAGGGTAAGAAATGAAAGTTACACCATCATGACCCAAATATATATATTTCACAAGTAGTTTGAATGAAGTGTCTTATATGTCGATGAACAGTTGTGTATCATCAAAAATATTGAAACAATTTAAAATGTCTTTTTAAAACATATGTTCATGTAGAAGTATTCTTTGACTACTGACCAAACACCTGTACTTTTCAGTTTTAGATTATGACATCGATGAGTTGTTTACATTTTAAATCATACATTATGATGAAATCAACAGAAGTTAGTACTTTCTTTTGCCCTATAGTTTATGTTCCATCTCGTGTCATATATCTACTTTTTTCATGTACGCACATACAAAATGTATCACTTCCGTATGCAGATACTGTATACATGCAAATTTAGATGCAGTTTTATGCAAATGTACCTTTAACCCTGTGTGCAAATAAATTTCAGTTTCTTACTGCTAATATACTTCCACTCTTATATGCAAATATGCGTTCACTCTTCTATGCAAATACATAGAGGATATTTGGCTTTTCTTGACAAATACCATGTTTATCTCATCGAGTGAGGTAGAAAGTTTATATTATCGCAAGTGGCGCAGCCACGAGTGATTATATTTAAAGGTTTTACCTCACGAGATGAGTATTTTTTTTAATGAAACTTGGTGTGTGGTTAGACCTAGTGTTGGAGTGGTGCCTTTTGCTACCTAGGTTATTATGGTTTTTAAAAAAAAGAAATTTCTTCTGGTTTCCATGGAAACAGTTTGAACCTATTGCATATTGGGGTAGTGAACTTTTCCGGCCTTTTTTCAAAATTAATGCAGTATGTTTTAACAAAACTTCGTGTGTGGTTAGACCTAGTGTTGGAGTGGTGCCTTTTCCGACCTTCATCTCAAAATCATAAGTGAAACATAATGTTAAGAGGACAAGGTTGGATAGAAAGTTGGAACGGGGGACATCACAGTGCATCACATGCACACATTTCTAGTTCAAAAGTAGTTTAATTCCTGTATGCAAAAGTTACTTCAACTCCCGTATGCAAATATACGTTTACTCGTGTGTGGAAATATATTTCCCTCTTATATGCAAATATACAGACTCTATGTAGTTACAAATACACATTTGTGCCTTCAGAGACGTTGACGGGTAATATATCAAGACCTTATAATCAAGTGCAGAGTTTAAACATGTGTAACAACCACGTACATGAAAGCTCCCTTTTTCTACAACAGCAATAATAGAGGATTAAGTGTCCTACATGCAAGGTTAATGTAGCAGTATAAATGATTACCTTTTCAGAATAAATTTATCAGATGAAATTTCTTGTTTATGTGAAAATCATTATTATATTGAATGTAAGTTATTTTGTTTTAAAAAAAATCTAGATTTAGGTGTTAGACCAACATTGGAAACAATTTTAAAATGAAATGTCCATCTTGCTAAGGAAGACAAAATCATACTTTTTAAACATGTACAATATTTAATAAATAAAACTAATAGATTGTGATCATATGTTCATTATATTATTGTATTATTATATTGAATGTCTTTTGCACAAAACAGAGTTTACCTCAGGCAGGTATCATTATGTTTTTACCTTAAATGATTGTCAGTGTTGTTTTAGAATGATAAATGTCAATACTCAGCTATTTTGTATTTCGCATTTCTGAGACTGAATAACTTTGGTTTTACTCCGTTTGTCCGAAGAATTTTAAATACTGTAGGTATATTTGATGCCAAACGCGTCGTAATGGTTGTTTGCGATTTTAAGTTATTATCATTCTTAATATGACAGTTCAATTTAAGTCATCGTGTTTTAAATATTTGATGTTATGTGGCTTATATTAACATGTGGTTCAAATTATCGATTTCTTCTTTAATCATAAGAAAATATAAACTAGATTGTTCGAAGGCATTTATCCAAGATACATCTCAAAACACATTGATACAATAGATTACGTCATTATCAGGAACAGAACCAGAATTTAGGAGCACTTCCTGTGGACGATGGATGGGCCGGACTCATCGTATTCCTGTTTGCTGATCCACATCTGTTGGAAGGTGGACAGAGAAGCCAAGATGGAACCGCCGATCCACACAGAGTATTTCCTCTCTGGGGGAGCGATGATCTTGATCTTCATTGTGCTGGGAGCAAGAGCTGTGATCTCCTTCTGCATCCTGTCAGCGATACCAGGGAACATGGTGGTACCTCCTGACAGAACAGTGTTGGCATACAAATCTTTACGGATATCAACGTCGCACTTCATGATGGAGTTGAATGTTGTCTCGTGCATACCAGCACATTCCATGCCGAGGAAGGGTGGCTGGAAGAGTGCCTCGGGACAACGGAATCTCCCGTTGCCAATGGTGATGACCTGACCGTCGGGCAACTCGTAGCTCTTCTCCAGGGAGGAAGATGTTGATGCTGTTGCCATTTCCTTCTCGAAATCGAGGGCGATGTAGTTCAGCTTCTCCTTGATGTCTCTGACGATTTCTCTCTCAGCTGTGGTGACGAAGGAGTAACCACGCTCTGACAAGATCTTAATGAGGTAATCAGTGAGATCACGTCCGGCAAGATCCAAACTCATGATGGCGTGGGTAAGAGCGTAACCGTGATTGATGGGTACAGCGTAGGTGACACCATCACCGGAGTCGAAAACAATACCGGTGGTACGACCAGAGGCGTACAGGGAGAGAACAGCCTGCGTGGCCACATACATAGCTGGAGAGTTGAAGGTCTCGAACATGATCTGGGTCATCTTTTCTCTGTTAGCCTTAGGGTTGAGGGGAGCTTCTGTCAGGAGAACGGGGTGTTCCTCTGGGGCCACACGGAGATCGTTGTAGGTGTGATGCCAGATCTTTTCCATATCATCCCAGTTGATGACGATACCTTGATTAATTGGGTACTTGAGGGTGAGGATACCTCTCCTGGACTGAGCCTCATCGCCCACATAGCTGTCCTTCTGACCCATATCGAACATCTAGTAATGTGAAGTTGCAATAAATAGTAACAATTTGCAATCCTTATACTTCACATAATGCTCATACTTTACATACTGAATAAGGGCACATTTCTAATCTCAGGGTACTTTCAATATTGAAACGAGAAATAATGAATATATCAGCTATATTCTTATTTTATATTCCATATACAAATTGACAGTAAATGTGATGCTTTTACTACATACCTGATGTCTAAGATGGCCAACGATGGAGGGGAAGACAACTCTGGGAGCATCATCTCCGGCGAAACCAGCTTTGCACATACCGGATCCGTTGTCAAAGACCAAATCAGCAACATCATCATCCATAGTTGAAGATAGAAGTTGAATCTAGAAAATACAAGTGAACTGAGAGATGGGAGTGTTATTGACTGGAGACTGATTAGATTAGGTAAGATGGTAACTGTCGCCTTCACACAAGGGCAAGTCGATAGACATTTTCATTTCTCATTTTCATTTAGAGACTCTTGGGCCTTGCTAGTTTCCCACCTCAGGTTGCTTGGCCTGTGAGTTGTGTTGGTTGGCGGGGTTCCCGCGCGTGTGTGTGTGGTGGGGGGTGTGTTTGTGTGTGTGTGTGGGGGGGAGGGGGGGTTCTTTTGTCCTACATCTGGATGCTGGACTGTAGGATGGGGTCAACAGAGGATGTTGGCCAGGACGTCGGGGTCGAAGTCAAAGTTAGCAGGGTAGATAGTGGTCTCATCTGCAGTATCAAGTCCTGTGGTCTTGTATAGGGGCAACTTATATAGCTTATTGACGTTGTTCCTCGTTATAATGTGTATGAGCCCTTTGGAACTTTTGGTTTGAACAGTCAGACGGTGCTTGTTGTCACAGGACTGTAACTCGATGGGTTTCTTCCTTCTGAAGTATTGAATAGATCTGGTCACTGGTCTGTCCGTCCGTCCGTTCGTCCCAAAACCGGTACCTGTGTTCTGAAATCAACTCCTCCGACAGATTTGGATCAATCTTTCTGCAACTTTAGACCTCCTTTGGATGTGCATCGTTGATAAGCTTGGCCTTTTTTTGGAGCCAGTCGAAGAACTATTTTAAAATTTAGGCCGTTTTCTTAGAGCGCTCAGATTTAAGATTGAAAGTACCTGTCTTCTTTGAAATCTGTCTATATCTATCTGATATATATGTTTTTTCCCTTGACATTGACCATTGATATAGTCATATATTTTTGTACCTTCTAACCTTGGCCTTGATGGAAGACACACTAATAGGAACTTTGACTTCATCATAACGTTTAATTCATTTGATTAAGACATTGATTTTGGATGCATTTTTTGAAAGACTTAACCATGGTCATAGTGTTTGACTGATCGCCGATAGACCTTTGGTATTTGACATGCTTATTTAATTTCGCTAGATCATTCAGACGATGTCATTATTTTCAAGCAGAGCAAAGATCATGTTAAATGCAGATCTTAATGATAAGACCAAATCTTTCTTAAATTACCCTTACATTTAAACTGCTTATTTTGAGAATATGTTCTGCATCAATAGGGCAGACCCCGGAGTTATTGTGCTCTCGGAGCACTCTTGTTTCTTTTGCTGAGAAAGTCGAAGGAAGTGGGATGGGTCCGTCCATCGAGCTGGTTGAAATGGTTACATCTCTTCCTTACCTGTGTGGAATTTGTTGCACCGGATGTAGGCTTCTCTGTGATAGAGGTGGTAGAATCCCCGTGTTGGAGGGGATTGCTATGGGCAGTAAGTAACCTTATCTGTCAGGAGAGTGTTAGCAGAGTGAATACCCGCAAGTTTTCGCAAGTGCCCGCATCTGAACAAAAACGAAACCGTGAGTACCTGCGAATACACGCGTGAACACTTTGGAGCAATCTCGCCAAGCGAGTATTCAGACTCCGACTTGATTTGCGTGTCACAAAGTTTGATTACCTAATTTTTTCTATCTTTTATTACCACCTCAATCGAAATTTGTAACATTGTACACGGCATCTCTCTTTTCAAAATTGTGATGATATTCTGAAACTATATTCAGAAGTACTCGCGACGTCACGACTCCGTTCAGTAGCCTTTTGCCTGTTCACGCATACGTGCCAAGTCAGTATTCGTGTGACTGAACACGCCTCGGGTCTCGGCCGGGGGTGAGGCCGCTTGTACATCAAAACCATGTGACAATTGTCATTAAAGTTCATATTCTGTTAAAGGTCATTCTCTTCCCAGAGAGGTTACTCCCTTCAGATTTCCGATCCTTACCTCTGTTTTACATGGCCTGAATTTTAAGCAAAATCCCCTAGCGGGGAAAGGGGAAACCTCATGCTATATCCCTGCTTCTTTAACAATGAAAACTCATCTTTCAGTGGCCATGTGGACCGAGTGACTTCAAAGATCTATGCATTTAACTCTTAAAGATCAGATGAAATGCAGTTTTCTCAAGAATGGCAGATGATTACCTCTACGTATATTGTATATCGGAATCAATTGAGCATGAAATCGAGACAATATACACTTGCAATTGATAATTAAGACGATTTTAATTCAACCATTTTAACACTACCGCAATTGGTTTTAGCAATCATTTTGAAAATGCTCACTGAGGCGTTACTGTGATAAGCGACAGACGGGGCCGGCTAGACAGCTGCTCCGCCGAGTCTAGTTAATTAATTAATGATGATTATCACTGCCGCTAAATGAATTTATGAGGTGTATTACATCGCAAAAAAGACATGTTTATGTATTAATTGTGTAATTGTCATCTGCGGAATTACCTAGTTGGATATCTAAACATTCGATATATTGGAAATTTAAGTTGGTTTATTGAAGATTTCTTTGTGAAATTTACAATCAAAATGTTGCAAAATTACGTTGAATTATGACTATCGCCGAAAATCAGATTCCTCAAGATACGTCACAGAAATCATCCCTTTTACGGGCCACAACCCGGCAGACTTTCATTCTGGTCGTCTGGGCTAAATTAGGCAATTTTTAAAAAGGCGTATATAAGTAATTTAGGGAACGATTTCAGAAATTTAAAATCAAGCAATTGTCAAATTGACATCCCATTTTAATGAATCCGATTTGGACCATACGTCATTGCATCTATCCTTTAAGGGTTTTGCTTATTAGCATATGTCCTTGGACTATGTCGGATGTAAATAACACAAGTAAAATTTTGTTGGTATATGTCTCAGATTTGGTCTTCTTTATTTATCAGCATGTTTATGATCAATTGTTTTTACAAACTCAAATAGCCCTTTTCGAGGAAAACACATTTATCGAGTATACGTTTATGTTACGTTTATTTTATCATCATGACGTGTCATATACGTCAACATATGTAAGAATCGCATAAAAAAACAACGTTTAATTATTGCATAGCTCATATTCTTCAATACATTAGGTAAGGACCAAAGGATAGCTATTTTCATTTAACCACAAAACATTATTTTTCAATTTACAAGTTTTGGAGAGGTGATTACCGTTTTATTAATTTATATCAGTTTCTACTTATTGAGGAAAACTGCCGTTGCTGTAGCCTTTCAAGTTAATTGATTTTTATTCTAATCTTATTAAATGCATCCCAATTATAAATCATAATTTAAACATCTTGCTCATAACAAAATGTCACAACCAAAAACGAAATTCGAGAGGATATAGCTGTTTACATAGATATGCTAATAATACATACTTAAAACACAGTAACATTAAACATATTTATATAGGTATTATTTTGATGAATTTATAGTTCACGACAAGATAAAGACAAGCTCAAATTTGAATCCATTCACCGGCGCTGCGAGTGAGTTACTATGTGGACATTTTATCAGTGTATATCTTTTATCATTAAAAAGTTGTATAATTAGTTACAATATAGCGTATTTTCCTTTCACGTAATGCACGAAATAGAAGATGGCGGTTTAACCGACAGAACGGCCACTTTAAATATGTGGTTGAAATGACATAAAGTCAAACATTATAAATGATTTGATTTTATTGATATGTACTGATTTGTGCTGAGAAATTACCGTACTGTATATATCTTCCTATCATTCCTAGATACAGACATACAATTAGTGTCTGTATGCGAAATTCAATGTATCTCTATTCCGGTATGCAAATCTTGCTGCAAATCTACTTCCGTTTGCATATTTGGTTATCCCTTACACATGTTAATGACATTTGTACCTTTTAAGTTATTTGTATACGACAGTTCATTTAAAAGCAGGGCAACTTCATGTCACGTGACTTATATAAACATTAGGTTCAAATGTTCGATTTAATCTTAAAGAAAAATAAAATAAAAACTAGATTGTTATGAAACATTTATTGCAGATGTATTTTAAAACACTTGGATACAATATATTAATCATTATTAGGATCGGATTAATATATAATTTAGAAGCACTTCCTGTGGACGATGGATGGGCCGGACTCATCGTATTCCTGTTTGCTGATCCACATCTGTTGGAAGGTGGACAGTGAAGCCAAGATGGAACCGCCGATCCACACTGAGTATTTCCTCTCTGGGGGAGCGATGATCTTGATCTTCATTGTGCTTGGAGCAAGAGCTGTGATCTCCTTCTGCATCCTGTCAGCGATACCGGGGAACATGGTGGTACCCCCTGACAGAACAGTGTTGGCATACAAATCTTTACGGATATCAACGTCGCACTTCATGATGGAGTTGAATGTTGTCTCGTGGATTCCAGCACATTCCATGCCGAGGAAGGATGGCTGGAAGAGGGCCTCGGGACAACGGAATCTCTCGTTGCCAATGGTAATGACCTGACCGTCGGGCAACTCGTAGCTCTTCTCTAGGGAGGAAGATGTTGATGCTGTAGCCATTTCCTGTTCGAAATCGAGGGCGATGTAGTTCAGCTTCTCCTTGATGTCTCTGACGATTTCTCTCTCAGCTGTGGTGGTGAAGGAGTAACCACGCTCTGTCAAGATCTTCATGAGGTAATCAGTGAGATCACGTCCGGCGAGATCCAACCTCATGATGGCGTGGGGAAGAGCGTAACCTTCATAGATGGGCACATCGTGGGTGACACCATCACCGGAGTCGAGAACGATACCGGTGGTACGACCAGAGGCGTACAGGGAGAGAACAGCCTGGATGGCCACATACATAGCTGGCGAGTTGAAGGTCTCGAACATGATCTGGGTCATCTTTTCTCTGTTGGCCTTGGGGTTGAGGGGAGCCTCTGTCAGGAGGACGGGGTGTTCCTCTGGGGCCACACGGAGCTCGTTGTAGAAGGTGTGATGCCAGATTTTCTCCATATCATCCCAGTTGGTGACGATACCGTGCTCAATGGGGTACTTGAGGGTGAGGATACCTCTCTTGGACTGAGCCTCATCGCCCACATAGCTGTCCTTCTGACCCATACCGACCATCACGCCCTGGAAAACATTGAGATTGACAGTGTTAACAATCAAGGAATTTTACAGTCATTTGAAGTAACAATAAATGATACAATTTTGATGCTCATTCTGATCATAATGTTGATATTTTGCATACAAGATAAAGACAACGATCTTTAACATGAGGTTGTTCTCAATATTGAATAAGAAATATTGAATATACCATTACTTATCTGACTTTCGACCTAAAAGTGATGTTTAAAATAATGCTTTTACTACATACCTGATGTCTGGGACGGCCAACGATGGAGGGGAAGACAGCTCTGGGAGCATCGTCTCCGGCGAAACCAGCTTTGCACATGCCGGAACCGTTGTCACAAACCAAAGCAGCAACATCATCATCCATGTTGAAGTTAGAAGTTGAAGAGACGAGATACAAGTGAACTGAGAGATGGAAGTGTTGATGACTGGAGACGGACCGGGGATGTTTATATATACACCCTGCCACCCGTATGTGGTCTTGAGGATATGGTCACGTGACCTGTTCCAGGAAGAGCCCCGCCACGAGATATCCGAACATGGCAGCACGTGCGCACTGATCCCCCGTTGAGAAAATGCGTTCACGGGTCGTCGTTAATCTTATTAACATGAAATGAATCCGTGTATGTAAGGGTAATGTGGTTATAGTGTTACATACGCCCGTCCTGTGCTCATTCCATCAAAACTCGGAACAATTGTTTCATTTGATGTATGTATAATGTAATAAAAGAAAAATCTACGCAACAACCATGTGTATGGATCGTCAAACTATTTTTAAAACATTAATGGAAGCTCGTGTTGTTTATGAAAGTGGTTAAGCGCCTAAAACTGCTTTTTTCAACAGTAGACAAGTAATTACTGTGGCTTCAATTGGCAGTTTTTGAAAAACTTGTTAACTATGTATATTTACTTTTTCGATCGATTCGGAATATGTGCTCTCTCTGTAGTTTTATAAGTCTAGTCAAGCAATAAGTCCGGCAAAATGTTAAATATTATTAAACATTTTAATTAATACAAAATGCAACTTCCAGTATGCAAATAAATGTTCCTGAAAGGTTTTAATACTAAACATATTCATGCATGATGTGAATTACTCCATTGCGATGAATTGGTTATGTTGAATAAAACTCAGCATTAAAACATGACAAATAACTTCCCTTGTACCTGTTACATTGAATGACATTAACTCACAGATGTCATCACAAAGTTTATTAAATATACTTCCGCTCCCGTATGAAAGTATACTTTCATTCATGTATGAACGTGCGTTTACTCCTGTCTCCTGTCATCGATGCTAATGAACATGGACTACTGTATGCATCATCATTTTCTGTATGCAAATATATTTTCACTCCTTTATCGGCATATGATTTTAATCTCTCATGCACATACAAATGTACAATGTATAGTTTCCCTCCCTTATGCCAATGTATTTGTAATTCAATGAGCAATATACTTAAATCCTGCATGCATTTGCAAATATACTTTCACTATAGTATATAATATATATAATAAATAATAGTGGCATTTATATTGCGCAGTATCCACGCCATAAAGGTATGCTCAAAGCGCATGGTTGTCACATTATTACCCTGGTCTAACCTGGGCTGCCGCAATGCGCTTAAAGGTCGCTTCCTCCACATCTTACACCAGGTACCCACTTACTGCTGGGTTAACAGAGGCACACGTTGAATAAAGTCACTTACCCAGGTGACACCATAAGTCTTTCCACTTATGTCTATATGAAAATATACTTTCCCTCTCGTAAACAAATATACTTTTGCTCTTATATGCAGATGTACTTTCAATCCCATATGAAATATACTTTTATCCTGTACACAAATATATTTTCACTCCGCTATACAATTATATTTTCACTTTGGTTTTTGACATTGCATGATTTAAAACTTGGAATGTTAGGCAGTAGAGATGCGTAGGAAGTTGCTCTATCTTGTTTTGGTTTTAGTGTATGAGAGGTGTCCCATAGGTTTAAAGCCTCAAGTAGAAATCGATACAAATTCAGCTGTTTTAATCTTACTCTAAGTATATTTCAACCTTATAAGGAACTTGGTTCTGTTATATTTCAATATATCATGATCCCCATTCTGTTTGACCTCTTAAATTGGTACAAACAAATCAGTAATAAGTAAACTGCCAGGTAAAAGAAAGTACACACCTCAGTTTCGATTAATTCAGTATTTAAAAAGAAATCAGAAATTGATGCATTTGACTATGACACGATACAATAATACTTATCTGCAGTAGCTTGAATAAATTAATTGGTGACTGTCAAATTTTAGTTAGAATATATTTTTTTAATGAAGACAGGGATAAGAAATGAAATTAACATCAACATGACCATGCTTAAAATGTTGTAAGTGCGTGCTGAATCAGGCACATTTATTAATTTTCACAAATGTTGATGAGGAGTTTTTTTTTATCCAAAATAAGTTTTGAAGGATTTTTAAATTTAGAATTTCATTTTTTAAATTAAAAAAAAACATTTACAAGTATTCTTTGACTGCTGACTAACAGCCTGTACTATTCAATTTTAGAGTATGACATCGAAAACTTGAGATATTTGCAATTGAAAACCATACCATGATAATACTAACAGAGGTATGTACATTCTTTTGCCTGGTAGTTTAAATAACAATGTTCAAGTAGGCTTCATAGAGAATGACATAGGTAAGAAGTTCACTGGAATACATTGCGGATGTTAATATATCAAACAATCCAAATGTTTGATTATTGAATGTTACTTGAAATCATACCATACGTCTATGGATATGTTTAAATTGACATAACTGCAAGACACTCTTGTTATTTTTAAAAATATATACGCACATACATGAATATGTTCATTATACAATGTCCAAGGGGAAAGATAAGTATCGTTTTATGCTACATATGATACACCAGTGCCTCAGGATGACTACTCTATCAAAGATCACATTAATCAGATGTGTAAAATATGTGCTGTACCTTTGCTAATGAGTCCATTAAAAGATAGGGGAAAAAACATTGGACAAAGAGAACATACTTAAGCCGACTACTCATGGGACACGTCTCATATAAGTATGTCCTCAAGATGAGTTATATCAATTCACAATACGACCATATGTAGATTCGCGGTGGGATATTGTATTCGACAGTATACGTCCTTACGTACGTATGTATAGGTAAGACAAGGAATACCTTCATATATAATGGAAGATAGTTTTTTTTATATTCACTTGATTATTGATTTGGATATAGTTTCACCACAGAGAGATTAATGTTCCCCATAGTTTGTGACCTTGACCTTTTTTTCAAGGTCACAACTTAACTTTGCCATGTTACCCATGTCAGTGGGATATATCAACAACCCTTCACTGGATTCTCTTTATATATTACACACATATTCTCCTATGGAAAATGAAGACTGATTAGATTTCGGTGACTTGACATTACACTCGCTGTCACAGCAAAACATTAATCCAGTTAATACTAGATGAAATGATATACGTCCCATAATGACGGACTTAAATGTAGGCATTCGGTGTACATATTATATCATAGGTAAGTTGATGTATTTTTATCAACACTACAGAGAAAATTTATCATCTAAAGAATTTCTCGAAATAGTGTGATGTTTGTGAAAGACTCTGTAATGTGTATGACTGCCATATTATTATTAATTGTGAACATACATGTGTAAAACAGGAAACTATTCTTTTCAATATTTATGGATTTGTTCATGCCAATGTAAATGTAGAACGTGGCGTTAAGTGCGCTGTTGAAATAACATACGTGAAACGTTATAAATTATAAATTACTTCGAGAAGTAGCGATATATCAGTGAAAGTAGTGATTTCTGATTTGAAACCGGATTATGTACCATGACGCGGGTCATTTGAGTCAAACTTATCTACAACAGACAAAAAGACCACTTAGTGTTGGTATGTCATGTAAATGGTTCTGTACATGTTAATGGGACCTGTAGTTTCGCTTTCTGTGCACTTATTGGTTGTTACTCGATTTTCATTGGAAACAAGTATTTACCATATTTAGTGATTGGGTATGAATATGCATTGTGAGGAAACGTATTTGAACGAAAATCAGCACATATGGTAAAATGACATGTATCAAAACCAAATATGATGTTATGAAAAACCCTGAATGCTATGTAATCTTATGTTATTGTCTTTGTTAAATGATCTTCGGATTGACTACCGGGGTAAATAAAAGGATTCATTCAATTATTCATTGATCAATGATAAAACCAATAATCAATCCATACCCAGTGATGTTTCCGGAGGGGGCGGTGGTTCAGAGCCCCTCCCCCTTTTTAAAATTCGTGCATGCAAATTTGAGGGATCCGCAAGGTGACCCCAACCAACCCCTTTTGCAATGAGTTAACCTCCTTTCAACTTTTCTGTTTTCTGTTATTTTTGGTTATCAGTGCCCTGATGCGATTGTCATACTTAACGAATAATGCATTTATTATAATATAAATGTATTATCGTAATGTTTGCTATTTTTTATATTTTAGGAATAACGTGAAATATATTGACATGTCGTGTGTTTCATATTAGTAGTTTGCATAAAATGATTAGTACAACTTGCAATATATCGGCAAACAATTAACCCTCACCCTTTGACGGCAAACTTATTATTTTATCTGTATTTGTTTTTATCTATCTCGTATGATTGCCTTTGTCTGCTTTCAATTGACTGGAATATGTCATATGGATATAGATAATTCCACATCAGTGACAAGTGCATGTCTTCAATACTTTACGCATATTTGTCCCATCATTGGAGGTCATTTTCATTCGTAGAGTCACAGTCGATAGTATCTACTTAAGTAAAAAGAAAGCAAACACTGGATTGTTCTGCTACATTTATTGCAGATATATCTCAAAACACATGGAGACAATATTTTACGTCATTATCAGTTCAAGAATTTAGAAGCATTTCCTGTGGACGATGGATAGGCCGGACTCGTCGTATTCCTGTTTGCTGATCCACATCTGTTGGAAGGTGGACAGAGAAGCCATTATGGAACCACCGATCCACACTGAGTATTCTCTTTCTGGGGGAGCGAAGATCTTGATCTTCATTGTGCTGGGAGCAAGAGCTGTGATCTCCTTCTGCATCCTGTCGGCGATACCAGGGAACATGGTGGTACCTCCTGAAAGAACAGTGTTGGCATACAAATCTTTACGGATATCAACATCGCATTTCATGATGGATTTTAATGTGGTCTCGTGGATTCCAGCACATTCAATGCCGAGGATGGATGGCTGGAAGAGGGCCTCGGGACAACGGAACCTCTCGTTGCCAATGGTGATAACCTGACCGTCGGGCAACTCGTAGTTTTGGTCCAAGGAGGAAGATGTTGATAATGCAGCCATTTCCTGCTCGAAGTCGAGGGCGATGTAGGTCAATTTCTCCTTGATGTCTCTGACGATTTCTCTCTCAGCTGTGGTGGTGAAGGAGTAACCACGCTGTGACAAGATTATCATGAGGTAATCAGTGAGGTCACGTCCGGCAAGACCCATCCTAATGATGGCGTGGGGAAGAGTGTAACCTTGATGGATGGGTACAGCGTAGGTGACACCATGACCGGAGTCGAAAACAATACCGGTGGTACGACCAGAGGCGTACAGGGAGAGAACAGCCTGCGTGGCCACATACATAGCTGGAGAGTTGAAGGTCTCGAACATGATCTGGGTCATCTTTTCGCGGTTAGCCTTTGGGTTGAGGGGGGCGTCTGTCAGGAGGACGGGGTGTTCCTCTGGGGCCACACGGAGTTCGTTGTAGAAGGTGTGATGCCAGATCTTCTCCATATCATCCCAGTTGCTGACGATACCTTGATTAATTGGGTACTTGAGGGTGAGGATACCTCTCTTGGACTGAGCCTCATCGCCCACATAGCTGTCCTTCTGAACCATATCGACCATCTGGTAATGTGAAGTTGCAATAAATAGTAACAATTTGCAATCCTCATACTTAATGCTCATACTTTACATTCTGGATAAGGGCACATTTCTAATCTGAGGGTACTTTGAATATTGAAACAAGAAATAATGATTATATCAGCTATATTTTATTTTATATTCCATATACAAATTGACATTAAATGTGATGCCTTTACTACATACCTGATGTCTAAGATGGCCAACGATGGAGGGGAAGACTTGCACATACCGGAGCCGTTGTCAAAGACCAAATGAGCAACATCATCATCCATGGTTGAAGATAGAAGTTGAAGAGACGAGATACAAGTGAACTGAGAGATAGTGTTAATGACTGGAGACTGATTTGGTAAGGTGTTAACTGTCGCCTTCGCACATGTTTCATTTAGAGACTCTTGGGCCTTGATTGTGAGTTTCCCACCTCAGGTTGCCTGGCCTCTGAGTGGTGTTGGTTGGCGGGCTTCCCGCCTTGATACGTGTGGGGGGAGGTTCTTTTGTCCTACATCTGGATTTTGGACTGTAGGATGGGGTCAACAGAGGGTGCTGCTGAAGAGTATGCTGGCAAGCTAGAAGGGCGGATTGTGGTTTTATTTCCAGTTTCAAATCCTATGGTCTTGTGTAGGGACAACTTATATAGCTTATTGACGTTGTTCCTCGTTAGACCATGTATGAGCCCTTTGGAACTTTGGAACTTTTGGATTGAACAGTCAGGCTGTGCTTGTTGTCACAGGACTGTAACTCGATGGGTTTCTTCCTTTTGAAGTATTGAATAGATCTGATGAGTTTTTCATCTGTATTGTCTGGCCCACTGGTCTGTCCGTCCGTCCGTTCCTCCCGAAAACGGTACCTGTGTTCTGAAATCAACTCCTCCCACAGTTTTGGATCAATCTTTCTGCAACTTTAGACCTCCTTTTGTTGACACGCCAATCCAATAACTAATTTAAAATTGAGGCCCTTTGCTTACAGTGCTCAGCTTTCCGATTTAAGATTGACAGCACCTGTGTTCTTTGAAATTTGTGTTTGATATATGTGTTTCCCTTGACATTTACCATTGAAATATTTTTTTACCTTCAAACCTTGACCTTGATGAAAGAAATACTATTAGGAACTTTGACCCTTATCATAACGTTTAATTTAACACATTTGAAGATGTTATGGTTCCAATGTCACATACTGAGGTCATAACCTTTGACCTTGTGACCTTGACCTTGATTTTGGATGCAGTTTCTGAAATACTTAACCATGGCCATAGTGTTTGACTGATCAGTGATAGGCCTTTGGTATTTGACATGCATATTTATTTTCGCTAGATCATTCAGACGATGACATAATTTTCAAGCTGATCATTTTGAGAATATTTTGTGCAACAATAGGCACACCCCGCGGGTTATTGTGCTCTCAGAGCACTTCTGTTTCTTTTGCTGAGAAAGTCGAAGGAAGTGGGATGGGTCCGTCCATCGAGCTGGTTGAAATGGTTACATCTCTTCCTGACCTGTGTGGAATTTGTTGCACCGGATGTAGGCTTCTCTGTGATAGAGGGGGTAGAATCCCAAGTGTTGCAGGGGATTGCTGTGTGGGCAGTAGCCTTGGCCTGATCTGTCTTATCTGGAGAGTAGAGGTGTTCAGCAGAGTGAATACCCGCAAGTTTTCGAAAGTGCCTGCATCTGAATTTAAACGAAACCTTGAGTACCTGCGAATACACGCGTGAACACTTTGGAGCAATCTCGCCAAGGATCCGAGACTTGAGTTTGATTATTTATTTTTCTATCTTTTATTACCCCCTCAATTGAAATTTTTTCGTTTCATTGTCCACGGCATCATTCTTTTCATTCTTTTGGTGATGATATTCTGAAACTTTCTTTCGGAAGTACTCGCGATTTCGCGACTCCGTTCAGCAGCCATTCGCGTGTACACGCGTACGCGCCAAGTGAGTCTTGCTTATTAGCATATGTCCTTCGAATATGTTGGATGTAAATAACACAAATAAACTGTTTTGGGTTTATGTCTCTAATTTGGTCTTCTTTATTCATCAGCATGTTTATGATAAATTGTTTTCCAAGCATTTTTCGAGGAAAACACATTAAACGAGAATACGTTCATGTTGCATTTATTTTATCATTAGGACGTGTCATTGGCAAATGTCACTTTTTCAAAGGCGTCGTTGATTGTACAACTAGATTTAATTGCAACCAATCATGACACTCCATTTCTGCACTCGAATCCAGGCCATGTAGAACAGAATAACCACTGTTGGGCGAGAATTGTTCAGGTAAGCTGACAGACAAATGTGTGCCCAGTTGAGATAGTAATCCTGCAGGTCTTCGTGAAGTTAACTCAAATTGAATATCTTATGTAATAATAGGAAATCCTTTAATGTATTAACAAACTATACGGTCAAGTATCAAAATACAACGTTTAATTATTGCATAGCTCATATTCTTCAATACGTTAGGTAAAGACCAAAGGCTAGCTATTTTCATTTAACTACAAAACATTATTTTACAATTTACAAGTTTTGGAAAGGCTATAAGCGATTAATTTAGTTATATCAGTTTCTGCTAATTGGGGGAAACTGCCGTCGCTGTAGCCTTTCATTATATTTTTTATTAAATGCGTCCCAATTATAAATCATAATTCAAACATCTTGCTCATTTCAAAATGTCACAACCAATATGCAAATTAAATATCGTCTAAGGTGTTAATAGTAAAATAAGCATGCATAATGAGGAATACCCGATTACAATTTGATAATATATGTCTGGTCATATGTAAAGGTTGGAATCACATAAAGTGCTTTTATCGAAAAATGGACAATGTACCGCGGCTGGCGCTCTTCAATTTGTCTAACGTAATTTTGGATAATTAACGGCCTAAAACATACAAATTGTTTGATTTGGATTGATAATGTTTAAAAGGTCATATACCTACTGTGAATGTACATGGGACGTGTACTTTCGTTTTCTGTTCCTGCATAAGACCGCTGATAGGTTTTAATAGAAAATAAGTAACTATCATAATTATATTTGGCAAATTGTAATTTACTCATTTAAACAATGCCGCAGTCAGCGCGTGTGACTCGTTCCGTGCAGCCTCATTAATTAATTTATCACTGTCCCTAGATGATTTTATGAGGCGTGTTAAATCGCGAAAAACACATGTTTATGCAATAATTATGTAATTGTCATCTGCGGAATTACCTATTTTGATATCTAAACATTCTATATATGGAAAATTTAAGTTTTTTATTGAAGATTTGTTTGTGAAATTAAAAATCAAAATGTTGATGGCTGCTGGGACTAAATGAGACAGTTTTTTTTTAAAAGGCATCGTATATAAGTAATTTATGGGCTTATTTCAGAAATTTAAAAAAGAGGAATTTTCAAATTGAAATCCGATTTTTAATGAATCCGAATGTGACCATATGGCATGACATCTAACTTTTGAAATAAAAATAAAATAAAAACTAGATTGTCATGATACATTTATTTCAGATGTATCTAAATACACATGGATACAATATAAAGAGTCATTATCACGGTCAGATCAAGGATTTAGAAGCACTTCCTGTGGACGATGGATGGGCCGGACTCATCGTATTCCTGTTTGCTGATCCACATCTGTTGGAAGGTGGATAGAGAAGCCAAGATGGAACCGCCAATCCACACAGAGTATTTCCTCTCTGGGGGAGCGATGATCTTGATCTTCATTGTGCTGGGAGCAAGAGCTGTGATCTCCTTCTGCATCCTGTCGGCGATACCAGGGAACATGGTGGTACCTCCTGAAAGAACAGTGTTGGCATACAAATCTTTACGGATATCAACGTCGCACTTCATGATGGAGTTGAATGTTGTCTCGTGGATACCAGCACATTCCATGCCGAGGAAGGATGGCTGGAAGAGGGCCTCGGGACAACGGAACCTCTCATTGCCAATGGTGATTACCTGACCGTCGGGCAACTCGTAGCTCTTCTCCAGGGATGAAGATGTTGATGCTGTAGCCATTTCCTGTTCGAAATCGAGGGCGATGTAGTTCAGCTTCTCCTTGATGTCTCTGACGATTTCTCTCTCAGCTGTGGTGGTGAAGGAGTAACCACGCTCTGTCAAGATCTTCATGAGGTAATCAGTGAGATCACGTCCGGCGAGATCCAACCTCATGATGGCGTGGGGAAGAGCGTAACCTTCATAGATGGGCACATCATGGGTGACACCATCACCAGAGTCGAGAACGATACCGGTGGTACGACCAGAGGCGTACAGCGACAGAACAGCCTGGATGGCCACATACATAGCTGGAGAGTTGAAGGTCTCGAACATGATCTGGGTCATCTTTTCACGGTTAGCCTTTGGGTTGAGGGGAGCCTCTGTCAGGAGGACGGGGTGTTCCTCTGGGGCCACACGGAGCTCGTTGTAGAAGGTGTGATGCCAGATCTTCTCCATATCATCCCAGTTGGTGACGATACCGTGCTCAATGGGGTACTTGAGGGTGAGGATACCTCTCTTGGACTGAGCCTCATCGCCCACATAGCTGTCCTTCTGACCCATACCGACCATCACGCCCTGGAAAACATTGAGATTAACAGTGTTAACAATCAAGGAATTTTACAGTCATTTGAAGTAACAATAATTTTGATGCTCATTCTGATCATAATGTTGATATTTTGCATACAAGATAAAGACAACGATCTTTAACATGAGGTTGTTCTCAATATTGAATATACCATTACTTATCTGACTTTCGACCTAAAAGTGATGTTTAAAATAATGTTTTACTACATACCTGATGTCTGGGACGGCCAACGATGGAGGGGAAGACAGCTCTGGGAGCATCGTCTCCGGCGAAACCAGCTTTGCACATGCCGGAGCCGTTGTCACAGACCAAAGCAGCAACATCATCATCCATGGTTGAAGGTAGAAGTTGAAGAGACGAGATACAAGTGAACTGAGAGATGGAAGTGTTGATGACTGGAGACGGATCGGGGGTGTATATATATACACTCTGGCACCCGTATGTGGTCTTGAGGATATGGTCACGTGACCGGTTCCAGGAAGAGTCCCGGCACGAGATATCCGAACATGGCAGCACGTGCGAACTGACACCCCGTTGAGAAAATCCTTTCACGGATCGTCGTTAATGTATTAACACGAAATGTATCCGTTAATGTAAGATCAATGTGTAATAATGTTACATAAGATCAACATGTGCTTATTCCATCAAAACTACATGTCATGTATCTGTTATGTAATAATAGGGAAAGTTTTTTAATATATGTGGGAACCATGTGTATTGATCGTATCGAAATATAAACAGTTTTGATTGAAGCTCATATTGTCTACGAAAGTAGGTGAACGCCAATTGACAGTTTTAGCAATATTAGCAATATGTATACATATGGGGAAAAATTAAGCATGCCCAATATTCAAAACAAACTGTTGATGTTGTGGGAGCGTTTCGATAAATTGACTGAATTATTACGCAGGACATGAGAAAGTAGATTTTGTGATAGATTTCTTCAAATAAAAATTACTTAAGTTGACATTTTAAGAAATCAGGACTGAAGGGACAATGGTACCAAAAATAACTTTTGTCCTTGTGCCTAAACGACGTAATGAACTTTAGGCTTCAGATGTCAAAACCAACATTATGGTTATCAGGTGATTTTCACACATCAAACATCTTTATCTTGCAAAATAAGAAAGTAACTGGTTGGTGAAATGTCAACATTTTTTAACAATTATTTGATGACTATTGACAAAAAGACTATAATCGTATGATTTGTTTATGCATTTTGGGTTCATTCCAGTTCAATCCGTTAATTAAACGCTGAACAAGTTTCAATGGGCCACTTTTATTTAAAATTGTCTTTTTCCAAGTGTGTGATTTTCTAGGTTTTAAGGTCATAGGGCACTAACTAGTGACTTTTGACTAAAAGTCAGACACTAAAGTTTGACCAGTTGTCTTGAAAAAATGTCATTTCTGTCCCTTTAGCTTTTTATATTTTATATTTATTGTATTCTTGTTCATTCTAAGTTTATGCCATGGCGCAAAATGATCAACTATTATTTAAACATTTGAATTAATACAAAATACAACTTCCATCGCCCACATAGCAAATAAATGTTCCTGGAAGGGTTTAATACTCAACATATTCATACTATAATGTTATTAATTAAGTATTTCCGTATTGGTAATGGTATTCCGTAACTCAGCCAATACGGATATACTTAATTCATGACAATTTTATTAATTAACCTCTTTTCCTTCAATTTGCACAACACTATATATCTCAAATATATTGAAATAATAAGTATAAACTAGATTTGTGAACACTATCATGGGTCACAGTTGTGAAGCGACAGCTTCGGGCTTTCACCAAATGTGCAACTGCGCATGCTCAGACTCATATATTGACCCAGGTTGACTCGTATCCTGTCGAATCGTATGGTCTAGGCCGTACATATCGTATAAGTGCCATAACATTGATCGTTCATTAATAAATAATGATAATAACTTCATTGCGAGGAATTGTTTGTGTGTCTCACTAATGTTGAATAGAACTCTACATGAGAAATATGACAAATTACTCCCCTTGTACGTGTTATGTTACATTGAATGACATTAAGTAACAGATGTTATCACACAGTATATTAAACATACTTTCACTCCGGTATGATAATATATTTTCATTTTTGTATGAATGTATGTTTACTACTGTCTGCAAATGTACATTGTACTTCAGTTCTGCTTTCGTTGCTGGGTGCAGCATAGTTTGTTTTCTGTATGAAAATGTTTTTTCACTATTGTATGCAAATATGATTTCAATCTCTCATGCAAATACACAATCATAGTTTCACTGTCTTATGTCTGAAATGTATTTATAATCCAATAAACATTACACTCTAATCCTGTAGGCAATTACACTTCAGTTCTTCCATGCAAATGTACTTTCCCTATCGTATGCAAATGTACTTTCCCCTCCGTAAACAAATTTACTTTCGCTATAGTATGCAAACATTTGATGTACTTTCCCTTCCGTAAACAAATTTACTTTCACTATCATATGCAAATGTACTTTCCCTTCCGTAGACAACTTTACTTTCACTATCGTATGCAAATGTACTTTACCTTCCGTGAACAGATATACCTTTGCTCATAAAAGCAAATGTACTTTCAGTCCCATATGATATATACTTTTGCCTTGAAATGTTTTCACTTTCTCGAACTTGATGACAACGGTCCACGTTCATTACTGAAGGGTCTAACAGGTGTCAGCTCTCAACAGATCATAAACAATGACAGTATGAACGTCTGCACTCATTGATGTTGTAAGACTAAAATGGGTGAGTCCTTTATAACAAACCCCATCAAAATCTGAATCAAACAATCCAAATGTTTGATTATTGAAACCATACCTTATTTCTATGAATATGTTAAAACTGACATAACTGCAAGGCATTCTTGTTTTTTCTAAATATATACAAACACACTTGTTACACTCATTATACAACAAGTCCAAGGGAAATATAATAATCGTTTTATGTTACATTTGACAGATAGTATACCTCAATGCGTCAGACTTACTACTCTATCCAAGAGCATAATATATTTACCACATGTGTAAATATATGGTTTGTGACTTTGCTAATGAGTCCTTTAAAATGTATTAAGCATATCAAACATTGGACATCGATAGCATAGTTAGGCCGACTCTTATTGGATACCCATTGTATATATCTTCTAGATGAAATACATAAACTCACAATACGATCATATAGCGCAAGACGCTCGGCCGGGATATGGTATGTTGCAGTATACTGTCATTACACTAAGGTATTATAGTTTCCAACACGTACTGTATCATTGTATATATGTATTGTACCCAAATTGATATTCATTGTAAATCTATGTAAATATGTTTATATTTTGTATACGGGCATGTGGCTTATAGACAAATAAAAAAACTTTGACAGTATACGTCCTTATGTACGTTCGTAGTTTAAACGTTAGAAGAAAAATACTGTCAGATATAATGGAAGTGACATGGAATGGGTTCTTTACATATTTTACAGATAGTTTCACCTCAGTGAGATTAATGTTCCCCAAAGTTCTGTGACCTTATCCAAGGTCACAGCGAAACTTCAATCTAGTTTAAACTATGTATAGATTGTTACATGTCCAACAATGACGTACACATACATGTATAACATTACAAAATATTTTAACTAGATTGAGAATTGGGTGTACATATCATATTATCATTATTATTAGATGATTTGATGTATTTTTCACCAACGATATGGAGATATTTTATCATTCTGTCATCCGCGAGGGCAACTTTTAAAGACACTGTAATAATTATGATAGCCATGTTATTTTTTATTTTGAATATTATATGTGTTGTACAACAGAAATCAAAATTTCAAAATGTAAAGATATTTTTATGGAATTGAATAAGTTAATCTTAATTAAGATGCCATGCTGTCTCGCTTTTCTGGAGGTGAAATACCAATAAGGGAATATGTCTTCAGTAAATACCCAATATCATGTCTTCACTAAAATGTCTAAATTAGACCTTTGTCTTAAATCGACATCCATGTTGTTAGAACCATCTATGTTAAACGTTAAAAATGGTGTTATTTTATCGAGAAGTGAAGAGAAAGTAGTGATTTCTGATCGAAAACCGGACAGTGACCCTTTGGCGCGCGTTATTTTAGTCAAACGATATTTTGAAACTTGAAATCTACAACAGGCAAAAAGACAAATTTGTGTTGGTAATATTTGATATTTCATACAACTGCTGTAAATGTATATAGGACCTGTCGTTTTGGTTTCTATAAGGCTGTTTTAATTGGAAACAAGTATATATCATATATCTGGCGAATTGGTATGAATAAGCAAGTTGAGTTAAATTGTCTGGGTTCGACTAATGTAATGTTGCTATTTATCATAATATTATGGAATAACGCGAAATATATTAATATACCGTTTGCGTCATTTTAGTAGTTTGCATAAAACGTTCAGTACAACTTGCAATATTTTGGCAAAAAGTTACATGATTGTGCATGTCTGTCCTCGCTCTTTGTCTGCATATAGTTGCTACATTTTACCATGTTTATCTCTCTCTCATATCATTTCTTTGGTTTACCTTCAATTGACTGGAACATGTCATATGGATATAGATAATGTCACATCAGTGACAATTGCTTGTTTTCAATACTTTACGCATATTGATCCCATCATTCGAGGTCATTTTCATTCGTAAGGCCACTATCTATTAAAGTAGAAGAAAGCAAAAACTGGATTGTTCTACAACATTTATTGCAGAAGTATCTCAAAACACATGGAGCAAATATATTATGTCATTATCAGGAACAGATCAAATATTTAGAAGCACTTCCTGTGGACGATGGATGGGCCGGACTCATCGTATTCCTGTTTGCTGATCCACATCTGTTGGAAGGTGGACAGAGAAGCTAAGATGGAACCGCCGATCCACACAGAGTATTTCCTCTCTGGGGGAGCGATGATCTTGATCTTCATTGTGCTGGGAGCAAGGGCTGTGATCTCCTTCTGCATCCTGTCAGCGATACCTGGGAACATGGTGGTACCTCCTGACAGAACTGTGTTGGCATACAAATCTTTACGGATATCAACGTCGCACTTCATGATGGAGTTGAATGTGGTCTCATGGATACCAGCACATTCCATGCCGAGGAAGGATGGCTGGAAGAGGGCCTCGGGACAACGGAATCTCTCGTTGCCAATAGTGATGACCTGACCGTCGGGCAACTCGTAGCTCTTCTCCAGGGAGGAAGACGTTGATGCTGTAGCCATTTCCTGTTCGAAATCGAGGGCGATGTAGTTCAGCTTCTCCTTGATGTCTCTGACGATTTCTCTCTCAGCTGTGGTGGTGAAGGAGTAGCCACGCTCTGTCAAGATCTTCATGAGGTAATCAGTGAGATCACGTCCGGCGAGATCCAACCTCATGATGGCGTGGGGAAGAGCGTAACCTTCATAGATGGGCACATCGTGGGTGACACCGTCACCGGAGTCGAGAACGATACCGGTGGTACGACCAGAGGCGTACAGGGAGAGAACAGCCTGGATGGCCACATACATAGCTGGCGAGTTGAAGGTCTCGAACATGATCTGGGTCATCTTTTCACGGTTAGCCTTGGGGTTGAGGGGAGCTTCTGTCAGGAGGACGGGGTGTTCCTCTGGGGCCACACGGAGCTCGTTGTAGAAGGTGTGATGCCAGATTTTCTCCATATCATCCCAGTTGGTGACGATACCGTGCTCGATGGGGTACTTGAGGGTTAGGATTCCTCTCTTGGACTGAGCCTCATCGCCTACATAGCTGTCCTTCTGACCCATACCGACCATCACGCCCTGGAAAACATTAAACATGCATTGTTGAGAATCCAGATCTTAAACTTTATTTTGAATTAACAATAGTTTTTTAATAGAAACGCGCTTAATAGCGAATATTCTTTTTCGGTGATTGTAATGCACTTATACCAGATCACACATAATCTGCGGTAGACCAAGACGTCGAGAACAGCTACAGTGTTTATATATCCCTTTCTGATCTTTCTTTTCTTTCTTTCTTCAAACTTGTACAAGATAAAGACTACAGCACGCAGACCTTAATCTGGTTTCCTCACCTAAAATTGACAAAAGTAATGCAAATGACATACCTGATGTCTGGGACGGCCAACGATGGAGGGAAAGACAGCCCTGGGAGCATCGTCTCCGGCGAAACCAGCTTTGCACATGCCGGAGCCGTTGTCACAGACCAAAGCAGCAACATCATCATCCATGGTTGAAGGTAGAAGTTGAAGAGACGAGATACAAGTGAACTGAGAGATGGAAGTGTTGATGACTGGAGACGGGCCGGGGGTGTTTATATACACCCTGGCACCCTAATGTGTATTATCACGTTATCCAGCTATCGTGTTACAGATACAGTCACATGACCATATCCAGAAAGAAACTCGCGCGAGACTGCACATGGCTCTGTGGGCAGCACGTGCAGATTGATGCCCCGTTGAGAAAATGCTTCCGCGGATTGTCGTTATCATCGTATCGAATCGTCAAACCGCTAATGAACATGTAATAGCAGGAAGGGTCATGTGTTTATAGGTTCCACGCGCCCAACATGTGCTGATTCCCGCCAAAATCTGTCACAAATTCCATTGAAGCTCATATGCAATCTCTGATCTTACCGACAAATGTTTGTCCCGTTGAGATAACAATTCTACCGCTTCCCGTTTATTTATTAAATCAAAATGCATACTCTTTTGTAATAAATGGGATTTTTTTTAATACAATCTGTACTGTCAGCATGCGTTTTATTCTTATCAAAATTATATACATAGCAGTTTTCATTGACGCTCATGTTCCTCAAGAAAGTTTACAACTACATAGACTGTTTATTATAATGAAACCAAATTATATAATTTCGGAGATTTATATGGACTATTTCGCCGCGATATTTATTTACTTTTTGTTGTTGATTGCTGGCATTTGCTTTCTCTTCACAGTTTTGAATTACTTTATACTTTCTCATTCTGTCGTTATGAAATCATGAATTGTCTTTTTTTTTTAATATTCCTTCTGGTTATAAAATATTATTTTCAGTGTAAAATTACTTTTCTTGCAAGATCATACATAATGTGAAATATTCGAATTTCAGTTACTAAATATGTATGCTTAGTGCTATATAAAACTCCTTTTACATATTAAAATGATATTATGTTACCAGAATTAATATAAATTACATTTACTTTCAAAGTAAGATTCCATAAAAAGCGCAGCAAATGAATGTACATGTAGATAGATAATTTCATTCGCGAATGCAAATAACTTCCCTTGTAATAAGTAAATATACTCACGTGCAAAAGAAATGTACCCACATATTTAAAAGAAATATTGTTGCCGGGGAAAGTAGATTTTGAATGTATTTTATAGACACGTGTTTGTAAAGATGTTCTCACGATTTCATACATATGTCAGTTCTACTACACCATCGGTGCTAAATTCGCTTTTTCAAGATGTTATTTGGTCACAATGTTTGGTAATGAAGTTTAAAAAATTATAAAATTTAATTATTAAAAGGTGTGGTCGAGATGAAAAACCTTCTTGGATTTAAATTTGTTGACGCACCATTTCTTTAGGAAGTCACAACTTCTATCTCGTTTAGTTAAGGAGATTCTTGAAACGTTTGTTTCTCAGAAATATGAACAGATAATGTTTTGAAAGTTCATTATTAATATTGTTGTAATTGATGTAATGCTGTTTCAGTCGTATTTATTTCCCGTGGAGTGAAATATCTTGTATTTTATATGGGGACGTTTCTTTACACGTGAGTTTATATTTTTACTCCTGTGTGTAAACATACTCTCACTCAAATATGAAATACTTGTCGACTTCTTAATACAAATATATTTTCAATCCTGTGTATACACATATGCGTCTCTATATGCATTTACATACACTTGTGTCTCACTTTCACGGCATAAAGTTGCACAATTGTTAATAAAATTGATTTAGCCTCATTCTAGAGATACTTATGAGGAACTAATCATCCGGGAAAAGTTCATCTTATTCTAGATTACCTGTTGAACAGGGTTGTTTTTTTTATCCCGTAATACCGTGGGATATAGTCGTCGCCCTTTCCGTCTGTCCGTCCGTCCGTCCATAATTATTTCGTTTCAGGAGCAGAACTCGAAAACCATTCATGATATATTTCTGAAACTTCCCATGTGTATTACCCATTTACTGAAGTGGTACCTTTTGATTTTTTCAGATTTCAGAAAATTTTAATTTGTTTTCGTTTCCATAGAAACATGTTGAATTTGGGCTTTTTCAGAGACAGGTTCGTTTCCGGAGCACAGCTCCAAAACTCTTCATCCTATCTTCCTGAAACTTTGCATGTGTATTACCCACTTACTGAAGTGGTGCCTTTTGACATTTTCAGATTTCTGGAAAAAAATTTGTTTCCATAGAATCATGTTTGATTTGGACTTTGTCCAGAGATAAGTCTGTTTCCGGAACAGATATGTCATGATTTTAGTCTATCTCCAAACATATATCTTCTAACAGAAGTACATACTTTTTACAAACTTAAACAAGATTAACACTTAAACCAATGGTTGATTCTGCAGAAGAGTATGTGCTCAAAATGGACAACATAATTTATTTTGCGAAAGACACAATCAATCGTACCATTTCAGTTTATAACAGAACCCTTAAGAAGTAATGTTTGAAATACTTTATGGATGATATCCTTTTATTGTGGGGTAATATATAAATATGAAAGAGAACCAATGTTTGGTCAATGCCTCTGCAACTACACATATGTACGTGACCCGTGTCAACTGTTGGATGTAATTAACGACATAGGGGATCTGCCACTGTAACGTTCATGTGAATGGACAGACATATACTATTATCTGTATTAACCTAACATTACATTGATATAAACCCCATTACTGCACCTCGTGGTGAGGAATTGTATTACTAATTGCTTGTGATCACGTGGAGGCATATAAATTGAATTACACGTTGCTAAATATAAAAACATATGGAATTAAACATACAACAGATAAGCCCATGAGGGTAGAGAGAGACTGACTGCCATCGTTATCGATTTTGAAACCATTATCAAATATACTAACAAAATAAGTTAGAGATATTGGATGTGTTATGATTAATATTTCATGAGTGTGTCAAGTAACAAATACATCATTATTCATTATTTCAAAATCTCAAAATATCTCTATTATTTGTTTCAAGTATATATATTCTTAAGCTTTATAATATTTACTACTACGTTTCCATTATGTACATTTAGTTTATTATTATTTGGAATCCCTAAAGTTGTACTCTTGCAATCCATTGGTTTAGAATACAATTGCATTTAAAAAAAAACTGTTGATGTGATGTTTCAAATGACAATTTATGTTGTCGTCAGTATTAATTGCGTTTAACTTATATCTAATGATAACCTGATACGTGATGTATAGCCTGATTATTATTTTTGTTGACATGTAGGTTATCAATGTTCAGGTGTGTTATCATTTGTAACCAACCAAAACAATCGAGATCCGGAAGCTATCGAAAATACCAATCACTTCTTCTTACATTTACATAACACCCTTTTATGTATAGGTTAATCACCCAAACAAGGTAGTTATTTAGATTAACTATGCGAGGGCGTTAGCCCGAGCAGAGTTAATCTAAATAACTATCGCAGTTTTGGGTGATTAAACGGCTTATACCACGTGGGAATATTGTTTTTACGTACGTTTAATGAATGAGATGTAAAGAAAATGATCATTACAAGTGAAAAAAAATGTTTTTTTAATTCAAATAATTGCCCTAGGGCGGTTATCAAGGTTATGTGAAATAACCCCTCTGAGAACAATAGACATAACGGACCCTAGTGGTATAAAAATATAACACACCACCAGACGCTCAACAATAGAGAGCTTTTCCTGTGTAATACTTTACATTACATCACATTGTCCATATTTAGAACATGTATAAACACGTTTGTTCAGGTCCAACATTGGCGTTAAATATCTTGATTTGTAAATGACCGAGATTTTTTTAGTTTTAAATACTTTGCCAAGGTATGGGATATTTTCATTAACGTATATTGTTAAATCAGCGTTCTATGTCTGTCTCTCGGTGTTAATTTAAAAAGAGAATACTATTTCTTAAAGCGGGAATACTATTGCTTAAAGGGGGAATACTATTGCTTAAAGAGAGAATACTATTGTTAAAGGAGAGACTACTATTGCTTAAACAGAGAATACTACTGCTTAAAGAGAGAATACTATTGCTTAAAGAGAGAATACTATTGCTTAAAGAGAGAATACATTGTTTCCTCTGTTTATGACAACAGTCACCTATTAATGTACCTGATGACCAGACCTTCAAGAACTGCCGAAATGTTAATTCGATATGCCACAATCGACTATTTTTAAAAAGGAAATTAAAGCTATTATTTACATGCCATTGGTCAATGTTTAAAATGATATTGGAACAAATCTACAATTATGTTGACCTTATGTTGACCTGAAAATATAAATGCACTAATATCAGGTTGTTTTTTTCGAATATCCGCTCAAGCAGAATTTAAGCGGTTATAAAAAAAACCCAACTTTGTATATATAGAGTTTGATTTCACGCTCAATCCACGTGAGATGTATAGAACTTTAGTAGTTCGTGTATTTGACCTTTGACCTGTTTTGCATATTTATCAGATTCAGATACCAAGTTTATCACACTGCTTTTTTGCATCGATAACACCCTCCATTACACGATAGACATTGGGCACTACGGTAAACCAGAGTTTAACGTTTTGATCTGACAAAATGAGTTCCTGATTTGCGATGTCTGCCATCTTCACCTTCTCTAAATTCTCAAATATCTAAGCATCTATTTTTTCTTCTCTTTTCAGATGGCGTCGCTGCAGCTCCAGAAGGTGAAGGAGATGCTCAACTGTGCCATCTGCTACGACACCTTCAAAGACCCCTGCACTCTCGCCTGTCAACACACCTTCTGCCGGAAATGCATCACATCCTATCTCAGCCACAAACCGGAAGCTGTGGAGTCGAAGGTCATGGTGTGTCCAACATGCCGACAGAACACCAGAGTCCCTAACCCTGCAGAGCCGATGGAGAGGTGGGCGGGGCAGATCAAACCCAGCATCATCATAGTTGGACTCCTAGATACATCGCCTAGTTGCCAAACTGATGGTGAGTCGTGCCGCTGGGCTGTTATCTCACTTTAAAGTTTCTCACTGAAAGTCTTACTGATACAGACTTGCAAAAAGAGGACGACTTGCATTACAGTGGAAACCATCTAAGTAAAGACCGTTTAATTAAAAATAGCATTCAAGCAAACAGTATTCTTTAGTCCTGGCAAATTCCTTCATTAATAATAACTATTCCAGTCCGGATATAACTAAAATATTGGTACTTACAGCTCGCAGGTTTCAAGCAGTTGACAACACACTGGCAACAGATTCTCTACTGTTCGTTGTTTTAAGTAGCTTGAGATTGTCGATGGGTAAACCAATTAGCGATGTAATTAGCAAACCGTGCTATTCGATAAATAACAGAATGTAATAAATCATATTACACACCACTAAAAGTGTAATATTCGACTGTGACATGCGATAAATTACAGGATGTTTAAATGTTTGAATGTCAGTTTGTGTGTTTGCACTGGAAAATGAACGATGTCAAAGCGGGATTCAAACTCCCCTGAAGGAAGCGAGCTTGTATTTTGTATTTGTATTCAGCCAGCGACCGTGATTGTCTTTCAATCAGGAAGAGTCCATTGAGACTTTACTTATCAGGTTTCCATTGTATATGCATATAAAACATAATAATTGGATCTTTGTAATGGCTGATTTCTCTCGTCACCACCCGCATCACTTCATGTTATCATCATCACCACCCGCATCACTTCATGTTATCATCATCACCACTCGCATCACTTCATGTTATCATCATCACCACCCGCATCACTTCATGTTATCGAGCCTATACTAAAGTAGTTCTTGTGTGAAACGAATATGAATGCAAAGAAGGTCCCATGTCAATGCACATCACTAGCGGAGTCACAATGTAAAGACGCGATGCAACAACAAAATCTGTATGTTGATATGTATCATGTACGCTGCATTGCTCCCTCATGTTTACATCACCTCTGTTTTGTTATTTGTTTGCATCGTTACTTCACCATTTCAAATCAATAGTCTTACTTTTCTCCGTTTTGTATCACCCCTTCGCTATTTTTCAATTTGTGAAGTAAGAGAAGCGAATAGGAGAAATCAAGCCTCAGTTTACCAAGCAATAATTGTAAAATACAGTATCTAATGCAAAGCAAATTAAACAGATAAAACTACTCAAACCAATAACAAATAGTTACATTTAATCTTTTCAGAGCGATGTTGCAGTGTGTGTGATCACCTAGGGGAGAGAACTCGGGCTTCAACCTGGTGTCAGGAGTGCGAGATGAATTTATGTGAGCGCTGCACCAAGGCGCACCATCTGAACACGGGTTCACGTGACCACGAGATGTGTGAATTGTCAAGTGACGTAAGAATCAAGAAGAAGCATAAACTGTTTTGTAAGGAGCACGAAAAGAAAACAGTGGAGTTTCACTGCGAGGACTGTGGGAAAGCTGCATGCCAATCCTGCTGTGTCCTGTATCACAGGATGTGTCAGTCTGTCGTCACCATCGAGTCCAAGAAACAGGAAATGGTATCGGAATTAAAGGACGTAAGAGGAACGATTTCAGAGCAGCTGGACAAGACGTCACAAGAGGTGAACAGTATCAAGACTAAGCTTGTAGAAGCCTCACAACAAAAAGAGATCACCAGGTTAAAAATCCACAAAGCAAGTCAATCTGCTATTGACGCTATACGGGACCAGGAAAACCAGCTGGTGCAGAGGCTGGAGCTCGCCTCCAGGACACAGACGAGTCAACTCCGGGCCGAGAAATTGAGACAGATGGGCGAGCTGCGGACTAACAGAAAGCACTTTGAGGAGATAGACGAAGCTGTCAGCGAGGATTCGGCCGTCAGGATATATAAACTGCACCAGACCTGTCGCTCCATGCTGCCCGCTCAGACTACTGATGATACGACACGAACTTGCATCGAAGACATCACTTTTGTGGAAGATACAGTGACGATGACTCAGGCTGTAAGTGAGCTTAAGCTTGGGGAGTTGAGGGCGTCACATCAGACGGACACTGGGCCTAAAGTCGAAACATGGAGTGAATGTAAGTTTGATCTAATGTCATCACCAATACTGTGTGATTTTATTGACGCAAGAGCAAAACCGAATGCAGCATGTCCGGATATAATTGACATTACTGTCGTGGACGTGGACGACAGACCAGTAGTCGTCGTCACCGACTGGAGCGATGATTGTGTCAAATCGTTCTATATAGACAACAACCAGCAAGAATGCAGCTCGATAACAGTGGACACACGGCCCAGTGGACTGACGCAGCTGGAGAGCCAGGTGATGGTTACCGTCATGGGTTCCCGCCAGATTGTCACTCTAGACGTGCGACCAGAGTTGGTTTACTCATCCAGCATGGTCACCCAGAAGCTGTATATGTCTCTGGCCGCCATCAACTCTTCTTCTCTGGCTGCTGGGTGTTCGAAACCAACTCCCTGTGTGGACATCCTGAACATGACCGGTCATGTCGTCATGTCCATCTCAACCTTCGACAGCCAGCCTCTGTTCAAAAAGCCGGTGTACCTCTGCATAAGTGGCGGGAACATCATGGCCTCCGACTGGGACAATCGATGCGTGACATGTCTATCACCCACAGGGGAAGTCTTGTGGCGCTACTCGCCTGACGACAAAAGCAAAATGAAGCGTGTGTACGGCGTCACAGGGACAAGTACAGGGGAGGTACTTCTGGCTGATAGAGACTCGGATTCCGTTATACTGATCAGCAAGGAAGGAGAGTATGTCCGTGATGTCCTCACTAAAGAAGAGAGTATTGTTAAACCAAGAGGAGTCTTCTTCGATGAAAAACGAGGATGTTTGTACACTGGCGGGGACAATGGTGAAGGTGTGAAGGAATTCTTCTTTGGAGTTAATATATGACTGGACATATGTGTCATTGCGTTTGTCTTGTCATGACTCTCAGAGCAAGTATAACAGTCTTTCTTTAGATTGTTAAAGGGACAATCTTAAACACGCGGCATCAGATAACGAAGAGGCATCTAGGCTTAAACGCAAGCGTTTGCTAACTGGCGAGGATACTGTTGTTGGTATCAAGGACATTTTGGAATTGACGTTTCACTTGAACTATGGATTTTTAGTGATGTTTAAGGATGCCTATTGTAAATATTAGCATCTATCTTGAACAATTTTGAAGAAAACTATCATGAATGCTTAGAAATGCATTGAGAAAATCGACGAGGGGGTTCTATTTAAAAAAAGCTTTGATAGGTTAATACCTTGTCCTAATCAGATACTGTTTTGTAGATGCGAGTCATATCAGGAATGACTTTCTTAGATCCAGATGTAAAGGTCTTCATCTCATCAGCATCATATGTAAAGATAAACATTTCATTGTAATAAACTCTTTTTCTTTTGTATTTGGCTTTGGGTAGTCAGTGTCTCCCACGATGACAGCCCATCCAGTTAATTAGTGAACCACAAGAACGGTCTTTGATAGGATTGCGATTTTCTTTGTATTTTCAATAGGGCACAACAAAATGGACACTGAAATGTTTCCCCGGTTATTGGACATGCGGTATCGGCCCTATTTGCTACAGTACTTTATAGTGTAGAGATAATAAGAGGAAGGTGGTATAGGGAAACGTCACTACATTTGAAATAAGTTGATCATCATTAAAATGTTTGTCTTCTTAAGAAATGTACATGTATACAGGACTGTCACAAGTGTCGTTTAGACTTTTCGGCTTCTATTTAAGCCATAGTTACTGAACATTTCTACCCCACGAGCTGATTTCTATTTATCAGTATTATGAGGCACAGTGGTTTAGTGATTTTAGCATGCTGGCCTCTCACGCCAACGGCCCGGGTTCGATTCCAGGTGGAGACACCAAACATTGTGACCCAGGTCTTATACTTGTTGTGCCCCTGGGCAAGGCACTTCATCCACATTGTACTAAATCCGTTCAGCTGTTTAAATGGGTACCTGAACACGGGAGGTACGGACCTATATGGTCGCGCGGAGCGCTTAGTAGCGGCACCGAAAGTACAATTCCTTCAGGGTAATAATTGAGCAGTGCTTGCACTGAATATTAGGCGTTAACATGAACATTAATGTTATTTGGCAAATATATGGGTCCTCCTTTGAAAGAAAGACGTGTAAAACTGTTTTAAACGTTCGCTAATTCGGTCGCAATTTCAAGAGGAGATTAAGTCACGTCAATTTGAAACGAATTGAAAATGGCCCGTTATCAGCATTGCGACGGTCGTTACCATTTGCAGCGACCCGCTCATTTCTGATAACGAGATGACAGTTCCATGATAGTTCCATCCATTTTCGCCATATGATTGATAACACTGCCTGACGTCATCGAACACTGCCTGACGTCATCGAACACTGCCTAACGTCATCGAACACTGCCTGACGTCATCGAACACTGCCTAACGTCATCGAACACTGCCTGACGTCATCGAACACTGCTATGAAGTCACAATACGCTCACGAGGCGCTTTCTAAAACTTCATTAAGGTACGATGATTAAAATAATATTATAAACATGATGTGACAATACAGGAGCACTGATTTGTAAGTTTTTTTTACACTAAACAATGAAGAATATCGTTCCGCCAGTCACCTCCTGTACACCTTCAATGTGAGATTTAGAGCTGCAGTCCTCGTACATCCTAAACTTTAAATATGTAACGATTCATTGATTGTCATTACACTACTGATATGTTTTATAATATAACATGACTATGCATACATAGATATGGTAGCCATATACGTAGACACACTTTCGTTTCCTCAAAGGCTGATATTCCTTTTGGGTTCGAATCAGCCGTGGTTCCTCACTTCTTCTCGGCAGTAACATGTGTGGGTTTTACTGTTCTATTCATGTAGAACTGTAATAAATTGTAAAATAATTCAGTTACAAAAGAACAATCCCAACAAGTTTAGCTATAATAGGGATAAGTATGATGGCTGAGAGGGGCCATTTGATTTCGTGTTAACTTTCGAACACGAAATCGCGAAATCGCGAAAAAATCAAAACGAAATCGCGAAATTGAAAAACGAAATCGCGAAACTATGGTGGCTGATTTCTGCCATTCGCGTCTTCGCTTCTTCTTGTTATTAGAATCTAGGGCGAAATAGCGAAGTGGCGATGCGAAGTAGCGAAGACGCGATGCGAAGTAGCGAAAACGCGATGCGAAGTAACGAAGAGGCGATGCGAAGTAGCGATGCGAAATAGCTAAATAGTGAAGATTTTTGCTTCGCTACTTCGCATCGCCACTTCGCTACTTCTCATCGCTACTTCACTATTTCGCATCGCCACTTCGCTTCTTCGCTACATCGTGTGTTCGCTACTTCATCGCGAAGTGACGAAGTAGCAAAGACACGATGTAGCGAAGTAGCGAAGATGCGAAGAGGCGAACTAGCGAATTAGCGATGCGAAGTAGCGAAGTGGCGATGCGAAGTGGCGAAGTAGCGAAGTAGCGAAGACGCGAATTGGCGAAATGACGAAGTGGCGAAGTAGCGAAGTGACGAACTGACGAACTGACGAAGTGGCGAAGTGACGATGCGAAGTAGCGAAGTGGCGATGGGAAGTAGCGAAGTGGCGATACGAAGTAGTGAAGTAGAGATGCGAAGTAGCGAAGCAAAACCTTCGCGTCCTCGCTATTTCGCATCACTACTTCGCATCGCGTCTTCGCTTCTTCGCATCGCATCGCCACTTCGCATCGCCACCTCGCTACTTCACATCGCCACTTCGCTATTTCGCCCTAGGTTAGAATAACAGGAAGTAGCGAGGACGCGAATGGCAGAAATCAGCCACCATACGAAACAGATAAACGAAATCGCGAAACAGCGACACGAAATCGCGAAATCGCGAAACCGCGAAACGAAATCGCGAAGAGCGAAACATCCGCGAAACGAAACCACGAAGGAGCGAAACGCCCCCGAAACTATGGTGGCTGATTTCTGCCATTCGCGTCTTCGCTACTTCCTGTTATTCTAAGCAAGGGCGAAATAGCGAAGTGGCGATGCGAAGTAGCGAGGTGGCGATGCGAAGTAGCGAAGCGGCGATGCGAAGTAACGAAGATGCGATGCGAAGTAACGAAGATGCGATGCGAAGTAGCGAAGACGCGATACGAAGTAGCGATGCGAAATAGCGAAATAGCGAAGGTTTTGCTTCGCTACTTCGCATCGCTACTTCACTACTTCGCATCGCGACTTCTCTACTTCGTATCGCCACTTCGCTACTTCCCATCGCCACTTCGCTACTTCGCATCGTTACTTCGCCACTTCGTCAGTTCGTTATTTCGCCACTTCGCCAATTCGCTACTTCGCCAATTCGTCATTTCGCCATTTCGCGTCTTCGCTACTTCGCCAATTCGCATCGCCACTTCGCTACTTCGCATCGCTACTTCGCTAGTTCGCCTCTTCGCAACTTCGCTACTTCGCTACATCATGTCTTCGCTTCTTCGTCACTTCGCGGCGAAGTAGCGAAGACACGATGGAGCGAAGAAGCGAAGTGGCGATGGGAAATAGCGAAGTGGCGATGAGAAGTAGCGAAGTGGCGATGCGAAGTAGCGAAGCAAAACTCTTCGCTATTTAGCTATTTCGCATCGCTACTTCGCATCGCCTTTTCGTTACTTCGCATCGCATTTTCGCTACTTCGCATCGCGTCTTCGCTATTTCGCATCGCCACTTCGCTATTTCGCCCTAGATTCTAATAACACGAAGTAGCGAAGACGCGAATGGCAGAAATCAGCCACCATACGAAACGAAATCGCGAAGGAGCGAAACGTCCACGAAACGAGCGAAGGAGCGAAATAGCGAAGAAGCGAAATCGCTAAATCGCGAAAAGGCGAAACCACGAAGGAGCGAAATAGCGAAGGCGCAAGAGCGAATTCGCGAAGAAGCGAAATCGCGAAGGAGCGAAGGAGCGAAGCAGCGAAATATGGAATTTACAGAAATAGAAAGTATGATAGTATTTATTATAAAGAATGTATGGTGGCTGATTTCTATGGTGGCTGATTTCTGCCATTCGCGTCTTCGCTACTTCGTATTATTAGAATCTAGGGCGAAATAGCGAAGTGGCGATGCGAAGTAGCGAAGACGTGATGCGAAGTAACGAAGAGGCGATGCGAAGTAGCAATGAGAAATAGCTAAATAGCGAAGATTTTGCTTCGCTACTTCGCATCGCCATTTCGCTACTTCTCATCGCTACTTCGCTATTTCGCATCGCCACTTCGCTTCATCGCTACATTGTGTCTTCACTACTTCGTCGCGAAGTGACGAAGTAGCGAAGATACGATGTAGCGAACTAGCGAAGCTGCGAATAGGCGAACTAGCAAAGTAGCGATGCGAAGTAGCGAAGTGGCGATGTGAGGTAGCGAAGTGGCGATGCGAAGTGGCGAAGTAGTGAAGTAGCGAAGACGCGAAATGACGAATTGGCGAAGTGGCGAAGGAGCGAAGAAGCGAAGTAGCGAAGTACCTAAGTGGCGAAATGACGAACTAACGAAGTGGCGAAGTAACGATGCGAAGTAGCGAAGTGGCGATATGAAGTAGCGAAGTGGCGATACGAAGTAGAGAAGTGGCGATGCAAAGTAGCAAAGCAAAACATTCGCGTCTTCGCTACTTCGCATCGCGTCTTCGCTACTTCGCATCGCATCTTCGCTACTTCGCATCGCCGCTTCGCTACTTCACATCGCCACCTCGCTACTTCGCATCGCCACTTCGCTATTTCGCCCTAGCTTAGAATAACACGAAGTAGCGAGTTTTCGTCTTGACGCGAATGGCAGATATCAGCCACCATAGATTTCTGCCATTCGCGTCTTTGCTACTTCGTATTATTAGAATCTAGGGCGAAATAGCGAAGTGGCGATGCGAAGTTGCGAAGACGCGATGCGAAGTGACGAAATGACGAATTGGCGAAGTGGCGAAGTGGCGAAGGAGCGAAGTAGCGAAGTAGTACCGAAGTGGCGAAATGACGAACTAACGAAGTGGCGAAGTAACAATGCGAAGTAGCGAAGTGGCGATGGGAAGTAGCGAAGTGGCGATACGAAGAAGAGAAGTGGCGATGCGAAGTAGTGAAGTGGCGATGCGAAGTAGCGAAGCAAAACCTTTGCGTCTTCGCGACTTCGCATCGCGTCTTCGCTACTTCGCATTGCATCTTCGCTACTTCGCATCGCCACTTCTCTATTTCGCCCTAGCTTTGAATAACACGAAGTAGCGAAGACGCGAATGGCAGATATCAGCCACCATAAGAATGCGACGTTTTTTAACTTTCGGAGTTGATAGGCCTGCAAACAAGCCATCTAGTCTATCTGTTAGAATTGATCGCGAGGAAAGCTTTAATTATTGTAAATCTGTCATTCGTCATGTCATCAAATTCAACGATATTTACAGATAATATTTCTTAAAAAGTGGCTATGGTACCAACTACTTAGACGTCTTGTGAGAATCTACAATATTGAAGATGGTATTCATTTGTTCGATACCAACTATATGTTACAGGAGTCGGTATAACATCTAAACCATTGTGCATGTTCCTTGATTTGTGAAATAATATGTAGCATTGTATTATGATATATTGCCACATTGTATTCTACTTACAGACAGGATCCAGCTTCATAATCAAAATTTCAAACTATAATTGCTATTTTTAGAAACATACGTTGAGTAAACGTTTCTTCTTATACATTGCAAAACTCGTTTTGTGGTATTTAAATACACGAAGATGTATCATCATAAACATGCTAACTAAGAAAGAAGACCAAACGCGAGCCAGGAGGCGATATTTGTTGATTGTTTGATTAATAACAGAGACATTTATAGTTCATATGCAAATGAGAAATAACCTCCTTCAAACAAAGTTAAAAGATTTCAATACAAATCGTCGATTTAAATAAGACTATTAAAATTAGTAGAACTTGCTTATTGGAAATTGGAACATTTATAAGAGTAAGGCACAATTTGCCAAACGAGAAATCAAATCACAATGACCACATTATTTTTTAAACGTAATACGGTATATTCGGTATGTAGGTCAGTATTAAATATTTGAGACTGATTTATCGAAATACGATGTCAAACGCGTTTTTTTTAGTGTAATAAAAACAACTATTGTGAATCATAAATGGTATTCCAGATTATGACTATTTTAAACTATGACAACCAAACGATACATGCGCAAAATTATACGCGCAACTTATAAATGTATCCAGTATGACAGTCATCATAACATTGCGTGCTACAGATTTCGCTATACGGATAGGCGTGTTTACACTCCATATGCGACAACTTCATCACTTTTGAATCTGTCCGCTTCGAGGTTGTAATTATCGATTTCAGGTTAATGAGAGCGAATTGTAATTATATTATTGCATCTATAAAGGCCTAAAGGGGTGCACAAGGCATAATAAGTCCTGGACTGTCCACATTACTGTCAAGAACTGTGCTGTACAGTGCCTTTGAGTACTGTACTCAAACTTTTAAAATCTTGGCGTATTTACTGTATTATCCTACGTGTTTAATACGCTTTATTTAAGATTGATGTGTATTTTCTTAATATACCATTTATTTCCCACTCCATAAAAAAAACTATAATGTAGATTACATGAAAATAGCTACAACGTATTAAGTGAATAACATTTTTATGGCGTGTCAATTATCTGATAAATTACGTAACGCCTTAAAGAATGGTATCATGTCAATCTGTCGACAGATAAATTTTCATCTTTATTGAACGGTAACAATCAATATGTAATTAAAATCTTGCTATGTTTATATACTATGCTATGAACTTCAGAAATGATCAGTAAGAGAGCAGCGCAATATGTATCCCATTTTTTAATCAATTTATTTCTTTTTTATATGGTCACAGCAATTTCGTATGTATAAATGATGTAAACACAGCAAGTCAAATATTATCTAATTGAATAGATTGTGGCTAGACTACCAAAATGTGACAAAAGAATCAAATTTGCATTGAGAATATGCATTTGATTTATTTAGTTGATAGTTGTTTTGCAGTTTTTGATTCAAACCTGCTGGAGTAGGTAATTTGTTTGCCGTTTTTGTTTTGTTTTGTTTTCGCTTTTTCGACTTCTTCTCAAGAACCAATGACTATAGAGAGCTGAAAAGTTGTGTGCAGACACCTTGGCCAATAGGAATTCTAAATTGTAGATTTTGTGACCCCGTGACCCCAAATGGGGTCACAGGGGTCACATCCTTAAAAACCTATTTTCATCTTCTTCTCCAGTTCGAAAAGGTCTAGAGAGCTGAAAAGTTGTGTGCAGACTCCTTGACCAATGGGGATTCTAAATTGTAGATATTGCGACCCAATGACCCCAAATGGGGTCACAGGGGTCACATCCTTAAAAACCTATTTTCATCTTCTGCTCCAGTTCCAAAAGATCAAGAGAGCTGAAAAGTTGTGTGCAGACTCCTTCGCCAATTGGGATTCTAAATTGTAGATTTTGCGACCCCATGACCCCAAATGGGGTCACAGTGGCCATGATCTAAGAACCTATCTTTTGCATGTAAACAATAACTTAAATAACTTAAATATTCAACTTTTGATAGTAAATCAATGAAATCCTGATGAGCTACAGAGCCCATGGCTCTATTTTTAATTCATTCCAGTAGATCCTGCCACAACCGTTTGATATATATATATATAGACAATTTTTTTTAAAGTTTGACAAGTATACAGTTACAAATATTCAAAAGTAAAAAAAACACAGAGCCGTTTTTTTCTCCAACTAGTTTCATTCGTATCATCAGGGAGATATATATATATCGTATATGTTAAAGTGTATTATATAATTTAGGCATATGGCTTTTGAGTAAGGATTAGATTAGTCATTAGATCTAGTCAGTAGACTCAGTGTATCTCAGTTTATATGGCAGCTCTTGTTGGCAACATTTGTATGTTGACGTATTCCAAAGTTACTCCAACTTACTCTTACTTCTCTAACAAATATAAACAATAACAAGTTACCTATTATCCGCCGTTCATATTACCAGTTCGATTTGCTTTTGTATCGATCTTACATTGTCCTCGATTAACGTTACATTTATCATAAAACATGCAGATTCTATAATAATTTTCGCGATTTCGTTTGCTGTTTTGCGATTTCGTGTCGCTGTTTCGCGATTTCGTTTCCCTGTTTCGCGATTTCGTTTTGCAATTTCGCGATTTCGTTTTGATTTTTTCGCGATTTCAAATGGCCCCTCTCAGCCATCATAGATAAGACTGTGTTTCAAGGCATAATGATTTGTAGGAACCCGTGGTCTCTCAACAGGACTCCTTCGTCGGGCAGTTAATTGAAGACATTAGGCTTCTGAATAACGATAATGCCCTGAAAAACAGCGTTACCCCTATACCATTGCTTGCTACCACGCATAAGTTTCATTATTAATAATAATAATAAATATAATAATAAACCTCACCAGCATTCACTTGAGTTATGGTCGATTACAAGTCAAGAAAACAATAAATTGTAGCACTATATATTCCTCTAGGGAAACGCATCAAAACGTCAGATTGTTTTATTTAGGAAACTCCTGTTACACACTAATATTTGTTCACGATGGAGTGTACTGGGGATTGTAGGAGACAAACTGCATCGCAAAACACCTGCGATTCTCCTTGAAGTATCTCCCTTTGCTGTTGAACTGTGCCTCCTCGGTCAACACGTAGGTTTTACTCCGCGTCGTCCTTTCTCTTTTCCAATTCTTAGCAGGGTTTTTTGTATTATCTTTTATGAAAGTCGTGAACGCTGTCACCATGGAATCAGAAAGAGCGATGTCCTCGGCTGTAAATGGGATGGGTGGTACGGGGAATTCTTGGATATAATTCAGCGATCCGAAGACGTAAGGCAAGTCGTTGCCATGGCAGGCAAAGTCATCACAGACTGCGTTGAAAATAGGCGCCGGAAATAGATCGTCAAATTCATACCGGTATACTTTCTTGCTCTGGGCGATTAACCGCCCTACCTCTCGCCCAACGCACCTGAACACATAATCCGTTGCCATATCTGCCAGTGTGAATCTTGTGTCCTCAACGTAATCATATAGCCATATAAGAGGGACTAATATAGGGTCTATGCAAAAGACAGATAAATAAAGTTTTAGGGCCCCAGTTGGATTCCCATTGACCACGTAGCCAACGCCTTCATCTCGAGTTGTACCCAGAAGTGTGTCTTTCAGGTCAACGAGTCCATTCAGGTACAGGTTGTACGGATGATTCGGGACCAAGTCGTCATCAATCACAGGACCCCATCTTTGGAATTCTGACAGAATCTCGTCGTCGTAGTTTCTGACGTCAGGGTCATCCTGGAGGTCTAGAACGTCGGCTGCAGCAAGAGCGTCACATGCCGCGTCCCTAAGACTACAGCCGACTTTGCTCTCAAACTTTGATTGCATGTACTGCCCTTGTTCTGGGGTCCTGAAGCGGAGGGTAAAAGGGGAACTGATGAGGATAACCCTGTATATGAGACTGCTGACGTCAGGGTTGGCCAGGAGGAGGGAGACAGATATAGCTCCCGCGCTCTGTCCCATAGCCGTTATCTGAAGATAAGGGAATAGAGAACATGATAGCATATAACACGTAACATTGCTATAGTACAAGTTCAGACCATACTGTCTGCAATAGTGAAAATGTTTGAAATTATAAATGAATATTTTGCTAGATTCGAACCAACGTCCTGGAGTCGAGCGCTCATCACCGGAAACAGCTCAACAAAAGCTAAGTAAATCTTACATGTAGACTTTGGGTCAACTTCCAAACGCTAGGCATAACTCTTGCCAGTCTCCATTACTGGCTGATTTAAGCCTTACAGTATTTCCCTCTCTTTATCGTGCCAATATATTGAATCGCTGCACCAGAATGCATAGTCGGCCCGGATTTCCAAGCACAGAGGTATTAAGGAGATACTGCAAGGCCTAAATCAACCAGTAATGGAGACTGGCAAGTGTTATGCCTTGCATTGGGAAGTTGACTTTTGGTTCAAATACCGCATTTGACGCTTCCAGGAAAGGTTTCTATTAAAGAATGTGTGATCCAAACTACAGCAAAGCTGCATCTGATCGCTATCTAGTATGTTTCTTTGACAAACTTTCAGCCACAAAACATCCCCGTTTCTTGGAGTTCAGAATTGTAAACAGTCCATGGTCTTACCATTATTCCGTACTTCTTCAGGATAGTGTCATTCTAACACCCATCTGGTTAGATTTCCTGATCGTTGGTGTGGGACAAGGTCTTACCATTATTCCTAACTTCTTTAGGATACTATCACACCAACCTGGTTAGGATTTCCTCCAAAGCTACTGATGTAGTCGTATACCCACTGCAATGCCTTCTTCTGGTCCCGTAGTCCGTAGTTGCCATCGCCGAGGTAACCGAAGATTCCTGTCACAAACCAATATTAGGCCTAACGTTATAGGATATACCAAAGTTATGGCCAAGGTTAAAGTTTTCTGAATATTGTCCACTGCGGCAAGGTGAAGGTAACAAGGTAAAATATGAATACCTCATCTGAAAGGTCTTATCACAAGGTACGAACATGCCAAGTATGAAAGCCTTGGCTCTGAGCAATCCAAAGTTATGGTCAAGGTTAATGTTTTCTGAAGATGTCGAACTGCGGCAAGGTCAAGGTCACAAGGTCAAATATGATGACCTCATCTGAAAGGTCTCATCACAAGTTATGCACATGCCAAGTATGAAAGCCTTAGCTCTGAGCAATCAAAAGTTATGGCCAAGGTTAAAGTTTTTGTGGACAGACATACAGAATGCAGAATCTCCGATTCGGGGGCATAAAAACACCAACTTACAAACAACATCATTGATTTAACATAGATCATGGGCTTATTACGAACAAAGGCATGTATTTATCGCTAGGCATATGTCAGACGACCAGCGCTTATTAGAGGTCAAGTGATTTAGTTTGGAGCTCAGGGCCAGGATGGAGGTGCTAAGAAAGTCGTAAGCCAATAACGTACATGGTTGGCACTTCGGTAATTTAGGCATAGGTAAGGTGTTTATTCACGGCACTGTAGTTATTGAAATGTAAACGAGGGTTCCGTTCAATAACAGCGAGCACTTAGTCTTTAATTGCTCATTGATCGCTTAATGTAGCGCTCAAGTAGCGCTCACTCTCCCTTGAACGATACAGTGCAAATTCCTCGAAGTTTGCTCGCCTTGCTACGTAGCGCTACATTGAGTAATCGCGTTCAAGAGCTCAATGAGCGATTATTAAGCGCTCGCTGTAATGGATGTTATGGAACAGAGCCCAGGTTATTATTTGATGCCAGGAGCTAAATGGAACCCTGGTGCTTTTCGGAGACTGTTTGTGTCTGATACTTACGTAACTGATACAACCAAACTGATGTTAAGGGTTTGAACTACTCTATCCAGGCGTACGCAGTGTAGTCACGGAACAGGATGTACTATATATCAACAAGACAGCTACTGACCGAGCCTGTAGTTGATGGTGACCACAATGACCCCCTCTCGGACCAGCCTGTCCGACTCGTACAGGAGACCAGCGCCCGTCCCCTCAGTGAAGCTGCCCCCGTGGATGAAGAAGAGGACAGGAAGGTTGCTGCTGGGTGAGGCCGAGCTCGGGGTGTAGATGTTCAGGTACAAACAGTCCTCGTCCATCTAAACATAACAGTTATCACATTTGGAAAAATAGAGCCATGGACGCTGTAGCCCACAGGACTTGTATTGTTTGACGTAGTGAAAACAGAAATAAATTGTTCACGGCTTGTTCTAGACATTTTCATACTGTAGAAGATTATAAAAAATAGTTTGTTCTCGTCATGAACGCTGTGACTCATATTTTACAATTGAGAACCCCATTGGCCAAGGAGTCTCTACCAACATTGCAGCTTTCTAGACCTTTTGGTACTGGAGAAGAAGACGAAAATTGGTTTTGTGGTCACGGCCCGTGAGGCCCTTATTTGAGGCCACATGGTTACCGAATCTACAATTTAGAATCCTCGTTTGCTAAAGAGTATGTATGCAATATTACAGCCTTCTAGGTATGTTTAAGCTCGTGTTTTCTCCCTGACTTAAAAAACCATAGGGTTATAGTATATAAATCATAGATGATAAAGACAAATGTAAGTGTAATTTAGAATCCCCTTCAGCCAAGGAGTCTGCACATACATTTCAGCTCTCAAAACTCGAAAACTTGAAAAGTTTACGGATGGACGGACGGATGGACTGACGCGGGACGCCATGCGATGCCATAAGCTCATCGGGCCTATCAGGCCATGGGCTCTGTAGCTCATCAGAAATTGCATGATTTAATATCTCAGGTTGATGACCTAGTGAGTGAATTTTTTAACATCTGCTTAAATCAGAATAAGAGATTAATATTATGTAATTATAACTGCTTCAAAACATATGTCTTCACATGATTTCAGCATTCTAGTGCTTAATAATTTGTTAATTATAGTAATAAATATAATACACAACTTCTAGCCCTGTAAAATTGCAGTCTTGAAATTGTCAGTGCATAACAAAAACATGACTTGACTTGATTATATATACTGGTACTGGAGATGTGAATTATGAATAAATCATCGTGATTTCTTCGACAATTGTATTTTCATATATATATATATATATATAGTATGTACTTTTGAGTTATGCCTTGCCACACTCTTACTCTTTCTTAGAGGAGGGGGGGTGGGGTGTAGAGGTAGGGGAAGGGGTAAGCCAGCCAGTGTGTTGTTGAAATGCATGACCTCTAAACGAACTCCTGCAAGCAAGCTCTGGACTGCACTGACCATTACATAACACAGCTCTTGGCCTGCACTGACCATTATATAACAGATAGCTCATATTACCCAGATAATTGAGTTCAACTGCAAAAAAATAAAATAAGTTCTATCTTGCTTAATTTTTATGATACACATATTATGAAAATTGCGTTAGAATGCTCTCGAAAACACCTTTAATCCAAATATAAACATTGCTTACGTGTTTCTATGCTGATTTGAAACTAGCCTTGGCCAAGTAAAAGAAAACTTGAATTTTATAATAGCAGAAGAAGTCGTTTAAATATTTGAGGGTGGACCCCCTGCCACGCCCATATTTGATTTGCGGTCAAGTTCAAATGAACACACTAGCATCTTCATTTAATAAAGATGTTATTCTGAAAATATGTTAACTGGTTTCGGAGAAGAAGTCGTTTAAAGGTTTTACTTTTAACGTCTCTGGCGGCCATATTTGTGAGCGTTGGAATTCGCGATGAACAAACCTTGACCCCCTATATCTACAGACGGTTGCAGATATCTTTACCGGTATCTACCGCGGTCAGACTGCAATCTGAATGCAGGTGACCGCGATCAGAATGCAGTCAGAATGCGTGTGACCGCGATCAGACTGCAGTCAGAATGCGTGTGACCGCGATCAGACTGCAGTCAGACCGCGTTTGACCGTGGTCAATTCCTTATTGTATAAGTCATTGAAAGATTTGGAATTTGTTATAAAAAGCGAATCAATTGATCTAATGAGGACATGTACATATATATTTTTTCACCCACTATAATTTGAAAATACATAAACACTATTATGGATAATTGACATCTGTACGGAAAAGTGTTTGACATATGTATGGTAATTGTAGAATCTACATATAGTTACTGTATGTGCAAAATCGGTATCACCGTTTCACTTGTTACGGCCAGAAGTAATTATCAGTAATCACTACAAATAACTTTCTTTGATTTAAATCGAATTGAATAAAACTATGTTATGTGTTGTGAGGCGTGACTTTAATAAACATTTTAGTATTTATAAAAAAAATGCATAAGGTTTGACAAATTGTATTCTGGTATTAACATATGTTGGATATTCTAATATAAAGATCAATTCGTCTACAATAGGATATGTATACAGTTATTTGAGATTAGCAATATTTATTTCATCATTTCAGTTTCTACCTATAATACAAGTACTGCTAAGTAGACATAATAGAGGAGTGTCTATACATATTTCATGTAATGATATGTAATAGATTTGCGGGAATAATATTACAGTGAACATTACTCAATAATATAATTATAGATAATACATTTAGATGAGCAATATATTTCATTGGATGATATGGTAATAATTCTCTGGTTTATCAGAGACCCCCTAATTAACTGTTAATAAGAAGGTCTTAAAAGAAATTTTAAAAACTGATGAATAATCTTTTGACAATTCCTGCTGTAACCATATATAAATGAGACCACTATTTATTTATTTTTTTATTTAGAGTATTATTTAGCCACTGTAAACACGTATTTACCTTACTTTATTGCAGTAAGAAAAACGGACCTTTAACTTGCCATATGAGCATATTAATAAAATGAACAGGCCATGTCAATCATTGAGTTCAAAAGGGTAGTGTTTCCGGGACTGTGGGATGTTGGCACAATGATATAACAATCTAACGCCTGCATCTGTCTGTCGCGTAATTGGTGCGGTCATAAAACGGTAGCGGTTCCAGTGTTAGGATAGGTGTATATCGCGACCAGATCACAGGCGCCGTGAATATACAACAGGTGTACATGTGTACGTCTCAGTGATTAGCTAGCTCCCTCCGTGTATCAGGGATATTTTGGAAGAGGTCGACCGGCGAGTTTATTCTTGTATCACTCGTGTTCTAGTTACGTAACATCATGATTGGTTTGAATTTTTGTGAAAAAATCAGAGAACACTTTAGAATCGATTGAATGAAGATGTGATGATTAACATTTGGTTGTATTTATGTTTAATTTTATGGTTAATGCTGCTATTGAACAATTGACACTGTTTCAATAAATGAATTTTAGAATGTCACTGTTTGTGTCGCTATGCTACATAACGGGTAAATTTTATTCAGAAACATCACACTTATCAAATTTAAGAGCTGTTAGATATCAGAGTCTTGCTTTTTTGGTATTTAAAATTACCAATACTTAACTTATTTATACTCATGTTCAGTGATCAGTTTGTAATTTAATGCAAAATATAGAAATAGATAAGTCGTAAATGTCATATTCTTACTATTATATATGTCAAACGCATTATGATAAACATCATAGATGATATTCTTGATTTAGGTATTATCAAATATTAACAGTGTTTTGAAGACCATTATAGAGTATTTACCATGTTCTACCTGCGACAGTATACGTTAATTCCTATAAATATTTGTTCATTGGCAATACTGGTGTACCAGTTGCCTCATTATCAATGACAGTATCAAGAGTATTTTTAAAACTATATTAAGTGAAACCTTTTTGCTAAGTACAAGAAACGATCGTCGTTTAATGTCTGCACAATTAATCCTGACACTAACTCATCCTTTTAAAACGTATATCAATTCTCAATGAATGATTAGTCGACTGAGGTCAAAAGACATTATTGTTTATTGACGCAGTCTCAATATATGACACAACATACAAGCCGCACTGGCGCTGACGCCATTGTTGCGTAACAAAATCACTCAATGAATACCGACAAACTGGTCACCGACGTTAACATTAAATGATCATTCGATACATCACTTTCATCAGTGATTAGGAATGTGCATTCCTCATCAGTTCTTATTGTTAACAATATCAGACAATAAATACCAACAATCCGGTCATCGGCGTTGAAAAAAAATTAGTATGTGATACACAACTTTGATCACTGAATGGGAATGTGTATTCTTCATCGGTTCGTAGTGCTTCATGTGCCGAATTATGTAATTCAGTCATTAAGATCACAACGCGTTATGGAAAGCCAAAGAAGAAGAATACCTCTACATCTCCGCTCGAAGATAGTAAGACTTCGCGAGACTGGATTAACTTTCCCAAAGATCCGATTGCGATTACAGACAGAATATGAAAGAATAGTCTCCATCAAGTCTATGAGTCTAAATTGTAAAAAGTTTTCTCAAACTGGCAGTGTAGATGACTTGAAACGAAGCGGGGCAAGCGGGGGAAATATATATATATATATATATATATATATGAAATTATCACATATATCATCACATTTAGTTAAAAGACTAACAGTAATATGTTTGTATAAAGGACAATGAAATAAAACATGGCATTCATCCTCAACACATTCATGACTTAAAACACACACGTTCATTTAAAGGCAAATTGTTGAAACGACCTGTTTCAACACGGAGCGGGGCAACTCCACAACGGAATAGCGCTAAAGCACGGCGATAAGATCGGGGTAGGGGACGCTGTACGCTGTATCCCCGATAGAGTCGAAGCTTGTTTTTTCCAGTTCCATGTTTACTTTCCTCCCGGTTGACTGATGTTCTCCACTCCTCTATAAAACTCTTAGTAATCTTTTCTCCGACCTCATTGATGATAAAACGTATATAAAAAGTGTTTTCAATTGGGATAAAATGATCTAATTGTAACTTGCCCAGTTTCTTGTGGACACGTAGATTTCAGTTACATTTATTTGATATAGCTTCTGTGTTTGCCCACTTGAAAACTTTAAAATCTAGTCTGGTTGGATTCCGGTCGCATGATCGTTTCTAGGGCATTCAAAGTACTTAAAAGGTCATTAATGTAAATATTAAATAAAAGTGGAGAAAGCAGACACCACTGACGAAGACCACTCTTGACGTTAAACCATGATGTAAAAAAAACGTTTATCCGTACACATGCCTGAACATTACAATACAGCGACACAATAGCGTTAAACATATTTCCTGCAATCCCGATGTCCTTCACTTTACGCCATAGAATACCTCGATCGATGCAGTCGTATGCTTTCTTAAAGTCAACGAATGCAGCAAACGTCTGCTTCTCCATACTCTTACGTGTCTCTATAATGGACGTCACAGTAGAAATATGCACTGTAGTTGATCTTTTCTTTCTAAAACCGTTTTGTTCATCACATAAAATATCGGCGTCTTCCACATGTTCTGTTAACCTATTATTTAAAACACCACAATATAGCTTGTAAGATGAGCTGGCAAGGGTTATTCCTCTATAGGACAGTGGGTTACGAGGATCCTCCGTTGCAGACTTCGGTATGGGGTTAATAATTCCCTTCGACCAGCTTGTAGGGACTTTTCCACCTATAAAACACATGTTAAAAGTTCTATGTACAAATTTAAGACAAGGTTCATTCTTCAGTACGTCCACTGGTATACCATCATATCCCGGAGCTTTATTGTTCTTAGCCTGCGTTAAAACATAGTGTAGTTCCTGAACTGATATCTCGTCGTTAAGATGGGGATTGACATCAGTGACGTCACAATGATAATTCTGTTCCTTCTCGCTGTTTTTAAGAAGTGTTGAATACGCTTGTGCCCATGAATCTAACACAACATGTCTGTCCCTTGAAACATTTCCATCCTCTGTCATAACCTCCATATAGGGATCTTCTTTCTTCTATCATTCCCAACGCCTACTCGTCCGATTTTTTTCCAGAATTCCCGTGATCCATTATCACACATATCCTCTATCTCTCTTATCGTCTTGTTTCTGTGTGAACGCTTTGCTTCTTTAACTGCCTTATCAAAAACTGAACGTTTGTGTACATAGGTTGCCTTCAGACTGACCCGTCTTGGACCACGAGTTTTACACCAACTGCGCTCCGCTCTACACATATCGTTCCACATATCAGTCAGAGTCTCAGTCCACCAAGCCTTCTTCACTTTCCTACGTTAAGAATTGCTAGAGATTAAAACACGCTTGGTTGGTAACGAAGTGTACATTTAATTTAAAACAGTAAAAAAATGTTAAAAGCACTATCTATGACGCTGTGTTCTTGTTTAGATGACTCAAGCTCTGAAATTATACTGTTTATACGGGTACAGATGTCTATGTCACTATCGACAATTGTTTTCATAAGGGTCGGTATTATAAATGCGTTAACCCTCCTAAGCCAATCGACTATTTTCGATTAGTGGAGGGGAAAAGAGTTTGCCCAATTTTTAAATCCGCAATCTTAAATTGTCGATTCTCGCATGTATGAATCTGAACCATTTTAAAGTACAAATGGAGAAATAGCAATTGCTCACTATTCACAAAAATACATCCAGTAGTAACATGTTTTATAAAGAAAACAATCGAAACTGACTCGTTACATTGTATATATAAAATGTCAACCATTATTACCATGATAGTTTACAAACATACATAAAGGTAAACGGATATATACAACAATAATTTAATTATACAAAAGCTCTTTCTGGCTAAAATAAAATGGCAGGTGTTGCAAATATAAGATTCCAAGTCTGGTGTGCTTTTAAATTACTTCATGTGTACTGTGATTACGCAATCTGTTTTCAATGATAAGATATATGTCCATCACATGAAGGTTTGCTTTGTCAAATTAAAAAAATCAAGTATATGTAAAACCATTATTCGTATAACACTGAAAGTTTAAAACAGAATAGTTATAACCACGTCCATGTACAATCGCAGAACATGACGCAATTTATGTCATGTATTAACACCTGGTTCCTCCCAATGTCTTCATGACATAATTCAATAGTCAGTAAATGTTACACAACGATAAGGGAAACGCTTAACAATATATACACAGGTCTATACGACAATTCAATTGCTAAATGAGGGGTAATTAGTTATTGTCGCGACAGCGCAGTGGTCACTCAGCTTTGAAGTCAAGTATTGAGCCGCGGAGAGAATGGTAACGTGATAATATTATTAATTTATGCAACGAGTGAATAGAATTCGGTATCAAACGAACGAAAGTGGGTAAAAAAGTAGTCAACATTAGAAGCAGCTGATCGAAAAAACGAGTATGAATAGCAATAAGTAAAAACAAAATAGATCGCCAATCGGTTGGTGTCTAAACAAACATGGTATACGCCGATACACATATAAAACAAAAATAGTATTTCATTAAAAAAAAATAACACCAACAAGCAACGAAAGCGTCACCGGAACGTTTGAACGATATGTTATCGCACATATGTGTAACCAACTCGATCATTGTTATTTTGACTTTTGTCATAATTGATATCTGGTATTTTGGCAGCAATACTGAATGACTCGACCAATAAACTTCTTGTCAAACTTTGTAAAAGATGGAAGCTTTCGAAAAATCAATGAGGTATATGACATCATCGGTCAGAAGTCGCTGTTGTACATACAAATGTATTCATAAACTTTTCCATGACTGTTTCTTTCAATTGCACATTTACCCGTGAACAATAAACACTGTACAATTGACATACATGATCAAATTACAAAATCTACATAGATGTTATCTCTTCTTAATAAAGGTATGCCCGACAGGTTATTACATACTCAAATCGCAAGTAAAATAATGCAACTATATCGGCAAAACTGATCACAGATAATCAATACTGCAACTCTAATGTCTTCTTGTTCTATTTCAGTTATACCGTTTCAGTTGTTATGTCTTATAAAACTGGCTCGTGAGATTTTCACTAGGATTGATAAGTCATCTTTATTTTCTCCATAAGTATAATAAAGGTTGTGCACACAAATAGTTAATGTACAGTTTTGTAAAAAACATATTTGAAAATGAAAAAGAGTCATATACCAATAACCTCACTTTCTCCCATTGTGTCCTGTCTAAATTACTCAGTGTTGTCCAAGAACCGGGCAAATCATGGTCAGCAATTATTCCTTCTACGTATTCTTTTCCTAAATTCTACAAAATCAAATCATCTGTCTTAAAAAAATGTGTATGACATGTATTGACATGGGAATTTTCACGATTTGATTCGGCCGTCTTAAAATTTAAACACCCACCAACTACAGAGAAGTTTGAACGAGTAATAACTTTCATAACACCATAAAGTGGATAATCTCTCCTGTACAAACAAAGAATACAAGTAATGATGAATAACGATGTTCATAACTTCAGACAAACTTGCATGTTAATACTGTTTAATATGACACTATAGTTATGCCACGTTCCGTTCTGACTCTTGACTTTGTGGTCGACAGTGCTGTAGAAGATATACATAAAGTATCTGAACATAGGAATACATTGAAATAGTATACGTTGTTAAAGTTTGAAAAGCAAATAACAAATCAGGTAGTAAAATAAATTTGGACCAAATACGGCAGATTTCAGTTTCACAATATAGTATGATTAAACTTCTGCTGTACTGCCGACGTGCAGACAATGTCTACAATCACGCTCAATCCCTGATCGCGGTTTGACTGCAATCTGAATGCAGTTGACCGCGGTCCGACTGCAGTCAGAATGCGTGTGACCGCGATCAGACTGCAATCTGAATGCGGACAGACAGATTATTTATTAAAGTCTCACCTCAAATGTTTACATAAAATACAAAGGTAAGAGTATAAAAATGTAAAAAAGTGAGCCACCCATAAATGGGTTATGAGAGACTAAATATACACATAAAAACACTTGAGCAAAAGCACACAGAAGTAAAAAGTTAATTATATGTTAAACTGTAAAAGAGTCCTTCTCTGTAAAATAAGCTTGCACGTTTTGGCAGTTATAAATACAACATCAGGGCATGACATAATAAAACACATGTTCTGTACATCAGTAAAAGAGCTAAAATTTGCATTTGCCTTGTGACACTGATTAAATAAAACTAAACGATAATCAGAATATAAAGGGCAGTGAAGTAGGACATGTGTCTCATCTTCGACATCGTCAGGGCAGTTAAAGCACTTCCTCTCATCTAGCGGTGTGCTGGTGTAACGGCCAGTCTCAATACGAAGAGGAGCAGTGCCGCAGCGGAATCTACCCAGTGCTCTCCTGTGACTTCTTGGTACATTCGCAGTGACATATCTCTCTGGTTTAAAAGATGATTTAAAAGTTCTATAAAATCTGAGTTTATTGCCACCATCCCCTCGTTTGCTTGTTTGTCGTGATAGGTCCCTCTGCCAGTCGTTCACGAAGTTGTCCATCACCTTGGTTCGAATCTCTGCTGATATAAAGCTAACATGGAACGTATTCTCTGTGGGAATGAAATGTTGAAGATGTAGCTTTTTCATTTTCGTGTGAAATCTCTTATTCCAATTGTTTTTGTGTTGTTCCGCATTCTTATTTGCCCACTTGAAAACCTTTGATACCAGTCTGTTAGGGTTAATAGCGCACATGCGTTTATACAGTCTGCCGATGTTGTCCCACTGTCGCACACAAGGTGGAATCCATGCCATGTCCCCGGCTACAGCTGAGTTTGGAGAGTACTTATATAGTCCAATAAAAAACCGCATTGCTCTGTTCTGCAGCGCCTTAACAGCCTGTAGTGCATACGGTCCCCAGATTGCCGATCCATACGAAATAGTGGGCCACACCATGCTGTCATATAATTTGGAGTATGTTTCATAGCCCATTCCTCCTAGGATCTTGAACTTCGAGATGAGGAGTCCTAGAGCTCGACTTGCGGAGTTCGTGGCAGCTTTCCCCATCCTAGTGTAGTCGAGCGAATCTGTGAGGAGAAGGCCAAGATAAGTATACGACTCGACAGAATCTAGCTCCATGTCTCCACACATGAAAGTACTTGAAGTTTTATCGGCTCCAGGCTTTCGGAAGTGCATAATCTTGGACTTCGTTGGATTCACCGCCATCTTATTAATCAGACACCAACAACTCAGAGTCTCCAACAACGTGTTTAAATCTTCTTCAGTGTCAGCCAGAAGCACAACGTCGTCTGCATAGGCAAGAATACGTATAGTCTCACCTTCCACTTGCACACCGATGTTAAGGGTATTTACACTATCAATCAAGTCATTTAAGAACAGGTTAAAAAGGAGGGGGGATAAAAGGCATCCTTGTCTCAAACCACAGTTCACATCAAACCATTCTGTTGTGAGACCATTAAGTCGAACACAGCACCGGACAGAGTCATACAGAGACAACAAAGCACTGAACATGCTGCCACGTATACCGATATTATGAAGCTTATTCCACATAATTCTTCTGTCTATACAATCATATGCCTTTTTAAAATCGATAAAAGCAGTAAAAGTCTCTTTCCCTATACTCCTCCTGGTTTCAATAATAGAAGTTATTGTGTAGACATGTTCTATTGTCGACCTCTTCGCCCGAAAGCCATTCTGTTCGTCCGCTAGGATGTTGTTAAGTTCGGAGTAAGAACTAAGTCTGGTGTTCAGCACACTGCAATACAACTTGTAGGTAGAGCTTGTAAGTGTTATTCCTCTGTACGACAGGGGGTCCCTTGGGTCATCAGTAGACGATTTAGGTATGGGGTTAATGATTCCTCTACTCCATTCCGCTGGTACTTTTCCCAAAGTAAAACAAGTATTAAAAAGACGATGTAAAAAGTTAAGACAGGAATTATTCTTTAAAACTTCAACGGGTATTTCATCATATCCAATTGCTTTTACCCTTTTGGCTTGTACCAGCGCACGTTGCACCTCCTCCATAGTTATTTCTGTATTCAAAGGGCTCCGATCTGTGACGTCATTCTGGGGGCTGACGTCATCCATGGGTTCAGCGTTGTTACTGTTAAGAAGTGTGGAGTATGCGTCCCTCCATGTACTGAGGACTGTGGGTGTATCCGAGGAGACCGAGTCGTCATCAAGTCTTACTTCCATCGGAATGTTCTTCTTTCTTTCAGCACCAACCCCTATGAGACCGATTTCCTTCCAGAATTCCCCGCTACTCTTATCACACAATTCCTCTAGTCGGTTCAATGTATCCTTCACATGCTGACGCTTTGCCTTTTTCACTTGACGGTCAAACACTCTCCTTCTCTGTAGGTAGATACATTTAAGATCACCCTTATTAGAGCCTTTACATTTACACCAGTCCCTTTCTGCTAAACATAAATCGTTCCACATACTGGTTAGCTCTTTATTCCACCAGGCTTTCTTGGTTCGTCTCTGCTTGTTACTCCGACAAGAGTCCATAGGTACACGACGTGTGGGTAGTTTATCTTGCATCTGTCTCTTAACAATCCTCACAAAGTTATTAAAAGCTATATCAACATGATTTTGGTTCCCGTGTGATGCCTCCATCTTCTGGATAATGTCCTCGAGAGACTGGATACATGTTGGATCCGCCATAAAATCACAAGGTACATTTGTAGAATCACTTTTTAAAATATATCTACTCGGGGTACTACCGCTCGTCCCTGTGACGTCACTTGAAATCTTACCCAACTCTATACACCATGTGAGCACTGAATGGTCAAGCTTAGAAACTGCCTCGGCATCGACCACCCCTACTAGATTTAACTTATCAACAAGTTCACTCGGCCGCGTCACTCTGAAATCTTGAAAAGTGCTTATATTCTCATAATAACACATGAGGTAGTCCACCACTGACACGCCCCTTGTAGAGACAAATGTGAAATCATCTTGTCCACAACGCCCATTTACTAAACACAAATTAGCATTGATTAAAAAGTCAATAAACATACGGCCATGGTTATTCACAACATTGTCAACGACATTTCTAAAAGATAAAACATCAACACCTTCAATAAAATCCATTAAACTACCACATCTGCTATTAAAATCACCACAAATATATACAATATTTAAATCACGATACTGGTAAATCTGTGACAGTAACGTGTCAAAAAAGTCCGCTGCATCCACATTTCTTGTAGAGTGTTCTGGTGGTAAATAGCATACACAGAATGTATACACAGAGTTTGTCAAAACTTTATGCGTCAGTTTCACCCACATTATACCTTCATGTGTTTTATCTAATACACACACATTAAAAATATCTAAAAGTTTATTCTTTATTAAAAAACCGACACCTCCAGAGCCTTTTCTTGCATTTCGATGTAGGTTGATGCGGTTGTGTCCATACCATGTATAACCATCAAGTTTTAAAACATTTTCACCAACTAAATGAGTCTCAGCTACACCTAAAATGTCAACATCAAGAGATTCAATACAATGCGTTCGAAGTTGATTATTGTCACTTATTGTTTCACCTGCCCATCCCGAAACGTTCCAAAACGCGCAACTGGCCTAATAACTGGACCAGTCAGTGTTGCTCCGCCTCCTGTCTTGACCTTGACCTCTGCGACCTCGACGTCCTTGGTCCTGATTGGAAGAATCACGTTCGTCACGGTCACGTGGCCTCTGTTTATCAACAGAAACACGTGAGCTGTTGTTGTCGATATCAGATGTCGGATTTCTGTCGCGATGTCGCCGCCTGTGATCCCGGGGGTGAGAGCTCCAGCCCTCACGGTCGTCCCTGCGACTGCGCCAATCCACCCTCTGTATTCTGTTACCAGACATCCGTAGACATCCAGCCCCAACAGTGTCGGCGATCACTCGCATGTTCGATTCCAGTATCCTCTGTTGAAGAGGCTTGTCACTGCTGATGTAAACATTCTTAAAGTTCTTACTGTTTTGGAGCTTCTTCTTGCTTTCGAGGATAGATCGCTTGTCTTCTACACACTTACACTTGGCTATGATGACCCCCGGGTTCCTTGACCCCCAGGACTCCTTCCGCTCAGCAGACTCAACCTTGATATCTGCTAACTTCAGTCCATCTCGGATCACGCCATTCACTTTGTTGACAACACTTTCATGGGCAGATTCGATCACGTTCCGTAGCACGATATTTAAATGAATCGCAGGTGAATTGACAACATCCGCGAAAGTCGTGGATTTCGTGGCCTTGCTGTCAACAAGCTTACGTAAATCGGCATGTTCATTTCTAATATGGGTCAAGTCTTTATGTATAGTAGCGATCTTTTCTTTCACCTCAGATCGGACTGCCTTAATTTCCTCGTCTATCATTTTTTTCACTTTTCCAAAAACACTTTCTTCCATCATGGTCATTCTCTTATTAAAATAGTCAGTTTGAGCATGAAGTGCTTGCAACAAATCTTCATTACTTGTAACGCTCCTATCACCCACCTGGCCATTAGTTTTAGGAGTTGAAATGTCTATTTCATCGTTACCTTTCTGTTTTTTCTTGTTACAAGTTTCTAGTTCATCGTCGTTTACTAGAGATCGCTTCCTATCCTCTGATGAGCGTCGATTCGCACTGGGAGGTGTGTGAACTTCGACTTGAGTGACTGTCCCGGTCGCCATTACACTGTCCATGTAGGCTTGCGAGGATGTGATATCCATAACTTCGTAGCTTGTGCCCAAAATTTTCCTTTGTAAGTCACTCTGCATTCACATATAGAACCACCAGCAACTCAAATTTATCGATCGCAGCTTATTCAACAGATCATACCTTCTATTTAGTGATTTTGTCAAATTTTCTTCAGCGTGAAAAATGTCCACCTCTCATACCCGCGCATGCGTACTCCAAATGCTCCAAAAACTCTGAATGCGTGTGACCGCGATCGCCGTGACTGCAATCTGAATGCAGTTGACCGCGATCAGAATGCAGTCAGACCGCGGTTTTCAGGTAACTAATTCTGCAAGGGTCTGTAGGTGATGGGGAAGTCGAAAGAGTGAAAAGTTTACGGTCGACGGACGACGGACGACGGACGCCGGACGCCGAACGCCGGACGCCGGCCCATACCATAAGCACATCTGAGCTAAGAATTCAATCGAATTAAGCGATAGATCTAATACAGATGCGGGTATATAATAAAACACTTTCCCAAACACGAATTCAGACTGAAGTCGATACGCGCATTGTTACCCTGGTTTCAACTTGAAGGTCATCACAGAGAAAGATTGAGATCGACATATTTTGCCCAGCTGATACAAGTGTTAGTTGTGCGGCAGGGAATCAAGATATTACACTCTCAGGTTATTAAGTCATCCGCCCATTGTTGCTGATTGTCGCTGACAATAGTAGACTGAGCAATACACAAAACCACCTATCGCTATGGACGAGGTGTCACCATTAATAATGCTAGATTTCTTTTAATTTTAATCTTAGGAAACTTCAAAGGAAGTATGAGTCATAATAAAACCTCAAGTCATAATAAAACCTCAGAGTTGGTGGTAAAAGCTACTGCGAGATTATAGTAAGAAATGAACTTACCTGATAATGAATAGAGAAGTCTTGAGATAGCTTTATACAAACTGAATAAAACTTACCGCTGACACACAGGAAAATTGCGGAAGAGAGACGCATTTCTGCATGCACATGGGTTTGTCGTTAACAGAAGCATCGTACGGACTGGTGAATGTTGTGGGGTCTACGGGAACAGGGTTACCCCATCTGTCGAGGAATATAAAGAGCACTCTGTATGTTAAGGAGAAAACATGACTCCGAGGTCTTCTGCTCTGAGAATAACCTGAAGGGAGGGATAAAGCCCCGAGGGCGTTAGCCCGAGGGGCTATCCCGACCTTGAGGTTATTCTCAGAGCAGAAGACCGACGAGGAGTGTTTTCTCCAGCTTATAAACCGTCAACTATCACAATTTATGAGTTATAGTTTCGGACGCTCAAAGGGCCTAATTCCTCTGCTTAGACTATTTTAAAAGCAGAAGACGAAGGAGGAATGTTTTCTTCCTATTTATAAACGTCAAATGTAAAAATTTACATTTTATAATTTTTGATTCCCAAATCGTGTTTTTTATAAAGGGTATGTCTCCCTCGGTTGCGTTATATCGAGGCAAAGAAGGTATGACTATAAATGGAGTAATTCAACTCATTATCTCGGTCTGCATAGCCGAGCGGTCTAAGGCGCCAGTTTAGAGAGCGAAGGGTGCCAGTTTCGAATCCAGCTATTTCAACTTGGAAATTTTTAACTGTGTGTATCATTTTCGATAATAATTGCTGCTTGTTGGCTATTGCGTTGCAAGTCTGAAAAATTATTCTAAGTGCATTTCCAGGTCTTACTTTAAAAAAAAACCTTAGGTTAAGGTCTTACTTTCAAAAGTAAAACCTCATACCGGGTTATTCTCTAACAACAGACAGAATCCGACCTAGGTTTATAAAGAGTAGAGAATATAAATATATATCATTCCAAAAATTAATATATAGTGCTAACTATCACTGTGGAGACACTACTTTTGGTACTCCTTGGAGAACAACTCCACCTATATTGATGCTGGAGTATATTTGACGTTCTGGTTAATGAATAAGGCTGTCCTCTTTGTACAACAAATTGACACTTTGTACAGTTTTCGTTAAAAGACCCAGCCATAGACCACCAATTAACCTACCCTGGGTTATCAGCGTATTTCATGATTGCATTGTGTTTTCTGTGTATTCTATGGATAACAATTTGTCATCTCAGTATGATTAAAGTCAAAGGCCATATTACCTTGCAGCATCAGCATATTTGATGCCGTAGTAAACAGTTGAGTCGAAGGGTGAAGTCCGCACGAGTCCATTAAAGGTGACGCCACCGATCTGGACCGAGGCAGCGACAGCACCGACACAGGTCGTCAGAAGTAGCAGCACCAACATTGTCATGTCTGGATTTAAGCTGTGTAGAGGTTTTATAATAAAACGTTGTCCCAGAGGCAGAGGAGCACAGCAGGTGTTTTTGTATCAATATAAACCATCTTAATTATATTAGTAGCCCAGGTTTCCATCTGCTTATCTCCCTGGTCATTCACTGATTTCATCTCGATACAGGAGAAATGACAGATGACCTTTTGATTTGTGTGAAAATTTTCTTTTGATTTTAAATTTGACTTCTTATTTTTGTGAAACGAAATTATGAAATATTAACCTTTTAAAGAAATACTTTTGAAGACGAGTGTATGTCCTCAGCACATCCATGTGAATAAAAAAACATGTTTAAATAAGTTTTAATAAGTTTATAAAATAATTCATCAAACTTTCTTCAATTATAGATAAAACAGGACAATTTAACAGTGTTTTCGTCTTCGATAGAGTGAAAAAAAATAATCATTTGGTTATTCATATAAAGACAATCGGTGACACATATCTTGAATAACGAAACACAATACAGTCATAATGTATGTTCCTTTACATAATAAAATAATAAATTGACGTATTGTTTCATTGCAAATGGCACAGTAAAGATGAATAAGGCAGTAAAGCACACTAACATATGAAAATAGAATATAGTTAGAAAATATATGACTTAAAGGGGCTGCGAGCACTTTTTTGGCAAAATTTGTTTTTTCGAATTTCCCATTTATAATGATAGTTTATGTCATTTAAATTCAATTTATAGGGTAAAGCATCTTGTTACACAAACCAATTATCTGTAGTGGTAATAACGATGTTGCGTATAAAGCAAAACTTGCATGGCGGCTATTCTATTGTGAACACATTTTATTATTTCGTTTCACAAAAAACGATTCCCATGGCTTTACCGAACTATGTACACTAATTTTTAACTTTTCCGAAGAGAGAAGGGTTTTTTACTAGTGGTTACATTATTTTTCAAATGCATTTCATCGACTTATTTGAGCGAAAAAACGTGCTACTGTCCCTTTAATATATATAATTTAAGTTGTTAGCCCGGAGCGAAAGACACACGTGTCTGATTTGTCTCTTTTGGTAAGCGGATATTAGTTTGTAGAATGTAATGTAGAACAGCTGATCATCTAAAGTATCCCCCCAACCTACCATATAATTTATGTAAAAGGTGTTTACGAAGCATATACATGCATCGGGTTTTAGTTGGTAAGTGATATTCGTTATGGCAGTGTACACTAAATCTGAAACGTTACCGGTCCTAAATTACTATTTTGTAAATTTTCATGGCAGAAACCTAAACCAAAGTTACCAGTCCGTACCAATAGTAACCATGTTACGGGCTACCACACAGGCCTTATTTCGTAAATGCAAATAGCGTTGAGTTATATTTTGTTCTCCTGAACATCTATTGTACACGTATTAGTACTCAATATTGCAAACAAATGTCGATTTATTAATAGTGCATGTTATGGTGTCTGTACATCTATCACATTCAACATTACGTCTATGTCATGGTCCATTAAAGGGACAGTAGCACGTTTTTTGCTCAAATAAGTCGATCAAATGTATTTGAAAATTTATGTCACCAATAGTAAAACACCCTACTCTCTTCAGAAAATCAAGTTCAAAATGAGTGTACATGGTTCCGTAAAGCATATGGGAATCGTTTTTGTCATTCGAAATAATAAAATGTGTTCACAATAAAATGGCCGCAATGCAATGTTTGCATTATACGCAACCCCGTTATTGCCACTACGGATAGTGAGATGTTTTACCCTCTTAAAAATGACATAAACTATCATTATAAATGGGAAATTTGAAAATATAAAATTTGTATCAAAACGTGCTACTGCCCCTTTAAAGTCAAGAGATGCCTTATAGCGACATCTTCAAAACCAATACGCAAAGCAGTTTAAATAATCAGATTAACATCTTTGATACATGTATGGCCAAACTTTATTTTTGGAATCATTTTTATGTCAAAATTGGACCTTTGGTATATGAATCTTAATTGACCTTGAGTGGGCATCCCCAATCGCGAAGATTTGAGCTGCCCTAACACCCAGGGTATGAAAGTGGAGGGGGAGTACCCCGAAACAATTAATTTCTCTCGTAAACATCAAACTGAGAAAATTCCTTCATAGAGCATGAACCAAATTCCGATTAAAGAAGTTCAAAGTCATAAACATCTAGGTATAACTCTTCAAAGGGACTGCATATGGAAACATCATATTGAAGATATTATTAAGAAAGTAAGTACAATGATAATTTGTCGTCTCTCAAAAAAACCCCGTTAGAAACCATGTATAAATCTTTTGTCTTACCGATATTTGACTATTGTTGTCATGTTTGGGATAATTGTACAATTGATCAATCAAAAAGCTATATCTAGAAACCAAGTTTTAACCGTTAAAAGAAAGAAGACAGGATATCAAATTAATAATTTTTTACAAGATGAATACTGATCTCGCACCGGACTACCTCTGCAATCTTGTTCCGAAATCTATCTCTGAGTATAGTGAATACAATCTCCGAAACAAAACTAAATTGCAAACCATTAACTGTAGAACTAAAATATATGATCAATCGTTCCTACCTGATACAACTAAACTGTGGAATTCATTACCTGACAATTTCGTGCAAGCAAACTCTATCGGTGAATTCAACCTTGCTGAAAAGTGATGAATCAAATAATAGTTATCTCGATCTGAATTATGGCAGTCGATTTTGTCAGACCATACACTGTAGGCTCAAGCTCGGTTGTAGCGACGTGAATGCTGATAAAGTAAATAGACACATTTCTAACAATCCCGAATGCGCTTGTGGATACCGTAAGGAAGATGTTGTTCATTACTTGTTTACATGTGAATTATTTACTGTCTCTATAAATAATTCTCTTTCTACGTAAATTGGCACATCCTCCAAACTGTGTTATATGGAACACCACAAACCAGTAATAACGAACATACTCGCATCCCTTCATCAATTATTATACATCATTAAAACAAAGCGCTTTGATAAACCATCTTAGATCAACGTGTTTCCATCACTAATGACCAACGTAGCATTAATGAAGTGGAAATGCAAAGAATTTTTCATAAGCAACAGTCATCTATGCTTGATATCATTATGCTTTTGTTTTTCATGTTCATTTACAGTTCTTGTGTGTTTGTTATTATATGTATGAACTGGTGAGGTTATTAACATAAGCAAAAGTTTGCTTGTTTACCGAACCAGATTCTCTATGAATAAAAATATGTTTGAACCATACCGGGCCTGAGACAGGATGTTGAGTTGGGATGCTTCAACGCTCACTTGAGTGCCAAGGGAAGTAACTCAAATTGACTATGACTTGAGCTCAAGGTGAGAGTACATGCACAGTGGAGACCGCATGGTGTTAGACATGAAGATATGATAGATTTGAACATAAGTTTGTCCTGTATGAAGACTTTGAATATATTAATGTCAATCATTTAACCGTCGACAGAAGAATAAACTCAGCGAATGCAATTTGAAGGACATTTTTATCGTTGAATTGAAGTGACGAAGAGCATGACCAGTGAGTGTGACCTTGAACATGAAACACGATTGAAACATGATTTGAAGATTTACAAACTACATATACTATCTTGTACATTTAGTACAGGAAGTGAGAGAAGTGTCCCCAGTCCACTAAACCTTTTAGTATCTACACACTAGCCCTGGGGAAGGGATCACAGTCATATCATCATCTTTAAAGCATGAAGACCCATATGACCTATATTCCATTGCTGTAATGACTATCATGATAACCGGTTTGGCAGGTAATCCTTAATCCCTATTTACCTATTTGACCGCTTTGTAAAGTTGTTTATATCATCATATATGCATAGTGATTATTAAAACAGGATCGATTTCTTCATTAACATCGATAGTCAGATGCTATTGTTGATTAATCCTGCTCTCTTAATTCCCCAATCCAGCTCTCTTAATTCCCCAATCCCGTTCTCTTCCACAACCCCGTTCTCTTAATTTCTCAACCCCGTTCTCTAAATTTACCAATCCCGTTCTCTAAATTTACCAATCCCGTTCTCTTAATTCCCAAATCCCGTTCTCTCCCTCAATCACATTCTCTTAATTCCCCAACCCCGTTCTTTTAATTCCACAAACTGGTTCTCTTCCCAAGCTTGCGCTCTTACCAAATGTAAACTGTTTACTACATCAGGAGATTTTTGCAGCCATGCGTATATAATACCCCGACATACAAATGTAGCAGTATGAAGATAAAACTCAATCATTTGAATGAACAGCACAATTTCAATAGAATAAGAAACTATTAAATTTTGCAAATTTTATTTCCAAGGGATCATCCGCTTTAAGGATTGTAGGATATGAGGGTAGTCTTGAGTCGCTTTAGGTCACATTCCTGTGGGAGGGTATACAGGATTGTAGGATGTGAGGGTAGTCTTGAGTCACTTTAGGTCACTTTCCTGTGGGAGGGTATTCAGGATTGTAGGATGTGAGGGAATCCATTAGGCCACATTTCCAGAGTTCACTAAAGTAATTTGCAGTGCTAAACTGGGCGCCTTCTCTAAGAATGTACGACCATGGATTGCTGCTGATAAAAGGGAAGAAGGAGAAACCATTCCGACGCCATTTGAAGGGATTTTGAGTGGGTGACTGCCCTTTCATGAATCTTGTGAATGATCCTACTATTGCATCAGAAAGAGCGACGTCATCGGGTGTAAATGGGATGACGAGTGGGGGAGGCAGTATCTGTGCGTAGTTGAGCGATCCGAAGATATAGGTTAAGTCATTGCCATGACAAGCGAAGTCATCACAGACGCCATTGAAGATAGGAAATGCAGGGAATAGATCGTCAAATTCATATCGGTACACAGTTTGTTGTGCATCGATGAGTTGTGCCACCTCACGTGCAACACATCTGAACACGTAGTCGGTCGCAATGTCAGCCAGAGTAAACCTAGTGTCCGGGACGTATTCGTACTGCCAGATTGTAGAAATTAATGATGGCTCGATTGCCAATACTGTAAAATATAGGTCGAAAAAGCCAGTTGGACTCCCGGTGACCACGTAGCCAACGCCTTCATTCCGAGTAGTACCCAGAAGTGTGTCTTTCAGGTGGACATCTCCATTCTTGTACAGGTTAAAGGCATGGTTCGGAACCAAAGGGTTATCAATCACTGGACCCCATATGCTGAACTCTGACAGAGGATTGTTGTCGTAGTTTCTGACGTCAGGGTCATCCTGGAGGTCAAGAACGTCGGCTGCAGCAAGATCGCCACAATCCGTGGATCCGAGAGTACAACCGACTTTGCCTTCAAACGTCGACTGCATGTACTGACCTTGTTCTGGGGTCCTGAAGCGGAGGGTGAATGGTGAGCTGATGAGGATAACCCTGTATATCAGATTGCTCACACTCTTTTCAACCAGGAGCAGATTCACTGACGAAGCACCTGCACTCTGTCCCATTGCAGTTATCTGAAAACAGACCATAACATGTCTTTGGACGCTATCATTCAGTAATGATGAAGTTGGGCACATGTAATACTTTGAAGTTACAACAAGTTGGTGTGGGACAAGGTCTCAGTATTATTCCTAACTTCTTCAGGATACTATCACAATAACACTCGCCTGGTTAGATTTCTTGATCGTTGGTGTGAGACAAGGTCTCAGTATTGTTCCTAACTTCTTCAGGATACTATCACAATAACACCCGTCTGGTTAGATTTCTTGATCGTTGGTGTGGGACAAGGTCTTAGCATTATTCCTAACTTATTCAGGATACGATCACAATAACACCCGCCTGGTTAGATTTCTTGATCGTTGGTGTGGGACAAGGTCTTAGCATTATTCCTAACTTATTCAGGATACGATCACAATAACACCCGCCTGGTTAGATTTCTTGATCGTTGGTGTGGGACAAGGTCTTATCATTATTCCTAACTTATTCAGGATACGATCACAATAACACTCGCCTGGTTAGATTTCCTGATCGTTGGTGTGGGACAAGGTCTTATCATTATTCCTAACTTATTCAGGATACGATCACAATAACACTCGCCTGGTTAGATTTCTTGATCGTTGGTGTGGGACAAGGTCTTATCATTATTCCTAACTTATTCAGGATACGATCACAATAACACCCGCCTGGTTAGATTTTTGATCGTTGGTGTGGGACAAGGTCTTAGCATTATTCCTAACTTATTCAGGATACGATCACAATAACACCCGCCTGGTTAGATTTCTTGATCGTTGGTGTGGGACAAGGTCTTAGCATTATTCCTAACTTATTCAGGATACGATCACAATAACACCCGCCTGGTTAGATTTCTTGATCGTTGGTGTGGGACAAGGTCTTAGCATTATTCCTAACTTATTCAGGATACGATCACAATAACACCCGCCTGGTTAGATTTCTTGATCGTTGGTGTGGGACAAGGTCTTAGCATTATTCCTAACTTATTCAGGATACGATCACAATAACACCCGCCTGGTTAGATTTCTTGATCGTTGGTGTGGGACAAGGTCTTATCATTATTCCTAACTTATTCAGGATACGATCACAATAACACTCGCCTGGTTAGATTTCCTGATCGTTGGTGTGGGACAAGGTCTTATCATTATTCCTAACTTATTCAGGATACGATCACAATAACACTCGCCTGGTTAGATTTCTTGATCGTTGGTGTGGGACAAGGTCTTAGCATTATTCCTAACTTATTCAGGATACGATCACAATAACACCCGCCTGGTTAGATTTCTTGATCGTTGGTGTGGGACAAGGTCTTAGCATTATTCCTAACTTATTCAGGATACGATCACAATAACACCCGCCTGGTTAGATTTCTTGATCGTTGGTGTGGGACAAGGTCTTAGCATTATTCCTAACTTATTCAGGATACGATCATAATAACACTCGCCTGGTTAGATTTCTTGATCGTTGGTGTGGGACAAGGTCTTATCATTATTCCTAACTTATTCAGGATACTATCACAATAACACTCGCCTGGTTAGATTTCCTGATCGTTGGTGTGAGACAAGGTCTCAGCATTATTCCTAACTTCTTCAGGATACGATCACAATAACACCCGCCTGGTTAGATTTCTTGATCGTTGGTGTGGGACAAGGTCTTAGCATTATTCCTAACTTCTTCAGGATACTATCACAATAACACCCGCCTGGTTAGATTTCTTGATCGTTGGTGTGGGACAAGGTCTTAGCATTATTCCTAACTTATTCAGGATACGATCACAATAACATCCGCCTGGTTAGATTTCTTGATCGTTGGTGTGGGACAAGGTCTTAGCATTATTCCTAACTTATTCAGGATACGATCACAATAACACCCGCCTGGTTAGATTTCTTGATCGTTGGTGTGGGACAAGGTCTTAGCATTATTCCTAACTTCTTCAGGATACGATCACAATAACACCCGCCTGGTTAGATTTCCTGATCGTTGGTGTGGGACAAGGTCTTAGCATTATTCCTAACTTCTTCAGGATACTATCACAATAACACTCGCCTGGTTAGATTTCCTGGTCGTTAGTGTAGGTTTCGCACTATTCGGTACTATGGCGAACTTGGTCGTTATCCTCTCAGTATTTGTATTAAAATAAGAATTATTTCTTTCTGGTGTAAAATGTTACAAAATCCAAACAAATTATCATATAAAATGTACCTACTTATGTGTACTTTACAAAATGCCAATCCTAAATTCAATTTCAATTTAATTAATTCAATTGAAGGAATATTGCGGGAAACAGGTTTCATTTATGTATGGATAAATCAAAAATTTAACAGTTCAAACATTTTAAAATCATCTATTAAACGAGTCCTTATTGATCAATTTTTTCAAATGTGGACTGCTTCTCAAATTGAATCATCAAAAGCTAAATACTACAAAATCTACAAAGTTAAACCCCATATAGACTCATATATTCTAGAACTTCCTACAAATCTAAGAATTTGGCTTACCCGCTTCAAAACTTCAAACCATAGATTACCTATTGAAACTGGTCGGTGGAGTAAAATTGATAAGGACCGAAGAATTTGTAATCTATGTAATGCCTCCACTGGTGACGAATTTCATTTCCTTTTGGCCTGCCCCTCTCTATCAGATTTAAGAAGTAAATACTTTCCATCATATTATTGTAAGTATCCTTCAATTGAAAAGTATATATCTCTTATGAAAACCACATATAAACCACTTTTATTAAAATTGGCAAATTCGTTAAAGAAGGTCTGTGTAAGTTTAATCTATATGAAACCATAAACAACACATAATTATGTATACGGCACATTATTCCAATTTGTAAACATATGTGTATATATATATATATATGTGTGTGTGTATATAATGTATTTGACTGTTCTCTATATATGTCACTAATGTGAATTACGAGAAATAAAATTCGGTTCTGTTCTGTTCTGTTCTGGTACTTCTTTAGGATAGTGTCCCACTAACACCCACCTGGGGACAAGGTCTTAGCATTATTCCTAACTTCTTCAGGATAGCATCACAATAGCACCCACCTGGTTAGGATTTCCTCCAAAGTTGATGATGTAGTCGTACACCCATTTCAAAGCCTCCCTTTGATCACGTAGTCCATAGTTGCCAGCCCCGAGGAACCCGAAGATTCCTGTCACAAAACCATTGTCAAACACGTGAATCAATTATCGTTTTGCAGGCAAGTTCTTTTCTTGTAATAGTTTCATTATCCGTTGTTTCTTTTGATAATAACTTCGTATGAGGGTTTATGTTTAAAGTAAGTCCTGGTTGCGGGTTTTACTTTTGACAGTAGGGCCAGATAGGAGAGTTGGACTATTGTTAGACGAACGATAACTTTTTACACAAACTCTTATCACAACAGTTATTATCGAAAACTATATATACAAAGTTTAGATTTCCTCATATGAGATGGCGGGATTCAAACTAGAAACAATTAGCGCTTTACATCGACAACGAGTTTTGGCTGGACACAGACATTTCCACACTGAGCTCATGTCACACAGATGATTGCATAACATGGTGCTTGAGAAGAGCAAATAGTTTCAGACACAGGGTACAGTGCTTAATATCCTAATATATTGTTGTGACTCATTCATGGTGTAATAGGTTTTGGGATAGGTAATGTGGAAGCTGATATGAATAAGACCAATAGTAATATACTTGTCATCCGAATATTGTCATTACGGGGGTCCACCAATTTCAGTGAACGTCATTAAACTATCCTTATTTGTGATTCTACGGACATAAACCTCTGCTCGTTTTAAAGGGAATAACATTTCCAAACTTCCATTTTGATTATATTGACCATTTTATGAGAGGGAGATATCTCATGTTTGAAGGGGTGCACCACTTTAAAGGGGCAGTAGCACGTTTTTTGCAAATTTTATTTTTTAAAATTTCCCATTTATAATGATAGTTTATGTCATTTGAATTAACTTTAGAGGGTATACATCTTATTACACAAACCAATTATTTGTAGCGGTAAAAACTATGTTGCATATAAAGCAAAAATTGCATCGCGGCCATTTTATTGTGAGCACAATTTATTATTTTGTATTACAAAAACGATTCCCATGGCTTTACCGAAACATGTACAGTCATTTTAAACTTTATTTTCCGAAGAGAGAAGGATATTTTACTATTGGTGAAATTATTTTTCAAATACATTTCATCAACTTATTTGAGCGAAAAAACGTGCTACTGCTCCTTTAAATTGCACGCCCTTATAGTTGGGAGTAAAGTAATGAAATTTATAAATCTCAGTCTCCATCTGTCATATTCATGGTAAGAATTCGTTTAAAGATTTTAGGATGGACTCCCTCCAATGCCCATATTTATGAGGGGCCAAATGAACAAACTTTGAACCTCTATGTACAAGGTACCTGCCCACAATAGTTTTGGGGTACAGGCTTAGCTGTTCTGGAGAAGTCGAAAATGTGAAAAGATTACGGACGACGGTCTGATGAGCTGAAACCTAGATACATCGGTTCGACATGAAACTACCATCGCTAGGTACATATATACACATGGCACACATATTCAGATTTCAGATCCTAACCTCTCTTCTACATGGCCATGGAATCCAAGGGCAGAAATGGAGTGTCATGATTGGTTACAATTGAATCTAGTTGTGCAATCAGCGACGCCGTTGTAAAAGTGATTGCCTCGATATATGCTATTTGATGTTATGAAAACAATTGATCATAAACATGCTGATGAATAAAGAAGGCAAAATCAGAGACAAATACCAAAAATAGTTCATTTGTGTTATTTACATGAAACATATTCAAAGGACGTATGCTAATTAGTAAAGAGACAAATGCCTAGAACTTTCAAGTCACTCGGTCGACAGGGCAGCTGAAAGATGAGTTTTTATTGGTTAAGAAGCAGGGATGCAATATGAGGTTCCCCTTTCCCCCGCTACGGTATTTTCATGGAGCCTTGAAATTCAATGTAGAACAGAGGTTATGATCGGAAATGGAGTAACCTCTGTGGGAAGAGAATGTCATATTCTATGATGGTTGAAAAAGCCATAACGTCAGATGTATATTGAATATATATACGTCTGTATATATTGTGTATAGTTTTACTGTTTCTTTATTTCTATCTTTGTAGCGCCTTGAGCGAGCATTGCATGCACGGAAGTTGGCGCATTATAAATACCAACTATTATTATTATTATTATATATATACAACAAGTCTATGGTTGAAGGATTAGCCACAATGTCGAATATACAACAACCTAGTCTATAGCTGATGGAATATCCACTTTTTCAGATCTATACTAATCTTTAACCCAGTCTACAGCTGAGGAAATAATCGTGACGACAGTTCTATTCTTACCAAACTTATTTCAGCCTTTTCATTGAATCTCTTTGTAGACTTTAACGAGAATGTTACTGACCGAGCCTGTAGTTGATGGTGACCACAATGACCCCCTCTCGGACCAGTCTGTCCGACTCGTACAGGAATGCAGCGCCCGTCCCCTCAGTGAAGCTGCCTCCGTGGATGAAGAAGAGGACGGGAAGGTTGCTGCTGGGTGAGGCCGAGCTCGGGGTGTAGATGTTCAGGTACAAACAGTCCTCGTCCATCTGAAGACAAGGGTTGATTGAAAATCCCTCTCCGGATACGTACATGATTCTTATTCACAACAATGTACAATAAGAGATGGACTGGCAGTTAGGATGTGTACAAGAGAAGGTAGAGAAAAGCTTTAGTTTCAGCGTACAAATTGGAAAACATTGTAATTGTCACAAATAAGATTACCCTAACCATGTAAAATAAGAGTAACGTCAATTAATGCTCTTTTTCTAACAATATCATCTAAATATGTAACCATTTTTTTAGTAATATACAAAGGGTTACCAATGATGAGACAATTGTATGGACATCGACTTCACTTCCATATTACTCTAGGTAAGGTTCGTAATATTCACATTTGAGGGAGAAACAGAATGGCAGAATTGGTGAATGCGTCTCGAGCCGGAATGCATAATGGACTGCTTCGCTTAAAGGTACACTGTGTTTCATAAAATTGTATTTGTCTTTAATACGTTTCAACTCACCATGTGTGCTGTTTACAGTACACATAAATTTACTCAGCTTGCATCACCAATCGCCAAATATATCATAATTACTAGTTTCCAATTAAAATCAAGTAACATCCTTATGCATGTGTAGAATCCGAAACTGCACGTCCTATGTACATGCACAGTAGCTATATAGTTATATGACCGATTCAACATTATCAAACCAAATTTGTCATTTTGTAAATAAGATTCTAAAATTACGTTTGACTCATTGGAGTGCGTCAATCGCGATGCATTGTCCGGTTTTCGATCAGAAATCACTACTTTTACCTTCATATCGTCAATATACTAAGTCGACTATCATCAAAATGATAGTTTTCGGTAACAGTCGGTAATTCTCGATGAAGTAACACATTTTATAACATTTGGAATATGTGACCCCTAACAACACAATGGATGTACCTTTAATTGAAATGTATTCTGAATAGTGTGTTGTTTTATTTAATTTAAAAGGTCAGACGTGTAGACGTCATGGCATAATTAATAAGTTGCCAAATTGATAATATGTCCATTGACCATCCCGTGAACTTCTCAAGTTCTCGTGCATCTGTTTCGGGCTGCTTCACTCAACACGATGCCTCTGGCCGGCATAATATTATCTCAGAATGCCCGGATCTATTCCAATGAGGTGGTGTTCATAATTAAGGCGATAATAAAGATTTTAACAGACAAACGTTGTTGAAAAGTACCTCTGCATCTAGTGTTTTAGTTCACTGTACAAAGACAAAAAAAAACCTTTATGTGTCATGATATATATATGTACGTATGTATGTATGTACTTAAGCCTAGTTATCCGTAGTTAAGCTTGGTTATCCGTATTCAAAACGTAGACATAGACGTGAGAAAAACGTAGTTTGTGATTTAACTCTTGAACATGTTCAAAGTTTATTTTTTTAACTACGTTTTAAGAAATGTAATTGAATGTACTTGGACGTAGTGAATTGAAAATTTGAACTTAGTTCATTGTAGTTAAACCCAGTTAAGAATGTACTTAAACGTATTACAACTTGTCCCCGAATAACTACACCTTACTAGATATACTAAGTCCGTTTTACTACGTTTAAATACAATAATTCTAGTACGTCGTACTACGTGTGCCTACGTTATACTACAGTTAACTACACTATCATCATTTAAGTTGAAGAACGTTTCAGAACAGAGGACTAGGTGTTAGTACGACTGTCTACGTTATCAACACATTTAAATTAGTACGTTTTTGATTAAACGTAATTATTTATACTTACCTGTTGACTAGACCTACTTTTGCCTTACCTCCTATAGGTAATGCTATTTCAACCTTAACACAGACGAACTTGAAGAGTGGAGAAGGGGTGCGTAAAATCCCTTATCCAAGGGGCGGTAAGTTAAGGTGGTCTCGTGACGTCACTACCTGTTCATGTCACTCTCCGAAAGTCCCAAAAGGCAAGACAGACCAAGTGGGGAGGATGGGAGGGCCTAGAGCGTAGGTCTAGTCAACAGGTAAGTATAAATAATTACGTTTAATCAAAAACGTACTATTATTTAAATACCTATCTGTTGACTAGACCTACTTTGCCTAGAATCCCACCGCAAGGAGGCGGGTCAGTAGATACATGGTAGTGACTAGCCCTGAGTGTAAGCTAACCTACGAGTCCTCCACCCTGTGGTGAGGACAAGGCACAGTCCGGGAGATACCATATCTACCGCTAAGCGGATCGAAGAGATAACCCTGCCACTCAACTTCCGATCACCACCCCGCCTCCAACCCCAACAGGGAGGGGGGTGTTAAAGCGAAGTTAAAGAAAAAACCAACAGACACGAGAGCTAGCAATGTAAACCATGTTTATTTACAATGAGCCTTAAAGCTCCTAAGGGGGTTGACCCCTTCTTGGTCTGGTTGGGGGGACCACCTTCGCCTGAGCGAAGATCTGTGGACCTAGCCTAGAGATGCCTTCAAGGTCTGCTGTTGAGACATCTCGTAGGTAATGGTTGGCGAAAACCTCTGATGAACGCCAAAAACATCCTGCCATGACATCCGAAACCGCGATGTTGCAGTGATACGCCATCGTGGCTGATACTGCGGATCTCATGAGGGTTTGAACGCGAAGGCGGAGGCAAATCAGCGGCCTTGTACGCATCAATGACCGCCGACCTCAGATACACGCCCAACGCTCGCTTATCTAGCTCCTTGGTGCTTCTAGGCGAGTGAGGCAAGAAAAGACAACGTCTGCCATCTCTCAGCCTGCGGGTACGCTGCGTGTACACCCTCAAGGCCCTCACCGGACACAGAGAGAGGTCCACCTCCCCCGACTCAGAACCCAGAGCCGGGATAGAGAACGTACGGCCAGCCTCATCAGCTGCCTGGTTCTTACAGACAAAATCAGGAGCCAACCCAAGAGAGGCCGAACCCCCCTCCCTAACCTCAAAACGTAGAAGGTCCGCCTGCAACGCATGGATTTCAGAAATCGGCGCTGCGGAGGCCATGGCCACCAGAAAATTGACCTTGATGGTGAGAGGGAGAAGGGGTACGTCGGAGAGCGGTTCATACATATCGGAGCGAAGGTGGTTGAGCACAACCGCTAAGTCCCACTCAGGTGGACGAAGCCTTGACCTGCCGTCAACCGAACAGAAGGTTTTAATGAGGTCCTTGAGGACCGACACATCCAACCCTGGCGATCTCTTCCTGAGCACCGACAGGATAGCTGACATGTTGGTGTTGATTGAAGACGCCTTAAGATGCCTGGTGTTGCGTAGGTACACCAAGTACTCCACGACCTGAGGAACTGAGGCCTCTGCCGGGTGAAATCCCTCTGAGCACAGAATGAGGCGAAGGCCTGCCACTGGAAATCATAGAGTTTCCTAGTGGTCTTCCTATTAGAGGTAGCTATGGCATTGGCGACGCACTTGGAGTACCCACTGCTCCTTAGCCCTCTTTTAATACAAGCCAGGCGTGAAGGGAGAACACCTGAGGGTTCTCGTGCAACCTTCCGCTTGGCCTGCCGATGAGCAGATCTCTCCGTATCTGAATAGGAACCGGTTCCCGATGACAGAACCGTCGGAGAGGAATGAACCACGGTCGGGCTGGCCACCAAGGGGCGACCAGAAGGAGACGAAGAACCCGAGTTGCTCCTATCTTGGCTACAACTTGGGAGAGGATGGCCGGCGGTGGAAAAGCTTAGGCGTCCATCCCCTCCCACTCTAACGAGAGCGCGTCTAAGCCCATTGCTATTGGGTCTGGCACTGGAGAGACATAGGTTGGCAGTTGGTGGTTGAGACATGTCGCGAACAGATCTATCAGAGGCGTGCCGAACTGGAGACACAACCCCCTGAACACCACCGGATTCAGTTGCCACTCCGTCGGGGGAGGGGCATCTGGTCGCGACAACGCGTCCGCCAAGATGTTCTTGGCACCTGGAATGTGGACTGCTCGAATGTCCAGGTCCACCTCGTCCACCAGCTCGAAGAGCTGGAGTGACACGCGTAGCAGAGACTTGGCCTTGGTGGACCCCTGCTTGTTTATCGACCAAGCAGCTACTGAACTGTCCGTGTGGACTAGCAGACACTGGCCTCGCAAGAGGGACTGCCAGTGCTGAATGGCAAGACCTACTGCATCCAACACGAGGACGTTGATGTGTTGGTTCTGATCTGATGGGGACCAGACTCCCGCCACCTGCTCGTGACCCATATTCGCCCCCCACCCTTGAGTGGAGGCGTCTACGAACAGGTGAGCTGAGGGGGGACGAGGACGAAGTGGGACACCGGCGAACACACTCTCGTCCACCCGCCAACAAGCTAGGAACCGATGGAGGTCTGGGGTCAAAACTATGTTGTGACGGCAACGCGCCTCCCTGATATGAGGATTCAGGAACACCTGTAACGGGCGAAGGAACAACCTCCCCCTGCGGGTCAGGTCCTGAGCTGATGTTAGTAACCCCAACACTCTTTGCCACTGACGTAGGGAGAGCGATGCGTCGAGCGCGCGATCCATTAGGCGATCGTAACGAGCCATCCGCTCCCTCGTGACGAACCCGCAGACAGCTGAGTGTCTAGGATAGTCCCTAGGAACTTCAGACGAGTCGCCGGAACCAAATCCGACTTCTCTAAGTTCACTAACCACCCTAGACGACGGAAAAGGTCTATCGTGAACCTGAGCAGTGCCTCGAGAATGACCAGAGAACGGTTGTGAGCGAGCCCATGAGTCACACGTGTGAAAAGCCAGGGGGTGGATGAGATCCCGAACGGGAGCACGCACCACTGAAAATGTCTCCCATCCAGAATGAATCAGAGGTACCTGCGATCCCGATAGTGAATCAAAACATGCAGGTACGCATCCTTGAGATCGAGAGCCACCATGCAGTCTGAGCGCTCCAAGGACCACATTACAGACGGAAGAGTCAAGGGTCGAAAATATGGTGGCCGAACGAGGTAGGAGCGGTTGAATACCTTCAGGTCGTGGATGAGCCGCCATTTTTTCGAATTTCTTTTGGGTATGACGAACACTGGGGAGTAGAACCCCGGAGTTAGATGCGGGGTCAGGACCTCCTGCACCGCCACTTTGGAGATCAAGAGCTCCACTTGATCAAAGGTCAATTGGAGCCGGTCCCCTGCCAAGGGACGCTCCCTTGGAGCACAGGTGAGGGGCGGAGGAGACGAGACGGGGATGCGGAACCCCTGACCCAGAATCCGAACCCCCACCGAACCCTCCAACACCGGAACGAGCGGAGGGGGGAGCAGAGGGGGTGACCAAGAGTCACTTCCTTCACTTCCCCTTCTGAGGGGTACGACCTCCGCCACCGGGACGGGGGGACTTGGGGGACTGACCCGTGGATCCGCGGCCACGACCTCCCCGCCGAAAGTCCGTTTTCGATTTCTTGGGGGAAGGTTGGCCTCTACCCTGACCTTGGCCCTGATGATAATTGGTATGAGGCCGCTTCGGTGTTGTTTGCCTCTGACTGACGAGGCGATTGGTGAGGTCTTGCTGCTGAGCTTCCTGTCTCGCTCTCAGAACCTCGGGGATACGACCCCCAAACAGAGATTGAGAGTGAGCAGGGGCCTGTCGCAGAAAAGACTTCTGATCGGGGTTGAGACCTGACCGGTAAAGGAAATTGTCTCTGCGTAGCACTGTGACACCCGATGAGATCCGAGAAGCAGATAACATGATCTGCGCCAGGTCCGCAGCCACATTGCCGAATGCCTTAAACAACACCGGGTCACCCGACTCCATGCCCGCCTGCTTGGCACAGGCAAGCATCGCCTGACAGGTGAAAGCCACGTTGTTGCCCAAGCCTAACACTGTGTGAGCCTCTCTGTGGAGATATGTAAACTGCGCATCAGTAACGCGATGAGGCGCGTCGGGGGCAAACAACCGAGACGCACCCTGATCTAGAGTGGGCGGAACGAGTTGGAATGGAACTGGATACAGAGGCAGTTGCCGTCTGCGCCTGTCCGGCACCACTAAAGGCGGAAGCAGACGGCCGGGAACGCAGCCGAGATGACCTGCTCCATATCCTCGGTGGCGTCTAGCAGAAGTCTAAGCGGCGGAAAGGCTAGACGCACGGGAGGTGCGTCGCCTTCAGGGCAGAGGGAAGCCCTCCTGGCTGCCGACGACCGAGGTCCCGCCACGCTAACTTGACTGAGTGGTACCTCCGCGAACGAGGCCACTTCCGATAGCATGGCGATTGAGTCGATCACTGGCGGATCCTCCGGTGACCCCACATCCTCCCCCTCCGCTTCAATACTGATGATACGTCGAAACGGACGTCCCGCTCCGGCGAGTCTGGCGAGGGATCACGGGTGGGCGATACCACTGTGACACGACGCGTAGGGGTGTTAGCAGTACGCGAGGAGGCAGCGGAACCGGAGGCCCTAGAGGACGTGGGACGCGAACCCTGCGACAAGAGGTCCGCATTGGGTTCATCCGGTAGCGTAGTAGTGTGAGAAGCGTGAGTAGGTACAGTCAGCGGACCCAGGCGAGCGTCGTGCAAAGAAGAGACCATATCCTTAACGGATGCAAGGAGGAGGTCCGGATTGACTTTGTCAAATCTGGCCTTCTTGGTCTTCTTCCTCTTGCTCTTGGGCGTAGGGGGTGCGCTGACCTTGAGCCTAAGCGGAGACATACGCTTGTCTGGCGAAGGGGGGGACAACACGCGTGTCCGCGGAAGAGTACGTGAACGCGAACGCGAAGGGGGAGAGAGCGAATCTCTCGAACCCCTAGCGGATTCGGATATGACGGGAGACTCACGGACAAACTCATCCGCCCCTTCCGAGAGGACAATGTCAACCCCCTCCTCCGGAGATGGATGACGAATGGGAGAAACCTCACGACGTTGAGTTGACAACGCACGTTTCTTAAGTGAAGCCCTATCGACCACGGACTTTCGAATGGCGTTGACATACGCAAGGAAGTCTGACGCGGAGAGAGGTGCACACTCATCGCAACGATACTCGTCTTCGCAAAGATCCTTACACTTTCTACATAATAAGTGCGGATCCTTGGTGGCCGACTTCCTCCCTCCGCAATTAGTACAAAAGGCGGAGTACATGGCGGAGCCGGCGTAACACACGTGACGTAGGCGAAGGGTAGTGACAGCTGAGACACTTACGCAGTGGGGCGAAGGACGAGACACTCGCACGCGTAGCGTAGAAGAGGCGAGTCAGTAGACGAGTCGAATCACTAACGCGAGACACTTACGTAGTGTAGCGTAAGAACCAACAAACTCCTCCGATAGTTAATCGAGAGAGTTGAAACAAGGCTCCGAACTCGATGAGGACAAGGCCAATATCAAGTAATGGTTAGTCAAGATAAGTGACTGGCGAACCAGCTTACACTGATTAAGAGACGAGACGATGCAAGTCAAATCGAATCGGGCCTAACGCGAGCGACGAGCCTAAGGCGATAGACACTGGCGAGACGATGCGAGTCAAGTAGAAAGAGAGCCTATGGCGAATGACTGGCGAAGCGAATGATTAGCATAGCGAGTCACTTGCGAGACGAAGCGAGTCAAGTTGATTCGACCTAAGGCGATAGACTGGCGAAGCGAGTGACTAGCCTAAGCGAGACATTGGCGGGTAGATGCGAGTCAAGTAGAATCGAGCCTAAGGAGAAAGACTGGCGAAGCGAATCACTGGCGAAGCGAATCACTGGCGAGACGAAACGAACCCCAATGATTCAACCTTAGGCGATGGACTAGCGAAGCGAGTGACTGGCGTAAGCGAGACACTGGCGAGTAGATGCTAGTACAGTAGAATCAAGCCAAAAGCGAATGACTGGCGAAGGGTCCGCTCGCGTAGTGATAAGCTAGGCGAGTGACTGGCGAAACGCGTAGGTAGTTGATACGGACCGAAGGCGTATGACTGGCGGACGCGAATGACAAGCGAAGCAAGTCAGAGGCGTATGGCAAAGCGAGTAGACAACCAACAGTCGAAGGTGACTGGCGGAGGGTACGCCTTACAAGGCGTGCGAACCGAAGCAGTCAATGAAGACAGGTGAGAGAAACACAAAGACACGAGCTGCACGTGCAAGGCAAGCAGCCACCTCTCGGGCAGCCACACATCCAGCACATGTCAACAAGGCCCTTGTACCCCAACACCTACTAAAACAGATTGTTAAACAATCTGCTAACGACGAATTGTAGATATAGCAGTTGAAAATATCCCTCAAAATAGTAAGAGATAGCTAGCAAGTTAGCAACAAAGTCGCTAAAAATACCCAGTCTCAGAACAAAACAAACACGTCTGTCTTGCTCTGCAACTAATAGGAGAGTGATATGAACAGGTAGTGACGTCACGAGACCACCTAGACTTACCGCCCCTTGGATAAGGGATTTTACGCAACCCTTCTCCACTCTTCAAGTTCGTCTGTGTTAAGGTTGAAATAGCATTACCTATAGGAGGTAAGGCAAAGTAGGTCTAGTCAACAGATAGGTATTTAAATAATACGTTTTGGTAGTTTTGTTAAAGTAAGTTCCTATACGTCTAACTACTCTTAAGTAAGTATAATTACGCTGAACCTACGATAAACCACACCTAACTAGGTCCACGTAGTGAACCATGTTATAATGACACGTTAACGTAGTTGCGAAAAATGCACAAAGATCCATCAAGTTAGAGGTTTTGTGGCTACGTTCAATGAACAAGGTTAAACTACGTAAATTAACGTAAGTGTGACTGGGGCTTTAAACTTTATATTGATACTCTTGTCTTGTCTCCTGTAAACTCTTCCTGAATGAAATGAAATATGCTCATCAATATTTATCAAAATGTATCCCGCTGATTAATCTTAATAAATTTAGATCGACAATAACCTAATATGTATAAAACATTGATGTTACATATATATTCTTCAATAATAAATATAAGGTCATGGTCCTTACGTTTGTTGCTGTGTCCTGTCTACAGGTCCTTTCATTATAAATCAAATGTTTAAACAAATGGTTTTATCGAAATAAGTGCTTGAAGGACATTTAAAAGTTGAGAGAATAAGAAAGAAAGATTTTGTCTACGTAACAATTTTTTTTGTGAACAAACACGGCATTTTTGAATATCTGCTTAATCCCTTATCAATTCAGTAAGTACGTAAATATTCCGAAACTTATTTTCACAATAAAAATAGTTCTCCAGACAATCTGGATTTTCTGCTTTTATTTGATAACTTTCCATGTGGTTTACATGTATTCCGACATTGGAAGCTTGTAATTGTTTTTAAAATGGCTCAAACTTACCGCTGACACACAGGAAATGAGCGGGAGAGAGACGCACTTCTGCATACACATGGGTTTGTCGTTCACAGAAGCAACATATGGACTGTTGAATGTTGTAGGGTCTACGGGAACAGGGTTGCTCCATCTGTCGAACAAATATTTGCCTAATCCTTTATAGCTGACTCAAACAATACGTTTCCTAATAGACAAGCGTAGATTTCACCTGGGCTGTGTTCCAGAGAGGTATCAAAGTAATCGCTCAATGAGCGATTTCTTTGAAACCTCTCTTGATAGCGATTGCTCAATGTAGCGCTACGTAGCAAGGCGAGCAAACTTCGAGGAATTTGCACTGTGTTGTTCAAGAGAGAATGAGCGCTACTTGAGCGCTACATTGAGCAATCAATGAGCGATTATAAGCGCTCGCTGTTATGGAACGGGGCCCTGGGTTTAAAAATAATTATGTCAGCTTTGCGGTCACTGGAATAAAACAGCTTATTATAATGTTTGCACTTAATACCCAGGATGTAGAGTCTAAGTTTGCAATCAGCTTTACATTCTCCTGTATACAATGAATGGATTTCTACTAGATTCCACAATATGTATCCTGAAAATTAAATTTGAGTGAATATTTGTCTCCCGAAAACCAAGCTCTATTGTAGAGTAGATTGCAAGAATATTTTTTCCATAAAAGTTGTGCCGTCTGCTTTAAATCAAACCTTTATTTTCACTGGAAGAAACAGTAGCATCCAGAAAACGCCAAACTGATCTGATTAACTCCGTTGACTGAAAAGAATCAACAACACCGGCCTCCAATGTCCATGTTTAGAGCACCCGTCTCTTACAAGATTTATATCGTTTTACTCGAAATGTCCTTGCGTGTTCGCATATAGTATTCTCTGCGAAAATAATTAAACACATGAGGGAAATGCAATTATGGAATTATAATAACTCATTGTTATGAAACGTATATTACTGTGTTCGTGTTTATCTTCAAATGACACTAAATGAGTGTATAAAGTGCTAACTTTAATTTTTTTTTCACTTACAACAGGTTAACCATTTAATGCCGTTTTCATAAAAGATCAAAACTTTACATAGAAAAGAATCACACTGAGTTTTTCTTGAACAAGGTAATACAAACAGAAAGAAATACATCAATGCGCATTCATTCTCATTTTAAGCTGTGACGGTGCCACTTAAATGCATTCTTACACGTTCTTTGCATATTTACACGTTCAAATTTACCATAATAAAGGTTAATGCATATAATTACTTTAGATAGTTTAAACAACACATGCCACGATACGATCATCCGTACTTCTCGAAAAGGTGCCACGAAAACGAAAACTGGTATTTTTAACGTGAAAACATTTTAATAACTTGAGGATGGGAAACATGAACATTCGTTTTAGAACGTAATAGAACTATTTATTAATCGAGGAGGATTGTTTTGCAATTGGTAACATTTCTTTTTCATTTCGTGAGATTTCTTTATAGGAATTTTAAAAAACGTGCTCCAGCCACTTTTAATATGCAATAATGTGCGCGTATATATACGGAATATGGCCATAACGGTCAGGACATGATGTCTTTTGCATGTAACCTTCAGGCTCCATAAAGCACATTTTCAAGACTTTTGAGTCCGAATCAACAATTTGCATTCATCAATGAACTGCCATTAGTGGGTCAAATGTCATCATAGAGGTATAGAATTAGTTATCTAATCTTCGGGATATAAGCACAACATCATCTGCAGTTGCGGAATGTACTCAAGTGCCAGTCAAAACATACACTCATACGATAAGTTCATGACAATGTGCGTTATGGTATGTGTAATTGCAGCGACGTCATCATCGTCTTTCACGTGTTTAGTGGTGGTGTATCGTCCACGTTCAGTAAGAAAACATCGTCGTTGTTGCATAGAATGTATAACCAGGGCTCTGTTCCATAACAGCGAGCGCTTATAATCGCTCATTGAGCGCTACATCAAAACCTCTCTTGAACGCGATTGCTCAATGTAACGCTACGTAGCAAATTAAAGCGAGCAAACCTCGAGGAATCGCACCGTGTTGTTCAGGAGGAATGGGCGCTCAATGAGCGATAATAAGCGCTCGCTGTTATGGAATAGAACCCCGTTTGTTTCCTCTTTTATATTGTATTTGACACAAAATAGTGGTAGAATAGAAGGCTCTGTACGTGCTTCTATTTTTGACATAAAAACAAATGTACCACAGTGCCCCTCTATATTAAATGTTGCCCTACAAGCTATGGACAACTAAGCCAAGCTTGGTGCAAACCCCTACTTTGATGCCATGAAAAACGGTAGATTCGACGTTCGGTGGATGTTTCCGTATACGCCATGGACAACTTAATCAAGTTTGGTGCATACCCCTATTTTGATATACCAAGGAAATCGGCATAACCAATGTCAATAGTGATTCCATACGCCTAAGTTAACTCAACATTGGTGCTTATGTCTATTTAATACCATAGAAAACGGCAAAGTCAAGGAGTAGGACACAATTATCTTGGAGCATTGGAATATTCAAAAACGCAGTAAATTTGGTGAGACTAATTATCATGAAACAAACTTACCTTGCAGCATCAGCATATTTGATGCCGTAGTAAACATTAGAGTCGAAGGGAAAGGTTCGCGCAAATCCATTAAAGGTGACGGGACCGATCTGTACCGAGGCGGCGCCCTCCACCACACCTACGTGTACACACGCCGTCAGCATGAACAGCACCAACATCGTCGTGTCAGCTGAAATGTATATTGTGGGTTCTTGCGTATGGTATTTATCCAAAAACATACCTCGTGATTAAGTCGTTAAAGTCCACCATATACTTCTCTTATATTAACACTTTGTGAAAGGAATGCTATTTTATGTGAACCGAAATGTGTCATTAGTTTTATGCGTGATGTTAAGATATTGCTCAAAGCATAAACGTACTTACTGTAGACTTATTCCTGTGTTTGTTGAGGAGTCACATAAAGTGAAATATGTCACCTGTTATTTATCATGTAAACTTCAATATCTACAGTAGTTATTGGCAAATATTTGTTATTGTTTTATTCGTTAATTGATATTTGCGTTTTCGCTCCTAATGATGATTGCTTACTATTATTACCAATATTATGGCTATAAACAAAGAGAAATTATCTTGAGACATGTTTTATTTTCATTGTTAAGTATCGGTAAGGTTTATGGTTGTGTTTGGAGTCCAATAAACGTAAAATGTATGTACTAAGTTCTTAAAAGAGAAATGAAATAGTCTGCACTTCCCCCATCTTCACAACGTCACGGGCGTAACGAAAATATTTCCAAATCTTCTCTCTCCGGTAGATTTTATTTCGATACGTTTTCCCCATGCCGTGGGAAGATGCACATCCCCGATACCCAAATGTGTCCCTAACTGTTTCACAGTTATCAATGTATAAAGCTATGATTTTAATTGTGAGAATACATCCAGGAGTACAAGGATTCTCTCAATGATTTCTATAAGGATAACCCGTGATACCGAGGATATGGTAAGGTTGTAGACCCTGATAGGAAGGAAAAACCCGAGGATGCGAAGCATCCGAGGGTTTTTCCTGACTATCAGGGTCTACAACCTTACCATATCCGAGGTAGAATGGGTTATCTGTATTATCAACCGTTTTAAAGTGTAAAACAGGGTTTTTACTTGTTATCGCGTTATATTGAGGATCACTCGGTGATGTCAGCATGTTAACAGCCGCGCTATATATGAGTTTCTTTTGTATCCTTGTTTCTCGTCTGTCCCCTTAGCGCAGTAGTCTGAGGCGTTGACTCATTAACTACAAGTGATGGTGGATACGGGTTCGAGACGCACTTTCTGCAAAACATTTGCTGTACATATTCTGTCGTAAATTTATGAAATTTTTCAAAATTAGTCTAAGTTAGTTTCTTCAGACATTTACTTTCAAGCCGTCATCTTAACAGATATATCAGGGTTTACAATCATTATAATTCCTTCTAACAGTGTTTACAATTGTCTGTGTAAACCCTCCTGGAGGGAATTACAAGGTTGTAAGTCCCTCGTACCGGATGATACGGTTTAGAAAGGTCGTTTCAAGTATCACCTTATATGGCTGGTAGGTTGATAATCTGTGTTATCACTAGTTGCCTGGTCCTTGTTATGCTTGACATTTAACCTGTTTGTACATTAAAACTTCTTAGCGAGTAACCAACAGTTTCGGGCCATTTGTACTTTATCTCTATCTTCAAGATATATGAAATAAACATACCACAAAATTTAAAAGAACGTTTGTAAAACAAATTGACAATAAATAACGTTTTGTTACTAACTTGTCCAACCATTATCATGTATATATTGGTGACAAACGAAACGTATGACGGTGTTCATTTCATCTTGGGAAACACGGACATTATGAATATCATGTAGCAAACATAGTCTATATTAAATGTGGACTAGACTTAAATCTCGAATGGAACTATGGAAGTCTTGTCATCAAAGGCGTATTTGTTTCTACTTATTGCGTTGAAAGAATTAAACATAACTCAGAATAGAAAATCTGTTAGATAAAACAAACTATCAAGATATGAATGAAGCATTCACCATTGTAAATTATAAATCTTAGAACTATGTATATCATACCTTCGTTTTGCTGAAGAAGAAAAAAATGTGTTAATATTTTATTTAAAATCATAAGGACAAAAAAAGATGACTCTGGACAACATAATTTCTGCCTGTGAAATTTACTAAAACCGTGTGGGGACTTCTATTTGCCGGAAAGGGGACAAATAATTGTGATTTTACTGGTATTTCCAATTGAGTCAGTTGAATTTTTAACGGGTCTTTTTGGTTCAAATTCATTTCGATATACATGTATGTATACATACGTGTATCTCTGAAACTCTGCTGCAGGCGACTGTGTGTAAGATACGTCAGACGAAAGACGGCTATGCGGACTAATATAAATAAATGTTAACAACGTAGCGGGGGTATAACAAATCAAAGAGATTTTAAGGAATATGATCTTAACTTACGATCAGAAAAGGAAAACCTAACAGAAATTTAAATAGGTTCTTCTTGGTACATCTATTTGTTGGCTGTAAAGACCCTTATAAGATCTCGGGAGTAATTCTGGATCTGAACTGACAGTCACTAGCAAACCATGTGAACTATTTCTATTTCTCCTTCCTATAGATTCGGAAACACGAAGTGGGGTGTTAATATTTATCATTATCTGCCCAGTGGCCTTGATTTCACTAGGACAAGATTTTATCTTTCTATTGACCACAGATTTAAAGAGGAAAACAGTGATTGGATTTTATAGGTCGAATAGTTAAGTTTGGTCAGTAAAACATGTGATGTATTACACCCATTTGTCACGCTACACAAGATTTCATCTTTCAAGAGCTTTATTTTTGGAGAAAAAGGATCATTGATATGTGATCTGTCACTCCTTTTAAGCACCAAATGTTCATCAAATACACAATTTGTATTCCCCATTGGCCTACATAATAGGATAATAACATTTCAGCTTTCTATTTCACTCAAACTAGTTCTACACACATCTGCAATTTCTGCAATCAACTTTCTCGGGAAATGTGACTTGAGCGAAAACTTTGGGCAAGACTTGTAAAACGTTTCGGCAGATTTGACTTGTGGTCCATTTCACCAAATTACAAAAGATTTCAAGAAATCGTAAATGTGAAAATATACAGACGTACATATGGCCTAACATCTTGCCATGTCATAAGTCCATAGATTCTCTGTAAAAAGTTTATACGTCATCACAGTGCCATGCTCCTTTCAATATTTATTGCTTCTGTCGGTCTGTACGTTGACCTAGCCAGGGAGGTTCAACCAGGAACCATATAAAGGGATAAAATGATCTAGAAATGTTTCATTGCCATTTTTATGAATATAACAAACAATGAGTGAATGTTAAATGTTTAATCACCATAGGGGTAAATTGGGTAAATAAATATAAAATAGTGAAAAGAGCAACAATGATATTTCACATCATAAAAGCAATCATAACCTTGTGTTCTGCAAACATTGACCTGTAGTCGGTATAAATCGTGTTGCAGTAGCCACAAGTTTCTTATTTTGATTCTCATTTCCACAAAGCCCTAAGGTACCAAGCAATCAGAATAATAAATTCCTTTTTTTTCAAATCAAGAACTGGCAGATTTATAAAAGAAACAATGTTCCAAATGTTTGGGGTTTTTTTTAAATTGAAAATATTTCAAAATTTTAATCTGATAAGTACTTTTGATATTGTAATCTAATTGATTTACATGTCAATAGGATAACATTGTTACATTTGAGATAACACTACATTCAATAATACAAACTTGTACCATTGAATGTTGTGTTATCCCAAAATTAACAATATCTTATTTGTTCACAATCACTAAATGGCATGTATTTCTAATGTCAAAAGTAGTTATCAAATTAAAAATGTCTTTAAATATTTTCAATTTAGAAAAAACAAAAACCTATTCTTTTTTAATTAATCTGTCAATAATCAAGAAAACACCATATTTAGAAAAAGTTATGATGTTTTGAGGAAATTTTGGGCAATTGGAAGATGAGAAACCAAGAGAAAACCACTAAAAGCCTTAACACATGTGACACACTCATTATCAGTAATTACACAGACTATACGTTTGCTCTTTATATCATTATCAGTAAATTTCTAAAGGTAAAATAACTGTTGTTGAAATAAAAATATCTCACAAATGATCAAAATCAGCAACAGAATACAACCTGTATGATTGAAGAAGCATTGTATATTTATAGTATATATTATATGATACAAGATATATTACATTTCAGTACAACAAAGTTTTACTGAGGTTAGTTGTGGCGTGGTGTTATATTATCTTCTATACATAGTACTTACTGGATTTATTTAAAATATACATAGATACTTAAAAAGATCAGCACCTCCGTGTATGACTGATGTGCTAAGGGAACAGTACCACAAAGGTATTTTTGAGGAAATGAAGTTCGAAGGGATGTGAAGAGATTCAGAGCAATCAGATGAATCTTTAAACCAACATCATCGACCATTTTGTGATATGTCAAACGAAGATTTTGTTTGATTTTGTGAAATGTTAACTACTTTAAAAGGAGAAAAAACAAAATTTGCTTATTATCTTTTAACTTACAGCATTGGCCAGCATTGGCCTTATTAGTGTCAGTTGTGAAATATGCCAAAAGAAGGATTTTTGTTATTTTCGTTATATATTTTGCTATAAAATATTGAGATGGTTGATGAAAGTCATGGAAAAGTTATGGAAATTTAACAAAAAGATCTGATATGTACTGAGGGATTTTCCTTGATCCATTATGTACTTATATACACACTAATGATTTTAGAATGTCCAAAACAAATTAGATACCAGATTGTTAACCACTCATAAATTTAACTTAATTTTTTCTTTTCATTCGTAAGTCCGTTTTAATTTATTTTTTTATTAATTAAATTCTCCAGGTATTCCACATGAAAGTGTGTTTTCCGAGGACAAGTACTTTCTCTGCATCACAAGGCTACGTATTTCTACAACTTATTCTGCAACCGCGGAATGCAGAGGCCACTAGTCCCTCTTGGTTGACAACAAGCAGTTCTCTTTTCTCTTAATTTGGAACACACCACAAATATGAAAACACCTGCATATGTTCTGTTATGTTTTACCTCTAATGATGACGAAAATATTTTCGTTCTCAATCACATTAAAATGTTGAAATACAGCAAATTAATAACTAAGACATTAACATAAAACAACAAGAATATAGGTAAGGCATGGGTGTGATAAAAATATTTAAATTTATAAAATATATTCAAGCATAAAAATGGTAGCACCATTGCTTTTCACTGAAAATTTTAAATTGTTAAATGAACACATAGTCATGAAATACTAAAAGCATTTAAGTTATGTGTATCAATTAACCTTTTCGTTCTTAAAAGACTATTATGCAAAGTTTTCGCAAATGTGCTAAATACTGTTCTTGTAAATTCAAATAATACAATATTTAATATGATTTAATTTTAAGTCATTCTAAAATTATATGACAAGAATACCTTTTTTATTTTACATTATCAAAGTGAGCCTGCGGTGTCTTTAGCTATTTTCGTAGAGTATAATTAAACCTGATTTAATTAATTAATTATATAGACCAGTAAAAGTGCTCCATAATGTACATCACATATTTCATAATCGATCACAACCAAAATCATTCACACCTTTTCATGTTTCTTGTTTATTGCGTAGTTTGATGAACAAGTGATCAGTAAATGCTTGTTTGAAAAGTACATCCACATCTTACATAACCCATACTTGCATTAAAATATATATAATATTACCTTAAGAATGGTACAAATTGTGCTTTGATTGCTAGGTCCATTTTTTAAAAAGATACAAAGTTTCCCATTCACATCATACTAAAGGTTACAAATTTAACAACAATTAACATTCAAAATAACAAATATACCAAGTATTTCAAAATATTTAAACTTTGTGAAGAGATTCTTTTTTAATATGTAAAAACAGAAATAAAATAAAAATAAAAACTAACACTGTGCGTTTGTTGAGTATTACTAAATATGACTTGAGTAGTGAAGTGTAAAACATCTTAAAGTGTATGTTTACCATTAAAAGTGTGTTTATCTACAAAATACTCAAAAGTAAATATAAGAACAGGAAATGCCCTTCAAAGACTTGAACAGTAAATATGTTGATTATGCCCTACAAGCATTAAACTTTCAATCTAAAAAAACTTAAATAAAAAAATAAAAATAAAATCTCACCTGAAAGGGACCTTAAATCTTTTGATATGTTTACTATTTCTGAGCATAATACAAGATGGACAGAGATTGAAATTCAACTCCTCTCTACAGGGGTTTCATAAAATCTGACAGGACACTTTTTGTTCATTGCTCATGTAAAGCTAGAGTTTATGATTAACAATTCAGGAAACATTTAAGTGTACACATGGACAAGTGTACACCTGAACACCTGTACACAAGTAAACCTGTACACCTGAACATATGAACATGTGAACACCTGTACACCTGAACATGTGAACACCTGTACAAAAGTACACCTGTACACCTGTACACGTGTACACCAGAACACCTGTACAAAAGTACACCTGTACACCTGTACACATGAACACCTGGACATCTGTACACCTGAACACGTGAATACCTGTTCACCTGTAAAGCTAGGTAACTCACAACACACACTCTGAGGTAGCACTACATCATTAACAACATACTTGTACTATTATGTATAAACAATGCAATACGGTCTGGGTGATTTGCCTAAATTGTTCAAATAAGCATTGTGTTCCAAATTAAAAACATTGTTTGTTGTTTTGTTTTGTTTTGGTTTTCGTTCATGTTTGTAAAGCATTTTATACCAGCAGGAATGTTTGCTGTAATGTACAGTTGTTTCTTGTAATAAGACTGGCTTTGAGATCAAGAACTGTGGACACAAGGGGAGAGCACATGGCTTATGATTTTCAGTTATTGTGGAGTTGAGGGATGGGGCCACTTGACATACATTAATAGCTAATGGAGCTGTGTACCGTATTTCCTCTTATAAACGCCTGGTCATGTGGAAATAACTCTTAAACAAACACACTGAGCCTCCAGTATGTATGGGGGAAAGCAACTGGTCAGAATAAGTGTGGGGTCTCTTGCTCCCTTATAAACACTGGATGTGCCACATATTTAGAAATGAGTTTTCAAACAAAATACCATTGGAGAATTTTTTATATTTCTATTGAAGTGTTAAGGGAAAGGTCTTCAATAAGTGTTGTGCCTCTATTAAACAGTGGGTGTGACAGCTGCTGAAATGAAGCAACCGGTAGAGGAAATACGGTAGGCACAGGGTACTACGTAAGTCTATTGGATCCAACAAGCCATGTTAGTAGATCTATCATTTTGGTCCACTATTGACAAACCCGTGCTATAAAATGGATTTAATATTGAAACGTAAACATAAATCCTCAAATACTTGACAACATTGCTTCCCAATTAATTGACGAATTAGTAAATGGGTCTGTTTACTTTGTTGGTCCTCTACAACTACTAGGAGCATATTGCTTCCTTAAGTTTGACTTCTTAGCCAACATAGGCTCATCTGTCCTTATAGTCGGAGAGGACCAATAATGTTGCATATTTTTAGTTACTGAAAATAAGCTTGGTCCATTATGTTGGTCCTTACAGAGCAATTGCGTATACGCTGACAAGAAGTCACCTTGTAGAGCCTCAACCAGTATTAATGTGACTACTTGGAGTCAGTTAATAAACAGAGTGCCCTCAGACTAACATCACTGAACCAATGTTATAACTATACAGATAAAAGAGCACCCTTTGCTCAGTAACACTATTCTACAAAACATTCAGCACAGGGCCACCTAGTACTGGTAATAGAAAAGCAGTTAGGATAAACTCTCCATTGTCAATAAACCATCTATCTGTCGTACAAGTTAAACATGGTCCCCTAAAGCACAAGATAAAACTTCTGTTAAACAAACCTAGCCAAATAATCATCCAGCAAATCCTGGGTGTCAAGAATTCAACTGATCCGATGTTCTGTACACTGTCCTTCAAGATCATTCTATTAGACCCTCAAGATAAATCTATAAGTCCCTGTAACTATTTCAAAGCGAATAGAATACATTATACCTATCCAATCTATATCCTTTACATAGGAATTTTCAATATGGGTGTAGGTGTGTGTGTGTGATCAAATTTACATGCAAAATTCCTCTTCTAGGTACCCTTTGTAAACAAGGATACTCCTTGGACTTTTTCATTGGTTCTCCCAAACTATCTAACAAAGCAAATCAAAGCAAGAATTCACTTTAGACTGTCCCCCTGAAACTCTTCTTTGTCACTGGACACCCTCTGTAGACAAGGACCCTCCTTGGACCTCCTCGATGGTTCTCCCAAACTATCTACCTATCAAAGCAGATTACAGCGTTTCTACAAGCGCCTTGCACTTTCCTTTCAGATGCAGCCTCCAAAAGGAAGGAGACTCTAGTTTTCCATGGCTACCTCGACCAGAGGATCTCCGAGAGGGTTGAAGGCATCATCCGCATCATCATCATCCTGCACCTGGGTGAACTGTCGGGGAGTCGGGGCGTGAAGACGAGGTACGATGCTGTCACTCCTTGTCAGTGGGGCTCGCTGGGGCGTCCCAAAACTTTCAAGATTGTCGTCTGAGATTGACCGAGAGCGGTCGGTCATTGAAAGCCGAAGAGAATCTGCAGGAACATTGGCATCATGGCCGACCGTTGACTCGTGGGGCATCTAGGAGAGGAGATGGTGTCATGATTCAACGAGGGGTTCATTATTAGGATTGAGTGAGATATTGTTTAACACCGCTTCGGCAGTATTGCAGCCATAAGCGGCGACAATAATAGGATTGGAAAAATACATTTACTTTCACATCATTAATATCAACTGATTTTTCAGTGATCAATGGATGTATTTTGAATATTAATCGTTGCCAACCATAAAGGTTGTTTGATCAAGGAGAGGTCCTATTGGATAAAATTAATTCAGTTCCTTGTTGTCAACTTTACTTATGCAATATATAAAAGTTGTAGATATATCAAACAGAAAACGAAATGAGTCAAAGTCCTGATCTGACATTTTTCTGAACGTATTCTGATATGACGGTAGCTACTGACCAGCATGGAGGGAGAGCGGAACACGTAGGTGAAGGGGTAGTGGATCAGGTTCATGAAGGAGGCGGCGTACAGGTCCGCATAACGCATCACCTGGCTCGCAAAGAACGTCTGTCTGGAACCTGTACACAGAACAACAATAACAATTAGTCTACAGAGAGCGTGGCTGCTAATTACTTGTGATAACATAAATACTTGAGAGACCTGTAAAATATGATATTGACTGAGGAGGAAATCAGAAGTCAATATTGTTTTTCCCAGCTGGGGCTCCATAAAAGAACAAGTATTGATCAAATAACCCAGTCTCTAATAGTTTGATGATAATGTGTATTGATTATAAAAATTGTGAGATAGCAGTTACTTGTCAGCTTCAATCAAATAGATGCATTTATATTTGCATATTGATTATTACTATGTGAATTTTTTATTTTACAAATGACAAAGAAACTATTCAATATCATTTGACAGACCAACTTAAACTATTACTACGACGCACCGCTTCTAAACAAACTTCCCAGGATGCCGTAGGACATGTCCATTTCATGTGTCACTTCCTGTCAAAAGAAATAGTTTGTTTAAAAATCTTTGTTCTATATTACTTACTAAGTTTCTAATATACATTTTAATATTCAAAATGAAAATTTCAAATACACTGCTCAGTTGGTAGAGTGTCCGCTCATCACTCGAAAGACCAGGGTTCGATTCCAAGCTGTGTCATACCAAAAGACGTTAAAAGATGGGAGTTGTTGCTTCCTTGCTTGGCACTCAGCATTATAAGGATAGAACCACGCTTGAACTGGCGCTGCACTGTGGCTGCTGGGTACCAATGGTACATAAGGAATTTCCGAATTTACATTATAATGAGGACAATAAAGTGTTATTATTATTATTATTATAATTGTAATCAATAATAAATTTTCAAAAAAAGTTTTCAAAGGAAAGAGGTATGGGTGCATCTCTCTCATGATCTGTGCATGCAATATCAGACAAGTTAATGACTTATTGTTATGACATTCAAATACTTACCCTTATCGATGTCTGTATTTTGGAGATGTCAGGTTTTTCTAGACAACTGCTGTCTAGGTTTCTGTAATAGAAATGTAGAATCGTAAGCAAATTTATCTTATTTTTTACAACAAATGGAACCATCAATGAATATTATCTTCCCATGCAAAGAAAAACCACTGACGGTTTTCTTTATTCAGCAGTTAAGATTATACGTCTTGACTATATTGGTATTGTGCGGGTTTTTTTGTAAAAAGGAAGAATGATGATATTATGACTATTCTAACTTTAGATCTGAGGATGTGAGGTCCATTCTGATTGGACGACTGCTTTCTGTAACAATCCATTGTTCTGAGGGCACAAAAATGCTTAGAAAATTTACAATATCAAAACCAATGAGGCACCAAGTTATTCAAGTACATGAAATATAGCCATGGTTAAAATCAACAGATAAGATTGTGCACGTACTTGTAGAGTTCCCCAATCTTACAGTCGAGTTCCTCCAGTTTGCTGAAGAGAGTCTGTTTGTGCGTCCACACGTTCAGCTCTTGAGATATCTCCGGGACCACCAGGAATGTCCTCCAACCCAGTGCCTTCTTTGACTTCAAGATGTCCCCGAAAATATGGTCCCCAACATACAGTACCTCGCTGCCATATGTTCCCATCAGCTCTGAGAAAACTTCCACAGAGCCTGAGCAACAGAAAGAATTTTAGATGAATAACATACCTCTAAGATGTTGAAGAGAGATGGGGAAAAACAGCAATGAAGTCTTTGGGATGCTTTAACAGCCTCTGGACTTGAGTGTACTCCTTAGGATGTTCAGTATGATATATATTGTACATGCAAAGATATATCAGAGGTTTTTAGACTCAGGGAATAATTTTTACAGAATGATTCAAGAAAAGGGTTTGAGCGAGTGCATTAATGTCAACCACAGCCTGGGCTATTAACAGCACAGACAATGCACCGTGTTGTATACTATGAGTATTATAAATATGCATGTACATATGAAATATTCTAAGATTCAGAGAAAGTCTGCTATATTTACCTCCGGAGTAGATCTGTTCCGACTTAATGGGACCGGTGTGTGTTCCTATCTTCAGTGATCCAGTATCCTGCAATCAGAACATTATACCAAATGCAATGTTATTTCCACCCCTTCCTTAACCCTTAACATGCGGGTCCCGGAATTATCCGGGCGGGCTATAAGCGATTCCGAGGTACCTCAATACGGATCCCGGATCGCTTACTTAGAAGAATTCACGGCTGTCTAAGTACTTTTCTATCCCCCATACCAGGTCCCGAGTCGATTGTTTCCGCGACTCGCTGCATGAGAATGGCTGTATTTATGCCTCGCAGCCCGCAATGAGAATAAAGCTTTGTTCAGTGTCTGGTCAGAACGTCCAGCAAAATTCACACCAATTTGCGTGTGCATTGTTGACCCGTAACGCATCGATAATTAGCTTTACAAAAGGCCAATTTTGTCCTGCTTCGCTCCAATGGCTACACTGCCCGGCGGCTAATTATCACCTAAGTGTCTGCACTGCCCCGGGGTGAGATAGGCCCGTACAGGCTTATCTGTCTCGCATCCCGCCACATGGGCAGATAGCCTATGCTTATCTGTCTCGCATCTCGCCACATGGGCAGATAGCTTCTAATTACGGGAAGATATTGCGATAAGCTACCTTTCTCTCGCACTTCGTATCATATGAACCAATTGGTTGTTTTCAATTTTTTTTATACCAAAATAAAGAGGAAAGAATGGCCTTTATTCCCATATAAAAATCGCAATTGCGCTAACATAACTGAAAATACAGCAATCGCACAGAGATAGGCGACTTTCGCACTTTTGAATTTTGATACATGTGGCGCATTTACCCAAACATGCCTCGGCGCTCTATTTCTAAGAAACTACTTGGGATATTTTCATAATTTTTTTATCAGTATATAGATAAAAGAAGTGTCTTCAATTTCATATAAAATACGTGTATTTTCGGCAATAACTTTTGATGCGCCAGGTGTCGCGCAGAAGGTGATATTCGGCTTTGAATAAGTGGCGCTCTTAGCATATACCATCATTACGGGCTTTATAACTTGTGAACCGCAAGTCCGATTTTTATAATTTTTACATCATTGTAAAGAGAAAAACATTGTCTTCAATTCCATGTATAATGCACAAGTTTTCGGGAAGAACTCTGCATGTGCAAAGCGCCGCGCCAAAAGGTATAATTTTCGCACTTCATAACTTTTGAACCGCAAGTCCGATTTTTATAATTTTTACATCATTGTAAAGAGGAAAAGATTGTCTTTAATTCCAGATATAATGCGCATGTTTTTGGGAAGAACTATGCATGCGCAAAGCGCCGCAATATTGATGTACGCATAAGTGAAGAAGTATGATAATATATAACTAAAATACTGTTCTTTTGATACGCAAATATAGAGCTTTATAAACGATGAACAACTGTCATGACGGAATTTTGTTTCCAGTTTTGGAAGAAAAAAATATAACATAAAAGCGAAAATATATTTGAGTACAGGACCCGCCGCTTGGGGAAAAGCCTTTTCGTGGGAATATTTTCTTTACGATTTTATAAAGCTGGAAATAAAGACAAACTTTACACCGCGCAACATGTATTGCGTTCGCCGCGGTGATAAGTGTATGCTGTGCTCATTAGTACCCATTAGTTCCATGCGCGCTCGGCTCTGGCACCCTCGAGGAGGTCTCGAGGAGGTAACGGTACTGTAATTAGCACAGTCCCGGGGGGACCAAGCAGTGCCAGTAACTTGGTGCGCGTCGGACGCATTCACGTGGTACTGTTGGGGTAGCGTCACTCTCCTTTGGTTGGTTATATTTACTGAACCATAAGTCGTATTCTAATAATTTTTATGTCATTGTAAAGAGGAATAAACTGTCTACACGCACATATAAATTTCGCAATATGGGCGCTCAGGAGTTTTGATTTCATAAAACTGGAAATAAAGACAAACTTAAGATGACAATAGAATTATAACCATAGGTCGCATTCTAATATTTTTTACATCATTGTAAAGACAAACATCTGGTCTTCAAGTCCATATAAAAATTTCAGTAGCGCGCTCCAAATTCATGATGTTATAAGGCCCAAATTAAAGACAATCTTTACAAAGTAATAGAAAAGTAAAGAAAAATCGTAAAAAAATAATTCAAAGATGCGGGTATAAAGCAACCATTTGTGTACGGGTGCTGCAACTTGAATTTGTATTCAACGCCAGTATATAGCCCGTATTCGCCATGTAAATGCGGTATATTTCGTAAAAACGGTACCGGAATCGCCGCCTGGAAATTCCGCCAGCAGAGCTCGTTAGTGCCTAAGCTCAAACTACTGCTGCGAGCTGCGAGCCTGTAAATTCCGCCACAGGGGCTAAAAAGGGTAAAATATATATACGCAACGTAAGGGTTAATAAGCGTCCTCATACCCACCATTGTTTCCTTACATTTTCAACAAGTTTTAACAATGTATACATGGTAAAAGTTCTGTGATGTTGCCCTACAAAATAGGTCAAAGACAAGGTCATCACGACCTTGTGACACCAACACTGGTTGCATTATTCATAGGATAAGGCGCGAAAAAGAGTTTGAAAATGGTCAACGGGTAATTGGTCATGGTCATCAAAATGGATTGGTGCCTATGTAATCCCTCTATCAAGGATGTTGCTGAGTTTGTTGCAACAGTTCATAAATACAGACAGATCTCCTGAGTACATAGTCCATTTTATTCTGCATTACAGTGGAACCAATAAGGACCAGGTAGGTAAGCTAGTAGATATAAACAAGCACTGACCCTGTCCACCTGTCTCAGAATGGTCCCCTCGGTGAAGAACAGAGGCTTCTTGGCGTCCACAACGATGTAGTCAAAGAAGCTCGTCCAATCCCGTTTTTGGTCAGAAGGCTGCAGTCACGAAACATTCAAACATTTATTTATTCATAATCTAAAGAAACTTTCTTCAACAATAAACAGAATACCTAAATTAAAGATTTTTGTAATAGAAAAATAGCGCATATCTGTGCAAAAATCTTTAGAATTGATGATATATTAAATTAATCGCTCAGGTAAAAGAACTAATTAAGATTTTGGTTTTTTAAAAGAGAAAGCGAAATGAAAATGTCGATGAATTATTTTTATAAAATATAGATGTTGTGTACAAATATAATTTAAATATCAAATGTTTGTGTCACTAACTGTTGGAAATAGTGTGCACAGATGAAAGGAAGATGATAAGGATGCATGATGAATGACTGGATACCGGTAGATGGATAACGGACAATGGGAATGGATATGTGGATGGATTGAATTGAATGGATAGATTGACGGATAAATGGATTGATGGATGATGATGGATTGCATGATTGCATAGGTGGTTGAATGATTGAACAGATGGATGATTGAATAGGTCAATGTTTGAATAGATGGTTGGATGATTGAATGGATGATTGAATGTGTGGACGATGAATTGACGGCTGAATGATCGAATGCATTGTTGATTGAATTAAATTTTAGATGATTGAATAAGTCAATTATTGAATGGGTGGATGATTGAATGGGTGATTGGGTTGTTGAAGGGATAAATGATTGAATGAATGAATGGACAGACAGTAGAATGGATGAATGAATGGACAGACAGTAGAATGGATGAATGAATGGACAGATAGCGGAATGGATGAATGAATGGACAGATAGTAGAATGGATGAATGAATGGACAGACAGTAGAATAGAATGGATGAATGAATGGACAGACAGTAGAATGGATGAATGAATGGACAGACAGTAGAATGGATGAATGAATGGATGACAAGATGGATTGATGGATGGATAATTGTGCCAACAGAATGAAACACTTGAATATCATCATACTGTTCATGCAGACCAACCTTTTCAGATGGATTGTTCAGTAGGTAGGTCATGACTTTCTGTAAACAAAATGGACGTACGGTACTTGTTCATCAAAATTGATTTCATATACAAATTGATTTAGTATCAAAATTAAATAAATATATTAACAATCAAGAACTTCAATTATTTTAAATTCCCAAATTATCAATGGCATGTACATTAAGAACTAGCTGTAAAATACAATAAAGATAGACACCATAAGAACTATTCCATGGACTGACCTCAGAGTAGCTGTAACCACTGTTTGTAGCGAGGAACACTTTAGCACCGTTCTTCCTTAATCTGGAAAACATGGGAAATATAATTTTGAAAGACATCTTTGACAGCTATTAGAAAATATTAAACACCATGTAGATTGTCTGAGTACTTTCACTTCTGTTTTGTGCTTATGGACAACTCCGTTATCCTTTTGAATATATTGAGGAAATTATATTAGTGTCCATGTCATACATTTTTTATGACATGAGTGCCTGTATATTAGTATTTCCCAAGCGCAAGTGAGGGATATATCGATATATTGACACAAGTGTCGTCAACATAGTATGAAGTAGACACAAATATAATATTATTTTTTATATACTGAAGTCTTGAAATTATTGAAAACAATACGCTGATATTCAATTTCAACCATAGGTTGGCAAAACGCTGTTGCTGCATCTAGAACCCAACGTCATAGACGAACCGTGACATCATAGCATTGTTTAAGAAGTCACGTCACCATGACAAAGTGATATTTCTCGCAACCCTGATATGATTGCCCTCGTAGGTAATAAATAAAGATATAAGTTGAGTACATGTGACAGAGAATGTGAACACCTGGACTAACGATGACCATTACCTGTCCAACAGCACAGGTAGTCTTTCATCCTTCAGCACGTATTTACTAAGATTCTTCACTGTGGCATCCTTCAGCGGACCCTGAATGGATGTAGAATATTGTAAGAATTGAGAATGATAAGCCCTGTTGAGATCTGTAACTAGTTGGATACAAGCATAATCATAATCATGCATTTTATTGAATATTGTTGTTACAAATATTTTAAGATATGCAAGTGAATGCTATTTAAATTGTCTCTTTCAGATTGGGCCAAGTTAATGTAGAAAGAACATATTTTTTTCTCTTGTTACAAAAATGTATTTGTTTAATAATATTAAACTGTGAACACAATTTGAAGCATTCGTAAAATCCCCCTGAATAGACTCTGGACCAATTTCATAATAAAGTAAACTAATTTCTTTTTATTTCAATAAATTTCTTGAAATACCTTCTTTGCAAAATTTTTATTTTACCAAATGATTTAATTTACAATTGATGTGCATTGAATTTACTGAAAATCAGAAAATTTAAACAAATGATTAGCCGAAAAGGGAGGCTACCCAAATTAAAAAACGACAAACTGAACTGGTAGTTAAAAAACGCAGTTACTTCCCTTAGACCACATTTGTCATTGAATGTGTTCAGTTTCAATTGTAATCATGCTAATCAATCATAATGCTGAATACATCTGAGCAAAATATTTTCCTCTTCTAATAGACTATTGAATGCATAGAACAAAACGTGAATATATTTTTAATTTGCGGATACATTTTTTGTGCCACTATGATCCTCTACTTACGACTTTAGTCACTGAACTGATTAGTGCCAGTCCATTCCAAGTGTCTGATTTACAGCCATCACGATTCAGTGACAATCTAGTTATCTAGAACTCGCCATTGCATTCACTCACAAAATATAGATCGATGCTCCAAAATCTTTCCAGATCCACAACTAAAGTTCTTTTCTTCATAAGGCAAAACAATTATTTAGATGCTTTACAAAAGTTCCAACCATGATTTTGACAAAATTGAATGAATACAAAGTCTTTAAGAACCCCTCCTCATAAAATTATTGTAATAAGTTTTATTAATGACTAACTGAAACAAAAAGTGAGAAATTATCGACTTTCTATGATTTATATATTATTATTTCCTTTCAGGAAGCCTTCCATGTACACTGAACTAAGTCGCTTTCCCTTCCCCTGCCTGCCTTCTGCCACAAAGAATTTTTTTAATTTTTTCTTTTTATCAAAAGTCTGTCTCCAAAATTTTATATCTTTTCTATCATTCTAGATTCAACCTTAATAAGCAAGATATTTTCAGTACTATTTGAAAAAGGAAGAAATAACATAATTTTTAAAATCCTATAAGCTTTTACAGCTCTTTATAAACCTCAACTTCATTATCTTTGTAATCTACTAACTAGAAATTTGATGCATTTGTTTATAGCTGGTACCAAAAGAATGGAAACAAGCATTCAACAGGAGTTTGAAAGATTATCCACGTGTCATGGTAACCTTGAAATTAAAGTCAAGGTCAAAGATCAAGGTTAAAGTCTACTGGTGTTTGCGTAATACCCCAATGACGACTGCCACCAACTGTCAAGACATTGGGTCGACCAGGTCATGATATATCAAGGTAACAGAATCTAGAAAAGTTGTCAAAGTGTCGTGGTGACCTTGAAAATTAGATCAAGGTCACAAAAGGTCTCTACATCATCTGCCAATTTAGTCCAAATTTGAAGACATTGGGTGCGATGTCGCATTAACAAGACCCGGATGTATGGACGTATGGATGTACGGATGTACGGACGCCACTGAATACATTGTCCTCCAATCCACTTGCAGTGGGGGACAATGTATCTGCTGGTTGCCTAGTTACCTGTGGCCCATGTACGTAGTTGGTAGCGTCGAGGACGTCCTGGTAGATGGATCTGAACGTCATGGTAATGTCCCCGCACTTGACTCCGCGCTTCATCCTGTCGACAGAAGCTGCACTCTTCACTGAGGTACAATCCTAACGTGTAGCTAACAAGAAGAGTGTGTCATAGGATTTTTTTATGAAAAGAGTGTGAATTTTTGTATTGCCTGAAGGAGAATGAGGGATATACACAGAGTTACACGAGTTTCATCAAAGTCATAGACACACTTTTGAGTGCAATAATTTCTTCATTGCCTTATTCTATTCCAATTGAATCACGTAAATCTAGTCGTAAATTAGCCAATTTCTTTGCGTTTGCGACAGCAAGCTTCGTGTGATGACGTCACGGCTGTTGTTTTATAATGTCACAGATGACAAAATATGTGAACTTACGATGAAACAATGGTTGGTAGGCACACATGATGTCAAATGAACAAAAACTTAGTTCACAAATTTATAAACAAAAGAAAACATAATAAGGACATAAATTATAATTGCAAAATTCACTTATGATGAATGAAAGAAATGATATATGTTGAAAGAACAAGGAATGAGAAAATTATATTTCCTATCAAAAGTGATGAAATGTTACGACTGTTATGGATAATGAATCATTCTGCATGCTTTTAATAAATTATTTTCACTACAATGTTCAGAATGATGAAAACATAAATTATTCTTAAATTCTTACTTGATTGCTATACCGGGGTAATATATTTTTTCAATGCTGAACCAAACATGCCTGGTCATCCTTTCACAAAGCACTAAGTACCCAAAGGTAATTATGACCTCAGTGAAATGTTGAAAATGAGAGTTAAGGGGATCTTTATGAAAGAAGGTCCAAAATAAACTTCCTTTAGCATTGCAGACTACCTTAGTGATTAGAGATTATTTATATTAGTGAATTGTGCGACTATGTGACTCATTTCACAAAGCAACCTTTACTAAGGTTAACCTTTAACTCCCATTCTTTAACATTGCACTAAGGTTACCTTAGTCACTTACAATGACCTTAGACTTACTGCTTGAATAGTGACAGAAGGCCCTTCAGGTCATGACATACGCATTACATGGACAATCGAACACTGAACATATTAATAGTGAAATATCAATATCACTTTGTTAGTAAATATTCACATACAAACTGAAAATGCATTTGTTCACCTTTTAAAACAAGAGAATTAGTGAGCACAGCTCACTCATGATACCCCCGCTTTTAACATTGGTCAAAGAGAAATGTTTGAAAATAGCAAAAGGGCATCAATGTTTAAACTTTTGTATGAACAGACCATTATATATAAGTATTATTAAAGCAGAGTAAGTATTACACTTGTAAGCATGTTTTAGAAGTTAAAGTTGAAAAATTTGAAAAATGGCATTAAATATGCAAATGAGGGTATGAAACATACAAATATGCAAATGAGGGTATGAAATATAAAAATGACAGATGTACACATCAGTGGTTTCGTAACATTTGAACAATTAGTGTCTGAGTTATGAGTGGAACAAAAACTGTGAATTGCAAAGTCGAAAAACGGAGAAAATTTGCATAAATTATGCAAATGAGGGTATGAAACATACAAAAGGCAGATGTACACATCATGGTGATAGTACATATTAAGTTTGTAAAATTTGAACAATTAGTATTTGAGTTATGAGTGGAACAAAAACTGTGAATGGCAAAGTTGAAAAACGGAGAAAATTTGCATAAATTATGCAAATGAGGGTATGAAACATACAAAAGGCAGATGTATACACATCATGGTGATTGTAAATATCAAGTTTCGTAAAATTTGAGCAACTGGTTTCAGAATTATGAGCGGAACAAAAACCGGACGGACGCACGGATGTGCTGACCGCTATATACCCCCGACTACTTCGTAGCGGGGGTATAAAAAACTATCAGTATAAAAATATCTATATCTTTCAAAAATATCCAAAAGTGTACTCATAAAATTGACATGATTTTACCTGTCCTTTCATAGGAAGCTGATAACAAATGCATTTTCTTTGACTCTACTGACAAGATGCGATATTGTTTCATTACAGTCATTACTTGAACCTCATGGTCTCTGAATAAATTGTTGAAAAATAAACAGCTGCTGATTATAAGTACCAAACCATTATATGGTCAATTTACAGGAATCTGCCCTGAGTTCAGTACCAGGAAATTTCCCCAGGATGTTCACGAGCGTTCGCCAACACTCAATGTTAAAAGCAGGATGCCCGATGTGAACATAGAGAATACTAAACGACGTTCCGTTTAATAACATATTTATGAAACGAGTGAGTGGTTTGTATTTAACGAGTGAAAGCGAGTTAAATGCAAATACCATCTCACGAGTTTCATAAATATGTTATTAAACGGAAACAAGTTTAGTATTTTATTTATTACTCACTGATTAAAATGCCACTTAATTCCACAAACTCGTCGATAAATGGGACACACTCCATTGCGACCGCGGCGCTGCCATTGTGACGTCATACGTTTGCCATTATGACGTCACGTCAATCGACAGCACGCGATGTTATTACACTAAGTGTAATAACACGGTAGATTTATTAAACCGTGATATTTTCAATGAGTGAGAAATAAAATGTGTTACTGAACGCAGGGCAGGTCTTGCTGATGTCCCTCTCGAAATAGTCACTGCCTCAAGACTAGCAACCCTGCGATATCAAGGGACAAGCAGAATATCGGTTAAGATAATTTTTGAGTGAATATGAAAGGGGTTTTTTCTGAACATTTTCAAGTATTTTTATATTCTCTATAGGGTCATGCAGATGCAGATATGGAGATGCAAATGTTTCAACAATGCAATTACTTTCATCACAATATTGTTGCTTACTAGTAAAATAAATTCAAAATGAAAATTTACCCATTCATACAGACTCTTATGAATGAAACCAAATTCAAGTACAACATATTTCATTGATAAAGAAAGTTTTGTGTGACAAAATAAATTAAATTATTTTTAAAGCAAAATTTAATTATTAACGTAATAAACCTGTTAAATCATGGTGAGTTGAAGAAACAAGATATAAAATCACATTTTCATTGATACAACAATATATACAAACACAACTTGAGGAACATTTATTTTCTTAATTTTAAAAACATTTTTAATACCACTGAAATAACTGACTGAAAGACTATATAATTGCAATCCTTTTATCAAAGATCGAAAATGTATATAGAAAAGAAAGGATAATTTTGGTAAGATTTAGATCAGGGCCACTATATATAAACACATGCACGGTTTCCATTTCTCATCAAAGCAATCAGAATATAGATAGACAAACAGCAAACTAGCGGAATCATATCACTAAATACCATTCATTTTTTTCATCATATCTGAAAACAAAAACCATGCAGTCACATCTCCTTCAAACTGCACACAATGATGAATATTTCAAAACAAAAATCATCAAAATTGAGGCAGGGCAATAAGAATGAAATATTTTATTTTTCAAGAAGGATGAGGTTCAAGAACATAATCATGGATTTTCAAAATCAAAACAGGAGTGAGAAACAGAAGAAAGCATTCTTCAACAAATTAGAAAGAGCTAAATACAGAGGCAAATTAGTGTCAAAGTATTTTTTTCTTTCAATTACTTCACTAATTGAGGTCCCGTAATCTTAACTGCGACTCTAAATTCAAGTGAATTGGAACAAATACGGACACCTGTAGACCAAAAACAACAGAAGAATCTGAGAAGATAAGAATTGGTTTACTGTTTCCTTACAATCTGTAAACCTATTTTTTCATAAGAAACTGACATACACATCCCCCTATGCCTTCAGAAGAAAATATTGTTTCATAAACTATCATCAAACCCTAAAATTCGAACTAACCTGTATAGGTTTCAGATTCTTTGAAGAGGATCCTCCTTGGGGTACTTATTGCATAAAATCCTTGATTTTTGATATATGACAGGTTGTAACTATATTTTCCACTTAAAATTAGTTAAAAAACTAAAAAACCGTACTTTGGGTCACCCCTTTCGAGCCCCACCCCTTACGGTTGTCATGCAACCAGGGGCGGATAACTCTAATCTCACCACTTTTCCATCCAGTCATGCAGGCTGAATGAAGGGGAGGTGGGTGGCCCTACCCCAAGGAGGATCCTCTTCAAAGAATCTGAAACCTATACAGGTTAGTTCGATTCTTTTTCAGAAGGGATCCTCCTTGGGGTACTTATTGCATAAGACAGACTCCCAAAGATTGAATCTAAGGCAGTGGCATTCAGACTGCACCCAAAGGCGCACAGAATATACGAATATACAAAGTTAACTCACCCAAAGTACCTTGCGAATCCACCATGGAGGAGACCAACATTGACCTGGGGATTACCTGGCGCACTCGCAGTCGCCTTACTGGTCAAAATACCCCGCCCCCCCCCCCCCCCCCCCCCCCTTTTTTTTTGAAAAGAGAGAACGAGGGCAAAAAAGGTACCATATAAACTCCCCGCGGGGGACCTCAGCCAGGGAGGTCACCTTGGGAAAAAAGGACTTGGGCCCTTAGTATCAACGTGATATTAGTGGCATTAGTAACATTTAAAAACAGAACGCACAACCCTCCTCTGCTCATTCAGCTAGGGGGTTGACGACTCTGCCCACCGGAGAGAACTGTCTGACCAAACCGAGCACGCTCCGCCGAGAGCCTGTCGAGTTGGTAGTGACGAATGAACGTGCTAGGCTGGCTCCAGATAGCAGCGGAGCAGATCTCTTCGATGGGCAGGGCCGCTGCGTACGCCTTAGACGTCGCAACTGCCCTAACCGAATGAGCCTTGAGGTTACCCGGGGGCTCACGGCCCTTATGAACATATGCAAGACAGATTGTCGAGACAATCCATCTTGATATGGTCTGCGTAGAAGCGGGCAAGCCCTGCTTACCTCCCCCATAACAACAAAAGAGTTGCTCATCTCTACGGATGGAGGCCGTTCTTTTGAGATAGGCTCTCAGCGTCCTGCGCACGTCCAGAATGTGTGCGTGCGAGGCCTGAGACCCTGATGCAGCCGGTTGTCTCAGAGCCGGTAATTCTATTGGGGCCGAGACATGGAATGAGTGGGCCACTTTTGGCCGGTAGGAGTCTGGCAGTCTAATGCTGACTCTGTCCCTGTGGAAGACTGTAAGCTCGGGATTGGAGGACATAGCATGTATGTCTCCTACCCGTCTGCCAGACGCCACCGCCACTAGAAAAACTGCCTTCCAAGTAAGCAGTTGCAGTGATACTGATGATAAATCCCTAAATTGCGGACCCGAGAGCCAATCCAGGACTATCGAAAGGTCCCAAACCGGGCTGGACCGCCTCACAGGAGGTCGGATCCTGTCCACGCCTGCTAAAAAGCGCTGAACCAGAGGATGTACCCCCAAAAGGGCGCCGTCCACTGGCACATGAAAGGCTGAAATAGCCGTGGAGTAACCCCTGACAGTAGATGCGGCCAAGCCAGCATCTAATCTAGACTGCAGGAACTCCAAGACAAACACTAGATCTGCAGAAAAGGGATCGAGAACGTCCCTATCTGCACACCAGCGCGAATAGCAGGCCCATCTATCCTCATATTGAATGTTCGTTGAATCCCTCCTCGAAGCCAGTATTGTGTCTGCAACTCGTGCAGGAATACCGCTGTTTTGGAGGCGATTCCGGACAGAGGCCAGGCCACCCACTGCACCCTGGGGTTGGGGTGGGGGGCTCCGTCCTGGGACAGAAGTCCCGTCCGACACGGTAACAGAGCAGGTGGCATAGCCAGAGACCTGAGTACCTGTGGAAACCAAGTTTGCGCTGCCCACAGAGGTGTGATTAGCACCAGCAGACGCGGAGGATGAGTGGCTAGACGGGCTAGGACCTTGGAGATCAGAGGCACTGGTGGGAAGGCCCACAGAACTCTGTCTGTCCAGTCCAGTTCGAATGCATCCTGGGATAGAGCCCGAGTGTCAGGTATCCTGGAGTAAAACTGGGGTATCTGAAAGTTCGTCCCTGACGCAAACAGATCCACCTGGAATGACCCGTATAACTGGGAGATAATCTCGAATATCTCTCGATCCAGTAGCCACTCGTGGGGGGCAAGGATCCGGCGAGACAGCGCGTCTGCTCGGACATTGTCCACCCCTGGCAAGTATACTGGCAGGACCTGGGTGTCGACTTCGTTGCACCAGAGGAAGAACTGCCATGTCTCCTCCAGGAGGGACGGGGAAACCATCCCACCCTGTTTGAGAATGTAAGTCATGGCGGTCCTGTTGTCCATTTGGAGCCGGACCACCTGACCCTTCACCTGATCCCTCAGATGTTGCAGAACCAATCTGGCCGCCCTGAGTTCCAACACATTGATGTGTAATTGAGACTCGGCTTGTGACCACAGGCCTGAGACCGTAAGAGATCCCAGAACCCCGCCCCATCCCGTAAGGGAGGCGTCGGTCTGGATCGTCAGGGTCGGCACCGGAGGCTGCAGGGGGTAACCCCGAGTCAGGTGATCGACATTGGTCCACCATAACAGGTGTGGCAAGACCCACTCCGGAGTGACGAGCTGCTTCTCGTAAGACTCCGAGTGGGACCAAAGACCCGCCAAGGCTTGTTGGACGGGCCTCATGCGGAGCCGAGACCTCCAAACCACGTCTACGGTCGCTGCCATGACTCCTAAGAGCTGGAGCCAGACTCGAGCCGTGTGGCATGGAGCACTGAGAAACGAGTTCACAGCCCCCAGTATCTTCGGGACCCGGTCCGGGGCCAGGGATACGATCCCCGGCTCCGTCCGAAACCTGGAACCCAGGAAGACTAGGTCCCGTGACGGGGCCAGCTCCGACTTTTTGAGGTTCACGATCCAACCCAGCGAAACTAACGTGTGTAGTATGGCCTGGGTGGATTCGTGGTTCTGAAGCTGGGACAGCGCTCTGATGAGCCAGTCGTCCAGGTAGGGATGACAACACCTGCCCTGAGACCTGGCGACCTGAGCCGCTACCAGCATAAGCTTGGTGAATACCCTCGGAGCCGTTGAGATTCCGAAGGGTAACACCCTGAATTGGTAACACTTCCCGTCGAATGCAAACCTCAGAAATTGTCTGAATTCTGGGTGCATCGGAACATGAAGGTAAGCGTCTTTGAGGTCGATGGAGGATAGCCATTCCCCGACCTGCACTGACGAGATCACAGACCTTAGAGTCTCCATCTTGAACGATGGGACCTCTATCAGTTTGTTCATGATCTTTAAATTCAAGATGGGTCTGAACCCTCCGCCCTTCTTGGTCACCAGGAAGTATGTGGAATAGTATCCGCTCTCTTCCTGGCCCACAGGCACTAGCTCTATCGCAGCCTTGCTCAGCAGCGCTTTGATTTCTGAGCGGAGGATGTCCGCCTTCTCCGGCGCGGAGGGCACGTTCGTGTGCCGCACCCCGGTAAATGAAGGCGGACCGCGCTTCCACTGAGGCATATGGCCGTCCCTGAGTGTGGACAGGACCCAGGTGTTCGACGTGGCTTTCGCCCAAGCGTCTATGAACCTTGTCAATCGGCCGCCTACAGGGATCTGCCCCAACAAGCAAAAGATGTCCGTCTCCGGCGGCACTCCGGCCCCCGGATTTTTGGACACCCCTAGCGGTACGGGAGGAGCTAGGAACCCTGGTTTGGTTTCCCGCGCCCCCGAAACCCCTGCTTGCCCGAAGGCTGCTGGAATTTCCCGCCTCGCTTTTTGGGACCCTTGCCCCTGCTCCCAGCCTGATGCAGACTAGCTGACATCCAGGCTGCCTTCCCCGTCGGCGCGGAGGAACGAGCAGGAGGAGGGTTGGACATGCGTGCGCGCTTGATGTCTGGATCCTGCACGGTAAGAACCCTAGAGGTCTCCCAACAGGTCCTGACGACATCCGCAGTGTCCTTCAGTACCTGCTGAGCCCCTGGGAAAAGCACTGGGCCAATCCGAAAGGGTAGGTTCAGCAGGGACTGCTGTGTTGAAGGCATCCAAGTGGACACCGACAACCACAGCCGGCGCATTCCCACAACTGCGCTCATCATTTGGTTAGCGGCACTCCTGATAGAGTCCCGCGCCAAATGACCACCAACCGCGGTTAGCTGCCCGAGGAGCTCCGAGGAGGAATCTCCAGGGATCTCCACCTTCTGCGTTAACTGGACCTGCATGGAGGCCAGATACGCCTGGTGGATTGCAAGCTGAAGCTGTTGTCCCGCATTTCGGTACTGGTCCTCGAAGGACCGATACGAGGACTTCAGATCAGCTGCACCAGCAGTGAAGGGAGGCAGCCGCCGACCTTGTCGCCCGACCTAAGGTGAAACCTTCGGTCGCTGCAAGGAAACCGCGGTATATACACAGTCTCCCACCACCGGAATGTCGAAAAGACCTTCCTCCCCCAGCTGATATCTCCTGGATAAGAAGCCTAGATCGGCAAGTGAATGAGTATCAGCTAGGAGCGGAGCGATCAGATCATCGACCAGTGATGGGAGAATGCGGAGCCCCACTACGGGAGCCTTGCTTCGAGCGAAGGCCTCCCCCGACAAGCGGTAGTCCGATTCCTCTGGCTCGGGGACCGGGGCAGCAACACCAGGAATAGCCTCGGCAATTAAGCCGCGAAGATCCCTGATGGCAGTGGCAGCCGATAAAGGGCCCGAATTCTCCCGAACCTCATCCACGTCCATGGACTCGATCCCGGATCTCCCCGAGAGGCGTGAAGCCAACTCGGAGTCGTCTAGGAAAGAGTCACGGGCGTGGACAAGAGAGCGAGAGAAGACGTCAGCTACCACTGGCTGTCCCGAGCCCCCAGCCCGAGGATCGACCTCGAGTGGGCCCCCCGAGACCTGGGTCTCGAGGGAGCTCGTGGGTCCCGCGTGCGGCCCGGACTGCATCGTCACTGGGACGACGGTCTCGGAGCACGGGGCAGGTGTCCGAGGACGCTGCACCTGGAGCACAGGCGGCGCCTCGTAACCTGGGTTAGAAGCCTTACCCTGGGAACCTACTCCAACGAGCGGCACCAGGTTCGGCGGGGCCAGCGATCCCCCAGACGAGACCTGCCCGAAGCCAGGTGTCTGAGGGGGCTGGTGTGTTTGTGTAATGGTAACCTGGGGCTCCATACTCCGCAGCTCGCGAGCCGGAAGCTGAGCGCCCCGAGGAGACCCCGTGCCTCGGACGAGTCCGACACCGAGATCTCCCCTGGTACCATGAGCTGCATCAGGTTCATGACTCGAGGTCCGGAACTCCGTACGGAGCCCCGAGACCGCCGAGTCAATCATGACCTTCATTTGCTGTGTGATGATGTGCGTGAATTGCGTCATATCAACAGGGTTAAAATTAGTGGTTTGTAGGTTAGGTTGTTGAGGGGAGGGAGGGTGGGTGAAATCCCCGGCTGAGGACCCCCGCTGGTCCTCGACCGAGTCGGGCTCGGATGACGAATCATCGAGACCCGACCTGGCCGAGGACACCGTCGCGGAGGCCGAAGCCTTAACCTTCTTACCACTTAATTTCTTAACTGGTGATTTTTTCACCTTCTTAGCCTTAGACGGGGGGTCAAGCTTGGTGATGTCCCTCCCGCTCTCCAAGGCCTCGGAGAAGAACTTTAGGTCGACATCCCTCCTAGATCTGGCCTTGGGGGTGAAGGCCTGACATATCCCACAGTCTAGTGGGTGGTGGAAATCAGAGGCCAAACACTTGAGGCACTCGTCATGAGCGTCGGTGATCGACACCGGCCCCTTACATTGGGCACAAGGCTTGAAAGGCTAGAATCAAAATAGCCAAATCAAGACGTGCACATGCAACATGTGTATATATATAAATATTTTTAAAATATATATATACTAAATACATGGGGGAATAGGAATGTAAATGTTTTTGTAAACATGCATGTAAAAACATGAGCAGAGGCGAATGGCAAAATGCGAAGTAAAAATGTAAACAAGCATGGCCACACCCCTAACATCACTGAAACAAATAGAACATGAAATATGACTAATTTGCTTGCAGGCCAGTGGGCGATTCGAAATACTCACCGAAAACGAATCTAGAACCCAAATATGATAAAATAAACATGTGGAAAGCCCAGATCTAACCAAATTCCACGATCAAAACAAATCGATCGAGAAAAAATGGCCGCCATCTTGGGTCGACTTTCCCGCCCTACGCGAGAAAGCAAGTTACAAATACACGAAATCTAGTACAAAAACCGAAAAGCCATTCGACCCTACTGTAGAAAAGGTAGAAGTTACCACACATACAGCTTTGTTTTGGGCCATTTTCTTTGCGATTGTACGTAACTCAGAAAAACTTCTTGAAAACTTCGTGCGACTTGTCAGATCAATGACAGGAAGAAAAGTGGTGAGATTAGAGTTATCCGCCCCTGGTTGCATGACAACCGTAAGGGGTGGGGCTCGAAAGGGGTGACCCAAAGTACGGTTTTTTAGTTTTTTAACTAATTTTAAGTGGAAAATATAGTTACAACCTGTCATATATCAAAAATCAAGGATTTTATGCAATAAGTACCCCAAGGAGGATCCCTTCTGAAAAAGAATTCAATCTGTTTTTTCAGTTGTTTTTTCTACTAGTGTTTAAAGATCTGATGAAATGAATTTTTCTCAAGAATGACAGATGAATACCTCTACGTATATTGTACATCGGAATCAATTGAGCATAAAATCGAGACAATATACACTTGCAATTGATAATTAAAACGATTTTAATTCGCCCATTTTAACACTAGCGCAATCAGTAGGGCGATTCATTTTGTAAATGCTCACTGAGGCGTGACTGTGATAAGCGACAGACTGGGCCGGCTAGACAGCTATTCCGCCGCCTCTCGTTAATTAATTAATGATGATTATCACTGCCTCTAAATGAATTTATGAGGTGTATTACATCGCCAAAACGACATGTTTATGTAATAATTATGTAATTGTCATCTGCGGAATTACCTAGATGGATATCTAAACATTCGATATATGGGAAATTTAAGTTGGTTTATTGAAGATTTCTTTGTGAAATTAACAACCAAAATGTTGCGAAATAACGTTGAATTATGACTATCGCCGAAAATCAAATTCCTCCTGATACGTCACAGAAGTCATCCCTTCAGGGGCCACACCCCCACAGACTTTCATTCTGGTCGCCGGGGTCAAATAAGGCGTTTTTTTTAAAAGCCGTATATAAGTAACTTATGGACCAATTTCAGAAATTTAAAATCGAGCAATTGTCAAATTGACATCCCATTTTAATGAATCCGATTTTGACCATATGTCATTTCATCTATCCTTTAAAATATTTTTTGAGAAGAGAAATATATAGAAGTTACTTTTGTAGAAGGGAAATTGTATCAAAAATAGAAAACAATGTTGGATTGATTGGTGCCAGACCATTCCATGTTACCAAATTAAGAATCAGAACTTGGAGACAGAGAAAGTAACATACCTGGCCACCCTGAGTTCCTACAGCTTGTATCAGACAAGCAAAAAGTTCTTATTTTTTGGCAAAGAACTCCCAAAATATACTTTTGATTTCAGTCATCTTTATATCTTTTTCATGAAATACATAAATATTAATTATAACCTTAATGAGAAACTTAACAGAAAGCAATTTATTATAAAAAAATATTTGGTTGAAGAAAAGCTTTTGTTTTACCTTATATGACAATATAGACATATTTAACCTTAAGATCTGTATAAATATGGTAAAAGTTTAAAGGTTCACAGGTATGAAATATTAGTGAATAACCAGCGACCAGCTCTACCACAAATATTCCGGCAGGGTAGGGGTTAATGCAGCACAGGATGTTAAGAAACAGAAAGAAGCTATTAAGAATCTACCATCTAAGTATTACTTAATATTAATTATTAACTGCTACAGGACATGGATAATTGTTAGTGTTTATGTGACAATTAGAATGGAATCTACACAATTAAGCAGTTAATAATAATGAATGGATGATCTTGGGTTACTAATGTAGAATTACCATCTTATTTTCTATGAGAGTTACAGCAACTCGGGTAACTTACCGGGTGTAATCCTGGTGGTTACAGAAGAAATCGACCAGGCATGCCAGGATGTACAGGACTGGAAACAGAGAGATAAGCATGAAAAGTGGTAACGGGTATTTCATCATTTCCTGTTACCCTGTTGCAGTGGCAGTACTTTAGTAACACTACAACCAGGGACGTTATGGTGGATAGGAAATAGATGGTTATACAATAAAACACGGATGTAACGAACTCCAAGGGACCAAAGAATTCAGTTTGCTATATCCGCTCTTTGCGTTTGGCATTATATAGGGCTGTTGGCGGGAGTTATAAATTTGTTCGCTATATCCGTCTGTTCACAATATCCGTGTTCTACTGTATTACATACTTCCATTTCTGAAACAAAAATACATGGTCATGAACATCTCACATCACATTGGTTCTCATTAGAACTATAACATCATAATTGATCGCTTCTCATTTTCAACAAAGTATTTATGCCTTCAAACCTCACACCAAATTTGCTTACGGTATTCTCTCTCTAACAGTTTCTGAGAAAACTTGGAGATAACATGAACAGAGTAAAAAACAAGAGTCATCAGAAGATGACATATCCCACCGGTTCCACAAAATTTGTAAAACACACCTTTGACAGATACGTGTGTATCTACTACCGAACTTCAGTTAGTGGGTATTACAGATGCTGAGTTTCAGGTATGTTAAGGGTTTTAGAATTCTGCTCCAGAAGCAGTCAAAATCAACAACAACCAACATCCCATTCATGTTTCTATGGAAACAGAAAAAATTAAATTTTCAGAAATCTGAAAATATCAAAAGGCACCACTTCAATTAGTGGGTAATACACATGCTAAGGTTTCAGGAAGATATGATGAATGGTTTTGGAGCTGTGCTCCGGAAACGAACCTGTCTCTGAACAAAGTCCAACTTCAACATGTTTCTATGGAAACGACCAAAAATAAAATTTTCAGAAATCTGAAAATATCAAAAGGCACCACTTCAGTTAGTGGGTAATACACATGCAAAGTTTCAGGAAAATATGATGAACGGTTTTGGAGCTGTGCTCCGGAAACGAACCTGTCTCTGACAAAGTCCAAATTCAACAAGTTTCTATGGAAACGAAAAAAAAAAAAAAAAATTTAAATCTGAAAATATCAAAAGGCACCACTGCAGTAAATGTGTAATACATATGTGAAGTTTCAGAAAGATATGATAAATGGTTTTCGAGTTCTGCTCCGGAAACGAAATGATAATGGACGGACAGACGGTACGACGGACGGACGGACGGACGGACGGACAGACGGACGGACGGGGCGTTGACTATATCCCACGGTATTACATACCGGTGGGATAAAAAAAAACGGAACATGGATAATAACTCCAGAAAAAAACTTCATGTGAACTCCACGAAGGTATATAGATACCGGTAATCTCAAGCCACATGAAATTTGGTTATCCTATCTTAAATAGTTGCTCAGAGAACTTTCCCCTTTATCTCGGACAGACAGAGCTCAAACCTATATCCCCCTTCCACTTCGTGGCGGGGTATAATAATGCTATCAATATTCATCAGAGTAACATTCAACATGAAAGGTAAATCATCCCTTTGCAAAAAACAGGAGCAATTCGTCGAATGCTGTCCCACAAAAATACCCTTTTTCAAAGATAATTGTTTTGGGAATTTTTTGTCAGTGCAAATGTTGCAGATTTGCTGACTGAAACATTGACAAATTCCTGGTACAGTATGTTGGTCTTCGAGGACTGAGGTTTTCCAGATATTTCAGGATCAGTCGTGTCACGGGTTAAGAAAGGACTGATCTGAAATCACAGATTAACTCATGACCATGATTGTATAACATTAAAGAGCCTTTCATACAGGCTAGAACTCTATTTTAGAAAGTCTATAGCTATTTGAATACACAGGCACAAGAAGAAGATGAAAACAAAGTTGCTTATTTAAAAGAAGAAAAATATATCATATTTCAGATCGGATCATTAAATTTAATTTTTCAATGATGAGTTTAATTTAACTTGTATGTCATCAACAGTCAATGTGGATGCCTTATTTTTTTTATTTTGATGCTAATATATCTAAATTTAAAAAAAAACTAATTTTAAATTAAAACAAAATAAGGATTGAGGCAATAAGTTACAAGATCCCATTAGATTATAAGATATTGGTCATAAACAAGAGTCTACTGATGTCACAGATTATAAACTTGCATACTTCTACAAGAGTACATCCTGTTTACAGACCGTCCTCCACGTACACTTCACTACCATGTGTTACTTTCTGCCATCACCACTTGCCAAATATCTTCATCAACAAATCTTAGGAAAACCTCCTACGTAAATGAAAATAGAAATATATGAAATAATAATTGGATTTTCTGATCGTTGAGGTTTTTAACTCAGAAAGAGGTATTGTGTTGATTTTATTTTTGGAATTTTGTCTCTTGTTGCCAAGTATCAATAACTTATTTACAGTAGAACACGGATATAACAAACTCCAGGGGACCAAATAATTTAGTTCGCTATATCAGTTGTTCGCTATACACGTATTATTTTAATCATAAGGCTTTTGGCGGGACTTATACATTTGTTTGCTAATGTAGTTGCTCTCCCCCTGTCACTGTGTACAATCCCTCTCCACCTTCTGAAGAATCATCTCCTCAACTTCCAACTCCTATTCTCAAAAACTCCTATCCTTCTTTTTTCAAAATCCTTTAAAATATTATATTCAAAATATATAAAATATATTATTAATATATTAAAATTTTCCTCATCCAATGTCATTCTGATTGCATCAAATCCGTCTTTTCTCTCCTCCTCTCGTTTAATTCTCCACTGTCCTTCTCTTCTCTCTCTCCCCTTCTTTTCACCTCCTTATTTTAAAAGGTCCCTACCCCTCCCTCACTTCCCTAACTTAAACATTCACCCCGGAGATGTTCCCTTCAAGATCCCCTATAATCAAGACCCCTACCTATAACACTATGATGTGTTTAACAAAGAGTTCAGGACAATATTGGGGGGTAATATTGGTATTGAAAACTTGATTCATAGAATTTCTTTTCACAAGACCCAAACAACCCCTCGCCACTCTCCTTTCTCCTTGTTCTACAAGAGTCGTTCACGATTCCATAAACCTTTTCATAGTTTATACTTAGCAGTGGCTCATCCCTATATTTGTGATTTCTGTATATTGGCCATCCTAAATTTTGCAACAAAATAAAAAAGAAAAATAGTTTTGATCCATGAAAAGTGAAGTCTCTCATATAACAGTAATCATTTAATATAAAGAAGGAGCTTCTTAGAATTTATTCCATTACCGTGTAACAGACTGTCTTTCTTTTCCTCTCCACCTCCCTTTCTAACCTCCCCCCCCCCTCATTTTTGTTTCCCCTTATCCTCTTACCCCTCCATCATTTCCTCCCCATAACCTGCCCCTGTTCTATTACAGACATTACCGATTCCACGGCATGACGTCAAGGGAAACCAGAGTAATTGCCCTGTACCCAATGCTTCTGAAGATGTTGCAGGCACCGGGAATCTCTTTAATTGAACTGCGGCCAGTTTGTGTAATCATTCAAACTAAAGAACACACACTGACATGTCTTTAACAAGAACAGGATTTTTTCAAACAATGCCCTTATGCACTTGTGTAAGAGCTTTCAGTGATACTGTAGCATTTCTATAGAAGTTAATGGACAAATAGATTATGATGCTCAATGATTAGTTAAAAGAGAAAAGTACTTCTTTCATCATCAAATTATAGTGATTTACCGGTAAGTAAGAAATAATTTTCTTAAAAGTAACAAAGCTGAGTTAGCAACATAATATATTCAAAGTTGATCTAATTTAATGTCAAATTTCCGTAAATAACGTTCAAATGAACATTTAAAAGAAAATAGCTATTAGAACTATTAATTTGTTATTTTGAATTCCCCCTCTGAATCACCTGACAGAGTATATACTTGAAATGTTAAATCTTTAAATTGTTAACAGACAGAGAGCTGAATACTCCCCAAGGTGTGGATACCATGTTCATTAACCTGGTCACTGCAACACTCTTACAATGGAATGCACATTGATATGACCCTAAATGGAACAAAACACTTTCATTTCTGATTAAACATTCAATATTTCAACATTGTGAGGTGAGGTAAGGTGAGTTAGAATTTAATGCCACTTTATTATTATTACTTTAGGTTATTTCACTTATATCATGGCAGCTAGTATTATTGCAGGGAGAAAGCCCGCAACACCATGTTGCTATGTATTGCGGTGAAACCTGCGAGCAACGGCTGGAACTAGCAAACCATGGGTGGTACTGCACTGAATTTCAGTGAAGCATTGCACCCAAACCTGACTGCGTGTAGAACAGTTCTCTACTGCAGACAAAGTTGCCGTGCCCCTGGCGGGATTCGAACCACGAACCTCTTGATCGGAAGCCGCTGCGCTATCACGCCCCTCAACATTGTAAAATCATAATTCCAAGCAACACCATGAGTGCAAATTTGATGATATTTTGTCTTTAAGGCTGTAAACCTATATTTTCATATGCCTGTATGATGTAAATCAAATTTCCGCATGTTAAACTCATATTAATATGAAATATCATATCATAAAAGGACATATCAATTAATATTAATCAGAAAAAATGTACTTAATATTAATACTCTTATTTCACTTTACCAACAGATATTCCTAAGCTTAGAAAAGTGACAAACAGATATAGATAACCAAAACTTTCCTCTATCTATACATATACAAAGGAAACATAAACACACCACCTGCATCACACCTCCACTAATTAAACAGGTAGAAGGGTCAGCTTGTATATTTACTGTGTATATTAGATGTAGGTATGGATTATACATTCCCCAGATTACCTGCATTCTTGGCAGTACCTAGCTTACCTATCCTACTCGTCATACTAACATTTCCACCCACCTCCGTTAAACAGGAAATGTTTGAATGTTCTCGTCAAGGTACGTATACCAGTTTCTGGCTAAGCTTCTTTCCGGTTAGTTAACTGTTGAAATGGTGTATGAGGTTCAAAGATTAATACGTGAAGATTATAATTCGACCTCAACATCTGGGAAACGGTTTCCGTCAGCACCAACTTGCATCACTAATTAGCATGTTTTTCGTTCTTGCTTTTAAAAGAATTTTAAATAACACTTTTTCACCTCGTTTTGTTGACAGACCTTAAACTATTTTGGAAAAAAATGTGGATTATTTCAGAAGCATACCTCATAAAGGAATCTTCAAATAACCAGGCCCCAGGTTCACAAAACCTCCTTAGTGTTAAGGCCACTCTTAACCCTTAGTAATAACATAAGTAACAATCACCATTAGTCTGAGACAGTATGCCCCCTAGTCTTTGACTTGTATGTTAAAGGGGCAGTAGCACGTTTTTTCGCTCTAATAAGTTGATGAAATGTATTTGAAAAATAATGTAACCAATAGTAAAACACCTTTCTCTCCTCAGAAAATCAAGTTAAAAGATGGGTGTACATGGTTCCGTAAATTGAAGCCATGGAAATCGTTTATGTACTTTTAAATAATAAAATGTGTTCACAATAAAATGGCCGCCATGCAATTTTTGCATAATACGCAACAGCGTTATTACCAATACGGATAATTGGTTTGTGTAATAAGATGTTTTACCCTCTTAAGTAAATATAAATGACATAAACTATCATTACAAATGAGAAATTTGAAAAAATTAAATTTGCAAAAAACGTGCTACTGCCCCTTTAAGAAATGATCAGATGGTTTGATGTTAAATGTATGTGTTCTATGACCTCTATGCTTTAAGGTTTTGCTAGGTAAAATTCGTGTTAGCAATGCAAATTGTAATCTCTTGGAAGAACTGAACAATATATTGTCATTGCTTGTGTCTTGTACCCCTTTTTTGGACCTCAGAGGATATAAAACCGTAAACATGTTTGATTTTGCAGCCTGAGAAACCGTTCAATTGAGTTTCCATATTTTAATTGCTAATATTGCAAAGTACACCTTGAAACACAAAGAAGAAATTTGGCTCATTTGTGGCATATCCAATTTGCATTATTTTAAGATTAAGTTAAAGTTAAAAGTCAACTATTTTCACGAATTTCGAAATATTGACAACATTTTCCAAACTCATCTATTTTTTAATCATTTGACTTATAAAAATACCACAAGAAATTGTTTGAAGAATTGCGATTGGAGAGAGGAATTGAGAACAAAAGTTTGTGTAAGCTGCTGTTTAGCCCACAGGAAACATAAAATATACATCCTCCGTGTGACAACAACATGGCCTCTACTTGAGGAAATCTACGTCAACCATGTCTCTGTTCCCCTCGGGGTAAGGACGTACCGTAAACACTGTAATATATGCCCAGATTTTACCGATTTATGTTAAAAAAAGTAGTTTATGAAATACAATTTCAGCTTTCTTCTGCATGAACATTTATTCCTTTTACTACAACAAAGTCCTTAAGAACAAACTGAGTCAAAGTTATTCCAATTTTTATCATTTAATGTGTTATTTAACAACTATGGGCATTTATTTGGTTGACTACAACATTACAACGGGGTCGTTAAGAACAGAGATCTATTGTTGACATGCAACCATGACTACAACATTTCAACAATAAAATGAAAAACAAATTTCTGTCAAAGATTTGTCGATACAGAACCTATCCAAGAAAGTTGAATTACCACATTATAACGAGAATATCAACAACGAATCTTACTCAAAACAAAGCAAGTTGCCATACAACCCTTACTCCACAATTTCAACAGCGGAATAAATAAATATCTAAGAATATTTCACACACAACCTTGACTTCACCATTTCAACAGCGGGAAAAAAAAATACAAATCTATATTTCACACAAAACCTTGACTTCACCATTACAAGGAGGTCATCAAGAACAGATCTAGTGCTATGCCACCCAACTCTGACCTGACTTCATCTAACTGTCACCTGCCAATTAAACCATTACACTAGTTTATGACCCTCAAGAAATGGATCCGAGTAATTGAATTAAAGAGAAACCCAGTTACCCTGTCTCCCGTGTTTATTTTCATTGCCTGTTTATAAGAGAGTAACTGTCAAGACTCACCTCCGCAGTCTCTGGCAGACACTTCTTGTCATGGGTGCCATTAGAATATGTATCAGAATCAAGGACAACTCAGCAGCTCAGTCAAGTATCTGACAGACTGTTCTAGAATTTAAAATTGTTTGATTGTCAAGAAACACCTCGGCAATTCATATTCATAATCTGAATTTTTCATACAATGGATGGTGTTCTCGGCAGGATAATGGTAACGGTATTTTCGATACATGGAGCCATTAGATTTTATCAGAAACTTTACTCTGGAATTGACGGTTATTTAATGGATTGTTAGGATTAGTTTGAGTGCTTTGGCAAATGCACTTAAAGTGCTTACATTCCATCTCGATGACACGCTAGTTTGTGATAATCTAATTTGACATCTTTCTGACTTCTTGATGTGTAACCTATATTTGTTCATTTTCTTACTGATTTGCTGAAAGAACTTTAAGTTCCCTAAATGATTTTTGCTTTAAGCTTTAACTGAGTGAGTTCTTGTTTATTGTCACTTGGTCAATATTGCAGAGATCGGTGGCGATGATTATTGCTTTAATATGTTTGTATATCTTACAATTTTTGTTTTTTGCATTGTAGTAATGTCTTGAAGTTACATTTCACTAAACCATAGTAACCCAAGGCTTAACCTCTTGAATACAAGTCTTCATGGAGCCAGTAGATTATCAACCAGAGACGCATCTCCAGACTGGAGCTCGGTTCTAATGTACTGTTTGGTTTCATTTGATTTACCATCAAGGCTATTTAATTTCAGTTGTTTTGCGACCTAGTTAGAGCTGACATTGAAAGCAAAATGTCAATTTGTTTGACTGATTTGCAAGCTATCAAGCCTACAATCCTAATTGCAAGACACACTAGTTTGCTTCAATTATATTTGACATCTTCCTGGATCACCTACATTTATTCCCCATGCATTTTATAATTGTATTAAGCCTTCATTTCAGTGATGAGAATATTCTTAAACATGGAAGAGACATCAAAATATATCAAAATCAGTTCATGAATTTATCGTTTTGGTATTGATAGCTTGGTTAATTTGATAAATTTTCAAAATATTCAAAATCTTAAATATGACAAATAGTTAATTTAATTTGATATGACACAAAAATGTCTTGATTTGTCATCAATCATATCTCAATGTGACACCTATACATGTGTAGCCAGTAAGTTGACTGATGTGCCAAATGGCCTTCAAGATCTTTAGAATTCCATCTCCATGACAAACTAGTTTTCTTTAATATACTTTGTGAATCGGAGTGCCATCTACAATTGTGTCCATCAGACGACTGTGAAAGACACACATACATACTAATTATGGATGGAGGACCAAGGTTAGAGTCCTATTGCTGATTTAAATAACTCTAGGAACTCAAGGAATTTTTAACCAAAAACTTGGTTACATCCTTTCTATTTTATGGACCAACACGTTTTGTATATTGTATTCCTTACGATACAATGATATCGCCGGACCTCGACACTCCCCCTACTTTTTCATTTTCTGTTTCATATGCCTGACTGTCAAGACTGGCAATGGCCTCAAATAGGTTGGGTCCTGTTCTATCCTCCCCCCCCCCCCCCCCCCCCCCCCTTTATTGTCTATTTGATAATTCTAAATTGCAAAATAATTGTCGATAGATGGAGAGAACACATGCCCTAGCTGTCATACCGCTTACATAGTGACGTCATATCTGGACTGTTATGACGTCGTGTCATTTGGAAGTAAACATTTTATTACTCATCACTTAAGTATATAAACAGCGATATCTTCAACGGATGAATAATAAAAGGATTTTCAAGATTGTGAATATAAAACGTAATTTTTCAGATCACAAGACATTGCCATATCGCTTGCATATCTTGACACATTCATATTAATGTGGAAATTTGCCAAACTCTCTTCTCTTCAACACTTCAACCATTTTTCATCTTGCTCCCTGCTTCCGTCAGTTTAAGACAGATGTTAATGTGTTAATTACGTTAATTACTCCCGGACAGGATGCTAATCACCTATAAGCAGATGTCCCACCTTATCACACCCCCACCTGGGAGATATCACACTTATTGGTCCAAGGATTAACATGTTTGTACTAATTACAAGTTTTTTAGAGTCTCAGTATCAAGTTGAGATATTACTCTGATCGTCTTAAAGAGTCATTATATATCCTAGCTTTCTGTTACTACAGTTTTTTTCAACATATATAAATGATATCAATTGCACGGAAAATCTCTCATCTACATGATGGCATATCAGAAATAATTTCATATTACAACAAATTCAATGAATTTAGCTTCAAGGATATATACCCTCTCGATTGGTTCACATCACTGAATGTGATTATAGACAGATTTCCTTTCTTGCATGATTTATAATACACTGACAAACTTTATTTTGCAATACAAATTGAACTATAGCCATACATTTTAATACATCAAATACATCATTAGGTGGTGAGGTTAACAAAGAACACCACACAGAGTTTCTAGGGTACCAAGAAAGGGGGGGGGGGGGGGGGGGGGGGGGGGGGGCGCGGGATAGCGCAGTGGTTAGCGCATTCGGCTTCAGATCAAGAGGTCCAGGGTTCGAATCCCGCCAGGGGCATGGCAACTTTGTCTGCAGTAGAGAACTGTTCTACACGCAGTAAGGTTTGAGTGCAATGCTACACTGAATTTCAGCGTAGTACCACCCATGGTTCGCTAGTTCCAGCCGATGCTCACAGGTTTCACCGCAATGCATAGCCACATGGCGTTGCGGGCTTTCTCCCTTCCCTAATACTAGCAGCCGCAATATAAGTGAAATACTCTTGAAATCCACGTTAAACCCCAACTCACCTCACATCACCTCACCTCACCTAACGAATAAAGGTCACACAAATGACCACCTTGCCCAAATACATGTATTGAGTGACTATTTAAAAAAAAATGTTTTCCTATGTCATCATTTTTGTTATTATGTAGGCTTGAGTTGCAGTATGTCCAACTTGAGTGGTACGTACCATGAGAACTTCAATGTATTTCCAACTCTTCAACTGCAGCACATCCTTGTCAATACTACAGATTGAATGCTACAAGTTGTAACAACAAATCTTACCATGAGAACATGTTTTTATCGAGTTCCTAACAACATTTGAACCATGGACCTACTTGGACCCACTGACACAAAGTCCAACATGTTGACCAGTGCCCTTTCCTACAGGACATTTACAACCCCACTTGGACACATCAGATTACTCTTCGACAGTGATGGTTTACATACTACCTATATGCAGGAAGTCAGTAAGTACAATGTACCTGAAGTCAGTAGATACAGGTGCCCCTACACCCTTCCCTTCAGCTAAAGTAAGTCGTTAGGGAAACAGGACATTGTGTCAGTGCTACTTTCCTATCTGTAAAACACAGAATGGATATTTTCCAGTCAGCAGTAGTAAATTACACAATAGTATCGAGCCAAGCCATTCTGTTAGAATTTGAATGTAAATTGAAGTGTTCCTAAGTCTTGAACCTTTTTTTGACAACCTCAAAGATGATGTAAGTAATTCTTTTGGGAAGCACAGCTCAGCCTCACATATACTTGCCTGTAGCTGGACCGCCTTCATATACCATTGATTAATTTCAAATATATGTATATGCAGCTAATCATGACAATGAATAACAATACTTTTGAATGAATTGACATTCTGGAGTTACAATGTCACCACTTTGCTAAATCCCCCATACAAATGAGAAATGTTTGAGTAATGCTTCCAACCAAAGTCCTGAAATGTGACTGTTTTTGGTCAAAACTTCAAAAATTATTTGAACCTTGGAGTTGAAACCCTTAATAGGCATAACACCACCACATAGGTAACATCTATACCAAACATGAAGTTTCCAAGTCATATAATTTTCGAGTGTCCAACTGACGGACACATGGAGTGCTATATACCCCCGACTGCGTCGTAGCAGAGGTATAACTGTATAGTTGCTACACATACTGTTCCACCCAAACACACAATGGATCATTTCACATTTGTGATCAATTGTCAGTGAATGTAACTAGAGTCAAACCGTTTCTATCAGAATGTATTAGATGTCCCTGGTGTTTCATGATCATTTGGTAACACTTATACACCATCTTAAAACAAGGAAATGAGAAATAGCCAATAATGACAGTTCACTTATAACCTCTATGCAGTTAGCCACTAAGTACAAAGTACCTGAAGCTATTCCACACAGGTGCTTCTACACAGTCTGTTCACACGACTTGACTCACTTCCCCACAGCTAGCGAGGATATAAGTCAATGGGGAACCATTTGACATCTAGTACATAGGTACTTCAACCCTACTCCGTGCTCAGAGAACAAAAATAGAAGCTTATACACTGTTTAGTGAACAAATGGTAGCTGAGTGGGTATGGTGTTGGGGCATTCAGTACTGTCGAAAGGTCCGGGTTTGAATCCCATGTGAATCAAGAACCATCTGTGACTCTAGAACCATTTGTGACTCGAGAACTGGAACTGGAAAATGCCCCGAAATGACTACAAAACACCCCAAAGTTAGGTTCAGTATCAAGAATAATTTCCCCAGGTATATATACTCATAACCATATCCTCATGGTTGTATTATCACTAAACCGTATAATGCTCAAATACATAAAAAGACCAATGCCTCAGGCATATAAATATTTGAACACCTGAATTAGATCATCAAGAACTGATCTGGTAGTCGTTGCACAAAACAACCTTAACACAAGGTTAACATTGATGCCATCCTCTACCATTGCAGTAAAGTTACCTTAGTGAGTTTTGTGCAATGGGACCCTGATCTTTGCTTGTATATTACCTGCTGGTCTCGGATCTCCTCCGAATTAGTTATATATAATCTTGAGTGACCAATTCCAGTTTGTTGAGTGAGTGAGTGAGTGAGTTATTGTTTAACGCCACTTGGGCAATATTGCAGCCATTAGCGACGACCAGTTTGTTGATAAGAGTCAACTGTCCATACACATTGGTTCGGCATGTATAAGTGTTGACATGGACAGTATGTTTTGTATCAGTTTTCTACATTATGAAAATAGAAGTCCCCCCATCTGCACCACTTGACTCTGTCCCCTACAGCAACACTCTTGATAAGTCAATTGGGGAATATTTGACTCATTCTGGTTGTAACATTCCAATCATTTCCTTCCTCATTCTGTTCCATACATAGTGTTGACCAGATGATGCCTTTATAGGAATATCCTATGTTCTCTTGCACAAAATCATAAAGTAACTGATATTCATTCAGATCATAAGAAGTAGCACAATATTTGAAATGATTGCACTAAAGTTAACCTTAGTGTTAGGACTGGTTTGTGCAATTATCCCATGATCTGGGTTTCATTTATTTATTTGACCATTACTATTTCGTGTATTTAATTTGGCAGGAGCAACTGTTTGCACTATTGTAGATTTTGCAGACTTTGTGAGGTTTAGGGTTTCAATCCTTTATGAGAATCAGTTCATTCAACCATTGTTTCCAACCTTTGGTTATATAGCAAACAAACTGCTTGTAGCATTGTCATTTTGATGTCCAACTTTTGAGTTTTGATCCACAACGTAGGATACTGGTGCCAGCTAGACTCTCAGACTTTCTGGGTTTGCACCAATGACGCCATTGTCATAAACTGTTTGATATATTAATTGTAAAATATGGGCTTCTGGCTGTGTGAGGTTGCGTGTTTAATTGTAATACCGGTAGTTCTACTTCTTGATGACATGAGACTTTTATAAACTTTTTCTATATTTTTTTTCAATTCTCTGTGAAGTGATTATTGCGAAATACTGCAGATTGTCCTATCCTGAACCTAATCTTACATATACTCCTTACTCCCCCTCAAAACACTCAACAGTACCAACATTTCTCCATCCCATATCTAAACATGCACACAGACTCACGACCGCACTGGATCACATCTACACAAGAGGTATGATGTCACTCCTAGATGAGGAACCATATCACTCAGACAGAGAAAAGTAGTTCCACGTGGAAACAGTTCACAGAGAAAATACTACTTACCTGCCAACTCGTAAAGAGTGGTGCACAATTTAACGAAATATTGTTTACCTCAGCTCTTTTTACTTATTACTCCTTACATTGAGTGTATGTTTAATAGAGTTGTAAGAAATTTTGCTTAATACAAAACAATTTAAATTTATACTGTGATTTGAACATTTTGATTCTACTTATCAGACAACTCAAAATAAGTTGTTAAATAATTAGAAATTTTAGATTTGCATGTACATTTTTTTTCAACTGTGAAATATTTGAATTTGAAATATAAAATATAAAAGAGGCAAAGATCATTACAACTTACCGGGCAGCTCATACAGAGTGTTGAAGATTCGGAATCGTTTCTCGTCCATCTGAACAAACTTGTTGGGGTACAGGCTGTGGATGTCATGACTGAAATAAAAAAATATTGAATTTAATAATTTGAATGGAAACTCCTATAGAGTAAGTAAAATGTATCTAGTAATCACATATTCACTAAACATTGACATTCTTTTCTCAATTATTGAGTTTTAGTCAAGTTTTAAACCCTATCCATTGAAAAATATAAGTTTTACGTTATATTTGGTGAAGCAGTATGACCATTTCTTTCATTGGCATGCAGAAGTTAGTTAGATCGAGAACAAGTTCTATGCTTATACAACTTTTTTTTATTGCTGGAGTGTGAGGTTTCCATGTAAATGCTAACACCGTTATCAAGCAAATCAAGTTGTATATCCATAGAACTCCTTCTCCTCCTTTAGTAAGAACACATTTCACAGCCTTAAATACATTCCTAGGAATAAAGTTACCTAGTTAACAATCAGACAAATAGAGCCATTGGCTCTGTAGCTCATCAGGAACCTCATAATTGCATATCTGAGATCAAGGATCTACCGTAAACAAATAGAGCAATACATAAACTTTATCTTTAGTATGAACACATATCACAGCCTTAAATACATTCCTAGGAATAAAGTAAATAGAGCCATTGGCTCTGTAGCTCATCAGGAACCTCATGATTGCATATCTGAGATCAAGGATCTAAACAAATAGAGCCATAAATAAACTTTAACTTTAGTATGAACACATATCACAGCCTTCCTCAGAATAAAGTAGTTCACAATCAGAAAACTATTGCTTCTCTTATTGCCACTCTGTCCATGTATATCCTAACTCAAGTTTCTACCAGCAAATCAAGGAGCACCCAGCTCATCTGCAGTATATTAATCATGTCCAGGTGTGTTGACGAGCTGTTTACACACCTGGCACTGACCGATGATATTTGAACACCTGTACAATCCCCTCTTGATGGAGTCAACATGGTCCATCAGATGTTTACCATCCTTTGTGACATTATTTGATGGCTTAATAAATATCATATTAGTATTTTAATCGATATATGAAACAGAAGATATATATGAGCATTCCTGTGAATGCCTATTAGCCAGGATGATTTCATGTATACAGTTTTGTCAAATACCAGGTTAATTTCATCAAGTATCATGGGTAAAGTTGATACTTAACGTTTAGCGCTCATCTCATGTACATTCTTCAATCACAAAGATCTTAGACAGATCCATATATAACAGTTCTAATCAGGTTGAAGTGCACAATTGCATATCTTGATGTGTTTGAAAAGCAAAACATGTTCAAGGCATGAACCTTATTGGAGAGGTATTGTAGAAGCTGATAGGAAAGAGTACAATTTCTATGGATAGTCAAACTGAAACTTCTTCATTAATATGAATGCAATGCAACGAAGAAACTAAGTAACACTCTACTGAGCAATTTAAGGTGAAAACTTTCATTTCATTCTGGGGATGTAGCTCAGTTGGTAGAGTGTCCGCTCATCACCCGGAAGGTCAGGGCTTGATACCAAAAGAAGTTAAAAGATTGGAGTTGTTGCTTCGTTGCCTGACACTCAGCATTATAAGGACAGAACAACACTTGAACTGGGGCTGCACCGTGGCTGCCGGGTGCTAACAGCACACAAAGAATTTCCGAATTTACATTGTAATTAGGACAATAAAGTGTTATTATTATTAATCACCAATTTTAAAAAATATGATTTGTTTATATGTCACCCTTTTACTATCGGCATAAAATGACACAGAATAATCAAGCAGTTATTCACCAACTTCATGCAGAAGAATCAAACTGAGGTTAAAGTTCACCCACAAATTGGCTATACTTGAGGTTTCTTTTACAAAGGTAAGTTATCAGAAGACAACATGCGTACTTGACTTGGCAAAATTCCTAGAACTTGTCCATTTTTCCTTTCCAATTACAGCATCTTGAGCGAACTACTTGAAGCGGATGTGTACAAGCAGATTTATTTAGTCTGAACCTTCGTAAAACTGTTAGCTGTCCAGTTCAGTGTATACAGTGTATACATATACACCCATTTAGCTCTAAATAGGGAGTGGTAGAGATGTATAGCCAATACGAGTTCAGTTCAGTTCATATTTCATAATTTTTGTTCTGCAAAGAGAAAATGGGAGTTTTATGAAGTTTCAATGATTACTCATTTAGAACCGACCATTAGGTTCGTTTCTGGTTTTGTCAATGCAGAGTTCTGTAGTAGACAAAATTTTTTTTTTTTTTAACTGGATTTTGTGTCTTCAGCTGAGAGAAAGGGGGTACAAAATTCCAAAGCTGAAAATTTATGATTTATGTACTGTGTAGTTGAAAATTGCATTGCTAACAAGAATGTTTGTATATTGAGACACAAAGCCAAATAAATTCAGACTTTGAAATTTAAGCGATATGCTCTCTGCTGATTGGATTAAACAAGGTCATGTGACCGGTTTACATTCTCATAAACACAAGACTGACAGCTGAAAAGGATAACCTTCATAACCTGACGTTTACAAAAAATAACCTGCAGTACTACTGTATTACTGTATCATTGCGCAATTATTACATGCTCTGTTCTTGATTAAACTTTTTTAAAAACTTACAACGTGAATTCTAATTGTAGTTTGATTTGAAAGTTTGATTAAAACAGCATATTAGAACCAAAAATTAAATACTTTAATCATATTTCCTGTGAACTACGTTTAGCGTGCGGTGACACATAAGTGATGCGGTATTATTGTGGGCGCAGCTTAGCGCATGATCTAAGACAATACTTAACATTTGGTTTATCATGCACTGTACACTTTTTGCAGAGATTTTTTATATTCAAAAGTTTATTTACTGATAAGAAATCGCTTAAATTTCAAAGTTTGAATTTATAAGAAATAGATTTCATAATGTGTTTGTTCACTGGCTTATAAACGGTTTGAAAGTTCAAGTTAAACTGAGGTATAAATGCCGTCGACAAGCTCCGGCATTTATACCAGTTTAACTTGCACCTTTCAAACCGTTTATAAGCCAGTGAACAAACACATTATGAAATCTATTTCTTAATTGAATACATTTGAAATCAAATCTTGAAATCATGTCCTGAAATAATTTTGTGAAATCACATCAAATAAGGTTATTTCAATCACTGTATGTTATAAATTTGAACAAGTAGATAAAACAATTTTTGCTGAAACAGCTGCATGACCCAGTGAACACAGTTAAAATCAAATTCTTACAATTAAAGTTCTTGCTCCAGAGTTTTATCAGTGTTAAAAAGGGGTCTTTGATCCTGCCATGATAATCTACCCTGACATTTAAGTAACATCTTCCAGACAACTAACTAACATTCACAAGGTCAAATGCCACCTCAGATGAAAACTTAATCCAGATTCTTGACGTAAAATAATACCGTAATTCTTCCTTAATTTCGCCCCCTCTTTAACTTCGCCCACGTTACATCATCTGACAGGCTTTTTTCAAAATACCCTACAAAATTACGACAGTGTGCCAGAAGTTCAGTATTGACAAATAAAAATTTCGACCACATTCAAAATTTTTAAATCATATTATTTACAGTAATGATAAACAATCAACCCATGCGAAGTACGCGTCTATCCAAGCACAAAAAATATTAATAGGTATATTGAAAAATTTAAAAGTAGTTGGAGACCTCAATTTAGCTTCCTTTTTTAGAATATTTGATGTCAAGATTAGTCCAATTCTATTATATGGATCTGAAATATGGGGGTACCAATATTTTGACCAAATAGAGAGAATTCATCTATTGGCATGTAAAAAGTTTCTTGGGGTGAAAATGAGCACACCAAACGTAATGATATATGGGGAATGCGGGAGATATCCGCTCATCATAAACTCCCAGGTGAAAGTTGTTAAATACTGGCTGAGACTCCTAAGTATGCCCTCTTATCGTTTACCAAAAAAATGTTATGAAATGATGATTTTACATGACGGTCATGGACAAAAAAACTGGGTATCGGACATTAAAGAGCTGTTATATAAAACTGGTTTTAATCATGTGTGGTATGAACAAACTGTTGAGTGTCCTTCGAAGTTTATAAGTGATTTTACGCGAAGACTAAAGGATATATACCAACAAAACTGGCTCAGTAAACTTACACTTTCTTCAAAATGTGACACTTATTTGGGTTTTAAGCCATATATTTACACTGAGTACTATTTATCATGTATTACCATTAAGAAATTTAGAGTAAGTTTATCACGTTTCCGATGTTCATCTCACGATTTATTGATTGAAAAGGGCAGATTTTTTATATGAAAAGAGACGATAGATTATGTAAATCATGTACTACAAATGTAATAGAAAATGAATATCATTTTTTGCTCGTGTGTCCGTTATATTATAAAATCAGAAGACAATACCTTAAGGAATTTTATTATGTTCATCCCTCGTTGGAGAAATTTTCATCCTTAATGAAATGTAATAAGTATGATGTTATAAAAAATCTTGCAATGTTTGTGTACCATGCCATGAACATTAGGAAATCCAAATGTTAGTTATGATTGTCGACATGATTGCCATATATTTTGTATTTTGTATTTTTGTAAAGTGTACTATAGGCCTGTGGCCTTTCAGTATTGAACAAAGATTGATTGATTGATAAACAATCATCTTATGATTTGTATTCAGTAGGTTGATGTGAAAAAAAGCGGGTATTTTTATTACAACAATTTTGGGAAATGTTTTAACTTGATCACGTTTGTCACAAGACGTACTAATCGATAAATGATTTATTTTCACACTAATCTCAATGTATTCACTTACCGTACTTATGACATACATTTATCAAGAATGATGTTACATCTTATCATATTATCCTTTATCAATGATTTCATTTTTCGTAAATGAAAAGGCAGCAATCGCTTTCATGTGAGGCTATAAATAGATATCACTTTGACTGTCAACACGGTAAGTAGCATAACTAGAGTTTGTATTGAATTTTCTGATTGCCTAAGAAAAGGGAAGTCCCAAAGTTAACCAATGAATAAGGCTTATAACATCTGGATGTTTGCTGGGGAGACTTGAAACTGTCAATTGACCAAGTTCCTTAAGGTTTGCAGTGGAATCACTGGAAAGGTCTATTTTTGGGTAGGGATGACTAGGGATCGCCTTTCATTTTCATTTTGGTAAGTCAATTTACTTATCAAAAGATTAATTATTTATGGAATAGTATGACAGATGTTAGCTCATACTTAGAAATATATTTCAGTTTTAACAATCTGAATTTATAATAAATTGTTTCAAAGTTTTGTGACTTGTAAATCCCTACAAAAAATAGACTCAACCAAACACTCAGACAGACGACTGAAGAGGTTATTGATTACATTCCACTGAACAATATTGTAGATAATCAACTTAATATTACCAGAACCGTAATGTTGAGGTATGTTTCAAAATATCAATAATAATTAGTTTGCATTTATATATAAATAAAACCTTTCAAAAGTAATATAATTATTCAGCTGGCATTGTTTATGTGTGTAAGTTCTTGCAAAGCAAGCTAAATAGTCTTAATTGTTGATGTATTCTACTTGATCGTCACAATGCCGGTTCAGAAAAAGTTGACAGAAAATACGCTTCCTAATTTGACTTTTATATTAACAGACAAAGGTTCATATTATAATTTATTGATGCTGTTTACACATAGTACTCTGAAGTATCCAATAACAGTTAGGATTGGTGTATTGTTTTTCTCAGTTCTAGGTGATAAGCTTGCGTGAAGGGAATTCCGTAATGACGATAGTCTGCTTTGATTGGTTGGTACTAATATAGCAACCAATCAGATTGTACTTCCTTTGAAAACAAGTGGACAGCCGGTGATGCGAGACATGCAGACGCAAAAGCTAAATTACGATTCTTGTCATTTCAAATTTGCTGATTCATTTTGTCACTTGTAAGAACACAACAACGCAACTCAAGAATACCATCGTTTCTATTCATGGTACACAATTTAAAACCCAAATGCCATACAAATTTCACAGAAACAATAAATTGAGAATCGTGGCTTCGCCGATCGTTGTCTTCTGAAAACAAAAACGGATTAGCATTATATGAATATAATTACCATATTCAAACATAATTTAAAGTTTTTGGTAAATAATATTTACGAAGCGTGTTACATTCTTTTTCAAATTGGTTCTAAACATTTAAATGAAAATCTAAAATTTCGACAAAGATGGCGCACAAACGAAGGTAAGTGGTGATAATTTCGACTGTGAACATTTCGTTAAAATATTTGGAAAATTTGAGGGTCGAAATAATGGAAGAATTACGGTACACATAAAAACCGTTCCGACTCGAGGACATCAGAGGTGATGCTCATTAGCTAACGATCACTCGTTTGCCTCGTCGTCTCTCTGATGGACGGCGGCACCTGGTGGCAAACTGGGACAAGACACGTGACGTGAAACCCATCTGACAACAATCACAACGTCGGCTTTTGAACCAAACCAGACATGCAGAAAGTAAACATGTGAAAAAGATAAACAAGCTGTTCTTATTCTGGGAAGAAATCTGCCATTAGATCTTACTCAACTTAATGACTATCAAAGTTTGTTATCGTCTACTTCATCACAGAGCTTGTCATGTACCTTTACGTTCTATGTTGTACAATAATTTTCTTTGGATCTTGTAGGAAAAAAACCCAAACATAATCACTCAATTAATTAATTCTTTGAATGATTCTGAAATTTCAGGGATTTTTCACGTTTTATAAAATAGAGAACTTAAATTTATAATAAGAAGATAACTCATAAAGAGTTCTACAATTGACATTTTAATATCCTCTTCTTTTAACAATCAAAGTTGAGATATAAATCTGATATGCATGATGATTTATGTTCTAAAACCCATGCACTTTCTACAAATCTGTAAGGAGAGACCCATCCCAACAAAGAGGTTGCTTTTCTGTCTTCATTACAAAAAGATATTTGAGCTAAAAATTACCCACAGTCACCAACAAAGTCATCCAAACTACTCCAGATAAGTATTATTGTATCGTGCCATAGTCAAATACATCTGATTTCTTTTAAATATTGAATTAATAGAAACAAACTTAGGTGAGTCCTTTCTTTTGCCCGGTAGTTTATTATAATTACTTGTTTACAATGAAAATCGAGCAACAGCCTTTAACATTTGCATATTAATTATACATCCTATATAATATATATGCACAGTAGTTGAATGTTCTATTAAACATTACCAATCAACATCTGTCTGTTAGGTAAGTTTTCAAAATGTGAGGTGGGGGATAAAAGCCTCCAAATCATTGTGCTTTGTGCTGGATTAAGGGAACACATTACTAGAGCTATTAATTTTGTATAAAATCACTGTGGTAGGTTTACAATTTCATACAATTTATTTTACTTCAATAGAGGCATAAAACATGTAAAACAATCCTTAAATAGCTGGGTGTGTCAGTGCTGGAGAAAAGCCTCCAAATCGTTACCATTACGTATGGCAGTGAAATTAAGCTACAAACACCAGCTGGAAGAACATAAATATTGGCAGAACTACACTGGATTCTGAGACGGTATTTCACCCAAAATGGACTGCATGTTTCACAAAGAGGACAGCCAATCTCTTGATACGATTCACCAGCTTCCTTATATGGCTGGATGGGCAGACAACTCTTACAAGACCTCCTTCACATCAAGCAGACCCGCTCCTCCATGCTGCATGGGATCGTCCTCACAAACAGCTTAGAGCAAATCCCGATCTGTTGGCTCTTGGCAAGACAAACTTGAGACATGAAAAGGCAGCAAATATTCTTGTAGAAACTTATAGAGATCGATCGACAAAGGAACTTATTTGTTTATCCTCTAAAAAGTTCTAAGTAAATGATGATGTGTAAGTTCGAGGTAAGCAGAAAAAAATCTGAGTTTTTTAACATTTGACATCTCTCATATAAAGGAGACATAAAATTTACACAAGGAATACAATGATGCTTGATAACGGTACATGGATCTGTACTGAAACGTTGACATTGTAAAATAAAGAAGCTGATCATCCACAAATTCTTGTCTTTTTCATCACACCAACTTCTAGAATACCTCTCAAACAGTTGATTCCCATATAGCATTTGCATATGATTATCAATTAGTTCTTGGTAACTCTATACTACCGGTATGTGAAACATGCATAAAATCATTCATGCTTCATTGGATAACCTTCATAAAAAGATTCAAGTAAAACTAGATCTGAGTTTTTAGTTCCACATGATTTCCTCAAGACCTGTGTTGAGGAGACACAGTGACATCAATCAGACTTCAGAGCACAATGTTCACAAATAGCTTCAAGCAAATCCAGATCGATGATCAACACTCGAACACTGTCACAAGTTGGCATGAGGTGCTCCCCTTGATTCCAGATTTCTCCAGATTTCGGTCAAGTTGTTTGGGTCATATTCACAATTAGCCTTTAGCAAAGGTGGAAGAAATCTGGTTAGAACCAAGATAAATCAGGCTAATTAAATGTTTAAACATTTTAACAAAGTCACGTTACCATTCTTAAATTCAAACTTTCTGAAAACACATCAAGAATAAATCAAATTCTAATGGTTCATGGTCACGTGTGCAAACAGCAGAATTGAGGTAAGAAAATAGAGGATGGCATGTTGCTATCTGTGAAAACAGTTATAAATAAGGGCCACACTCCTGATGATCTTTTCAAGAAAATAAATGATACATGGCTGTTTTGTTATTACCTTAACTGCAGGTACTAAAAGCATGGCAATATATGTTCGAGGAAAGGGTCATATATTAACCCTTAACATGCGGGCGACGGAATTATCCGGGCGGGCTATAAGCGATTCCTAGGTGTCTGAATACGGATCCCGGATACAAGACTTAGAATAATTCACGGCTGTCTAAGTATACTCTTTCACCCATACCGGGTCACGAGTCGATTGTGTCCGCGACCCGACCCATGAGAATGGCTGTATTTACGCATCGCGACCCGACATGAGAATAAAGCTTTGTTCAGTGTGTGGTCGGAATATCAAGCAAAATTCACACCAATTTGCGTGTGCATTGTTGACCCGTAACGCATCGATAATTAGCTTTACAAAAGGCCAATTATGTCGGGCTTAGCCCCCGAAGCATTAATTCGCTTGAGGCTATTTTCACCCACGTGTTTGTATTGCCTCGGGTTTGCCTCGCCCGAGACTGCTATCTGCCTCGCATCTCGCGAGACGGGGAAAAAAATCGCTAACTCGCCTTACTCCCGCACTTCATATCATGTGAGCGAATTGTTTGTTTTCAAAAAAAAATACGGCAAAATAAAGGGGAAACAATGGACTACATTCCCATATAAAATTAGAAAATCTCAAAAAAATAATAAAGACACAGCAAGCGCCGTGAAAAAGGTCATGTTTACACTTCATAAATTTTGAAACAATCGGCGATTTTCACAACTTCTAAAACATTTATCAAGGCTAAAATACTGAATGCATTTTCATAATGTTTATATCACAATAAACCGAAAAGAATAATCTTTTATTCTATATAAAATGCGCAGATTTATTCACAGAAATAAAGATACAATTTTACCTTTCTGAGAGGCATGTGAAACCAAACGGCACACACACTAATCAACATATTTTCATCAGTTATGGTTCGAGGTTAGCGTTTATTTGAAAAGTCAAACAACATAACCATATTTGGGTTGACATGTGCTTATTTGTCAACTGGTTCGAGATTATGATTTCTTGGAAAAGTGCGATGAACGACCGTTTGCAATGCCGCATACATGTTGTAAGTATTGACGATTTTATAGGTGGAAATAAAGACAAACTTTACATAGCTATAGAATTATAACCAAAGGTCGCATTCTAATAATTTTTATATCATTGTGAAGCTAGACATCTTGTCTTCAATTCCGTATATAAATGGATTTTTTTTCGTTTCGTATTTATGATGTTACGAGGCCCGAATAAAAGACAATCTTTCGAAAGTAATAGAATAAAAACGAAAAAACATAGAAAATTCATTCAAAGTTTCGAGTGTGAATTAGCCATTTGTGTACGGGTTTCGCTACTTGAATTTGTATTGAACGCCCGTATATAGTCCTTATTCGCCATGTAGATGCGGTATATTTTGTAAAAACGATACCGGAATCGCCGCCTGGAAATTCCGCTAGCAGAGCTAGTTAGTGCCAAAGCCCAAACTACTGCTGCGAGCTGCGAGCCTGTAAATTCCGCCACAGGGGCTAAAAATGGTAAAATATATATACGCAACGTAAGGGTTAAGTATATACCAGCATCAATGATCAAATGTTTGCAGGACTGTGAAGTTTTGCTGAATGTTGATATATTATTTTTTATGATTTATCTTGAGATTCCAATGACAGAATCATGCACTTACTAGAAAGCAACTCCAGGAGAGTCTGAGAATGCCAATATTGGCAAAGATTAATCATATTCATTTCCTCGCAACTTTATATGACACCTACGCCAGCGCTGAGAAAGAAAAGCAATAACATGTTGTTTTGCGCTCTGGCAATGTCCCATGACATAGGTGGTAAATTGGCCAAAACATAAACACTTCTGTCATACACTGCTTACACTTGTAACCTGCAAGATAAACATGTTACATGTAACCAGTGGCAGTGGGTGGTGTTTGTGTGGATCCTCCTCAGCGTCTGACATTCATCTTCCCTATTTACATTCGTTTTTGATAACTTGATTACATTTATTGCCTATACAAGGGCGATCATGATGGTTTATGCATTTCATACAATGCCCTTGGGTAAAATATCACTTTGTCATGGCGACATGACATCATAAACAATATTATGTCACGCTTTTTCTCTGACGTTGCATTCTAAATGCGGTGGCAGTGATCAGCAGCCTATGTTTGAAAGTAAATTTTAGACTATTTTCCTCAATTCCTTGACTTTGGTAACAAAGAGAACATTCTATTGCGTCTATGTCATACTATGTTTCCGACACTCTTGCCTGAATATCAGGAATCCCTCACTCTCGCTTTGGAATTAAGTACAAATATTCATACACTCAAGGCAAACAGGTGTTTGCCACTAACATGGCAATGAACCCCGCCTCCAACATTGAGTCATGTAAGACACATTTTCTAAATGTGGTTCTTCGTATATTGCATTTCTGGTAAAAAATGTCATTATGACATCAAATGTGAAGACACTGGGTGCTAAGGTTCATGTTATAGTATTAACAAGAATGTGGTCACAGTGTTATGCATTAAAAGTTAACTGGTGTCTGCATAATTCCCTAATGATAGATGTCACCAAATTTCAGGATAATGGATGCTAAGAGCCTGAAAGATGGTCAAAGTACCATGGTGACCTTGAAAACAAAGTCAAGGTCACCCAATTTGACTGGTGTCTGTATAGTCACCCATTTTAGGCTGGTACAAAAATTGAAGAAGAAATGTGGCGTACGGATGGACAGACGCCGCTGAATACATAGTCCCCCGCCACGGGGGACAAAAAGATTGTATGACATAGCTATACTCATACAACATCCTCTACACCTTACACATTTTCCTTCTAATGCAGTGGTATTCCAGCTAGACGATAGTTCTTAAAGGATAGATGAAATGACATATGGTCCAAATCGGATTCATTAAAATGGGATGTCAATTTGACAATTTCTCGATTTTAAATTTCTGAAATTGGTCCATAAATAACTTATATACGGCTTTTTAAAAAACCGCCTGATTTAGCCCCGGCGACCAGAATGAAAGTCTGCGGGGGTGTGACCCGTGAAGGGATGACTTCTGTGAGTATGTGGAGGAATTTGATTTTCAGCGATAGTCACAATTCAACGTAATTTCGCAACATTTTGATTGTTAATTTCACAAAGATACCTTCAATAAACCAACTTAAATTTCCCATATATCGAATGTTTAGATATCCAACTAGGTAATTCCGCAGATGACAATTACACAATTATTACATAAACATGTCTTTTTGGCGATGTAATACACCTCATAAATTCATTTAGCGGCAGTGATAATCATCATTAATTAATTAACGACGAGACACCGGCGGAGTAGCTATCCGCCCCGCCTCTCGCTTATCACAGTCACGCCTCAGTGAGCATTTTCAAAAGGATTCGCCGAACAAATTGCGATATTGTTAAAATGGGTGAATTAAAATCGTCTTAATTATCAATTGCAAGTGTATATTGTCTCGATTTTATGCTCAATTGATTCCGATATACAATATACGTAGAGGTAATCATCTGTCATTCTTGAGAAAGTTGCATTTCATCTATCCTTTAACAAGTTGTGAATCCTATAGATTCGTCACTCAGAATTGATTGTACTAAGTGTATATAATGAAGAGGGCAAACGTATTTGAAACATGTAACATCACAATTCTGGTGTGTTCATTTATAACTGATTGAAATCCAGGTCACAAAAGTACTTTCTTAACAATTTCAGAGCAGATTAACTGCCCCTAGCTGTTTATCAGAAACAAGATCAGACTAAAAATAAACCAACATTCTTGATACATAAAGGATTTAAATACATGTAACTCTAATAATGACCACCTGTAAAACTAGTTCTGTCAAATAAACAGAATACGAGAAACAAGCACCTGTTCCGAACAATACCAAGATCAGACCAAACAAATCCAAACTGAAGCAACCTACACTTGGCACATATCGTGGCTGGAGAATCTATAAGAAACATAAATGAATATAGGTTAAACAACCAACTTATTGTACTATCCACTCACCCAAAATATACGAAATCATTTACCAAACCAACATCAGAGTGACAAACTACTTCGCATATCCTCTGATAAAATCTATCACAGAGCCTAACAATAGCCAGATCTCCCACAAACATAACAAAAGTAAAGGTACCTGCTCACATAACCAGATCACAGTGACCCGAAGTAGAGCAACCGACTTGGCACCGAGTGGTTGACAAGCCAGGTCAGGAATAAACGCATCCCTTCCCACTCCTCTGTTTAATTTCCAGACTCTCTATCTCGGATCTGGTCCAAAAGAATCATTTAAAACATCAGTTTACTGCAGCTCCTAAGTTTTGCTGCTCCATTAGTGTCAGGAGATTGCTCACGGACAGACAGACGACTCCCTGTGATTGTCGGCAGATGACGAGAAGGTTGGCGCTAATTAAGGAGCACTTGGAATCACTGATGGTAGATGCAAATAAACTCACTTCTTGGAAGGATTTTCGTTACTTTGAATTGTGCAAGACAACTTTTTACGCATGATATATTGAATGTTTAAATACAAGAGATGATGAAGTTCTGGAAAAGATTCAAATTTAACTTCGACTTGACTGAGATGGATGGTGAAAACAAGTATTACATCTTTTTGACAGACATGATACAAACGGTAATTCTTTCAACAAAACATCCATTGAAAGGAGTATGACATTAACTTCTACAGACTGTTGAAAATATGCTTTGAATCTTAAAAACTGCAAACAAAACATGCATTCCTTTACTCTTAAAGGAGCAGTCCTATTTCTTATGGAAACCAAAAGTTTTAGGAGATATTCCCATTTGTGCAATTATGAATGCATGTTATATATGTATTTATAAAACAGTTCATTTGAATCATTACTAAGACAGGGTAGACAGGGAAAAACTATTAAGTTGTTTCACAAAATCTTTTATCATTTTTAACAAAATTGAAATATAATACTACCGGTACTCAAAATCTGTCCCAATAAAAAATGCTAACAAATATTTCTTTTAATCGTTTATTCAAATCTGTGCCAGTTCTTTCATGAAAACTTTCAGACAACATATATCATTTACACTAGACCACAGTTGTTTTTTTCCCTGCTGCCCTAGAATGTTTTGCCCCCAAAATCTGAAAACAAATAATTAATACTGTCTGGCATTATGGTGTTAATTTGATGGGCATTGACAGCATGAAGCAAAACATTGGAACATTCTTGAATTCCTTTTACACCAAAACCATGTCATTTGATTGTCCCATTAATGTCCAGTCACGAACCAAATGTTTCTCATAAACAATAACACTTAATTTGTGAGAGATCTATTATATGTCTACAAATGACCCAGGTTGGATGATTTTAGTAAGCTGTGCTCAATTTCTCTAAATCTAAAATTTTAATCAACAAACCAGGCTGATTTTTGTTGAAAAGAGTTAAATCTGCATAGATTTCTTTATGGTTTAATTATAAATTCCTTTGTCACTGATTAACAGGAATTTCAACATATTTTAAGCCAAGCGACCATCAAGGTTTAACCTTATGTATTAGTTAAGGAAACTTGGAATATTAATCAAAGCATCAGGCTGAAGAGAGTTAACAGTACTTCCTTGAATTCCAGTAACTAAAATCTTTATTGACCTAACCATGCAGGCATTTTCTATGTTTACATAGCTAATTCAAAGGTTTTTTTTCAATAATATCACAAAAAGCACTGCAAATCTGTTAAAAGCGTCTCAGTTAGAGCTCTCCAGAAAATATTCCCGAGTTGGAAGTAGCTTTTCAATAATGATAAGACAGTGACAGAAAAACAAACAGAAAACATCAAGAATTTTCTTTTGGAGATAAGCCATTTTCCCACACAGCTCCAAGCAGCATCCAGCATCCAACAGGAGAGGCATGTATGTCATGCTGTACACACTTCTTGCATGCCACCAGCCTTCAGATCAAGGGAGATAACTAATTGGGTGATGACAGGAAGGATTGTCTCCCTTGTCTACCTCTCACCATGATTTTATCTCCTCCACCAATCACAGCTCTGCGCTGCTCCTGGACCTGACATTGTCTTTGTTTCCGAGACAGTCTCTGACTCGCTGCTTATCTATGGTGCCAATGCCGTTTTTTGCCTGAAATTTTCTTAATTGTCAGCAGCGAGGTGTAACAAATTATCGAGTGAACGGTTGTCTCATTTGGATGCTTGCTGTACCATATCTGGGTTTTAAATAGAAGGTGACAGGTTTTATTTTAGGTTGGCTAAATTGTGAGAAATTTCTTTTTTAAGTTTTTCGTCAAGACTAACAGTTTCCTTCCTCCACCTTAATGCCATTGAGCTATGCTCTCTGCTGTTTCTTGAGAAGCTACATCAGTAACCTTTGATCCTGTAACATACAGCTTCAGCTTGAACCAGTGCTCCAGAAAATGTGCAACACAGAATGGTAATGTACAAGAATGTGTACAAAGGTGAACTGGCAAAATCCCAATCTGTATAATCAACAGGAACTTCATGGGTAGCCAAGATGATTTTTTTACAATTTCTAATGGATATTTAGATTTAATACCAGCACATCATATGTCTAACCTCAAGACCTATCTTGTACTATATTAAGTCATGATGTTTATATAGAGATACAAAAGCGGTTACATGATATGGTCATTGAGAGTCCATTTCATTGGTAACCATGTTAGTCTCCAGATCTGTTTCCAATCATGCCAAGTCTAAACCAAAGGTCTCTCCACCATTAAATGAAGCCAGGATGTTTAAGTAGAAGTATAAAAGCTGCTACATCATATGATCTTTGACCCTCAGTCATAACCATTCTGGTTTCCATGGTAACCATGTTAGTCTTCAGATCTGTTTCCAATCACACAAAATCCAAACCAAAGGTCTCTCCACCATTAAATGAAGCCAGGATGTTTAAGTAGAAGTACAAAAGCTGCTACATCATATGATCTTTGACCCTCAGTCATAACCATTCTGGTTTCATTGGTAACCATGTTAGTCTTCAGATCTGTTTCCAATCACACAAAGTCCAAACCAAAGGTCTCTTCACCATTAAAGGAAGCCAGCATGTATATGTCTAACCTGTCTTCTGCTGTATCAAGCCAGGATATTTATGTAGAAGTACAAAAGCAGTTACATCATATGATCATTGACCCTCAGTCATAAACATTCTGGTTTCATTGGTAACCATGTTAGTCTCGAGACCTGTTTCCAATCACAAGCCAAAGGTCTCTAAACACTAAAGGAAGCCAGGATGTTTACAATAACACGATCTGAAGGTGTAACAGTACTTGTACATCATGCAATCTTTGCCCTCTGTTATACACAGTGAATCTGCATCATCAGCCATATGGATGACCTGCTATACTCTGTAATGTTCCACCTGTTGAGGTATAGTCTAAACATTACAGGCATTAATGGTCTGGACTTTCATTCAAAACTCAAGAGTGAGTCATGGTGGGTAGGCCAAGATTGCTAATGGCAATGGGTTGATCATCATCTTCAAGAGATCAGGATGTTTATACACGAATGCTGAAAGTGCAACAGGTTATATCATGAGGTCCTTGATCCTCTCTCATATAAACTAGAACCACTCCTGTAGGCATCTGGAAGTCCTGAATGGACTAATGGTCAGGAGGGGCTGGAACTTCATAAGGGTTCGGCTCTTTATTGGGTGAAATACTACTATTATATCATTCTTATTTTGAAATAGATCGGTTGTTCCTATGACATAGGAGACAAGGATATATATGGATGATCAACTTCTTTATTCAACGATGGCGATGTTTTGGTATATATCTATACCAAAACGTCGCCATTATTAAATAAAGACAATGATCATCCATACATCCTTGTCTTTTTCATCGCACGACCTTCTAGAATGCCTCAAAATGTTTGGACTTTCTATGACCTTCAAAACTCATGACTGAGTACATGGTGTGCAGGTCAAGATGGTTTTGGGTTCCTGACATCAGCTCCAAGAGAACTGGGCCTAGATTTTCAAAAGTATTTTAGTGCTTATATATAGCTGTAAATACAAGACATTAATATTAGCTTAAGACTATCTTAGCACTTAGGAGCTTTTAATAACTAAGCCAAGGATGGCCATACAAGAATTGGAAATGTTACATACACTGGAACTGTGTATTATTAGTTTGGATCATGCAATCTGTAATGGTTCAAATTCTTGTACATTTTGGAAAAGGTCACTTGTGAGATTCGAACCCATACCCTCAGAGTCAGGCAGCATCAGAAGCACTGACTTTACCAACTACTTAACTGTATATTATCCATCCGGCCTGTTTCTCTAATCTGTTTCATTATGCCTGGAGGGTCTGTATGGACTCTAATGTTCCACCTGTTGAGTCATATAAACAGTGGAGGATCGAGTGAATGGACTCATGTTCCACCTGTTGAGTCATATAAACAGTGGAGGATCGAGTGCTGGGATGGGCCTTGGATATCCAAATGGTATATCTCACTGTCCTGCATGAATTTGAGTACTTAATTAACACAACACCTCCACACCTCAAACTAAGATCATTGTTTCGTTAAACTTCTATGGCACACTTTCGAGTGAAATAATCTCTTCATTATCCATTTGAATCATAAATGTGCTCACAGAAAGGCCTACATTTCTTGCTGCACCTTCCAACTTCTGTGACGTCACAGTCTTTGATTTATCATATTACAACTAAGCAAAAGCAACACACTCTGAGAATAATAACAAAAACATTGGTTGCAAAGACATCACCACAACTACATACATTTGACGACTAAATATCATTGACAAATAATTAGGAGAAATAATTTTAAATGTTCGTACTTCTAGAAACTGTACCTAAACCCCTGAATCAGCTTATATAAGTCAATGGCATCCGAAGTCAAAACTTTAGATTCCAGTAATAAATTTCATGTTTACTTTTACCTGGAGTCTTTGATGCCCTGAAGTTAACGAGAAAATAATTAACGACTTAACCTTTCGTATTCATCACAGCAATTACAAATGGGCTCAGCCAAGTATATCTTCCAATCAGCACTAGTGTTAATAAGTGTGAGAATAACTCGCTTTAATGTAGGTTTCTTGGTGCAATTTCATCCATGATATCGAAACAAATAAAAGGAATTTATAGGTATGAAGAGGATATCGAGACTGCTTCTAAAATTTGAAAATTATGAAGATTTTAAAACAAATTATTCATATTTCTTTGGGGTCATAAATTACTTAAATATTTCATGTCGGGAATGATTGATTGCACTAAACTAAAAAAATTTGGATTGATTAAGATATATCATTTTTGAGTGAGTGGGTGAGTTATTGTTTAACGCTGCTTAATCAATTTTGCAGCCATTTGCGGCATATATACATTTTGATGAAAATGTTTTATAACTAATTTGTTCGTTTATTTTATCACTGCTTATTATTTTTAACATTTTATCAAAATTTATCAAAACTCCATCAATCAAAACTATAACAAGTGGAAAAAAACCACTGAAATCTTTTTAAAAACCAAATTTTACCCTTATATTTGCATCTAATTTCAAAGATCAGATAAGTTGAATTTCTAATAATCATAATTTTTTTGTCAGTAATGAAAACATATACCTACACTAATTTGTATTACTAAATACTTTACAGACTTTTTCCAACAATCCATCCTTCTATTTAGAGTATGTATTTCCACATTTAACTCACTCCTTCAGCCCATACATCAAAGTTAAATTATTTCCCCTTTTGAAGTCATAATTGACAATAATAGATAATTGTTTAATGAGCTACAAGAACCATGGAAAGTTAATTACTGCAAGGTTTACTGGTAAAAATGTTTACAACTTTTATGAAGTATTTAGGGAATTGTCAAACATTTCTCAGCAAACATCGTCTTTATCCCTTTATATATTCTTTTGGGCAGCAAGAAAAGTTATTTGAAACATTTCAGAAATGCTACAAACTATTTATAAAGGACAAAATTCATGAATCATTTTGCACTTAAAAGTAATGACAAAACATTTATTTGAAGTAAATCCAAAAAAAATTCCGACCACAAGATTTCATTGAAAATTCTTTGTAAAATTCTTTATAAAGCATCTTTGGACAAATGTGTAAAATTAAGATTATACTCTTTCTTTTATTTAATGAAAACATAAATTGTTGTGTTTACTGATTCCAATAGTTCTTACACGCAATTACTTACATTTATTTAGAACAGGGTAAACAAACATTTCGGAATTCTAATCTAGTTGTCTGTGACACTGACAAATAGGCAAAACTCTATGTATACCTGTGGGCTAAGATAGGCTAACCTCCTGTTAAACAATGTTTTCTTTGTTTTTATCAAATATAAACTATGAATAAAATGATACTTCTCTGATGATACGTAAATTCTACAATGAATTGGTTGAGGTGAGGTGAGTTGGGGTTTAATGCCGCTTTCAAGAGTATTTCACTTATATCGTGGCTGCTAGTATTATGGCAGGGAGAAAGCCCCCAACGCCATGTGGTTATGTATTGTGGTGAAACCTGTGAGCATCAACTGGAACTAGCGAACCATGGGTGGTACTACGCTGAAATTCAGTGTAGCATTGCGTGTAGAACAGTTCTCTACTGCAGACAAAGTTGCCGAGCCCCTGGCAGTATTCGAACCCTGGACCTCTTGATCCGAAGCCGAACACGCTAACCACTGCGCTATCCCGCCACCCCTTAATTGGTTGAACTGAACAGAAGTGTCTGTAGACATGGGAGAGGTTGTGTGTTAGATTAAGTTATGTGTTAATGCAACTCTACGAAGCTTTTCATCTCACAGCAGCTATATATTATTATCATTGGAAGAAAGCCATCAACACTATTGTGACCATGCATTGTGAGTAAACCTGCAAGTATCATCTGTGAACTGAAGAGGTGATCATGATGTGGGGTGAGTTTTGGTTTAACGCCACTTTTAAATTTATTTCACTTATATCACCGGTAGTATTATGGCAGGGAGAAAGCCGCAACACCATGTGGCTATGCATTGCGATGAAATCTGCAAGCATCGACTGGAACTAGAGAACCATGGGTGGTACTGCACTGAAATTCAGTGTAGCATTGCACCCAAACCTTATTGTACATAGAATAGTTCTCTAGAACAGACAAAGTTGCCGAGCCCCTGGTGAGATTCAAACCCCAGACCTATTGCGTTATTTCCCCCCAGAACTGAAGATATATTGTTTTACCCTCTATGTTATTCCAACTATTGCAGTATCTCTGGGCACTTTGAAAGAGACTAGATTGTTATCAATCCACCAATTGCAACTTCTCAGGTAAGTTTTTTTTATAAAATCCAAAGAAGAAATATGGTAGCCTCAGATAGATACTTATTTTTTACTTTAAAATAATTAGATTCCACAACACCCATAATAAAGACAAACAAAATCGTAAATTTATATTGCACTTAATCAAAGCAAAAGGAATGCTATATACCCACATACCCCATCTCACATACTCTATATAGATGTACAGGAAGTGACCCAGTCGTGGCTATTCAGAGTTGAATACACAGATACTACTGAGTTGTCTCCCTTTAAGAGCTCTTTCACCACAAATGTCAGAAGAAAAGACCTGAGAGGGGAGGTTTCCGACAGATCAAACAGAAGTGATTCCAGTTAATTTCTGGACAGGACAGAAACTGTCGGTACCTGGAGTATGTTTGATTTAATTGTAGAGTTTGTGCAGCATCAAAGAACAGGAAGCAATCAGATCTAGAAACATGGTGTCTTTACCTTTACTTTCAATGTGTCTTGTCTATTAAACCAACTCTTAACAGATGATTTCCATTAATTCTTATTCTTGAACCAACAATTTGTGTTAAGGTGATCATATGTAAGAAACCTTTTTTTAAATATGTGCAGAAGTGAACAATATTTGTATCATTTGCTCAGATCTTATTAAAGGCACATCCAGTGTTGTTGGGGGTCACATTATCCAAATGTTATAAATGGTGTTACTTTATCGAGAAGTACCAACTGTTACCGGAAACTACCATTTTGATGATAGTAGACCTAGTAATTTTGGAATCTTATTTATAATAGACAAACTGATAAATTTGGGTTGATCATGTTTAATAGGTCACATAACTACTGTGCATGTAAATGGGATGTGTAGTTTCGGTTTCCTCACATACATAATGATGTTAATCTATTTTAATTGGAAACTAGTAAATATGATATATTTGGTGATTTGGGATGAATATGCAAGCCGTGTGAATTTGTTTGTTCTGTAAACAGCACATATGGTGAGTCGGAACATATTAAAGCCTAATAAAATTTTATTAAACACAATGGATGCACCTTTAACAAATGGAAAAAATTAGCTTCATACATCAGGCTAAAGGACAAATGATATTATTATGATTTCAGCCTTTTGCCAAAGTCATATACATGTATAGAGTTTCAAGGTGTTTCTCCTGTGGCCCCATGTGTTGGATGGTCACTTGATCTGTATTTAGCATCCCCCACTGGTTGATGTACTTGTAAACAAGATTCTACCTCTCTGAAGCATTTTATTTTAACACAGACAAAAGTAGATATTAGGACTTATGTTCTGTGGCCCCTATTAGCGGCAATAAGGTCACCAAGTCTACTTAAACCATAGAATGTACACCAAAATCCAGTTACATTGAACCACTTGAGAAGAAATGTAATAATTTTACAGTCAGATGGACAGCGTAAGCAATGTCATTTACTGCAGTGAAACCTCCAAGCACTGGCTGAAATTGACAAACTATGGTGATACAACAGCTCCAGGAGGAACATAATTCCTACTGTGAGGGTAAGAAGACTTACAAACTAAATGTGTGACACACTGGATGTTCAAAGAATAAATAGTTGAGAAATGTTCTGTAAACATTGTCACATGTTGCATTGTTCTACTTGAGTTCTCACAGTTCTACACACAGTGTTTGTTGATCTACAATCTGGAGGAGGAAACAGGAATCTGGCACTCTGTCATTGTCTGGAACAATATGCTAACGAGATGAGGCTTATATATGGTAATTTTATTTGATCAACATTAGAATTTTCACAACGTGAATGCCTGTCTTTCTCGTCTTCGGAGGACATTTAGAAGTGGAACAAAAAAGAAAAGCAAGTTTTCTGAATAAAAACTTTATTGTGAACATGCAAATTGTTTCAGAGTATGCTTACTAAGTTGGAAGGAATACCAAAGTTAGATATATCAATGTCAAATAATCAATTTAAATTTTAAGCAAGTCTTCAGATGTTCAAAAGTGACTTAATGCAAAGAGCATAAACTTTTGAATGTCAGTCATTTGAATGGCCAGCTTATTATGACTAAAATAACTTCTGAAATATGTCCCTTATTTACTATAGATTTTTTAACTCCCTGATACAAGTTTTCATGAAAATGAAAATAAAAAGTTTCTGAAATCTCTTCATATTCAGAATTTCATTACACATGCATGTATAAAGATGTCTTGACTTACACACCTGTAAATATTATATGAATTTAATTCAATATAATATGGCCTGGACGACGGGAGTGCAATACAATGGATTTTAATCAAATCAGAGCCCATGGAAAGACATGTTTTGAGATAACATGTAAACATTGTTGCTCGGTGTATTGTTCCGAGTTCTGTTCTCACAGCTCCTCACAGTGTGTTTGTTGATGTAGAGCTAGAAGAAGGAAGCACACAGGTTCTGAAAGCTGGGACACAGCAATTGTCACGGAAAACTCAAATGTTTTGAAGATTATTTCCTCTCTGACTGTACAGTATTTCTTTGCTTATTTTTTATTCCTTTGTTTAGTTCAAATATGACTCGTCTATTGTCGTGATATTTTTAATACTGGATGAATCATGCTTCTTAACCAAACATCAAATTCACCTTGTGAGAAATACATGGTGACCTCTTTGTGGCCATAAACATATATTTTGTATTATTAATTAACTATCAGTATTATGGTACTTATATGGCATTTACAGCCTAGACCATATTATTCGACAACCGGGCCAATACGAGACAAACTGGGCCAATATGAGTCTGAGCATGCGCAGTTGCACATTTGGTGGAAGCCTGAAGCTTTCGCTTCACAACTTTGACCCGTGCTATTTGTTCACCAATCTTGTTTATAATTATTGTTTCAATATAAATGATTTGTCTAGTGTTGTGCAAATAGAATGAAAAGAAGTTAATCAATAAAATTGTCATTGATGAAGTATTTCCGTATTGGTCCACTACAACGGACCTCGGACCTGTAACTGGGCCAATACGGAAATACTTAATTAATAACATTATATGAATCGTGTTTATCATTATCGTATTTAAAATGTTCATACTAACAATTTAAACATGTACCTTACATCTAGGTTTTTCAACTTTTCATGAATAAAGACTGGTTAACCGTCGGAGGATACTGATTCCTTGGAAATATTTTGCTTATGCTTTGAAAGGACGTACATTAATCTATTGCTATTCTTTGTTTTCTATTTTACATTCTGCTTGCATCAAATTAAAGTCTCTTCTGGAACAATATCAGGATCCATAACATGGCACCAAAGTATCTTAATGACTTCAGTGCTTTGTTGAAAGAATACCTGGTGTACACTGACCATGTCTGTTCTGGAACAATATCAGAACTTTCTTTCACAAAGCAAATTAATTTATGTTAGCCTTAACTCCCATTCTTTAACATGGCACCAAAGTATCTAATAATGACTTACGAATCACCTAAGTGCTTTTATGAAGGAATACCTGGTGCACACTGACCATGCACCTCCTGTCTATACAACACCAAGGTACCACTATCATCTCAACAATGTAACTTCAAACTGAATACTCGGAGAACCAACTCTCTTTTCCTTTATACAGATGCAATCAGGTCCTAAAATATATGAAAATATAATGAGAACTCAATCTGCTGTTGATAAACAATATGTCCTCCAGTACCAATGAGGAATGACATAGAAAACTATCCCTGACAGTTCAATCCAAAATACCTATTCGAAATATAAACCTCATATAACCCACACCCCCCCCCCCCCTCCTTTCGAGCGAATAAAAACAGTAAGCCCCCCCCCCCTCCTTTCGAGCGAATAAAACCAATAAGTCCCCCCCCCCTCCTCCTTTCGAGCGAATTAAACCAATAAGTTCCATAGCTCTTGAACAATCCAGTAACCTTCTCCGATTGACATTAAAACACAATTACCCCATACCCTTAAAATCCCATAGGTTCATATGACACCACAAACTTTTGAAATATCCTGCAACCTTCAAGAATTGACGTCAGAACCACCCACCTGTCAGCGCTCCTGGAAAAACTACAAAGTGTCACCAAGTGTGAAGACATCTAGCATCTGTGTCTACTTCAATTGCTTGTGAAATATCCTCAAACTTTCGAAAATCGAGGTGACATGGAGTTGAGTACTGTTTTCAAAAGTATTTAATTTAGTGCCAGCAGTCTTCCTGCACGAGGAAAGCCCACAACACCAAGTAATTTATGCATTCTGATGAAAGCTTAGAGTTTTGTCAAGTCAAGACACCATATACAAATATAATCAAAGCAAATCAACTACTAGAGAGCTACATATGAAGTGATCACAGAGGCTCCTTTCTTTCACTTTTTTTCTGAAAATATTTCATTATGAGACCCTTTGTAAGGCTAAGAAACCATAAGGTAGTACTTATTGTAGTTTTGAACAGTTGTCCAAATCTAGAATTTATAACCATTTAAACCAATAACACTCTCCAGATAGTTCTGTTCAATGACTGAGAACAGAATAAGAGTATTTTATTCAGTCTAGGTTCAAAGTCAGCAAGCGTATGAAATTGAAAACCTAAATCTTTAGAAATAGAATCAAACGGATGAAGGTACAGTAATTACCAAAATAATTCCACACATCAATTATTTTTGTCTACGCTGTCCCCCTTAATATTCCAGAAAAAAAATGTGTCTAAAAAGAACTTCTTGAAATATCCTCCAACCTTCCACAATTGATGCCAGAACCACCAACTATCAACTCTGAAGAAAAACGGTAAAGTGTCACCAAGTGTGAAGACGTCCCAGCATGTGTGAACCACATGGCACCGACACACGGCACCATCGGCGCTCTGAGACCTAGACTCTTATATTTATTGCAACATCAGTCTTTGACAAAAACTGGTTGGATGAAACATCTATAGAGGTGAACACTCAAACTGATGTGACTTGGCATTCCTGTGGTAGAGGCTCTGACAGCATAATGGTCAAATTAAAGAACCTTGCCGCTATGACAGTGATCATAATGAGTAATGTTTTGATAATATGCGAGATAAAAATTGATGTGAGTTTCTTTTAACTTGAATGAAACTTAATGCTGTCATAAATATGGCTGCTGATAAGATTTTTTCAGAGGACATGTTTTTTTTAGCTGGTTCTTTGAGGAAGTTTTTATGTTGTTTAGTTGTTATTCTGGTATAAAGTTCCTGAAAAGTGCTAAGTTATGGAAATTATTGCGATGAAAATGTTAATTTTCATTTATAACTAAGTACCTAGTGCTGTTTCCTGACTTACTTTCAATCTGAGTCTCATGAAACAAGAATTTCAAAATTTACAAACTAATTCTTTAAATACTTTGCAAATTTCAGATTCAAATGAAATATTTCTCAGCAAATTATACTCCTACCAAGAAGGTGAAGTGACTGAGGGCATAAACCGCTTTCAAGAGTATATATATCATCATGGTGGCAAGTACTATTTCAAGGAAAAGGCTGCAACAACATTGTACTTCTGTATTGGAATGAAACCTGCATGTGTTGCTTGGCAATCCTTGAGAAAATCAGAACTAAAAATTTGCATACATTATATATTGAGTTCGTTCATGCATCAGCTATTTAGCTCTGGCACGCATCCTCTTTTCCCTTTCTTTGAATAGGTCCACGATCCTGCACTACAAGTTGTTCTTATTCATGAGCAGTTCTGTCAGGGTGGCAGTTGTTATCTTTTAAATATTTTGTAAAGTATTTTGTTACTTCTTATTTCCTAATTTATATTAATTTTCAATAATTTTCAATAATTTTTTTTTTTAATTTTCAATTATTTTTCTTCTTCAATTATTTAATTGATACCAGATCAAAATAATTAAACCTGTGAGTGTTAATGAGAGGAGGAAGTAGAAGAGAGGATCAAGAGTTGTGTACCGGAAGCAACATCTGCATCGTCTAGCTATGACGCCATTGTAAGTATACAGGCAGAGGACATGCACGTACACATGGTCTAGTTAATATCTACACAGAAATAAGTTCAACTTCGACATGCAAATAGCTCAGAGATAGCGATGCACTTTGATAAAAAATGGCACCGTCAAGCCATTGTGAAAACAAAAACATCCTCTTTCGATAAAAAAAATTATTCTCTCAGGATAATTTAGTTTTATTTTAACAATATTTACAATTTTCTGTTCAGCAATATCATAATGTTCTTTTCAGAAAGGGAAACGGACCTCATTTTAAGTTCATCTAAAGAAGAATATATCCAAAATTTCAAAAGAAACATGCTCTGAATATAAATGTATGAAAATGCAAGAGGCACACATCGGACATTCAAAACGATGCACATGCACATTGACGCATGCTATAAGTGAACCTGACTCTTGGATACATGCAGGATACAACAGCAGCAGATTCCTACACTGGCCATTATCAGAAGGACAGAAATGTATCAGTACACTGAGAACCATGGAATGTATGTACTGTACATGCTACAAGTCCAGTAGCGACATGCATCAAGATAGCAGCAGGCCATGATCAGAAGAGGTCACTGTGGTGTACAATGTTAACTGCACTTCAAGAACAAGCACTCACATGGGCAAGTACCTGTTATGTCCAGCAACTGATGGGTGAGACATGCATCAAGATTCCAGCAGGCCATCCTCAGGAGAGGTGACTGCCACAAACACTGCAAACTGCACAGAACAAGCATTCACATGCACAAGTACATGTTATGATGAGACAAGTCCAGCAACTTATGAGACATGCATCAAGATTCCAGTACTGGTCATGAGAGGTCACTGAGAAGTGCAACACTTCAAGAATATAGATAGCATGTACGGTTGCAAATTTAGGGGGAGGGGAGGGTACTGGGGATGACAGCATTGCTTGAGTGCAACATCAAAACCATGCATCATGCAGTGGTCACCAAGGTCAGGTGCAACACCAACAATGCACATGCACATACAAACATTCCTAATATTGAGGTCCATGGTGAACCAGTTGCCCTTGACAACCAAAGGTTATTATCTCCCCTGACAGGAAGCCGTCTGCTCCATTAACCTATCTCCTTTTTTAACCTCCCACTTTATTCTGGAACAGGGCAAAAATAGCCATGTGTCAATTAATTACAGCCAGAATGAAACATTACTTGTTAATTTGCTGCCAAGGGGCATGGTTATGGTCGTCCTGACATGGGTGTATATCTAGGTGCCAGGTCCTGGTACTGTATACTGTAGATGTCAATTAAGGTATTGCTAACGAAGAATGAAATTGCCTATTCACTGTTATCCTGTAAACAAGGCATGTGTTTAGTATGTTGACTTTGTAATGTGACCAGCTTGAGAACATGGACATTTGGAAAAAAAGGATTTCAGATATGTATCAGTTTCAAAAGCTTTTTATGAGAATTTTTGAAAATTTATTGGTCATGGTAACAATTATTTCAGATATTTCAATTTCATAAGTTTTCTATCAGAGTTTTGGATGATTTTTCTGTCAGGGCACATTGGAGTAAGTCTGATATTTGGATGTTCAGGAAATGTGACAGGATAACCTTCTAGCACTGATAATGGCAACACGGCTTCTACACACCCCAGGGAGTTGAGACTGGATAGAGAATATTTGCCCTCAGATAAATGTGGTAATGTGAGCAACACCTTCAGGTCATGGCCTGGGAAGTGATTAAGTGCATCGACGAACTTCCACATACATCACTCATTTATTTGAAAATATGCTGTTAAATTTTCAAATATTTCATTCACAATTCAATTTGTCATTGACACCAGTGTTCATATTAAAAATACAGGAAATGAGTTTAGTAATATGTTACATAATACTTTTTCAAAATTGGTAAAGTAATACAATTTAATTCCAATGCAGCAATCATTTGTTTGGAAATCTTATTTATCATATATTATTACATATTTATACTTATATGTATCAGGTAAAAACTCTTTCAATTTTGCTCTACATTATCTAGAATCTTTCTCATTAAACCCAGTTTGAAAATATTGTAAAAGCTTTAAAAACTTTAAAATTAAACAAACTATAAATCGGATTTCCAATTTAAGCACTTTTACTTCTTTTAACTTCAAAGTGCATAGATTGGTAGTTACCCCCACAAAAACACTTCAGAGCAAACCTGTTTGCAATTTACTTTAATGTTCCTCACAGAGAATACGGTTGAAGACAACTTAAAAACCTTCATCCTCGCTAAAGATGGACGTATTTTAATCTATTTCAACAGTTGAAACCTATCAATTATAAGAGGAAAGAGGTTTTTCCTACCAGTTACAAGTTAAAGAGTTCTATTGTATTTTGGGCTTTGGAAATTTTAATATTAGGTTATAGGGTAATTTCAACAGAGAAGACAGATTATGTACACATTGTAATTTAAACGAAATTGAAGATGAATACCACTTTCTTTTCACTTGTTCACTATATAACTCATTACGTTGTAAGTATATTAAACCATATTACTATGTCCATCCAAGTATCACTAAATTCTCTAGTTTAATGAGTAGTACAAATCAAAGAACGTTACAAAATCTTTCTATGTATATTAATAAAGCTATGATTTGTAGAAAAAATGCCATAGCGAACTAATGTACACTATTTATTTATGTATATATTCACATGACTTATGCAAATGTACTACAGGCCTGAGGCCTCTTCAGTACGAAATAAAGATTGATTAACATCACTGAAAATAAAATTTACTGAAAGGTATTTGTATTAAATCCAATTAACTCAATTATGTTCTTCAATTGTTATTTTGAATTTTGTATTTACCTATCACCTGTGGTTTCCAAGACACTCTAGGATGGCCTCTATCTTCAGCATGTGACATAACCTGATTAATTACAATTCCTGTGAATTGATCAGACAGAATGGTTTGGTCTGACATTATTTCTTGGTGAAATTAATTTAATGGTTAAAACAAACTCAACATTTACAAAGTGAAATAACACTATGAATATTATGATTTCATCCTTGAGTACAATAATGTAGTCTTCTAAGCAAGCTCAGAAATATTGCCAGTCCACCATATATATCTGACCCCCAAAAGTAGAAATTAAACATGTACACTCAATTATGGTCTTTATATAAATAATATAAACATATTATAAACATTCTGTTAGATTTAAATTTCCAAATGATATATCCTGATTAAAAGAGATGGTGTCAAACAAAACTATAAACAAAACAAATAACAAAACTAAGACCACAGATAAAGAGAATTGATATATCCTGATTAAAAGAGATGTTGTAAAACAAAACTATAAACAAAACAAACGAAACAAAACTAAGACCACGGATAAATAGAATTGACATATATCCTGATTAAAAGAGATGTTGTCAAACAAAACTATAAACAAAACAAAACTAAGACCACGAATAAATAGAATCAGCTATACATATAGAGTTTGCTCTAAGGCCACAGATAATGGGATTAAGTTTTGAAGTTTGCAAAATTATGACAAAAAGATTATAAATATTCTGTTTAGATTTAAATTTCTTCAAGCAAACAGATATATCCTGATTAAAGGAAATGTTATCAAGCCGGATTAAGACTATCTAGGGATAAAGAGAATCAGCTACAGAGTTTGGAGGCTATGCTCCTGTGTGTAGGACACAAGAATGTTTATATCGCACACAGGAGCACAGCACATCTCTCACCTATGACAGGGGTAAGTAGCTCCGCACTACACCGCTAATCTGTTCAGTGTGTCCATCACAGCCCTACCATCTGTACACGCATGGCTTTACTCTCTTGGGTGGATCTGGGGTTCATGTGCACAAATACTACCTTAGTCTAAGGTCCATGTGCATAAATACTGCTTTTGTCTCTTGGGTCGATCTGGAGTTCATGTGCACAAATACTACCTTAGTCTAAGGTCCATGTGCATAAATACTGCCTTTGTCTCATGGGTAGATCTGGGATTCATATGCACAAATATTACCTTAGTCTCAGGTCCATGTGCACAAATACTGCTTCGGATTCTTTGGTGAAATGATTTTCAGATGAGCCCTTGCTTAGCAATAATAAGTCGATCTCATAATTTATTTGATCATGCTGCAACCAACTCAGACATCTCAACTTTAACTTTGTTCCAGAAACTACTATAATTCTGTAATAAGTGTAGTTATATTTGCTACCGTTTTTCCTATCACAAACTAGACAGGTATTTATCAATTTAATCTTCAGTGTATTTTGATGCTTTTGACACCAACATTTACATTCAGTTCTAAACACTAGACGGATGACTAACAACCAGAATATTTCCCATAATTTACAAGGTCCATATGTTTTGCTCACATCGTCATTGAAAACAAACCCATAATGCATTACAAAAACATCTTTCTGTTTATTAATATCATACAAACTCTGCTACCAATGAAATATGATTTTAACACATTAAACCAAAGTCTTGTTGATTGGTTTTACAATATATCTCAATTTCGAGAAAACAAATACCATATGTTTTTCAGATTCGACCAAGACTTGGAAATTAGCGCTAGTGGCAAGTAAATGATTCTGATTCCTGAACAAGTGAAACTACTGTGCCATTCAAACACGTGGTAGTTATACAAGTTCACATCAAAGGGTACAGAGGAAAAGAATATAATCATGTGTAGAGGTCAAACTCTAAAGAGAGGCTGTCAAAGGTCGGGGAGATCAAAATGAGGCTATGTGGACATAGAACTTGAAAGGGGGAATGTTTTACATTAATATACGATGTTAATTATATTTATGACTTTCAGCAATTTTCAGGATATTGGTCCTGAAATCTTATTGAGGGCGACAAAGTTCTGGGTGCTTGACAAACGTGACATTTCTTTCGTGTTCAGATAAAACGCAAATCTTACATATACGTGAAAAAACAATGCCGTGAATGCTGTGATTAAGAACGGACCACACTGAAACTGTTTCTAGTTAGTGTAACAATGTAACAATGACCAAAATATTGCCATGGTGTTCTACTCTAAGAACACAGAATCTTGCACAAACCTGACATATTTTGCATGACACTCATGCTGTCTTTACTTTTTTCTGTGTCGCTTGTCTCCCAACAGCCCAATTTCCATTTTGATTTTGTATTTTCATTTCTTATTTTTATTTGCTTAAAATTTTTTTATTCATACTTAGCAGGGTACAGGATCATACAAGTAAATCAGTATATATTCCAATTTTATATTTATATTACTTCAACTCAAATATCCGGTACACTTTTATACAAGAAATCAGGAAAAATTACACTTAAGGTTTACATACTTCATAGCAATATATTTTTATTTAATTGAATTCATGATCAGCAAGACAATTACAGAAATGTGCTAATAACTAATATTTTTTAACGATCCCGAGGCCAGATGTTTATAAAGAAAAAATATCTTTCAGAAGTTAAATTCTGTTTTTAATTTACCTTTTCCATTTATATCACTTATATATGTAAATGTATATAACACAGATTTGTAAAATTTAAATTTTACATCTTGTTCACACAACCCGTGACCTATCAGGACTTGATAAACATAAACAAAGTATGGATGGTCGTAGCTCTGTTTCCAAGTTCAATGATAAACCATATAAAGTAGATACGTCCAAGCGATGAATTATTCATCTGATTCTCTGATTAAGCAGACTCTCAAAACAATTTTAAAAGATGAAGACGTTTTGACGAAGATTATGACAGGCCACAACTTTACCTCAAACAACTGATAGCCAGGGATAGCATCCAACAACAAACAACAAGTAATCATATCCTTTTATAAGAAAAACATCTCCAGCAATGGCCGCCAGTGTTTTTTCAACAAAATACTGTTCTTTCAAAAGTCCTACATCATAAGCATTTTGTCTTTCATAATACCACACCCTTTACTTCGGGTCGTTGTTTTGGGCTTCATTTCAAAGCAAGTTTATTTTGTATCATGGGTGGCGAGGAAGTTATGAAATATGGAGAAAATGTCGTGTTTCTTTCAGAGGGAGATGCCTGGCATAGAACTCTAGGGGAATTCTTCTGAACATTTCTACTTCTACCGTTCCTGTCTTTTGTTCCTGTGTTCTTTCTGAATCTTAATTTGGTCAGAAAGTTAGGTCATGTGACAGATTTGTTTTAACCGTGTTGAATATGAAATTTATTTTAAATGGATATATTGCACTTATACTCCACAACATTTATCCTAACAGTTACACTTTGTGCTATGTGAGATGAGTGAGTTTGTGTATAACACCGCTTTCAAGAGCATTTAATTCACTTCTAACACAGCTGCATTCACTTCTAACACAGCTGCTAGTATTACTGTAGGGAGAAAGCCTGCAACATCATGCTTTGTCTTCATCTGCATAATTCTTGTATCTTGCATGCTACAAGAAGAGAATTCAAGTTAGCCATAGGTGAAAATAAATAGCCATGCTTGCATAACATTATGCAAAGGCATCTGTTTGATCTGGCATTTTCCTTTTCTTAGGCAGAGGTTTTGGGTGTCCTAAAAATTGAAATTATCAAATTACAGTAAATGAAATATGCTTGCAATTCAACAGCTAGGAACTCTTATTTTGTCAAAATCAATGTCAAAATTGACAAATTCTTGAGAAAAGGTATGGTACATGGAAATGGTACAGGGAGGCATATTTTTTAGGGGACAAAGTTCATTCAATAAACGAGACAACAAGCGCATTCACTAGATAAGCAGGGTTCGAAATTAGCACTAGTCCGGTAGCCCATGGCTAGTGAAAAAGAAGCTGGGCTAGTAGAGTGTAAAAACTGGTAGTCCAAAGGACTAGTTAGAATTTGAGGTGAAATGATCCTGGAGATGTATTTAACTTGCTGGAATAAGCTTGGACTAGTATTTTTAGTATTGCACTAGTCCGAGTGGCTACTACATTGAAAAGGTTAATTTCAACCCCTGGATAAGTAAAGAACTATGATACTACATATCATATAAAAAGAGTACAGTATTTGACTAATTAATCTCTCAATTTACCATATTCAACATGATAAACACCCTCTCCCTATAAGCGCCCCAACCATGTTTTTAACTCCAGAAAACATAACCAAATTTAGAACCCCCTCCTCAGATTTACCTCACACGAAACCTATAAAGTTTCACTGAATACCTTGATAACAATTGAAATTATTATTTTACACGAGTAACAGATAAACATCACTTGTAACACCTTCCGTGTACACCACATTTCCTACTCTCACAAATCAAGTATGACTGAAGCTTCATCTCTCTGCCACTGATCTCACAGTCTGTCACACAACAATCTCTGGCAGCTTACTCTGACAATACCAACCATCATCAGTGTTACTGGAATGCTTTGCTTCGGCAAAATGTTCACAAAAAATAAAATCCTCGTTAATCAGAATAGAAAGCTTAGTTTCTCACAGGTTCTCGTCTTGACATCAAACACACCGTTATTACGAACCGGTGTAAAAGTTATTGGAAATGCAAAACATTTTGACACACACTGTACGGATTTGAACCCAGAGTGTTGCCTTGTTCTGAAATCTTGTCACTGGCCACTGGTCAAGACATGAGTTGTCTCCCTTGGACTATAACATATGGCCAATACTGAAGTGGTCACTAGATGAATCACGTACTACAATGTGTCACATGGTTTTGCTACATACATTTGCAGAATGAACTCGAACATCAAAGAGACAAATATAGTTTGTTAATTAAAGTGACAAAATTAAACAACAAACGAGGTTCTATCTCTGAAAACAATCAAACGCATGGTCAGCTGTTTTATTTCGATTAATTGTTCTTCATCTTGAGAGACTGACTATATTCCTAATTTAAATCATTTGAAAACAAAATAAGGAATGTAAATTAAAAGAAGAAAAGTCAACAGCATGATTGATTGATTAAACAATATATATATGTTCAATCAAAAAAGGAATATCCACATTAGTCAACTAATTAATATTAAACAAACAATAAATTGTTTTGATAACAAAAAGCTAATAATTGATTTTATATAAGGTAGAGACACAGTTGGCAAGCACAAATTGATTAATTTAGTCTTACTTTCTTAACTTTTCTTTCATTCGACACTTGCCATGTTAGAAATAGATCACATATTGAAATTTATCTTCTTGAGGATTCAAAGTTTGTTGAGATAGCATAAAACCTGGACAGCAGTCGAAAGCTGATTGACAAGATTCTGATCTATGTAAACATTTCCATGATAAACGGAGTGCCGTCCCAAAATACATTGCTTTTGATGTGATCAGCAATTTAAAACATGTTAGTTTATTTAGGATGCATGACTTTTCTCACATTTTAATTATTCTAGTCCTCGTTTGCCCAATGATTGATGTATTTGTGTTCAGGTTTTAAGAGCGTACGTTTCAGATTGAAATCGACTACATACGGGTTAGACGACTGCATTCGTCATCTTCAGAACATATAGAGGTGTACCTAGCATCAATTTTGATACAGTTTTGCCATGATTGCTTAAAAGTTTCCTAAATTGTAAAATTTTAGATTTGATTTCTATGCATGGTTTATTTTTGGATTAATTTGAAATCGTTATTCTTTTATCTACATTCTTCTTAAGAATGGATGGATATGTTACTGACGAACATAAAATAATAAAGTCAATATATATATATATATTGACTTTCACAATGGTAACCCTTTGGTGTAGATTCTTAGAAAATTTACAAGCAATGATAAGCTTGAAAACACAGTACATGAAGCAACATCAAAACATTGCCACTGTGAAAATAGAGAAATAAGGAAATGTCTCTTCTGTGTAGTATTCATATGGAAGGTAATGATGCCAATAGGTTGACAGTTATTGCATCGGTATACAATGGTATTACACGGTAGCTCAAGTACTATCCTCTATTTAGTTGACATTATTAGAAAATCTCTCAGTTTTGGAATTAGCACAGAATTTTTTAAATGCCAGTATATCACTTTTCAAGGACTTTAAATACCACATGCATATAATCCTGAGATGGACCATGACCTAAAGTTCCAAATTCTCCAGGTGCTAAGATAGCTTTAGGAGGTATATTCACTTATGTCTGTATACGTTCTTGGAAATTTGTAATTACCATACATTAGCATACACCTATCTTACGCTGAGAGAGCTTATACAAAGATCACGGTCCTGCACCTTAAAAATAATTTTTTGACACAATCAATGCAAATCAAGATGATCTGAAGAGTAAATCAAATGGCGATAGTTCTAATTAGGTTAAAATCCAATTAATCAGAATATTAGATAATCGGTCCAAGAACACCCCTCCTGTGTTGAGTTTTCATTAAGTATAACACAGCATACTCACTGGCTCAATACTATCAATTTATACCATCAACGAATCAAAATGACTGACACATATTGCCTTATCACCTGTTGACACTTGTCATTGGCTGTGACTTATTGGTGCAATAGCCAATCAGTATTGACCCTTCTCCATGGTTGGTGCAATAATTGCCCTTTTCCAGACACTTAAAGCTTTTATGTCTGTCCCATCTTGTCACTCCTGGTTAGTTCTGGAGTAGTTAGGATCTTGATAACAGGAAGCATGACCAATAGAATGTGGATTAGTCAATACATCACGGACTGGGGTGGAATTGTGCAATATGCTTGTAGAGCAGCAGTATAGTACATCTCAAATCACAGAGCTGGGTTCCATTTCCCAAAGCAATTAAAGTGCTATGATCAATTCTAATAATATAAAGATATGTATATCTTATCGATTGGAATATGTCAAGGAATAAGATGCTGTATGTAAATGTTTTGAGCATAGAAAATGTCACAATAAATATATTGTACATCACCAAATCTGAAGAGTAATTAAATGCCTTCTTCTCAATGGATTAAATATGATGTATAAAATTTTTAAAGATATATTTTAATATGCCTTTGCTTCTGATAAAAGTAATGATATTTCATATGAAGATGTTATATTTTATATACAGTCAACCCGCGATAATCCGGCCACCGATAATCCGAATATCGCAGTTTCCGAATGGTAGGAAGATGTAACCAAACTAATATCTTTAGTAGTCCTCAGTACTCATTAATCCAAACATTTCACTATCCGAACGTTTTTGATGAAAAACGGAAGCGTTCGGATTATCGAGGCCTGACTGTATATATATATATATATATATATATATATATATATATATATTTCAAATATACAGTTAGTGTTTCATAAAATGAACTATGCAAATGGCAACCATCTTTAAATATAAGTAAAACAAATAAATACAAGCATGATTCACAATAAAGGCAAAACTCCTTAGTGACCTAAATCTTTCATTTATATGACCAATTAATATAATACATGTGCACCGCTGCTCACAAAGCAATAATATTCACATCAGAAGAAAAGCGTAAACTTTGTCCAATATCTAATTTTTTTACATTATTAGCCAATTCTTGAAACATAATTGGCCAGTACGGCAACAATCGATATGCGTCTTTGCTTTCATCAGACAAGTATGTTTCCATCGGAAACAAAGCGTTGTGCAATATGGCTTGTATCCCATGTCTGGCGGGTGATAATGGACAGGCAGGGGATATCCCTGGGGGGTATTACATCACTTCCTGTTGGGGACCATGTGCTCCCTCCATCAGATTAACCAGACAAGATAATAAAGGTTATTCCTTGCACCTTGCGCTAAACATGGCACAACAGCAACCAGCTTACTCTGTAAATCTTATTTCAGCCTCAAATTGCTTCTATATTCTCCCCTCTGTAAATTTTATTTCAGACCAACTGGTTCCCTTTTTGGATAGTGAGAAGACAATAAACAAACAATTAACAAGACACAGTCTCTAATTCTCCTGAATTGGAAACACATCAGATGTATTAGTTCAAGTAATTTAACTGATTAATGACAACATTGTTCATGTTTTTGTCATTTGTTGCTCATTAAGTGATTGTTATGAGACACATGCCGAATCAACTTGTTGGTTTTGTTTCCATAAATTGTGTCTATTTAGAAAATCCTTACTGGTGATCAAAATTTGTTTGAATATTTCTCTGGGTTTTTTTTAAAATTTTAATAATTGAGTTAAAGAAACCAATCAAATCTTAAGAAAAAATATTAAGTTTTTCCTTTTAATTAAAATTAAAATCATAAAATTCCAATGAATTGCAATAAAAATAATTATTTAAAAAAAAACAACTTTTAAGTACAAATCCTAATTGATGAGTTCAGCCAATTTAACCCAGATCATAATCAAGTGAAATCAAACAGTTTAATCCAGAGGGCATATATCTTACAGGGCTAGAATATTCGCTCAGGCATATAAACAACAGCTGATTGGTGCAATTACAGAAATTTATAGGCTCCCTCTTAGAGAAACACTTGAACTTGAGAAGTTCTATCTCAGATTGAATTAATTGCCCTGATAGCTAGACTGCTCTTGAATATTTATACAGTTTGGTATGTTTGTTCATTAATGAAGTACTACAAAGTTTTAAGATTACGAAACTTCAGGATTGCTAGGTTCTAGATTCTGATTTGGGTAACTGCTTATTGGTTTGACTAAAATTTAGTAAAAAATTGTTTAATTATTGTACTTTCATCCTTATGATTTTATACGTTATAATACTTTTAGTTCCATATGTATACAGTTTATCTAGACTTGCAAAATAAGGATCTAGACTGTATTAAAGGCTCTAATTAATCATAGTCATGGAGCAGGACTACTTATTGGTACTCAATTCTATTTTCCCAACAAGAATTATCATCTCCAACATTAAATGACTCAAGTTGAAATAAAGCTAATTCCCGATAATTTCAAAAGACATTCCAATAGATTAGATGTCATATAGCTTGAATTCAATTTATTAATTTAAAATATCTTTAAAATGATGATAACGTCAATATGACAAATACACACAGAGTAACTCATTTCACACTATTTGAAAGTGCCATTAAACACTCTTCTTCAGGACTAATGACATGTCACTTCTGATGGTCCAGCCGGGATGAGATATGGCCGCCGCTGTTGTTTTGCTGTACCAGAGAGAGGCAGGTTTGGAGGCAGCAGGAATCACAGACATGTTTGACGTCCCTAAACTGTTTGCTTTACCTGAAGGGTAACTCTCTCCCGCTGGAGATAAACAGCAGTTGCTACATTCCCCTGTCATCAATCACATCAACTCTTCCAGCTTGTTGTCCAAATGTGAGTTGGTATTAGACATTGAGTAAAAGCAACAATTTATAGTCTTCTATTTGACTAGTCTTACACTCAGATTCTGAAAAAGTATTTATTCTGAAAATATCACGATTTTATTAAATATTGAGGTGAGGTGAGTTAGGGTTTAACGCCGCTTTCAAGAGTATTTCACTTATATCGCAGCTGCTAGTATTACGGCAGGGAGAAAGCCCGCAATGCCATGTGGCTATGCATTGCGGTGAAACCTGCGAGCAACGGTTGGAACTAGCGAATCATGGGTGGTACTGCACTGAAATTCAGTGCAGCATTGCACCCAAACCTTACTGCGTGTAGAACAGTTCTCTACTGCAGACAAAGTTGCCGTGCCCCTGGCAGGATTCGAACACCGGACCTCTTGATCCGAAGTCGAACGCACTAACCACTGCGCTATCCCGCCCCCTATTAAATATTGAAAAGGAGACTGTAAGAAATGGAATTTCTTTAAAAAGAATTAAGGCTCCTTTTCAGTATTTTTCTCAATATTTTTTTTCAAATATAAAAATTATTTGTTCAGAGTCTGAGTGTTAGACTACTATTTGCCTTACACAAAAATTCAATTAATGAAATTTTGTAAAATAATCACTGTAACTTCATCCAAGCGATGTTATCAAAGACTGTGATAAAGGACCTGTACTGTATAAGCTCATAATTTCCAGCACTGAATCAAGGTGGGGTAAGAACCATTCGGAAAAGAGTTAACCCTTTAGTTGCTTATTTCTATTTTACCCATTTTAGCCCCTGTGGTGGAATATTCTGACCATCTAGCTCGCAGCCGTATTTTGGCTAAAGCACTAATTGGCACGGCTGGCGGAATATTCCAGGCGGGGAACCCAGTACCGTTTTTACGAAATATATCATGTCTACATTGCGAAAACGGACTATATTCGGAAAAGAACAAAATGAAGATGAATCTTAGTCTCAATGGTTGCAATATTGCACGATGAGAAAACTAAATGATATCCTGTTTAATATATATATATTTATGAAACAAGTGAGTGGTTTGGTATTTCACTATTACAAGCAATGCAACCCAACAATTCTGTTCAAAAGTCCTAAAGCACCAAACCTGAACAAAACAGTTTCTTATTATTTATTATTTTATGTGTGTTCCTGTATTGAAAGAGTTTGGGCTCATCGATTCAAAATGAGTAAGAATTTCCAAATGTATATTTTTTTACTTTGATAATGACTAGCTAAGAGTTGTTGCTCTCATAAATAAAAGATCATTTCCCCCAACTTTACAAAACTTATGGAAAGTTATGAATTTTCATTACAGTTGTGGTTTTATGACATATTTTTTGGTCATTACAAAATATTACAAATATGTTTATTACATTCAGGGGCCATGGGAAACAGTTACAAGAATCTTGACAAATTGAACCAACGATGACAGAATATGACAAATTTCTTTTACACCATTACAGAACCTATCTACAATACTCACTCAGCAGTTTTTCCAAAACGCGTCCTTCATCGCACCGATTCATCTTTTCACTACATTATCCAACATCAATTCTCTTGAAGAGAAGTTCTGGCAATTAGTTCACCGCTGTGAACGCTACATTCTCAACCAGACAATAAATCAATCGAGAAACGGTGGAAATACAACACTAAATTAGTTTTAACCATCACCTCTGACTTACCTAATGTCAGATAGATTGATGTGAGCTAAAAGGACCAAAAACAACCTTGATTCTTGTTTGTGAAAGAAAAGCTGGGAATTGGGGGCCTTTGAGGGATGAATTGATTTTTCAGATTTCGGAGTAAAGTGATAATGATGATTATGTTTTCTTAATAAATACATGTCCGTCATAACATGTGTTTTAGTGTATGTCAAACATGCTTAGCTTGCATATTTACGTCAAAGGTTAATTTATGATGTTTTCATAAAGAAAGATGAATAAGTGATACATGTATTTTGAAAAATGAACCTGCTCTTTCAAGTCTTGTGAAACTTTTTTTTTCTGAAACGAACAAATGCTTTTATGCAACAATTAAAGAAATGAACAAAGTAAAACTCCGGTAAAAGAAATGCCAGGTTTTTATAGAGAAAAATATGAAAATTAACACCTATGCTGCTGAATCAATTGGAGCATTATGAGTTGCCAATTTTGAGGAATAACAACTTGTTAAGAAGAGAAATAATCTGGAGCTTGCCACTAAAGAAAGAATAGTGTCTTTTATAGCCAATTCCAGAGAGCTAGAAGGGATTAAAAGAAGTATTATTTTAGGTCCCTTCGATCGTGTGGTGTAGAATATTCTGACAATACAAATTGCTCAACACGTCTTAACTTATGTTTTTGCCAGGAATAATTCAGTTAAATGAGGTAACATCATAGTAACATTTAGATGTTCTTGGTTTTAAGAGATTTCACCACAAAGATTTTGTTTACTCATAATTGAATTTGCAGATAAAGCATTATATATTTGGGATATCAAATTATTTTTTTAACTTTTACAAAATAAATTTTGTTCGATTATGTGGGAAATGGGAAATTGGAAACTAGTAATTATGGTATGTTTGGCGATTGAGGATGAATATGCAAGTTGAGTGAACTTATTTGTACTGAAAACAAAAACAGGAAGATCTTCGGGATAATCACATATGGTAGGTTGGTACGTATCAACAGTCAAATAAAATATCATGAAACACAATGGATGCATCTTAATATATTCCAAGACCAACACTTATAGGCTAATTGCTTATTCTTCACCGTTGCAACTATATAACGGTCATTGTTTCTACACCAATGAATTTCTCAATGTTTACTGACATAACTGCTTCCTCCTCAAGTGTCATCATAACCATATTAGTATAATAACACCAAGGATCAACTCAACCAGAAAGGCAATTACTCCTGGTTAAATGGTGGATGTGATCCTGTCAGTTAGGTGAAATTCTCACAAATCAACTTGGTGGATGGCCATGAAGGATATTAAGGGTTTATTTTCAATGTGAGGGAAACCTTATTTAGTATGAATGTGATGAAACAAAATATGTAGTACCCAAATCACACAACATCTGAGGACATTTAACATCTGTAAAATTGTCGACCCCAGAGAGATTAAGATGATGCTTGAGCCAAACCACCAGAAAATACTTATTATTTATGTTGCTCTTGCCAAACATATTTTAAACCAATGTCCATGCCACTTAGTTATTTTTCTAAACAATTTTATTTAGGTTTGGGTAAAGAAAGAAGAAGCTAGGTACATGTGGTTCTGTCTCATTATTACCAAAGAGTTTACACATTCAGATATTGATCATCTTCCCTCCGCAGGGCATAACCTGCTCCATCTCCACGGCTACTGTGTGCCTTGCTGCATTTCCTTATCATTCCTGTGATAGAGAAGCAGAAGCCACTGTGAAGTTCATGCAGCTACACAAACACAGGAAAGTGTAGGGAATGCGGCAAGGCTCTACTTGGAGACTGGCATGAGTTATACCTTGAGGAGAAGAATTTGATATTGAAAACTTCATAGTTATTTTAAGTATTGTTGTACTATGTTGATGTCATCAACTATTTCAATGTTTTCATAATGATAAGCATGTTTTTTCTCAGATTCCACAAGCTTAGTACATAATAAAATGCTGTCACTGAACATTACTTCTGGCAGTGCGAATCAGACCGAGCTTTATGGAAGATTCGTCTCCAGTCACATGAAGCTACAATGGTGTCGTGTCCAGTTAGCCAGGAGGGTAAGCGAAGTGAACAGACACGTAGCGGTAAATCAGCTGATTCCAGATGGACAGGTACGTTATGTATCCTGCACACATGAAAGCTCTTCAGGGAAGATCAAAAGCTGGGGGCGGTCAGTGGAAGATGGTCAAGGAGTGACCGGTTGATGACCACATGTAGAAACTTCTGTCTTGTCAGTTTTCTCCCGAAGACAAGAGATTACAACAGTGCCATGATACACATAAAGACGTTGGAGAACAAAGATAAGAAAGTAATGAACGTACTGAAAGTTTTGTATCAACATGTCAAGGTCTTGATGGTTGTGACCAGATGTTGATGAGAGCATGATTCTTGGGTGAATACACGGTGTACTCGTTCTCTTTTTGTTTTCTGTTTTTATTACTAAAAAAATGCCTTCAATGGTACAAGAGAATATGTCCACAAATACAATATACAATTTAGAGGCATGCATCTGTAGACAGTAATTGATGATAATTAATACATTGGAGGATATATAAATAACAGACCGAATACAGATAGTTACAAACATTTGTAGCTGTATGATAAACTTGAGAAATATTTTTTACATATGATCGTTGTTGGCAATACAACATAGACTAATCTACATATATTGTTCAAGCACTTTTTGTAGGTAGATATCACTTGCAATTTAAATTTAGCACTGGACAGTCACCGATTACACTTAAGTTAAAAAATTTATAATATCTTTCAAGTAATTTAAAATCGTATTGCCATCAATCATTAGAAGATGAATTCAGTTTTAAATCTTCCACTAATTCACTCCATACAGAGCTTTAAAGAAATGGTAGACTGGCCTTCATACATAACAGAATGTGTGTGTCATTAAGTCCATTGCTATAGCAGTTAGTGAAATATCACTCTTGTCTTGATTGCAGCCAAACAGTTGAATCTACCGGTGTAAGTACATACATTTATATATTCTATATATTGAAAAGAAGAACTTTCACAGACTTTCGATAATTCTTCAGTCAATCTCAGTCAACTTAAAAATAAATCAAAAGGTTATTTTATTTCAGAAATGTCTGGTATTTTGCAGTATAAGCTATGGAATGTCCAACAGTTTGTAGTCTGATCACTTCTTGTCTGGGCTGGGAACATTTTGAGTTTTATTCATTTTTCCACATTTGTTGTTGTTAAGTTTTCACTGTTTCAAAGTTCCTATTGGTCATTTATTTATTTGTCAAAATCATTTTTAAAATTGTTTTCAATTTATTTATTAAAATAATTTATAACTACATAAAATTCATCATAAATTAAATTTGTTGCCTTCAAGTCATTCAATATTAATCATTATAGTTTGACTAAGATATTAAAACCAAATATGAAACGATGAACAAATAACAAAAATATATTCTTCCTCTATTAAGCTTATTCTATTGATTGAAAGCTTTGAACAGTTTGTATCCTAGAAACAAAATAATTCAAAGTCTCTATGAATCCTTCCCTCTTCACTATCAAATTAACGAGACTATGTGACAATAATCTTGATATCTATCAGATCTCCTTATATGAGTTTTAAAATTTTATGAAAGTTTTATGTTTGTTCAATCTATGCAAGTTTATCCTAGTTTTAATAAAAGTGTTTTTATTCCTGTAATTTATGGGATTTGATCGGATTTAATCACTTATCTTCAAAGTTTCATTGGATTGATAGTCTCTAATCTTTGAAAAGCCAGCAAAATGTTTGGTTAGCTATGATACTGTTTATTAGTCTACGCTCACATATTCCTGCACAAACAAGATGACTGGTGATGTTTGCTTTGCTATGGTGACGATAGATGTGGTCTGGAATTACAGGTGTAAAATGGTAAGTACAGGTGTGCTATGGTGATTACAGGTGTGCTGTCGAACTACAGGTGTTTAATGAAGCAGGTGTTAACCCACATTCCGATGGTAAGAGATACCAAACAAGTGAACATGCATGTTCCTAATAACTTCAACATGTAACATTGGAAAACACGAACAAAAAAGTACCATTTTCTTGGTTATTATAAAGATACATTTTTATCATGGAAACATTCAGAGACCTACATTTCAAATAAATCATAATTTGTTCATGGTGTCATTTTGGTACAATGGCATATTCTGTCTGTTTAACCATTTAGGCCTTCTAATCATGAGACTCAATGATAAAAGAACTTTTATATCATTTATCTTCATATCAACATAATAGATAAGTGTGTGTTTACAATGAAATGTTTTGTCTTCAGCAATCATTATGCCTTTAACTCAATAGTAAAACTTAACTTTATTCCAAAAAAACATGATGGTTGAATCTACTACTTTTGATTGCACATTTATCGAAACAATATTCGATTTGAAGATAAGAAAGTTATGAATTGCAGTTTTGGCAGATTGCAAATTTCCTTTGGAACAAAGTTGGAATGTCTCATTGATCAACGGATTATATAACACATGTTAATAAATTGTCTGGACCCAGACCAAGACCCAGCCCAAAAGGTAAAGTTTGCTGATAAAAAGTCAAATTACTGCTACTGATCAAGGAAAATCAAGGAAAATTCTTCGGATAGAGTCAGTCTCCCGGCAGCATCCCTATCTCTGTCCGATGTCGACAGTACAATAGGAGGACAGATTTCCACAGGGAACTAGTCCCGTCACCAAGGTAATCTTAGCAGGGGTGTCAACTTCGAATTGAGACTGACCACAACACACAATAGGAGGGATTGATAATGCCCATCAGGACATGCTTGGGTCATCAAGATCTTAACGGATGGAGTAATAATGAGGTGTCTCTGACCACTAGAAACTGATAGAGATGATAACTATATGAGATAATCCTTGGAAAATCAACCAGTATTAGCCAGTTGTGACAATGTTGTGAATGAACTGATCATATATTAACTAGGAGAAGGATTAAAAAGGTACCACTAATTGCCAAGGAGTTTGAGGAGGATAGGGAGGTTGTGAAAAAATAATCTTTCTATTAGAGATTTATGGTTTCTGTAGAAATAGAGATTATGATGAGAGTTAAAACAAAAATCAATGAAGAAAATGACAGCTGTACCTGTAAACATGATATGATACCATGCACCTTAGATGATTAAAAAACATCTAATCTGAGATATGTTTTCCCCCAATAGTGTCGGAGGACCCAACATGTAGTTGACCAAGGCAGGGGACATATGTACTATGTCAATTCTTGCAATCTTTACCTAACAATGTTGTGAACAGTAATAAAATAAAGGCATGTTTCATTAATTGACTGTCTGAATGAGAAATATCAGACATCACAAATCCTCTTATCTCTCCCCCCCCCCCCCCCACCCCCCACCCTCACCACATACATAATATTAAGTGTTAGTGTCTGTGTCTGGTCATGAAGCATTACAGGTCAACCAGTTGACATCACTACAGTTGGACAACAGTAGCATGATGTCATTCATTGTCTGTTCAAACAGGAACCACCAGGATTGATGTAAGAAGTATCTGACTTGATCCCTGAGTGATGATGAACTCCTATCCCTGGGGCAGGTGACATCTGAGTATTGTCATCTCTTCTGATCTTGTGAACCTTGTGAACAGTTGGACAACAGTAGCATGTTTGCATTCATTGTCTGTCCAAACAGAAACCATCAGGCTCAGTGTAAGAAGTGTCTGGGTCTGTCCGAGAGTAATGGTGAAGATTTGCCCCGAGACAGAAGACATCTGAACCTTGTCAAGCACCAGCAGGAGAAGACAAACCCAGGTAATGATGTCCACAAGGAGAACCACATGATGAGCAATTGCACGAAGCAAGGACTAGATTCAACATCAATGACCTCAGGGACAATGCTGTGGTCCTTGGCTATTGAGGTGTTGCATCAGACACAGAATCAGTGTTGATGCCAGATCATAGCATCAGTTACCTTTGGACAATGATTTGGATGTTGTTGAGTTGTAGAGGGAGGGAGGTGGTTTAATTACTGGTATATGGATCATTTGTAAACATACAGTGTTCAAGTCTTGGCATCTGTGTTAGTTGCATAACCAAAGATGTCATTCAAGTCCAAGATGATGGCTATAGTTCCATCAAAAGAGAATTCTCCTTACCATTACAGTTTTTACCTCCTGGTGAGAAATTTAGTATCTATTAGTGGCTATCTCTTTGTCACTTTAAATGTGGTCAAGTTGCAATTGAGGAATAATTTGGTTTGATGCTAATAAAGACAAATACCAGCCAAAAAATAAGAAAACAAATTGTCTGTAAACCTCTGTAGAAACATATGTCATATAGCACAAGTGCTGCATTGTGACTGTGACTATTATTAAAGAATAGAGAATTCTCCTTCATCAAGTCATAAATTGCAAGCCAAAGTAACTAAAATTAAGAAAAGAGTTGCACCTTTTGTAGAAGAATAAAAGAGAATTATAGACTACATTTATTCTGTTATAAACCTGTTTCTGAATAATTAAATGTTAATTAACTTTTTAAGAAAAAATCTGGCTTTAGATAGTACATGAACTATAGGACAACTTCAATATCTCTGACCCTCCAAAACTCTGCAATGATGAAATTTTGTGATAAAAGTCAAATCTTAATAGGTCGTTAGTGAGTCATCTCGTTAACAGTTCCATACTCTAAGATGGTGGATACATGACCATGAAGACTTGGCTTTCATCATGAGCAGAATCTGAAGGAGAGGTTTCGAGGAATGATAAAGTCCTCAACCAGTTAATGGTATGGACAAACTGGAGGGCTAGATGCCTTGGGCAACAGTGAGAAGATTGTTATGTCAATCAATTAACTGTTCATTTGGATGAAGGGTGATGGAGAGGCCTGTTTGGTTCTAATTGAGATTTTGAAAGTGAAATACTGATTAATGATGAAATTTAATAACAAATCCATCAAAATCCATTTTCTATATTATTAAGTTTACATAACAGTTTAGCTTTGATATGTAGTAATTATATGTTATCATATATATAATCTTTCAAAATTCATTTTGCTCAGTTTGGTGCCATTTGTTCAACATACAAATGTAAAAAGAATTAATTAATTAATTAATTAATTAATTTAAATGTCTTTGGACTGATGGTCTATTCCAAAGTAAATGACTTTTACCTTTCCAAACTTTTTTATTCTTTATAGACATCTTGAAACAATTTTACAAAGATTATCACAAATCTGAAACCTTTACAACAGTTGTTCTATTCCAAGTTAAAATTACTACCAAGTCACAACATTAATTTCAATTCTCTGCTCATTACAAGATAGCAAACATTTCAATTAGGAAGGAGCCAGTCGCTCTAACGCCTGATTAACTTCATCCCGAAGACTAAACACCCTCTCATGTCTTATGTAACTGTGAATTAAGTCATCAGCATTGTAGATAAAGAGAATGAATGCGATGGATTAATATTGGCATGTTTTCAAGCAAGGAGATCTCAACAGCTTCATATCCGACATCAAGGAAATCCGAGATAGTTGTCGGATACCAACGGACATGGTTGAAGCAAAGGTAAATTCATTATCATAAATATTATTCATATCTGATTGAACGACAACAAACAGGGATATGTAATCCAAAATCTCTGGGTTTCAATAAACAAGGTCAAGTGAAAGGTCAAGTTAAGAGGATGTGAGAGGATGAGGCTGTAATAGGTTGGTTGTCATGCAAGGTGTGCAGGATTCAGGTTGAGGGGACAAAATAAGAGAATGGGGTTTATATGACTTCATGGAATCTGTACACTATCAGGGTACATTATTAACTTATTATCTAAATGGGAAATATAATTTGGGTTTATTATTTTTCATACAATGCTCATAGAAGGGAAAACATCAAGTTGTCAAGAAGATGTCAAGTCATTACAATAGTGATGTTGTGTTATAAATTAAGACAATGGAAGGTAGACAGCCTATGATTGAAAGATTTAATGGCATATTTTTCCCAATTTCTTTGGTAATAGAAACACTACTAGTCTAACACTTAGACTCTGAACAAATAATTTTTATATCTGAACAAAAATATTGAAAAAAATATTGAAAAGGAGACTTCTTTTTAGAGATAAATCCATTTCTTACAGTCTCCTTTTCAATATTTAATAAAATGGTGATATTTTCAGAATAAATACTTTTTTCAGAGTCTGAGTGTAAGACTAAAACACTACATTCATGTGTACAACCGTGCCCATCTGACTACCCCTCACTCTGGTTTTGAAAATACCAATTCTTTAGCACTAACATCTTAAAGTACGATATGGGCATTCATACAATATCGCCAATATCTAATTTTACTTTATACAGATTTTGCATAACTGAACCATTTCAAGGTGGGAGGTCATCCAAGATGTACAGGGTTCAAACCCGGGGGGACAAGAGGACGAGGGACAAGAAGGGGGAGAGGAGTTGGAGGGGTTTATGTAACCTGTCCCCCTTGGGGGCAGGAAGTGATTAGGTATCAAGCTGAAGGAGCTAGTAGGGGCAATTAGAGGTGAGGGATCTTAGTGTTTACAGGAAGGGTACATTGTATAGGGGATTGAGGTGAGGTATTCTGGGTTTAATACCAGTTTCAGAAGTAGTGAGTGAGTGAGTGAGTTATTGTTTAACGCCGCTTCGGCAGTATTGCAGCCATTAGCGGCGAGTTTCAGAAGTATTTCCCTTATATCACAGCTGATAGTATTATTACAGGGAGAAAGCCAACGACAGCTGTGTATTGGGGTGAAACCTACAAGCATCGGCTGGAACTAGCAAACCATGGGTGGTAATGCACTAACATTCAGTAAAGCATTGTACCCAAACATTACTGCATGCAAGAACAGTTCTCTACAGCAGACAAAGTTGTCAAGGCTCTGGCGGGAATCGAACCCTGGTTCTTAATCCGAAAGAACTAACCATTATGCTTCCCAGCCCCTTATAGATGAGTAAAGTGAGGTTACTGTTTGAAGATTGAGGACAGAATACTCTTTTGGTGATGCCAAAGTCCTGACAAGATTGGTCCTTAAGACAGAGAGCTAGTACTCTGATGGAATTCTTGTCGTAAAAACTGTGGGGATCGTTTCTAATGGATTGACATTTTCTTTTGATGAATTACGATCAATTTGTTGGATATAATGTATGAAATCAGTTTAAAAAATAGTCAGTCTTTGGTTACATTAATTAAAATGGCAAAATTCAATGAATTTACTTTAAACAATATTTTTATAGCTAAGTAATATATACATTGTAAATGTAATTACTGATGTCAAAATTTTGATTTATTGATAGAGAAAATGAGAGGCAAACAATTATCCAATATTGGTACACTTTTGATTTAAATTTCTTCAAATTATTACAATAATTTTGAAGAGCATTATGATTTCATTTGTTTTTCACAATTATCATTAGGAACATTAAGACTATTTTTACACACTAAAATGTTTTGGCCATGCCACCACCAAAACGATGGATACCCTCTTATTTCAAAGTTTTCAAATAATAGGATTTTCTTAAGAAAGTATTTACTTTCAATACACCTGCATGTCAATACAAAGGAATATTCAAACACGCCTGTCAAGCATTCAAATTTAAGCAAAGAAATAGTACAAATTTGAAATGTCACGATTTAAAAGGTTTTTATTTCAAATGACAAGAATCACAAAGCTTGAAGGAGAAATATGAACAGTGAATTAAATCCTTAAACATCATCAATTAGACGGTGACATAGGCCAATATTTTGACACACGTACAATGAATTAAACACACAAAACCACATTCTTGAATTTAAATAACGCAGACTCCGGGAGAATAGGCTGACCATACAATGTAACTATCTGACCAGTCACCCTTGTAATTCGAACTGACCACAGCAATAATCCAGTGGTCAGTTTGCCTATTGTCATGGCGATGCAGACCAGTGAAATTAATCACAAAATGCCTTGGTTACATTTCAATACTGTCTGTAAGCAAATTCTTTTGCCATAACAAATGGAGAAAATAAAAATCCAGGTGTTTTTGACACGGATTCAGATGTCCAGTCATCATCTTTATATTTGTTGATTGCTGAGATACGAAAATCTCAACTTTGACACCTGAATGGGAAAATGCATTTGTTTAATAGACCTCGAAAATCCGGTCACTTTCTCTGATTTTATGTTAATTATTTTGAAACTTAACCCCAGCAAGGTTTCAACTTTAAGTACCTTAACTCCTTTTATTTGTTATTTTATTACAAGTGGGTTTACATTGAGAAACTTTATTAACTTTTGTGTCGGAAATTGGTATTGTCACTTGTCATTTGAGATTTGAAAGTAAAGTTCTTCAGTTTCCCAATAAGCCTTATTTAATTATTTTGGCAAATAGAATTTCTTAAAGATTATAGAAATACTGTTTGACAGACAGTAACATGATTTAGAAGCAACATTTTAAAAGACATTTACAGGGTGTCAATGGTAAGCATATATTATTCCAAAAAAATGGTTATCATTGACAAGAAGTTGTGTTACTCGTACAGTAATTTGTGACTAAAGACATTCAAACATAGTGTTTTACAAAAAAATCTCACCTTATAATTGTCAAGATATCCCAGGGTATTTGTTGATTGTCATTTATTTCAATATTTCAAACATGCAGTACTTGATGACAATCTTCGGTGATCAAAAGATGTTATATTGCACATTGTTCTCATCAATTTATACATTTATGTGAAATAAATTTCATCACTGGTATCATTCAGTTTACAATGTGACTGACATCCACGAAAATTTCATTGACTTCTCATCAGAATTGATTTCAGTAATTTTATGCCACTTTTGTGTGTTGTTAATAAAAAAAATAGTTTTGAAGACAGGACATACAAATCCATGATGGACTTTATAACTTTGAACGATAAACCTGTAAAAAATGTTATTAATGAAAACAATATCTATATTTGTTTCATAACCTTTTACAACAGTTCCTAGCTTTGCTTTCTTTTTTCATATTAGTTTATTCAAGCAAAGAAGCAGATACAGTGACATGGGCACATCAAGAATTGAACAATATTGAGTTTGTAATTACACATAAATGGCTGAAACAGGTACACAATATCATATCTAATTACCTGATTACAAATTCTTTTTAATTAAGCCCATATAACAGTAATCAACAGCAATACATTAAAGCAATCAAAAAGAAATATGTTCCTCATTTGTCCCCTTTTACTCTGAGGTCATTTCCAAAATACAAAGGAAATTCAAAACATGAATCAAAAGTCCAATTCAATCGGTCAGATCCTGTTTACATATTCCTATCGGACAATACGGTACGAAACAATTGACAAATCGGCTATCAAACAGAACAGGAAGTGGCGAGAGATTACATTTCGAGGGGGAGGAATTCTTTGATGTGCACTGACCGTCACACAGCCACAATAGGTCCCCCACCTGGCTAAATCTAGTGCTATCATACTGAGCCTAAAAGCCTTCACTTTCACCCTAAACTCATCCCCTCCCCCGCACTTAATCCCCTCCCCCTCACACAGATCTCCCTTCAATTCCTGCCCCCTCTAAATTCTCCTCTGCCCAAATCATTTATAGGGTTGATCCCAATTTCATCCATAAAGTGAGATCATGCATTCGTTCACATCTCTATGGGAACTTTTTATACCATCCCCCTCCCCTTCCCCTTCCCCTCCCCCTTCCCCTCCCCTCACCCTCCCCCTCTCACTGAACACCTCTCACTTCCCTATCCATATCAAAATCTTGAAAAAAAATCTAATTTCATAGATCAGGTATATTCTTTGTTCAATTCATACAATTCATAATTCTCTGTGAGAACTAACTATATATCTGTGTCCATGTCATCTCCCCATTCCTCCAACCAAAATCTGTTGGTCTCCATATGTTGGATACACATACCTTTTTCTTTGATTCATTTATATTCTAAGGTATCTATCAAAATTATGCTCTCCCCTCTCAACTGGCCCACCACCTTTCCTTCTGACAAGTACCCTCTAACTTCCACCCTCTTAAATCTCCATACAGTACCACTTTTATTCATCAGTTTTGTTCTATTCATTCATCACAGTGGGAACTCCTTCAAGTCACCTTCTCCACATAAAATCCTTAAACAGACTCTAACAGACTCTACAATTTTCTATTTATGCTCACTCAGACGTGACACAAATTCCCTAACGGGCAATAAGAAATATTTAGACAATAACTAACGAGTGACGGGGAATGACAGATTATCTTTCCCGAGTTATATCATTTGAGTAATTCTCGAGCCTTGGCGAGAGAATTACACACAATTGATATAACGAGGGAAAGATAACCTGCCATTCCCCGTCACGAGTTGGTTATTGTTTATATTACCCATGTGACAAATTAAAGTAAAAACGCGAATATTAAAAGCCAATTTCTCTAAAAGGACCCGAGAAGGAGATGAATCTCCATATCCATACGCGTGTGACGTGGATTCACTTCTTACGTACCTATCTTTGTTTACTCCGCACGATTAAAATGTCCCCTGCGAAAATGTCTTTCACAATAAAAGAAAGATGTGCCTTTAGTTGGAAGTTTTGTATTCCTGCCAATTACTATCAATCCATGATAATACATATAAGTTATTGCAACATCCATATCAAGAGGTGTGCGAAGCTCAAAAACAAGTCGGCTCAAACCGAAAAGCCCTGTGACGTTACAATCGACACTGTGACGTCATAACCGCTCGCGCCTATGACGTCATTACATTCGAACGATCGCCGTCGCTCTTGAAGCTTTCCGTGGTTATACAGTCAAGCAGTAATCGCTAGTTTCTTTAAATTTCGGACAATTTAACTGCTTCCTCCGACATTTGATGCGTCGGCACATGCACGAAAACGCTAATTTCAACTGCGGGAAACAAATAAAACATGTTAAAGTTCAGAAGACAGTCTCTAAAGTAACTAGTCGGGAAAAGTAAGAAAGATGAATGAAGTAGTTCCGGCGATCAATGAAATTCTTATTTTTCTGTAACAGCCAATCAAAAGCCAGGAAAAGGTGTAACTCCCGTGTGACTTACAGAAAATATACTACCCTGTGTCCGTCTTCCCATATGGGTAATATATTATATTATCTTATCTTATCTTAACCTCTCTCCTTGTTCTTATATAATATAGAATATGTATAACGTACAGTTTCAGAACATGTTAAGTCCAAGAACAAAATTCAAAAATAATTTTCAATGTTTTTGTAATATTACTGCATTTTCACAATGTGATATAATAATTTGAATTTCTAACTAAATGTTCATCCAATAAGAAATTTAGGAAAACTTCAAGGTCTAGAATGACCAAGCCCCTGTGATGTCCTGTCTACAAAATGTTTCTCTTTTAACTTTAAAATATTCAGATAAAAAGGAGACTACAAGACAGTCATAAGAAGACTGAAAGCAAGTCTACCCCTAATTTCCTTCATTCATAAATCCCTGGGAACTAGGTTACTCTAGCATGACCAGCTTCCTGTCCACTCGATGACTGACCTCCGACCCTCTACCTTTGACTCGGGTCTCAGAGTGACCAGTACAGGTAGAGACAGACAATACTGTACCTGTCGTTAACGGACTGTGGACAGGTGTGAGTCCCAGTCACCTGTCTAAACGACGAGGATGTGGAGGTGATGAAACGTATATCCCTCATCACATCGACTTGTCATTGTTTTCTTTATTCTCCGATTAGTTTTTGAGGCAGGTACCATGAGAAGTTTTCAATAAGTGAGCAACAAAGAATATCCTCTGGGAACTTACAATGCTTGCGAACATGTGTGATAACAAAGGGACTGCTCTTGTGAAATAATTTTCCTTCCTGTGGTTCACACAAACTTGTAATTAAATTGATTTTTAATTTAACTTGATAAGGTTGTTATTTTTTCAAATTTTAATGAAGATTGTCAAGAATAACAAATGAATAAACATTTTTAGTATTAAAAGTTTTAATTATATTTTCATCTTTCACATACGCAGAAAATAATAACTTTATTTTGGCAAAAGAGTAATCATGCAAAACAATTGTATTTACATAAATACAAAACACTTTTCATCAGTATGAAGTGTCATGATTAATATTGTACATATCAAAACACAAAATTTTCCTATCAAATTTATTTTTCCCGAGAATTTATAATAGTCTAAGGAACTAGATGCACCCACACAAGTTCATATGTCTCATAATTGTTCCAAAACTGACTGAAATACATTCATTTTAAACATCCTTCAATATTTTCCCATGGGATCAGCTCAAAATGTGAACCAGCTAATTTGAAATGAGATTGAAATGAGCCATAGACCCTTCCTTTTTGAGGTCAGAAAAACACATAAACTCATAAAAATGACCACAAATAAGCAACAGCAGTAAGACATCAGTCCAGATGGTCAACCCCTGCAAAGATGACCACAGCTGTGGGCCAATCCTTGACCATTCCTGGCAGTGGACGCTACTTTCATCCATGTATTTTAATAGAAACATAGATACATCTGGTAATTGTATTACCTATATACCCCAGGGGTCGACTCTTGAGTTTTAGGTTAATTTAAATTGAAAAGGTGATTTACCTTTAGGCCACACACAATTAATTACTTGTTTTATATTTTTTGGGGAAAACGTGTAAAGTAAGGAAGGACAATAATAAAATTATAAAATAAAATAAATGAAAATACACTTTTGTCTAAGGTGTATACAAGACAAATAATTGAAGAATGAGATAATTAATTTTAGAATATTGTATTTTACAGGTAAGTTTGTCAACATTTTCAATGAGCAGGACTTTGAAAAATATTTATTTTTCAATTTTTTTAAATCATGATAAGAAGATATCCTTTAACAAGTAAGTTTATTTACATACTCAACTGTAAAGGAAATTCAAGGACATGGTTGTGTATATACAACAGAAATATAGATCTTCATGCACCCAGTGTGGGTTTAAATCCTACGAGGGACAACAAAAGTGCATTTACATAACTTGAGGTTCTAGAATCATCCTAAACAGTTTGGCACTAAACCATATCCCCCATCTTATGGTCAATTTCCCGTATATTTTCCTCTCTATGAGCAGTATGCATATGGATATCACAGGAAGGATATACGCAGCAATAGTCCGCTAGTGATACAGCTCTTTAACACATGGCTTCTGCCTACCATGACCTATCACTCGGGAGACTACCTGGAGATAGGCACTATAGAATCATGGTCATACTTCAAGTGCAGGCTTTCATAAATTTGGTGTTTTATCTTAAAAGTGATTGTAATTGTCAGGATTTAAACAAGATGATATAAACATGGCATATTTATTACAGAAGTGTCTTAATTAGAAGCAAAACAAGAATATTCAAGTTTCTAAAACATTTTTTCCTTCTTTCTTCTAGGATTGGCATCCTGTTTGTATGATTCAACAACATGTGGATTTATTTACATGTTATCTGATACATGCTGTGAATTTTGATGAAACTGATTTAATTTCTTGTTGATAATGCCACAATGCAAGCTATAGAATATCTTTTCTTTTTCTCTCTCTGGTTATAGTCAGTCGATACTCATTTCATAAAAATTTTCAAAGTAACAGATGATTTTTGGCATTGATGTTCTTGTTTATTTAAACTATGAACGCCAAATTCCCAGGATGATCAATCAAGAAAATAAACATATAAAAGAATCACAAAAATATATTTTGGATATACATCTTTTTATCATATGATAAGGCAATCATCAGTATTGAAAACAGAACCGGATGAGTGTTTGAACTCCCGCCAGCTCTTTGTTCAGGGACACTGTGAGGAGTTCAGCATGACTTCCTTCCAATCCCTGCAATCATTAGTCTCCAAACTCTAATCTAGCCAATCAGCAGTCTCCTATCAATAATCTAGCCAATCAACAGACTGCTATCTCTAATCTCTATCTTTGTTCTCTGGTAACATCACCTGAGCAAGGTATACGTGATGTTATCATACACCATGATTCTGCTCTACCCAGCATGCATTGCATGCCAAGAAACTGTCTCCCTCAGCACTGCCTTCACTCAAGTTTTATTATTGTTTATCTTAGTAAAATAAGCATCATCAAACTCATATTGCAGCACATAAACCATCCCTTGAGCTTATTACTATGCCTTATCTCACAAAGTGCTGCGAATTATGAAGGTAAAATATATATAACAAAGATGGGGGTAGAGATATATGTTTCAAACATAGTTTTATGATAAATAAAGCAGAAAACATACATAATAAATCAACTGGGCCCATTATAATGCATTTGTGACTGTTGAATCTGTACTAAAACACAAAAGGTTCTTGTTTCTATCACACAAAAATCTCAGTAATTTCGCACAAATTTATTTTCATAATGATAAATGATTTCCAAAGTAAAATATGTCAATGCACTTTTCATCTTCAAAGGCTTTTCACATAGTTAGCCCAAACAACGTATTGCTGCCACATTCTTTTTATCCTTTCAACCCCATGGGGGAATTGTTAAACCACTTGATTACCACTTTCTCCAGCCAGGTACCCACCCTACAGCGGATTCAGTCACATGTAGGATGTCATTCCACAAAACAAAGAGTCAAGATAAATCATAGTCCTTTCTTTAAACTATAAATGGCTATAACTGATTGTAAATTACAATTGATGGTAAATGTTCGAAGGAACGTAATCCCGGGCCCAGATCTTCAAAGCTCGCCTACCTCAGTGCTATGACAGCATCGAAAATGTAGGCACTGGCTTTTGGTTATGATGACAGGAATAGACTTATGACAGACACAATTTGTTGTTGAAAAGTTGTTACTTCCACACATGAATACAGCAAATGTATTGTACAGTTTGCCTAACCATTAACTTTAATACACATAACATGAGCCCAAGGCTTCACCATTGATCTATAATACAGAAGGTAAGAGAGAGAGCCGTATATGAAAGTTTATCAGCTCTCTGAACATCAAGGTGAGGTGAGGTGAGTTGGGGTTTAACGCAGCTTTCAAGAGTATTTCACTTATATCGCGGCAACTACTATTATCACAGGGAGAAAGCCCACAACATCATGTGGCTATGCACTGCAGTGAAACTTGCGAGCAACAGCTGGAACAAGCGAACCATGGGCGGTAATACACTTAAATTCAGTGTAGCATTGCACCCAAATCATACTGCATGTAGAACAGTTCTCTACTGCAGACAAAGTTGCCATGTCCGTGGTGGGATTCGAACCCCGGACCTCTTGATTCAAAGCCGAATGCGCCAACCACTGTGCTATCCCGCCCCTCTCTGAACATCAAGAGATTACAGCTCCACACCGCTGTACCATTCTAAACTAATCAGGCTCATGGTTAAGAATGCAGCGTAGCCGTGACGCCACTGTCCGGGTTAATTAAATTTTGATGACTTAATCAGAGCACGGACCCCACATCTGATAGATAACCCTTCACCCCTCACCAGGGGTCCACCACTCTTCTAGCGGGATTAGGGCTCCACAGAGTTATAGAACTAGTTAACTGAACTTTTAATTATAAAACTACTTCAGGATATCTTGAGAGACATTTAGAAGTTGGTAAGATGATGAAATACAAGTTAATGGATTTACAACTTCTTTATTGCAGTGAGATTTCGTGCAGATACTACTTCAAGATTGACATGACGCAAGGCTTAAATGAGACAGTGATGGAGACTCGGGGGAGTTGTTACTTGTCAGGGGAGGCCAGTTGACATCTTTTCTTGCTGAATTAATTATGGCCAACCATTCTTTAGTGACCAATTTACAGGAACCATAACTCATAAGCAGAGCAAACAGTCCAGTATTGGCCAATAGCTTAAGATATAGGCTTATCCCCAATTCTTTTGGAGAAAAAGTTCTTTCATATAGGCATATAATGCTGTTTCAGAGTGATGTTTAGAATAAACTCAAGATCCGAACTACGCTAACTTTGATGTGACAGTCTGAGTCGCTAAACTCTCAATGATTTGATCAGTATTTGGAATTCAATACAAAAAACTCCTTCAATTCTAATTATCATAAAACAAATTCTCCAAAATGTTAGAATTCCTGAAATAAGTACCTGTTTACTCAAGATAATATCTACAACAATTCCCAATCCAAATGAAAATCACCTATTGTACCAAGAGAACATGCCTATCTCCCCCAGGGTAGGGCCAGCAATGGAGACAGCACAGCAGGATAAAGCACTCAAGCCTCACCCCTGAAAGAACACAAGTGACAGAATCCCCACCCCCAGGGCACACATGTGTCAGGGGTGAAGAGGCAAGTGGAGCCCATGATAAAAATACAATCTTGAGCATGGCTAATAAGCCCTGGTGGACTCCTGGTAATCACCCAGAAAGTAATGGAGACATCAAAAAGAGCATGATTCCAGTTAGACAAGCTTACAGTCATTTTCTTCTCTTTATTTGGTGATGGTCTTTTTTTAATGACATTTTTATTTATCATTTATTTGACATTTAAGATTTTGTTAAAAAAATTACTACATCCAATGAAAAGTATTCATCCGTGACTTGATATGTGTATCTTTATTCTAAAAGGTCCACTTTTTTGTATTAACACAATTTTGTCTTTCTTCATATGCCCAATATATTTTTTGTAAGACAGTTGACTGGAGTAAACACAATTATTTGAATTGAATCATTTTAATAATGAAATAGGCATTTATATTTCCAATTGACAAAATTTTGTGTTTATCAATATTTATCTCTGAAACAGTTTCCCATATACATACTCACTCAAAGTCTTCAAAATCACTATATTTTTTCAGGACTTAACACTTCCCACCAGTAAATCTGGAATAGGAAGTGATTTTGAAAAACCTCATTGAAGGAGGCTTAATTGGCTTATTGAACAATTTACTTTGAATATAATAAATCTGTGGGGATGGGGGATGGTATGGAGTTTTTGTGAAGTGCCACTGCGATTTCTCAAGAATTACTTCAACCAGATTGCTTGGAAATATTAACCTTCTTTAGACGGAGATGGCGACTACAAGGCATTACTCAAAGACCTTGTCAACTGACCTGTTTCAGTAACAGGCCTACCAAAGAAAGACTCGAATTGCAACAGAAAGAATCGAAATGCACACAAAAAGACTCGAATTCGCATCATAAATAAGCGATACGGAATGAAAATACGCGAATGCGCACACAAATGAGGCGATTAGCAATTATAAATACACGAAGACGCGAAATGAAAGATGCGAAACGCAACACTGTGACTGCGCATGCTCAGGAAGCAAACCGGAAGAAAATCATGACTTTTCACCGATACCATTACGGTAAGTTATTTATTGTATATTTCATTATCAAAAAGTTTTTTCAGCTACTGATGGTGAGTTTACAGATATCTAACTATGTATACTTGTTTGACATACAACATAGTGTCATGTTAATAGACAGATAAGTAGAAAATGGTTCGTGAAAATAGGCAGGCGACGGAATTGTCAAATTTCCCGGGTCGTGGTACCGGTGATTTTACACTGAAGGGGGACGTTTTTCTATTTTATGAGAATTAACTGTGGTATTTTAGGGTTTCATTATCCACATTTCTTCAATAGACTTCATAGATTACATCAAATGCACCTGTCAATAAAGCAGAGGCTTGTTTTCAGTATTTCTCTGATTATAGGCCGTTTCATTCTTCTCGAAGAGGCCTCTCGCTTCATATTGAAGAGAAAAACAACAGTGCAGTCGGGTAAAGCTACGCACCTAAAATAACGGACCATGTATACCAGTAAAATGTTACACATGTAAAACATCTATCTCAAGATAAAGGTATAGACTTTTAGTAATAACATTCCTGTATAATTTTTAGTAGAAATACTACTGTAAAGAATTGAACTGAAAGTAATCGTATGACTATTCCCATAGGTCAAGAACAAGTGTAGGCTAAAGATACGCAGTCAGAGTGTGACAACAGTCATTACTAAATTTAAAGTTTTTTATCATTCCATTGAGCAGCTGTTGAGAACTTTTGATGTTTTACAGGTTATGTTTTTTTTTATTATCAAGGTGAATTTTTTGAAGAAATTTATTATTTATGACTTTGTTTGCATACTTTATAAAAACAATTACCAAAAATATTGTGTTTGCAGTTGGCTCAAACATTTTTTTTAATAAATATAATTTTTAGACTGTATTCACCGATGGCCTAGTTGTTCTTTCTTAATTAAATATTATTGACAAACTCATTTTGCATATTTTTTTTAAATTTTCAAAAATATTTCTCCATTGCATATCTTCATCAATATTTACAAGAGACCTTTAATCACCATATACTATTACTACAGTGGAAGACATTTCATGTATGAAGAATTTATCAGTATAACCTAATCTGTATATTTCATGCAAATTTTTCAAATTGTCTGCGTTTTATACGAAATTTCATATTCATAGACTTTATCTTATGGACAAATTGTTTCATTTACACTAATAACATGCAAGTCAAATGAGCATCTTTTACTATTTTCTTTATTTCAGATCAACAGATCAAGTTGAAAGTTGTTTAAGAGAATGAATGAAAAAGCTAATTCACTTGATAATCATGTAACACCCATTATCTCTTTGGGTGAAACGTTATTATTTGTATTCCATGTCTTTGGTGGAAAACAACAATTAGTCATAAAGTTGATAAAAACTGTGTGTTGTTTTTCCAGATAATGATGTCGACCCCTGGCCCTAAGAGGAAAGGTTCACCACTTCATTCCCGTTCAGACAAGAAGAAAGTTCGTCTTGTACACAGTACACCAAGAAGGATAGGAGGAAGAGTGTTATTTCCAACAGCTTCTCCAGTGCACAGCATACAGCAATTTGAAGATTCAACCAGTGTTTCCCTTGATGCTTCAGTGTGTGACAGAACTCATGATGGGGTGTCATTGTGTGCTGGGTGCGGTAAATCTACACTTGAACTAAGTATTGTGTCTGACATTTCTCTTCACTCTCATGGTAGTTTGGTGGAAGGCTATGTTTGCCCTAAATGTGGAGCTGTCAATGATGAAAATGCACACTCTGAAAAAGATGAGGAAGAATCACTACGAAAGCTTCTGAAATGTTGTTCAAAAAAACTTGCTGAAAATGGAAAAACTAATATAGTTTTAAAGTTAATGGAAATTATCTGCAATGATAAATTTGACTTGGAAAGTTTAACTTTTGAATTATTCCTTGACACTATCAATGCCATTTCCTCGCAGTCTCTTACTGAAGTAAGATTTTCTCAGAAGAGTAAATTATTTTGGAAGTTCTTCATTGATAAGTTTGGCGGAGCACCAATCAGAGCCCTTTCAGGATGGAAAATGACAGGAAGCATTTTGTCAGGACAATCTAAACCCGGTCATTTCTTAGGGAAAGAATCGGATATTATACTTGCGATTCCATCAGAGGATGTGCTGAAATCATTTGATCCATATGGAGGAAACTGGCCAAGGCACATTCCACCAGGTATCAGTGGTGAAATTGTAGAAAGAGTAAGGGAAAAACATCATCAGACAAGTGTTTGCCTGGCATTTGATGGGAAAAAACTTGCCCCTGGATTAAAGGATGAAAAAGGTGATGTCAATTTGCTTGGGCATGAACCAAATGGAGAATCGGTAACAAAGTTGCAACAGAATCACAAGGCTGATATTCTTTGTTTAACAAAACTTGCAGAGCGTGAAGATTTTTCAACAAATTTAAGAAATGCCACTAAAATTCTTTCAAAGAAGAAGATGGAGCTTGATGGAGTTATCAAAAAGAAAATGTATTCCCTTGAAAAGTTGAAGAAACAAGGAGGGGAAAACTACACAAAGTCCAGGTTTGCATATGCCATCAGTATGTTGACTGCCCTGGTATTAGAACTGCGAGACCTCAACAAGAGAAATGATAACTTGAGGGAAAAGATCATGGAACTTGGATCCTATTTGAACCAATATGATATATGGCCATGTCAACACTCCGTGCCTTTAAAATACTGCAAAACTTATGTATTTCATGATGATGAAGAGGATGAAGGATATTTGAAGCAAGGTTCGGACAAATGGTTTGAGGCTCGTAAGACTGCTTCTGCCACTGGAAGCAAGCTGTTTGAGGCAACGGGCTGTGCAGGTTTGAAACGGCAAAAGGAGTACTTCATGGAGAGAAACGGTAAAGAGCAAGCTCCATTTCCTGACCATGTACAGACAGCTATGGAACATGGACGAAAGCATGAAGCATGTGCAATGACAACGTTTTGTTGCAAGGTACTGCCAATTTTCTTTCCTGGTCACATTGTCAAAGAGGTTGGAGGAATTTCTTTCTCAACTGAAAATCTATCTCTTATTATTTCACCTGATGGTCTCCTGAACGAAAAGACGACAAATGTTCCTGTGGCAGCAATTGAAATAAAATGTCCCTTTTCTGGAATCTTGCCAACTGATATTCCTGCAAGGTACTACCTCCAAGTGCAAGCAGAAATGGTGGCATTGGATGTGAACAACTGCATCTTCATTGCATGGACTGAGGAAACAACCCGCGTAATGCAAGTTTCTTATGACAAGGATGTATGGAAAATGGCATTGGATATTCTCGCCTCAACGTTTGGAGCAGACATAAAGACATGTCCATCAAAGTTGACCCCATCAATGAAAACTCTCAAAGAACATATTAAGAGTGGAGTCAAGGCCAATTGCAGATTGCTGTGTGAAGTCAAATCATTACATGCTTGTGAAACTAACACTGACTATCAGCCATCAAAGCAAAGATCAAAACATTCAAGTAAGGAACTTTCACTTCATGAACAAATGAGTGAAATGTGTGAAGAAAGTTTGCTTCTCATGCGCAAACAGTTCCAAGCTACAAGACACAAAGCTACAGAAGTTGTTACTTTTGTGGCAGGTGACTTAGATAGGATGTGGTCCAAGGATCAAGTGCATGGTGTACCCATAGGCTATTTCCTTCGAGGATACAGTCTACCAATCTCTATCGTCGGAAATATTCTAGAAGACTTTCTCCAATACTGCCACAGGAAAGGCATTCATATACCCGTGTCTTGCTTCGACGGACAGTTCATGAAACTTGTACAGACTTGGGATGGACATCCACAGACCATCTTGGAGCTCCAAAAGCAGTTTTGGAGTACTGTATGCAAGCTTCCCAAAGCAAGGATAATAGCTGAATTCAAAACCTGTAATGAAGCTGACACTGATATTGAGAGTAATCACACCACAAAGAGAATTGATACACAGAGAGCCATTCTTACCAGTTACTCAGTCAATTTACCCAAAACAGCAAATAAATTTCTAAGCCACAAAGATGCATGTGACAAGGGGGACAAGCAGAAATCAGCAATGGAAGAGAGTCTGGATATTGCACAAGATATACAAGATATTCCACTTGAATTGCTGAGCATCAATGCTGTTACAAATAATGAACTGCAGGATTTAGAACATTTGACGTCACAACACATCAATCAGGATAATGTTGGCCACAGTCTTCCAACAATTGAGCCAGAGGCAGAGCCACAGCCTAGCATTGTTCTGTCAAATGAAGATTTCGAAGACCTGAAAGAGAACCTCTTACAAAACTTTGTCAAATGGCACTCAAAGTCAGTCGAGGACTTGAAAGGCTATTTTGTCAGTTGTACTGAATTGTCAAAAATGAATGGCAAAGAGCTCAGTGCGATCCTCAAGTTCTTACGTGACAGGAAGCTGCTGAAAGTGAAGATATCAGGGTCAAAGCACAGAATGTTAAGAGAATTGAAATCTCAGCTGCATATACATGGAGATGTACCATCCCAGAAATTTCGAAGGAGGACTCCTGCCAAATTAAGATGTCTCTCGTTAAGATGTTTGCAGCAGAAGTCATATCCAAAAATGGCTCTGAATGTCTCTTATGCTAATTGGAAATTTGGCAAGATACTGGACAATTGGCGTCAGGGAGCCAAAGTAAAGCATAACATGATTGTAGAAGGTTTACCAAAACCAGTTGAATGGTTCTACATCCCAGAATGGCATTCAGAGAGAAATCAACTAGAAACCAAGAAAATAGATCCACATCATCTCCTCACTCGACATCGGTCAGCCTTGTGCAAGGACAATCTTGGATCAGCCATGCGACAAGATTTTATCAGCGTTGCAGAACAAGGAAATACACAGCTGAAGCTGGGGATGATTGAAGACCGCATCAACATGCAGAGCACAGACTTTTCTTTGATAACTTTCTCTGTTGAAGTGGAGAATGAACTGAGATCAATGAAAGCCAACAAATCCGCAGAAATGTGCAAACTGGTAAGTTAAATTTAGCTGTTTTTGTTTTAAAAATATTTTTGAATAGTCTTTAAAGAGATTTCAGCCTCAAATAAAGTCTATTTTAGCAAGCAATTAATGAGTGTTGACTCAGTAACCATCTTGTTCAAAACTTTCCTGCTGGTCTGTAATGCAGATACTTTAATTAAATGGTTAAATAAAACTAAGTCCTCAAAGTAAGGGACCTTTTTGATATATTGACATGATTATTACTTTTAAGCTCATCAAACCTTGGGCCGGATGGGCTTATGGCATAGAATGACATTTTAACTGTAGAATGGTGACGCTGTGACCGCAAATAATGGTCCAAGGGGCCAAGACCTAAAAATCCATTTCCTGTTGAGCTACAAAGCCCATGGTTTATTTACTGATAATTTGTAGAGTTATGTTAATCAGAAATTTTGCAACAATTTTCCATAGATATGAATAAAATTTCATACCTTATTTCAGATACGTGACTGGTTTGAAGCTTGTGATCAACCAGGAATTCCGGCCCTTGACAGATGCAGGAATATGTGGATGTAAGTACTTTCTTTAGTTTACTGAGTCAATTGTCACTCCTGTCATGTGTAATAAGTATATGGTTCACATGTTAACCTTTTTCAGACTAGTCAAAACCATATTTGATGAATTTATGTGTGTCCAAAAACAAACCTTGCTTATAAATCAACACTGAAAATAGCAAAGTAGCTCCTTCTTTAAAAAAAATGCATGAACATCTAAAAGAATGCCTGAACGGATGCTTGACAATTTGCTATTAAAATTGTTTATACTGTAATTAGTTGACCCAACTGAATAATTATTCTAATGATTACATCTTTTCATTTAAGGTACAGAGAAAAGCTCTTGTCATTCGTGAATCTGAAGTGTTTTCCTCCCCCGGGAATGCATATAAGGGGATATCCAAAGCAGTTATGGGAAGCAACCATTGCTAGCATAGATGTAGATCTCCAGCTTTATAGTCTGACCAAACGCCGAACCTACAATCAACGTGCAGTGAGCAGTCAGAACTGCGAAGCAATCTATTCCTCTCTGGCAGCTCTTCCAGGTTCAAACAATGGAGTACCTACCTGCATTGGTCTTGAAACAAACATGGCCAAGTTGTGTGGAGAGAGTCTTGTGAGGCTAGACCCAGACAGGTAATTTATTGATTGTATCAACTAACTTTGTACAATAGGTTACTTAATGCTGAACTTCAAAAGTTCTAAGGATGTTCGGATCATGAGGTCCCAGGTTCGAATCTACATGCAGTAAGGTTTTTGATGCAATGCTACACTGAATTTCAGTGCAGCATCACGGTCATCACCCATGGTTCACTAGTTCCAAATGAAACATTCAGGGTTCATCACAATGCATAGCCACCACAGCGTTCTGATCTTTTTCCCCCAAATAGTACTAGCAGATGTTGTATAGGTAAAATAATCTTGAAGCAATGTTAAATCAAATCACCTTAATACCTTACTTTGTCAATATTTACATTTTAATTTCTAATTATTACAATATCTTTGTAAGTGACTGATTTTCTTGAAACATAATTAAATTTATTGCCATTTAGATTGTGAAGAAATATAACATGATTATATTTGGGATGACACTACTTGCAATAGTACCTACAATAGTACAAATTCTTTTTCGGGCCGAGTCCCATGCAGGATTCGAACCCACGCCCTCAGAGTGGGTTTGAATGGAGGTGAGGTGGGGTTTAATGCCACTTTCAAGAGTATTGCACTTATATCGCGGCTGCTAGTATTATGGCAGGGAAAAAGCCCGTAACGCCATGTGGCTATGCATTGTGGTGAAACCTGCGAGCATGAGCTGGAACTAGCGAACCATGGGTGGTACTACGCTGAATTCAGTGTAGCATTGCACCCAAGCCTAACTGTGTAGAACAGTTCTCTAATGCAGACAAAGTTAACGTGGGATTTGAACCCCTGACCTTTTGATCCGAAGCCGAAAGCACTAACCACTGGGCTATCCCGCCCCCCGGATTCGAATGGAGGCAAAATGGTCGGGTGTTTAGCTGTTGGTACAGTCAATACTGGCGATAGTTGCCTTACTCTGAGGGTGTGGGTTCGAATCCTGCATGGGACTGTCGCTCGGTCCAAAAAAAGTAAAAGAATTGTTACTATTGAAATGGTGTTATCCCAAATATAATCGTGTTGAATCATTATGTTTTTTCATCCAAACCTGGCTACCACTGTAAATATAGCCAATATGACAGCAACACCATTAATACTCTGGAAAGCAGTGAATTAACAATTACAATATCATTACGACTTCCATTTTTAGCTCATCATGCCTGAAGGATTTATGGCATGTAAACTTTTCACTATTGAACTTCTTTTCCAGAACAGATTAAATACTGTTCTCATTCTTTAATGAATGAACTAATTTGTTCCAGAGGATTCCCTCTCCGCATGTCATCTGCGCCGGTGTACCCGCAACAGACTCTGGAAAGAATGATGAACCCACTCCCGTCTGCAGCACCTCCACCTACCTATATTGATGCCATCCACATTGTTGTAAGTATACTGTCTCAGTCAACTTCCCAATGCAAGGCATAACTCTTGTCAGTCTCTGATTTAACCCTTGCAGTATTTCCCTCGCTTTGTTGTGTCAAGACAATGAATAGCTACACCAGAAATGCATAGCGGGACTGGATTTCTAAACACATATTTTTTAAGGAAATACTGCAAGGCCTAAATAAGCCAGTAATGGTGACTGGCAAGAGTTATGCTTTGCGTTTGGAAGTTGGTCTAGAGTATGAAATGCCCTAAAAAACTGAAATAACTCCTTAAACTATGTAATCTTAACATGTTAATCTGCCTTTTTGGAATTTGCTTACCCTCATTTGCATAATGTATGGTAATTTTATCAGTTTTTCGGTTTCATGTTATAATAACAATAGAGCACTCATTTAGTGACAAGAGTAGATGCTAGTTTCACCAAACTTGGCACACGTGTCACTAATTCTTTCAAAGTGCCTTAATATTGATTTTAGAATTGCCTTAATCTGTAAAAAATAATCCCTAAAAGTGCCTTAAAATTAATTAGTGTTACATGTGAATTATTTCCACTTGAAAATTTATACACAGCAATACTTAGATGAGTATTATGGTTGGAATAGTACATGTATATATGTTGATGTATTTGAAAGGCCCGACTCCAGATCGTCCTAGGGCATAGGTCAGCATGTCGCTTCCTCATTAAATTTTCACATTTTCTTCTCTAAAACTGCCATATCCCCAAAGCTGAAAATTTGTGGAGAGGTACTTTGCACCAAGGGAAGAGCGATGAGCTATATTTTATAGTTTTATATCCTGTTAAACATATTTCAATAACATAGTTTTTCACTTCAGGATCACCCGTTCGATGACAGAAGTCGAAGACGAACTGCTCGTCATATTCTGCATGGACTATCAAACATCCATGAGCCAGCAAAGGGAGTGTCTGGAGTTCGTCAACATCACAAAGTCGATGAATCCAGAATTAATCCGCTTGTAAGGATGGGCAAAGCCAAAGACACTGCTCTCTAGCTCATCGTACCTTAAAGGCATGATGGATTTGTAACTGGGACATATGTCTTTAAATTTTATGCAATTTGGTTTCTTCATAAGAAAATAGCTGTGCTGCCTTATTAGGGTCTTGCTCGAAGACTCTTGATGCTGTTAGATTACATTCACTTATTGACCTTTTAAGGAAATTGTTGGATTATTGCTCATCTGACATGAAAGTTACTCTGGTTTTTTTTGTTGTTTTTTTTACTTCTCAGGAACTCTGACTATAGGGACCTGAATTTTGATGTACAGACTCCTTGCCCTATGGGGATTCTAAATTGTAGATTTGGTGACCTTGTGACCCTAATTATCATCACATTCTTAAAGTGAAGATTCTATATGGTCTGGTCATCCTTTTGCAAATAGTCTAACAATATTTGTTATAGATTTTGGATGGTGAAACTATTGTCTTTGTCTTAGCAGAAAACTTGTGAGTTATTTGTGAGGATATAAAGATTGTCTGTCTGGTGTTAATTTCAACTCCTGTTCAAGAGAACATAATCCATGTTGATGTATTTATTTTGTTGACAGCTTGGTTCAGGTTATACATTTATGGAGGGTGAAATTGTTTCTATCATACACTAATTTGATTTGAATAAAATGCTGATATTCTGATTGTAATGACCTTTGTTATGTTATCAATTGTAATAGACAAGAATATTTGACTGTTTTGAATTTTTATTAAGAACTGCAACTTGACCTTGGACAGAACATGAAATACATTTCAGCATATTTTTCCTGAAGAATTGTGAAATATTTCGATACTTATTTCCCGTGTACATATTATTATATACTGGACAAAATAAGTTAGAGATATTAGATGTTTTACGAATCAGAATTGTTATTTCAAAATATCTCTATGTTTGTCCAGTATATAACTGACAAATGAGTTTTCCGTCTGTACTGGTAAGAACTCCCCCAACAAGTCATAACTCACTCCAATCTCCATTTCCGACTCAATTAAGCCTTGCTGCATTTCATTAACTTTTATGTGCTAGTATAGAAATGTGATGCACAGGAACTTCATATTGTGCGCTGCTAAAGAAACGTTCACTAAAACGAGGCTTAACTTGACCGGTGCTAGAGACTGATGTGGGTTGTGATTTATTGCGGACCTTTGAAAGGCATCTCAATTGTTACTGTATTATAATAATACTTCTTGGTGAAAGTGGATAAAAATGAATTATATTTATGGCACTGATTGATGTAAAACAAGTAAAGACAGTATTTGATGATGACATAAATATACACATCACAGTCTCTTCCTGGATTTATAGAACATTTATATATATACACATCACAGTCACTTCCTGGATTTGAAAAAAACATATAAACACATCACAGTCTCTTCCTGGATTTGAAAAAAACATATAAACACATCACAGTCTCTTCCTGGATTTGAAAAAAACATATAAACACATCACAGTCTCTTCCTGGATTTGAAAAAAACATATAAACACATCACAGTCTCTTCCTGGATTTGAAAATCATATAAACACATCACAGTCTCTTCCTGGATTTAAAAAAAAACATATATGCACATCACAGTAGCTTGAAAACACAAACATTACTTCTTGGCCTGGCAATGCAGTAAGAGGTCCGGATCGATGTCCACAATGTCAAAGTTTTTGACCTCTTTTGGTCCCTTGCAGACCTCTTCGTGTCTCCTCCTAGATGTTGCCCATTTAAAATCCCTTCCACACATGGAGCATATCTCCTTTTTACTTTTAATGTGGACTAGTCCATGCCGCATTAGGTCTCCTTTCCTGTTTGTTACATACGGACACAATTCACATTGATATTTTTTTTCCTTGTGTTTTTCTCTTATGTGCTGTTGTAGCTTCTTTGGGTGAAAATCTCTGTCGCAATGGCAACATTTCTCCGTCTTTTCCTCATGAGTAATGTCATGTTTGGATTTAGCATCCTTTGTAGAAAATGTTTTATTACATATGTGACACTCATAGGATGTGCCCTCATGCAAAGCGTAATGACGCTTCATTGCGGATGGACAGGAAAGTCCCTTTCCACACACTCTACATACAGCATAGGGTTTCCCCTGATGTTTTGCGAGGTGGGATTTAAGCTGTCCTCGAGTGTTATATCCTCTTGCACATTGAGGACACACATAGGGGAAGTCGTTTGTGTGCTGCCGAATATGAATTTTTTTCCCCATCTTTGTGGAAAAACCTTTATCGCAGTAATCACATTCAAAATGTGGCCTGACTGACTCCTGAGTTTCCGGGATGGTAGTTGGCGACTCCCCTCTGACTGACTCCTGAGTTTCCGGGATGGTAGTCGGCGACTCCCCTCTGAGTGACTCCTGAGTTTCCGGGATGGTAGTTGGCGACTCCCCTCTGACTGACTCCTGAGTTTCCGGGATGGTAGTCGGCGACTCCCCTCTGAGTGACTCCTGAGTTTCCGGGATGGTAGTTGGCGACTCCCCTCTGACTGACTCCTGAGTTTCCGGGATGGTAGTAAGGGACTCCTCGCTTGCAATCAGGGACAATTCATCAGTTCTGTCATCCATCATTTCGTTGAGAAGTAATGCTGAAAAAAATTAAAAAGATAATTTAAAGTATCTATTGAAACACTTATTTCTGTATGTAAACTTTACCTTTTTTCTATCCTTTATACAAGTCTTTTCACAAGTTTGAAATGTCAAATCTAAGTAATGTGTATTTAAAAAATTTCTTTAATAATTAGTTCAGTACTTTACATTTAGTTTTAAAAAATAAACAAACCAGATCATTCATGGAGACCTGAAGTTCTTGATTTTTGGGAATATTAACTAAGTACCAACTTTTAAACATATCGATCAAATAAGTCAAATGATTTTATTATCCAAAAAAATAAGTAGAAGTTCATTTCACAAAATGACTACAAATTAATCAGCACACTGTCAGCAATTTAGCTTGATTAATTTGGGCAAGAAAAAGACATAATAATAAGCTCCATATAATTTTTTTGAATTAATTCATGAATGATTGTGCATGAAACTGTGGCACATTTCATACTAAATCATTAACTCGTTTAAATGAATATGGGTCCATTAACATGGGGTTTATACCAATTTCATCATGTCTATGTGCAATATATTTCAACTGAAGCATCCCTATTATCAGGTATTTAAAATTAAGTACAGTCAAACCCTATTTATCAGCACAATTTGTAATTAATCCAATGAGGAAACTTAGCATTGATTTAAGTCCCTTTTGACACTCAATTATCCAATATCAAATACTAGAATGTTTTTTTTCAAGGAGACGCATTATTTTCGAAAATGTCAAAAGTAAGTTTAAGAGATACCCTTGTTGTGATCCAAAAGATATAAAAATAGACCAGGGATTTCCTTGTGAAGTCACGTGATAGAAAGTAAATGTTACGTCATCTTGATGAAATCACCATTGGGAAAGTTAAATTCTGAATAATTTTTTTTTAGAAAATCATTAATGAAGATTGCACAAAAATTGCAGCATGTTTATTTATTTGTTCGACGTTTTGCAAAAGAATTCTTCTAGATCAGTACTGGGGACAGAAATGGTGTTACCTCGTTCACTGACCATTGTTTGCCGTTACGTAGCCATACCAGTAATTTGTCATGACAAATAAATTTACAGCACATGCTAAGGATGTGTACTTTCTTAAATCTGAATATACTTCATGAACACAATCATAATTTAGTGAAATGCTTGTGTGACATGGTTTTGACATATAAAATAATGGCTAACACGAACCAAATATTGGAATCGGTCTGGCTTATTTAGATACGGACTATAACGCGACTTCGTGCAAGTTACTGAAGAATGTATATTCTTCGAATAAGAGTAAGAAATGGTGTAAAAATATACTTTAACCTTTTCGAAAGACATTTCAAGCCTTCTCTAATTCATAAAGCTTAATCAAGTGAGATATAGAAGTAGAAAACGCGATTTATACTTACCAACCGAAGGGGTCAAACTTTCATCCGCCATTTTGGAACTGGACAGTGGAGGTCAGCACATGCGCAGTAAAACAGTGTTGCGCTTCGCATCTTTCATTTCGCGTCTTCGTGTATTTATAATTGCTAATCGCCTCATTTGTGTGCGCATTCGCGTATTTTCATTCCGTATCGCTTATTTATGATGCGAATTCGAGTCTTTTTGTGTGCATTTCGTTTCTTTCTGTTGCAATTCGAGTCTTTCTTTGGTAGGCCTGAGTAAGTATTCAAGAAAAAGATGCGATGAAGTCAACCATAAACTTATTATCATTCCAGAGAAATCTGAATTTAGATGAAACAAAAGCGGAGAATATCTCCACATGCTAGTGGTCATGGAGAGAAATTGAGTTGGTATACAAAGATGGCTTCCTCTGATCACTGACAAGGGAGGTAATTGTTCTGACAGGTAACCTGATTGTCCAAGGATACCACCAAAAAATATCTTGTTTTCAAAACAAACAATGATTAGTTGAATATCAGGTTGCCATTGTTTGATGTCAATGTTCATCTACTTGGAGAAAGTATACACCATAATGGTCCTTATGTCTTGTTTGTTGTTTGTATATTATCTAAAAGATATGAACAATTCATATACCAAATATCTTGTGACTATTATATTAGCCATCAATGCAACTATTTGACATAGAATCTTCAAACCAAATAGTATGAATTGTAATCAAAATCAAAATATGTTTAAAGGTTTAATGATGAGCTTGCATGATGCTAAAATTTGTCCAGAATACACATTTCCACTGCAATTGATCTCTAAAACATACCTAACAGTTACCAGCCAGGTGTTCCATCCTGACAAAAGACATAGTTACCAGGTGTTAAACAAATTTGATCAGGGGTATCAAAATAAGACAGATAGACAAAATCTTAGCTCAATCATTAAAGTTTAAAACTGTTTCAGAGATGAATATCAAATTGTGTCTAGTGAAAATAGAATCTTTATCGAAAAGATTATTTTGAGACAAAAATATCAAGGTTTTTTGGTTTTTTTTAATTTTTAATATAAATTCAAGAATTCAATTGCTCAATGAAAAGTTTGACATTTTTAAATATCATTATTTTGGAACAGGTTGTTCACAAATTTAAGAACAGTGCCCACCAATGAAACTAACAATTCATTTGGAAAAAATAAACAATGAATCACTATTTCTAGCCAAGCAGATGCCAAAGCTCCAGACTAAAGACGAGATGTGAAGATTCAGATAGTTACCAGGTGTTAAACAAACGGGGTCAGGGGCACAAACATCAGACAAGACAAGACGAAACTTAGACCAATCAAAACCCTGTTTACATTTGTAAGTTCCCTGAATCTGAATTGCACTCAACTTCCTTCCGTTAGCCAGATACGAATGAGCATCAAAAGAAAAAAATAGTAAAAACAAATATCCTTAATCGAAAAGCCATCGGATATAATGAAATACTGCTCAATTCTCGGAAGCAGCCATTGGACGATGAAATTTCACTCAATTTTGAGATTTCCGGAAATCTTTTGTCTCGTCCTGAAGAAGAGACTCGCCTGGAGTGATATTATCTCTCAGAGTTTTTATAAGATAACGATATTATTAAATATCAGCTACAGCTTGATATGTAAATATATTTGTCTTTCATTTTTTTTTTCATTCGTTCGAACATCTGGTCATAATACATTGAATAAACTTGAAGGTGTTTATCAGCCAAATGTTTGTTCAATAAACGAATCACAGACCTCGCTTCCCCAGATGATAGTATCTCTTGTTTTGTCAATTTGAGCAAAACATAAAAATTTATTAATGTCACAGTTGAAGTTTCAATAACATTGTCCTTAAACATTTGCCAATAATCAATTATTATGCAGTGTGCAGTACAGTCGAAACCTCTGCACAATAGAAGAATTATTTCAGAAGATCAGTAATTTAGGCCATATGATTAACAAACCAAAATGTAGAATGTAAAATAAAGAAGAAAAATAGTTATTTCTAAAGATTTAATTGTTTTAAACAAATTAAATGCTTATCTCAAACCCCTACAAAGCAAAATTTATAAATTCAAAATTGCACACAACAGAATGTTATAATCCAATGCCTTGAAATACATCAAACATCAAATTTCAGACAAAAATAACAGCAATGGCTGCATGTAAAAAGAAACAATTAAAGTGATACAAGATGAAAGCGAGGCTAAATGATAATTGTCGTAACCCCCTCTAGCAAAATGTAGCATACGAAGCAACTACACCCAGGCGGTTCCGATGGAGTTGTGATGAGCCAATAACTGCTGGACCAAATATTTGCCCAAAAATGCCATCTTGTGAAATATACCGTAGTAGAACTGTTTAAACAATCATATGGTACAGCCATTAAATTAGGCAGTCGGGACCAACCCTGTGAATATGAAATTATGAGCGATATTCACCCAGCGCGCAGGAAACCACAGACACATGTTCATTTTCCATAACTAGGGGAGGTAACTACGTAAAACACATTATCATTATATGCTCATTCAGCGCTCGGTAACGCTATGTGATGACTTTCAGATTGGAAAACAATTTTGCATTTTATTTTCCAAACGATCATCATAATTTGAAAAACATTCATTGGTTTGGCTTAACAAGAAGGTAACAATCGAGGATGAATTTGAAACACTGCTTACAATGAACGTCATGCTTGACGTTTCTCGGAACCAATTATCGGCCAGACGTATGGAACAGGATGTCAGATTAGAATACAAAACTGACATTGTTGGTCTTACCAGGATGGGGATGACATTTTTGTAGCTTTTTGGAGTTAGTGAGTATACATCATGGACAAAAAGAACAATTTAAATGCATTCGGCTGATACTACAGATACTACAGTCTGTAAGTTCTTCAAGGAAAGACAACGATGACATTTGCAACTATTTCACACTCATTTCAATTCACATTTATAAATTTAGTTGTTGTTTATTCTTCTCAATACTGTATATTTCATGCCAATACACCAATACCGTATATTACTGTGTATAAGGCGACCCTGTGTATAAGACGACCCCCTTTCTCAGACCCCTAAAATCAGGTAAAAACCATGTATCTCATGTATAAGACGACCCCCCTTCTAGCAAATGTGGAAACAGGTCGACATGCCATGATGGGAAAACACGTTGGTAAGATTTGGTAATGGTAAGATGATACCGGTAATTTTTTAGGTAACATGACATAAATGTTTTGTTATAATCGTTTCTTTTTAAATAAATTGTTTTAAATGTACCAAAATAAGAATTACATACGTTTTCCTACGGTGTTTTAATGATTTGTCATTTTCTTGTCAGTTCAAGCGAGATTAGCAACACTACAGTCAACAATCTATCGTAACAAAGCCGATACTCCATACACAGATTTGGAAGTCGCTTCAGTGTTTATAAGATTAAAATGGTGTGAAGAGCTTTGATAACCAAGCTTGATTGCGCATGCCCGAAGCCAAGCTAGATTTCATGTCTAGATTTCTACGTAGTGTTGTAAATATTTGTCCCTTCTTATAAACAAAGTTGAACTAGTTGTATTTAATACTGCAGAATGCTTTTGAAAGGTTGGTTATGTTTGATAGCTGAAGTCAAGCCATTATTTTTCATTCCAACTCCGGTTCGCTTTACCGCTGATTTTCTATTACGCGGCTGTCAGTATTTGGCTCCCAACGTGTGTTATAGCGAGGGCCACTCAATGCAGTAAAGTTCTCAAGCTAAAGACGTGTTTATTTAACGTTGACACTTCAATCCAGAGAAGGATATACTGACCAATTACTGATAAGAACACAACAAAGCTAAGATAATTACCGGATACGTGAATGAATAACTGCCCTGATTGGAATTAACATTACGTCAATGACACGTGTTTATCGAGATCAGCTTGTCAAGTTTATGAATGAACAGGTTAGTTGTAGAATTTCATTGGTCCACGTCATGAATGAATTGATAAGTTGTAGAATTTCATTGGTTCACGTCACTGAATTTATCGATCGTTTGCTTGACTGCTGGTACCACTTTTGGTCCGTCAACCTATTATTTTTAAATGAATTATCAAATATATTTTATGTATTTAACTCCATATAGTAATAAAAAAATAACATAATAATACATAATAATTATTTATAAATATTTATTTCCATTTTGTAAGCATGAGTTGACATCGATATTCTGTATTGCTGTTTCCGGTTTCAACATCGTGAGTTCGTCAATGAAGCTTCAAAATTTCTTCTTCTGAAACATAGCCCTTGTGTATAAGACGACCCCCTTCTTTGACCCCCTATTTTCTGGTATAAAAAAGTCGTCTTATACACTGTAATATACGGTATATATATATATATATAGCCTAAATGCCAATGCACCAATAGCCTATATGCCAAAACATCAATTCACCAATGATCAATACAACAATACACCAATACACCAATACTCCAATACACCAAACACCAACAGCCTAAATGCCAAAACAAATGCCAAAACATCAACACACAAATAATACATATGCCAAACCCCAATACACCAATAGCTTATATGCCAAAACACCAATAGCTTATATGCCAAAACACCAATAGCTTATATGCCAAAACACCAATAGCTTATATGCCAAAACACCAATACACCAATACATTAATAGCCTTTATGCCAATACACTAATTCACCAATAGCTTTTATGTCAATACACCAAAACACCAATAGCCTACATATACGCTATGCAAATACGAGAATACACCAATAGCCTGTATGCCAGTACACCAATACACCAGTACACCTGTACACCTTACACAGACCTCAGTGTTGCTTCTACAGCTTTCATATTTTCAAAATTATTATGAAGAAAGAATGATTTCAAGTAAACTAATTCAACCTGGTAACAGAAAAAATTCTCAAATAAACTTTATTTTTCATATACACTTCTTCAACTTGGTATGGGAATACACCAATACAGCAAAACACCAGAACGTACCATATACCCAGTGCTACCAGAAGCGAAATGTTTCAGTAGTAAGCATAACAGCTATTAGAATCTCGTTTGAAGATTCTCTGGTTCACATACACAACTTCCTGTAATCTTTCCTCCAAAGAGCTGGAGACGGACGTGGAATGATTGACTTGTACAACAGGTAATGCTCAATTAAACCGCCTCTCCCAACTACCAACTAAGAACTGGTAAAACCATTGACATCTATATCAGAGCCTGTTCCGCAAGAGCTACCAAAGCTATATAGGTCACACTGGCCTGATCAAAGATTCCAGATTAAAGATTCCAGAACCAATCACTGTCCATCCTGTCTTTGACGAAGGATATACAGGATCATTGGATGTTGACTTCTGGTAATTGCGTTTCATGAAACATAGCTTTGAATCAAAGCTTCTGAAAGGAGTTCCGTTGGCGCCTGTCCAAGAAGAGAAGTAATTTATGATTTCTAGAACTACTTAGTTTCTGTTTTAGACACTTCAAATTGTGCAATTTTCTGAAAATTTACTTAGACATGTTTATAACTTTCTTAAAGACTAAGGACAGGTGCTTCCATCATGATCCTCTATTTATCATGGTACCTTTTCTGTGAATTCTACAGCTGTAACATGACAATCATGCATGTATGGCGATTTCGTAAAAGTACATAGGAACATTTGTAGAGATGAAAATGATAATGTAAATCAGGATATAAGGAATCTAGTGCTATAAATTTGACAATCATGCAGGTATAACAGATTCCATAACAGATTACTTGCAAATCGACAGCATTTGTATCGTCACTTTCATTGCATTAAAGAAGACGATTTGCCAGATTAGTTTTCCTTCACCTTTACAACTGCTGAAGAACTTACAGAAAATGTGTATGTGAATTGGAATTATACAAAGCTTTCATACAACCTTTAGCTTGTTTGATTGTATACAAATGATCTACAACAGATAATGAGATTGTCAAGGTGCTGATGATCCAAACTCAGAGACTTGTGATCTGATGGTGAACACTCTAACCACTGCACTACCACCTTGCCCTCTGTGTCAGATATAGGGTTCATCACAATGGTCCTTCAGAATTGTAATTGTGCCCCACTTGCTGAAGATCAGTCTCATTAAAATTGACAGTTTGCCAAGGAAATAAGTTGCAAAATATTGCATCTACCGGGATATAAACTCATATTGTTCCGATTCTGACCTTCTTAACAGTCTGATGACGGCCCTTACAGTAGCATGTTCTGATAAAATTCAGTTAGCCAATCACAAGACAGCCAACCAAAGCTTTCAGTGTGAGAACAGGGGCAAGTGACTCCAGAGAGCCACCTTTTTGTCTGTTTCCATAACTTTCAGAATGTGTTAACGAATGATTCTGAATGCATTAAAAACAGTGATCATTAAAAGGCGCTGTAGCACTTTTTTTTTCAAATTTTATTTTTTCAAATTTGCCATTTATAATGATAGTTTATGACAGTTATATTTACTTTAGATGGTAAAACACATTATTACACAAACCAATTATCCGCAGTGGTGATAACGGTGTTGCGTATAAAGCAAAAATTGCATTGCGGCGATTTTATTGTGAACACATTTTATTATTTCGAATGACAAAAATAATTTCCCATGGCTTTATGGAACCATGTACACTCATTTGTAACTTGGTTTTCCTAAGAGAGAAGGTCGTTTTACTATTGGTGACATTATTTTTCAAATACATTTCATCGACTTATTTGAGCAAAAAAATGTGCTACAGCGCCTTTAAAGAATATTATGTGATTGTCCAGCATATGACTGGGTTTTGTCTGCACTAAATTGGTACATAACACGTACCTCTATGAGGTGGCCTTGAAGAAGAAGAAGATGCACTATATTGCAGATTTTATTCCTAGAAACAGAGTCGATTTTAATCAGACTGCCTGAAGATGAACATATCTGTAAAAAGTTGGTTTACTTCATTTCATTTCAGTCTCTTTCTTATGCCTTTTGTTCTTGTTGATTTCATGATCGAATCATCATAGGATATTATGGGTTTTTGAACATTTTTCAGTAAACATTTCCTTGTAAATGTGCAAAACCATTCTGTTGTAAACAGAAAACTGAGTCATAACGGTCAACACCTCTCCTGTCTCTCTTACAAATATCCCACACAGCATACGACACTGTGCTATTAACAAGCTTTCATGCTTCTTAATTTCCGTACTACGTACCACACAAAGAAGTAGACCAAAATTTGCTCAATAAAAACTTCTTTTATTTTAACAAATACAAAATTCTATTTATCCTTTTTCTCTACCAGACTAAGACTCACAATTTCATGATTAGATATCTAGATCGACTTTGTGGAAGGTCTCTAAATTTTTATACACAGTCGTGAGATTAGGTGACATGATTTGGGGTTATTAGAAACATACACAACTTTTCCGTTTGAAGGAGTAAGCATTTATACAGCAGACAATGTTGCAAAGTCATGAAAAAACGTTTTGTCCAATATATTCTGCAACAAGAGAAAGCTGTCTGATCATATTGAGACAACAAGTGAAGGTTAATAGATCGCCCATACTGCTTGACACTGCCTTGTTCTTATGCTTTCTCAGTGTTTGAATTTAAGTGCCATACAATAAAAGACTTTAACTATTAGGCTTGTCAGCGCCCACATCTGGAAGAACCATCCTGCCTGCAAGAACCACAACATTAGCACATTCATGTCAACAGGTCTGCTCTAGCGGTGACATCGTTCCAGCGCCATGGGAGAATATCCGATCATGTGTGTGACAAGGACACTAACTTCTTTGTCACCCATTCTCATGTGTTTTTCACATCAAGTTTGAGATGCACGTGCACCTAACTCAAGAAGATGGTTAACCCTTTAAAGGCCTGATAAAACCACATCCCAAGCAGTCATGAAAACAGGTCCTCTTTAGCCATGACATTACCACAGCGCCATAGGAGAAAATTTGATCCTGTTTGTGAAAGGGACACTGACTTAGTCAAGAACATTTTCTCATGCCTTTTTTACACCAAATTTGATTTGATGGGGCTTGTCATAGGAAAATTGACCTGTGTATTTCAACATTTGGCAGTTCCTGCAATCTGCAAACACTTAGTTTATTCAAAATCTCACAGGACAGGTGGACCTGCAAGTCACTTTTACAACTGGGCTCCATCTGTTGGACTGGCAGGCAGAGAGAAACGTAAATCCTTGAATAACCGCCCAGCATTTATCAATTTCAAACACCAATTTGACCAGGCAATTCTTCACGGCAGGTGATTTTTCAAGGCCATTATTTTTATCAAAGCCATAATATATATGCAATTTTGACTGGCAATTATTCAAGGCAGGTGATTATTCAAGGCAGGCGATGGTGTTCAAAGCAGAAGGTTATTCAAGGATTTACAGTATTTTGAACACTGATCAGAAAGGTTTGGCATTGTTTGATTCTCCTGTTTATGGGTTAACCTCACAAAGCTCATTTGTTCACCTTCAATGACCTCATGACCTCAATGGACCTCCCTCTTATTAAAGTAGCTTGCTCATCTGATAATCCTAGTAAAGGAGGTTCTGGCACTAATTTAGTTATTGGCAGCAGAAGAGTTAAAGTCGGTTTTCATTCACATCAAGTCACATGGATATTCATAGCAGCAACATTTTTCATCATTTCATTGTAAAAAACAACAATTTCAGAGAAATTTAATCTCCATTGCACTTGTTTTCCTATTACTTCTTGGTCACCATTTTCTTTATGTTTCACGTAGTTCTCACTGCACCCAGTAAAAACAAGGTTAATACGGCTGGGACGTGTCTCGAGTCAGGCTGACTCACAAGACATATTTGTAATGGAAACATATGATACTTCTTTATCATGTAAAAACAATCCAAAGACATTTTTATCATTTGGAGGTACATGACAAAAAACAAGTTCCAAATCAAAAGACATCAATCATTATACATAACAATTTCGACAATATTACAAAATGAATGGCTGGGAATTAACCTTTTTAGATAGGTAGTAAAAAGATAATTTCTAATGAAAGTGTCTGTCACATCATAAACCTTTAAACCAAGGTTATCCAGAAAATCTTCCTGTTCTTTAAACTAATATCAAATAAAAACAAAAGCAAGTCTATGATAATGAGCAAGTCTAGAGATTTCCATATCTGTCAATGAAGAGATATCAATCTCCTTTGTTTTTTATTTTTTTATTTTTCTCCAGTGTATAAGAGACAACATTTTTAGTCTAGCTTTCTTTTTCTAAGCAAAAGAAAACTAAAAAAAAACATTTAGGAGACTTGCAGACAGGCTAGCTGTATATTTCCATGAATGGTGTCTGAAACGTGTCTTGTTGTGCAGTGAAATGCATAAGTGCAATGATATCGAAGAATTATGCTAATCTTGCCAACTAACTTTTTGAAAGTGTGTTAAGCTAAGATGTATTTAATTACTCAATTTTTTACAATACATTAAGTGTAAAAGGGGACTGCATTTAAGAAAGGCAATTTGTTTCAATTTGTTTAATTTGTTTCATTCCTCAAATTCATATCAATGACAATGTGAAGCTCTTTGTGATGGGAATTTTGTAAGCAGACAAACAACGACTTGATCAGCAAAATAATTTGAAATCGGAGATGCTTGGAAAGCTTCTAGACAACAACAAACAACCATGAAATCACATCCTGGCATCTTTTAACCCTTTATCTGCCAATGCACTTATTTTGTTTAGACAAATTCCTTTTGTCAATAAGTGGTGATTTCTGTAAATTAACCAATCAGAATTGGTTTGGTACAAACTCGATCAGTAACTAATGCAGTAATTTTGTTTAGACAGTGGCCAATCAGATTTAATTCCTTTTGTCAATAAGTCGTACTTTCTGTAAATTAACCAATCAGAATTGGTTTGGTACAAACTCGATCAGTAACTAATGCAGTAATTTTGTTTAGACAGTGGCCAATCAGATTTTATTCCTTTTGTCAATAAGTGGTGATTCCTGTAAATTGGCCAATCAGAATTGGTTTAACACCGACTCATTCAGCTGCCAATGTAGACTAAAATTCAGTCTATGAAAATTTTATGATTATATCTTCATCCTGATGATTATATTTTTTAATACTTTCAATTCAGTGTATCTAGACTTGCTGAATAAGGACTTAGACTGTATTAAAGGCTCTTATCTTTTAGTCATGAAGCAGAACCACTGCTAATACAGTGATATTCTTTAGACAATTCCAGATAATTCCCTTTGTCAACAAGTGGTGATACCTGTAAAATGGCCACCAAGGTTTAGCAATGACTAGTTCAGTAGCTTTAAATTCATGAAGTATACCCTTCATTCACAGATCTATATTGTGTTTACTTTTAGTGTACTACTCAAGATATCCACAAGATCAAGAGTTCTGCAACTAGCTCCCAACCGTTTCTCCCAGAAATAGCCAACAGCACCTACTAGATGGAATGGCTGATGTATCCTCCATGATGATTGGAGTGACAGATTCACCTGCTCCTGGAAATAACATTGCCGTTTCACTGTCAAACAAAATGGAAGGCAGTCACAAGGCTGTCTCTATCTTACCAATAAACCAAAACCTATTTCTTTCCCCCATGCTATCGGAGTAAGGATCTGGACAAAAAACAGTGTTGCTTTAATGGTCCACTGCAATTAAATTGACAACAAAGTCACTTAGACAAAACAATTATTCTCCTTGCCATTCCCTGACGGCCACTTCCTGTTCTATGATAACATTTTTACACCAGCACGTGCCATAAACCCGAAGCCATCCAGTGCCATAGGCACGGGAATCCAATTAATTATAAACCATTAATGTTGCCTACAAATTACATAATTCATTGCACAGACTCACGACTTGTCTACTGGAGAACCCTGCTCGTTATTGCTGTTCTCTCTCGTATCTCGTCTCGTGGCACTTCCTCTGTAGTTAGCTGAAAAACTTCATGGATATGGAGGGTGGGCTAAAGTTTGAAAAATTTTGGCAGAAAATGATATTTTGAAACTCCAGGTTCAATCAAACTCAAAATGTGAAAAAGTGTAATTTATAATTTTTATTTTAAATTTCTAAATGATTTGTTGAAGAATACTTTAGTAAAAACCTCATGGCTAGATATGGACAAGTTCCAAAATAAATTTTATTGGCAAAAATTAAAGAAAGGATACCTTTAAATGATCCATAATATTTCAAAGATTTGAAAATATGTAGTTTTATTCTCAGATCCGAGTTAAACTATTTGGATTAGATATTATTAAAGATATGGTAAGCGTTTTAGAACACCTCTAAGAGCGACATTATCACATATCTAACCCATATCTTAACACTAACAGATAAGATTCTAAGTATCAATATTTCTCAATGTACGATAAGCAACTTGAATTAATCAAAAAATGAGCTCAAAATCTCAAAGTCTCTTCCTTTCTGTACATTCTCATGAATTAAAAAAATAAAAAAATTTCAAGTATCAAAATGTCTTATCTTCATACCATCCAAATATCATGATTCAAGTAACTAGAACCAAATGTGAACACTCTATTCAAAACGTCATTTTTCTGAGATACAAATCAAAATAGCTGTGATTCAAACTCTTATAGCCCAAAAAATCCAAAATTCTTTCCCTACAAAGACTCCCCCAAATAAATGTGATATGACGACCTTGACATTGCGACAGGAAGTTGTAATATACATCAGTAGCGAAGGTGACGGGTCAAAGATAAGACTAAGGAGACACTTTCTCCTCACTCTCTGCACAAACAAAAAATATCCTCCTCCATTCCCCCTCTTCCCCACAAACACCCTCTTCCCTCCTCCCAAACATCCCCCCTCCTCTAAGTTTATCCCCTCCCCAACGCTAGGCTACTCCCCTGGATGGCATTACCCTGGTACTCCATTACCTCATCTTCACTTGTGTTCCTATTCACTTAATGACTTTGATCAATATTATTTGTTTGGGACCCCTTGTAATTGTGAAGGTACACAATTTAGATTTGAAGGACATCAATGTCAATGGTGGGAAAACAGCCCATTAATTAGGACCTCCAGGAACAACACTGCATCCCTAGGTCCTCTATTCCTTCCTATCCTCTAGTGTGATGACACTATCTCTCCCTGAACGGTTACACTATATAGGCAGGGACAAGTTATAGACTAGTTATAGATGACACTTTATCTCCCATTAAGTCTTCTAGGAACAACACTAGATGTGATGACACTATCCCTCCCTGATGACTATACTATATAAACAGGGACAAGTTATAGACTTAGTTCTTGCAATGAAAAATGTTTGAGAACAGTGTAATACCTTTTACCCAATCAAGAAAACATTTGATTTCAGTACTCAGATATAGAGGGACTCAGAAATATCATGGATTACAAAATCCCTATTTTTTTTTAGATGATAAGACATGTACATGCCTCAACTACACTTAGGGGACAGCTGGCCCGTGGTATTTTCTTCAAGAAACAAAATTCAAAGGGATATTTGTGTTCTTGTGTTTCAAACCGATAGAATTTCAATCATGCATTGATGCCATAAATGCACAAATAGAACAATATCCACCCTGATTTTATCTCAGCTCAAAACATCTAATCTTACTGTCACTGTTCACTGAACCTTCTTATTAATATTTTGAATTTCAAATTCATGACTATCCCTCATAGAGACGGAGTGCCAGTGCAGTAGAGGGTTGATACCCTCAGAAAGATGGCAATGGCTTCCTGGCTCCCTGCTGGGTCCTGTCCGTGTAGAGAAAGGATAGAGTCACTAGCTTCTCTCTACACTTGCCTCTAGTCCCACAATATCACTTGAGCTATTGAAATAATTAGGAGAAAATATTCAGAGTGACCAATTTACAGGAATCAGAATTCACTAACAAAGGGACTAATCCCAGAAAGGATGTACATTAGCTAAAGATAGGCTAACCCTGGAATATTCCTTCATATTTCATGCAGAACTGGACTTGTAAAAAGTAGATCTAAATTATAAATTGACTTTCAAAATAGAAGTTTATTTTTCAAGATTTTTCTAATTTCTTTCAAAATATGTATGTAGTAATAGAAATAAAGAAGTTTTGTTCCACAAAAAACAATTTGAAAGGAAAAAAACTGATTAACCTCATTGGACTGAGTACATTGTTTGGTTTCCCATTCACGACTCTCCTGACACTCCACGATGGCTTGTAATATTGAAGGGAGAAAGCCAGCAAGAACAGTGTGGATACACTTTGCAGTGAAACCTACACACATCAGTTGGAACAAGTGGTATACCATGGCAGGGCAAACCTATAAACTACATGTAGAACAGCAGATAGTCATCAAGCTCCTATAGTCAGATTCAAACAAAAGACATCTTAACTGATAGCTAACGATGTTAACCACCGTTAATCACTTAAACACATTGACCAAATATAACTCAAAGAACTATTGGACACAGCTAAAGTACACAAAAATTAAACTTTTCAAACTTCCCAGAAGCTATAGGTAAGTCAACATCTCCCTCAATTCTATCTAAACTCCAAGTAGTATACACTTGATATCTTTCAAACAAAATGTTGAAAACACAAAGATAGAACAAACATAATGATAATGTCCTCTATTGGTCAGGATTCAGAGAAAAGGAAACACAGAGAGACTATTAAAACTTCTCTATGAAGCTGTACGAAAGTCTACATCCCTTTCCGCCTAACGGCGCCTGTCTGTCACACTGAGCGGGAGCCAGGATATCCAGATAAGGCCAATGACAAATTCCTGTTCAAAGCAAAACCACTTGAAAGTTGATTATTTTCAAAATTTCAAATATTTCAAGTGAAACAGGTGGATTTGATTAACAGGCACAAGTCTGGCTATGAAACAGTGCAAGTGTTTATGTCAAACGGATGACGAGACATTATTTACTCTTTAGCGTCTTTTTAGCTCCTTTTTTAGAATTTAAATTCGGAGTATATTTTCATTGCAAAAAGCTCTTCCCTTGAATTTTGAACATGGTTGCAGATGAATTTGTCTGGGAATCAAGTGCATATATATTAATGTTTTTCTAAGATTGCAAACAATTAAATGTTGAAAAACATTCATGGAATAAAGAATTTTGTTTTGATGATGTTCAGTAGTTGCCAAAGACCTTGCCTGCCAATAGACTATGCTACAAAATTGAAATCCTTTATATTTATAAACTTTATATTCCACAAGAACGTTCTGAAGTCAAATGTATTGTCAACTGTACAAATTAGGATCACATTTATAAAAAAAAATTTAACAAATCTGAATTTTGTTTAAAATGATAAAGAGATTCGGAAAAGATCCCTCTCCTACAACTCTGGTACGTATTCCACTCCCCAATATGGTTACCATTAACTTTCATATTCTCATTATGATGTTTCAGCTTATCAAGCCAAGCAACCACCGGATGACAAGTCTTTCTGTGGAGTGACCAGGGTACCACAAACACACAGGAAACGCAAATTAGCCGGGATGAAGATGATAAACTATTAGCATTAACACGTGTAGCCAGGCCTTCTTATCTTCAGTAGCCTATATGAATACCCTCACTTCCTCTCACTCTCCTCGATATGGAAAACATCATATTTTGCATATGGCCAAACAGTCTTGAGAGGGACCAGATGTGGGATGTATATAAAGAGGAGGAGGAGGATTTGAGGGAGGGAAGAAAGGGGAGGGGGATTAAAGGGGAGGGGATCTGAGAGGACTTGGGGGGAGGGAATTGGGGTAGTGAAGAGTTGGTGTAGTTGGGAGAGAGTTTCTCAGACTTACACATCAATGGAGATTCATTCAAGTTTAGGTACGATTAGCACATTTTAAAATTTGGCATCCATGGGATGTTTGGAGTGGTATGGAAAATATTGCATAGTGGTTTCAGAGCTGAGATCTAATTAACTGTTTCATGTTAGGGTTCTATTAATGAGGGCGGAACATGGGCGTATGGGGAAGTTTGAGGGAAGGGAGAGTCAGTACATTCTTAAAGGGACAGTGAGACAAGGAGAGCCAGGGTTTGGTAATGAGCAGGGTCAGTATATAATATAATGAGAATATTCACCCCCAGGGGATGGATAGTATAAGTACAGTGTTAAAATGTTGTGAAGGTTATTTTGAGGTTAACACCTCTTTCACAACTATTCTTTAATCAGAGTTGCTCATATATATTTACAGGGAGAAAGGCTGGAGAAGTGTTGTGACTCTGCATAGCAATGAAACCTGTGAAATTTGACATGAATTAGCAAAACATTACTTTATTAGTAATTACTATGACATTATTTCTGAAATATTTCAGCAATCTGAGTTGAAATAACAAAGATATCCGAATTTTGCCGAAAAACCCAGGGAAAAGGCACTCAAGCATGACAAAACCATAACCAATTCAGTTTAAAAACTAATGAAATAGTTTGAATGATTTCATCACCTGGTTTGAATGTGACTGTGTATAGGGAAAGAGTAATTAAACAGATAAAGTCAACAGCAAATGGCTGACACATCACCTCAACCGGAACCATTCTGAACATTACCAATCAACCGTGATACTGTTTGAGAATGCTTGGCATTAACTTCTATAAATAACCCATTTAACTTGACCATGTCGGTCAGCATAAGTTGGACAGTATGGGATCTCTTCAATTTTAAATTCTATGTCTGGGAAAACATAACTTCTGGTCAACTTCAGTCACATGTATGGGAGTTAATTGTTAAGTGACATTCAAACCATCATTCCTCACCATTCTTTTGTATCATATTTTGTTAATTCCTTACATTCCACCTGACGAAGGAGTGAGCATATACTCTGAAACGTCGTATGTTTTCAAATTAAAGAAGTTGTTATTTAGAAAATCTTCCTGTTCTCAGATACAGTCAGGCCTCGATAATCTGAACGCTTCCGTTTTTCATCAAAAACGTTCGGATAGTGAAATGTTCGGATTACTGAGGAATACTATAGAGATTAGTTTGGTTACATCTTCCCACCATTCAGAAACTGTGAGATTCAGATTATCGGTGGCGGATTATCGCAGCTTTACTGTATATGAAAAACGGACTTAACCCTTCCCCTGGTGAAGGAGACATATTCTGTCTATTTCTATCATTATTCAAATGTAGATTAACCCTCAGTCCCGTAATACAGTAATAGTTCAGGATAACCCATCTTAAATTTGGCCTTGGCCAATCTCAGAGTAATCCCTATGGGAGCAGGCTATGATATCTGACAATTTGCAACTTTGTCATGATTTGTCACTTATGAATTAGGCTGAAAAGTGTAAATTCCTTTCTTAATAAGTTTTGATTCAATAAAACTAGTCACTCAGAATCGCTTGAACATTAATTCTGCAGGAAAATGAAATACATAGGGAAAAAGGCAAAGTTAAAGTGAAAATGACGTACTAGATCCAATGGTTTGTGGTCTGTGGATAGATTGGCAGGAGATATCCTTCATTATAATACCTTATCTACCTCTTCATAGCAACAAAGATAATATGTTTCATCTAATAACCTTTAAACAGTGGGAACATTTTGAGTTAATATCAACTTATCGTCCATAATAACGCCATAATTTTCCTTAACATTATCACAAAGCGACTGAAGTATTATGCTCAAAATAACGTGAAAAAACAATAAATATTGAGAAATACAAGACGTAAAACCATTTCCTAACTAATCAACATCATACTTATATACCGTGTGGATATCTATTTCATGTCAAAAGCACTCAGTCCCCTTCTCTAATGAGCTCATTCTCTACATAAACCACAAATAAATGTCACACGAATTGCCATCATATACCCTCTCCTCCAATTATAGGGTCACATACATCTTTTTGAGAATTTAAACATCTCTCCAAAAAGCTTAGCAGATCTAAGGTGTGGGGCTTGTTTATCGGTCAGAGTTATCTTTTCCTGATAAACCCATCAGCATGAGCATAAAACACACTGATTACCGTGTAAAACTTTATCCAGATTTCAGCTGGAGTCAAATACTTCAACATCCCGCCAACACACTTGCTGCAGAATCCTCCCCTTCCAATTAAAATGCTATCTGTCTCACTCAAATAATTTACCAAATGTAAAAATATACACACCTTTCCTGTTTTAAGCATGATTTCAGATTTCGTAATTTTTAAACTTTTCGTTGATGAGTTATGCACATGATTGGGTTTGCCACGTTTTAATTATCTTGTAAAGTGTTTTCATCTTTTTTCATTTGATAACCAAGAAAACAAGTCATTAATAAAACATACCTCACTTCACATGTAATTGGAGTTTCTATCAAGATAATTTACTTAAAAAGTTTATTTTAATATCAAGTCACTACTTCTATGATAAATAAATGAATATTTGTAAATAAAAGTTAGCTGTTGAATCAATTAGTGCCATATTAACCTGAATTCGAATTTACAAGTATCACAATTATCACATTAAATAATCCAGGATTGGAGAAAGAATAAACAGTTGCTATGACAGGTAACTCCGTGGACCCACAGGTGAAGGTTATTTGTCAGCTGTTTCGGGGTTCTTGTCCCCGTTCAGTAATGACCTTCATGTTTGACTCAAGATGCACAAAATATATCCCTCCATAAATTGAGTTACCAAAGTTCAATATTTTGTCTGCATATTAACGACACCAATAAACAGGGCAGATACTGACCTCTCGTTTTTGGACCCGATGTCAGCAGAGCCTTATTTTTTCAAGGCTATAGCAAGTATCAAACATTTTTAAACAAAGTCAAGAAATGAAAGCCCTATATCTGAAAGTGTCAAGGGCTCCTTATTCTTTCATTTTTCAACTTCAAAACTTTTCTGAAATGTTAAAGGTAGTCTGGCCCTTATATTGAATCAAAGCCAGAGCAAGCCTACATATCCTGTTCAAATTAATCAAGAAGAATAAATGCAATGAGAATAAAGAGGTCTCAAAAGTACATTTGTATCTCGTTTCATTTTTGAAATTCAGACGTCTTTTATTCACATTTTAGACTAAACATTGGTCCAGACTCACGAGATAAACCCTGAAAAACCATCTTAAAAATTTTGCGCATGGAAATAGCAAACACAAGTATTTCAGTTGAGTTTTAATTTAATTATATCTGTCCATGAAATATTTAAATGAAGTTTTTCCTTTTTTTCACCAGTTAATGCGCTAGAATCTTGTAAGAAGCAGAGATTTTATTTCTGGCAATTAACATTCACTGAATCAAGGTCTCCATACTTCTTCAACACATAATTAATTGAAGTCTGGAGAGAAGGTCCGTTTCAGATCAAGATTCTAAAAATGCCTGAAAAATAAATAATTCTATTTGCAAATTGCACATGGCATTCCAATAAAGCAAGTGCAAGAACATCTTGACTACAGCATGTGTGTACTCGCTGACTTGAACATGGGGAAGTGATAGTTTGTAACATATATATACAACAATATTCTCAGCTGTAATTTTTTTTCAAAAGTTTATCATTCATTTGATACCATGAGATATAATAAGCACCTTCAACCTAACAAGGGTCCACAAAATTATGCATGCAAATCACCCCATCTACTACTCCATCTTGATCATCACAGTAAATCTAAAGCCATGTGCACATGTACATGGTATCTGTTCCTTGATCCAACCGTGTCTGTCAAACAAGGAAACACATCAGTGGAGGATACAGAGGAGTTCAAACCTCTCCTTTTGACAAATTTTGTATAACAAATTTGACGAACCCCCATGCTCTAAATACATGGATAAACAAGAGGTGTTTGTTAAACACTAACGTCCTCGGATATAAGCATAGTTTGGATTTAAAATATCAAAATGTTCACACAGTAGTACATAAAGTACTATTATATCATACTCTGACCAACCTAAAGGTATGGTTAAAGCTTTCAGAAAATGCTTTCTAAACCTAAGTCAAGGTCACAAGGGGAAAATGATGGGATGTCAAGTTTGAAAGGCCTATCATTAACCAATCAAAAGTTATGGCCAAAGTTAAATATATTTTTGGAAGGCAGACAGACATGCTGATGGTCTAATATAAGGGTTCAGTACTTATATCTATACATCAAAGATGGTGGTTGATGGTTTATGGAAGTATGGGGAACAAGAATCTGCATGGGTAAATTCTTTTATTAAGAACATATATAGGTTTCTTGTGCAAGATTTTGTACACAATATTCTGAAATCTCAGTCCACCACAGATATATACTCTGAAACAATGTGTATCTATACTATACAGATGTTGTTATCAGAAAATCTTTGTTTCTTACAATAGCAGTACTTGTTCAGTATATACGTTTTGACAGACATGACTATTTCAAGGAGAAAGCCTTTTTAACTTGTGGCATGTCTAAGAATACTTACAGTAATAAATGATTCCTGTAAATTGGTCTGCCAGAATGATTTTTATTGAAAAGAATTCAACAGCTGCAATATTAAAGACAGTGGACTCCATTATCTGAACACATTGATTGGTATCTGTACAGACCCCAGACCCTAGCTGTCTACAGACCGGACTAAAAGCTGGGCGTGTTGATGAACCAGACTCGCCTACAAGTCAGATATACACTGGGCATGTGCAGTCACTACCCGGCTAATTGACGATCAAATATGCTTGTTGAAAGCACGGAGACCATATATCACACCAGAGAGATAAATCAGGGTACCAGAAGACTAGATGGTGGGAGTGGTGAAGTCTGTGTGTCTAATATCAGAGTATGCAATAAGTTTGAAAGGTACCTGGCTAAACTTTGATTTTGTCAAGTTTCATGGTAAAATTAAACAAAAGCCTAATAAAGTTTGGCAGTCTGGGCCTAAAACTAGAAACGGGCTGTTATATGGACCTCATGTCATGTATAATATGAACGTGTACCCTTTTTACAATGGTAGCCAGTCAACAAATAGTCTTCTAATCTATGGTTTAGGATCATTATCAGTTAGTAGGGTGTTTGATCAACAGGTACCTGGTCAAGTTCGATTGCAACCAAAAATGTATTGGTACAGAAGATGGAGATAAAATGTTCTTTATTTATGAAATAGAATTTTTTTGCAAGAGCTACATGACTGTACTTAATTTTTCAGAGCATGTCCACATGTTTCAAGAACAACTGAAAAATCATCAGCATTGTCTAACCTAATTTACTTGATAGTATTAAAAGGCATATTGCATTCAAGATAACTGAGTCTCTGGATCAGTCACATTACTTGATCATAACTTAACCTTTCACCTGTAGGCCCTGGAATATTCAAGAATAGTTGATCCTTGATTATTCCTTTACTCTGGGAGATGTGCTCCTGTAATATTGGCACTCAGAATGGTATGTCACCAACTGATTCAGCAGCCAAATCTTCATTTATTTCTCCAATACTTTTCCACTTATTTCTATTAAATATAACAATCAAAATTCGAACAAACCTGTATAGGTTCCAGATTCTTTGAAGGGGATCCTCCTTGGGGTACTTATTGCATAAAATCCTTGATTTTAGATATATGACAGGTTGTAACTATATTTTTCCACATTAAAAATTAGTTAAAAAACTAAAAAACTAAAAAAACGTACTTTGGGTCACCCCTCTTGAGCCTCATCCCTTGTGGTTGTCATGCAACCAAGGGCAGATAACTCTGATCTCACCACTTTTCAATCCAGTCATGCAGGCTGAATGAAGGGGAGGTGGGTGGCCCTACCCCAAGGAGGATCCCCTTCAAAGAATCTGGAACCTATACAGGTTTGTTCGATTCTTTTTCAGAAGGGATCCTCCTTGGGGGACTTATTGCATAAGACAGACTCCCAAAGATTAAATCAAAGGCAGTGGCATTCAGACTGCACCCAAAGGCGCAAAGAAGTACAAGAAATAACTCACCCCAAAGTATAAAAAGAGTCCACCATGAGGAAAACTCAAGGACCTGGGGATTACCTGGCGCACTCACAGTCGCCTTACAGGTCTAAATACCCCGCGCCCCCCCTTTTTTTGCAAGAGGGAAAACGAGGGCAAAAAATCCCATAAAAAAGATCACCCCACGGGAGTCTTCAGCCAGGGAAGTAACCGTGGGATAAAGGACAGGGCCGCTGCGTACGCCTTCGACGTCACGACTGCCCTCGACTGCTTAGAGGCGGGCAAACCCTGCTTGCCTCCACCATAACAGCAGAAAAGCTGATTATCCTTACGGAAAGAGGCTGTTCTTTTGACATATGCTTTCAAGGTCCTGTGCACATCTAGAATATGATCGTGCGAGGCCTGAGAGCCCGAAGCTGCCGGCTGCTTAAGTGCCGGTAACTCAATTGGGGCCGACACGTGAAAAGAGTGGGCCACTTTTGGTCGGTAGGAATCTGGCAGTCTAATACTGACTCTGTCCCTGTGGAAGACTGTGAGTCCGGGATCGGCGGACATAGCATGTATGTCGCCTACCCGTCTGCCAGACGCCACCGCCACTAGAAAGGCTGTCTTCCAGGTTAACAGCTGGAGAGACAGCGAAGACAAATCCCTGAACCTAGGCCCCGATAGCCAATCGAGGACTATTGAAAGGTCCCACACGGGGCTGATCCGCCTCACAGGAGGCCGGATCCTGTCCACACCTGCTAAGAAGCGCTGGACCAATGGATGGGCACCCAAAAGAGCACCGTCCACCGGAACGTGAAAGGCTGAAATAGCCGTGGAGTAACCTCTGACAGTTGATGCGGCTAAGCCAGCATCCAATCTGGACTGCAGGAACTCCAGGACCAACACTAGATCTGCAGAAAAGGGATCGAGTACGTCCCTATCTGCACACCAGCGCGAATAGCAGGCCCATCTATCTTCGTACTGAATGTTCGTTGAATCCCTCCTCGAAGCCAGTATCTTGTCTGCAACTCGTGCAGGAATACCGCTGTTTTGGAGGCGATTCCGGACAGAGGCCAAGCCACCCACTGCACCCTGGGGTTGGGGTGGGGGGCTCTGTCCTGGGACAGAAGTAACAGAACAGGTGGCATAGCCAGAGACCTGAGTACCTGTGGAAACCAAGTCTGCGCTGCCCACAGAGGTGGGAGAAGCACCAGCAGACGCGGAGGATGAGTGGCTAGACGGGCAAGGACCTTGGAGATCAGAGGCACTGGCGGGAAAGCCCACAGAGCTCTGTCTGTCCAGTCCAGTTCGAATGCATCCTGGGATAGGGCCCAAGTGTCGGGTATCCTGGAGCAAAACTGAGGTATCTGAAAGTTCGTCCCTGACGCAAACAGATCCACCTGGAATGACCCGTATAACTGGGAGATAGTCTCGAATATCTCTCGATCCAGTAGCCACTCGTGGGGAATCCGGCGAGACAGAGCGTCTGCTCGGATATTGTCCACCCCGGGTAAGTACACTGGCAGGACCGTGGTGTCGACTTCATCGCACCAAAGGAAAACTGCCACGTCTCCTCCAGGAGGGACGGAGAAACCGTCCCCCCCTGATTGAGGATGTAAGCCATGGCGGTCCTGTTGTCCAGCCGGACCACCTGACCCCTCACCTGATCCCTCAGGTGTTGCAAGACTAGCCTGGCCGCCCTGAGCTCTAACACATTGATGTGCATCTGAGACTCGGCTTGTGACCACAGGCCCGAGACCATGCGAGATCCCAGAACCCCGCCCCATCCCGTGAGGGAGGTGTCGGTCTGAACAGTCAGGGTCGGCACCGGAGCCTGCAGGGGGTAACCCCGAGTCAGGTGATCGACATTGGTCCACCAAGTGATGTGTGGTAAGACCCACTCCGGAGTGACGAGCAGCTTCTCGTAAGACTCCGAGTGGGACCACAGACCCGCCAAAGCTTGTTGGACGGGCCTCATGCGGAGCCGGGACCTCCAAACCACATCTATGGTCGCTGCCATGACTCCTAAGAGCTGGAGCCAGACCCGAGCCGTGTGGGTTGGAGCACTTAGAAAAGAGTTCACAGCCCCCAGGATCTTTGGGACCCGGTCAGGGGCCAGGGATATGATCCCCGGCTCCGTCTGAAACCTGGAGCCCAGGAAGACTAGGACCCGTGACGGGGCTAGCTCCGACTTCTTGAGATTCCCGATCCACCCCAGCGTGACCAACGTGTGCAGTATAGCCTAGGTGGACTCGTGGTTCTGAATCTGGGACAGTGCTCTGAGGAGCCAGTCGTCCAGGTAGGGATGACAACACCTGCCCTGAGACCTGGCCACCTGAGCCGCTACCAACATGAGTTTGGTGAATACCCTCGGAGCCGTGGAGATTCCGAAGGGTAACACCCTGAACTGATAACACTTCCCGTCGAATGCAAACCGCAGAAGTTTTCTGAAGTCTGGGTGCATTGGAACATCAAGGTAAGCGTCCTTGAGGTCGATGGAGGAAAGCCACTCCCCGACCTGCACTGACGAAATCAAGGATCTTAAAGTCTCCATCTTGAAGGATGGTGCCTCTATGAGCTTGTTCATGACTTTTAGATTCAACATGGGTCTGAACCCTCCGCCCTTCTTGGACACCAGGAAGTAGGTGGAATAATATCCGCTCTCTTCCTGGCCCACAGGCACTAGCTCGATCGCAGCCTTGCGCTTTGATCTCTGAGCGAAGAATGTCCCCCTTCTCCGGCGCTGAGGGTACCTTCGTGTGCCGCATCCCGGTAAATGAAGGAGGACTGCCCTTCCACCGTACATGGAGGAATGAGCAGCGGGCAAGTTGGACAACCACGCTAGTCAGGTTAGGCAGGGCCAGTTGGCCTCCAGGCTGTACCTGACTGGTGTCAGGTGCCTGGAGGGACTGGGCGCTTGTGGAGATTGGGGCTCCATACTCGACAGGGCTAAGCCTGGGAGGTGGGTGCCTCATACCCTGAGGTGGAAGCCTGGGCCTGGGGACCGTCTCCAGCGAGAGGTCCCAGGTAAGGCAGGGCCAGCTGGCCTCCAGATGGGACCTGACCAGTATCAGGTACCTGGAGGGGCTGGGCGCTTGTGGTGGCCTGGGGCTGGGTGCCCCGGGCTGATCCCGTGTCTTGGACTAGGCCCAGACCGGGACCTCCCCCTAGGCAGAAAAGCATCAGGTCCACAACCCGATGACTTGGGTCCCGCGTGCGGCCCGGACTGCACCGTCACTGGGACGGCGGTCGAGGCACACGGGGCAGGGGGAGAAGTCGCTGATCCTGGAGCCAGGATGCGCCTCATACCCTGAGGTGGAAGCCTGGGCCTGGGGACTGTCTCCAGCAAGAGGTCCCAGGTGAGGCAGGACCAGCTGGGCTCCAGACGGGACCTGACCGGTGTCAGGTGCCTGGAGGGACTGGGTACCTGTGGAGGCCTGGGGCTCCATACTCCGCAGGGCTAAACCTGGGAGCTGGTAGCCTCCTACCTTGAGGTGGAAGCCTGGGCCTGGGGACCGTCTCCAGCGAGAGGTCCCAGGTTAGGCAGGACCAGCTGGCCTCCAGACGGGACCTGACCGGTGTCAGGTGCCTGGAGGGACTGGGCACCTGTGGAGGCCTGGGGCTCCATACTCCACAGGGCTAAACCTGGGAGTTGGTAGCCTCATACCTTGAGGTGGAAGCCTGGGCCTGGGGACCGTCTCCAGCGAGAGGTCCCAGGTTAGGCAGGACCAGCTGGTCTCCAGACGGGACCTGACCGGTGTCAGGTGCCTGGAGGGACTGGGCACCTGTGGAGGCCTGGGGCTCCATACTCCGCAGGGTGCTCGTGGGTCCCACGTGCGATCCGGACTGCACCGACACTAGGCCGGGGGTCGCGGGCACGGGGCAGGGGTCAGAGGTCGTTGCTCCTGAAACACAAGAGGCGCCTCGTACCCTGAGATAGAGGTGGAAGCCGTCGCCTGGGAACCAACACCAACGAGTGGATCCAGGCTAGGCGGGGCCAGCGGTCCCCCAGACGAGACCTGCCCGAAGCCAGGTGTCTGGGAGTGCTGGTGTGTTTGTGTGTTGGCGTGGGGCTCCATGCTCCGCAGGGGTGAACCTGGGAGGTGGGGACCCCGGGGAGAAAGCGTGCCTTGGACTATGCCGAGATCGAGTTCTCCCCTTGCCTGGGTAGCATAGGGCTCCCGACTCGAGGCCCGGAACTCCGTACGAAGCCCCGAGACCGCCGAGTCGATCATTACCTTCATTTGCTGTGTAATGAGTGCGGTGAATTGCGACATATCAAAACTGGTTAGTATAAGCTTGTACATTAGATTGTGTTGGGGTGGGAGGATGGGAAAGTTCCCCGGCTGAGGACCCCCGCTCTTACTCGACTGAATCGGCCTCGGATGACGAGTCATCGAGGTCCGATTTGGTCACAGAAGCAGAGGCGGGGGCCGAAGCCTTACCCTAAACTTACCACCTTTCTGAAACTTGTTTACTAAGTGAAGAACTTGAGGTGTTTCCATGTCGGGCCCGGGCCTTGGGAGTGAATGCCAAGCACTCGTTGTGGCCATCAGCCACAGACACAGGCCCCTTACACTGCCCGCAGGGCTTGAAAGGCTAGAAGCAAAATAGCCATTCAAGGACCGGGCAATGTACTAACATGTGTAAATATATACGAAATTTATCATATATATATACGTAATACATGGGGAAATGCAATGTAGATGTTTTATGATGTAAACATGCATGCATAACATGAGCAGAGGCGAATGGCAAATGCGAAGTACAATGTAAACAAGCATGGCCAGACCCCTATCATCACTGAAACAAATAGAACATGTAATGTGAACTAATTTGCTTGTAGGCCAGAGGGCGATTCGAGATACCTACGGAAATCGAATCTAGAACCCTAAAATGATATAATAATCACGTGGAAAGCCCAGATCTAACCAAAAAACTCTGATCAAAAACCATTGATCAAAGAAAAATGGCCGCCATCTTGGGTCGACTTTCCCACATGAAATTACTACTGAAAAACATGAAGCCATTCGACCCTACTGTAACAAGGTAGAAGTTACCACACATACAGATTGTCCTTGGGCCATTTTCTTAGGGATCAGTAGTGAAAAACTCAGAAAAAATCAGAGCAAAACTTCATGTGTCCTTATCCTAGAAATGACAGATTGAAAAGTGGTGAGATCAGAGTTATCTGCCCTTGGTTGCATGACAACCACAAGGGATGAGGCTCAAGAGGGGTGACCCAAAGTACGTTTTTTTAGTTTTTTAGTTTTTTAACTAATTTTTAAAGTGGAAAAATATAGTTACAACCTGTCATATCTAAAATCAAGGATTTTATGCAATAAGTACCCCAAGGAGGATCCCTTCTGAAAAAGAATCATAAGTTAATTTTTTTTGCTCTCCATGAAATCTAATTTGATGATTCTGGTTGAAATCAAGTACAAAAGCACCTCTTTACTCTTCCCTATATATCAAACACTTCAGAAACCACCATGTCATATTGAAACCATCAAACCGGATAAAGTGTTCACAGAAGATCACACAAGATCACACGAGATCACAAGAGACACACACAGAGGTTATTCCTTCTTTGTGGCGACTTTATTTATCTTGAGTGTTTTCTGGTATACTCTTCACACATCATGGTAGGGATTGCAAGAAAAAATGCCAAAATCAGGTGTTTGTTCCCAAAAAACAGCCTCCCATGAGGTGATGACGATGACATCTTCCACATGTACGCCGTGATTATCCCATCACCCAGTGGGTCGGCACATGAAACTGTGCTACTCCGCCATCTTCTCACTCTCCTGTCTTATAGAGTCATGGTTTTATCATCACTGGAGTCTAGTCTAGAGTCAACAAATACAGCTTGCATTTGAAGTTGTAGACAATGCCGTGTACGTACTTTGATATGAATATTACATGAGGGTTATTGCTGACCGTGTGCTATTTTGGTGCATGACTTTCAGGTACACGACATGTTCGGATCCAGAGAGAGGTGTGGTGGTGCATCCCCTCCAAGAGGCTTCCAATATACTACATGCACTTCTTGACAGCCTTTTTTCAGTTTGAACCATGGCAACGAGCATGTCATACATATTACAGAAGTGTCTCATGGGGTTTTAGCTATTACTGATATAAATAGATCAGAGAAGGGGAGAAACTTTTTCCGGGATAAAATCAGAATTTTTGCTGAGAACTTGAGGATGTAGGTCTAACTTGGAGCCGAGACAGAGATAGTTCTGTGAGGACCATTCAAGAAAGACTGAAATATGTGGAACCACTAAATCATCATATCTTTGTATTTGATAAAACATTATATAAATTGTGTCAATTAATAGAATTGAAAAGCTACCATCACAGTGATGAAATGAAAATTAGAAGGTTGTGAGATAATCACTATATCAGCTAGCATGTCAGCACATGTTGCTCTAGTCTGTCCTCCAGACCCTAGAGCAAAATATTCAATTGATGTCTAACCCAGTCTAGAAAATTATAGCAAGTCTAGATTAAACAGGTATCTTTAGGGCTCCATTTGGTATACCTATTTGAATTGTTTGTAAAATGTTGCTGATAAGAAAAAAATATTTCTGAGACTAAATGTTAGTCTAACGAAACTCCTGCAGTGGCGATTCCGGGTTCCCCCCCACCCCCCCTTTCTATTTCCTGGATCTGCTCTATCCTGGTTCATTCTCCATGCTGTTGACCGTCATGTCTTGTGGAATCAGGGTTTCATCCTTTTTTCTGAAAGCCTTTTCCTAAGTTTCAAGGTTAGTAGAAGTGTTCAGATTCCAAGTTTCGAAGTAGAAAATCAAAGCCATACTTACCATCACAGGAACATTTGACAAGCATGTTTTGTTGATGAATAATGTTGCAAAGAATAGATACACACATAAGCATAACATTTCATAGAAACAACCATGTATGTATTTTCAACCATTTTTCTAGACGAGTTTCACCTAATATATGCGTACTTACCCGCGCAGGAATCGGAAGCCGTGAACACAGACCAGGATGTTGCCATAGGGATCCACCTTCAACAGCGTCCCGTACTCAGCATCAAACCACAGTCCTCTGAAACAGGGACACATTATTCCTTTTATATATTGAACTTCATCATCTGTGTACTGAAAGAAAGGTTCGTCTGAACCCCATAAACAGGAATCTTTTTTTCTAAAGTTGGCGAAAAACTAGACAAATTTACACTCCTACTACTACTAATTAAGTCTTTAAAAGAAAATTATAGGTTCTAGTCCTGATGAGTCTCAACACTGAAGATACCTCAAATTCTTTGTTGGTGATTGGGGAGATAATTCATCTTAAACGACCTATGTATGCAATAAGCTTGAAACTTAGCCAGCCCAAAAATGTTATTTTGTCAATTTAAATGGCAAATAAAAGAAAAACCCAGACCAAAAGTTACGAGAATCAGGCCTGACTTCATACACTGCCACAACCCAGTGGCAACACTTTACAAAATGTTGTACTTTACATTGAGAGAGATTTCAAATAGACTGTTATTACACACATGTGAGTGAGAACACTTCGAGATATTTTTGGTATCCAACGTATGTTAGATACTGCGAGAGACGCATCTGATTGGTCGATCCATGGTGATGACCCAAGGTCACGAGAGCGTAACTACTTTTGCCATTCATGAGTAAACAAATTACTAAAATTCGTAGGAATCACAAACTGAGCACAATCTGAGATATTATATATGAAGCAACGACAAAGCCGAATGCGCTCGTCCTATCATAACCTGTACTGTCACACACATCGGCTGCGCATGTGAGTTGTCTCCCTTCAACCGTCACAACGTCGACCGGGTCAAGCTCTCCTCGCTGTTACTCGCTACTCACTTTATTTCGAGATGCTCCAATACATGCATACGGGAAACAATCACACGAACATCTTTGGTTATAATGATCCCGATGCAAAGCGACTTCGTTTCACCGATAGTGAAGACCGTAACAAGAATTGACGTGGGCTTATACATTTCTTGATGAGTCTATAGTTCACTGACCAGATATATACTGGAATCTGGAATCTGGACTCTGGAAACATGTCCCTATACCTCATGTACAGTATTGTTGCGGTCATATAGAATTCTAGTATCCATTCCAGACAAATTTACTTATATAACATCAACATTTATGTACTGGGAGAAAACCTATGAGAGATGGCTACACCTAATTTAACCATGGTGCCATGGAACTCCACTTAATGTCAATATTGCATTGCACAGGCACTACTGTGTGGAGGAGAGTGCAGTGCAGATTCGCTTTATTTCATTCCATATCAATTAATTGTAAGGCGCATTCGTCTCTATTAAATGTTTCGATGCTTTTCGATGCATTTAGATTTTTTTTGGTAGGCATGCATGAGCTTAGGATAAGTTAAGATCCTCAAAAGTTGATGTTGTTACTCTCATCACAGAACACAAGAACCTTCCAGTACAGTCTGGTAGAGTGAGCAGGTTCCTGCAGATTAGTCTCACAGGTTGACTGTAGGTAGGTATGTGTGGCGGATTACTTACCCGCGCCAGATCAGATGTTAAGTGCGTAATCTCTCTGGAAGACTTCTATCAACACGTAATAAGCCATCAGGGAAGCAGTATCTCTACTTTATGGTCCCCTTACAGCTTGTTACATACATCTCCGAGATTAACTTGTTATCAAAACACTAGAAAACATCCAAATAAACACGGGGTCCTCATTGCCAGTGTATCACTTCCCTATCAGATCTCTGAATCTACAAGATACCAGCCACACTCACAGATAGTCACAGGCAATGCTTGATCTTCCCAAAATGATGAAAATGTGCTCAAACTTTTTGGAAGAAAATCAAGAATATGACATGTACACACACTTGAGTGAATATTCCCAAAATGATGAACCTTTGCTCAAACTTTTTTTACTTTTTTTTCACTTGAGTGAATAGCAGTATATAATGAGTGTTTATTACCCAACCGTGGTAAGATCACTCAATAGATAACAATGAGTTGGTTACACACATGTGTGATACCACCGCGTGCTGCCGTAACGTCATAATCAGCGTGTGACGTCATAGTCGTTTTTGGTTGACGTCACAATGTCAAATGACTACAATAGCGGGTGACCTATTTGCAAGTAAGCGTCACTAAAAACAATTTTATTGCAATTCATCGCTATTTACATCATTGAGTAATAAATAAAATACTAAACTCGGTCCCGTTTGTTAACATGTTTATGAAACTCGTGAATGGCATCGGTATTTAACTCGCTTTCGCTCATTAAAATACCAAACCATCCACTCGTTTCATAAACATTTTATCAAACGGGACGTTGTTTAGTATTCTATATATAACATTGTGGTCTAACCAGAACACATGGTGTAGTGGTTAGCATGTGGGCCTCTTGTGCCAATTGCCCTTGTTAGAATCCCCAAATGCTGTGGTTTGAATCCTTGTTGAGACACTAACACCAGTTTGTAACCTTCGTCTTATACTGTGTTGTGTTCCTGGGTAGGACCCTTCAACCACATTGCAGTCAGCTGTAGACAGGTACAGGAATACATCATATTTTGTCTTGCATTTATCCATGCTACAGCATGTTCAGGGCACACAAATAACGGTGAATGAAAGATAAGAGAATTGAATTAGCTAACTTACTCATATATGTTTTGAGATGGGGGTTGAAGTTTTCAGTCACTACAGTCTTTGAGGTTTTGAGCGAGCCTGTGCTATATGCAATATCTTCAGCAGTTACAGCAGAATGTTACATGCCTTGTCTGTCTCTCTTGGTAGTTACACTGGAGATATTTAGTTACATTTTTACTCGCCGTTATCAACAATTCCTTTGATTTCATGAAAACAGTGGAGTCAAGTGAAGATCGGCCACTGGTAGCTTCAATGTACTCTACAATAGAGATACTCTTGAAGAATGATGGCAATAAAGAGATTGGATCACAATACAAAATAGTTCACAACTGTACGCAATAAATCTTTTCAAAAAGACATACCAGAAGATCATCAAATACTTATTAACAATAAGTTTACAGTGCTCAAAGTCCTACAGAAGCATTGAGCATGTCTTAAAAAACATAAAACCTTGGCTCCCAATCCCATCAAATACCTTCATGTCAAAGAAACATTCTATCCTGCTGGTAAAAATGTGTACATGTTTTATCTGAATAACAATAATTGAAAGGAAAACAGGCAACGATGAGATAAAAGACAAGACACTCACGTAGGGGAACATGATACATTAATGACATAGGGAGAAGAGAGCAGCCCCATTACACCCCATAAAACATTCAATAAAATAAACAAACAGAGCATAGGTGGAATAGGCGTATAGATGTAATTATGACACAAATGGGAACATACTGGGATATAATGTACCCAATACAAACTGATAGCCTTATGTTGGCATAAGGAAAGTGGCAGAATTGCGTGGCAGTGCTATGCAATATAGCAGATATCACACATCCTGCAGCGAATGTATGACGGTGCCGCGGGAGATACATCTAAATGGATATCCTGGAAACACTCCAGGCTCTGCACTTACGTTTTGTCGTTAAAGTCAGTCTTCATCTTCCGCTGTTGAGAGTTTTCAGTTGGTTTATGCATGCACTTTGTTTTAATTTTCTGAGTAAGATTTTTTGACAAGCTCATCAAGTTCTGGTGAAGTTTCAGCAGGAACCCTCGTTGCTGTATTTCATGGATGTATTGTTAGAAGGCGGCCATCATTGAAAATCTTTGATGGTTCAAACATATACCGTAACTTATATCTGAATTATTTTGTTGGAATAATATTTGAAAAACGAAAATGAAATTTTATATTCTTTTATGATGATTCATTAGTAGCTTTCATCAGTTGATGTAGGATGTTCATATTCTTTAGGAACATACAAACCAAAGGTTCTTCGACGTGCAATGTGATATATTGCAAAAGGAAATTCCTTTCCTTTACTTTGAAACTACCGTATGTCAGGTTATATGAAAGGCTTTAAAATGTGTTCATGTTATTATTATCTTGACCCTCGTGTTGATCAATTAAAGTTCCATGTTTGATATACATGAGAAACTAAAATTTCTTTCAATATTTTTTTTTTTAATTTGTTATTTGATAACATGTTCATTCAATTAAAGACTTCACTATAATTTAGACCGAAATCATAATCGTAAGGTTTTGCTATTGCATTTTTTAATTGAAGATGAATAAATTTCAATCAACATCTTTTCTTTTTCAATAAAAGATATTTAAAAGATTTATTTTTCTCATTAATCATTCATATTATGTACATCGAAAATCAATAAAACCATAAATATAAAGAGCTAATTTCTTGCAATTATTTTCATTATGACTCGATCTCTTAACAGACGCTAACCAACAGTCACGCCTCATTGGCAACCACAATGCTTCCAAAATACACCAATTTATTTCCCAAGAAAATATTTTGACACAAATGAACTCAAATATTGACTATACAAGAAAGATTTACATTACAATAGCATCAGAAGTTACATCATCAATAAAAACGTGATTAATCAAGTCAACTGCATCATAAAGGATCATCTCCGAGTCGTGTCCATGTTTTCACATTAAAACATAAGTTCAAAGTTCAGACTAAATAGAATACAAAGATATTCTCAGAACAAGATTGAAATGTAAATAACGTCGTTCATTGAATATCACCCTAAATAGAAATAGTCTTTCACGTACAAGAACATTAAAAAGAAGTAGGATCGTTTATTGAAACTCACATAAACAGAATACGTGGCTATTCAAATAGAACCACAAAAGATTATATTACTCATTTTGGAGCACATTTATAGTATAAAGTCAACTATCACAGTCCACATCAAATTGGATAACACCATTCATGTTCTCATCAATAGAGTGTTTACAAGAGAATCTCCATCTCTCCAGTTCTTTAAGTGCTGGCTCGTGGCTACTGTACGCTTCCTGTCTTTAAAACATGAAAGAGTGCCTGCGATCAACTTGCAGCGTGTCTTGTGACCCATTCACCATTAAGATTGTTGCACTGCTTTCGTTCAATCTGTCTTCGGTTCTGAAGATCTTTGAAAAAGGATACTTGCTGTCGATACAAAGTAATTTACATTGGGATAGAAACTCACTGGTGAAAAGATTGTGAATTTCAATACCAATTCATTAACACATTCACAAATTTACAAAAAGACGAACATGAAAAGACGTTTGCTGGGAAACTTTATCAATACACGTAAAAAATGTGATGAAAAGAATTTCGTTTTGAATACAAATTCATTAACACTGATCTTGATTTCTTCGTTATCTGTTCAATTAGGGAAAAGAGCAATATGTGTTTAAAGGGACTAGTTATAGAGCTTTTTTGCTGAATGAGATCATTAATTAGTCCAATTAACTGACCCAAAATTTCATCGATTTTGAATCTGAATAAGCCGGGATCATAAGAGATGTGGAAGAGCGCTGGTAATTAGAGACTAGTAATTAGGTTAATAGTATTTCACTGGATGAGGGGAAATGGAACAAGCTCCCATAAGTGACATCAACAAAGTTCAGAATTAATAGGCTTGATATCAAGAAATTGTTGAAAGGACTTCTAAATGATTCAATGAAATCTCCAATTTTTTTTATATATTAGACAATTATGACACTTAATGAAAATATTAGTTATAAAACTTTTCCATGTTTTTTTAAAAATAGTTATACAATAGTAAAATTTCTTCAGAAATTGTCTTTCAAAATATTTGCCACACATTTCAATTATTTTAGATTCTGAATTCAGACCCTAATTAAAAAGAATTTATATCACAGGTTGTTTAAATTGATCCAAAATACATTACGTACGAATATTAATCGCTGTTTTCCCATGTATGTTTGAGGGTTTTTTAATTACAACATTTTCCAAACAAATCATAGTGATACCATGAACCAAATCCTTATTTCCTGATACTAGAGATTCTTCATTGAACTGTCTGTTAGTGAATTCGTCTTGCTTGCAATGACGTCATCAAGTTAAAACAGAACATATCACTGCCTAGCTAAAGACTTCTTTGCAATGATAATTTCTGAAATTCTTCAAATGTCTTCACTTAAATAACATTTCGACGATCTCCTTTGATTATTTTTATCTTCATAAACATGCTTAAAGAAAATTAATAAAGCAGAACTTACTTAGGATGAGGTATGAGGTTTGTCAAAAGTACGCTACATTAAGACATCCTTAATTTAAAATTTTCATATTACGACCTGTAATTCCTGTCTATTTGAAGAAAATATATATTCAGCTGGTAAAAAGGGTTGTAGCATGTTCACAATTATTTCAAATTACTTACAACCTACCTTCATTAACATCGTCTCATTTTAGTCTACTAATTACTTATTCCCTTGGTTTCTTACATCACCTGGATAATAAATTCTGAAAATACTTTTCTTTCTTGCCTTTACGTTACACAAGGACCAACTGTTTTTGACAAGACATACATTTGAAAGATCAAGCTATTTTCTGCCTCCTTCAGTTGAAGATTTCCACTTCCTGTGAGGATAGAAAATTGTGGTGTTCTGTGGAAATGACTCCC